>OX336393.1:161313769-163915555 GCA_946902985.2 Meconema thalassinum | reverse complement strand
TCCTTCATGAGTATATTTTATGATTTGATTAGTCTGTGCTTGAGTGCAAAAGGGCCAAAATCAGAAAAATGAGAAAGACTATCGAAAATGCATGTAGCCAGCGGTTCTTTTTGGGTCCTAAACTATGTGTATGCAAAATTTGGTTGAGATTGGTGGAACAGTGTGGATTTGTATACGGAACAGACAAACCCACCCACATACATACATACATACAGACATTCACTTTTATATATAAGATATAAGATTTTATAAAGTTTCTTTGACAAACTTGTTTGTTAGTGTAATACCGGCCTTAGTTTTCTCTCTCTTCTGCAGTCCAAAACAAGTATTATTATATACTGTATATATATGTAATTAAAATGTAATTTTGTTCGGGTTAATTTTCGCATATCCAGTAATTGGGATTACATTGTGTTGACCGACTGAAAAGTTGTAATATTAATTATGAATAAGACAACACTGAGAATTGCTTCAAAGCTCTCTACTTGTAGCATTGTTGCTATAATGCATACTGAAAAGTGGTAACCGTAACATGCTCTTTGCGAGAACCACTCTAGCAATTCAATGAATGGCAATAATTTTAATTGGGGTCATTTGGTTGGTAATTCCTGCTAGCATTCTTCACATATTCCACAGAGACAGAAAGTATTAATATTAAACAACATTATTTGTAAAATAATTTTAATATGTAACCGTACATCTATTTGGGAGGTTGGGGAATGCGTGTATTCACACTAAGGACATTTCGTTGACATATTGCACTTCCATACACATACTCTCACCTTGTTCTACACTCCACATCAAGCTCTCTTTCTCTAATGTCAATCCAATTCTCCACATTTAATATCTGCCTCATCTTTCTAAAAAGTACTTCCTCTTTATTTCTTCTCATGTACCAACAAATTTCAACATACATAACATACATCATTCCTGCTACTGTCAATCTGAAACACTATATCTCTTCTCTTCTCATATTTTTCTATCATCTCAATAGAACATTACAACAGATGCTCTCATACAAAATCTTTCAACAAGGACTCGTTTTTCTTTTCACACCCAATAATCATACTCAAGGAAGGAATTAACAATCTAACAAAATCACGGAATAAACTAAAAAAAACAAACACGCATCATAAAAAGAACTTAGAAAATACGCTTCACTGGCAAGGGCCCCCATCACCCCACTGCCAGAAACTAGATATCTCTACCTGTGGGTAATGGACAGCACTCCCAGCAAGCGCCATTTTCTTCACCTAACATTTGCTAAAATATGTAACCATATGTTACAGGTAGCATTACCATAACATCCTGGATTACGGACCTTTCTGCACTCAATGCATAATGAAAGTTAGAAGCCATTTTTCAGAGTTCCCTGTATAATCAATCTACTAAATTATCCCTCAGCCACTCAACACAGAAAGTGTTCATTACTTTTTCACCCTATCATCTGAAAGAAATGTTACCTCAATTATTTATTAACACACTTCTCTAACAAATGGTGGGGGTTTATTTGGATGACATGTTTCGCATGTCAAGCAAGCATCATCAGGTCCAAAGATACAAGACAAAATAGCTCTAGGAAACGTCACCAATCCAACAATGCCACACACAAACTGTCGTTTCCCTCCAACAATCAACCACTAAAAGTATATATCTAAGGATTGCAAGACTATGAAATGACAATCCAATCCACTAGCAGTCTACTCCCCCATCTAATCTATCTAAGAAATGACAATCCCATCCACTAGCAGTCTACTCCCCCATCTAATCTATCTAAGAAATGACAATCCCACCCACTAGCAGTCTACTCCCCCATCTAATCTATGAAGGTGTACCTACTATTGCTGTGATTTAAGCCCCAATATACTGTAGAACTGTAAACTCATATCCAGATATGACCTTCGAGCAGTCTGCTCAGATTATGGTAAGATGCTAGAACTGTAACACACACACAATGACAGTGTGTGTCTACTAAATTAAACCAAGAATATTTGTGGTGGGTGATTTTTCGTTCAGAGTACATTTTTTCTAACACCAGCCTCATCACAGGAGTTTGTGATAGGAATTGAATGATGCTTAATGAAACTGAGCAAGGAGTAAGAAGGAAACAGTTGTGTTTAATTAGAAGGCACTGTCTCGGAATTAACGTGGAGTTGAGATCATTTTAGTATTTGAAAGGTTCCGTATTGATGAACTAATTAGTAATAATTCTGACAAATCTTCCTCCTAATCAATCAATACCTTTATTTTGATAAATGATCACTTTGTGGTCATTGGGGACATGTTTTGAGGCCTAATTGTTTCGATAAAGGGGAAAAACAATTAGGCCTCGAAACATGTACCCAATGACCACTAAGTGATCATTTATCAAAATAAAGGTATTGATTAGGCGGAACGTTTGCCACAAATATCACCAATGAGTTGAGATCAGCTAAATATTCGAAATTTGTTTTACGGATGGCCGATGTTGGCCGGTGGGATTCATTCATTCATTCGTTTATTTGCAATTGGGGGTGTGTCCCCCGGTGGCAAATTAGATATACATAAAAAATAAATAATTGTACATAACAATTCACTAACAATTAAACTGGAGTATTTACGCAAATAGTCAGTCTTTTCTTAAACACGCCTATATGTTTGGGAAAAGGCTCTAAGACTGCGGCAGGTAGAGAGTTCCAATTATCAATGGCACGGTTTACGAAAGAATATTTACCATAATTTGTTCGCTGTGGTCGGCCCTTAACTTTGAAAGGATGATCGCTCCTACCCATGTAAGTAGACTTTCCCATACGTTTGCTAAGCTCACCCCATGAGGGTTGATTTGTATACGTGTTGTACATAGCACAGAGTCTAGATTTCGTCCTCCTAGCCTCAAGTGATTCCCACCCAAGTTTCTTTAACATACGGCTCACACTGCTCCTGGGATTAAAGTCACTGAGCATAAATCTAGCGGCCTTTCTTTGTACCATTTCCAACTCATTTATGAGTCCTACTTGATATGGATCCCAAACCGCCGAGGCGTATTCCAGAACAGGTCTTACAAGTGACAAATATCCTAATTATTTAGCAGAGGTACTACTTCCTTTTATTACCCTCATTTCAAAGTGCAGGGATTTGTAAGCTCTAGAAACTACACATCCTATATGACTACTCCATTTCATATCATTTCTTACGTGAACGCCCAAATATTTGCAAGAATCTTCTTCTACAAGTATTTCCG
The DNA here is from genome assembly GCA_946902985.2 of Meconema thalassinum. Lineage (NCBI taxonomy): Eukaryota > Metazoa > Arthropoda > Insecta > Orthoptera > Tettigoniidae > Meconema > Meconema thalassinum. The sequence goes on along the minus strand of OX336393.1, from coordinate 163,912,335 downwards.
AGCCAATGTTATATTGAAAATCTTGCCTTCGCACTTTCCCTATTTTTATTAGACTACATTTTCTTGTGTTTATTTTCATTTTATTTTCAATCGCCCACTTATAGACCAGGTTCAGGTCTTCTTGAAGTACTGCTTTGTCTTGTGAGTCATGTATCTTTCGATATATTACACAATCATCCGCAAACAATCGACAGTCACTGCGAATCCCATTTGGTAAGTCATTTATAAACGCCAAAAATAACAAAGTTCCGATTACGCTGCCCTGAGGGATACCCGACGTTACGGTAATTTCATCCGAGAATCGGCCTTCAACTTTCACTTTCTGGGAACGACCCGTCAAAAATTCTTGGATCCATAAAATTACTCTTCTATCAATCTTCGTCGAAGCTAATTTATGGAGTAGCATGTCATGCGGCACGACATCAAATTCCTTCGCAAAATCTATAACTACGGCGTCGACTGAAACTCCATCGTCTAACGATTCGCCAATATCCTGAAAAAGTGATAGCATCTGACTCTCGCATGAGTAACCTTTCCGAAATCCATGTTGCCTATCATTAAACCATGATAATGTTTCCCACTGTTCCCTCAAGTAGTCGCAAATGAGATGCTCTATCTATTTACAAACGTTGGACGTAAGACTAACCGGCCTGTAGTTGCCCAATTCAAGTCTGCGCCCTCCCTTAAATATTGGGACTACCGTCGCTCTTTTCCAGTCATCCGGGATTTGCGCATTGTTTATGGACACATTAAACATCACCTCTAAGTATCGTTCCACGGCCTTACCTCCTAGTTTAAGTACTTCACTAACAATGTTATCAGGACCCTTCGATATATTGTAACGTAATTTTTGTATTAGCTTTACAATCGCTGACTGGTTTATTTGGAGAAGTGGAGCCCCTGATTCACCGTTAAGGTCCAACACACAGCTATTGGATTTATTGAACACACTACCATAAAATACATGTAATTCATTAGCATTGGCCTGCTTCTCAGTAATTAATTTACTGTCACCGGACATTATCATCGTCAAATTATTTGAATTTCCCTTTCTTCTCCTAACATAACTGAAAAAAAAATCCACCCATCGCCTCCCGCCCACTTGTCTACCGAGTCCAAAGATAGCCTGAGCCTTTGCCTTAGTGCGCTTAGCTGCGGCTCTGTGTGATGCACTATTGTTCTTCACCAAAGACCTCTAAGGCCGAAGCATGAGCAAGTATCTGATAAAGAGATGATTAAGAATAATAAAACCCAATTACTGGATTTGATGATTTTGAATTTAAGTTTATTGTTGATTCGTGTAGGGTCTTTGCGATATACAGTAGTAGTCATGTAGCCCCGTTTATGTTGGTGTGTGTGTGGAACTTTTCTGAAAACCTGTGCCATTTTGATGGCTGTACTAGTGTGTGCATTTGGAATAGCTGGGGTCACGGTTTAAGTAAGAGGCGACTGCGACCTTAAATTATGTACCATCCCGGCATTTGCCTGAGCTAGAAATAAATGTAAAACAAAAATATTGGAATGCAGTCGAAAGAAATCAGAACCCTCTATGGATGTCAAATTGGCAGGTGAAAAGCTAAAGGCAGTAGGTGACTTCTGTTACTTGGGAAGCAAAATAGCCAGTGATGGACGAAGCAAAGAGTATATAAAAAGTAGGTTAGCACAGGCAAGGAAAGCATTTCTACAGAAATGGAATCTGTTGACATCGAATATAGATTTAGGTATTAGGAATTCATTTTTGATAGCCTTTGTCTGGAGCGTGGCGCTCTATTGGAAGTGAAACTTGGACTAGCCTATGTGTGAAGCAGAAAAGAAGAGAATTAAAGTGTTTGAAATGTGGTGTTACAGGAGAATGATTAAGATCAGATGGGTAGTGAGGGTTACAAATGAAGAGATAATATGACGAGTGGGAGAGGAGAGTTGTTTATGGCTACAGATAATGAAGAGAAGAGAGAGGCTGGTAGGACGCGTACTAAGACACCCAGGAATAGCAAACTTGGTTATAGAAGGAAGGGTCGAGGATGAGAACAGTAGGAGTAGACCAAGGTTAGAATATGTTAAACAAATTGCCTCGGATGTAGGGTGTGGTAGCTATGTAGAGATGAAACGATTAGCTCTGGACAGGGAAGAATGGAGGGCTGCATCAAACCAGTCGAAAGACTGAAGACTCAAACAACAACAGAAGTGAGAAACCATGGAAAACTACTTCTGAGGATAGTTCAGGTGGGAAATATACCCCCCTCTTCTCAGTTTTGCCTCACGAGGCTGAGTGTACCCCGTTCCAGCCCTCAGACCAGAATTACATTTCTTGGCAGAGCCAGGTATCCACCTTAGACCTCCGCGGTGACAGGCAAAAATCCTAGTTACTGTGCCACTAGCGAATGGAGTTTAGTTTACCGCTAACGTTGGCAGATTTGCTAATTGATATCGTGATGCACTCTTTAATGATTTCCTGATTGGTGGTGAATTGGTATGGCAAAGCAATAAAGTATGAAGTGCAATTTACATATTAATTTCCGTTATGCTTCAGTTTGGGATGAAAAAATAAGCGATAAAGCCAGCACAATTTCACGCCCCACACCTTGTCTGGCTGTTATACTAGTCCTTATACAGGGTGTCTTTTATGTACCTTTGGAGAATGATAGGTCGTGTAGGGGACGGGTATAGAAGTAATTTGAGATAGGGAACTTGGGGTCGGAGCGGCCTCCTAACCCCTAAAATAAGGGTTGATTCAGGCCCTCCACCCTGTCAGTTGGGCAACCGACCCAAGCCTCTATTTCCTTTCTCAATCCCTTAACTCTTGGCAAGATTCATTTCACCATGTGGCGCTGGCGTAATGGATAGCGTTGCGGTGCGAAAAGATGATAAGTCACGGGTCCGAATCCGGGCAGTTCGGGAGCGCTTGTTCTACCGACTTACTGAACAAAAATCTATCTTTCAGGTTATCTGAGAGGTGTAGCCTAATACTACATAGCTTAAACTATTCCTCTTGAATCTGGCTATCATATAAAAAAATAATTTTTCGAATCGGACTGGTAGTTTCAGGGATTAGTGCGTTTAAACACACAAACACACAAACACACAAACTCTTCAGCTTTATTATATTAGTATAGATAAGAGGCCATTTTCAATAACACCGCTGGCATGGGTTCACTAACTGGCCGGTATAAAGCGCAGCTCGCATCAAGTAGGCAGTGGATTGCTCCCGCATACAGTTGCAGGTATACGTCACTACTGCAGATGCATTGGAGAACTTTGTTTTAATTAAATATATATTTTCCATTGCAAAATATAACGCTTAATTGTATACTTCGGCCGGGTTTTTATTTAAACCAAATCTACTTGTTAATTGTCACTTTAATTCAGAGAGTCATATCGTGACATACAGACAATAAACACATAGATAACATAAATTTACAGTATGGCGTTAGATAATTAAACCAAATGTTCATTCGGCATTTCATAGCTTCCTCGTTATTTCAAAACTTAATAATGCTTTGCAGTAGTTATCTTCATTCACAATATCACTGGGCAACTTTTCTGATGGAGACTGCTCAAACGTCTTTCTTAATCATAAATGTGGACACAGTGTTCTTCATTTTTGACAGTTCTCCATGGGAGACACATCACAGAAAGAATTACTTTTATTTCCCTATCGAGCCCTTACTGACTGTAAGAGTCTGATAAGTTTTGTAGTAAGGAAAAAGAAACCATCAAACTCACAGGAAAAATCTACAGACAGCAATATGTGGCTGTACTGTAGTAATCGTATAGGCTACCTAGTTAATAAGGATAGGCTCTCCTAGGCTTTAACAAGATTTATAGCTTAGGAAGCCATCTCCTGTACTTGAATGCTTAATTTACATGCATCTTTGTTCTGAATCTCATCCGACGCTTTCTTATTCCACATTGCCCTGATGGTATTAAAATATTTTGCTAATTGACCTGCTTTCCCCCATTCCCTTTTTAGTAATTTAATTAAAGTGTGATACTCATTTTCATTTTCTATTCTGTTTAGATCAGCTTTGTCTACAAACTTTGCTCTTATCATTTTAATTTCCTTGCATTCCCTGATCAGGTGCGCTTCACCCATAACCTTCCCACAAAACAGGCAAATGTCCTCTTTTCCTACTTCTCTCAACGCTTTGTTCTTATACACCCCAATTAACCACCAAATTATCCCTCTCATTTCTCTTTTCATTAGGCATTGAGGCTTTATGCTCATAAAGTTCTTATTTCGCAGAACTCCGTTAAGGTTCTCCTACTGGTGCACTCTTCTCTTAGCACCTGCAACTCTACGTCATTAACTCTTCTACACACTTTTGTACACACCCTATCTTCCTCTCTTTGTAAGTCCCTATCCCATAGATAACCCATTCCTAATCTTTCCAGTACACTTCTTACCCCGTCCAACCAGTAGCCCTCTTGCTGATGCTTCATTTGGTGCAGGTAGGCTACCTTAAGCATTTCCCCCCCTCCACCTGCTTTTAAACGAATCCAAGACTTTATGACCTTTTTTATGATATGTTGTCTAATGCTTACATCCTCACACAACATTCTCGCTCCATAATTCGCCGTGCAACAAGGTAGCCCCAAAATTATCTTGGCAAACCTACTTACAATACTGTCCAGGGTTTTCGTTCCTTCCTCTAAACCCCATACTTCCACTCCATAGAGTGCTCTTGAAACGATGAGTGCGTTGAACACATTCCTATACACTTTGTAGTCAAGATTCGGTAACCTACGCTCTAACACTTTAACATTCGCCAATGCCGCTAGCCCTTTCGATTTTGCCCTTTTAATTTGTTCGGTCCATTTATCATTACTCGCCATTATCGTCCCTAGATACTCAAGTTTTTTCACCGTCTCTAACTGTGACCCATACATGACCCACTTTTCATTCTTAGCCAGTTTAACTCCCTTTTTGCAGACCATAACTTTGGTCTTACTCGGGTTAATTTTTAAGTTCCAGTCCTCACAGTATCTCACAATCTCGTCAATACTATATTGCATATTATAGGGTGTTAGAGCAAGCAGAAGGATGTCATCAGCAAAAGCTAGGCCCGGGATATCATAATTGTCCAAGCAAAGGTTGGACCGTTGCTCAAAGCCCTTTGAATCGAAAATATCGTCGATAAATAGCAAAAAAAAAAAAAAGCACCGGGGATAATTTGCATCCCTGTTTTAATCCTATATTAGACGTTATCTCTCCTACAATTACATCATCTTTAGTTTTAGTTGCACATTTCACTTCGGAATACACATTCTCAATTGCTCGTATCATTTTATGTGGCACCCCGATTTTTCCCAGTTTAGCCATGACAGCTCCCCTGCTCACTGAATCAAACGCCTTCTCCAAATCAATAGCTGTGATATACAGATTACCTCTTTTCCTTCTTATGTACTTGTCCATCACCGTTTTGACCACCATTATATTGTCACTGGTCCTCATCCCTTTTCTGAACCCTGTCTGGAGTCTCGATAACACCGAACAGCCCTCTGCCCATGCTATTAAACCCTTGGATAAGACCCCGGTGTACACTTTGCTCAAATTATCAAGCAAAGTTATGCCTCTATAGTTGCCTGGGTCTAGTTTGTCACCACGCTTCTTATATATTGGACAAATTATCCCCTCCTGCCACGCCCTCGGAAATCTACCTCCTTCAAAGATTTTGTTAAAGATTTTTACCTAGCTGTCCACATGAACCTATTGTTACTCAACTCTTGCCAAAATTCATTTGTTATCCCTGAAATAGCACCTGACTTCCCTCCTTTACTTTTTGCTATTACTTCCTTAATTTCCTCTATCGATATGACTTGGTCCAGCATAGGCAGAGCGGCCTCCAGCCCCCTCGGGACGCCAAACTCATCCCTCTTCCTCCAATTATCTTCAGCATTTAACAGATTCTCATAATATGCAATCCATACTTCATCACTAATAGAGCTCCCCCCACCACTTCTGCTCCCCCTACAGTAAGAATTTATCCTGCTCCACACTTTGCTATAGTCGTTAGCTTTAGAATCCTTATTTAGTGCTGTTGCTTCCTTACCCTACCATTCATCTTTCATTTTGCTGAGCAGTTCCCTATATTCTTTCCTTAGACGACAAAATTCTACTCTCATCCTATCATCCCCCCCCCCTCTCTTGTATAACTTCAGTGCCCTAATAACTTCGGTTTTCTTCCTTCTACAAAATTCATCGTACCATCCTTTAATTCTTCCTAATTTTCCCCTAGCCTTCACGCGCATTTTCCGCCCGGCCATCATAATTGCATTCTCAATCATACGTATTACCCCTTCAATTTCATCATTACTGATCATTAAACTTATCCCTACCTTTATCAGCTCAAACTTTTCTCCCTGGAAGTAGTTCTGGAACTCTCTGCAGTTTTCCTCCCTCCATCTGAATCTATTTACTTTTCTCTCTATAGCTTTAACTTGTGGGTTCCCTTTTGATTTTTATTTTGTCACCGCTCCCTGCATATTGACGACAATTGGTAGGTGGTGTGATTCCCCCCATTCTTCAACAGTGAACCTCTTAATTAGAGCTAGTGCTCCTCTGGAACATATTGCTAAATCTATTACACTTCCTCCAATCTCTGTTATATACGTCAGGTTACCTCCTTCATCCCCCACACAGACACCATTTAATATATATAGCTCTTCTGCACCACATAGTTCCAAAATTTTTCTCCGTTCTTGTTACATTCCTTGTCTTTGCTGTGCCTATCCCCACATACGGCCTCGGCAACCCCCTTGCTGTAAAGGGGTTTTCTGTCTGAAACCCTCGCATTGAAGTCCCCTAAAAGCACAATCCCTACCTCTTCATATATATTTTGAATTCTGTTTATTTCAATAGCTAACTCATCGAAAAAGCTTTCTCTTGCATACGAGGAATTCTCCGGAGGGTTGTAGACAAAGCCGAAACATACCGTTCCTTTCCCCCTCCCCCTAATATCTGCTTTTACTCACACTACTTCTTCCAGTTCTGAACTAATAAATTCTGATAATTCCCTCACCTCTTCTTTAATTAAAACAAAAATTCCCCCCCCCCCCCCGGGAACCTACCGGTACGAGCTTTCCTAATCTTAGGTTTTGTATATATATTGAAGCCATCTATTTTAACCTCGCAACCTACAGGGAGCCAACTCTCAACAAATCCTACAATCTGCATATCTTCTATTAGGGTCAAAACTACATCGTTCCCTCTCTTATTTAAAAAAACCCTCTATATTTACGCTAGCAATATTCCAGTTTAGTTATTTTTACCCCTACCCTCTTCGCTGGCGGTAGCTTTACTTCTAGTAACTCTAGCTTTCTCTAGCTCTAGTATACTGCCACCTGGAGAAGAAATGACCTCCTTCTCCACATTAAACTGCTCTGTCAAGGTTTTCTTGCCCCATAGTTCTTTTAGACTAGTAACTCGTTGTTTGCCAGTCTCACCTTTCTGCAAACCACGCACTTGTCCGGTGTTCCTGGCGCTGACGTTAGTCGTTCCTGCTCGCGCCACTTCCGTGTTGGACTTGGAGGTCGATGCTCTCTGTTGAATCATCACCGCACTTCCCTCTGAACCGACAGCTGCTTCCACCTGGTTGCTAGGTCTAACTGTCTCCTGTTGCTGTTGCTTTTCCATATCCTGGAGTTGTGCCACGGTCCAAATCCGATCCCAGTTGTTGCCGCTAACCACCAGTCTATTGCCTTTTACATAAGCCTTGAGACCAGAGCTCCTTGCCTTCCTTAAATGAAACTGCAAGGTCCGTTGCTCGCTTGCCTCTTCTTTACTCATTTCTCTCCTTACCCATATCCTCTCCCCTTTGAGGTTCTTTGTGTTCGCCAGAATTCTATGAGCCATCAGCGAAGAAACTAATGACACTTTCACGGGCCTCGTTCCCCTTCCCCGCCCTATCCTGGTCACATTGTCAATCTCTGAGAATCCAATGTTTATCCGCATGCCTTCAATAATCACTCTGAGCACCTTGGATATTAGATCCTCGGTGCTTTCCTTGGCATCTTCCTTTATTCCGTAAATGAAGACGTTTTTCTTTCTCTCATCCAGCTTGGTCTTCCTTAATTCATTTACCTCCACCTCTAATATCTTCACCTTTTCTCTTAGGCCTTTTATCTCTCTACTATTCTCGGTCAGCCTTTCTGTCACTATTCCCATCTCTTCTCATATACATGTCTTCATCTCCTTGAATTCCTTACATTGCTCACGAAGAATGTCCCGGATCTGGTCATTTTGTGACACTTCCTTTACAATTTCCCTTATTTTTAGCCTACTTTCGATTTTTGCAAAAAATGAAAGTAGACTTATGAGATCAACACAGGGCGAAAAAAGTGTGTCTGTCTGTGTGTGTGTGAGTCTGTGTGTGTGTGTGTGTGTGTGTGAGTGTGTGTACTCTGAATGTCTGTCCCCCCCCTATCAATTCGAACACGGTGAATGCGAATTGAACGAAATTTGGTACGAAGGTAGCACTAGCAAAGGACACCTCAGTGTCATGTTTTATATCGCCGCCATCTTGACGGAAACGTAATGGCGGCCACACAAATGTTCAAAGCTTAAATCAAATTACGATTAACCTAATCATCCGATCTCTACCAAATTTTGCAGCAACATACCTTTATGGGGGGAGCATCCTTTGACCAAACTAATAAGTCATCAGCGTAATAGTTTGCGGATGGCGGCCATCTTTGTGTGAAAATCGATTCCCCCTATTAATTCGAACACGGTGCAACCGAATGGAACGAAATTTGGTACAGAGGTAGTACTAACAAAAGGCACCTCAGTGTCATGTTTTATATCGCCGCCATCTTGACGGAAACGTAATGGCGGCCACACAAATGTTCAAAGCTTAAATCAAATTACGACTAACCTAATCATCCGATCTCAACCAAATATTGCATCAACATACCTTTATGGGGGGGGGAGCATCCTTTGACCAAACTAATAGATCATCAGAGTAATAGTTTGCGGATGGCGGCCATCTTTGTGTGAAAATAGATTCCCCCTATTAATACGAACACGGTGCAACCGAATGGAACGAAATTTGGTACAGAGGTAGTACTAACAAAAGGCACCTCAGTGTCATGTTTTATATCGCCACCATCTTGACGGAAACGTAATGGCGGCCACACAAATGTTCAAAGCTTAAATCAAATTACGATTAACCTAATCATCTGATCTCTACCAAACTCTGCAACAACATACCCTTATAGAAGAAGCATCCTTTGACCAAATGAATAGGTCATTAGCCTTATAGTTTGCGGATGGCGGCCATCTTTATGTCAAAATTGATTCCCCCTATTAATTCGAACACGGTGGAACGGAATGGAACGAAATTTGGTACAGAGGTAGCACTAGCAAAGGACACCTCAGTGTCATGTTTTATATCGCCACCATCTTGACTGAAACGTAATGGCGGCCACACGAATGTTCAAAGCTTAAATCAAATTACGATTAACCTAATCATCCGATCTCTACCAAATTTTGCAACTACATACCTTTATGGAGGGAGCATCCTTTGACCAATCTAATAGGTCATTCGCCTAATAGTTTGCGGATGGCGGCCATCTTTGTGTCAAAATCGATTCTCCCTATTAATTCAAACACGGTGAAACCGAATGGAACGAAATTTGGTACAGAGATAGCACTAGCAAAGGGCATCTCAGTGTCATGATTTATATCGCCGCCATATTGACAGAAACGTAATGGCGGCCACACAAATGTTCAAAGCTTAAATCAAATTACGATTAGCCTAATCATGCAATCTCTAGCAAATTTAGCAACAACATACCTTTGTGGAGGGAGCATCCTTTGACCAAACTAATAGGTCATATGCCTAATATTTTGCGGATGGCGGCCATCTTTGTGTGAAAATCGATTCCCCTTATCAATTCGAACACGGTGAAACCGAATGGAACGAAATTTGGTACAGAGGTAGCACTAGCAAAGGGCACCTCAGTGTCATGTTTTATATCACCGCTATCTTGACGGAAACGTAATCGCGGCCACCCAAATGTTAAAAGCTAAAATGTAATTACGACCAACCTAATAATCTAGTCTCTACCAAATTTTGCAACACCATATCTTTATGTGGGAAACATATTCAGACCAAACTGCAAGAACATCAGCCCAATAGTTTGCAGATGGTGGCCAAGTATGTGTGCAAATCGATTCCCCCTATCAATTCAAACACGGTGAAACCGAATTGAACGAAATTTGGTACAGAGGTAGCACTAGCAAAGGGCACCTCATATTCATGTTTAATATCCCTATAGCACGTTGTATTTCAACAAGCTACTACAACCAACATTCAATTATACTCCTTGAAAAGGACAAAGAGTTATAACAATACCCATTCATTTAGGAGAAAGTAGGCTATATGTTCTTTACTGAACATCTTTTCCATTTCTTGCCATCCCAGCTGACCAGGCCCTGGGTTTGACTCCACTCCTCCAATTAATAGTAGCGTCGCCGCAACCATCGCTACCATCCCCATCGCCAAAACCCCCATCTGTTCAGTGACGTTGCCCGCTATCACCTTCCCGACACCGAAATCGCACTTCACTCTAGCCTGCCAACGGCCGATGACCGCCCGGTACTGCTGAATAGCGATTCCCATTCTTCCTTACACTTCACTGCACCTTGCTTGCTTGGTTGAAACTTAACACAACACTCAAATTATTTAATGTAAGCACTCGAGGTACTGACGCCGGCCCCGTGGTGTTGGGGTAACGCACCTGCCTCTCACCCGGAGGCCCTGGGTTCGATTCCCGGCTCCGTCAGGGATTTTAAAACTGACGTGAGAGTTGGAACGGGGTCCACTCAGCCTCGTGAGGACAATTGATTAGCTGTCTGACAGTGAGGCAGCGCCCCGATCACGAAAACCCAGATTAACGGCCGAGGGGACCCGATGTGCTGATCACGCGTCACCCCAATATCTGCAGGCCAAATGGCTAGGCAGCGGTCGCTTGGTCGGCCTAGGCCCTTCATGGGCTGTATAGTGCCAGGGGTTGACTTTTTGTTGTTGTTGTTGACTCGAGGTACTGTCGGCCAAAATACAGCACTATGTGTAATGTATATAGCATACGGTTTAATTCAAGGTTTGGAGGTCCCATTAAAGAAATTCCTCCAATATATCAACCTCAAGTTGTCGTTTTTTGGTGTGAAAATATTCATTATATCATATTTGCTGAAAGGAATTGTCACTGGAGTTTTACAAGTAGTTATTCCAGAAATAATAGTATCGTTATGTTTGCTGGCACAAGGTAGCACTTTGAGTTCATTCTTCAAAAAATGCGAGTAAGTAATATGGCATTATTCGAATAACATGTCAGATGTTACACATAATATGCGACTACTGTAAGGCTCATAATTTTTTCTTTTTGTCGTGTGGTCTCCCGAGAGGTCGAGTGCAAGTCTTTCTAGTCGACGCCCGTGGGTGACCTGCGCGTCGGGATGAGAGATGGAATGGATAAAGGTGAATGAAACTGGGCAAGGATGTGGAAGGAAGCGGCCGTGACCTGTCATAAGGTACCGTCCCAGCATTTGCCTGGTGTTGAAAATGGGAAACCACGGAAAACCATTTCTAGGACGGCCGACGGTGGGGCTCGAACTCACGCGTCTACCAAGTCAGGAGAGAGCTTGGCCCCATGGCCTAACGCTGCGCTTTAACCAGCGTAACCACTGCTGACGATACTTGCTGGATGAGTCTCGTGTTGTATACGATGTATATTTTCATCTATCTACAGTGAAAGCACCTGAAATCAATGTATGTATTTATTAACTGTTACTGTGAACAGGATTGAGGACAGTGGGCTGTATGAGGATCGATGGCCAGTTGTGACATGGCATAGTGTTTTATTGCCATCCTAAAACACCATTATTTTACGGGGAAAGTCCATAAATATATATTGAGTGTTAAAATAGCAATGAAATGAAGAATAACTGGCATCGTAAACGGTTTATTGCCAGTTTTAAAATGGAAGTTGGATTTTTCCTGTAAATTAAACTTGGTCTTGATCGATACTGTTTCATATCTTCTTGATCGATAAACTGAAACACTATTCATTTATTCGGTCGGTTTCTAAATCAACTCCATGTAATCTATATATTTTGGAGGCACTGTTGTAATTTAATGGTAATGGAGTATGATAAGCTCTTACATCAAGATAAACGTAATATTTCAATTTCCTTAATCTAGGTTTCCCATAGCCAGTTTTTGAACAGGACGAATTTCCATTTTCACTCTAAAAAGATGAAATTAATTTTTAAACAACACCGAGTTATAACTCTTTGTCCTTTTCAAGGAGTATAATTGAATATTGATTGTAGTAGTTCGTTGAAATACAACGTGCTATACGGATATTAAACATGAATATGAGGTGCCCTTTGCTAGTGCTACCTCTGTAAAAAAATGTCATTCAATTCGGTTTCACCGTGTTTGAATTAATATGGGGAATTGATTTGCACACATACATGGCCGCTATCTGGTAACTAATGGGCTGATGACCTTGTAGTTCAGTCAAACGATGCTTCCCACAAAAAGGTATGTTGTTGCAAAATATGGTAGAAATCAAATGATTAGGTTGGTCGTAGTTTGATTTAAGCCATTAACATTTGGATGGCCGCCGTTCCGTTTCCTTCAAGATGGTGGCAATATAAAACATGACACTGGAGTGCCCATTACCTCTGTACCAAATTTCGTTCAATTCGGTTCCTTAGTATTTGAATTGATAGGGGAAATCGATTTGCACACATACATGGCCGCCATCTGCAAACTATTGGGCTGATGACCTTTTAGTTTAGTCAAAAGACCCTCGCCATATGAATATTTGTTGTTGCAAGATTTGGTAGAGATCGGATGATTAGGTTAGTGGGTGGCCGCCATTATGTTTCCGTCAAGATGGAGGTGATATAAAATCTGACACTGAGGTGCTCTTTGGTAGTGCTACCTCTGTACCAAATTTCGTTTAATTCGGTTTCATTGTATTTGAATGGATAGGGGGAATCGATTTGCACACATACATGGTCGCCATCCGCAAAATATTGGGCTGATGACCTTTCAATTTGGTCAAAAGATTTTTCGTACATATGGGTATAATTTTGCAAAATTTGGTAGAGATCAGATGATACGGTTGGACGTAATTTGATTTAAGCTTTAAACATTTGGGTGGCTGTCATTACGTTTTCGTCAAGATGGCGGCGATATAAAACATGACACTGAGGTGTCCTTCGCAAGTGCTACATGTGTACCAAATTTCGTTCAATTCGATTTCACCGTTTTTGAATTGATAGGGGGAATTGATTTTCACACATACATGGCTGCCATCTGCAAACTATTCGGCTGATGACCTTGTAGTTTAGTCAAAAGACGCTCGCTAAATAAATATATGTTGTAGCAAAATTCGGTAGATATCGGATGATTAGGTTAGTCGTAATTTGATTTAAGCTTTGAACATTTGGGTGACCGCCATTACGTTTCTGTCAAGATGGCGGCGATATAAAACATGACACTGAGATGCCCTTTGCTAGTTCTACCTCTGTACCAAATTTTGTTCTATTCGGTTTCACCGTGTTCGAATTGATAGGGGGGGGGGGTCAGACATTCAGAGTATACACACTCACACACACACAAACAGACACACAGTCAGACACACAATTGTTGGCCTTGTGTAGATCTCATAAGTCTACTTTCATTTTTTGCAAAAAACAAAAGTAGGCTAATAAATAAAGTGGTGTGCAAATTATTAAGACAAAATTAATTGATTTAAATCAGTCACAATGTTTCATTCAAAATAATTTTATTTAATTTTAATTACCCTCCTTAGTGTTATTTTCACCCCCAAGGACTTAGAACTTTTCCCATAAGGAATTGCGTGGAAATATTTTCGAAATTGCAGATTCTGAGTGATTACCTGAGCTGGGTGAGTTTTCTCTTGTTTTCATTGACTTTGGAAAGTACACACTAAATCAGGTAATCTCAATTCATGGCCCACGAAACTTTTAATAGTTCAAAAGCAGACCATCAGTGATAAAAGCCTTCTAAACCTTCTGCCTTAAATTCGCAAGGAAACTACAATAACTTACTAATAATTTTATTAATGCAGCGAATGGCCATGTACAATTCTTTCCAGGATGGGTCAGGGAAGTGATATTGGAAGCAAATCGGCCGTGGACCTATTGAAAGGAACCGTCCAGGCATTTGCCTGGTGGTGAAAATGGGAAACCACGAAAACCATTTTCAGGACGGCCAAGGTGGGATACGAACCCACGCTCTCCCGATGCCAGCGAGGCACGAGGTAGCGTGTTAGCGCGTTAGGAAAAAAAACGTGTGGCATTCTGCATTAGCAAGGCTCCTCAATCAGAGTAAATTCTACGAAAATCATATTAAAGTCCGTTTCCTAAGAGAAAATGTAAGTAAGACTATTGTTTAAACATTTAAAACAAGTAGTTCCGTGAAGAACTATACAGCCTATTTTCATATATCCTACTCATGTTAATTGCCTCTATCAACATTAAAAATTTCAGTTTGATTGTTGTGATAGATTCGTAGATATTGAGAACCATATAAATATTTCAGATGGTCGCCAGGTTGGAATTTTATTTATGTACTATTACATGAAGATTATTGTGTACGTGTGGTATTCAAACTTAAATTGCATGATTAGGACACAAGAAGTAAAAACGATATTTTAAATTTTTGCACAGCTGCCATCTTGTGGTTATGAAAAAAATTGAAATAAATTAGATGCCAGTGGATTAATATTTCTGTGCGTATTTAACGTGCAAAGTTTCACAGCAGTCGGATGGTTAAATCGCGAGAGACGACCATTTAAATATTTATATTTCGCGTCGCCGCCATGTTGGATTTGTGCTCACCAGGTTACTGAAAGTCCTATAGGTGAACTTATGTTTATAGCCTCTACGAACATAAAGAAAATCAGTTTGATTGCTGTAAAAGATTCGTAGATATTGAGAACCATCAACATATTTCGGATGCTCGCCATTTTGGATTGTTAGGACATAGAGTTATGAACCATTAAAGGAAAATTATTGCGTAGCTTCATTATTCAAACTTTCACTTCGATCGCATGATTACGACACAAGAAATAAAAACTTAATTTTGAAATATCCTACAACCGCCATCTTGAGGTTATGTAAACAATTTAACTAAATTAGATGCCAGTGCATTACAATATGTATAGTCATTTACTGTACCATATTTCACTGGCTAAGATGGTTAAATCACGAGAAAAGTCTTTTAAAATGTTTCAACTTCGCTTGGCCGCCATGTTCGTTTTGTACTTTACAGGTTTTTGAAAATTACATAGGTAAACTTGTAGCAGTGTCCTATATCACCGTACAAAATTTCAGGGTGATATCTGTAATCGTTTCGGAGATATTGAATGCCAGTGAAATATTTCTCACAGCCGCCACTTTGAGATTATGTAAACAATTGAACTAAATTAGATGCCAGTGCATTAACATGTGTATAAAAATTTTCTGTACCAAGTTTCACTACGTTTGGATGTTTAAATCGGTAGGAAAGTCTATTTAAAAGTCCCAACTTCACTTGGCCGCCATCCGATATATTATGACGGTTCTCAAACCCATGTTGGTTTTGTAGTTACCAGGTTTTTGAAAGTCTCATAGGTGAACTTCTAGTAGTGCCCTTCACCTCTGTACAAATTTTCAGGGTGATATCGGTAATAGTTTCGGAGATACTGAATGCTGGTGAAATATTTCGCACAGCCGCGATGTTGGATTGGTGAGACACAATAAAATTTTAAGGGCACGGTCGGGATCGGCCAGAATGGTGCTATGATCTTACCGAGTCTCATTGAAATCGCTCCAGCCGTTTAGAAGTTATTACGGGGGCATACACACGAATCAAACACACACGCACACACAGACACACGGACAAAAGGTGATCTCATAAGCCTATTTTTTCATAAAATGAAAATAAGTAGTGCATTAAGTGATAAAAAGAAAAAAAGTGTTGAAAAACTAGCATCGAGTCAAAATAATTGCACACCTCTGTATAGGCCTACCTATGTAGGGGAGTGTCATGGAGCAGTGGCTTAGCTGCTCAACTTTCACTGGGATGGCCTTGGTTCGAATCCTGGTGACAGCGGGATTGAATCTTCAACTGAATCGTCACGTGGCCTTCAGGAAGAGCATATGGGTTAAATCCCCGGCCATAACCAAAATGAGCCAATTTGGCTCCCGCAAACCCAATTAATTGGGATAAGGGAAAGAAAGAAAATAAACTTCTAGGCCTATGTAATTATTTTTCCCTTGATATCTGGGTTATAACTATAGCCTACCTCGAATGAATTTCAGAAAGGGCTTGGTAATCCAAAAATATGTTATAAATAGATCGTTTGTTTTAGAAAATCGTCAGGTTTATTGAGTTTTACTCTATTTACCAAAAATAGAAGTCAGACATTTCAAATTACCTACAGGATTTACCGAACAAGGTTTTTAGCCTACTTTTCACATTTTGCAAAAATGAGGAAAAAGTAGACTTATGAGATCGGGCAAATGTGTGTCTGTCCTTCTGTCTGTCTTTCTGTCTGTAGGTGCCCCCCCCCCCCTATCAACTCCTAAATGGCTGCAGAAATCGAAACAATATTTGGTAGGCGTAAAAATCTATACCTGAATATCTCACGGCCATATTTGAAAATGATGTCAGTGCTACCAACTGCTGAAAAATCGCAATTGAAATTTGAGCTCCATGTTGGATATCTTGGGAGCTATTTCAAAATTGGCACACGTATAGATAATAATATTGCAGTTTAATTTCCAGGAGGCCATACATGGCAGTGTTGCCAAAATTATTATAAGCTTGTTGATAGGTCCAAATTTTAAATGCATATAACTTCTACACTATCAATTCGATTTCATCCAAATTTCGTATGTGCTATGTGTACATAAACATATATGACTGACCGTATTTTTAAGAGCCACCAGGGCTGCCAACTGTTAATAAATGCGAATATTTTTAAAATCCAAATACCCATATATCAGAAAGTATGCAAGCCGACTGCTTTAAACTATGCACATGTATATAGTACCTGACATTCTATATTAATTTGGAGTAACTTATATACGTCAGTGCTTCCAACATGATTCTAAGCCTGCTGAGAGGTCCAAATTTAAACACATGTAACTTCTATACTATCATTTGTATTTCAACCAAATTTCCTGTGTGCTATGTGTACCATAACAGATATGACTATGCCGATTCTTAAGAGTAACCAGAGCTGCCAACTGTTAATAAATACTGTCTCCATTTTTGTTACCCTAAGATCAATATATCATAAAGTATGCAATCTTTTGACAAATTCCAGTTGTCTATATTGTAAATAACTAAAGACGTCAAACAAATCATTTTTCATTTTTGTTTTCGCCCCTAAAAGGGTCTTACCTTAAGCTAGCACGCCGAGCGTGCAAAGGCTCGACGGCTCTGCCTCTACAACAATCTATAAAATTACTTTTCCAACACGTATTACTTTCGGAAGATGGTTGCCAAAATCCTAATAAATCATATGTTCGAGTTAAAAATCCCTACATAACGTCGTAGCAGACATAAACCCCTACACGTGTCATCACTGTTAATTACCCCAGTGCCGTGAAGAGTATGGAGCCTATATCAAGTGTTTCCTATAAAATTCAAGTCTGGGGAGAGATGGATGACAGGGGGAAGAGGGAAGGAAAACTCGAGCCGTTGATGAGAGCTCTCTTAATAATTCATCGCAAATTAGTTCCATGCTTCATCGCCGCTGCACGTTCTAATTACATAGAAAGAAAAAAATGGCTCCGTCTTTCTCCTCCTCCTTGCCTTTTGTAAGGAAAGAGAATAGGTTATGAACATCAACTCTACTAATAAGCGCCTAGAATTTGTTTTCACATTTCCTCAAGTGCCTCCTAGTTGGAAGCACTTGTGGAATTGAAACTCGATAAGGGCTCTTATTACACACGAGGCTTCTTCACTTTAATATCATTAAAAGACAGTACTTGAATTCGTTTAAAAATGCAACAGTTACATGTATAAATAAATTAATAACGTATTTTTTATTCACTCTAACCGGTATATTAATGTTAAAAACGTTTATAAATGACACTAAGAACACTCAGACTATAGAGGTCCAAGCTATAAAAAACATAAAGTTAAGCTATTTTGATTATTGTACCAAAAAAAAGCTAGAAGACCCGTCACGATGAGTGTTTTGAAAAGCTCTATCATATTTCAAAATTGTTTCCGGCTTAAATGATATTTAAAAAAAGATAAAACCTACGTTGGTTGGTTCCTCAGTTTAGGGGCTGCGATAACGCGGTCATGTAGCCCTCTGTACTTTGAGTGTGTATAGAATCTGTCGGATAACCAGTGTTAATTGTGATGGCTATATTAGTGTGTGTTATCTGGTTTTTTAAAATTCAAGTATGGACTGCATACATTCGATTTTTCACGTAGTTCCAAATTTTGCTATCAAACGCCACCATCAACGACCAACTAGTTCTGAACATTGTTACTAGATGCCACCGCAGTCGGCTCCTTGCGACGAACGTTGGAACCTAAGAGCGTTAGTCAAAGATAACGTATAATTTAGCTTCACACAGGTGTAATTAGTGGAAGGTTCTTTATCATGCTATAGGGGGCGTGGTGGATCAGCGGTCTAGCTGTATGCCTCTCACAAAGGCGGTCCGGGTTCGATTCCCGGTCAATGCATATGGGATTTTCGAAGTGAAATGCCATGTCCTGTGGTTCGGATTCCACGTAAAAAGGAGGTCCCGTGGCTCATAATCACCAGATTCACGGTCACGTAAAACTACAATCTTCCTTCCTTTTTTTTATCATGCTATACCCCCCAGGGGTTCACATCTAGTGGGACGTGGGTTGGCGGACACGGGGCCCCAGCTGAGTCCGGCATTGCTTCCACTTACTAGTGCCGGGCTCCTCTCCGTCTTCTCTTCTTTCGACCTCACTTGGTCAACTCTTGTTCTCTCCCGACCCCGACAGTATTAGGGTATCCTAGGCCTAGGGAGTCTCTTCCTTTCCCGCCTTAATTAGCCCTCGTCTCATCTTTCCTGATACCCTTTTTTGTGAGGGGTCAGCCTTCTTTTTCTTTTCATGTTATCTCCTGCCTTCTGCTCAAGGCCCTTTGGAGGCCGGGTGTATGTAGCCCCCCCCCCCCCCCCTTCTGGTGCACCCTGGATATTGCTATACCCTCAGGGGCTCACGGCTGGTGAGTTCGGGAGTTGGCGACCCCGATGGATACCTGAGCTGGGTCCGGTTTCCCCCTTTTCTCCATTACCTCTGGGGCGGACCCTCTCCTCTTACACTTTCCTATCTGCCTTTCATGGCTCTCGTTCCTTCCAAGTAGCTCAATCCGTATTCTTCGAGGGTTGAGGGCATTTCTTTCCCTCCTGTCCTTTATTTACCTTATTCTCCTTTTTTTCATTTCTTCTTCTAGTATATAAGTTAGTAGTTAGTTTTAGTTATATATAGATTACATTTCATTATCTTCTTCACGATCACCCAAACCATTAGGGGCCGATAACCTAGATGTTAGGCCCCTTAAAATAACAATTATCATCATTATTATCATGCTATAAAGTTATGACATGGGACCGCCGGCTTTACTTCCCCTCCTAAGGAAGGCATACTGAGGGATTTTTAACGCTCTTAAAAATCCGACGACTTCGGCCGGGCTTGAACCCGCGACCTTGGGCATAGAAGCTCAGCATGCTACCAACTACGCCACCAAAGCCGCCGAAAAAGCTAAACAACGCTCGTTTTAAAAACATGGAACTTATTCTACAGATTCAAATGAAATTAAAGTTTAATTATTTAAAACTATTCTTTGATTCTTTATCTTCAATTTTTGGACAGCTGATTTTTGAATTTCTGAAAACGGAAGTAGATATTTTAATTTTGATTTAACCAAAAACGAGAACCAGCGTTGGCTTTCCCCTAATGATGATGATGATGATGATGTTGATGACCGTTAATCACCATGTATACTCTAAGCCAGGACTGCCCAACCTACGGCCCGCGAGACTATTTTATCCGGCCCGTCGCTCGGCGTCCGCGCCGTGTCGCCAAAATTTTGAAACAACTAAAGCCAACCGGACAAACCAGAGCGCGCACACCCCTACCAAAGGTCATTGACTCTCTGAGATACACTTAAAATTCTTATTAATGATTGGTACATCTAAGTTCGATCCCAAGTGGAGATACATTTTAAGTACCGGTACAAAAAGATGGTATATTGGCTTTCACGGCCGGTGAATTAAAACTCAGCAATTCTTCTAGGTTTGTGCCGTGTCTTGTGTGGGGTTTCGCCTAGGACACCAAGCTAGGCTCATCGGTGGGCTCTTGGTGTCCCCGCCCGGACCCCCACACGGCACAAACCTAGAAGAATTGCTGAGTTTTAATTCACCGGCCGTGAAAGCCAATATACCATCTTTTTGGAAGCCTTCATAGGGAGGTTAAGGCTGCTTGAACTTTTAGTTCTCGTAGTCAAGTGGTGCAGTTGCACCTTATATAAAGGGAGGTGGCGCGCAGTTCGTCACTCCTGTGGGGGTCCGGGCGGGGACACCAAGAGCCCGCCGATGAGCCTAGCTTGGTGTCCTAGGCGAAACCCCACACAAGACACGGCACAAACCTAGAAGAATTGCTGAGTTTTACCGGTACAAAGCTTTTCCAGTCGTCGCACTAAACTAAATTATCATGAACTTTATTTCATTATTTGATTAATAATTGTGTCAAATGAACATAAATACTCACTCATTGTAATTCATGCTGTATTAGTGTATTGAATATCATCGTACTTCAATGTTAAAGTGATTTATTAAAAATATATTTGTTATTGCTCTATCATCCACTATAAATAAATATAGAAACGGTAACAATACTATAAGAAAACTAACCTCAGAAAGCCACAAAACTCACCACATTGCACCTATATTTAAAAAAAAAAATCCTTACCCCCCAAACCCCCCGGAGTGTTATTGGCTCACAAGGTCCCCCAACTATTTACAATGTGGCCCTTAGTTAAAAAAAAGGTTGGGGACCCCTGCTCTTTTTTTATCGTATGGCTTTTAGTTCCGGAAGTGTCCGAGGACATGTTCGGCTCGCCAGTTTTGTAGCTGCTTCGAGGCGGACACCCAATGGGTGAGCTACACGTACCGTCGCGTGTGGAGTGTTGTCTGGGGAGGAAAGTTTAAATGTACGGACAAGAAGTTGGAAGGTAGCGGCTATGGCGTTTAGTTAGGGACCAACGCCGGCATTTGCCTTGAAGGAAGATGGGAAACCACAGAAGACCATCTTCAAGGTTGCCGGCGGGGGGATTCGAACCTCCTCGCCTTCCGGATGTGAGCGACTGCCAGCAGTCATGCCGTAACGACCACGGCTAACTCACTCGGTGTATGCCTGCTCTTTGCAATTTGGATGAAGTTCGGAGGCTGGTAAACACATGCGAGTAGTGCTCCGGTCAGGTGACCTATGACCCACAGATCGCTCATATGTTATATCTATCACAGCATTAGCTTATCCACGTGCCATGTCCGATAGACGAGCTGTAATTTTTTAAATTACCTCAGCAGCACACATAGACTCGTTATACAAACAAATGAACTAAGAGCAAATTGCTCTTCATAATACAGTGCATATAACGTACCTACATATATTAATGAAGATGAATTGAGCGCATTAATTAGAATGGGAGCAGCCACACAACACGCAAAGTCCAATGTTTTTGGCAAACAGAGACATACGAATACCAATTAAGTCATATAGGGTATGTAAATAGACCAGTAATATGTCAGTCCATTTTATTACTGGCAGAAAATTTAGTGTAATAATCGTTTCGGACCTATTATCTTGTTTCATAAATTAGAGATTTCAGACACATTTGATCATCAATCCATTCATCCATGTGCACGTTATTTTATTTTTATTGCTTATCTGACTGACAAAGCAAGTAATAATAATAATAATAATAATATTAATAACCCCTGTCACTACAGCCCATGAAGGGCCTAGGCCTACCAAGCGACCACTGCACAGCCATTTGGACTGCAGATATTGGGGTGACGCATGGTCAGCGCATCGGGTCCCCTCGGCCGTTAATCTTGGACTGACAAAGCTACTGACAATATAACAGGTGCGTGATGGCGCAGGAGTCAAGCTACTGGCTTCCCAACAAGGTGGACCGGGATCGATTCCCACTGAATGCACATAGACATTTTAAGGTGAAGTATCACTTCCATTGGTTCAAATTCGACAGGGAAAAGAGGTTTCATGGTTTATGATTGTGTGCTTAGTGGTCATGTAAAACTACAAGTTTTCTTCTTTCCTTTAAATACACAGGTTTATAATTCATCTTAAATATGGATACACGACATTTAAAAGGACTAACTCACAAATCTCTAACAAATTACCTATTTCTGGTTCAAGTCCTTGTTATAAGTGACATTAACCCTACAATTGAACGGTCCACGAGAAGAAGGGGGAATATCAAATAAAGTAAAATGTTCAGGAAATGAGTTTTAAAGTTTCAATTACTTATATGTACGCGTCTACTTGAAACGTCTTTTTCTAACGACCCTCGTTGTTTTTAGCCAGTCACAATTGTGCCTTCAATACGTCACAAAGAGGCCTACCAGATCGCGCGGATATCTCGATTTTACATTTTGTGTGACATCCCCCCTTCTTCTCGTGGACCCTTACATTATAAAATAATTCGAAATGTTATGCTCACCATAGTTCGTTAAAATGTTAACACACCATTAAAGGCCGTTAACGGACAATTGCTGAAATGTCGTGGTTCACCAAACTATAACAATCCATTAGCATCCCTAACGAGCCATTAAAACTAATTGCTGTTTGTATAAGGTGCGTTCAAAAAGTAACGAAGCGGAGGCTGGAATGCGCAAACTGGTGACATCGGCTAATCCTGGCGTGTGAAACGAGGTGTGGTTCCGACCAGAGCGTGGAATGTCACAGTCCATCGCTAGAGGGCGCGCGTGCACGTCACGTGACGATACAAAGCGAGCAGCAGCATACATCAATCGTCCAACGCTGCCAGTCGCATTGCAAACAGTGACATGGAGGCGTCAACCGAAGAGCAAAGAGGTGTTGTTCGGTTTATGACAGCGGAAAGAGTAGGGGTAACGGACATTCATCGCCGAATGTCACAAGTGTTCGGCGAACACTGCATGCCCCTTGCAAGGGTCAAGGAGTGGCACAATCGCTTCAGGGAAAGACGGGTGTCGTTAGCTGATGATGCCCGGTCTGGGGCACCCCCCTGCATTACCGATGATAACGTCCAGCTGGTTGATGCACTCAGGACCGCCGAGTGACAGTGAACGCCATTGCCGCCGTGGTCACTCCACGACAATGCACGGCCTCATACGGCCAACACAGTCGTGGCACTCCCGCAGAAATTCAAATGGGAGGTTCTCGGCCACCCTCCATACAGTCCAGACCTCTCTCCCTGTGATTACGCCATGTTTGGTCCCCTGAAAAGGGCTCTGCGGGGCCAACGATTCACCTCGGACGCCGACGTCCAGCTGTACGTGCGGAACTGGTTCACATCGCAGCCCAGGGAATTTTATGAGACAGCCATTCACCGTCTCGTGTCACAGTGGGATAAGTGCGTCAACAGCCAGGGCCAATACTTCTAACATACAGTTACTGGTTTCTATAATGATGACACCAGCTCGTTACTTTTTGAACGCACTTTATACATACAATTAACGGCTGACTGTCGATTTACGTGGCATTCCAATCCAAAGTGGAGCGTGCAAAAAACTTTAATCTCAACAATGACGATGTTGTTGAAGACACGCTAGATATTTGTCGACCTCGAATTTATAAATAACGGGGGAATTACTTTGATGAATGCGACAACACAGAATTTATTAAGAGATTTCGTTTGTTAGGACTTTCTGTGTTGAATGTTCTACAGATGATAGAACCTAACCTGGAATTCCTGTCTGACAAGTAAGAGGTGTGAGATCGGTAATGAATGGAGCAAGCAAGCGGCGAGCGGGCCGTGCTTCTGAGGCTAATGCTGACGCGTGCTTACGAGGTGAAATACCAGACAAATAAGACAGCCTCCGTGGTGCAGCGGACTAGAGCTCACTAGCTGAAGACCAGAGTTCGAACAGGAGGTTTTAGAAATACAAAAAGGCGGTTTAAGAGAGTGTAAATGATCATTCAGTGCTGGTTTGGACTAAACGGAAGATGGTCCAAGACTTCACACTTGAATTCTTTGAAAACGTTTATCGTAACGTTGGCACAGTGTGGTCGTGAATGACTTTCACCTCTTTCGAGAATTGAAGGTATGGTTGCGCGGCAACGCCTCGCCAAAAAGGACAAACCTCAGGACTCTCTCCAGACGTACCCACCCCAGTGGTGGCAGAATATTTTGCTGAGGGCATTGGAAATCTGGTGTAACGATACGACAAATGTTCCAATCGTATTGGCGATTATGTTGAGACAAGAATAAAACAAGCAAACATTTTGTAGTAAAATCAGTTTGGTATGTCAATCTGTTACTTTTATACAGTCCATCGGAGCTTGGTTAGATAACAGCCCTCGGATGTGTAATATCGTTTGATGCATTACGGCTGCGTTTCCCAAACTGTGTTACGCGTACCACAGGTGGTACAAAAAGGAATTCCTGTCTGACATGTATGAGGTGTGAGATCGGTAATGAATGGAGCAAGCAAGCGGCGAGCGGGCCGTGCTTCTGAGGCTAATGCTGACGCGTGCTTACGAGGTAAAATACCAGACAATAAAGAATATTTGATAGACTATGTTACGATAAATATAAAATTATAAAATTTAAAAATATAAAAACATTGATATGTTGCCGGATGACTTTAAGGCCAAATATAAGGAGCAGTTTTATGAATTAAATTGTGATTCAGAACTAAGGCAAACTTTTTCAAAAATGGCTATTTTGGTCTTTTGGGTTGAGAGGCGTGCAGATTATGCAGACATAGCTGACAAAGCAGTTAGATTTTTACTGCCTTTCACTACTTAGTACTTGTGTGAGACTGCATTTTGTTCACTTGTTTATCTCAAGTGTAAATACCGGAATAGGCTCCTCACAGTGGAAAACTATCTTCGTTTAGACTCTGCAATCTTAAACCAGACATTCCTAAGTTGGCTTCTAATCTTCAAGCTCACCCTTCGCATTGAGTTGTTAGTTGAACTTTGGTTTTATGATTATTATTACGAGTTCTATTATTATTATTATTATTATTATTATTTGTACAGTGTCATTTCTGAATGTTTGAATTTAATATAAAAATAATAATAATAATATAATATATAATAGAAAAACTGGACACACTTTTTATTATTTGAACTGTAACTCTAACAAACACAATTTACAATCCATATTTTGGTCTGCTACGTAGTGGTGGTGGGGGTTATACAGTTGTTACTATATCTCCCGACCATTAGGTGGTACGCGAGAGATTCTCGTCTCTTAAAATGGTACACACACAAAAAAGTTTGGGAAACACTGCATTACGGTATAGCACATGCAGTTAATTAAAAAAAAGACTACCTTGACGTCACAGCATCAGTCCTCTTATTATCAACGATTATGAACCCGCTATCTTGGGCATAGGAGCTCGAACCCGCGCCTCCGCAGTGCCAGTCAAGATTGCTAGTCACTATTCAACGAAGCGGGCTAATTATTTGGTGCCGTGATTCATGATCGCGAAATTATCGATAACTTCAAGCTTCCTTTTATACATTGTATTATTGTTGACGTCGACTTCTGTCACATTCAGTAGCGTGCTGAATGTAACAAAATTCAAAAAGAAGTGTGCAGGTGGAGTTCAGGTTGGCGCCGTCGCTAACTCATCTGCATACACAGGCGCTGTCTGTGTGCTCAGAGCGAACACGATAATTCGAACGGTTGCCCGCAGACAAAGCTCAGTTACCGGCCCGTAAATTTCATCAGGCACGTCAAATTGCAGGCAGGTCATATTTTCTTGTTTTGGTGGTACGAGTAGGTGTTCAATTAGCCTGGCGTATCCTAAAGAGTGATGCGCTTAATAAAGGGAAGTAAACACGCTCAATAGGATTGCCCAATTGCCTGTGACGAGTAGCAATAAAACATAGGTGTATACCCTAAGGATCTCACCAATAATAATAATAATAATATCATATGACCTCCGGTGCCGGGTGCAAGCTTTGTTATTTGACACCCAGAGGCCAGCTGGCATGTCGAATTTTGTTCTTCCTTGAAGCACTATGAGAGTCAAGGAGGTTAGATATCTAAGCTCCTTGACACTATAACGCTTTCTAGTAGGAAAATGAGGAACTCTGTGTTGGCGGAAATCCCGAGATTAATTTTGACATTATGAACGCGGCCAACTAAATTCAAATGGGTTCTTTAACATGTCAACATTATGCGTATAGTGATTTTGGCCGCCTTTCAAAAACCACTTACCACGGCCAGGAGCGAACCTGCAAGCTTGGGGGGGGGGTTAGTAATCCGATACGATAACCACTCAACCACCCACTGATAGAGGGACATGGTGTGGCGATTACAGTATATGACCCCAATAGATCAAGCATTGCTTCCTCGAACTTCTGTCAAGTTCTCTTTTTTCATATTTCTTATCAGCCTCTCGTGGTCAAGCCTAGTTGCTGTCATCCATGAGGTCCTGGGCTCAATATCCGGCTCTGGCAAGAAATGTAATTCTGGTCTGAGGGTTGGAACGAGGTACATTCTGCCTCGTAAGACAAAATTGAGAAGAATTGGGTTCGATTCCCATCACAGTCATGGTTATCCGCTGTTTCCCACTTCTACTCCAGGCAAATGCCTGTATGGTTCCTAACTTCAGGCCATGGTAGCCTCCTTCCCATCCATATCTGAATTTCAAATGCAAACACTTTTACAACCGTCACAATTAACACAGGTTATCAGACGAATTACACACACGCCCATATACACGGGCTACATGACTACGATATGGCAAAACTAAATCATTCAACAACAACAACAACAAAATGTAATTCTGGTCTGAGGGTTGGAGCGGATTCATTCTGCCTTCTGAGGTACAGCTGAGAAGAGATGGGTTTGATTCCAACCTCACCCATCCCAGAAGTAGTTTTCCGTGATTGCTCACCTTTACTCAAGGCAAATGCCGGGATGGTTCCTGACTTAAAGCCATGGCCACGACCTTCATTATAATTACACACTCTCGTACAGATACGACAAGAACACAGATCATTATCACACAAATACCGGGTGAGTTAGCCGTGGTCGTTACGGCGTGGCTGCAGGCAGTCGCTCACATACGTGAGGCGAGGAGGTTCGAGTCACCCGGTCAGCAACCTTGAAGATGGTTTTCTGTGGTTTCCCATCTTCCTTCCACGCAAATGCCGGGGTTGGACTCTAACTATAGGCCACAGCCGCTACCTTCCAATTCCTCGTCCTTACATTCACACTTTCCTCCCCAGGCAACACTCCACACGTGACGGTACATGTAGCTCACCCCATGGGTGTCCACATAGAAGCAGCTACAAACTCTGGTGAGCCGAACATGCCCTCGGACACAACAGGTACTAAATGCCATACGCTAAAAAATAGAAAACATGACACAAATTCTACACACATCCAAAGTTCAAGGAGCTGAAATGGGCACGATGTCCAAGCCCCTAAAAGAAACAACAACATCTCGTGGTCAACTCTAGTTGTCTTATGAGGGTGTTGTTCATATATACCTGACCCTTGACTTCGATTTCCTGATACGCACCCCACGTCGTAGCCGTGCTCGTTAAATCGTGCACCATGGCTGCGAGGGCAGCTGCCGAAAATCCGGAGATCGCAGGTTCGAATCCTGGCGCAGGATGCGGCTACCCTGAGTGTGTTTCTCCCGTTTTATTTCCACACTCCCTGCAGACAAATGCCGGGATAAATCCTCACTTAAAGCCCGGGGCACCTACCTCATCGTTGTTCCTAACGCAGTTGCACACACTTCTTTTTTTTACCCCTGGCACTACAGCCCGTGAAGGGCCTAGGTCTACCAAGCGACCGCTGCCCAGCCAATTGGCCGGCAGATATTAGGGTGACACGTCATCAGCGTATCGGGTCCCCTCGGCCGTTAATCTTGGTTTTCGTGATCGGGGCGCTGCCTCACTGTCAACTGTCCTCACGAGGCTGAGTGCACCCTGTTCCAGCCCTCACGTCAATTTCTAAAATCTCTGACGGAGCCGGGAATCGAACCCGGGGCCTCCGGGTGAGAGGCAGGCGCGCTACCCCAACACCACGGGGCCGGCAGTTGCACACACTACTACATTCATTAATAAGGACCGCATTTTTAGGATTCTATAATTATCATTTTAGGTATTTGAAATAATAAAATAGTTTTTTTTTTTGGTTTTTAATAGGTAGAATAGGTTTTAAAGTAGGTTTTTATGTTTAAAGTAACTCATATCAAAAGTTGGCATAAACTTTGCAAAGCTTAAAATTAATGCCTAACTTAATTGTTACTCGAGTGTAGGCCTATATGTTTTAAATAATGATACGTATTTTATCAAATTATCACCGAGAACAGTTAACGATGTAGACAACAATAGCAAGCTGAAAAGCGCTGATATTATTTGAAATTTCTGGCAGGTAGGATTTCTCTCAATAAACTAATAAATAATTACTGTCTTGTGGTTTACTTTCAGAAATTATGACTTGTACTAAAAAATGAAATATAAGCTACTACAAAAAATTGAACAAAACTACAATTAGGTATTTTTAGGTACTCGCATATACTGTACGATTGCAAGCGGGAGTATATTTGTTATTTTATACTTTAATGGCTTCTTTGCCTTTATTACAACCTGAATGATACTTTATATTTGCTTATGCAATTCAGTTTTATTCTACTTAAAAATGTATTGTTTGAATATTTTACATGTACTTTTTTGTGTTTTTAGGTACTCCAAAATTTATGAATATGGGTCTCTTTTGAGTGTGATTCGGAAAATTATTAACGTACTTTTTGTATTTACAAGTAAGAAATAATTGGGTAAAAACCTAAGAGTCCAGTTCCTAGTCCTCACATAAATACAAGTTTTCAGACACGATCAACACACACCCAACTACATGGGGCTGATGACCAAGATGTACCATGCACTCGAAACTGAATTAATATCAACATAATTATTTTTAAAAGTTCAAAACTCTTCTATATCCTCTCTTCGGGGCGTGGTGGCGCAGTGGTCAAGCTGTTGGCCTCTCACCAAGGTGGACCGGGTTTGATTCCCGGTCAATGCATGTGAGATTTTCGAAGTGAAATGCTATGTCGTGGGGTTCGGATTCCACGTAAAAAGGAGGTCGCGTGGCTCATGATCACGAGATTAATGGTCACGTTAAACTTCAAGCTTCCTTCTTTCCATCCTTATTTCCTCTCTTTAGACCATGTGTGGGGGATTGTATACACTCACGACTTTTTATTGTCTGTCCTAGGAGACAATTAAAAGTTCTCTTATCTTCTTGATTGAATCAATAACTGCCTCATGTCCATTTCGAGTAAAGCTGTGCATATCAGTCGACTGTTCGATTAGTTCAACTACTTCAAATATTCGTCAAATTATTAATTAATCGAATGTTCCAAGAATTTGAAAAGTACTCAAGCATTTCGAATAATCGAGTTATAAATTTTATTAAACAATTCCAATATTTAAATTATTCGAAAATGATAAGTACCCGAAAATTACTGCAATGCGAGTAAAGAAATGTGCCCAGTGGACAAGTTGTTCGATTCAGGGGAGAAAACCCCTTTTCCATTGAGCCTCGTAGATCCTTATAGGGCCGATAACACGGATGTTAGCCCCCTTAAAACAACAAGTATCATCATCATCAGATCCTTATAAATAATTATAATTCAAAGCAAGCATCACTTGTTATCTCCTTCTCTCGTTCTTTCAGTTTCTCTTTTAGCTCTTTACTCAATGTTTCTTTCAATTATTTTATTTGTAGCCAATGGCCATAGCGGAGTATTTGTAATTGAACGTCCGAAGGCTCCCATCAAGTTAAATTTCAAGTAGCTCCAACTTTGGCTACCAGAGATGCCACTGTCACTGACACCTAACGGTGAACGCTGGAACTTGATAGAGCGTTTCTAAACAACCAAATATAACCTACAAATTTTGCCACACACTACCAATTGTAGAGGTAGGTTCTTTTACATGCAATAAATCTATGACTTGGGCCGTCTTTACTTCCCCTCCGTAGTAAGGCATACTGAAGGATTTTCACGCTCCTCAAAATCGGACGACTTCAGCCAGGTTTGAACCCGTGATCTTGGACATAGCAATTCAGCATGTTACCGACTACACCACCGAAGCCCCTTTGTATTTTATTATTTTAATGATGAGAATATTTCGTAATTTGAGTGCTTTGAATATTCGAATGTGCTAATAATTCAAAAGAAGATGTTCAGTAAATAACATATAGCCTACTTTCTCCTAAATGCGTGGGTATTGTTATAACTATTTGTCCTTTTACAGGAGTATAATTCAATGTTGGTTGTAGTAGCTTGTTGAAATACAACGTGCTATACGGATATTAAACCTGAATATGAGGTGCCCTTTGCTAGTGCTACCTCTGAAAAAAAAAATCATTCAATTCGGTTTCACCGTGTTTGAATTGATATAGGGAATCGATTTGCACACATACATGGCCGCTATCTATTAACTATTGGGCCGATGATCTTGTAGTTTGGTCAGGAGATTCTTCATACATAAAGGTATAATGCTGCAAAATTCGGTAGAGATCAGATGATTAGGTTGGCCGTAATTTGATTTAAGCTTTTAACATTTGGGTGTCCACCATTACGTTTTCGTCAAGATGGCGGCGATATAAAACATGACACTGAGGTGCCCTTTGCTAGTTCTACAACTGTACCAAATTTCGTTCAATTCCGTTTCACCGTGTTCAAATTGATAGAGGCAGACAGACATTCAGAGTACACACACTCACACACACACACTCAGATCTCATAAGTCTACTTTCATTTTTTGCAAAAATCGAAAATAGGCTAATAATTCAAACAGAATAATTCGATGTTCGATTATGTACAGCCCTAATTTGCAGTATAATAAATAGAGTCCAATCTGTGCTTGTTATGAAGGGATGTGTTACAGAATATTAGATTTTTCCTTATTATTGTCGTAAAATGTATTAATGTTTCAGAGGGGTTTGTCAAAATCAATTTCAGATAAGGAAAGGGTAGTCTATAGCAGTGAAGTATATTTGTTACGCTATATTGAAGATGTTACTTTTATAACCCGTTGCAGTGTTGCGACGGAACAAATGCCAGAACTGCGGTGAAAACTATGTGGACCAATAGTCAAATATACTTAAAACACAGCGCTCAAGGTCGCGGGTTCAAACCCGGCCGAAGTCAACGGATATTTAAGAGCGTTAAAATCACTCATTATAACTTCCTTCGGAGGGGAAGTAAAGCCGGTGGGCCCATGACATAGAGTTATGGCATGTAAAAGAACCTTCCACTAACTAAACTTGTGTAAAGCTAAATTTTTAAGTTAGGTTTGATTAATGTTCTTAAGTTTCAACGTTCGTAACCAGGCGCTGGTTTCGATAGCATCTAGTAGTAGCCAGGTTCACAGCTAGGTGTCGTGGACGGTAGCGTTTTGTAGCGGAAGTAGGAACTACTTGAAATTATCATCTGCAGTCCTTACTTGAATTAAAAACAGATAACACACACTAACACAGTCATCACAATTAACACGGGTTATCAGACAGATTCTACACACACCCAAAGTACACGGGGCTATATGACCTCGTTGACGCAGCCCCTAAACTAAGGAACCAACCAACCAACTCAAAACACTGCTTGTGTTTTGAATTCGCTGAATGTTTATTATAGTGGTTGAAAAAAATACGAGCAAAACCTTTCAGATATGCCATCGAATATTGAGCTCTTGTATGAGCCTATAGTTAATTTTCCGGCTCACTTCCCCAATGTTTTCCAATACTGCTACAAGGCCCCATCACTTCAAGAACAGCACCCCCGTCCATTCACTGTATCACATGCATATTGTGTGTGTGCTGTTATCAGTTTCATGGGCTATTTGAAACATTCGTTCCCTATGTTTGTTTCGCATTCAGCCTAGCCTCGTGATAGCCAGTATCGAAAATATAATAAATCACAAGAGAGAACGAGAATCGACCTAGTTTGCTGTAGATCATAACTGTTAAACACAACGGACCATTGTGCGTATGGTTTTAAATGATTCGAGTGCGAACGAATAAGTACTATTTACGTTTTAAAATGATACAATGATAATTATTTTCAGTATTTTTAAGGTTATTACTAAATGAACCAACCTTTCATAAGTGTTCATTTCCATGTTCAGCCTATTTTCATTTATGAAAAATTAGGCTTATGCGAGCAACTTTTGTCCATGTGTCTGTGTGTGCGTGTGTGATGGTGTGTCCCCCATATTAACTTCTAAACGGCTAGAGCGATTTCAAAGAAACTCGGTAAGTTCGTAGCACTATTCAAAATGACCCCGACCGTGCCCTTCAAATTTTGTTACGTCTCACCAAAGTCTGTGCGAAATATTTTTTCAATATCTCCGAATCTATTACCGATATCACCCTGGAATATTTTACGGTGATAAAGGGAAATACTAGAAGTTCACATATGTGACTTTTGAAAACCTGGTAACTACAAAACCAACATGGCGAAGTTGCGACTTTTAAATAGACGTTTCTCGCGATTTAACCAACCAATCGCAATAAAACTTGGTACAGTATATGTTTATTCACATTTTAATGCACCGACATCAAATTTCGTTCAATTGTCTACATAACCTCAAGATGGCGGCTGTGCGAAATATTTCACCGCCATTCTATATATCTGAAACTATTAGCTGTATCACCATGAAATTTTGTACGGAGATAAAGGGCACTACTGGAAGATCATCTATAAGACTTTCAAAAACCGGTTAACTACAAAACGAATAGAGCGGCCAAGCGGAGTTGAAAATTTTAAATAGACCTTTTTCGGGATTTAATGATCCAAACTCAATGAAACTTGATACAGGAAATGTAAATGAAATGCACTGGTATCTAATCTAGTTCAATTGTTTACATAAACTCAAGATGGCGGCTTTGTGAATTTTAAAATTAAGTTTTATTTCTTGTGTTGTAATCATGCGATTGAAGTGAAAGTTTTAATAATGAACCTACGCAATAACTTTCCTTTAGTGGTACATGACTCTATGGCCTATGCATATAACAATCCAACATGGCGAAATATTTAGATGGATCTCAATATCTACGAATCTATTACAGTAATCCAACTAATCTTTTTAATGTTCACCTATAGGACTTTCAATAACCTGGTGATCACATAAATATTCACATGGTCGTTTCTCGCAATTAAATCATCCGAGTGCAGTGACAATTGGTACAGTAAATCTTTATACAAATGTTAATCCACTGGCATCTAATTTTTTCAATTGTTTCCATAACCACTAGATGGCAGCTGTGCGAAATTTTAAAATCTGGTTTTTACTTCTTGTGTCCTAATCATGCAATTGAAGTTTGAATACTACACGTGCGCAATAATCTTCATGTAACAGTACATAACTCTAAGACCTACATATATAAAAATCCAACATTGCGACCATCCGCAATATTTAGTCGGTTCTCGATATTTACGAATCTATTACAGCAATCAAACTGAAATTGTGTATGTTGATAGAGGCAATTAACAAAAATCTGTATGTTAGGTAGTCAGCCCGAAGGCTGGTTTGATCCTCAAATAGTACCGCCATTAGGTTATGTGAATAGATACCCACAAAAACTCAAGGCAGCGCTATATTGAGGCGTACTAGGCAAGATGAGGAGTGAGGTAGTTTGCCATTACTTTCCTCACTGAGTCAGTACATCAGAACTTACCCTATGAGTAGAACCCTTCACAGCATCGACTGGCACAGACTGTGCCCTGAATGTCATTACTAAGCACCACCCACACCTCAGTAGCTTCCATATAATCACAGCCATGTGTGAGACTGAGACCTCGGTGAAAAGCCACATTTTACTCTAGCCCAGTGGTTCTGAACCCGTAGAAGTCTGAAGACCACTCAGCCTGAAATTGAATCATGTACAGACCCCCCCACCCCCCAATACACCTTATCAGTTGTAACCCTTCCTCAATAACACTAATTTCAATTCAAAACCTGATAGTCATATTCGCGAATACATTCGGACGATTCTCGTTCAACGCACATCGCTTTCGAAATCCCCATTTATTGGACACTTTTTTATACGTTCTGGTGGACCCTTTTCTCCCGCGGACCATCCCCGAAGCACTCGCGGACCACCGGTTAAGAACAACTGTTCTAGCCTGTGCCAACAGACAAATGCAAATGTACTGCATTCATCAAGAAATGGCAAACAGGCCACATTAGTAGGATATATGTAAATAGGCTGTATAGTTCTTCACGGAACTGCTTGTTAAAAAATACAATGACAGTTATCTTCAGAATTTTAAGGTTATTACTAACAAAGGGACCGCACGTTCTCGTCATCGCCAATTTCGTCCAAATTTATGGCATATGCAGGGTTTGGCCAGAAACGAATGTGACAAAAATAGGAGTTCCAGATAGCCAACCGTTAAAAAAATAGCATTTATGGTGTGGGTAGAGCGATCCATGTGTCACGTATGTTAGCGTAGTTCCCAGGCAGCGGTTGGCGCAGCGGAAAAATACAGAGCGGTAATCCAAGGGTCGTGGGGTCGAGTCCCTATGCGGATCCTTTTGTCTTGTTTTCATTTTAATTTGTAAGTTACTTACACTGCAAATAAACCGAAATAATGCTCAATATGAAAATGAAAGTCGTCTGCCTCCGCTTTGTCCAGCACAAATCTCACGTGGAATGATCGGGATTTGAACCACGGGCCCAGCGGTGAGAGGCCGGCGTGCTGCCGCCTAAGCCACGGAGGCTCTCCATTGCTCAATATATTGTATCTATTTGTATTTGCATAAAATTCATGAAACGGAAATGTAAAGAAAATTTAAGATGGCAAATAAGTTCACAGGAAGATATCACAATTAATGCGTATACGAGAGCAGCGTATAGGCTATAACATTAGATACGTGTGTGATTTTAAAGTTGCTGATTTACATGAGTGCGGTGATATTCATCGTCACAACAGGGGAAGCAGTAATTTTCTCGGCATTTTTCACACGCTATAGACGCCGCTATTTTTAGAATTGCATGGTTGTTTTAAAGTTTCTATAGAAAAGAAACATACGTGGCTCATGCTTCGCCCGAATAACGCTAAAAATGCTATTTTTTCTAAACGCTTTGCCATCTGTAGCTCCTTCTTCTGTCACCCAATTTCTGGCCAAGCCGTATATCATACTAATATATAACAAGAAGTTCCGTAACAAACTAAACAGCCTACTTTTCTTAAAATTTAAGATCTATGCCAATGATTAATCTATATGGATCTATCTAGAATAATGACGAAATTAAGTTGGTAATATCGAAATTTCTAATTAGTTCGAAATACTGTATACCTGGCATACTGTAGCCTAATAGAGAACTACAGTTGGCAGCCCTGGTGACTGAATATATTCTTAGTTCCATCTCTTAAGGTACAGAACACAAAATTTGGTTGAAGTCCAATGGATAGCACGGACGTTACATGCAGTTAAACATTGGATCTAACAGCGCGCGTAAAAACATGTTGGCAACAATGACATACATGTATTGGTCAGAAAAAATCTGAAATAATATGATCTATTGTTGTGTCAATTTTGAATAAAATCCATTAGTTAGTATAGAAGTTACATGCATTTTAAAATTGGATCTATCAGCAGGCTTAGAATCATGTTGGCAGCACTGACGTATATTAGTTACTCCAAATTCATCTACAATGCCAGGTACTATACGTGTGCAAAGTTTAGAGCTATTGGCTTGCATACTTTCTGTTATATTGATATTAGGGTAACAAAAATAGAGACAGTATTTATTAACAGTTGGCAGCCCTGGTTACTCATAAGAATCGGCATATACATATCTGTTATGGTACACATACCACACACGAAATTTGGTTGAAATCCCAATGATAGTATAGAAGTTACATGTATTTAAAGTTGGACCTCTCAGCAGGCTTAGAATCATGTTGGTAGCACTGACGTATATAAGTTTCTCCAAATTAATATAGAATGTCAGGTACTATACGTGCGCATAGTTTAAAGCTGTCGGCTGGCATACTTTCTGATATATTGGTATTTGGATAAAATAAATTGAGAGCATTTATTAACAGTTGGCAGCCCTGGTGGATCTTAATAATATGTTCAGTCATGTCTGTTTATGTACACATAGCATATACGAAATTTGGTTGAAATCCAATTGATAGTGTAGATGTTATATGCATTTAAAATTTGGACCTATCAGAAGGCGTATATTCATTTTGGCAACACTGCGATGTATGGCCTCCTGGAAATTAAACTGCAATATTATTATCTATACGTGTGCCAGTTTTGAAATAGCTCCTATTTATACCTTCCATGATATCCAACATGGAGCTCAAATTTCAATTGCGATTTTTCAGCAGTTGGTAGCACTGACATCATTTTCAAATATGGCCGTGAGATATTCAGGTATAGATCTTTACTCCTAACAAATTTTGTTTCGATTGCTGCAGCCGTTTAGGAGTTGATAGGGGGACACACACACACAGCCAGACAGACAGAAGGACAGACAGACAGAAGGACAGACAGACAGACAGACACACACACACACATTTGCCCGATCTCATAAGTCTACTTTTTCCTCATTTTTGCAAAATGTGAAAAGTAGGCTAAAAATGAGAAGGTGTGTGTCTGTCTTTCTATCTGTCTGTCTGTCTGTCTGTCTGTCTGTCTGTGTGTTGCTCAATAACGCAAGAACCACTGGTCGTATTTAAATGAAATTTTGCATGGATGTAGCTGATTTAACAGGTTTACATATTGGATACTTTTTATTTCGAAATTTTGCACTATTAAAAAATGGCGACCATTTTAGTGACGTCACTACACCCTTTGGTTTCAAAATTTCATATTTCCATATCAAATAAAAAGAGAACGGTAGGAAATAGCAAACTTTTGATGGCATACATGAGCTTTAACTTTTAATTTTCTATCCGAAAGGTCCTTATCTATTTTCGTAATCTCCAACGGTTAGCGAGTGAAACCTAAATTTGTTCAATAAAACACGGTCAACACCGAGCGGTGCAGTATATCTCTCTCAATATAAAAATGAATGTTTGTCTGTTTTTCTCTGAATTTCTACGGAAATTTGAGTTGTTTACACGTTTTCAGACTGTTTTATGATGGATGCGCCCGAATTTATTTTGTCTGTCTGTTTGTTCGTCTGTGGACAATTTTGTTCCCTTATAACTCGAGAACGGCTGGGTGTATCAACGTAAAATTTGGTACAGATATCCATCAGAGGCACGACACTTATCATTGATATAACTCTTCTCCGTATCCCTCATAAAAGAGGGCCTTCCCCCTTAAAATACATGCTGAAATAGGCGTAGAAGGACGAGACAAAGCTCATTTTTAGCCCCTCAACGTGAGAAACAAAACTCGGGTACCCGAAAACCACATTTTAAGGCCCAACCAACCGTTTTTGAGATATTCCCAGGAAACTAACTTCATTTAACAAACTAATGAACGAATGCAAGTCAGTAACCATGGCAACAGATTCTCAGAGGTCCATCTATTGCTGTAGGACGCAATGCAGTTCCATTAATTACATTAGTGTGAAAGTTTGCAAACGGCTAGAAGTTTATCACGGAACCAAATTAAGCCGTAAAATTCATCAATACGTATAATGCGCTGAAGGGGATCAAGGGGTACTCTAGAATTTTTTCACGCGATTTACACCTGCGGGTGTGTTACGGCAGGTCTATTATATTCCTTTACCCATATTATTCATTCATTCATTCATTTCGTATAGGCCATCTATGGACCGCGTCATTCCAACTGTCTCCTACTGGCTTTGATGTTTGCCCAGTACGCCCGCATTCGTTCTCGGTGGAGTTTCTTCCGTTCCTGGGTCCAAATCTTTCCCGTTTTCAGCTTCGTTTTTTCTGGGAAACCTTTGCTAGCTTGAAGTTTCCTTTTGAGTGGGGCGCGCTCCTGAATGTCTATTGGTGTAGTCCCCACTTCTTTCAGATCTTTATCCAGTTCAATGAACCAGGCCCATTTTGTTTTCCTCTCCTGAAAGTAAGTTATGTTGCGGTTGGTCAGTCTCGCTGGGCTAATTCGTTTCACATGCCCAAAAAATGGCATCCTTCTCTTCTGGATGACGTTACTTATCTTCTCCACATGAGTATATAGTTCATGGTTGTGCCGTCTTCTGTATTCCCCATTGTCTTTGATGGAACCCAATATCTTTCTCAAAAATTTTCTTTCTTTGGCCTCCAGTTTCTCGACCAAGCCTTTTTTGTTCATCGCGAGGCATTCAGAAGCATGCAAGACCTCCGGACGGATGACACTGCAGTAATGTTTTAGTTTTGCGTAGAAGGATATTGACCTTTGCTTATAGATGCCCTCAGTTAAATGGTAGGCCATTTCCATTTTGCTCATGCGTGATTGAATGCTTCTTTCTCTGATGAAATCCCTTCCCTGACCCGTCCTGAAAAGAAAAGTACATGGCCATTGGCTGCATTAATAATAAACAAGAAGTTCCGTAACGAACTAAAGAGCCTACTTTTCTTAAAATTTAAGATCTATGCCAATGATTAATCTATATGGATCTATCTAGAATAATGACGAAATTAAGTTGGTAATATCGAAATTTCTAATTAGTTCGAAATACTGTATACCTGGCATACTGTAGCCTAATAGAGAACTACAGTTGGCAGCCCTGGTGACTGAATATATTCTTAGTTCCATCTCTTAAGGTACAGAATACAAAATTTGGTTGAAGTCCAATGGATAGCACGGACGTTACATGCAG
Organism: Meconema thalassinum; assembly: GCA_946902985.2. Classification (NCBI taxonomy): domain Eukaryota; kingdom Metazoa; phylum Arthropoda; class Insecta; order Orthoptera; family Tettigoniidae; genus Meconema; species Meconema thalassinum. The sequence continues at coordinate 163,873,302 of OX336393.1, read as the reverse complement.
TTAAACATTGGATCTAACAGCGCGCGTAAAATCATGTTGGCAACAATGACATACATGTATTGGTCAGAAATAATCTGAAATAATATGATCTATTGTTGTGTCAATTTTGAATAAAATCCATTAGTTAGTATAGAAGTTACATGCATTTTAAAATTGGATCTATCAGCAGGCTTAGAATCATGTTGGCAGCACTGACGTATATTAGTTACTCCAAATTCATCTACAATGCCAGGTACTATACGTGTGCAAAGTTTAGAGCTATTGGCTTGCATACTTTCTGATATATTGATATTAGGGTAACAAAAATAGAGACAGTATTTACTAACAGTTGGCAGCCCCGGTTACTCTTAAGAATCGGCATATACATATCTGTTATGGTACACATAGCACACACGAAATTTGGTTGAAATCCAAATGATAGTATAGAAGTTACATGTATTTAAAGTTGGACCTCTCAGCAGGCTTAGAATCATGTTGGTAGCACTGACGTATATAAGTTTCTCCAAATTAATATAGAATGTCAGGTACTATACGTGTGCATAGTTTAAAGCTGTCGGCTGGCATACTTTCTGATATATTGGTATTTGGATAAAATAAATTGAGAGCATTTATTAACAGTTGGCAGCCCTGGTGGATCTTAATAATACGTTCAATCATGTCTGTTTATGTACACATAGCACATACGAAATTTGGTTGAAATCCAATTGATAGTGTAGAAGTTGTATGCATTTAAAATTTGGACCTATCAGAAGGCGTATATTCATTTTGGCAACACTGCGATGTATGGCCTCCTGGAAATTAAACTGCAATATTATTATCTATACGTGTGCCAGTTTTGAAATAGCTCCTATTCATACCTTCCATGATATCCAACATGGAGCTCAAATTTCAATTGCGATTTTTCAGCAGTTGGTAGCACTGACATCATTTTCAAATATGGGCGTGAGATATTCAGGTATAGATCTTTACTCCTACCAAATTTTGTTTCGATTGCTGCAGCGTTTAGGAGTTGATAGGGGGGGGGGGGACACACACACAGCCAGACAGACAGACAGACAGAAGGACAGACAGAAGGACAGAAAGACAGACAGACAGACACACATTTGCCCGATCTCATAAGTCTACTTTTTCCTCATTTTTGCAAAATGTGAAAAGTAGGCTAAAAAATAGGTGTTATAATTTCTCCCTATATTATATTATTATTAGTATTATATTATGGCGTACAACGACGAGACAAACCCCCTCGGTGCCAGAAACAAAACTCGGGGGCCCTAAAGGGTCCTCGAAAACTACATTATAAGGCTCTAAATCCAACAGTTTCTGAAATATTCCCAGAAAACTAATTTAATTGAATTTAACAAATTAATGAAGGAATGCAAATCGGTAACCATGAGAACATTATATCAAGGGGTGGCTTACAACTTTCCTTCTATTTCTGTAAGAAGCAATGTCACTCCATTTATTAAATTTCAGTGAAAGTTTGCAAATGGCTATAAGGTTATCACGGAACTAACGTAGACTGTACAATTCATCAATGCAGTTAAGGGGGTCAAGGGGTAACCTAGAATTTTTTCAAGCATTTTTTACGTTCGACATATAGTACAGAAGGTCTATTATATCTCCAAACAGCAACATTATTTTCGAAAATTCTTGAATTGAACCAGCATTTTTTGCGGCTTTTAGGAATTTGTGCAATTTTAGGCTAAAGAACCTGAATTTTCATGCACCACAAGCCTTTATAATTTATGAAAGGGGTCTTCCTGTGTATGGGCACCTAGCACAACGTTGAGGGTCAGTTTTTATGTGACGTGTATTGCGTTTCGTCTACAAGGCTTTCAATTCTATTTCACGTCAGGAAGTACACGTTAGGTGAATTTTGTCTGAGAGCACATTTTAAGTTTTTTTTTTGTCGACAAACGGGTTCATCGTAAGGATGATTTTGTTTGATTCTGTGTGGTAGATATACCCATATTTGGATATCTGGGTAATATGTTGTAGACAATAGAATTGTCTGTCTGTCTTTCTGTGTATCTTTATGTACGCCTATAACTCGTGTTCGGATGCTTGGTGTATCGTAAAATTAGGTATGGTAACCATGAGAGTCAATACACCAATCATTTATAAAACTCTTCACCGTACTTTTCATACAGTAGAAGGGTGGATATAGAGAAAAACTTCTCAATACATGCTAAATTAGGCGAAATATAAAAATTATCCTAGAAGGACGACCGAAGCATATGTTGCGCTTCTCAATGTGAGACACAAAATTCGGGAATCTAAAAAGGGTCTCCGAAAACTACATTTTAAGGGCCTCAAATTAACAGTGTGTGTGATATTCCCAGAAAACTAACTTGGTTCTGATAAACTTGAAGGAATGACAAACCGCTAACCATTGCAACAGTAGCTCAATTGATAATGTCGGGTGTTGAACAACGAACACCGTTCGAAGAACGGGTACTTCTGCTAGTATACCATAAATGAGGACAAAATCGGTGATGATGAGGCGCAGTCCTCTTCTAAGTGAACCTGCCTTTCATAAGTGCCTATTAACGTTTAAAATTTAAACAATAACAATCATTTTCAGTATTTTTACTGGAATGGACACGTTGTATAGTTCGTGTTCATAAACCGTGAAAAAATTCAAATATCTTACATCAGAGTATAAAACCCGGACGTGCAGCTATTTTCTTTAGGGCGCAGAAATTAAGAATGCAGATCCAACACAGACCGTAAATTAATGTCTGACGTGCTTGACTTCAGCAGTACTTAAACAGAATGAATAAGAAGATAGCAAGACACCCTTGTTATTCTGTACTGTGATTGTCTTCTTTTATGAAAACGTAATATTATAAATTCTATAAATGTGAATAATGTACGGCAGAGCTAAACTGTAATGAATCCTTTACTATGAGATGAATATTATCACTAGCAGAGGCATTGCAATAGCATACTGAAAAGGTGAAAAAAATACGTGGGTTATATCCATAATGCTGAATTTTGGGCTTATGCCGTGTTTTATTATATTAAAATTCGACGCGTTTCGAAAGAAACCTTGTCTTTCTTCGTCAGGAATAATCTGAAATACGACAAAATATTGCTAAGAGAAAGCAACAAAGAACTTATAGAAGGTGCCCAAAGATGGACGCCATTATAGCCCCATGTTAGGGACAACGTAAAGCAGCAGTGAATTACTTTCTCAAGGTTCTGAAAATAGGTAGGCAGGATTCACTGAGATAGTAGCCGGTGTCGCAGTTGAAATTATCTAGGAGTTTACGTATTTCAACCGCCTCCCTGATGATTCTGGGACGATAATGCTTTATACGGGAAAGAACATCCACTCCTTGGAACATGACATCATGGCCAGGGGTTAATGCATGATCAGCAACAGCTGTTTTATCAGATTGAATGAGCCTGATACATCTATTATGTTCCTTAATGCGAGTGCATATAGTTCTCGAAGTCTGCCCGATGTAAACCTTGCCACAAGTACAGGGAATTATGTAGAAACCCGGTTGTTGCAATTTAGGTAAACTGTCCTTAGTTGGTCGCAGGAGTTGCCCAATCTTAACAGAAGTTCCAAATACAGTCCGTATGTTGTACCGACGTAGGATTTTAGCAATACGATCCGTCGTGTTATGTATGTACGGTAGCTAAGCAGTTCATCTTACATCTTTTTTCTCAACTGACGTCCTATTATTATTTGTTGGTTTCAGAACCGTAGAAATCAAAGCCTTGCTATAACCGTTGCTCTCAAAGGTGGTTCGCAAGGTACTAATTTATTCTTGTAAAGAAGACACTTCACAAATCCTCCTAGCCCGGGTAGTTAGAGTTGTAAGGATACCATGTTTCTGGGCAGGGTGATGGTGAGAATTTGCGTGGAGATATCTATTGGTGTGTGTTGGCTTACGAAAAACGCTGTGTCCTAAAGATCCATCCTTTTTCTTGGTGACGAGAACATCTAAAAAAGGTATTTTGCCGTCAGATTCCTTTTCCATGGTGAAACAAATAGGAGGGTGCTGGAGATTAAGGTGATCCAGGAAATGGCTGAGATTTTCCTCACCTTCCGTCCAAACAACGAACGTATCATCCACATAACGCCACCAGATCTTCAGTTTGAAAGGAGCCGACGACAAAGCTTATTCTTCAAAGTCCTTCTTGAAGAAATTAGCCAAATACTTAGGTAGACTACTTCAGCCGCTTCTGGGTAACACGCCTTCGTACATTAAGGAAACACACTTCGTTGAAAAGTTGAAAGCTATAACACTTCAGCCGGGTGATATCTTAGTGAGTCTCGACGTGGTGTCTCTGTTAACGAGAGTACCTATTGGTGGTGGTATGTCTCTCATTAATGGATTTTTTACTGAAGACATCACAAGACTTTTTTATCACTGCATGACCTCCTCCTACCTTCTATGGAATGGGAATTTTTTATGAGCAGACTGATGGTGTGGCCATGGGTAGTCCTCTCTCTCCTGTTGTGGCTAATTTCTTCATGGAGATCTTTGAAGAGAAAGCTTTGTCGTCGGCTCCTTTCAAACCGAAGATCTGGTGGCGTTATATGGATGATACATTCGTTGTTTGGACGGAAGGTGAGGAAAATATTAGCCATTTCCTGGATCACCTTAATCTCCAGCACCCTTCTATTTGTTTCACAATGGAAAATTAATCTGACGGCAAAATACCTTTCTTAGATGTTCTCGTCACCAAGAAAGAGGATGGATCTTTAGGACACAGCGTTTTTCGTAAGCCAACACACACCAATAGATATCTCCACGCAAATTCTCACCATCACACTGACCAGAAACATGGTATCCTTACAACTCTAACAACCAGGGCTAGGAGGATTTGTGAAGTGTCTTCTTTACAAGAAGAAATTAATACCTTGAGAACCACCTTTGAGAGCAACGGTTATAGCATGGCTTTGATTTCTACGGTTCTGAAACCAACAAATAATAATAGGACGTCAGTTGAGAAAAAAGATGTAAGAGGAACTGATTACCTACCGTACATGCATAACACGACGGATCGTATTGCTAAACTCCTACGTCGGTACAACATACGGACTGTATTCGGAACTTCTGTTAAGATTAGGCAACTCCTGTGACCAACTATGGACAGTTTGCCTAAATTGCAACAACCGGGTATCTACAGAGTTCCCTGTACTTGTGGCAAGGTTTACATCGGGCAGACTTCGAGAACAATATGCACTCGCATTAAGGAACATAATAGATGTATCAGGCTCATTCAACCTGATAAATCAGCTGTTGCTGATCATGCATTAACACCTGGCCATGATGTCATGTTCCAAGGAGTGGATGTTCTTGCCCGTATAAAGCAATATTGTCCCAGAATCATCAGGGAGGTGGTTGAAATACGTAAGCACCCAGATAATTTCAACCGCGACACTGGCTACAATCTCAGTGAATCCTGGCTACCTATTATCAGAACCCTGAGAAAGTAATTCACTGCTGCTTTACGTTGTCCATAACATGGGGATATAATGGCGTCCATCTTTGGGCACCTTCTATATGTTCTTCGTTGCTTTCTCTTAGCAACATTGTCGTATTCCAGATTATTCCTGACGATGAAAGACATGGTTTATTTCGAAACGCGTCGAATTTTAATATAATAAAACACGCCATAAGCTCAAAATTCAACATTATGAATAGTATCACGGGCCGTGAAAGTCTAAATAATAATAATACGTGGGTTGTCTATCAAACATTTCAAGTCTTATCGCTGCATTTGACCTCTTAATCTCAAACGGGGAGACGTCATTCTAATGTTGTCGCCTAGTAGAAGGGACTGGTGCTCCTATTGGTGCTCCTCTTTTACCCTTTTGATATATATACACACATCAAAAAAAGTTTTGCATCACCTCGGTTCCCAGATCTCCGGCATATAGACGTTGACTGTGTATATTGTATCCAAGATACAGTCCCTTTGACTGTTCATAGATGTCACTAAAACTGCTCAACCATGCATGAGCAGGGCCTATTAGACGGAGGGGGTACGACAGCCGATCAGTTCCAGTCATTCCACCAGGACGAAGGTACGCTGCTCATGTTGTCTGTAGTTCTACCATGCCTAGAAGGTCAATACCGCAGTTCGATCGCGTCCGCATTGTTACTTTGTGTCAAGAAGGGCTCTCAACAAGGGAAGTTTCCAGGCGTCTCAGAGTGAACCAAAGCGATGTTGTTCGGACATGGAGGAGGTACAGAGATACAGGAACTGTCGATGACAGGCCTCGCTCAGGCCGCCCAAGGGCTACTACTGTAGTGGATGACCGCTACTTACGGATTGCCGCTCGGAGGAACCCTGACAGCAATGCCACCATGTTGAATAATGCGTTTCGTTCAGCCACAGGACGTCGTGTTTCAACTCAAACTGTGCGCAATAGGCTGCATGATGCGCAACTTCACTCCCGACGTCCATGGCGAGGTCCAGCTTTGCAACCCCGACACCATGCAGCGCGGTACAGATGGGCCCAACAACATGCTGAATGGACCCCACGGAATTGGCATCACGTTCTCTTCACCGATGAGTGTCGCATATGCCTTCAACCAGACAATCGTCGGAGACGTGTTTGGAGGCACCCTGGTCAGGCTGAACGTCTTAGACACACTGTCCAGCGAGTGCAGCAAGGTGGTGGTTCCCTGATGTTTTGGGGTGGCATTATGTGGGGCCGACGTACGCCACTGGTGGTCATGGAAGGCTCCGAAACGGCTTTACGATACCTGAATGACATCCTCCGACCCATAGTGCAACCATATCGGCAGAATATTGGAGAGGCATTTGTCTTCATGGACGACAATTCTCGACCTCATCGTGCACATCTTGTGAATGCGTTCCTTCAAGATAACGACATCGCTCGACTACAGTGGCCAGCATGTTCGCCAGACATGAACCCTATCGAACATGCCTGGGATATGTTGAAAAGGGCTGTTTATGGACGTCTTGACCCACCAACCACTCTGAGAGATTTACGCCGAATTGTCGTTGAGGAGTGGGACAATTTGGACCAACAGTGTCTTGATGAACTTGTGGATAGTATGCCACGGCGAATACAGGCATGCATCAATGCAAGAGGACGTGCTACTGGGTATTAGAGGTAGTGGTGTGTACTGCAATCTGGACCACAAATGCTGAAAGTCTAGCTGTATGATGGTACAACATGCAATGTGTGGGTCTCATGAGCAATAAAACGAGCTGAAATGTTGTTTGTGTTGATCTCTATTCCCTTTGTATTTAACGGTTCCGGAACTCTTGGAACCGAGGTGATGCAAAACTTTTTTTGATGTGTGTATATTACGTTTTCTGCTCTTAGGCAGGCCATTACACAGCAGCTCTCCATGCAGTCCTGTCTTCAGCCGTTCTCGTTTTTTTGTGGTAATTTCCTGCTATATTGACACTGTCCACCAGCTGGTACCTTCTCCGTCCGCTTCCTCTCTTTTCGTTTACTGATCCTTCGAGAGCATCCCTCAGCAAACACCCTCTTCGCAGCCAGTGCCCAAGCCAGTTCCTTTTCCTGGTATGGATGGTATGTAACAGCTTCTAATCATTTAAAGTGCCGCTGGCTGCGCGAGCGAAAGCGAGCGAGCCAGCGGTGTGTGGACCAGGTACCGGTGCGGCTGAGCGCTCCTTAGCCTGGTTTGTAAGTTAAGCAGGGGATTTAAAAAGTTGTGAATTGAATTAAGTGGTGTAACATTATTATTAAGAAATAAAGTGAAAAAGAAAATAGAGGTGCCTACCGGGGCAGCCGTCGGTCGCGGAGCGACCGACGGCCTCCCCGGAGGCCCCTGTCGTGATGTAAGGTTGTTGGCAATAGGCCTATGTCGTATTTTAATGTTGGGGAATTTTGTTGTTGAGATAATATAATCTTTTGTTATTTAATTTGCGTAGACTAAGCTTGTTGGTTATGCTAGAAAAAGTCTCGTTTACCAGACCGCAGCACCCCTCGCGTCCCAGGCACGACATCAGCAGTTGCTTCAGCTTGTTAATAATGATAATAATAATAATAATAATGTAATGATTTAAATTTATGTCGTTAAGCTTTGGAAGGAAGACAGACCGCTAGTGGGTTGGCGTTTGATAGTTTGAAAGATGGAAGACCTGTAGTAGGTTAGTTGGTTTAAAAATAAAATAATAATAATAAGCCTCGTTATTGGAAATGATGATAAATTTGATGATTTTGTAAGTAGTGCAGGGCTGTGATGTGATTGGCTGTAATTTGAATGAGCCGGCTGAGCGGGCGTCTGTTCTGGGCTGTGATTGGATGTTAGGTTTGGGCCTGTTTTTGTGTATTCCGGAAGGTGAAAATTGTTGTTTTTGTTTTAAAAAGTGTAATTTGTGGTATCGACTATGTTGTGAGCTAATTTTTGTTGAAATGTGTGGCTATTTGGGTGAAAAAGTTAGTCGGACGTTGTATCCTGGCTTGTGATTGGCTATCCGAGTTCTGCAGTCTCTGTTCTGTATTTCGTGAATATGCAAATTTTTGTGCTTCTAAATGGAGTTAAAAGTTACGGCTTTAGCAAGTAAAGTTAAAATACTGATGTTATGAGTTTCAAAATTGGTGTTGAGATGTGTGTCTGATGTATAGGCCCCGCTATCGCGCAGCGCGCCGTCCCCAGTGAACAGGCTTTCGCCCAATCCCCGGTCCGGCCCGCCACGATCCAGCGGGTCCTGTGTTCGACTGCAGTAACTGTCGGATAGCCTTGAGGGATTGAGGGAAGTTAAATGCGTAGAATAATGTTGTTTGTGTAATTTAGAGTTGCGGATGTGTTGTAATTTAGGTTATGCTTGAATGGACTGTAGTGTGCTTCCTGGTCCGCCAAGCGCCATCCCGGGTAACCGGGTTCGGACCCAGCCCCCAGGCAGGCACCTAGCGGTCCCAGAATCCAGGGTTCGATTTCGGCTGTATGTTTATGGCTGTGGGATGGCTGAGAGTTGTGAAAGGAGCTGTAGTAGCTGTGTGAGGACTGAGTTGGTGTTAGTAGGAGGGGGAGAGGTTTTGAGAGACATGAGGGCGGGGATGTTAGGGTGTTCGCGTTGTCTGTATTTCGACTGCCGTCGCCTGATAGCGGTTTTGATGTAAGCGCAACCGGAATAAGAGGCCGCATGCGCACCACCACAGTTGACGCACCTTGGTTTGTCTCTGGCTACACTACAATCGGCGTGGTGATGTTTACCTCCACACCGATTGCAGCGAGCCTCGTGGGGGCAACTAGCAGCATTATGTCCTAATCGCTGGCAGTTGAAACATTGAAATGTGAGTGTAGTGTGTGGTTTGGGAGGAGGGCGACGAGTCGCCGGTGTTCTTGGATGGGGATTTGATTCTACTGTTTCGGGGGGAGGGAGATTGTCTGGTGTGACATCGCTCTCTGACGGAGGGGCGACTGCCTGTGAGGGAATGGTGTCTTGCTTTGTTTGGGAGCCGTTGTTTTCTTGCGTTGTTGGCTTGGAGCTCTGTTTGGTGTCTGTAGATCTGTTTATGTTTGAGTGGTTTATTGGGCTGGTGAATTGTGTCAGTTTGTGCTTGCGCTTAGGCCGGATGTGCGCAAGATGTGTTTGTGTCCATGTCTCGGCCACATTTGGTTCGGTTTGTGAGTGTTCGTGGAAGAGTTCTGGTGTGAGTGTTTGGGAAGCCTTTGAGTATTTGAGTGTAGGCGGCATGGGCGGTGGGAGGGGAATTGAGTCTGCTTGATCCTCCTGTTTGGGCTCGGGCGTGTCATCTGTTTGTGTCTGAGCTGTTTCGTTTGGTGTGTCGTGGAATGGAATGAGTGTGAATGCGGGAATGGCCGGATGGCTCATGAGCGCTCTCATGATAGTGTTTAAGCGGTTGTCTTTTGTTGGCGTGATGGCGATGTGATAGTTGCGAAGTTCCTCAATCTGGGTGATGAACTTCGCAATGGGTGTGAGCACGCTGATTACTGCTCCTCTAAGTGAGCTCATGTAGTTGTAGCTTTGGGGCGGGCGGATGACTATCAGCGTGCTTTTGGGGGCTCGCCGTGTGGGTGATTCGTACCATAGCCCCTGTCCGAAATCGAAGTCCGGAAAGGAGCCATGGCGCGGTGTTGTTTGTGGTGGACTGCAAGTGTATTGATGATTCGGGGATCTTGCAGCTATTTCGCATACCTCGCCCCATAGGGCGTCGAAGTTTGCGTCCATGTTGTGTGTGGAGTAGTGCTGGATGAATGAGTAGATGAGAAAAATGAAGAATGACGGATGAAGTGGTCAAATGCTTTTGCAGACCTTTAAGAGGTAGGTTGGCTCGCCCAAGAAGTTAATGCCTGTCGCACAAGGTTAAACAGTTGATCGGTTGTAGCCGTGACAATGTGCGCGCAGGCGGAAAATTTTAAATAATTAATTAATGAAATTAATTATTTGGCTGCTGCAGGGTTGGAGGGAAGAGTTTTGATTGGTTGCACTCGAGGGTGATGGGATTTGCTTGACGTGGAATGGCGCGGTAGGTGGGACGGCAACAATGGCTTGGGTGTAACAATGGGTAACGGTTGGAAGGGAAGGAGATTGTTGACTTGGAATCGGGAATGGGTATCGATTAGTGGCTAGGGCAGGTTTGAGTCTCGAAGGCTGTGGCGAAGAAGCGGCGTGGATGATGGACCATCAATTTGGCATCACTTGGCTCGGAGCTCGTGGCAGCAACGTCTGACCTGTACCGTGGCTAGGCTCAGACTGTGGGTATGTAACAGCCTCCTATTTTCTCCAACTCGCTCCAATACCTCCTCATTCCAGACCCTTTCCCCCCAGGATATCTTTAACATCTTCGTCCATAACCACATTTCAAACGCTTCTAGTCTTCTTTCATCATCCTTCCTTAGCGTCCTGGTCTCGGCTCCGTGTAGTGCCACACTCCAAACAAAGCATTTTGCCAGCCTTTTCCTTAACCTCAAGTACAAGCGTCCACACAACAGTGTTGAAGGCTCCTTTAGCATCGGCAATGCGAGTTCTTACCTCTTTACTGCTTCTCATAACATCCGTTAGTATGCTTCCTAGATATTTAAAATCTGACACTTGTTCAATATCATCTCCTGATGTTTATTACTTTGTTCCTTCTTGCGCTTATCACCACACTCTTTGTCTTGCACTTATTAATGCACATTCCATATTGCTCACAGGTTGCATTCAGATCTGCAATCATTCCATTCAGTATCCTTTCATTCTCTGCTAGCAACACCATGTCATCTGCAAATCGAGTACACTCTATTCTCCTGCCACCAATATGCACTCCTCTTCTTCCGTCCACACTTTTCCGAACGATATCTTCCAGGTAAATGTTGAATAGTATGGGAGATAGACAACATCCTTGTCGAACACCCCTTCTTATTCTGCTTTCCTGTGTCATCTCATTTCCTATCTGTATTCTGACCTTCTGTTGTAAGTACAGTCCCTTGATTACTCTTCTGTCCTTCCAATCCACTCCCCTTTTGATGGGGAATATGCAATTTAATTTGATAAAAATTTCAATGTTTTGTTCACTCATGTGCACCTTGTATATGGTTGCGCATGAGTGATGTAGTTAGTTGATTTAGTTGATAGATAATTTTTAATTTAATTTATGTTGATTAAAGAAGTTATGTGGAGATTAGAGGGCTGCCGGCAAGACAGCAGCGCTCATGGCGGTCCCTCAGTGTGGTCGCCGGTTCGGTGCCGATGGCAGCCGTTACCAGTTAAATCAACCATCCCACTGAGGGGCGTTGTAATTTTGGTGTTAATATTTGCAGCAGTATCGGTATTTGTTGGGGAAAATGTTTGTAGTGTATTTTATAAAGGGCTATGGGGTTTCATGGGGCCAAGTTTGTCTCGTTGTTAGAAGGCAGCCAATGGGTGACTAGATAGTATTTATGTCCCATAGTGCTGCCATGCTGGTATTATGGCATATTAGTTCCATGGGGCTCTTATCAGGGGATGGGAGAATAGTTGGAGATAGGTTTTGGTTGCAAGTAAGCCATAGGAGCTAGCCTATGCTCTGCTTTCTCTAGCAACCGTGAGTTGTAATTGGTCCGTTCTGGTGAGAGTTTTGAAATGTTAGTCTGTGATTGGTCAGTGTGATCTAATTGATATTGTTTGTTTCTGCCTGAATTCTACTGTATTTCATCGTTGCTTTATCCATAGGCCCAATTTAAAATCGTGGCCATATTCTTAAATTATTTTTTGTTTTAGCTGCAACATGAAAACATCTTCTATCCCTTGAATGAGACTTACGGAATTCAAGTTTTTTTTTCAAGTGCTCAGATAAAGTATTTACATTATTTAAAAGTATATAAATATTGTCGACATAATCTTGATATCAATCTGCGACACAAGAGCTCTCTATGCTCCACAGTCAGATGCTGCTTTAGATCTTTCTATTATGATCATAGAAAGTCCAAGATATACAGAATGGTTGTACGCCCAGTAGCTCTCTAAGAGTCCACCTCGTTGCGTAGGCCTAGTGGCTAGCACTCTTGACTGTCACCATTTATTTTATTTATCGTATGATGTTAACACAACACAATCACCTACATAAATACAGATTCATATAACACAGCAATAATACTAACAAATTATATAAATTATAAAGCAGATAAAAAAAAATTATAAATCAACGTCCAACTCGTTGATCCATTTGACAGCCTCAGTTGTAGCAGAATGCAGGTCCTCCAGACTTCCTGGAAAAACTCGGAGAGGACATTCCAGTACTAAGTGCTCCATTGTCTGTGGAATGTCAGCGCAATCGCAATTCGGTGAGTCTTTCCAACCCCATTTGTGGAGAACAGAAGCACATCTTCCCAAGCCACATCTAATACGATTGAGTCTAGTCCAGGTATGTCTGGGCAGATTGAAGCCAGCAAGTTTTATGTGAGGATCCTCAACGTTCACGATGCCTGGTGGTGTAGATGTTGTCCACTCAACCCGCCAATTTTCATTAGGTTTAAAATTTCTGCTTGTTAAATCCAAGGCAGTTTTCCATGCAGGTTTACGGGATTTCAATCTAGATGGGCCAAGATGTTTCATGTCTTCATGTATTGGGAGGGCCTTGTTATTTTGCACTCTCGACCAAAGATGAACCAGATTTTTCTGCCTTCTGATATGAGGAGGTGCGATATTACTCAGCACTGGTAACCACTGGACTGGAGTAGGAAGTAGTGTTCCAGATACAATACGCATGCTCTGTCGGAGCTGAACATCCACCCGTTGAGTGTGGCAGCTATTAAGCCATACCCCAGAGCAAAACTCGGCTGAAGAATAGATTAGCGCAAGAGCAGTTGTTCTCAGAGTGTTGGCATCCGCTCCCCATGATGTTCCAGCCAGGCGCTGAAGGAGGTTATTGCGGCTCTTCAATTTCGCAGCAGATTTACACAGATGGGTTTTGTAGGTCAGAGATCTATCCAAAGTCATTCCCAGATATTTAGGGGTGCTATTATACTGTAATTCTTTACCTCTAAAATTTACTCTAGGATGGTAATTTGCATGCCTGTTGTCCAGATGGAAAGCAGTTATCTCACTTTTCTGAGGATTTGGTTGTAAGCGCCATTTTGTGAAAAAGTCATCCAGGACTTTGAGGTCTTGGGTGAGAACGGCCTCAGCTTCTGCGAAATTAGCATGTTGAACAGTGAGGTTGATATCGTCCGCATACATGAACTTGCGGGCTACTGTTTTCGGAAGATCATGGGTGTACAGATTAAAAAGAATGGGTGAGAGAACAGAACCTTGCGGCAGGCCATTATTCAGTTTACGGAATCGGCTTTTGTTCTGCTCAGAGTAGACTTGGAACAATCTGTTGCTTAGCATGTTGTCTAACAAGTTCATAATCTTTAAACAAGGAACAGCCTTGATCAATTTCAATAGCAATCCCTCCTTCCAAACAGTATCATATGCTGCTGTGAGATCCAGAAAGGCTGATACGCTCTTCAGTTTCTTCTCAAACCCAGCTTCCACAAAGGTGGTCAGGGAAAGAACTTGGTCACTGCAATCACGGCCAGGTCGGAATCCTGCTTGTTCAATTGGGATCAGTGCCTCAATCGCTGGCGCTATTCTATTCAGGATCAATCTTTCCAGGAGCTTGAATGTCACAGATAGCAATGCTATTGGACGGTAACTTTGAGGTAAGTTCGGGTCTTTCCCTGGTTTTAAAAGGGCAATGATTTTGGTCTTCTTGACGATTGCAGGTAACTTTCCTGATTCTAGTATACAGCTGAAAAACATAGCCAACCATCGTTTTGTAGCTGGACCACAGTTCTTTAATAATTCTGGATAAATCCCATCTAATCCTGCAGCTTTTCCATTTTGAAGAGAGATTAAACCTTCTTCCACTTCCTGTACAGAGAAGGGTCTCGAATATGTATCATGTGGCTGAGCTGAGCGTATGGCTTGCCTACGCTTTGTTTTCACCAACCGGTTGAACTTCTTGTTCTTTGCTGTTCTAGAGGTTTGGACAATATGGTTAGCTATCGCATTTACATTAATAGATGTAGGTGTTTTCGATGGTATGGAAGCGGAATCTCGTTTCCGTATCAGAGACCACGCCTTCCTGCTGGAATGGGTGAAGTTTAAACCTTCAACAGTATTTATCCATCTCTCTCTTCTACCTCTGTCAAGTGATTGTAGAAGTTCAGTAGCTTTCTCCCTGCTGCTATTTTCATTATACTCTTCTTTCAGTCTGTTGGACTCCTCATTCCATCCTGGTATATACTCCTTCCTGAAACCTCTCGGAATAGATCGTTTGGCTACTGTCACCATGGATGCGCGGGTTTGATTCCCGGCTCTGCTAAAATTTCAATTCTGGTCAGAGGGCTGAGACGGGGTACACTCAGCCTCGTGAGACAAAACTGAGAAGGGGTGGTTCGATTCCCACCTCAGCCATCCTGAAATTGATTTTCCGTGGTTTCCCACATCTACTCCAGGCGAATGCCGGAATGGTTCCTAAATTAAGGCCACGACCACCTCCTTCCCAATCCTCACCTGAATAACAAATACACATACAAATACATCCATCACAATTGCACTGGTTATCAGACAAATTGCATGCACACACACACACACAAACACCCAAGTACATGGGGTTACATGACCTCGATGTTGCATAGCTCGTAAATGAATCATCAACAACAGCAACAACAACAACAATAATAAGCTCCCTAAGGGAAGGAGTACCGGGTGAGTTAGCCGTGGTCGTTACGGCATGACTGCTGGCAGTCGCTCACATCCGGGAGGCGAGGAGGTTCGAATCCCCCCACCGACAACCTTGAAGAAGGTCTTCTGTGGTTTCCCATCTTCCTTCCAGGCTAATGCCGGGGTTGGTCCCTAACTATAGGCCACAGTCGCTACCTTCCAACTCCTCGTCCTTACATTCCCACTTTCCACCCCAACGATACTTGTAGCTCACCCATTGGGTGTCCGTCTCGAAGCAGCTACAAAACTGGCGAGCCGAACATGTCCTCGGACACTCCCGGCACTAAAAAGCCATACGCAAATAAAAAATAAAAATAAAAAAAATAAAAAAGGAAGGAGTGCTGGCCAGTAACATCAACGCATGAACATAATAATGTTATTTGTTTTGAGTCCCTTTTAGCTACTGCGGCTTTTAAAACACCGGGGTGCCAGAATTTTGCCCCGAAGGGGATCTTTAACGTGCCAGTAAATGTGCTGACACAGTTCTCTCGCAATTGCACACTCTCAAATGCCAGCTGACGGCGCCAGGAAAGGCGAATCCTCCGATGGAGCCTTGGACTAACGCAATTCGACATTCTCATGAATAACGACGTTCGGCAACAACTAGGAGTCGCTCCAGGAAGGAACGCGTAGGTGGTATTGGCACTCGGCGCGGGTTAAAGATGACTCGGCGGTGAAGACAGCCATACATCTGAACCCAGATAACCGGTGCCCTAAGGTAGACCAAAGAAACAGGAGATGGACCGCATCAATGAGGACATGGGGAATGTTAACAACACCCCCGAAGATGCATGACGAGGATAATGATGATGATAATAATTGTTGTTTTATGGGGTCTGACATCTAGGTTATCTGTCCTTACCTCAAATATGCCTTGGATAGGCTAAACTGGCGATTGATGTGCTGACGACAAGCTACCACAATGTCCCCGTAATGAAATAATGCAGCCAACATATCCAAGATCTCAACCTATCTCGACGTCGTCTCTGCTACCATGTGTCACGCGCCATAGTGCGGGAATAACGCTAGGAAGAACATAGTCATAGAAATTACCTAGAGAAAGACTCCCCTTGGAGTGGTCATAATTATTCAATTAGATCTAACTTCATCTTACACAGCCATACTCAAGAGGAGCGAATCCCGGCCGCTCCCTCATCCAATTCTTTCCTGATAATATGATTACAATTCACCCTAGAATTGCCAAATATAAGCCTACCTCAATTTCTTTTAGTGGCTAGGACATCCCGGTTGTCAGCCCCATGTTCTTGAGTGTCTGTTGAGTTTGCTGTTAACCTGTGTTTCTTTGATGACTGCTGCAGTGTATCTAATTATTGGGGTAAATGACTGTGGTTAGGTGTCGCGGTTCTTGAAATAAGGTACTATCCCGGCATTTGCCTGGAGGTAGAGTTGGAAAATTCGAGAAATCTTCACAAGCGGGATGGCCTCTCTCTCTCTCCTGACTTGCTACAGCCCCGCATCTCAGTTGTGGTGCGTGATATAACGCTAAACCTTGTGGGAGGGGGTGGATTTATCATTATCAAAAGTTTTTATGTATTTTCAAGGCCTCATTACTCCACGACTTATTGATCGTGACAGAGAGGAGTGTGATCTACTGGTGGCATTACCTTGAACACAGTCCTATCTGCAGTTCACAGCTCACAGTTTAGAATGACCCTCAGCGGGTGCTGTCACGTGACGAGAAAGAATAGAGTGAGTTTGTTGTACAGGACACGAGTCTTCCATTAGTTGACCTCATTAGGGGAGACTTTATTCACCATCCTCTAATTATACAAAGTGTTTAATTCTAATAGGGACTCCCTCCACATTGCAGTAAGGAACGAACCACTAGAGATAAGTGCTTTGTATGGCTGACTGGACTACGAGAAATATATACAACCGGGAACAGATTATTCCCTAAGTCCGGACGCGCCAATAGACATGAAAAACGTATAATGAAAGGTACATGTTTTAGCGGTGAAAACAAGTAGTTCCGTGGAGATCGAAAGCATATTTTCATATATCCTACTTATGTTCATTGCCTCTATCAACATTCAAATTTTCAGTTTGATTGCTGTATTAGATTCGTAGTTATTGAGGACCGTCTAAATATTTGGGATGGTCGCCATGTTGTATTTTTATAAATGTACGTCTTAGAGTAATGTACAATTACATGAAAATTACCGGGTGAGTTAGCCGAGGTCGTTGTGGCATGACTGTTGGCAGTCGCTCACATCCGGGAGGCGAGGAGGTTCGAATCCCCCCGCCGGCAACCTTGAAGATGGTCTTCTGTGGTTTCCCATCTTCCTTCCAGGCAAATGCCGGGGTTGGTCCTTAACTATAGGCCACAGCCGCTACCTTCCAACTCCTCGACCCTCCCTTCTAACTTTCCTCCCCAACGGTACTTTTAGCTCACCCATTGGGTGTCCGTCTCGAAGCAGCTCCAAAACTGGCGAGCCGAACATGTCCTCGGACACTCCCGGCACTAAAAGCCATACGCTAAAAAAAACATGAAAATTATTGTGCAGGTGTAGTATTCAAACTTGAATCGCGTGATTAGGACACAAGAAATAAAATCGAGATTTTAAAATTTCGCACAGCCGCCATCTTGAGGTTATGTAAACAATTGAAATAAAAAGATGCCAATGCATTAAAATGTGTATAAACATTTGATGTACCAAGTTTGGTTGCGATTGGATGGTTAAATCGCGAGAAACGTCTATTTGAAAGTTTCAACATCACTTGGCAGCCATGTTGGTATTGTAGTTAACAGGTTTTTTAAAGTCTCATAGGTGATCATCTAGCAGTGCCCTTTATCACCGTACAAAACTTCAGCGTGATATCGATAATAGTTTCGGAGATATAGAATGCCGGTGAAATATTTCACCCAGCCGCCATGCTGGATTGGTGAGATGTAATAAAATTTAAAGGGCACGGTCGGGGTCGGCCAAAATGGTGCTATGACGTAACCTAGTTTTATTGAAATCGGTACAGCCGTTTAGAAGTTATTAGGGGGACACACACAGCCAGAGACACACACACATATGCACACACACGGCCAAAAGTGATCTCATAAACCTATTTTTCATAAATGAAAGTAGGCTAAAAATGGTTTAGTGACATTTTTAAACAAGTCTAGCAGTTGAATCGTTCGTCCTATGGCTTTGGGATTGCATCATGCTGTGCAGTATAAAAAACGAAGAAATACTATGTGGGGTGGATCTGCATACGGTGAGTGGTTCTCAAACAATTCCATGTTACAACAATCCTTTTCCGAAAGGCTGTTTGCCATTTCCAGGCCGGCAATATCGCATCAGCTGTCGCGTGTACATGTCTTATCTTAGAGGCGAAGGGAAGAATATACGGAACTCTGTTGTTTTTAGGCTATGGGAACTGGTTGGGCAAGTTACCTCTGCTACGTGGAACTGACCTTCACCAATCAGTTGTTTGCGAGACCCACCCCGTAGAATACCGGCTGTTCTGTCAGTACAGTGGCACTTCCTCGATCAGGTTCTGTACACAGTAGCAAGCAGTGACGCCAAGAGTGGCGTACTTTTGCTCCTGTTTTCTCCTAAACCACGCCCCTTTTACTATACGTTTTCCTCGTATTTCTGTGCTTCCTGGCCTGGGAAATTGTTATCGGATAACGGATCTATATCCACCCACTCTATATATTGCTTCTTAAATCCATCAGTAAGTATCAGAACATCAAATGAACACCACGTTGTCTTCCAACTACGATGAATACACACTGGTTCAACATTTCAAAAGCAAATGTTCTGTCCAAAGCAAATTATAATCAATCCTCTTGAATCCATGATAATATCAGTACCTGTACTTGTGTAAAGTCCACGCCTGTGCAGAAGCCTTAAATCAGTTATAACTTCCCGACAACAGCAAACCCATACATCCGAACAGAGTAGCCGCGTGCTTCACTCTTGCTCTATATACTCTGAACATACTTGACTTACTTGACTTTTTCCTGTCGTTCCCATTGCACAGTGGGTCAAAATCGAAATCTAGGGGGACAAACTTAATTTTATGTCTTAATCATGAATTTAGAGTGAAAGAAACGTATATAATTTGTTTACTTCATAATAAACATCAGTTAAGACCTACGTCTACGCATGCAAGAAATTGTCTATGACTAGGAGTTGGATAGGGCATTCAGTTATCTCTTCAGAACAATTTTCTAGCCCTAATTTACTTTTAACAAAGTCACGAAGTTCCACTTTTGACATAATCGTCAAACCCAGTGCTTCAAACAGTTGAAATCGTGTGAGAACTGGTTGCGCGGCATCTTCTAAAACGTAAAATAACTAAGTTACAAAAAAATGCAAATAAGCTTATAACAGGCGTAAACTACAAGACTTTATATACATTTTAACATTAAGTAGAAAGTGACGCAGAGTGACGCAACATACTAAAAATCTAAGTGAAAATATAATTATAAAAATAATAGTTAAATAATATATAATGCAAATATAGCTAAAATTACGTAACAATTACGCCCATTAATAACTGAAACACGCTGCAAAGATCATACCTTCAGTTGCATGTTCCATCTTAAAACATCACACTAACCACAAAGACAACCAAACGACAGCCACTTACATTCACCCTCCAAATCAGACTGCTCGAACAGTGGTGACAGATTTACACTAAGATGCGTTTATATCCCAGAAGAGTGAGTGGCAATTACATGAGAATACTGTAGAAGTAATAAATTTTGATTTTTTAATTATGAAAATAAATAATTTTGTCCTCCTAGATTTCGATTTTGACCCACTGTTCATTGGAACATAGGGCATCCATGAAGCTGCGCCATCTCACTCTGTTGGCTGACATCCACTTCACCTCTTTCCATGTACTTCCCTGTTGTCGCCCCTCTGCCTCTACCGTCCGCCTCCATGAATGCTTGGGCCTTCCTCTTCTCCTGAACATACTGACCGTATGATATTCATAGCTTCAGCGATTACTCGTATACCAAGTCACCGAATGAGCTACTTTCACGCGGGGACCGTTTGTGCTTGGAATGCAGAGGATCGGATCTGTTGTTCTCATATTATCTGTATGTGCATCCTAAAAAAACAAACTTAGTATTATTGGCTCTACCTCTTCGTGTGGCATTACTTTTGAATGTTATTTCAGTGTATGGTTTAGAGATGATAATAATTATATAAGGTGCGTTCAAAAAGTAACGAGCCGGAGGGTGTAATGCGCAAACCGGTGACGACATCGGCTAATCGTGGCGTGTGTAACGAGGTGTGGTTCCGACCAGAGAGTGGAAGGTCACAGCCAGCCGCTAGAGGGCACGCGTGCACGTCACGTGACGATACAAAGCGAGCAGCAGCATGCATCAATCGTCCAACGCTGCCAGTCGCAATGCAAACAGTGACATGGAGGCGTCAAACGAATAGCAAAGAGGTGTTGTTTGGTTTCTGACAGCGGAACGAGTAGGGAGAACGGACATTCATCGCCGAATGTCACAAGTGTACGGCGAACAATGCATGTCCCTTGCAAGGGTCAAGGCGTGGCACAAGCGCTTCAGGGAAGGACGGGTGTCGTTAGCCGATGACGCCCGGTCTGGTGCACCCCCTGCATTACCGATGACAACGTCCAGCTGATTGATGCACATATTACCCAGGACCGCCGAGAGACAGTGAACGCCATAGCCGCCGTGGTCGGATTGAGCGTCGGAAGTGTGCACACCATCATGAAGGAACGACTGCACTTGCGGAAAGTGTATGCCCAATGGGTGCCCCACAGTCTTCAACCACACCAGGAAGCATGTCGAGTGGCCTACTGTCTTGGTCTTGGTTGGACGATTGATGCATGCTGCTGCTCGGTTTGTATCGCCACGTGACGTGAACGCGTGCCCTCTAGCGACGGGCTGTGACCTTCCACGCTCTGGTCGGAACCACACCTTGTTAAATACGCCACGATTAGCCAATGTCATCACCGGTTTGCGCATTACAGCCTCCGGCTCGTTACTTTTTGAACGCACCTTATAATTCATTGTGTTTCCAAACTCATGTAATGGGACAATCATTTATTTTATTAGTATTGGTTTAAAACACACTATGGAGCACGTTAAAGTTCCCCTTCGGGGCAAAATTCCGGAATCCTCGCGTCTCTAAATGCCACAGTAGTTAAAAAGGACGTAAAACCAATAACATTATTATTATCACTTCAACTATCCCCTACAAGTGGTTTTCCGTTGTTTACCACTTCCACTCTAGGCAAATACCGGGATGATTCCTAATTTAAGGCCACCCTTCCAATCCTAGTCTCATTTACAAATACACACACCCACGTACACGGGGATAAATGGCCACGATGTCGCTATCCAATAAATAAATCAACAACAACAATTTGAAGCGTGCCCACTGGGAGACCAATGATAGTCCTTCAGGGGGATGAAAATTTGATGAATGTGGTGCATTACTGGAATGGTATAGACAAGGGAAACCGAAGATTCTGAAACCAAAACTGTCTTGCCACCACTTTGTACAGCACCGACAGCTATTTGAACTCGGGACGTAACACTGAATAACCGACGTTCATTCTTCTGAGACACAGATTGTCCAATAATAACGCTCCTAATTTTGGATGTTAGTTTCTTGCTTTTGATTCATTATACGTTGTTGTTATTTATGTTAATTCGTTTCACGGGCTTGGGACATCTTGGTCATCAGTTTCGTATGCATGGGTAAGTGTTCAACTTGTCTGATAACCAGTGTTTCTGTAGTGCCAGTAGTAGTATGTGCAACTGTAATTATTAGGATAAGGAATGGGGTAAGTGTCCCGGGACTTGAAATAAAGTACTATTCCAGCATTTTCCTATAGGAAGTGTGAAAAAGCCGGGAAAAACTACGTTTAAGATAGCCACTGTCAGTGCAGAGATTCGAACCTCCGATCTCTGGACTTGTTGCAACTCCCCATCGCCATCCTAGTGGACAATGTACGGCGTACGACTATGCTGCGGGATGATTCATTTAAAATAATAGGGATATGTTGGTCATCATCCCCGTATTTACTTGGGTGTGTGTTAAATTTCTCTGATAACCTGTGTTATTTTAGTGAATATACTGTATTAGTGTAATTGTAACCGATAGCGGTAGCTACGCTCGCTAACGCGCAACGATAGGCCATGGGGCCGCAGCTTAACTGCAGACTCGGAAGACGTGGGTTCGAGTCCCATTGTCGGCCGTCCTTGGAATGGTTTTCCGTGGTTTCCCCATTTTCAACTCTAGGCAAATGCTGGGGCGGTACCTTCTGACAGGCCACGGCCACTTTCTTCCACATCCTTGCCCAGTTTCATTCACTATCATTCATTTCATCTCTCATTAACTCCTGTCATGAGGTTGGCATCAGTAAGAGCATCCGGCCATATACACCATCCCGCACAAAGGCTTTCAACGCATCTCATCCCCAACCCCGCAGTAAAACGAGAATAATAAAGGGTAGACATGCAATTCATTAGTATAATTGTAATTATTTGGGCCTAGGACTGCGGTAGATGCCCTGAGAATTGAAATATGTTACAATCGTGGCATTATTTGGATAGAGTGTGATTTATTTATCGTATTTATCGTATGGCTTTTAGTGCAGGGAGTGTCAGAGGACATGTTCGGCTCGCCTGAGTCTGTAGCTGCTTCCAGCGGACACCCATAGGGTGAGCTACAAGTCCCATTCAATTTCAAGTACCGGTAGTTCAAACTTTCGCTACCAGATATCAATTATACCTAGTGGTGAACGTTGGATCTTTGATAGAGCGTTACGACGAAATCTAACCTAACAATTTAGCTTCACACAAGTTTAGTCTGTGGAAGGATCTTTTACATGCCATAAATCTATGACATGGGACCGCTGGCTTTACTTCCCCTCCGAAGGAAGGCATACTGAAGGAATTTTAACGCTCTTAAAAATCCGATGAATTCGGCCGGGTTTGAACCCGCTATCTTGGGGACAGCAGCTCAGCATGCTACCAACTACGACACCGAAGCTGGGAGTGTGATAAACCCCAGAGACCACGAACTCCGCATTTGCTTAATTTGCTAATCGCAGTCGTGATGCACGAATTGACATGCACATGTTCTTTAAGTTGGTATTAAAGGGGAACTCCCTTCGTCGCGTCAGGTGAGCTGCGATACGTGTAATGCGTCAGTGATGGACGAAAGATAGGAGGCTCACAGCTGTTACTGTTTCAACAAAAGGGAGACGAGAAGTAAAAAGGTTGCCAACGATTTTACAATTCACTTTTCCTTCCATCATAAAATAAAATAGCACTTTTTGCTTTCATTGTCTCTCTTCCTGCCCCCTCTTCCTCTCTTCGCCCGTTTAAGTCGACGAGACGATGGAGCCCACCATTAGCCTGGACTGAGGCATGTTACACCGCGGTGTGGTTCAGAAGATGTTGAACGCGGTGCCGCGCGATCGATTCACGCCTCCCTCTCAGCCTTTGTTTTTCACCTCCTCCTTGCTATCTACCGTGAGTTAGAGCTTGTTGTTGTCCTGCTATCGGGACCCGAATATTGCAGGCTCATGTAAGCGAGATGATTAATGGTGTTAGCACTAGACAAGACCACAACTGCTGGCCGCAAGAAACCTTCCCCTACAGGACGTCCCAACAGCCTGTACCACCGTCAGCACGTGACCCTCACTTCATTTACCCCGTTAACTGTTATTTATAGTTAAAGCTGTGTATAGTCGGAGTCATGTACTGTTGAACACGAAATGGCAATGTATTTAAACCTAGAAAAACATTGTAGACATTGATAAAAGCAGAATACAGGCAAGTGAAATGAAGTTCCTGCGAAGTAGGATCGGAGTAACAAGAAGAGACAGGGTGAGGAATGAAAAGGTCAGGGAAATACTGAAAGAGGAGCCCTTGCAGGGTAGGATTGAGACATCAAGACTGAGGTGGTATGGACACTTACAGAGATTGGAAGAGAAGAAGATTCCCAAGAGGATACATGAGATGCAGATGCAGAAGAAACGATCAAGGTGAAGAAATTAGGCTGAAAGGAGTGGAGGAATGTGTCAAGAAGAGAGGCGAGGACTGAACCAGAGTGACAACGGAGAGGTAGTGGGAAGAAAGGTCTAAGTGGCGAGGCTTATGTTCCAATCAGACCCAGCCTGGAGCTGAAAACTGGACAAATGATGATGATGATGATGATGATAATGCTGCCTTTCGCGATCTTCCTAACGTTACACTGAAATAGTAATGTAAACCAGAAGGTCAAATACATAATCATGTGGCAATCAAATCACAATATTATGTTCACCACGGAGGTCGGGGTTCGGTTCCTGGCTCTGCCAAGAAATTTAATTCTGGTCTTAGGGATGGAACGGGGTACACTCAGTCTAGTGAGGCAAAACTGAGAAGATACGAGTTTGATTCCTACCTCAGCCATCCTGGAAGTGGTTTTCTGTGGCTTCCACTCCTACTCCAGGCGAATGCCAGGATGGTTTCTAACTTCAGGCCACGGCTGCTTCCTACCCAAATCCTACCTCAGTTACAAATACACACACTGATACTGACAGTTCAGTTGACACAGGTTATCAGACAAATTATACACCTACACGGGGCTACAATATCACGATATCACAAAGCCCCTAAAAGAATTAACAACAACAACAACATAATGTTAATCAGTGGACAGAATATGGTATGCTGTTTGCTGTTAATTTATTTAGCGGCTTGCATCAAAGTAATCATTCAGCCTCGTACAGGTATACTTGGGTGTGTTGGCTATAGCGTTTGTCAGATAACCTGTGTTACTTTAGTGTTTGTAGTGGTGTGTATGTTTGTAATTGGGAAGAAGGCGGCCGTGGCCTTCAGTTTGTAACTGAGTGTGTACTTCAGTGTGTATGCAATCTCTCTTATAACCTACGTCATTGTGATGGCTGCAAGAGTGTGTGTGCTATTTTTTTGTTATTGTGGCTGTGCTATGATTTGGGTAGGAGGCTGTCGTGTCCTTAGATTAGATAACATTCCAGTATTTGCCTGGAGTGGGAGTGTAAAACCACGGAAAAGTACTTCTAGAATGGCTGAGGTGGAATTCGAACCCACCTCTCCTCTGTTTTGCCTCACCAGGCTGAGTGTACCCCATTTTAGCTCTCGGACCACAATTTAATTTCTTGGAAGTGCCAGAAATCGAACAAGGACCTCCGGGGTGACAGTCAAGGATGCTGACCACTACACCATGAAGTGAACACGGTAATTCCAGATAGACCCCACGCCCTAAAGCATACCAAGAGAGATTAATGGCTATTGTTCAAGATAAAATCTGCAACTCTTTGGCCCTAGGGAAGACAGACCTATTCACTGACTGAAGTGGTGTATAAACAGGTCGAGGCATCCTCGCAGAACAGATTTCACTCGTCAAGGGTGTACTTGGGCGGGAGGAATCAATGGCCAGTAAGGATCGTTCTTCACAGCACTGGCTCCCATTTAAAGGGAGACCGGACCAGGATTACGACTGACAGGGACGTGGTTTCTATTTCACGGATCCCATTGCTAAGGTGCTGAGCTTCATCCATTACCACTGCACGCGCTCCGACCAAATAAATGGCTCGCGTCCAAACCGCTCTGTCCCAGTCCACTCTCTAATAATAGTCACGTGCTATGTTCCACACCAGAATAATAGAAAGAGTACTGCTACTGGCTAATTTATAGTAATAGTATTTAATATTTAGTTTGAAATAACCAGGGATGGACGAAACAAATAGGATATTAAAAGTAGGTTGGCTCAGCCAAGGAGAGCATTTCTGGAGAAAAGAATCTGTCAACATCAATTATATAGATTTGGGAATTAGAAAGTAATTTTTGAAAGCCTTTGTTTGGAGCGTGGTACTCTATGAAAGTGAAACTTGGACTATTGGCACAGTTGAAAAGAGAAGAACAGAAGCATTTGGAATGTTGTGTTACAGGAGAATGATGAAGATCAGATGAGTAGTTAGGGTAACGAATGAAGACATATTAAGACGAGTGGGAGAGGAGAGATGTTTCTGGCAACAGCTTATGAAGAGAAGAGAGGAGTTGGTAGGACTCATACTAACAATAAGACATACAGGAATAGCAAAGTTAGTTATGGAATGAATGGTCGAGGACAAGAACTGTAGGGGTAGACCAAGGATGGAATATGTTAAACAGATTGTATTCGATGTAAGATGTGGTATCTATGTAGAGTTTAAACAATTAGCTCAGGACAGGAGGCATGGTTTGCTGAATCAGGCAAGTGAAAAGACTGAACACTCAAACACACACAATTTGAAATCCTTGCAGTGTAATGTTACTTTGCCGTGCCAATGGATCACATCCTCCTTTGTAGTAGTTTATTTTATGGCCGTCCCATGCTATAGTGGCTAGCGTTATTAGCAGGAATTCTTGAAGCGCTGGATTGAATCCTGGATTTACCAATACATTTTAATTCTCGTTTGATTGCTAGAACAGGTTCACTCCGACTCATGCATTTTTCTGGGAAGAGACATCGTAGAATTAGTTTACCGCAAATTACCAATTATTATACTGTCACATGCTGAACTGGTATCCGAAAACAAGTAGTTTTTTTGAAGAAATAAACAGCCTATTTTCATATATCCTACTAGTTTTTTCAATGAAAAACACCCCCTGGATATTAAAAGGATTTTCCTTGTGAAGTAGGGTACCGGTATATTAAATAGCCTCTGATACACGACCTATGTCTCCACCTACACTATTGCATTGAGAAAGTATGTGCTACAATATCTATAAGGTGCGTTCAAAAAGCAACGAGCCGGAGGCTGGAATGCGCAAACCGGTGACGGCATCGGCTAATCGTGGCGTGTGTAACGAGGTGTGGTTCCGACCAGAGCGTGGAAGGTCACAGCCCGTCGCAAGAGGGCACGCGTGCACGTCACGTGACGGTACAAATCGAGCAGCAGCATGCATCAATCGTCCAACGCTGCCAGTCGCATTGCAAACAGTGACATGGAGGCGTCAACCGAAGAGCAAAGAGGTGTTGTTCGGTTTCTGATAGCGGAAGGAGTAGAGGGAACGGACATTCCTCACCGAATGTCACAAGGAACGGACATTCCTCACCGAATGTCACAAGTGTACGGTGAACACTGCATGTCCCTTGCAAGGGTCAGGTGTGGCACAAGCGCTTCAGGGAAGGACGGGTGTCATTATCCGATGATGCCCGGTCTGGGGCACCCCCCTGCATTACCGATGACAACGTCCAGCTGGTTGATGCACTCATTACCCAGGACCGCCGAGTGACAGTGAACGGCATAGCCGCCGTGGTCGCTCTACGACAATGCACGAACTCATACGGCCAACACAGTCATGGCACTCCTGCAGAAATTCAAATTGGAGGTTCTCGGCTACCCTCCATACAGTCCAGACTTCTCTCCCTGTGATTACGCTATGTTCGGTCCCCTGAAAAGGACTCTGCGGGGCCAACGATTCACCTCGGACGCCGACGTCCAGCTGTACATGCGGAAATGGTTCACCTCGCAGCCCAGGGAATTTTATGAGACATCCATTCACCGCCTCGTGTCACAGAGGGACAAGTGCCTCAACAGCCAGGGCCAATACTTCTAACATACAGGTACTAGATCCTGTAATTATGCCTCCGGCTCGTTACTTTGTGAACGCACCTTATAATTTTCAATATCGGTGAATAAGACTCCGCCCACGAGATGCCATCTTTCTGTAACGTATCACGGGAGTTCAATTTAAGAAAAGTGAAATGCACGGCTTCTATGATTTACGAAAAGTTACAGAATGTAATGCCATTAATTTATGATCATCTTAATAACCTAACTACGAATCATCTCTTTCATCACTTGAATAGGGTACCGTATGTGAGATAATAAAGAAACAAGGTTTTAAAATTTCAAACTGATGCCTTGAATTTTTGAAAACAATGGAACATGAGATGCCTCTATAGCTTTGAATAAAGATTCTCTGTTCTTAGCACCACTGTTCTCGGCTGATTAGATCGCTAGAAAGATAATTTGAAATATTTAAAAAGCATTTGGCCATCATATTGCTTTTGTGTTTCTCAGGATTTAGGATGTCACATATATGTACTTAGTTAATAGTCCTCTGTCACAATACAAAAATTCATTCAAATTCAAATATTACAATTATTACACACTAGCGTTACCCGTCGCGGCTTCGCCCGCGAATATTCTAGTTGTAAAGAGTACACTTAGCAAAATCTCAGTCATGAATGCTATGACTGATATATCCTTGGTATGAATGATCAGACTTTATCAATTCAGCTACTGGTGCTGTGGTTAGGGGTTTGTCATTTCTTCATAGGTATATCAGAGCGAAGTTAATTTTCTGGGAATATCACAGACACTGTTAATTTAAGGACCTTTAAATGTGGTTTTCGGAGACCCTTTATAGCCGGGTGAAAAAGACCTTTCGTACCACACTCACACGTGAAAATTGCGTGAAAAATTCTAGAGTTCCCCTTGACCCCCTTAAGCGCATTATACTGTATGTATTGATGAATTTTACAGCTTAATTTGGTTCAGTGATAACCTCATAACCGTCTGGAAACTTTCACAGTAATAATTGGAATTGAATTGCGTCTTACAGAAATAGATGGACCTGTGAGATTCTGTTACCATGGTTACCGTGTTGGATTCTGTCATTATTTCATTGTAAATATACATGTTTTAAGGTATTTATTTAATTGTGAGGCATTTAAAGAGTAAGTGAGTGCGTTTCTCTTACGCATTGGGTTATGCTGAATCTGTAGGTTCCCCATATGTGTAGGTTGGTGTTAATGGGACCTTATTTTTGGTACAAAACTGGAATGGGACCTTAGCAGAATAATACAGGGAGGGATACTACAGGGTGCCAGGAAATATTCTCCGCAGCGCCTACGTGTTGCTGCAAGCGGTAGCATCAACAGTTTAGTTGGCAGCATGATGTCCTGGACAGGGTAGCAGTACAGTGAGGCCACACGTGTAGGCTGTGGGCTGTCGAAATCGTCAGTGTGTATTGCGAGCGTTCAGATAGATTATTGGAAGAGTGCAACAGTATACAGCAGGCTATACAGGCAGTAATTTTTACTATTGAAGAGAGGGCTTCTTTGGTGGAATACGTTTGTCGCGAAGGCGATCGGTTTACAGAAAAAGTACCGGTAAAACTATAATTTCTGGCTCAGTTTCCTACTTCAAAGTGTCCAAACCGGGATACCGTTCGGGATTTGATAAGTAAATTTCGTGTGACCGGCTCAGTTCACGATGTACCGGGAACAGGCGGACCTAAGCTTTTAACAGACGAAAAACTTGATGAAATCTCCGATATAGGCCTAATGCTCTGTAGTACAAGAAAATTTACACGGAAATTAGCTCAAGGGACAGAAATCTCTTAAGTGCACAGCACATAAAACTGTAAGAGACCAGCTTCAGTTGTTCCCTTATAAAGTTACCAGTTGATACAAGCGCCAGCCGTGCTGCCAACGTAACTGCTGATGCTACCTCTCGCAGCAGCATGTAGGCGCTGCGGAGAACACTCCCTGGCGTCCTGTATTAGAATCACCATGTTGACACATTTCATGAACAAAAACATACATGTGTTGTATTTTATTCACTTAAGGGCTTTGCGACCTCATGATCATGTATCCTCGTGTACGTGAGTGAGTGTGTGGTGCCTGTCTGATAACCTGTGTCATTGTGATGGGTTTACTAGTGTGTTTATATGTAACAGGGGCTAGAATTTTGGTAGCAGGTGACCGTGCCTTAAATTCAGGCATGGTCTTGGCATTCGTCTGGAGTATCAGTGGGAAACCACGGAAGAGCAGTTCTAGGAATTGCTGAGGAAGGATCCATCCGACCTCTTCTCAGTTCTGCCCTACAAGGTGGAGCTAACCCGGTCACAGCTCTCAGACCAGGATTAGATTTCTTGGCAGAGTCTAGAATAGAGCTTGAACATCTGCGTCGACAAACACTACAAGAACGTTAGCATCTGCACCATAAAATGGACACATACAAGTTCATGGGGCTGAAGGTCACGATTTTGAAAGCCCATAATAGTGAACAAAGAATCAACATCCAGCAAGTGAATGAGAATGCATATTTCTGTTGTTTGTTAATTTCTATTAGGAGCTTGGGACATCTTTTGTCGCCACCCCGTGTACTTGGGTGTGTGCTGCTTTAATGATTGGGGTCTGGGATGGGTTAGGTGGCCTGGGACTTGAAGTAAGGTACTATCCGGGCATTTTCCTGGAGGGAATGTGGGAAAACTCGGGGATAATCACACTCAGAATAGCTATAGCTGCTGACTGCGCGCGCCAGGATCCGAAACTACGATCTCCGGACTTGCTACAGCTGCCCTCGCGGCCGTGGTGCATGATTATACGAGCACGGCTACACGGTGGGGTAATGTATATTTCTGAGACTTGGTTTGACATATTTATTTCCTCCCCCACCGAACGCCCGTTTCCTAGAGTTGTAAACCATGGCGGGTGTGTCTTGAATTGCATATGAGAGCTCACGAATTCTTCAGCATATGTTTGTAAATATTGCTACACATAACCATAGGGTGCTACCAAATGCTGTGTGATATATGCTCAACTTTCCGGGGTGGCACCTAGCCCGTCCAAATTTTGAATATTTAGTGTGCTTTGGCGAGGTTGGCAGGAGAGCTCAGAGTCTTGGCACATACAATACATTTATATTTTAATCGATTCAGTTTCTGGTGACACTCACAGAGTTCAATGTGGCTTAATGTAAAGAATTATGTGAGATATAAAGAATAGGAATATTTTAACATGCAGTCTTCTGTGGTTTACGTCTGCTTAGTGACTAGCATTCTTGGCTGTCAGCACGTAGGCCCGGGTTTACTTTCCGTCTCTGTCAAGAAATTTAATTTTGGTCTTACTGCTGGAAAGGCACATGCTGAGGAAGAACTCAGAAGACATGGGATCTATTCTATTCCCAACTTCTACTTTTGAAATATGCCGAGATAGTACCTAAATTAAGGCCACGACTCAATCCTAGCCACAATTACAAATGCACAGTAATATAAGGTGCGTTAGAAAAGTAACGAGCCGGAGGCTAGAATGCGCTAACCGGTGACGACATCGGCTAGTCGTGGCGTGTGTAACGAGGTGTGATTCCGACCAGAGCGTGGAAGGTCACAGCCCGTCGCTAGGGGGCACGCGTGCACGTCACGTGACGATACAAAGCATGCAGCGGCATGCATCAATCGTCCAACGCTGCCAGTCGCATTGCAAACAGTGACATGGAGGCGTCAACTGAAGAGAAAAGAGGTGTTGTTCGGTTTCTAACAGAGGAAGGAGTAGGGGGAACGGACATTCATCGCCGAATGTCACAAGTGTACGGCGAACACTGCATGTCCCTTGCAAGGTTCAAGACGTGGCACAAGCGCTTCAGGGAAGGACGGGTGTCGTTAGCCGATGAAGCCCAGTCTGTGGCACCCCCTGCATTACCGATGACAACATCCAGCTGGTTGATGCACTCATTACCCAGGACCGCCGAGTGACAGTGAACGCCATAGCCGCCGTGGTCGCTCCACGACAATGCACGACCTCATACGGCCAACACAGTCGCGGCACTCCTGCAGAAATTCAAATGGCATGTTCTCGGCCACCCTCCATACAGTCCAGACCTCTCTCCCTGTGATTACGCCATGTTTCGTCCCCTGAAAAGGGCTCTGCGGGGCCAACGATTCACCTCGGACGCCGACATCCAGCTGTAAGTGCGTAACTGGTCGCAGCCCAGGGAATTTTATGAGACAGCCATTCACCACCTCGTGTCACAGTGGGACAAGTGCCTCAACAGCCAGGGCCAATACTTCTAACATACAGGTACTGGTTTCTGTAATTATGCCTCCGGATCGATACTTTTTGTACGCACCTTATACATACATCACAATGACACAGGTTATGAGACAGATTATGCACACACCCAAGTACACGAGGCTGGCTACATGACTACGATGTTTAAAGGCCCCTGAATTCAACAACAGCTCTCTGGTCTAAAGATAGGTATTAAGCGTTATATCCCAAAGATCCCGTATTCATTTCCTCTGTCTGACAAGAAAGTTAGCTCCAGTCTGAGAGTTGAAACAGGGTTTACTCAGCCAAAGGAAGAGAACTGCCGGCCCCGTGGTGTTGGCGTAGCGCACCTGCCTCTGACTCGGAGGACCCGGATTCGATTCCCGGCTCCGTCAGGGATTTTAGATAGTGACGTGAGGGCTGGAACGGGGTGCACTCAGCCTCGTGAGGACAAGTGAGGCAGCGCCCCGATCACGAAAACCAAGATCAACGGCAGAGGGGATCCGATGCGCTGATCACACGTCACCCCAATATCTGCAGGCCAAATGACTGGGCAGCGATCGCTTGGTAGGCCTAGGCTCTACACGGGATGTAGTGCCAGGGGTTATTTTATGTTATTTAAAGGAAAGAGAACTTGAAAGACGGGGGATCGATTTCCAACTTTTTTGTTTTCACACCTTTAATCCTTTCAAATAACGACATAGGTGTTATGTAACGTGATGACCAATTCCTTCCTAATCCTAGCCCCAATTACAACTGCTTACACTAGAATAGACACGGCGATTACACAGGGCAGGTTATCAGAGAGTGTCTAACCACTCCAAAATACTGAGGGCTGATGGACACAATGTCGCAATCTCATAAACGCAATAACGAGATATTTACGGTGGCACTAACTTAGGTTTCGGTTGAAAATTTTAAGTTTCTCCTTCGTGATGTTTTGGATTCTCAGCATATTGAAATATCATAGCAAGTTACTTTGGAGAAAAAATGTTAATCTGTTTCCGAGATCATGGTTTTTGAAATTTGTCAACATTGGCAAACATCTACCAAATATTTAAGTTGGTTGTGTGCAGAATCCGTCTGATAACCGGTGTTAATTGTGGTGGCTGTATTAGTGTGTGTTTCGGTTTTCAATTCAAGTAAGGACTGCAGGCATTGAATTTTTTCAAGTAGATCCTACTTTTGCCGCCATACGCCACCGTCAACGACTACTAGTTCAGAAATTAGTTACCAGACGCCACCACAATTGGCTCCTGGCGACGAACGTAGGAACCTAAGAGCGTTTGTCAAATGTTTAACTATAATTTAGCTTCACACAGGTGTAATTAGTGTAAGATTCTTTAACATGCCATAAATTTATGACATGGACCGCCGGCTTTACTTCCCCTCCAAAGGAAGGCATACTGAGGGATTTTTAATGTTCTTAAAAATCAGTTGACTTCATCAACCTTTGCAGACATTTCTTTAACAGCCATTCCTTACAACTTGTATCTTGAAGCAAATAAGATAGATTATCTCAGATATTAGCCTCCGTGGCTTAGGCGGCAGCACGCCGGCCTCTCACCGCTGGGTCCATGGTTCAAATCCCGGTCACTCCATGTGAGATCTGTGCTGGACAAAACGGAGGCAGACAGGTTTTTCTCCGGGTACTCCGGTTTTCCCTGTCAAAATTTCATTCCAGCAACATTCTCCACTATCATTTCATTTCATCTGTCATTCATTTATTCATTGCCCCAGAGGAGTGCGTCAGGCCTCGGCAGCCGGCACAGTTCTTATCCTCGCCGCTAGATAGGGGCTTCATTCATTCCATTCCTGACCCGGTCGGAGACTGGAAGCAGGCTGTGGATTTTTTTCATCTCAGATATTACTGCAGCGATGTACTTGAAATTTTACCAATATATTTATATGCATATCTGCGTTAACCTAATATTAGAATTTATTTAACTTTATTTATTTAATTTTATTTAACTTTATTTATTTAACTTGAGACAAATGCATTGCTTCAAACTTTTTAACTTATCAAAAGCAGATTTGCAAATAAAACGTTTGAAGCACTAGAATCGTGATTTAAATTTGGATTGCAAGCCATTTAATCTTCCTCAATTCTATTAAGTTTCAACCCTTTAACTTCAATATTTAGGTCATAAATATACCGTTTACTTAATATTTTGTTATCATAAAATCATTAATTGCAATATTAGTACCACCCTATGATAACGCCTTTTTAGTAGCTTTTCTATAAGGTGCGATCAAAAATTAATGAGCCGGAGGCTGTAATGCGCAAACCGGTGACGACATCGGTTAATCGTGGCATGTGTAACGAGGTGTGGTTCCGACCAGAGCGTGGAAGGTCACAGCCCGTCGCTAGAGGGCACGCGTGCACGTCAAGTGGCGATACAAAGCGAGCAGCAGCATGCTTCAATCGTCCAACGCTTCCAGTCGCATTGCAAACAGTGGCATGGAGGCTTCAAACGAACAGCAAAGAGGTGTTGTTCGGTTTCTGACAGCGGAAGTAGGGGGAACGGACATTCATCGCCGAATGTCACAAGTGTACGGCGAACATTGCATGTCCCTTGGAAGGGCCAAGGCGTGGTACGAGAGCTTCAGGGAAGAACGGGTGTCGTTAGCCGATGATGACCGGTCTGGGGAACCCCCCTGCATTACCGATGACAATGTCCAACTGGTTGATGCACTCATTACCCAGGACCGCCGAGTGACAGTGAACGCCATAGCCGCCGTGGTCGGATTGAGCGTCGGAAGTGTGCACACCATCATGAAGGAACGACTGCACTTGCGGAAAATGTGTGGCCAATGGGTGCCCCACTCTCTTCAACCAGACCAGGAAGCATATCGAATGGCCTATTATCTTGGACTTGGTTGGATGATTGATGCGTGCTGCTGCTCGCATTGTACCGTCACATGACGTGCACGCGTGCCCTCTAGCGACGGACTGTGACCTTCCACGCTCTGGTCGGAACCACACCTCGTTACACACACCACGATTAGCCGATGTCGTCACCGGTTTGTGCATTACAGCCTCCGGCTCGTTACTTTTTGAACGCACCTTATATATAATTAATATTATGAAGGTAAATGTTGATAAATTTTTATTACATTTATTTAGTACTGTAGTTTGTGTGGTAAGAGCATATTAAGAAGCTCAACTGTTCTGTTCAACTATTCAGTTCGCACCACCTTAAACAGTGTTGATACTATTCTACAAACATAAATTACTGATGTCAATGCATTGCCAATTGTATTAATACAGGGTGATTATTTTGCTGGAGCGGTACGGGCAACCGGCTGCCGGGCGCGCGCGCCTTCCGCCAGCCAACCGAGCTTGCACCGCGGATTGTGCGCAGGTGGAAACCGTAACAAAGTACATTAATTAATGGTTAATTCACCAGCAAATCATGACTAAAGAACTTACCTTTTCACAGAAGATGCTGAAACTGTTCTCCTTCAACTGACAGACAGGCGTTGTACCGTGTAAATAAATTAGCGTTTACACTTTATAATCTCCTTCTGTTGTGAGGGATATCTGCTGCCGTATATTGTTTTTCAGCTCCACTAGAGTACGGGTAATTGTTCTGTACATTTTTAATGCTAAATTAACCGACAATCGAACAACAAACGGGCTTAGGTCCGTGCTACGATTAGGTACAGTAAACACCCAGGGGGGGGGGGGGGGGGTTGCAGGAGTAGCGACATAATGTAACGCTGTCTGTCTGCTAGCTGAAGGAGAACATTTTTAGTATCTTCTGTGAAATGATAAGTTCTAACCTTTAACTGGTGACGTGAGGTCATCCAGATTCCCAACAAATAAAAGAACATCTGTGCTCCTTTAATTACATCTTGCAGCTGTTGTTTATGCTACCTCTTATCAGTGCGCTGACTCTACACACCCTCGTTGATGAACGTTTAGTGACTTAATGGACTTAAATGACCCTGGTTAGCTCGCCTCCACCTCGCGCAACCCCGCGGGCCGAGCTCGGTTGGCTGGCGGAAGGCGCGCGCGCCCGGCATTATAAAGCGACAAAAAATTACGACGGTAAATGTACTTAACAAACGTACTAACTTTTGTATTAATTAAGTTTACTGATGTACACCTGATTTATTGAATCAGATTTTCAACCCTTCATTGGGGTCTTCATCAGCATGTGTTCCACTACTATAACATGTTTCAATAATCATTATAGCATTAACTGGTGTCTCTCAGTAAACTCAATTAATGCATTTCTGTACAATTGTAAAGCATAGTAAGTCATTAACTCGTTTCCTTGCTATATTTCCCAAAGACTGCCATATATTGATATAAGGCCCCGTTCAACAATTTCATAAGGTCCATTTTCCTTTGTCGATTTGTTGAGCAAAAGCGAACTGTTATGGTTAGACCGTATGTCCACACAGGACTGGGGGAGCAAGACTAATCTTTACGGAAATAATGGAAGAGAGGATGTTAATGACTTACAAGGTTCTGCCAATGCATAGCAACAGGTGTTTCAGAACTTCCGTGGGCAGGAGGAGGCTTCTAAAGCATTAGGAAAAATACAATACAATAAATTAACATTAGGAAATAGGAAATGTTATTAAACGAATTCAACATGTCTTAAAATAGAAACTAATATTGGAACATACACACTTTCCAAAGTTTTAACCCTATATTTAGGGATAGGAAGAAATTTCGCTTTTCAAAATTTTCAACACCTACAATATGCACATGTGTAGCATTTGTTGTTATTTAGTCGTATTAGGGACTTTAAAAATATTTGGTCATCAGCCTCGTGTACTTGTGTGTGTGTTCAATATATCTGATAACCTGTGTTTCTGTGGTGACAATATTAGTGGGTATAGGTGTAATTATGAGGATCGGGGACGGGGCATGTGCCTGGGAAATAATGTACCAATAATTTGCTTGGAGGGAGTGTGGGAAACCCTGGGAAAATGATACTCAGGATACCCGCTGTCAGCGCCAAGATTCGAACCTGTGATCTTAGGACTTCCTGCAAATTCCCTCGCGGCCGTGTTGCACGATTTAACGAATTTAAAGACGCCGAGGTGCCGGAATTTTGACCCGATGAGGATCTTAACGTGTCAGTAAATTTACTGACACAGCTCTTTCGCTTTTGCGTACCTTCAAATGACAAGTGACTGCGCCAGCATTCTATCCTACAACCTTGGGTACTGCAGGCTATCGATATTGAAATACAGTTTAATACTTGTTATAGGAATGGTACCATTAATGACGGCTGTTGTACCTAGTATAGCCATACATACTGTCACAAACTTTTGGATTGGACTGTAGAACCGGTTTCCTTGGTAACAAACAATCGTTGGGCTGAAGGTTAGTCTTGACCATTGTGTGTACAACAGTGAAAGAGAAACACTGAATCTTCTTTCTCCTTTGCTTAAACATGGAGTGGGGTGAATACGAAAACAGGGTAGCTGTCATTGCCTTGCACAGGGTTGGAATGTCACCAACGGCGATTTTTCAAACCCTGAAAAAGTGGAAACTCAGCAAGAGGTTCGTCTACCGGGCAATCCAGCGATTTACTGAGACAGGCAGTGTAAATGATCGCATGAGGGTTGGTCGTCCTCACAGTTTGAGAACAGTGGTGGCCATTATAGCAGTGGCGGCCCGTATTCGGCGAAATCCTGTCCGGAAGCAGAAGATAATGGCACGGGAGCCCAGCATTTCACCACGATCAATGTCCAGGGTACTTTCTGAAGACCTTGGGGTTAGAGCTTATCGGCGGAGTACCGGACATTTCTTAACGATGCAACTGAAGCAGCAGAGGAATCTTAAATCAAGGCAGCTCCTCCAGTGGTACGCGAACAATGGGCATCGGAGAATCCTCTGTACGGATGAGAAAGTCTTCACCATTGAAGAGAGCTTCAATCGACAGAACGATAGAGTGTATGCAGCAAGCTCTCAAGAAGCTCGTAAGAGCATCTCTAAGGTCCAGAGAGGTCATCACCCTGCCTCAGTCGTGGTTTGGTGGGGGGTGAGCTACGAGGGCCCCACCAACCTTCATTTCTGTGAGAAGGGGATAAAAACAAGTGCCAGAGTGTATGTGGAAACTGTTCTGGACCTTCTTGTGAAGGATTTGAGCAACACAATGTTCGACAATGAGTCCTGGACCTTCCAACAAGATTCTGCACCAGCTCATAAGGCAAGGATGGCACAGCAGTGGTTGCAGGCCAATGTACCGGACTT
This sequence comes from Meconema thalassinum, assembly GCA_946902985.2. Classification (NCBI taxonomy): domain Eukaryota; kingdom Metazoa; phylum Arthropoda; class Insecta; order Orthoptera; family Tettigoniidae; genus Meconema; species Meconema thalassinum. The sequence continues at coordinate 163,835,100 of OX336393.1, read as the reverse complement.
CATCTCCACTGCTGAGTGGCCTTCTGGTAGCCCCGATCTAAATCCTCTGGATTTTAAACTATGGTCAGTGCTAGAGGGAATGATCTGCTAGAAAAGGCACCCTTCACTTGAAAGTTTGAAGCGCTCATTGGTGGCAGAAGTGGCAGATTTCCCAATTGGTAGCATCCGGTCTGCGATAGATGACTGGCTAAGGAGACTCCAAGCCTGTGTGCGTGCTAATGGTGGACATTTTGAAGTCTGTTTGGTGCAACCTGTGCATAATGTATGTGTCTATAAGATACTAAAAAGATATTGATTTCTTTTAAACCATTTTCCATTTATTCACAAAATAGTTTGTGACAGTATTTATGGCTAGACTAGTTACAGTACAGTAAATGTTTTATCTTGTTCAAATATGTTCAGATAGGTCATCCTAGGCAGTAACTAAGTTCTATTGTTGAACGAATAACGTAACATATGCTCGTATATGTGAGCGAGTACAATTGCATGTCCCTTGGTTTGCAAAATTAAAATGTAAATAGCTGACTTGTTTTTAATATTTCCCCTGTATGTAGAGCTATGAATGGTATGATACACATTCATTTCTTGATTCTGATGTAATATGGTGAAAACTATAAACCCCAATTATTCAGTATGAATATGGATGGTAATGTTTAATGTAACACATTTCTCTGACTACCGAGCTAATGTTATGAATGCATTTCCATTCCACACGAAAATTAGAAATGAGTATGTAAGGGATTGTACACAAAAGGCATAATACACTGTACAAAATATTATAATTCTATCTCGCGATATAGATCACTGTATTCTAATTACGCTTTTAGAAGCTTTATGCTCAAACTGAATGATATAATAATCACAAAATTAATTAACATATTTTTGTCACTTTAGCAAAACTTGCAAATAATAATAATAATAATAATAATAATAATAATAATAACAACAAATAATAATAATAATAAACCTTCAGTTTGAAATTTAATTCTGACCTGTATCAACAGTTAGAATGCGACGTAGGAGGCTAAAGTTCTACGGGCACCTACAACGAATTAACAGCAACAGGCTTACCAAGAAGATCTTCTCCTTGGTTAAAAGCTACAAGACTGGAAGCCTGTGGCTTAATGAAGTACTAAAGGACTTTGATTCGGCTGGAATTTCTGACCTTGATGCAGAAGATCGTTCTAAATTTTGTGCTATGGTAGAATCTTGGACCCCACCACCTTGAGTCCCTAAATGTCGGAAGCCCCTTTCGCAGGAGAGAAAGGAGAAATTATCAGCAGGGCTCAAGAGATATTGGGAACGGAAAAGAACATCGAAGATGAACTAGTCTCAAGCGCTCTGTAGTGGGCTTAAATCAATAATAATAATAATAATAATAATAATAATAATAATAATAATAATAATAATAATAATAATATAGAATCTCCTGGAATAGATACAACAAAAAATCAATATCAAAGAATGCAAAATTAAGACATATTACACCACAGTAACCAAATTTGAAACACAATATGGCTTGGAAACCTTGATCCTTGGAAGCTGAACTCTCATTAAAAACTTGGAAAATATTGAGGAAAATCCTTTGCCCAGTCTGCTCACAAGGAATCTGGATAGAACGGAAATCTGAGGAGCTTTATCAGAACACTGAAAGGTTACCTTCAGGAAAAGGCAATTGAACTTTCTTCGGCCACATTCTCAGAATGAACAATGACAGGCTCACCAAGAGGATTCTCAACCTTGCTCCCTTTATGAAAGTCAAGAACAACTGGCCTAGTGAAATAGAAAAATACCTTTAAGAAATTGGCATTACAGAGGAAATTATACAAGATCGACTCCATATAACCATAATTTTTAGCCTATTTTCAATTTTGAAAAAATAGGCTTATGAGATCACCTTTTGTCCGTGTGTGTGTGTGCGTGTGTGTGTGTGTGTGTGTGTGTGTGTGTGAGGGGTGTGTGTGTGTGTGTGTGTGTGTGTGTGTGTGTCCTCTAATAAAATCTAAACGGCTGGAGCAATTTCAATGAAACTCGGTAAGTTCATAGCACTATTCCCAGCGACCTCGACCGTGCCCTTCAAATTTTGTTACGTCTCACCAATCCAACATGGCGGCTGTGCGAAATATTTCACTAGCATTCAATATCTCCGAAACTATTACCGATATCGCCCTGAAATTGTGTACGGTGATAAAGGGCGCTACTAGAAGTTCACCTGTGAGACTTTCAAAAACCTGGTGACTACAAACCTAACATGGCGGTCAAGCGAAATTGAGACTTTTAAATAGACATTTCTCGCGATTTAACTATCCAAACGTAATGAAACTTGGTACAGCAAATGTTTATAAACATTGTAATGCATTGGAGTCTAATTTAGTTCAATTGTTTTCATAACCTCAAAATGGCGGCTGTGCGAAATATTTCACTGACATTCTATATCTCCGAAACTATTGCAGATATCATCATGCAATTTTTTACGGTGATAAAGGGTACTGATACAAGTTTACCTATGTATATTTCATAAACCTGTAAAGTACAAAACGAACATGGCGACCAAGCGAATTTGAAATATTTTAATATACTTTTCTCGTGATTTAACTCTCTGAGCGCAGTGAAATGTGGTACAGTAAATGATTTTGCAGATTGTAATGCACTGCCATCTAATTTAATTCAATTGTTTACATAACCTCAAGATGGCGGCTGTGCGAAATTTTAAAATTAAGTTTTTATTCTTGTGTCGTAATCATGCGATCGAAGTGAAAGTTTGAATAATGAAGCTAGGCAATAATTGTTCTAGAGTGGTACATAACTCTATGGCCTATACATATAACAATCCCAAATGGCGAGCTTCCGAAATATTTAGACGGTTCTCAATATATATGAATCTTTTACAGCAACCAAACTGAATTTTTTAATATTCATAGAGACTATGAACATATGTTCACCTATAGGTCTTTCAGTAACCTGGTGAGCACAAATCCAACATGGCGGCGACGCGAAGTATAAATATTTAAATGGACGTTTCTCGCGAATTAACTATCCGAGTGCCGTGAAACGTTGCACGTTAAATGCTTATACAAATGTTGATCCACTGGCATGTAATTTATTTCAATTGTTTGCATAATCACAAGATGGCTGGTGTGCGTACATTTAAAATCTCGTTTTTACTTCTTGTGTTCTAATCATGCGATTGAAGTTTGAATACCACACGTACACAATAATCTTACAAAAATAAAAATCCATCCTGGCGACCATATGAAATATTTAGACGGTTCTCAATATCAACGAATCTGTTACAGCAATTAAACTGAAATTTTGTATGTTGATAGAGACAATTAACATGAGCAGGATATATGAAAATAGGCTGTATAGTTCTTCACGGAACTACTTGTTTTTCTGAGAAAATTACTATCAAAACCAAGAAATTATGGACGGAAGAAAATTTTCAGTCCCCAGATGAAGTGATTTTGGGAGAAGAAAAAATAAGTTCTATCGCGCTCCACAGGTGGGCATAACGTTGTAAGAAAATAATAATAATAATAATAATAATAATAATAATAGTAATAATATTAATAATAATAATAATAATAATAATAATAATAATAATTAAAGGATTTGTACAACAGGAAGTCACTAAGTAAGGGAACAAAACTAAGGCACTATAAATGTGATCAAGCCAGAGGGACTTTATGCTCCTAAGACCTTGGATTTAACAAGCAGAGGATTGCGGGAACAACTGGAAAAGAAAGAAAGAAAGAAAGCAAGAAAGAAAGAAAGAAAGAAAGATCCTCAGGAAGGTTATTGGATCTATAAATTTGGATGGACAATTGAGATTGAGACCTAACAGAGAGGTAAACAAAGAAACTGAGGGAATTAGAGAATCGATGAAGAAGATACGAATACAATTATCTGGACATCTCCTACGCATGAATCAAGGAAGTCTGAATGGAAAACTCCTTGCAAAGTTTTAAGTGAAAATGATTGTTCCCACTTGGTTTCTGGAGAGACATACTAATTATGGAGAGAATGGGAATCAGTCAGAAAGATGTTCAAGACACGAACTACTTTCAACAACTAGTTTCAGACTTCGGTGGTTTCCGAGGAGAAAAAGGAAAAAAATCTCTTTTGAGTCACGGAATGGAGCTGTATTGGCAGTGAAGATGATCTAAGATATTGTAGTTGTTATTCCGTGGTCCATAGTGGTCCAGATTGAACAGAAAAAGAAGAATATTAATAATACTAATAATATTAATAATAAGTGAGCCTCCGTGGTTTAGGCGGCAGCTCGTTGGCCTCTCACCGCTGGGTCCGTGGCTCAAATCCCGGTCACTCCATGTGACAATTGTACTGGACAAAGTGGAGGCAGACAGGTTTTTCTCCGGGTACTTCGGTTTTTCCTGTCACAAATTTCATTCCAGCAACACACTCCATTGTCATTTCGTTTCATCTGTCATTCATTTAATCATTACCTCAGGGGAGTGCGACAGGCTTCGGCAGACAGTTGATATCCTTGCCGCTAGATGGGGGCTTCATTCCATTCCCTGACCCGGTCGGTCGACTGGAAGCAGACTGTGGATTTTCATTAATAATTATTATTATTATTATTATTTACGAGAAATTTTGTTGAGCCAACATTGTATAATTCGATATTTGAAAACCGAATTTCCAGAGACCTGGAATCGAAACCCAGAATCTTGAGAATATGATTCAGACACTCTACTGCTGCTTCAACGAGGACGCTCACCATGAAGCCCATACAGTATGAATATCAGACCCCTTGGTGGTGTAAATTTGTGACAAATATCCATGGTCGTCACCCCTGAGGTCCATTTTCAATTCCCGACTCTGCCAAGGTATTTAATTTCTCTTGGGATTAGAATGGGATACATTCGGCTTCTTGAGCCATAACTGAGAAGTGATGGGTTCTATTCCCACCTCACCCATCCTATAAGTATATTCCGTGGGTTTCCTCTTCTACCCCAGGTAAATGCCGGGGTAGTTCCCAATTTAATACCCTGCCTCCCTTATTAATAATCATCCACATGTGTAGAAGCATACACATCGACTGCGAGCAAACTTTTGTATGAGCAGGAAACCAGCACAACGTGAAAGCATCCTCTTTCAAACTTACTTTTTCTGTATACTGCACGTCCTTTCTACTGTATTCTTGAAGCCACGTATGAATTTGGCCTACCACACAATTCATCTGCACAGTAACTCCTAACCTCCCCTCTTTGTGTTATTCACAAGGGATGAGAAGACTCAGTTGTCTAAAATTTATGGGGTTAAATTATTTATTTGCCTCTCACCATGACGGGCCCAGTTCGATTCCCAATCAATGCATGTGAGATTTCCGAGGTGAAATGTTACGCCCAGTGGCTCAGATTCTACGTGAAAAAGGAACCCTTGGCCTAAGATCACGAGATTAATGGTCACGTAAAACTACACACTTGTTTCTTTGTACCATTTATATTAATATATTACGTAAAGAATAATAAAATAAATGTATTCAATGAATAATGCATGACATAAAATCCCCAAAATATGTTAAAATATTTATCTAATATATAAAAGTGAAAGTCTGTATGTGGGTATGTGGGTATGTGGGTCTGTTCCGTATACAAATCCACACCGTTCCACCAATCTCAACCAAATTTTGCATACACATAGTTTAGGACCCGGAAGGAACCGCTGGCTACATGAATTTTCGATAGTCTTTCTCATTCTTTTGATTTAGGCCCTTTTGGACTCAAGCACAGGCTAATCAAATCATAAAATATACTCATGAAGGAATGGCAAGGCAGATAGTTTCCATGGCAACATAGCTCAAGTCGAGACACGGCCGTCTGGATGCCAGTTGCGCTCTGCACTACTGGTATAGAAAATGAGCATCTTTACTTGAAATCCCGTTAGTTACTCACCTACTCACACAGCACTGTCAACCGAGTTTAGCATAACAAAGACTTGACACTATCTTCTACTATATATTTGTCAAATACCACTCACTCACTCATTCATTCATCACGAAATCTCAGAAACCACCGAACGGATTGGAATGAAATTTGGTATGCAGCTTCCCCAAGGACCGCAAATGCCCACTAAGAAAGGATTTTTGTATATTCAGGTTCTAAAGGGGTGTTAAGGGGGTAGACCTGCATTTCATTGACTAGCAATATCTCCCGATTGGTTTCATTGAGGGATGTGATACTCGGCACATAAACTCATCATTAAAAATAAGAAGACACGAGTCTCAGGGTTTTTCGATGTGGTGTATATTATGAGGTGAAAGGGGTGAAAAGTGGGGATTGAAATATTCCTAAATGAGCGTGTATCTCTTAAACGACAAAGGCGAGGAGTTTGAAACTCAGCGAAAAAAAATCAGCATAAAAAATAAGTAAATATGTGTTTGACCGTTTTTTTATAAATCCAATTTAAGGGGCCCATGGGGAAGGGTGAAATTCTGGTGGGGGGGACTGGAAAGAAAGTGTCCTAACTGATTGACTGACTGACTCACTCATCAAACTCAGGGGGAAAAACTGCTTTAAATTAAGTAAATAGCTGTTCGACAGGTTTTTTTTTTCATATATCAAATTTAAGGGGTTCATGGGGAGGGGTGAAATTCTGAAAAAAGAAAATTGAAAGAAAATGTCCTGACTCACTCACTCACTCACTCACTCACTGATCATCATCGCCCTGCCAAAATTATTGAAGTTAGAAACATGACCGTTTTGGGATATGTTCATTGTATGTCAAAACAGTCTACTAAGGGAGGATTTTCGGATATTCAGGTTCTAAAGGGGTCTTAAGGGGGTTAAACCTGCATTTCATTGAATAACAATATCTCTCGAATGGTTTCATTGGGGGATGTGATTCACGGCATATAAACTCATCATTAAAAAGTAAGAAGACACGTGTCTGATGGTTTTTCGATGTGGTGTATATTATGAGGTGAAAGGGGTGAAAAGTAGGGATTGAAAGATTCCTAACGGAGCGTGTATCTCTTAAACGACATAGGCGAGGAGTTTGAAACTCAGCGGAAAGAAATCAGCATACAAAATAAGTAAATATTTGTTTGACCGTTTTTTCATAAATCCAATTTAAGGAGCCCATGGGGAGGGGTGAAATTCAGGGGGGGAAAAAAACTGGAAAGAAAGTGTCCTAACCGATTGACTGACTGACTCACTCATCAAACTCAGGGGGAAAAACTGCTTTAAAGTAAGTAAATAGCTGTTCGACAGTTTTTTTTTGGATCAATCAAATTGAAGGGGTTCATCCGGAGGGGTGAAATTCTGAAGAAAAACAAATGAAAGAAAATGTCCTGACTCATTCACTCACTCATCATCGCCCAGCCAAAAATATTGAAGTTGGAAACATGGCATTTTGGAGATATGTTCGTTGTATGTCAAAACTGTACACTAAGGGAGGATTTTTGGATATTCAGGCTCTAAAGGGGTCTTAAGGGGGTTAAACCTGCATTTCATTGAATAACAATATCTCAAGAGTGGTTTCATTTGTGGATGTGATACTCGGCATATAAACTAATCATTAAAAATAAGCAGACAGGTGTCTAAGGGTTTTTCGATATGGTGTATTATTATGAGGTGCAAGGGGTGAAAAGTGGGGGTTGAAGGATTCCTAATGGAGCGTGAAGGCCTATCTCTTAAACGACATAGGTGAGAAATTTGAAACTCAGAGAAAGAAAATCAGCTAAATAAATAAGTAAATCGGTGTTCGACCGTTTTTTTTTCATAAATTAATTTAAGGGGCCAATGGGGTGGGGTGAAATTCTGGGGGAAAAAAGGAGAGAAATTGTCCTAACTGACTGACTGACTCACTCACTCATGATACTCAGGGGAAAAAGACAGCTTAAAAATAAGTTAATAGGTGTTCAAGAGTTTTTTCATCAATCCAATTTAAGGGGCCCATGGGGAAGGGTGAAATTCTGGTAAAAATAATTGAAAGAAAATGTCCTGTCTGACTCACTCACTCATCACGCCCAGCGAAAACTATTAATGTTGGAAACATGAAATTTTGGGAATATGTTCGTTGTATGTCGAAAACGTCAACTAAGGAATGATTTTTGTTTATTCGGGATTTAAAGAGGTGTTAAGGGGGTAAAGGTGCATTTCATTGAATAACGATATCACATGATTTGTTTCTTTGGCGATGTGATATTCGGTATAGAAACTAATCATTAAAAATAATCAGACATATGTCTAAGGGTATGTCGATGTGATGTATATTATGAGGTGAAAGGGGTGAAAATTGGGGGTTGAGGGATTCTTAACGGAGCGTGTATCTCTGAAACGACATAGGCGAAAAAATTTAAATTCGGCGGGAAAAACAGCTTAAAATACAAGTAAATACGTGTTCGACCGTTTTTTCATAAATCCAATTTCAGGAGCCCTTGGAGAGGGGAGAAATTCTGGGGGGGGGGGGAACAGGAAAGAAAGTGTCCTAAATGATTGACTCACTTAGTCACTCATCAAACTCAGGGGGAAAACAGCTTTAAATAAGTAAATAGGCGTTCGACCGTATGTTTCAAAAATCCAATTTAAGGGGTTCATGGGGAGGGGTGAAATTATCAAAAATAAATGAAAAAATGTCCTGACTGACTCACTCACTCATCATCGCCCAGCCAAAATTATTAAAATTAGAAACATGAAATGTTGGGGATATGTTCATTGTATGTCGAAAACGTCCACTAAGGAAAGAGTTTTGGATATTCAGGTTCTAAAGAGGAGTTAAGGGGGTAAACGTGCATTTCATTGAATAACAAAATCTGACGAGTGGTTTCATTTGGGGATGTGATACTTGGCATATATACTAATCATTAAAAATAAGCTGACACATGTCTAATGGTTTTTCCATGTAGTGTATGTTATGAGGTTAAAGGAATGAAAAGTGGGGGTTGAAAGATTCCTACCGGAGCGTGTATCTCTTAAAAGACATAGGCGAGGGGTTTGAAACTCGGAGGAAATCAATCAGCTTAAAAATAAATAAATAACTAAAATAAATAGGTGTTCGACCGTTTTTTTATAAATGCAATTTAAGGGGCCTATGGGGAGGGGTGAAATTTTGGAAGAAAAACGTCCACTAAGGAATGATTTTTGAATGTTCACTCTCATCGACCAACCAAAACTATTAAAGTTAGAAGAATTACATTTTGGGGATATGTTCGTTGTGTGTCGAAAACGTCTACTAAGGAGGGATTTTTGGATATTCAGGTTCTAAAGGGGTGTTAACGGGGTTAAAACTGCATTTCATTATATAACAATATGACACTCATTCGTTCATTCATTCATTTTTTTGCAATGGAGGGTGTGGCCCCCGGAGGCAAATTGGATATACACTTTTGATTACAATACTTTGCACTATTTAAAGATGGCGACCATTTTAGTGACGTCACTACACCCTTTGGTTTCAAACTCATATTTCCATTTGAAATAAAAAGAGAACGCTAAGAAATAGCAAACTTTTGATGGCATATACGACGTTTAAAATTACATTTTCTATCCGAAAAGTATCTCCAACGGTTAGCGAGTAAAATCTAAATTTGTGCTGTAAAACTCGGTCAACGCCGAGCGTTGTAGTTGGACAAAATGTTTCATCCTTCATCTCCCTCTGCGCAGCACCTCGCCTATCCCCTGTTTTAACTGTCACCTTCATATTTTAATTTATTTATGACGCGTAGCGAAGCACGGGTACTTCAGCTAGTTTTAAATATTTTTCAATTTACAGTCATCTCGTACTGTTTCTCTCAACAGTCCGACTCTCGGTTAAAAATTAACATTTTTACAGTAAAAATATAGCTTGGCTAAAATTTATGAAGTTCATTAATTTATTGTTGTGGTGTTTGAAGCCATATTTTCAGTGTTGCCTTAGTAAACAAGAGTTTAGTGCTTTTCAGTCTGTCAACACGAACTCATGTAATTTATTTCAGGATTAGGGCATAACCCATCTCTTTTGGGTACATTCGTGTTGACCGACTGAAAAGCACTAAACTCTTGTTCATTAATTTACTAAATTTAATTTAAGCTCGAATTTACATAACCATTTTTAACAACTCAGGAGATTCAAGGCAAGTGTCACCATCTTATTCAACTACGTAAACTTTCATAGAACGTCGGAAGAAAGCCTGCAGTGGATCTGCACACCATATATTCAAGTATATAAACCAGGGATTATACTTAATATAATTGATTTTTTTAGCGTATGGCTTTTAGTGCCGGGAGTGTCCGAGGATATGTTCGGCTTGCCAGTGATTCTATTTTTCAGATATTGTAGCGTTTCACTTTTAAGACAAAATTTTGCATAGAACTATAAAGGTATATAGGAGAATTAAAATCTAGCCTTGTAGCGACCAATGGTTTATTCCAGACAGTGGTCTAACCAAGTAGCGACCAATGGTTTCGTCCAGACAGTGGTCTAACCTAGTAGTGATCAGTGGTTTCGTCCAGACAGTGGTCTAACCTAGTAGCGACCAACGGTTTCGTCCAGACAGTGGTCTAACCTAGTGGCGACCAACGGTTTCGTCAGACAGTGGTCTAGCCTAGTAGCGACCAATGGTTTCGTCAGACAGTGGTCTAACCTAGTAATGATCAGTGGTTTCGCCCAGACAGTGGTCTAACCTAGTAGCGACCAATGGTTTCGTCAGACAGTGGTCTAACCTAGTGGCGACCAACGGTTTCGCCCAGACAGTGGTCTAGCCTAGTAGCGACCAATGGTTTCGCCCAGACAGTGGTCTAGCCTTGTAGCGACCAATGGTTTATTCCAGACAGTGGTCTAACCAAGTAGCGACCAACGGTTTCGTCCAGACAGTGGTCTAACCTAGTGGCGACCAACGGTTTCGTCAGTCAGTGGTCTAGCCTAGAAGCGACCAATGGTTTCGTCAGACAGTGGTCTAACCTAGTAGTGATCAGTGGTTTCGCCCAGACAGTGGTCTAACCTAGTAGCGACCAATGGTTTCGTACAGACAGTGGTCTAACCTAGTAGTGACCATTGGTTTCGCCCAGACAGTGGTCTAGCCTTGTAGCGACCAATGGTTTCGTCAGACAGTGGTCTAGCCTTGTAGCGACCAATGGTTTATTCCAGACAGTGGTCTAACCAAGTAGCGACCAATGGTTTCGTCCCGACAGTGGTCTAACCTAGTAGTGATCAGTGGTTTCGTCCAGACAGTGGTCTAACCTAGTAGCGACCAACGGTTTCGTCCAGACAGTGGTCTAACCTAGTGGCGACCAACGGTTTCGTCAGACAGTGGTCTAACCTAGTAGCGACCAATGGTTTCGTCAGACAGTGGTCTAACCTAGTAGTGATCAGTGGTTTCGTCCAGACAGTGGTCTAACCTTGTAGCGACCAACGGTTTCGTCCAGACAGTGGTCTAACCTAGTGGCGACCAACGGTTTCGTCAGACAGTGGTCTAGCCTAGTAGCGACCAATGGTTTCGTCAGACAGTGGTCTAACCTAGTAGTGATCAGTGGTTACGCCCAGACAGTGGTCTAACCTAGTAGTGATCAGTGGTTTCGCCCAGACAGTGGTCTAACCTAGTAGCGACCAACGGTTTCGTCCAGACAGTGGTCTAACCTAGTGGCGACCAACGGTTTCGTCAGACAGTGGTCTAACCTTGTGGCGACCAATGGTTTCGTCAGACAGTGGTCTAACCTAGTAGTGATCAGTGGTTACGTCCAGACCGTCGTCTAGCCAATGGCATTAGAACTAGAGTGCAACTATCCAATTATATTGAACAATTAAAAGTCATTTATGAACATTCGTAACTCACCAGCACACCTCGCACTTGAACACATGTGACTGCATCCGCATGTAACGACGCACTGTTTGAAACCTCATACAACTGACAAATATAGCGGCAATTCAAGCCAAAACATACGAAAAAAACGAACATCAACGTCCGCACGTCATCCATTATGTCATCGACTACATTAAAAATTTTCCCTAGAAACGTACGTATCGCAGTATATTCTTGAACCAATGTCTGAATATTTTTAGTGGCACCATGCAGCAGCATTATCAAATAGAATAGGTGGGGTATTATAAGTTGAGAACCACTGATGCCAAATTTAAGGCGAACAACTTGTTACCACTTGGGAGGAGGCTACAGAAGAGAACGAAAAAGCTCTCAATTCAAAATAGCAGAGATGCATTTCGCATGGCAAGGATTTTTGAAATAACTCGTCTCTTTAAGAAATATGTAAGAAATTTTTGACAAGTCCTTTTGCATTCCACACCCCATCCTGTTTCATTTCAAGCATGCTACACATTGTTCCTTCTTAAGGCGAAGACATCTTCATCTTGTTGGCTTTAATAAAGAAGTAATTCCAACACGGAAAGGGAACGTCGTTTGTTTATGGAGGCAACTGATCGTGAATTCATTACGGAGACCTGCGAGTCAATAAAAACACGAAAGGAAGGCTGATGAAAAACGGAAATGTAGTGATTGATTTGATAAAATGCGATTCATAAGGAAATTTCCTGGGAGGACAAATAAAGAAGTCAAAAGGGAAAAGATTTAGTTAAAAGATTAAATAATTGAATAATGTTTCTCAAAGCTACCGGAGACTGGGACGATAAATGAGTCACCTCCAAGGAAAAGGAAACAAACCGTAGGACGCATTTACTTAAAAATACAACTCCTACAAAGCTCTCGGAGAGAATAAATAAATGTTGTTTTGAAAAATGTTACCTTCGCCTTTTCCTTCCTGTCGTTGGTCTCCGTTTGGTAACTTAAATTCGTAGAATACTTTGAAGCAGCATTATAGTACTTTTTCTGTGTGAGCCTAGAACATATTCAGTTTAACTCATCATATATATATATTATTTCAGTAGTATAGATCCCTCCTGCGGAGCTCACAAGCGACCGATGGTGACAAATCAGCATTCAAATTAAAGAGCATAGACATTAGCAGTGACGAATTGCACTCTAATTTCTAAATATCTATAATTTCTTTAAAAAAAAGTATTTTAAAAAAAATTACAAAGTGTGAGATTTGTACATACTGTTGCTGTATGAAAATTCACTCCAGAATTTCTGTCCACTTCACATTTTGGCGGCTGTGACGCCTGTTTCATGTCATTTTAAAATTCTGAGGTCTTTCCTTTATCATTTTGTATGGATTTCAGAAACGGTAAATCAAAGGAATGCGAACTCAAATCGTATAATTTCATAAATAATATCGAATATCCGGTGAGTGTTATGAATGATGATCCAATTTTCAGTGATTACCTTCTTAAGTTAGGGACCGTAGAACTCGGAATTCTAACTGAAATGTAAATAGTGTTCTATACTCATTTGGTTGAAATAAAAGATACGAGCCTTACAGTAGTCGCATATGATGTGTAACATCTGACATGTTATCCTACTATGAAATTGAGATGAAATGTATGTGAAGTCATCTGACATGTTATCCTACTCGTATACTACACAGCTTGGACATTCTTAAAATGTTAATTTACGCTCCGTTTTCATACTGGTACTATGATTAATATATAGATTGAATTGGAGATATGCTACTGTCACACTTGTTTGAACAAACATCACATATTATACTGTAAATTAAGAGGAGGAATGAAACGATAGTCTCTAGCCTATCTATAGACTACTAGAAATAATGTTCAATACAATCAAATTTCCAAACTCCAGTTTGGTGCAAACTATGATATTTAAAATTAGATACATCGTAATTTCATGTAGATTCTGTTAAAATGAGGCATAATGTTATGATATATATCGTTTAAATCGATAATCCGGTAGCAAATATAATTTCCGGGACTGGGGTTCGAACCTGAGACCTCATGATTCGCAGGCCAAGATGTTAACCACACAGCCATTACAACCACAGACATTTGGAGTACAAGACAGTATTCATTTTCACGTGGCGGTAATAATATGGAAGTATTTTGTATGCTCCATTAATATTTTGCTTTTTTCGATGATGTTCCTGCGTGGAATTGAGTTATAAATTAGTTATGAATACGCCTACTTGACAGTAAAGGGAATTCCTATAGTGGTATGTGAAAGGCTAGCCCAGTCCCCGTATAAAATCATCGATATATATTACATTGATCACTGCATTATCGCAATGTGGGTTAATATCTGAATAGCCATTGTGCTGAAACATAATACCGGCTTTGCCGACTAGTTACAATCAGCATAAAAAATAACTAAACAGGTGTTTGACCGTTTTTCCATAAATCCAATTTATAGGGGCCCATGGGGAGGGGTGAAATTATGGGGGAGGGGGGGAAACGTAATATGTCTGAGTTTAAAAGTATACATGGCCTATGTTGTAGACAATAACACATTACATCTTTTTTGTCTCTTGCTATTTCATCATACGACGACTACGTAGGGAGTTATTAAAAATTTTGTACTTTTTGGCCGGAATTTTCAAAGTCCCAGGAATGACATAAAAATTGATTCGAATGAAATTTAAAAAATAGTTTTTTAATACTTTTATTATATTTTTCACGTCATTTAGGGTCCGAAACCAACATGATATTTTGATGTTTTTTTTCGTCCCATATATTTTTGGTTTCAGGTGATAGAATTATTTTCCACTAGGACCGATGCTTATCTACTACTAGCTGAAGTACCCGTGCTTCGCTACGCGTCATAAATAAATTAAAATGTGAAGGTGACAGTTAAAACAGGGGATAGGCGAGGTGCTGCGCAGAGGGAGATTAAGGATGGAACATTTTGTCCAACTACACCGCTCGGCGTTGACCGTGTTTTATAGCACAAATTTAGGTTTTACTCGCTAACAGTTGCAGATACCTTTTGGAAAGAAAATGTAATTTTAAACCTCGCATATGCCATCAAAAGTTTGCTATTTCTTAGCGTTCTCTTTTTATTTGAAATGGAAATATGAAAGTTTGAAACCAAAGGGTAGAGTGACGTCACTAAAATGGTCGCCATTTTAAATAGTGCAAAGTATTGAAATCAAAAGTAACCTATATGTTAACCAGGTAAATCAGCTACTTCCATGTAAAATTCACGTAAATCGGACCAGTGGTACTTGCGAGATTGAGTAATACACAGACACACACCATCTCAATTTTAGCCTCGCATCGCTCGCGTCATAGTCGTATCATATTGTTTTTCAATGAAATGCAGGTTTAACCCCGTTAACACCACTTTAGAACCTGAATACCCAAAAATCCCTCCTTAGTAGACGTTTTCGACACACAACAAACAAACATATCCCCAAAATATCATTCTTCTAACTTTAATAGTTTTGGTTGGTCGATGAGAGCAAACATCCAAAAATCCTTCCTTAGTGGACGTTTTTCTTCCAGAAGTTCACCCCTCCCCATATGCCCCTTAAATTGCATTTATGAAAACACGGTCGAACACCTATTTATTTTATTTATTTATTTGTTTATTTATTTTTAAGCTGATAGATTTCCTCCGAGTTTCAGACTCCTCCCTATGTCGTTTAAGAGATACACGCTCAGTTAGGAATCTTTCAACCCCCACTTTTCATCCCTTTCACCTCATAATATACACTACATCGAAAAACCATTTGACATGTGTCAGCTTATTTTTAATGATTAGTATATGTGCCAAGTATCACATCCCCAAATGAAACCACTCGTGAGATATTGTTATTCAATGGAAAGCACGTTTACCCCCTTAACACCTCTTTAGAACCTGAATATCCAAAACTCTTTCCTTAGTGGACGTTTTCGACATACAACGAACATATCCCCAAAATTTCATGTTTCTAACTTCAATAATTTTGGCTGGGCGATGATGAGTGAGTGAGTCAGTCAGGACATTTTCTTTCATTTATTTTTGATAATTTCACCCCTCCCCATGAACCCCTTAAATTGGATTTATGAAACAAACGGCCAAACACCTATTTACTTATTTAAAGCTGTTTTCTCCCTGAGTTTGATGAGTGAGTAAGTGAGTCAATCAGTTAGGACACTTTCTTTCCTGTTTTTTTCCCCCCAGAATTTCACCCCTCTCCAAGGGCCCCTTAAATTGGATTTATGAAAAAACGTTCAAACACCTATTTACCTGTATTTTAAGCTGTTTTTTTCCACCGAATTTCAAACTTCACGCCTATGTCGTTTCAGAGATACACGCTCCGTCAAGAATCCCTCAATCCCCAATTTTCACCCCTTTCACCTCATAATATACACCACATCGATAAACCCTTAGACATATGTCTGATTATTTTTAATGATTAGTTTATATACCGAATATCACATCCCCAAACAAACAACTCATGAGATATCGTTATTCAATGAATTGCACGTTTACCCCCTTGACACGTCTCTAAAACCCGAATAAACAAAAATCATTCCTTAGTTAACGTTTTCGACATACAGCGAACATCTTCCCAAAATGTCATGTTTCCAACTTTAATAGTTTTCGCTGGGCGTGATGAGTGAGTGAGTCAGACAGGACATGTTCTTTCATTTATTTTACCAGAATTTCACCCCTCCCCATGGGCCCCTTAAATTGGATTGATTAAAAAACGCTTGAACACCTATTAACTTATTTCTTAAGCTGTCTTTTTCCCCTGAGTCAGTCGGTTAAGACACTTTCTCTCCATTTTTCCCCCCAGAATTTCACCCCACCCCATTGGCCCCTTAAATTAATTTATGAAAAAACAGTCGAAAACCGATTTACTTACTTTTTAAGCCGATTTTTTTTCGCTGAGTTTCAAATTTCTCGCCTATGTCGTTTAAGAGATAGGCCTTCACGCTCCATTAGGAATCCTTCAACCCCCACTTTTCAGCCCTTTCACCTCATAATAATACACCACATCGAAAAACGCTTAGACACATGTCTGCGTATTTTTAATGATTAGTTTATATGCAGAGTATCACATCCACAAATGAAACCACTCGTGAGATATTGATATTCAATGAAATGCAGGTTTAACCCCCTTAAGACCCCTTTAGAACCCGAATATCCAAAAATCCTCCCTTAGTGTACAGTTTTGACATACAACGAACATATCCCCGAAATGTCATGTTTCCAACTTCAATATTTTTGGCTGGGCGATGATGAGTGAGTGAATGAGTCAGGACATTTCCTTTCATTTTTTTTCTTCAGAATTTCACCCCTCCCGATGAACCCCTTCAATTTGATTGAAAAACAAACTGTCGAAAAGCTATTTACTTACTTTAAAGCAGTTTTTTTCCGTGAGTTTGATGAGTGAGTCAGTCAGTCAATCATTTAGGACACTTTCTTTCCTGTCCCTCCCCCCCCGAATTTCACCCCTCCCCATGGGCCCCTTAAATTGGATTTATAGAAAAGCGGTCAAACACATATTTACTTATTTTTATGCTGATTTTTTTTCCCGCTGAGTTTCAAACTCCTCGCCTATGTCGTTTAAGAGATACACGCTCCGTTAGGAATCTTTCAATCCCCACTTTTCACCCCTTTAACCTCATAAACACATCGAAAAACCCTCAGACACGTGTCTTGTTACTTTTTAATGATAAGTTTATATGCCGTGTATCACATCCCCCAATGAAACCAAAAGGGAGATTATTCAATGAAATGCAGGTTTAACCCCCTTAAGACCCCTTTAGAACCTGAATATCCGAAAATCCTCCCTTAGTAGACAGTTTTGACATACAATGAACATATCCCCAAACTGTCATGTTTCTAACTTCAATAATTTTGGCTAGGCGATGATGAGTGAGTGAGTAAGTGAGTGAGTCTGGACATTTTCTTTCAATTTTCTCTTTTCAGAATTTCACCCATTCCCATGAACCACTTAAATTTGATTTATGAAAAAAAAAACTGTCGAACAGCTATTTACTTACTTTAAAGCAGTTTTTTCCCCCTGAGTTTGATGAGTGAGCCAGCCAGTCAATCAGTTAGGACACTTTCTTTCCTGTCCCCCCCCCCCCCCAGAATTTCATCTCTCCCCATGGGCCCCTTAAATTGGATTTATGAAAAAACTGTCAAACACATATTTACTTCTTTTTTATGTTGATTTTTTTTTCGCTGTGTTTCAAACTCCTCGCCTATGTCGTTTAAGAGACACACGCTCCGTTAAGAATCTTTTAATCCCCACTTTTCACCCCTTTCACCTCATAATATACACCACATCGAAAAACCCTCAGACACATGTCTTCTTATTTTTAATGATGAGTTTATATGCCGAGTATCACATCCCCCCATGAAACCAATCGGGAGATATTGCTATTCAATTAAATGCAGGTCTACCCCCTTAACACCCCTTTAGAACCTGAATAGCCAATATTTCTCTCTTAGTGGGCATTTGCGGCCCTTGAGGAAGCTGCATACCAGATTTCATTCCAATCCGTTCGGTGGTTTCTGAGATTTCGTGATGAATAAATGAATGAGTGAGTGAGTGAGTGAGTGGTATTTGTAAAATATATAGTAGAAAGAAGATAGTGTCAAGTCTTTGTTATGCTAAACTCGGTTGACAATGCTGTGTGTGCAGTTGAGTAACTAACGGGATTTCAAGTAAAGATCCTCATTTTCTATACCGGTAGTGCTGAGCGCAATTGGCATCAAGTCGGACGTGTCTCGACTTGAGCTATGTTGCCATGGAAACTATCTGCCTTGCCATTCCTTCATGAGTATATTTTATGATTTGATTAGCCTGTTTTTGAGTGAAAAAGGGCCAAAATCAGAAGAATGAGAAAGACTATCGAAAATTCATGTAGCCAGCGGTTCCTTCTGGGTCCTAAACTATGTGTATGCAAAATATGGTTGAGATTGGTGGAACGGTGTAGATTTGTATACGGAACCAACATATATACATACATACATACATACATACATACAGACTTTCACTTTTATATATTAAGAAGAAGATATAAAGCTCAAATACCACTTACTCATTCATTCATCACGAAATCTCTGAAACCACTAAACGGATTGGAATGAAATTTGGTATCCAGCTTCCTCAAGGGCCGCAAACGCCCACTAAGAAAGGATTTTTGGATATTCAGGTTCTAAAGGGGTGTTAACGGGGTAGACCTGCATTTCATTGAATAGCAATATTTCCCGATTGGTTTCATTGGGGGATGTGATACTCGGCATATAAACTCAGCACAAAAAATAAGAAGACACGTGTCTGAGGGTTTTTCGATGTGGTGTATATTATGAGGTGAAAGGGGTGAAAAGTGGGGGTTGAAGGATTCCTAACGGAGCGTGTATCTCTTAAACGACATAGGTGAGGAGTTTGGAACTCAGCCGAATAAAATGAGCATAAAAATAACTAAATAGATGTCTGACCGTTTTTTCATAAATCCAATTTAAAGGGCCCATGGGGAGGGGTGAAATTATGGGGGGGGGGGGGTGGAAACGTAATATGTCTGTGTGTAAAATTATACATGGCCTATGTTGTAGACAATAACACATTACATCTTTTTTGTCTCTTGCTATTTCATCATACGACGAATACTTACGGAGTTATTAATGATTTTGTACTTTTTGGCGGAATTTTCAAAGTCCCAGGAATGACATAAAAATTGATTCGAATGAAATTTCAAAAAATAGTTTTTTTTATACTTTTATTATATTTTTCACGTCTTTTAGGGTCCAAAACCAACATGATATTTTGATGTTATTTTCGTCCCATGCATTTTTGGTTTCAGGTGATAGAATTATTTTCCACTAGGACCCATGCTTATCTATCTATTTAACTAATGTTATAACAGGATTCCAAATGTTATTGCGGGCGAAGCCGCGGGTAACAGCTAGTATCTTATATAAAAGCATATCTTAATTTTAATACTGATACGAAGACATGTGGTTTGTGTTTCAATGAGTTGACACCAGAGTTCTCATGAGCATTTACCGTTCAGTATGAAATGGTTGAGGAAAGTTACTCGGTGAGTGGATGCCCATCACTTTTATCCAGAGATTGAAAAGCAGAATCTTAGTAAATCATAATGGTTTTCAGCAAATATGATATATTGAATATTTTTACACCAAAGAACGACAACTTGATGATTTTTGTTGAAATATCTGTAATGGCACCTCCAAATCTTGAAATAATCTGTATGTTATATACATTTCACATGGTACCACTGCCAGCTGTATCGGATCGCATCCCTCCTGGCTGCTTTAACAGAGCTGGCAGTGCGTCTTACGCACTTCCGTCCGATTCACTTCCGTCCCATTTTTCAAAATCTCTCCCACAAAAATATCCAGCAACCGAGTGGAAAGATGTTACACATCAATAAAAACATAACAGCTTTCCCCCTTAAGTGTCTCATTATAAACCTATTGTGAAAAGTGTGGTTTATGAGCAAGTGAGATTCCTCGCATGGGTCTGCTAGTCTCTATAAATCCAAGATAGAATTCGGACATATCTCACGAACACATGTTAGCATGGAAAAATGATGGTAGATGTACCAAAAAGTGGACCATCCATGTGAAAATCTTAGTTGGCAAACCACACAATGAAGATATTTGGTTGGTTGGTTGGTTGGTTGGTTGGTTGGTTGGTTCGTTCCTCAGCTTAGAGGCTGTGACAACGTGGTCATGTAGCCCCGTGTACTTTGGGTGTGTGTAGAATCTGTCTGAGAACCGGTGTTAATTGTGAGGGATGATTTGTGTATGTTATCTGTTCTGGTTAAGACTACGGACTATCAATTTCAAGTAGTTCCTACTATTGCTACAAAATGCTACCGCCAACGACACCTAGCTGTGAACTTGGCTACTAGATGCCACTGCAACCGGCACCTGGCGGCAAACGTTGGAACTTAAAAGAGTGTTAATCAAATCTATTCTACAAATTTAGCTTCACACAATTGTAGTTAATGGAAGGTTCTTTTACATGCCATAAATCTATGAAATGGGCCCGCAGGCTTTACTTACCCTCTGAAGGAAGGCTTAATGAGGGATTTCTAACGCTCTCAAAGGTCTGATGACTTCAGCGGGCTTTGAACCCGCGATCTTGGGCATAGAAGCTCAACATGCTACCAACTACGCCATTGAAGCTGCTGCAGAGGCACAGGTCCGTAGGAAATGTCGAATATCGTCTAAAAGCACCACACCCTGCCATGTGTATAAGGATTGGAGGTATTGTACCCTACAGTACATGAAATAGTCATATTATATCAGTAATTAAGTTTTGTTTTGTTTATTAGCCTATTCTTCATATTTTGTAAAAATGAGGAAAAAGTATACGGTACTAATACCTATGAGATCGATCCGGGCAAATAAGTGTCTGTCTGTCCTTCTGTATATCTGTGTGTGTGTGTGTGTCCCTATTAAATCCTAAACGGCCGCAGCTATCATAACCAAATTTGGTATGAGTAAACATCTATACCTGAATATCTCCCGGCCATTTTTGAAAATGACATCAGTGCTACAAACTGCTGAAAAATTACAATTGAAATTTGAGCTTTATGTTGGATATCTTGGAAGATATGCATTGGAATTGTTCCAAAATTGACACACATATACGTAGATAATATTAAATCAGATTGATTTTCAGGAGCCTATACATAACAGTTGGGTAGTTTATTGGCTGAGGAATAACCCACCCACCAAGGGAAGATGATTAAGAGAAGGAAGTAGATTTTGGATGGGAGAAAAAGGATAGAAAAATAGGAGGAGAGTCCCATAAAAGTTATGAATTTAGTTTTAAACACACTTAAAGGTGGTTGCCACCGAAAATCCGCTTTCGGATACCTAAAATGAGTAAGGACTTGGTCTAAGCTGACGAGAAACACAGATAGAACTTGGGCGGTTTGCAAGAGAGTGGCTTTCGTATAATCCCTCTCAAGCATATATAAAACTACTATGGGGAAGAGTGCTGGTCTGGCAAGACTGAGAGGAACAAATTTACTGTATGTCTTCTCAAAGAAATTAGGTTTTACAAAGTAATTCGAAGAATGCCAATGATTTAACTCAGGTTTGGTATTTTCAATTTCCAAAATTATGGAGTTCCTGTAAGGGCGACCAAGTGTCTCTAAAAAGGAAAATGATAAAAGATTATGCCTTATTGGGTAATCTTGGTAAATGAACCAATGGTTGCATTGGAAAATGGCTAAGCTTTTACTCAGCGAGGAGCCGGCTAAAAGTTTAGACAAAAAGAAACACTTATCTTTTAGAAAACTGACCATAAGTTTTCGGAGAGGGTCTCCACAAGCAGGTAGCTGGCTTAGCGAGCTTTACTTGCCTTACTGGCCAATTAGAATTAGCTATTAAAGCTAAAAAGAACTTAAGTGAGGTGAAAATTAAGAGTTCTTGCTCAAATGCAACAAATGGTGAAAGCCCTATTAATGATTTTAATGTCATTGAGTGAGGAGAGTCAAGGAAGACAGGATTTTGCCTAAACTTTATATTCGTAAATGAAAAAGCGAAGGGAAACGATTCATTTATTTTACAATTAGAAGAAGTTTGAGGAAATTAACAATTATGCAATATAATTTTGACAAACATAGTTCATTTGAACTTTTTAACAAATAGGGTCGCAGACCTCTCAACATTAAACGGTTGCTCCAGGCAATTGACAATTTACAAGGTTTCAAACCTTACATGTTTCTAAAATCTTTATAAGATTTAAACAAATGAGCAATGAAATAATTAAAGCTTGAACGTGAATTGGAGTACAAAAAGTGCACCTTAAGAAATTCTTGAGAGAATGATCTAGAGAAAGTGACAACTTTGAAAATAACAATAATAACAACATGAAAAATAAGATAGAAGTTCCTACAACTTCTTATATTTATACAGAATTACGATATGAGAATTATACAAAAGAGGGCAGGTCACTTACTGTGAAACCTGAAGAGGTAATCAAAAAGAAGGTTCTAGACTTCCTATGTTTAATTAGAAATCACGAGCCAAATGGGACAGTTTCCATTTCGTGAAACCTGAACATGACTCGCTCAAGAGTTTAAGGAATTGTTTTCCCTAATTTGAAGGGAGAAACAATGTAAGTTTGAAACGTGTGCTGGACACGCAATTATACAGAGATTAATTAATTACACATGAGAAAAAATGGGAGGGCACATCTATAGATTGACACCTCGTTGAAACAGACCTAAAGTTAAAAATTTATTACGGATTGTTAGTAAGAGGTTTAGGAAAGAGAGATGGGGATTGAGGAAGAATGTTCATGGCCTTGTTTGAATATAAACGGACGATCGCGACGCGGTAGAAAAGTTGAGCAAGCACTGGTTTTCACTATAGTTCGTTGAAATATATGAGAAGTTCACTGTATAAACACGAGAGTTTATGACAAAAAAAGTTATTGCAATGATGAAAATATCTGGTTTCACTAGGTAGGCGAGAGTCTATTTCTTGAGAAAGTTGTAAATTACAATTAAATGCGCCATAGAATGTTCCAACGGGGGAAGAAAGTTCGCTATTGTAGTAATTTAGAAGTGAGATTCTTCAATTTTAAATAGCATTCTCACAAGTAAGTGAGAAATACATGACGGCAGGACTTGCAGATAAAGTACAAGATCTGGAAGGTTCCAGAACGATCTTAGCAGAAAAATGGGGTTGAGAAAATCCAACGGAGGAACTAGCTTTATAATTATAGACAGCGGGTATTAGATAATATACCACGTAGCGAGAGGATTTCTCATTTGAATAGCTTAAGAAAAGCTCTTTTTTAGTAAGGTTGGCGTATACAAGCAAAAGCTCAACATGGCAAATCCCACGAAGAATAATTTTTGCCCCAAAGTAAATAATTTCACACTGTCTATAAATTATAATTAAAAGCACGTGGAAGTTAAAACCATGAAGATGAGGTTAAAACTTTTAAAATGGTACTTATCTTGATTTCATGTTGAAGTCGAAGTTTCCGTTGATGACTACTTAGCCAACATGGCGTAGAAGAGGGTGAGCCTCTTGGTTTGAGGAGGCAAGCTCGAGCGGAGCTTTGACTGACCGAGTCAACTGCAGACTGAGAAGTGAGAGCTGCTCAACGGAGCACGGAGGGAACAAGAAAGGGGGGAAAGAGTGGGGGGTAGGAGACAAAAGGAGAACATATAAACATTGCCAACTTTAAAACAAAAAATTAATCTCTTGCTGAGCTGATCTTCAAAGAGTTGACAACAGATGATACCAGCGCAGCATGGTGAGTAAAAGAGTAGACGCAGCTCTCTTGCTCATGGAGATAACAGCTGGCGATGATAACAGGATCTGGTAGCCAAATGGATATGGAATTCCTCTTGCGCGAGGAAGAGTTGAAGAGCTTCAGAGATTCGTTGTTATATGACGCTAGGTGGGTCACAGAATATATATCTGGAACAGACTCATACAAAATATAAGCGACCTGAACCCCTAAGAGAGAACAGAAGATCACTGTTGGTGTCTGACAAAGAGGAAGGAAAGAACATGCAAAAACATTGAAAATTATAATCTCAGGTACCGTGTATTCCAAGAATGCACCAACAGTGTTGCCAACATGATCATATTACTGCTGATAAGTCCAATTTTTAAATGCATGTATTAATTGGATTTCCACATAAATTTGTTTTGTAATTTGTGCAGTGGATCAGATTTTTTCTTTTTTTTCTATTAATGCAGCCAATGGCCATGTACTTTTGTTTTCTGGACGGGTCAGGGAAGGGATATTGGAAGGAAATCGGCCGTGGACCTACTGAAAGGAACCGTCCTGGCATTCGCTGGTGGTGAAAATGGGAAACCACGAAAACCATTTTCAGGACGGCCGAGGTGGGATTCGAACCCACGCTCTACCGATAGCAGCAAGGCACGAGATAGCGCGTCAGCACTCTCGGCCACCGTGGATCAGATATGAATATGCGTTTTCTTTCGAGTCAACAGGGCTGTTAACTGTAGAAAAATACACTCTATTTTTTAAAAATCCTAATCCCA
Source organism: Meconema thalassinum (assembly GCA_946902985.2). Classification (NCBI taxonomy): domain Eukaryota; kingdom Metazoa; phylum Arthropoda; class Insecta; order Orthoptera; family Tettigoniidae; genus Meconema; species Meconema thalassinum. The sequence continues at coordinate 163,810,280 of OX336393.1, read as the reverse complement.
ATATATCAGAAAGTATGTAGGCCAACAGTTATAAACTTTGCACTCATATAGTACCTGCAAATGTTGATTAAAAGCAATAAAAGTGACAAATACTAAAATAACAGACCAATTTATTTTTTTGTTCATAAAATAAGTATCCCCTTAAAAGTTGTACTTGATATGGTGTAGCTACAGTATTAGCATTCTTGGTTGTCTCCTCAAATTATCGAGTTTGATTCCCTGCTCTGACAAGTAATTTAATCCTGGTATGAGGGCTGGAACAAGGTAGCTTCAGCCTCGTGACGCAAAACTATGTCTGATTACCATCCCGAAGCAGTTTTCCTTGCTTTCCCATTTTACTCCAGGTAAATACTGCACCGGGATGGATCCAAACTCAAAGCCACAGCCACCTCCATCCCAATCCCCGTCTGAATTACAAATACACAAACTTGTACAGACGCCACAATAACATAGGTTATCAGACAAATTTCACATACACCCTTTTTTTTTTTTTTTTTTTTTTTTTAGCGTATGGCTTTTTAGTGCCGGGAGCGTCCGAGGACATGTTCGGCTCGCCAGGTTTGTAGCTGCTTCGAGACGGAAACCCAATGGGTGAGCTACGAGTACCGTTGGGAAGGGAAGTAGGAATGGAAGAACGAGGAGTTAGAAGGTAGCGGCTGTGGCCTATAGTTAGGGACCAACCCCGGTATTTGCCTGGAAGGAAGATGGGAAACCACAGTTGCCGGCGGGGGGATTCGAACCTCCTCGCCTCCCGGATGTGAGCGACTGGCAACAGTCTTGCCGTAACGACCACGGCTAACTCACCCGGTACATACACCCATGTATACTGGGATGAAATTACCATAATTCCCAAACCTCTAAACTAAACAACAATAAAATCAAACAGCTGCATAGCCAACAATACGTAGTTTTAAAAATATAGATGTTTGTAGTTATTCAATGAAACTCTAGTTTTTCGCACATGTGAGTTATTCGGTACTGAACTTACAGTATTTACTTCAAAACAGCACGCTCCAGTCTTAAGATTTTGGATGTACTCAAGCTGTTTCACTCGCCACCTGTTTGCAGCTGACAGCAAAGTCAACTAGAACGTTATTCATGCTTCATTACAACACGATGTGTGGCCCAGCGGCACTGGCTGTGTGTGTCATGCAGCACTGTGGACACCGCGGTCTTGTGGGCTGCTCACCACACAGGCGGCCTAATACCTGGCTTGCTCGTTGCCGTAACCGGATAGAAAAAAAACCTACCGTCCCACTTAATTAAGAGAGAAGTTATAGGCGTTATCGCCACCGCAAACGTGTTTTATGAACTGCATTAAATAGTGAAGTGTTACAAATGGTAAAGTTTCCAGCCACGTAGACTGGTTAGGGGAATGGATGTAATATTTTTAGCCTACTTTTCTCATTTTGCAAAAATGAGGAAAAAGTAGACTTATGAGATCGGGCAAATGTGTGTCTGTCTGTCTGTGTGTCTGTCCTTCTGTCTGTCTGTCTGTCTATCTGTCCTTCTGTCTGTCTGTATGTCTGGCTGTGTGTGTCCCCTCTATCAACTCCTAAACGGCTGCAGCAATCGAAACAAAATTTGGTAGGAGTAAAGATCTATACCTCAATATCTCACGGCCATATTTGAAAATGATGGCAGTGCTACCAACTGCAGAAAAATCGCAATTGAAATTTGAGCTCCATGTTGGATATATTGGAAGGTATGAATGGGAGCTATTTCAAAATTGGCACACTTATAGATAATAATATTGCAGTTTAATTTCCAGGACGCCATACATGGCAGTGTTGCCAAAATGATTATAAGCTTGCGGATAGGTCCAAATTTTAAATGCATATAACTTCTACACTATCAATTGGATTTCAACCAAATTTTGTATGTGCTATGTGTACATAAACAGATATGACTGAGCGTATTCTTAAGAGTCACCAGGGCTGCCAACTGTAGTTCTCTATTAGGCTACATTATGCCAGGTATACAGTACTTCGAACTAATTAGAAATTTCGATATTACCAACTTAATTTCGTCATTATTCTAGATAGATCCATATAGATTAATCATTGACGTGAATCTTAAATTTTAAGAAAAGTAGGCTCTTTAGTTCGTCACGGAACTTCTTGTTTAATTATAGTAAAGTCAATCTCTGATCACCGAGATATTTACATACCACGCTTTCAATATTCCAGACCATAACGACACCCACATTTGACTACATTATAGTACAGAATAGAATAGAATGTAAGACGGAATATCCGAGACCACGCACCTTACAGACAATGAATAATTATTTAGGTACTCATTAAAAGAACAGTTAATCTTTCAGATGGTTCACGTTTATACCCCGGTTGCAACAAAACAGTATGCCAGGAGTATGTGGAGTATGAAAATATTTTACATAAACGTTGACCCTGAAATGCCTGAACCGTGGTGTAGGTATAGCACAACTGCCTCTTACTTACAGTAGGATGTCCTGTTTTCGATACCCTACTGTGAAACTGAGGTGAGGATTGGAGCGGGGTTTACTCAGTCTCTTGAAAACAATTCCATCGCTGTCTGATCTAACAGGCAGTGACTCCGGGAAAGAAAGACATGGTTAACGACCTAGAGGACAAGTTGTGCTGATCACGCGTTACTCCTCAATATGCAAGCCATATGCCTTTGGAACGATCACTTGGTAGGTTAAGGCTCTCAATGGACTGTAGAAACAACGGGTTCATAGGTTCAGGAATGATTTTGTGTCCTTGTGTACTGTTGAGATCTTTGTTCACGTATCTGCCTAAAGTGTGAAATTCATTACATTCAGTTTTCCCTCGATGTGACTACAGAGAAACATGATAGTGTTCAGTATCGCTTGCAGCACATTAGTACCATACATGATGCAGCAGAGTAATACTTGTAGAAGAATATTCTTGCAAATATTTGGGCGTTCACGTAAGTAATTATATGAAATGGAGTAGTCATGTAGGATGTGTAGTTTCTAAAGCTTACAAATCTCTGCACTTTGTAATGAGGGTATATTAAAGGAAGTAGTACCTCTGCTTAAAAATTAGGATATTTGTCACTTGTAAGACCTGTTCTGGAATACGCCTCGGTGGTTTGGGATTCATATCAAGTAGGGCTCATAAATGAGTTGGAAATGGTACAAAGAAAGGCCGCTAGATTTGTGCTCGGTGACTTTAATCCCAGGAGCAGTGTGAGCCGTATGTTAAAGAAACTTGAGTGGGAATCACTTGAGGCTAGGAGGATGCAATCTAGACTCTGCGCTATGTACAACACGTATACAAATAGACCAGCATGGGGTGAACTTAGCAAACGTATGGGAAAGCCCACTTACATGGGTAGGAGCGATCATCCTTTCAAAGTTAAGGGCCGACCACAGCGAACAAATGATGGTAAATATTCTTTCTTAAACCGTGCCATTGATAACTGGAACTCTCTACCTGCCGCAGTCTTAGAGCCTTTTCCCAAACATATAGGTGTGTTTAAGAAAAGACTGACTATTTGTGTAAATACTCCAGTTTAATTGTTATTGAATTGTTGTGTATAATTATGTATGTGTTATGTATGCCCAATTTGTCACTGGGGGACACACCCCCCAATTGCAAATGAATGAATGAATGACTGAATATCTACCTTCCTGATAACTGCGTTCGTTGGGCTGTATTACACAATATCATTAGGGGCAGCTGATGCACCTGGTATATTTTTACGTTCTATTGAAGAAGACGAAGTAGAAGAAGAAGCTTTTTATAAAATCATGATATAATAAAATAATTTATAACAATATTAACTTGATGAGGAGGAGGAGGAGGAAGAGGAAGAAGAGGAAGAAGAAGAAGGAGAGGAGAAGAAGTATTATTATTATTTCTTCTTGTCTGACGCCTTCCTTTCAACAGTGATCCTCCTTATAGGCAGATTTCTCACGCGGGAAGGCGATTGACATCCCTGCTTGTTCTCCTTGGGTGATCTCTCGGGACCGAGTATGATTTGCCTTTCGTTTCAGTAGTATTTCTATGTGTTTTTAAGTGACTGCTTCTTGAATACATGTCGTTTCTCAATGCAGGCCAGTTCATCTGATGGGAAAGAAGTCATTCATTCCTACATCTTGGCGTATTTTTCTCCTGGCTCCTTTTCCTTCTTCTAACTGGTGACTGGTGATTTGAAAATGCTGAACTCCTCGGCAAGTAGTCCTTCTCCAAGCTGTACTGTCTCGAGTGACGACTTCCCAGTTATTTAGGGGAATATGACATCCCGGTACACAATGTATCGGTATTAATTCCCAATGCTGTACGCCTACATACTACGCCTCCCTGGTGTAATATCGCTGACGTGGGCACTGTCGGCGTGTACATTTTCCCACAAAAAGTGGCGTAGTTGCACGAGACGAAGATTCCCCACTCGGGAATTAATTCATTTATTGTTCCCACGGTTGGGTTTATTGGACTGTAAATATGTTGTAGCCTAGATATTTAGAATAATGAACGTTGTAATTAAACAGATGATTTCTCTATGATTTCAGTGAATGGAATTCAAAGATTTGACCAACAGCCAGAGTATACAGAAGTAAACCCCCGGGAGGATTCGGTCCTAACGTGCAAAGTGTTCAACAAGCGTGGCAGCTGCTCGTGGCAAAAAGACAATAAGGTGAGATCAATCTTCACATTCCATATCCTGTTGATCTATGTTTTACTAGTTCCTGTTTTGTCTAAGAGTCCACTTCTACAGTGTCCAATTTGCGACGAGACTGGTCCAAACGGACTTGCCATCATTATTGGAGTCAAATTTGTATCGCCAATTTTGGATAATATCGTTACTTCCAAACCGCTCAGCAGGGAAATGCATAAACTTTAACCAAAAAAAAACGAGTGATTTTGATCGAATTCAACTTCAACGAGGTGCAAGGTATATCTAATTTATCTTAGATTTATTAGCACGCTAATTTATTTTGTGATGTAATTTGCATTTTGATTCTGCAGAAATTATAATGATAATACTGTCACTAGCAACACGCCCCGGCTTCGCCCGGGAACAGTTATGAATGTGCAAGGAATTCCTGTCAGACGTAATTTAAGAATGGCGAGGTGCATGAGACACAAATCCCCCTTCCGTCCAAAATAAAAACACTTATAGTGGGCGATGTATCGAAGATATGCTCTCCCTGACTTTTTTGTAGAATTTTTCATGTTGAACAATTCTTACACTCATAGTATATTGATATTTTTAACGGTTTTCCCAGCGTAAGCTTAGAAAGCGCATGGACGCCAGGTTCTTTTTTCGACCTTTTCACTGGAATCGTTACAGCTTGGCTCCCTTTGATCATAAATAAATTATTTTCTACAGACATGTTCCTTGAGACTACATTTACAGAATGGTGACAGCCGCATCAAAATCCATCTAGTGGTTCTCGAAATTACCCGCGACATCCAAGAATCGGGGACTTAGTTTTAATTATATACTAAGTAGAGATTCTGGTTCAGATGACCTTGCTGCTCCATTCCTTCTGCACAGTTTGTTCGGATAAAAATTTGATATCAATGAATTACCGGCTAAACATCAATCATTCCTAATTCAAAGGCAGCATCGCGAAGATTTGAACAGGTTTCTTCAATATTTGAATAATTTACAAAGGAAGCACTTCATGACGCAGTGGTTAGCATTCTTGGCTGACACCCCTGTGGAACTGATTCGATTCCTGGCTCAGGAAAGAAATTTAATTCTAGTCTGAAATATGAAACTGAGTACTCTTAGCCTCTTGAAGTAATACTGATAAGTGGTGGGTTCGATTCGCACCACAGCCATCCTAGACGTAGTTTTACGTGGTTTACACTTCTACTCCAGTCAAATGCTTGGATGGTATCTTAATTAAGGCTATGGCCGTCTCTTACCCAAATCCTAACCCAATTAAGTACCACTTCGGCCATTTCAGGAGTGAGTGATGACATTTCCGAGGAAAACTCCACCCAGAGTAGCTACTGACACTACTGAGATTTGAACCTTCGATTTCCGAACACTCGGCTTATGTTTACCGAACAACTGTTTCGGCATACTTACTCTATTAAAGGCGCTAGGTTCTGAAACAAGATTGGACTATATCATTCAGATATTGTCCTCCCTTACAACAAAATAACCGAAGCAGTGATATCAACCATCACATGAGGTCGCAGTGTACTGTATTATGACAACGTGACAATGACATCTTCCTCGAGGTTTCTCCATGTTTGTTTTGTGTAACGTAATCCATTAGGAGGAGTGTATAGGTAGACAGACGCCTTAGCTCTATTCTTCCCGTCAGCCCAGAATCATCAACATCTCTAGTTACGAGAAGCTTCATTGTTTTTCCTGTCATAGAGACAAAGGCAGATCCATTAGCGGTGCGGTGATCCTGTCAGTCGTATGAATCGCGCTGGCACCACACTAATGGAGCCTCGTTTGTTCGCTTTGTACGAGTATGTTTCGCTCAAGAAGTTAACACACCGGAAAATAATTTTTATTAAAGAAGACCCCGTCACTGGACACCTCTCCTCTCGCTAGGGTCATGATATGGAGCAGATGATTCCCACTGGGCCAAAGTGAGATATTGCAGAAGGAGTCTTGGAAAAGAGACAAGAATTTTTCTTAAACATGGAACCGTTCATAGAGCCACTGTGTACCCCCTGGGAATTTCTGTTTCGCGGTAGTTTGGTTTGGTGACCCTTCCAGTCTTTCACCGTCGTGACTTCTCTTTTTCTTGATGTGCTTTTAGTTCGCACCCATCTTTGAAGAAACGTTGTTCGATTTTCAATTATCGCGTTCCTTTTCTAAATTGCAAATAGTTATTTATGTAGTGAGAGCTATTCTTTTGAATTACTTCATTTGTATTTTCAATAAATTATCAGTCTGGATTTACAAAATGTGTGCTTGATTTCTGTCCTTACTTTTGCAAAGTAACCTGTTGAATAACGCACGAAATAAGCGATAGACCGTGTCACAACTTCGTTGACTCGCGAGATACTAGCGGATAGGATACCCCGCTCACACGATTGTGATGCAGAAAGTTCAGGGATCGGAGGTTGGAAACCTGGCGCTGACAGTGGCTGTCCTGAATGTGTTTTTTTTCTTCAGTTTTTTCCACACTCCCTCCAGGGAAATTTTGGGATAGTACTGTACCCGCTTGTCACCATGTGGACCATGTGTTCGTATCCCAACTAGCTCACGGTCTTTCGAGGTATGGGACGTTCCTGCCCACAATACGACCACATGCTCAGGATTTGAGTCTACCAGGTAACTACTCTACAGGAAATACACAACATTCCTAAAAGTAAAACATTTACTGGTCTAAAATCATGGCTATACAACAAATACAAATCAAAGGACAATTTACATTTAATTCCCACAAATAAAATAGGGTTATTCTGTGAGCTTTCTTCTTAAAAATAGTGCTACACTGCACTCAAACCTAATTCTAACATCCTGTCAATAATAGTTCAGATTACAAGGTTTCCATAGTGTTCATCATGTGACACAATTTTAGTTAATGGGAGTATCTTAACACAAAAATCACATGTCACATAAAAATGATATTACTAAGACATTATTTCGTCTCTTACGGCATTTACTTTAATTAGCAAAAATTCATTATTTTCTGCATTTACTAACAAATATTTGTTGTGTCGTGCGAATCATCTTCCTTCTTTCCATCCCTATGAACGATCTAGGACAGTGGTACATGCTCCTTAAAAAAATAAACATGGATAGAATATCTTATAGTTTCACCATATAACGATTTTCTGGGTCTTGTCGGGCTTACCATAGTTACAACTATGTCATGTTCTGGGAAAAACACATACCCGTATGCATAAATTAGCATGAACTGGCAAAATGCATTTTAAAGAAGATGCCTACATTATTTTGGTTCAGCTTTCCCCCTCAGAGGATAACTTCGCCAAATATTATCTGATTTCTATGATCCAACAACGTATGTGACTTGCCACACACCATTCAATTCAATTGGCATCATTATAATACTCATATCCTAATTGCATATTTAAATACCGAGATTCCTCAGTGTCCTACTGTGACTGTAACTGACAAGGGATCGGTCGACCGACCTTTCTCCCCCTCAGCAGGCCATAAAATTCGTTCCAGCTGGCTAACCAAGATGGCCGCCACGGAAGTGATCCACACTACCTTTCTCTCTCTATCGTCAAGGTCAAACTTGTTTACAATTATATAACAGTACAGATACGCTAGGCGTGATTCCTAAGTAATTGAGTCATTTAATTAATTAACACCTATCTTTATAGTGTATTTGGGCTCAAACTGGCTCCTTAATAAACATTCATGGCTTGGGTGGAATTCTAGTGATAGCCTTGCCGTTCTATGGTGATTATGTGGCTTTAAGACGCGCATCATAGTGAAACCCCACGGTTTTCACCAGCAGCTGTCAGTAATATATCAGGAAATCTGCGTTCCTAGACGACGAATATGATCCTACCTATCAGGGTAGACCATTGGTACAAATGCTCACTGCGTCTCGACGGACGTCAATAGTGGCCATAATTCATGCAAGCGTTGGAAATAGACAGGATCTATCCAAATCGCTGCGTATAATACAGTATGCACAAAGGCGATACTCCTCGAAGATTCAGCCAACTCTTCACCTAACGCGCAAGCTATTCTAGTCAAACCCCGCGATTATCTTACGTAAATCACTGGATTCTACGTTAATCTGCACGCTATACATGCGGCTCAAACAATCTTTCACATAGATGACTCCATTATTAAGGCACCTGCGTTCTCTCTGTTATACTACTTAAGCCAAAGCTTTACATAGCTCCTAACATAAATGTATAAATTTACTGGCTTACTTTAATTTAATGGTCCTCAAACATAATCCTAAGGATTGACCATATCAAATATTCTTTCAAATTTTCACTGACACTGAAAAAGCTCTCGTATTTCACTATATTCCACGTTACATTTGTACTGTTTACCAAATTACAGTATCTTTAAATTAGACATGACACTATTTGAACATTATTTAGGCCAAATTTGCCCATTACTTTATTGTTGCCGACCCCAGTTTATTATTATTATTCATTTACCGTTACCGTTAGATTCATCACTATTTTTGACCTAAAGGGTCCTAAACAAATCACCTTCCAAGCCATACTTTATTCAAGACGAGTGGTGAAAACTCGTTCAGTAAGTGACTATTACATCTTTTAATCTCAAAGTGATAAATCGTTACATGGTGAACTATTCAGTTATAAGGATATAATTGCATGTGTACTCACTTTTTCCTTCTTGCTGGAAAATGCCAGCTCCTCAGCTTAAGCGCTACCATGATGATTGGTTTAAGCCATCATGATATCCTTAACACAACACTGAGATTCACACACTTGCCACATGATACACATATTTTTATAAGTGGCCTTTACCACTGCTATACACTGAATATTAACCATTAGACACATGAACACTTTAAATCATTATTTCACAATTTATTTACACTTCATCCACGACTTCACATGTTGATCCTTAATCCGGACTTCTCCTACGCTTGATCTCAGAGATGCGATGCAATTATGACAACCGCTGGTCTACGTGAAATCTAGTAGCGTTTTACGGATGTTCGATCCTCGTTCCCTGCAATCACGTCCAGCTCACTATCCTGGTTAGGTGGCAATGACTTCCACGCTCCCATCACTGTAGTGATCCTGATGATAATGTCATACAATTCTGACAGTACCTCCCGGTATAAGAACTGTTCGAAAACATTATAAGTTCCTTTCGCTGTAGCGAATTTATATCTGCGTCAGATAATAGATACATGCATTACTTTACTTTCGACGCACTTCATGATTATTTCTGAAGCTTATAACTTGCTTCCATTGTCTTCAACGGCGGAGCGTTGATATTTTAATACTTGGCGTGCTTACTGTAGATCGAATGTAGACAAAGACTTCTAACTCTCAACTGCTGTAGGTCAACTAACAACTTTCAACTCGAGCGACTGTAGATCAACTGACCCTTTCAACTGGCTTCGCGTGGGCTGCTCTCCCTTATAAAGGTTTCTTGCACAAAATAGTTCACGGGACATGTGAGAGCGACTCCCTTCTTGAAATAATCCCTCTTCAGCCGAAATGACATCTGCATCTTGTTTATTTAGGTGTGGAGGTTTCAAAAACATTCGCGTGCCGGCGATCGCTTCGGCCAATTAATTACAATTAATTGCCTTAGTTCAGCGCGTTATGACGCCACGGTGGGGGTTCCCCGCTGGCTGGTTACAATATCCCTGCTCTTGAGCGTGAGTTAGGTTGTAATGCGGTCATTTGGAGATATATGCATTAATTTAGGTGAAAAACCATTCCTAAATTACTTCTCCGTGAATATATTCATCTGTGTGTATATTTCAATGCATTACAATGTTCCATTTAACTGGAATTAATTAATTTCCTTGTGCATGCGGTCCCGCTATAGCTTGCCCCGTTGTCGAGTGGTGGATTCCCGGGTCATTAATTTTGAGCTGTCTCTCCACTCCAGACGTAAGTAGTGCGGTCGGCGCCTAGGCTACTCCGCCCACTCGCTAAGGGTCATTTGTAAACTGCCAAACTCGACCTCTCTCGTTTTCGTATGCTCTGAAAACGTATATTTCCTATGCATTTGGCTACAATTCCTCCTTTTAATTGCTATGATTTTCACGTATAAATCGTGAAATCACGCTAGACTATTATATGTCAATATACCTCTCATTGCTCTGTGGGTTCCCTATAATTGCTCCCCCTTAGAGACCAATGGTTCGACCCTAGGCATAACCATGTGCCTGGTCTTCTCTGATGAGACCTGAGTTCGATGCCAGACTGCCGTGACTAATTGGGCACAGTACCTTAGTTCAACTTCCGGGAAACCTACTTTATCCCGGACTTTAATAATTACATCTCTACAAACTACTCCAGTCATCATTGAAAGACAGTTTTTCAGACAAATTAAGCACATGCCCAAATAGGCTACACGGAGCTGATGATCAAGATGGCCCAAGCCCCTAAACCGAATAAATAATACCGAACTACTGGTCTGCACACCATGAAGGCATAGTTACCTAGTGAGACAAAACTTAGAGTAGGTGGGTTAGAATCCCTCGTCAGCCATTTTGGAAGAGGCTTTCCGTTGTTCGCCATTTCCACTCCAGGACAATGCGGAGATGGTTCCTAACTTAAGGACTTGGCCGCCTACTTCCCATTTATCACCTGAATTATAAATAGGCTATATACACTAATACAGCCATCACAATAACAAGACAATATCAGACAAAGTTACAAACTCACCCAAGAATACGGGGATTACTTACCACGATGTCCAAGCTCCTCAAATTAAACAACTGAAATTGATCTCATGTTACTACAGTACCAAAATTGGTGATGAATATGTGAAAAAATAGCCAGGGTTTAGTGTTATATTTTGATAATATGCTCACTGTGTTAGTCCCTGTGAAAAATAGCCAGGGTTTAGTGTTATATTATGATAGTATGCTCACTGTGTTAGTCCCTGTGAAAAATAGCCAGGGTTTAGTGTTATATTATGATAGTATGCTCACTGTGTTAGTCCCTGTGAAAAATAGCCAGGGTTTAGTGTTATATTATGATAGTATGCTCACTGTGTTAATCCCTGTGAAAAATAGCCAGGGTTTAGTGTTATATTATGATAGTATGCTCACTGTGTTAGTCCCTGTGAAAAATAGCCAGGGTTTAGTGTTATATTATGATAATATGCTCCTTGTGTTAGTCCTTGTGAAAAATAGCCAGGGTTTAGTGTTATATTATGATAATATGCTCACTGTGTTAGTCCCTGTGAAAAACAATGACGAAAACTATTCGAAACGTTCTTTCTTCATTTGTTTGATATTTGTCATTATAGCGTGGTAGTACTAACTTAACTAAATTAATATACACTGGTCAAAACAATTAGGGGATCAGGTGAGATATCATACACAAGGTACATATGGTAACGTCTTTTATTCAGATTTCAGTTACAATTGTAATTTGTGTGTGCTACAGTACGATATTGTGCTGTCTCAACTCTTTACTGGAGGTTTACTTGGTGTTTACTTAGAGCGAGGCACCATGGGACTACCATAATAGTGAAAAAGTCATTCTCGTTGCCCTCTAATATGGTGTGTGATCACCTCGGACGGCCAGGACAGTTGCACACCTGCGCGGCATGGACAGCATGAGGTTATCGATGAGCTCTTGAGGGGTCTTTGGCCATTCTTCCATCAGTCCAATATTCAGCTCGGAAACCGTTGTGGGAGGTGCTGGTCTGGCTGTAATGCTTCTGCCAAGTGCATCCCAGACATGCTCAATCGGGTTTAAGTCCGGTGGACAAGCTGGCCACTCCATTTGTTCAATGCCCTCGTCGTCAAGCATGTTGTCCACCAGTGCAGCTCTGTGGGGACGTGCGTTATCGTCCAACAGAATGAACCCATCGCCTATGGCACCAGCGTAGGGCACAACAAAAGGTCGAAGGATCTCGTCTCGATACCTCTGAGCAGTCAAAGCACCATTCTGAACGACATAGAGGTTCGTAACTCCGCCAATACTGACTCCTGCCCACACCATTCGTCCACCACTATGATATGGTGCTGTTTACTGCACATAAGCGGGAATGTTCCGAGTTCCACGTTCTATCCAGATGAGGGAACGACGATTTTCCGGCTGAACACAGAATATTCACTCATCTGTGAACAGAACCCGGCGCCATTCTTCATGACGCCAATCCTGATGTTCCTCCGCCCAGTTTCTGCAGGCTAAACAGTGGCGTGGTTTTAATGGGACACACACCGTAGGCCTCCGTGCGTAGAGGCCACTTTCCCGAAGGCGATTTCGGACTGTTTGTGTTGATTTTGCGCGTCCTGTTTTCGCCAAGAGGGTGCGCAGCAGCTGAGTTGCATTCAGCCTCCTGTCTCGACGGGCTGCTAACCGGAGATAACGGTCATCTCTTGCTGATGTTACCCGTGGACGACCTTGGCCTGGCCTTCTTTTAACGGTTCCTGCTGTCTGAAATCGCGTCCAGGTCCTGGAAATTTCACTTTGGGACACACCAATAGCTGCAGCCTCCTCCCGCTGTGTCTTTCCCGTTTCCAACCTTCCTATGGCTCTCCATGCCATAACTTCGGGTAAGTCACGTTGTTGTTGCATTGCACTACCTGCTCACTACACCACCTGAACCCAACTGCTTGTGTCATTCGTTTGGTAGAGTAAAAACGTCCATACCAGCCCCGTCTGCAACAACTTTCTGTTATTACCACTATCTCGGTTGCCGTAATGTTGTTGCCTTCACTCCGTAGAACCGACAGAAAGACGTCGAACCATTTTAGGTCATTCTGCCGATGATAATATGTCAGAATCTAGATATCTCCACTGATCCCCTAATTGTGTTGACCAGTGTATTTCCAAGTACCGGTATCCGTATTGTCTTAAATGCCTCATACCATTTTTCGGAATACTTTATTTTAGTTGGTCCCTATCTTTGTAACTGTGTCCATCAGCCACTGCCACCATTGGTTCCACCAATGCTTGCCACTAGTTGGCCAGGGCCGCCGAGAAGAGGGGGGAGAGGGTGCTAAGGGGGCAAATGCATAGTGTCCCGTTAGTGATGCAGGTTATGTTTAGTTTATTGTAGCTACTTTTTTGCTATGTAAAATGTTGGCTATAATTTACATCCTCTCCGATGTTTTGCAGAGTAAGGATGTCGATTTGTCTACAGCTCTGCAGGAGATGTCTCACGTTACTGAACTTTTAACTGTAAAGAGAAATGAGCCAGAGAAACACTTCAGTGACATACGCCTATAATTATGCCAGTGCGAAAGTATTGACAGAAACCATTCATTTGGTATAAGATTTTCCTCGATTATGAAAATTACAAAAATCACGCTCTAATGTACCTGATTCTACCCCCAGAAGAGTATTAAATTCTATATATGATTCTGAGTTAGGAGTTATAACTGTTTAGGAATAATGTTCTAGCCTATAATTTTGTGTTGAATCTGCTATCAAACTGCTTCTTTTAAATGCTACCTTTTTTTCATTACGTGCCGTACTGGTAATTAAAGTGAAGACTTACAGAATTGCAAAATATTTCCCTAAAATTAAAATTAAAATTAAAATTGCTCAGAAATCCCAAATCGTTTTGTGCATTTTGAAAAATATATTACATAAAATAAGTGTTTAAATGTTATCTATGACATAAGGTTTCTTTTTTAATTATGACTGTGCATCAGATAATTTTCTCAAACTGGCATCGTCTTTCCGGAATAGCTAATAGTGGATATTAGGCTAATAATATAAAGTATTTCAAGAGGAGACCCAGATGAAAACCGCCTAGGAGCCCTTATATTCTCTCGGTGACCCTGTTGTTTGGAACACTGCTGGAACTGTGTGCATTACTTCCACTTGTTAGGAGCCGGCAAGAGTGTTGTGGGCCCGTGTACTGGCTGGCAGGTGGTTGTAAGTGGGAGGAAGATGCCTTGTAATTGGTGTACCAAGCTTGTTGTCTTGGACCTCCACTCTTGGTCTCGACCAAGCGAGAAGATAAATGCCATGCAGATGAGGGTGATTTAGTGAAATGGGTCGCCCGGCCCGAGGTTTTGTCCACGCGAGGACGTTCCGCCCATAAATTAAGCCACCGTAGGTGGGTCACAGCTGGGAGTCCCTTTTCATGTGGACATCTCTAGTTGTGCCACGTAATAAATGTGAAGATTATGGAGAAACTGACACATGAATAAAGCATTCAAAACTACTCTGACTTATCTTAGGTCAGTGTCGGCAAGTTCCAGGAATGCACTGTGTTTTTGTAAGTTTCTTAGGTGCACTGTTGCCAAGTGGCAAGTGATTCTACGACATGGGTGTAATTTTCAAAACATGCGTGTTTTGTAAACACTTATTTGCGGCGATTGTGACCTTCTGTGTCTATTTAATTTTACTCTTTGTTTTATTTTTAGCCTACTTTTCACATTTTGCAAAAATGAGGAAAAAGTAGACTTATGAGATCGGGCAAATGTGTGTCTGTCTGTCTGTCTGTCTGGCTGTGTGTGTGTGTGTCCCTATCAACTCCAAAACGGCTGCAGCAATCGAAACAAAATTTGGTAGGAGTAAAGATCTATACCTGAATATCTCACGGCCATATTTGAAAATGATGTCAGTGCTACCAACTGCTAAAAAATCGCAATTGAAATTTGAGCTCCATGTTGGATATCTTGGAAAGTATGAATGGGAGCTATTTCAAAATTGGCACACGTACAGATCATAATATTTCAGTTTAATTTCCAGGAGGCTAAACATGGCAGTGTTGCCAAAATGATTATAAGCCTCCTGATAGGTCCAATTTTTAAATGCATATAACTTCTATACTATCAATTGGAATTCAACCAAATTTCGTATGTTATATGTGTACATAACCAGATATGACTGAGCGTATTCTTTAGACCTACCAGGGCTGCCAACTGTTAATAAATGCTCCTAATTTATGTTATCCAAATACCAATATATCAGAAAGTATGCAAGCCGACAGCTTTAAACTATGCACACGTATAGTCCCTGACATTCTATATTAATTTGGAGTAACTTATATACGTCAGTGCTACCAACATGATTCTAAGCCTGCTGACAGGTCCAACTTTAAATACATGTAACTTCCATACTATCATTTGGATTTCAACCAAATTTCGTATGTGCTATGTGTACCATAACAGATATGACTATGCGTATTCTAAGGAGCAACCAGTGCTGCCAACTGTTAATATGTGCTGCCCTATTTTTGTTACCCTAATATCAATATATCAGAAAGTATGCAAGCCAATAGCTCTAAACTTTGCACACGTATAGTATTCTAGACGAATTTGGAGTAACGAATATACGTCAGTGCTGCCAACATGATTCTAAGCCTGCTGATAGGTCCAATTTTAAAATGCATGTAACTTCTATACTAACTAATGGATTTCATTCAAAATTGGAACAACAATAGATCATATTATTTCAGATTATTTCTGACCAATACATGCATGACATTGTTGCCAACATGATTTTACGCGCGCTGTTAGATCCAATGTTTAACTGCATGTAACGTCCATGCTATTCATTGGACATCAACCAAATTTTGTATTTTGTACCTTAAGAGACGGAACTAAGAATATATTCAGTCATCAGGGCTGCCAACTGTAGTGCTCTATTAGGATACATTATGCCAGGTATACATTATTTCGAACTAATTGGAAATTTCGATATTAGCAACTTAATTTCGTCATTATTCTAGATAGGTTCATATACTGTAGAATAATCATTGGCATGAAAAGTAGGCTGTATAGTTCTTCACGGAACTTCTTGTTATTATTGTTTTTTGTTTTCTTTTTATTATTTCTTCTTCTTCTTCTTTTCGTTTGGGCCTACTGAGGACCACGGGGCTCGTTTTGACTTTTTGTAAGGAATTTATGTTTCTTCTTAGCCCAGGCAGCTTTCATCTTCTGGCTGTGTGTCCGCTTTCTTTCCTGTGTCCACTGCGGTCTGGTAGTCCCTGTACTCTACCTGCTGGTGAGAGACACTTGAAAGACACCATGTTGAATCATCTGTCGGAATTGTGATCGATCCTGTATTTTTAGCCTACTTTTCACATTTTGCAAAAATGAGGAAAAAGTAGACTCATGAGATCGGGCAAATGTGTGTCTGTCTGTCTGTCTGTCCTTCTGTCTGTCTGGCTGTGTGTGTGTCCCCCCCTATCAACTCCTAAACGGCTGCAGCAATCGAAACAAAATTTGGTAGGAGTAAAGATCTATACCTGAATATCTCACGGCCATATTTGAAAATGATGTCAGTGCTACCAACTGCTAAAAAATCGCAATTGAAATTTGAGCTCCATGTTGGATATCTCGGAAAGTATGAATTGGAGCTATTTCAAAATTAGCACACGTACAGACCATAATATTTCAGTTTAATTTCCAGGAGGCCAAACATGGCAGTGTTGCCAAAATGATTATAAGCCTCCTGATAGGTCCAATTTTTAAATGCATATAACTTCTACACTATCAAGTGGAATTCAACCAAATTTCGTATGTTGTATATGTACATAACCAGATATGACTGAGCGTATTCTTAAGACCTACCAGGGCTGCCAACTGTTAATAAATGCTCCTAATTTATTTTATCCAAATACCAATATATCAGAAAGTATGCAAGCCGACAGCTTTAAACTATGCACACGTATAGTACCTGACATTCTATATTAATTTGGAGTAACTAATATACGTCAGTGCTGCCAACATGATTCTAAGCCTGCTGATAGGTCCAATTTTAAAATTCATGTAACTTCTATATTAACTAATGGATTTCATTCAAAGTTGGCACAACAATAGATCATATTATTTCAGATTATTTCTGACCAATACATGCATGACATTGTTGCCAACATGATTTTACGCGCGCTGTTAGATCCAATGTTTAACTGCATGTAACGTCCATGCTATTCATTGGACTTCAACCAAATTTTGTATTTAGTACCTTAAGAGACGGAACTAAGAATATATTCAGTCATCAGGGCTGCCAACTGTAGTGCTCTATTAGGATACATTATGCCAGGTATACAGTATTTCGAACTAATTGGAAATTTCGATATTAGCAACTTAATTTCGTCATTATTCTAGATAGGTTCATATACTGTAGAATAATCATTGGCATGAAAAGTAGGCTGTATAGTTCTTCACGGAACTTCTTGTTATTATTTATTTTTTATTTTCATTTTTATTTTTTTATTTGTAATTTTTAATTTTTTATTTTAATTTTATTTTTATTTTTTAATTTTTTATTTTATTTTTATTTTTTCATTTTTATGTTTTATTTTTATTTTTAATTTAAAATTTTTATGTTTTATTGTTTATTCTTCATTTTTTACTTTTTGTTTTTTATTTTTATTTTTTATTTTTGTTTAATTTTTTATTTTTATTTTCTATTTTTATATATATTTTTTTTTTTTTAATGCTAAATTTCTAATGTTTAGTCTAATGATTAATTTTCGATATATTTTTTATTTTTATTTTTCTATTTTTTTATTTTTTATTTTTTAGTGTTTCAGTCTTTAGTCTTCTTCCGTTTTTCTCTATTTCTTTCTAAGTTTTTAATTATTTTTTCTTGTTGCGTTGCATAGTAACACTTCTTAATACATTACACCTTTAACACCCTATAGATTATTGCATATGTATCTGCTCATATCTTCGTGCAAGTATATCGTATACCAGCCAGTTAATAGACCTATGGCTATCTCAAGTGCGAGGCGAGTTCACAATAAGTTTTTCTGCCAGGTAATGGATGGTGTGTCAATGCTGGAGCTGGCTCTTGTTATCGCGCGTGTTACACAACTTGTTCTTCTCCAAGTGGGCCGAGAAAGTTTTTTTATGTGCATGAAGACGAGTTTAATCTCGCTGCGCCCATAAAAGTGAATCGCTGAGGGACTTTGGTGGGAAAATATAGGAAACCCGTGAGATTACTCCACCATTAGAATTCTATTTCCTGTCCAGAAGTGGAATTTCCATCTTACCAAACATTGAGTGGCGTGTTATAAACAGACATAGCCCGCTTGTGTGATATTGTAAAGATTACACGTATAATAATGCTGTTATTGCTGTTGTATCAACTAGGGCTGTGGAAGTTTCATCCCCGTGTACGTAAGTGTATATTGGTGGGGTTTGTACTTTTCCCTGATAACCTGTGTTATTGTGAGTCTGCAGTAGTGTGGGAAACCATGGAAAACCACTTCTAGGATGCCCAACGTGGGAATGTAACCCTCCACTTGGTAATCGAGACTAGGTTGGGAAGTAGGTGGTGGTGGCTCGTGTGTGTGGAATCTGTCTCGTACAGTCATCGCAATGACGCAGGTTATAATAAAGAAGCCATTTTTCACTTTTGCCTTATTAACCATTAATGTGGCAGCTTTCAGTCGGTCTACACAAATATCATTCCAATTTTACTCAAATATGTGAAAAATAACCTGAAACCCTGAAAGATACAATATTAACAGTTTATATGTGTATTTGTAATTGGGGCTGTGCTAGGATTTGGGTAGGGGGCTGTCATGGCCATATGTTACGTATTTTATTTTGACATTCGCCTGGAGTAAAAGTGGGAAACCATGGAAACCACTTCTAGGATGCCCAACGTGAGACTGTAACCCTCCACTTGGTAATAGTGACCATCATTCTTTGCTTCGATTCCTGGCTCGGCCAAAAATGTACTATTTGTCTGAGTGATGGAATAGGGTATACTCAGCCTCGTTAGGAAGACACTACAAGAGATTAACTCAGTTCCCACCTAATCTACCCTAAAATGGTTTTCCGTGGTTTACCAATCTTTACTCCAAGTAAATGCTAGGATAGTTCCTAATTTATGGCCATGGCCGCCTCATGCCTTGTCCTAAGCTCAATTACAAATGCACACTGATGCAAACACCACAATAACACAGGCTTTCAGAGAAATGGATGGGGCTGTATGACCACGATGTTGCAAATCTTCAGGTCAATCAACAACAACTTATCACGTAGAACACGAATCAATGGGCGTGCCATTTCACTTTGAAAATTTCACATAGAATAATTTGTATTGACCTCAGTCCGTCTTAGTGAGAGCCAAGCAGCTCGACTCTTGAGGAGAGTTAAAAATTAAAATGAATATGAATGTCTGTATGTTAGGAAGTCAGTCTGGTGGTTGGTTGGATCCTCAAAAAGCACCACCATAGGTTATGTGGTAGAAACCTACAAAACCGAGGCAGCACTATAATGAGGCGTACCAGGCAAGGTTAGGAATGAGGTAGTTTGCCATTGCTTTCCTCACAGGAAACTGGACGAAAAGAATGGAAGGAAGTTGCCGTTGCCTATTATAAGACACCGTCGCAGCATTTGTCTGAAGTTGAAAATGGAAAACTACGTAAAAACACTTCAAGATCGGCCGATGGTAGGGTTCTCCTCCTCTCACCTATCATGTCTGGAGATAGCTTGACCCTATACGCATGCGCGCTAAGACTCGTAGCTACACAGATAAGCGACACTCCACCATTAGAGTCATATTTCTATAAAAATATAGAAAAAATATCTTCTATCACGTCATAATTATAAACATTGCAAAGCCTGAAGTTTGTCAGGTTCAATTCATGGTCCAGATGTGAGGATTTTAATCTCCTCATTTCAGGAGTGGCGGAATGTGATACCTTTAGCAAATACAACAGCAATAATGACAGGAACGTAAAATTCTGCATCAGATGATGGACGTCCAGGAATCGTTGGATCCGAACCGCGACAAGTATACTCATTTCTCCATGAAAAGAGTGTTGGATGTCGTGTCACAATATTTTAATTGAAGATCAATGATTAGCTAAATTAGAATGTTCCATGATCGATTTCTGGATGCGTCAAGACATTTTAGCTTTCTGTTTCTCGTCCATACAGGGTGGGTTGGGTATAGCCATGCAATCAGTAACACAATTATGGTTCCTTTGGCTATTAAGTGCCTCAAGACGTTGATAACAGTTGCGTGGTTTAGAAGAGGAAAAGTAAATAGTCGGGAACACACCTTGCAACCTATTACTGTGAGTTAATCTGGGAACCAAAAGACGTGACGTGATAAACTGGTTTTGTGTCTGTCTAAACTGAGAAACGTAAACAAATACAACACACAAAAGACATGTAGGCAGCTGGTTTCCAGCTTATGGTCACGCACCCCCCCATGGGCTCACACCTAGTGGAACGTGTATTGGCAACCACGTGACCCCAGCTGAGTCCGGGATTGCTTCCTCTCACTTGTTCCGGGGTCCTCTCTGTCATATTTCCCATCGACATCCCTTGGTCAAATCCTGTTCTCTTCCAACCCCGACGGTACTAAGGTACCCCAGGCCTAGGGAGTATTTTATTTTCCAACCTCTTTTAGTCCTTGTCTCTTCTTTCCTGATCACTTCATTCTTCAAGGTGCCGAAATCCTTCTTTTTCTATTAATTGTATATCCTGCTTCTGCACAAGGCCCTAAAGGAGACAGGGTGTGTGTAGCTCCACCACTTATGGTGCACCCTAGATGGTGATACACTCTCAATGGCTCACGATTGATGAGCATGGAAGTTAACGACGTCAAGGGATTCCTGATCTGGGTCCGATTTTCCCTTCTTTCGTTGATTTTGGGGTTGATCCTCTCTTCTTACCTGTCCTATCTGCCTTTCATGGCTCTACTTCCTTCCCGGTTCTCAGTCCTCATTCTTGTCGCCTATTTACCATATTCATTATTGTTTTCTTTTCTTCTTCTAATGTGTAAGTACTGTACCCATGGTACTGGTGCTGACAGGCGTCGAATCTGATGCTCCAGAGAGGAAAAATCACGCATATGATTTTTCGGGGCGTCGAACCAGAAGTCTTCGAGGAAGAAAAACCTCATGGTAACCAAGAACCAGATAATATAAGACTATTCATGAAATATCAGCTTAATTCCAGATGTCTTGTAGGAATTATAAGCAATATTGTACGAAATAGAAGGTATTCATAGTACTCTAAGATGCTGTATTTGAGCAAAAGGCACAGTTTCGAGGCAGAATTGACAAGTGAGAAATTAGCTTGTTCAGAGAGGCGTGTCAGCTTGGCGCCTAGGAACTTTTTACGTCTACGAGGGGGGACCAAGACAGAGACTAATGACTGTGGGAATCACAGAATCATAATGAAAATGGTTGGAGTGGGGAGGACGCCACCTGAAAATAATTGATTACAGGAAAACGAGACATCCAAGAGAGTTGAAATCAACACATAGATGAATAAAATCCGAAGAGGAAAATTATGATTCCAAGAAGTATCCTTATCGGAGCATATTACGCAGTACACGGACTGTGAACACAGAAACGCGGATGTCAGACATCAGCGGAAGAAGATGAAGGGGAATCCCGGAGATAGCGTACCCAAGCCATCACCAAGATAAATTAATATTAATTAATTGAACGATCAAATCACTGGCACTGGCACGAGGATGGAATTGGAAAATTGGACCAGATGAAGGCAGTGTCAGCCCTGGAAACTGCAGGTTTAAAGGAAAGCTCGTTCCGTGGATTTGAGAGAACTATGTTTCGAGAGGGAAACTTTAAATAGGGCACGAGGCCATGGAGAAGTCAGTCGATTTAGAACACTCACGCGAGGAGGGTGCTACTCCTTCGCTCGGAAATTTATAAACAAAGACCGCGCAACTGCAAGTGCAAAGTATTTATACAAGAGTGAAAAGTAAGCTAAAGGCAATAGAAGTATTTCAGTCAGGAAGATGTTATTTAGTACTGAAATGATAGGACGGAATTACGAGTGCGCAGACGCCGTAATAATAATAATAAGCCAAGTAAAGCTGATAGTTATCAAGCCGCGCAGTAACTGAAATAATGTGGTATGAACAGTAAATTACACCGTCGTATGGGTAATTTGATAAAGCGCGCAGGTCATGATCTAGTTATCAACAATGGTCACACTATATCCATGATTATAGATCATGGGATGGGAAGCCATGTCACAGGCATTGTGATATTATTCAAGTACAGACAAAGACAATGAGTAGTAGACGTGGAGGAACATTCACACTAGCAGCCGTTTGAACGAGGGTTAGCCAGGATCACGTTTGATAGAGACTTCCATTGGAGTTAGATGTCGGAAATCACACCTCTGCAACTCTGTTATCACGCAAATATGAAGCCAAAGAGGCAAATCGTGTGAAAAAGTGTCTGTGTAATATAAATGTTAATGTATGTCAGTGTTAAAAATAATATATGTATTACAAAAGTGAAAATGTGTATTATAAGAGTGAAAGGAGTATTGTGTCCACAAAGGAAATATCACATATCCATCATGATTCGTCAGTAAATGGCAAGATGGTGGGTTATATGGATTATCATGAGATTCGACCACCAGAATACAAATGTGAGTACCAATTCAAATGATATAATGTAGAACGCTAGCGATACGATACGTTTTAGTCGAAATCATGTCAAAAACAAGATGTTCAGTAAAGAACATATAGCCTACTTTCTCCTAAATGCATGGGTATTGTTATAACTCTTTGTCCTTTTCAAGGAGTATGATTGAATGTTGGTTGTAGGAGCTTGTTGAAATACAACGTGCTATAGGGATATTAAACATGAATATGAGGTGCCCTTTGCTAGTGCTACCTCTGTACCAAATTTCGTTCAATTCGGTTTCACCGTGTTTGAATTGATAGGGGGAATCGATTTGCACACATACTTGGCCACCATCTGCAAACTATTGGGCTGATGTTCTTGCAGTTTGGTCAGAATATGTTTCCCACATAAAGATATGGTGTTGCAAAATTAGGTAGAGACTAGATTATTAGGTTGGTCGTAATTACATTTTAGCTTTTAACATTTGGGTGGCCGCGATTACGTTTCCATCAAGATAGCGGTGATATAAAACATGACACTGAGGTGCCCTTTGCTAGTGCTACCTCTATACCAAATTTCGTTCCATTTGGTTTCAGCGTGTTTGAATTAATAGGGGGAATCGATTCTGACACAAATATGGCCGCCATCCGCAAACTATTAGGCGAATGACCTATTAGATTGGTCAAAGGATGCTCCCTCCATAAAGGTATGTAGTTGCAAAATTTGGTAGAGATCGGATGATTAGGTTAATCGTAATTTGATTTAAGCTTTGAACATTCGTGTGGCCGCCATTACGTTTCAGTCAAGATGGCGGCGATATAAAACATGACACTGAGGTGCCCTTTGCTAGTACTACCTCTGTACCAAATTTCGTTCCATTCGGTTCCACCGTGTTCGAATTAATAGGGGGAATCAATTTTGACATAAAGATGGCCGCCATCCGCAAACTATCAGGTGAATGACCTATTAGATTGGTCAAAGGATGCTCCCTCCATAAAGGTATGTAGTTGCAAAATTTGGTAGAGATCGGATGATTAGGTTAATCGTAATTTGATTTAAGCTTTGAACATTTGTGTGGCCGCCATTACGTTTCCGTCAAGATGGCGGCGATATAAAACATGACACTGAGGTGCCTTTTGTTAGTACTACCTCTGTACCAAATTTCGTTCCATTCGGTTGCACCGTGTTCGAAACAATAGGGGGAATCGATTTTCACACAAAGATGGCCGCCATCCACAAACTATTACGCTGATGACCTATTGGTTTGGTCAAAGGATGCTCCCCCCATAAGGGTATGTTGTTGCAAAATTTGGTAGAGATCGGATGATTAGGTTAATCGTAATTTGATTTAATCTTTGAACATTTGTGTGGCCGCCATTATGTTTCCGTCAAGATGGCGGCGATATAAAACATGACACTGAGGTGCCTTTTGTTAGTACTACCTCTGTACCAAATTTCGTTCCATTCGGTTGCACCGTGTTCGAATTAATAGGGGGAATCGATTTTCACACAAAGATGGCCGCCATCCGCAAACTATTACTCTGATGAGCTATTGGTTTGGTCAAAGGATGCTCCCCCCATAAAGGTATGTCGTTGCAAAATTTGGTAGAGATCGGATGATTAGGTTAGTCGTAATTTGATTTAAGCTTTGAACATTTGTGTGGCCGCCATTACGTTTCCGTCAAGATGGCGGCGATATAAAACATGACACTGAGGTGTCCTTTGCCAGTGCTACCTTTGTACCAAATTTCGTTCAATTCGCATTCACCGTGTTCGAATTGATAGGGGGGGGACAGACATTCAGAGTACACACACTCACACACACACACACACAGACACACACACACACAGACTCACACACACACATACACACACACAGACAGACACACTTTTTTCGCCCTGCGTTGATCTCATAAGTCTACTTTCATTTTTTGCAAAAATCGAAAGTAGGCTAATAGGTATTTTGAAGTAATATTTATACGAGATTGCCTTCCTCGTATTTGATATAGAAGCATTTGCAAATTGAGAAGGATTTGGCTTACAGCGGATTTGCGTAAGACCAAAAATGAGTCTAATAGTAAAGTTAAACAGTAACTTTATATATGAGAAAAGTCGAAATAATGAAATATTCAGCATGTTTGCATGAAGTGATAAAATTGCATCAAATCCCAGGTAATTACAAGGTAAAGATCATATGTAAGAATTATGTCATAATGTGTCAGAAAGTAAGGCTATACATGATAAAATGTAATGAGTGTAATGGAATCACACAGTAATTGTTGGATGTTATAGAGGCAGTAAAAATGCCAGTAAAACATATACCAGTATGATAAGGGATGATATGAAAATCATTAACAACGCTAGATGGAAGGGAAACTAGAAGTGTCATATGATCTGTGATATACCGACAGACCTAATATTTATGCCGCTGATATGCGAGCGATTTAAGAGTAAAATCAAGATGATTACTTAATTAATGCAAGGAACGTTTCTAGGACATTGTCAGGACCATACAGGCTAGTCTACGAAGGTTTGTATTGATGTATAGCCATGGGGCATACTGTTGTATTGACGATGGCGGATGGAGACAGACAGGCGTCTGAGCTGCCATACCAGCCTCGCGAGGGCTTTTGAGGATTAACGTTTGCCAACTCAATTAGCTACTCCTGGTAATGATCCGCATTGTGATGCGAGAATCCATTTGTACGGAAGGGTCAAGGACGCCTTACCGATAATTCATGCGTGACAGTGGCAAGCAGTAAGACCACTAGACCACGCCAGTAAAAAGCCGTATGCCGTTCCCCAGGACTTTCGTACCTAGTAAAACCCATTCCTTTGCTATATATATGTTATTGAGACACATTGAGCCAATTAATATTAACCGGTTAATAGGATGTTAAATATTTGGATATCCAGTTCATAACATGACACAAGTTTCACCTTATGCTAAATGCAAAGTGAGAGTACAACTGTAAAAATCTTCTTGGTGTGTGTGAATGAGTAATTAAGACAGCTGTGGGAGCAGGAAGCTGGTCGGCCGAGGGCCAGGCTAGGCGGCCATCATGGGTTCCTAGCGACCCGACTGTAAGCTATTGTATTCACGACGGGTGGTAGTTTTATGACTAACCCTATTGTAAAGTGTACTGGAGACTGCGCTATCATGGTCTGGCATATTAATTAATAAGAAATTGTTCATTTTGACTTCAGAAATCAATTCTTAGCATTATAAGGATGTCATATCCGACTTTTAAATGTTGAAATCGAGTGATATTTAGCCAAGTTAGCTGTTTTGACACTAACTATGCTAAAAGAGGAACTGACACATTATTTGAAGTTTAAAACCCAGTTTGAGATGCATATTTGCATACGGGTACCGTGAATGTGGATTTGATGCAAACATAACTATGAATCGACTTATATTTTGAACGACTTAAAGACGTGTAGTATCGTTATAGCAGACTAGCATTTGTTTATGTAGAAAAGAAGGTACTATTGCTAGCGTTTGTGGAGAAAGCGGAGGAAGGAAACAATACACAGAATTAAAGTACATTGTTGTACAAGTAACATATCGCAACAATGGCTAACGCATTGTTAAAACCATGAAGTAAAGTAAATATTCCATAAGCACTATGGATAGTCAGGCAATAAATACTGCAACGTCAATAATATTGAAGTGCTATTTATGTACGGTTGATGTCATGTTTATTTGATTTGTTTTGATTATTATTATTATTATTGTTTATATAGTGTGCATAAGATATGAACATTGTCAGATGACAAAAAAAGTGCATTACCATAATGAAACTGTTTAGTGAAGTGTAGAATAGGGTGTATTGAGACACCAGAGCTAGACTCATAGACTCACAGGAAGAGTTGTGGCAGCATGCCTGGTGAGGTCGAATTGCGATCTCAGCTGCGGACCACGGATGATGTAGATCAGCATTCAGTGTCCCTTTTACCATTATCATCTGTGTGATCAAAAGGTTTATTTTGATTTGTGGAAGTAAATTAAATGTAAATTGGATTTTTCATTGTTGTATAATAGCCATGATTTTAAATTAAATATTGTATTTTAGGAAGTTGTTTACCTTTTCTTGTAGAGTAGTACCTGGTAGTATTCGGATCCTGAATATGTGTTCGCATTGTGGGGAGACGCACCATGCCCCGAAAGGACGGAGCCAGTCGGGATGTGAATACATGTTCTCCACATGACGTCATATGGGTACAGTACCAAGTTACAGTACTTTTCCGTTGTAATATTTTAATTTCTTCCTCATTTTTCATTGTCACCCATTCTTGACGGGTCGGTAACCTAGATGTTAGGCCCCTTAAAACAACAATTATTTTCATTATCAAAGGACACGCAGGTAGGTCATGAGAAGACCATTCTTATCGAGAGGGATGGAACCTGTCCACCTGGTTTTCATCTGGAATGTTATGTCTTTTCAGTTGGTCAACACGATTGTAGGCAATTATAATGGGTGTCTCCCTAATCCTAAGAAAATGTACATGTGATTGATAAATGCCTTGGTATTATTAGTGGCATGTACATCTTTCATACAAGTAGATTTATTAATTTCATGTACATTCTTTCAGGATTAAGGAAACACCCATTAAAAACATCAAATTTTGATTACTGAAACAACATTGAAAAGTGGCTTCCCACATGATAATGGTTTCCATCCACTGACATGCCAGACTGCTTACAAAGAACATCCTCCCATAAAGTGACTGCAGTAACAAGGATTTTTGGAAGAACCACCCTCCGTACGGGATTCCCCTATCGGGCAACTTTCATTTATTTTGTTACGTTGCACAAAATTCAGAAAATACAAAGTAATAGGTTATACAATTAGTTGTTTTTGATTAAATTGGGAGCATAAGTTTGGTGCTTTTCAGTCGGTCAACACGATTGCATCCAAATGAGATGGGTTATTCTGTAATCCTGAAAAAATTACATGAGATGTATACTAAGGCAACACACGAGCCAACCAACTAAGGCAACACTGAAAAAGGCTTCAAACACCAAGAGCTTTGCGACATCGAGGTCATGTAGCCCCATGTACTTGGGAGAGTGTGGAATCTTTCAGATAACCTGTGTTATTCCAATGGCTGTATTAGTGTGTGTCTTTGTAATTCGCATGATTTGGAAAGAGGTGGCCGTTGCCTTAATTTAGGAACCGTCCCTGCATTCGCCTGGAGTAGAAGTGGAAAACCAAGGAAAACTACTTCCAGAATCGCTGAGGTGGGAATCAAGCCCGACTCTCCTCAGTTTTGGCTCAGGAGGCTGAGTGTATCCCGTTCTAGTCCTCTAACCAGAATAGAATTTCTTGGCACAGCCGGGAATCGAACCCGGACCTCCAGGGTGACAGCCAAGAGAGATAGCCACTACACAAAACGAGGCGGACATGCAATGTGTCTGTTGGACACAATTGAATTATGTGATTCCTACGTCTTTTGAATATTTTACTGTTTTTGAACTGGGAAATTATGTTACCGACTGCTTGGTTACACTCCATCCTGTATGTTTCATACTGTATCTACTTGTGGTCCAACAGCCGGAAGCCACTTTGGTTATTTTTAAATACACTCAACGGTACTAAAACTGTGAAAATGACATTCAGAAATGTAGGTAGACTTTCAACAAATGACTTCATTATGTATATGAATGTTCCGCTACAGAATGTATCACACTTCTAGTACTAGGGAATCAATTTTTCAGAGAAGAGGAGATGTCTATAGCCTACACGTCAAGGAAAGAGTCGCCATGGCAATGATTGCAATTCACACTCTAAGGAATCTGAGACAGCTATCACCCTGTTTCGCCTTAAAATTACCCCAATCATAACTTATGGACTAGAGACGATTTGGCTACATCTGACGAAGAGAAATTTGGAAGAAATAGAAACAGTCAAAGCAATTTTCCTGAAATGAACATTGTGCCTGTCGAAATTCACACGGTCTCGCCTCACCTACGTGCTAGCAAGAGAGATCTTCGCCTTAACATATTGCTACCATCAACCGCCGCCTATATAGAACATGTATAAGAACTCAAAGCAAAACGCAAGACATATGGCCAACGTTCTGTTCAACAGATGCCATGATTTACAGAGAATGGACTCAAGTTGGAATGAATTACGGCATGTAGTGACGCGATACGCCGTGCATGGTTTCCACCACCGGATATGCCAGTCTGAGAATTTCCACGACGCGGACGATAACTGCAGGTGTAAACTGTGTGGGACAACCTGTGACCGTTATCACCTGCTGTTGTGCTCCAAAAGGAAAGTCTCGTTGACAGATTTCTGCAATGACTGAATGTGTGGTCTTAATATGGTTGTTGTATGCACGGTCGTGTATGTATTTCTTTTGGCAGTTAGCTGCACTTATTAAATTATTATTAAATGATTTACATATACCAGGCTCCACACAGTTTTCAAGAAAGTGATCTTGTGTTTCGCAGATACCAGTCGTTTAAAACATGAAGATGTGTGTTCGTCTGCAGATGTCAAGATGAAACCATTTCTGAGCGTTGTAATCCTGTACTTTGTGACTTTCAGTATATCTCATTCCCCTGCTCTACAAGATTACAAAGATCCGCTTCAGTCATTCATCTGCGACCTTTCCCCAGCATCCCATCAACTTACTCTGTGTCATTAGAGAGTTCTGGAGTTAAATCCAGAGAATGGAACGGTATTCTTCCTCAAATTACGTAAGAGTAATCCGTTAGGCGAACCAAACCGCAATCAGCAATTTTACTAATAATCCACCTTTAGACTGCTTCGATGCAAATTTTAAGCTTTTTATAACACGCACTTTATTATCTGATTCCATAAGTTAGAATTGGATCACACGCAATATGCTGTGCATTAGGGATCACGGAAAAATTGCGTGAAGGCGATTGCATGTAGGATTTATTATGTAAAACCATTATAATTCCCAAATGACACTCTCTTCCCTTTAATATACCCTGGAAGAAAATAACCCTAAATAATATTCTAAATTACAGAGCAATTTAAATTAAACTTGAGGGGAGGATTTAATGAATAATGAAGAAACTCCGTTAAATCATTCACTGCCGTCATGGGGAGCTGCAACAAGTCAGGAGATTGGGGGTTCGAATTTTGGCGCTGACAGTGGCTATTATGTGAGTGATGTTCACCGAATTTTCCCTTAGTATCACGAAGACAAATGCTACCCTATCTCTGCCCATAAAAATTAGTTATAACACTAATCCAGTCATCACAGAAATTCAGATTTACCCGCTAGAGATATTCGCTCTCAGTTGCGCCTACAAGTTCTGGTATTTTGGGAGAGTCAGTGGCTAGCTGACCCACTGTCCAGTAAACTGAGAGCGATCAAGGGAAGTACTCGCGTAAGGCGGAGCTCTTTCCGGTCACGGAGAGAGTCCATCATTTTGTCTAGGCTAAGGATAGGTCATACAAGATCCACCCACTCCTACCTAATGAGAAGGGAAGACCCCCCCACTTTGTACCTGTGGAGCCGTTTTCACCGTGGCCCACATTTTAACCGTGTGTGTGGATCTTGCTGACTTACGAAGAAACCTTGGTTTACAGATGACACTCAAACTTATATTAGCCGATGACGCGGTGGCTGCTGATCGCGTTATCCGCTTTATAAGTGAGATTGGGTTAGGGCCAGCAATCTAAATTTTCCACTGTACATTGACTCAACGATTTGTTCGTTTTTGAATGATAATTTTTTGTTTTTCCGTAATTTTTGTATATTTGTATAATTATTATTTTTATTTAATGTTTTGTTTTATTAATCTTAGGTCTTTTCATATTTAGGTGTCCACCTCAAAATTTTAAATTCAATTCCAAATTTGTATTCTTTGATCTGTGTTAAGAGGGGCAGATGACCTCGTAGTTCCGCCCCTTAAAACAACAATAACTAACTAGCCAAAAATTGAACACACACCTAAGTACACGGGGCTGTTTAACAAGATGTCCTATGCACCTAAACTGAATTAACAGCAGCAATATAATTTGTCAGATCCGTTTACTTGTGTGGGATTATCCACGTTGTGGCGTAGTGGCTTGACTGTCAACGTGGAGGTCTGGCTATGAGTTCCAGTTCTATCAAGAAATATAATTCTGATCTGATGGATGGAACGGGGAACACTCAGCCTCGTGAGGCAGAACTAAGAAAGGGTGGGCTCAATACCAACCTCAGCCATTCTGTAAATGGTTTTCTGTGGATTTGCCCAGTTCAAATTAAGGAAAATGCTGGGATGGTTCCTAAATTAAGATCACAACCGCCTCCTAACCAAATCCTAGCACCAATAACAAACACACACATACAGCCATCACAGTGACACAGGTTATCAGGCAGATTGAACACACACCCAAGTAAACGGTATTGCATGACCACAATGTCGCAAAGGCACTAAATTAATCAACAGCAATTAACAACAACAACAACAACGTGTGAATGAATGTTGCATTTGTATGATAACCTGTGTTATATTGTATTGTTCTTAATTACTTTTTTGGGAATTGTAAAATATAATAATAATAATAATAATGTAATCTGAAAACGGAGAATAACATTATATGCGCACCTCCTCAGAATGCCAGTCAATAGATTCTCCAACCGTCTATTATCATACTTCCGTGTTAAAACTACTGTCCCCCCCTTACCTTATCCGCCCCCGAATAAAGAGAATCAGAAAGAAAGGAGGTAAACAGGGATAACGGAGAACTTGCTCCGAGAGTGGAAGTGGGCCCTAGACGAAGAGGGTGGTTTAAAATCCATACTATACAAGGATAGATAATGGAGACAAAATATACTATATTTCGGAAAAGGGAAACATATATATAACACCAAAATACACGTGGTCACACTTATGACAATGCCCCTAAAGAGGAGGACGGTGACAAGAAAATTATTGGAAAAAACAAATAATGGAAATAAAATAATGTCTTTCCTATTTGAAATTAAAGGTAAATCCGTCACCTCGGTTGGATAACCGTATATACAATTACATTAAAAATCGAGACGGGGAGTTTGTTCTCATGTGCTAGCGCAATCCAGTCTATCTGAAGTGTCATAGCGTTACCATCCAATTGTTATAATAACAGAATTAAATGCAAGGTATTCAAGTAGTCAAACACAAGTAAAAAAAAAAGAGATCACACTTGAGTCTCTATAATTATGTCCGTTCACTAACAAAACCAAGGAGATCACACATCTTCAATCTTCTCAGAGATTGCACTGCTTTCCATGCCCCGGGCTTTGGCGATTGACGCAATTATGTGGTAGTGGATGTATTGTGACAGTCCAACTGTCACAGTTAAGGTGATGCCTCTTTGGTTGGTGGAAGTGGATAAGGACTTGTCAGTGAAACAAAAACTCCGTCAGGTTCATCAAGACGAAGTAAAACCCAGCAAGAGATACGTTCACTCGGATGAAAGGAAGAAATCCCATTCCGAAATGATGAAGGCGTGATGGGCAAACAAGAAGGAAAAGAGTTGAGATCTCGCAGTCCCTAGTGGCCACTACGATAAAAGTAAAGTAAGTAATACTGTTATTGGTTTTACGTCCCTTTTAACAACTGCGGCATTTTTGGGGAGTGTAGGTCATCGGAAAGAATTCATGATGATAATTAATAAATGTAAAACAAAAATATTGAAATGCAGCCGAAATAAATCAGAAACCTCTATGGACATCAAATTGGCAGGTGAAAAACTAAAGGAAGTAGGTACTTCTGTTACTTAGGAAGAAAAATAACCAGTGATCGACGAAGCAAAGAGGATATACAAAGTAGATTAACCCAGGAAAGGGAAGCATTTCTACCGAAAAGGAATCTGTTGACATCGAATATAGATTTAGGTATTAGGAAGTCATTTTTGAAGGCCTTTCTCCGGAGCGTGGCACTCTATGGAAGTGAAGCTTGGACTATTGGTGCAGCAGAAATGAGGAGAATTGAAGCGTTTGAAATGTGGTGTTACAGGAGAATAATGAAGATCAGATGGGTGGATAGGGTTACTAACGAAGAGGTATTAAGACTAGTGGGAGAGGAGAGATGTTTCTGGCGACTGCTAATGAAGAGAAGAGATAGGTTGGTAGGACACATATTAAGAAACCCAGGAATAGGAAGCTTAGTTATGGAAGGAAGGGTCGAGCACAAGAACTGTAGGGGTAGACCAAGGTTAGAATATGTTAAACAGATTGCCTCAGATGTCGGGTGAGGTACCTATGTAGAGATTAAGCGATTTGCTCAGGACAGGAATGCATGGAGGGCTGCATCAAACCAGTCAAAAGACTGAAGACTCAAACAACAACAGGTCATCGGCCTCGTGTACTAGGTTTTGTGTTGAACTTGTCTGGTAAACTGTGTTTATGTTTTGGCTGTACTAGTGTGTGTTCTGTATTACGAACAAGGATGGGGTACGTGCCCCGGGACTTAAAGTACTGTCCTGGCATTTGCAAGGAGGAAGTGTGGAAAACCCGGGGAAAATTCACGATGGGGATAGCCTCTGTCAGTGCCGGGATTCAAACCTCGTAGCCCCCACGGCCGTGGTGCATGGTCTAACAAGCACGGCTACGCCGCGGGATAATACCTAATTGTAATGACGGTGGTGGAGTTTATAACTGTTAACATTAGAGTCTACTGTCGACCAAAATATTATGTGCACTCGAGTTTGAAGGCTGTTTGTGAAGTAACCAATAGACCTACATAAAATTCAATAACATCATCATTTTCGTCGTTCTATTTTACGTTAGTTAATGTACGTTTGGAATTTTTAATTTATATTTCAATATTTTTTATCGCAATTTGAATACAAAAAGTGCCCGTTTTTAAGCGTGTTTCAACTATGCGTCACATTTAAGAATTATTATCTCACAAACCCGTCATCAGATCGAATCCAAATTTTAACACAATATACATTGGAATGTTGTATAACTGGTTTATTAATTTCAAAAATTGTTGTGTCCAAAAAACAAAGTTGTTATTATTTTTGTAAGGTAACTTTTTCTCGGCTCGGGGAGGTTGGAAAATGTAGTTCTTGGTTGTGTTGTAATCCTTATACATCAAAAAGGTAAGCTGTATGATTGTGAAATACGTAAATTAATTCACTTATTTTATATAGGTTTGTATTTGTACGGGGAATTAAAACATGGTTCACCAGTTAGACGCTCCGGTGAAAGCTGTACAACGTTGCCAAGATGGGCTCCATCACGCGTCATGGCGCGCCTCGCTCGGAAGTAATGGGCTCCACATCAGCAACGCTGTACAGCATTTCCCGGAGCGGCTAGCAGGTGAACCATGTCTTAATTCCCCGTACAAATACAAACTGATATAAAATAAGTGAATTACTTAACGTATTTCACAGTCATACAGCATAACCTTTTGATGTATAAGGATTACAACGCAACCAAGAACTACATTTTCCAACGACCCCGAGCCGAGGAAAAGGTACCTTACAAAAATGATAATAACTTTCGTTCTTGAACACACAACATTTTGAAATTAATAAACCAGTTATACAACATTCCAATGTATATTGTGTTAAAATTTAGATTCAATCTAATGAAGGGTTTGTGAGATAATAATTCTTAAATGTGACGCATGTTTGAAACACGCTTGAAAACGGGCACTTTTTGTGTTTCAACTGCGATATAAAATATTAAAATATAAATTAAAAATTCCAAACCTACATGAACTAACGAAGTACTGAAAGCAGACCTGGATATTACGATCGATCTGCTACACCCGCTGTTGGAGAAGATCTGGAAGGAGGAGAAAATACCAACCGACTGGAAAAAGGGGTTGATAGTCAAGTTGCCGAAGAAAGGGGACACCACAAACTGTAACAACTGGAGGGGTATCACCTTGCTGTCCATTCCAAGCAAAGTGCTGGCGAGAGTCATCCTGAATCGTATAAAAGACTGCGTAGAAAAAAGGCTTCGGAAGGAACAGGCTGGATTTCGACAACATCGCAGCTGTGTGGATCTCATCAACACCCTCCAAATCATCCTGGAGCAGAGTGTGGAGTGGCGGAATACCCTTTACCTCACATTTGTTGACTTCGAGAAAGCCTTCGACTCCGTAAATCAAAGAAGACCCTCGAGGAATATAAAATTCCAACAAAGATCATCAGAATCATGGAAGAGATGTACGAAGGGGATGAGTAACAGGTTCTTCACGAAGGCAAATTAACAGAAAAGATAAAGGTCAGTTCCGGAGTGAGACAGGGGTGTGTCCTTTCCCCCACTCTGTTCCTGTTGGTCCTGGATAGTGTGATGAAGAAGGTAATGGGAGGACGGAAGAGGGGTATTCAATGGGGTATAAATGACAGGCTTGAAGATCTGGATTTCGCAGACGACATTTGTCTTATGGCACAACGGTACCGAGACATAGAAGATAAGCTGGGGAGGTTGCAGGGAGAAGCAGAACGTGTAGGACTGATGATCAACACCAACAAGACCAAAGAGATGAGGATAAATTCTGACATCACGACTAGTTTGACAGTCAACGGAAAGGACATTGAGCGAGTTGAGTCCTTCCTCTACCTTGGAAGTATAGTCACAAATGATGGGGGAGCAGAGGAAGATGTTCGAAGCCGTATCAGGAAGGCAAATGGTGCCTTTGTTCAGCTCTACCCCATCTGGAGAAATAGAAACATTTCCAGGAAGACCAAGCTCCGCCTTTTTAATAGCAACGTAAAGTCGATTCTTCTCTACGGCTGTGAAACATGGAAAGCCACGAAACCGATCAACAAACAGCTACAGGTGTTCATTAACAGATGTCTGCGTCGCATCATGAATGTGAGGTGGCCAGATATAATCTCAAATGAAGATCTTTGGACCATCACCAGTCAACAACCGATTAGCATCCAGATCAAGGAGAGGAAATGGCGCTGGATTGGTCACACACTAAGGAAGCCGGACGGAGCTATTGAGAGGGCGGCGCTAGACTGGAATCCTCAAGGCGCCAGGAAGCGAGGTCGACCTAAAGAAGACCTGGAAGAGGACGATCAAAAATGAAATTGCAGAGGTGGACAAGAACTGGAGTCAAGTGAAGAGAATGGCCAGGAACCGTACTGCGTGGAGAAATTTCGCCAAGGCCCTATGCTCCGGAAGGAGCGGCAGGAATTAAGTAAGTACATGAACTAACGCAAAATAGAACGATGAAAATGATGATGTTATTGGATTTTATCTAAGTCTATTGGGTACTTCACAAACAACATTCAAACTCGAGTGCACATAATATATTGATCGACAGTAGGGTTGAAGTACTGTAGTTGCCCCACGACGTGAAATGAGGCACCATCTTGGCATTGGCCTGGATCGAGTAAATAAAACCGTAGAAAATTCCACAAAACCTTGTGATTACCGAGATTCTAACCATCAAACAACAGACCTGTTGCAGGTCCCCATTGCAGTCTTGAAGTGTGTCCCAACGCACTCGACTAAGACACTGAGTAGTTCTATGACCATTGCACAGCAGGTCATTCCATCATCATCTGGGCAGAAACAGACCCATTAAATCTCTATCATGGATCGATACAGAATTTAGATTTATGGACACACGGCCTGACCGCTAATGGCATATTGGTTAAGGATGATAATTAAGCTGACACACAAGACCTGCAGCTATCACTCAGTGATCGAGTTGCAGTAGCTCAATGCTTCAGGCACACGTGGTTCATCAAGGAAATGCACTGGCAGTATAGCTTCCAGAACCAGTATCAATCCGCTACAGGTCGTAATAGTCGAGTACAGCTGGAATGGTTTTGTTCCAAAAACTGTGCTATGGTTAGCTTTTTGTAAATCGTTAGAAAAGCACAAAAAAAATCTAAACACTAAATTTTAGAATAATTTGCACGATCATTTTGTCGGAAAACTCAAAAAAACGTTGAAAAGCGTTTTTCTCTGAATCGACGTATTTTAAAGAAAAGTTTTTTGAACACAAAATGTAGAGGACATTGCCACCTACAATTCGTCTCATTGAGGTCATGTCATACGTTTTGAAATGCAGAAGCTAGGTGGCGCCAAAGTTTCCAAAAAAGTGGTTTTTTTTCACTTTTTGTCCTAGAAAAAATAGTTTTTTCACAAAAGAGTGAATCAGAAATGTGTTCCTCTCAAAATTGACTGCAACATTTATTTAAACGTTTGTTTCCTCTGACTTACCGTTCCAAAGTTATAGCGCAGCAAATGCAACGCTGCATAGTCAAGGCTACTATTGTTACTGCGGAGAGAACGGTGGGCATAATATAGACAGGGACCGGTGTCGGACAGCTGCCTAAGGCTCGGTCAAACAGGACGCGGGCTGTGCTTGTTAATTAGCTCAATCATATCTATTTCAAGCGCAACGTATCAATCATAACTGTACACATATTAACCTTTGTGCCATCTGAATAGTACAATTTTCACACTTCGGCAGACTAGGCCTATAACATTGGCACGGTGAGACGGAAGAAAAAAAATTTTCAATAAATGTTGTAGACAATTTTGAGAGGAACAAATTTCCGATTCGCTCTTTTGTGAACAAGACTTATTTTCTAGGACAAAAAGTGAAAAAAACACTTTTTTGGAAACTTTGGCGCCACCTAGCTTATGCATTTCAAAACGTATGACATGACCTCAATGTGACGAATTGTAGGTGACAATGTCCTCTACATTCTTTGTTTAAAAAATTTTCTTTAAATATGTCTATTCAGAGAAAAAAGCTTTTCAATGTTTTTTTTTTTTTTTTTTTAATTTTCCGACAAAATGATCGTGCAAATTATTCTAAAATTCAGAGTTGAGCTTTTTTGGGCTTTTCTAACGATTTACAAAAAGCCAACCATAGCATAGTTTTTGGAACAAATTGTTTTTTTTTTTTTTCTGTGCAGCTGTCCTGTACTATAAGCTCTCCAGATTGCATCTACTGTAATAGTAAACTAGATAATGCTAATCACATGGGGTCCAAAATAGACAGTCTCTTCAAGAGCACATGAGGGAGAGATATATCCTTAAAATATTGTTGCGATGATCCTACAAATTGAAAAAATGGAAGCTGGTAGTAAGTTTGTTTGAAAATATCCTCCAAGCAAAGAAGAAAGATCTGGATCGCCAATACGGAAGACTGCCCTATAAATAAATAAATAAATTAAAAGAATATTATTAACTAGCATTACCCGTCGCGGCTTCACCTGCGAATATTCTAGTTGTAAAGAGTACACTTAGCAAAATCTCAATCATGAATGCTATGACTGATTTATCCTTGGTATGAATAATCAGACTTTATCAATTCAGCTACTGGTGCAGTGGTTAGGGGTTTGTCATTCCTTCATAAGTATATCAGAGCGAAGTTAGTTTTCTGGGAATATCACAGACACTGTTAATTTAAGGGCCCTTAAATGTGGTTTTCGGAGACCCTTTATAGTCGGGTGAAAAAGACCTTTCGTACCACAATCACACGTGAAAATTGCGTGAACAAATTCTAGAGTGCCCCTTGACTCCCTTAAGCGCATTATACTGTATGCATTGATGAATTTTACAGCTTAATTTGGTTCAGTGATAACCTTATAACCGTCTGGAAACTTTCACAGTAATGTAAAAATTGGAATTGCATTGCGTCTTACAGAAATAGATGGACCAGTGAGATTCTGTTACCATGGTTACCGTGTTACGTTCTTTCATTATTTCATTGTAAATATACATGTTTTAAGGTATTTATTTACTTGTGAGGCATTTAAAGAGTAAGTGAGTGGGTTTCGCTTGCGCATTGGGTTATGCTGAACCTGTAGGTACCCCATATGTGTAGGTTGGTGTTAATTGGACCTTATTTTCGGTACAAAACTGGAATGGTACCTTAGCAGAATAATATAGGGAGGGATATTGAATCACTAATTGTTCATTAATAGTACATTATGCAACGAGCCTATAATGGCTATACGTGTGTCTTAATTACCATTATAGGCAAGTTGCATACGACTGTTTATGTTTGACGATAATTATAAATTTATTATATGTTTTAACATAAATATTCATAAATATATGTTCAGTCACCTGCATTTTGTGATCGGGTGCTGCGCTGGGTAGGATATCTCTGTTCTCCAAGCTCTCTGGCCGACCGACGCATGCACTCTGTGTGCTTCAATGCCATATGTTCAGATTGTGCACCAGTATTCAGTAAAACTGTTACCGAAGTCGTTTCAAAACAATGCGCTGTGTAGAAATTGGATTTGGGGATATTAAGGTACAGTGCTATTTCTTGTCTCATATTCACCAGCTTATTTACGCGAACATATGGACGGTGCACTTTCGGTAATTTTTATAGACATGTTGGATTTTGAGCACATGCGCGAAAGTATCCTTATCTAATTGGTCAAACAACAGTTTCTTGAGCTGTGATTGGTGGGAGAAACTGTTTCATAATGAAAAACAAGATGTTCAGTAAAGAACATATAGCCTACTTTCTCCTAAATGTATGAGTATAGTTATAACTCGTTGTTATTATCAAAGAGTATAATAGAACTATTCTTTGTTGAAGACCTTAGAAACGATTTACCTCTACCAAACGCTACAACCTAGATAAAAACTGCTACCATCATTGAAGAAAGAAAGATAAGAAGTATCTAAAGAATGTTATGGATCTGGAGACATAATCGACCGGACTGGCGGCGTGGCTCAGCGGTAACGTTCTCGCTTGCTGGACCGTATGTTTCAGGTTCGTATCCTGGCGCAGTCAGCTGGCATTTGAGGGTGCACAAATGCGAGGGAGCCGTGTTAGTAGATTTACTGGCACGTTAAAGATCCCCTTCGGGACAAAATTCTGGCACC
Source organism: Meconema thalassinum (assembly GCA_946902985.2). Taxonomy (NCBI): domain Eukaryota; kingdom Metazoa; phylum Arthropoda; class Insecta; order Orthoptera; family Tettigoniidae; genus Meconema; species Meconema thalassinum. Next base: position 163,770,563 of record OX336393.1, on the reverse strand, counting down.
CCGGCGTCTCTAAAAGCAACAGTAGTTAAAAGGGACGTAAAACCAATAACATTATTATTATTATTATTACATAATCGGCCTGACGCGGGCAACATCCAACTTTGAGTTGAGGCATGTCTTTACACGTCTGGCTGCGTATGACTTTCACAACCCTAATTGAATTAACAAATCTTTCCATGACCCTACAGAGACGTGTGTATAGGCTACCAACTATGTGGATATTTTCGATTGCTATTTGGCTGAAATAGAAGTATTAATTAATATCCTGAACTAGCACCAACGGTAGAGTTCAGATACTATGTGAAATCGTTTTGTTCTTTACTTCAATTAACATTTTCAAATAACGCACAATAGGATGTTACAAACCCTTTAAAATAGAAAGTAAAAATGTATCGTAGTATCATCTTGTCATTCTTCAAATTCGATGCGCATAGAATGCAAATGGTATAGTAATCAATGGAGCCCCACGTAGACTAGTCGTGATATCTAGTGGTGAAATATCTAGCAATATAATCCTAACAGAGCGAGTGCATTCTAGCGGCCAGAAGAAGAAACTTTTCAATAAAATCTGGTCGGCGTGCAGTTACCTTTTTGGCAGCTAGATGTCTCGAGTAAATCTGCTGGCGAATTATGTTTTAATTAAATATATATTTTACACCATAATATGCACAATATAACGCTTAATTTTAAAACATCTGAGTCATTACAAAACAATAAAAATATAAAATTTCAAGCAAAAAAACTAGCTCTGATCGGGTTTGAACCATAGGCGTTTGAGCGATAGGCTAACGCTCTACCACTGAGCTAATTGTGTCAACGAATATCGTTCTATATAAAATGACTTACATAGAACTTGTTAGCAAATAGTGATTTATACTAAACGATTTCATCACTGGAGTATATTATTTATATATAAAGCATTTCATACAAAGTTTATTTATTTTATATCAGTACGCTATATTGCATGCAATACTCAAATTAGTGAAATATAAGTCAGGTACAAGATATCCGCTGCCATCTTGTCTTATTACTAAATCAGCTCAGCTTTTTAAAATCACGTCTGCACTATAGTATTACAAAATAAACTTTTAATTTCGAACGTGCCTCTTCCTTTAGAACAGTTAAAACGATTCTCGGCTCGATAATCGGAACTGGTGGGTCCCATGATATGGATTATAAAGTTTGCATAATTCGCACGGCCGCCATCCTGAAATGGTATGGCGGACGACCTTGTAGTTTGGTCACAAGACGCATCCTATACGAAGGTATGTTGTTACCAAATTTGGTAGAGATCGGATGATTTGGTTAGTCGTTATTTGATTTTACGTTTTGAACGTTTGAGTGGCCGCCATTCAGTTTTAGTAAAGATGGCGGCGATATAAAACATGACACTGAGGTGTCCTTTGCTAGTGCTACCTTTGTACCAAATTTCGTTCAATTCGCATTCACCGTGTTCGAATTGATAGGGGGGGACAGACATTCAGAGTTCACACACTCACACACACACACACACACACAGACACACAGACACACACACACACAGACTCACACACACACATACACACACACAGACAGACACACTTTTTTTCGCCCTGTGTTGATCTCATAAGTCTACTTTCATTTTTTGCAAAAATCGAAAGTAGGCTAATAGTGTTATAATGACCATCATTATGATACAGTTTTCAGACATATAATAGTCAGGGTCGAACATAAACACAGTTTTTATGGTCTTCGGTAAGCTTATCCCAAGAAGCTTTGCTGGTATTCAATCATTATTCAAGTATTTTCTGACCAAATGAGAGCTGTCCAGGATTACTGCTTACTGTATTTTCTTATGGATGTTCAGTGGTAGGTTCAGTTGGTGTAGAGCAGTTATTAGCTGTTTTTGTATTACTCCTGTGGCTGAGATTATAACTGGGATGACAGAGACTAAGTTATTTGTTGTTTCCAAATACGTTTTATTTCTGTTGGCAAGTCCATTGTAATGCCATGTCTTGTGGTTCAGATTCCACGCAAAAAGGAGGGCCCGTGGCTCATGATCGCAACAGTAACGGGCACATAAAACTACAAGTGTCCTTTCTTCCTTCCTTCCCCGTTTCCTTACTTACTTCCTTATTTCGTTCCTTTCTTACTTACTTCCTTTTCTTCCTTCCTTCCTTCCTTCCTTCCTTCCTTCCTTTCCTTCCCTCCTTCCTTCCTTCCTTCCTTTCCTTCCCTCCTTCCATCCTTCCTTTCCTTCCTTTCTTCCTTCCTTTTCTTACTTCCTTCCTTCCTTTCTTCCTTCCTTTTCTTGCTTCCTTCCTTCCTTCCTTTCCTTCCTTTTCTTACTTCCTTTCTTCCTTCCTTCCTTCCTTCCTTCCTTCCTTTCTTTCTTCCTTCCCTTCCTTCCTTCCATCCTTCCTTCCATCCTTCTTTCCTTTTCTTACTTCCTTCCTTCCTTCCTTTCTTCCATCCTTTTCTTACTTTCTTCCTTCCTTTCCTTCCTTCCTTTCTTCCTTCCTTTTCTTACTTCCTTCCTTCCTTCCTTTTCTTACTTCCTTCCTTCCTTTTTTCCTTCCTTTTCCTCCTTCCTTTCCTTCCTTTTCTTACTTCCTTCCTTCCTTTTTCCTTCCTTTTCTTACTTCCTTCCTTCCTTCCTTCCTTCCTTTTCTTCCTTCCTTTTCTTACTTCCTTCCTTCCTTTTCTTACTTCCTTCCTTCCTTTCTTCCTTCCTTTTCTTACTTCCTTCCTTCCTTTCTTCCTTCCTTTTCTTACTTCCTTCTTTCCTTCCTTTCTTTCTTCCTTTTCTTACTTCCTTCCTTCCTTTCTTCCTTCATTTTCTTACTTCCTTCCTTTTCTTCCTTCCTTCCTTCCTTCCTTTCTTTTCTTCCTTCCTTCCTTTCTTCCTTCCTTTTCTTCCTTCCTTTTCTTACTTCCTTTCTTCCTTTCCTTCCTTCTTTCCTTCCTTTCCTTCCTTCCTTTTCTTCATTCCGTCCTTTCCTTACTTTCTTCCTTTTCTTCCTTCCTTCCTTTTCTTAGTTTCTTCCTTCCTTCCTTTCTTTCTTCCTTCCTTCCTTTTCTTACTTCCTTCCTTCCTTCCTTTTCTTGGTTCCTTCCTTCCTTCCTTCCTTCCTTTCTTTCTTCCTTCCTTCCTTCCTTTTCTTACTTCCTTCCTTCCCTCCTTTTCTTGCTTACTTCCTTCCTTCCTTTCTTTCCTCCCTTCCTTCCCTTCCTTTCTTTTCTTACTGCCTTTCCTTCCTTTATTCCTTCCTTTTTCCTTCCTTTTCTTCCTTTTCTTACTTCCTTCCTTCCTTTCTTCCTTCCTTCCTTTCCTTCCTCCCTTCCTTCCCTTCCTTCCTTCCTTCCTTTTCTTACTTCCTTCCTTCCTTCCTTAATTTTCTTCCTTTTCTTACTTCTTTCCTTCCTTTTCTTCCTTCCTTCCTTTCCTTCCTTCCTTCCTCTTCTTCCTTCCTTTCCTTCCTTCCTTTTATTCCTTCCTTCATTTTCCTACTTCCTTCCTGCCTTCCTTTTCCTACTTCCTTCCTTCCTTTCCTTCCTTCCTCCCTCTCCGCTTCCTTACTTCCTTCCTTCCTCTCTCTCTATGTTCTTACTCAATGTTTTGTCCTATTTGTACTTTCCGTGACCTAATAGCTTAAAACATGCACAGGTCGTTAAAATCCGAATCTCACTTTACGGTTCTCGTGGCGGTTTGTGCCTAGATTAATATGCAGCCCATCTTACATATAGCCTGCCGACATATTTAGAGCGGCTCTTGCATCGTGTACAGGAACTGCAAACAGTACGGTGTCTTTGATCTGCTCACTCACTGCAATGAAAGGGTGGTGATGATGAAGACGAGTAAAGGAGATTCCATGCCACTATGTAGTTTATTCGCCCTGACGACGAAGAGCGCTGTTTGAACACACAAACCATTGAACAAATTCTCTCATCGCAAAGGGACTTGAAATATTATCAAGGCTCTTTGCACAGAGTTTAATGACCATTAAATATATCCTCCTCTTGGTGCTGCAATTATGAGGACACAGATACTTCCATGTCAGATCGAGTTCTAGTCACGTACAAAGATGGGTAATTATGTGTAGCATACAAGGAAACCTTGCAAAGGATTATTCTGAAAGTTTGCACTCTAACTGGCTGGACTACTATGAAATCGTCATTAATAGTATGACCCCAAAATTGCCAGACTTTTCTCAAGTTAACACCGATGGCACTTGACGTGTTCCAGGTGATACGAAACGAGGTGACTGGGGAGACTGTTAAAAGATTATTAAAATATTAGAAATTTTACTATAAGGTGATTTTCTATTCACAGGAGCGCTTCACGCGTAAGGGTCACTCGGTGGCTTCCAGATGGTAACCGCGGTGAACAGAAGTCAAAACGTCTGCAGCACCGATTTTCTCCTAATGGATTTTGGAACTTAAAAGGTTCATTCTGGTTCCGTATTGATAAACTAATTAGTATAAACTGGCTAAAAGTTCCGCCTGATCAATACTTTTTTTACTAACAGGTACCCACGGCTTCGCTCGCGATCAACACAATGGGGACGATGCATCATTGCTTATAATTGGTCTATTCTATTACAGCAATCGCGGCTACAAATGGGTCCATTTTAATTCTGAAAATTCTAATACATACAGTATATTGATATGAGCAGCAAGGTGGAAATTTCATATATTTGTGAAAGTCTGCAGGGTATGATGTTACATTATGTGAACACATTTGAAAATTACATTTTTGGTTTTGCCATCTTCTACAGAGACATAACGATTTTGTTGTCCGGATACTCGTGATCACGCCACATACAGATGCCCATGGAAAAAAATGGTTTTGTCTAAATGTACACCTGCTGCTGTTAAGTTTGTGTCATTGCGCTTTGTTAATAGAAATTGCGAATATTGCTTGAAGAGGGAACTGCATTCTTGCACACTGGAATGGCCAATCTATCGGAATATGGGGAATTAAAAGTATTTTCCTTAATCTATTCAGGGTGTAATTTTGCCACAATTGATCACTGTGTGGCCATTAGTGGGACTTGTTTCGAGGCCTAATTAATAGTTTTAAAAGACAAATCAGAGCCGGCATAGCATACAAATTAACCTCTTGCAATTTGCCAATGTAATAAGTTATGTTATTAATCGGTGCTCAAACCAGACGGATTAGAGGCCAATCTCTGCCTTTGAAAGTGTTGAAGTTATGCACTTCATAAGTTTTATATTATCAAGATATAATTTCAGCGCAGTGACTTCATTGGTTTTATTATCTTTTTATATTTCTACATTATTGGTTGAGTATTGAGGTATTAACTGTTCCATCATTACTGCTGATACCAACAGGTTTTCATGGTGTTCTGAACTGTTGCTGTCCTACTGTACCCGATAATCCGGAAAAGTATCCTGTTGGAATATCCATTGCCCCCGCTGGATTGCCTATTTCTAACTGCACCGGCATATACTACATTAGAAATCGCTTCCAACATGGCCTTTAGGGATTTACAGACAGCAGTTACCAGAATATTGTGGATCAACAACCAACTACACGGGGCACTCACCTTTACTTACCTCTCAGGGACTGGGAATTCAGCTTCGACTACACTACATCCACAATATTCTTCACCTTATATTTAAAATGAATCACTCTCCAACAACAATGGTAAACAATCTGAAAAAAATTTATTAACAATAGGGTAAACTAATCTACTATAAACAAAATAACAATAAACGAATTTAACAATAGACATTAAAATTAAAATCACGCAATCATTCACACCTCCTTTCAACTCTACATCTTACTACAATGCTGTATTAAAAATTATGAGTATACAATCTTGGCTTGTTCTAGGCCTACACTGCGTAACAATAAAAACGTTTAATGAAGTCTCTTAATGGCATTCCAGACACATGGTTTCATTCACAAGCCTGCGTTGTAGAACGCACGTGCAGCAACTTTGTTTCATCAATGAAATACCGGCACCACGCCGTACTCGAAACTGGTTTTTGCAATGAATACAAGGCGGTGGGTTTACACCTGCTTATATTATGTCATCGCTCTCCAACATAACGGTGAATCATTCTCGCTAGTCCACAGAGTCTGCTTGTGTGTGAGTTTATTAAAAACACGTAAAATTAACATTTAGATCTTACATAAGTTCACATAGCTACTCTGTTTCTTAAACAATCATACTAACAATTTGTATACACTCTTTCATTCGCACCCCACAATTGTTCTAGACCAATTCGGTTCCACATTTTCTCTTAACAATGAACAATCATACACACCAAAATCATCCGCTCATAAAACACAGGCTATTCCAAAACAATTGATTAATAAATCTTACTAAATTATTTAACTAATTAAATCATTTCCACAAAAATATTTACATGTAATATGTTTATAATAATATCCATTATCTAGTGTTGCTAAAGCGACACTTTCGAGATTCTAACTTCTCGGTTACAATATAATTCTTAACTAAATATATACACTGGTTTTTCACATAACCATCCTTCTCTAACGTTCTGTAGTTTTGATATACTGCTTACACATCGTCTTATATAGGTTTCATTACATTATCGGTATAATACAGTCGACTAATTAAGGTAAACTGTACGTAATTACATAACTTCGGGTTTAATAAAATTTAATAATTGTATTATAGACATGAGTAGACAATCTTTCTCAAGTTGCATTTCCGCTGAAACTCTCCTGTTAACACAGCTAAATCGTTAATTCACATAAACTGGACTACTTGTATATAACGGCTCTTATCATGTTACATGCCTTTTTATCAAAGAACAACAATACTTTGACTTCCTTAAAATGCGGAATTCCCTCGCATGAGCACTCTTCATAGCTCTACAAATCCTCATATAACAGTATATATGGCATAAACAATTATCATCTACTATGTTAAACAATAACCAAAATGGATTAATTGTTATTAACATATCTTATGTAGGAACTTCTCTCAAATACTGGCACGACCCTCAGTATCATTGCACATGACTACTGGACTACAATTATACATGCGTAAGTTCTTCAAACGAAACTTCCAATTGTAATGAACGATATTAGACAGTCGTGATTAACCTCCTAAAGTTTACTCCACAACAAGATAATTAACTGTTAACTCGTCTGTCGCAAATACATGTAATAAAAATAATACTCCTGTCTCATCTCACTTGTCAAGCATTAAATTGTTTATCGTTGTAATATAATGTCGACAAAATGACGTGATGTTACACAAATAGCATAAAATAACACACATGTTATTTATATTGTCAGATAGAATTCAATCCTGACCGGGATAAACTAGCTTTGAATTCCTAGCCAAAGATTTGAATAATCTTCTATCAAAAGGTATTTCCTCTAGCATATTAAATGAACAAAGCTCTTAGCTCTACAAAGAATAAATAAGGTTTGTCAATGTCGTAATGTTTTTCCACTCTACACAAAGAATGTTCATAGGGATTAAGACTTCGGTCTTAACAAACGACTAGTATTTCTTAGATCGTCGACAGTTTATGTACAATAATGATATAACAATATCATTCGATGTTTCTTCTTTTCTTGAAGTTATATGTTGTTACATTAAAGTGCTCAAATAAAATTTAATAAGAATTTAATTTGAAGCTATGACACAATGTCAGAATACTTGGTTTAAATGAAATTATTAAAATTCGAGAGTCGAAACGACTAGTCTCCTATGAGGCAATATGATTCCTCAAACAAAATGTTAATGTCAGTTCCACAACTGATCCGTAGAATAAAATTGAAAAATAGATGAAATGCAATCATCTTCTAAATAATCTTGAAGTATAAAAATCTCAACACACATCTGAAGTGTAAAATACATAAAAGCACTGAAATACATGAAATGTGAAAATATAGAAATATGGAATAAGATCGCTGAAAATATGGAATAAGATCGCTGGCTCAGAATGTTACTAATCAAGCTCTATATAACAATTGAGATACACTAATACCTTATTTGGACGAAAACTTGAAGATCTATGTAAGTATTCCCACAATACTTTAGATGTTTCCTCAGTACAAGACACTGATATGGATCTGCTTTCGAACCTCGGATCTGCGACCTCAGAGATAAGAAACGCCCCTCTCTGGAATTCACCAACATTCGCCTGGGCTCGAACGACATCCTTCTGGCAAATTCTTCAGTGTTGCTTTGCTACCTTTCCCTAGCATCTTGACAAATCTCTTCTGTAAAGTCTTCATTCTCCGTCGTAAATCTGTATCAGCTTCATCATTGGAATATAATTATGGAAATATTCATATAAATGGTGAATGAAATATTTCCATTGCTAATTGATGTTATATTAGTTTTCGAGATGGACCGTACACTACGTCTGTATTAAAGAATACGTTGTCTAACGAAGCTCCATCGAATATATCTCTGGCGCATGACTATTTAGTTCATCATATCAACAATGTTAATTATGCTGAATGATAAGGTTTGAAGAATAATAATAGTCATTCTGTTAATGTTTATGTGTTGCGCCAATATTAAAAGTTCTCCGCTACTGTTCACTTGAACTGCGTTCGCCAACTTCACGTTGCAATTTATAATGATATTCAGCTTTATTTCCAACGCATTTGGAAATCTAACTTGACAGGCTTATATTGTCGAAACGGTGAATATTAAAACGCTCGACTTTTCACAATATATAGTATGCGACCTGTTCTTTATATATATTCGCTTATTTAACTTCAGATCTCAATTATATAAGAGATATAATCAATTCAATGTTCCTCGCAACTTCACGTAGAATGGAAGTGCGGTGACCTCCTACGTCCCACCTAGCTATCCTCGCGTCTCCAAACGTCGACAGTCGTCGCACTCGGACTAAGCCTTGGGATCTCCGTTAACCCAGTAAAAAACACTTCCTCAATCTTCAAAGACTGCTGGAATAAGAACCTCGATCCTTGGATCTCCCCCTCCAAGTCGAATTTTTGGTGGCCATATCAATCTCCCACCATAATTTTAGCGCCTATATTACTGATGCTTATTACTGCGTAGATTAACCGATCTGCGGTTTTTAAAGTATCAGACATAATTTCTTTTAATATTCTCTTCATTACCAAATAAGAAAATCTTCTTCTAAGGACCTAAATGCATAATTTCATCATATTGTGTAATTAAAGTTGATCCCGTCTTCAATAAGACCTGTTCTCATTGGCTCTGGGCTGGGATCCATTAGCATAATTTATAACAATATTTATAATATTAAACTCCAAACTCGCTGTTGCTATGATAAATATAGCTTTCTAGAAGCGTCCATTGTGCAATATATCACGTGATCGGACTCTCCCACAGTCTCGAACTTGTAACACTACACTCCCGTTCCACACTTCCAGAAATTATATTTGCTAGTTACATTTTATCATGGGGACGGAAAATACTCTCATTTTGTCCCTGAAAATCCACAGCCTGCTTCCAGCCTACTGACCGGGTCAGGGAATGGAATGAATGAAGCCCCCATCTAGCGGCGAGGATATGAACTGTGGCGGCTGCCGAAGCCTGTCGCACTCCCCTGGGGCAATGATTAAATGAATGACAGATGAAATGAAATGATAGTGGAGAGTGCTGCTGGAATGAAATTGCGACAGGGAAAACCGGAGTACCCGGAGAAAAACCTGTCTGCCTCCGCTTTGTCCAGCACAGATCTCACATGGAGTGACCGGGATTTGAACCACGGACCCAGCGGTGAGAGGCCGGCGTGCTGCCGCCTAAGCCACGGAGGCTCACCATTTTGTCCCTAAATAATTCAATTTAAGGGGGCAGTACTGAACCGGTACATTTGTGTTTTCAACAGTATCTAACGACCACAGTGAGGCGTCTATTGAAAGTGTTTTATAGGCCTAGTTCATAAGACTTTTGACACCACTCACATTAGGCGTAAAATGTTTGAATCTCTCTTTATGGTGCACCATACAAGATTCAATATTAAGGGAATTTTAAGGGTTACACAAAAAAAATATCTTGTATCTTTTTCTGTCTTATCAGCTGATGAAGGGGCCAAAACTATTAATTAGGCCTCAAAACATGTCCCACTAATGACCACACAGTGATCATAATTAATAAAAGTATTGATCAGCCGGAACCTTTAACCTGTTTTTCCCAATGGATTTGTCTTTAACGATCAAACAACCTGCATATGTTCCCAGAGTTAAACTCGTACTGTTCCAGTGTGGGATTAACTCCACTTCAGCCCGACTTTCAAACTTCGGGTACAGAAACTACAGATCTTTGGCATCTGCACGCGTCGGGTGGTCTCGTGAAGTTAAAATCACCCGGTGCAAATGGTTATTATTATAATAAATCACGTTTGCATGATCTCTAATAACAAATAAGGTACGTTAGGTTGGGTTAGGTCATGTTAGCTTTGCATAGGTTAGGTTGCATTATCTTAAGTTACGTTGCGTTATCCTAGGTTAGTTTAAATTGGTTGATCCTAGGTCTCTCTATCTATCTATCGTATGGCTTTTAGTGCCGTGAGTGTCCGAGGACATGTTCGGCTCGCCAAAGACTGTAGCTGCTTCAAACGGACACCCCTAGGGTGAGCTACAAGTTCCGTTCAATTTCAAGTAGTTCAAACTCTAGCAACCAGATGTCAGTGATACCTAGTGGTGAACGTTGGAACTTTGATAGAGCGTTACAACGAAATCTAACCTAGAAATTTAGCTCCACACAAGTTTAGTCTGTGGAAGGACCTTTTACATGCCATAAATCTATGACATGGGACTGCTGGCTTTTCTTCCCCTCCAAAGGGAGGCATACTGAAGGATTTTAACGCTCTTAAAAAATCCGGTGACTTCGGCCGGGTTTGAACCCCCTATCTTGGGCACAGCAGTTCAGCACGCTACCAACTACGCCACTGAAACCCCTTAATCCTAGGTATAGTTAAGTAATATTAGGTTAGTTTAGGTATCGGAGGATACTTCGGTTTATGTTAGGTTCAGTTAGTTGTTATTAGGATAGGTTGGGTTAGATTATCTTCGGTTAGGTTGTCTTATGTTCCCTTAGGTTACGTTGCGTTATCTTAGGTAGGTAATGTCCGGCTCTATGGCTACATGGTTAGCGTGCTAGGCTTTGGCTCGAAGTGCCCTGGGTTCGATTCCCGGCTGAGCCATCAGGGATTTTATCATTTCAAACGATTTTGTCGACTTCATCGTTATGCTTTGGTCTACCGTTATGCGTTCCTGTTACGGCGTGTATTACGTCATCATGTTCAGTGCATATGAACCGAGTCTGAGTTTATTCCTGGGGTCTGGCGTTATGCGATACGGAGACGGCGAGTGCGTGACGTCATGCGTCAGAGTGCACCTGCCGCTCTCCGTTCCCCGCGCGGGAAGCCTAAGTTAAAGGGTAATGGAGTCTGTTGTGTCTGAGTTTACTCCTTGGGTCTGGCGTTATGCGACGCGGAGGCGGCGAGTGCGTGACGTCATGCAGCAGAGTGCACCTCCCGCTCTCCGTTCCCCGTTCAGGAAGCCTAAGTTAAAGGTAATGGAGTCTGTTGAAAGAGTCCTGGGGCTTCGAGCGAAGCGAGAAGCCCTCCTGAGCCTTTCTAACATGTGTAGCATTTGTAGCATGCGTCATTTGAAATGATATAAAGTCTAGACATTCAGACTGACTGTATACTTTAATCTTCTGGGATTAATCCCGTGGCTGGTGGACTGGGTGCATGTGACGTCTTCATCCTCATTACGACGTGCAGGTCGCCCACGTACGTCAACTAGAAAGACCTGCACTCGGCCTCACTGGAGGCCACACGATAATTCAGATAGGTAATATTAGATTATTAAAGTGATAGAAGTGTTGCCTAATTCTAATAAAGAAAGCTATCCAGTCGATCAACACATATTGTGCCCAATTAAATTGCATTCCATTTCATTTCATATTTATTCATCAGTGCCTTACACTATATTTAGAGTATAGACTACTGAAGGGAGTCTCTAAAAAGAGCTGATGATGATGATAATTGTTGTTTTAATGGGCCTAACAACTAGGCTATCAGCCGCTGATGGTTTGGGTGATCGTGAAGATGAAAAGGAAATGCAAAATTAAAACTAAAACTAACTACTAACCTACATACTAGAAGAACAAATGGAAAACTAAACGAGAATAAGGCAAATAAAGGACAGGAGGAAAAGAAATACCCTCAACCCTCGAGGAATGCAGATTGAGGGACTTGGAAGGAAGGAGAGCCATGCAAGGCAGATAGGAAAGTGGAAGAGGAGAGGTCCACCCCACAGGTAAGGGACAAAAGGCATAAACGGACCCACATCAGGAATCCCTCCGAGTCGCCAACTCCCGAACTCACCAGCCTTGAGTCCCTGAGGGTGTAGCATTATCTAGTGTGCACCAAAAGTGGTGGGGCTACATACACCCGGCCTCCTTGAGGGCTTTGAGCAGAAGGCAGGAGATAACATGAAAAGAAAAAGAAGGCTGACCCCTCGCAGAAGGAGGGAATCAGAAAAGATGAGACAAGGGCCAATTAAGGCAGGAAATGAAGAGACTCCCTAGGCCTCAGATACCCTAATACCGTCGGGGGCGGAAGAGAACAAGAGTTGACCTAGTGAGGTCAACAGGAAAGGAGACAGAGAGGAGCCCGGCTCAAGTGGAAGCAATGCCGGACTCAGCTGGGGTCCCGTGGACGCCAACCCACGTCCCACGAGATGTGAGCCCCTGGGGGATCTGAAAAGAGCAAAGCCCCGCTTCGCATTCGGGATACGTCAGAGCCTCCACTCTATATATTTACATATGTACACAAGATGGCAATTAGTGAGAATCGAGCAATGAATTCATTATTTACAGTATATATTAGGGGGATGGTAAATGCATATTTACATAAGATAAGGGAGGAACAACAAGAAAAGAGATCAAATAAATATTGCAAATAGAGATTCACTTGAAACACTAGCACAACAAAGAATCGGGGTATAATTTATGACGAACAACCTACTTGTTGAACAAATAATTCCGCAGCTTCCTCTTCAACTCGACGGAATTATTGTGTCTGGCCTTCAGGGAACACGGTAGGCTGTTCCATGCACAAATCGATCTATTAGGCGGGAAAACAAGTGTTTATACAACCTAACGTGAGAAATATTACGTAAGATATTTATCAAAAAATAACACGCTTTTATGTACAAACAAGATGTTCAGTAAAGAACATATAGCCTACTTTCTCCTAAATGCATGGGTATTGTTATAACCCTTTGTCCTTTTCAAGGAGTATAATTGAATGTTGGTTGTAGTAGCTTGTTGAAATACAACGTGCTATAGGGATCTTAAACATGAATATGAGATGCCCTTTGCTAGTGCTACCTCTGTAAAAAAAATCATTCAATTCGGTTTCACCGTGTTTGAATTGATCTGGGGAATGGATTTGCACACATACATGGCCGCTATTTGCAAACTATTGGGCTGATGACCATGTAGTCAGTCATAAGATGCTTTCCACAAAAAGGCATGTTGCTGCAAAATCCGGTAGAGATCAAATTATTAGGATGGTCGAAATTTGATTTAAGCTTTTAACATTTGGGTGGCCGTCATTCCGTTTCCGTCAAGATGGCGGCGATATAAAACATGACACTGAGGTGCCTTTTGCTAGTGCTACCTCTGTACCAAATTTCGTTCAATTCGGTTTCACCGTGTTTGAATTGATAGGGGGAATCGATTTGCACACATACTTGGCCACCATCTGCAAGCTATTGGGCTGATGATCTAGCAGTTTGGTCAGAATATGCTTCCCACATAAGGATTTGTTGTTGCAAAATTTGGTAGAGACTAGATTATTAGGTTGGTCGTAATTACATTTTAGCCTTTAACATTTGGGTGGCCGCGATTACGTTTCCGTCAAGATGGCGGTGATATAAAACATGACACTGAGGTGGCCTTTTCTAGTGCTACCTCTGTACCAAATTTCGTTCCATTCGGTTTCACCCTGTTCGAATTAATGGGGGGAAGCGATTTTCACACAAAGATGGCCGCCATCCGCAAAATATTAGCCTAATGACCTATTAGTTTGGTCAAAGTATGCTCCCTCCATAATGGTATGTTGATGCAAAATTTGGTAGAGATCGGATGATTAGGTTAATCGTAATTTGATTTAAGCTTTGAACATTTGTGTGGCCGCCATTACGTTTCCGTCAAGATGGCGGTGATATAAACCATGACACTGAGGTGCCCTATGCTAGTGCTACCTCTGTACCAAACTTCATTCTATTCGGTTTCACCGTGTTCGAATTAATAGGGGTAATCGATTTTGACACAATGATGGCCGCCATCCGCAAACTATTAGGCTAATGACGTATTAGATTTGTCAAAGGATGCTCCCTCCATAAAGGTATGTTGTTGCAAAATTTGGTAGAGATCGGATGATTAGGTTAGTCGTAATTTGATTTAAGCTTTGAACATTTGTGTGGCCGCCATTACGTTTCCGTCAAGATGGCGGCGATATAAAACAGACACTGGGGTGCCCTTTGCGAGTACTACCTCTGTACCAAATTTCGTTCCATTCGGTTTCACCGTGTTCGAATTAATAGGGGCAATCGATTTTCACACAAAGATGGCCGCCATCCGCAAACTATTAGGCTAATGACCTATTTGATTTGTCAAAGGATGCTCCCTCCATAAAGGTATGTTGTTGCAAAATTTGGTAGAGATCGGATGATTAGGTTAGTCGTAATTTGATTTAAGCTTTGAACATTTGTGTGGCCGCCATTACGTTTCCGTCAAGATGGCGGCGATATAAAACATGACACTGGGGTGCCCTTTGCTAGTACTACCTCTGTACCAAATTTCGTTCCATTCGGTTTCACCGTGTTCGAATTAATAGGGGCAATCGATTTTCACACAAAGATGGCCGCCATCCGCAAAGTATTAGGCTGATGAACTATTAGTTTGGTCAACGGATGCTCCCCCCATAAAGGTATGTTGTTGCAAAATTTGGTAGAGATCGGATGATTAGGTTAGTCGTAATTTGATTTAAGCTTTGAACATTTGTGTGGCCGCCATTACGTTTCCGTCAAGATGGCGGCGATATAAAACATGACACTGAGGTGTCCATTGCTAGTGCTACCTTTGTACCAAATTTCGTTCAATTTGCGCTCACCGTGTTCGAATTGATAGGGGGGACAGACATTCAGAGTCCACACACTCACACACACACACACACACAGACTCACACACATACACACACACAGACAGACACACTTTTTTTCGCCCTGTGGTGATCTCATAAGTCTACTTTCATTTTTTGCAAAAATCGAAAGTAGGTTAAACAAGATGTTCAGTAAAGAACATATAGCCTACTTTCTCCTAAATGCATGGGTATTGTTATAACTCTTTGTCCTTTTCAAGGAGTATGATTGAATGTTGGTTGTAGTAGCTTGTTGAAATACAAAGTGCTATAGGGATATTAAATATGAATATGAGGTGCCCTTTGCTAGTGCTACCTCTGTATCAAATTTCGTTCAATTCGGTTTCACCGTGTTTGAATTGATAGGGGGAATCCATTTGCACACATACTTGGCCACCATCTGCAAACTATTGGGCTGATGTTCTTGCAGTTTGGTCAGAATATGTTTCCCACATAAATATATGGTGTTGCAAAATTTGGTGGAGACTAGATTATTAGGTTGGTCGCAATTACATTTTAGCTTTTAACATTTGGGTGGCCGCGATTACGTTTCCGTCAAGATAGCGGTGATATAAAACATGACACTGAGGTGCCCTTTGCTAGTGCTACCTCTGTACCAAATTTCGTTCATTCGGTTCCACCGTGTTCGAATTAATAGGGGGAATCAATTTTGACGTAAAGATGGCCGCCATCCGCAAACTATTAGGCTAATGACCTATTAGATTGGTCAAAGGATGCTCCCTCCATAAAGGTATGTTGTTGCAAATTTTGGTAGAGATCGGATGGTTATGTTAGTCGTAATTTGATTTAAGCTTTAAACATTTGTTTGGCCGCCATTACGTTTCTGTCAATATGGCGGCGATATTAATCATGACACTGAGATGCCCTTTGCTAGTGCTATCTCTGTACCAAATTACGTTCCATTCGGTTTCACCTTGATTGAATTAATAGGGGGAATCGATTCTGACACAAAGATGGCCGCCATCCGCAAACTATTAGGCGAATGACCTATTAGATTGGTCAAAGGATGCTCCCTCCATAAAGGTATGTAGTTGCAAAATTTTGTAGAGATCGGATGCTTAGGTTAATAGTAATTTGATTTAAGCTTTGAACATTCGTGTGGCCGCCATTACGTTTCAGTCAAGATGGCGGCGATATAGAACATGACACTGAGGTGCCCTTTGCCGGTGCTACCTCTGTACCAAATTTCGTTCCATTCGGTTTCACCGTGTTCGAATTAATAGGGGGAATCAATTTTGACATAAAGATGGCCGCCATCCGCAAACTATTAGGCGAATGACCTATTAGGTCGGTCAAAGGATGCTACCTCCATAAAGGTATGTAGTTGCAAAATTTGGTAGAGATCGGATGATTAGGTTAATCGTAATTTGATTTAAGCTTTGAACATTCGTGTGGCCGCCATTACGTTTCAGTCAAGATGGCGGCGATATAAAACATGACACTGAGGTGCCCTTTGCTAGTACTACCTCTGAACGAAATTTCGTTCCATTCGGTTCCACCGTGTTCGAATTAATAGGGGGAATCAATTTTGTCATAAAGATGGCCGCCATCCGCAAACTATTAGGCTAATAACCCATTAGATTGGTCAAAGGATGCTCCCTCCATAAAGGTATGTTGTTGCAAAGTTTGGTAGAGATCGGATGGTTATGTTAGTCGTAATTTAACGTTAGCTTTGAACATTTGTGTGGCCGCCATTACGTTTCTGTCAATATGGCGGCGATATAAAACATGACACCGAGGTGCCTATTGTTAGTACTACCTCTGTACCAAATTTCGTTCCATGCGGTTCCTCCGTTTTCGAATTAATAGGGGGAATCAATTTTGACATAAAGATGGCCGCCATCCGCAAACTATTAGGCGAATGACCTATTAGATTGGTCAAAGGATGCTACCTCCATAAAGGTATGTAGTTGCAAAATTTGGTAGAGATCGGATGATTAGGTTAATCGTAATTTGATTTAAGCTTTGAACATTCGTGTGGCCGCCATTACGTTTCAGTCAAGATGGCGGCGATATAAAACATGACCCTGAGGTGCCCTTTGCTAGTGCTACCTCTGTACCAAATTTCGTTCCATTCGGTTGCACCGTGTTCGAATTAATAGGGGGAATCGATTTTCACACAAAGATGGCCGCCATCCGCAAATTATTACGCTGATGACCTATTGGTTTGGTCAAAGGATGCTCCCCCCATAAAGGTATGTTGTTGCAAAATTTGGTAGAGATCGGATGATTAGGTTAGTCGTAATTTGATTTAAGCTTTGAACATTTGTGTGGCCGCCATTACGTTTCCGTCAAGATGGCGGCGATATAAAACATGACACTGAGGTGTCCTTTGCTAGTGCTTACTTTGTACCAAATTTCGTTCAATTCGCATTCACCGTGTTCGTATTGATAGGGGGGGACAGACATTCAGAGTACACACACTCACACACACACAGACACACACACACACACACACACAGACTCACACACACATACACACACACACACAGACTCACACACACACATACACACACACACACAGACAGACACACTTTTTTCGCCCTGTGTTGATCTCATAAGTCTACTTTCATTTTTTGCAAAAATCGAAAGTAGGCTAAAAATAGGGATAACTAATTGGAAGATATGTCCCATCGTCAAGCAATCATCATCATTAAGTCTAAGTGAGCAAGATCTGAAAATGATCGCCAGACGATCGAAACATGTCATCCAATTAAGTACATACCATTTTTTTTATCATTTCATATGATCTTGTCGACTTCGTCGTTATGCTTGAGTCTAAAGTTATGCGTTACGGAGACGGAAGTGACGTCATGCAGCCGCGCGGGAAGTGACGTCATGCAGCTGCGCGGGAGGTGAGTGCGTGACGTCATGCAGCCACGCGGGAAGCAGAAGCTAATGGTTAATGGAGTCTGTTGAAAGAGTTCTGGGACGTCGAGCGACCTGGGGCTTTGAGCGAAGCGAAAAGAATACAGGGTGACTCCTAAAGAGGTGTTCAAGATGCCAGATAAGAATACAGGGTTACTCCTAAAGAGATATACAAGACACCAGATAAGAATACAGGGTGACTCTTAAAGAGGTGTACAAGAATGCAGAGAAGTATACAGGGTGACTCCTTAAGAGGTGCACAAGATGTCAGACAAGAATATAGGGTGGCTCCTAAAGAGGTGTACAAGATGTCACACAAGAATAAAGGGTGACTTCTAAAGTGATATACAAGATGCCAGAGAAGAATACAGGGTGCCTCCTAAAGAGGTGTGCAAAATGTCAGAGCAAATTACAGGGTGACACTTAATGAGGTGAACAGTATGTTAGATTCAATTCAAATACAGGGTGGCCCTTAATAGGTTTGCAAGATATCAGATTCAAATAATGGGTGACTCTTAAAGAGTTGTAAAAGATGTCAGACTCAAATACAGGGTGACCCTTCAAGAGGTGCCTGCGCGGAAAGCCTAAGTTAATGGGTAATGGAGTCTGTTGAAAGAGTCCTGGGGCTTCGAGCGAAACAAGAAGCCCTCCTGATCCTTTATAACATGTGTAGCATTTGTAGCATGCGTCATTTGAAATGATATAACGTCTAGTCTTTCAGACTGACTGTAATTTTTACATAAAAGCTTCTTATTTTGTGATAAATATCTTATGTGATATTTCTCATGTTAGGTCATATAAATACTTGCTTTCCCGTCTAATGTAATTGGGCACAATTTAAGTTGACCGACTGGGAATTAGTTAAGTTAGGTTGGAGAAGTTGTCTACAAGATTTACAGCGACTGACGAACAAAGTCGTGGAGGCAAGTGAATAATGGGGATTAACACTTAATGTCAGTAAGTCACGTTTTATTGTAGTATCACGAACACAACATCAAGAGAGCTTGATAATCGATGGGGAGACAGTACAGCAAGTGACAAAGTACAAGTATTTAGGAACAAATGTGAACTGTTACATTGACTGTACTGAGGAGATAAAGTCCAGGATTGGTCAAGCCATAAATGCATTCACTAAAATGAGGAGTGTGTTCTGTAGCAGAGACGTTAATTTACATCTAAAAATTAGACTTCTGAGATGTTATGTCTTCTCCACCTTGTTCTATGGAGTTGAGACCTGGATCATAAAGAAAAGAGAAATGGACAGATTATAGGCGTTTGAGCTATGGACGTACAGAAGGATACTGAGGCTGAGTTGGAAAGATAAGGTCACCATCGATGAGGTGATGAGGCGGGTGGGAAAGAGAAAGGAAATATTAAATACTGTCAAAATTAGAAAACTGCAGTATCTGGGTCATGTGATGAGAGGAGAGAAATATCATCTGCTGCAGCTGGCCTTTCAAGGGAAGCTACAAGGCAAAAGAAGACCAGGAAGAAGACGCATTTCTTGGATCGATAATCTGAAAACTTGGTTCAATTGTTCCACTATT
Source organism: Meconema thalassinum (assembly GCA_946902985.2). NCBI lineage: Eukaryota > Metazoa > Arthropoda > Insecta > Orthoptera > Tettigoniidae > Meconema > Meconema thalassinum. Next base: position 163,750,965 of record OX336393.1, on the reverse strand, counting down.
GAGCTGTTTCGTGCTACTTCATCTAAAGCAAGAGTCTCTATAATGGTTGCCAACCTCCTGAGAGGAGATGGCACATAATGTAGAAGAAGGATAGGTTAGGTTTGATGCAAGGGGACATAACATGTCGTGATAACTACCAACAGAGAAGAAACGCGAATATCCTATTTATTGGGGAATCATGACTTCTGTTCTGTCAAACACCACCAAGAGTTGAACCTTTTTGGTCTGACTTACTCCCCATCTATAATTGTTTTGCTTTCACCACGAACATAGTCCGCGCTACATGGGGCGTGTATGTAAATGAGGTGTGATTCCTGTCTGGTAGCTCGGATCCCCACATGCCACAGTACAAGAACAATACGATTATTCAGCCATACAGATAATATCTGGGCCAGTGAGATCTGGAGCACCTGGGGTTACACACACAATCATCTTACTCGCCTGAATTATCGAGCAGCCCACTTGTTTACACACCACTGCCCCTGTAATTCATACAATCCCGCTGAGCGCTCCTGACATTATGTACTGTCTATATGCAGGCGTGGGGATCTTAACTAACGAATGCTAGTGATTCATAAAACTTTCTTTGCCCACTGCAATGTAATAACTCCAATTGCCTCATATAGAATAGAATTAATAAGGGATAAGCTTTCGAGTAGCGATTTCAAACGACTAGAAAGTGTTAAAGCACGATATCTGAAGAGTGCTTTGGGAGTTGGGATTTATGCATCCTCAAGGATTGTATACGAATTAGCAAGGGAAAGCATCTTCTTAGAAGACCTGAGACTGCAATTCATGCTGCCATCTACCGGCCCTTACCAAGCGCATTTCGAACTGCGGCGGAGGAACAGAATTGACATCGACCCTGATTTTTATAGCACTAGCGCAATGATGGATCGACAATGGACTGAGGCAGGACAGGATCTAAGACATGTGGTAAGGAGACTTGCAACTCATGGTTTACACCATAAGTTTTGCTTAACTCAAAGTTTTCACCAGCCAGTTGGTGATTGTGTGTGTTCTTTGTGTAACAAGAGGTGTGACCGTTATCACTTAACTAAGTGTGCAAAAAGAACTAAATCCATCAGAGACTACAGTGAAGACTAAATAGCATTGTAAGATCAAATTGTATTTAGAATGATATTTTCGTGTATTATGTAGTGATTCATAAAATACTGTGGAATCAACACATATAGAGCTGTTGGATAATCAGCAAAAAAGGTGGTCGGATCCTCAAAAAGTATCACCGTGGGCTGTGTGGGTTGAATCCCACAAAACCCCAATGGAGCGCCATATTGAGGCGTACGAGGCAATGTGAGGGGTGAGGTAGTTTGCAATTGCTTTCCTCACTCAGACAGAACAGCAGTGTTAATCTTACGAGTAGAACCTTTCACAACATCTACAGGCACTAGCTGTGCCCTGCAGGACATTACTCAACACCACTCATACTTCAATAGACTCCAAATAATCACAGTCATGAATGAAATAATAATTATTATAATGTTATAGGTTTTACGTCATTTTTCACTAGAGGCGTGGTGGTGCAGAAATCAAGATGTTGTCCTATCATCAAGGTGGACCGAGTTTGGATCCTGGTCAATGCTTGTGAGATTTTCGATGTGAAATGCCATGTCCTGTGGTGCGCGTTCCACGTAAAAAGGAGGTCCCGTGGCTCATAATCGCACGATTAATGGTCACTTAAAGCTACAAGCTTCCTTTCCTTCCTTTTAGAGACGCCGGGGTGCCGAAATTTTGCCCCGAAGGAGATCATTAACGTAAATTTACTGGCACGGTACCCTCGCTTTTGCGCACCTGACTGCGCCAGGATTAGATCCTGCAACTTTGGACAGAGAAGGTTAGAAGTTTACCGCTGAGATACGCTGCCAGTCAGCCATACATGAGTCTGAGACATAGGTGAAGAGCCACATTTTACTCTAGCCTGTGCCAACAGACAAATGCTAATGACTAAGGTCATACCAAAGAAAATTTAAGTCTTATGTTATGATAGAACTGATCTTCTCTTTGAATAGTCTCATTGTAAACACCACAAACATTTCTCGTAGGACGATTATATCCTGCATTGTCTTGATGACTCTGAATGTCTTACTTTCCACGTGGCGAGTGAATGATCCGCCTTATATGTGTAGAGTTATTCCTAAATATGTGTAATGCTTTATCGAGATTAAATGACAATAGACTATTAAAACTATATTTAACTACTTTTGGAGAAGTAAAACAATTTAATAATTGGTTCAAAGAAGTTCAAAATTATTTAGATGAGTTGAATATTACAATGAAACAAACTGCAATTAGAGAAGTAACAAGTAGTTCCGTGAAGAACTATACAGCCTATTTTCATATATCCTACTTATGGTAATTGCCTCTATCAACATACAAAATTTCAGTTTGATTGCTGTAATAGGTTCATGGATATTGAGAACCGTCAAAATATTTCGGTTGGTCGCCATGTTGGATTTTTATATAATGTAGGTCTAAGAATTATGTACTATTACATAAAGATCATTAAGTAGGTGTACTGATATCGCGCTAGGAGATGGCAGTTGGGTTTGAACTGCAGAGGTCTTCCCGCTCACTACGTATCGCGCACTCCAAAAACATTCAGTTGGTCACTACTTGCTTCACTCACTCAGCACATTCCTTCTTTCACTGGCTGCGTGTCGTCTGCTGCAATAATAACCATTGGCATGCGGGAAGCCGATATATTTAAGTTTGGAATAGGCGAACCGCGCATGCGTACTGCAAGACCCCCTACACCCCGTCGCGTATTCAACTGCCGCGATGACAGTAATATTCAAACTTCAATCGTATGATTAGGACATAAGAGATAAAAACGAGATTTTAAAATTTCACACAGCTGCTATCTTGTGGTTTTGAAAACAATTTGAATAAATTAGATGCCAGTGGATTAAAACTTGTAAAAGCAAGTACCATACCAAGTTTTACTGCGCTCGTATGGTTAAATCGCGAGAAATATCCATTTAAATATTTATATTTCGCGTCGCCGCCGTGTCGAATTTGTGCTCACCAGGTTATTGAAAATCCTATAGGTGATCTTATGCTCATAGCTTCTAAGAACATAAAACATTTTAGTTTGATTGCTGTAAAACATTAGTAGATATTGAGAACCATCTAAATATTTTGGATGGTCGGCATGTTGGATTATGAAATGTATAGGCCATAGAGTTATGTACCATTAAATGAAAACTATTGCGTGGGTTCATTATTCAAACTTTCACTTTATTTGCATGATTACGACACAAGAAATAAAAACTTAATTTTGAAATTTCGCACAGCCGCCACCTTGAAGTTATGTAAGCAATTGATCTAAATTTGTTGTCAGTGCATTACAATGAGTAAAAACATTTTAATGTACCATATTTCTCTGTGGGATGGTTAACTCGCGAGAAAAGTCTATTCAAATATTTCAATTTCGCTTGGCTGCCATGTTCGTTTTGTAAATTACAGGTTTATAAAGTTACGTAGATGAACTTGTAGTAGTGCCCTTTATCACCCTACAAAATTTCATGGAGATATAATCAATAGTTTCGGAGATATGGAATGCCGGTGGAATATTTCGAACAGCCGCCGTCTTGAGGTTATGCAAACAATTGAACTAAATTAGATACTGGTTTATTACAATGTGCATAGTCATTTGCTGTACCAAGTTTCATAGCGTTTGGTTTGTTAAATCACGAAAAAAGTCGATTTAAAATTTCAACTTCTCTTGGCCGACATGCTCGTTTTGTAATTAACAGGTTTTTGAACGTTTCATAGGTGAATTTGTAGTAGTGCCCTTTATTACCGTACAGAATTTCAGAGTGATAGCGGTAACAGTTTAGGAGGTATTGGATGCCGGTGAAATATTTCGCACAGACACCATATTGGATTGGTGAGACGTAATAAAATTTGAAGGGCACGGTTGGGGTCGTCCGAAATGGTGCTATGAACTTACCGAGTTTCATCGAAAACACTCCAGCCGTTAGAAGTTATTAGAGGTAGACACACACACACATACACATACACTCACTCATACATACACACACACACACGGGCAAAAGGTGATCTCATAAGCCTAGTTTTTCATAAATGAAAATAGGCTAAAAAGGAGTCTGAAGAACGAACATACAAAACTTACACTAATAACTAAGCAACGAAAACAATATTTCAGGTTTGATGAAGAAAAGGCAGCCAGGTCAGCCCGAATGAAGAGATTTGGGGAGAGGAGAAAGATGAGAAAAACCAAATTTCCTGTCAATTCTTAGATTAATTAAGCTGGCCATATACACTATTTTTCTGAAATTTCACTTTTTTTTAAATATCCATTTTGTAGGAAATTTCTTCTAGTTTTAGAAAATGTATGGTTCATAAATATACCATTAATCTTTCATGTCAAAATAAATTATTTACTGTAAGAGGGCGCAACCGTTCTGACCGACAGCTGTCATGTCTGGTGTATCAGCAGATCCATAAAATTCCTTTCGAGCCTAAATTGACTTTCTCTTTCTCTATCCCACTGGTTTCACTCCTGGCCGTGGAAAGTGATTTTGATAGGCGAAAAAAATCACGGCACGCATGTCATTCGTTGTTGTCATGTTAATGAACCCAATGAATTCAGTAGGCCGTGTTCATAGTGGTAAAATCAATCTCGGGATTTTCCGCCAACACAAAGTTCCTCCTTTCTCTACTAGAAAGCGCTATAGTGTCAAGGAGCTTAGATATCTAACTTCCATGACTTTCATAGCGTTCCAAGGAACGACAAGATTTGATATGCCAGCTGCCCTCTGGGCGTCAAATAACAAGATGAAGGAGGACCACACAGCTTTCAAGGAAGGATCTGTGTATGTCCCAGGAGGTTTCTGATGTGATCAAAACAGAAAGTGAGTGAAGACATACTAAGTAAACTTTAAATGCGATTTACTCATTAATTCGTTTCCTGACATTTGAAGTCATTCAAAGTGCTTTAACTTTTGTCACAGAAATGGTATCTGGTTGATTTTTATTTCAAATTAAAGTTAATACATGTATCTATGTTTCCTACCACTAAGAAAATGATATTCATAAAAATGTAATTTTAACAACTTTTTAAACAATTTTGTTAAACAAAATTTCAAGAAACTTAAATTGTAATATAATTTTAAAACCCTTACTTGTGACTAATTCAGACAAGAGTGGTAGGGAACATTCCCCATGTAAGTTAGATTGTTTTTGTTCAAGGTTCATGGATTTTGGTTAAAATATGTGAGATATAGAGGACTTTTAGTACCCCTATGTAAATGGCAACAAATAATTTTTCATAAACAATTAACATAAAATTTGTGTAAAATGAACTTCAAAATCTCTTAGTTTGATCATGATAAAACAACAGAAAAATTTAACATTGCTAGAGATTATTCTTTAAAAAAATTATTCCTAGTGTATATGACCACCTTAAATGTATTTGGTCTGATTTAAGTGCTCCAATGTGGGCGTATACTATATCAATAAAATAAATAAGAATTAACAGTTCTTCATTATTTTATATACAACTTATCATCTCTAGCTATCCGTCCACCTTTTCTGAAGACTATAGAGATGAAGTATGTTATTTGAGTCCAGAAATGATACATTTAAAGCAATGTGGATTGTAAATCCTCATGCACGTTATAGACACAACGGCGTAATACAATAAACTCCGCTGGAAAATCAATTTAAATAACACGGGAACACCGGACCACGCCAGGATTCATACTCTTATAATTTCCATTTAGCGAGGAGAAGGGAGTTTATATCCCATGGCCTAACTATAATGATCAAGCAAACGCATATTATGAAATTAACTACATGTAGACCTGCTTCCAGCTGAACAAGAACCAAACAAATTACAGAACGGCTTGATTGGATATATATATATATATATATATATAATTCGCTACCTGTTTGTGAGATAATTGGATATGTGCATGTATTTTGTTTATAGAACAAAACAATGGGTACACTTTTGTTCCCAGCTAACGTAATATTTATACCTGGCAATATTTTCTATTGAATTCCATTTTATTTATTTACTTCTTTCCTACAGTGGACTCGCTGTCATTCTAAAAACAAAGCACAAAACGTCGAACTATACAAAATATAAATTAATCAAATTATTAATTCTCTCCTTTTTTGTATGGTACCTCGACTTACAAGACTGCTAGTATACAAAGCTTAACAAATATCATAATATGGTGAAAGTTGAAAAATTAGCAGGTCAAAAAGAAACAAAGCTATGAAATTTATCTCGGGCATATAAACAACAAATAAATAAACTGAAGAGGAAGTAGGAGAATTCTGTTACTTAGGAAGCAAAATAATCAGTGATGGACGAAACAAAGAGGATATAAAATGTAGGTTAGAACAGGCAAGGAAAAGGAATCTGTTGACATCAATTAGAGATTTAGGCCTAGGTATTAGGAAGTCACTTTTGAAAGTCTTTGTCTGGAGCGTGGCGCTCTAAGGAAGTGAAATTTTGACTGTTGGAACAGCAGAAAAGAGGAGAATTGAAGCGTTCGAAATATGGTGTTACAGGAGAATGATGAAGATCAGACGAGTAGATATAGTTACAAAAGAAGGGGTATTAAGACGATTTGGAGGGGAGAGATGTTTCTGGCGACTGCTAATGAAGAGGAGAGATAGGTCGGTAGGACACATACTAAGACACCCAGGAATAGCAAAGTTAGTTATGGAAGGAAGGGTCGAGGATAAGAACTGTGGGGGTAGACCAAGGTTAGAATATGTTAAACAGGTTGCCTCGGATGTTAGGTGTGGTAGCTATGTAGAGATGAAACGATGGAGGGCTGCATCAAACAAGTCAAAAGACAGAAGACTCAAAAAAAAATTGAAGGGTGGGTAAACAGCACTAAAATAATTAAAATAGCTGTTGAGCATTAAAATTCACATAATGCACGAATACATCAAATTACTAATATATCCTTTAAAGTCTGTTACTGCCATGATGTTCATGGTGGTATTGAAAATCCGAAATTATCTTCTTGTTGTAGCATAAAAATGATGATGATGATGATTGTTGTTTTAACGGGCCTAACATCTAGGTTATCGGCCCCTGGTAGCATAAAAAGAAAGGTATTGTTTTCTGGGCCCCCACTTGTAACCCAGATTGTTGTTGCAAATAACAATTAACATTAATAAAATAACAAGATGTTCAGGAAAGAACATATAGCCTACTTTCTCCTAAATGTATGGGTATAGTTATAACTCTTTGTCCTGATCACCTCCTAATTTCTTCCAATTCGAAGTGCAAATTGGCACACAGAATTTGAGGAGTGGCGTTCAAACCATAGTTTAAAATTTACTCCAGCATTTTGCAATTTCATTAGCAAACACTCCAAACAACGTAGGTTTTCAGTATAATAACACCGACAATTTACTATAATAGAAACTTCGTTGCTCTAAAAGTATCACTGGGAGAAACATATTTAATATACCTATTACACAACAATTTTGTAATCGCGCCTATTCTTGGGGATGTGTGCGCTCTATTGTCGATAAGAAGAAACTTTTCAATTACACCGTAGGCATGGGTTCACTAACTGGCCGGTACAGAGCGCAGCTCACATCGAAAGGCTGTGGTTAGCTCCTGCATAGTTCAACTGATTGCTAGTAGATGTCACTCCGGTGGAGAATGTTGTTTTAATATTTTCCGTTGCAAAATGCACCATATAACTCTTAATTTTATAACGTCTCAGTACTTAAGAAATAATAAATATAAACAAATTCAAGCAAAAAAATCAACTCTGAAAGGATTTGAACCCCGGCCAGCCGGGTGAAAGACCAAACCCCTAACCACACAGCCAATCATGCACACACAACCCAAGCGCTATCAATCAATTTACATACAACGTTTTAGCAAATAATAACTTGGACTAAACGATTTCTTCACTGGAGTATATTTCAAATCAAGTTAATTTCAAATAAAGTTCATATTTACTAGGCTATATTGCATGCTACATAATCAAATTAGTGAAATATAGGTCTGAACGAGAGATCAGCTGCCATCTTGTCAAATAACCGGGACGACTCAGCTTTTTAAGGTCACTTCTACACTATAATATTACGATATGAACTTATAATTTTGAACGGGTCACGTCCTTTAGAACAGTTTAAACGATTATCGGTTTGATAATCGGATTGGTGGGTCCCATGATATGGATTATAAAGTTTGCATAATTCACACGGCCGACATCCTGAACTACGGTTGATGACATTGTAGTTTGGGAACAAGACGCGTAACATATGAAAGTATGTTTTTACCAAATTTGGTATAGATCCGATGATTAGTTTGGTAGTAAAACATTATTACGTTTTGACCATTTGAGTGGCCACCATTAGGTTTTGGTAAAGATGGTGGCAATATAAAACATGACACTGAGGTGCATTTTGCTAGTGCTACCTCTGTACCAAATTTCGTTCCATTCGGTTTCACCTTGTTCGAATTAATAGAGGGGACATACATGTAGAGTACACACACTGACACACAGACAGACACACAATTTTTGGCCCTGTGTTGATCTCATAAGTCTACTTTCATTTTTTGCAAAAATCGAAAGTAGACTAAAAATGGATGTCATTATAGTCATTTGATGAAAGTAAAAATTCCAAATATACTAATAAATTCTATCTTATGAAGTATATTGGTCTAGATACTGTTTGAAGCTATTCGAACAAACAAACAAACAAACAAACGAGAATAAGCCAGCACATAAGGTGCAGATGTCGGACGTAGAGATCTCAATTCCCTATATCAATGTTTACAGTTTCACCACAATCCATCACAACTCCAGTTTGGAAACAACAACTTCTAATGTGTCAAAAAGTTATTTATGTATGCGGAAAGTTTCTTTCAATCAAATTATTGTAAGAATATCTATTTTTATTGTATTAATGTTAAACGCCAGTAATTTGAACGCTGAATAAGACATCACTAGCATTACCCGTCGCGGCTTCGGCCGCGAATATTCTAGTTGTAAAGAGTACACTTAGCAAAATCTCCATCATGAATGCTATGACTGATTTATCCTTAGTATGAATAATCAGACTTTATCAATTCAGCTACTGGTGCAGTGGTTAGGGGTTTGTCATTCCTTCATAGGTATATCAGAGCGAAGTTAGTTTTCTGGGAATATCACAGACACTGTTAATTTAAGGGCCTTTAAATGTGGTTTTTGGAGACCCTTTATAGTCGGATGAAAAGGCCTTTCGTACCGCACTCACTCGTGAAAATTACGAGGAAAAATTTATAGTGTGCCCCTTGACCCCTTAAGCGCATTATACTGTATGTATTGATGAATTTTACAGCTTAATTTGGTTCCGTGATAACCTTATAACCCTCTGGAAACTTTCACAGTAATGTAATAATTGGAATTGCATTGCGTCTTACAGAAATAGATGGACCTGTGAGATTCTGTTACCATGGTTACCGTTTTGCATTCTTTCATTATTTCATTGTAAATATACCGGTTTTAAGGTATTTATTTAATTGTGAGGCATTTAAAGAGTAAGTGAGTGAGGTTTGCTTACGCATTGGGTTATGCTAAACCTGTAGGTACCCCATATGTGTAGGTTGGTGTTAATGGGACCTTATTTTCGGTACAAAACTGGAATGGGAACTTAGCAGAATAATATAGGGAGGGATTGTATATTAAAACATACGAGTAATAATAATAATAAACTACATACTGTATAGTATTGGCGAGGTGCATTAAGTAACATAAATATTTACCAATAGTTGATACAGATCAACTTTTAACAAACAGTATAAACATATTAATACATTATACAACGAGCCTATTATGGCAATAATTAAGACACGAGTATGTTTATAAAACGAGCGTAGCGAGTTTTATAATTTGCATGTGATTGTCTTAATTACCATTATCGGCGAGTTGCATACGACTGTTTATGTTCGACGATAATATTATAACTTTATTATATGTTTTAACATAAATATTCATAAATATCTGTGGGATTCAGTTACTTCAGTTAGTGAACATGGCGCGCTGGCTTTGCTGACTGAACAGAATGCATGCGTGGGTCAAAGCACTCGAAAGCAGAGACCATTTACTTTGCTTGGCAGCGCTATTGCTTACAGCCTGCATGATTACTAGTGACGTCCAGCTCTAGCATTGTCACCGAAGTCGTTTGAAAGCAATGCGCTGTGTAGAAATTGGGGTTGGGGATATTAAGGTACAGTGCTATTTCTTTTCTCATATTCGCCAGTTTATTTACGCGAACATATGGGCGGTGCACTTTCCATGTCGGTAATTTATATAGAAGGATGCTGTGTTTCTAACTTCTGGACGTAAATTCATAAATTTCTTGCATCTGTCATAGTATTTTCTTGTTGCCGTAAAGGTTCGTGCTGATTTTTTTGTCTTTGTGTTTGGGATTGTAACTGCAATGGTTGATCCGATATCCAATTTGAACTTTCAAATCATGTAATTCATGTCCGAGAGGTTGAATTTTGAGCGCATGCGCGAAGGTATCCTTACCTAATTGGTCAATGAATGAGCTCTGATTGGCTGGAGAAATTGTCTCATAATGAAAAACATAACTATAATGACCATCATTATGATCCAGTTTTCTGACGTATAATATTTACATTTTGACGTCGTCGAACATAACAGCATTTTATACAGTAGATTACCACAGCCTATATTTCTGAAATTTTACTCATGGAACGAAAGTTAATCGCAAATTGTCTCTTTTGGCAGGAAGTGTAATATGCGTTCTTCATTAACTTTCCACCGGCCGCGGTGGCCGAGAGCGCTAAGGCGCTACCTCGTGCCCGCTGGTATCGGGAGAGCGTGGGCTCGAATCCCACCTCGGCCGTCCCGAAAATGGTTTTCGTGGTTTCCCATTTTCACCACCAGGCAAATGCCGGGACGGTTCCTTTCAATAGGTCCACGGCCGATTTCCTTCCAATATCACTTCCCTGACCCGTCCTGAAAAGAAAAGTACATGGCCATTGGCTGCATTAATAAAAATTATTCATTAACTTTCCCATGGTACCTTGGGAAGGAGCAGCATTCCTTCAGGAGGACCAGATCGATGGTGTGAACGAGGGACCGTACGTCTCCACTGGCAAGATCCATTTCTCTCCAACCTTCCTCCCATACACACACACACACTTCTCTCTCGTTGTGTTCCTCGCCTTCCCACTCACTCCTGCAGACGCACACATCTCTGCCCCTTTTCCTCTCTTTCTACTTCCCAATACACATACAGTAGGTGTCTCGCTCACACAAAGTTCTCTCTCACTCTCTTCCTCTCCTTCTCACTCTCACACACACAAGTGTGCGTACACTGAACATACTGTCTTGTTTGACTAGCGATAAACTCCAGGAATCTGTAAGAGAGCTGCCCGGTTCGGAGGTCACAGGTTCAAATTTCGTGGCTGAAAGAGACCTTGCTGAGTTTGATGTTCACTTCTCACTCATCTCAGTCAAATTCTGTCTGGATCAGGGCCTATGTAACACGTTCCATAAAGCTTTAGGCTATTCTGGCCAAGACAGTATTGACAACATAAACCAATAAGTATCATGTGATTGTCTACTGTCTCGCGCGTTAACGAAATTTTTATCCATAAAAAATTACAATTGTTGAAGATTACAAGAGACCCCTTGAGCGAAATATTATTACGTCACTGTAATTGAAAGAATCATTAGAGAATTACGTTGTTGTTGTTGAAGATGATTGAGCCTACCGTCTTTTGACATGTTTGATGCAGTCTCCATACCTCCCTGTCCTGAGATAATTGTTTCATCTCTACATAGCTACCACATCCTACATTCGAACGAATTTGTTTAACGCATTCTAACCTTGGTCTACATCTACGGTTCTTGCCCTTGACCCTTCATTCCAAAACTAAGTTTGCTAATCCTGGGTGTCTTAGGATGTGTCCTACCAACCTATCCCTTCCCTTCATAAGAAACATGTCTCCTCTCCCACTCGTCTCAATACATCTTCATTTCGAACCCTATCTGACCTTCATCATACTCCTGTAGCACCACATTTCAAACGCTCAATATTCCCCCTTTCTGCTGAACCAACAGTCAATGTTTCACTTCCATCAAGAGCTACGCTTCAGTCAAAGGCCTTTCAAAAATGACTTCATAATACCTAAAGCTGTATTCCATGTCAACAGATTGCTTTCCTTGCCTGAGCCAACCTACTTTGTATATCTTCTTTGCTTCGTCCATCACTGTTTATTTTGCTTCCTAAGTAACAGAAGTCTCCTACTTCATTTAGCTTGTCACCCTCCAAGTTGACGTCATAGGAATTTCTGACTTCATTCGGCTGCATTCTAATATTTAGCCTATTTTCATTTATGAAAAAAAAATGCTTATGAGATCACCTTTTGTCCGTGTGTCTGTCTGTGTGCGTGGTGTGATGGTGTGTCTCCCCATAATAACTTATAAACGGCTGTAGCGATTTCAATGAAACTCGGTAAGTTCATAACACTATTCCGGAACACCCCGACCATGCCCTTCAAATTTTGTTACGTCTCACCAATCCAACATCGCAGCTGTGCGAAATAATTCACCAGCATTCAATATCTCCGAAACTATTCCCGATATAACCCTGGAATTTTTTTACGGTGATCAAGGAAATTACTACAAGTTCACCTATGTGGCTCTTGAAAACCTGGTAACTACAAAACAAACATGGTGGCCGAGCGAAATTGTGACTTTTAAATGGACTTTTCTAGCGATTTAACCAACCAAACGCAATACAACTTGGTACAGTATATGTTTATACACATTATAATGCACTGACATCTAACTTCGTTCAATTGTTTACATAACCTCAAGATGGCGGACGTGCGAAATATTTCACCGGCATTCTATATCTCTGAAACTATTAGCGGTATCACCCTGAAATTTTGTACGGAGATAAAGGGCACTACTGGAAGTTCATCTATGAGACTTTCAAAAACTGGTTAACTACAAAACGAACATGGCGGTCAAGCGAATTTGAAAATTTTAAATAGAACTTTCTCGCGATTTAATGATCCAAACGCAATGAAACTTGGTACAGAAATTGTTTGTACATATTGTAATGCACTGGTATCTAATTTAGTTCAATCGTTTACATAAACTCAAGATGGCGCCTGTGCGAATTTTAAAATTAAGTTTTTATTTCTCTTGACGTAATCATGCGATCAAAGTGAAAGTTTGAATAATGAACCTACGAAATAATTTTCCTTTACATGACTCTATGGCCTATACATACATACAATCCAACATGCTGACCATCCAAAATATTTAGACGGCTCTGAATATCTATGAATATATTATAGCAATCAAACGGATTTTTTTATGTTCATATGGGCTATGAACATAAATTCACCTATAAGACTTTCAATAACCTGGTGACCACAAATCCAACATGGCAGCGACGCGAAGGACGTTTTTCGCAATCAAACCATCCGAGTGCAGTGAAACTTGGTACAGTAAATCCTTATACAAATGTTAATCCACTGGCATCAAATTTATTTCAATTGTTTCCATAACCACATGATGGCATCTGCGCCAAATTTTAAAGTCTCGTTTTTACTTCTTGTGTCCTAATCATGCGATTGTAGTTTGAATACTGCACGTTAACAATATTCGTCAAGTAACAGTACATAACTCTAGGACCTACATATCTAAAAATCCAGCATGGCGACCATCCGAAATATTTAGTCGGTTCTCAATATCTACGAATCTATTACAGCAATCAAACTGAAGTTTTGTATCTTGATAGAGGCAATTAACATAAGTAGGATGTATGAAAATAGGCTATAGTTCTTCACGGAACTACTTGTTTTGTTTTAAATTTATTAGACTAATTATCATCATGAATTATTTCCTTAAGACAGAGTTCATTCCATTTAAAAACTCATTCAAATCCTGTGGTGTGTCGGCTAAGATGACGACGTCATCAGCAAATCTCAGAGTGGAAATTATTTCTCCTCGAATCTTTACTCCTACTTTGAATTTATCTCCAATTTCCTTCCATAGAAACATATTTATTATGTTTTGTTTATCATATTTACAGTGCCTCCATTTAATTTAACAACGAATGTGTTATATTTTGTTACTTCGTAGATATTAGGCGATTTAAATAGGCCTATAAGCGAATTAATTTTATTGGAAGACGTGAACTACCTCAATTTTTAATGGCCCTTTCCTCTGATGCAACCTCACTCTACACTCTCGCAAGCATAAAACAAGATGTTCAGTAAAAAACATATAGCCTACTTTCTCCTAAATGCATGGGTATTGTTATAACTCTTTGTCCTTTTCAAGGAGTATAATTGAATGTTGGATGTAGTAGTTTGTTGAAATACAACGTGCTATAGGGATATTAAACATGAATATGAGGTGCCCTTTGCTAGTGCTACCTCTGTAAAAAATGTCATTCAATTGGGTTTCACCGTGCTTAAATTGATATGGGGAATGGATTTGCACACATACATGGCCGCTATTTGCAAACTATTGGGCTGATGACCTTGTAGCCAGTCATAAGATGCTTTCCACAAAAAGGCTTGTTGTTGCAAAATCTGTTAGAAATCAAATTATTAGGATGGTCGTAGTTTGATTTAAGCTTTTAACATTTGGGTGGCCGTCATTCCGTTTCCGTCAAGATGGCGGCGATATAAAAAATTACACTGAGGTGCCCTTTGCTAGTGCTACCTCTGTACCAAATTTCGTTCAATTCGGTTTCACAGTGTTTGAATTGATAGGGGGAATCGATTTGCACACATACTTGGCCACCATCTGCAAACTATTGGGCTGATGATCTTGCAGTTTGGTCAGAATATGCTTCCCACATAAAGATATGTTGTTGCAAAATTTGGTAGAGACTAGATTATTAGGTTCGTCGTAATTACATTTTAGCTTTTAACATTTGGGTGGCCGCGATTACGTTTCCGTCAAGATGGCGGTGATATAAAACATGTCACTGAGGTGCCCTTTGCTAGTGCTACCTCTGTACCAAATTTCGTTCCATTCGGTTTCACCGTGTTCAAATTGAGAGGGGGAATAGATTTTCACACAATGATGGCAGCCATCCGCAAAAAATTAGGTTAATGACCTATTAGTTTGGTCAAAGGATGCTCCCTCCATAAAGGTATGTTGTTGCAAAATTTGGTAGAGATCGGATGATTATGTTAGTCGTAATTTGATTTTAGCTTTGAACATTTGTGTGGCCGCCATTACGTTTCCGTCAAGATGGCGGCGATATAAAACATGACACTGAGGTGCCCTTTGCTAGTGCTACCTCTCTACCAAATTTCGTTCCATTCGGTTTCACCGTGTTTGAATTAATAGGGGGAATCGATTTTGACACAAAAATGGCCGCCATTCGCAAACTATTAGGCTAATGACCTATTAATTTGGTCAAATGATGCTTCCTCCATAAAGGTATGTTGTTGCAAATTTGGTAGGGATCGAATGATTATGTTAGTCGTAATTTGATTTTAGCTTTGTATATTTGTGTGGCCGCCATTACGTTTCCGTCAAGATGGCGGCGTTATAAAAATGACACTGTGGTGCCCTTTGCTCGTGCTACCTCTGTACCAAATTTCGTTCCATTCGGTTTCACCGTGTTTGAATTAATAGGGGGAATAGGTTTTGACACAAATATGGCCGCCATCCGCAAACTATTAGGCTAATGACCTATTAATTTGGTCAAAGGATGCTTCCTCCATACAGGTATGTTGTTCCAAAATTTGGTAGAGATCAGATGATTATGTTAGTCGTAATTTGATTTTAGCTTTGAACATTTGTGTGGCCGCCATTACGTTTTCGTCAAGATGGTGGCGATATAAAACATGACACTGAGGCGCCCTTTGCTAGTACTACCTCTGTACCAAATTTCGTTCCATTCGGTTTCACCGTGTTCGAATTAATTGGGGAATCGATTTTCACACAAAGATGGCCGCCATCCGCAAACTATTAGGCTGATGACCTACTTGTTTGGTCAAAGGATGCTCCCCCCATAATGGTATGTTGTTGCAAAATTTGGTAGAGATCGGATGATTAGGTTAGTCGTAATTTGATTTAAGCTTTGAACAATTGTGTGGCCGCCATTACGTTTCTGTCAACATGGCGGCGATATAAAATATGACACTGAAATGCCCTTTGCTAGTGCTACCTCTGTACCAAATTTCGTTCCATTCGGTTTCACCGTGTTTGAATTAATAGGGGGAATTTATTTTCACACAAAGATGTCCGCCATCCGCAAACTATTAGGCTAATGACCTATTCATTTGGTCAAAGGATGCTTCCTCTATAAGGGTATGTTGTTGGAAAATTTGTTAGAGATCGGATGATGAGGTTAATCGTAATTTGATTTAAGCTTTGGACATTTGTGTGGCCGCCATTACGTTTCCGTCAAGATGGCGGCGATATAAAACATGACACTGAGGTGTCCTTTGCTAGTGCTACCTTTGTACCAAATTTCGTTCAATTCTCGTTCACCGTGTTCGAATTGATAGGGAGGGGGGGGGGGGGGGACAGACATTCAGAGTACACATACTGACACACACACACATAGACACACACACACAGACTCACACACACAGACACACAGACAGACAGACATTTTTCGCCCTGTGTTGATCTCATAAGTCTACTTTCATTTTTTGCAAAAATCGATAGTAGGCTAATAATAAATTGAAACTTATCAAGTGACTTTGGTAGGCATAAAAAATTACGGTACTTGTTTTATTCAAACACAAATATCCGCCTTGTTAACTGTCACCGCGGAGGCCCGGGTTCGATTATCGGCTCGGCCAAGAAATTTAATTCTGGTCAAGGGCTGGAACGGGGTACACTCTGCCTCGTGATGCAAAACTAAGAAGAGGCGGGTTCGATTTCTATCTCAGCCATCCTGGAAGTGGTTTCTAGTGATTTCTCATTTTTACTCCCGGCAAATGCCGGGATGGCGCTTAACTTATAATAATAATGTTATTGGTTTTACGTCCCTTTTAACTACTAAGGCTTTTAAAAACGCAGGGGTGTCGGAAATTTGTCCAGAAAAGGATCGTTAACGTGACATTAATGTTTATTTTATTTATTAATGAAAGCACAAAGTACAGCTATGCTGGCCCTTCACGCTTGTACAAATAACAACCAAATAACAATTAAAAATAAAATATAAGATAAAATTTAGCAAATCACCAAACAAAACAAATCCAGATCAAGAGCCAGTAGAATGTCCTTGCTCGTAGCCGTGTCGTCAGTGGCCAAGATGACAGTTCTAAATACAATTTAACTTCTCCTTCGCCTGCACCTGGAACGTCCTATTGTTTGTGGATATGTCCAACTCGCGTTTCCTTGCAATGCTGTTGTACACGGATGATATGCGGATTTGGAAGGATCTTTGGATTATGGAATGTTTTGTGTGTGGAATGTGCAAAATATCTTTGAGCCTGGTAGAACGGGAAGGGGTTCTTAGTTTGAAATGTGACAGCAGGTGGTCCGAACGGTAATGGGCATTTAAAATAGAATGTAGGAAGGACAGGTCAGTTACCTGTCTTGTCGTGTTGAGGAGAGGGGTGTTTATGGCTGAAAGTACCTGCTGAGTGGTGAAGTGTATAAACCTTGGCATGCTGTTCCTTACAATGGCAGCAAAGAAGGATTGAATTCTGTTTAATTTAGCTATGTTTGACGGGCAAGAAGTTGTCCAAATGGGAGAGCAGTAGTTTGCAATGGGCTGGATTATCGAGAGGTAATAGAGGCGAAGGGCCGTGGGATTAGATATTTCTGAGAAGCAGTAGAGTAAGCCAAGGCATTTCATGGCACGGTCCCTCGCATTTACGCACCCTCAAATGCCAACTAAATGCACCACGATTATATCCTGCAACCTAGGACACAGCATGTGAGAATGTTACTGCTGAGCCACGCAGCCAGTCTCTGGTGCTTAACTTAAGGCCAACCCCACTTCCTACCCAAATCCTGCTCAATTACAAATACACACGCTAGTAGGCTACAGACATCACTGTGACACAGGTTTTCAGACAAATTCTACACAAACACAAATACACGAAGCTACATGACCACGATGTCGGAAATCCCCTAGAAGAATCAACAACATACTTGGCATGTGAAGACTGCCTTATGTCCCTCGACTGGAATAACTGCCTCATATCTATTTGGCAGTTGAGAAACAAAGCAAGACTTGCCAGCGCGCCTCCCTTAAGTTGATTGACAGTCACAATCCTTGCGGAATTCCGGGGGTTAATGTGACAGGATGGCCAGAGAGGTACAGTCAGTAGCTTAGAACAAATCGGTTCATTACTAGTGCTGATCAGTGGCGTAACCAGGATTTGCCTCTGGAGGGGGGTGAGCGTTGTCAAATCTGAACTAAATGCGTCTTTGCTTTTTTGGTTGTTGTTTTCTACTATCCTTTTTTTTCATTTTTTTTTCCGTGGATGTGAATGGGGAGAAACTAGTTCAGTGGGCAGAAACTACAAATATGCACCTGGTCTTTGATGTAAAAGACAAGGGAACCTTCCACTCTGCACGCTGGGATAAGGATTACAACCCAGACTTGACATTCGTGTCTAAAGATCAGTTAGACCAACCACTCAACACCACTCGTACTGTTCTGTCCAACTTCCCAAACAGTCAACATCGACCTGTTATGGTGGAAATTGGTTTGAAAATTCCCCTTGTAAACTCAATGCCCTTACCCAGATGGAACTTTCGACGAGCTAATTGGGATGGATTCTCAAAAGACCTTGACTCCAGCTTAGTTGCGGAGAATCTACAGCCGACAGCAAACAACTACGATGAATTTGTGAAACTAGTTATCAAAGCTGCTAAGTCAAACATTCCTAGGGGTTACAGAAAGCAATATGTGCCTGGCTGGAATGAAGAAAGTGAGGTTTTATACCAAGAATACCAAAGTTCTGGAAATCAAACAGTGGGTTCACAGCTACTCCACTCTTTAAACAAGAATAGACGAGAGAAATGGGAAGCAACACTCGAAGAAATGAACTTTGCAAAGTCAAGTAGGAAAGCCTGGCGAGTCTTGAATGGGCTAACTGGCAAGCAACACCCCAAAAAGCCGCATACTAAACTGAGTCCTGACATTATTGCCAACAGGATCGTAGACCTCTCAAGGGCAAAGAGAGACAAGAATCATACCAGAGTGGTAAAATGTAACCTCTCTAACCTCAAGCACAGTGCCCCAAGAAACGAACCGCTTTCCAATCCCTTCTCCACAGCGGAAGTAGAAAGTGCAATCAAACAACTGAAAATCGGCAAGGCTGCTGGTCCCGACAACATCTATAACGAGTTCATTAAGAACATGGGTCCGTATTGTATATGCTGGCTCACTTCTCTCTTCACTTACATTCTCAAAGAGAACAGACTGCCCAGACAATTCAAACTGTCAAATGTTATAGCCATTCTCAAACCTGGCAAACCTGAAGACAGCCCCGAAAGCTATCGTCCAATAGCACTGCTCAGTTGCATATTAAAACTTTTTGAACGAATCCTTCTAACCAGAATAGCACCGCTCATTGAGGCTGTTATCCCTCCTGAACAAGCTGGCTTCAGACACGGACGCAGCTGCACTGATCAAGTTCTTGCCCTAACTACACACATTGAAGCAGGTTTTCAAGGTAAACGGAAATCAACAGCTGTTTTCATCGACTTGACAGCTGCGTATGATACTGTTTGGCGACAAGGACTGATCTACAAACTATTGCAAGTTGTACCAAGCCGAGAAATTGTGGATCTAATATCTAGCATGCTTAGTGAAAGGCAATTTGAAGTGTTCCTAGGAAACACTAAAAGCCGCAAACGAAAACTAAATAACGGCCTACCACAGGGATCTGTTTTAGCCCCACTGCTATTCAATTTGTACATCCATGATTTACCAACTACAACATCAAGTAAGTTCATCTATGCTGATGATATCGCGCTGGTAGCTCAGAGCAATAACTTTGAAGATGGCGAACAAATCATTACGGAGGACCTGGAGAAGATGTCAACTTTCTTTAAAACCTGGAGATTGATCCCAAGCACAACAAAAACTGAAGTCTCTTGTTTCCATCTAGCGAATCGTGTCGCAAACTACAAACCTAGAGTCCTGTTCAATGGACAAGAGCTGAGGTACAATCCTTTCCCAAAATATCTCGGAGTCACTTTAGATAGAACCCTGAGCTACAAAGAGCACATCACCAAGCTCTCTCACAAAGTCGCCGCAAGAAACAACATACTGCATAAGCTCAGTGGTACCTCCTGGGGAGCCTCTGCTGTCTGTCTACGTTTAACTGGCATCAGTCTTGTTTACTCAGCTGCTGAGTACTGTGCGCCTGTCTGGTTGGAAAGCGTACATGTGAAGAAGATAGACACGAAACTGAACGATACAATGCGTTGCATTACTGGTACCATCAAATCAACTCCATGTCACTGGTTACCCGTGCTGAGCCACATCCCTCCACCTCACTTAAGGCGGAAGCAAGCTCTACTGAGGGAGGCTAAGAAAATCTTTGCATCACCCTCTTTGCCACTGCATCAGGAATTCTGCCATCCGTCACAACAACGATTGCAATCCAGAAGACCGGCAAGTGTCACTGCAAGGCAACTCATCGCGGATGGATTTGACATAAAGGAAAGCTGGAAGCATGAGTGGTCAACAAAAACATTGGGAACAAGTGTCCACCATCTTGATCCCACAAAGAAGCCAAATGGTTTTGACCTACCAAGGAACCTCTGGTGCCGTATCAACAGGTTGAGGACGGGACATGGGTGTTGTAATTATTTCAGGTACAAGTGGGGCTGGATCAGTTCACCAATGTGTGAATGTAACTTAGAAGAACAGACGATTGAACACCTGGTCCTACGCTGTCCTCTTCATTCATACCCTGGAATTCCTGACGACTTGTTTGATCTCACACCTAGTCTAACCGAATGGTTGAAAAGGAAGGACTTTAAAGTTTAATTTTGTCTTATTTGTATTCTGTATTGTATCACCATACGATTAAATAAATAAATTTTTGCTTCGAGTTTGATTTCTGCTTTTGCTTTTGAATTTTGTTTTTTGCATTAAGTTTCTTGTTTTGTGTTTGTTTTCTGTTTTTTCTTTGCTTTCTGCTTTGTGTTTTTTTGTTTTTGGGTTGTTTTCCTCTATTAATTTTGTTTTTGAATTATGCTTTTTTGCTTTGAGTTTCTTGTTTTGTGTTTGTTCTATGCTTTTGTTTTTGAATTTTGCTATTTGATTTGTGTTTTTTGCTTTTGTGTTTGTTTCCTACTTTTGATTTTGTTTGTGCTATTTGCATTCTTTTATTGTCATGTGTTGGCTTTTGATTTTTGCTTTGAGCGGGGGGGCAAAATAGGACTGTCAATGAAATGGTCTCTATAGCATTTGATTCGTTTTATTTGCACCTCTCAAAAGTTCGGAAATGAACAGTTTTGTTAGGCCTAACACCAAATATTGTACACAAGTTAAGATAATTTTCTAAAATTAGTAATTAAAAACGTACATAATCCGCTCGTTTGTCATTAATCCGTTTTTTTTTTCTCAAAATAAAATTCTCATCAAATTTTGTTTTCTGAAATTATTTGGCTCTGGAGGAGAAGGGGGGGAAGGGAATGTACCCCTAATCATCCACCGTAGTTACGCACCTGGTGCTGATTCTCACCCTTTGTACACAAAGTGAGGGAGTTTTCTGAAAATGGGATGATGCTACCAGAATGATGACTTCTTGTAGCAGGGGCTGGTGCTCCTTACGGTGCTGCTTATACCCTTTAATATGGAGAGATTCATATTTTAATGATTTTTAGCCTACTTTTCACATTTTGCAAAAATGAGGAAAAGTAGACTTATGAGATCGATCCGGGAAAATGAGTGTCTTGTCTGTCTGTCCTTCTGTCTGTCTGGCTGTGTGTGTGTCTCCCCCTATCAACTCCTAAACGGCTGCAGCAATCGAAACTAAATTTAGTATGAGTAAAGATGTATACCGGAATATCTCAAGCCCATATTTGAAAATGATGTCAGTGCTACCAACTGCTGAAAAAACGCAAGAGAAATTTGAGCTCCATGTTGGATATCATGGAAGGTATGCATGGGGGCTATTCCAAAATTGGCACACATGTACATAATACTATTTCAGTTTAATTTCCAGGAGGCCATATATGACAGTGTTGCCAAAATAATTGTAAGCCTTCTGATAGGTCCGTCTTTTAAATGCATATAACTTAACACTATTAATTGGATTTCAACCAAATTTTGTATGTAATATGTGTAAATAAACAGATATGACTGAGTGTATTCTTAAGAGCCATCAGGGCTGCCAACTGTTAATAATTGCTCTCTCTATTTTCTTCATCCAAAAACCAATATATCTGAAAGTATGCAAGCCGACAGCTTTAAACTATGCACACGTATAGTACCTGACATTTTAGATTAATTTGGAGTAACTTATATACTTCAGTTCTACCAACATGATTCTAAGCCTGTTGATAGGACCATTCTTTAAATACATGTAACTCCTATACTATCAGTTGGATTTCAACCAAATTTCGTATGTGCTATGTGTAAAATAAACAGATATGACTGAGTGTATTCTTAAGAGCCATCAGGGCTGCCAACTGTTAATAATTGCTCTCTCTATTTTCTTCATCCAAATACCAATATATCAGAAAGTATGCAAACCAACAGATCTATACTTTGCACACGTATAGCACCTGACACTCTATATTAATTTGGAGTAATTAATATTAGTCAGTGCTGCCAACATGATTCTATGCTTGCTGATAGGTCCAATTTTAAAATACAAGTAAATTCTATACTAACAAATGGATTTCATCCAAAATTGTCACAAATCATAATATTTCTGATTATTTCTAACCAGCACACGCATTACATTGTTGCTAACATGTTTTTACGCGTGCTGATCCAATGTGTAACACCATGTAACGTCCATTGGACGTCAACCAAATTTTGTATTCTGTACCTTAAGAGATGGAACTAAGAATATATTTAGTCACCAGGGCTGCCAACTGTTGTGCTCTATTAGGCTACATTATACCAGGAATATCTCGAACTAATTAGACATTTCGATATTACCAACTTAATTTCGTCATTATTCTAGATAGGTTCATATACTGTAGAATAGTCATTGGCATGAAAAGTAGGCTCTTTAGTTCGTCGCGGAACTTCTTGTTGTAATTGTATTTGTAATATTCATGAGTGCCTTGTATTTGGAATCACATATTATTGTTGTTAGATGGTTCGTGGAGGTTAATTGATAATTTGGGTGAAAATTTATTTTTAATTTATGGTTAAGATTAGGTGTTTGATAGCACTCATGGCTCTTCGACACATGTGTAGAATTTGTGTGTGCAAGGGCCTATTAGGTTTGTGTGATTTGGGAGGAGATAGTCCGTGGTGATGCTCTTAGGCTGCCAATTAGTGTTGAAATGTTACTTTAATTTGTCCCATAGTGCTGCCAAGGTGGTATTAAGAATCGCCTGTTCACTCAAAATTAAGTTTACTATAAAAGGATATTAAACGTGAGAGCTTCTTCTAGATATTAAATATCTTATGAAAAAAGAAGCATCAGAATATAAGAATAGTACAGATGAGAAATGTTGATCGTTGGAGTTGAAATTCTTCAAAGTGTGAGTTGCTGCGTGCACTGAGTGTATTTCTAACGATTGACGGTGGCATCTACAGTGAATCTCTCTCACGACTCGGCCGGCCTGCGGACCAAGCTTATCTGCCTCCCATTGACTGATCACTTCCTGTTACACAGCGCGCACTTCGCAGTTCTGGTCCATGCTTATAACGTGTATTTAGTGTTCATCTGTCGCTCCAACTATTCTCGAGTTGTGAAGTGTAAATTTTGGGAATAATTCTCATAATGCCTCCACGTTTGTCCACGGTAGAGGAAAGGGAATTTATGTACGATAATTATGTGAAAACACAGTCTTGCAGTGAAGTCGTTAAACGTTTCATAATACATTTTCTAGGTGTGCGCCCTCCACATAGAGAGATCGTGCGGAAGCTCGTAATCAAATTGAGGGGAACTGGTTCTCTACTCGATAAGAAGCGAAGTGTTAACGAAATGTGTACTTAACGAGGAAAAAGTAAATGAAATCGCAGAACATATCCGGAGAGAAATAGCCTCAATTACGGAAGACAAACTTATGCGTGTGAATCGGAGTTTCCTAAGACGATGCCATAAATGTGTGGATGTAGGAGAACATTTCCAACATTTCCTGTTATAAGGTACGACCTTAGTTTATTAATTCCTACTTTCTAATTTTAATTGGTATCTCAAGTCATGCACGGATAAAGTGAGCCAAGTGGTGTTCTATTCTTATTGCTATGCTATGCCGAGCGGGAAGTGATGAGTCAACGGGAGACAGATAAGCTGGGCGCACCGGCCGGCCGAGTCGTGAGAGAGACTCACTGTAGCAAGCTGATTATGTCAGTGGATGTAAGGAAGTCATGAAGTAAGTAGGAAGACTCGATCTTCAACATCTTTTGGGACGAGCTCAAGTGCCAAGTGCCAACAACTGATGGGGCGTCATTCTCCATCAGTAACTGAGACAAATGCAGAATCGCTGGGGACATTATGGTAGGAATCGTGTATGTGACATATTCTTTATTGTCAGACAGATAGACTCCACCTGTGACAATATAATCACTATCAATAAAATGTACAAGTATAAACAAACCAAAACAAAATCAACAAACACAGATAGAAAGACACTATCAACAACCTCAACCATACAGGCACGCACTCAAAAATCCTCGAAGAAAATTACCCCTAGCTTGCATTCATTCATACAATCGCAAATGTTTAGGAAATATTAAAATATATTTATACAGAAAATCAAAAACTATCTACAATAAACGGAAAAAGTCAAAAACATAAATGAATAGATAGGAAGAAAATATTCAAAATCTTGAAAACAAAACTTAGTACACAAGTGACATTCGCGGATCTAAAAAACAACAAAAGATTACATTACTTCAGTCACCCGTACATTCAATGATCAACTATTCATTCATCCACATATTCAATCAATCTATCAATGAACCAATATGACTTTCAGTAGCGTTACCTAAGGTGGCGGAGATGTATAAACGCCAATGGGGATTACATAGAAAATGATTTTGCATCGACATGTAAAAATATTTACGACAAAGCACTGAGTCACGAAAGTTTTTGATCTTACTTTCTATTATGATCACCCTTGATAAAGGTTGTGGATGTATTGGCTCTCTAGAATGTGTAAGGGAAGCAGAGAACGGAATATTGTTCAAAAGGACGCATACAGAATATTACATGGCGATGTGCTCGTTGGCATGCAGTTAAAATAATTATCCTTGGGCCGGTCGTGAATCAATAGCACACCATCTCGTGGGAATCTCACCAACTAATTTAATATCAGCTCATGTCAAGGTTAGTAAAGAGATTCAGTATGTGCACAATTTCACAAATTAACTGGTGACGGGAACATTGGAAACTGAAGATCCCGTAGGTACGCACATTTCAATTCAGTCATGGTTCGATCTTGGATATTCATGCATTAAAAATGGTTTAAATGCGCAATGAAGAGAACAATACGCTTGGTAAACTTAAATTAAAATTCCTAATTTGTCATAGATAACAATTTCTATTACCGTATTGTAATGAGCAATAATGTTCCCATGCATCGTGATTAATCGATTAGAGGTTGTAGTGTGCACGACATGACTTATAAACACATTTCTGTTTGGGTGACGGAAGACATTTATTTATTTATTTAATTATTTATTTATTTATGTATACAGATTAGTCCCATTTGATGTACATAATAGGCTTGCTTACACAAAATAGAGCAAAAACAGCAATCATTATATTTAAAACCTTATAATCGACAATAAATCTACACAAAAATTACTCACGACCTCATTGGTGATCTTGTTGGCTTTCCAGATATCAGGTCGTGTGTTGTACTCTGTGTACAAGCCATATAGATGGAGGTAGAAAATTGAAATACCTGATGGGTATGGGAGCCAATCCCGCGGCCTTAGGCTTTGGTCAACATTGTCCAATTGAGTTTATTAGAAAGACACGTTCATTCACACGCAAGGGCACCGTACATCTCTGGACCCAGCCTATGTTGACAAAATCACAGTGTGATGGAAACCCACTGTATCCTTGCCGTGAGAGTTAAAGCGTCTACAGGATTAACTCAGCATGCAGAATAGTGGCAACCAAAGCCGAAAGTGCTGGGTTTGACTCCCAACGTTCTATCTCCTTCCATCTAAATGGCTTGTACTAATGGCACAATGCACGATTTAGTAACTCATAAGCCCCTTTGGAGACAATGTACAGTATCATTGACGGATTAAGACGTCGTAATTACTAGGGCTCGGATTTGTAGGTGCTAAATATCGGGAAAATATTTATTGTTTATGTATTAAAAATACCTGAAATATGTGACAAAAAATAGAAATATTTAGTTATAATTTAGTTTATTAATGTGAATATGAACAATATGCAGTACTTACACATGCAATTTATGTATGCCTCACTGACTGCTAAAGAATTGCAATACACAACGGGATACATCTTCAGGTTGTCCATCACAAATGACCGACGATTATCGCGAAAGACTTCTTCTGAAGGCACGAAACTGAGGCAATATGTTTCTTGCCCTCGAGGTGTTTTGTAATTTGAGATCGCTGTTCAGCCTTGATTGCTTTACCACATGGTTAACAGAACAGAACGTCCCCATCAGAAGTAAAATAATCCATAAAATCTGCAATATACTGCTGCAGACGATAACTTGTAGTTGCTTTTACTTTAGGCATCGTAGAACTGCCTTACACTTCACAGTGCCAGAAATGAACTGCATGTGAGTGACACTGTTTCCAGGTAGCTGAAGGGGAAGGTGCAATATGACTATGGAAAAGGAAATCCCCGGCTTCCACAATGAAAAAGAAGCTTGTAGTTTAACGTGACCGTTAATCATGAGATCATGAGCCTCGGGACCTCCTTTTTACGTGGAATCCGAACCACAGGACATGGCATTTCACTTCGAAAATCTCGCTTCCACAATGAGTGGGACGGGGCAACAAGATAAGAAAAACATAGTTGCAAACTGACATACTCTGCATGAGGATCTGATATCTCACAGGTTCTTTCCCATTGAAGTAATACAGAACAAAAATGCAATAAACTGAAAGAACTAGCATACTGATTTTTTTAATATTATGTCTTTTAATGTGCTAGTAAGTAAAAAACCGGAATTTATATATTTATAGTAAAAATGTTTTAAATATATATTTACACTAGCTGACCCGGCAGACGTTGTCCTGCCAATCAAAGAAAGTGTTGTAACTTTGTTTCTTGAAGTGCTTTTGGATACACAATATTTTTTCAATTTCTGTTAACTGCCTCTAAACTATCGTGAAATGAATTAACTAATCTAGAAACATTCGTGGGAGCGCGCACAACAACTCTCCAACGTTTCATCGCAATTGGATAAATGGCATAAAACGCATACGGAATTTTGTTTAAATGATTCGTGCGCAGTCACTCATTTGTTGAATCTACTCGTGCTCTACCAACTGAGAAATTGATTTACTAAGTTAGAAAGCTTCACGTAAGTATACACAACAACTCATCAAAGCTTCATCGAAATCGGATGAATGACATATGAACGTATACGGGATTTGTTTAAACGATTCGCATGCCGTCACTCATTTCTTGAATCCACTCATGCGCTACCTATTGTAAAATAGATTTACTGAGCCTGAAACCGTCTGTGTAGTGTACTCAATCATTCACCAAGGTTTCATCGCAATCGGATGAATGATATATGACCGCATACGCGACATTGGGAAACGATTCACGCGCCGTCACTCATTTGTTGAATCTACTCGTGCGCTACTTATTAAGAACTGGATTTACTAATCCAGAAACCTTTCCTGGAGGGTACACAACAATTCACCAAAGTTTCATCGTAATCGGATAAATGGTATATGAACGCACACAGGACTATGTTGAAACGATCCGCGCGCCATCGCACATTTGTTGAATCTACTCGTGCGCTACCTATTGTAAAATGAATTTACTGAGCCAGAAACCTTTACTGAAGTGTACACAACAATTCACCAAAGTTTCATCGCAATCGGATAAATGGTATATGGACGTATATGGTACTTTGTTGAAATGATTCGCGTGTCGTCACTCATTTGTTGAATCTACTCGTGCGCTACCAATTGTAAAATGGATTTATTAAGCCAGAAACCTTCCGTAGGGTGTACACAACATCTCACCCAAGTTTCATCGTAATCGGACGAATGGTATTTGGACGCATACGGGACCTAATTGAAACGCTTCGCGCGTCGTCGCTCATATGTTGAATCTACTCGTGCGCAACCTCCTGTGAAATGGATTTACTAAGTTAGAAACCCTCACGTAAGTGTACACAACATCTCACCCAAGTTTCATTGCAATCGGATGAATGGTATATGAACGCATACGGGACTTCGTTTAAACGTTCGCACATCGTCTCTCATTTGTAGAATCTACTCGTGCGCTACCTGTTGTAAAATGGATTTACTAATCCAGAAGCCTCCCCTGGAGTGTACACAACATCTCACCCAAGTTTCATCGCTATCGGACGAATGGTATTTGAACGCATACGGGACCTTGTTGAAACGCTTCGCACGTCGCCGCTCATTTGTTGAATCTACTCGTGCGAAACCTTCTGTGAAATGGATTTACTAAGTTAGAAACCTTCACGTAAGTGTACACAACAACTCATCAAAGTTTCATCTCAATCGATGAATGGTATATAAACTTATACGGGATTTTGTTGAAACGCTTCGCGCGTCGTCACTCATTTGTTGAATCTAGTCGTGCGCTACCTATTTTTAAATTAATTTACTAAGCCAGAAGCCTTCCCTGGAGTGCGCGCAACATATCACTCAAGTTTCATCGCTATCGGACGAATGGTATTTGAACGCATACGGGACCTTTTTGAAACGCTTCGCACGTCGTCTCTCATTTGTTGAATCTAGTCGAGCGCTATCTATTGTAAAATGGATTTACTAAGCCAAACACCTTCCCCGGAGTGCACTCAACATCTCACCCAAGTTTCATCGCAATCCGATGAATGGTATACGAACGCATACGGAACTTTGAAACGCTCTAACGTGCAGAGACAAACAGAATTCGACATCACTGCCACCTTTGGTATAAAACACAACTTTCCGCCATGGGCGGAGTGTATGTAATGGCGGTAGTTGCACAGGTTGCGACCAGGTGGCTCTAACGTGCAGAGACAAGCAGAATTCGACATCACTGCCACCTTTGGTATAAAACACAACTTTCCGCCATGGGCGAAGTGTATGTTATGGCGGTAGTTGCACAGGTTGCGACCAGGTGGCTCTACGTGCAGAGACACACAGTCGAAAAGGATCACTTTTCACTAAGGCTAGCGGTTACCATGACGACTGTTTATGACTGTATATTGTGGTTATAAATTTGTGTGTAAATTGTGGTTCTAAAATTCTAAAATTCCACCTATCTGGTCAAATTGTGAATCCAAACCACACATGGGCCCACCCTAACATTCATACAAAATTTCATCAAAATCGGCCCAGGCGTTTAGGAGGAGTTCAGTGACATACACTCGTGTCGAAGAATTATATATATAAAGATAAATAAATATTTATTTACCTAACAAGTAGTTCCGTGAATAACTATACAGCCTATTTTCATATATCGTACTCATGGAAATTACCACTATCAACATACAAAACTTCAGTTTGTTTGCTGTAATAGATTCGTAGATATTGAAAACACCTAAATATTTCGGATGGTCGCCATGTTGGATTTTATATATCTAGGTCCTAGAGTTATGTACTGTTACATGAAGATTATTGTGTACGTGTAGCATTCAAAATTCAATCGCATGATTAGGACCCAAGAAGTAACAAGGAGATTTTAAAATTGCGCACAGCTGCCATCTTGTGGTTATGGAAACAATGGAAATAAATTAGATGCCAGGGGATTAACGATCGTATAAGGATTTACTGTACCAAGTTTCACTGCACTCGGATGGTTACATTGCGAGAAACGTCCATGTGAATATTAATAATTCGCGTCGCCGCCATGTTGGATTTGTGATCACCAGGTTATTTAAAGTCCTATAGGTGAACTTAAGTTTATAGCCCATATGAACATTAAAAAATTCAGTTTGGTTGCTATAATAGATTCGTAGATATTCAGAGCCGTCTAAATATTTCGGATGGCCGCCATGTTGGATTGCTGAATGTATAGGCCATAGAGTCATGTACCATTAAAGGAAAATTATTTCGTAGGTTCATTATTCAAACTTTCACTTCGATCGTATGATTACGACACAAGATATAAAAACTTAATTTTAACATTTTCACATTCGCCATCTTGAGGTTATGTAAACAATTGAACTAAATTGGATACCAGTGCATTACAATGTGTATAAACATTTCCTATGCCAGATTCCATTGCGTTTGGAACATTAAATCGCGAGAATGGTCAATTTAAAATTTTCAAATTCGCTTGGCCGCCATGATCGTTTTGTAGTTAACGGGTTTTTGTAAGTCCTATAGATGAACTTCCACTAGTGCCCTGTATCTCCGTAAAAAATTTCAGGATGATACCGCTAATAGTTTCAGAGATATAGAATGCCGGTGAAATATTTCGCACATCCGCCATCTTGTGGTTGAACGAAGTTAGATGTCGGTGCATTACAATGTGTATAAACATATACTGTACCAAGTTTTATTGCGTTTGGTTGGTTAAATCGCAAGAAGTGTCTATTTATAAGTCGCAAATTTGCGTGGCCGCCATGTTGGTTTTGTAGTTACCAGTTTCTCAAAAGTCACATAGGTGAACTTCTAGTAGTTTCCTTTATCACCGTAATACATTCCAGGGTGATATCGGGAATAGTTTCGGAGATATTGAATGCTGGTGAAATATTTCGCACAGCCGCCATGTTGGATTGGTGAGACGTAACAAAATTTGAAGGGCACGGTCGGGGTCGCCCGGAATAGTGCTATGAACTTACTGAGTTTCATTGAAATCGCTCTAGCCGTTTAGATGTTATTAGGACACACACACACACACACACACTCCTCTCTATCTCTCTCTCTCTCACACACACACACACGCACACACACACGCACACACACACGGACAAAAGGTGATCTCATAAGCCTATTTTTTAAAATTCAAAATAGGCTAAAAATCCGTGCCCTAGTAATTACCACTGCATTTTCTCCTCAAATAAAAAGTGTACAATAGCAATTTGTGCAGAATTGAAACAATATTCTTTAATCAGAAAGTAAATTAATATCATCGTATATTTCACAGCGTTTCATGGCGTAAACCAGGCGTTCTCAACCTGGTGCTCGCGACCACCACACTGCTCTTTATATGAAATATTGTGCTCTCGTCGTACGAGCCAAAACGTGCTCACGTGCACCAGATCCCCTGAGATCCTTTCTTCAATTCAAATGTTGCTGCACGAACCGGAATAATAACTTAGTGTTCTCATTACAAGTTTTGACATTCAAAAATGTTATCATTTTGTGAAATAGTATTTCTTTAATCTAAAAAAAATATTAATTGAATAACCATGTTTATAAGTAATGCGTAAGATGCGTCAATCACACGTAAATATATCTGATATGCATGAGTCATACAAGCAGCTGCAACACGTCTGGTGAGTGGTGAATCCCTAGCTATTTCAGAACTTCTGAGGGAGGGAGAGAAAGACAAGAAAAAGAAAGAAATGCGCATTATTATTATTATTATTATTATTATTATTATTATTACGGTATTATTGTTATTATTATTATCTTTAATTTTTCATAATTATGGTACAACACAGTCTGCAAGATACAGACTTGATAATCATGTATCCTGTAAACATATTACTGAGATAACAAGAAGTTCCGTGACGAACTAAAGAGCCTAATTTTCTAGAAATTTAATAAGATACATGCCAATGATTAATCTATATGGACCTATCTCGAATAATGACGAAATTAAGTTGGTAATATCGAAATTTCTGATTAGTTCGAAATACTGTATACCTGGCATAATGTAGCCTAATAGAGAACTACAGTTGGCAGCCCTGGTGACTGAATATATTCTTAGTTCCATCTCATAAGGTACAGAACACAAAATTTGGTTGACGTCCAATGGATAGCATGGACGTTACATGCAGTTAAACATTGGATCTAACAGCGCGCTTAAAATCATGTTGGCAACAATGTCATGCATGTGTTGGTCAGAAATAAACTGAAATAATATGATCTATTGTTGTGTCAATTTTGAATGAAATCCATTAGTTAGTATAGAAGTTACATGCATTTAAAAATTGGACATATCAGCAGGCTTAGAATCATGTTGGTAGCACTGACGTATATAAGTTACTCCAAATTAATATAGAATGTCAGGTACTATACGTGTGCATAGTTTTAAAGCTGTCGGCTTGCATACTTTTTTGATATATTGTGCCCTTTCAGCAAGAAATATGCAAATCACAGTATGCCAGCAATGCTCAAATCGGGATTTTCG
Source organism: Meconema thalassinum (assembly GCA_946902985.2). NCBI lineage: Eukaryota > Metazoa > Arthropoda > Insecta > Orthoptera > Tettigoniidae > Meconema > Meconema thalassinum. The sequence goes on along the minus strand of OX336393.1, from coordinate 163,718,327 downwards.
GGGTTTTGGTACGTTCTCCCACTCTGTGACTTACACATTTTGGATTAATTAGAGGATACACTTCCAAAAATAACAACAAAATCAACTCCTATTTTAAAACATTTAATTAACAAAAATTATGGCGCTACAAACAAATAAAACAAATAACTATTGACCAAATCATACTAAACTTGTTCAAAATGAACAATAAAACTATAAAAACTAAACAAACATTATATTAGAACAAATGGTTTCCTTCAAACCAGCAACTCATAATTATTTTCACTTCCATAGAGTATCTATCTTAAAGTCCAATGTAATCATGAGCTCTAATGGCTCGATACTTTCCAATAAATGACGGTGTCCTTCTTTCACACACCTCAATAACTATTTTATGAGTTTTCTTCTCATCAAACAAACCTATAATCATATTTAAAGTACATATTACTTCTCTACTTAAATGTTTGGGCATTCCACAATGTTCTCAACATTTACCATCTCTCTCAAGTTTCACAAATCCACTACAGTGATCGGGAAAAATACTTGTGTACTCCAGAGTTACAAAAGATTACTTGACAAAGTCAAAAACTATGATTACTCCCGGAATCTAGTTATCTTCATTAAACTCATGGAATCCTACATCCATACAACATTACATTAGGGATTGTATTTATTTATTTGTCTTATAAGACCATTATCACATAAGAAAGCTACGATCTGAACTGGCAAGCAATATTTCATCTACATGGATCTCGGTTCAAACCCAGGGTCTTTAACAACTTTTAAACACTCACGGTGTGTTACTACTTCTTTCAAACGTTCCTTTCCGACCTGGCACAACTTACAATAACAAGGGTTAGACCGTAATCACTTGGGCGAGATTTATCGCTGAGAGGGGACCCTCCTGCCTAGCCCGCGCGTGGCAGCTATACTCAATGCTTTTAAAACAGATCTTTCTTTCTTCAGTTCTCTGGTGAGACCTGGCGTTTTTACTTCCCCCATTTACTTTCAACAAACATTATTAGGTTCATAAACCACTTTCGTAACCTTGGCATTGATTAATTATGAAGGGTCATCATTGATTGGTAAGAGTAATTCACATACAACGACGAATATTTAGGGGCTTCAACAACTAGACGAGTCTAGGTTCGACTCTCTGAACATGCCTCGGGAACCATTCCCATACTAGAGGACTTATATAAATGCGACTTAGGGTCGGCCGTGGCCTACATTACCTGCGCACAAAATACCATACATTTGCTCCCTATTATAATACAACATAACACACATAGCCTCGTGATCTACGTCACTATTGGAGGACTTTATCATGGCTCAATTACCGCAATCAACTACCCCTCGTAAGTAATTTACCAAGTACATTTAGATTCTACGCATTCCTAGCGTGACAATTTACTTTAATGCACTACATGGCGCTATACATTATTTTAAGGCCTAGCGTCTTCCAAAGAACTGATAAATTCCACATTAACAATTGATCTATATCTCAATTGTTATATTAATCCTTTCCCTTGACAATACTCGCTATATTTTAAGAACATGCATTAACACCATGTCTTTATACTTTTATGAAGGCTCAAACGCTCTTACTTTCGTATCGTTCAATTTAATCTTTATTTATATTTCTTTTCATTGTTATTATTATTATTTATATATTCATATCCTGTCTTCATTCCTTACAAAAGCTCAAAAGCTATTTCTTTCATATAATTCAAATTCATCTTTATTTATATACATTTCATTATAATTATTATTATTACGCTTGCTTTTACAGTATTTGTCAAATACGCTGACATTTTATTTCATACATTTCCTCTACAGGATTTCACATAATTATTTATAATTTCTCAAATTTTATTCGTTCAGACCGCGCTCTTATACTGTTATTTGTTATTTAGAAACATCCCTCTATCTCAAACTCCGGTGGATTGTACACAAACACTTTCCCCACACAAAACATAATGAAAATCTTTACTCACATGTTATAGGTCGGTCCCTGACCTTCCTTTTTCTTGCGATGTTTCATTTTTGCCCACTATTTTGAAATTACACCATCTTGTACAAATTCATTTCATGTACAAACATATCTTGACACACATTTAACTCGTATACATTTAACACTGATAACATTTTAAAATACACTGGTGTATTCGTTTAGAATACACGATAAAACACTGAGAATATTACTTTTTAACACAAAATCTTTATATATTTACACTTCACAGATTATAATCACTGAGGCTGCTCTTAAGCCTTTCACACGTGATTTCTTGACCTCCCGTCTCCAAGGGTGAAATTTAGTAAATGTCAGCTTCCTATCCTGTCAGAATGTGAAAGTCTCGAACCCTCTACTTCTTCCCTGGAATAGTTCTCCTTCAAATCCCGTTCCTGACGATCTGCTATTTTCTCTGACTCGAACGGCTCCCTTTTAGACCCTATTGGTTGGTCTAGCGAAAGTCTATTCTGTCCACGGTCCCCCAGATAATCTATCGGTGACCTATTGATTTCTAGCAACTAATACTTCTCGTAACTTAGTGCTTTTTGAATAGTTCATCTGCTTCCTTGAAGCAATGTCTATAATTTCCTTCTGCTTTCCGCTTATTCGGTTCTCGAATTCCTATCTTTCAGGAATACCTTGCGAACCTTATTCTGTCCGTCCCTATTCGGGTTCTTTTAAGTTGATAGAATGTTTATCTTGCTGTTACGTTACTTCACTACGTTATGATACTTTTGGGTCGTTTTAATTTAAGACCTATCGCCCTGGGCTCTAAGTTCGCAGCCTGCTTTGACTGTAATTTCTGAACTTTTCACTGTAAACTTTATACTGTCGGAACTAAATCCTGTAACTAAGATGTTTCTAATTCTCCACACGGCGATACTGTAATAATACTTCTTGGCTACGCCTTACAGATGCTCGTTGGTTATCGATACCGCGACGCTCTTGGCTATCGGATAATGTCTGCACGATGTGATGTATCCTCTCCCCTCAAGGAGTCTGTCGTAAACTGTATATGGTGATGCTCCAACGTCACGCCCCCCTGGGCTGACTGATACTGCATGTACTGATACAGCGTGACGCCCCCTCTCGGGCTGTCGGAATAACTGCATGATTAGCTTGGTGCTGCCAGGAGTTTTATACTCTTTAGTAAAAAAATCCTAGTCCTTTTCGTGACCAACTTTTGAAATAATTGTCGCACCATTATAAAAATTATATCTCCAGAAAGCTCGTCTTCCAAACGTAAAATTATCTCACTGCGCATGAAAATCGATCATGCATTTCTGAGATATTAAATAATTTTTAGTCTTCAGCTGTGTGGGTGTTGCTGTCGATTTTTAATTCCCCACTCCTTGGGCTTCGGTAATTCCCCTATGACGTATGGCTACGTTTGCACTTCTTTCCTGGACAGTTATTAAAAGCTTTTTCTCCACACAAAAATCTCTCTTCTAAAATCACTTACAATGCTGTATTTATTAACTTACTTTTATTCTTCCAAATGGGTTAAATCGAATTATTCTTCTTCTGGCATAGTTGCGCTGTTGCCGTTTTAATGCAAGGTAAGGGCGATTTCCGAGACGTGCTTCTCTCTCATACAGCCGAAACTTTCCACTCAGTCTATTTATACTCGTGACTGGCTCGTTATCAATGAGTCAGGAATGATCTCATTTCCTGGCCACCTGGGTCTAACTTCTTACACAACGTTAGGCTAGCATCCTCGCTTGAAATCTTTCATATGTTCCATTGGACTGTATATTTCTTTCCTTCCTTTTTACAAATATACATGGATTCGACCCCCTTTGAGCCAATGGTACATGGGTTCAATATGGGTATTTGAATTTTAAAAAAATTGAGAGCATTTAATAACAGTTGGCAGCCGTGGTGGCTCTTAAGAATACGCTCAGTCATATCTGTTTATGTACACATACCACATACGAAATTTTGTTGAAATCCAATTGATAGTGTAAATGTTATATGCATTTAAAATTTGGACTTATCAGCAGGCTTATAATCATTTTCGCAACACTGCCATGTATGGCCTCCTGGAAATTAAACTGCAATATTATTATCTATACCCTAACGTGTTTTTCGAGGGTATTTTACGCCACTGACATAAGTCAGTAGGAAGCCATTCTATATTTATTTACGCGGCAAATTGTTCAGCCAAGAGAAGTTTTCAGGTAACTTATTATTATTAAGGTATTTTTGGAGCGTTTTTTTTAATAAAATTATAAGTATACAGATAGGTTTTCAGTGTTATAGAAAACACTATCAAGCGAATTATTACGAACAACATTATCGCGGAAAATTATATGATTACGGAATTTTTCGGATTTTGTCAGTTAGAGTTTGTTCAGAGAGATGAGTCACTGGGAATTCGGCTACAGGCTTATTCTTGTCGAGAAGCATGACGCAAGCGGGGTTGCTGCTTCAAGAAAAGGCGAAATGGCTTGGCCTGTTAAACGACATCTTCGTCGCGCCGAGTGCAATGACCCTGAGGTGGGGAGGATCGCGTGGTAGCGCAGCCAATCAGAGAAGAGCGGGCGAGGAGAAGACGGCTACAGAGAGGGGATGCGAGGAGTGCATATATGGTTTGCGCGACGAGGAGGCAGGGCGATTATCTTTGTAAAACTTGACCGTTGTGGTTGCTCGTGTGGTTGGTTCCGGTGTGACCGGACCATAATATAACATTTCTACAAATATTTCTACAACTAACGAAGAAGATGACGACGTCCAGGAGGCTGTGGGAAGCTCTCTTCAACATCCAGTACGAGGGAAATGCTACGGCAATTTCCAATGGTAAGCGCGAATGACTCAGAACTACATAATCTCTCGTTTCTTTGTTTCAAATTCAGTATTTCAGTAACTTCTTAGCTTGGGAATAATAGTAAAATCAGTAATTCATCCGACTCCGTTTTCACGTAAATATCTAGCGGTAATATTCAAATCGCAACGCTCCAATTTAAATTTAAAATATATTATTATTATTATTAATTTTGCTATACTTGTTTTATATAATAAATTCATTTCTTTTAACCATGCAATCTTTGCTTTCAGTAGGTAGCTTTAGATATAGACCAAATTCCTTCTCCTGATAAAATTGTTAGTTGGGTTAATGATCAAATCATACCACGATCTGAGTGAAAAGATTCTTGAAGGTGTTCTACCAGACCTAGGTGTTGTTAAATATAAATTTAGATTTCAACATAGCGTTGAGGTCTTGGCGCCCATTAATACAACATATCTTAGTCAGAGTAAACATTACATTTGTACACCCCAACAGTGAGGGCTAGTAAAACCGTTTCATTTGTACGCTCAACGTGGAGCAAAGTAAATCCGTTTCATTTGTCACCCCAACAGTGAGGCCAATAGAAAACGTTACATTTGTCGCTACCAACGTGAGACCGAAAACCTAATAACATTTGTGGAATGAGAAGGGTATATATTTCTGTGCCTGTATTTTGGGGGTTTTTCATTTATCGGTGTGTATCAGCATGGGTAGTGTTGAGGAATAGATGAAGTTGCGTAGTGGTCACCAGTTTGATAGTGAAGATACGAGCAGTATGGCTAGTCTTGGAAATGAAAGCAGTACAGGGATGTCGGAGGTAAATCCCGATACTGAGGGGGGTAATCAAAATAGTCAAGCAGGGTTAGAGAGGTTGCTTCTTCAGTTTATGCAACAAAATAAAATTAGCACAGACGCCTTAAATGCTAAACTCGAACAAAAGAATGCTAAACTCGAACAAAATAATGCTAAACTTGAACAAAATAGTAGGGAAAATAAAGAGAGTACTGAAGCTTTAAACGCTAAACTTGAACAAATTAGTAGGGAAAATAGAGAGAGTACTGAAACTTTAAATGCTAAATTAGAACAAAACAGTAAACAAATGAGCAATAAATTAAGTTAGAAATTTGAGGAGAACAATCTAAAATTAGATAAGAAATTCGAACTGATTAGAGGTGAGATCAGAGGGGTGATGGAAGAGAAGGCTAAAGAGATTATTGCAGACGTAGACAGAAAATTAGGAAAAGTACAGGAGGAGTTAGAAATTAGAATCAGTACACAGGCTGAAAATTTAAAAGAACTAGTGCAACTTGAAACACAGCACGTCAAAAAGCAATTTGGGGGGGGGGGGGAATTGATAAGATTCAGGTAGCAACTAAAGAGGTTAAAGAACAGCTGGGGGAAGAATTTATAAAGTACATGCAGAAATAATCACTGAAGTTAATGCTTTAAGGGAGAGGAATAAGGAAAGCATTAATGAGATTAATGAGAAACAAGCTAAGTTAAGTGGTAAAGTTGAAGCATCGGAAGGGAGCATTAGGTTAACTGTAACTAATATTGAAAGAAAAGCTGAGGAGAAAATTGCGAATTAGAACAGAAGTTGAAAGCTAGAATTAGGCAGGAAAATAGTCAGAGCAGGCCAGTTTATGTGAATAGCACACACAGGGAAATAGAACTAGGCAAATTCAGTAATCGGCAGGGTTGACCAATGGAGTTTATGAATACAATAGAAAATAAATTCGGGGAGAGGTTGGAAGATGGTAGTATTGAGTGGTGCCAGGTAGTTGTGATTTTAGAGCAAGCGTTTGTAGGGGAGACAAGAAACTGGTTTGCTGTCTACAGAGAATTTCTAGAATATTTCAGATTTTAAAGTTAAAATTTGTGAGAAATTTTGGAATGAGGTAATTCAGTCTCAGCATCGTGAGGGAATTGTGTGTGGGAAATATAACCCGAGAGGAAACTACACTATGACCGAGTACTTTTTAGGACAGGTATTGACGTGTAAATATTTGGATGGTTTGAAGGAGGAAAGTGATGTAGTCAGGCTATTACTAAGACATTTTCCATATAGAATCAAAGAAGCTGCTTGTATCCAAAATGTTAAATCTATTTCACAAGTGGAAAATTTATTAAGTACATTCGATGCTCTGGGAAGAGGTGGTTACGAGGAGAATTTCAGTAGGAACCAGGGTAACCATAATAACAGGCCTAATGAGAATAGGAATCAGGAAGTTCAAGGGAACAATGGCGAAGGGGCCAGCATAAAAAATAGGGGGAACCAAAATAATAATAATAATAATCAGCATAACCAGTTCAGAGGAAATGGGTATGGTACCAACTACCAAGGTAGAAATAATGATTTCAGGGGAAATCAAGGCCGAAATAATGATTTTAGGGGTAACCAAGGGAGGTATAATAACAATAATAATTATAACCAGAACAGGGGTCAAGGAGGGAATCAGCCCAATGGTAATAAGGGACAGAGAGATATCGTTAACACAACCCAGAACAACCAGACCATTGCAGTAGTGAGTAGTACTACACCAAGTGGTAGCCATACTTTAAACACGAACCAGGCTGCGATGTAAGGTCAGAATCTCAGTCTGTAACATGCCCTGTCCATACACTTATACAGGAACCCTATGACCTAAATGTAAGAAATGAATTATTACGTGAACTAAATGATGAAGGTATTATTCAGGAGGTGGTTAGTAAGAGCCCCATAGTTCAATTTAACGTGTCCGAGGCGTACACAGATGTTTTAATTGATAGTGGTTGTATGAAGAGTTGCATAAGTAGTGCATTTTATGATAAAATGAAAAAAACTGGAGTAAATTTTGAGGAGATGCCAATTAAAAGCACTCTTGTTATCACAGCTGTTGGGAAGAGGTCTAAAGTAATTTCTAAGCAAGTTTTAGTAGACATTAAAATTAATAATCATGTAGAAAAGCAGATTTGTCTTGTAATTCCAAATTTATTATTCAGTGTTATCTTGGGTTCATAGTGGCTAAGTAGAGTGTCTGGTAACTTATGTTATGATGTAGGGAGTTTGAAATTTAAATGGGGTGATTCTGAAGTAGAAGTAGCGTTCAATGACCATATTCAGAGAAATAGTGTTGTAGGTGTGATTTGTACTTTAAATGAGATATCGCCAGCCGTAGAGCGGGGTTCTCCATGTTTTGTGGGCAGTGTGATTACGAACGGTAGTCTAGAGGACTCGTTACGTGATGCTGCATTTCAGGGAAATATAGAGGTGGAACAGTGTGTTCGGCTCTATGATGTATTATTGTGTAATAGGAGTGTTTTTGAGGATCGCATTGGTATGGCCAATTGCTATACACATTCATTGAACGTTATTGATAGGTCAGTATTCACAGGACATAGATATCCTGTACCTTTCGCTTATCAGAGTGCAGTTGAGGCACAAATTAACCAGATGCTTGAAGATGGGATTATTGAGCACTCTAACAGTCCATATGTTAATTCTTTGATCACGGTACCCAAGGCCGACGGCACAGTTCGTATTTGTTTAGACGCTCGTTTGGTTAACAGTAGAATTAGTTCAGATCAGCTGAAATCTATGTCAATAGAGGAATTAATGCAAACATTTGAGGGGAAGAAGTATTTCACTTGTGTAGATTTGAGTTCCAGTTTTTGGCAAGTGCCACTTATGTACGAAGATAGACCATTTACAGCTTTTAGTCATAAATATAACCTTTATCAATTTTGTAGAACACCTTATGGGTTAAAGAGTAGTTCAGCAGCTTTAATTAGGGCTTTAAACATCGCATTAGGGGATGACACAGGAGAGTTTGTAACCATTTATATTGATGATATGGTAATTAGTTCACGCAGTTTTGAGGAGCATTTACGTCATTTAGATATAGTTTTTCAGAAGTTAGATCAGGCAGGGTTAACTTTGAAGCTGTCTAAGTCATCATTCTGTCAGTCAGAAGTGACATTTTTAGGTCATAGAGTGTCCAGTAGAGGTGTAACACCAGAGGAAAGTAGGGTTAATAAGATACTTAACGCAGAGGTGCCACAGAATGTTAAACAGTTAAAAACATACCTGGGAATTTGCAACTTTTTCAGGAGGTTCGTTCTTAAATACTCAGGGTTGGTAGAACCATTCAGGGAATTGCTTAAAAGTGAGACTCGGTGGAGATGGGAGTCCAAGCATGATCAAGCTTTTAGAGCGCTGAAGGAAGGTTTTGAGAAAGCTGTAGTGCTGAAATATCCTTTGAAAGATAAGGAATATGTGGTTATGACAGATGCTTCACATATAGGCATTGCTGGAGTATTATGTCAGAAAGATGATGAGGGTAATCTGTTCATTGTGTCCTTAGCCTCGCGAGGACTGACAGCAGCAGATAAAAGATACACGATTACTGAGTTAGAGCTTTTAGGTATTGTTTTCAGTTTGGGGAAATTTAGAATGTATTTAGTAGGGGGTAATTTGAGATCCATACAGATCACCACGCATTACTGTATATGAGGACTTGTAAACTCAGTTCTAACAGAGTTAGTAGGTGGATTCTTGCTCTGCAGGAATACGAATTCACAGTAAAATATATTAAAGGTAAAGATAACATTCTTGCAGACATGCTATCAAGGGACACTAATTTATGTAGGGTTTATCCTGTGGTTGAAGCAGAGGACGGTATTTTATTATGTGCATGAGTGGACAGTAGAGCAACAGGGCATCGTTACAGATACTGAGAAATATGCTGGTGGAGCAACGTGATGACGTTAAGCTAAGGGAGCCACTGACTAGGTTGGAAATAAGTGAAGAAGAGTATGTGAAGTAGGACGGTTCACGAACAAGATGCAGGATGGGCTTCTTGCACGGAAATGTAGGAATAATCGGTGGGCAATATGTGTTCCTGCCACTTTGCGGGAGGAGCTAATTTGGTTCATTCATAGGGAATTAAGTTACTTTGGTGCTGCCAAGGTCTTCTATGAAATTGGCCGTGACTTCATTTGGAGTAAAATGGGAAGGGATGTTAGGAGGATTTTAGCTAAGTGTGACACCTGTCAAAGGAGTAAATATCCAGTTAAATATTTAGTGGGGGAGAGATCGGCAGTTCTCACCAGTAGTCCCGGCGAACTACCATGTGTGGATTTATTTGGCCCGATCGTTAAAGGACAGTACGGCTACGAGTACATTTTTATAGTTATTGACGCTTTTAGTAAGTATGTCAAGCTATATCCACTAAGGAAAGCCACGGGTCTAGCGTGTAGCCGTCTGATCATTAATTAGTATGTACCTGAGTATGGCCTTCCTCTCAGGATACTATCTGACAGTGGACCACACTTTACTGCAAAGAAATGGAGAACCAGTATGCAGGAAGCTGGTATTTCACACGTTCATTCCTCTGTAAGGTACCCTCTGGGTAACTCTGCAGAGCGTCCATTACGGGAAGTGGCTCGGCTTTTTCGGACTCTAGTGCATGACAAGCATACGGCCTGGGTTGGACATCTTCCCAAAGTCGAGACTTGGCTGAATTCTGTCCAGCATGAGAGCACGAAATTGACGCCTTACGAAGTTCACTTCGGAAAAAGACCACAAAATGAACTAGTGAGGGTGTTGGGTTTAAATGAGGGAAAGCAACCGGGGATGGATTACATTGTCCAGTTGGCGAAACAGAATTTATCTAAGTCAGCACAAAAGAGAATTCGCCAACAAAAAGAAACTAAATTTGACCTATTCGAGCCGGGAGACAGAGTCTTACTTAGAGTGCCGAAACAGTCAAATAAGCTAGAGAAAGTCATGTCCAAGTTCTTTTATCTCTACGAAGGCCCATTTATAGTTTCCAAACGTATTGGCAAAACAGCATATGTGCTGGAGGATAGTAAGGGAAACAGATTATCCGGGACGTATAATATACATAGTCTACGAAAGTATGTGTCATAAAGTAAGTGTGTTTAGCTGGCGAGCCAACCTATCAAATGAGTAAGTGTGGTATTTGGTGCGTGGAAGATCTGGTCTTCCAGGCAGGCGTATCAGAAGTCACACAGGGGGGTAGTATGTAAGTAATTGAGAGTTTTTAAGGTACAGGGAAATATGACGGGATTGTCGGATGCTCCTGAGCACTAAAATGTCTCGATACACCAAGGCCAGAATTTGGTAGCGCTGGTGAATTCCCATTTGTCTCCTAGAGATGGGTGAGCGCTTGAACAGGGTATTTTTGCTTAAGGCGTCCACGAGACAAAAGATGGGCCACCAGAAGGCGAGACAGTCCTTCATGAAACTCATACATAACAGCACACGTGATTTCTGTTTACGGCCTCGCCATGTAAGAATTGTAAGTGTGTAATTTAAGGTAATTAGTACAAAGGTATTATTTGAATGAGGAGAACTGGTCTGAGTTGAGAACTAGTATTAAGTAGAATTTGGTCTACGGGAACTTAAGAAGACAGGGCGATTACGGCACAGAAATATTTGGTGTTATATGTAATGCGCACTAACTGTTTTTTTTTTTCAGAAGTCAATATTAATTTTGTATAATATACAGAGAGATTAAGTATTATGGTCACGATGCGCTGCCACAATACTGTGATCGTGTGCTCAATGGGATCAGTGATATTAAGTTTCACCAGAAGGAAGCGACCTCCAGTGAAATTAGGAAGTTCTGTGGTGATATAAATATATCGGAACACCTTTGATGCGTGTGATGTGACATGATATATACACAGTGCTCACACATTATTTATGTATATCTTTCCCAACATAGATATATTTGAGAGGCGGAAATATCCGTGGAACATGAATCTAAATGAAAAACATCGGACTGGTTGCATATGGCAATCCAAAATGACTACAGACTTTGACGCAAAGTCCGTAAAGAAAATTATGAGTGTATATATATATGTAATTTAGGGTGATTTAATTTATGTCATATGTATTTTGGATGGGAATTATTAACGTGTCTGGGATAATCGCATGATAGACCTCTTCACGGTAAATCATCCGATGATCCGAGGCGAATATGTAACGTGTTTTTCGAGGGTATTTTACGCCACTGACATAAGTCAGTAGGAAGCCATTCTATATTTATTTACGCAGCAAATTGTTCAGCCAAGAGAAGTTTTCAGGTAACTTATTATTATTATTAAGGTATTTTTTGGAGCGTATTTTTTTTATAAAATTATAAGTATACAGATAGGTTTTCAGTGTTATAGAAAACACTCTCAAGCGAATTATTACGAACAACATTATCGCGGAAAATTATATGATTACGGAATTTTTCGGATTTTGTCAGTTAGAGTTTGTTCAGAGAGATGAGTCACTGGGAATTCGGCTACAGGCTTATTCTTGTCGAGAAGCATGACGCAAGCGGGGTTGCTGCTTCATGAAAAGGCGAAATGGCCTGGACCGGTAAACGACATCTTCGTCGCGCCGAGTGCAATGACCCTGAGGTGGGGAGGATCGCGTGGTAGCGCAGCCAATCAGAGAAGAGCGGGTGAGGAGAAGACGGCTACAGAGAGGGGATGCGAGGAGTGCATATATGGTTTGCACGACGAGGAGGCAGGGCGATTATCTTTGTAAAACTTGACCGTTGTGGTTGCTCGTGTGGTTGGTTCCGGTGGGACCGGACCATAATATAACATTTCCACAAATATTTCTACAACTAATGAAGAAGATGACGACGTCCAGGAGGCTATGGGAAGCTCTCTTCAACATCCAGTACGAGGGAAATGCTACGGCAATTTCCAATGGTAAGCGCGAATGACTCAGAACTACATAATCTCTCGTTTCTTTGTTTCAAATTCAGTATTTCAGTAACTTCATAGCTTGGGAATAATAGTAAAATCAGTAATTCATCCGACTCCGTTTTCACGTAATTCTCTAGCGGTAATATTCAAATCGCAACGCTCCAATTTAAATTTAAAATATATTATTATTATTATTATTAATTTTGCTATACTTGTTTTATATAATAAATTCATTTCTTTTAACCATGCAATCTTTGCTTTCAGTAGGTAGCATTAGATATAGACCAAATTCCTTCTCCTGATACAATTGTTAGTTGGGTTAATGATCAAATCATACCACGATCTGAGTGAAAAGATTCTTGAAGGTGTTCTACCAGACCTAGGTGTTGTTAAATATAAATTTAGATTTCAACATAGCGTTGAGGTCTTGGCGCCCATTAATACAACATATCTTAGTCAGAGTAAACATTACAATTGTACACCCCAACAGTGAGGGCCAGTAAAACCGTTTCATTTGTACGCTCAACGTGGAGCAAAGTAAATCCGTTTCACTTGTCTCCCAACAGTGAGGCCAATAGAAAACATTACAATACGTGTGCCAATTTTGAAATAGCTCCCATTCATACCATCCAAGATATCCAACATGGAGCTCAAATTTCAATTGCGATTTTTCAACAGTTGGTAGCACTGCCATCATTTTCAAATATGGCCGTGAGATATTCAGATATAGATCTTTACTCCTACCAAATTTTGTTACGATTGCTGTAGCCGTTTAGGAGTTGATAGAGGGGGACACACACACAGCCAGACAGACAGACAGACAGAAGGACAGACAGACAGACACACATTTGCCCGATCTCATAAGTCTACTTTTTCCTCATTTTTGCAAAATGTGAAAAGTAGGCTAAAAATAGCCTAACAATATGACACATATCCAGCAGCACTGCCTTCTGCATTCTGGCAATCAGGTGTTTCATTTTCAGTTCCTCCAAAGCCATTGCCAGCGTCTTTGGAACAACTCCCGTGAAAGAGATCACCACTGGCAAAATTCTCACGCATTTTAGTCCCCATAGTTTTCGTATTCCTTCAGCCATTGGTGTGTACTTGTTTGTTTCTTTTAGCTTCGGTAGTTTGCATATTTTGGCTCAGTGGGACAGCAACATCTATCGAGTAGGCCTTTTGGTTTCTTTATTGAGATAGACAATATCAGGTCGATTGGCCAAGACTTTCTGGTCGGTTAAAATATTTCTATCCCAATACATCTTATAATGCTAATTTTCAAGCACGTTGACAGGCTGGTAATTATTATTATTATTATTTATTCGTTACTGCTAACTATGGACCACGTTTGACAGTTTTTACATTATTTGTTGTCTTCACTCTCTGCCAATATCTCTTCATCCTCTCTGCCACTTCCTTCTTCTATTCCTCCGTGTAAGATCTTCCTTTCCTCACTGACAACTCCCCTGTCTCCTGGAAACCTGCAAACTCCTTAACCAGCCGTCTAATTCGCTCTCTGTCCTTTATGTCTTCTTCTTTCACCCCCATCCGATCCAAGTCCAATCTCACTTCCCGATACCATTTCGGCTCCGTCTTCCTCTTCCTGAAGAATTCAAAAATCCTCTTCGTCAATCTGGCACTGTTCATCCTCACCAAGTGTCCATAAAACTGTATTCTCCTCTTTTTCATTAGGGCTACGACTCCTTCTGTCTTCAGGTATAGTTCTTTGTAAGGTTTGAGTCTCCTCCCTCCATCCTTGATATTTGGGCCTAGGATTTTTCGGAGCATTTTCCTTTCCCTCTTTCGGATATCTTCGAGGACACCTTCCCCAATCATGTCTAGTGTTTCTGTTGCATACAGACATTCAGGTTTGACAACAGTATCTAAGTGTCTGAATTTAGAACCCTTTTTGTTGTATGTATCCTTCGTTAGTTGGTAAGCCATTTCCATTCTCCTCGCCCGCTCTTTGATGGCATCCTTTTCCGACCCATTGTCGTGCAATTTTTCTCCCAAGTACTTAAAACACTTAACTTGCTTTATATTGGCTTCTTTCAACTCCAAGTGGAGAGGGGCGTCTTTGATGTTGGTCATGATCACAGTCTTCTCAAAAGAAATTTGTAGGCCAGTCTTCTTGGGTATCATCTGGAGTTCTTCAGTCCTTTTAATCACTGTTTCAACACCGGTAGTGAGTATCATAACATCGTCAGCGAATGCCAAACAATCCGTTCTTCTTCTTCTTCTTCTTCTTCTTCTTCTTATTATTATTATTATATTCGACCTAATGTTTCTCCGGTTCTTGGTTTAAAATGAAGGTGGTGTTCACAGTCTCAAAAGTGTTGCGAATGCCTGACTTAAACAAACCTATATTCAAAGGGTATACTGTCTGTATACAGATGTGATGTTGAGCACTTTGTTGGATCTCGCCGAGTCGGTGGATTGCAAGCTATTTTATACCCGAGCGCCAGGTAATCCCCCGAAGCGGAGCGACGGTTAGATTGACGTGTACAAGCTGCTATTACAATGCCTTGCGTTAGATGAGCGAGTATTTAAACCTACTGCCCTGATAAAGATGAAGGATATTCCGCAGAGCACAACAACAGATGTAGGTCTTTGATGGAATCTGTTCACCTGAGTAGCAGTTCTATATACTTCGTAATTAGCCCTGTGCACTAGAGTGGACGTAACCTAATCCTACCTTTATACTGCAATCTAGGATTTGGTCTTGCATTGTGTTCAGTTCGTTCAGCACCAGCTAGTTGGGTCAAGTATTCAAATTAGTTTGAATTATAAGGTGCGTTCAAAAAGTAATGAGCCCAAGGCTGTAATGCGCAAACCGGTGACGACATCGGTTATTCGTGGCGTGTGTAAAGAGGTGTGGTTCCGACCAGAGCGTGGAAGGACACAGCCCGTCACTAGAGGGCACGCGTGCACGTCACGTGACGATACAAAGCGAGCAGCAGCATGCATCAATCGTCCAACCAAGACGAAGACAGTAGGCCATTCGACATGCTTCGTGGTGTAGTTGAAGACTGTGGGCACCCACTTTCCGCAAATGCAGTCGTTCCTTCATGATGGTGTGCACACTTCCGACGCTCAATCCGACCACGGCGGCTATGGCGTTCACTGTCACTCGGCGGTCCTGGGTAATGAGTGCATCAACCAGCTGGATGTTGTCATCGGTAATGCAGGGGGTTGCCCCAGACCAGGCATCATCGGCTAACGACACCCATCCTTCCCTGAAGCGCTTGTGCCATGCCTTGAACCTTGCAAGGGACATGCAGTGTTCGTCGTACACTTGTGACATTCGGCGATGAATATCCGTTCCCCCTACTCCTTCCGCTGTGAGAAACCGAACAACACCTCTTTGCTCTTCGTTTGACGCCTCCATGTCACTGTTTGCAATGCCACTGGCAGCGTTGAACGATTGATGCATGCTGCTGTTCGTTTGTATCCTCACGTCACGTGTCGTGCACGCATGCCCTCTAGCGACGGGCTGTGACCTTCCACGCTCTGGTCGGAACCACACCTCGATACACACGCCGCGATTAGCAGATGTCGTCACCGGTTTGAGCATTACAGCCGCTGCCTCTGGCTCGTTACTTTTTGAACGCACCTTATATTAAGGCTATCGATGCCCCCTTCCCAGGCCTGTTGTAGTTGTAATATTTGTTTTTGTTGATGTTGTTTGAGTCTTCAGTCTTTTTACTCGTTTGATGCAACTTCCCATGGCTTCCTGTCTTATCTTTGTCACTTCTGTGATGTCAACCCCTTCTCGAGTGAGATCCGAATGAGGGATTAGTTTACCTCCAAATTGAAATTTTACAAGAGAGGAGGCCATCATCACATATAATTATGCATAGTGAGGTGCATATCCTCGGGAAGAAACTTATGGTTGTAGTTTCCCGCTGCCATTAATTGGCTAATGCTATCAATGTCTACACTTTCTTTAGAACAAGTAAGGAATTGTTAATTCAGAATAATAGAGATGAGGATACTGTAGTATCAGGTATAACTTAATTACAAATAATAGTATATCCACTAAATTGTTTCGCATTAGATGAGCATGATATCAATGATATGCCAATCCCCTTAATAGCACGCATCACAACATCACTGTATATTTCACACATGCAGTAGGTATTCAGTGCAAATAATTAGGATTTGCTGAACTTTCAAACAAAACAATGAACATGGTGTAGGATTTGTTAAAATCACTAGTTCGTAATCACGCACATTCATGGTCACTGCCCTTTAATGTTCTGTTTGTTGGGTCAATTCATAGTATTTTTAATCCATTCTTTTATGCCAAGTTTTTGTTCATATTTCCGTAATTTCGATTGTATTGTTCGTTAGTTTGTAATTGAAATTTTCACGTATTTATCAACATGATTCTCAATTATAATTCATAAACTCATTTGTATGATTGCTTGTTACTTTTCGATTGCAAATATTTTGCTATGATTGATACTGTCATGTCCAGACTTATTGTGCATAAAACGATATGTGTTGATTGTCCTTAAAGTAAACAGAAAACCATCTCATTCATACCAGTGAGAAAAGGAAGGAAGCTTGTAGTTTAACGTGACCGTTAATCTTGAGATCATGAGCCACGGGACCTCCTTTTTACGTGGAATCCGAACCACAGGACATGGCATTTCACTTCGAAAATCTCACATGGATTGACCGGGAATCGAACCCGGACCACCTTGGTGAGAGGCATACAGCTAGACCGCTGAGCCACCACGCCTCCTATACCAGTGAGACTCATACTATTATATGGTTCACTTTACCTTTTTTAAGTGTTTCACTTCCTCGACCGAGAGTCAAA
The DNA here is from genome assembly GCA_946902985.2 of Meconema thalassinum. Lineage (NCBI taxonomy): Eukaryota > Metazoa > Arthropoda > Insecta > Orthoptera > Tettigoniidae > Meconema > Meconema thalassinum. The sequence goes on along the minus strand of OX336393.1, from coordinate 163,701,005 downwards.
TTCACTATCTTGGGATTAAAAGGTGTACATCGTGTCATGCAAAGCAATCAATCAGCAACTACCTGTGTTTCACTCCACGTCCGAGCCGTGCACCATGACCACGGGTCCAGGGATTTGAACCGCTCTTCCTAATTTATTATTGTTTTTATTATTATCATTATGATTTCACCAGTTTTGTAGCGCCGTAACGCGAAGTTTTCGCTATTGCTCAAGCATGTGTAATGTTTTGCAACTCCTAGCCAAGTAACCCATGTATCCTCCTTATTGGTTAGTGTTGTTGCTTTCTTTGCGTTTTGTGGGGCAAGGTAATTTACCATTGGCTGCACCATGGTCCCACCCCGCCCCCCAGGGTTCACATCTAGTGGGCTGAGGGTTGGCGACCACGGGGCCCCAGCTGAGTCCGGCATTGCTTGCACGTACTTGTGTCGGGCTCCTCTCCGTCTTCTTTGCTGTCGACCTCACATGGTCAACTCGTGTTCTCCTCCGACCCCGACGATATTAGGGTATCTGAGGCCCAGGGAGTCTCTTCCTTTCCCACCTAATTGGCCCTTGTCTCATCTTTTCTTATATCCCCCTTCTGCGAGGGGTCAGCCTTCTTTTTCTTTTCCTGTTATCTCCTGCCTTCTGCTCAAGGCCCTCAAAGTGGCAGGATGTATGTAGCCCCACCATTTCTGGTGCGCCCCAGATATTGCTACATCATCAGGGGCTCACGGCTGGTGAGTTCGGGAGTTGGCGACCCCAAGAGATTCCTGAGCTGGGTTCGGTTTTCCCCCTTTTATCCATTACCTGTGGGGAGGACCCTCCTCTTTCACTTTCCTATCTGCCTTTTATGGCTCTCCTTCCTTCCAAGTGCCTCAATCCGCATTCTTCGAGGGTTGAGGGCATTTCTTTTCCTCCTGTCCTTTATTTGCCCTATGCTCCTTTTGTTTTCCATTTCTTCTTCTAGTATATTAGTTAGCAGTTAGTTTTAGTTATAGTTTACATTTCATTATCACCTTCACGAACACCCAAACCATTAGTGGCCGATAACCTAGATGTTAGGCCCCTTAAATCAACAATTATCATCATCATCATCATCATGGTCCCTCCCCGTGCTACGCACTTATCGAAGGTCTTGTGATCTTAGGGAGAGGATCTGTGGACGCTTCCTTCTCTTGCGCACTCTCGGATGGCGTAAATGTGTGTGAGCCGGGCTGATGCCCGCTCGTTTGAGCAACTAGTTGTGAGTACGGTGTCTTCCTGATTGCGGTCATTCCAGATTGCGTTCACCTCATTAGTAGTCCAGATTGCGGTCACTTTCATTTTAGGCAAGAGCTATAAACATTCCAGCGTCCAGATTGCCGTCACTTTCCTTAGGAGACCGGTCCGGTTGTAACTCCCCTGGGGATTTCCTCATCTTTCACTTCCACCCCTCTTGCTATTGTTGAGGTACATGTCATGTGTCAGTTCTCTTTGGTCCTGATACACTACATTAGCAGAAATTAAAATGTATACCCTGTAAGTATAAAATTTCCTGTTACAACAATTTTGTTGAAAGTGAAGATCGTTGATTCCGATCCTGAAACGTTTCTATTCTAAGATGAAAATGTTATAATCATTGCTTTACGAGGTGCTGTCAGATTGGGAGGGGACTTGATTTTTTTAAGCGAAGGTTTATGGGGTGTGCTCAGCTGAACTGTATTCTTTGGTTTTGGTAGTGAAATATCAGTTTTCCCTTGTTATCCACAAAACTTATGGGAGGTATGAGTCAGTCGGAAAGAACCAAGAACCAAGGACCGGTCTTCCAAGAAAAGTGATCGCAATCTGGACGCTGGAATGTTTATAGCTCTTCCCTAAAACGAAAGTGGGCGCAATCTGGACTGCTGATGAGGTGAACGCAATCTGGAATGACCGCAATCAGGACACAAAAGTGAGCATCACTCGGTTTATTTTAATGTAATTAGCTTGTATTTATTTATGTTCTATGTTTATATTTGAATGTTATGTTACCATCTGTTCAACACACACCGAAGAACACGAGGCTGAAGACTAAGATGCCCCAAGCCCCTAAAAATGAATAAGCAGTGGAGTGGTGCAGTTGCACCTAATATAAAGGGAGGTGGCGCGCATTTCGTCACTCCTGTGGGGGTCCGGGCGGGGACTCCAAGAGCCCGCCGATGAGCCAGCTTGGTGTCCTAGGCGAAACCCCACACAAGACATGGCACAAACTTAGAAGAATTGCAGAGTTTTAATTCACCGGCCGTGAAAGCCAATATAGCATCTTTTTGGAAGCCTTCATAGGGAGGTTAAGGCTGCTTGAGCTTTTAGTTCTCGCAGTCAAGTAGTGCAGTTGTACCTAATATAAAGGGAGGTGGCGCGCAGTTCGTCACTTCTGTGGTGGTCCGGGCGGGAACACCATGAGCCCGCCGATGAGCCAGCTTGGTGTCCTAGGCGAAACCCCACACAAGACACGGCACAAACCTAGAATAATTAATGAGTTTTACCAAAATTAATGTCTGAATTTCTTCTACATTCACGAGACATCACTTCGGCTGACCCCAATATTATAGGTGCAGCAGTGTAGCAATTCAAATGCAGTTCGAAGCAAATGTGGCTAATCATGCCTTGTTAACTTGGCTCTACAATACATGTGATGTCTCTACAACACCCAACGTGCTTGCAATGTTGTTAAATTTCTATATATGGAAACTCCCTTGTAGTAGTAAAATATGCAACCTGTTACCATCTTATCGCGTAATATTAACACGTTTAAGTTGTCTGTTCTGAGGGCTGTAACGGGGTACACTTAGCGTCGTAAGGCAAAACTGATAAGTGGTGGGTTCGAATCCGACCGTAGCCATCCTGAAAATGCATTTCGTTGGGTTTCCAATTCTACTACTCCATGCAAATGCCGGTATTGTACCTGATTTTAGGCCACGATCGCTCCCTACTCTAATGCTACACACACACTAATTCAGACATCGCAGTAACACAGGATATCAGACAAGTACTACTAACACCCCAGTACACGGGACTATATGACCACAAGCCCCTAAAGATTCAACAACCACGATATATGAATGTCTCTACTGTACTTTCTACTAGTTAATAGCAATTACATCTCAAATACAGACTCACAGATTTTGGAACCATGGGATTCCGACGAATTCAACATTACTTCCACATACTTTTGCCGAGCTACCCTTCCTTTCCCCAGTCAACCTCCCTTAGTCAGCCCTAGATCCAATTTCACCCTGATTGTATTAAGACTTCCAAGGCCTGGAATATATTTTATTATTGCACAATTCATGGGTCTTTCTGGACCTTTTCGATGTACCCTAATTAAATAGAGATTGGAACTTTTCCTCTATGATCATATAAATCCATATTACATTCAGATTCAGTAGCATTGAAATTAAAATCCACAGCCTGCTTCCAGTCGACCGACCGGGTCAGGGATGGAATGAATGAAGCCCCCATCTAGCGGCGAGGATAGGAACTGTGCTGGCTGCAGAAGCCTGACGCACTCCTCTGAAGCAATGATTAAATGAAGACAGATGAAATGAAATGATAGTGGAGAGTGTTGCTGGAATTAAATTTTGACAGGGAAAACTGGAGTACCTGGAGAAAAACCTGTCTTCCTCCGCTTTTTCCAGCACAGATCTCACATGGAGTGACCGGGATTTGAACCACGGACCCAGCGGTGAGTGGCCGGCGTGCTGCCACCTAAGCCACGGAGGCTTTCAGTAGCATTATTGATCGTAAATATTTTTAGACACAAATCCTCATAATATATTTACGACGGATTCTGTCGTATGGAAACAGTCCATGGCCAAAGCAACAGATTTACCGAGTTCACTATGCTGGTAACTCCAGTACCGTACAGTAAATCGTTTCGGCTATATGTAGTGCATCACGCATTTATAATTTGTATATTCTGCATGCTTATGAGAATTTAGATCGCTCAGTAATCAGGAGACACCATACCAATGTATTATTTCTAGAATTCATGTTATATTATATTTATTTATCAGTGCATTAAACTATATTTACAGTAGAGTGAAGGGGTTCTCTGAAAAGAGCAAAGCCCCACTTCTTCTCTTCTTCTTCTTCTTCTTCTTCTTCTTCTCCTTCTTCTTAAAACGTCGTCTCCAAGCAGAGGTTGACGATCCACATAGCTCGCTGTGATCTTGGCATTACTGCATTAATTAATAATAATAATAATATCGTATGGCCTCGGGTGCCGGGTGCAAGCTTTGTAGCTTTGTAGCCAGAGGGTAGCTTGCATGTCGAATTTCGTTGTTCCTTGAAACACAATGAAAGTCAAGGAGGTTAGAATCGAAGCCCTTTGAACACTATAGCGCTTTCTAGTAGAGAAATGAGGAAATTTGTGTTGGTGGAAACTCCCGAGATTATTTTTTCCATTATGAACACGGCCTACTGAATTCAAATGGGTTCTTTGACATGCCAACATCGTATGACATGCGTATTTTTTGCCGTCTTTCAAAAATCACTTACCACGGCCAGGAGCGAACTTGCAAGCTTAGTGTTAGTATACCGACACGTTAACCACTCGCCCACCGTGGCATGCATGAAAGGCCTCTTCTCATGTGCAACAATGCCATCTTCAGATATCCTTCAGCCATGAGTTTCTTCGTCTTCCAATAGACCTTTTTCCATGCATTTTCCCTTCAATAATTAGTTGTAGCAACTATTGTTCATCTCTCATAACATGTCCCAAGTATCTTGATTTTCGTTGTTTCATTATAAGTAGTAGTATTCTTTGCTTTTCCCTCCGATGAAGGAACTCGCTTTTCAAAACTTTCAGTATCTATGATATACGTAGGATAAGTCTGTACAGATACATTTCAAATGCCTCAATCCGTTTCACAGTATTCGGGTCCAAAGTCCAACTTTCACACCCATAAAGGAGGACAGAGAAAATGTAGCAACGGATCATTCTGATTCTCAGTGGTAAGCTGAGGTCTGATCGTATGAAAAATTTTCTCATGTCAATTGATTTGTTTCCGGGCCTGTTCAATTCTAGATTTTATCTCTCTCTCTTAGAGACACATTGACTGTCCAAAATAGTGCCTAAGTATTTGAAGGAGGATACTTGGTCAACTGCTTTTCATTTATTGAAATGCGTCAGATGGTTACAGGGTATTTGAAAGTGCAAAGTGAGATTTAATACTTAGTTTATCTGGTAATTATTTTAAGTATTGTTAATGCTTTTTAATGTAAAAGAGTGGATTGCATGCAACAAATGGGGCTTCTCAGCCTTATGCATATATTCCTAACAATTAATCACTTTATGTGGTCTCGGGGTACGTATTGAAACTCTGGATTTGAATTAATGTCTGAGTGTTGGAATGGAGTGCACTCACCACGCGAGGTAAAACTTAGAGATGGGTATTATTCCAACATTAGCTGCAATTTCTCACTTGCACTCTAGGCAATTGTTGGTATGTTCCTAACTTTGCCACCGACGTTTCATTCTTATACCTCGCCTTAATTAAAAATACACACACATACACAGCCATCACAATGACACATGTTATCAAGTAAAATCCACAAACCCGAAGTGTATGGGGCTGCATAATCAAGAATTCACGAATCAACAACAACAACAACAACAACTCTTCATTTATGTCTACATCCATAGCAAATACGTCACAAGAATTAATGACAGTTCTGTAATCCTTGAATGAGAAAATACAGTAGGGTATATAATTATTACCTTTATGTAAGGAAATAAAATCTCATTTTTCTAGGACACTAAAAACGTCTAATTAAATAAGACTTTCAACATAGTCCTTACACAGTAAATTAGAAAAAGCTTATATTCCAGAATTGTAGGGATCTCTTCGATCTCATAGGTTTGTTCTGTTCACTGTTGCAACAGCTTGTGCAGCCTTGGCCCCTGTTACGCTGCAACCCACTACACACATGTGTTCAAATGGATGTATACACAAAACACGGTGGCACACTGTTGGAAATGAATACAGGAGCTTCCACCAGTCACTCCCATGTGCAAGTAGGCTATGGCTGCATGACTATAGGACGTTTCGACGCTCATTATGTAAAATAATCTAATTCCTAGAAAATATCTCAACCAAGTAATTATTATGGTATAAGGTATTGAACACTCCCGCATCAGCCTTCGCACTTATTGTAGCTATCAGTCGGTCAACACAACAATTACTGGAATATGTAGAAAATAACCTGAAATAAATTACATGTGATTAAGATTTATTAATATGTATTACTAGTTCAGAACTTGATTACCAGATGCCACCGCAGTCGGCTCCTGGCGACGAACGTCGGAACCTAAGAGCGTTTGACGAATGTTTAACCTACATACAGGCCTAATTAGTGGAAGGTTCTTCAACATGCCATAAATATATGACATGGGACCGACGGATTTACTTCCCTCCGAAGGAAGGCATACTGAGGAATTTTTAACGCTCTTAAAAAATCCGACGACTTCGGCCGGGTTTGAACCCGCGATCTTGGGCATAGATGCTCAGCATGCTACCAATTACGTCTCCGAATCCGCTGAAGCAGCCAGTATCTCTACTACGTATTTCCATAGAGGCCAAAGATATACAACCCATGATATCAATGAGCAGTTTTACTGCTCCTATAACCTTGTCCAGACTTAATCAAATTCGTATTTCGTTCTAAGGAGTTCTTGCGTATTTGTGTATTTGTCTGTGGTTTAATTTTTTTTCTTTAATTTAAATATAACAAGCTACAAGAATCAACATATTTAGTCTAGTTTAAAAAATTATATTTCAAATAATAGAGATAGCATTCCAAGATCGCGGGTTCAAACCCGGCCGAAGTTGTCGGATTTTTTAAGAGCATTAAAATCCCTCAGTAAGCCTTCCTTCGGAGGGGAAGTAAAGCTGGTGGTCCCATGTCATATATTTATGGTATGTTAAAGAACCTTCAACTAATTACACCTGTGTGAAGCTAAATTATAGTTAAATATTTGACAAACGCTCTTAGGTTCCTACGTTCGCCACCAGGAGACGACTGCGGTGGCCTCTGGTAACCAAGTTCTAAACTAGTAGTAGTTGACAGTGGCAAAAGTAGGAACTACTTGAAAAAAATTCAATGTCTGCAGTCCTTACTTGAATTGAAAACAGAAACACACACTAATACAGCCACCACAATGAACACTGGTTATCAGAGAGATTCTACACATACTCAAAGTACACGGGGCTACATGACCGCGTTGCCGCAGCCCCTAAACTAAGGAACCAACCAGAAATAGCATTATAATTGATATGAATTAGTATGAATATCATTCTTTATATGCATATCCAGGAATTTACCAAAGATTCATGTAATCACTTTGCTCCACAGTTGAATGGATCTTCGTTATCTCCCAGGAAGTTGTAATTACGAAGGCTGAGTTCTCTGCAGCTCCTGAGATAGCAATGAGACTCAATCCTTTTGTCGAATCCTCTAATCATTGCGGGATATTAAGACGCCAGGGTTCATTATGGTTCCATAAAGCAAGTCAGCCAGAAAAACAGATAATCTTATAATCTCTACCTCGTTCCTTCCGTCAATTTCTTACACACTAATGGGCATGATAGTGACATCAAAGCAATATAAAAAGCCACACGAAGGAACATTTGTTATTTTTTCTTTATCCGTACACGTATTTCTAGATTCCTAGCCAGCCAGAAAATGCTCCTGTGAGGGGAAATGTGTGAGAAAGAGGGGGCATATACAGGGTGTTTCAGGAGTAATGGTGAATATTTTAGGAGGTGGTAATATAGATGATTTGAAATTAAAAATTCCATATAAGATGTGTCCTATTTGTATTACGTACAGAGATACAGCTGGTAGTATTCAACCCAAATAAATGTAAAGCCAAGGCAAATGAGGACGTTGAAAGTTGATTTTCAAAAATTCCACCACCAACTTCGATGCATTTTGCACTTCTGTTGATAACACCCCGTGTAGCTCTTCGGAGGGCGTCTTGGCGTTCTTTGACGAGCACTTCACTGTGCATAATCCGAACGACCAACTCGGCTCTTGTGTTAACATTCTCCTTGTAGACTTCGCCTTTCAACCATCCCCACATACAAAAATCCAAAGGGGTAAGGTCCGGGGACCTTGGTGGCCAAGAAACGTGCCCATAGCTACCGTTGTGCCAACACACGAAACTACATCTGTATCTCTGAACGCAATACAAATGGGATACATGTTATATTGAATGTTTTATTCCAGTTCATTTATACTACCACCTCCTAAAATATTTACCATTCCTCCTGAAACTCCCTGTATACCCCTCCACCCCCCCCCCCCCACCCATTCATCCACATGCGCAGGGATGGACATACTATCCAACCAAAAGATGACATTTGTTAAGTGAAATCCTAAGTGGGAATCTGCTGTAATAATAGCAGCCAATGGCCTTAGCGGGGTATTTTAATTGAAAGCCCGAAGGCTTCCCATCAGGTTCAGTTTAAAGTAGTTCCAACTTTGGCTACCAGAGATGCCATTGTCACTGAGACCTAGTGGTGAACGTTGGAACTTGATAGAGCATTTCTAACCAAATAAACTACTAATTTAGCAAAACTCTACCAATTGAAGTGGTAGGTTCTTTTACATGCCATAAAACAGCCAGCTTTACTTCCCCTCCGAAGGAAAGCTCACTGAAGGATTTTAACGCTCTTAAAAGTCCGACGACTTCACCCAGGTTTGAACCCGCAATTTTGGGCCATAGCAGTTCAGCATGCTACGGACTAAGCCACCGAAGCCGCCAAGTTCAGTGGTAAAAACAGCTGTAATACATTCCCGTAAAATCGTCTTGACAAAAACATTTCCAATGGAAAGAAATTCAGTTACTAGGCCTACTAGTTCAAAGCATATTCTTACAAAATATCTACACCCTTATAAGTAGAGACAGGCACAAGGACAAATCCCGCGTTCGATTCCTGACTCTGGCAAGAAATTTAATTATTGTGTGACGCCTCGAATGCGGTTTACCAAGACTCGTGAGGCGGAACTGAGAATACGTCGGTTCGATTCCCACCTCAGACATCCCAGATGGTTTTTCATGGTTTCCCAGCCTCACTCCAGGCAAATACTGAATGGTTCCTAACTTAAGGCTACAGCCGTCTCCTTCCCAATTCTAGGTTCAGGTACAAGTATACACACCTCTACAAACACCACAATAACAGTGGCTATCATGTGAAAACTATACACACACTCAAGTCGACGAGTCGGAATGACCACTATAACCAAACCCCAAAATGAAACACCAACAACAACAACAACAACAATAGTTTTCCTCTCTCTTACCGGCTCCTCCTCTGTTTCCTTGGAACCTCTAAATACCTTGATTCGTTGTCTGTGTCGATCCCTGTCCACTGTCTTTATAAGACCAGGTCCGTTCTCACTACTTCAGACCATTTCGACTCTGTCCTCCTCTTCATCAAGAAATCGAAGATTCTGTGACTATCCATCCTAAGGTGATATACGTGCAACTATGCCCTTTTTTTAAATCAGATCAACAAGTCCTTCTGCCTTTTGACACAAAGAATGAGGGTGTCAGGAAAGATGAGACGAGGGCCAATTAAGGCGGGAAAATTAGCGACTCTCTAGACCTCGGATACTCTAATACCGTCGGGGTTGGAAGAAAACAAGAGTTGACCAAGGGAGGTCGACACCAAAGACGACAGAGAGGAGCCCGGCACAAGTAAGTGCAAGCAAGCCGAACTCCAGTAGGAGTGCCATGGGAACTCGAGTCAGCCGGGAAGGCGGTGCGCAGAACACAACGCTACCATTACGTCATGCCTCACTTCCATCCCACCAATCACAGTCAGTCTGTCTTGAGAATCTGAGCTAGTGTGTTGTCAGGCTAGCGAAGTGATTATTTTGTAATATTTCAAGAATCAGTGGAAGCGATTGTGTACATTTCGAGTGTAATGGAAGCAGAGGGAAATAAACGACAGGTTGTGCATAGGCAAGCCCGAGAAATAGTTTACATAGTGTACGAATACTTCAAAAGTGTAAAGCAGCGTGTTGCCACACAGCAGGAACTCACGGCAGCAGCCAGGTGTGGGGACTCGGACCTGGTGGACCTGTTGCAACAGTGGACATGTATCTCTGTCTCTCTCTGCGCAAATCCAAGAGAGCCGGTCGCCTTCCCGGCTGACGCGAGCTTATAGGAGCTCCTGGCGGGAGGGGGGGGGGCTCTTTTATTGTATCTTAATCCGATCAGTTGGTGTTGGGGTAGCGCACTTGCCTCTCCCTCGGAGGCCCCGGGTTTGATTCCCGGCTCCATCAGGAATTTTAAAAACTGTCGTGAAGGCTGGAACGGGGTGCACTCAGCCTCGTGTGGACAATTGAGTAGCTGTCTGACAGTGAGGCAGCGCCCCGATCACGAAAACCAAGACTAAAGGCCGAGGGGATCCGACGTGCTGATCACGCGTCAGCCCAATATCTGGAGGCCAAATGGCTGGGCAACGGTCGGTTGGTAGGCCTAGGCCTTTCATGGGCTGTAGTGCCAGAGGTTAATCCGATCCGTTCTCTTGCAATCTTTCTCCCAAATACTGTGTTGCTATTAGAAGGAAATAAGTACAGGAACACAACTTCTAAACTATTACCTAGTTTAACAGACCACCTTGCTTTAATGTGGTAGTACCTGTGTTCCCCATAATGCTGGCAAACTGAGATGCAACTTGTTCAATAACACCACAACACAGACTACATTGCTTTCAGGTGGTAGTACCTGTGCAAAATACTTAAACCTCCGCTTGAATAATCCTTTCCTCTCTCAACCCCAAATGATGATGTAGATTATAGGTCTCGAAACTGTTTTGTCTAAGGGCCACACTGACTTCTCCACGACGCGACGTCCCAAGAGCCAAGACTCACCAATATCATCATACCAACATACTGTAGTTACGATTGAGCGCAAATGTTGGTTCCGGGACTAGCCGGCGAGTGAGATAGACTGCGGGGATAGACTTAGCTCCGTTTACTCGTGGATTTTTTTTTCCGCTTTCGACACTAATCGGATTGAAAAATTATTCTCCAAAATGAAATACACAAAACTGATGAGCTTTTAAAGCCGTTGCTGGTCGTCCAAAAATGCAAACAATAGTCAGAAAAATGTAGCTACATGAATCCCATTAATCATAAATATAATGTTCAATCTTGTTATGTGAATCACCTGTGTACAGTATGTCACTTGCTACAAGTTTTTAGGATAAATCTCATGTCATTAATTGCTGTTAAAATATCCGATTTCATTATATATGTGAGTTATTGTGTTTCTTAATTGGTCGTTAAGTAAAAATAAAAACATCTGATTATTATTTTGTTAGATTTACTTACATTGTATAAATAAACTATGGCAAGCCGGATTGCTGGCACTCCGTGCCCAGTGTTGGTCAGCAGGCCGTAGTTTGGATACCCCTGATGTAGATGATAGTTATTATTTTCGTTTCGGTCGTCTAGGGAATACGAGCCAATTTAATTCCTTTTCTTCTGCTGTTCCTTCTTCTTCCTCCAGTACTCCTTCATTATCTGACTATATTTCCTCTTCCTTTCCTCGGACCATTTTGAGCAGGTTTTCTTTCCCTTCCTCCCTTAGAATCCTTCCATTCTTAGCACTTTATGCCTAAAAATATCCCTCTATGGTGTATCTTTTTCTCTGATATTGTTTCTTTCCAAATCCTTTTTGACTTCTTGTACCCAGGTTGTTGTTGACTTCTTGTTCCACAGGAATGTGAAGATATGCTTGGTTAACCTACTGTCATCCATCCTGTACAAAGTATTTATTTTGAATTATTATTATTATTGTTATTATTATTATTATCATTGTTAATTTTTTTTAAAATTGTATGGAAATCAGTATTTCAAGAAAGAAGGTGATTTCTGTGGGGGATGAAACACTAGACGATAGAATTCCAGGGAGGAGGAACTAAATTAGAACAGGTGGATCATTATAAGAACATGGACTATGTTCTCTCTCCGGTTAGTAATATTGTGAAACCGATAGAATCAAGGTGTAGAAAATGCAATACACTAAGTTCTAAGTTGAGGTTCATAATATTCCTCAAGAAAGAACTGAGTGAAGCAACGAAACTCTCCCGACATCACTCAGTATTTAGACCGACCTAGCTGTAGGGAGTGAGAGCTGGGTAGATTCAGGATATTTCATACATAAACAGGAGATAACTGATGTGAAGGTAGCACGAATGATTGTTGGGACAAATAGAGGGAAGCAATTGCAGGAGGGCACTTGTTGGTTGATTGGTTGGATGGATGGTTGGTTCCTCATTTTAGGGGCTGTGACAAAGCGGTCATGTAGCCCCGTGCACTTTGGGTGTGTGTAGAATCTGTCTGATAACCAGTGTTAATTGTGATGGCTGTAGTAGTGTGTGTTATCTGTAATTCAAGTAAGGACTGCAGACGACCAATTTCCAGTAGTTCCTACTTTTGCTACCAAATGCTACCGTCAATGATATCTAGCTGGGAACTTGGCTCCTAGATGCAACCGCAACCAGCACCTAGTGACGAACGTTGGAACTTATTGAGCGTAATACGAATCTAACCTACACATTTAGCTTCACACAATTGTAGTTAGTGGAAGGTTCTTTTACACGACATAAATATCTGATATGGGACCACCAGCTTTACTTCCCCCTCCGAATGAATGCATACTGAGGGATTTTAACGCTCTTAAAAAATCCGATGACTTTGGCCGGGTTTGAACCTGCCATCCTGGGCATAGAATCTCAGCATTACAACAACAACTACTCCACAGAAGCCGCTGAGGGCACTCGTAATAAAGAGATAAAGGCTAAGTTAGAATTAAATACGCTAGATGAAGCTGTTCGTATGAGCCGACTCAGGTGGTGAAGAGGAGAGGTTACCTAAGAGGTTAATGAGTTCTGCTGTAGAGGATAAGAGCCGTCCCCGTGGTGTTGGAGTAGCAAGCCTGATTCGCACCCGTGTTCGATTTCCGGCTCCATCAGAGATTTTAGAAACTGACGTGAGGGCTGGAACGGGGTGCACTCAGCCTCGTGAAGACAATTGAGTAGTTGTCTGACAGTGAGGCAGCGCCCCAGTCACGGAGACTCCACGATTAACGGCCTAGGAGACCCGACGCGCTGACCACACGTCACCCATAATCTGCAGGCTAAATGGCTGGGAATCGGTCGCTTGGTAGGCCTAGGCCCTTCATGGGCTGTAGTGTCACGAGGTTTGGTTTCTGTAGAGGGTAAGAGAAGCAGAGGTAGACCTAGAAGCAGTGGAGACCGCAGAGCAAACTACTAATAGGACAATAGGATGATGTAGGCGACTTGTTCGCAAACAGAGGCTTGCGGACTAGACTGGACGCTGAAAATTCAAAAAAAGGAAGATTGTAGTTACACGTGACCATGAATCTTGTGATTATGAGCCACGGGACCTCCTTTTAACGTGGAATCCAAACCACAGAACATGGCATTTCACTTCGAAAATCTCACATGCATTGACCGGGAATCGAACCCAGTCCACCTTGGTGAGAGGCCAACAGCTGGACCACTGCACCACCACGCCCCTGAAAGTCAAGACTGTCTGCAATAAAAATGTGGGCGTGCATAAGTTGACAACAACTTGCAATATGAAGAGGACAAAGTGGAAATAGTAAATGCAGTTAAATACCTTGGGATCACTTTACAGACTACCGGGACATTCAGATTACACATCCAAGTCAAAGCAGTGGCTTACTTGAAAGCCATGTACGACATTATTAATGTACAACAGCTATCTTTAAAAACAGCTATATATCTGTTTCACGCAAAGATCCTACCAATTCTCACTTACGGGATCCACTTGATATTGGACCGACTAACGAAGAGAGATCTGGCCCCCATCGAAAGAGTTAAAGTCCAATTCCTGAACACCTTAATGGGCATCTCAAAATACAAGCTCCCACCTAACATATGAATTAACAAGGGAACCCTTCCTCGTCGAATAAATAAGGACAAAATTACAGATTCCATCCTAAAGAAAATGCTGAAGCGCACCTAATAGAGAGAAGCGTGAAGAGAGAACACATCCCGCTAGAATTTTACAGCACGGATGCCATGATCAACCGGAACTGGACGAACGCCAATCAGAAACTAAGACATGTTGTCATAAAGTTAGAAAGTTATTGCCTAGGTACATTGCAGTATGATAATTGACACGGTTAAGTACGATGTCATAATTAATAGCCATACATTCCAAATAGTGAATAATACACTTGTCACTATATTGTCAAGTGGACAAAATAATTCCATTAATAAAATTAATAACAGAATAATGTGCGAAGCTATTGTTCCCACCTGAGTCTATAAACAAGCATGATGTACACTTTATGGCTCCGAGTACACTCTGCAGACATCTATGACCTCGAGTGACATAATAAATTCCCCTTTATAGTTTGTTCAAACACGAGAGAAAATGACGTCAATTTTAATTTTGTCCCGTGTACAAGGCTGGTAATTAGAGGATCATATTGTAATTACTCTGTCAGATGCACGTTCACCAGGAGAGCACTCTGTTGGTGACTAAATGAAGTTACTGTGAAACAAAACTAGTCTACTGTATGTCCGCTGCATTATGGATGCACCAGCATAGGAATGGGAGTGCTTCCAAATTTGTTTTAGCTACATAATAAATTACAATGAAGACGATCTCAAAATGTATGGTGTGCCATAGGCTATACTTTCATCACTAGTTTAGGAATTTGCATCTCAACACCACCTAATGCATCAAAACTGAAGTAGAAAATACAGCAGTCATTCTCAACCTTTCGGATACTGTGAGCACGACTTATGCGGAGTTATATTCGTGTTTCTAATTTACATTTAATTCATTTTCTGTTTAGATACCTAAATGATTTCTTACATCCTTTTAAATGCGCATTGCAAAATCAATTATGCTTATCATCATCATCATCATCATCAACATCATCACATCATCATTAGTTTCTGATTTATTAGTGTTTGTATTTCCCTATTAATTTCTTACTTTAGCAATAATTAATTAATTAACATAATTTTTTCTACCCCACGATTACCTGCCATTATATGTATTGTGATTGGATCTGAAATGTATTCCTGTTAGATTTAAATACCATTGTTAATTTCTGCTAATAATGTATTAATTGTAAAATCTGGTTGGATGGAAGAGAGGGCCCAATGACAAAATAAAGCTATCTATCTATCTATCTATCTATCTATCTATCTATCTATCTACCTTCATGCCATACCAAGTACCTAATCACCATTATTTCGAATGTAGTAATAATAATGATAATAATTTGAGTTTGAGTGTATTTATTAATTACATTACTATTTTGTGATATGTCTCACGAATCGAACGCAAAACCAGACATAAGACATAGGACATATTATTAATTATTTTGTACAACATATACAGTGTGGTCTACCAGCCCCTTATTATTTAGTTTTATGAAACCCAACTAACACTGCATTTCTCCCGATGGTCGATATTGCTCTGCCCTCTGACTGTGTGACAGCAATGTAATTGGGTCATGGGTCTAGCAAAGAAAAACCGACCTTAAACTTTTCCCCGCCAAATACTATGGCCCATTCTACTAACATATGACTTATTGCTCCTTGAAATAACACACATACACGTAATACGATCGAATTAATAGCTTACGCCACGTGATCTTTAATAGTGGAAAGTTAAATCAACACCATAAACCATGATTGAAGACTTTGACATGGACTTAAAAGTTTGAGGTGGGACGGCTACAGTAACTACAGCACGTTTAGCGTGCGGTATCTACCATGTGTTGGTGGCTGAGAGATTTAAAGCCAGACCGTACGTAGTGGGCGCGAGCGGGTAGAATGCTGCTTCGAATCCAGTGGTGGGCGTACTTTTTGAACGAAAGCCCACGCTCCATTTTAGTTGGGATGTAACTACATTGCCTCATTTATTGCCTTACGACGTATTTTTGAGAAGAGTACGTTAAATTTTGCTGAATTATAAAGAGAATACGGTCGAATTGGTACGTTATGCCACGTGACCTGTAATGGCAGAAAATTAGAAAACTGCCATGAATATTAACATATCGAAGTGTCGCACCAGAGATCTGGGTTCGATTCCCAGCTCTGCCAAGAAATGTAATACTTGTCTGAGGGCTGAAATTGGGTACACAGAGCCTCGTGAAGCAAATATGTGAAGAGGTGGGTTCGATTCCCACCTCAGCCACCCTGGGAATGGTTTTCCGTGGTTTCCCACTTCTACTTCGGCCAAATTCCGGGACGGATTCTATCTTAAGGCCACGGCCGCCTCCTTCCCAATCTTTAATTGCAAATACACACATCATTAAAAGCCCGCGATAACTCGGGTTATCAGACAAATTCTACACACACACCCAAGTACACGGGACTAAATGACCGCGATGTTCTAGCCCCTCAAATGAAACAAAACAACATATCGAAGGATATTCTGATCGCCAGTGCTTGCATCGAAGTATACATGGTATATTAGCCTACTTTCGATTTTTGCAAAAAAAAAAAAAAAAAAAAGTAGACTTATGAGATCTACAGAGGGCCAAAAATTGTGTGTCTGTCTGTGTGTGTGTGAGTGAGTGTGTGTACTCTGAATGTCTGTCTCCCCTATCAATTCGAACATGGTGAAACCGAATTGAACGAAATTTGGTACAGAGGTAGAACTAGCAAAGGGCACCTCAGTGTCATGTTTTATATTGCCGCCATCTTGATGGAAACGGAATGGCGGCCAGCCAAATGATAAAAGCTTAAATCAAATTACGACCAACCTCATCATTTGATCTCTACCAAATTTTGCAACAACATACCTTTTTGTGGGAAGCATCTTTTGACTGACCTACAAGGCCATCAGCCCAATAGTTTGCAGATAGCGGCCATGTATGTTTACAAATCGATTCCCCATATCAATTCAAACACGGTGAAACCGAATTGAATGAAATTTTTTACAGAGGTAGCACTAGCAAAGGGCACCTCATATTCATGCATAATATCCGTATAGCACGTTGTATTTCAACAAGCTACTACAACCAACATTCAATTATACTCCTTGAAAAGGACGAGTTATAACAATACCCATGCATTTAGGAGAAAGTAGGCTATATGTTCTTTACTGAACATCTTCTTTTGTTATTAAATTTTTACAAAAAGTCTTAGCTTATCTTTAGGCCCGTATCACACGACACTCGCTGGCAAGGAAGCTGCTGTGATCGCTGGTACAAAATCCTATATGATTCTGTTCTCTTCGTCAGTACACCTTCTTGTATGACCGAAGTGTATCACACGCTAGCATTTTGTGCGCTAAGTTATATGAAATAAAACATTGCGAAGGGCTGTCGTTTGAGGGCGTTATTTGCAGTTCATTCGCCTTTTTAACGCAAAGCGGTCGCGAAACTTGCTTTAAGTAAATTATAAAACATGCCAGGTACTGAATGAATGCATTCCAATCAACACTTAAGATCTAACTGTAATAATTGAATATTTTACCATAAGCGATAATAAGAAGCGCAACAATAACCTCCAGAGTGTGTTGGAAATGAGTGCAAGTGGTATTGCGCCCGCTCGCTGTTTCGAAGATCCCGGGTTCAAGACTATCAAACGGCAGATTTTTAAAATTCATTTAAACTATTTTATTATACCCTCCCTACCTCGTACAGCAAGATTTCAACTTGGTTTTGTTCACATTATCTACGAAGACGATAGGGAAAGTTATTTTCTTGTCTCATTTAAATGGTTCTTTTCCCTAAATACTGTTCTAAACCATGGATGGATACTATACGTTATAATTATTTTTTTAAGTCGATTTTACTTTCCAGGTTGGGTTTTCCCACGGACTCAGTGAGGGATCCCATCATTACCGCCTCTACGGGCAGTGTCCTGGAGCTTGAAACATCTCAACCAGGGGATACAACTGGGGAGGTGGGATCAGCACCTCGCCGAGGTGGCCTCACCTGCAAAGCGAACAGGGTCCTCTTGAGGGATGGGAAGGGAGGGGAAGATCGGGAGGGATAGGCAAGGTAGAGGGAAGGAGGCGGCCGTGACCGTACGGTAGGTAACATCCCGGTATTTTCCCGAAGGCGAAGTGGGAAATCACGGAAAAACACTTTGAGGATGGTTGAGGTGGGAATCGGACCCCCTCTACTCATTTGGACCGCCCGAGGCTGAGTAGACCCCGTCCCAGTCCTCATACCACTTTTCTAATTTCGTGGCAGAGCTGGATCGATCCCAGGACGTCCGGGGTGTCTGCTAATCACGCTGACCACTACGCAACGGAGGCGACTCTATTCGTGATTATTAGAATTTTAATAGTTCAATATTTATCCTAGAACAATAATAATAATAATATGACACGTTCTGTATTTACTGCCTTGCTGCGAGGCTCAGCAGTAACGTTCTCGCTTGCTGTGCCCAAGGTTGCAGGTTCGTATCCTGGTGCAGTCAGCTGGCTTTTGAGGGTGCGCAAATGCGAGGGAGCCGTGTCAGTATATTTACTGGCACGTTGAAGACCCCCTTCGGAGCAAAATTCCGGCACCCTGGCGTATCTAAAAGCCAGAGTAGTTAAAAGGGACGTAAAACCAATAATGTTATAATTATCTGTATTTACTGTATGTTTGGGGCAAATTACCTCATAGTTCCGCCCCTTAAAACCTCACTAACTAACTATTACTGTATGTGTACAGCAAGTGCTATTCGCGCAGACGCCGCTGAAAGAAATTATATTTTCGGTCTGATGTATTTATTCGTGAGCCTACCCACATAACAAATCTATTTGTTATGTGGGTCGTCTGAGTGAGTCCAAGTTTTCCTTTAAACCAAGGAGGTCAAAATTTCGAACACTTGCTACCTTGAATATACAGAATACCTTGCTTTCGTCTAACAGATCATTTTGTCGTTGTCCAATCTGGCTGCGTACGGTCCTTTTCAGGACCAAATAAAAAATCACTCGTTGGAACAGATAGATATGCGTCCATAATACATCCACAATAAACGACATTAAGCAAAAAAAGTACTAGTTCAAGGTTCGAACCTACTACAATGCGACTCCACTGACGCTACTCTATCAATTCTTGATTTAGCCACCATAGCCACCGAGAACCATAGTGTAATGCTGGCACGTATTGAATCTATTCGTAGACACTACCTGTTCAAACGTAAGATGGTTTTATTCGGAGCTCTGATAGTTACAATCATGCATTCTATTTGAGGTCATTGAAATAACACTGCCACTATTGATTTCTACTATATTCGCGAGCATGTACTGTACCCAATCGTCATCATATGGAACATGTGTTCGTATCCCAGCTAACTCATGGTCTTTCGAGGTATGGGGCGTTCAACCCTCTATACGATCACATATTCAGGATTTGAATCGGTCAGGTGACTACTCTACTTGAAAGAAACAACATATTCCTAAGTATAACATTTAATGATAGTAAATCATGGCAATACAACATGAAACACAAAAAAAATACTTTACATTTATTTCCCACAACAAAAATCAAAATTATCTGTAAGTCTCTTCTCCTCAAAATTAGTGCTTCACCGCACTCAATTCTATCCAAAAACATCCTATTATTGATACTCTTCGACATTTGCGAGTGTCCATAGTGTTCTTCACGTGGCACAATTTAACACAAACTGGAATATCACAACACAATAAACACAAATTATACTTAAATGACATTAAATCTACAATTATTAAACATTTATCCGTTTTTACACGGGACATTTAATTTACGTAACATTAATTCATTAGCTTATGCCTTGTTTAATCAGTGTTGTGTCGTGCGAATCGTATTCTTTTCCCATCAATTTCAAACGCTGAAGTGGTACACTTTCCCTTCCAAAATACACATAGATATAGATATTTTTATAGCTTCTCCATACAACGATTTTCTGGGTCTGGTCAAAACATTATCGTTACAAACGTGTCATGTCATTCAAATTACGCTACCCGTATGAATAAATTAGTGTGAACTGGGCAAATACACTTTACAAAAATGCATCTATTTATTTGGTGCAGTTAATTCTTCCTCAGAGAATAACTGGGCCAAATATTATCCGATTACAACATTCCAACATTGCATGTGTGTGGAAATAATGCATTTAATTCAATTGATACCATCACATCAAGCATATCTTAATTACTTTTCGAAATATCGAGATTATTCAGTGTCCCACTACACTTTTAAAACAAAAGGATCAGGTCTATTGACTTCCTTTCCGTGCGTACAATTAATTAGTCACGGCTGGCCTCGGCAAGATGGCCGCCGGTTTAGTGGACTACCTGCCACCCCATCTGGCTTCCCGCAGGGTTAAGTTCATTTACTGGTGCAGCCATGCTAGAGGTACCCTGAGTGGGTCGTGTCCTTATGAATTGAGTCAGTCTATTTATTTAATACCTACATTTAGAGTATATAACGGGCTCATCTCGGCTCCTAATTAATATTCATGGCAAGGGATGGATCTCGAAATAGCTTTGACGTTCTGTGGTCGACATCAGTGGCTTTTGCGCGCATCTCAAGTGAGTATCACAGTTCTCTCACTGGTGCAGCATGCATATAACAAGAGGAAATCGACGTTTCATATACGAAGAACCATTAGTCTTACCTCTAAGGGCAGATCAATTAATATATGGGCTCACCTAGGGTCTCTAAGAGTTATCCCTGGTGGCAAAAACTCTGCGAACAGTGGATACAGACAGACTCTGTCCCAACTCTGCTGCGAATAACATCGTAGATTGGAAGATTAGCCGACTAGATTCGCCAAAGCGCAAGCTATTTTCGGATAACCCCCGCAACTTAGTGACGTAAATCTCTTGATTCTACGTTACATGCTCGCTGAACGCGGCTCAAACAATATTTCTTACAGATGACTCAATTCTTAAAGCACTCACGTCCTCTATGCAATTACTCATAAGCCAAAGTTCTACGTAGCTCCAAAACAAGTATAAATTTACTGGCTTACATTAACTATCTAATGGCTCTCAAATACAACCCTGTAAAATATCCCACAATAAAACATTTATTCAACATTTCAATGACACTGAAAAGCTCTCTTTACCTCGATATTTACGTTTCTTTCTTACTGTTTACAATAACACAGTATTCTTACGCTAGACATGACACACTTTGCACGTACTATAGGCCTGACATGCCGATTATTTATTCATTATTGTTACCGACCCCAGCTTATTATTATTATTATTATTTAACGTTACCGTTACTTTCATCAATGTCTTACGCCTAAATGGCAGTAAACAAATCATCCTCCAAGCCATATTTTATCAAAATACGAGGGATGTGATCTGGTACAAAAATGACTGTTAATTCTTAATCTTAGAGTGATGCTTCGTTGTATGGTGAGCTATTAAATCATATCAACATATTAAATTTGTACTCACTTTCATTTTTGCTGTGTTGGTCCCCCATGCCAGCGACTCACCTGCCATGATGCTTATTTTAAGCCATCATGATCTTATTCACACGACACATTGTGTAAACTTTACACATGGTAATTATATTTTTCACTCTTGGCATTTTCACTTTGACACAATACACATACTTTAATCCTATAAACATAAACACTTTTAATAAAAATCAGTGTAATATATTTTTATACACAATTCTCGCACTATGTTCACACATGGATCCTTGATTGGATTCCCACTATCGCCTGACCTCAGAGATGCGATGCACCTAACTACTGACAACCGCTGGTCTCCTTGAAAGTGTATCTTGCGTGTGTGTGTTCGACTCCCGTCACCTACAGTTTATGTCTCCTCTACTGCAAATTTGTTCAATCCTACGTCGCGACTACTTGTGACGCCTCCCAGGCTCCCGTAACTGTAGTGATCATTACCATAATATGTTATTTTACCCATGATAACACTTCCTGGTTATGTTTATTGTCTGTAGCATCATCCTAACTTATCCCTAAGCTGTACTGATTCTATACTCGCGTATGCTATTGCTTATACGTCTGCTGTAGACTAAATCTTATATGATGCATAATTACTGTTATTAAGCTGCCTGATGCGCTCTTCATTGTTCACCGCTAGTACATTTGAGCATCAGTACTTTATAAATTCGCGCACTTACTTGCGTGTTCCGGTAGCGTGTTAGCTCACGGGTTGAGTCAAGACGAACTGACTTCCCTGCTAATCTTCTCCTATATAAAGCTTCCTTATGAAAAGTAGTTCACTGGATGTCCAGGACCGACTCTCTTCTTTATATAATACATTTCCAGACAAAGTGAAGTATGATCCTTGTTTGTCTATGCGTGGAGGTCCCAAAATCACTCGCGTGCAAGCAATCGCTTCGGCCAATTAATTATAATTAATTGCTTTCTTCCACGGCGTCATGACGCTACTCCGGTAATTCCCCTCGGTTCCTTCACAAATTCTTACTCTGTAGCGGATAAGGTCTGTGCAGAGGTTCCTTTATAGGTGCAGGCTTTAATTTAGGCGCGAGAACACTCCTAAATTATCTTTCCTAGAATACATGCATCTCGGTGTAAGTTTCATCTCAATTCATTGCTCCATTTGGCTGTAATTAATTAATTTCTGTGGGCGACCGCCCCCACTCCCTTGTTTCGCCTTGTCGAAAGGGGATTTTCTCGGTCGTTAATCGCGCCTTTCAGCTTCCAGCCACGCCGAAAGTAGGACCTTGGCGCCATGTCTTCTCCTCCCACATTCAACTCCGCTTTGTCAAAATGTCAAGCTAGCTCGCTTTCTTACGTTCTGGCCTCTAAAACGTACATAGGCTGGTATTTTCTGCAATAATCCACCTTAAAAGCTATGATATTCCCGTTCTAGCCGTGAAATCCTGCTATTATAATTATATGCAGATATCTCATTGTTCTTCGGGTTCACTGTGGCTGTTCCCCCTCAGAGATCAATGATTCGATTCTGTGCAGAATCATGGGCCTGATCTTCTTTTATCAAGACCTCAGTTCGATGCCAGTCAGCCGTGTCTAATTGGGCACAGTACTCAACGGTAAAGTTGTACAATGGACGTTAAGGAGCAGGTACTAAAGTTTTTAGGATGACTGTGATATACGCGTTATTTGGGTTGCCTTCCTCCAAAAAAAATAAGGGGCTGGTGGACCACACTGTATACAGATTGTATTTCAATACAAGAGTGCATACAAAAAATAAGTTTATGTAATAAATTAATGTTTATTTAGGTAATACATTTTAATGCGACGTATAGCTAGTGGTTTGCTGTTCATATTGGACAATCCAGGAGGTAGTTCATTAATTAGTGATGGTAAAATATAATTTGGCGCCTTCGGTGGCGTAGTTGGTAGCATGCTGAGCTTCTATGCCCAAAGTCGCTGGTTTAAACCCGGCCGAAGTCGT
This sequence comes from Meconema thalassinum, assembly GCA_946902985.2. NCBI lineage: Eukaryota > Metazoa > Arthropoda > Insecta > Orthoptera > Tettigoniidae > Meconema > Meconema thalassinum. The sequence continues at coordinate 163,677,617 of OX336393.1, read as the reverse complement.
CGGATTTTTAAGAGCTTTAAAATTCCCTCAGTATGCCTTCCTTCCGAGGGGAAGTAATGCCGGAGGGCCCTGTCAGAGACTTATGATATGAAAAAGAACCTTCCACTAACTAAACTTGTGAGAAGCAAAATTTGAAGGTTAGGTTTGATGAATGATCTTAAGTTCCAACGTTCGTAACCAGGCGCTGGTTGCGATGGCATCTAGTAGTAGCCAAGTTCACAGCTAAGTGTCCTGGACGCTAGCATTAGGTATCGAAAGTAGGAACTACGTGAAATTATCGTCTGCAGTCCTTACCTGAATTACTAGTAATTAATAAAATATGTACATATATATTTAGTTATTTTTATTGAAATATGGAATTATATAGGACTTAAAATTACAAAAATAGCTATAATTTCTATTTAATATCCAAGTTCCAATCCCTTATTCTCTGTTATAAAAACAATGGACTGTTAAATGTGGTGTAGTTTTTTTTTTTTTTTTTTTTTTTTTTTTTTTTGCTGGACAATTAATGTTCTCCTATTGTCTTTAAGGACATATTTATATTGACTAAAACTGCGTTCAACATCAGAAGCGTTTTTCTCAAAGTGTTACGTACAAGAACACTATGATCCGTCTCACTGCGAATCCAAACTGTTAACGGCTGGTAGTGAACTAGCAATGAAAAGGAATGCCCAAATTATGATATAATCCGGAAACCACTGGTAGCCTACATAGTCGATGAATGGGATTTCCCGAGTTAAGAAATTACGCGAGTACACAGTCAATGTTATGTGTGAATCAGATGTTCAACGTAAGGACCAGCTAATCTCGCCTCTTCCGTGCTCTGTCCTCTCTAGTTCTCTGCACCGCATATCACCTTATCTTATAAACTCAGGCGTGGGCAGGCGTGATGATGAGCTTGACACCAGCTAAATTAATAAAGTTTTAAATATAGATTTTTAATTTGTTTCTCCATTATTTACAGGACTGCAAATTTAATAGAATTTTATACTTTTTATTTGAAATTTGGACTATATTGATTTTATGTTCGACGATGCCGAAATGTAAATATTATATTTCAGAAAACTGTATCATAATGAGGGTCATTATAGTACTATTCTTCATTATGAAACAGTTTCTCCAGCCAATCAGAGCTCATTCATTGACCAATTATGTAACGATAGCTTCGCGCATGCGCTCAAAATCCAACATGTCGGACATGAATTACATGATTTGAAAGTTCAAATTGGATATCGGATCAACCATTGTAGTTACAAACCCAAACACAAAGACAAAATCAGCTCGAACCTTTACGGTAACAAGAAAATACTATGACATATGCAAGAAATTCATGAATCTACGTCCAGAAGTTAGCAAATCAGCATCCTTCTACATAAATTACCGACATTGAAAGTGCACCGTCCTATATGTTCGCGTAAATAAACTGGTGAATATGAGACAAGAAATAGCACTGTACCTTAATATCCCCAACGCCAATACTAAAAGACTTCGGTGACAATATTAGTGAATGCTAGTTCTGATCGGCACTAGATTTCATGCAGGCTGTAAACAACAGCATTGCCAAGCAAAGTAAATGGTCTCTGCTTTCGAAATTATTTGACCCACGCATGTGCTCTGTTCATTCAGCAAACCACCCTGCGCGCTCTGTTCACTAACTGAAGTTACTAAATTCCACAGATATTTATGAATATTTATGTTAAAACATATAAGAAAGTTATAATTATCGTCGAACATAAACAGTCCTATGCAACTCGCCTATAATGGTAATTAAGACACTCGTATGGAAATTATAAAATTCGCTACGCTCGTTTTATAAACATACTCGTTGCATAATGTACTAAAAATATTTATAACGAAGAATATGGAGCATTTGTGCTGAACTCCAAAATTCGTAAAAATATTGAATATAATTACTCCAGTGTTCAACTCCACGCGTCATGATTTGTTATGATAATACAGAATATAATTGAGTTTAGCTTCCAAAATAGATATGTGCTTACATAGAAATCCTTTCCCTGGTTATGGGGGGCGTGGTGGCGCAGCGGTCAAGCTGTTGGCCTCTCACCACGGCAGACCGGGTTCGATTCCCGGTCAATGCATGTGAAATTTTCAAAGTGAAATGCCACGTCCTGTGGTTCGGATTCCACGTTAAAAGGAAGTCCCGTGGCTTATGATCTCGAGATTAACGGTCACGTAAAACTACAATATTTCTTCTTTTTCCCTGGTTATGATGATGTGATGAACCGAAAATAAAGTTGAAGAAAGTTATTGCTGAATACAGCGTCCGGAAAATACCACATTGCCTCTCGTATAGTACATGATACTAGGCTACTGAACAATGTCTCGAGAAATCCCAAATATGGCCTCGCACTATTTCATTGAGTTCATCTTTCATTGACTGATGTTTGCATTTCATTATTTAATCGGCCTTCCTCCAGTATTCAGTTATGTGCAAATTATACTGAGCTCTGTAGTAATTACCAGGCAATCACGTGTAACGTGGGTCTGGTTTATGTGGCATACATCAGAGGTCTGTCTCCATTTACATATTACACGCACCCAGCTTACGGGCTAAGTCCCTAGTGCCTGCTCTTAAATCCCATTGCTAGCAGAATGGTGCAATACGCGTATAAAGTGTTCTGTGTTAATATAATATACTTATTTATGTATGTAAGATAATGGTCTTCTGTGGCACGGAACCAGTAAGAAGCAAGATCTGCTTGGATAATAACATTATGGAAAGAGGAAATGAATATAAATACCTTGGTTAAAAACTATATTTCCTTGAGGATATGGACATACCCGAGAAAATCTTAAAATTCAACAGATGATTAGGAATCATCAATAAGGATTTTAGACCATCATTCATTCAGAAACCCACCCAAGCAAGAATCTACAAAACCTTAGCAAAACCAGAACTTTGCTATGGTACTGAAGCGTAGACCTTGGAAAATGCGATGAGAGACGAATAACTACCGCCGGAATGAAATATATGCGACGAACAGCAGGAGTCACTAAGTGGAATCACAGAAGGGCTGAATGGTCTTAAGAGCAGACCTGTATTGCAATAAATCCATAAATACCAGAGAAATTGACTAGGACACCTCAACAGGATTGACAGAAACAGGATCCCTAAAGCAGTCGTCAACTACTGTCCCGGTGGTAAGAGATCTCTAGGTCGCCCCAGGAAAAGATGGCGTGAGAATGCAAATCTGTTGTATAGACCGTAACAGATCTTCTAGGACTAATACATGAAAGGATGATGATGATGTATTTGTTTATTTGGGGAGAACAGGACGGTGATGTGGTTCAGCCCCTTGTCTTTCACGTGGACGGCCGAGGTTCATAATAAATGACAGTGGGCTGAAAAATTATGTGGATTCTGTAAGGATATCTGGCCTTAAATCCCCAGCCAAAATCAAAATGAACCAGGGTGACTCAATGACTCCAAATATTGGGATAAACTGAGGAAAGAAAATGCATTGGGTTATTTGACCAACCAGGTGCCAGAGGATCACGCGAGCTATGGACTCAGGAGTTGCGTGACTTCGAACACCGCCGTGGGTCGCCCATAATTTGTTTTTCCATGGTTCCCCAGGCAAGTGCCAAGACGGTACATTCAGAAAGGCCACGGCTGTGTTCTTTTTCAGTATAATTCATCGTATGTGGGATAACATGAAAATGATAGGACAGAAATGATAGGCAGACGGTATTGGTTGGAATTTATTTTATTCTACAGTAACACTGAATCAAAATGAACCAGGGTGACTCAATGACTCCAAATATTGGGATAAACTGAGGAAAGAAAATGATCAAAATATTCACATTGATGTGTTTCCTGATAAAATGGATGTGTACCCCCACTACTGTATATTGTCTTTCTTCTCCAAGAAACCTTGTTCATTTCACGTCCACCCTTCGTGAATGAAAGTATGGTCACAGGCCTCATTAACTCATCAGACAAAATAATTAGCATCCCCCACTGTAAACATACACTCGTCGTTGCTTTGGAGTGCTTTATAGTAACCTCACTTTCCTGGTTAATGGCCGGAGACTCAAACGTTAAGTATTAGCACGAGCTGACAATAGCCATTATTTATGGATGACAAATACCGGACGGTTCTTGACCAATAAGATGCTTCCTCCATCTGTCCACGAGGAGTGCAGACAAGGTGTTGACGACAGTCCTGTCTACCTGCTCACCGGCCGTAAGCCATAAATGCCTCGGCATCCCGCAGCTATGGAATGTAAACATCCGTCCAGCTAGATTTCAAAGACGAGCCGGTCGTTAACCAGGAAAGTGAGGCTACTATAGAAGGTGTTGTACTGGAACCAGGCACTCATATGTCCCTCCATCGCTCGCATATGACCACAGCAGTGAAGTACTGTGCCAGGTGAAACACCGGGTGAGTTAGCTGTGGTCGTTACGACAAGGCTGCTGGCAGTCGCTCACATCCAGGAGGCGTGGAGGTTCGAATACCCCCGCCGGCAACCTTGAAAATGGTCTTCTGTGGTTTCCCATCTTCCTTCCAGGCAAATGCCGGGGTTGGTCCCTAACTATAGGACACAGCCGCTACCTTCCAACTCCTCGTCCTTACATTCAAACGTTTCTCCCCAGACAACACTCCACACGCGACGGTATTTGTAACTCACCCAATGGGTGTCCGTATAGAAGCAGCTACAAACTGGCGAGCCGAACATGTCTTCGGACACCCCGGCACTAAAAGCCATACGCTAAAAAAAAAACACACACCGAGAGTAGACAGTAGCTGACTGGAAGTGTGAGACGCAGAAAATAGCACCCTCACAATTAGGTGTGTCTTACGGGATCAAATCAACAGTGAGTGACTTTAACTAGCTATGGCATACCCGAATAAAGTAGTGGACCACTTTCCTTGCAGAATCGAGGTTGTTATCAAGGCTAGAGGTGGTGTCACACGGTATCACAGCGATCTTCAGTGGTGACTAGGTTTTTGTTCGGTGAGTTTTTATTAAAGTATTAATTTGCTTTCTTCACAAGAGGTGAACGATGCAAACTGCTCCACCTGATCTGTGAATAAAGCAGATTTTGAGGTAAATCCTCGAAAGTACGGGGTAAGGTACGATACAATATTTAACAATGAAACTAAAATACTCTAGAATTTTAGAACTGCAGATAGATACAACCCAATTCAAACACAAGGCTCATTCCTCTTGGTATCCTGCTATTGTATTCATGAGCTCCGCCATTACTAAGATGTTTGAACTTGTGCCAGACGAACTGTCATCTCCTTGCTTCCTTGCTCTCAGCGCAGCGCAATCAGAGCGCACGTGAAGCGCGAGAACAGCTCGATTGATCGGCTGTAAACAATGAAGTACCACCCTCTGGCGTCACTCATGTGAAATAAGATTCCAGACCCTCCCTTCTGCTGCACATTCCAAATAAACGGTGAATGAAAATGGGCTGTGATTCCATCACAATCCATACCCGCATGGCAATCCAGTACGTAACGCGTAATCAATACCGTACCTATGATTAGGCCTAACCTACCATCTGGAAAACTGGGGCAAACATGCAATATAGTATATATTGATAGAAAATTAATCATATTTAATTTTATTTTATTTTTGATGTGTAACATCTTTCCGCTCGGTTGCTGGATAGTTTTGTGGGTGTGATTTTGAAAATTGGAGACGGAAGTGGATCGGAACGATTGAGCTGGCAGTGGTGGATCAAACGGAAGTATGCACTGCCCGGTCGATCGATCAAACGGAAGTGTACTAGCTGGCAGTGGTGGACAGCGGAAGTATGCACAGCCCGCTCGATCGATCGAATGGAAGTGTGCCCTAGTTGGCAGTGGTGGATCGAACGGAAGTATAAGACGCACTGCCAACTCGATCGATCGATTCAGCTGGCACTGGTAAGAGAAACAATCAGCGCGCGGTGTCGAAAATTGATACCATGACGCACTCTCGGCCATGTGGAATGTATATGACATACTGAACGGAAAACGCTCATGCGAACTCTGGTGTCAAGTGATTAAAACAAATGACATGGTACATGCTCGAAGTCTTCGTATCAGTATTTAAATGGTAAAATGCCTTAATATCAAAAATTGTAAGTAGTCGGCATTGCATTGGCATAAGGCATTTTAAACTCAATGTCACTCAGGAACATTATCGAAACAAGCAAAATATAAATGAAACTTAATTCCGTAATGCAGTATTATTGGAACGTGAAAATAAGTCACCATCTTGTGCACAAAATTTGCGTGGTCGAAATATCCATGGGGTTATTGCATATGACTGTGAATCTAGAGATCTTGAATTCGAATCCTGGGCGGGGTAGATATTTTTGCTACCCGATTATCATTTTAAACGATATTTATCATATCAATATGACTCATTTTAACAGACTCCATATGAAATTACGTGTTGGTCTGTGAATCAAGAGGACTTGTTTATAAGGAATTTGAGTTTGTGAGCGGTGTCGCGTCTATTAATCTAGTTGATCCATATCGTATTCTTTATTTAGGCTAGTGCTGGTGGAAGCTACAAATCCTCTAATAAAATGAGTTCCGTATTATAAACTACAATATCTGTAAAACACTCCCTTTTACAATAGATTAATATTTGTGCCAATAATACTATAAAATACCGGTGTATCAACAATTTCACGTGAGGTTTCTTCTGTGTCAGATGTTACACATCATATGCGACTACTGTAAGGCTCGTAATTTTTGTATTTACTTTTTTTTATTTTTTTTTTAGCTTAAGACTTTTAGTGCCGGGAGTGTCCGAGGACATGTTCGGCTCGCCAGTTTTTGTAGCTGCTTCGAGGCGGACACCCAATGGGTGAGCTACAAGTACCATCGCGTGTGGAGTGTTGTCTAGGGAGGAAAGTTTAAATGTAAGGACGAGGAGTTGGAAGGTAGCGGCTGTGGCCTATAGTTAGGGACCAACCCCGGCATTTGCCTGAAAGGGAGATGGGAATCCACAGAAGACCATCTTCAAGGTTGCCGCCGGGGGTTTCGAACCTCCTCCCTCCCGGATGTGAGCGACTGTCAGCAGTCATGCCGTAACGACCACGGTTAACTCACCCGGTAATTGGGTTCTTATTAACATCTAATTCAATTAAATAGCAATGGCATTGAGAGTAATCCACCAACAGTCAATACAGTCAATTCCTAGAAGATTTTTATTGAACTAGAATCGACCTCATTGGGGTCTTCATCAGCATAAACTATATTTAATTAAACAATCATACTAATATATAAAAATGAGATGGTGTGTGTCTGTCTTTCTGTCTGTCTGTCTGTCTGTCTGTCTGTTACTCAATAACGTAAGAACCACTGGCCCGATTTAAATGAAATTTTGCATGGGTATAGCTGATTTACCATGTTTACATATACGATACTTTTAATTTCGATATCTTGCACTATTAAAATATGGCGACCATTTTAGTGACGTCACTACACCCTTTGGTTTCAAAATTTCATAATTCCATATCAAATAAAAAGAGAACGCTAAGAAATAGAAAACTTTTGATGGCACATAAGAGCTTCAAAATTTAATTTCCTATCCGAAAGGTCCTTATCACTTTTCGTGTATCTCCAACGGTTAGCGAGTAAAACCCACATATGTGACATCACTACACCCTTTGGTTTCAAAATTTCATAGTTCCATTTCAAATAAAAAGAGAACGCTAAGAAATAGCAAACTTTTGATGCATACACGAGATTTAACATTTAATTTTCTATCCAAAAGGTCCTTATCACTTTTCGTGTATCTCCAACGGTTAGCGAATAAAACCTAAATTTTTGGAATAAAACACGGTCAACACCGAGCGGTGCAGTATATCTCTACGTACATAAAAAATAAAGTTTGTATGTTTTTTTTCGCAATTTCTACGGAAATTTGAGTTATTTACGCGTTTCAGACTGTTTTATTATGGATGCGCGCGAAAATAATTTTTTGGTCTGTCTGTAGGTTTGTTTGTCTGTCTGCGGACAACTTTGTTCCCTTATAACTCGAGAACGACTGGGTGTATCAACGTAAAATTTGGCACATATATCCATCCGAGGCACGACAGTAATCATTGATGTAACCCTTCTCCGTACCTCTCATAAAAGAGTGCCTACCCCCTTAAAATACATGCTGAAATAGGAGGAGAAGGACGAGACAAAGATCATTTTCAGCCCCTCAATGTGAGAGGCAAAACTCGAGGGTCCCAAAGGTCCCCGAAATCCACATTTTAAGGCCCTAAAACCAACCATTTTTGAGATATTCCCAGAAAACTAATTTCATTTAATAAACTAACTAGGGCGCCCGTACTGCTCCGCAGCATATTTTTTCAGTATTGGAATTAAAAAATTACGACATTAAGTAATAGTTTATAACCTTTATTTTACAATACTTCCTTCCAGACAATGTTCGCTGTACGTCGACTCATAGTTTTAAATGATTTTCCTCGGGATAAGGCAACATAGAACATTCCATGGCCTAAAACAGGATCAGGCAAGTAGATTCCAACTCGATGAAGCGTTTGACCCTGCACTTTGTTGATTGTAATACAAAACGCTAGTGTAATACGAAATTTTCGTCATAAGAACAAAAGATATGATTGAAAATGAGAAAAAATATTGAAAAATGGGATATAATATCGAATGTGCACTCATAACATTCCAAAGAAACAGCAGATTTGAATAGTTAACAGCTCAATTGAAAGGGCTTCAGTTCCTGAGTGTTCTTAGACTAAAACGACTTGAGTACCTCGATCAGAACCAAAGATATGAATGCTTCAAAGTTGGAGAAAGATGAAAAACGTTGAAAATATCAAATAAATTGAGGAAGGCAGAAGTGAAGTGATTTGTAATACTTGATAACAAATCTTTGCATGAATACCTTTCAATGAATAGTGGTATGAAGGAAATCTACCGGATAGAATGGCCGGACGGACTCGGTTAAATTTTCATAATTATTTCTAATATTCGCTTCGGCACTCATAACATTCCTCAGAATCGACCAATGTAAATATTTAATACCTCAAAAGATAGAGCTTGATCCACTGAGTGCTCTTAGACCAAAACGAACAGTGTAAATCAATTAGAATCAAAGATATGATTGCTACAATGAGAAAAACTGTTGAAAAAATGAGATGTAATATCGTATGTCCACGCATAACTTTCCTCATAATCAGCCGATTTGAATGGTTAAGAGCTCAAATGATAGCGCTTGATTCACTGAGTGTTCTTAGACTAAAACGACCTTCGTAACTCAATTAGAACCGAAGATATGATTACTTCAAAGTTGGAAAAAGTTGGAAAAAGTTGAAAAAATCAAATAATTTGAGAAAGGCGTAATTTAAGTGATTTGTAATACTTGATGACAAATCTGTGCATGAATACCTTTCATTTAAAAAAAGGATGAAGAAGATCGGCCGGATAGTATGGCCAGACGGACTCGGATAAGCTTTCATCAATATTTTTAATAATATAGATAGCTTCAATGTGAAAAAAAAAGTAAAAAAGGTGCAAGAAATCAAATAATTTGAGGAAGGCAGAAGTTAAGTGATTTGTAATACTTGATATTAAACCCGTACATAAATAACTTTCATTTAATAGTGGTATGAAGGAAATCGACTGGATAGAATGGCCGGAAGTACTCGGTTAAGTTTTCATAATTATTTCTAATATTCGCTTCGGCACTCATAACATTCCTCAGAATCAACCAATGTAAATAATTAATACATAAAAGGATAGAGCATGATCCACTGAGTGCTCTTAGACCAAAACGAACAGTGTAAATCAATTAGAATCAAAGATATGATTGCTACAATGAGAAAAACTGTTGAAAAAATGAGATGTAATATCGTATGTCCACGCATAACTTTCCTCATAATCAGCCGATTTGAATGGATAAGAGCTCAAATGATAGCGCTTGATTCACTGAGTGTTCTTAGACTAAAACGACCTTCGTAACTCAATTAGAACCGAAGATATGATTACTTCAAAGTTGGAAAAAGTTGGAAAAAGTTGAAAAAATCAAATAATTTGAGAAAGGCGTAATTTAAGTGATTTGCAATACTTGATGACAAATCTGTGCATGAATACCTTTCATTTAAAAAAAGGATGAAGAAAATCGGCCGGATAGTATGGCCGGACGGACTCGGATAAGTTTTCATCAATATTAGCCTACTTTCGATTTTTGCAAAAAATGAAAGTAGACTTACGAGATCAACACAGGGCGAAAACAGTGTGTCTGTCTGTGTGTGTGTATGTGTATGTGTGAGTCTGTGTGTGTGTCTGTGTGTGTGTGTGTCTGTGTGTGTGTGAGTGTGTGTACTCTGAATGTCTGTCCCCCCCTATCAATTCGAACACGGTGAATGCGAATTGAACGAAATTTGGTACAAAGGTAGCACTAGCAAAGGACACCTCAGTGTCATGTTTTATATCGCCGCCATCTAACGGAAACGTAATGGCGGCCACACAAATGTTCAAAGCTTAAATCTAATTACGACTAACCTAATCATCCGATCTCTACCAAATTTTGCAACAACATACCTTTATGGGGGCAGCATCCTTTGACCAAACCAATAGGTCATCAGCCTAATAGTTTACGGATGGCGGCCATCTTTGTGTGAAAATCGATTCCCCCTATTAATTCGAACACGGTGCAACCGAATGGAACAAAATTTGGTACACAGGTAGTACTAACAAAAGCCACCTCAGTGTCATGTTTTATATCGCCGCCATCTTGACGGAAACGTAATGGCGGCCACACAAATGTTCAAATCTTAAATCAAATTACGACTAACCTAATCATCCGATCTCTACCAAATTTTGCAACAGCATACCTTTATGGGGGGAGCAACCTGTGACCAACCTAATAGGTCATCAGCGTAATAGTTTGCGGATGGCGGCCATCTTTGTGTGAAAATCGATTCCCCCTATTAATTCGAACACGGTGCAACCGAATGGAACGAAATTTGGTTCAGAGGTAGTACTACCAAAAGGCACCTCAGTGTCATGTTTTATATCGCCGCCATCTTGACGGAAACGTAATGGCGGCCTCACAAATGTTCAAAGCTTAAATCAAATTACGATTAACCTAATCATCCGATCCCTACCAAATTTTGCAACAACATACCCTTATAGAGGAAGCATCCTTTGGCCAAATGAATAGGTCATTAGCCTAATAGTTTGCGGATGGCGGCCATCTTTGTGTGAAAATCAATTCCCCCTATTAATTCAAACACGGTGAAACCGAATGGAACGAAATTTGGTACAGAGGTAGCACTAGCAAAGGGCACCTCAGTGTCATGTTTTATATCGCCGCCATCTTGACTGAAACGTAATGGTGGCCACACGAATGTTCAAAGCTTAAATCAAATTACGATTAACCTAATCATCCGATCTCTACCAAATTTTGCAACTACATACCTTTATGGAGGGAGCATTCTTTGACCAATCTAATAGGTCATCAGCGTAAAAGTTTGCGGATGGCGGCCATCTTTGTGTGAAAATCGATTCCCCCTATTAATTCGAACACGGTGCAACCGAATGGAACAAAATTTGGTACACAGGTAGTACTAACAAAAGCCACCTCAGTGTCATGTTTTATATCGCCGCCATCTTGACGGAAACGTAATGGCGGCCACACAAATGTTCAAATCTTAAATCAAATTACGACTAACCTAATCATCCGATCTCTACCAAATTTTGCAACAGCATACCTTTATGGGGGGAGCAACCTGTGACCAACCTAATAGGTCATCAGCGTAATAGTTTGCGGATGGCGGCCATCTTTGTGTGAAAATCGATTCCCCCTATTAATTCGAACACGGTGCAACCGAATGGAACGAAATTTGGTTCAGAGGTAGTACTACCAAAAGGCACCTCAGTGTCATGTTTTATATCGCCGCCATCTTGACGGAAACGTAATGGCGGCCTCACAAATGTTCAAAGCTTAAATCAAATTACGATTAACCTAATCATCCGATCCCTACCAAATTTTGCAACAACATACCCTTATAGAGGAAGCATCCTTTGGCCAAATGAATAGGTCATTAGCCTAATAGTTTGCGGATGGCGGCCATCTTTGTGTGAAAATCAATTCCCCCTATTAATTCAAACACGGTGAAACCGAATGGAACGAAATTTGGTACAGAGGTAGCACTAGCAAAGGGCACCTCAGTGTCATGTTTTATATCGCCGCCATCTTGACTGAAACGTAATGGTGGCCACACGAATGTTCAAAGCTTAAATCAAATTACGATTAACCTAATCATCCGATCTCTACCAAATTTTGCAACTACATACCTTTATGGAGGGAGCATTCTTTGACCAATCTAATAGGTCATCAGCGTAAAAGTTTGCGGATGGCGGCCATCTTTGTGTGAAAATCGATTCCCCCTATTAATTCGAACACGGTGCAACCGAATGGAACAAAATTTGGTACACAGGTAGTACTAACAAAAGCCACCTCAGTGTCATGTTTTATATCGCCGCCATCTTGACGGAAACGTAATGGCGGCCACACAAATGTTCAAATCTTAAATCAAATTACGACTAACCTAATCATCCGATCTCTACCAAATTTTGCAACAGCATACCTTTATGGGGGGAGCAACCTGTGACCAACCTAATAGGTCATCAGCGTAATAGTTTGCGGATGGCGGCCATCTTTGTGTGAAAATCGATTCCCCCTATTAATTCGAACACGGTGCAACCGAATGGAACGAAATTTGGTTCAGAGGTAGTACTACCAAAAGGCACCTCAGTGTCATGTTTTATATCGCCGCCATCTTGACGGAAACGTAATGGCGGCCTCACAAATGTTCAAAGCTTAAATCAAATTACGATTAACCTAATCATCCGATCCCTACCAAATTTTGCAACAACATACCCTTATAGAGGAAGCATCCTTTGGCCAAATGAATAGGTCATTAGCCTAATAGTTTGCGGATGGCGGCCATCTTTGTGTGAAAATCAATTCCCCCTATTAATTCAAACACGGTGAAACCGAATGGAACGAAATTTGGTACAGAGGTAGCACTAGCAAAGGGCACCTCAGTGTCATGTTTTATATCGCCGCCATCTTGACTGAAACGTAATGGTGGCCACACGAATGTTCAAAGCTTAAATCAAATTACGATTAACCTAATCATCCGATCTCTACCAAATTTTGCAACTACATACCTTTATGGAGGGAGCATTCTTTGACCAATCTAATAGGTCATCAGCGTAAAAGTTTGCGGATGGCGGCCATCTTTGTGTGAAAATCGATTCCCCCTATTAATTCGAACACGGTGCAACCGAATGGAACGAAATTTGGTACACAGGTAGTACTAACAAAAGCCACCTCAGTGTCATGTTTTATATCGCCGCCATCTTGACGGAAACGTAATGGCGGCCACACAAATGTTAAAGCTGAAATCAAATTACGATTAACCTAATCATCCGATCTCTACCAAATTTTGCAACAACATACCCTTATAGATGAAGCATCCTTTGACCAAATGAGTAGTTCATTAGCCTAATAGTTTGCGGATGGCGGCCATCTTTGTGTGAAAATCAATTCCCCCTATTAATTCATACACGGTGAAACCGAATGGAACGAAATTTGGTACAGAGGTAGCACTAGCAAAGGACATCTCAGTGTCATGTATTATATCGCCGCCATATTGACAAAAACGTAATGGCGGCCACACAAATGTTCAAAGCTTAAGTTAAATTACGACTAACATAACCATCCGATCTCTACCAAACTTTGCAACAACATACCTTTATGGAGGGAGCATCCTTTGACCAATCTAATAGGTCATTAGCCTAATAGTTTGCGGATGGCGGCTATCTTTATGTCAAAATTGATTCCCCCTATTAATTCGAACACGGTGGAACCGAATGAACGAAATTTGGTACAGAGGTAGCACTAGCAAAGGGCACCTCAGTGTCATGTTTTATATCACCGCTATCTTGATGGAAACGTAATCGCGGCCACACAAATGTTAAAAGCTAAAATGTAATTACGACCAACCTAATAATCTAGTCTCTACCAAATTTTTCAACACCATATCTTTATGTGGGAAACATACTCTGACCAAACTGCAAGAATATCAGCCCAATAGTTTGCAGATGGTGGCCAAGTATGTGTGCAAATCGATTCCCCCTATCAATTCAAACACGGTGAAACCGAATTGAACGAAATTTGGTACAGAGGTAGCACTAGCAAAGAGCACCTCATATTCATGTTTAATATCCCTATAGCACGTTGTATTTCAACAAGCTACTACAACCAACATTCAATCATACTCCTTGAACAGGACAAAGAGTTATAACAATACCCATGCATTTAGGAGAAAGTAGGCTATATGTTCTTTACGGAACATCTTGTTTTTAATAATATAGATGAACGAATAGAAGCCGGTAACCATGGCAACAGATTCTCAGAGGTCCATCTATTGCTGTAAGACGCAATGCAATTTCATTAATTACATTGGTATGAAAGTTTGCAAACGGCTAGAAGGTTATCACGGAACCAAATTGAGCTGTAAAATTCATCAATACGTATAATGCGCTTAAGGGGGTCAAGGGGTACACTAGATTTTTTTCACGCGATTTACACCTGCTGGTGTGGTACGGCAGGTCTATTAAATTCCTATCCCTCTATTATAAGTATTATATTATGGCGTACAACGAGGAGACAAAGCCCCTCGGTGCCAGAAACAAAACTTGGGGGCCTCGAAAACTACATTATAAGGCTCTAAAACCAACAGTATCTGAAATATTCCCAGAAAACTAATTTAATTTAATATAACAAACTAATGAAGGAATGGAAATCGGTAACCATGACAACATTATCTCAAGTGGTGGCATCAAACTTTCCATCTATTTCTGTAAGAAGCAATATCACTCCATTTATACCTTGCCACGGTGGGTGAGTGGATAGCGTGTCGGTCTACTAACCCCAAGATTGCAGGTTCACTCCTGGCCGTGGTACAGGCCGGACGTTTGTTTTAGACGAGTGAAAAATCTTAATGGAAGCCTGGAGGCGAGTTACTACAGTACCTGTGTTGTTATCATCTGCTCCAAGCGTTCCGATGATTGATAAAGCTGTTTCACACTATTGCTGAAGTATAGTCACTGGCAAATATAATGACGTTCTGTTCGTAACTACGTAACGTGTACTTCCGTGTCACACAATACTTCGACGTGGACTGTACTGTCTGCTCAAGTCTGGAATTCCATTACATCAGATCCGTGGTGACAAATGTGAAGTGATAGGGTGACAGAGTGACTGTGTACAGGCTCACCCGCAGGCTTAAATTTCAAGGGCAATCGTCTAAAACAAACGTCCGGCCTGTACGTGATTTTTGAAAGGCGGCAAAAAATACGACTCGCATGTCATACGATGTTGGCATGTCAAAGAACCCATTTGAATTCAGTAGGCCGTGTTCATAATGGCAAAATTAACCTCAGAAGTTTCCGCCAACACAAAGTTCCTCATTTCTCTACTAGAAAGCGCTATAGTGTTCAAGGAGCTTAGATATCTACCCTCCTGACTTTCATAGTGATTCAAGGAACAACGAAATTTCGACATGCAAGCTACCCTCTGGGTGTCAAATTACGGAGCTTGCACCCGGCAACCGAGGCCATACGATATTATTATTAGGCTACTCCATTTATTACATTTCTGTGAAAGTTTGCAAATGGCTATAAGGTTATCACGGAGCCAATGTAGACTGTATAATTCGTCAATGTAATTAAGGGGGTCAAGGGGTAACCTAGAATTTTTTCATGCAATTTCACGTGCGACATATAGTACAGAAAGTCTATTATATCTACAAACAGAAACATTATTTTCAAAAATTCCTGAATTGAATCAGCATTTTTTGCGGCTTTTAGGAATTTGGGCCATTTGAGGCTAAAGAACCTGAATTTTATTGCCCCACAAGCCTTTATAATTTATGAAAGAGTTCTTCCTGTGTATGGGGACCTAACACAACGTAGAGGGCCATTTTTTATGTGAGGTGTATTGCGTTTTGTCTACAAGGCTTTCAAATCTATTTCACGTCAGGAAGTACACGTTAGGTGAATTTAGTTTGAGAGCACATTTTAACTAATCTTTTTTTTTTTTTTTTTGTCGACATACGGGTTCATCGTAAGGCTGATTTTGTTTGATACGTATGGTAGATATACCCATATTTGGATATCTGGGTGATATGTTGTAGACAATAGAATTGTCTGTCTGTCTTTCTGTGTATCTTTATGTACGCCTATAAATCGTCTTCGGATGCTTGGTGCATCGTAAAATTAGGTATGGTAAACATGAGTCAATACACCAATCCTTTATAAAACTCCTCACCGTACTTTTCATGCAGTAGAAGGGTGGATATAGGGAAACACTTCTCAAAATACATGCTAAAATAGGCGAAATATAAAAATTATCCTAGAAGGACGATCAAAGCTTATGTTGCTTCTCATTGTGAGACACAAAATTCGCGAGTCTATAAGGGGTCTCCGAAAACCAGATTTTAAGGCCCTTAAATTATCAGTGTGTGTGATATTCCCAGAAAACTAACTTCGTTCTGATAATAATAATAATATCGTATGGCCTCGGGTGCCTGGTGCAAGCTTTGTTAATTGACACCCAGAGGGTAGCTTGCATGTCGAATTTCGTCGTTCCTTTGAACGCTATGAAAGTCAAGGAGGTTAGATATCTAAACTCCTTGACACTACAGCGCTTTCAAGTAGAGAATGGAGGAACTTTGTGTTGGTGGAAAATCCCGAGATTAATTTTGCCATTGAACACGGCCTACTGAATTCAAATGGGTTCTTTAACATGCCAACAACGTATGGCATGAGTGTCGTGATTTTTGTCGCCTTCGTTCTGATAAACTTATAAAGGAATGACAAACCGCTAACCATTGCAACAGTAGCTCAATTGATAATGTCTGGTGTTAATATATAACACCGTTCGAAGAACGGGTACTTCTGCTAGTTAGTAATAAAATCATACTAATATATAAAAATGAGATGGTGTGTGTCTGTCTGTCTGTCTGTCTGTTACTCAATAACTCAAGAACCACTGGTCCGATTTAAATTAAATTTTGCATGGATGTAGCTGATTTACCAGGTTTACATATAGGATACTTTTGATTTCGAAATTTTACACTAATAAAAATGGCGACAATTTTAGTGACGTCATTAGACCCTTTGGTTTCAAAATTTCATATTTCCATATCAAATAAAAAGAGAACGGTAGGAAATAGCAAACTTTTGATGGAACATACGAGCTTTGAAATTTAATTTCCTATCCGAAAGGTCCTTATCACTTTTCGTGTATCTCCAACAGTTAGCGAGTAAAACCGACATTTGTGACGTCACTACACACTTTGGTTTCAAAATTTCATATTTCCTTTTCAAATAAAAAGAGAACGCTAAGTAATAGCAAACTTTTGATGGTATACATGTGCTTTAACATTTAATTTTCTATCCGAAAGGTCCTTATCACTTTTCGTATATCTCCAACGGTTAGCGAGTAAAACCAGAATCTGTGCAATAAAACACGGTCAACACCGAGCGGTGCAGTATATATCTCTATATATAAAAATGAAAATTTGTGTGTTTTTCTCTGAATTTCTACGGAAATTTGAGTTGTTTACATGTTTCAGACTGTTTTATGATGGATGCGCGCGAACATATTTTTTATCTGTCTGTCTGTTTGTTTGTTTGTTTGTTTGTTTGTCTGTGGACAAATTTGTTCCCTTATAACTCGAGAACGGCTGGGTGTATCAACGTAAAATTTGGTACAGATATCCATCAGAGGCACGACACTAATCATTGATGTAACTCTTCTCCGTACCTCTCATAAAAGGGGGCCTACCCCCTTAAAATACATGCTGAAATAGGCGTAGAAGGACGAGACAAAACTCATCTTCAGCCCCTCAATGTGAGAGACAAAACTCGGGTCCCCGAAAACCACATTTCAAGGACCGAAGACAAACCGTTTTTGAGATATTCCCAGAAAACTAATTTAATTTAATAAACTAATGAACGAATGCAAGCCAGTAACCATGCCAACGGATTCTCAGAGGTCCATCTATTGCTGTAAGACGCAATGCAATTCCATTAATTACATTAGTGTGAAAGTTTGCAAACTGCTAGAAGGTTATCACGGAATCAAATTAAGCCGTAAAATTCATCAATACGTATAATGCGCTTAAGGGGATCAAGGAGTACTCTAGAATATTTTCACGCGATTTACACCTGCGGGTGTGGTACGGCAGGTCTATTATATTCCTATACCCATGTTATTCATTCATTCATTCATTTCGTATAGGCCATCTATGGACCGCGTCATTCCAACCATCTCCTACTGGCTTTGATGTTTGCCCTGTACGCCCGCATTCGTTCTCGGTGGACTTCCTTCCGTTCCTGGGTCCAAATCTTTCCCGTTTTCAGCTTCGGTTTTTCTTGGAAACCTTTACAAGCTTGAAGTTTCCCTTTGAGTGGGGCGTGCTCCTGAATGGCTGTTGGTGTAATCCCCACTTCTTTCAGATCTTTATCCAGTTCAATGCACCAGGCCCATTTTGTTTTCCTCTCCTGAAAGTAAGTTATGTTGCGGTTGGTCAGTCTCGCTGGGCTCATTCGTTTCACATGCCCAAAAATGGTAACCTTCTCTTCCGGATGACGTTGCTTATCTTCTCCACATGAGTGTATAGGTCATGGTTATGCCGTCTTCTGTATTCCCCATTGTCTTTGATGGAACCCAATATCTTTCTCAAAATTTTCCTTTCTTTGGCCTCCAGTTTCTCGACCAAGCCTTTTTTGTTCATCGTGAGGCATTCAGAAGCATGCAAGACCTCCGGACGGATGACACTGCAGTAATGTTTTAGTTTTGCGTTGAAGGATATTGACCGTTTCTTATAGATGCCCTTAGTTAAATGGTAGGCCATTTCCATTTTGCTCATGCGTGATGTGAATGCTTCTTTCTCTGATAATATCCCTTCCCTGACCCGTCCTGAAAAGAAAAGTACATGGCCATTGGCTGAATTAAAAATAAAATAAAAATAGGTGTTATAATTTCTCCCTATATTATATTATTATTAGTATTATATTATGGCGTACAACGACGAGACAAATCCCCTCGGTGCCAGCAACAAAACTCGGGGGCCCTAAAGGATCCTCGAAAACTACATTATAAGGTTCTAAATCCAACAGTTTCTAAAATATTCCCAGAAAACTAATTTAATTTAATTTAACAAACTAATGAAGGAATGCAAATCGGTAACCATTAGAACATTATCTCAAGGGGTGGCATACAACTTTCCATCTATTTCTGTAAGAAGCAATGTCACTCCATTTATTACATTTCTGTGAAAGTTTGCAAATAGCTATAAGGTTATCACGGAACTAACGTAGACCGTATAATTCATCAATGCAATTAAGGGGTAACCTAGAATTTTTTCATGCAATTTTCACGTTCGACATATAGTACAGAAGATCTATTATATCTCCAAACAGCAACATTATTTTCAAAAATTCCTGAATTGAACCAGCATTTTTGCGGCTTTTAGGAATTTGGGGAATTTGAGGCTAAAGAACCTGCATTTTTATGCACCACAAGCCTTTGTAATTTATGAAAGGGATCTTCCTGTGTATGGGCAACTAGCACAACGTAGAGGGTCAGTTTTCATGTGACGTGTATTGCGTTTCGTCTACAAGGCTTTCAATTGTATTTCACGTCAGGAAGTACACGTTAGGTGAATTTAGTCTGAGAGCACATTTTAACTTTTTTTTTTTGTCGACATACGGGTTCATCGTAAGGATGATTTTATTTGATACTGTGTGGTAGATATACCCATATTTGGATATCTGGGTAATATGTTGTAGACAATAGAATTGTCTGTCTGTATTTCTGTGTATCTTTATGTAAGCCTATACCTCGTGTTCGGATGCTTGGTGCATCGTAAAATTAGGTATGATAACCATGAGAGTCAATACACCAATAATTTTTAAAACTCTTCACCGTACTTTTCATACAGTAGAAGGGTGGATATAGAGAAAAACTTCTCAATATATGCTAAAATAGGCGAAATATAAAAATTATCCTAGAAGGACGACTAAAGCATATGTTGCGCTTCTCAATGTGAGACACAAAATTCGGGAATCTATAAAGGGTCTCCGAAAACTACATTTTATGGGCCTTAAATTAACAGTGTGTATGATATTCCCAGTAAACTAACTCCGTTCTGATAAACTTGAAGGAATGACACACCGATAACCATTGCAACAGTAGCTCAATTGATAATGTCTGGTGTTAACAACGAACACCGTTCGAAGAACGGGTACTTCTGCTAGTTAGTAATAAAACAGAATTTATTACTAACATCAAAACGGCTCCAAAACATTTAGAAGTGAATCATGGGAAAATCAAGCGAGTTGTAAAATTTAAGTATCTTGGTGAATGGATAGACCCTACAATGTCCGAAAACGAGGCTTGTGTCACGCTTGAATAAAATTGAAATGGCTTACCATCTAACTAAGAATGTGTACAGCGAAAGATCTATATCCCTGAATGCAAAACTCAAGCACTACTGCACGGACTTCCGGCCAGAAACTTGGTATGCAGCGGAATGTCGTGCCATGAATAGAAAGGCATAATGGAAAAACTGGAGACCAAGGAAAGGAAGTTATTGAGGATAATCCTAGGTCCAGTCAAAGAACGCGGCGAGTTCCGAAGACGCCACAACCAAGAGTTGTACACACACGTAGAGGAAATAACTGACGTGATGAGGAAAAGGAGGATTTCTTTCCATGGACATATAACCCGAATTAAATCTGAGAAAAAGACAAAGGGGGCCTGGTTCAGTGAAGTAGAGAAAGATATGTTGGAGACTGGGATAACATGTGAAGATATCCAAGAGCGTGGCCCACTTAGGGAAAAACTTCAAAAACTTCGGAGTTTTCTACTTAAGCCGAAACTAAAAACCGGGAAGGCGTCGACGACGGAGAGAAAGGTGCAACATCGATTGCGAATGAAAGAGTACTGGGCCAACATGAAAATGCAGAAGAAACACTTGACATGACGTGGTCCTTAGTTGGCCGTAACGAAAGGAGGAGGAGGAGAAGAAGAAGAAGAAGAATTTAACAATGCAGCCAAATGGCCAGTTATATACAGTACATAATCAAGTTGATTCACAACAGAATTGCGACAGTGATAAATTTATATCTGTACAATCCATCACGTGATATCTCTCACAGAGTTTGCCACAGATACGCCAAACACAGTCCACGCATGGCTCATGAAGACGTATGGTCCTACAACACTTGTGATGAAAACCATGCACTGCATATCTGGTAACAAGATGTCTGAGCTGATAATTTGCTTCTTTCCTGTCCGTCGTTATCATGACATCCGTGGTGTAAAATTCCATCCAAATTGCTTTTTTCTTTGCTATGTGTTCTCTGACTACGTCCTTGATGGTTAACGGGGGCGCAAGTAGCATTTCCAAGCGTAGATCTTCTAATAGCATAGTTTCATAGATCGTAAACTAAGCTAGATCTTGTGTACCTGCATACTCCTATGGTGGTTCTTAAACAGCGCGCTTTAACCTTTTCCAGCGTCCATAGGTCGGTTGTCGTCGGCCTATCCAAAATAAAATAAGATTGCAAGTGTATTAGTCTAGTAAGTGGTGTCGTCATCTTTCTGCGTGAATCAAATATACAGTACAGGGTCTTTCATATAAAGTAAGAGCGGCGAGCGGCAGTTTTGTCATTCGCTGCTGAAGCCGGCTTGACCGAGCTTGTGACGCGCCACGGCCCCCTGCTGTAGTATTGAAAGCGCGCGCATAGTACAAACTTGACCTTGCAATAAGCGTGCAGGTGTTGTCAGTCGCCAGTCTGAACCACAGATGCTAACATGTTGAGACGGTTATCATTGCAACATCGTATTTTTGTATGTAAAATTTATTTTAATTACGATTCGGCTCGGCGGGTACGTGATGCATTTGTTCAGCAATTTCCTGATGAAGTGCCACCTTCACTAGCACAGATTCACGTAATTGTAAATAACTTTGACACTACTGGCTCAGTGCTCAATAAAAAACACAAAATAAAAAATCAGAAAAAATACAGTGACATGACTCACTCGCGTCAGCCAAAATGTGGTTACCAGATACAATGCCTCTATAACCCAGGAAGGACGACACTTCCAGCAACTTTTATAAGGTAATATTTCATAGAGGATTGTACACACGCTTAAAGCAGGGGGCCACGGCTCGCCACAAGCTCGGTCAAGGCCACCACACTAGCGGATAACAAACCCGCCGCTTGGCGTTCTTACTTTATATGAAAGACCCTGTATATGTTTTATTTTATTTTAAGAAAGCTAATAATAATATCGTATGGCCTCTGTTGCCGGGTGCAAGCTTTGTTATTTGACACCCAAAGGGTAGCTAGCATGTCGAATTTCTTTGTTCCTTGAAGCACTATGAAAGTCAAGGAGGTTAGATATCTAAGCTCCTTGAACACTATAGCGCTTTCTAGTAGATAAATGAGGAACATTGTGTTGGCGGAAACTCCCGAGATTAATTTTGCCATTATGAACACGGCCTACTGAATTCAAATGGGTTCTTTGACATTCCAACATCGTATGACATGGTATCGTAATTTTTGCCGCCTTTCAAAAATCACTTGCCACGGCCAGGAGCGAACCTGCAAGCTTGGGGTCGGAATTTTCCGCAAACACAAAATTCCTCATTTCTCTACTAGAAAGTGCTATAGTGTCAAGGACCTTAGATATCTAACCTCCTTGACTTTCATAGTGCTTCAAGGAACAACAAAATTCGACATGCCAGCTGCCCTCTGGGTGTCAAATAACAAAGCTTGCACCCGGCACCCGAGGTCATACGATATTATTATTATTATTATTATTATTATTATTATTATTATTATTATTATTATTATTATTATTATTATTATTGTTATTACCCTCCACTGCTAGTGCTGTCACCAGCCGTCTGTGCGGGGTTATTGCACTCTTCGCGTGCAAAATAGACGGTGGTCACATTGACGTGACAGGACAGTGTATTTACAAAACAAATCACTCGTGGGTCCCAGGGACCCATCTGTGTAAGTTACGGGTTAATGGCAACATCCTTTTAATCCACAGCTCCCATAAGCCCGTCGCGTGCTGTACACAAAATAAGTTTAACCCTCTTTGAAGGCTCGCCCTCAACAAACAAAAAAGCCTGCTGTTTTGTTTAACTTTGGGCTGAAGCACTTAGGAGAGTAATTGTATTTTAATTTCCGAGGCAGCTTGAGGTGTAGTGCATAAAGGAGCACTTCTTTTAACTGGAGACACAAGACTTCTTAAAGGGAACTGCTCTTAGCCATTATCATGATAATTAATTAAGTTACTCTGCTTAGGTAAAGTTTTAATTTTCAGTTCCAAACGACCCTTCACTTACATTTGTAGAAAGTTGCTATTCTCAGTGAGCACAAAGTATAGTGTCCTTAAAGATAGTATATTGGCGTTCATGACCAAGGAATTAAAACTCAGCAATTTTTCTATGTATAAGGTGCGTTCAAAAAGTAACGAGCCGGAAGCTGGAATACGCAAACCGGTGACTACATCGGCTAATCGTGGCGTGTGTAACGAGGTGTGGTTCTAACCAGACCGTGGAAGGTCACAGGCCGTCGCTAGAGGGCACGCGTGCACGTTACGTATCGATACAAAGCGAGCAGAAGCATGCATCAATCGCCCAACGCTGCCAGTCGCATTACACACAGTGACATGGAGGCTTCAACCGAAGAGCAAAGAGGTGGTGTTCGGTTTCTGACAGCGGAAGGAGAAGGGGGAACGGACATTCATCGCCGAATGTCACAAGTGTACGGCGAACACTGCATGTCCCTTGCAAGGGTCAAGGCGTGGCACAAGCGCTTCAGGGAAGAACAGGTGTCGTTAACCGATGATGCCCGGTCTGGGGCACCCCTCCCCCCCCCCCCCCCCTGCATTACCGATGACAACGTCCAGTTGGTTGATGCACTCATTACCCAGGACCGCCGAGTGACAGTGAATGCCATAGTCGCTGTGGTCGTTCCACGACAATGCACGACCTCATACGGCCAACACAGTCGCGGCACTCCTGCAGAAATTCAATTGGGAGGTTCTCGGCCACCCTTCATACAGTCCATACTTCTCTCCCTTTGATTACGCCATGTTTGGTCCTCTGAAAAGGCTCTGCGGGGCCAACGATTCACCTCGGACGCCGACATCCAGCTGTACGTGCGGAACTGGTTCACATTATGAGACAGCCATTCACCGCCTCGTGTCACAATGGGACAAGTGCCTCAACAGCCAGGGCCAATACTTCTAACATACAGATAGCCTACTGGTTTCTGTAACTAAGCCTCCGGCTCGTTACTTTTTGAACCCACCTTATATGCCGTGTCTTGTGCAGGGCTCCTAGGCGAAACTCACAAGAAACGACATTAACCTAGAAAAAATACTCAGTTTTAAATGGTCCTTCTTGGCCAACACTCCACAATACGTCCCGCGGCGTAGTCTTGCTCGTTATATCGTGCACCATGACCGTGCGGCAGCTGAAGCAAGTCCAAATATTGTATGTTCGTATTCTGGCACTGACAGTGGCTATTTTGAGTGTTGTTTCTCCCAAGGTTTACCACCCACCCTCGAGTCAAATGCCGGATTAGTACCTTAATTCAAGTACCGGGGCGCCTACCCCATCGCTGTCCTCAATATAGTTACACACACTGCTACAATAATCACATAAATAGCAGTCACCAGAAAAGTTACTCTCAGAACTTCAGCCCTTGGACTGAGCTTCTCAGCTGCTGAATATGCTGCACCAGTTTGGCTTTCTTCTCCACATTCCAAAGAGGTGGATATAGCTCTGTATGAGACTTCCAGGATTGTATCTGGGTGTCTTAGATCCAACACCACTTCAGAAGATCTACCCTCTTATTGGAATTTCTCCACCTCATGTCCGAAGAATGGTAGCAGCAGCATCTGAGAAGAAACGGTAAGAAACCGATTCAAGGCATCCACTTTTCGGCCAACAACGAGCCCGACAGAGACTTAGGTCCAGAAACAGATTTTTGGGGGGAGTAACAGCCCTCGAAGGCTCACAAGAAGCTGCCCGTGTGAAGATATGGAAGACAGAAATCAAAGACGCAACTAGTCCTCTATCAGAAAAAATGGCACCTGGTCACAGCTTGCCATATGGAATTTGGAAATCATTGAACATGCTGAGGACGGGGGTTTCACGCTGCAAGAACAATCTCAAGAAACAGAACATGCTCGTCAACAATGATGAGTTTTGTGACTGCAGCATGTAACAAGATCCAGAACACATGCTGATGTGCCCCTCGATGGAGGACATATGTTCAAAAGACGATCTTATTGCTGCAAATACTAATGTTGTAACTGTTGCTACTTACTGGCAAAATGTAATTTGTTTCGGTCACGGAAAATAAATAAATAAATAAATAACCAGAAAAGTTGAACACACACCCGCCTCGTGCCTTAGGACCGGTTTCACTAACGTCAATTATCTCTTAATTCATCATTAAAGGCTATTTAACTTCGCACGAGCATGTCATCAAACAGAGACACTCGTTAACTTACCACTAACAAGGAATTACGTTAAATGGCCAAACCTGGCCACTCGACTCTCTAAAGCATCGTTAAGGTGGAGGGAAACATCTGAACCCTACCTCGTGCATCCCTCAATGGCGGTTTGTTTCCGAGTTTCACACGAACATTCATCCATAGCTTGCCACGGTGGGTTAGTGGATTGCGTGTCGGTCTACCAACCCCAAGATTGCAGGTTCGCTCCTGGCCGTGATTTTTAAAAGGCGGCTAAAGTACGGCACGCATGTCTTACGTTGTCGGCATGTCAAAGAACCCATTTGAATTCAGTAGGCCGTGTTCATAATGGCACAATTAATCTTGGGAGTTTCCGCCAAAACAAAGTTCCTCATTTCTCTACTAGAAAGCGCTATAGTGCTCAAGATATCTAACCTCCTTGACTTTCATAGTGATTCAAGGAACAACGAAATTCGACATGCAAGCTACCCTCTGGATGTCAAATTACAAGGCTTGCACCCGGCATCTGAGGCCATACGATATTATTATTATTATTACTATCCATAAGCCTCCGTGGCTTAGGCGGCAGCACGCCGGCCTCTCACCGCTGGGTCCGTGGTTCAAATCCCGGTCACTCCATGTGAGATCTGTGCTGGACCAAACGGAGGCAGACAGGTTTTTCTCCGGGTACTCCGGTTTTCCCTGTCAAAATTTCATTCCAGCAACACTCTCCACTATCATTTCATTTCATCTGTCATTCATTTAGTCATTGCCCCGGAGGAGTGCGTCAGGCCTCGGCAGCCGGCACAGTCCATATCCTCGCCGCTAGATGGGGGCTTCATTCATTCCATTCCTGACCCGGTCGGAGATGGAAGCAGGCTGTGGATTTTTCATTACTATCCATATGCATATAAAAATATGTTGGTTGGTTGGTTGGTTGGTTGGTAGTTTCCTCAGTTTAGGGGCTGCGACAACGCGGACATAGAGCCCGCTGATGAGCCAGCTTGGCGTTCCTGGGTGAAACCCCACACAAGGCACGGCATAAACCTAGAAAAATTGCTGAGTTGTATAACATAGTTGTTATGATTTATGAAATGACCCCCGTAAATTTATAGAATGTGTTGATTCATTTGAGGGGCTTGAACATCGTGCTCATTTAGCCCCGTGTAATTTGGGTGTGCGTAGAATTTGTCTGATAACCTGTATAATTGTAATGGCTGTATTAGTGTGTGCATTTGTAATTCAGGTGAGGATTGGGAAGGAAGCGGCCGTAGCCTTAAGTTGGGAACCACTCCAGCATTGGCCAGGAATAGAAGTAGGAAACCTCGAAAAATTACTTCCAGAATGGGTGAGGTGATAACTCTTCTCAATTTTGCCTCACGGAGATGAGTTTGCTCCGTTCCAGCCTTCAGACCAGAATATGAACATTTTTGGCGGAACCGGGAATCAAAACCGGACCTCCCGGGCGACAGCCAAGAATGATAGCCGCTACACCACGAGCTGGCACTGATTTATTCTATTTATTTATTTATTTAGCGTATGATGCATAAAAGGCAGTAATTAATATATATATAAACATAAACAAGAAGTTCCGTGAAGAACTATACAGCCTACTTTTCATGCCAAAGATTATTCTACAGTATATGAACCTATCTAGAATAATGACGAAATTAAGTTGGTAATATCGAAATATCTAATTAGTTCAAAATATACCTGGTATAATGTAGCCTAATAGAGCACTACAGTTGGCAGCCCTGGTGACTGAATATATTCTTAGTTCCATCTCATAAGGTGCAGAATACAAAATTTGGTTGAAATCCAATGGACGTTACATGCAGTTAGACACTGGATCTATCAGCACGCGTAATAGCATGTTGCCAACAATACCATGCGTGTGCTGGTCAGAAAAATGAAAATCCACAGCCTGCTTCCAGTCTCCGACCGGGTCAGGAATGGAATGAATGAAGCCCCCATCTAGCGGCGAGGATATGAACTGTGCCGGCTGCCGAGGCCTGACGCACTCCTCTGGGGCAATGAATAATGAATGACAGATGAAATGAAATGATAGTGGAGAGTGTTGCTGGAATGAAATTTTGACAGGGAAAACCGGAGTACCCGGAGAAAAACCTGTCTGCCTCCGTTTTGTCCAGCACAGATCTCACATGGAGTGACCGGGATTTGAACCACAGACCCAGCGGTGAGAGGCCGGCGTGCTGCCGCCTGAGCCACGGAGGCTTAATTTGAAATATTATGATATATGTTGTGCCAATTTTGGATGAAATCCATTTGTTAGTATAGGAGTTACATGTATTTTAAAATTGAACATATCAGCAGGCATAGAATCATGTTGGCAGCACTGCTTTGTATTAATTACTCCAAATTAATCCAGAATGTCAGGTGCTATACGTGTGCAAAGTATAGAGCTGTTGGCTTGCATACTTTCTGATATATTGGTATTAAGGTAAAAAAATATATACAGCATTTATTAACAGTTGGCAGCCCTGATTGCTCTTAACAATACGGTTAGTCAAATCTGTTATAGTACACATAGCACATACGAAATTTGGTTGAAATCCAACTGATAGTATAGAAGTTACATGTATTTAAAAATTGGTACTATCAGCAGGCTTATAATCATGTTGGAAGAACTGACGTATATAAGTTACTCCAAATTAATCTAAAATGTCAGAATATACGTGTGCATAGTTTAAAGCTGTTGGGTTGCATACTTTCTGACATAATGGTATTTGGATTTTAAAAAAATAGAGAGAGCAATTATTAACAGTTGACAGCCCTGGTGGCTCTTAATAATACGCTCAGTCATATCTGTTTATGTACAGATATTACATACAAAATTCCGTTGAAATCCAATTGATAGTGTAGAAGTTATATGCATTTAAACATTGGACCTATCAGAAGGCTTAAAATTATTTGGCAACACTGTCATGGTTGGCCTCCTGGAAATTAAACTGAAATAGTATTATCTGCATGTGTGCCAATTTTGGAATAGCTCCCATGCATACCTTGCAAGATATCCAACATGGAGCTCAAATTTCTAGTGAGTTTTTTCAGCAGTTGGTAGCACTGACATCATTTTCAAATATGGACGTGAGATATTCCGGTGCACATTTTTACTTATACTAAATTTGGTTTTGATTGCTGCAGCCGTTTAGGAGTTGATAGGGGGACACACACACACAGCCAGACAGACAGACAGACAGAAGGACAGACAGACAGACAGACAGACACACATTTTCCCGGATCGATCTCATAAGTCTACTTTTTCCTCATTTTTGCAAAATGTGAAAAGTGGGCTAAAAATAGACAATTTTCAGCATTAGGACCCTTCATGGGCTGCCAGGTCTTTAACCCATTCAAGAACAAAAGTTTGGTGCTTTTCAGTCGGTCAACACGAATGTACCCAAACGAATTGGGTTATACCCTAATCCTGAAAAAAAAAACGTGAGATTAATAAATACACTAGGATGACCAGTTTCGATCGTCAAGCGATCATCATCAGATCCATTACACTTCGGCTACAAATCTATGTCTGTGTATACAGGTGAAAATATTTACAATATGTACAATTATTTAGTTGCAGTATTGGCAATGCAACTTGTCGGTATTTGTTAGTTGTAGTCTGTATGGTGTTTAGTGAGATGCTGAAAGTTGTGATAGAACTTTGGAATATCTCGGTTTTTGGAATAACTATGTGGTTGTTGTGAATGGTCAGTTCTGAATGTAAAGTATTATACAGGCGCCTTATCTGGTTAGGAGACTTTTGCAGTTCGGCAAATTCCGGAGAAGGGCCTAGGCCTACCAAGCGACCGCTGCCCAGCCATTTGGCCAGCAGATATTGGGGTGACGCATGATCAGCGCATCGGGTCCCCTCGGCCATTAATCTTGGTTTTCGTGATCGGGGCGATGCATCACTGTCAGACAGCTTCTCAATTGTCCTCACGAGGCTGAGTGCACCCCGTTCCAGCCCTCACGTCAGTTTCTAAAATCCCTGACGGAGGCGGATATCGAACCCGAGGCATCCGGATGAGAGTCAGGTGCGCTACCCCAACACCACGGGACTAAAGAATTGAAAATATTTTCACCTGTATTTTCAGACATAGATTTGTAGCCTAAGTGTAATGGATCTGATGATCGCTTGACGATCGAAACTGGTCATCCTAGTGTATTTATTAATCTCATGTATTTTTTGTTTTCAAGATTAGGGCATAACTCAGCTCTTTAGGGTACATTCGTGTTGACCGACTGAAAAGCTCCAAACTTTTGTTTACTAAGGCAACACTGAAAAATGGCTTCAAACCCCATAATGCCCATTCAAGAACTTGTAGAGTTGCTGCATGAAGTTCTTGTATGGCCCCAGAGTACAAATATAGAGTGCATTCCTGCACGATGTGCTTGCTGGTTTGCACTTCGTATCCACATTCACAACGAGGCGAGTCTATCCAACCCCACTGATGTAAGGCTGCTCCAATTCGAGCAGTGCCACATCTGTTGAGACGGGACCAGACAGTTCGATGGAGATGGAATCCAGGTGGTTTGATGGTAGGATCAAGTACGTCAATTAGGCCACGAGGTGGAGTGGTAGACCATTCAATCCACGTTTTTCTGGGGTCGAACAGTGCTGATGTAAGTTCCATAGCCGTCTTGTAGGCTGATTTCCGTGATTTCAACCTGGATGCAGAAGGTTGATTGACGTTTATAAGAACATAGGAGTGACAATAACCTTTCCGAAAGAAGAATTTGTCTTTTATCAAATTTGATTAGTTTTTCCTATAAAATTAAGGATGTGCTAAGGGATCCAAATTCGATTGGATGAAGTGTATAAACACTTATATCTTTGATTCCCTGCTACGTAAAATTATAAGCGTGTATGCTTTAGTTTCAAACTAAGACCCTTCAATTCAAATATTGTAGCCCCAAAACTCCTTCCCTCAGCTTCCAAGAACTCGTTAAATTCCCGCTCATGTACGGTATGGAAGGGAAACAGCCATTGGGTGTGTTAAATATCTATATAGGGCAGCTCGTTCCACACCCAGCTCCAATTCACGCAGTTCACATTAATTACTGCTTATCAAATCAATTCATGGAGACGTGGTGATTATACTTTATAATGGGAAAACTTCTCTGTCGGGCGGTGATATTTAGAAAACAGTTTCCCAACTTATCACGCCTGTGAGATTAAGGACAAGCTATTAATAATCGGCAGCCACTTAATTGAAATTCACAAACTTCCTTTCTTTGCCCTGACATTTTAACGTAGACCTTTCATGTTGTTTTTATGGTTAGGCTGCCACATTCTTTTCCGATCACAAAATAATTTCCAACCCTTAGGAATTTTTAGCCTACTTTTCACATTTTGCAAAAATGAGGAAAAAGTAGACTTATGAGATCGATCCGGGAAAATGTGTGTCTGTCTGTCTGTCTGTCTGTCTGTCTGTCTGTCTGTCTGTCTGTCTGTCTGTCTGTCCGTCTGTCTGTCTGTCTGTCTGTCCTTCTGTCTGTCTGTCTGGCTGTGTGTGTGTCCCCCCTATCAACTCCTAAACGGCTGCAGCAATCAAAGCCAAATTTAGTATGAGTAAAGATGTGCACCGGAATATCTCACGTCTATATTTGAAAATGATGTCAGTGCTACCAACTGCTGAAAATACGCACTAGAAATTTGAGCTCCATGTTGGATATCTTGCAAGGTATGCATGGGAGCTATTCCAAAATTGGCACACATGTAGATAAGACTATTTCAGTTTAATTCCCAGGAGGCCAACTATGACAGTGTTGCCAAAATAATGTTAAGACTTCTGATAGGTTCAATGTTTAAATGCATATAACTTCTACACTATCAATTGGATTTCAACCAAATTTTGTATGTAATATCTGTACATAAACAGATATGACTGAGCGTATTCTTAAGGCCACCAGGGCTGCCAACTGTTAATAATTGCTCTCTCTATTTTTTTCATCCAAATACCTATATATCAGAAAGTATGCAAGCCAACAGCTTTAAACTATGCACACGTATATTCTGACATTTTAGATTAATTTGGAGTAACTTATATACGTCAGTTCTACCAACATGATTATAAACCTGCTGATAGTACCAATTTTTAAATACATGTAACTTCTATACTATCAGTTCGATTTCAACCAAATTTCGTATGTGCTATGTGTACCATAACAGTTATTACTATTAGTATTGTTAAGAGCAATCAGGGCTGC
This sequence comes from Meconema thalassinum, assembly GCA_946902985.2. Taxonomy (NCBI): domain Eukaryota; kingdom Metazoa; phylum Arthropoda; class Insecta; order Orthoptera; family Tettigoniidae; genus Meconema; species Meconema thalassinum. The sequence goes on along the minus strand of OX336393.1, from coordinate 163,645,790 downwards.
CAACTGTTAATAAATGCTGTCTATATTTTTTACCCTAATATCAATATATCAGAAAGTATGCAAGCCAACAGCTCTATACTTTGCACACATATAGCACCTGACATTCTAGATTAATTTTTGAGTAATTAATACAAGACAGTGCTGCCAACATGATTCTATGCCTGCTGATATGTCCAATTTTAAAATACATGTAACCTCTATACTAACAAATGTATTTCATCCAAAATTGGCACAAAAAGATATCATAATATTTCAGATTATTTCTGACCAGCACACGCATGACATTGTTGCCAACATGCTTTTACGCGTGCTGATAGATCCAATGTCTAACTGCATGTAACGTCCATTGGACTTCAACCAAATTTTGTATTCTGTACCTTAAGAGATGGAACTAAGAATATATTCAGTCACCAGGGCTGCCAACTGTAGTGCTCTATTAGGCTACATTATACCAGATATATTTTGAACTAATTAGATATTTCGATATTAACAACTTAATTTCGTCATTATTCTAGATAGGTTCATATTCTGTAGAATAACCATTGACATGAAAAGTAGGCTGTATAGTTCTTCACGGAACTTCTTGTTATTATTATTATTATGTTACTTCACTCTCAGAACATTATCTGGCAAATATATGGCAACTATAAAGACTATAAAGCCCTCAGACCAGAATCAAATTTCTTGGCCGAACTGAGAATCGAACTCTGATCTCCTGGCCAACATCCAAGAACTACGGTACATGTAGTCCGTAAGTCAATGTTGACCACTCTGAGATCATATTGTGTGTCTACTACCCAAGCGTACGTTGGTTTGTTGGGTCCCATTAATAATGAAAAATAATTTCTTTGTCGATCACAACTTTTCAACTAATATTATGTGCCTATGTAATTTCATATGTCTTTTTGTGCAATTGAAGAGATTCTTTCGGTCAGTGAATATAACTCAGCCGAGCTCTTGGGTATTAAGATACCATTTTCAACCTTGAGCCTGAATAGTTGCCTTACTATATTCTTTGCCGTTCCATTTTGCCGATGTATTTGATTGTTGTTGTTAACATTTCCCGTTTCCAGTTCCCCGGGTCAAGGACCTCCACAGTTGCCCATCCCTCCACTATTCATTTCCTTCTTTCAATACTTATTTTTCTTACTCCTCTTTTCTCTATGCTTTCCTTCACCGTATCTATCCACCACTTGCTAGGCCTTCCTCGTGGTCTTCTTCCTGGTATTTTCTCCATAAATATTCTTTTTGGTACGCTATATTCTTCCATTCTCATCATATGTCCGTACCACTTCAGCTTACTGGTTTCTATCTTGTCTTGCAGTTTTGGGAATCCAGTTCTCTCCCTAATGTCCACATGTATTTGATATTGATCGCTAATGATGATATCAGAGTGTAATTATTATTATTATTATTACAGAGTAACTTTCTGACATACGTATTTTCTTCTAACTTCTCTGTTTGCGCTTTTGGCATAACGCACAACTGCAAGTTTGAAGGCTGCATCATTAGCACGCCGAATTCCTTTGCTTGAAACATTTCGCTCTACCAGTAAATGATCGCTCATTTTTGCGTTAAACAGGCTTTCTTACAGATCCTACTGAGACTGATATGAGCTAATTCAAGCTTACTAAACAATACTGTGTTACCGAATAACAATGTCACCGCCAAAACAAAAGTTCGCATTGTTGTCATTAAATGCCGTTAGTTTCTCTTACAGACTGTATTGTTGCTATGTTGCTGTGTTATTGCTAATGAGCATTGCTTTTTAAACAGTACATGAGATGAAAAAAAGTGTTAGTAGCGAATATAAGTCGCACCCGGATTCTTTACTCAAATAATTTAAACACGATTTAACAAGAAATACCAGTCTGAATGGAATGATTTTTTTAAATGTAAAGTAAACGCATAAATACAAATATACAAATGGCCAGCCAATACCAGTAGGTACTCAAAGCTTTATTTATGCGGATGATCGTGCCATTACCGTCCAGGCGGATCAGTTTGAAGTTGTGGAAAGACGTCTATCTGAAGCTCTGGGGAAGCTAAGTGATTATTATAGAGGAAACCAATTGAAACCAAACCCTTTGAAAACACAAGTCTGCGGTTTCCATCTCAAGAACAGACAGGCAAAGAGGAAACTGCATTTAACGTGGGAAGGCATGCTGTTGGATCACTGTGCGAATCCCAAATACTTAGGGATTACATTGGATCGTGCACTCACGTATGAAAGACATTGTCTAAACACCAAAAATAAGGTATCCGCAAGAAACTGCCCCCTTCGCAAATTATCTGGTACCAGCTGGGGGACTCAAGCTCAAACAATAGGAACCACTGCTTTAGCACTCTGTTACTCTGCAGCAGAATATGCGTGTCCTGTACGGTATAGGTCGTGTCATACCAAGCAGGTTGATACTGCATTAAATGAAACGTGTAGACTCATCACTGGCTGCCTGAGACCCACGCCATGTAATAAACTGTATTGTTTAGCAGGCATTGCACCCCCAGATATCAGAAGAGAAGTTGCAGCTAAATGTGAGAAATATAGGGTTGATGTGTCTCAAGCACATCCATTGGTTAGCCTTCAACCAGCCCACTCTCGACTGAAGTCCAGAAGATGCTTTCTTCACACAACTGAGTGCCTAACTGACAAACCTCAGGTTTTGAGGATTACATCTTGGTTGACCAGAAGCCCCCACATTACTCAGTGGATGGTTCCATCTGAAAGGCTCCCAGCAGGACATACAGAGGCTTGGACAACTTGGAAGTCTCTCAACAGATTGCGATCTGGTGTTGGCAGATCCAAGTCCAACATTCATAAATGGGTTTTTCGCTGCGACCCGGTCCTTTGTGAATGCGGTGAAGAACAGACTAAGGGTCATCTGCTTCAGTGCAGTCTGTGTCCTATACTGTGCACCATGGAGGATCTGGTGAAGGCTACACCAAATGGACGTAACATGGCAAAATATTGGTCATGCATTATTTAGTACCTTAAATGTTCAAGTGTTGCCATTTTTTTGCCCATTTTGTACATAGTTTGTTATGTAATATTTTTGTTCCTGACACGAGTAAATAAATAAATAAACGCATAAATAGCGAGGTTCAACCACCATGAATGTTATATTGTAAATAGTATATTTAAAGAAAAATATTTAATTTGTCTTTCAAAAAATGAACAGTTTTTTTGGTTTATTTTTCCAAGTATATCTCAATTTCTTTAAGATAATTTCATAAATGAGGTTCATCCTCTAGGGATCATATGTTGGAATGTATCTGCCGAGTTTCATCCAGTTTCATCATATAGTTCACGAGATATTGTGTTTTTTCCTACCAAAAAAGCAACCTTTCGGGTAAACAGCTTTGAATATTGAACACTCCAATGACAGATAGGCGCATTGTCTCACGTAATACGCTATATCTCTGCCAAAACGCTGAATTTACTTATAAAACTTAACAGATATATTGAGAAAGGTGTTGTCTTTCATTTAAACGTAAAAAAACTTAAATTTTGACGACCGACGGTATATGAGCCCCCCTTAAAAGGTTCATTCAGGTTCCGTATTGATAAACTAATTCAGTAATAAATAGGTTAAAAGTTCCGCTTAATGAACACTTTTTATTAAATAAAGCGGCCCATAGACGGTCGATATTATTGCGCAATATTTCGGGTTGTGCAATCTAATTGACCGTGTGTAGACGATATTGAAAGGTTGTGCAATATATTGCGTGATTTTCAAAAAGCTGAAAATATATTGTGCAAACGAGAAAATATTGTGCCGTCTGTTGGCAGTATTGCGCAATGTCTCCCCAGTTGGTATCCATAAGTGATCGAGATCGGGTCGTCATGGGTGACAAGAATGCAGAAAAATAATTTATTTTAGAATGTGTTGAAGTGTATCCTGGCCTTCCGGCTCTTTGGGATGTGAAGTGCAAGGTTTACAGTAATCGTGCCAAAACGGGGGAGCAATATGATGTGCTCTTAGAAAAATACCGCAAACAATACCCAGACGCGGACAAACACCATGTGTTAAAAATAATGGTTGGTTGGTTGGTTCCTTAGTTTAGGGGCTGCGACAACGCGGTCATGTAGCCCCGTGTACTTTGGGTGTGTGTAGAATCTGTCTGATAACCGGTGTTAATTGTGATGACTGTATTAGTGTGTGTATCTGTTTTTTAATTCAAGTAGAGACTGCAACTTTGAATTTTCAAATAGTTCCTACTTTTGCCGCCAAACGCCACCGTCAACGACTACTAGACCTAGTTCAGAACTAGCTACTAGACGCCACCGCAGTCGGCTCTTGGCAACGAACGTAGCAACCTAAGAGCGTTGTTTACATTCTTAACCTATCCAATTTAGTTTCACACAGGTGTAATTAGTGGAAAGATCTTTAACATGCCATAAATCTATGACATGGGACCGCCGGCTTTACTTCCCCTCCGAAGGAAGGCATACTGAGGGATTTTTAACGCTCTTAAAAAATCCGACGGCTTCGGCCGGGTTTGAACCCGCTATCTTGGGCATAGAAGCTCAGCATGCTACCAACTACGCCACCGAAGCCGCTTTAAAAAATAATAAAGAGTCTTTGCGTACCAACTTCAGCAAATAATTGAAACATATTCGCGATGCTGAGAGAAGTGGTGCCGGTGCGGAGAATGTTGAACCTGTGCTTTGGTATTCCGAGGAAAATGAAGTTCCTTGCAGGTCAAGAAAGACTAGCTGCTTCCATCAGCACGATGGACATATTATCTCAGGAACCCAATATAAGAAACAATAAAGTTATTGGCTTCGGTCCAGACTTTCATATTTATACTTCAAGCAACATTACGCCTGAAGAGCGAATTCGTGCGGCTATAGTTACAAAATCTAAGACCGTCATCCGTTTAGGGCAATACTGTGCTGCTGACAGAGTTGTTGTATGCACAACTTTTAACTGCAGGGAACTTTATGTATGCAATGTGTACTTCGACTCCAAACAGGACATTAATGTGGATTTAAGTTTTTTGGAGCGTGTGTGTGAAGACCTACGAGGGAAACCTCTGCTCATAACAGGTGATATTAATTCGAAACATAGTTCCTGGGGTAGCCCCGTTGAAGATGCTCGTGGAAGACTTTTCTATGATTTCTGCAGTGCACAAAATTTAACTATCTTAAACAAAGGTGATAAACCAACATATATACGTTCTAACTCTCAGAGTTATTTAGACGTTAGTGTCTGTAGTCCTGCACTTCTTCCATTTATTTACGACTGGAATGTAAGCGATACACCAATGCTGTCTGATCATGCTTTAATAATGATATCTTTACAACCTACATCAGAAATACCTACTGTACAAGCTTCCAATTACATAACTCGCATCTATAAGACAAAGAATGTAAAGTGGGATCATTTCCATTTATCTGCCAAAAGAAATTTGCAGAAAGTGATGGGAGACATAGAATCCTGTAGTTCGGTGGACGAGCTTGATCAAGCTGTAAACAAATTAAACAACGATATAATTAATTTAGCTGAAGTTAATTTACCTAAACTTTCTCAGACACCTAGTAAAAACTTCTGGTGGAATAATGAACTTTCTTTAATGCGGAAACGTGTTCTAGCCTGTCATAGACGATATAAGCGTAGTCGTTGTCCACTGTTAAGTCAAAGATATGAAGAAATATATTTAACGGTTAAAAATGAATACAAAATAATGATTTTAAAAAGGAAATTAGAGAGGTGGAAATAATTTTGTTCACTTCCTACAAAAACTAACCCATGGGGACTTGTTTACAAATTATCAAGGAGGCCAGATAATCTGAATAACAATCTTACTACAATTGAGACTGAACATGGATTCACCACTTCGTTTCAAGATACCGCCGAAGTTTTAATTAACGGATTCTTTCCTGATGAAAGTAATGACACAGAATCACAAAGAGCGATTAGGATATATTCTCAACTCCCACCTGACACTGCAGATGACGTACCCTTCACAGATCAAGAGGTAGAACGAATCATCTTTTTACAAGATGACAAGAAAGCTCCCGGATGGGATGGCATATCTGCTAACATAATTAAGAACGTACACCTATGTTTTCCTCGCTTTTTTGTTGCACTTTTTAACAAATGCCTTGCCCTGCATTTCTTTCCTACCTCCTGGAAAATCGCAATAGTTAAAGTAATTCCAAAGGACAGTTCCTTAACAATATGTACTGTTAAATCAGTCAGACCTATTTGCCTCCTGCCAATACTAGGGAAAATTTTCGAGAAACTAATAATTGATCGCGTTATGTATCACATGTATCGTCATGGACATTTAAGTGAAAAGCAGTATGGTTTCACGCCCCAAAATCAACCGAAGATGCTGTACTATATGTGGTTGATTGGATTCGCAACATATTCTCAATGAAAAAGGTGGCCGTATTGGTATCTTTGGATATTTCAGGTGCTTTCGATAATGCTTGGTGGCCTAAAATTTTATCACAGTTAAAAGGAAAACATTGCCCAAAGAATTTGTACAGTTTAATACAAGCCTACTTTAGCCATCGAAAAGTGAAACTTCGGATCGGAACTGCAATTTCTACAAGATGTATTAATAAGGGATGCCCTCAAGGATCAGCATGCAGCCCTGGTTTTTGGAACATTTTGTATGATGAACTCCTACAATTACCTCTTCCGACAGGGTGTAATGTTATTGCTTATGCTGATGATGCTCTTCTCCTAACTGAATCAGATAATGTGCAGAATTTGAATTATATAACAAACTCTGCTTTACACACCTTGTCTCTATGGGGTTCTGTAAACAAACTTCAATTCAATCCTTCTAAGACTAGAGCCATGTTCGTCACAAGGAGAAGAAAAGTGGAAAAACCCAAAATCATTATGAATGGCCACCGAATAACATCAGATGATCAACTTCTTTATTTGGGCGTTGTGCTTGACAAACACCTGACATTCAGAGCACATTTAAATAGATTAAAATTGAAATCAAGCAAGCTTTTACAAGGTCTTGCGATTGCTTGTAGACCTTCTTGGGGTCTGAACTCCGATGTTTTACGAATAATATATTATACAGCTTTTGTGCCTTTGATTCTGTACTGCGTGTCCGCTTTCCGTACAACCCTAGAAAAGAAATGGGCTCGGGTTAAGTTATTACAAATCCAAAGAGGTTTCGCTCTAAGAATTTCTCGAGCATACCGCACTACATCTACAGATGCAGCACTTGTAATTGCTGGAATAGAACCACTATTTTTAACAGGAATAGGGAAAGCTGAGCTGACATTACTGAAGAAGAATAGAACATCTCCTATGCCGATTTTCGACATTATTGTGGAGCAAAAGTGCCAATTCTTGGAATCTTCTCATCCTAGTCAATTCTATAAACTTCTGCATAAAAATTGTTTCAGCACCCATGACTGTTTCATCTATACTGATGGCTCCCGTACACCAAGCTTTGATGGAAATGACAGTGTTGGCTGTGCCTTTGTCGTTTATGAGAATGATACTGAAATATTTTCAGCTCAGTATAAGCTCTCTCCCAGTTGCTCAATTTTCCAGACAGAACTTTGGGCCTTAAAGTGTGCAATAGAATGGGTTAAAGCTAACAATAAAAGAGTGAGGATTTTCAGTGATTCACAATCCGCATTGCATTCTATAAATGACAAATATAATTCTAACCCAATAGCTGTCTACATCAGGGCAACAGCTCAGGAGTGCTCACATATATGCACATCGTGGATAAGGGGACACACTGGATTGGCTGGTAATGAAAGAGCAGACCAATTAGCAAAATCAGCGGCTACGACACATCTTGAAATAACATATAGTAAGTCTCCTATATGTTACGTTAAAAGCCAGATAAGGAAATACATATTAAACGAATGGAATATCGCATGGACATGTAGCCTGAAAGGGTCTGTAACAAGAGAAATATTCTTCCCGGAAGTACAAAATCGACTGTTATCAAAATTATTAGTGCCAAACTTTGTCCTCACACAATTTTTAACTGGTCATGGAAAATTCAAGTCTTATTTTGAACGTTTTAAAATAGCAACAGACGACTATTCATGTTTATGTGGATTGCCTCAATCGGTGTGTCACCTTGTATTTGAGTGTCCTGTTTTTGAAAAGGAAAGATACAATTTACAATGCCACCTTTATAGCTGTAACCTGGAACTTTCAAAACCGCTGTACCATATTTTCAAGAGGCAGTGCTGCTTAGGACAATTTATCACATTCATCAACAAAATTTTTTGTAAACTATGTTAGTAATATTTGTATTTGCTTTGTTTTTAATCTATAACCCTAATGTACCTCTGGTAAAATAGGGTTCCTGTATTGTTTTCTGGATATTCAATAATAATATCTCAGGATACGAAACATGAAACTCTGGCGAAGAGTGATTTAGCCGTTGTATGGAGGTTGCAAAATATACTGCCATTGAGGTTGTACGTCTATGCTCGTGTTTGCGCAAAACATTAAACAACCTTCAATATTGCCTTCACACGATTCAAGTTATTGCGCACACAAAATTATTGCACAATATTATTGAACGTCTAGGGGTAACCGTCAAAATATTTTGCAATCTATATTGTACAGTAATATCGACCGTCTAGGGCCCTTAAAGATCACTGTGTGGTCATTGGTGGGACGTATTTCAAGGCCTAATTGTTTTTGGCCCTTTTAACTTCTGATATGAATGAATAAATAAATGTCAAAGACACAACAATATGTGCAGCGTAACGCACTAAAAAGTCCCTTGTTATTGTACATTATGCAATGAGCCTATAATGGCTATAATTAAGACACGAGTATTTTTATAAAACGAGCGTATGCGAGTTTTATAATTTCCATACGAGTGTCTTAATTACCATTACAGGCGAGTTGCATACGACTGTTTATGTTCGACGATAATTATAACTTTATTATATGTTTTAACATAAATAATCATAAATATCTGTTCAGTCACTACAGTAGAATGTTGTGATCGGGTGCTGCGGTGGGTAGTATATCTCTCTTGCCCAAGCTCTCTGAACAACCGACGCATGCGCTCTGTGTGCTTCAATACCATATGTTCAGATTGCGCACCAGTATTCAGTAAACTGTCACTGAAGTCGTTTCAAAACCACGCGCTGTGTAGAAATTGGTTTTGGGGATATTACGGTACCGGTACAGTGCTATTTCTTGTCTCATATTCGCCAGTTTATTTACGCGAACATATGGACGGTGCGTATTCCATGTCGGTAATTTATTATAGTTCGATGTTGTGTTTATGTCCGACATGTTGGATTTTGAGTGCATGCGCGAAGGTATCGTTACCTAATTGGTCAATGAACGAGCTCTGATTGGCTGGAGAAACTGTATCATAATGAAACAAGATGTTCAGTAAAGAACATATAGCCTATTTTCTCCTAAATGCATGGGTATTGTTATAACTTTTTGTCCTTTTAAAGGAGTATAATTGAATGTTGGTTGTAGTAGCTTGTTGAAATACAACGTGCTATAGGGATATTAAACATGAATATGAGGTGCCCTTTGCTAGTGCTACCTCTGTAAAAAAAATCATTCAATTCGGTTTCACCGTGATTGAAATGATCTGTGGAATGGATTTGCACACATACATGGTCGCTATTTGCAAACTATTGGGCTGATGACCTTGTAGTCAGTCATAAGATGCTTTCCACAAAAAGGCATGTTGTTGCAAAATCCGGTCAAGATCAAATTATTAGGATGGTCGAAATTTGATTTAAGCTTTTAACATTTGGGTGGCCGTCATTCCGTTTCCGTCAAGATGGCGGCGATATAAAACATGACACTGAGGTGCCTTTTGCCAGTGCTACCTCTGTACCAAATTTCGTTCAATTCGGTTTCACCGTGTTTGAATTGATAGGGGGAATCGATTTGCACACATACTTGGCCACCATCTGCAAACTATTGGGCTGATGATCTAGCAGTTTGGTCAGAATATGCTTCCCACATAAAGATTTGTTGTTGCAAAATTTGGTAGAGAGTAGATTATTAGGTTGGTCGTAATTACATTTTAGCCTTTAACATTTGGGTGGCCGCAATTACGTTTCCGTCAAGATGGTGGTGATATAAAACATGACACTGAGGTGGCCTTTTCTAGTGCTACCTCTGTACCAAATTTCGTTCCATTCGGTTTCACCGTGTTCAAATTAATAGGGGTAATCGATTTTGACACAAAGATGGCCGCCATCCGCAAACTATTAGGCTAATGACCTATTAGATTTGTCAAAGGATGCTCCCTTCATAAAGGTATGTTGTTGCAAAATTTGGTAGGGATCGGATGATTAGGTTAGTCGTAATTTGATTTAAACTTTGAACATTTGGGTGGCCGCCATTACGTTTCCGTCAAGATGGCGGCGATATAAAACATGACACTGGGGTGCCCTTTGCTAGTGCTACCTCTGTACCAAATTTCGTTCCATTCGGTTTCACCGTGTTCGAATTAATAGGGGTAATCGATTTTGACACAAAGATGGCCGCCATCCGCAAACTATTAGGATGATGACCTATTAGTTTAGTCAAAGGATGCTGCCCCCATAAAGGTATGCTGTTGCAAAATTTGGTAGAGATCGGATGATTAGGTTAGTCGTAATTTGATTTAAGCTTTGAACATTTGTGTGGCCGCCATTACGTTTCCGTCAAGATGGCGGCGATATAAAACATGACACTGAGGTGTCCTTTGCTAGTGCTACCTCTGTACCAAACTTTGTACAATTCGGTTTAACCGTGTTCGAATTAATAGGGGTAATCGATTTTGACACAAAGATGGCCGCCATCCGCAAACTATTAGGATGATGACCTATTAGTTTGGTCAAAGGATGCTGCCCCCATAAAGGTATGCTGTTGCAAAATTTGGTAGAGATCGGATGATTAGGTTAGTCGTAATTTGATTTAAGCTTTGAACATTTGTGTGGCCGCCATTACGTTTCCGTCAAGATGTCGGCGATATAAAACATGACACTGAGGTGTCCTTTGCTAGTGCTACCTCTGTACCAAACTTTGTACAATTCGGTTTAACCGTGTTCGAATTAATAGGGGTAATCGATTTTCACACAAAGATGGCCGCCATCCGCAAAGTATTAGGCTAATAACCCATTAGTTTGGTCAAAGGATGCTGCCCCCATAAAGGTATGCTGTTGCAAAATTTGGTAGAGATCGGATGATTAGGTTAGTCGTAATTTGATTTATGCTTTGAACATTTGTGTGGCCGCCATTACGTTTCCGTCAAGATGGCGGCGATATAAAACATGACACTGAGGTGTCCTTTGCTAGTGCTACCTTTGTACCAAATTTCATTCCATTCGGTTTCACCGTGTTCGAATTGATAGGGGGGGACAGACATTCAGAGTACCACACACTCACACACACACACACAGACTCACACACATACACACACACAGACAGGCACACTTTTTTTCGCCCTGTAGTGATCTCATAAGTCTACTTTCATTTTTTGCAAAAATCGAAAGTAGGCTAAAAAAAACGGTGTTATAATGACCATCATTATGATACAGTTTCCTAACACATAATAGTGAGGGTCGAACATAAAACCTTATATGGTGCACCTTTTAGTGTGTTACTCTATAGGCTACATTTTGTGTGCCTTTGACATGTATGTATTCATATCAACTGATGAAGGTGCCAAGAACAATTAAGCCTTCAAACATGTCAAACATGGGATCTTTTATTATCATTTTATGTTCGACGCTGACTATTATATGTCAGAAAACTGTACTATAATGAGGCTCATTATAACACTATTTTTCATTATGAAACAGTTTCTCCCACCAATCAGAGCTCAAGAAACAGCTGTTTGACCAATTAGCTAATTAGACGCGCTAAGTCCCACGGCCTTCTAATTTAAATTTCACTACCTGGCCTAGTGTCATAGTAGGGTAATCGAGGAGGCCACGGTCAAATACAAGGCATTCTCTGCGTCTCATGCGCTCTGTTCAGTACATAAAACTGGCGAAATCTCGACAGATATTTATGAATATTTATGTTCAAACATAAAATAGTTATAATAATTATCGTCGAACATAACAGTCGTATACAACTCGCCTGTAATGGTAATTAAGACACTCGTATGGAAATACTTGTGTCTTAATTATTGCCATTATAGGCTCGTTGCATAATGTACTATTAAAAGATATAGTCGACTTCGTTGTTATGTTACGGCCACGTCACGAAATGTACCGAGTATGCTCTGAGGTGTGTGACGTCATAGTACGATGTAGCAGCCGAGTACCAAGAAGGTAGTGCGAGAACAGAGTTTCAAGAAGGCAGTGCGAGAACAATCAAGTAGTAGGCAGTGAAGAAACAAAATAGAATCTTGAAACTCTGTTCTCGCACTGCCTTCTTGGTACTCGGTTGCTAGCATTTAAAATGATATAAAGTCCAGTCTTTCAGACCGACTGTCTATTTTTAATAAAATTATTGATCAGGTGGAACTTTCAACCTATTTATTACTCAATTAATTTTAATAAAGAGTGCGGCTTATATTCGGGCCATTACGGGTATTCTTAAGAGAGGTATGTTACTACTGATTTGAACTACCCTGAATTTTATATTCTATCAAAGAAAGCCTTATTAACACTAGCATATGAATGAATGCAGTAATTCTAGATGTGGTATCTTCTGGACTTCGTCCACAGTATTGCAGTACGAGGCAGACATGTGTGTCAAGGGAGACTGAAATTCTGCTGAACAACCAATGTGTAGATTAACTCAATATCATAACAAATTTAATCATAACATAAACTGATACACATTGCACACATGATTATATATAATGATATTACAATTAACCAAATCACATTTAAGATAAATTGAATAAAACCAATTATTGATTGTGCCCTGGGATTCTACAACTCTAGCGCAGCATGCACATCATAACACTGGTTCAACTATGCCTTATAACATTTAAATTCAAACACATCCCTCATGTTCTAGGACAGGGGTGCTAAACTGAGGCTCTCAGGGAATCCACGTGCGTTGGTGGGGCTGCCTAGTACATAGCCGCATTGACCGAAGGTATGGATGGGCCGTTTGTTACTTCTAGGTCAGTAAAATTTACGTGTGCAACTGTAATGGTACAGTATATTCGCGCGCAGTGAGCCTTCATGTGTTTGTGCCCGGAGCAAATGAAGTGCGCAGTATCTTCTCGCACAACGCATGCATATATTGAGCCCGATCTCAATGTTCAGCTCAGGCTTTTAGCGTGCGAGCAACAGAGTAACGTACGAGCGCCAAGAATAATGACCGACGAGGTGCTGGGCGGTGTACCAGAAGACTGTCAAGGGGATGTCACGTGATATCATGTAGACTCTCGCTCTGAAACGCACAAGGCCGGCCACGAAACGGTGGCCCGTCTATAACCGATTGCTTGTAATCAGCGCGAGCGCTCAATATTGAAACAGGGGCGTGGTGGTGCAGCGGTCAAGTTGTTGGCCTCTCACCAAAGTGAAATGGGTTCGATTTGCGGTCAAGGCATGTGAGATTTTCGAAGTGAAATGCCATGTCCTGTAGTTCGGATTCCACGTAAAATGGAGGTCCCGTGGCTCATAATCCCAGGATTCAGGATCACGCGTAAACAATACCACTTTGTTCAGGTGCGGTGATTGTTCTCCATTGTCACGGCGGTGTAGCTGCGCTAGTTAAATCGTGCACCACGACCGTGAGGGCAACTGTAGCAGGCTCAGAGACTGGAGGTACGAATCTCGGCACGGATAGCGGCTGTCCTGAGTGTGTTTTTTCCACATTCCCTCCAGATTCCGGGATTGTACCTTACTTCAAGTCCCGGAGCACCTACTCACTTCTATCCCTAATACATACGCTACACACTAGTACAGTCATCACATACAGGTTATCAGACAAATTCAGCACACACCCTACTACACGGGACTGATGACCAAGATATCCTAAACCCTAAAATGAATTAATAACAACAACGTTTTTCATTAAAGGGGAAAAATAAAATAAATAAACGGTTGTGGTTTGTTTTTTCGCCAATATATTTGCTTCGTGAATTTTAGAGGGACGAATCACTTGCTTGGAAAACTGACGAAACTGTCTCTATTAAACAACCTCATTGATCTCCAGCAAATCGTAATGGCGGCAAAATCCTAAAAGATTGGTTGGAATTTTAACACTTGGTCGAGAAAGCCGATATGTCAGGTTTATTGATGTTTGGGATACATTCTTAACCATGACTAACCAGACACAGGAACAAGGAGTCGATTATAGTAACCATTTCACTGCTGTATCGTCCGCCTCGTTGCGTTGTGGCAAGTGCAGGTTTGTTTCTGAAATATGGATATTTCAAAGAAGTAAGGATAGAACAATGTTACATTGGTCTTCAGATCAACAATGAGTTGTGAAGATTCTCATGTCTCCAAATTCATCCTTGCTTTAAGTTCCGATAATATCCAATACCGTACGCAAAGAAACATCAAAACCCTGCCAGTTAAAATCACTCAAACGTTTGTGGCTATAATTAGTGTTTCTATAAAACGTTAAAACATATGTTTATGTTCGACGATGTCGATATGCAAATATTATATGTCAGAAAACTGTACCATAATGGGTGTCATTAAAGTACTACTTTTCATTATAACAGTTTTTTCCAACCAATCAGAGCTCAATATTTTCATTCATTGACCAATTAGGTAAGGATAGCAACTGACGTGCACTGAAAATTCAACATGTCGGACATGAATTACATGATTTGAAAGTTGACAATGAAGCCTATATTGGATCAACAAACTGGGCAATATTGCAAAAGAAATAGCACTGTACCTTAATATCCGCAAATCCAATTTCTACACATTCGTAAGATTTCGCCGACAATTTCAGTGAATGCAGTTGTTGACATAAACGCACCATAACGTCATGGAGGAAGCAGGCGTGTGACATTAGTTCCACGGAAATTATAATCCAGCTCCCTGTTTAGTAAATGGATTTCGTATGCGAAACCTTTCCACCAGATACCGTTACTGTTCTATTTGGGACTACATTGATTTGCCTTCCGTTGACATTCTATACGCATCGAATTTGAAGAATAACTAGTTGATAATACGATACATTTTATTTTTAAAGCATTTGTAACTGCTTATTTTTTGTTGGACCAAAATAACAAAATGATCATACATAGTATCTGTGCGCTATCTGTTGGTGCAACTTAAGGATAAGCAATGTTTCAAAGCTTTGGGATTCGTTATCGGGTAGAGAGCAAATGCTGAGCCCACACCATTCCCAAAAAGAAGAAGTCAACTGACAGAATATCGACAGATATTTATGATTATTTATGGTAGAACATATAATAAAGTTATAATTATCGTCGAACATAAACAGTCGTATGCAACTCGTCAATAATGGTAATTAAGACACTCGTATGGAAATTATAAAACTCGCTCCGTTCTTTTTATAACCATACTTGTGTCTTAATTATTGCCATCATAGGCTCGTTGCGTAATGTACTATTTTGAGTTTTCTCAGAATAAAAATGAAAAATCTTCATTAATTAATATTATGGAAATGTGTTAGGTTCATTTTGTGGCTGCAGGTGGCTGCTTCGGTGGCGTAGTTGGTAGCATACTGAACTGCTGTGCCCAAGATCGCGGGTTCAAACCCGGCCTAAGTCGTCGGATTTGTTAAGAGCGTTAAAATACTCCAGTATGCCTTCTTTCGGAGGGGAAGTAAAGCCGGTGGTCCAATGTCATAGATTTATGGCAAGTAAAAGATCCTTCCACTAACTAAACCTGTGTGAAGCTAAATTTCTAGGTTAGATTTCGCTGTAACGCTCCATCAAAGTTCCAACGTTCACCACTAGGTTTCTGTGACATCTGGTAACGAAAGTTGGAACTACTTAAAATTGAACGGAACTTGTAGCTCACCCCATGGGGTCCGCTTGAAACAGCTACAGCCTCTGGCCAGCCGAACATGTCCTCGGACACTCCCGACACTACAAGCCATCCGCTAAATAAATAAATAAATAAATAAATAAATAAATAAATAAATAAATAAATAAATGTGGCTTCAGGTTTTACACCCACATTAAAGAATGAAAGTCTAAAAATGCTTCTAAACATGAGATATATGAGGGGAAATGATGAAGTTAAGCACAAAGCAAAAAACAAATTTTGAAAAATAGATTAAATGAAAAATGGTTAATAATAGTTACGATTTGAATTTTGAAAACTTAAAGCTTTGCTTCCAATAGCAAGATGTGTGTTTCCTTCGGGATGTATATAATTGTTGGTTGGTTGATTGGTTGGTTCCTTAGTTTAGGGGCTTCGACAACGCGGTCATGTAGCCCCGTGTACTTTGGGTGTGAATAGAATCTGTCTGATAACCGGTGTTAATATTGTGGTGGCTGTATTAGTGTGTGTTTCTGTTTTCAATTCAAGTACGAACTGCTGACATTGAATTTTTTCAAGTAATTCCTACTCTTGCCGCCAAACGCCACCGTCAACGACTACTAGTTCAGAACTTGGTTACCATACGCCACCGCAGTCGGCTCCTGGCGACGAACGTAGGAATCTAAGAGCATTTGTCAAACGATTAAACTATTATTTAACTTCGCACAGGTGTAATTAGTGGAAGGTTATTTAGCATGCCATAACTCTATGACATGGGACTGCCGGCTTTACTTCCCCTCCGAAGGAAAGCATACTGAGGGATTTTTAACGTTCTTAAAAAATCCAACAACTTCGGCCGGGTTTGAGCTCGCGATCTTGGGCACAGAATTCAGCATTCTACCAACTGCGCCGCCGAAGCCGCCGTATATAATTGTTGTACTAGATCTATTACAGGCACAGTTATACGGTTAAAATAGTTCCTTAAGCGGTATGTTCCGCCTTAAATTCACGTCAGGAAATGGAAGATGTTATTAAGAGTAGCAGACGTGACAAAGCAGTACATATCAAGTAATTTACGTGGTGGCTGTGTCTTCCCTGGCTTGCTAATGCCAGGTAATGGTGAGAGTAAGACGGATGTCGAGCGCACAGCAGGAGACATACCAATTACCCTGGGGCGGTACTTAATTAACAAACCAAGGTGGTTCTCACTGCTGGAGACAGTCACCTGCAGACAGACACGTGGTGTACCGCCACCCCACCATGCGTCGTGTTCCCCAACGATAATTAGGGTTGTTAGCCCGGGAAAGGTCGCACCCTTAAAGCGACCGTGGCAGGTCACCATGACCAATTTTCACCACCTCATTCATTTCATTATTACATTTATTTCTTTTAAAATCTCCAGAAAATTGAAACAACATTTGGACCTCGGAGCATTGTTGTAGTTAATACATTTAGGATCTTGCGACATTGTCGTCATTTAATCCTGTCTACTTGTTGGTGTAAAAATTGTCTGATAACTTGTGTTATTGTAGTTTCTGTAACATTGTGTGTATTTGTAATAAAGGGTCATTATACAGGGTGTATCTTAATTATACCGACAAAAAATCAAGGACACTGCGTGTTATGTAAAAGACGATGCCGCAATCGGATTGGCGGAGATAAATTTTCCCTCCGAGAAAATGAGGTTACTTTGTTACTTCCGGGCGCGTGATTCAAATCTACGAACTCACCGTATTTGCTGAGCCAGGCAGCAAGCCGCTGGCCACTGCTGTGCTTCAGGCAAGGGAAGGGAGTGTGATAGAATGTGACAGAGATATGCTGTCGGGAATGCGGCAAGCCGAGGCGATCGAGGAAACTTGCGCATGCCCGCCAGCATATCTCTGTCACCTTCTATCACACTCCCTTCCCTTGCTTGAAGCACAGCGGTGGCCAGCGGCTTTCTCTCTAGCTCTGCAAATACGGCGAGATCGTAGATTTGAATCGCGTGCCCGGAAGTAACAAAGTAACCTCATTTTCTCGGAGGGAAAAATTATCTCCGCCAATCCGATTGTGGCATTGTCTTTTACATAACTCGCAGAGCGTCCCTGATTTTTTTGTCGGTATAATTAAGATACACCCTGTATATGTGCGCGCGAGTAAACACAGCAAACTAAGCCGGCTGTGACTGGTGCAGATCGCGGCCGCGCGTACCCGGTGGTGGCGTGCTCTGCTGACTCATATCGTTAGTTCACACGTGTTTTGTCATTCATATGGACATGTATCTGCAAAGCTTAGACGTTAGTGTAGCACCTTTAGTGAGTATTGTGTTTACTGTGATTTTTGGTCATGCCTAGACACCAATTCCTATTGTGGGGACGTGTGTATATCATTAATTCGTATATGAAAAGCAGAAAATCTTGTTCTGAAACGCGACGAAAATTTCGAATCAAGTTTCCAGGAAGACCTGTGACTAATGCCAGTACAATTAGGAGGCTCGCTAAAGGATTCAAGGAAACAGGCTCCGTAAATAATAAAAGAGTTGACAGACATTCTATCATCAGAAGATGTCAGGTGTGTGTTACAAGAGAGGGAGGACATCTTCAGCATCGCCTATGAGCACTGTACAGTAAGGGCACATTATTGAACATGTTTGGTAAATGTGTGAAAGTGCGCGCCAGAATGCTAGAATTGGGAAATTAGGAGGCCATAAGTTGGCCTAGATTAAATTGGGCAACAACATGTAAAGTGATTTGCACGAAATATTTCAAGAGGGACAGAAAACATTACACGCTCTTTACTTGACCGTTAATCACTTGATTATGAGTCACGGGGCCTTATTTTTAAGTGAAAGCCGAACCACAGTACATGGCATTTCACTTCGAAAATCGCACATGCATTAACCGAGAATCGAACCCAGTCAACCTTGGTGATAGGCAAACAGCTTGACCAATTTATTATAGAATGCTTTTCAGTCGGTCAACACGATAGTGCCCAATTATATTAGGCGGGGTGTACTAATATTTAAAGATGAATTATTATTTCTGAAGTCCGAGGTAAAAATTCAGAGTTTGATAAAAGGACATTCTTAGAAGCACTTACATAGTCCGTATTGCATCCTTCGGAAAAGAAAATGCTAATAACATTTCAATTTAAAAGAGTTATTTCCAAATAAATGTAGATGGCTTCGGTGGCGAAGTTGGTACCATGCTGAGCTGCTGTGCCCAAGATAGCGGGTTCAAACCCGGCCGAAGTCGTCTGATTTTTAAGGGCGTTAAAAATCCTTCAGTATGCCTTCCTTCGGAGGGAAAGTAAAGCCGGCGGTCCCATGTCATGGATTTATGGCATGTAAAAGATCCTCCCACAGACTAAACTTGTGTGCAGCTAAATTGTTAGGTTAGATTACGTCGGAACGCTCTACCAAAGTTCCAACGTTTGCCACTAGGTATCATTGATATCTGGTAGCGAAAGTTGGAACTACTTGAAATTGAATGGAACTTGTAGCTCACCCTAAGGGTGTCAGCTGGAAGCAGCTACAGACTCAGGCGAGCCGAACATGTCCTCGGACACTCCCGGTACTAAAAGCTATACGATAAATAATAATCTAGTATCCCAACTGTGTTTTACCACACCACTGTTCTCCAATACGAGAGCTGATATAATTCGTGTGAACATATTTTCCTTCTCTAGAATGTATATTAGCCGGGAGTTGGTGGCTTAGCGCCTTTATCTAGCCAATAACCCGATGATCTTCATTAAGTTTACTGATAAACTCCCGCTAGTCTCCGCACGTTCGCGGTGGGCGATGTGTAAAGGATCAGTAGCAGGTTTAATTGAGAGTCCTGGCGCATTATTGGAGTGTCCGGCCAGCACACAGTGGAGCATTCAGGTCACGTGAGAGGCTAAAAACTGAATAACACGTGGCGCACCCTTCCGCCATACTCGAGGGGCGGGAGCGCTTAAGGGTATATTGAGTTAGATGGCTGTCTATAAATGGTAGTCTTGTCATACGCCTGGAATAACCAGGACAGTCCAGTGTCTTAAAATGGAAGGGTATTAGAAGTTTAATTATAATTATGACATATTGAATTTCACTCCCGTTAATGTAGATTACATTTAAAGAGCAACACATCAAATAAATGTTAACAACCCAGGTTTATTGTTCCAATTAAGATGAAAATACAAAACAAGATGTTCAGTAAAGAACATAGAGCCTACTTTCTCCTAAATACATGGGTATTGTTATAACGCTTTGTCCTTTTCAAGGAGTATAATTGAATGTTGGTTGTAGTAGCTTGTTGAAATACAACGTGTTATAGGCTATGGATATTAAACATGAATATGAGGTGTCCTTTGCATGTGCTACCTCTGTAAAAAAATTAATTCAATTCGGTTTCACCGTGTTTGAATTGATATGGGGAATCAATTGGCACACATACATGGCCGCTATCTGCAAACTATTGGGCTGATGACCTTGTCGTTCAGTAAAAGATGCTTCCCACAAAAAGGTATGTTGCTGCAAAATTTGGTAGAGATCAAATGCTTAGGTTGGTCGTAATTTGATTTAAGCTTATAACATTTGGGTGGCCGCCATTGCGTTTCCGTCAAGATGGCGGCGATATAAAACATGACACTGAGGTACTCTTTTCTACTGCTACCTCTGTACAAAATTTTGTTCAATTCTGTTTCACCGTGTTTGAATAGATAAGGGGAATCTATTTGCACACATACATGGCCACCATCCACAAAGTATTGAGTTGATAACCTTGTAGTTTGGTCAAAAGATTCTTCATATATAACGGTATAATGTTGCAAAATATGGTAGAGATCAGATGATTAGCTTGGTCGTTATTTGATTTAAGCTTTTAACATTTGGGTGGGAACCATTTCGTTTCCGTCAAGATGGCGGCGATATAAAACATGACACTGAGGTACCCTTTGCTAGTGCTACCTCTGTACCAAATTTCGTTCAAATCGGTTTCACCGTGTTTGAATTGATAGGGGGATTCGATTTACACACATACATAGCCGTCATCTGCAAACGATTCGGCTGATGACCTTGTAGTTTAGTCAAAAGACGCTGCCCATATGAATATATGTTGTTGCAAAATTTGGTAGAGATGGGATGATTAGGTTGGTCGTAATTTGATTTAAGGTTTGAACATTTGGGTGGCCGACATTACATTTCCGTCAAGATGGCGGCGATATAAAACATGACACTGAGGTGCCCTTTGCTAGTTATACCTCTGTACCAAATTTTGTTCAATTCGGTTTCACCGTGTTCGAATTGATACGGGGGGACAGACATTCTGAATACTCACACTCACACACACACACACACACACACACTCACGCACACACAGACAGACACACATTTTTTTGGCCCTGTGTAGATCTCATAAGTCTACTTTCATTTTTTGCAAAAATCGAAAGGAGGCTAAAAACAAAAATACGTAGTCGACTGTACGTTTACTAGATCTGTCAAGGAGGACAGGAGCTAACATCAAAACGTATACAGAATAATATCAACAAATGTCAAAAGGAATATAAGCCGGCCCCGTCGTGTTGTGGTAGTGCACCTGTCTCAGATGCGGAGGCCCCAAGTTCGATTACCGGCTTCGTCAGGGATTTCAGAAATTAGCGTGAAGGCTGGAACAAGTTGCACTCAGCTTCGTGAGGACTATTGAATAGCTGTCTGACAGTGAGGCAACGCGCCGCGGTAACGGAGACTAACAATTTATAAATATTGTCACTGTTTATAAAAATATGTTTTAAAAGAGTCCTGCATGACCCTATTCGCCTTTCTCATGTGAGGTGAATCGGGTCACAATGTCTGGCGAATAGGGTCAATCCAAAATTTGAAATATCACTCAAGAGAAATACTTTTTCCACAAATAAAACGTTTCTCCCTTTAGCACCAACGCAGTTCTCATGGTACCATTCCCTCCCCTTGCCTTGACACTGAATCCAGTCCGCAAGTTTAACTGACATTGGATCCATGCATTTTATGCTGCAGAGTTCACATGAGGTGTCATTTTCCTCACCAGGTGCTTCTTCCTTGGATTCGGATGAATCTGATGATGATGATGATGATCGTGTATTAGCCTTAAGCAATCTTTTGGTAAATTGCAGCCTCTTTTCCAGTTTCCAGTTTCTTACATCCGTTGAATCTAACGGGAACCCACAACCAGACAGTTTCAGGATTCGAGAAACAAACTCATTTTCTTGGTCTTTATCAAATATACTTTGACCACCCCTTGTCTTTGCAGGAGTATCCATACCACTTTGCAGTCGCCTTTGAAGGCATGAATGCGGAACTCCAAAGAACTCTACGGCATGGCACTGGCTTCTACCCTCACGGATCGCTTTAATTGCTCTTTGCGTATCATCCTCGGTCCACTGAGAGCTGGTTTTTCTTTTATATTTCCCCATCTGTATTTTGAAGCGAAATAGAATAAATTATTGAAAGGAAAATACGTGGGAAATATTGACCCTATTCACCTGCATTTAAGTGACCCTATTCCCCCGAAATGCAGCATTTAATTTTCTACGTTGGCAAACCTGCACGAGTCAGTACAAGCGCGTAACGACATAACCTCTTTCATAATAATATATGAGTGTCTTTTATGGCAAATATTCAATGTATTAATAATACAATTATTGCAGCCAGTTCAATATAAAGTTAATACTATTTTGAAAACAAAACAAAAATTCGAAACTTACCTGAAACAGCATGAACTTACACAATAATAACACACAAACAAATACGACTCAAAGTAGCTACTTGTCACCAGCTTACAGACGAAGTTGAGATGCGTGCCGCTAGAGGGGAGTACTTCCTTGAATGCGTTTCATTTGGTGGCTAGGAGAAAAAATTTAAAATTGACCCGATTCATCTGTTGACCCGATTCGTCCGTTCGTACCCTACTTCAATATGTTGAAGCTTATATTTAGCCATGTAGTAGGGGGGTGTTGGTTGATATAGAGTATGACTTGTTTCTTCTCATGCAATCCCTGAGGCTTAGTCAAGTGAGATTCCATCCCCATGGTCGGGTTGAGGATGTAAGCAGTGGTAAAGTTCGGTCTGCTAATCCCTGGAGCTCTTCATGGCAGACGCAATCAAATTGGAGGCGAGCATTAGCAATGGTGCAACTGATCGAGTGGACATTATCCCTTAAATATAATTGAATACACAAGGATTGAATAAGTAAATCAATAAAGGAAGTTGATTGCTCCCTTGAAACGACATCTTATTTCGTTGATTGAGAAAAGTGTTTGATTTTGTACCTTGATTGTTAACATACAGTAGATTTTAGTAAAGATAGAAGTTATGAAATTCCAAATAGAAGTTGACTTGTCCATTTTCATGTAATAAATGGCAGGGCTATAAATACAATTTCCAGGTAGAGAAACAGGTCACATAACTCTGCAGGAGATATAAAACTGAAAGGGAGGTAATGGGAAACGCCATCGTTCAGAACTCAATATCTGTGCCTGCACTTTCTGCTGACCGGTCGGTGTGAGATGACCTGGGCATAAAGTTGGTTTAGCACCGTCCGGCTCAGCAACTTATGACGTAGGACTAAAGTTAGTTAAACACAATCGACAGCTTGAGAGGGATTGTTCATGACCTGCCACAGATGTTGGGGTCACTCCGCTAAACTCTCCAGCACGTGGTGCAACATTGTCACAGAACATTCTCTTATCGCACTTCCAGAAGATATCACCGCATACCGGGCAGCTCATAAACTTCTAGCACAAGGGAGGCAGAGGGTCGGGGAAGGAACACATGATTGGAAGGCATTGGGTAGGAGATGGTCACGGTTCTAAGTTAGGGACAATCTCGAAGAGGGAAACCATGGAAAACCACTGATATACCCGGGAATCGAACCCATTCCTCAGGGGTGACAGCCAATAATGCTAGCTACTGCATCACGAGGTGTTCAATATAATTAATATGTACTGGTCTATACACACAATATCACAACGACCATTGCTCCGGCACTTGTGCCAGCGCCGAAATGTTTCCCTATGCCCTCCCCGAAGAAGGACGCTGGTTGCTGCTTGATGAAAGCACATCATTATTGCACCCTTCATTTGTGGTGAAACGCTTACCCTTTAGGAACCGGGTGAGTTAGCCGTGGTCGTTACGACATGACTGCTGGCAGTCGCTCACTCCTCGTCCTTACATTCCAACTTCCCTCCCCAACGGTACTTGTAGCTCACCCATTGGGTGTCCGTCTCGAAGCAGCTACAACACTGGCGAGCCGAACATGTCCTCGGACACTCCCGGCACTAAAAGCCATACGCTAAAAAAAAGTTGTGACCATCGCGAAGAGGGAAACCATGGAAAACCACTGATAGACCCGGGAATCGAACCCATTCCTCAGGGGTGACAGCCAATAATGCTAGCTACTGCATCACGAGGTGGTCAATATAATATGTATTGGTCTATACACACAATATCACAACGACCAGTGCTCAGGCACTCGTCCCAACGTCGAAATGTTTCCCTATGCCCTCCCCGAAGAAGGACGCTGGTTGCTGCTTGATGAAAGCACATCATTATGCACCCTTCATTTGTGGTGAAACGCTTACCCTTTAGGAACTTCATTAAGCGAAGTTAGTCCCGAGGGGGTGGGGGCATGAGGTCAAAATATTTTATTTTTATTTTTTTCTGGGATTAAAATCTACCTTCATTTTAACTTGTCCTCATGAGGCGGAGTACATGTGTTCCAACCCCCATATTTGTAGAATCGAACCCTTGGTTCCTTTTGTGGAAAGCAACTGTAAGGTATGTAT
Source organism: Meconema thalassinum (assembly GCA_946902985.2). NCBI lineage: Eukaryota > Metazoa > Arthropoda > Insecta > Orthoptera > Tettigoniidae > Meconema > Meconema thalassinum. The sequence goes on along the minus strand of OX336393.1, from coordinate 163,621,150 downwards.
GTATGTATGTATGTATTCTTTATTGTCAGACAGATAGACTCCACTAGTGACAATATAATAATTAACAATAAAATTTACAATTATAAACAAAACAAAAACAGCAAACACGTACAAAAATAGCAATACACTAATCTATTATAAATCAGCAACCACAACCATACAGACACGCACTCAAACATCCTATCTCAAGCATTCATTCATGCAATCCCTTTGTACAAGAAACATTACAATAAATATTACAGAAAAAAAAACTATCAACAGTAAACAGAAACAGGCAAAACATAAAATAAAAGATAAGAAGACAAAGTTCAGAAACTAGGGAAAGTAATACAAGAGCGACATTCAAGTATCTAGATAACAGCAAACAAAAAATACATTACTTCATTCACTCGTACATTCAATCAAAAAATCAATCAACCATTCATTCGACCACATGTTCAATCAATCAACGCAAATAGAAATTAACCCAATATGCAATACACTATTTTACAGCCCACTTGAGATATCTCTCATAACAGTTAATAGAGAGTCGAAGTGAATATCAGTAGCACTTCTACTCTCCATCAAGCTGTATGTTGACTGCAACCGGATCAGACATGAATTTTTGTGCACATTAATTCTCGATCTGACCCCATCGAACGTGTGCTTCCGTCTGGTGGTTCTCTGAGGGACGTGAAAACCCAAGTCAGCTAGCAACTGATTAGAGTCAATTCCGCCATTAACCAGCTTCCAAAGGAATCTCACGTCACCCACTGTGCGCCGACTGCTAAGTGGAGGAAGACCGTACACGTTGCAATAAATCTGGTACAAATGCCGCTGTGGTACAGACGCCACATACACTGTAGCCATAGGTTCCCATCGTTGCAGCTAGATGGCAGTGTGTAAGATATTTCGGTATCTTAAGCAATAACCACAGACTGCGGGTGTGGTGCAATTTGCTCACATATTACGCAAATTATAGTCGATAACGTGAGACGAGTGCATGTTTCCTCCTGACAATTACTGATGATTTACTCAACTGTGATGTATTAAAAACAATTTCAAATTATGCTCTATCAATTTGGAACATTTTTTAAAGGAATTCTACTGAGATATAACAAAAGGTATACAATTGCGGCAACACTACCGGATTTACCTTATATACCGATCCCATGACTGCGTGGTGGTATCAGTAAAATTCTAAAAAAAAGTATGAAATTATCGAAAGAGCAACTTTTTGTTTCTTTTCGAAGAAGCAAGCAAAATAAATATTAATGTGTGCAGGCGTTCGCGTATGCGAGGGGTTTCTCTCAGTGCTCCTTTGAACGTAGGTTGCTTTTCAAGTAATTTGGTTATTATGTCAGTGGCGCAGACAGGCATGTTTCAGATTATTACCGTGCTAATCTGAAATGAATTTACTGAATGAGAAGCATTGATACAGATTGAGATGTACACTTTTTACTGATGGTCTGTTCATTTAATATCCCTTCTGAATGCTGCCTCATACTAGTAGCGTATCTGTTTGGTACGCACGGAAAATTTCCCCTAATACAATTAGTCGTCCCGGATACACGCTAACTCTGTTACCGAACTGTCTGCAGCATTTCACACCTCGCCCTAACTCATCCCTTGTCACTTTAACTCGCTCATTTTTTATCGCAGATTAATTTATAGTGAGAAGGACGTCACAGAGGAAGTTTCTGGCTCAATGTATTTAGCGCTTTAATATCCTGTCCATGCTGTGGATCCTCAAAGTTCTGGAAATGATTACTCGTTTGCATATAGTACCAAGTATGTGAAAATTCATAAATTCTCTCATGAATATTTTTATTCATATAGAGTCCTGGGGCTATGTGGAAGAGATACACTTAAATCGAACTCGATAGATCGATAAACACTTCTAATCGATTGTACAGAAACGTGTAATGAACCACTTACAAAACATATGGGAAAAATTTTGATACATTGAAATCGCTTTAGGGAGTAGTTCCTCTTGGTGAGGTTATAATACTTGGAAAATGTAATTGCAATAGGGATTTGAACCCGAATCTGATACCGCATTTCGTCTACATTTACCAGTCAGAAAATTACTACTATTACTACTACTACTCTCCTTCTTCTTTTTCTTTTCCTTCTTCTTCTTACTGGTGTATCGTCCATCTACGGACCACGCTATTTATTATTATTATTTATTTACCATAAATCGTACAAGAAGTTTGGAAGGCCTAGTGAAAAAGGCAAGCCCCACATACATATTTCATGCTTCACAGGCACAGCTTACATCTACATTTGTTTTAACAGTATTTACATGTTTTACAAAGATATTTGCAGTATTTACATATTTAGAATATCGACATAGTACATTTTTGCTGTTCAGTCACTCTCTCACGCACGCACTTTCATAACCTCAATCACTCCATACATTCATTCATTCCATTCAGATATTCATTCAGCGAGACAGCCAATCACTGAAACATACGTTTATTTATACAATGTACTTTTTATGTACGGCTTGAATTTCCGTAGAGGCAAGATCTTGGCATCCCCCGGCAGCGCGTTCCATAACCGCGCAGAGCGGCCGTGGAAACCTGTCAGGTAAGCATTGCTACGAGCGAAGGGCGGAACGGGAGTTACACCTCGTCCTCTCCGAACTGAGCGATATGCCAATGACAGTCGGCAAAAGGGGACAATATTAATGGAACCTATAAGGGATTTTTTGAGGAAAATTAGATCAATTTCTTTGGCTGTTGCCTCTATACAAGGAAATTTTGACAAAGGAGAAGGGAAATAACGAGCTATTAGCCTCTCTGCGCGGCGCTGTACATGCTGGAGCTTGTTCATGTTTTCCGCGGTAGTGGGATGCCAAGCAGGTAAGCTGTACGTTAATATCGGACGGACCATGCATATGTAGGCCGTCCTTAAAACTCTAGGTTTACAACCTCTCATGTTTCTGTACAAGAAACCCAGAACTTGGGTGGCCTTACATCTTGCCTCTTCACTTTGAATGTTCCAATTCAGGGTGTCGAAGATTGTTAACCCTAATAACTTTGAGTTTGTGCACTGTGGGATGGCACTGTTTATAATTTTGTATTCATCCTCAATGGGCTTTTTTTTACCTTGTTATTCTTATGTATTTACATTTTGTTACATTTATATTTAAATTATTCACAGAACACCACAGCGAAAAGTTGTCCAGATCTGATTTAAGACAGAGGAAATCTTCTTCACTTTTAATGCGCCTGTATAGCACGGTGTCATCTGCATATAGTGACATTGATGAGGTGACACAGCCATGAAGATCGAGCACATATATAGCGAAGAGAAGAGGTCTGATCACAGAACCCTGAATCACTCCAGAAGTAACTTGAACAGCCTGTGATCGACCTCCTCCGTAAACCACACACTGCGTTCGACCCTCTAGGAATAACCTCGCCCATGCCAGTAAGCTACCCCGTCTGTTAAGCTGCTGTAGCTTTAACAAAAGTCTTTCATGAGACACTTGATCGAAGACCTTAGCCCAATCCAGTGCGATGCTGTCTACTTGTTTCACTTCTGGCTGATTCAAGTAGAACTGAAACTCATCAATGACTTTTGTCAATAGAGTAGTGCAAGAACGACCCGGAAGAAAACCGTGCTGATTTGGGTCGAGCAGATTGTTCTCCTGCAGGAATTCCAGCACACTGTTTGCTACTAGCCGCTCCATACCCTTAAAGATTATAGATGTTAGACACACCGGTCTGTAATTTGCAACATCTTCTCTGTCACCTTACTTATAGATTGGCACCACATTAGCACATTTCCACCCATATGGCACAAAACCTTGGTTGATTGACACGTTGAATAACGCACACAGAGAGGGCACTAATGCTTCCGCACACTGCAGCAAGATCCACCCGGGAACATCATCTGGGCCGGTCGCCGCATGTGGTCGAATCTTCCGCAGGCTCTGAATCACCTCAGTTGTTGTGAAGAACAGGCTGGAGAATGGGAGGGGTGGAAGTGATGACCTTGGCAGATGCGGGTTCATGGTCATATCCGGCTTAGAAAAGTTCTGCTTGAAACTGTCACTGAAGGCTGTTGCAATATCTTGCGGTGCACCGTTACAATGAAAGGAGGCTGGCGCTGCGGTGCAACTTCTTCTGGACAAGAATTTCCACATTTCACAGGTGCTGCTTATTTTGTGAATATAATTGTCGTATGTTTCGCGAATTAATTTCTTTGTTTGGTTCCTGATGTTCTTCTATTTTTCCCACATGATGTCAGTTGAGCAACTTTTCCATTTCTTGTATAAAATGTTTCTTTTCCTAATCAATTTAATGACTTCCTTCGTCACCCAAGGAGAATTTTTCTTCACACTAATGGTTACTTTCGGTATAACTATATCCACTCATTCAAAGAAGCAATTTCGCCAGGCGTGCCACACTGAGTTCATGTCACTGGTGTCCAGAATACATGGGGTGGGAAGGTGTTTGAGGAATAAAGATGATAACAGTTTCCAGTCTGCCTTTTTGTAATTGTATACCGTCCTTACTGTGCTCTTGCTGCGTAGTTTGTTGTAATTCAATGTGGTAAAGATGGCTGCGTGATCACTGAAACCGGGGATGACTTCAGCTTCCTGTACGGAGGAAGGAAGGCTTGTGAGGAATAGGTCTATTGTGGAGCGTGTAGTTTGTGTGATACGAGTTGCTTCGGTTATTAATTGCTCAAGGAATAAGTCGTAGAATGCAGTAAGGAACTCATTAGCTATGGGATCTTTGGGAGTGGGAGGAGAAATTTGCCAGTCTATTTCTAAATTAAAATCACCTGTTATGTAAATGGCCTTGTGCTGGATGTATTGTACACGACGGAGGGACTCCAAAAGTTCATCATTGATGTGCCGAGTTGAATTTGGAGCTTGGTATACAGAGCCTATAAGAGATGTATTGTTCGCACACGTGAATTCCCCCCACACAGCCTCAGCATCAGTTTCAAGCTCCCGTTGGCGAACAGGCCTTAACTCAGGTTTCATGGCTATCAGTACCCCTCCCCCTAATGCCCAGGTCCGGTCTTTGCGGAACATGGTGTAAGTTTCCGGAAATATTTCTGGATCGTTAGAGGATTCCTTCAGCCATGTCTCCCCTGAGCACACAATTGATGGATTAAGTGCTATGAGACAAGAACGCAGGACCGGTTGTTTGGAGGGACACGTTACACTTCGGGCATTGAAGGAAAAAATGGACAATGCCTTGCCATCCGAGGGTGTTACTGTAACTGTGTTTACTTCGTTCCACGTTGAGCATACAAATGTAACAGTTTGACTGGCCCTCACTGCACTTTGAAATATTTACTCTGCCTAAGATATGTTGTTTTAATGGGCGCCAAGACCTCAACGCAATGTTGAAATCTAAATTTGTATTTAACAACACCTAGCTCTGGTAAAACACCTTCAAGAATCTATTCACTCAGATCGTGGTATGATTTGATCATTAACCCAACAAACAATTGTATCAGGAGAAGGAATTGGTCTATATCTAATGCTACCTACTGAAAGCAAAGATTGCATGGTTAAAAGAAATGAATTTACTATATAAAACAAGTTTTGCAAAATTAAAAATAATAATAATAAGTTTAAAATTTAAATTGGAGCTTTGCGATTTGAATATTACCGCTAGAAAATTACGTGAAAACGGATTCGGATAAATTACTGATTTTATTCTTATTCCCAAGCTATGAAGTTACTGAATACTGAATATAAAACAAAGAGAAACGAGAGATTGCGTATTTCTGCGTCATTCGCGCTTACCACTGGAAATTGCCGAAGCATTTCCCTCGTACTGGATGATGAAGAGAGCTTCCCACTATCTCCTGGACGTCGTCATCTTCTTCGTTAGTTGATGATATCCTGGTAGATTTGATAACTTTATGGTCCGAACATCGGAGCCAAACACTCGTACAACCACACTCGTTAAGTTCTACACAGATTGTCCCTCACTCCACTGAACATCGGAGCCACTCGCACGCGCAACCATACTGGTCATGTCTTACACAAAAAAGTCCTCGCTCCACGGCGCGCCAAACGATATATGCCCTCGTCGGCTCCCCACTACGTGCCGACTTCCACCTTACGTGGTCTCCACTGATTGGCTGTGCCACCCCGCTACTCCCCTCCTTAGGCTCAATACACACGGCGCGCGGAGGATGTCGTTTGCCGTTCCAGATTATTTCACCTTTTCTTCACGCTGCAACCCAGGCTTGCGACATACTTCTTGACAAGAATAAGCCTGTATCTGAATTCCCAATGAGTCATCTCTCTCATAATACCCTAACTGACAAAACTCCGTAAAATTCCGTAATCATATAATTTTCTCTGATAGTGTTGTTCATAATAATTTGCTTGATAGTGTTTTCTATGACATAGAAAACCTATCCGTATGCTTATAATATTATAAAATGCTCCAAAAAATACCTTAATAATAATAATAATAAATTAATAATAATAATAAATTAACATGAAAAATTCTCTTGGCTGAACAATTTGCCGCGTAAATAAATATAGAATGGCTTCCTACTGACTTATGCCAGTGGAGAAAAATCCCTCGAAAAACACGTTACATATTCGCCTCGGATCATCGGATGATTTACCGTGACGACGGACCATTATCCGATTATCCCAGACACGTTAATAAACCCCATCCAAAATACATATTACATAAATGAAATCCCCCTAAATTACATATATATACACTCATAATTTTTCTTTACGCACTTTGCGTGAAAGTTTGTTGTCACTATAGTTTGCACTTTGCAACCAGTCCAATGTTTTCCTTATATAGAACAATGTTCCACGGATATTTCCGCCTCTCAAATTTCTCTATGTTGGAAAAATTGACATAAATAATGTGTGAGCACTATGTATATAAGATGTCACATCACACGCATCAAGGTTGTTCTGATATGTGTATATCACCATAGAACTTCCTAATTTCACTGGAGGTTCCTTCCTTATGGTGAAATTTAATCTCATTTATCACTGAGCACACGATCACACTATTGTGGCAGCGCATCGTGACCATAATACTTAATCTCTCTTTATAATAGACGATATTAATATTGTCTTCTGAAAAAAAAAACAGTAAATGCGCATTACATATAACACCAAATATTTCTGTGCCGTAATCGCCCTGTCTTCTTAAGTTCCCGTAGATCATATTCTACTTAATACTAGTTCTCAACTCAGACCAGTTCTCCTCACTCAAATAATACCATTGTACAAATTACCTTAAATTACAAACTTACAAATCTTACATGGCGAGGCCGTAAACAGAAATCACGTGTGCTGTTATGTATGAGTTTCACGAAGGACTGTCTCACCTTCTGATGGCCCATCTTTTGTCTCGTGGACGCCTTAAGCAAAAATACCCTGTTGAAGCGCTCACCCATCTCTAGGAGACAAATGGGAATTCACCAGCGCTACCAAATTCTGGCCTTGGTGTATCGAGACATTGTAGTGCTCAAGAGCATCCGACAATCCCGTCATATTTCCCTGTACCTTAAAAACTCTCAATTACTTACATACTACCCCCCTGTGTGACTTCTGATACGCCTGCCTGGAAGACCAGATCTTCCTCGCACAAATACCACACTTACACATTTGATAGGCTGGCTCGCCAGCTAAACACACTTACTTTATGACACATACTTTCGTAGACTATGTATATTATTCGTCCCGTATAATCTGTTTCCCTTACTATCCTCCAGCACATATGCTGTTTTGCCAATACGTTTGGATACTATAAATGGGCCCTCGTAGAGATAAAAAGAACTTGGACATGACTTTCTCTAGCTTATTTGACTGTTTCGGCATTCTAAGTAAGACTCTGTCTCCCGGCTCGAATAGGTCAAATTTAGTTTCTTTTTGTTGGCGAATTCTCTTTTGTGCTGACTTAGATAAATTCTGTTTCGCCAACTGGACAATGTAATCCATCCCCGGTTCCTTACCCTCATTTAAACCCAACACCTTCGCTAGTTCATTTTTGGTCTCTTTCCGAAGTGAACTTCGTATGGCGTCAATTTCGTGCTCTCATGCTGGACAGAATTCAGCCAAGTCTCGACCTTAGGAAGATGTCCAACCCAGGCCGTATGCTTGTCATGCACTAGAGTCCGAAAAAGACGAGCCACTTCCCTTAATGGACGCTCTGCAGAATTACCCTGAGGGTACCTTACAGAGGAATGAACGTGTGTTATACCAGCTTCCTGCATACTGGTTTTCCATTTCTTTGCAGTAAACTGTGGTCCACTGTCAGATAGTATCCTGAGAGGAAGGCCAAACTCAGGTACATACTTATTAATGATCAGACGGCTACACGCTAGTCCCGTGGCTTTCCTTAGCGGATATAGCTTGACATACTTACTAAAAGCGTCAATAACTATAAAAATGTACTCGTAGCCGTACTGTCCTTTAACGATCGGGCCAAATAAATCCACACACAGTAGTTCGCCGGGACTACTTATGAGAACTGCAGATCACTTCCCCACTAAATATTTAACTGGATATTTACTCCTTTGACAGGTGTCACACTTAGCTAAAATCCTCCTAACATCCCTTCCCATTTTACTCCAAATGAAGTCACGACCAATTTCATAGAAGACCTTGGCAGCACCAAAGTGTCCTAATTCCCTATGAATGAACCAAATTAGCTCCTCTTGCAAAGTGGCAGGAACACATATTGTCCACCGATTATTCCTACATTTCCGTGCAAAAAGCCCATCCTGCATCTTGTACGTGAACCTCCTACTTTCACATACTCTTCGTCACCTATTTCCAACCTAGCCAGTGGCTCCCTTAACTTAACGTCATCACGTTGCTCCACTAGCATATTTCTCAGTGTCTGTAACGATGCCCTGTTGCTACTGTCCACACATGCACATATTAAAATACCGTCCTCTGCTTTAACCACAGGATAATCCCTACATTAATTAGTGTCCCTCGATAGCATGTCTGCAAGAATGTTATCTTTACCTTTAATATATTTTACTGTGAATTCGTATTCCTGCAGAGCAAGAATCCACCTACTAACTCTGTTAGAACTGAGTTTACAAGTCCTCATATACAGTAATGCGTGGTGATCTGTATGGATCTCAAATTTCCCCCCTACTAAATACATTCTAAATTTCCCTAAACTGAAAACAATACCTAAAAGCTCTAACTCAGTAATCGTGTATCTTTTCTCTGCTGCTGTCAGTCCTCGCGAGGCTAAAGATACAATTCACAGATTACCCTCATCATCTTTCTGACATAATACTCTAGCAATGCCTATATGTGAAGCATCTGTCATAACCATATATTCCTTATCTTTCAAAGGATATTTCAGCACTACAGCTTTCTCAAAACCTTCCTTCAGCGCTCTAAAAGCCTGATCATGCTTGGACTCCCATCTCCACCGAGTCCCACTTTTAAGCAATTCCCTGAATGGTTCTACCAACCCTGAGTATTTAAGAACGAACCTCCTGAAAAAGTTGCAAATTCCCAGTTTTTTTTAACTGTTTAACATTCTGTGGCACCTCCGCGTTAAGTATCTTATTAACCCTACTTTCCTCTGGTGTAACACCTCTACTCGACACTCTATGACCTAAAAATGTCACTTCGGACTGACAGAATGACGACTTAGACAGCTTCAAAGTGAAACCTGCCTGATCTAACTTCAGAAAAACTATATCTAAATGGCGTAGATGCTCCTCAAAACTGCGTGAACTAATTACCATATCATCTATGTAAATGGTTACAAATTCTCCTGTGTCATCCCCTAATGCGATGTTTAAAGCCCTAATTAAAGCTGCTGAACTACTCTTTAACCCATAAGGTGTTCTACAAAATTGATAAAGGTTATATTTATGACTAAAAGCTGTAAATGGTCTATCTTCGTACATAAGTGGCACTTGCCAAAAACTGGAACTCAAATCTACACAATTGAAATACTTCTTCCCCTCAAATGTTTGCATTAATTCCTCTATTGACATAGATTTCAGCTGATCTGAACTAATTCTACTGTTAACCAAACGAGCGTCTAAACAAATACGAACCGTGCCGTCGGCCTTGGGTACCGTGATCAAAGAATTAACATATGGACTGTTAGAGTGCGCAATAATCCCATCTTCAAGCATCTGATTAATTTGTGCCTCAACTGCACTCTGATAAGCGAAAGGTACAGGATATCTATGTCCTGTGAATACTGACCTATCAATAACGTTCAATGAATGTGTATAGCAATTGACAATACCAATGCGATCCTCAAAAACTCTCCTATTACACAATAACACATCCTAGAGCCGAACACATTGTTCCACCTCTATATATCCCTGAAATGCAGCATCACGTAACGAGTCCTCTAGATTACCGTTCGTAATCACACTGCCCACAAAACATGGAGAACCCCGCTCTACGGCTGGCGATATCTCATTTAAAGTACAAATCACACCTACAATACTACTTCTCTGAATTTGGTCATTGAACGCTACTTCTACTTCAGCATCTCCCCATTTAAATTTCAAACTCCCTACATCATAACATAAGTTACCAGACACTTTACTTTGCCACTCTGAACCCAAGATAACACTGAATACTAAATTTGGAATTACAAGGCAAATCTGCTTCTCTACATGATTATTAATTTTAACGTCTACTAAAACTTGCTTAGAAATTACTTTAGACCTCTTCCCAACAGCTGTGATAACAAAAGTGCTTTTAATTGGCATCTCCTCAAAATTTACTCCAGTTCCTTTCATTTTATCATAAAATGCACTACTTATGCAACTCTTCATACAACCACTATCAATTAAAACATCTGTGTACGCCTCGGACACGTTAAATTTAACTAAGGGGCTCTTACTAACCACTTCCTGAATAATACCTTCATCATTTAGTTCATGTAATAATTCATTTCTTACATTTAGGTCATAGGGTTCCTGTATAATTGTATGGACAGGGCATGCTATAGACTGAGATTCTGACCTTACTTCGCAGCCTGGTTCGCGTTTAAAAGAACCGCTACAGCTGGCTGTAGTACTACTAACTACTGCACTGGTCTGGTTGTTCTGGGCTGTGTTGTCATTGTTTGGCTGTATATTACTACCACTAGGCTGTCCTCTTCCTTGACCCCTATTCTGGTTTTAATTATTGTCATTATAATTTCTCCCTTGATTTCCCCTGAAATCATTATTTCTCCCTTGATTTCCCCTGAAATCATTGTTCCTCCCTTGATACTGATTACCATAGCCATTTCCTCTTTTCTGATTTAGCTGATTATTATTATTATTATTATTTCTATTTTGAGCGTTGGCCCCTTCGCCACCGTTCCCTTGAACTTCCTGATGCCTGGCTTCATTAGGCCTATTATTATTATTACCCTGGTTCCTATTGAAATTGTCCTCATAACCCCCTCTCCCTAGTGCATCAAATGTGCTTAACAAATTTTCTACTTGTGATATTGTCCTTACATTCCGGATACAAGCAGCCTCCTTGATCCTATAGGGAATGTGCCTAAGTAGCAACCTCTCCACATCACTTTCCTCCTTCAAACCATCCAGATATTTACACACTAATACCTGCCCTAAAACGTATTCGGTCATGGTGGAGCTTCCTTTAGGGTTATATTTACCACACACTACTCCCTCACGATGCTGCGACTGAATAACCTCATTCCAGAACTTTTCACAGAATTTCATTTTAAAATCATTAATATCAGTAAACTTGTCTCTGTAGACAGCAAACCAATTCCTCGTTTCCCCCACAAACACTTGTTCTAAAATTTCAACTACCTGGCACCACTCAATACTACCATTTTCCAACCTCTCCCCGAATTTATTTTCTATAGTATTCATGGACTCCATTGGGCACCTCTGTCGATTGCTGAACTTACCCAGTTCTACCTCCCTGTGTGTGCTATTCACAAAAACTGGCCTATTCTGACTATTTTCTTGGCTGATCCTAGCTTTTAATTTTAATTCTAATTCTGCGATTTTCTCCTCAGCCTTCCTCTCAATACTGTTTACTGTTAATTTAATGTTTCCTTCTGATTCTTCTACTTTATCATATAGCTTTGCTTGTTTCTCCTCAATCTTGCTAATGCTCTCTCTATTACTCTCTCTTAAATCATTTACTTCTGCAACTATTTGCGAGTGGACTTTCTCAATTCTACCCCCCAGCTGTTCCTTAACCTCTTTAGTAGCTACCTGAATTTTGTCAATTTCTCCCCCCAATTGCTTTTTTACCTGCTGTGTTTCCTGTTGCACTAGTTCTTTTAAATTTTCAGCCTGCGTACTGATTCTAATTTCTAACTCCTCCTGTACTTTTCCTAATTTTGTGTCTACATCTGCAATAATCTCTTTAGCCTTCTCTTCCATCACCGCCCTGATATCACCTCTAATCAGTTCGAATTTATCACTGATCTCCCTACTGTTTCGTTCTAATTTAGCATTTAAAGTTTCAGTACTCTCTCTATTTTCCCTACTATTTTGTTCTAATTTAGCATTCAAAGTTTCATTACTCTCTCTATTTTCCCTACTATTTTGTTCTAATTTAGCATTTAAAGTTTCATTACTCTCTCTATTTTCCCTACTGTTTTGTTCTAGTTTCGCATTATTTTGCTCGAGTTTAGCGTTGTTTTGTTCCAGTTTAGCATTTAAATCGTCTGTACTTTCTTTATTTTCCCTACTGTTTTGTTCTAGTTTCGCATTATTTTGCTCGAGTTTGGCGTTGTTTTGTTCTAATTTTTTATTTAAGGCATCACTACTAACTTTGTTCTGAAACATGAACTCGAGAAGTAAAGTTTTTAATTCTGGTTGGCCGCCTACACTCCCTGTTTCAGTATCGGGATTTACCTCCGCTACCCCGGTACTACCATCACTCGACATACTGCTCGTATCATCACTCTGCAGGTGATGACCACTACGTAACCTCATCTGTCTTTCTTTCTCATCCCCCATAATGATATACACTGATAAAGACAAATAACCCCCAAAATACAGGCACAGAAATATATACCCTTCTCTTTCCACAAATGTTATTAGGTTTTCAGCCCCAAGTTGGTAGCGACAAATGTAACTGTGTTTACTTCGCTCCACGTTGAGCGTACAAATGTAACAGTTTGACTGGCCCTCACTGCACTTTGAAATATTTACTCTGCCTAAGATATGTTGTTTTAATGGGCGCCAAGACCTCAACGCAATGTTGAAATCTAAATTTGTATTTAACAACACCTAGCTCTGGTAAAACACCTTCAAGAATCTATTCACTCAGATCGTGGTATGATTTGATCATTAACCCAACAAACAATTGTATCAGGAGAAGGAATTGGTCTATATCTAATGCTACCTACTGAAAGCAAAGATTGCATGGTTAAAAGAAATGAATTTATTATATAAAATAAGTTTTGCAAAATTAAAAATAATAATAAGTTTAAAATTTAAATTGGAGCTTTGCGATTTGAATATTACCGCTAGAAAATTACGTGAAAACGGATTCGGATAAATTACTGATTTTATTCTTATTCCCAAGCTATGAAGTTACTGAATACTGAATATAAAACAAAGAGAAACGAGAGATTGCGTATTTCTGCGTCATTCGCGCTTACCACTGGAAATTGCCGAAGCATTTTCCTCGTACTGGATGATGAAGAGAGCTTCCCACTGTCTCCTGGACGTCGTCATCTTCTTCGTTAGTTGATGATATCCTGGTAGATTTGATAACTTTATGGTCCGAACATCGGAGCCAAACACTCGTACAACCACACTCGTTAAGTTCTACACAAATTGTCCCTCACTCCACTGAACATCGGAGCCACTCGCACGCGCAACCATACTGGTCATGTCTTACACAAAAAAGTCCTCGCTCCACGGCGCGCCAAACGATATATGCCCTCGTCGGCTCCCCAATCCGTGCCGACTTCCACCTTACGTGGTCTCCACTGATTGGCTGTGCCACCCCGCTACTCCCCTCCTTAGGCTCAATACACACGGCGCGCGGAGGATGTCGTTTTCCGTTCCAGATTATTTCACCTTTTCTTCACGCTGCAACCCAGGCTTGCGACATACTTCTTGACAAGAATAAGCCTGTATCTGAATTCCCAATGCGTCATCTCTCCCATAATACCCTAACTGACAAAACTCCGTAAAATTCCGTAATCACATAATTTTCTCTGATAATGTCGTTCGTAATAATTTGCTTGATAGTGTTTTCTATGACATAGAAAACCTATCCGTATGCTTATAATATTATAAAATGCTCCAAAAATACCTTAATAATAATAATAAATTAATAATAATAATAATAAATTAACATGAAAAATTCTCTTGGCTGAACAATGTGCGCGTAAAGAAATATAGAATGGCTTCCTACTGACTTATGCCAGTGGCGTAAAATCCCTCGAAAAACACGTTACATTACGTCACTATCTACACTATTTGCACTCTGTGTCGACGTGTTAAAAATGAGTTAGAGAACTGGGGTAAAGAACAGTTCCAACATAGCCACGATTGTTTCCCAGAGGTGATTATTTTGTGTTTTGAAGCACTGACTTTTGCGTGCGCTTGAGAGAGGCAAGATGTACATGTCACAAATAACTGATTCACACGACCCTTCGAATCACAAATTATACACACCTGATTCGGTCCTGAGTTAATCTCCACATCACCACTGAGAGCCACAGACAGCACCACGAGGTGTAATAATGTAGCGGGTGGTCTGGCAACACCGCGCAACGCTGGGCATCCTCTGCCTGCTGCCGTGACTATCAGCCCCTCGCTTCGACACCATGTGAGAGAAGATATATAGAGTTTGCATACTACCATGAGGTGTTCCTTCAGGTCCGAGTTCACACACGAGTCTTCAATTGTTATAGAATGATCTAGGATCTTTTCCGAGTCATCCACTGAGCTTCTTACTAGGTAGAACACGAGGAAAAGTTGGAGCACTCTAACAGCTACACACCTGCTGGCCGCCATCTTGTTCTTTTTTCCTTTCAGTGTTCAGTCAAGTCTGCAGGCCTCGAACCGAACTGGGCAAGTCCATGGTCTCCTATTTGTTGTTAATATGGCTGTCTCATGCCCTTCTACACCTTAACTAACCAACTAACTAACTAACTAATGCCTTGGCTCTACAGCCCACTGAAGGCCTTGGTCTACTAAGCGACCGTTGCTCAGCCATTCGGCCCCGAGATTGTCCTTTCATTTTTCTTTGGGCCAAGGCTTTATCGTTTGCCCAGTACCCCGAATTCGTTTCCTATGCTGTTCATTCCTCGCTTCAGTCCTCCTCGCTTCAGTCCATGTTTTGCCAGTTCGTAGTTTTGGCTTTTCTTGGAAACCATGGTGTTTTTGCAGTTTCGTCTAGAGTGAAGCACGTTTCTGGATATCTTCCCTTGTTATTCCCACTTCACGTAGGCATTTTCTCTACCTCGGCGAACCATGCCTGATAAGTTGTTTTGTTAAGAAAACAGCTGAAGTTCCTAATAATAATAATAATAATAATAATAATAATAATAATTTATGTATTCTTATCACAAGCAAACACCGTACAATGGTCATAAAAGTTATGGTGGTGGTGTTGGCGATGATGATGATGATGGATAGGCCTATAGGCTACATTAATTTTCTATTGCAATTTTGAAAGGCATTCTAACATAGTGTTCATAATGTATAGTCGATACTTTTTTTTTTTTGCAATTTTGTCTGTCTTATTTCGGTTTAATTTGATTTAAATAAATCAAAATTCTACTACCCCGTTTGTTCTGAAACTTTTATGTATTAATTTATAGATGGCCAGACGTTTTCTTCGCTTTTCTTTACTTCCATACGTGTCGTTGGAGCTCACAAACAGCATTATTAGCCTACTTTCGATTTTTGAAAAAAAAAAAACTAGACTAAGTCTATAAGCCCTACGTAGGGCCAAAAATTGTGTGTCTGTGTGTGTGTTAGTGTGTGAGTATTCTGTATTCTGTATTCTGCATTCTCTCCCCTCCCCCCGCCCCCCTATAAATTCAAACACGACGAAACCGAATTGAACGAACTTTGGTACAGCGGTAGCACTAGCAAAGGGCACCTCAGTGTCATGTTTTATAATGCCACCATCTTTTCCAAAAAGTTAATGGCGCCACTCAAATGGTCAAACCTTAAAATTAAATTACGGCCAAATTAATCATCGGATCTTTACCAAATTTAGTAAAAAACATACCTTCATATGGGACGCGTCTTGTGCCCAAACTACAAGGTCATCAGCCGTACCATTTCAGGATGGCGGCTTGGTGAATTATGCAAACTCAATAATCCATAAAATGGAACCCACCAGTTTCAATTATCGTTGAAACTGTTCTAAAGGACGTGGCCCGTTATATTGTAATATTATAGTGCAGAAGTGACTTTAATAAGCTGAACCGTCTCGGTTACAAGACAAGATGGCAGGTGATCTCTCGTTCTGACCTATATTTCACTAATTTGAGTATGCTGCATGCAATATAGCCTACTGATAGAAATAATATGAACTATGTATGAAATGGGTTATAATGGATATATACTCCAGTGAAGAAATCGTTTAGTCAAAGTCATTATTGGCTAACATGTTGTATGTAAATAAATTGATAACGTTTAACTTGAGGGGATATGTTTGGCTCTGTGGTTAGAGCTTTGGGGGCGTGGTGATACAGTAGTCAGCAGTTGGCCTCTCACCACGGTGGACCAAGCCCAATTCCCGGTCAATTCATGTGATAGTTTCAAAGTGAAATGCCATGTCCTGTGGTTCAGATTCTACGTAAAAAGGAGGTCCCGTGGCTCATGATCGCGATATTAATGGTCACGTAAAACTACAAACTTCCTTCATTGTTTGGCACATGATTAGAAATATTACTTCGATGGTTTGAGCACGTTTGTAAACAATATTAGTTTTAATGAAATCCTTAAATGACTAATGGAAACAATGTCTACCCTTCAAAGACACGGACTAACGTTAGTTTACACTTTCATCTAATTTTGGTATTTCGCCTAGTCGAACAGGGAGCATTGCACGGCATGGCAAACAGAATGGAGCAATAGGTTGTGGAAGTTGGCGATGTGTTATCGCCCGACCCCCGGTAAAACTAACAACATGTCAAGTGAGCCGTCAAGTAGGTGACATCGGTCAACCAAACTGGCCCATACATTTACCTACTCTTCCGGGCAAACTGAACTGTATCATTGTCTCACTGTGACAGGCGTACTGCAGTAACACACGGTGGCGCTGAATTAATGAAGAGCTGTTGTTGATCTGAGAGAAAACACACCCATACGTGTAGAGGTGAATAAAGTTTACAGCAGGGATGGAATATTGAGCGAGTTAACATTTTAGCATAAAATAATCTACGTTGATCAAGAGAGTTAAGCATACCTCCTTTTTGCAGTTTACTCACCAATATCGAATATTTATGTTTCATTTATTGATGATGATGATGATAATTGTTGTTTTAAAGGCGCTAACATCTAGGTTATCGGCCCCTGATGGTTTGGGTGATCGTGAACATGATAATGAAATGGAAACTATAACTAAAACTAACTACAAACTTATATAGGCTACTAGAAGAAGAAATGGAATACAAAAGGAGAATAAGACAAATAAAGGACAGGAGGAAAATAAATGCCCTCAACCCTCGAAGAATGCGGATTGAGGGACTTGGAAGTAATGAGAGCCATGAAAGGCAGATAGGAAAGTGAAAGAGGAGGAGGTCCGCCCTAGAGGTAATGGAAAAAAGGGGAGAAACCGGACCCAGCTCAGGAATCCCTCAGTGTTCGCGTCACCCCAATATCTGCAGGCCAAATGGCTGGTCGCTACTTTCATGGGCTGTAGTGCCAGGGGTTATATATTAACTATTGGTAGTTTTATTTAATATAATTTAGATTTCAATATGGATGAACTAGAATTCATACGCCTAGACGCCTAGGGGCGGAACTATGAGGTCATCTGCCCCAATAAAGCACTTAAACAATAATCTTCATATAATAGTACATAAGTCTAAGGCCTACATATAAAAATCCAACATGGTGACCTCCGAAATATTTAGACGGTTCTCGATATCTACTTATCTATTACAGCAATCAAACAGAAAATGTGTATGTTGATAGAGGCAATTAATATAAGTAGGATATATGAAAATAGGCTTTTGAGTTCTTCACAGAACAACTTGTTTTTCTTTTGTTTTTGTTCTTTTCAATATTTTACAATGGTAACGAACCTCGAAGAGCTAGCAGGTTTCTCAGAAAACCCATCAGATAACTCGTTAGGTGAAAGGCAATGTCGAAGGTCCAACATCAATTCCGCCCGATTTTGCTCAATTCCACCCGGTCCTCCAAGGGACCCAAAAATAAGTTCCTCAACTCCGCTCAGGCTTTGACAAGGGGTCGGCAAAGGGGTTATCCCTCATGACGTAAACAAACATGTTTCTCACACAATAGTTAGGGAATGAAAAGAGTTTCATCTAATGTTTTTTGTATAGTTTGAAATGAAGTAAAGATTTATGTGATTTTAAGATGCTAACTTTTCTTATTTTATTCAATTCCCTGTCCATATTTTTATTTAACAACAGTGATTAATATCTAGCTCTTTGTATTATGTTTATATCTGATTTAACGATTGAGCGGACTTGGTGGTGGTGATTTTAAATTAATCATAATATTCTTTTCCATAAGTCTGTCAAGTTTTTTTTTTTTTTTTTTTTTTTTTCTACTCATGCGCTGCATAAGGTGTTTGACACGGCCCTTGGTATGCGAGCAGGAGGGTTATGACATTTGTTTACGTCATTGGGGAAAAGCCTGGGCGGAGTTGAGGAACTCATTTCTGGGTTCCTTGGAGGACCGGGTGGAATTGAGGTAACCCTGGCTACCTGACTGGAATTCCCGGGTGGAATTGATGCCCGCCCATGTCGAAGTCTTTAGTAGCCAGGGTTAATCAAAATGCATTATCAATACAAAAGTGACAAACGAAATCCCTGGAAATACAGAACACAAAATTGATCGAAATTAATGCTTTTCAGAAGGTCAATACGATTATACTCAATTGTAATGGGTGTTAATAAAGTTTAATGTTATTAAAATTAATAATATTAATACATGTGTTTATTAATCTCATGTAAATGATATTCAGATTTAGAGAAACGCCCAATTACAATTGAGTATGATCGTATTGACCTACTGAAAACCATTAATACCTATATTGAAAAATGGCTTCCAACACATTAATAACACAAAATTGAGTTTTAAAAGAAATTTGGAAACACCAGCGGTTTTGGTGGCGAAGTTGGTAGCATGCTGAACTGCTATGCCCAAGATTACGGATTTTTAGCCTTTTTTTCAATTTTGAAAAAATAGGCTCATGAGATCACCTTTTGTCCGTGTGTGTGTGCGCGCGCGTGTGTGTGTGTGTGTGTGAGAGAGAGAGAGAGAGAGAGGAGTGTGTGTGTGTGGGTGTGTCCCTAATAACTTCTAAGCGGCTGGAGCTATTTCAATCAAACTCGGTAAGTACATAGCACTATTCCGGATGACCCCGACCGTGCTCTTCAAATTTTGTTACGTCTCACCAATCCAACATGGCGGTTGTGCGAAATATTTCACCAGCATTCAATATCTCCGAAATTATTCCCGATATCACCCTGGAATTTTTTACGGTGATAAAGGGAGCTACTAGAAGTTCACCTATGTGACTTTTGAAAAACTGGTAACTACAAAACCATCATGGCGGCCACACGAATTTGCGACTTTTAAATAGACGTTTCTCGCGATTTAACCAACCAAACGCAATAAAACGTGGTACAGTATATGTTTATACACATTGTAATCACCGACATCTAGCATGGGTCAATTGTTTACATAACCAGAAGATGGCGGATGTGCAAAATATTTCTCCGACATTCTATATCTCTGAAAGTATTAGCGGTATCACCCTGAAATTTTGCACGGAGATAAAGGGCACTACTGGAAGTTCATCTATAAGACCTTCAAAAACCGGTTAACTACAAAACGAACATGGCGGCCAAGCGAATTTGAAAATTTTAAATAGACCTTTCTCGCGATTTAATGTTCCAACCGCAATGAAATCTGGTACAGGAAATGTTTATTCATATTGTAATACACTGGTATCTAATTGAGTTCAATTGTTTACATAACCTCAAGATGGCGGCTGTGCGAATTTTAAAATTAAGTTTTTATTTCTTCTGTCGTTATCATGCGATCGATGTGAAAGTTTGAATATTGAACCTATGCAATAATTTTCCTTTAATGGTACATGACGCTATGGCCTATACATTTAACAATCCAACATGGCGACCCTC
Source organism: Meconema thalassinum (assembly GCA_946902985.2). NCBI lineage: Eukaryota > Metazoa > Arthropoda > Insecta > Orthoptera > Tettigoniidae > Meconema > Meconema thalassinum. The sequence continues at coordinate 163,600,853 of OX336393.1, read as the reverse complement.
CGAAATATTTAGACTGCTCTGGATATCTAAGAATCTATTATAGCAATCAAACTGATTTTTTATGTTCATATGGGCTATGAACTTAAGTTTACCTATAGGACTTTAAATAACCTGGTGATCACAAATCCAACATGGCGGCGACGCGAAGTATAAATATTCACAAGGACGTTTCTCGCAATTTAACCATCCGAGTGCAGTGAAACTTGGTACAGTAAATCCGTATACGAATGTTAATCCACTGACATCTAATTTATTTCAATTGTTTCCATAACCACAAGATGGCAGCTGTGCGAAATTTTAAAATCTCCTTGTTACTTCTTGTGTCCTAATCATGCGATTGAAGTTTTAATGCTACATGTACACAATAATCTTCATGTAACAGTACATAACTCTAGGACCTACATATATAAAATCCAACATGGTGACCCTCCGAAATATTTAGTCGGTTCTCGATATCTACGAATCAATTACAGCCATCAAACATACATTTTGTATGTTGATAGAGGCAATGGACATAAGTAGGATACATGAAAATTGGCTGTAAGTTCTTCACGGAACTACTTGTTTCATTATGTCTTCCTTCGGAGGGGAATTAAAGCCGCTGGTCCGATGTTATAGATTCATGGCATGAAAAAGAACCTTCCACTACAATTGGTAGAGTGTAGCTAAATTAGTAGGTTATTTGGCTAGAAACGGTGTCGGTGTCGTCCGGTAGCCAAAGTTGGAACTATTTGAAATGTAACTTGCCTAGTTTTATTCATCTCATCCACATGCGACGGTACTTGTAGCTCTCCCATGGGTGTTTGCATAGAAGCGGCTACAAACTCTGACGAGCCGATGTCCTCGGACACACCCGGCACGAAAGGCCATACGCTAAAAAAAAAATCATACTAATATATAACAAGAAGTTCCGTGAAGAACTATACAGCCTACTTTTCATGCCAATGATTATTCTACAGAATATGAACCTATCTAGAATAATGACGAAATTAAGTTGCTAATATCGAAATTTCCAATTAGTTCGAAATACTGTATACCTGGCATAATGTATCCTAATAGAGCACTACAGTTGGCAGCCCTGATGACTGAATATATTCTTAGTTCCGTCTCTTAAGGTACAAAATACAAAATTTGGTTGAAGTCCAATGAATAGCATGGACGTTACATGCAGTTAAACATTGGATCTAACAGCGCGCGTAAAATCATGTTGGCAACAATGTCATGCATGTATTGGTCAGAAATAATCTGAAATAATATGATCTATTGTTGTGCCAATTTTGAATGAAATCTATTAGTTAGTATAGAAGTTACATGCATTTTAAAATTGGACCTATCAGCAGGCTTAGAATCATGTTGGCAGCACTGACGTATATTAGTTACTCCAAATTCGTCTAGAATTCCAGGTACTATACGTGTGCAAAGTTTATAGCTATTGGCTTGCATACTTTCTGATATATTGATATTAGGGTAACAAAAATAGGGACAGCACATATTAACAGTTGGCAGCACTGGTTGCTCCTTAGAATACGCATAGTCATATCTGTTATGGTACACATAGCACATACGAAATTTGGTTGAAATCCAAATGATAGTATGGAAGTTACATGTATTTAAAGTTGGACCTGTCAGCAGGCTTAGAATCATGTTGGTAGCACTGACATATATAAGTTACTCCAAATTAATATAGAATGTCAGGGACTATACGTGTGCATAGTTTAAAGCTGTCGGCTTGCATACTTTCTGATATCTTGGTATTTGGATAAAATAAATTAGGAGCATTTATTAACAGTTGGCAGCCCTGGTAGGTCTTAAGAATACGCTCAGTCATATCTGGTTATGTACACATACAACATACGAAATTTGGTTGAATTCCAATTGATAGTATAGAAGTTATATGCATTTAAAAATTGGACCTATCAGGAGGCTTATAATCATTTTGGCAACACTGCCATGTTTAGCGTCCTGGAAATTAAACTGAAATATTATGATCTGTACGTGTGCCAATTTTGAAATAGCTCCCATTCATACTTTCCAAGATATCCAACATGGAGCTCAAATTTCAATTGCGATTTTTTAGCGGTTGGTAGCACTGACATCATTTTCAAATATGGCCGTGAGATATTCAGGTATAGATCTTTACTCCTACCAAATTTTGTTTCGATTGCTGCAGCCGTTTAGGAGTTGATAGGGGGGGACACACACACAGCCAGCCAGACAGACAGAAGGACAGACAGACAGACAGACAGACACACATTTGCCCGATCTCATAAGTCTACTTTTTCCTCATTTTTGCAATATGTGAAAAGTAGGCTAAAAATGAGATGGTGTGTGTCTGTCTTTCTGTCTGTCTGTCTGTGTGTTACTCAATAACGCAAGAACCACTGGTCCGATTTAAATGAAATTTTGCATGGATGTAGCTGATTTACCAGGTTTACATATAGGATACTTTTGATTTCGAAATTTTGCACTATTAAAAAATGGCGACCATTTTAGTGACGTCACTACACCCTTTGGTTTCAAAATTTCATATTTCCATGTCAAATAAAAAGAGAACAGTAGGAAATAGCAAACTTTTAATGGCACATTCGTGCTTGGAATTTCATTTCCTATCCCAAAGGTCCTTATCACTTTTCGTGTATCTCCAACGGTTAGCGAGTAAAACAGACATTTGTGACGTCACTACACCCTTTGGTTTCAAAACTTCATCATTCCATTTCAAATAAAAAGAGAACGCTAAGAAATAGCACACTTTTGATGGCATGCATGAGCTTTAACATTTAATTTTCTATCCGAAAGGTCCTTATCACTTTTCGTATATCTCCAACGGTTAGCGAGTGAAACCTAAATTTGTGCAATAAAACACGGTCAACACCGACCGGTGCAGTATATCTCTCTATATATAACAAGATGTTCAGTAAAGAACATATAGCCTACTTTCTCCTAAATGTATGAGTATAGTTATAACTCGTTGTTATTATCAAAGAGTATAATAGAACTATTCTTTGTTGAAGACCTTAGAAACGATTTACCTCTACCAAACGCCACAACCTAGATAAAAACTGCTACCATCATTGAAGAAAGAAAGAAAGAAAGAAAGAAAGAAAGAAAGAAAGAAAGAAAGAAAGAAAGAAAGATAAGAAGTATATCAAGAATGTTATGGATCTGGAGACATAATCGACCGGACTGGCTGCGTGGCTCAGCGGTAACGTTCTCGCTTGCTGGGCCCTAGGTTGCAGGTTCGTATCCTGGCGCAGTCAGCTGGCATTTGAGGGTGCACAAATGCGAGGGAGCCGTGTCAGTACATTTACTGGCACGTTAAAGATCCCCTTCGGGCCAAAATTCCGGCACCCCGGTGTCTCTAAAACCAGCAGTAGTTAAAAGGGATGTAAAACCAATAACATTATTATTATTATTATTATTTTTATTATTATTATTATTATTATTATTATTATTATTATTATTATTATTATTACATATACGACCTGCCGTGGGCAACATCCAACTTTGAGTTGAGGCATGTCTTTACACGTCTGGTTGTGCATGGCTTTCACAACCCTAATTGAATTAACAAATCTTTCCATGACCCTACAGAGACGTGTGTATACAAACTATGTGGATATTTTCGATTGCTATTTGCCTGAAATAAAAGTAGTAATTAATAACCTGAACTAACACCAACTATGTGAAATCGTTTTGTTCTTTACTTCAAATAACATTTTCAAGTAACGCAAAATGGGCTGTTATAACCCTTTAAAATAAAAAGTAAAAATGTATCGTAGTATCATCTTGTCATTCTTCAAATTCGATGCGCATAGAATGCCAATGGTGTAGTAATCAATGGAGCCCCACGTAGACTAGTCGTGACATCTAGTGGTGGAATATCGAACAATATAATCCTAACAGAGCGAGTGCATTCTAGCGGCCAGAAGAAGAAACTTTTCAATAAAATCTGGAAGTTACCTTTTTGGCAGCTAGATGTCTCGAGTAAATCTGCTGGCGAATTATGTTTTAATTAAATATATATTTTACACCATAATATGCACAATATAACGCTTAATTTTAAAACATCTGAGTCATTACAAAACAATAAACATATAACATTTCAAGCAAAAAACCTAGCTCTGATCGGGTTTGAACCATAGGTATTTGAGCGATAGGCTAACGCTCTACCACTGAGCTAATTGTGTCAACGAATATCGTTCTATATAAAATGACTTACATAGAACTTGTTAGCAAATAATGATTTATACTAAACGATTTCATCACTGGAGTATATTATTTATATATAAAGCATTTCATACAAAGTTTATTTATTTTTATCAGTACGCTATATTGCATGCAATACTCAAATTAGTGAAATATAAGTCAGGCACAAGATATCCGCTGCCATCTTGTCTTATTAGTGAATCAGCTCAGCTTTTTAAAATCACGTCTGCACTATAGTATTACAAAATAAACTTTTAATTTCGAACGTGCCTCTTCCTTTAGAACAGTTAAAACGATTCTCGGCTCGATAATCGGAACTGGTGGGTCCCATGATATGGATTATAAAGTTTGCATAATTCGCACGGCCGCCATCCTGAAATGGTATGGTGGACGACCTTGTAGTTTGGTCACAAGACGCATCCTATACGAAGGTATGTTGTTACCAAATTTGGTAGAGATCGGATGATTTGGTTAGTCGTTATTTGATTTTACGTTTTGAACGTTTGAACGGCCGCCATTCAGTTTTAGTAAAGATGGCGGCGATATAAAACATGACACTGAGGTGTCCTTTGCTAGTGCTACCTTTGTACCAAATTTCGTTCAATTCGCATTCACCGTGTTCGAATTGATAGGGGGGGACAGACATTCAGAGTACACACACTCACACACACACAGACACACACACACAGACTCACACACACACATACACACACACACACACACGCACACAGACTCACACACACACATACACACACAAAGACAGACACACTTTTTTCGCCCTGTGTTGATCTCATAAGTCTACTTTCATTTTTTGCAAATATCGAAAGTAGGCTAAAAATGTATCGTAGTATCATCTTGTCATTCTTCAAATTCGATGCGCATAGAAAGCCAATGGTATAGTAATCAATGGAGCCCCACGTAGACTAGTCGTGACATCTAGTGGTGAAATATCGAACAATATAATCCTAACAGAGCGAGTGCATTCTAGCGGCCAGAAGAAGAAACTTTTCAATAAAATCTGGAAGTTAATAAGTAGGTCGACGTGCAGTTACCTTTTTGGCAGCTAGATGTCTCGAGTAAATCTGCTGGCGTATTATGTTTTAATTAAATATATATTTTACACCATAATATGCACAATATAACGCTTAATTTTAAAACATCTGAGTCATTACAAAACAATAAACATATAACATTTCAAGCAAAAAACTTAGCCCTGATCGGGTTTGAACCATAGGCATTTGAGCGATAGGCTAACGCTCTACCACTGAGCTAATTGTGTCAACGAATATCGTTCTATATAAAATGACTTACATAGAACTTGTTAGCAAACAATGATTTATACTAAACGATTTCATCACTGGAGTATATTATTTATATATAAAGCATTTCATACAAAGTTTATTTATTTTTTATCAGTACGCTATACTGCATGCAATACTCAAATTAGTGAAATATAAGTCATGCACAAGATATCCGCTGCCATCTTGTCTTATTACTGAATCGGCTCAGCTTTTTAAAATCACGTCTGCACTATAGTATTACAAAATAAACTTTTAATTTCGAACGTGCCTCTTCCTTTAGAACAGTTAAAACGATTCTCGGCTCGATAATCGGAACTGGTGGGTCCCATGATATGGATTATAAAGTTTGCATAATTCGCACGGCCGCCATCCTGAAATGGTATGGCGGACGACCTTGTAGTTTGGTCACAAGACGCATCCTATACGAAGGTATGTTGTTTCCAAATTTGGTAGAGATCGGATGATTTGGTTAGTCGTTATTTGATTTTACGTTTTGAACGTTTGAGTGGCCGCCATTCAGTTTTAGTAAAGATGGCGGCGATATAAAACATGACACTGAGGTGTCCTTTGCTAGTGCTACCTTTGAACCAAATTTCGTTCAATTCGCATTCATCGTGTTCGAATTGATAGGGGGGGACAGACATTCCGAGACACACACTCACACACGCACACACACACACAGACACACACACACACACAGACTCACACACACACATACACACACACACAGACAGACACACTTTTTTCGCCCTGTGTTGATCTCATAAGTCTACTTTCATTTTTTGCAAAAATCGAAAGTAGGCTAAAAATGGAAGTTTGTCTGTTTTTCTCTGAATTTCTATGGAAAATTGAGTTGTTTACGCGTTTCAGACTGTTTTTGATGGATGCGTGTGAATTTTTTTTTCGTCTGTCTGTCTGTTTGTTTATTTGTTTGTTCGTCTGTGGACAACTTTGTTCCCTTATAACTCGAGAACGGCTGGGTGTATCAACGTAAAATTTAGTACAGATATCCATCAGAGGCACGACACTTATCATTGATATAACTCTTCTCCGTACCCCTCATAAAAGGGGGCCTACCCCCTTAAAATACATGCTGAAATAGGCGTAGAAGGACGAGACAAAGCTCATTTTCAGTCCCTCAATGTGAGAGACAAAACTCGGGTACCCGAAAATCACATTTTAAGGCCCTAAGACCAACCGTTTTTGAGATATTCCCAGAAAACTAATGTCATTTAATAAACTAATGAACAAATGCAAGCCAGTAACCATGGCAACAGATTCTCAGAGGTCCATCTATTGCTGTAAGACGCAATGCAATTGCATTAATTACATTAGTGTGAAAGTTTGCAAACGGCTAGAAGGTTATCACGGAACCAAATTAAGCCGTAAATTTCATCAATACGTTTAACGCGTTTCCTTTTGAGTGGGGCGCGCTCCCGAATGTCTATTGGTGTAATCCCCACTTCTTTCAGATCTTTATCCAGTTCTATGAACCAGGCCTATTTTGTTTTCCTCTCCTGAAAGTAAGTTATGTTGCGGTTGGTCAGTCTCGCTGGGCTCATTCGTTTCACATGCCCAAAAAATGGTATCCTTCTCTTCCGAATGACGTTACTTATCTTCTCCACATGAAGATATAGTTCATGGTTATGCCGTCTTCTGTATTCCCCATTGTCTTTGATGGAACCCAATATCTTTCTCAAAATTCTCAATGTGAGACACAAAATTCGGGAATCTATAAAGGGTCTCCGAAAACTACATTTTAAGGGCCTTAAATTAACCGTGTGTGTGATATTCCCAGAAAACTAACTTCGTTCTGATTAACTTGAAGGAATGACAAACCGCTAATCATTGCAACAGTAGCTCAATTGATAATGTCTGGTGTTAACAACGAACACCGTTCGAAGAACGGGTACTTCTGCTAGTAAATAAATAAATAAATAAATAAATAAATAAATAAATGAATAAATATTCTACTAATAGACTGTGTATAGGCTACCTGACTTAGGTAAGCTTTGTCTCATGGCAATCAATGAATGGGGACAGCTAATTGTTTATATTCTCAATCAATAAATAAATTAAAATAGTTGATTACTCGTAATTCACAATGGAATAAAGTATATGAATTTGAGTATTTGATAGAATCTCTTAACATTCGGTATGTGGGCACAGAGCATACAACTACATTATACAGACCTAATTAATGCACAGTAGGCTATATTACAAACACCAGTCTGCCTCTTTGCACAGTGCCTAGTATTCTTGGCTGTCACCGCAGAGGCCCGGGTTCGATTTCTGGTTCTTCCTAGAAATTTTATTCTGGTCTTACGGCTGGAACGTGGTGCACTCAACTTCTTGACGCAGAACTGAGAAGAGGCAGGTTTTATTTCTATCTGAGCCATCCTGGAAGTGGTTTTCCGTACTTTCCCGCTTCTACTCCAGGCAAATGCCGGGATGGCACCTAACGTAAGGCCACGGCCGCTTCCTACACGAATCCTACCTCGAGTACGAATACACACACTAGTACAGACATCACAGAGACATAGGTTATCAGACAAATTCTACACACTCTAGTACATGAGATTACATGACCACAATATTGCAAAGCCAATAAAGAATTAACAACTCCATATTTTCGAGTACCCATCAACGTTTGAACACGAGTTGCCGTGAACGATCGACATCGAAATGTCTGAGACTGGGGGAGACCTCGTTTCTACATTGATTTATTCTACTAAATGCAATTTAAATGATGCTAGGGTTATGATAGTTTCCCCCAGTATTGAACAGAATATTTTGAACTCCATGCCTGCAATAATTGTTCTACAAAGAATGCTTGGAGTTCATATTACGCTATTCCAAAAACTTTTCCCACAAGAAGCAGTTTTAGAGTGTTCGCAAACAGAGTCATAGCGGGGAAAGTGGAGAACTTGGTTTATAGGGAAGTGAAGCTCTCTGTCGCTGAGATGCAGCACTTCCCATTCAAGGCCCTCCCTCGCTTACAGCGCTACACGTTAGCAAAGAGCCTGCTCAGACCTTCGCATCGTTTACATTATTACAAGCGGAGCGTTGGTATTGTTTCATTTGAGGGGCTTGGACATTGAGGTCCTTTATTCCCGTGTACTTGGGTGTGTGTTGAATTTGTCTCATAACTTGTGTTTCTGTGATGACTAAAATAGTGTGTATGATTGTAATTCAGGTGAGGATTGAGAAGGAGGCAGTCGTGGCCTTCAGTTAGCAACCATCCTGGCATTCGGCTGGAGTAGAAATGGGAAGCCACAGTAAACCACTTCCATGATAGTTGAGATGGAAATGGAATCCACCTCTTCTCAGATTTGTCTTACGAGGATGAGTGTGACCCGTTCCAGTTGCTAATTTATGTTAGAGGCTTGGAGTATCTTGATAATCAGCCCTGTGTGTTGAAATTGTCTGATAACCTTGGTTTCTGAGGCGACTCTAATATCATTGAGGAAGGTGCCGCAATATTATATTTTTCCTAGAGAAAATGGAACGATACTGTAACACTCTCTAACTTTGAATCTAATCTCAGACAAGAATTTAATATTTTGACAGAGCCAGGAGTCGAAACCGAACCTCCGGGTTGACAGCCAAGCTTAGATAAAGTCTAGTCCACTTTTGTTTGGCATGCGGTGTTAATTTGTGCGTAGGAAAGCAAATCTACGCCCGAGGAAACACGTTCCTTATCTACATACGCAAAAAACAATAAGTCGATTTCGATGTATTTGATCTATTCGTTGTCAGTGCGTCCAAATACACCCAAAACATAATGCAAGGCTAATGTATACTTAAAGATAGAACAGATAACGGCTGAGATCTGGCGCATGGTGTAACTTGTAAATTTATCTGTCACAAAAATATATTGAGTTAAAGGCAACTATTTGCGTCGAATTCGAAATTCATGGCACAAAGTAAAATTTTACTAGAGCAAGCGCAGCGTCCGAAATTGTAGTTCGATTCTTGAATGTACATCTTGTAAAGCAGTATGGGCTAAGGATTATCACAACCTTGCATTTATTGTGGATTTTGTTGTTGTTGTTGTTGTTGTTGTTATTGTTCTTGCTACGGTATCGATTTTGGCATCTTCAGATTCAGACTAGGAAGGACATATTTTATGTCAATAATTCATAATTTTAAACAAATTTCGGCCCTCTTTTAGGCGTATATTTTCCCGAAACTGCCCACTTCTCCCCTTTCAGTTTGCCTCTCTCCACTCTCAAAATTATGCATTTACAACCAAGGTAAAATATGAAACGTTCATATTCTCTTTAACCACGCACCTGGATGTAGGCAACACACATGACGCTATTTTTGCAATATTGCTAACGTAGGTACTGTATAATGCCTCCTAGGTTTCTACCAATAACATGTCTCTCCATGACTGTCATCCAAACAAATGGACGTTAATGCATAAATAAATAGCAATATGCAACCATCACGCATGCAAATAATAGCAGCAGTTTTTCGTGACAACCAACACACACCTTAGAGTTTACTCAGACCATTGCTGTGGCTGGTATGTGAGGTAGGTATGTACGTTGGCCCAAGAAATACGCTTAAGCTCCTAGATCCAATTGAGTGGTACACGTACAGTTACCGGCAGTTAGCTCTGCACTTCCCCATCCCACGCACCCAGCAGCGTAAAACATTTGCCACGTGGAGCGTGTCTGTGTCTGATTGTGAGAACCTACTGTCACGCACGTCTATGTTGTCAGATAGGCAAGCGCTCTCCCTGCACCACTCTACACCCTTCTCCTACCGCTGAGCTGTCAAGGTCAAGTGCACAGATAAACGCCGATATGTGTCGTAAGCAAAATGATTCAACATGTTAGTCGAATATTTTAGTTAAAAGGGTTAATAGGTTAGTGTGCATCATGTAGGATGTCGGTCAGGAAAATATTGTCTCTCTTACTCTCTTTTTCTTAATTTTATGAATACGTAAGTAAACTGATCTTTTTCATATTTTAAAGTTGTAGCTTGATGCTTTGCGACATAGGTTCTGGGTTCGATACCCTGCTCTGCCAAGAAATGTAATATGGGTCTCAGACTTGGAATGGGATACACTTAGCCTCACGAAGCAAAACTATTCTTAGCTCATCTATACTAGGAGTGATTTTCAGTGGTTTCCCACTTATATCCAGGTATTTGTTGGGCGAGTTTCTAACATAGAGTCACGCCACCTCCTTCAAAAACCTACCCTCAGGTACAAACACACGCCACTAAAGCCCTACATCAATTAAAATGGCACAGGTTATCAGACAGAGACCCTACACACACACAGATACATGGTGATAAATGACGACGATGTCCCAATGCCCATAAATGAATCAACAACATCATAATTTTATGCAGGAGTAATCTGGGGTTGAATTCAGAAATAAAATGTATTTGTCTGCACTTGCCTACCGCCGATAGCTTTAAAAAAATATTTACAGATATAATTACTCATTCATTGAATACTTTTGGAGTGTTTAGCTGTTAAGTTCAGATTCTCGGTAGCATGCTGAGCTTCTATTCCCAAGATAGCGGGTTCAAACCCGGCCGAAGCCGTCGGATTTTTTAAGAGCGTTAAAAATCCCTCAGTATGCCTTCCTTCGGATGGAAGTAAAGCCGGCGGTCCCATGTCATAGATTTATGGCATGTTAAAGAACCCTCCACTAATTTCACCTGTGTGAAGCTAAATTGGATAGGTTAAGAACGTAAAGAACGCTCTTAGGTTTCTACGTCCGTTGCCAAGAGCCGACTGTGGTGGCGTCTAGTAGCTAATTTCTGAACTTGGCCTAGTAGTCGTTGACGGTGGCGCTTGGCGGCAAAAGTAGGAGCTATTTGAAAAATTCTAAGTTGCAGTACTTAAATTACAAAACAGATAACAGACACTAATACAGTCATCACAATTGACACCGGTTAACAGACAGATTCTACACACACCAAAGTACACGGGGCTACATGACCGCGTTATCGCAGCCCCTAAACTTAAGAACCAACCGAGTTCATATTCTGTTCTTCACAATTATTACAAAAGTAAAATTTCCAATCTTTTTAAATTAAGAGCTTTAATAAGATTTCGGGAACATCAATATCCTATGCAGTTGGTTTGTGGCTTCAGTGGCGTAGTCGGTAGCATGCCGAACTGCTGTGCCCAAGATAGCGGGTTCAAACCCGGCCAAAGTCGTCGGATTATTAAGAGCGTTAAAATCCTTCAGTATGCCTTCCTTTGGAGGGGAAGTAAAGCCGGCGGGCCCATGTCATAGATTTATGACATGTAAAAGAACTTACCACTACAATTGGTAGTGTGTAGCTACATTTGTTAGAAGTGAAATGATACAACAATGCTTCAAACTTTTGTTTAATACCGTGCTTTCGCAGACAATAAATGCACAGCGATTTCGCACTCTATCAGATGAGGAGAAAATTTATGGGTATTTCCAACGAGATTTAGCTACTGGCGATACAACCATGAACGAAATAATTGACGTGTTTGGAGAGAAAATCATTTCTCGGGGTTTATGGCCACCACGTTCCCCCGATCTCACAGTGTGTGTTTTCTATTTGTGGGGAACACTAAAAAACAAGAAGTTCCGTGACGAATTAAAGAGCCTACTTTTCTTAAAATGTATGATTCATGCCAATGATTAATCTATATGGATCTATCTAGAATAATGACGAAATTAAGTTGGTAATATCGACATTTCTAATTAGTTAGAAATACTGTATACCTGGCATAATGTAGCCTTATAGAGCACTACAGTTGGCAGCCCTGGTGACTGAATATATTCTTAGTTCCATCTCTTAAGGTACTGAATACAAAATTCGGTTAATGTCCAATAGATAGCATGGACGATACATGCAGTTAAACATTGGATCTAACAGTGCGCCTAAAATAATGTTGGCAACAATTTCATGCATGGATTGGTCAGAGATAATCTGAAATAATATGATCTATTGTTGTGCCAATTTTGAATGAAATCCATGAGTTAGTATAGGAGTTACATGCATTTTAAATTGTACTTATCAGTAGGCTTAGAATCATGTTGGCAGCACTGACGTATATTAGTTACTCCAAATTAATCTAGAATGCCAGGTACTGTACGTGTGCAAAGTTTAGAGCTATTGGCATTGCATACTTTCTGATAATTATATTGATATTAGGGTAACAAAAATGGAGACAACATTTATTAACAGTTGACAGCCCTGGTTGCTCATAAGAATACGCATAGTCATATCTGCTATGGTACACATAGCACATACGAAATTTGGTTGACATCCAAATGATAGTATAGAAGTTACATGTCTCTAAAATTGGACCTCTCAGCAGGCTTAGAATCATGTTGGTAGCACTGACGTATATAAGTTACTTAAAATTAATATAGAATGTCAGGTAATATACGTGTGCATAGTTTAAAGCTGTCGGCTTGCATACTTTCTGATATATTGGTATTTGGATAAAAGAAATTGAGAGCATTTATAAACAGTTGGCAGCCCTGATGGCTCTTGAGAATACTATGTCATATATGTTTATGTACACATAGCACATACGAAATTTGGTTGAATTCTAATTGATAGTGTAGAAGTTATGTGCATTTAAATATTGGACCTATCAGCAGGCCTATAATCATTTTGGCAACACTGCCATGTTTGGCCTCCTAGAAATTAAACTGAAATATATCTACACGTGTGCTAATTTTGAAATAGCTCCCAATCATACAGTACCTTCCAAGATGATGGAAGGAGCTCAAATTTCAATTGCGATTTTTTAGCAGTCGGTAGCACTGACATAATTTTAAAATACGGCATACCAAATTTTGTTTCGATTGCTGCAGCTGTTTAGGAGTTCATAGGTGTGGACACACACACACACACAGCCAGACAGACAGACAGAAGGACAGACAGACACACATTTGCCCGGATCGATCTCATAAGTCTACTTTTTCCTAATTTTTGCAAAATGTGAAAAGTAGGCTAAAATGAAGGGAGTTAGGGTAAAACAAGAAATGTCCAACTAATGCATGTTTGAGAAATAATAAATGTAAGATTTACAAGTTTGCAGCTTTCTCCCTATGAGCTGATTTTATAACCTCTATAATCACATGACCTCTCTTGTTTTCTACTTGAACTGACAGCCCACTATTAAGTACACAAAGATCGCTAACAAATGGCATCATAACCTTCAAAATGTCAATTATGTGACATTCCTTGTTTTCTCCTGACACCCTTCAAATATGTTTATAGGAATAATCCGCATAGCATAGATAAATTGAAGGGAAATTTATCGAACAAGAACTTACCCGTGTGAGCCCTTAATTTATTGAACGATATCAGAACTGTGTGGCAGAAGCCAGACATCACTTCCAATTTGACCTATAACAATGTAAGTACTGCGTAGACTAATTAATGAATTACTTAATGTCTGATTCCCGCCCACAAGCGACATAGTAGCACGTGCCCGGCAAGCGAGGTTTCTTCCGGCCCCACCCGTAAGCGAACGCACTATATTTTAGCATTCAAAATGTCCTCTAGAGAAGAGGGTGAATTATAACATTTCATCAAGATATATTACGCATGATATTAACCCAAAACAGTGCTTTAATGTGAATGAAATACTGTATATATACTTTCGCCTTTATAGTTACTCGACTGTTTTGAGGAACACTGATAAGGTGACGAAGCTGGAATTGCATAACATTTTAAGTTATATTTTACTACATTCAGCTATCTTTATTCCCCTTAGCTTATCTTAATCATTTCGTCGCCGCAGTAGGCTATATTGTGGTGTAACAACAGGCGTCATTCTTCATCCGATTACAGAATAGCCTTAGTGACGCGGTAACTCGTAAGGCTCGATACAATGGAAGAAGGAGGGAAGTTCTCAGCCCATAAGGCGGTGAATTGTGGTACTGGAGGAGCTGTAAACTTTTAGTATCTTCTTCCACAAGCTCGCGCCTTCTTACTCTGCTCGAAACATGTGACACGTGAAACAGAACAGCAAGGCAGAGTAATTTACGAGCTGATGGTTATTGGATCTTAGTTATTTGTATGGAGGTCGCAGGCAAATAGCAGAGCAGCGCAATGAATTATGGAGCTTATAACAAAACCCGCTCCTAACAGTCTAGGCGTTCTATTTTATAGCTCTGTGCACAGCCGTAACAACCTGCTTCACAATACCAGCCCAGTAAGGATTCACTAGATGGAACGTCACTAATTCCTATTTCAGTAATTCGTAGACAGCTTCGGTGGCGTATTTGGTAGCATGTTGAGCTTCTATGCCCAAGATCGTGGGTTCAAACCCGGCCGAAGTCGTCGGATTTTTTAAGAGCGTCAAAAATCTCTCCGTATGCCTTCCTTTGGAGGGGAAGTATAGCCGGCGGGCCCATGTCATAGATTTATGGCTCGTAAAAGAACCTCCCACAAACTACAATTGTGTGAATCTAAATTTGTAGGTTAGATTTGATTAACACTCTATTAAGTTCCAACGTTCGCCGCCAGGTGCCGCTTACGGTGGCATCTAGTAGCCAAGTTCGTATCTAAGTGTCGTTGACGGTAGCATTTGGTATAAAAGAACATGTGTGATGGGGGATTGCTGTTTAAGAAGACTGGATCCTTCAAATACCTAGGAAGCATCGTAATTTTGGAATAACAACATGGAGGAAGAGATTATGAACCGTGTAAAATCTGCACAGAGGTGCATATTTGCAATGAATAAACTATTCAGCAGTAAACTGTTATCAAGGACATCAAAACTCCGTGTTTATAAGACAATTGTACGACCAGTATTAATATATGGGGCAGAGACATGGAGGGGGAATATTGACATTTGAAAACAAAGTGTTTAGAAAAATCTTCGGGTCGGTATTAGAGCAGGGAAACTCCAGAAGAAGAAAAAAAAACACAGAAATTCACGCACTGTATAATGAACCGGATGTGATAGCAGTAATAAGGTGCAGAAGAATAGAATGGCTGGAACATATAATGATGAGGGAAGAAGGGATGGTAAAAAGAGTGCTAAAAGGAAAACCACAAAGAAAAAGACCCCTCGGTAGACCAAAGTTGAGATGGTAAGATGGAGTCAGGAAAAACCTGGAGGCCCTGGGAGCCAACGAGAATATGGCCGGAGACAGAAAGCATTGGAAGAGGCTAAATAGTGAGGCAATGACCCGACTTTGGTTCGTGTGGCTAATTAAGATAGTAGGTAATTAAGTAAGTAAGTAAGTACTACAGTCATCACATAAATACAGGTCATCAGACAAGTTCAACACACACCCAACTAACACGGGACTGATGACCAAGATGTTCCAAATCCTCTAAAATGAAGGATTAACACAACAACAACAACAACAGTGTACCATTGGGCTCATCAGTTGGCAGCTCTCAAAGACTATTGCTAACACGTAGTGAGAAGGCCACTGCAAGGTTCTTATGAGCCATGAGCAGTGCCTTCGTGAAGAAGGGGAAAAAAAGAAAGAAAAAAGATGTTCAGTAAAGAACATATAGCCTACTTTCTCCTAAATGCATGGGTATTGTTATAACGCTTTGTCTTTTTCAATGAGTATAATTGAATGTTGGTTGTAGTAGCTTGTTGAAATACAACGTGTTATACGGATATTAAACATGAATATGATGTGCCCTTTGCTAGTGCTACCTCTGTACAAAATGTCATTCAATTCGGTTTCACCGTGTTTGAATCGATACGGTGAATCAATTTGCACACATACATGGCCGCTTTCTGCAAACTATTGGGCTGATGACCTTGTCGTTTGGTCAAAAGATGCTTCTTACATAACGGTATATTGTTGCAAAATTTAATAGAGATCAGATGATTAGGTTGGCCGTAATTTGATTTAAGCTTTTAACATTTGGGTGGCCGCCATTACGTTTTCGTCAACATGGCGGCGATATAAAACATGATACTGAGGTGCCCTTTGCTAGTGCGGCCTCTGTACCAAATTTCACTCAATTCGGTTTCACCGTGTTTGAATTGATAGGGGGAATCGATTTGTACACAAACATGGCCGCCAACCTCAAATTATTGGGTTGATGAACTTGTAGTTTGATCAAAAGCGTTTTCATACATAAAGGTATAACGTTGCAAAAATTGGTAGAGATATGACGATTAGGTTGGTCATAATTTGATTTAAGCCTTTAACATTTGGGTGGCCGCCATTATGTTTTCGTCAAGATGGCGGCGATATATCAACGTGACACTGAGATATCCTTTGCTAGTTCTACCTCTGTGCCAAATTTCGTTCAATTCGGTTTTACCATGTTTGAATAGATAGGGGGAATCGATTTGCACACAAACATGGCCGCCATCCTCAAATTATTGGGTTGATGACCTTGTAGTTTGGTCAAAAGATTCTTCATACATAAAGGTATAATGTTGCAAAATTTGGTAGAGATAAGATGATTAGGTTGTTCGTAATTTGATTTAAGCTTTTAACATTTGGGTGACCGCCATTACGTTTCCGTCAAGATGGCGGCGATATAATACATGACACTGAGGTGCCCTTTGTTAGTGCTACCTCTGTACCGAATTTCGTTCAATACGGTTTCACCGTGTACGAATTGATAGCGGGGGACAGACATTCAGAGTACACACACTCACACACACAGACTCACATACACACACACACACACACAGACAGACACACATTTTTTCGCCCTGTGTTGATCTCATAAGTCTACTTTCATTTTTTGCAAAAAACGAAAGTAGGCTAAAGAACTCCAGTATGGCATACCAAAGTGTAATAAACAGACTTTTGAAGGATCCAGGACAATTTTTTTTCTTTGTAAGCTGATGCTATGCCTTTAGGCTCAATTAGAGTACAAAACAAGATGTTCAGTTAGGAACATATAGCCTACTTTCTCCTAAATGCATGGGTAATGTTATAACTGTTTGTCCTTTTCAAGGAGTATAATTGAATGTTGGTAGTAGTAGCTTGTTGAAATACAACGTGCTATAGGGATATTAAACATGAATATGAGGTGCACATTGCTAGTGCTACCTCTGAAAAAAAAAAAACATTCAATTCGGTTTCACCGTGTTTGAATTGATATGGGAATGGATTTGCACACATACATGGCCGCTATTTGCAAACAATTGGGCTGATGAACTTGTAGTCAGTCATAAGATGCTTTCCACAAAAAGGCATGTTGTTGCAAAATCTGGTAGAGATCAAATTATTAGGATGGTCGTAATTTGATTAAAGCTTTTAACATTTGGGTGGCTGTCATTCCGTTTCCGTCAAGATGGCGGCGATATAAAACATGACACTGAGGTGCCCTTCGCTAGTGCTACCTCTGTACCAAATTTCGTTCAATTCGGTTTCACCGTGTTTGAATTGATAGGGGGAATCGATTTGCACACATACTTGGCCACCATCTGCAAACTATTAGGCTGATGATCTTGCAGTTTGGTCAGAATATGCTTCCCACATAAAGATATGTTGTTGCAAAATTTGGTAGAGACTAGATTATTAGGTTGGTCGTAATTACATTTTAGCTTTTAACATTTGGGTGGCCGTGATTACGTTTCCGCCAAGCAGGCGATGATATAAAACATGACACTGAGGTGCCCTTTGATAGTGCTATCTCTCTCCCAAATTTCGTTCCATTCAGTTTCACCTTGTTCGAATTGATAGGGGGAATCGATTTTCACACAAAGATGGCCGCCATCCGCATAATATTAGGCTAATGACCTATTAGTTTGGTCTAAGGATGCTCCCTCCATAAAGGTATGTTGTTGCAAAATTGGGTAGAGGTCGGATGATTAGGTTAATCGTAACTTGATTTAAGCTTTGAACATTTGTGTGGCCGCCATTACGTTTCCGTCAATTTGGCGGCGATATAAAACACGACACTGAGGTGCTCTTTGCTAGTGCTACCTCTGTACCAAATTTCGTTCCATTCGGTTTCACCGTGTTTGAATTAATAGGGGGAATCGATTTTCACGCAAAGATGGCCGCCATCTGGAAACTATTAGGCTGGTGACCTACTAGTTTGGTCAAAGGATGCTCCCCCCATAAGGGTATGTTGTTGCAAAATTTGGTAGAGATCGGATGATTAGGTTAGTCGTGATTTGATTTAAGCATTGAACATTTGTGTGGCCGCCATTACGTTTCCGTCAAGATGACGGCGATATAAAATATGACACTGAGGTGTCCTTTGCTTGTGCTACCTTTGTACCAAATTCCGTTCAATTCGCGTTCACCGTGTTTGAATTGATAGGGGGGTACTGACATTCAGAGTACACACTCACACACAGACACACACACATACACACACACACAGCCAGACACACAATAGGCGGCTTCGTTGGCGTAGTTGGTAGTATGCTGAGCTTCGATGCCCAAGGTCGCGGGTTCAAACCTGACCTACACTGCACCGGATTTCACAAGCCCGCTCGCTTGCAATCGCACAGGCCAGAACGCAAAAAAAACTTCCCATTAATATTACTCTTCATAAATTCGTCATCACACTTTACGTTTACAGTGGTGTAGTTTCCGATAATCACGAATGAGAGCTTCAAATTGAGACCAAGGTTCCTGCTGTACGTTTATCCTGGGCTGAGAAACCGTTGCGTCTGAAAAAGTATAATAACTTTTTATCGGGTAGTTGAAAAAAATTGAAACTTGAGATTTGTCTACCAATTCTAGTGCCTATGACATAACAATTTCATTACCCTCAGCCAAGCAGTTTTCCATGTATATAGTTTTAAGTGAGCGGTTCCTAGAAAAGACGTCAAACACACGGACAATTTTTCATACAACCCCAAATAAATAAATAATTAATAAACTTGAAAATAATTGGCTTATATGTTCTAACGCAGAATTAAACAAGGAAAATATTGGTAGAACTCGTGTAGGAAATAAAGAGCGGTTCTGGGACAGGGGCTAATGGGCAAGATGGCCGCCGCGCGCAACTGTCCTATGTTATTCTTATGGAGAGGTCAGTCATAGCTGGGTCAGGGGCTAATGGGCAATATGGCTGCCACGCTGTCACAGGGGGAGGTCGGCCGTGTAGTTACTAAATGGAATATTTATTATTATTATTATTATTATTAATGTTATTAGGTAATTATTGATTGATAGCTACCCACGTCGGGTGAGTGGTTATCGTGTCGGACTACCAACCCCAAGCTTGCAGGATCGCTCTTGGTCGTGGTAAGTGATTTTTGGAAGGCGGCAAAAATTAAGACACGCATGTCATACGATGTTGGCATGTAAAAGAATCCAGGGAGAGGTCGGCTATGTAGTTGCTAAATGGAATATTTATTATTATTATTATTATTTATTATTATTATTATTATTATTATTATTATTATTATTAGGTAGTTATTGATTGATCATGTACAATTAAGACCAGCCTTATATTGCCCCACTTTATGGTGTAGTGACAAACATTTTTAGCTGTTACTGTGGAGGCTTGGGTTCGAGTCCTGGCTCTGTCAAGAAATTTAATTCTAGGCCGAGGATTGGAATGGGGTACACTCAACCTTGTGAGGCAAAACTGACAGGAGCTGGCTTTTGATTCATACCGCAGCCATTCTGCCTAACCCAACTTCACCTAACCTAACCTAACCTAACCTAACCTAACCTTACCTAACCTAACCAAATCCCACCTAACCTAACCTAACCAAACTTCAAAGTCAGAATGTACAATACATCTATTGTTTTTATACCCTTATAAATTAGATATAGAGAATTTCCACCAAGATTTAGATCCTCGAGCACACTTTCTGACATATCATTAAAACGTGTAGAAAGGAATGTCTGAAAATTTTCACTAACACATAGTACACGTTCACCATACATTGTGTCCACTTTTTGAATGTTAATGATACGGAAAAGAGTATGCATTGGTAATTCAGTGAGCTTTTTTCTCTCTAATCAACAGTTCTGCCCCCATAGCATTGAGAATATTTATTGTAGTAGCCTATAAAGACACAAACAAATCATATCTATTACAGTTTAGCTATAAGTGACCAGAACCACTATAACATTTTATTCTAATAAAGAGATTTCCATAATGATAAGAAAAAAAGCTTACCATAATGATGGATTCTGTGTAAGTAAACGTCTTTTGCTTCTTGATGCCACTACCAAACTGATACTCATACAACGGACAAGTGAGTTCATGTTTCGCTGACGTAATCGTATGTTCCCACGCACTTCCTGTGTGTTGCACGTGCCGTAGTGGCTAAATTTGAAACTAGATGAGATGATTTGCTGACGTAATCGTATGTTCTCCTGCACGACCACGCTGGTCCCTGTGGACGGGTCCTAATAAGGAGATTTCCATAATGATAAGAAAAAAAAGCTTACCATAATGATGTATTGTGTAAGTAAACGTCTTTTGCTGCATGATGCCACTACTAAACTGATACTCATACAACAGACAAGTGAGTTCATGTTTCGCTGACGTATTCGTATGTTCCCACGCTCTTCCTGTGTGTTGCACGCACCGTAGTGGCTAAATTTGAAACTAGATGAGATGATTTTCTGACGTAATCGTATGTTCTACCGCACGCACACGCAGGCCCCTGTGGATGGGTCCTTGTGGACGAGTCCCTGTGGACGGGTCCCTGTTGACAGGTCATTGTTGACAGGTCATTGTTGACAGGTCCTTGTTGACGGGTCCCTGTGGACGGGTCCTTGTTGACGGGTCCTTTTTGACTAATCCCTTTAGACCGGTCCCTATGGACTGGCCCATGACCCCTAATGCTATGATGAAATTAAACGTTGTTCCACATGAAACGCATGTGAAGAGCTGATTGCTACTATGAATTAACATGTTTTTTTTGTTTTTACGCATGCGTACTTGTTTTTTTTTGTCTAAGCGGACGGGCATTTTTAAAAAATTATTTATAGATGAGTTAATTTTTTTAAATTACCAAACGATCCAAAACTAATAGGTCATTAGCTTTTTAATATCTCATGAACTAATAAGGCTAGGGACATATATGAGAGGTCGTTGGACATGAGGTGACATTCTGTTTTTGAATGAATTATTTATTTTTTGTCAAAAGGGCCTAACTACACTTTTGTTAATATCTCGCTAACTAATAATCAGAGAGGGTCAAGTGAGGTGTCATGGGACACTGGATGGTCAACCCTTTTCCATGACCAACGAATTTACCCAAAAGATCTAATACAGCATGGTCATTGACCTATGATTTTATAAACTAATCATCGGAGAGGGTCAAGTGAGGTGTCATAGGACTTAGAATGGTTAACCCTTTCCCATGACCAATGAATTTACTCCAAAAATCCAAAACAGCAAGGCCATTGACCTAAGGTTTTATAAACTAATAATCGAATATCAACATGCGAGGTGTCATAGGACTTAGAATGGTCAACCCTTTCCCATGGCCAATGAATTTACCCAAAATACCCAATAAATCAAGGTCATCAACCTGAGATTTTATAAACTAATAATCGGATACGAACATGTGAGATGTTTACCATGTGTGATGAAACATAGCTAGGTAGAGGAAGAATTAGTGTAGGCTACATGTATGGTGACTGACAAGTCTTTTACCATTGAAACTTGTTTTCAGATCAAACTGCAGTATAGAGAGAGTATAGGTTGCAGATATGGGTTAATAAATGAGAAACGGTGTACGCAAACTCTGATTTATCAAGAATTAAGAGTAGACTATCTTTAATTGATTGGTTAAAGATGATAGCTAAAACAAAAAATGGTCAGTGGTTACCGAGACAAAATGGCCGCTACACACAACAAGCTTTAAATACTTGAGGCTAATAATCTATACACTCACATACTCGCTTGTTCTAAACTAAACTGTATTACTTTCAGTGCTCAGACAGTAGGCTGATGACGAAATGCATTGCTAACAGAAATATAATCATTTCCGGTTGTCTAATGTTACCAGCTATCCATTTTTTGTGTTGCAGTGGTAAGCACTTTTAGCTCTTGTACTGGTGGTCTTAACTCGATTTCCAGGTCTGAGGCCTAGAACGAGTCAAACTAAGAAACAAGTGCATGGAGGTGCAGTGGTTAAGCTGTTAACATTTTCACCACGGTTCGATTTCAGTTTAATAGGCATGTCATAAACATATTAAACAAAAACAAAAACAGAGATAAGGTTTAAAACTGATTACATTTGTGTCTTTCAAATTATTACTTGGATTACCAATACAAAGGTGAACTGGGTTTGATATGCTGTCTATCACACACTAGACTGTAAGAAAGCCAAAAGAGCAAGAAGGCGTTGGTAGAGCAGTGGTAAAATTGCTATATGTAGAGAACTACCTAGCGATTTTATGAACTGGCAAAGCTATATCGCATAAACAGTGCAGGATACAATCCAGCAACCAAATTTGTATCTTGTGGAACAGAGAAAATGCACTTACGTGAGAAAATGCAAGTTCATGTGTAATATGACCTAACCCACAAGTGTTCACCTGTGCACGTGCACGATAAGAGCTAACAAGTCACATTCTGTTTAGTTCGTACGTAACGTTAGGGCTAATGCACACACCCTAGTACACGAGGCACATGCCATTTGAGAGCAGGTTAAGGGATCTAACTTGATGAATGGATGTGTTCTAACGAGTCATTTGTAGTCGAAAGAGAATAATACTTGTTCTTAAGATGTTAAAACTGAGGAGATGGTACGTGCAGTAAGACGTCTTGTTATTTCCTATGTCATATTACAGACATGGCAGAGAGCGTACAGTTGTGTTGCTATGACTAACGCTGCAGTAAAACCATAGATAGAGTGTATTGTTTATGGTCACTCTCTTTATGAACACAGTTAGAGATTGTTGATAGTTAACAATTGCATTAATAGTGGGACATAGGGATAGCAATTAAGAAAAACAGACAATACCCATACACTATTTTTATTTATTTAATGTAAGTTCTTGTACAATAGTTATATACAAACTACAACTCTCTTTTGTCTATTACTATCTAGTCCTTTTCAATCCACTTGCATATCAAGGGCAGATGACTTAGTAGTTCAGCCCCTTAAAACAACAACAACACTACCTCTTGCATAGTCTGTGATGTTGATGACTCTTAAGACGTGGAAGATGGATTAAACATAACTTTTACAACATGGGTTAAATGTTGCTCAATAAGCGTTGCACTATTTTGAGTAGCAGTATCTTTCTCTTGTACTAACTTTTTAGCATTCTGATGATTTTTTGTCAACATTAATGCTTTGTCTGGAGCACTACATTGATGATCACTCACACTTAAAACCACACCATTTCTACTTTTCATATTGCCTCGACATCTTGTTGATCTCTGTTTTGAGCATCACCAGAATATTATTCCTTTTACATTTTGTCGTCTATAGTTATAAGAGTAGCCTTTTATAGAGTACCCGTTGTTTACCTCGGTTAGTTGTTGTAAGTTCCATAGTAGCAATTAACCTGTTAGTATGATTTGCACACTACAAAGGTTATAACTGTTCTGGTAATATAATGATTTAGCGTTGACTTTTATATTTAATATGCACAGTTTGAAGTGACAGCAAAAGTGAGAGCAAAGTGGTAGAAAATATTATATGTATTGTTAAGAAATAGTTTAAGCGGTTATTTGGATCCAGTACATAATCATTTTGGCATGACGAAGCTCATTTTCTCTATTCAACAGTTCTTCCTCATATTTAGTGTAACCAGCCTGTTTACAGGCATGCAAGTGCTGAAACCGCTGTATTAGCTTACTGGGATTGTTCCAATAAATAAATTTAACAAATGACTTTATAGGGGTAAACAAAGAATTACCATAATCTTTATCAATATCATCCTCAGCATTTTATCACTATTATTATAATCACCATTAATGCTATCAACATTATCCTCAATACCACTAAAACTATTCAATTGCTTTTGTTTCTTTTCCACAGAGACCTCTCCCATAGTCTGTGTTGGCTTTGATAGTGTTGAGGGTTTCTTAGACGTTAACAACTCTCCTAACATGACTTTTTGAGGACATGATAAGTACTTTTGAACACCCACTGCATTATCTTGAGTAGCAATATCGTTTTCTTGAACTTGATTTTTAGCATTTTCATGATTTTTTTGTAAACAGCAAACGTGGTTTGTTTGGAGCACTACATTGATGAACACTCACACTTAAAACCTTTCCATTTTTACTTTTTAGATTGCCTCGCCCCTGAACGACAGCATGATACCTAGCGCTCCATATCATTACTGAACGATCAGCATGCTATCTAGCGGTCGATATCAAAAATTACTCAACTACCAGCATGCTACCTACGGGTCGATATGACAACCCACTCAACTACTAGTATGCATTCCAATAATGAACACATTTGCTCATATCCACTAACAATACACACAGCGGGTTTGCTTTATCGTTTAATACAAATATATCTTGTTTAAATAATCATACTAATATATAAAAATGAGATGGTGTGTGTCTGTCTTTCTGTCTGTCTGTCTGTCTGTCTGTCTGTCTGTTACCTAATAACGCAAGAACCACTGGTCCGATTTAAATGAAATTTTGCATGGATGTAGCTGGAATACCAGGTTTACATATAGGATACTTTTAATTTCGATATTTTGCACTATTAAGAAATGGCGACCATTTTAGTGACGTCACTACACCCTTTGGTTTCAAAATTTCATATTTCCATATCAAATAAAAAGAGAACGGTAGGAAATAGCAACCTTTTGATCGGACATAAGAGCTAGGAAATTAAATTTCCTATCCGAAAGGTCCTTATCACTTTTCGTGTATCTCCAACGGTTAGCGAGTAAAACCTACCTTTGTGACGTCACTACACCCTTTGGTTTCAAGATTTCATATTTCCATTTCAAATAAAAAGAGAACGCTAAGAGACAGCATACTTTTGATGGTATATACGAGCTTTAGCATTTAATTTTCTATCCAAAAGGTTCTTATCACTTTTCGTGTATCTCCGACGGTTAGCGAGTATAACCTAAATTTGTGTAATAAAACTCGGTCAACACCGAGCGGTGCAGTATATCTCTACATATATAAATATAAAATGTGTCTGTTTTTTCTGAATTTCTACGGAAATTTGAGTTATTTACACGTTTAAGACTGTTTTATGATAGATGCGCGCGAAAATAATGTTTTGGTCTATCTGTTTGTTTGATTGTCTGTGGACAAATTTGTTCCCTCATAACTCGAGAACGGCTGGGTGTATCAACGTAAAATTTGGTACAGATATCCATCAGAGACACGACACTAATTATTGATGTAACCCTTCTCCGTACCTCTCATAAAAGGGGGCCTACCCCCTTTAAATGCATGCTGAAATAGGAGTAGAAGGACGAGACAAAGATCATTTCATCCCCTCGATGTGAGAGACAAAACTCGGGGGCCCTAAATGGTCCCCGAAATCCACATTTTAAGGCCCTAAAACCAACCGTTTTTGAGATATTCCCAGACAACTAATTTCATTTAATAAACTAATGAACGAACACAAGCCGGTAACCATGGCAACAGATTCTCAGAGGTCCATCTATTGCTGTAAGACGCAATGCAATTCCATTAATTACATTGGTGTGAAAGTTTGCAAACGGCTAGAAGGTTATCACGGAACCAAATTAAGCTGTAAAATTCATCAATACGTATAATGCGCTTAAGGGGGTCAAGGGGTACACTAGAATTTTTTCACGCGATTTACACCTCCGGGTGTGGTACGGCAGGTCTATTATATTCCTATCCCTATATTATATTATTATTATTATTATATTATGGCGTACAACGAGGAGACAAAGCCCCTCGGTGCCAGAAACAAAACTTGGGGGACCTAAAGGGTCCTCGAAAACTACATTATAAGGCCCTAAAACCAAAAGTGTCTGAAATATTCGCAGAAAACTAATTTAATTTAATTTAACAAACTAATGAAGGAATGGAAATCGCTAACCATGACAACATTATCTCAAGGGGTGGCATCCAACTTTCCATCTATTTCTGTAAGAAGTAATGTCACTCCATTTATTACATTTCTGTGAAAGTTTGCAAATGGCTATACGGTTATCACGGAACCAACGTAGACTGTATAATTCATCAATGCAAATAAGGGGGTCAAGGGGTAATCTAGATTTTTTTCATGCAATTTTCACGTGCGACATATAGTACAGAAGGTCTATTATATCTCCAAACATTTACAAAGTGAAATGACATGCCCTGTGGTTCAGATTCCACGTAAAATGGAGGTCCCGTGGCTTATGATCTCGCGATTAATGGTCACGTAAAACTACAATCTTCCTTTATATCTCCAAACAGCAACATTATTTTCAAAAATTCCTGAATTGAATCAGCATTTTTTGCGGCTTTTAGGAATTTGGGACATTTGAGACTAAAGAACCTGAATTTTCATGCACCACAAGCCTTTATAATTTATGAAAGAGGTCTTCCTGTGTATGGGGACCTAACACAACGTAGAGGGTCATTTTTTATGTGAGGTGTATTGCGTTTCGTCTACAAGTTTTTCAATTCTATTTCACGTCAAGAAGTACAAGTTAGGTGAATTTAGTTTGAGAGCAAATTTTAACTAATCTTTTTTTTTGGTCGACATACGGGTTCATCGTAAGTATGATTTTCTTTGATACTGTGTGGTAGATATACCCATATTTGGATATCTGGGTGATATGTTGTAGACAATAGGATTGTCTGTCTGTCTTTCTGTGTATCTTTATGTACGCCTATAAATCGTGTTCGGAGGCGTGGTGCATCCTAAAATTAGGTATGGTAAACATGAGTCAATACACCAATCATTTATAAAACCCCTCACCGTACTTTTCAAACAGTAGAAGGGTGGATATAGGGAAAACTTCTCAAAATACATGCTAAAATAGGCAAAAATATATAAAATTATCCTAGAAGGACGATCAAAGCATATGTTGCGCTTCTCAATGTGAGACACAAAATTCGCTAGTCTATAAGGGGTCTCCGAAAACCACTTTTTAAGGCCCTTAAATTAACAGTGTGCGTGGTATTCCCAGAAAACTAACTTCGTTCTGATAAACTTATGAAGGAATGAAAAACCGCTAACCATTGCAACAGTAGCTCAATTGATAATGTCTGGTGTTAATATATAACACCGTTCGAAGGACGGGTACTTCTGCTATACTAATATATAAAAATGAGATGGTGTGTGTCTGTCTATCTGTCTGTCTGTGTGCTACTCAATAACGGAAGAACCACTGGTCCGATTTAAATGAAATTTTGCATGGATGTAGCTGATTTACCAGGTTTACATATAGGATACATTTTATTTCGATAATTTGCACTATTAAAAATGGCGACCATTTTAGTGACGTCACTACACACTTAAATCAAAACTTCATATTTCCTTTTCAAATAAAAAGAGAACGCTAAGAAATAGCAAACTTTTGACGGTACTTACGAGCTTCACTTTTCGTTTATCTCCAACGGTTAGCGGGTAAAACCCACATTTATGACGTCACTACACCCTTTGGTTTCAAAATTTGATATTTCCATTTCAAATAAAAAGAGAACGCTAAGAAATAGCATCCTTTTGATGGCATACATGAGCTTTAACATTCAATTTTCTATCCAAAAGGTCCTTAACACTTTTCGTGTATCCCCAACGGTTAGCGATAAAAACCTAAATTTGTGCAATAAAACACGGTCAACACCGAGCGGTGCAGTATATCTCTACATATATAAATAGAAAATTTGTCTGTTTTTTTCTGATTTTCTACGGAAATTTGAGTTATTTACACGTTTCAGACTGTTTTATGATAGATGCGCGCGAAAATAATGTTTTGGTCTGTCTGTCTGTTTGTTTGATTGTCTGTGGACAACTTTGTTCCCTTATAAATCGAGAACGGCTGGGTGTATCAACGCAAAATTTGGTACAGATATCCATCAGAGGCACGACACTAATCATTGATGTTTCTTTTCCCTGTACCTATCATAAAAGGGGGCATACCTCCTTAAAATACATGCTGAAATAGGAGTAGAAGGACGAGACAAAGCTCCTTTTCAGCCCCTCAATGTGAGAGATAACATTCGGGGGCCCTAAAAACACATTTTATGGTCCTACGTCCAACCGTTTTCGAGATATTCCCAGAAAACTAATTTAATTTAATAAACTACTGAACGAATGCAAGCCGATAACCATGGCAACAGATTCTCAGAGGTCCATCTATTGCTGTAAGACGCAATGCAATTCCATTAATTACATTAGTGTGAAAGTTTGCAAACGGCTAGATGGTTATTATGGAACCAAATTAAGCTGTAAATTTCATCAATATGTACACACATCAAAAAAAGTTTTGCATCACCTCGGTTCCAAGAGTTCCGGAACCTTTAAATACAAAGGGAATAGAGATCAACACAAACAACATTTCAGCTCGTTTTATTGCTCATGAGACCCACACATTGCATGTTGTACCATCATACAGCTAGACTTTCAGCATTTGTGGTCCAGATTGCAGTACACACCACTACCTCTAATACCCAGTAGCACGTCCTCTTGCATTGATGCATGCCTGTATTCGTCGTGGCATACTATCCACAAGTTCATCAAGACACTGTTGGTCCAAATTGTCCCACTCCTCAACGACAATTCGGCGTAAATCTCTCAGAGTGGTTGGTGGGTCAAGACGTCCATAAACAGCCCTTTTCAACATATCCCAGGCATGTTCGATAGGGTTCATGTCTGGCGAACATGCTGGCCACTGTAGTCGAGCGATGTCGTTATCTTGAAGGAACGCATTCACAAGATGTGCACGATGAGGTCGAGAATTGTCGTCCATGAAGACAAATGCCTCTCCAATATTCTGCCGATATGGTTGCACTATGGGTCGGAGGATGTCATTCAGGTATCGTAAAGCCGTTTCGGAGCCTTCCATGACCACCAGTGGCGTACGTCGGCCCCACATAATGCCACCCCAAAACATCAGGGAACCACCACCTTGCTGCACTCGCTGGGCAGTGTGTCTAAGACGTTCAGCCTGACCAGGGTGCCTCCAAACACGTCTCCGACGATTGTCTGGTTGAAGGCATATGCGACACTCATCGGTGAAGAGAACGTGATGCCAATTCCGTGGGGTCCATTCAGCATGTTGTTGGGCCCATCTGTACCGCGCTGCATGGTGTCGGGGTTGCAAAGCTGGACCTCGCCATGGACGTCGGGAGTGAAGTTGCGCATCATGCAGCCTATTGCGCACAGTTTGAGTTGAAACACGACGTCCTGTGGCTGAACGAAACGCATTATTCAACATGGTGGCATTGCTGTCAGGGTTCCTCCGAGCGGCAATCCGTAAGTAGCGGTCATCCACTACAGTAGTAGCCCTTGGGCGGCCTGAGCGAGGCCTGTCATCGACAGTTCCTGTATCTCTGTACCTCCTCCATGTCCGAACAACATCGCTTTGGTTCACTCTGAGACGCCTGGAAACTTCCCTTGTTGAGAGCCCTTCTTGACACAAAGTAACAATGCGGACGCGATCGAACTGCGGTATTGACCTTCTAGGCATGGTAGAACTACAGACAACATGAGCAGCGTACCTTCGTCCTGGTGGAATGACTGGAACTGATCGGCTGTCGTACCCCCTCCGTCTAATAGGCCCTGCTCATGCATGGTTGTTTACATCTTTGAGCAGTTTTAGTGACATCTATGAACAGTCAAAGGGACTGTATCTTGGATACAATATACACAGTCAACGTCTATATGCCGGAGATCTGGGAACCGAGGTGATGCAAAACTTTTTTTGATGTGTGTAAAATGCGCTTAAGGGGGCAAGGGGTAGTCTAGATTTTTTTCACGCGATTTACACCTGCGGGTGTGGTATGGCAGTTCTATTATATTCCTATCCCTATATTATATTATTGTTAATAGTATTATATTATGGCGTACAACGACGAGACAAAGCCCCTCGGTGCCAGAAATAAAACTCGAGGGTCCTCGAAAACTACATTATAAGGCTCTAAAACCAACAATTTCTGAAACATTCCCAGAAAACTAATTAAATTTAATTTAACAAACTAATGAAGGAATGCAAATCGGTAACCATGACAACATTATCTCAAGGGGTGGCATCCAACTTTCCATCTATTTCAGTAAGAAGCAATTTATTACATTTGTTACATTTCTGTGAAAGTTTGCAAATATAAGGTTATCACGGAACCAACGTAGACTGTATAATTCACCAATGCAATTAAGGGGGTCAAGGGGTAATCTAGGATTTTTTCATGCAATTTTCACGTGCGACATATAGTACAGAAGGTCTATTATATCTCCAAACCACAACATTATTTTCAAAAATTCCTGAATGAATCAGCATTTTTGCGGCTTTTAGGAATTTGGGACATTTGAGACTAAAGAACCTGAATTTTCATGCACCACAAGCTTTTATAATTTATGATAGAGGTCTTCCTGTGTATGGGGACCCAACACAACGTAGAGGGTCAGTTTTTATGTGACGTGCATTGCGTTTCACCAACAAGGCTTTCAATTCTATTTCATGTCAGGAAGTACACGTTAGGTGAATTTAGTTTCAGAGCACATTTCAACTAATCTTTTTTTTTTTTTGTCGACATACGGGTTCATCGTAAGGATGATTTTCTTTGATACTGTGTGGTAGATATACCCATATTTGGATTTCTGGGTGATATGTTGTAGACAATATTATTGTCTGTCTGTCTTTCTGTGTATCCTTATGTACGCCTATAACTCATGTTCGGATGCTTGGTGCATTGTAAAATTAGGTATGGTAAACATGAGTCAATACACCAATCATTTATAAAACTCTTCACCGTAATTTTCATACAGTAGAAGGGTGGATATAGGGAAAAACTTCTCAAAATACATGCTAAAATGGGCGAAATATAAAAATTATCCTAGAAGGACGACCAAAGCATATGTTGCACTTCTCAATGTGAGACAAAAAATTCGCGAGTCTATAAAGGGTCTCCGAAAACCACATTATAAGGCCCTTAAATTAACAGTGTGTGTGATATTCCCAGAAAATTAACTTCGTTCTGATAAACTTATGAAGGAATTACAAGCCGTTAACCATTGCAACAGTAGCTCAATTGATAATGTCTGGTGCGTCTCTAAAAGCAACAGTACTTAAAAGGGATGTAACACCAATAACATTATTATTATAATGTCTGGTGTTAACACCGAACACCGTTCGAAGAACGGGTACTTCTGCTAGTGTAACATAAAGTTACATGGCACAATTGTATGGGAATGTTGCATTACCTAAAATGTAATAGTATGCAAGTGTTTAACATTTTACAATCGGCTTATGATGAAGGATTATGTTGGTGGCTTATGTTGGTGGTTTATGGGGGTGGCTTATGATGGTGGCTTATGGTGGTGGCTTATGATGGTGGCTTATGGTGGTGGCTATGGTGGCTTATGGTGGTGGCTTATGTTGGCTTATGGTGGTGGCTAATGATGGTGGCTTCTGGTGGTGGCTTATGGTGGCTTATGGTGGTGGCTTATAGTGGTGGCATATATTGGTGGCTTATTTTTGGTGGTTTACGTTAATACCTTATTTGTAATGGCTTATTTGACAAGTTATTTTTGTTAATGTATTTAGAGGATTTTTCTCTTGGTCTTTGAAAGTATCTCAACCCTTATTTTTATGGTAGCATAATGCTTACCGCCATGTTTATAAGCAACAACAACACACTAAAATTCCAAGAATCCAAAGTACTCTAAGGTTAATGATTTTCTCTCAATTCCATTCAACGCCTAGTCAAAAACATTATATATTTTCAAATTTTTCAAAAAAGGTAAATTGGGGAAGTAGGCTATATGTTTAAACTAAAAATCATATCAAATCATATGCTAACTCCAACACCTACGTCTATCCCATTCTCAGTCAAAAAATATAATATTCTTCAAATTTTTCCAAAACAATATTTGGAAAGTAGGCCATATTTTGAAAACTAATCATCCTATAAAGTCATATATAGACTTAAACCAATGGCTTTTATATCCCTAATCGTAAGAACAAAATATGGAATTTTTTGACATTTTTTCCAAAAATGTTCATTTTAAAACGGGGCTATATTTTGGAAACTAGGAATTTTACAAAAACGTTTGTTTAACGTAAATGACAGGTATTTACGCCCACTACCCACAAACCAAGTCCCAGGTCTCTGGGACAAAATTCCAAAAAGTTCAATTTGGAAAGTAGGCGATATTTTGAAAACTAATCATCCTAAAAAGTCATATATAGACTCAAACCAATGGCTTTTATGTTCTTAATTGGTAGAACAAAACTTAACATTTTTTCAGTTTTTCCAAAAAAGGACAATTTTCAAAATTGTCTATATTTTGGGAACAAAGAATTTTACAAAAAAGGTTTGTTTAACGTAAATGAAAGGTCTTTACCCCCACTACCCGAAAAATAAATTTCAGGTCCCTAGGACAAAAACTGTGCAGTAGTGTGTTTTGGGGGTTTCTATATCCACCACCACCTCCCCACCTCACAAGTAGGCGGATAAAATTCATGGGCCAGTCCATAGGGATCAGTCCAAAGGACCCGCCCATAGGGACCCGTCAACAAGGACCCGTAAAAAAAAGGCTCCCTTGAAAAAGGACCCGTCCAAAGGGGCTAGTCAACAGGGAACCAGTCCAAAGGGATACATCAACAGAGATCAATCAAAAGGGGTCAATCAACAGGGATCGATCATAGGTTAAGTTAAGCTACGGCAGCCATTTTGATACTTTTTGATCACACCTCGTAGGGTTAGGTTAGGTTGAGTTAAGCTACGACCGCCATCTTGGAACTTTATGATCACACCTCGTAGGTTTAGTTTAGGTTAGGTTATGTTAGGCTAGGTTCAGTTAAGCTATGACCACCATCTTGAAAATTTTTTGATCGCACCTCGTAGGTTTAGGTTAAGTTAGGTTAGGTTAGGTAAAGTAAAGCTACGGCTGCCATATTGTTAGGTTAGGCTAGGTTAAGTTAAGCTACGGCCGCCATCTTGTTAGGTTAGGCTAGGTTAAGTTAAGCTACGGCCGCCATCTTGTGGGGTGGGGAGGTGGAGGTGGATATAGAAACCCCCAAAACTCACTACTGCACAGTTTTTGTCCTAGGGACCTGAAATTTATTTTTTGGGTAGTGGGGGTAAAGACCTTTCATTTACGTTAAACAAACCTTTTTTGTAAAATTCTTAGTTCCCAAAATATAGACAATTTTGAAAATTTGACTTTTTTGGAATAACTGAAAAAATGTTAAATTTTGTTCTACAAATTAAGGACATAAAAGCCATTGGTTTGAGTCTATATATGATTTTTTAGGATGATTAGTTTTCAAAATATCGCCTACTTTCCAAATTGAACTTTTTTGGATTTTGTCCCTGAGACCTAGGACTTGGTTTGTGGGTAGTGGGGGTAAATATCTGTCATTTACGTTAAACAAACTATTTTGTAAAATTCCTAGTTTCCAAAATATAGCCCCGTTTTAAAATGAAAATTTTTGGAAAAAATGTCAAAAAAAATCCATATTTTGTTCTTACGATTAAGGATATAAAAGCCATTGGTTTGAATCTATATATGACTTTATAGGATGATTAGTTTTCAAAATATGGCCTACTTTCCAAATATTGTTTTGAAAAAATTTGTAGAATATTATATTTTTTTGACTGAGAGTGGGATAGACGTAGGTGTTGGAGTTAGCATAAGATTTGATATGATTTTTAGTGTAAACATATAGCCTACTTCCCCAATTTACCTTTTTTGAAAAATTTGAAAAATATATAATGTTTTTGACTAGGCGTTGAATGGAGTTGAGAGACAATCATTAACCTTAGAGTACTTTGGATTCTTGGAATTTTAGTGTGTTGTTGTTGCTTACAAACATGGCGGTAAGCATTATGCTACCATAAAAAAGGGTTGAGATACTTTCCAAGACCAAGAGAAAAATCCTCTAAATACATTGACAAAAAAAAGATGTTCAGTAAAGATCATATAGCCTACTTTCTCCTAAATGCATGGGTATTGTTATAACTCTTTGTCCTTTTCAAGGAATATGATTGAATGTTGGTTGTAGTAGCTTGTTGAAATACAACGTGCTATAGGGATATTAAACATGAATATGAGGTGCCCTTTGCTAGTGCTACCTCTGTACCAAATTTCGTTCAATTCGGTTTCACCGTGTTTGAATTGATAGGGGGAATCGATTTGCACACATACC
The DNA here is from genome assembly GCA_946902985.2 of Meconema thalassinum. NCBI lineage: Eukaryota > Metazoa > Arthropoda > Insecta > Orthoptera > Tettigoniidae > Meconema > Meconema thalassinum. The sequence goes on along the minus strand of OX336393.1, from coordinate 163,566,178 downwards.
TGGCCACCATCTGCAAACTATTGGGCTGATGTTCTTGCAGATTGGTCAGAATACGTTTCCCACATAATAATATGGTGTTGCAAAATTTGGTAGAGACTAGATTATTAGGTTGGTCGTAATTACATTTTAGCTTTTAACATTTGGGTGGCCGCGATTACGTTTCCGTCAAGATAGCGGTGTTATAAAACATGACACTGAGGTGCCCTTTGCTAGTGCTACCTCTGTACCAAATTTCGTTTATTCAGTTCCACCGTGTTCGAATTAATAGGGGGAATCAATTTTGACATAAAGATGGCCACCATCCGCAAACTATTAGGCTAATGACCTATTAGATTGGTCAAAGGATGCTCCCTCCATCAAGGTATGTAGCTGCAAAATTTGGTAGAGATCTGATGATTAGGTTAATCGTAATTGGATTTAAGCTTTGAACATTCGTGTAGCCGCCATTACGATTCAGTCAAGATGGCGGCGATATAAAACATGACACTGAGGTGCCTTTTGCCAGTGCTACCTCTGTACCAAATTTCGTTCCATTCGGTTCCACCGTGTTCGAATTAATAGGGGGAATCAATTTTGACATAAAGATGGCCGCCATCCGCAAACTATTAGGCTAATAACCTATTAGATTGCTCAAAGGATGCTCCCTCCATAAAGGTATGTTGTTGCAAAGTTTGGTAGAGATCGGATGGTTATGTTAGTCGTAATTTAACTAAGCACTGAATATTTGTGTGGCCGCCATTACGTTTCTGTCAATATGGCGGTGATATAAAACATGACACTGAGATGCCCTTTGCTAGTGATACCTCTGTACCAAATTTCGTTCCATTCGGTTTCACCGTGTTTGAATTAATAGGGGGAATTGATTTTCACACAAAGATGCCCGCCATCCGCAAACTATTAGGCGAATGACCTATTAGATTGGTCAGTGGATGCTCCCTCCATAAAGGTATGTAGTTGCAAAATTTGGTAGAGATCGGATGATTACGTTAATCGTAATTTGATTTAAGCTTTGAACATTCGGGTGGCAGCCATTACGTTTCAGTCAAGAAGGCGGCGATATAAAACATGACACTGATGTGCCCTTTGCTATTGCAACCTCTGTACCAAATTTCGTTCCATTCGGTTCCACCGTGTTCGAATTAATAGGGGGAATCAATTTTGACATAAAGATGGCCGCCATCCGCAAAATATTAGGCGAATGACCTAGTAGATTGGTCAAAGGATGCTCCCTCCATAAAGGTATGTAGCTGCAAAATTTGGTAGAGATCGGATGATTAGGTTAATCGTAATTTGATTTAAGCTTTGAACATTCGTGTGGCCGCCATTACGTTTCAGTCAAGATGGCGGCGATATAAAACATGACACTGAGGTGCCTTTTGCCAGTGCTACCTCTGTACCAAATTTCGTTCCATTCGGTTTCACCGTGTTCGAATTAATACGGGGAATCAATTTTGACATAAAGATGGCCGCCATCCGTAAACTATTAGGCTAATGACCTATTAGATTGGTCAAAGGATGCTCCCTCCATAAAGGTATGTAGTTGCAAAATTTGGTAGAGATCGGATGATTAGGTTAATCGTAATTTGATTCAAGCTTTGAACATTCGTGTGGCCGCCATTACGTTTCAGTCAAGATGGTGGCAATACAATACATGACACTGAGGTGCCCTTTGCTAGTGCTACCTCTGTACCAAATGTCGTTCCATTCGGTTTCACCGTGTTTGAATTAATAGGGGGAATTGATTTTCCCACAAAGATGGCCGCCATCCGCAAACTATTACGCTGATGACTTATTAGATTGGTCAAAGGATGGTCCCCCCATAAAGGTATGTAGCTGCAAAATTTGGTAGAGATCGGATGATTAGGTTAATCGTAATTTGATTTAAGCTTTGAACATTCGTGTGGCCGCCATTACGATTCATTCAAGATGGCGGCGATATAAAACATGACACTGAGGTGCCTTTTGCCAGTGCTACATCTGTACCAAATTTCGTTCCATTCGGTTCCACCGTGTTCGAATTAATAGGGGGAATCAATTTTGACATAAAGATGGCCGCCATCCGCAAACTATTAGGCTAATAACCTATTAGATTGGTCAAAGGATGCTCCCTCCATAAAGGTATGTTGTTGCAAAGTTTGGTAGAGATCGGATGGTTATGTTAGTCGTAATTTAACTAAGCTTTGAACATTTGTGTGGCCGCCATTACGATTCTGTAAATATGGCGGCGATATAAAACATGACACTGAGATGCCCTTTGCTTGTGCTACCTCTGTACCAAATTTCATTCCATTCGGTTTCACCGTGTTTGAATTAATAGGCGGAATTGATTTTCACACAAAGATGGCCGCCATCCGCAAACTATTAGGCGAATGACCTATTAGATTGGTCAGTGGATGCTCCCTCCATAAAGGTATGTAGTTGCAAAATTTGGTAGAGATCGGATGATTACGTTAATCGTAATTTGATTTAAGCTTTAAACATTCGGGTGGCCGCTATTACATTTCAGTCAAGAAGGCGGCGATATAAAACATGACACTGACGTGCCCTTTGCTATTGCTACCTCTGTACCAAATTTCGTTCCATTCGGTTCCACCGTGTTCGAATTAATAGGGGGAATCAATTTTGACATAAAGATGGCCGCCATCCGCAAACTATTAGGCGAATGACCTATTAGATTTGTCAAAGGATGCTCCCTCCATAAAGGTATGTAGTTGAAAATTTGGTAGAGATCGGATGATTATGTTAATCGTAATTTGATTTAAGCTTTGAACATTCGTGTGGCCACCATTACGTTTCAGTCAAGATGGTGGCGATATAGAACATGACACTGAGGTGCCCTTTGCTAGTGCTACCTCTGTACCAAATTTCGTTCCATTCGGTTTCACCGTGTTTGAATTAATAGGTGGAATTGATTTTCCCACAAAGATGGCCGCCATCCACAAACTATTACGCTGATGACCTATTAGATTGGTCAAAGGATGCTCCCTCCATAAAGGTATGTAGCTGCAAAATTTCGCAGAGATCGCATGATTAGGTTAATCGTAATTTGATTTAAGCTTTGAACATTCGTGTGGCCGCCATTACGTTTCAGTCAAGATGGCGGCGATATAAAACATGACACTGAGGTGCCTTTTGCCAGTGCTACCTCTGTACCAAATTTCCTTCCATTCGGTTCCACCGTGTTCGAATTAATAGGGGGAAGCAATTTTGACATAAAGATGGCCGCCATCCGCAAACTATTAGGCTAATAACCTATTAGATTGGTCAAAGGATGCTCCCTCCATAAAGGTATGTTGTTGCAAAGTTTGGCAGAGATCGGATGGTTATGTTAGTCGTAATTTAACTAAGCTTTGAACATTTGTGTGGCCGCCATTACGTTTCGGTCAATATGGCGGCGATATAAAACAGGACACTGAGATGCCCTTTGCTAGTGCTGCCTCTGTACCAAATTTCGTTCCATTCCGTTTCACCTTGTTTGAATTAATAGGGGGAATTGATTTTCACACAAAGATGCCCGCCATCCGCAAACTTTTGGGCTAATGACCGAATCATTTGGTTAAAAGATGCTTCCTCCATAAAGGTATGTAGCTGCAAAATTTGGTAGAGATCGGATGATTAGGTTAATCGTAATTTGATTTAAGCTTTGAACATTCGTGTGGCCGCCATTACGTTTCAGTCAAGATGGCGGCGATATAAAACATGACACTGAAGTGCCTCTTGTTAGTACTACCTCTGAACCAAATTTCGTTCCATTCGGTTGCACCGTGTTCGAATTAATAGGGGGAATCGATTTTCACACAAAGATGGCCGCCATCCGCAAACTATTACGCTGATGACCTATTAGTTTGGTCAAAGGATGCTCCCCCCATAAAGGTATGTTGTTGCAAAATCTGGTAGAGATCGGATGATTAGGTTAGTCGTAATTTTATTTAAGCTTTGAACATTTGTGTGGCCGCCATTACGTTTCCGTCAAGACGGCGGCGATATAAAACATGACACTGAGGTGTCGTTTGCTAGTGCTACCTTTGTACCAAATTTCGTTCAATTCGCATTCACCGTGTTCGAATTGATAGGGGGGACAGACATTCAGAGTACACACACTCACACACACACAGACACACACACACACAGACTCACACACACACATACACTCCCACAGACAGACACACTTTTTTCGCCCTGTTTTGATCTCACAAGTCTACTTTCATTTTTTGCAAAAATCGAAAGTAGGCTAATAGCTTGTAAAATAAGCCATTACTAATAAGGTATTAACGTAAACCACCAAAAATTAGCCACCAACATATGCCACCACTATAAGCCACCACCATAAGCCTCCGTAAGCCACCACCATAGGGCACCATAAGCCACCACCATAAGCCACCATCATAAGCAACCACCACAAGCCAACAAAAGCCACCACCATAAGCCACCATCATAAGCCACCACCATAAGCCACCATAAGCCACCACCATAAGGCACCATCATAAGCCACCATAAGCCGCCACCATAAGCCACCATCATAAGCCACCACCATAAGCCACCATCATAAGCCACCATCATAAACCACCGCCATTAACCACCAACATAAGCCACCAACATAATCCTTCATCATAAGCCGATTGTAAAATGTTAAACACTTGCATACTATTACATTTTAGGTAATGCAACATTCCCATACAATTGCGCCATGTAACTTTTTGTTACATTATTTAAACAAGATATATTTGTCTTAAACGATAAAGCAAACCCGCTGTGTGTATTGTTAGTGGATATGAGCAAATGTGTTCATTATTGGAATGCATACTAGTAGTTGAGTGGGTTGTCATATCGACCCGTAGGTAGCATGCTGGTAGTTGAGTAATTTTTGATATCGACCGCTAGATAGGATGCTGATCGTTCAGTGATGATAAGGAGCGCTAGGTACCATGCTGTCGTTCAGGGGCGAGGCAAACTAAAAAGTAAAAATGGAAAGGTTTTAAGTGTGAGTGTTCATCAATGTAGTGCTCCAAACAAACCACGGATGCTGTTTACAAAAAATCATGAAAATGCTAAAAAGCAAGTTCTAGAAAACGATATAGCTACTCAAGATAGTGCAGTGTGTGTTCACAAGTACTTATCATAACCTCAAGAAGTCATGTTAGGACAGTTGTTAACGTCTAAGAAACCCTCAACACTATCAAAGCCAACACAGACTATGGGAGAAGTCTCTGTGGAAAAGAAACAGAAGCAATTGAATAGTTTTAGTGATTTGAGGATAATGTTGATCGCAATAATGGTGATTATAATAATAGTGATAAAAATGCTGAGGATGATAATGATAAAGATTATGGTAATGCTTTGTTTACCCCTAAAAAGTCATTTGATAAATTTATTTATTGGAACAATCCCAGTAAGCTAATCCAGCGGTTTCAGCACTTGCATGCCTGTAAACAGGCTGGTTATACTAAATATGAGCAAGAACTGTTGAATATAGAAAATGAGCTTCGTCATGCCAAATTATTATGTAATGGATCCAAATAACCACTTAAACTATTTCTTAACAATACATGTAATATTTTCTACCACTTTGCTCTCACTTTTGCTGTCACTTCAAACTGTGCATATTAAATATAAAAGCCAACGCTAAATCATTCTATTACCAGAACAGTTAAAACCTTTGTAGTGTACAAGTCATACTAACAGGTTAGTTGCTACTATGGAACTTACAACAACTAACCGAGGTAAACAACGTGTACTCTATAAAGGCTACTCTTATAACTATAGACGACAAAATGTAAAAGGAATAATATTCTGGCGATGCTCAAAACAGAGGTCAACAAGATGTCGAGGCAATACGAAAAGTAGAAATGGTTGGTTTTAAGTGTGAGTGATCATCAATGTAGTGCTCCAGACAAAGCATTAGTGTTGACAAAAAATCATCAGCATGCTAAAAAGTTAGTACAAGAGAAATATACTGCTACTCAACATAGTGCAACGCTTATTGAGCAACATTTAACCCCTGTTGTAAAAGTTATGTTTAATCCATCTTCCACGTCTTAAGAGTCATCAACATCACAGACTATGCAAGAGGTAGTGTTGTTGTAGTTTTAAGGGGCTGAACTACAAAGTCATCTGCCCTTGATATGCAAGTGGGTCGAAAAGGACTAGATAGTAATAGACAAAGGAGAGTTGTAGTTTGTATATAAGTATTGTACAAGTACTTACATTAAATAAATAACAAGTAGTTCCGTGAAGAACTATACAGCCTACTTTCATATATCCCACTTATTGCAACTATCAACATACACAATTTCAGTTTGATTGCTGTAATAGATTCGTAGATATTGAGAACCGACTAAATAATTCGGATGGTCGCCATGTTGGATTTTATATATGTAGGTCCTAGAGTTATGTACTGTTACATGCAGATTATTGTGTACGTGTAGTATTCAAACTTCAATCGCATAATTAGGACACTAGAAGTTGCAAGGAGATTTTAAAATTTCGCACAGCTACCATCTTAAGGTTATGGAAACAATTGAAATAAATTAGATGCTAGTGGATTACCATTCGTATAAGGATTTACTGTACCAAGTTTCACTGCTCTCGGATGGTTAAATTGCGATAAACGTCCATGTGATTATTTATACTTCGCGTCGCCGCCATATTGGATTTGTGATCACCAGGTTATTTAAAGTCCTATAAGTGAACTTGAGTTCATAGCCCCTATGAACAATAAAAAATTCAGTTTGATTACTAAAATAGATTCGTAGATATTGAGAGCCCTCTAAATATTTCGGATGGTCGCCATGTTGGATTGTTAAATGTATAGGCCATAGAGTCATGTACCATTATAGGATAATTATTGGGTAGGTTCATTATTCAAACTTTCACTTCGATAGCATGACTACATCACAAGAAATAAAAACTTAATTTTAAAATTCGCACAGCCGCCATCTTGAGCTGATGTAAACAATTGAACTAAATTAGATACCAGTGCATTACAATGTGTATAAATATTTCCTGTACCAGATTTCAGTGCGTTTGGAGCATTAAATCGCGAGAAAAGTTCATTTAAAATTTTCTAATTCGCTTGGCCGCCATGTTTGTTTTGTATATAACCGTTTTTTTAAGTCGTATAAATGGACTTCCAGTAGTGCCCTTTATCTCCGTACAAATTTTCAGGGAGATACCGCTAATAGTTTCAGAGATACAGAATGCAGGTGAAATATTTCGCACATCCGCCATCTTGTGGTTATGTAAACAAATGAACGAAGTTAGTTGTCGGTGCATTACAATGTATATAAACATATACTATACCAAGTTTCATTGCGTTTGGTTGGATAAATCGCGAGAAACGTCTATTTAAAAGTTGCAACTTCGCTTGGCCGCCATGTTGGTTTTGTAGTTACGAGATTCTCAAAGATCACATAAGTGAACTTATAGTAGTTCCCTTTATCACCATACATGATGTCAGGATAATATCGGTAATCGTTTCGGAGATATTGAATGCTGGTGAAATATTTCGCACAGCCGCCATGTTGGATTGGTGAGTCGTAACAAAATTTGAAGGGCACGGTCGAGGTCGCCCGGAATAGTGCTATGAACTTTCCGAGTTTCATTGAAATCGCTCCCGCCGTTTAGATTTTATTAGAGGGGGACACACACACGAATCACACACACACACGCACACACACACGGACAAAAGGTGATCTCATAAGCCTATTTTTTCAAAATTGAAAATAGGCTAAAAATTGTGTATGGGTATTGTCTGTTTTTCTTAATTGCTATCCCTATGTCCCACTATTAATGCAATTGTTAACCATCAACAATTTCTAACTAAGTTCGTAAAGAGAGTGACCTTAAACAATACACTCTATCTATGGTTTTACTGCAGCGTTAGTCATAGCAACAGAACTGTGCGCTCTCTGCCATATCTGTAATATGACATAGGAAATAACAAGACGTCTTACTGCACGTACCATCTCCTCAGTTTTAACATCTTCAGAACAAGTATTATTCTCTTTCAACTACAAATGACTCGTTAGAACACATCCATCCATCAAGTTAGATCCCTTGACCTGCTCTCAAATGGCATGTGCCTCGTGTACTAGGGTGTGTGCATTAGCCCTAACGTTACGTACGAACTAAACAGAAAATGACTTGTTAGCTCTTATCGTGCACTTGCACAGGTGAACACTTGTGGGTTAGGTCATATTACACATGAACTTGCATTTTCTCACGTAAGTGCATTTTCTTTGTTCCACAAGATACAAATTTGGTTGCTGGATTGTATCCTGCACTGTTTATGCGATATAGCTTTGCCAGTTCATAAAATCGCTAGGTAGTTCTCTACATATAGCAATTTTACCACTGCTCTACCAACGCCTTCTTGCTCTTTTGGCTTTCTTACAGTCTAGTGTGTGATAGACAGCATTAACTGTATATCAAACCCAGTTCACCTTTGTATTTGTAATCCAAGTAATAATTTGAAAGACACAAATGTAATCAGTTTTAAACGTTATCTCTGTTTTTGTTTTTGTTTAATATGTTTATGACATGCCTATTAACCTGAAATCGAACCGTGGTGAAAATGTTAACAGCTTAACCACTGCACTACCATGCACTTGTTTCTTAGTTTGACTCGTTCTAGGCCTCAAACCTGGAAATGGAGTTAAGACCACCAGTACAAGAGCTGTAAGTGCTTACCACTGCAACACCAAAAAATGGATAGCTGGTAACATTAGACAACCGGAAATGATTATATTTCTGTTAGCAATGCATTTCGTCATCAGCCTACTGTCAGAGCACTGACAGCAACACAGTTTAGTTTAGAACAAGCGAGTGTATGAGTGTATAGATTATTAGCCTCAAGTAATTAAAGCTTGTTGTGTGTAGCGACCATTCTGTCTCGGTATCCACTGAACATTTTTGTGTTTTAGCTATCATCTTGAACCAATCAATTAAAGATAGTCTACTCTTAATTCTTGATAAATCAGAGTTTGCGTACACCGTTTCTCATTTATTAACCCATACCTGCAACCTATACTCTCTCAATACTGCAGTTTGATCTGAAAACAAGTTTCAATGGTAAAAGACTTCTCAATCACCATACATGTAGCCTACACTAATTCTTCCTCTACCCAGCTATGTTTCATCATACATGGTAAACATCTCACATGTTCGTATCCGATTATTAGTTTATAAAATCTCAGGTTGATGACCTTGATGTATTGGGTATTTAGGGTAAATTCATTGGCCATGGGAAAGGGTTGACCATTCTAAGTCCTATGACCTCTCGCATGTTGATATTCGATTATTACTTTATAAAATCATAGGTCAATGACCATCCTGTATTAGATCTTTTGGGTAAATTCGTTGGTCATGGAAAAGGGTTGTCCATCCTGAGTCCCATGACACCTCACTTGACCCTCTCTGATTATTAGTTAGCGAGATATTAACAAAAGTGTAGTTAGGCCCTTTTGACAAAAAATAAATAATGCATTCAAAAACAGAATGTCACCTCATGTCCAACGACCTCTCATACAAGTCCCTAGCCTTATTGGTTCATGAGATATTAAAAAGCTAATGACCTATTAGTTTTGAATCTTTTGGTAATTTTAAAAAATAACTCATCTATAAATCATTATTCAAAAAGCACGTCCGCTTACACAAAAAACCAAGTACGCATGCGTAAATACAAAAAAACAAAAAAACATGTTAATTCATAGTAGCAATCGGCTCTTCACAAGCGTTTCATGTGGAACAACGTTTAATTTCATCATAGCATTAGGGGTCATGGGCCAGTCCATGAGGACCAGTCCAAAGGGGCCGGTCTGAACGGATTAGTCAAAAAGGACCCGACAACAAGGACATGTCCACAGGGACCCGTCCACAGGGACCCGTCCAAAAGGACCTGTCAACAATGACCTGTCAACAGGGACCCGTCCACAGGGGCCTGCGTGTGCGTACGGTGGAATATACGATTACGTCTGCAAATCATCTCATCTAGTTTCAAATTTAGCCACTACGGCGCGTGCAACACATAGGAAGTGCGTGGGAACATACGATTACGTCAGCGAAACATGAACTCACTTGTCTGTTGTATGAGTATCAGTTTAGTAGTGGCATCATGCAGCAAAAGACGTTTACTTACACAAGCCATCATTATGGTAAGCTTTTTTTTTCTTATCATTATGGAAATCATCTTATTAGGACCCGTGCACAGGGACTGGTGTGTGTGTGTGCAGGGGAACATACGATTACGTCAGCAAATCATCTCATCTAGTTTCAAATTTAGCCACTACGGCGCGTGCAACACACAGGAAGTGCGTGGGAACATACGATTACGTCAGCGAAACATGAACTCACTTGTCCGTTGTATGAGTACCAGTTTAGTAGTGGCATCAAGCAGCAAAAGACGTTTACTCACACAATCCATCATTGTCTGGCTGCGTGGCTCAGGGGTAACGTTCTCGCTTGCTGAGCCCAAGGTTGCAGGTTCGAAACCTGGCGCAGTCAGCTGGCATTTGAGGGTGCGCAAATGCGAGGGAGCCATGTCAGTACATTTACTGGAACGTTAAAGATCCCCTTCGGGGCAAAATTCCGGCACCCCGGCGTCTCTAAATGCCAGTGTAGTTAAAAGGGACGTAAAACCAATAACATTATTACAATCCATCATTATGGTAAGCTTTTTCCTTCTTATCATTATGGAAATCTCCTTATTAGAAAAAATGTTATAGTGGTTCTGGTCACTTATAGCTAAACTGTAATATATATGATTTTTTTGTTTCTTTATAGGCTACTACGATAAATATTCTCAATGCTATGGGGGCAGAACTGTTGATTAGAATGAAAAAAGCTCACTGAACTACCAATGCATACTCTTTTCCGTATCATTAGCATTCAAAAAGTGGACACAATGTATGGTGAACGTGTACTATGTGTTAGTGAAAATTTTCAGACATTCCTTTCTACACGTTTTAGTGATATGTCAGAAAGTGTGCTCGAGGATCTAAATCGTGGTGGAAATTCTCTATATCTAATTTATAAGGGTATAAAAACAATAGATGTATTGTACATTCTGACTTTGAAGTTAGATTAGGTTAGGTTAGGTTAGGTAAGGTGGGATTTGGTTAGGTTAGGTAAGGTAAGGTTAGGTTAGGTTAGGTTAGGTTAGGTTAGGTGAAGTTGGGTTAAGCAGAATGGCTGCGGTATGAATCAAAAGCCAGCTCCTGCCAGTTTTGCCTCACAAGTTTGAGTGTACCCCATTCCAACCCTCAGCCTAGTATTAAATTTCTTGACAGAACCAGGACTCGAACCCGAGCCTCCACAGTAACAGCTAAAAATTCTATCCACTACACCATAAAGTGGGGCAATATAAGGCTGGTCTTGATTGTACATGATCAATCAATAACTACCTAATAATAATAATAATAATAATAATAATAATAAATATTCCATTTAGCAACTACATAGCCTCCCTGGGTTCTTTTACATGCCAACATCGTATGACATGCGTGTCGTAATTTTTGCCGCCTTTCAAAAATCACTTACCAAGACCAAGAGCGAACCTGCAAGCTTGGGGTTGGTAGTCCGACACGATAACCACTCACCCACCGTGGCAAGCTATCAATCAATAATTACCTAATAAAATTATCAATGATAATAATAATAATAATAATAATAATAATAATAATAAATATTCCATTTAGTAACTACACGGCCGATCTCCCCCTGTGACAGCGTGGCAGCCATATTGCCCATTAGCCCCTGACCCAGCTATGACTGACCTCTCCATAAGAATAACATAGGGCAGTTGCGCGCGGCGGCCATCTTGCCCATTAGCCCCTGTCCCAGAACCTCTCTTTATTTCGTACTAACTCGTTTTTCAATAGGTCTGTTGTTTTGGTTTTAATTAAGGCCTAAACATGAGTATGCATAATAAAAAATTCGAGTAGTAAGTCGTCGGATTCTTTAAGAGTGTTAAAAATCCCTCAGTATGCCTTCCTTCGGAGGGGAAGTAAACCCAGCGGTCCCATGTCATAGATTTATGGCATGATAAAGAACCTTCCTCTAACTACACTTGTGTGAAGCCAAAATTTGTAGTTTGGAATTGAAAACGCTCTATTAGTTCCACCGTTCGCCACCAGGTGCTGATTACGATGCCATCTGGTAGCCAAGTCCACAAGCTAGGTGTCATGGACGGTAGCATTTGGTAGCAAAAGAAGGAACTACTTGATATTACTGTCTGCAGTCCTGACTTGAATTAAGAAAAACAGATAACAACCACTAATACAGCCATCACAATTAAGACCGGATATCAGACAGATTCTTCACACACCCAAAGTACCTGACCGCGTTGTCGTAGCCCCTAAACTGATGAACCAACCAGCCAGTACAAACATATCTGATCCACCAAACATGATTTCAATGTGTATATTATTGAACATTTGCAAACTGCGAACGGATTTTTACCAGACACGGAAGATAGGTACAAGAACTGAAACAGAGCACCCTGTGATTTGGATTTATTTTTCTCCATCTCGCGGTGTACTGCAGCCTATCTGCTTCTCATTAAAATCGGTCGCGAAGTTTTAGCAAGTAATCAACCGGAAGTCCAGTGGGAGGCGCTCCAGGCTTTAATTCCCCTGGAGACCCATGACAAGCTGCCGGCCGTACAACACTCTCGGAATTGGAATTTAAACACCGATTTGTATTCGTTATGCACTGGAGCTCATTTAGATTTCCGTTTTTCATTTTCTGACATACTTCCATTGGGAAGATCTTCTGGTTTTATTGCTTTCCAACACAGTCATGCGAGCTAAAATATAAAACAATTCAAATGAAAAATAGCGTCTTTTAAGCAAATGGTAATTTTTCTCACTGTTAGAAATATCGGGGCTGTGAGATCTTTTGCCCTTTAACCAACTTGACCGAGATTTTGAATGATTATATTATCATTTCAAATGATCTTGTCGACTTCGTCGTTACGCTGGGGTCTGGCGTTACGTTACGGTGACGGGACGAAATGTACCCAGATGCACTGAGGTGTGTGACGTCATAGTACTGCTTGGTGCATGTGTTCCCCGACAATCTCTACAATCTCTACAATGTAGACAGAATATATGCATTAAATGATAGACTCAACACAAAATGTTTTGATTGTTGACTTGTGTTATTGATAAATTGGTTTAATGTTAGGGGCAGTGCACACTTTCCATGTCGATAATTTATATAGGCTAGAAGGATGGTGTTGCAAACTTCTGATGTGTATTTCCAAATTTCCTGCATAGTCTATTTCATAGAATTTTCCTGTAACTTAAAAGTTCATGCTGATTTTGTCTTTGTGTGTTTGACATTGTAACTACAATGGTTGATTGGATATTCTTTGTCAACTTTCAAATCATGTAATTCATGTCAGATATGTTGGAATTTTTGTTCATGTGTAAAGCTATCAAGTACCGATACCTAATTGGTTACACAACTGTTTCATAATGAAAATCTTGATCTCTGATTCATTGGAGAACTGTTGACGCTTGTCTGAACCAAGACTAACTGACTACTCACTGCTAAGGATTAGAAATTACATTTACTCAAATCACATTCTGGTAAAAATGATCATGACTACTATAAACTGCTACCACTCTTCCACCACTTTGCTAACACTTTTCTACCATTTGACTCTCACTTTGCTCTTACTTTAAACTGCACATACTACAAACAATCATTTTTATTATCGAGTTAACTTTACTAGAGATTAGTTTATGCTTAACAGTTGGCATGGAAGTATCAACGACTAGCTATGGTAAGCCATGTGCTTACTATAAAGGATATGCATATATTGTAAAAAGAACTAATAAAAATGGAACTGTTATTTGGTGCTGTTCGAAACAACGATCTAAAAAGTGTCGAGGAATGATTAAGACAAAAGGCTCCAACATACTTATTTCAATCGATCATCATTGTAAATCTCAAAATAATACTCATTTAAATGGACAAAATACTCTAACCGAGGTAAAAAAAGCAAGACCAAGAAAAAAATAGTGTGGCTCAAGATAGTGCTTTGTTTGTTAAAGAGCATTTATTATCTCCTGAAAAAGACATGTTAGGACAGTCGTTAACGTCTAAGAAACCTCTAACACTATCAAAGACAACACAAACTATGCCAAAGGTTGTTGCATTGCAAGATGAACAAAAAGGATTAGATAGTAATAGAGACGATGATTATATTGATGATAATTATATTGATGATGATAACCATGATGATGATGATGATGATTATCATGATAATGATGATGATGATGATGATAATGGTTTACACCCAAAAAAATCATTTGTTAAATTTGTTTACTGGAACAATCCCAGTAAGCTAATCCAGCGGCTTCAGTACTTGCATACCTGTAAACAGGCTGGTCATACTAAATATGAGGAAGAACTTTTGGATATAGAAAATGAGCTTCGTAATGCTAAAATTATAGTGTAATGAATCCATGTAACCGCTTAAACTATTTCTTAACAATACATGTAATATTTTCTACCACTTTGCTACCACTTTTCTACCACTATGTTACCAATTGTGTACCACTTGTCTACCACTTTGCTACCACATTTCTACCACTTTTCTATCACTTTTAACTGTACATATTAAATATAAAAGCCAACGCTAAATAATTCTATTACCAGAACAGAGATAACCTTTGTAGTGTGCAAATCATACTAACAGGTTAGTTACTACTTTGGAACTTACTACAACTAACCGAGGTAAACAACGTGTACTCTATAAAGGCTACTCTTATAACTATAGACGACAAAATGTAAAAAGGATAATATTCTGGCAATGCTCAAAACAGAGGTCAACAAAATGTCGAGGCAATATGAAAAGTAGAAATGGTGTGGTTTTAAGTGTGAGTGATCATCAATGTAGTGCTCCAGACAAAACACTGATGGTGTTGACAAAAAAATCATCAGAATGCTAAAAAGTTAGTACAAGAGAAAGATGTTGCTACTCAAAATAGTGCATTGTTTGTTGAGCAACGTTTAACCCCTGTTGTAAAAGTTATGTTGTATCCATCTTCCACGCCTCAAGAGTCATCAACATCACAGACTATGCAAGAAGTAGTGTTGTTGTTGTTTTAAGGGGCTGAACTACAAAGTCATCTGCCCTTGATATGCAAGTGGATCAAAAAGGACTAGATAGTTATAGACAAAAGAGAGTTGTAGTTTGTATATAACTATTGTACAAGTACTTACATTAAATAAATAAAAATAGTGTATGTGTATTGTCTGTTTTTCTTAATTGCTATCCCTATGTCCCACTATTAATGCAATTGTTAACCATCAACAGTCTCTATGTTCGCAAAGAGAGTGACCTTAAACAATACACTCTATCTATGGTTTGTGTACCGAGTACACAATAATACAGTGTGGTCAAGCCATGTTGAGGCAATAGTTATATCAGGTAAGGGATTCGATCCCTTGCTTTCTTGTACAGAAAATTTGAACTTAAGTCAAACACCATAACCACTCGGTCAACCTGACAGTTACTAATTTAATTATTTTTGTGGACTTGAGTGTTTATAAAACTTTTTCCAGTATACATTGACTAAACCACTTGTTTGTTTTGAAATATAGATTTTTTTTTTACCATAACATTGCAGTTATGAGTCTTGTGAACTGGGTGTTTAATATAGGGTTAAAGGCATTTTAAAATAATTTTAGAAAAGCTCTTAGGTATCGTGTCATGGGTTTTAGTAATGCATTACTGTTCGTTGACTAACATTTACCGTTACACAACATTATTTTGGTGAGCTCTACATGTTGTTGTTTGAGTCGTCAGTCTTTTGACTGGTTTGATGCAGATCTCCATGCCTCCCTCCCCCGAGCGAAACGTCTCATCTCTATATAGCTACCACACCCTACATTCAAGGCTATCTGTTTAACATATTATAACCTTGGATCTCCCCTACAAGCTCTTGGGTTCAATTCCTAGATTTAACACAAACTTTTAAAAGCGGTATGACAACTAAAACTAGTCTACTCAGTCTCGGGTGGTCCAAATAAGTAGAGAGGGTTTGATTCACACCTCAACCATAGAGCACCATGTTATTTTTTTTAAAATAATGATAGCCATTTGTTCAATTTCACATTTCACACATTGCAATTTGTCAATTTTCCATTTGCATTTTTTTTAAAATGACAGTTTGATGTTTTTCAATTTCATGATTTGGAAACATGGATTTTTCCATTTTCATATTTACACATTTGTCAATTTCCCATTTGCATATATTTTCTTAAATGTCCGTTTAAGGTTTTTAAATTTTGTCTATATGGAAACATGGATTTTCCATTTTGCTGTTTACAAATTTTGTATATATTTATTTTGTGTATGTTGAAAAAGATCGATATTTCCAAAACAAGATTTTTTATTTTTCATTTTATGATTTTGTAAATGATCTTAATGTGAGTGCTTGACCATGGATTTTCCATTTTGCTGTTTACAAATTTTTTATATATTTATTTTGTGTATGTTGAAAAACGATATTTCCAAAACAAGATTTTTTATTTTTTATTTTATGATTTTGTAAATGATCTTAATGTGAGTGCTTGACCATGGCAATAATACAGTCTATCTATGTGTTAGCGGAACCATAGAGTCTTATTACTACTGCAAGTAAGAATGTTTTACAAAATAACGGCTATCTACCACTGCATTTGAAAAACAAAACTATTGAAAAAAAATACTATTTACCATTCATTCATATATAAGTGTTAATTCTCCCTCTCCCCACCCTACCTCATCGTATATTCTCTGGTCAAACAATCAATGCTACCCATACATACACAAGCTTTCTATGTCTCTCCCTCTATATATATGATTTCTCTGCTCCACAAGATAAAAATTATGGTTGCTGGATTGTATCCTGCACTGTTTATGCGACATACCATTGCCAGTTCATAAAACCGTTAGGTAGTTCTCTACACATAGCGATTTTACCACTGCTCTACCTACGCCTTTTGCTTGTTTGGCTTTCTTACAGGCTAGTATGCGATAGGCAGCATTAACTGTATATCAAACCCAGTCCACCTTTGTATTTGCAATCTAAGTAATAATTTGAAACGAGACAAGTGTAATCAGTTTTAAACATTATCTCTGCTTTTTTGTTTGTTTGTTTATGACATGTATATTAACCTAAAATCAAACCCTAGTCTACCTTAGTGAAAGGCTAACAGTTTAACCACTGCGTTACCATACCCTTCTTTCTTAGTTTGATTCATTCTAGGCCTTAGAGCTAGAAATCGAGTTACGATCTCCAGTGCAAGAGGCACATGTGCTCACCACTATAGCATGTAATGGTTAGCTGGTAACATTAGACAAACGAAAATGATTGTATTTCTGTTAGCCAAGCATTTCTGTCATTTGCCTACTGTGTGAGCACTGCCAGCAAGACAGTTTAGTTTAGAACAAGCGTGTGTGTGTGTGTGTGTGTGTATGTGTGTATAGATTATTAGCCTCAAGTATTTAAAGCTTGTTGTGTGTAGCGACCATCTTGCTCAGTAACCACTGAGTAAGTTTTAACAGTTAACTCATAAAAACAGCATAGGATAGTTGTGTGTGTGTGTGGTTCATGTACTTGGGAATATGCATTAGCACCATGCGCTAGCTTTACCTTGCCCTATAGAGGTAGAGCGTTATCCCTTCCTTTGGACATTGCCAATGACTGCATTCCCCCACAAGTTTTACACTTAAGCTCTTGGCTTGTTCTTGATTAGGTTTGGTTTGCTTTAGGCTTGGTTTGGTTCAGTTGGGTTTGATTCGACTTGGTTCAGTTTAGTTTAATGTAGTCACCATTTTTTTATTTTTAGCTACACTCTTTAACCAATTAATTAATGATAGTCTACTCTTAATTCTTGAATCGATAAATTGAATTTTGTGTGCACCGTTTGTCAATCCATGCCTACAACCTATACTCCCTATGTACTACAGTCAAATCTGAAAACAAGTTCTAATGGTCAAAGACGTGTCAGTCACCATACATATATCCTACAATAATTCTTTCTTTACCTAGCTAGATTTCGTCACTCACAGTAAACATCTTACATTATGGGTTTGCAATATATTAAGAAAAGCAAAAGTCCATGATCTTGTTGTTTTGGGTCTTTTTTGGGGAAATTCATAAGCCATAAAAAGAATGACATCATGTCAAGTTCTGAGTGGATCTTGTATGTCAAAATCCCATTATCGGTTTATAAAATCTCAAGGCCATGCCCTAGCAGTTTTGGATTATTTCAATCAATGAGTCCACCATAGGAAACATCGAAAAAATAAATACCCTTAAAACAAGTCGTCACATGACCCTCTCCGAACAATGCTTCGCAAAATATAAATTCATCCATTGAACATTGAACATGATCGGCGACATCATCCTAGCTTCCCCCTCCCACCATGGTTGCCATATCGTTTGACCTTCAAGTGTCCTCAGCATCTCTGTGCTTTTTTTCATTGCCCTGTTGTCAAGTCAAGTCAATGCATTCCAATAAGCTCAAATAACATTCACATCCTGTCAGTCTGCCCCAGCAAGTTTGTTTTCTATACTCACTTCAAGCAACATATAACCAAGTTCTGTTTGTTCTATCTAAAGCCAACTTCATCGGATCAAGGAATTATCATTTGTCATGTCACTCATAATCGTTTACACGTTAAATACCCCCTTCAGGAGGTTTAGGAATTAGGAATTCCATCATAGGAAAAATCAGAAAACGAACCCTCGACCCGCCGTCTCATCGAAACAGCGAATACTGTATTGGTATATCACCACCGTGGCCAGTAATAGCTTCGTTGAAACACGTGTCCAGTGGTATCGTCTCTTTCTATCTACAACCACTCGTCATGAACATTTTAGACAAATTTAAGAAAAGTTTTAAAAACTGAAATGTTTTCAACAAAAGTGTCGTTAGGCCCTTTCACATTTTTTAAAACATAAATACTATATTCGAAAGGGGGAGAGGGGAGGAGCGTCACCCCGAGTCCTACGACCCCTCGTATACGTCTCTGGCGTTATTGGTTTGTGAGATATAACAGAAAGTCTAAAATCACAGTTTTACAACAAAAAAAATCTGTTTTCCTCATTCTCAAAAACTTTAACCTATTACAAAAATAAAAAGGGTTTCGAGACAAGCCATTTGACACGTCATAGGACCAAATCCGACCAGGCATTCGTGAAATATCGGAAAAAGTCTAAAATCACGGTTTTACCCCCAAAAAGCCTGTTTCCCTCATTCTCAAAACTTTAACCTATTAATAACATGTATAGGGCTTCGAGACAAGCGATTTGACACGTCACACGTCCAAATCCGACCTTGCGTTCGAGAGATATCGGCAAACTTCGTAGGAAAGTAGGCGACTATCTGGTTCTCTCCTCACCACCAAAACCCCTTCTTATCAATCATTTTTTTCAAAGAGCTCGCCCTCTTACAAAAATCCCAAGTGCGCATGCGTAAAAACAAAAACAAAAATATTAATCCATATCGGCAGCCAGCCAAACGCATGCGCGATATGAGCAACCACGTTTAAGTTCATTTTAGCAGCGCACCTTATACATCTCGCATTTGAAAAGAGACTTTCACCAAAAAAATTACAATTTCACCCTATAGTAGGGGTAGGTTTTATTTAGGGGTTGAAATGAGTGGTCCATTTGAAAGAGGGCGTTAGCCCGAGTCCAACGACACCTCATTTGTCAAAATCGGACTATGGGTTTGCGAGATATCGACTTTGCCCCTGAATGTATTGCGGGTTAGTATGTGACGTCAGAGGGAGAGGTGGTGGGGTGGGGCAGAACTCCTAGTAGCCCCCTACTACTAAGTTACACTCGGTCACATTCGACTACCTTCGACAGTCGCCCGAACCGGTCCCCTCCCCCACTTCCATCCACAAGCTATATAGGCAATGCACACCAGCCAGCTCAGTCAGTTGGCTGGCCAACACAGGTCGGCTAACAACTGGGTCTGCTTCCAAGCCAGACCTTCCACCCTTTCCCCTCCCCCTCCCCTCCCCCCCTCCTCCCCTCCCCCCAAGCCCCCCAGGGAACGCCTGGGGGGGCACGTGACCACGAGAAACCATGGATGACCTTGAAATCTGTCCAGGACCGGCTTAGCCCTACTACTGGCATGCTTCCGAGAAAAGAAAAGCCGATACTGTGGACACTACTCCTTAAGTTGCATGCACAATTTCTCAATGGGACCGGTATAATTATTGTTGTTTTAAGGGGCGAAACTACGAGGTCATCTGCCTCCTTAATGAAAACAACTATTTCAATATAAAGAAGGCACCTTACAGTATTCTTCCTTTGTTTTCCACAACATTAAAACTATCACTCTCAATCATACCATGGATTTAGTAGCACAGACTGTATAGGTGACTCTGAACATAAGGGAGATGTCAGCTGCGCAGGGTAGCTGCTCAGTATAACTTCAAGCTTATTTTGAGCGGGAAAGCCCCATGGGCGAAATAACCACGCCCAACCCTCCTTGGGAAGTAAACTATGGATAGTAGGTATTAGTTAAGTCAGAACATTATGACTATCAGAGTTACAAAATTATCCATCTCACGTGACTAGCTCACCACGTGAAAATTAAATTTCTTGGCAGAGCCGGGAATCGAACCCTGGCCTCCACTGGGACAGCCAGAATGCTAGCCACTACACAATGAGGTGAACCCCAAGAATGGGAAACTGAGAAAAATGCAATTTGATGAAGGCACGTAGAGACAGGGTCACTCTGCTTCGATGTCTTCTTCTAAGATCTAGTTTAAATTAAAGACAGGCGAATGCTGTGGTAGTGTATTTGGCTAATACACTTTCCTGTAATATAGGTATTTAGGGTTCGTATCCCGACTAGAGTATCATTTTCAAATCTTATTCAACAGGTATGATTGATCTGAAGGGTAATCTTCCCTTAAGTCTGGACATCGAATGACATTGCAGGACATTTAAAGACAGCGGAATGTTGAAAATAACACCACTAAATTAGGTTATATGGAGAGTGCCCTCAGTGAAATTTCCGCTCAAGTGGAATGCTGCCTGTTCTACAGGGCACATGCAAGAGAATGCACACAACTTCGAATTCTTGAAAGTTTGCTTAATCGACTAAACAATCTATTCGGGCGGCCGAATTCCAGAATCAGAAACGTGATGCTTCCCGTCAAGAAAGAAGTTGAAAATTCAGTCTTGGCGTACATTAGATATCAGTTAAATTTCGATGGAAAGAGAAGGAAATCTTCATACCGAAGGCTGGATGAAAGACTACAGTAAGGAGGTACGAAGATACATGCAACTATAGGGCTTGTCTCAGAGCGATCTGATTCTTACAAAAATGAAAATCCACAGCCTGCTTCCAGTCTCCGACAGGGTCAGAAGTGGAATGAATGAAGCCCCCATCTAGCGGCGAGGATATGGACTGTGCCGGCTGCTGAAGCCTGACGCACTCCTCTGGGGCAATGATTAAATGAATGACAGATGAAATGAAATGATAGCGGAGAGTGTTGCTGGAATGAAATTGTGACAGGGAAAACCGGAGTACCCGGAGAAAAACCTGTCTGCCTCCGTTATGTCCAGCACAAATCTCACATGGAGTGACCGGGATTAGAACCACGGATCCAGCGATGAGAGGCCGGCGTGCTGCCGCCTAAGCCACGGAGGCTTCTGATTCTTACAAAAAATGGAACAAGTTAGGTGAAACGTAGTTCTATTGCATGACGTAGATCTTTGGTGTGAATGTACTGTGTATTGTGTTAATAAAATATTAATAACTGATTTTTGAGAATACTCTTCCTAAAAAGCAAAATAGTGTGTATGTTTTATAAACTGATCTTAAAAACGCCCAAATAGATGAATGATGTTCCAATTACGAGGGAAGTTCCGAAAGTAAGTTACATCATTTTATTGCATGAGCAGATGGTACACCAGGTGTCACAAACAAACGCCATAAGAATCCACACCCGTGGCTGGTTCAACGATGAAAAGAGCGCCAGTGGAGGGGGAATGACGCATGCGCAGAGCACCGAAAAAATAGAGAGGAGCAGCAGATTGGCGTGCTCAATATAATTTGAGTGCAACTCACGATAGCAGACAGACGTGTACTGACAATGTGGTAGCCAATGGAAGTGCGTACTGTTATCTGGTATTAATGTACACTTGGGATTAGCGGCTTCGGTGGCGTAGTTGGTAGCATGTTGTGCTTCTATGCCCAAGATCGTGGGTTCAAACCCGGCCGAAGTCGTCGGATATTTTAAGAGCGTTAAAAATCCATCACTATGCCTTCCTTCGGAGGGGAAGTAAAGCCGGCGGTCCCATGTCATAGCTTTATGGTATGTTAAAAAACCTTCCACTAATTACACCTGTGTGAAGCTAAATTATATGTAGGTTAAACATTCGACAAACGCTCTTAGGTTCCGACGTTCGTCGCCAGGAGCCGACTGTCATGACATCTGGGAATCCAGTTCTGAACTAGTAGTCGTTGATGGTGGCGTTTGACGGCAAAAGCAGAAACTACTTGAAAAAATTCAATGTCTGCAGTCCTCACATGAATTGAAAACAAATAACACACACTAATACAGTCATCACAATTAACACCGGTTATCAGACAGATTCTACACAGACCCAAAGTACACGGGGCTACATGACCGCGTTGTCGCAGCCCCTAAATTGAGGAACCAACCAAAACTTAGGATTAGTGTGTCAGTCATCCATGAACGCCTACAGATCGTGTTCGGTGAATTGGTCATGTCTCTCAAATGGTCGGTCGCTTGTGTTGTTCAGTGATGGACGGCAAAGTGTGGAGGGTGAAGATCGAACCAGATTGGTTTCTTCAAAATGATTGCACGCTGCGACAAGTGTCTCAATGTTGGTGGCGACTATGTCAAACAAGATGTTCAGTAAAGAAAATATAGCCCACTTTCTCCTAAAAGCATGGGTATTGTTATAACTCTTTGTCCTTTTCAAGGAGTATAATTGAATGTTGGTTGTAGTAGCTTGTTGAAATACAACGTGCTATAGGGATATTAAACATGAATATGAGGTGCCCTTTGCTAGTGCTACCTCTGTAATAAATTTCATTCAATTCGGTTTCACCGTATTTGAATCGATATGGGGAATGGATTTGCACACATACATGGCCGCTATTTGCAAACTATTGGGCTGATGACCTTGTAGTCAGTCATAAGATGCTTTCCACAAAAAGGCACGTTGTTGCAAAATCTGGTAGAGATCAAATTATTATGATGGGCGTAATTTGATTTAAGCTTTTAACATTTGGGTGGCCGTCATTCCGTTTCCGTCAAAATGGCGGCGATATAAAACATGACACTGAGGTGCCCATTGCTAGTGCTACCTCAGTACCAAATTTCGTTCCATTCGGTTTCACCGTGTTTGAATTGAAAGGGGGAATCGATTTGCACACATACTTGGCCACCATCTGCAAACTATTGGGCTGATGATCTTGCAGTTTGGTCAGAATATGCTTCCTACATAAAGATATGTTGTTGCAAAATTTGGTAGAGACTAGATTATTAGGTTGGTCGTAATTACATTTTAGCTTTTAACATTTGGGTGGCCGCGATTACGTTTCCGTCAAGATGGCGGTGATATAAAACATGACACTGAGGTGCCCTTTGCTACAGTTACCTCAGTACCAAATTTCGTTCAATTCGGTTTCACCGTGTTTGAATTAATAGGGGGAATCTATTTTGACACAAAGATGGCCGCCATCCGCAAACTATTAGGCTAATGACCTATTAGATTGGTCAAAGGATGCTCCCTGCATAAAGGTATGTTGTTGCAAAATTTGGTAGAGATCGGATGATTATTTTAGTCGTAATATGATTTAAGCTTTGAACATTTGTGTGGCTGCCATTACGTTTCTGTCAAGATGGCGGCGATATAAAACATGACACTGAGGTGCCCTTTGCTAGTACTACCTCTGTACCAAATTTCGTTCCATTCGGATTTCACCGTGTTCGAATTAATAGGGGGAATCAATTTTCACACAAAGATGGCCGCCATCCGGAAACTATTAGGCTGATGACCTATTAGTTTGGTCAAAGGATGCTCCCCCATGAAGGTATGTTGATGCAAAATTTGGTAGAGATCGGATGATTAGGTTAGTCGTAATTTGATTTAAGCTTTGAACATTTGTGTGGCCGCCATTACGTTTCCGTCAAGATGGCGGCGATATAAAACATGACACAGAGGTGTCCTTTGCTAGTGCTACCTTTGTAGCAAATTTCGTTCAATTCCCGTTCACCGTGTTCGAATTGATAGGGGGGTACAGACATTCAGAGTACACACACACAGACTCACACACACACATACACACACACAGACAGACACACTTTTTTTCGCCCTGTGTTGATCTCATAAGTCTACTTTCATTTTTTGCAAAAGTCGAAAGTAGGCTAAAAATAGTGCAAGGTGTATATTTCATGATGCCATTGTGTATGTCCGTTTGGCAATAAAGGGTCCATGGGATAAAATGACGAAACCTATTTTCGGAACATCCCTCGTATTTATTTAGTCCGAAGTTTAGTAAAGTGTGTTGGGAATCAGAATAAATGAAAATCTAAAGCCTATTTTCAGGAATGAAGACCATAACTTTATAAGGGAGTATGTACGAGACAACAACGAGTGAGCGGATATTTCTCTTACGAAACAACGTGTGAGGACATGATTGTTATGGGAAAGCCCGCCTGCAACATTCCAATAGAGCGGATATTTCACTGAGCGGACCAATCACAACACTACTAAATTGAGTCGTCCAGTTGCAAAACTAGTTTACTCCACTTGTGAATTAGAATCATTTTCATGAGAAAGTTTTCTCTGGACTTTGCCTTGCATTTCTTTTGTGTTTGATGTTTTCTACTTTTTTCTTTTTGCTTCTGTTTTTGGTTTTTGATTTTGTGTTTGCTTTGTGCTTTTGCTTTTGTTTTTGAATTTTTCTTTTTGCTTCGTGTTTTTTTGTTTTTTGTTTTTATGTAAGTTTCCTAGAAAATCAAAATGAAACGAAACTAAATAAAATAAAACAAAATAAACAAAACAAAATAAAATAAAACAAAATAAACAAAACTAAATAAAAACAAAATAAAATAAAACAAACCAATACAAAACAAAAAATTAAATAAAACTATTTAAAACAAAATAAAACGAAATAAAAAACAAAATCAAAATAAAACAAAATAAAATAAAATTAATCAAAATAAAACAAAATAAAATAAAATAATTAAATAAATAATTTTATGTTCGACCCAGAACTATTATTTGTCAGAAAACTGCACTATAATGAGGCTCATTATAACACTATTTATCATTATGAAACAGTTTCTCCCACCAATCAGAGCTCAAGAAACAGTTATTTTAACAATTAGATAAGAATGGCATCGCACCTGCGCTGGGTTCCACGGCCTTCTAATTTAAATGTCACTGCGTGGCCTAGTGTCATAGCAGGGTAATCGAGAAGGCCATGGTCAAATACAAGGCATTCCCTGCGTCTCATGCGCTCTGTTCAGTACATAAAACTGGCGAAATCTCGACAGATATTTATGAATATGCTGTATATGTTCGAACACAAAATAGTTATAATAATTATCGTCGAACATAAACAGTCGTATGCAACTCGCCTATAATGGTAATTAAGACACTCGTATGGAAATTATAAAAATTGCATACGCTCGTTTTATAAACATACTCATGTCTTAATTATTGCCATTATAGGCTCGTTGCATAATGTACTATTACGACATGATCCTTATTCACAACTGGATTAAACGAGTTCTGCAACTTGACTACTCAATTAACCGTTATAGTCAGGGGTCCATTTCTCATAAAGAATGTAAAAATCAATATTTTTGCTATTTCTGACGAATAGTCAGTCCCAATGATGCTTTGTTACATCACCTACTGGTTGTTACACAAGTCATGTTTTGTTCCAGCCGGTGGGAATATACGACAAGAAGTAC
The DNA here is from genome assembly GCA_946902985.2 of Meconema thalassinum. Lineage (NCBI taxonomy): Eukaryota > Metazoa > Arthropoda > Insecta > Orthoptera > Tettigoniidae > Meconema > Meconema thalassinum. The sequence continues at coordinate 163,540,194 of OX336393.1, read as the reverse complement.
GAGTGGGCTGGCGACCAATCGACCGGGGACTGCAGTCTATGGGTCCGTGCTGCCACGCTCGAGTTTGACGATGGAGAATGGGAATGCCAGGTGACGGCGTCAGATTTCACGACTCAAGACGCTCTGACGTCGATTCCAGTGCGTCTTGTCGTTCGAGGTAAGAAACTCTTTATAGAACTCTAGAATTTATTCTTTGGAAATCTGAACCAAATAAAATAATTCCCAGAGTCTGTATGTTAGGTAGTCAGCCCGAAGGCTGGTTGGATCCTCAAAAAGTACCGCCGTTCGGTTATGTGGGTAGATACCCACAAAAACCCAAGGGAGCGCTATATTGAGGCGGACTAAGCAAGAAGAAGAGTGAGGTAGTTTGTCATTGCTTTCCTCACAGAGTCAGAACTGCAGTACTAAACCTATGAGTAGAACTTTTCACAGCATCCACAGGCACTGACTGTGCTCTGAATGTCATTACTAGGGCTCGGATTTTTAGGTGCTAAAAATCGGGACAATATTTATTTTTTATGTATTAAAAATACCTGAAATATGTGACAAAAAAGTAAAAATATTTAATTATAATTTAGTTATTAATGTGAATATAAACAATATGCAGCGCTCACCAATGCAATTTATTCTATGTCTCACTGACTGCTGAAGCATTACAATACACAACGAGATACGTCTTCAGGTTGTCCACCACAAATGACCGACGATTATCGTGAAACACTTATTCTGAAGGAGCGAAACTGCAGCAATATGTTTCTTGCCCTTGAGGGGTTGTGTAACTTGAGATCGCTGTTCAGCCTTGATTGCTTTCTCACATGGTTGGCAGAACAGAACGCCCCCATCAGAAGTAAAATTATCTTTAAATTCTCCAACAGACGATAACTTGTAGTTGTTTTTACTTTAGGCATCGTATAACTGCCTTACACTTCACAGTACCAGAAATGAACTGCATGTGAGTGACACTGGTTCCAGGTAGCTGGGGGAGGGGGGAGAGTTCTAGCACGTTGTGCAATATGGCTATGCACAAGGAAATCCCCGGCTTCCACAGTGAGTGGCACGGGGCGACTAGTTAAGAATAACACAGTTGCAAGCTGACATACGCTCTGCAAGAAGATTAGATAGCTCACAGGTTCTTCCCCGTTGAAGTAACACAACAAAAATGCAATAAACTGAAAGATCTATCATACTGATTAAAATATATATATATATATATATATATATATATATATATATATATATATATATATATTATGTCCTTTTGTGTGCTAATAAGTGAATAGCAGGAATTTATGTATTTATAGAAAAATGCGTAAAATATGTATTTACATAAAAAATATTTATTTACCTAAAAATCCGAGCCCTAGTCATTACTAAGCACCACCCATACCTCAGTAGCTTCCATATAATCACAGCCATGAGTGAGACTGAGACATCGGTGAAAATCCATATTTTACTCTAGCCTGTGCTAACAGACAAATGAAAATGTGCTGCACTCATCAAGAGATGGCAAACAGGCCAATGCAAAATAACGTGCAGTTTGATGATACTGTCTGCTTGAGGATAATTGTTGTTGTAAGTCGTGAAACATTGTCATTATCTTGCTCTGAAATTACTGTATAGTACATATTGGTACATTCATTTATGTCCAAATTTTGAAATGCTTGCGAATATACATGATGCAGTGATGATTCCTATTTCTATTTTGATGTTAGGTGAGAGGTAAACCTTGTTTAATATTATTGCTAAAATTTGTAGAAGTTTAATCATTCTTTTGGCAGATCAAGTTGCTCATCAGGTGACAAAGTATTAATTCCCATCCTGCATGTGACAGTGCCTTATACACTGTTCGATGTTCCCGGAAGTAAATCAGTGCAAACGAGGCCTTCCAGACATGGCCATGGCCAATAAGTCCACAGGCAACAAATCAGCATTACGGAGTTGCTTGAATTTAACGGGAGACTTTAACCGTTCAGGTGGCGCTAACTGAATAGTTGAACAAAACAATTCTGATTCTTAATTATTTATCGTATGGCATACATGAAAATCATACATATTATTTCAGTAGTATGCATCCCTCCTGCGGCGCTCACAAGAGACCGATCGTGAAAAATGAGCATTCAAATGAAAGAGAATACACATTACCAGTGACGCATTGCACTCTTAATTTCATAAATATCTATAATTTCTTAAAATATGACTTTTAAAAAACTGCACGAAGTGTGCGATTTGCAGTTACTGTTGCTGCAGTAAGATACGCTCCATAATTTATTGGTGTCCACTTCACATTTTGGCCACTGTGACGCCTTTCTTTAAAGTCATTTTAACATTCTGAGGTCTTTCCTTTATCATTTTGCATCGATTTCAGAAACAGTAAATCAAAGGAATGTGTACTCAAATCGTATAATTTCATAAATTAGCAGTGACGAATTGCATTCTAATTTCATAAATATCAATTTTTGTAAGAAGTGTGCGATTTGCAAATACTGATGCTCTAACTTTCTGAAATTATGAGTTGTCGTCTAAACCCTTAAAACTATTAAACGTTAATTATTTTACAGGTTTTTCTTCTGCCTTCTAATATCGATCATTTCGAATAGTTTTCAGAAACAGTAAATCAATGGATTGAGTATTCTAATCGTAGAACCGGTGAGTGTTACAAATACTGTTGCTGTATCTTGCTGTGATTGTGAGTTGTCGTCTAAAACCTTAAAACAATTGAACGTTAATTCTCTTACGGTTTTTCTTCTATCATTTCGCATGGTGTTCAGAAATCAATGGATTCAGTACTCTAATCGTATAACCGGCGAGTGTTACGTCGTCTAAAACCTTAAAACTATTGAACGTTAATTCATATACAGTTCTTTCTTCTATCATATCCCATGGTTTTCAGAATCAGTAGGCTAAATCAATGGATTGGGTACTCAAATCGTATAACCGGCGAGTGTTACTGCTAAGCTTTCAATCAATGGACTCAGCACAAACATGATTTAAGCTCATCCGTCTAAACAATGGATTTATTATATTCCAGGTTTGTTAATATGCCGCGATACAGGATTTTCTTCTGTATTCAAATTCCATAAATAACGATTTTTGTAAGAAGTGTGCTTTTTGCAAATACTGTTGATGTATCACGCTAGAGTTACGTCTACAACCTTAAAACTGTCATCATCATCATCATCATCATCATCATATAGGCCTCATATATTAGCAGTGAAGAATTGCATTCTAATCTCATAAATATCAATTTTTGTCAGAATTGTGCGATTTGCAAATACTGATGCTCTAACATGCTGCAATTATGCATTGTCCTCTAAACCCTTAAAACTATTAAACGTTAATTATTTTACAGGTTTTTCTTCTGCATTCTAATTTTATAAATATCGATCATTTCGCATGGTTTTCAGAAACAGTAAATCAATGGATTGAGTACACTAAATCGTATAACCTTAGAACTATTGAACATTAATTCTTTTACAGGTTTTTCTTCTATCATTTCCCATGGTTTTCAGAATTAGTAAATCAATGGATTGGGTACTCAAATCGTATAATTTCATAAATATCGAATAACCGACGAGTGTTATGATGATCCAATTTTCAGTAATTGTCTTGTTAAGTTAGGGATCGTACAACTTGCAATTCTGACTGATATGTATCGCATAACCGGTGAGTGTTACGGCTAAGCTCTCAATCAATGGTCTCGGCACAGAAATGGAATCAACAGGGACGAATTGTATTTTAATTTCATAAATATCAAAGAAAGAAACCAGCCTCAGCACGCTCTCATGCTGACGCTCCACTCGGGAAAGCGAAAGCACCCCTGTAGGTAACGTGCAAAGGAGTTTAGCGGAGGGGAAGTAAAGTCGGCAGTCCCATGTCATAGATTTATGGCATGTTAAAGAACCTTCCACTAATTACACCTATGTGAAGCTAATTCAGGTTAAAAATGTAAACAACGGTCGGGTTCCTACGTTCGTCGCCAGGATCCGACTGCGGTGGCGTCTAGTAGCCACGTTCTGAACTAGTAGTCGTTGACGGTGGCGTTTGGCGGCAAAAGTAGGAACTACTTGAAAAATTCAAAGTCTGCAGTCCTTACTTGAATTAAGAAATAGAAACACACACTAATACAGTCATCACAAATAACACCGAATATCAGACAGATTCTACACACACCCAAAGTACACGGAGCTACATGACCTCGTTGTCGCAGCCCTTAAACTGAGGAACCAACCAACCAAACTTTATCAAAATTCACCTTTATAACATAGTATAGTTGAGTTACTTAATAGCCAATATCAACATTACAATTACTCAATTCTTAAAAAGAAAATATTAAGCTTAACTTACTATTGAAGTAAATGATTTGAAACTAAATAAATTTGAAGAAGATTTCATGGCTTGCAATCCAACTTAGAATCATGGTTCTAGTTCTTGAAACTTATTGTTGATAAATATTTCTTTGTTACGTTTAAAAAGAGCTTTCTTTCAAAGCAATGCATAAGATTCTGCAGCCGCTATTCTAGATCAGATTATTGCACATATGCACCTGAAGATACTGTGAACATTTCAAGTGGATCAATGCAGTAATTCGAACATTAATTTGTGTCCATATTTTGAATTGTTTGTTAATATACATGATGCAGTGATGATTTCATTTTCTATTTTCTATTTTCAATTCCATATTCTATTTTGGCTGTCAAAGAAATGTCTGCAAAAAAATTAATAGAGAAATGGTAGATGTTTGCCAAAGTTGACAAACTTCACTAACTCATATCTCGAAATTAGATTAACATTTTGGTCCAAACAAACTTCCTCTGATATTTTCAATATGCTGACAACCCAAAACATCAGAAAAAAGGATTGATTTCTTCCGCCAAACCCTAAGTTAGTGCTACCTTAAAGCGCCTTCATTAGCTCTGAACAGAAGATTTTTTAAAAATTGAGAAATATGCTATGGAAATACTAATCATAAGTCTGTGTGTATGCGTGGGTAGCTGCTGTCTTCCGACTTACCTCCTGACGGAAACTATGTGTAAACACGTCAGACCGTGTACTTAACGTCTATATCGACGATTTACTCTGCAATACAAGAGGGCGTAACATACTTAAATTCGGCAACGCTGAGCCGAGTCCTAGTAGTTACAGTAAGAATGAAAATCCACAGCCTGATTCCAGCCTCCGACCGGGTCAGGAATGGAATGAATGAAGCCCCCATCTAGCGGCGAGGATTTGAAATGTGCCGGCTGCCGAAGCCTGTCGCACTCCTCTGGGGCAATGATTAAATGAATGACAGATGAAATGAAATGGTAGTGGAGAGTGCTGCTGGAATGAAATTGTGACAGGGAAAACCGGAGTACCCGGAGAAAAACCTGTCTGCCTCCGTTTTGTCCAGCACAGATCTCACATGGAGTGACCGGGATTTGAACCACGGACCCAGCGGTGAGAGGCCGGCGTGCTGCCGCCTAAGCCACGGAGGCTCCCGTAGTTACAGTAAGAAAGGTTAATATTAGTTCATGTTCATGGTGATTCAAATGTATTTTATTCCGTATGTACCAGTCTTTCAAAGACATCTTTGGTACAACGGAAGAGACTGTAACTTTTGTTCTGTAAGGTAAATTGATAGTCTTTATAATATGTCAAAGGGCAGAATGCGAGTAACTTCTTATAATGCAGAGGGATTTCCCAAGTCAAAGCGAAAAAAAAAGCATTGTATTCAAGGCTAAGATGGTTAACACATTTTAAAATTAAAACGAGAAACTTCTTCTCACCTTTAAAATGTATTTATAGCACATTGCTTGGAGAGAAGGAAATTGTGAAGGACATTTTAATCATAGAAAATTAACAGGAATAAACTGCAAATTATCGTAAGCTCAATGAACTGTATGAGGCCTACTTCCTCTGGTGTAGCGGCTAGCATTCTTGGCTGTCGCCACAGAGTTCCGAATTCGGTTCACGGCTCTGCAAAGGAATTTAATTCTAAATAATAATAATAATAATAATAATAATGATACGTCTCTTTTTAACTACAGCGGCTTTTAAATTTAATTCTGGTCCGAGGGCTCAGCCTCTTGAGGCAAAACTGAGTTCTCATCTTGGACAAAATGTAAGTGGTTCTCCGTGGATTCCCACTTCTACTCCAAGCATACTCAGAGATGGTTTCTAACTTAAGGCCACGGACAACTTTTCCCCAATACTCATTGGAGGTACTGTACCCGATCGGGTATCTCTAGGCCTAAAAATTAAATAATAATAATAATAATAATAATAATAATAATAATAATAATAATAATAATCTCGGGTGCGGTACGTTCGTTAAATGATCACTAATGGCCTAGGTCAACAGGAAACAGGTTCGCTAAACTACTGAAATGGCGTACACTAGTTAACAGGTAAAATCTAATTTATTGAACTCAAAATCCGGTTTGAAAAATTACATTAACTCAAAAGAACAAAAATATAAATGTAACAGCAAAAAAAAAAGTTACAATAACGTTACAAATTAAACCCAAAATAAGAAGAGAAAAAACAAATTAAGTTTAAAATAACAAAAATCAAAATAGTAAAATAAAAACACGGCTCGCCCAGAGCTCATCATCGGCCTCAATACAGCTTAAAAGAAACGAAAATAAAATACATTAATTGGATCCAGCTGTGAGCAAGCAAAGATTACATCACTACGTTAACAGCTGACTGCCAGGGGTGGCAAAGTTATTACGGTGAATGTCAACTGCTACGACAAATTCAGGGTCTCAAACAAAATGCAGTTGCCCTTAAATACTAAAATAAAATATTCTGATCCAGCTGTGAGCAAACAAGATTACATCACTTCGTTAACAGCTGACTGCCAGGGGTGGCAAAGTTATTACGGTGAATGTCAACTGCTACGACAAATTCAGGGTCTCAAACAAAATGCAGTTGCCCTTAACATACTTAAATAGAATATTCTGATCCCTCTTACTGGCACACACATCTGTAAATACACTTGGACGTAGTGTGAGAGTATTCTTTCTGATAGGCATCTGACATTTGGTCGTTCAGCCTATCGGGTGGACAATAATATAGAAAATATCGGGGCAAACGAGATAACGCAAATTGACAGGGGCGTAACTACACCAAATGCAACACAAAACATTCTGGGTTCGAACCAGAAACTACATAAAGAAAATAGCCCAACAATGGCTCACTTAAACAGAGAAAATGCCAGCATGCCTAACTACTAATAAACAAACCCCCTCTCCTATCTAAAATCTAACTTCAATCTTCCGTGTGTTGATAAACTAATCGACCTTGACCAACCAGCCGGGGTGACACTCCCCATGGGTAGCGAGCACGCTTCCACGCCAGCTGGACAGATGACTTCACATTCTAAAATGTGGTCTCTTACTAAAAACGCCTTAGTGGCTATGTTACGATTTGTGACATTTACAGGGTTTTAAATAAATTTTACATCAGACCAGGGCTGCGCAACAAAAACCAGAGACGTCAGCACTCCTCCAACCTGTGGAAAAAAAAACACATCGCGTGTGTGTGTACACAAAACAAACATGATGAACCAGAACGTACTTTGTGTGCATACTAATTACTTCGGACTACGCTGTCCGGAAACACTTACCTCGGAATACCATCCGGAAACACTTACATCGGAAATACAATCCGGAAAAACACTTACCTCGGAAATACAATCCGGAAACACTTATGGGCTCAAAATTCGGCCGGTATGCACACAAATACAACCTCACGGCTCCTTGCCGGAAAAAAAATTAAAGCACACACACATAAAAAAATCTGTGACAGACATCGTCCTGCTTGCCGTTCCTGGGAATTCACTGGTCAATTCGCAACCGGTCTGGGAAAAAGAAAAGTGGGTCCTGGGTCGCTAACCATCTGACCTATTTTCCTAAAGTGGCAAAACTAGTCTAACCTAGCTGGGCGTTACTCAATGTCACAAAAAAAACCAAATTCTTACCCTATCTACTTGTCAGGTCGTACACTTAACTTACCGCTAGTCTTACATGAATATAGCCACCACAAATCCATCCTAAAACACACGGCAATTTAACTTATGATGCCTTTGGCAAATAAAAATTACAGACACCTCCGTCATCCACCAACAAACATGCATTATTTTTAAGGACTGACGGACAAACAAAATAAAAAGGACTGGCATGCTGACTAAAAAAAACTAATAGCCCCTGTCTTAAACGAAATATTGACATCAAAAGTCAAAACAAAGCTAATACTACTGTACAAATATCTCGTCCCCTTTTCTACATTACGTCCCCAAATATAGAAAGTTTAATACTCATCACTTGTCCCTGGAGTAGACAGGCCCATGACGGCTACTGGTCACCACTTCGACACCCGGACGTAAGGCCCTTAGCCCCTCATCAATCCGGTGTCGTTCCACTGGGTCATCTTACAAGGCGATGACATACACATAAATACACTGTTAACACTAATCGATGCACTTATTTTGCACACCCTATCACCTAAAACACTTTCTACGCTTATATCCACGGGCTTCATTCGCTGCGAAAACGTTATGATATGTGGCTGGCGGTACTGTTACTGCGAATCGGGCTTGCAGGTCCTCAGTAGGCCGACATACACCTATCCCGTTCAGTCCTAGATTGGTATTTCCTACGATTTCCTAGACCGTTGAAACATATGAGTCCAAGCCTATAGGTTCAGCGATCTCGCTTGCAACTCGTTAGCTCCACAAAGTTCCCTGCTCGGGTCTCGAATGGGCTGCTGGTCAGCGCTCCGCGCTCTCGGCTCCACACGGCGTGGCGTTAAGTTTTTAATGGACGTGGGTGGCAAACTCCATCTGGATAGATTTATATAAATAGTGTTCGCCTTCGATAACTATCATGACGACTGTGGGTCTTTAGCCGCAAGTTTGAATGATTGGCGGTAAAAGTTTATCACTTAGAAAATGTTTTCTCACTCGGCTACTCGGTATCAAAGTCGCGAGCAGCGTGGACTATGCCCGGTGTGGCTGCAAAACTGACTGACTAGTGTGTGCGCTAAGTGCCTATATCCACCCTCAACATTGGGACAATGGACTTGTCACCTCTGTCAAGTCCGCTCCCATGGCAATCGTCACACCGCAATAATTTTTGGTTCAACTTGTAGGTCAAGATGAGGACGGCAATATTCATAGGATTTAATTCGAAATCGATCGGCAGGAACCTCTTCAAATCAAATTGCATCATGACGCTACAGGGTAGATCCTCGTTTGGCGCCATGTCTTGAGTGTCGTGGAGGGGGGAATATTCCTCCGCGGCTGACTCAGTAATATCCCCGTAACTCTGGTAGTTTTTGGGCTTGGGCCGTGATTAAAATTCCGAAATGCATTTCTCAGCCTCTTCTCTGATTGGGCCATTTTATTACAATTATTCCATAGGCGGATCTTAAATTAGCATCTCGGCGCTACTTTACATTGTCTAATTCCGCGGGCTCTAGTGCTGGAGGATTATCGAGGGTAGGGTGTCGTAAATCCAGCACTTCAGCTGCACAATAAGTCTGCTGGCTAAACAATAGGAGCTCTTGTCCACAAGGTTCTTGGAAATGCGAGCTTCACCCAGTCAGGCTACGGTATTGTCCTGCTCGTATTCCAAACCTCCGTGTTTTTCTTAGTGCTATGGGCAGTGGAGTAATTATTGTTCTTAACATCATATTGGACTGGCAACTCAGATGTCGTATTCATTTCGGTCCAAGCACTATCGTGTTCCTTGTATATGGCTCCCCCACAATTTCGGCACTGAGAACACCGCAAATTATGCGTGCTCGGTATGCGATCGATCCTGAGGTCTCCGATAACTCGGCATGCTATCGATCCCTAGCCCCCTGATCGGTTACAATTTCCCCCTGCTCAGTTTGAAAAATGTGTACGATCGGAATCAGTACCATTTTTCAATCCTAATACCATGGTCATTTGGTATTATAATGCCGAGTTCAACGCTCTCTCTTCCTCCTCAGCGGGGTTCTCTCTATCTAGTTCTCGAAGTTGTAATAGTTCGCGCTGTTCTTTTCGCAAATCCCCGTTGGTCTTCAAGGCTGCACTGAGTAGCCTTCCCAGTTCGTCCCTCAGCGTACCTAGCTCACATCTGTGGGGTCGCTCTTCAGTGTTGCTTCTTTCGTCCGTAATGGCATTCACTTGGGCAGGCGGCGGTTCGTCTAATACATTGCTGGGGTAGTATACTTTCAAATTTTGCGCGTTGTGGGTGACCTCGTTCTGTCCTCCTAATTCTCGAATTTTGTAAGCGTTGTTTCCCAAACATTGAATAATTTCGTAAGGTCCCTCGTAAATGGCGGCAAATTTTGCGTAGAATCGCGCTGAAGGGTTTGATACGGCAGGTTTCTTCACTAGAACGTACTCTCCCAATCTCAGGGGTCGGTCGTATCTTCTCCCTCTCACCCGCTTCAGTCTCTTCTCGGCTTGTTCGCGCAGGCTTGCTTTAGTTTGCTCAATTTTTAGCGGTAGCGCAGGCCTCACGTCTACTGGGCAACTTATGATCCTGTTCCATGGTCTCTCGGGATACTGATCGAAGTGGACTACCGTTGGCACCTCCGATGTAGATTCGTGCACTGTGGTGTTTATGCACGTCTCTATGGTCTCCAGGACATCTATCCAACGATAATGCGCGTCCGGGCAATATATCCGGCAAAACTTTGCAATCTCCCGCATCAGGCGTTCTGAAGGGTTGCTCTCAGGATGGCGTATAGAACTAAGAATATGCCGAATTCCCATTCCTTCTAGCTCTCTCTTGAAAAGTCCGCTTGTGAAACAAGACCCGTGGTCGGATAATATAAATTCTGGTTTCCCCAGTTCCGGTACAATTTTGTTTCTGATTTTATTTACCACCTGTTTTGAGGTTGTCTTTTGTACCGCACACAGTTTCACAATTTTTGAAAACACATCTAGGCATACTAGTATGTGCCTCATACCTCGTCTGGCGGCTGGGAGAGGCCCATAAAAATCAATGGCGTAAATTTCTCTCGGCTTCGATGGTAAGATCGGTCGAGGTAGCTGCTTCATCAAAAATGTATTGTGCTTTATGCGTTGGCAAGTATCGCATGTCCTCAATACCTCTCGGATCGTAATTCGGAGACGTGGCCATGTGAATGCCTCCCGAATCACAGCGAATGTCTTATCACAGCCCGCATGTCCATAGACACGGTGAACATGCCAGACTAGTCGGCGCTGGAATATCGGTGGAACTAAAATGCGAAGCTTTGTGTGCTCCTCATCGATAAACTGATGTAGAAATCCATTCATGAAATTGTATTTTGGCGCGAGTTTCTCCATCTCGGCCTTGGCTGGTGAATCTTCCGGAAGTAATCCTCTGAGATGATCTCTCATCAGCTTAGCCCAAGGGTCAGCCTCTTGTTCCATCCCTAGTCGCGGTAAGTCTGCGAGAAAATCATGGTCTTCCTGCTGAAGCGTGGCGTGATGTATTTCCCCTTCTTCATCTTCCTCCGGGTTCCGGGATAAAATGTCTGGGATAACATTCTGTTTACCAGGGCAATGTTCGATCTGCATGTCAAACTGTTGTGCATAGAGAGCCCAACGATTTACTCTCTCGCTAGCTAAGCCGGTTTTCAACATGAAGGTGAGTGCCTTGTGGTCTGTTCTCAAAAGAATCGAGAAACCATATATAATCTTTCGCCAGTGCTGCAATGCGTGGAGTACAGAGAGCATTTCAATTTCAGTGACAGTATAATTCATTTCGTGATTCCTCAATTTTCGGCTCAAAAATCCTAAATATATTCTCTTCTCTGGGTTTTCGGGGTCTTCTTGGTACAACATTGCTCCAATCCCTACTTTCGATGCATCCGATTGTAGCACGAATTTCCAATTGAAATTTGGATATCCCAGTTTCACGCTCTCTAACAGAAGGTCTTTGGTTCGCAGGAACGCTTCCTCGGCCTCCTTACTCCATAACCATCGGTTATTCTTCTTTAAAAGTTCTTGAAGTGGCGCGACCGTCTCCGTATAGTTAGGACAATGTTCTGAGAAAAAAACAGTCATGCCCAGAAACATGCGGATGTGTTTAATCCGTCTAGGCGTGGGAAAATTTCGAATAGCGGCAATTTTAGTGGGATTAGGCCGAATTCCTTCCCCGTCGACAAAGTGTCCAAGATATAAAATTTCCTTTTGACAGAAGTGGGACTTGTTAAAGTTAATTTTGAAGTTGGCCGACTGAAGATTCGAAAGAAGTTTTTCTAAATTTTCAACATGCTCTCGTAGCGTCTCTGAAGCAAGTAAGATGTCGTCTACATAGCAGACTGTGCATTCCTTAACTTCTTCCGTCAAGTTGCGATCCAGGGCTCGGATAAGTGCGCAACTTGCGGTTCGAATCCCGAACGGTAAACGATTATGGGTGTACGTCTGCTGGTCGAAAATGTATCCTGTGAGAAGTTGGGATTTCTCCTCTAGTTCCACATGGTGAAAACTACTCGTTAAATCGATGCTCGAGAAATAGTTCTTGTTTCTGAACTTCTTCAGCACTTCCCTAATCGGCGGAGCCTGGTCGAATTCGGGCAGTAACCTGGAGTTGATTTCGCGTGCATCGAGACACAATCTCACGCTTCCGTCCGCCTTCTCTACAATGACAATGGGATTCACGAATGGGGTAGATTTCTTCGTAATTATTCCGGCCTCTTCCATGGCTTTAATAGTTTTCTTTACCTCCTCGTGATGCCTCTCTGCTATGGGGTACACCTTTTTCTTGTATGGACTCCAGTCATTTACTTGGAATGCGTAGCTAAAATTTCTAATCTTCCCCGGTTTATTATCGAAAGCTTCCTGGTGTTTTGATAAAATTGTCCGCAGCTCCTCTCTTTCATGGGGTTTGATTTTCGCCTCGGCCACCTTCTCTTCAAGTATAGCGCCGAACTCTGTAGTGACATTCAGGACCTCTTCCTCAATAAACTCCTCTCCTATTGTATGTAATAATACCGTAGTTTTCCTCGTGATGTCCTCTTGTATGTCAATGCTCCAAATTTGACCTTGATCCCTTGGTTCCGCTTCATTCAACCGTAGGTCAATCTCCCTTTTATCATGCGTGCGAAATTTAATCTCGTTTGCGCGCATGTCTATGATGGCTCCATTGGTCCTCATAAAATCCGCTCCGAGGATCAAATTGAAGCTGATTTTATTCATAATTAAGAATGGGTGCGATATAATATAATTGCCAATTTCAAAATCCAAATATGCTTGGTATTTGCATTCCGCTGTACGGTCGGGGATTATGCCTTTCACTCTGACATTTGCTACTGGAATTACGGGTACTTTAAATTTCCTCTCCAGTTCTTTCATTAGCGCACCACTCGCTACCGAAATGCTGGCTCCCGTGTCGACCAGACTTCGGACCATAAGTCCTCCCACGCGTACATAAATTACGGGTAACTCCTTAATGGTAGGGCTTTCTTCCTTGTACATGTCCTCAATGAGGTCCTCTGGTTGCGCTACCCATTTCTCGATTTTCGCTACCACCCATTCTTGGTGCCCGCCATCTTGGTCAAATCTGGGGCTGTCTTCCCTATCTAGAACTGTGATTTTTTTTTGTTGCTCGCCCCATTATCCCGGGGCGGTGCCTCCTCTCTCTCCCGCTGGAGTTCTAAGCTCTGGGCTCCCTGATAGTGCCTGTCTGGGTCCTCGCGATGCTGGATAGCCTCTCTCCATTTGTCGGCTTCGGTCCTTGCCTGTCCATCTCCGTTCATACTATGGAGTTCTTTTAGGTATTGTTGAGACTCCACGTATCTTTGTTCGAGGTCCGTCCGCGCCTGTTCGTTGGAAATCCTGTCTCCCTGTTGGGCCGGTCGTGGCCTGTAGCTTCCATGCCTTCCTTCTTGCGGTTGGTACGGCGCTGAGTCGTGGCGTCCTTGGTCCCAACGTCCCCGGGATCTTCTAGGATGGTACTGCCTGTTCCATCCTCGCTCTCCCCTTGCCTGGTACCTTGGTTAATAACCCCTCGGTGGTCGGTTCTCATATCTCCTCCAGTTGTTATCGTGGGGCGCGCTCGCTGTAGTGGTCCCCTGCTCCCGTGTGGCTGGCCTTCTTTGGACTTCCGTCGCATGAATTTGTTCAGTGGGCCTCATGCGCTGTAAATGCGCGCTAGTGTGGTCCAGCTGTCTCAAAATTCCCTCCGTTTGTATTGCCGTCTGGGCGTTTGCGGCGATAAGCGTCTCTTGGACTTTAACAGGTAGCTGTTTACCTATTGCGGCTACCAGAGAGCGCTCGGAAGGGGGATCATCGAGTTCTCTCATCTTGGCGAATTGTGCAATGAAATACTCCGCGTATTTTGTCGGGCTTTGCGTTGAGAACTTACGGGAATATAACTCCAGTCTCAAATTTTGTTGCCGCTCGAGACTCCAGTAAGTTTTTAGAAAAGCCTCTTTGAACTCTGCCAGTGACTGAAAAGTATAGCGGAAACTCTGAAACCATTGTAAGGGGGCATCTTCCAAAAGTTTCTCCACCGTGCGCAAGTGCCTTTCCTCCGGTATGCGGTTGTCCAAGATGTACGCGTCCAGTTCTCGAATGAATTGTTTAGGGGTCATGACGCTATTTTCGTTGTATCGTTTTGGGCGGTCATCTCCGGTCCTGATCACATGTACAAGCTGCGTCGGCGTCGCGGCGTCGTTCGGCGTCGAAGTTCTGGCTTTCGGCGTCTCGAGTGTAATGCTTGTTGGAAATCCGAGTAATCCATTTAACGGCGGCTCTGGCGTCGTCTGTGTCTGACATCCTGTCTTCCGGGGGTTATTATTATTATTAGTATTGCTCCGGGCGTCGTCCATCGTCCGTGCAGCTTCTCTTTGCAGTTCGAGGATTGCCTCGTCCTGAATCTGCCCTCTCAGGTCTGTTTTAATTAATTTTGCCTCCTGGCGTTCAATTCTCGATATCATTTCCATTTCCAACTTCCGGACTCTTTCTAGGTTGGCCTCCATTTCTTTTTCCATTCCCTTCTTATTCTCGTGGGCGTCTTCCTCATTTCGCTCTGTTAATCCATCGATTTCCTCTTTCAATTCCTTTATCCCAATTTGCATCATCTTAATGTGTCGGGTGACATTTTGTTCTCGGCCTTCCATAGCAATGACGCGTTCAGCTCCGGCGCTAATCTGCCCCTGGACTTCCTCTAGCTGTTTCGTTACTCTAATGTCCATGGATTCCATATTGCTCGTTATTTCTTCCAAATTCTTATCCATAGCTTTGACGGTATTATCCACCTTATTTACTTCTGTGAGCAATTCTTGATAATTCTTGTCCGCTTTGCGCTCTATTTCCCTCGTTTTGTGTGTTAGTTTATCGATCTGCTCTGTAGTGGACCGTGTAAGTTGCTCCACTGCGGCCCTCAACTCCTTGCCCTGCGCTATGCAAGTTTGCCCTAGCTGCTCGGTCTTTAAGTTAATTTCTGCCTTAACCGCCTCTAAACTATCTTTGAGTTCCTTATCCGCGGCTTCCGATCTTTGCTCCCATTTTCTATCGCTAGCCTCTAAAGTGTCTTTAAGCTTTTTGTCGGTGGCTTCTGACCTTTCCTCTGCCTTTCTGTCACTAACTTCTAAAGTGTCTCTGAGCTCCTCAATGTTCGCTGCCGCGCTTTCCTCAATTTTTTTACAAAGTACATCAAACATAACTTGCAACTCCTCGGAAGTAGCCATTGCAACACACACAACAATAATATAATCACTGAGAATACGGGTGTCTAGGTTCCCCATTCACCATCATGCACCTGTCTTGTGTAGTAGTAGGAATCAGAATAATTTTTGGACCTGTTACAATATTTACGTTAACAACAACAACAACAACCACAACCTGCCTGAATGGCCTCCTAGTATCCAGGTCTCCAAATACAATAACATATAACAATTTTAAACTCCTCTGGGGTGCCTTAATAAAATGCATAACCCGTTCGCAAAAATCAACAACACAGTTCATTAATTGAGGATTAATGAATCCGCAGTTAGCTCTCAAGAGGTGTGGGCTACCTAGCCAAATCTTCCCCTTTCTGGACTGCTATCTTTCAAAACACATTTATTTCAAAATTTAATCTTTTCTGGGTTTACCCGTGAATTTAACAACGCTGTCTACGCGTGATTTTAATTATTCACCCAGAAACAAACACATTTTTGTCCAGTATAGGCAATCTCGTTTATTGGTTCACTCCTCCTACCTTGGCTTGGATAATTACATGATTATTCATCCTAGATCATAGATCTTCGCCTTTTTCAATAGATCCGCCTTCCACAATGGATCTAGCCTCCACGTTGGGTGCCATTTTGTACATACTATAATGTGGGGTGGTCCTGTGGTGCAATGAAATGCTACGGGTCTCTAAATCATCCCGGTAGGACATCCAGTCACCTCTGTGAGCTGTCTTCATTACTTCCAGCGTCAATGGTGGGTACCAGGAGAAATAGATCACCGCATCGGTAGATCTAGGTATCAGGTAGTGCAAACATGTGGGGAAAAAGTAGACTACTTTAAACGGAGCGATTGCCAACTCCTCTCCCACGAACAAAACCTTGTGTACGCCACTGTTCCTGATTTGAAATAGAAAATGGGTCCTAAATATTTGCTATGTACCCGATCGGGTATCTCTAGGCCTAAAAATTATAATAATAATAATAATAATAATAATAATAATAATAATAATCTCGGGTGCGGTACGTTCGTTAAATGATCACTAATGGCCTAGGTCAACAGGAAACAGGTTCGCTAAACTACTGAAATGGCGTACACTAGTTAACAGGTAAAATCTAATTTATTGAACTCAAAATCCGGTTTGAAAATTACATTAACTCAAAAGAACAAAAATATAAATGTAACAGCAAAAAAAAAAGTTACAATAACGTTACAAATTAAACCCAAAATAAGAAGAGAAAAAACAAATTAAGTTTAAAATAACAAAAATCAAAATAGTAAAATAAAAACACGGCTCTCCCAGAGCTCATCATCGGCCTCAATACAGCTTAAAAGAAACGAACATAAAATACATTAATTGGATCCAGCTGTGAGCAAGCAAAGATTACATCACTACGTTAACAGCTGACTGCCAGGGGTGGCAAAGTTATTACGGTGAATGTCAACTGCTACGACAAATTCAGGGTCTCAAACAAAATGCAGTTGCCCTTAAATACTAAAATAAAATATTCTGATCCAGCTGTGAGCAAACAAGATTACATCACTACGTTAACAGCTGACTGCCAGGGGTGGCAAAGTTATTACGGTGAATGTCAACTGCTACGACAAATTCAGGGTCTCAAACAAAATGCAGTTGCCCTTAACATACTTAAATAGAATATTCTGATCCCTCTTACTGGCACACACATCTGTAAATACACTTGGACGTAGTGTGAGAGTATTCTTTCTGATAGGCATCTGACATTTGGTCGTTCAGCCTATCGGGTGGACAATAATATAGAAAATATCGGGGCAAACGAGATAACGCAAATTGACAGGGGCGTAACTACACCAAATGCAACACAAAACATTCTGGGTTCGAACCAGAAACTACATAAAGAAAATAGCCCAACAATGGCTCACTTAAACAGAGAAAATGCCAGCATGCCTAACTACTAATAAACAAACCCCCTCTCCTATCTAAAATCTAACTTCAATCTTCCGTGTGTTGATAAACTAATCGACCTTGACCAACCAGCCGGGGTGGCACTCCCCATGGGTAGCGAGCACGCTTCCACGCCAGCTGGACAGATGACTTCACATTCTAAAATGTGGTCTCTTACTAAAAACGCCTTAGTGGCTATGTTACGATTTGTGACATTTACAGGGTTTTAAATAAATTTTACATCAGACCAGGGCTGCGCAACAAAAACCAGAGACGTCAGCACTCCTCCAACCTGTGGAAAAAAAAACACATCGCGTGTGTGTGTACACAAAACAAACATGATGAACCAGAACGTACTTTGTGTGCATACTAATTACTTCGGACTACGCTGTCCGGAAACACTTACCTCGGAATACCATCCGGAAACACTTACATCGGAAATACAATCCGGAAAAACACTTACCTCGGAAATACAATCCGGAAACACTTATGGGCTCAAAATTCGGCCGGTATGCACACAAATACAACCTCACGGCTCCTTGCCGGAAAAAAAAATTAAAGCACACACACATAAAAAAATCTGTGACAGACATCGTCCTGCTTGCCGTTCCTGGGAATTCACTGGTCAATTCGCAACCGGTCTGGGAAAAAGAAAAGTGGGTCCTGGGTCGCTAACCATCTGACCTATTTTCCTAAAGTGGCAAAACTAGTCTAACCTAGCTGGGCGTTACTCAATGTCACAAAAAAAACCAAATTCTTACCCTATCTACTTGTCAGGTCGTACACTTAACTTACCGCTAGTCTTACATGAATATAGCCACCACAAATCCATCCTAAAACACACGGCAATTTAACTTATGATGCCTTTGGCAAATAAAAATTACAGACACCTCCGTCATCCACCAACAAACATGCATTATTTTTAAGGACTGACGGACAAACAAAATAAAAAGGACTGGCATGCTGACTAAAAAAAACTAATAGCCCCTGTCTTAAACGAAATATTGACATCAAAAGTCAAAACAAAGCTAATACTACTGTACAAATATCTCGTCCCCTTTTCTACATTACGTCCCCAAATATAGAAAGTTTAATACTCATCACTTGTCCCTGGAGTAGACAGGCCCATGACGGCTACTGGTCACCACTTCGACACCCGGACGTAAGGCCCTTAGCCCCTCATCAATCCGGTGTCGTTCCACTGGGTCATCTTACAAGGCGATGACATACACATAAATACACTGTTAACACTAATCGATGCACTTATTTTGCACACCCTATCACCTAAAACACTTTCTACGCTTATATCCACGGGCTTCATTCGCTGCGAAAACGTTATGATATGTGGCTGGCGGTACTGTTACTGCGAATCGGGCTTGCAGGTCCTCAGTAGGCCGACATACACCTATCCCGTTCAGTCCTAGATTGGTATTTCCTACGATTTCCTAGACCGTTGAAACATATGAGTCCAAGCCTATAGGTTCAGCGATCTCGCTTGCAACTCGTTAGCTCCACAAAGTTCCCTGCTCGGGTCTCGAATGGGCTGCTGGTCAGCACTCCGCGCTCTCGGCTCCACACGGCGTGGCGTTAAGTTTTTAATGGACGTGGGTGGCAAACTCCATCTGGATAGATTTATATAAATAGTGTTCGCCTTCGATAACTATCATGACGACTGTGGGTCTTTAGCCGCAAGTTTGAATGATTGGCGGTAAAAGTTTATCACTTAGAAAATGTTTTCTCACTCGGCTACTCGGTATCAAAGTCGCGAGCAGCGTGGACTATGCCCGGTGTGGCTGCAAAACTGACTGACTAGTGTGTGCGCTAAGTGCCTATATCCACCCTCAACATTGGGACAATGGACTTGTCACCTCTGTCAAGTCCGCTCCCATGGCAATCGTCACACCGCAATAATTTTTGGTTCAACTTGTAGGTCAAGATGAGGACGGCAATATTCATAGGATTTAATTCGAAATCGATCGGCAGGAACCTCTTCAAATCAAATTGCATCATGACGCTACAGGGTAGATCCTCGTTTGGCGCCATGTCTTGAGTGTCGTGGAGGGGGGGAATATTCCTCCGCGGCTGACTCAGTAATATCCCCGTAACTCTGGTAGTTTTTGGGCTTGGGCCGTGATTAAAATTCCGAAATGCATTTCTCAGCCTCTTCTCTGATTGGGCCATTTTATTACAATTATTCCATAGGCGGATCTTAAATTAGCATCTCGGCGCTACTTTACAT
Source organism: Meconema thalassinum (assembly GCA_946902985.2). Taxonomy (NCBI): domain Eukaryota; kingdom Metazoa; phylum Arthropoda; class Insecta; order Orthoptera; family Tettigoniidae; genus Meconema; species Meconema thalassinum. Next base: position 163,520,388 of record OX336393.1, on the reverse strand, counting down.
TGTCTAATTCCGCAGGCTCTAGTGCTGGAGGATTATCGAGGGTAGGGTGTCGTAAATCCAGCACTTCAGCTGCACAATAAGTCTGCTGGCTAAACAATAGGAGCTCTTGTCCACAAGGTTCTTGGAAATGCGAGCTTCACCCAGTCAGGCTACGGTATTGTCCTGCTCGTATTCCAAACCTCCGTGTTTTTCTTAGTGCTATGGGCAGTGGAGTAATTATTGTTCTTAACATCATATTGGACTGGCAACTCAGATGTCGTATTCATTTCGGTCCAAGCACTATCGTGTTCCTTGTATATGGCTCCCCCACAATTTCGGCACTGAGAACACCGCAAATTATGCGTGCTCGGTATGCGATCGATCCTGAGGTCTCCGATAACTCGGCATGCTATCGATCCCTAGCCCCCTGATCGGTTACAGTACATATACACATATTACAACAGACACCACAATAACATAGATTATCAGACAAATTCTCTCTCTATATATACAGGATGTAACTAAATATGTGGGGATAGCTCCGGGGATTCGATAGAGGACCTGACAACATGCCAAACATATCCTGTAAACATTTGGTGTTTCCGTGTTACAATCATTGTTTGTGGTAACACAGACCGCTTCACTATGCAGGTTGGTCATTGGTGTTGATAAAGTGTACGTTACTACTTACAGTTCTCTACAGAAGGTGCTCAATATGGCTACCACGAGCTGTAATGCAGGTGTCCATGCACCGCATCATTGACTGTCTCACATGCTTCCATATTCCAGGCGTCTGTTGTATCTGCTGACATCCTTGCTCTATTCATTGACGCAGCATGTCCATGTTATGAATAGGTGTGCCTTTAAATGACCCCATAAGTAGAAGTCTAATGGGTTGAGATTGGGACCACGAGCAGGCCACAGTGTCGGTCGCTGACGCCCTATCCATTTGTTTGCGAATCGCTGATGTAAAATTTATCTACAGCAAGAGCAAAATGAAGCGGTGCTCCATCATGCATGAACCATGTGCGCTGAATTAAATCCAGTGAAACGTCTTGCAACAAACAAGTTATATCATTCGTTAAAAGGCGCACTATGACGCTCCTGTCAATGTTCCTGGTAAAATGACAGGACATATTAATGTGTCACCTATTATTCCAGTCCACATATTAATACTGAACTGTTGTTGATGTTTGCTTTGCCCAACTTCTCTGGGATTTGCATCAGCCCAGACATGCGTATTGTGAAAATTACGCACTCCATCTCGGGTAAACTTCACTTCATCGGTAAATAGAATAGCAGCGAGGAACTGTTGCTCCTGAACACACGTCTGTCGTAACTAGGTACAAATGCTGCTCTCGGTGCAAAGTCGGCTGCACTAAGACCTCGGACTCGTTGAAGGTGATATGGATAAAGTAGCTGTCCTCATAGTATTCTCCACTGCCGCGATTTCCCTGGTGCTGCTGGGGTTATTTTCCTCAATACGGTTGTGAACTAGTTCCTCTGCTTCAGGTGTTCTTGTGCTCCTAGGAAGTACATTATCAGCAACATTTCTGCTAAACGAGCCTGTTTCGCAACGACGTGCTTGCATTTTTAGCCTACTTTTCACATTTTGCAAAAATGAGGAAAAAGTAGTCTTATGAGATCGATCCGGGAAAATGTATGTCTGTCTGTCTGTCCTTCTGTCTGTCTATCTGTCTGTCTGTGTGTGTGTGTCCCCCCTATCAACTCCTAAATGGCTGCAGCAATCGAAACCAAATTTGGTATGAGTAAAGATCTATACTGGGACATCTCAACGTCATACTTGAAAATGATGTCAGTGCTACCAACTGCTGAAAAATCATAATTGAAATTTCAGCTCCATGTTGGATATCTTGGAATATATACATGGGAACTATTCCAAAATTGGCACATATATAGATAATAATACTTCAGTTTAATTTTCAGGAGGCCATACATGACAGTGGTGCCAAATTGATTCTAAGCCTTCTGATAGGTCCAATGTTTAAATGCATATAACTCCTACAGTCTAAATTGAATTTCAACCAAATTTCGTATGTACTATGTGTACATAAACTGATATGACTGAGCCTATTCTTAAGAGCCAGCAGGGCTGCCAACTGTCAATAAATGCTCTCTCTATTTTTTTTATCCAAATACCAATATATCAGAAAATATGCGAGCCAACAGCCTTAACCTTCGCACACGTGTAGTGCCTGACATTCTAGATTAATTTGGAGCAACTAATGTATGTCAGTGCTACCAACATGATTCTAATTCTGCTGATAGGACCAATTTTTAAATACATGTTACTTCTATACTATCAATTGGATTTCAACCAAATTTCGTATGTGCTATTTGTACCATATTTATACCCTAATATCAATATAGGCTATCAGAAAGCATGCAAGCCAACAGCTCTAAACTTTGCGCACGAATAGTACCTGCCATTCTAGATTAATTTGGAGCAACTAATGTACGTCAGTGCTACCAACATCATTCTAAGCCTTCTGATAGATCCAATTTTAAAATACCAGTTACTACTATACTAACAAATGGATTTCATCCAAAATTGGCACAACAATAGATGATAATATTTCAAATTATTTCTGACCAACACATGCATGACATTGTTGCCAACATCATTTTACGCACGCTGCATTAAGTCCAATGCTTAACTGCAATTAAAGTCCATGCTATCCATTGGACTTCAACCAAATTTTGTATTCTGTACCTTAAGAGATGGAACCAAGAATATATTGTCACCAGGGCTGCCAACTGTAGTGCTCTATCAGGCAACATAATGCCAGGTATATTTCGAACTAATTAGAAATGTCTATATTACCAACTTTATTTCGTCATTATTCTAGATAGCCTAGGTCCATATATATATTAATCATTGGCATGAATTTTAAATTTTAAGAAAAGTAAGCTCTTTAGTTCGTCACGGAACTTCTTGTTTGAAATGTCTTGGTGTTGGGTAAACGTATATTAGGAAAGTGTTCCGTATACAACCGCGTGCTTCATTTGCGTTACACTGCGCTTGTCCATACAGAAGATGTATGTCTGCCATTTCCGGATTCAAGCACCCCATTTCATCACGACGTGTACTGTCCGTTCACTCAATAACAACTGACAACACGGATCACTCCACTCAACTCCACTCTACTCTAGCTTATGACCTGTGTGGACGTGTTTACGTCTTTTATATCCACCTGACTTCACGTGGCTTTGAATGCAAAAGATATGTACACAGACTTGAATAGTGACGAAACGTACAAGTGGCCTGTGTGCCCTCCACAAATGACCAACTAACATCGTGCCGCCGTTTGTGTTATACACACCACGAACTATGCTTGTAACACGGCAACGAACGCACATACACCACATGTTTACCGGACATGTTTTGCTTGTTGTGAGGTCCTCTATCGAATCCCCGGAGCATTCTCACATATTTAGTTACACCCTGTATATACAGGGTGTCGAAAAATTACGTCGACAAACGGAAACCAGAGGTTCCGACCCTCATCTGAAGCAACTTGAGATAGGACACTTATGGCCGGAAACGAACCGTTAACAATCTGTCCGACGTTGAACTTTTAACGAGGCAAATCGGCAACACTGCATCGAGAAAGTGCGACCTTTTCTAATGTTTCCGTTCCACACCAGCCGCGGAGGAATGCCACCCCTTCCCGCCTGGCAAACTAGCCCAGTGGTATCGTGCACGGCAAAAAATGGAAAAATTATAAGAAAAAAAGATACAGTCAGTCTGAGAGACTAGACTTTATATCATTTCAAATGACGCATGCTACAAATGCTACACATGTTAGAAAGGCTCAGGACTCTTTCAACAGTCTCCATTACCCATTAACTTAGGCTTCCCGCGCGGTGAACGGAGAGCGGGAGGTGCACTCTGCTGCATGACGTCACGCACTCGCCGTCTCCGTATCGCATAACGGTAGACCAAAGCATAACGATGAAGTCGACAAGCTCATTTGAAATGATAATACTTGCGCTGGCTCTGGGTCGAACCGCTACCAAATGACTCCTTTCAAGGAACACGCCGTGCTGAGCACGATACTGCCGAGCTAGTTCGCCAGACGGGAAGTGGCGGCATTCCTCCGCGGCTAGTACGGAACGGAACCATTAGAAAAATTCACACTTTCTCAGCGCGGTGTTGCCAATTTGCCTCGTTAAAAGTTTCACGTCACACAGATTTTTATCGCTTCGTTTCTGGCCATAATTGTCCTATCTCAAGTTGCTTCAGATAAGGGCCAGAACCTCTGGTTTCAGTTCGTCGACGTAATTTTGCAACACCCTGTATATACACACCCAAGTACAAGGGGCTAAATGATCACGATGTCTATGCACCTGAAATGAACAACAACAATAACAACGGCTTTCGGTGGTCTCCCACTTCTGCTCCATGTAAATAACAAGGTAGTTCCTAATTTAAGACTACGGCTGCCTCCTTTCCAATCGTGGCCTCAATTACAAGTACACACTCAATTAAAACACCACAATAACACATGTTATCAGACAAATTCCACTCATACGCAAAGAACACGGGGGTGAATTCAAAACGATGTTCCACCCCATTAAATGTAACAACAATAATCTAGTGGAGTCTAGTCCTATTAACTCTCACCATACCACCAATGGTGAGAACTCTCATGGACCTACAGATTACCAACTGCTCGCGTGCAGTATTTAATGTACCAGGCTGGACGTTACAATTTTTAATTCACAGAAGTCCTCTTCCAATTATTTCTTCCATGTTCGCTATCATCGTGGATGCCCCGTCCAACTCTCGTAAGGTTTACACTTGGTTGTTTCCGCTCCAACCATAGTAGAATATAGATCATTTCCGTTCCAGCTGTTTGGAAGAATTTAACTCGGTGGCTCGCATCGGATTACGGGAACTTGAGAATAATTGCACCATCAGCTCTGATTGCACTGGGGGGAGGTTAACGTTTCACGCGCTGAGACCGGGGCTGTGACACGAGGAGGAAGGAAATTTATCGTCTTTTGTACCATGGTTGATCCTTTTTATTGAATCGAAGTGTTGGAGCAGGGATTTTTCCAGTGAATGGCAAAGAACAAGGGCTGTGAGATGGAATATCTCTGCATTGTATTGCTATTCGTCCTCCGTACTGTGTAGAACGCAGATCGATAGATGCAAGATACCGCGCTACCAAATAAACAAGGTGTCTAGCTTCTGAAAGGATAGAGAAGTATTAGTAGTGAAGGGTTCAAAAGGTAAGGTTTTGTCCTTATTAACGTATTTAAGGTTTTATTACGAGTTGTAAATCTGGTCTTGGGTTATGAGGTAAACACACGACTAATGCTCCCATATCATTTGACGTCAGGATGGCTGCGTTTCTCAGCGGTAACTTTGTCGCTTGCTGTCCCCAAGGTTGCAGGATCTAATCCTGGTACAGTCAGCTGGCATTTTAGGGCACGTTAAAGATCCTCTTCGGGCAAAAATTCCTGCACCCTGGCGTCTCTAAATGTCGCAGTAGTTAAATGAGACGTATAACAAATATTACATTATTATTTTGCATCATTTGACGTCATTCCAGTGTAATTTACTGCTTACATATCTTACATTTTAGAACAGATCTGTTATTAGCCATTTTTGCAAAAAATGAAAGTAGACTTATGAGATCAACACAGGGCGAAAAAAGTGTGTCTGTCTGTGTGTGTGTGTGTGTGTGTGTATGTGTGTGTGTGTGTATGTGTGTGTGTGTGTGTGTGTACTCTGAATGTCTGTCCCCCCCCCCCCCCCCTATCAATTCGAACACGGTGAACGCGAATTGAACGAAATTTGCTACAAAGGTAGCACTAGCAAAGGACACCTCTGTGTCATGTTTTATATCGCCGTCATCTTGACGGAAACGTAATGGCGGCCACAAAAATGTTCAAAGCTTAAATCAAATTACGACTAACCTAATCATCCGATCTATACCAAATTTTGCATCAACATACCTTCATAGGGGGAGCATCCTTTGACTAAACAAATAGGTCATCAGCCTAATAGTTTGCGAATGGCGGCCATCTTTGTGTGAAAATTGATTCCCCCATTAATTCGAACACGGTGAAACCGAATGGAACGAAATTTGGTACAAAGGTAGTACTAGCAAAGGACACCTCAGTGTCATGTTTTATATCGCCGCCATCTTGACGGAAACGTTTTGGCGGCCACACAAATGTTCAAAGCTTCAAACAAATTACGACTAACCTAATCATCCGATCTCTACCAAATTTTGCAACAACATACCTTTATGGAGGAAGCATCCTTTGGCCAAATTAATAGGTCATTAGCCAAATAATTTGCGGTTGGCGGCCATCTTTGTGTCAAAATCGATTCCCCCTATTAATTCAAACACGGTGAAACCGAATGCAACGAAATTTGGTACAGAGGTAGCACTAGCAAAGGGCACCTCAGTGTCATGTTTTATATCGCCGCCATCTTGACAAAAACGTAATGACGGCCACACAAATGTTCAAAGCTTAAATCAAATTACGACTAACACAATCATCCGATCTCTACTAAATTTTGCAACAACATACCTTTATGGAGGGAGCATCCTTTGACCAAACTAATAGGTCATTAGCCTAATATTTTGCGGATGGCGGCCATCTTTGTGTGAAAATCGATTCCCCCTATCAATTCGAACACGCTGAAACCGAATGGAACGAAATTTGGTACAGAGGTAGCACTAGCAAAGGGCACCTCAGTGTCATGTTTTATATCACCGCCATCTTGACGGAAACGTAATCGCGGCCATCCAAATGTTAAAAGCTAAAATGTAATTAGGACCAACCTAATAATCAAGTCTCTACCAAGTTTTGCAACAATATATCCTTATGTGGGAAGCATATTCTGACCAAACTGCAAGATCCTCAGCCCAATAGTTTGCTGATGGTGGCCAAGTATGTGTGCAAATCGATTCCCCCTATAAATTCAAACACGGTAAAACCAAATTGAACGAAATTTGGTATAGAGGTAGCACTAGCAAAGGGCACCTCAGTGTCATGTTTTATATCGTCGCCATCTTGACGGAAACGGAATGACGGCCACCCAAATGTTAAAAGCTTAAATCAAATTACAACCATCCTAATAATTTGATCTCTACCAGATTTTGCAACAACATGCCTTTTTGTGGAAAGCATCTTATGACTGACTACAAGGTCATCAGCCCAATAGTTTGCAAATAGCGGCCATGTATGTGTGCAAATCCATTCCCCATATTAATTCAAACGCGGTGAAACCGAATTGAATGACATTTTTTTGCAGAGGTAGCACTAGCAAAGGGCACCTCATATTCATGTTTAATATCCCTATAGCACGTTGTATTTCAACAAGCAACTACAACCAACATTCAATTATACTCCTTGAAAAGGACAAAGAGTTATAACAATAGCCATGCATTTAGGAGAAAGTAGGCTATATGTTCTTTACTGAACATCTGGTTTTAATTTTTATATTCATTTTCGTTTTTGATTTCGTTTCCATTTACATTTTCATTTTCGTTTTTATTTTCATTTTCGTATTCGTTTTCGTTTTTGTTTCCATTTCCTTTTTCATTTTCATATTTTCATATTTTCATATCTTCATATATTCATATGTTGTCAAGTTGTCATGTCATCATATTTACATGTTTTCATTTTCTTTTTCAATTTTTTTTTGCATTTCATTTTCAATTTCATCTTCAATTTCAATGATTTTTTTTAGTTCTTTTATTTTATTTTAGCCATACGCTAAATAATCTTACATACCGTATATATATAAAAAAGAATGTCTGTCTGTTCGTCTTTTATGCGTTCATAAACCACCCATCCGATGGCGATCAAATTTTGGTGAGTTGTTGTACACACTTCCGGGAAGTTTATAGGCATAGTTAATCCATTTCGCAATAGATAGCGCGCGAGTAGTTTAAACAAATGTGTGATGGCGATGCGTTCATACACAATTCATCCGATTGCGATCAAATTTGGTGAGTTGTAGTGGATACTCCCGAGAAATGTATAGGCCTACTAAATCCAATTTACTATAGATGGCACGCGAGTAGCTTCAACCAAATGGCGTGTGTTTCGTTTCAACAGAGTCCCACATGCATTCATATATCATTCATCCCATTGCGATGAAACTTGGGTGAGATGTTGTGTACACTTCAGGGAAGGTTTCTGGCTTAGTAAATCCAATTTACAATAGGTAGCGCACGAGTAGATGCAACAAATGAGCTACGACGTGCGAAGCGTTTCAACAACGTCCCATATGCGTTCATATACCATTCGTCCGATCGCGGTGAAACTTGGGTGAGATGTTGTGTACAGTCCAGGGAAGGTCTCTAGCTCAGTGAATCCATTTTACAATACGTAGCGCACGAGTTGATTCAACAAATGAGCGACGACGTGCGAAGCGTTTCAACAAAGTCCCGTATGCGTCCATATACCATTCGTCCGATAGCAATAAAACTTGGGTGAGATGTTGTGTACACTTCATGGAAGGTTTCTGGCTTAGTAAATCCACGTTACGATAGGTAGGGCACGAGTAGATACAACAAATGAGCGACGACGCGAGAAGAGTTTCAACAAAGTCCCATATGCGTTAATATACCATTCGTGCGATACCGATGAAACTTGGATGAGATATTATGTACACTCCAGGGAAGGTTTCTGGTTCAGTACTTGCACTTTACAATAGAGAGCGCTCGATTAGTTTCAACAAATGAGCAAAGATGCGCGAGGCGTTTCAACTAAGACCCGTATGCGTTCATATACGATTCGTCCGATAGCGATGAAACTTGGGTGAGATGTGAGATACACTCCAGGGAAGGTTTCAGGCTTAGTAAATCCACTTTACGATAGGTAGGGAACAAGTAGATACAACAAATGAGCGACGACGCGCGAAGCGTTTCAACAAAGTCCATTTTTTGGGTTCATATACAATTCGTCCGATAGCGATGAAACTTGGATGAGATATTACGTACACTCCAGGGAAGGTTTCAGGCTTAGTAAATCTGTTTTACAATAGGTAGCGCATGAGTAGATTCAACAAATGAGTGACGGCACGCGAATCGTTTCAACAAAGTCCCGTATGCGTTCATATAACATTCATCCGATTGCGATGAAACTTTGATGAATTGTTGTATACACTCCAGGAAGGGTTTTTGGCTCAGTACTTGCACTTTACAATAGGTAGCGCACGATTAGATTCGACAAATGAGCGACGTCACGCGAATCATTTCCACCAAGTCCCGTATGCGTTCATATACCATTCATCCGACAGCGATGAAACGTTGGTGGATCGCTGAGTACACTCCAGGGAAGGTTTCAGACTGAGTAAATCCATTTTACAATAGGTAGCGTACGAGTAGATTCAACAAATGAGTGACGGCAGGCGAATTGTTTCAACAAAATCCCGTATGCTTTCATATGCCATTGATTCTATTGCGATCAAACTTTGATGAGTTATTGTGTACACGCCAGGGAAGGGTTTCGACTTAGTAAATCAATTTTACAATATTAAGCGCACGAGTAGATGCAACAAATGAGTGACGACGCTTGAAGCGTTTCAACAAAATCCTGTATGCGTTCTTATACTATTCGTCGATTGTGATGAAACTTTGATGAGTTATTGTGTGCACTTACGTGTAGGTTTCTAACTTAGTAAATCCATTTCACAGTAGGTAGCGAACGAGTTGATTCAACAAATGAGTGACAGCACACGAATCGTAAAAATGAAATTCCGTATATATTCATATGCCATTCATCCGATTGCAATGAAACTTTGGTGAGTTGTTGTAGACGTTCCCACGAATGTTTCTAAATTAGTTAATCTATTTTACGATAGTTTGGAGGCAGTTAGCGGAAATTGAAAAAAAAAAGAATTGTGTATCCAAAAGCACTTCAAGAAACAAAATTACAACGCCAACGCTCTATTTGATTGGCGTTGCAACGCATGCCGGGTTCAGCTAGTAAATAAATAAAATTATTTATTTATTTTTATTTTTTATAGTGTTTAATTATTTTTTTAAGTTATTGTTTTTTATTTTCTACTAGCAGGTACCCGCGGCTTCGCTCGCGATCAATACAATGGGGACGATGCATTATTGATGATAATTGGTTTATTCTATTACCACAATCGCGGCTACAGGTGGGTGGATTCAAATTCTGAAAATTCTGTTACATACAGTATATAGATATGAGCAGCAAAGTGGAAATTTTATAGAGTTGTGAACACATTTGAAAATTTTATTTTTGGTTTTGCCATCTTCTGCTGAGACATAACGATTTTGTTGTCCGGATACTCGCCAGCACGCCACATGCAGTTGTCCATGGGAAAAAATGGTTTTGTCTAAACGTACACCTGGAATGGCAAATCTATCTGAATATTGGGAATTAAAAGTATTTTTCCTTAAGCTATTCTGGGTATAATTTTGCCACACTTATTGATGATTTGAACGTCGACATGTCGCTATTAATAGACCTATAGTAAAATATCTCTCACCTTGGTCGCTGATGTACATTATGCAGTCTCTTCCAGTGATACATCCCAGGGATTGAAATTCTCCAACAACCCTTTTGCCTCACATGCCTCTCTAAGTAATTAAAATTCCCGATTGTTGTTGTTTGAGTCTTCAGTTTTTTGACTGGTTTGATGCAGCCCTCCATGCCTCGCTCTCCTGAGCTAATCGTTTCATCACTACATAGCTACCACACCCTACATCCGAGGCAATCTGTATAACCCTGGTCTACCCCTACAGTTCTTGTCCTTGACCCTCCCATCCATAACTAAGCTTGCTATTCCTGGGTGTCTTAATATGTGTCGTACCAACCTATCTCTTCTCTTCATTAGCAGTCGCCAGAAACATCTCTCCTCTCCCACTCGTTTTAATAGCTCTTCATTTGATACCCTATCTAACCATCTGATCATCATCATTCTCCCGTAACACCACATTTCAAACGCTTCAATTCTCCTCTTTACTGCAGCACCATTAGTCCAAGTTTCGCTTCCTTATAGTGACTCAAAAGCTTTCAAAAATGACATCCTAATACCTAAATGTATATTCGATGTCAAGAGGTTCCTTTTTGTGTAGAAATGCTTTCTTTGCCTGAGCCAACCTGCTTTTTATATCCTCTTTGCTTCGTCCATTACTGGTTATTTTGCTTCCTAAGTACCGGTAACAGATGTCTCCTACTTCCCGTAGCGTTTCACCTGCCAATTTGATGTCCATAGAGGTTTCTCATTTATTTCTGCTGCATTCCAATAATTTTGTTTTACATTTATTGATTTTCATCATGAATTCATTCGTCAAGACGGAGTCCATACCATGAAAAAACTCGTTCAAATCTTCTGGCGTATTGGCCAAGTTGACGATGTCATCAGCAAATATCAGAGATGAAATTATTTCTCCTTGAATCTTCACTCCGACTTTAAATTGTTCTCCAATTTCCTGATTATTGTGTTTTTAGAGATCTTTGAAATGCGTTGCCCTCGCACATGGTGTAGATGCATTGACAAAGGAAAACATTCCATGTTACGAACATGGGCCGCATAACCTGTACCGAAAGCCTATTCTGGACAGCAGTTCCTTGAACTCAGATTTGCCAACATTTTATTGTATCTTTCCATGTGGTATGTCTCTGTACCTCAATATACAGAAGAGTGCTTTAAAAATCATGTCTTGTGTAAATTTTGGAAAATGTAGTGCGTGTGTTTTTTGCCGGAGTGGATACTCGCTAGTAGAAATTCTTTTTAGTAAAATAGACTGGTTCACAATTTGGTAAGTGCACATTGAGGTATATGACGGCGGGATGCCTTAAGTGTTAAGGAAACGGCAATAGCCGCCTCAGAGCTTCATTGCTATTGAAATTATGACCAGACCGATATTTGTACTTAACTATACGGGATTTGTGAGCCCAGTGTTTATGAAATTGAACGTAGCTATATCGCTACCTTTTTTTAATAGCCGCTACTGTAGTGTTTAAAAATTAAGGGTGGTATTAGAAGGCGCTTCCCCTATTTTTTTTTACCCCTGGCACTACAGCCCATGAAGGGCCTAGGCCTATCATGCGACCGCTTCCCAGCCATTTGGCCTGCAGATATTGTGGTGACGCGTGGTCAGTGCATAGTGTCCCCTCAGCCGTTAATCTTGTTCTTCGTGACCGGCGCGCTGCCTCACAGCTACTCAATTGTCCTCACGAATCTGAGTTCAGCCCGTTTCAGCCCTCACGTCAGTGTCTAAAATCTCTGACGGAGCCGGGAATCGAACCCGGGGCAACCGAACGGGAGGCAGGCGCGCTACACTGTTCTTATTGTGTTTATATATATCTTGAAAAAGATAATAAATGAATTGGCATTGCCTCTTAGAGGGATATATAGAAAATCGGATGTCATACCTTGAGGTAGTGTTGCCATGGAAACGGACTTGCGATTAGTTCATCAATCAGAGCGAAGATAGTTTTCTGCGAATATCTTTGAAACTGTTGGTTTTAGAGCCTTAAAATGTAGTTTTCGGTGTCCCGTAGGGACATACCGAGTATTGTTTCTTGCATCGAGAGGAGTAAAATGAGCTTTGTCCGGTCTTTATGCGACAACTTCGATATTTTGTCCTGGTTGAGTATTTTTGGTGACTTTTCAGTTATGTTGCCCATTCCACGGGAACAGTTATTTATTTGCGGACGAAAGGCAGCCTATATGTTATCCCATGGTATAAGCTGTCTCCATTTCAAATTTCATCCAAATCCGTCCAGCCGTTTTAGTGTCAAGAGGTAACAAACTAACACACACACTCTCACACACAGATTTTCACAATTATAATATATATAGGGATTTTCTTTTATTTATTTATTTTTTATTTTTTTATTTTTTTATTTTTATTCTCATTCTGATTCTTTTCAATTTTCCCAATTTTCCAATTTATCATTTATCGATTTTCATTAATTTTTACTTTTTTATTGTGTTCATTTTAAATGAGCACGAAGTCGCAGACCCCAAATAAAGAAACAACAAATCAGTCCGATAACCTGTGTTTCTGTGGTGACTGTAGTACTGTGTGCAACTGTAAATATTAAGTTTGGAAACGGGGTAGGTGCACCGGGACTTGAAATAAAGTACTATCTGGATATTTTCTTGGATGGAGCGTCAAAAAAAAAAAAACAGGTAAAACCACAATCAGGATAGCCGCTGTTAGCACCGGTATTCGAACCTCCAATCTGCTGAATTGCTGCAGCTCCCCATCACGGTCTTGGTTAGTGATTTAACACGCACGACTGCGCCACGGGATGTGAGTAATGATAAAGGGAAGTCGAAGTCGAATTCGAATAACGATGTATGAATTCGCCAACAGATGAGTAAGAAAACTGGAGGTCTGCAAATATCGACCAGCGGAGACGTTAGGCGAACTGTAAACAAGGTTAGTGACCACAAGTTATGAGCTGCGCTTTCTTGTATCGACTGTTGTCGGGTCGCGAATACAAAGTAGCTTCCGCCTGTTGGGGAGTCGTCTTGGGCTAACAGGGTCAATAGACGTGACATCTCCCAGGGTAGTTTGTTGAAGTCACTCGGTTAAAATGCTGTGCACAATGTGATGAAACATGCAGCGATGTCTGTGTATGATCAAAGAGAGGGCAAATTGGTTCATGTCATGTACATGAATCATGATTCGATGATTCGACGAATATCTCCTGCAGATATCCCGTGAGGAGTGAATAATAACAATAAAAGTTACGAGCCTTACAGTAGTCGCATATGATGTGTAACATGTTATCCTACTATGAAATTGAGATGAAATGTATGTGAAGTCATCTGAAATGTTATCCTACTCGTATACTACACATCTTGGACATTCTTAAAATGTTAATTTCCGCTCCGTTTTCAAACTGGTACTATGATGAATATATAGATTGAATTGGAGATATGCTACTGTCACACTTGTTTGAACAAACATCACATATTATATTGTAAATTGAGAGGAGGAATGAAACCATAGTCTATAGTCTATCTATAGACTACTAGAAATAATGTTCAAAACAATCAAATTTCCCAACTCCTGCTTGGTGCAAAATATTGTAATTAAAATTAGATAAATAGTAATTGCATGTAGATTCTGTTGAAATGACGCATAATGTTATGATATATATCGTTTAAAACGATAATCTGGTAGCAAAAACAAGTAGTTCCGTGAAGAACTATACAGCCTATTTTCATATATCCTGCTCATGTTAATTGCCTCTGTCAACATACAAAATTTCAGTTTAATTGCTGTAACAGATTCGTAGATATTGAAGACCGTCTAAATACACACATCAAAAAAAGTTTTGCATCACCTCGGTTCCCAGATCTCCGGCATATAGACGTTGACTGTGTATATTGTATCCAAGATACAGTCCCTTTGACTGTTCATAGATGTCACTAAAACTGCTCAAAGATGTAAACAACCATGCATGAGCAGGGCCTATTAGACGGAGGGGGTACGACAGCCGATCAGTTCCAGTCATTCCACCAGGACGAAGGTACGCTGCTCATGTTATCTGTAGTTCTACCATGCCTAGAAGGTCAATACCGCAGTTCGATCGCGTCCGCATTGTTACTTTGTGTCAAGAAGGGCTCTCAACAAGGGAAGTTTCCAGGCGTCTCAGAGTGAACCAAAGCGATGTTGTTCGGTCATGGAGGAGGTACAGAGATACAGGAACTGTCGATGACAGGCCTCGCTCAGGCCGCCCAAGGGCTACTACTGTAGTGGATGACCGCTACTTACGGATTGCCGCTCGGAGGAACCCTGACAGCAATGCCACCATGTTGAATAATGCGTTTCGTTCAGCCACAGGACGTCGTGTTTCAACTCAAACTGTGCGCAATAGGCTGCATGATGCGCAACTTCACTCCCGACGTCCATGGCGAGGTCCAGCTTTGCAACCCCGACACCATGCAGCGCGGTACAGATGGGCCCAACAACATGCTGAATGGACCCCACGGAATTGGCATCACGTTCTCTTCACCGATGAGTGTCGCATATGCCTTCAACCAGACAATCGTCGGAGACGTGTTTGGAGGCACCCTGGTCAGGCTGAACGTCTTAGACACACTGTCCAGCGAGTGCAGCAAGGTGGTGGTTCCCTGATGTTTTGGGGTGGCATTATGTGGGGCCGACGTACGCCACTGGTGGTCATGGAAGGCTCCGAAACGGCTTTACGATACCTGAATGACATCCTCCGACCCATAGTGCAACCATATCGGCAGAATATTGGAGAGGCATTTGTCTTCATGGACGACAATTCTCGACCTCATCGTGCACATCTTGTGAATGCGTTCCTTCAAGATAACGACATCGCTCGACTACAGTGGCCAGCATGTTCGCCAGACATGAACCCTATCGAACATGCCTGGGATATGTTGAAAAGGGCTGTTTATGGACGTCTTGACCCACCAACCACTCTGAGAGATTTACGCCGAATTGTCGTTGAGGAGTGGGACAATTTGGACCAACAGTGTCTTGATGAACTTGTGGATAGTATGCCACGACGAATACAGGCATGCATCAATGCAAGAGGACGTGCTACTGGGTATTAGAGGTAGTGGTGTGTACTGCAATCTGGACCACAAATGCTGAAAGTCTAGCTGTATGATGGTACAACATGCAATGTGTGGGTCTCATGAGCAATAAAACGAGCTGAAATGTTGTTTGTGTTGATCTCTATTCCCTTTGTATTTAAAGGTTCCGGAACTCTTGGAACCGAGGTGATGCAAAACTTTTTTTGATGTGTGTATTTCAGATGGTCGCCAGGTTGGATTTTTATTTTTGTACTATTACATTAAGATTATTGTGTACGTGTGGTATTCAAACTTCAATCACATGATTAGAACACAAGATGTAAAAACGAGATTTTAAAATTACGCACAGCAGCCATCTTGTGATTATGCAAACAATTGAAATAAATTAGATGCCAGTGGATCAACATTTGTATAAGCATTTAACGTGCAACGTTTCACGGCACTCGGATAGTTAATTCGCGAGAAACGTCCATTTAAATATTTATACTTCGCGTCGCCGCCATGTTGGATTTGTGCTCACCAGGTTACTGAAAGACCTATAGGTGAACATATGTTCATAGTCTCTATGAACATTAAAAAAATCAGTTTGGTTGCTGTAAAAGATTCATAGATAATGAGAACCGTTCAAATATTTCGGAAGCTCGCCATTTAGGATTGTTATATGTATAGGCTATAGAGTTATGTACCATTCAAGGACAATTATTGCCTGGGTTCATTATTCAAACTTTCACTTCGATCGCAAGATTACGACACAAGAAATAAAAACTTAGTTTTAAAATTTCGCACAGCCACCATCTTGAGGTTATGTAAACAATTGAATTAAATTAGATGACAGTGCATTACAATGTGCGAAATCATTTACTGTACCACATTTCACTGCGCTCAGAGAGTTAAATCACGAGAAAAGTCTATTAAAATATTTCAAATTCGCTTGGCCGCCATGTTGGTTTTGTAGTCACCAGGTTTTTGAAAGTCTAATAGGTGAACTTCTAGTAGTGCTCTTTATCACCGTACACAATTTCAGGGCGATATCGGTAATAGTTTCGAAGATATTGACTGCTAGTTAAATATTTCGCACAGCTGCCATGTTGGATTGGTGAGACGTAACAAAATTTGAAGGGCACGGTCGAGGTCGCCGGGAATAGTGCTATAAACTTACCGAGTTTCATTGAAATCGCTCCAGCCGTTTAGATGTTATTAGGGACACACACACACACACACACCTCACACACACACACTCACACACACACGGACAAAAGGTGATCTCATAAGCCTATTTTTTCAAAATTGAAAATAGGCTAATAACTGCCTGGACTGCGGTTCGACCCCGAGACCTCATGATTCGCAGACCAAGGGGCTATCTAAGCAGCCATTACGACAACAGATACTTACAGTAGAGTCCAAGGGGTTCACTTATTTTCACGTGCCGGTAATAATATGGAAGTAAATTTTATGCTCCATTAATATTTTGCTTTTTTTTTCGATAATGTTCCTGCGTGGAATTGAGTTTTAAATTAGTTGTGAATACGCCTACTTGACAGTAAAGGGAATTCCTATGAAAGGCTAGCCCAGTTCCCGCGTATAAAAATCGATATATATATATATATATATATATATATATATATATATATATATATATATATATTATATTGATCACTGCATTACCGCAATGTGGGTTAATATCTGAATAGCCTTTATGCATAAACATAATACCGGCTTTGCCGACTAGTTACAATGTTTCATTATTAAAGCATATCATCAATTAAATACTGTTACGAAGATTTTGAATATGTGGTTTGTTTTCCAATCAGTTGACATCAGAGTTCGCATGAGCGTTTACCGTTTACCGTGTTGATCAAAGTTACTCGGGTAGTGGATGCCCATCACTTTTATCCAGAGATTGGAAAGAGACTCTTAATAAACCATAATTGTTTTCAGCAAATATGATAGAATGAATATTTTTAAACCAAAGAACGGCAACTTGAAGATGATTTATTGTAGGAATATTCTTAATGGCGCCTCCAAACCTTGAAGTAATCCGTATGTGATAAACATTCCACCTGGCCGGCAGTGGGTCATGGTACCAATCTCCAACACCGCGCGCTCATTGATTCCTCTTACCAGCCAGGAGGCATGCAAACCAGCTGGCAGTGCGTCTTACACACTTCCGTCCGATCCATTTCCGTCCCATTTTTCAAAATCACTCCCACAAAAATATCCAGCAACTGAGTGGAAAGATGTTACACATCAATAATAATAATAATTAATAATAATAATATTTTACTTTTTAGCGTGTGGCTTTTAGTGCCGGGAGTGTTCGGGTACATGTCCGGCTCGCTAGAGTTTGTAACTGCGTCTATGCGCACACCCATGTGGTCAGCTACAAGTACCATCGCGTGTGGAGTGTTGTCTGGGGAGAAAAGTGTGAATGTAGGGACGAGGAATTTGAAGGTAGCAACTGAGTGGAAAGATGTTACACATCAATAATAATAATAATAATAATAATAATAATAATAATAATCCATTCTACAGAAAAACGTCATCAAATAGCAGTGAGAACAGAACTCCAAATTTAATATGAGAAGATTAAATATATGGAGGGAACTAAATCAGGATTCAACAACCAACCTTTAAGCACAAAATTTTGAAATATTCTTCAGGTATTTAGGAGAAATTATTCAGCCAGCAGGGATAAATCAAAAAACAAACAAGGAAAGAATTGGAAAATTACGAAAATCATATAAAATTACCTGGAACAGGTCTTAAAAAATCCATATCACAATACGCTAAATTATGGCACCACAAAACTGTCGTCAAACCAGAACTTCTTTACGCATCTGAAACCTTGGTAATTAGGGGCAGAGCACAAGTCGAAAACGTGGAGTAACAAGAGAGATAAATCTTAGATCCAAAATATAAAAACAGGGTTTGGATGAAATTGAAGCCACATCAAATCTATCAAAGTATTAATAACATCACAATCATTCAGAAAAAGGAGACTGAAAATGTAGGGTCACACAGAATGGATGTCAATAGGCTAACAAGGACAGTTTTAAACATAGCGCTATCTCGGAAAAAACACAGCAATTGGCTGGTAAAAGAAACACAAGTCCTACAGGAAAGTGGACGAAATTTAGAACCATAAGAAGCTGACACAAATTTGACAAGAAACCTACACGGAAGAATACAGGATGGACAGTAGACCGCAAAAGAGAGTGCAGTGAACGGATGAAAAGATGTTGGGAACAAAAGAGGAAACATTGTGTTAAATACTGTAGGTTCTCCTCGGTTGGGCATAACGTATCAAAAGGACGACTATAATAATAATAATAATAATAATAATAATACGAGCAGAAGATGCACAAGACCGAAATCTTTATAGAGCAGCCATCAAGACGTTTGGGACTTTCCGGGACGAAAAACGGACAACTGGTGCGAAATGGACAGAAGAACGTCGTGCTAAACACAGTGAGCTCATGAAGACAATGTGCATCAAGCGAAAAATGAACAAATGCCAGAATGTAAAATGAGGCTTATCGTGGTCCCTAGTTGGCCGATTAGCGAAATTGAATAATGAATAATAAGACCGCTATTTTGACTGATCAATCGGTATCACATAACAGGCCGGATCTGGTGGTTGTCAGCAAGAAAATCAAGCAAACCACCTTGATTGATGTTGAGATTTCTAACTACAAAAATCTCCAGTCAAAACACAAAGAGAAGATCAGCAAATACAGCGACTTGGTCGACCCTATCAAAAGACAATGGCATGTAGAGCGGTTAAAGACCATACCTATCAGTGTCTCAAGTACGGGCGTGATCCCAAGTACCTTGCTCCAAGGCCTTAAAGAACTGGATCTGGATCTGGATCTGGATACGCACCTGTACAAACTAATGCAGAAGGCAGTAGTTCTATCAACAACCAGAATCGTTCGGAAGTTCATGGGTAGCGACATTCCAGCATAGAAGTTGCTGTTTCAGTAACTATACTTTGGTTCCCTGAAGCCCGTATAGTTACATTGCAATGTACCAGCAATGTGTTATATGTACTATATAAACCAATGATAATATTAATAATAATAATAATAATAATAATAATAATAATAAAGAACTGCATGTTACAATTCCAAAATCAATATAGAAACTCACATAGTGTGATCACTACTGATGTTAATGTGCTAATGAGGTGAAACTCAGAACCGGAATGTGAGGCGAATACCTGACGCTCTCATAGAGTTGGTTGACTCAGGGAGGACACAATATCACTGGAATATGTGAAAAAATAAAAAGTAATAAGAAAATAAAACAAGTGATACGAAATATCTCTTGTAGGAAATGTCCAGGCCCGTACCGATTGCTGTGGTTCTGCCTGCACTCTGAAATGCGGTCAGGTTTGGGGCATTAAAAAGCGCTACTTTGAGTGGCAGTGTCTAACATGCTAATCAGACTTGAACCCGATTCTTATGAACAAGTGAGGGCATGATGGTGCAGCGGTCAAGCTCTTTACCTGTAACCTAGTTGGACCAGGTTCGATTCCCGGTTAATGAATTACATTCCAATTGCAGTCAATGACAGTAGCAGGACATTTCAATTTTACGCCCGTAGGCTCCCTCCAACAAGTTCAATTTCAAGTAGTTACAACTTTGGTTGGTTGGTTCCTCAGTTTAGGGGCTGCGACAACGCAGTCATGTAGCCCCGTGTACTTTGGGTGTGTGTAGAATCTGTCTGAAAACCGGTGTTAATTGTGATGACTGTATTAGTGTGTGTATCTGTTTTAATTCAAGTAAGGACTGCAGACGATCAATTTTCAAGTAGTTCCTACTTTTGCCGCCAAACGCCACCGTCAACGACTACTAGTACAGAACTTAGTTAGCAGACGTCACCGCAGTCGGCTCTTGGCAACGAACGTAGGAACCTAAGAGCGTTGTTTACATTCTTAACCTATACAATTTTGCTTGACACAGGTGTAATTAGTGGAAGGTTCTTTAACATGCCATAAATCTATGACATGGGACCGCCGGCTTTACTTCCGCTCCGAAGGAAAGCATACTGAAGGATTTTTAACGCTCTTAAAGATCCGATGACTTCGACCTGGTTTGAACCCGAAATCTCGGGCATAGAAGTTCAGCATGCTACCAACTACGCCACCGAACCTGTTGATTCCCGGTTAATGCATGTGTGATTTTCGAAGTGAAATGCCTTGTCCTGTTGTTCGGCTTCCACGTAAAAAGAGGCACCGTGGCTCATGATCACGAGATTAACGATCTCGTTAAACTAAAACCTTCCTTCCTTATGAACAAGTGAACGACATGTGCGCACAGCTGCTATTAAATGTGTACTGTTACTACCACCGAGGGGCGACGTTATTTGCCGCAGCAAGTTGGTCGCACTACGTGTTGTCTGACCTCAAAAACATTGCGCTCATTTGCGGCTTCGTGGGCGAACCACACAATTTTTAGCAATATTAGCTGATATTACTGCGTGTGCATGTAATGATAATGATTCTGGGTTTAAGTTGTTAATTATGTGAATTTAAACGAGGATCGTTACTGTTAATATATATTCTGATGTATAGGGTCTGGTCAGATGGAACATAGATAGGCCCCACTTGCTTACTAGTGCAAAAAACACAGAGCAACAATCGGATCATCACTGCTAACGTGGCAGCTCGTGGACAAAACTAAGGTAATTTGTTTTAGTCAGTTTACATTTCAATTTAGCCCGTGTTTGAACCCTGGCTCTGTTAAGAGATGTAAATTTGATCTGAGAACTTGAACGGGGTACACTCTTTCTCAAGAAGCAGAACTGAGAGGAGATGGGTTCAATTCAAATCTCAGCCATCCCAGAAGTGGATTTCCATAGTTTCCCACATCTAGCCTACTTCAGGCGCATGCCGGGATAGTTCTTAAAATTAGTTAAGGCCACGGCCACCACCTATCCCAACCTAGCCCCAATTACAAATACACACTAAAATACAGCCATCACGATAATACAAACTTGGATTGAAAAAATATGTGAGATTAATAAATTCACTTGAATTTATTTATCTCATGTAACTTTTTTCAAGCTTATGGAATAACACCCATTACAATATTGACGTCTAAAAAGCATTTAAATTACGTTTACATAAATACAACAAAAGAAGCAAATACATTTACCATCGTCATCATCTTCATTTCTCCTTTTTCAGCTGACACTGGGTGGGGGAAAATATGGTTCCTCTCCACTTTGTTCTGTCGTTCCACCATTACTCTTCCGACACGGTGTTCCAATCCAGGTTCCGTTTTCTAATGCTATACTTCACCGAGTCCATCCAACGCATTCTTGGTCTTCCTCGTCCTCTCTTCCCTGTCATCCGTCGTTCCAGTGCTCGTCTTGGTAGCCTTACTTCATTCATCCGTTTGACATGTCCAAGCCATCTCAATCTGTTTTGCTCCAGTTTGTCATTTAGTTTCTGTACTCCCAGTTCTTTCCATATATCTTCATTTCTCACTCTGTCTCTCCTCGTTTTCTGACCATACTTCTCAGGAATCTCATCTCAGCTGCTTGTACTCTGCTCTCATCCCTCTTAGTCATTGTCCAAGTTTCTGCTGCATATGTCATTATAGGAATATAATATGCTTTGTACATAACTTCTTTAGCCTTAATTTGTATATCCTTGGTCCATACTAGTCCACGTACCTGTTGGTAGAATGCACTCCCGAGTTGTATTCTTCTGCTAACTTCCAAATCTAGTCTTCCATCTTCAGTCAGTTCACTGCCCAAGTATTTGAAGTGAACTGAATGAAGATGGAAGACTATATTTGGAAATTCATTTACCATTTTAGTAAAATGTAAGACATTTGCCGTATTGATTAATAGATAATTAAAATGCTCCGCCAATCAATACAAATTGTATTAAAACGTTAGTATAAAAAGAGATACATACAGATAATTACAACGTAATGTTCTGCGTACCTTATACATTTCTTCCACATAGTCTCCAATTTTGTTCAAACATTTGTCCCCTCGCAGAACTAAATTTGAGATGCTTCTGTGGTAGAATTCAGCCGGCTGACTATAGAACCATCGTTGGACTGTTGTTTTTGGCGTCATCGTTGCACGTGAATCTCAGTCCTGCCAGGAACTTCTTCAGCGAACCATGACAATGCGAGACCACAAGTTGCAATCAGAACCACCAACAAGCTTCGGTCATGTCACTGGGAGAGTCTGGACCACCCACCAACCGTCCGTACCTTGCCCCTAGTGATTTCCACGTTTTTGATCCGCTGAATAAGTTCTTTGCAGGACAGCGATTCACGTGCAACGATGACGCCGAGATGGTCCGACGATGGTTCCTCAGTCAGCCGGCTGAATTCTAGCACAGGGGCATCTCAAATTTAGTGCTGCAATGGGACAAATGTCTGAACAAATGTAAAGACTATGTGGAAAGATAGTGTAGGGTACGTAGAACACTAGTCTACGAATATTTGTATGTATTTTTGGCTAAAAAAGTTGAGGCAAACACTCTTCGATCCGTCATCGTACATGTTTCGATATGCAATTATATCTTCTTCAGCGTTTATACAAGTAGAGTCCCTAAAAATTGGCCTAATGTGAACCGAAGGCTGGCCGAAATTGTGAAATTGCCGGTTTATCGGGAATGGGGTTAAAAATAATAAGTACGAGTGTTTCCTCAGAAAATACAATACCTTACCTTTATGTTGTGGGGTTTGGAGTCATTCTTCAGTGTTGTCAAAGTAAACAAATGTTTGGTGCTTTTCAGTCGGTCACCACGAATGTACCCAAATAGAGCTGGGTTATGCCCTAATCCTGAAATAAATTACATGAGATCAATAAATACACTAGGATGACAAGTTTCGATCGTCAAGTGATCATCATCAGACCCATTACACTTAGGCTATAACATCTATGTTTGAGAATACAAGTGAAAAATATTTACAATATGTACAATTATTTAGTTACAGTATTGGTAATGCAACTGTCGGTGTATGCTAAATATAGTAAATCTGATGTTATTACATTATAAACATTGTTGACTTTTTACAACCATATAGTCACCCCAAACAGACAAACTCCGGATTTCTATCACCATTTTAGCATTTCACCTAACATCATATACTGTATACTACAACTAGCATACTACACCGACAGTTGCATTACCAATACTGCAACTAAATAATTGTACGTGTTGTAAATATTTTTCATCTGTATTCTCAAACATAGATGTTATAGCCTAAGTGTAATGGGTCTGATGATGATCGCTTGACGATTGAAACTGGTCATCCTAGTGTATTTATTGATCTCATGTAATTTGTTTCAGGATTAGGACATAACCCAGCTCGTTTTGAGTACATTCATGTTGACCAACTGAAAAGCACCAAACTTTTGTTTTTGTACTTGTATGTATTGTTTGAGAATACAACAGAGAATGAACTGTCCAAATACTCCTAAACACAGCTAAAGTACGGATTTTATGAAGGCATAGAGCTTTTACAACATGAAAATTAAAATAAAGTACTCACAGTGTACAGTAATTTACCTGATAAGAAAGACCACAGAAAAATACTTCATGAAGGCATTAAGCTGTCTATAATGAAAATGAACTAGCCGACTGCAAAACCTGGCTACCTTTTAAAGAAATGTGTAATGTCCTGTTGCTGCTTCATCCCGAAGACGACGCACCTTGTTGTTCAAAATACTGAAGGGCGGTTTCGACAGCCTTTAGCCCCTCACTGTGTGATATTTTAGGAGCTTGTACGGTGAAGTCCTCAACATCAACGTCTTCATAATATTTGGGCATTTTTTCATTAAATGTGACAGCAGGAATAATGTCGTTGTTGTTGCTTGAGTCTTCAGACTTTTGACTGGTTTGATGGAGCTCTCAATGCCTGCCTGTCCTGAGCTGAGCTAATCGTTTCATCTCTACATAGCTACCACACCCTACATCCGAGGCAATCTGTTTAACATATTCTAACCTTGGTCTACCCCTACAGTTCTTGTCCTCGATCCTTCCTTCCATAACTAAGGTTGCTATTCCTGGGTGTCTCAGTATGTGTCCTACCAACCTATCTCTTCTCTTCATTAGTAGTCGCCAGAAACATCTCTGGTCTCCCACTCATCTTAATACCTCTTCGTTTGTAACCCTATCTACCCATCTGATCTTCATCATTCCCCTGTAACACCTCATTTCAAACGCTTCAATTCTCCTCTTTTCCGCTGCACCAACAGTCCAAGTTTTACTTCCTTAGAGTGCCACGTTCCAGATAAATGCGTTCAAAAATGAATTCCTAATACCTAAATCTATATTCGATGTCAACACATTCCTTTTTCGTAGAAATGCTTTCCTTGCCTGAGCCAACCTACTTTTTATATCCACTTTGCTTCGTCCATCACTGGTTATTTTGCTTCCTAAGTAACAGCAGTCTTCTACTTCCTTCAGCTAAACCTGCCAATTTTATGTCCATAGAGGTTTCTGATTTATTTCGGCTGCATTCCAATATTTTTGTTTTACATTTATTAAATTTCATCATGAATCCTTTCCTCAAAACGGAGCCCATACCATTCAAAAGCTCCTTCAAATCCTCAGGCGTGTCGGTCAAGATGACGATGTCATCAGCAAATCTCAGCAATAATTTCTGCTCGGTATCATTCTGGAACTGCTGTTCAACATCATTTTCATCGGCTTCTGCACATCCAGGAACTCTTTTCAGAAGCCCGTGTAAGTTTACATATTTTGCATCATCGTGTTCAACGAACTCATTTCCCTCGTGATCGAGGAGTTTTCGCCAGGAACGAACTAGTGTCAATGGCTCTAACTCGTTCCAGGTTTCCGCACTCGTCCAACAGTTGTGGAATTCCACAATTCCACGATGTCACAAAGCTCTTAAAAATCAACAACAACAACAATAATAGAAGATCTTCCAGTGCCGAAGTCAGCCATCGTTTTTTTATTGTCACCTTGTTGTTGTTTTGTTATTAATTAATTTTAAGGGCTTGATACATCTTGGCCACAGTCTCATGTAATCGAGTGAGTTTAATTTGACGGATAACTTATGTTTTTGTGCTAACAGTAATAGTATATCTAACCCTAGCTCTAGGGTAGGTGCAACATGACTTGAAATAATGTGCCATCCCGACGTTTGCCAGGAGAGAATGTGGAAAGTCCACACTTAAATTAGCAGCTGTCAGCGCCTGGATTCGGACCTTTGATCCCTGGATTTCCACTGCGCCGTTGCAGTCTTGGCATGAGACATGGTGCATACGGCTACGGTGCGGGATGTGGAGTCAATGCGGTGTATCGATTGACAGTAAGTGGTCTGGGGAAGGGGCAATGTATATGACAAAGAGCGAAAACTCCCACGCATGTTTATTCTGTTTTTCCATTTTGTGACGTACATTCCACCACAAAGGTGCTATTCGTGTCATATTGGGCATCTACTATGCGTGCGGCGAACAGCTCCAACACCTTCTCTACAAATCACCATGGTTCGAATATTCTCAAGGAGGAAGAAGATACATTCTCTCTCTCTAATGATTATATTTAAGGCATTTTGTGGTTTTTCCAACACCGGTTGGGTGGGATATTACTAGGCTGTCGGAACATACAACACCCTTGAGCAGGAAGCGTCGAAAGACATGAAACACTTGGAGTAAAAAGTGCGAGCTTTACGTGAAAGAATGATTTAGTTACATTATTTAAACATATCGTCGCCTCTGTAGCGTAGCGGTCAGCATGGTTAGCTGCCGTCCCGGAGGTCCTGGGTTCGATTCCCGGCTCTGCCACAACATTTGAAAGTTGTATGAGGACAGGAACGGGGTCTACTTAGCCTCGGGTGGCCCAAATGAGTGGAGGGGGTTCGATTCCCACATCAGCCATCCTCGAAGTGGTTTTCCGTGGTTCCCACTTCGTCGTCTTCGGGCAAATGCCGGGATGTTACCTACTGTAAGGCCACGGCCTTCTCCTTCCCGCTTCCTTGCCTATCCATCCTAATCTTCCCCTCCCTTTCCATCTCTCATGAAGCCCCTGTTCGCTTTGCAGGTGAGGCCGCCTGGGCGAAGTGCTGATCACACCTCCTCAGTTGTATCCACTCCGACCAGATGTTCACAGCTCTAGGACACTGCCCGTAGAGGCGGTAGTGGTGAGTTCTCTCGCTGAGTCCGTGGGAAACACCAACCTGGAGGGAAAAATCGATTTAAAAAAAATTAAACACATCTAGCAGGTTATTGCTATTAACTTACTTTGTGTTCCAATGATGTACAATACAGCATGACAATATAAGGACATGATGTGGGGAATAGATCTGGGGAGTCTGATCACAACTGATAGAAAATGTACGAAATAAACGCTCAAATTGTGCAGACGACAGAAGCTTTCTCAACTGAGAATTTATTTACTTAAGTCTAAGACCATCAACTTAGAGGTAAGAAAACTCTTTATGGAGTAATGTCAGCTACGACTCTGAAACATGGACCCTAAATGAACTCTTCTTTGAAACCAGACATCATGGGAAAGAAAGCTTGCCACGGTGGGTGAGTGGATAGCGTGTCGGTCTACTAACCCCAAGATTGCAGGTTCGCCCCTGACCGTGGTAAGTGATTTTTGAAAGGCGGCAAAAATACGATACGCATGTCATACGATGTTGGCATGTCAAAGAACCCATTTGAATTCAGTAGGCCGAGTTCATAATGGCAAAATTAATCTCGGGAGTTTCCGCCAGCACAAAGTTCCTCATTTCTCTACTAGAAAGCGCTATTGTGTTCAAGGAGATTAGATATCTAACATCTAACCTCCTTGACTTTCATAGTCACGGAACTACGAAATTCGACATGCAAGCTACCCTCCGGGTGTCAAATAGCAAAGCTTGCACCAGGCACCCGAGGCCATACGATATTATTATGGGAAAGAAACTGTTTCTGATGGCTTGGCTCCAGGATAGAACATTATGTGTTTTTATACGTGCCACTTGGCCAGTGTAATTATGTTTGGTGAACCACTTTTAACGTCAATACCATGGTCGTCTTCACGTGATATCAAATACCATGCCATTGCAGACATCATCGCAAATAAAGAAACGTCAGTAAAATTTTGGAATTATTTCTATACTAGTAATACTTATTTATTAACCGGGTGAGTTAGCCGTGGTCGTTATGGCGTGGCTGAAGGCAGTCGCTCACATCCGGGAGGCGAGGAGTTTCGAATCCCCCTTTGGCAACCTTGAAGATGGTCTTCTGTGGTTTCCCATTTTCCTTCCAGGCAAATGCTGAGATTGGTCCCTAAACATAGGCCACAGCCACTACCTTCAAACTCCTCGTCCTTTCATTCAAAAATTTCCTCCCAAGACAGCACTCCACACACGACAGTACTTGTAGCTCACCCCATGGGTGTCCACATAAAAGCAGCTACACACTCTGGCGAGCCGAACATGTCCTTGAACATTCCCGGCACTAAAAGCCATACGCTAAAAAAGTAAGAAAAAAAATATTATTTCTATTTTATGTTTTCAGTAGTGGCGAAGTTAGGGCTCGTAGCCCTCTCTTACACTTACCCACGCGATATGGTACATATGAAACAAGTTTTGAAATACAATAAATAATTATGATGACAAATAAGTAGTAAATTAATTATATTAATTGTAATAACGAAAGTTTGATGCTTTTCAATCGGTCAACACGATTGTACCCAAATGAGATGGGATATTCCCTAATCGTGAAGAACGGTTACATGAGATTAATAAATACACTTGAATGAGCAGTTTCGAACGTCAATTCATTTTCAGGATTAGGGAATAACCCATCTCATTTGGGTACAATAATAATAATACGGATATTGACGTACTTTCAAGATAAGAAAACCAAAGGGGCAGGGTTCGCGGAAGTTGAGAAAGATCTACGTGAAATGGAAATTTCCCCTAAAGATATCCAGGAGCGTGTTCCACTTCAGGAAAAACTACGTACGCACAAAGGTTTCCAGGAAAAGCCGAAGCTGAAGACAGGGAAGGCGTGGTCCCAAGAGAGAAAAGAACAACACCGGAGACGAATGCAGGAACACTGGGCGGTAGTTAGAGCTCGGAAGAAGAGACAGTTGAACTGACGTGGTCCCTAGTTGGCCGAATCGAAGAAAGAAAGAAAGAAAGAAAGAAAGAAAGAAAGAAAGAAAGAAAGGAATAATAATAATCACAATGTCACAGACCTTTCTAAAATATCCTAAACATAATCCTAGCACAGTCATACGTCCTACCATCCATCACCATTCACACAGGTCAATCAGCAGTATTCAACAGGTAGTCTCAGCAATCGGCCTTGAAATGAAAATCCACAGCCTGCTTCCCATCAACCGACCGGGTCAGGGATGGAATGAATGAAGCCCCCCATCTAGCGGTGAGGATATGAACTGTGCCGGCTGCCGAAGCCTGTCACACTCCCCTGGGGCAACGATTAAATGAATGACAGATGAAATTAAATGAGAGTGGAGAGTGTTGCTGGAATGAAATTGTGACAGGGAAAGCCGGAGTACCCGGAGAAAACCCTGTCTGCCTCCGATTTGTCCAGCACAAATCTCACATGGAATGACCGGGATTTGAACCACGGACCCAGTGGTGATAGGCCGGCATTCTACCACCTAAGCCACGGAGGCTTCAGCATTTGGCCTTAAATTTCTTTATTGTTATAGAATTTCTGATATCGGCAGAGTTGAATTCCATAGTTGAGACCCAGCTACAGCAAAAGAGCTGTTGAACATAGATGAGTGATTGATGGGGATCGCATCAGTGTACAGGAGCTTTATTCCGTGTTGTCGTCGCAGTTCATTGCCTTTATAGTGGAAGTCGGTGGTTGTCTCATACCTTGCAGCAGGAGCAGACATACTATTGATATCAAACATCTTCATACTGCTTATTTCATTAAGCTTTGTTAGACATCGCTGTATTCAAAACATCAGTAAGACTATATTCATGCTCTCGTGATAATTCTAGTATTTGTTCTGTAGGTACAGAGAGTTTAGGATATGTAAGCATATTCAACGGCATGTGGAGACTGCATTGACATTTGTATACTATGTAAAGATTTTTAACCTACTTTTCACTTTTTGCAAAAATGAGGCAAAAGTAGACTTATGACATAGATCCAGGCAAATGTGTGTGTGTGTCTGTCTGTCCTTCTGTATGTCTGGCTGTGTGTGTGTCCCCCTATCAACTCCTAACCGGCTGCAGCAATCCAAACCTAATTTGGTATGAGTAAGGATCTATATCTGAATATCTCAAGCCCATATTTGAAAATGATGTCAGTGCTACCAACTGCTGAAAATCCGCAATTGAAATTTAAGCTCCATGTTGGAAATCTTGGAAGGTAAGCATGGGAGCTATTCCAAAATTGGCACACATATAGATAATATTATTTTTGTTTAATTTCCAGGAGGCCATACATGGCAGTGTTGCCAAAATAATTATAAGCCTCCTCATAGGTCCAATTTTTAAATGCATATAACTTCTACACTATCAATTGGATTTCAACCAAATTTCGTATGTACTATGTGTATATAAACCGATATGACTGAGCGTATTCTTCTTAAGAGCAACCAGGCTGCCAACTGTTAATAAATGCTGTCTCTATTATTATTTTTTAATCCAAATACCAATATATCAGAAAGTATGCAAGACGACAGCTTTAAACTATGCACACGTATGGTACCTGTCATTTTAGATTAATTTGGAGTAACTAATTAATGTCAGTGCTACCAACATGATTCTAAGCCTGCTGAGAGGCCCAAATTTAAATACATGTAACTTCTATACTATCAATTGGATTTCAACCAAATTTCGTATGTGCTGTGTGTGCCATAACAGATATGACTATGTGTATTCTTAAGAGCAACCAGGGCTGCCAACTGTTAATAAATGCTTTCTCTCTTTTTGTTACCCTAATATTAATACGAGGCACGTCCAGAAAGTAAGCTCCGTTTGGTAATAAAATTAAATTGTGTACAGATACAGAAAAAATATTTATTGCACAACATTCTACACCTCTTAAACTACCTTTCCACATAACTGCCGAACTTTTGCAGGCATTTGTCATAGCGTGGCACAAGTTTTTGGATACCTTCTTCATAGAAGTTTGCCGCCGACCCGTAAACGAGAGTGAAGACTCCCCTTAAGATATCCTACTGTTTGGCCATCACCGTTAGGCAAATTGCGTGCTTACCAGGAGAACTGCGTATGTTTAGGAGTTCTCCTGACCACATACGCAATTTGCCTAACAGTGATGGCCAAACAGTAGGATATCTTAAGGGGAGTCTTCACTCTCGTTTACGGGTCGGCGGCAAACTTCTATGAAGAAGGTATCCAAAAACTTGTGCCACGCTATGACAAATGCCTGCAAAAGTTCGGCAGTTATGTGGAAAGGTAGTTTAAGAGGTGTAGAATGTTGTGCAATAAATATTTTTTCTGTATCTGTACACAATTTAATTTTATTACCAAACGGAGCTTACTTTCTGGACGTGCCTCGTATATCACAATGTATGCAACCCAACAGTACTAAAATTGCACACGTATAGTACCTGATATTCTAAATTAATTTGGAGTAACTAATTAATGTCAGTGCTGCCAACGTGATTCTAAGCCTGCTCATAGGTCCAATTTTTAAATGCATGTAACTTCTATACTAACAAATGGATTTTATCCAAAATTGGCACATCAAGAGATATTTCAGATTATTTCTGACCAACACATGCATGACATTGTTGCCAACACGATTTTACGTGCATTCATAGATCCAATGTCTAACTGCATGTAACGTCCATGCTATCCATTGGTCTTCAACCATAATTTTGTATTCTGTGCCTTAAGAGATAGAACTAAGAATATATTCAGTCACCAGGGCTGCCAACTGTAGTGCTCTATTAGGCTACATTATACCAGGTATATTTCGAATTAATTAGAAAGTTCGATATTACCAACTTAATTTCGTCATTATTCAACATAGGTCCATATAGATTAATCATTGGAATGAATCTTACATTTTAAGAAAAGTAGGCTGTTTAATTCGTCACAGAACTTCTTGTTATCCTTCTATTCAGATTCCTAACCGGAGCAACGCCGGGTAAAAATAAAAATGCAATGGTGGGGCTGGCGCCGATGTCATAAGCCGCTTCCAGAAGGCAAACTCCGAATTTCTCCAACGATATGCTATATGGAAAAACACGTGATATTTGAACTAAGGCCAAACTAAGAATTTTCCACACAAATGTAAAAGCAGTCCTCCTGTGTAGATGCGAGACCTGGAAAGCAACCACACATATTAACAGGAGTTTGCAGGTTTTCATCAACCGTTGCCTCAGAAGAATCCTGCGGAACATTGGCCAGAGACCATTACAAACGAGGAACTCTGGAAGGGGACAGGAGCGACCCGCATAAAACATCAGATTAAAAGGAGAAAATGGGGATGGATAGGTCACTGTCTGAGAAAAGAGGATGCTGTAGAGAAAGAAACACTTAGATGGAACCCGCAAGGAACAAGGAAAAGGAGAAGACCTAAGGTGACCTGGGAAAGAAGCGTAGAGGAATAGATGAGGGAGGAAGGAAAATCCTGGGCAGATATACAATATATTGCCAGGAGAGGAGACCAATGGAGGATCTTTGTTGCAGCCCTTTGCTCTAAAAGGGGACACAGGACATAAGTCAAGCAAGTCATATGTTTGCTAGCAGATCATATGACTGTGTAAATCACCCACCCAGCTTTATTAGTGTGCGGGCTTGTTGCGACACAGTTTTGACAGGGGCTATCATCTCTCCCTATTTTATTCTGCTAAAGTCTCATTCCAGTTTTCTACCGAAAATAAGGTCCCGTTAATACCAACCTACACATATGGGGTACCTACAGGTTCAGCATAACCCAATGCGTACGCGAAACGCACTCACTTACTCTTTAAATGCCTCACAATTAAATAAATACCTTAAAACATGTATATTTACAATGAAATAATGAAAGAATGCAACACGGTAACCATGGAAACAGAATCTCACAGGTCCATCTATTTCTGTAAAACGCAATGCAATTCCAATATTATTACATTACTTTGAAAGTTTCCAGATGGTTATAAGGTTATCACTGAACCAAAATAAGCTGTAAAATTCATCAATACATACAGTATAATGCGCTTAAGGGGGTCAAGGGGCACTCTAGAATATTTTCACGCAATTTTCACGTGTGAGTGTGGTACGAAAGGTCTTTTTCACCCGACTATAAAGGGTCTCCGAAACCCACATTTAAAGGCCCTTAAATTAACAGTGTCTGTGATATTCCCAGAAACCTAACTTCGCTCTGATATACCTATGAAGGAATGACAAACCCCTAACCACTGCACCAGTAGCTCAATTGATAAAGTCTGATTATTCATACCAAGGATACATCAGTCATAGCATTCATGACTGAGATTTTGCTAAGTGTACTCTTTTCAAGTAGAATATTCTCGGGTGACGGGTAATGCTAGTCTTGTTTTTAAACAAATTGTCCATAGTTATGAAATCACAGTGCGATTTGTCACTGCTGTGGATAATTCTCCTTCTATTGAATGTATACGCACTTTACAAACAAATAATTATATTTCCGTTGACAAATCAAGAAATGTAAGACTTTTCCTGTTCTGTTGAGACGATTTGAAAGAGTTTGGTACAAACCGCACCTTCTAGCTCCCTTTGGTTTACGAGGTTGAGGTTTGTTTTATATACCTTATCGTATGATATTACGAGGTTACTCTATTCATTCCTTCGAGATTTGGCTCAGGACACTGGAACTGAACAAGAAAGAAAATCTTTGCAGTAACCAAAAATACGCTCATTATTTATTTCAGCGACTGTACATTTCTCCCCACTGTTTCTACAATTAAACTTAATATATATTTTAAACAAACTTAATACTTAAATAATGCAATTCCCGACCACGATTAAATTGACGCTATTAATTTATCTAAATCGTAACTTTCCTCTCAAACTCGAAAAGTGACCAGAGGCCTATTTGGGCGGCAGTCTCACTTTCCCTTTCAATGATAGCATGGCATATTGCTTCTGGGTCCCCACGATGTCACGCGCATGGCCAATAAGGCTGACAAGGAGAGGTCGCCATGTGATTTACTAGAAAACCGTGCAAATTTGGAGGGTTTGCGCTTCATAAAAATATATTTTGCCCCTGTTCGAGCGTTTTTGCCAATGGACCTTAGTGCGTTCAAAATTGAACGTTTAAAATCAATCCTCAAGCCTGTGTAGTCATATTCCCGCACACGTATACGGCTCGTCTCCGTGGCATAGTCGCTAGCGCGTTGGCGTGGAGAATTGAAGGTTTCGAGTTCGAGTCAGATCTTGGTCACCACTTTTCTTTCTTTTACTGATATATCCCTTATTGTCTTTTCTGTTTTCTATAATGTATTTGCTGTAGTCTCTTCGGATTTGGAGCTATGTACAATATTTTAACATCATTATTCGTCCGTGACGCTTGAACGTGTTGTAAGTTGTATTCGTTAGAATTTAAACGCAACGTGGCCGGCGACGCTACGTTCATTCGCACTGCGCAGAGTCTAATGCAGAAACACAAGAGCCTTTCCCTCTGTTCCACTGCTCCAAGTCAGGCTAAACTTTCTGTATGTCAATTTACCCTCTACGTTGGTGGATCCCACGGACTCAGCGAGGGAACTCACCACTACCGCCTCTATGGGCAGTGTCCTGGAGCTTGGAACATCTGGTCGGGATGGATACAACTGGGGAGGTGTGATCAGCACTTCGCCCAGGCGGCCTCACTTGCAAAACGAACAGGGGCCTCATGAGGGATGGGAACGGATGGAAGATTGGGATGGATAGGCTAGGAAGAGGGAAGGAGGCGTCCGTGGCCTTACAGTAGGTACCATCCCGGCATTTGCCCGAAGACGAAGTGGGAAACCACGGAAAACCACTTCGAGGATGGCTGAGGGGGAATCGAACCCCCTCTACTCATTTGGGCCAACCGAGGCTGAGTAGACCCCGTTCCAGTCCTCGTACCACTTTTCAAATTTCGTGGCAGAGCCGGGAATCGAACCCAGGACCTCCGGGGCGGCAGCTAACCATGCTGACCGCTACGCTACGGAGGCGACACAAAAGTTTGAGGATTGATTTTAAACGTTCAATTTTGAATACACTAAGGCTCATTGGCAAAATGGCACAGTCAGTCTGAGAGGCTGGACTTTATATCATTTCAAATGCCGCAATCTACAAATGCTATGTTAGAAAGGCTCAGGAGGGCTTCTCGCTTCCCTCGAAGCCCCAGGACTCTTTCTACGAACTCCATTACAGCACGAGATTTAGCTTCAGTAGATATATAAAGGCACTATTACTGTCAACAGACTGGGGAGCGTGATGGCGCAGTGGCTTAGCTGCTCGTCTTTCACCCGGACGGCTGGGGATCGAATCCCGGTGACAGCTGGGCGAAATTTTCACCTGAAAAGTCATGTGGCGTCAGGAAGGGCATCCGGTCTTAAATCCCCGGCCAAAACCAAAATGAGGCAGGTTGGCTCCTGCGACCCCAATTAATTGGGATAAGCCGAAGAAAAAAAGAACTGTCAACAGACTCCATTATTAACACACTTTACGTAAACTGTAAATAAGCAAGTTTAACGAACGATCCACATACTCCATTATTAACACACTTTACTACCCTGCATAAATTGTAAACTGTAAGTAAGCAAGCTTAACGAACGAAGCCGCAAGTACAGAGATAGCAAGAATCACGTGAACGCTTCATGATCAACAAGTTGCAAGTCATTCAGTACACGCAGCTAGCGCGTAGGCTTCCCGCGTGGGGAACGGGGAGCGGGAGGTCCCCTCTGCTGCATGACGTCACGCACTCACCGTCTCAGACTCGGTGCATATGCACTGAACAACATAATAACGTCATACACGCCGTAACCGTAACCCATAACGTTAGACCCAAGCATAACACTCGAACAGGGGTAAAATATTTTTTATGAAGAGCAAACCCTCCAAATTTGAACACTTTTCTAGTAAACAACTTGGCTGCCTCTCCTTGTGAGATTAGGACTGCGAGATGGCCAAACCAGGGTCTGAACTTCCTCCTCATTTGGCCACAGCCTCACAGTTTCGGTTAAACTTGCGCGTGAGCATGCAGCGGGAGGATGTTCTAATTCAACCTGATAAACGAAGAAACGAAGTTGTTTAAACGTACTATGGCCAAAATTCCCGAATGTTGCAGAGAGTAGCTAAGGAAAATCAAATTACCTCCGGATTCTGTCTTAAAGTAGTGACAGCCATTACCGCTTTATTAAATGACTTCTTGAAAGACATCACCTCACAGACGAATTCCATGATTCTGAGTAATAAAAAATTCAACACCTCTCCTTTAAAACTGCCAACAGCGTATAATTTGGCGTGTTAGAAAAGCTTTAAAAGAAAATAGAAAAGGCAAAGTATTTTTGAGGGAGGGAGAGAGGTATATAATGAGATGGTGGAACAAGTTGGGGCAAAAAGTAATTATCGACCGAAAAGAGAGCACATTCCAAAGAAGTTTGCTGCGCTCGTGACAAGAATGCTGGCTACCTTTACATGGAAAGTATATTCTGCATGCGATAAACGTTGTCAGAATTTCAAGTAGGTGGCAGCACTATGTATACACTGTAAATCCGTCACACTTTATTACAGCTAGTCATATTTCTGCTCCTTCCACAGACTGACTGTGTAGGCCTACCTCCAAACAAAACTGCACTCCCCTTGGCACCAGTCAGGAGCTCGACAACAAAGATGTCAAAAGTAGCATTTGCTGCATGTTATGATTGGCGCATTTACACGTTAAAAATACAGAACTGTGATACAGACGGTATTTTACATTTATCAAGAACATTTCACGTGCCAAAGGTAATTAATTCTAATAATAATAATAATAATAATAATAATAATAATGTTATTGGTTTTACGTCCCTTTAACTACTGTGGCTTTAGAGACGCCCGGGTGCCGGAATTTTTCCCCAGAGGGGATCTTTAACGTGCCAGTAAATCTACTGACACGGCTCCCTCACATTTGTGCACCCTTAAATACCATCTGACTGTGCCTGGATTCGATCCTGAAACACTGGATCCAGCAAGCGATAACGTTACCACTGAGCCATGCACCCAGAGCCGTAATTCATTCTATAAAGTTTCATAATACCTGTGATCGGTTTTCCTAATCCCGGTTAGTCGATGAATATCAAGCCAATAGAATTCTAGAAAAGAAACATTATATCTCTTAGGGCCTATTGAACAGAGTCTGTCACTTTTGGAGCACGTTCACAAGGAGAAATCCGCAATTTTGATTGTTCTTTGAACAGTTGTAAGAACTGTATCCTAGCGTCTTAAAAAATCCAGTAGGATTGCTCTTGAACATGACCAAATATGGTCATGAAACGGTCCCATTGTTTCATTTTTAGTCAGCTGTCAACAATAGTGTTACCCATCTTGCGTATAGCTTTATCATACTTCAGAAATCATGCAGGATAGAAAGATGTCCCTGAGAGGTTTACCATGATCTCCCAAGACTATGTCAAGTATATTACTGGCCTTGTCTTGACTATGGAACTCATTTGAACACCCAGGACGCTCTGAACTGTTCGTCCTCCTTTAACATTAACGGGATTAAATAAGCCACTTTTGTAGTTATTCTTCGTATTCTTTATCGCTTTGCCTTTGAAATTATATCTAGTTATTACCAATACAAAATTCGTTCTTATTGCAATAAAGAAAAACTGTCTTGTCTAGTTTCCAACGCTGTCAACCATGTCTTTTCACATTCCGACGAATGGAAACGTTATTGTCTAGTTTTCAACGCTGGCATGTCCTTTCAAATTCCAACGAAGAAAAACTGTCTTGTCTAGTTTCCAACCCTGGCAAACATGTAATTTCAAATTCCAACGAAGAAAAACTGTCTTGTCTAGTTTCCAACGCTGGCAACCATGTATTTTCAAATTCTAACGAATAAAACCTGTCTTGTCTAGTTTCCAACGCTGGCACCATGCTGTTTCAAATTCCAACAAAAGAAACCTGTATTGTCTAGTTTCCAACGCTGGCACCATGTCTTTTCAAATTCCGACGAATAAAAACGGGTTTGTCTAGTTTTCAACGCTGGCACCATGTCTTTTCAAATTCCGACGAATAAAAACGGTTTTGTCTAATTTTCAACGCTGGCAACCATGTATTTTCAAATCCCGACGAATGGAAACGTTTTTGTCTAATTTTCAACGCTGGCATGTCCTTTCAAATTCCAACGAAGAAAAACTGTCTTGTCAAGTTTCCAACGCTGGCAACCATGTCATTTCAAATTCCAACGAAGAAAAACTGTCTTGTCTAGTTTCCAACGCTGGCACCATTTCGTTACAAATTCCAACCAAAGAAACCTGTATTTTATAGTTTCCAACGCTGGCACCATGTCTTTTCAAATTCCGACGAATAAAAAGGGTGTTGTCTAGTTTTCAACGCTGGCAACCATATATTTTCAAATTCCAACAAAGGAAAATTGTATTGTCTAGTTTTCAACTCTGGCAACCATGTATTTTTCAATTCCAGCGAAGAAAAACTGTATTGTATAGTTTCCAACGCTGGCAACCATTTATTTTCAAATTCTAAAGAATAAAAACTGTATTGTATAGTTTCCAACGCTGGCAACCATTTATTTTCAAATTCTAAAGAATAAAAACTGTATTGTCTAGTTTCGAACACTGTCAACCTTGTCCTTTCAAATTCCAACGATTAAAAACTGGCTGGTCTAGTTTCCAACGCTATCAACATTGACTTTTCAAATTGAAACGATGAGCAACTGCATTGTGTAGTTTCCAACGATGTCTACCATGTTTTTCAAATTGCAACGAATAGAACCAGTCTTGCCTAGTTTCCAACGATGTCAACCATGTTTTTCAAATTGCAACGAATAAAATCTGTCTTGCCTAGTTTCCAACGCTGCCAACCATGTTTTCCAATTGGTTCTCAACATCGAGTGAATATCCCTAAAGTTGCCAATTGCGCACATAAAATGACATTAGCGATGTCAGTATCAAATTCACTGACATTCGAACCACCCTCGCAGACTCATTAGTCTTGGATGAAGAGAGAGAGATGGTTATAAATACAGAGATTATAAGGCTAGATATCATATTTGCAACAGACTAATGCGTGTTTATTACAGGTACTCTGTAGTCTTGGGGAATAACATAACCGCTTACAAGAACTAATCCTAGGGGTCTCTGGGCTGTGATTTACTGAGCGCCCCTGCTATTTTGGATGGTAAATTCCCGTCCTTTCTTCCCACATGGCTTTAAGATCGATCTTGTACCACATACGGCGACAAGCCCTTCCTGGAGACAGCATTTTTATGGTAATTTTATTCGGTAGAAAACACAATGTGGGCACGGATAGAAAGGTGCTTTATCGATCGGCCGTAAAGGGTTTAATCCCGCATACACACACGCGTACACGTCTCGGAAAAAGGACACAGTGACAAACAGTAGGCTATCTTCCTTATTTGCATGGAGGGAGATGTAAGGTCTAATTTCAAGTAAGGCTTTAAAGATGTTATTAACTACAGTGTCTGTCAATAGTTTGATACCGCTAGCTTATTTTCAATAAAAGCTATTTGGTCTTTTTTTACAAATCTTACTAAATATTGGTCACATAGACATTCCTCTGTGCCAAAACATTGTGACACAACTTTCAGTTCCTGACTTTCAACGTTTCTAATACTATTGCATTATCGGAAGAAGAAGCTTGCCACAGTGGGTGGGTGGTCAACGTGTCGGCTACTAACCCCAAGCTTGCAGGTTCGCTCCTGGCCGTGGTAAGTGTTTTTTTTGAATGGCGGCAAAAATTACGACACCATGTCATAAGATGTTGGCATGTCAAAGAAACCATTTGAATTCAGTAGGCCGTGTTCATAATGGCAAAATTAATCTCGAGAGTTTCCGCCAACACAAAGTTCCTCATTTCTCTACTTGAAAGCGCTATAGTGCTAGGAGCTTAGATATCTAACCTCCTTGACTTTCATAGTGCTTCAAGGAACAACGAAATTCTACATGGAAGCTACCCTTTGGGTGTCAAATAACAAAGCTTGCGCCCGGCACCCGAAGCCATACGATAATATTATTATTATTATTATTATTATTATTATTATTTATTTTATTTTACACGTTACAGGCCTATTAGACCACGCGAAGCAATCATGACTTTTTGTTCTTCCTGTCTTTCCAGTACTCTTTCATTCGTGCACTAAAGGCCCTCTTCCTTTCTTCGGTCCACTTTGGTCTTTGGGCTGTAGGTGCAGCTCTCTCTGACAACACTTCCCACTTGTATACTTTGTGTCTAAATACGCTTTTGTCTATGACGTCTTCTGGGTTGACTTGTGCTTTTACTAGATCAATTTTGACTTGCATCATCCAGGGTGTAGTAATCTTGAGCCGCTGTATGTATCTAAGAATTTTGTTGGTGAGTCTGGTTTGTGGGAGTCTGCTGATGTGGCCATAAAATTTTAGTCGCCTCTTTCTGATGTCTGCTGCGAGGTTGGACAATTTCTCTGTGGTGTCTCTGGAGTGAAGCCTGTATCCTTCATCTGTGTGCTTTGGTCCAATTATTTTCCTTATTATTTTTCTTTCCTCTGTGAGGATTTTTTCCAAGTCGCCCTTAGTGTGTAACGTCAACGTCTCACTAGCATAAAGCACCTCAGGTTTAATAACCGTGTTGTAATGACGAAGTTTAGTGAATGTGGACAGACATTTTTTGTTGTAGACACTCTGTGTCTTGTATAAGGCTCTCTTCATTTTCATTAACCTAGTGTTCTGCGCGATTTTCTCTTTTCCCGTCGGTTCAAGATTATTATTATTATTATTATTATTATTATTATTATTATTATTATTATTATTATCGGAAGAAGAAATCTTTCCCAACCAAAGATTAATTTGTAGACACTAAACCAATGGGGTTATCTTATTAATGTTCTTTTTAGATTTGTACGAGGGTGAATCAAAAAGTAAGTTACACTTTCCTTTTATGGCCCTTTATTAAACCGCATGCAAATAAGCAGCACGGCTATGACAACATACAATGTAAGTTCACTTTTACACATAGTCTCCGAGAGACTGTAAACATTTTTCGGAACGAGCAACCAACTTTTCTATTCCGGATTCGTAGAAATCACCTCCAGCGTTATGTAACCACCACCTAGATACAGCTGCCTTCACCGGTTTAACGTTTGACAATACGAGGCAGAGTTGATTGTCGTGCCTTTTGGCTAAATTCCACGTGCACCACACCCTCCATGTCAAAGAACACTGTCGCCAATACCTTTCCTGCTGAAGGTTGAACAATCGCCTTCTTTCGTTGTGGTGATGTGGTGTGCACCCATTCCATCGATGTTCTCTTTGTTTCTGGGGTGAAGTGGTGGACGATGAGGAGGTCTCGTGCGTACAGTGTTTGTGAATCTGTGACACTATACGGTATTATATATGAATTGCAGCCAATAGCCAAAGCTGGGTATTTTTGATTGAACGCCTGAGGGCTCCCAAAAGTTCATTCCAAAGTAGTTCCAACTTTGGCTACAAGTTGCTACTGTCAATAACACTTAGCGGTGAACGTTGGAACTTGATAGAGCGTTTCTAATCAGCCAAATATAACCTACAATTTTTGCTACACTACCAATTGCAATGGTAGATTATTTCACGTGCCATAAATTTATGACATGGGCCCGCCGGCTTTACTTCCCCACCAAAGGAAGGTACCGTATACTGAAGGATTTTAACATTCTTAAAAATCCGACAACTTCGCCGGGGTTTAATAATTTATTTAATGCAGCCAAACAGCCATAACTTAAAATATAGGTTACATTGATAGGTTACGTATTTGCATAATCACTTATAGGCATTGTTCTTCTTACAGAATTCTATGTGGTACCGTTCACACATTGTTCCACATAATGTGCACTCATAGTCTATACTTGTGTTATGGAAGTGTTTTGATTTGCAGAGTAGGTGGTGAAAGCCGTGACTGCCAACCTCGTAATGACATGTCTTAGTTCGAAATTAGCTTTTGTCCACGAGCGGTCTATCATGGCCCCTGTGCCATTGAAGTCTGGTTGTACTTCTTCTCTCTTCTCCGTCAACGTTGCCAGATGTTTCTCTGATGCACTGGTGCTCGGTAGGGGTTTGCTTGTCCTGACGTCATCTACGAGGAAAGATTCCTTCAGCCGGGTTTGAACCCGCGATCTTGGGCATAGCAGTTCTGCATGCTACCGGCTAAGCCACCGAAGCTGATGTGAGACTATAGAGATCTGCAGCTTGTCTCTTGATCCAAAATCTATTTTCTTGTGTAGAACTGAAACTTTTTCTAAGAATTTTGCGTTTTTGCTTTTCAATGTCTGCAATTTTCGAATAGTCTACTAAAGTTATTGTTTCTGATTCATATAGATCTTTAATGTTTCAATTTGGAATACCTGACATCACTCTTACCAAGCTTGCCACGGTGGGTGAGTGGTTATCGTGTCGGATTACTAACTCCAAGCTTGCAGGTTCGCTCCTGGCCGTGGTAGGTGATTTTTGAAAGGCGGCTAAAGTTATACGATGTTGACATCTAAAAGAACCCATTTGAATTCAGTAGGCCGTGTTCATAATGGCAAAATTAATCTCGGGATTTTCCGCCAACACAAAGTTCCTCATTTTGTAACGATTCGATCCCATAGCTGTTATATTTATAGGGTTATTCATTTATAATTATCATATTTATTATTATTATTAACTAGTACATCCATGAGATGATTTTTATATCAGATAATTGTAAGCGGTTTTGATTATTATATTCAATTAGATTTTTATTAACAAATTACTTGTAAAGAGACGAAGTATTATATATTGCAACAAGACTGGCGATATGGACTAACCCTGTGCGTCACAAACTGAACGACGTAGTAAGAATTACACCACGGCTAACTGCGTCATTTTCCTGAGATGTTAAGAAACCCACAATGGTGTAACCAACACGCCATTTTCTACGGTATATACGCGTCAATATATATTGCAAGTTATGAGTCAAGAATGGAGAAGGCTAAGAGAGAGGGAAGCTGTGACACCACGTGACAAGGAAGTCATTAGTATTTGTACCTGCAACATCGGACAAGAATGGCATTAATCTACAGCTCTTAATGAAGGAAGGAAGTTGTAACCTTGCTTTCTGGGTCCTAATGGACTGAGCACCGAGAGTCGACACTGAACGATGTCTTGCCGACATCTATATCAATACATAATGGGTTATATCCCTGATCAAGAGTCTTTCTACAGATGGCAACGTACTTAATGAGGATATTTCATAGTAAATGAGATATCACATCATTTTTTTAAACATAAGCGACGTAACATCGAGATCACCGATCATTTCTTAAATATGACGAATCTTCGACTGGGTGAGCCAACAATTCAATAAAACTATCGTCTCTATTATAATTTAACTTCATTTAACTTTCAATTCATTTTAATATTCATTTTCTTTTAAATAATTAATTGCCGCATTGAGTAATTTTAAATTCAATTGTGTGACTATCACTATTCTGTTTTATTAGTATTTTGTTCTTGAGTAAATAAATTCATTTCCTTTAACGTAATGCCTATTTCTTTCATTGTAGTTGGTACTTTAAGGCAATCATACTCCTTGATTAAATACGGATTGGTTAGATGACTTTGTCTCACTACGGCCCGGGTAAGTGGTTCTCGACTCTACTGCTGATAGCCGAGGTTAAATCAATAAATTTCGATTCACTATCTTAAATAGGAATCTGGCGCTCAACAACTTATTATATTACACTATCACAGG
This sequence comes from Meconema thalassinum, assembly GCA_946902985.2. Lineage (NCBI taxonomy): Eukaryota > Metazoa > Arthropoda > Insecta > Orthoptera > Tettigoniidae > Meconema > Meconema thalassinum. Next base: position 163,476,999 of record OX336393.1, on the reverse strand, counting down.
TAAGGTCACACCACAGTGTATATTATTTATTCATATCATGTTTGTTTTATTGAACCACAATAGTCATCACCACGTTTAGTTAACTCATTAAAAATGTTACATTTGGCGCCCAACGTGGGGCACGAAAACCATTCGGTATTTAGTCAGAGGAGTGTATAATTTCAATGCAAATTGTCAGTGCTTTTGGGGGACAGTGAAGTGAAGTGAAATTTTGGAAGGGCAATTGTTATACGGTGTACTTCGAGATGTCGGAGGAGGAACAGAGGCAGTTGAGAAGTAGGGATGCAGTCAAGAAAGTTAATTATAAGGAGGTTGATAGCGGTAGCGATGTTGAGAGCGTAGAGAATAATACCAAGATGTCGGAGGTAAATCTTGAGAATAATCCTGAGAGTAATCCTGAAAATAATCCTGAGTTTAACCCTGACACGAATTCAGAGGAAAATCTCGATACGAATACAGAGGTACATCCTGAGACTAGTGGTAGTCTAGAGAAAGAAAAGTCTATAGAGATTCCTGAAGATCCATTAACTGCGCTCATAAGGCAGATGAGTCGAGATTTAAGTGCGAAATTTGATGAGAGTAAGAAAGATAATTTAGAAAGTAGGAAGGAATTCAATGATAAATTTGAGAAATTAGATAAAGATATGAATAAAAATAGTGAAGAGAATAAAAGAAATTATTTGGAATTCAATGGTAAATTTGAGAAATTAGATAAAGATATGAATAAAAATAGTGAAGAGAATAAAAGAAATTATTTGGAATTCAATGGTAAATTTGAGAAATTAGATAAAGATATGAATAAAAATAGTAAGGAGATGAGAGAAGAGATGGGTAGGCTAAATCAAGATATGAGTAAAATAAATCAGAAGCTGGAAGAGAATAATGTAAAACTAGACAGTGTGGTTAAAGTCAATGAAGGGTTGAGTAAGAAGTATGAGGTACTACAGCAAAGTATTCAGGGGGTGAAACAGGAAATCAGAGGTGAAATTAAGGAGGAGGTAGAGATGAAGGCTAAAGATATTATTAAGACAGTAGATAAGAAATTAGAAGCAGCAGAAAGTAGGATTCAGGAAAGAATAGTAACTGTGATTGAAGAGAAAATAGCAACTCAAGGTGAAAGTTTTAGCAAATTGGTAGAAGTGGAAACTAGGCAGGTGGTAGAGACTTTAGGGGAAACTGCAGTAGAATCAGTAAAGACAGCCTGTAAGGAGTCTATAATTGAAAGTAGAATGGAGTCAGACGAGATTTTAGGTGAAAGCAAATTGGAATTAGCGGAGATTTTAGGTGAAATCAGATTAGAGTCAGACGAGATTTTAGGTGAAAGCAAATTGGAATTAGTGGAGACTGTAATTGAAAATAGATTAGAGTCATTGGAGATTGTAGGTGAAAGCAGATTGGAATCGGAGGAGATCTTAGGTGAGGAACGGCAAATAGCGGAGATTTTAGGTGAAATCAGATTAGAGTCAGACGAGATTTTAGGTGAAAATAGATTAGCGTCAGAGGAGATAGTAGGAGAAAGCATAGTAGAGTTGAAGGAGATTTTAGATGAACGCAGGATAGCTGTAGAAGAGACTATAGAATGTAGCGAAAAAGAAGTGAAGAAGATGAGAGAAAAGATAGGGATAGAAGTAGGTAAGATAAAGAAAGTACTAAGCACCCAAGAGATTAAGATGCAGACAATCATAGATAAATTAGATAGGCAAACTAGGGAAGAATTTAGTCCTGTGATAGAGGAAGTTAATATGAAATTATTAGTGGCAGAGAAGCGTGCGTTAAGTCATAGTCAGAAGAACATAATTAGTAAACAGGTTAAGAGGAGGAGAGAGATAGATAAGAGGAGAAGCAATGGGCAACGGCTAAAGAGAAAATTAAATATTAGTAGTGGAGAAGTGAAGGGAAGACATGTAGGTAGATATTTTAGAAGTAAAATGAAAGAGAAGAGAATTAAGTTGTTAGTGGAAAAAGAAATCAGAATGAAAGAGAGAAAGAAAGCATATGATGTGCAGTGGCGTAATGAATTAGCCAGACTTGGGGAAATGATAGGAGGAAAGCCGAAGTATAATGTTACTGTTGATGAGTGTAGTCCGAAAGAGGTAGAAAGTAATGTTATAAGAAAAGAGGAAAATGGAACCCTAGAAAGAGATAGAATTGAAGATGAAGATGGTAAGAACGGTGAAATGCCAGAGAAAGTAGTGATGTAAATTTATATTACCGATAGTTACTCTTCCGTATGACTTAAATATTAAGTAATGAAGTTTAATATGACTTAAAAGAGGTAGATAAGAAACCTGCTGTGTGTAATTTTAATTCAGTCGTGAAGTTAGGATGGTAAGGGGCGCGTAGTGCCTACGCTTATTGATTTAGATGGACTAAAATCATTTAATTTGGAAGACAAAGGTTGTCGTGCTATTGAGCAATGCAGGTAAGTTGAATGTAGGTCCTTAAACTGCAGGTAAGTTGGATGAAGTGAGAATTAAATTTTAAAAATAGGAAGGTTATTACATAGGTAAGTAATCGAAAGAAAGTAATAATTATTATGGCAACCATAATTAAGAATATAATGGTAATAAAGATTTAATTCAAAAGTGAGTGAAGATAAGATGATACAGTGGTAATAAAACTAGTGAGTTGAAGAATTAAGTATTGATTTAATAAAGAAGTTTCAGTTGAGGACAGCGAGGTTATCAGCGGATATATGTTGAGAAATTTAAGTGGTTTAGAATTGTTAATGGTAATGCGTTGTATGAATTAACCAACATCGGGTTGAAATGAGGAAGTAGTAACTAATTAGGACATCTGGTACTTGTTGACAGATATGTGTGTGTGTATGTGTGTATTTTCACGTAAATGGACGTGAGTTTGAAGAAGTAGGCCAACGAAGGTAATGCCGTTGAGCAATGTGGTTTTAAAGTTTTGGTAAGATGCCAAATGAAGTTTTTTAAGGAGGAAGTTTTGGTAAGATACCAAATGAAGTTGTTTTTTGAGGAAGTTTTTGGTAAGATGCCAAATGAAGTTGTTTTTTGAGGAAGTTTTTGGTAAGATGCCAAATGGAGTTTTAAGAAGTTTTTGGAGGATGAAGTAGGTCAGCGAGGTATATTCCGTTGAGTTATGAGTTTTTTATGGTATCTACGGGACTACGTGAAGTTAATAAGGGAGTTTTTTTTTAAAGTATATATGGATGTATGCACACAAGGTAATAAGAGATTACAAAGGTAAGATTGTCCAAGTTTTTGTTACAGTTACGCACGTTTTAAAGATATTACAAGGCTTGTTATCGAGCTAAACCACTTTGTAGTAAAAAGTTACTGATGATTAATAACGAATTAATGATGTGGTAGATTGTTGTCCTACACACAGGTTAAAGTAAAGATAATAATTATAATTATATGGTTGGCATAATATTTTCTAGAAGTGAAAGGAATTTGTTATAATTCGACGTTTTGAGGATTTTAAAAGTAAATCATTTTTTTTAGTAGACAGGAAATTAAAGTTTTATTTATGTCATACGGAGTTAGTAAAGATAAGTTAATATTTTGAAGGAAGAATAAGTTGGTAAGATAAGTGTATACCTAAGGGGTAATAATGAAGTTTCAATTAAAGGCAGGTGTAATTTACGCATTTAATTTGATAGAGAAGAAAGTATCTGAACTGTGTTAGAACTCAGAACTTGCTTTATGAAGTGATTATGGGAGAATATTTGCTAATTAGGAGTGTCGGTGTTATTAACTATCAACAGGAACACTGTCATTATTTTAGGAAGACAATAGCTAGGAAAGCATAGTGTGATGTTATTATTCCAAGGAATTAGTCGAAGCATGTACGATTTTTTTTAGCTGAAATTTAATGTGTTATTGGTCAGTAAGAGGTGACCTGTAACAATACGAAGATGTGGGATTATACCACGAATAGGGGAGTTTTTTTTGTATGTGACGTGTGATGTCACGATGAGTTTTGAGAGATTCTGGTATAGCAAGAGTGAGCTATAGTCCAGGCGGTCAGAACAAGTAGGAAGTGGTGTTTGGAGGACACGGTACTTAATTAAGAGTTTTGAGAGAAAACTAAGGGGGGTTTTTAAGCATTCAGCAAAAAGTCAAATCATGAATAGACTAAGTTCAAAGTATAAGAGCATTAATATTTTGTGGAACGAAATATTTATTCCGAGGAGTTTGTCATGTGTTTTTGTGAAATAGTTTAGTGATATACGTAATTCAGGTATTGAGTAGTATTTTGTCCAAGTCTTAATCATTTTGTTATGGTAAGTAAGGAATGACGTTACGGTAAAGTTATATCTTGACGCTAAGTTAAATTTTATGAAGTGAACGAGAAGTCAGATTTTATGTTTATTGGTGATTTTGAAAATTCAAGTTATTGTTTTCGAGAAGTAGTAAAGAGGAATAATGGTTTTATGAGAAGTTAAGAAGTCGTGGAGACTTAGGAAGTATTAATTTGGAAGGAGGCGGCCGTGGCCTAAGAAAGAATTAAGCCACGAAGGCAGGTGAGTAGTAACTTGGATATTTAAATGAACTGTTTAATAACTGCTTTGAGGTATTTCGATGTCATTATGTATTTGGGGAAATATTTACATGTATGACATATGCACTGAAATAGGAATTGTCTTAGGTATCTTGCTAAGTTATTTTTTTCTTCAATTATTGAAATTTTACTGCATTTGAGTAATCCCTTTATAAAGACGAAAGGAATATTGTATTGTTTGCATCCTATTATCGTGTGCTGTAATAGTTATTATGGGTTAATCAGCTGGTATTACAACAATGTACTTCTACGCCAGACTGATATACAAAAACTACGTTCAAAAGAGATGAAGCCAAAATTGTATGTCATGCATACGATCACCGAAATATAAACGAGTGCAGCGTTGACATATATGTCAAAAATAAAAGTGAAGGGCATTTTATATGTATATTTTTTACAGCTCGTTTAATACATAAAGAAGAATGAACATTATGAACATTTGGAAGAATGAGATGAATGAAAGTTAAAATATGATTTTTTTGTGAAGAATACATTTATGTATATTTTTTTTACAACATATATAAAGAAGAATGAACATTATGAACATTTGGAAGAATGAGAAATGATAGTACAAATATGTAAAGTGAAAAGAGTATGTTCTTGTATATCTTTATGTATTGTTGAAGGGTATTATTTGTATGTTGTCGTTATGGGGGTATTAATATTTAAATTTGTATTCATTTATGTAGGATGTGTAGTGATATAAATAATGTTACATTTTATTTTAAATTATTTATATCAGGGGCGATTGTAACGATTCGATCCCATAGCTGTTATATTTATAGGGTTATTCATTTATAATTATCATATTTATTATTATTATTAACTAGTACATCCATGAGATGATTTTTATATCAGATAATTGTAAGCGGTTTTGATTATTATATTCAATTAGATTTTTATTAACAAATTACTTGTAAAGAGACGAAGTATTATATATTGCAACAAGACTGGCGATATGGACTAACCCTGTGCGTCACAAACTGAACGACGTAGTAAGAATTACACCACGGCTAACTGCGTCATTTTCCTGAGATGTTAAGAAACCCACAATGGTGTAACCAACACGCCATTTTCTACGGTATATACGCGTCAATATATATTGCAAGTTATGAGTCAAGAATGGAGAAGGCTAAGAGAGAGGGAAGCTGTGACACCACGTGACAAGGAAGTCATTAGTATTTGTACCTGCAACATCGGACAAGAATGGCATTAATCTACAGCTCTTAATGAAGGAAGGAAGTTGTAACCTTGCTTTCTGGGTCCTAATGGACTGAGCACCGAGAGTCGACACTGAACGATGTCTTGCCGACATCTATATCAATACATAATGGGTTATATCCCTGATCAAGAGTCTTTCTACAGATGGCAACGTACTTAATGAGGATATTTCATAGTAAATGAGATATCACATCATTTTTTTAAACATAAGCGACGTAACATCGAGATCACCGATCATTTCTTAAATATGACGAATCTTCGACTGGGTGAGCCAACAATTCAATAAAACTATCGTCTCTATTATAATTTAACTTCATTTAACTTTCAATTCATTTTAATATTCATTTTCTTTTAAATAATTAATTGCCGCATTGAGTAATTTTAAATTCAATTGTGTGACTATCACTATTCTGTTTTATTAGTATTTTGTTCTTGAGTAAATAAATTCATTTCCTTTAACGTAATGCCTATTTCTTTCATTGTAGTTGGTACTTTAAGGCAATCATACTCCTTGATTAAATACGGATTGGTTAGATGACTTTGTCTCACTACGGCCCGGGTAAGTGGTTCTCGACTCTACTGCTGATAGCCGAGGTTAAATCAATAAATTTCGATTCACTATCTTAAATAGGAATCTGGCGCTCAACAACTTATTATATTACACTATCACAGGTAAGGTCACACCACAGTGTATATTATTTATTCATATCATGTTTGTTTTATTGAACCACAATAGTCATCACCACGTTTAGTTAACTCATTAAAAATGTTACAATTTCTGTACTAGAAAGCGGTATAGCGCCAAGGAGCTTAGATATCTAACCTCCTTGAAAATCATAGTACTTCAAGGAACAAAAAAAGTTTGACATGCAAGCTGCACTCAGGTTGTCAAATAACAAATCTTGCACCCGGCATCCGAGGCCATACGATATTATTATTACTATTACTCTAACCATCTTCCGCGTTAGTCTGAATGCCCTTTGATGTCTTGAGGTTATTATTATTATATTTCCACAGGAAAGGTTTATCGTGGTTTCCCAATTCTACCCCTGGCAACTAAAGGGATAATACGAAATGTGAGACCTCGGCCGCCTATTTCCCAATCCTTGATCCTATTACCACTACATCCACTCTAAGGACACAACAATTACACTGATTGTCAGACATATTCAACAACCTACTGAACTGACATGATGACCTCAGAAACAACAATGACAATGACGATTATTCTCGTATAGTAATGAATTGGGCCCAGATATTGATGCCGTGAAAAGTTTAAAAAATGCACCTAAAATTTTCAAAAATGACTGTAATAAATGACCTAAAAATCGAAAAATGCACTATCAAATGGAGAACATGATCTTATAATAATAGACTAAACTCACCAATATTTCAAAAATTCGAGAAATGCACTATAAAATGGAGAAAATAATCTTATAATAATAAACTAAACTCACCGATATTTCAAAAATTCGAGAAATGCACTATAAAATGGAGAAAAAAATCTTATAATAATAAACTAAACTCACCGATATTTCAAAAATTCGAGAAATGCACTATAAAATGGAGAAAAAAATCTTATAATAATAAACTAAACTCACCGATATTTCAAAAATTCGAGAAATGCACTATAAAATGGAGAAAAAAATCTTATAATAATAGACTAAACTCACCAATATTTCAAAAATTTGAGAAATGCACTATAAAATGGAGAAAATAATCTTATAATAATAAACTAAACTCACCGATATTTCAAAAATTCGAGAAATGCACTATAAAATGGAGAAAATGATCTTATAATAATACACTCACCAATATTTCAAAAATGGCATCTGAAGCTCAAACTGAAAAGTCAATCAAAATAGATTTCTAGCACTTAAGAAAAGGTTTATGTTCATAGCTACTAGCTTCTTCTTAACTCTGAGAGACGTAACTCCCTCATATAAAGCTGTGACATGACTAAATTGGGGGGGGGGGGGGGGGGGGAATGACCTTAAAAGGCTGATTTCTCTAAAATATGACCAAAAATTCTACCAAGCTTTAAAAAAAAATGCTCTTAAATTGGAAAAATAGCAAAAAAATGCAAAAAGATGCAAAATAAAAATGACATATTTGAAGACGGGGTGCCCCGTCCGGAGTTTCTATGTACTTCAGCATTGTTTTAGACAGCTCAGTAAAATAATGACATGTCATCAACATCCGGGCCCTAGTAATGAGCTATGTTCCAGTCAGTTGTGAATATGCTATAGATCGCGTTAGCAAGCCCCGAGCTCCCGGAGCTTCCTTACCTAACTTCGTTCGACGTCATCATCAGTTTGCAGCTAAGTGCGAAACCCGCGTCAGAGTTTAGCAGTAATCAAATTTTCAGTCGCAGGCCACAACAGGGTGCGGGGAGTTAACGAAGTTGCCTGCAAATTAAAGTCAGCCTGTGTGATCCTCGCTGGTGAGTGGAACAGGCTTTGTCAGCACCGATTATCAAAAAGATGGACTTGTAGAAGACCGAACCCAGTGTTGGACGTCTTCCCTACTTAGCAAAATTTACCATTTTGCTAACTTTGGAAACTTAGATTTCTCCATGATCTAGATTTATTTCATTACGAGTTACCGGGATATAAATACCACGTTCAATGAGAATATTGGTGCATCTATATACAATACAATGCATACATACATACATACTGTACTCGTAAATGCTGTACATACATATGAGGACCATCCAGAAATTAGGTTTCCCTATTCTTCTTCTTCTTCTTTTAAATAATAATAATAAGAAGAAGAATTTATTGCAGTCATGTGTCCATTATAGTGATTTACAACTATAATAAGAATAAGTTAGGATGGAAGTTATCACACACTCACTGCCATCTATAAGGTGCGTTCAAAAAGTAACGAGCCGGAGGCTGTAATGCGCAAACCGGTGACCAGATCGGCTAATCGTGGCGTGTATAACGAGGTGCGGTTCCGACCAGAGCGTGGAAGGTCACAGCCCATCGCTAGAGGGCACGCGTGCACGTCACGTGACGATACAAAGCGAGCAGCAGCATGCATCTATCGTCCAACGCTGACAGTCGCATTGCAAACAGTGACATGGAGGCGTCAAACGAAGAGCAAAGAGGTGTTGTTCGGTTTCTGACAGTGAAAGGAGTAGGGGGAACGGACATTCATCGCCGAATGTCACAAGTGTACGGCTAACACTGCATGTCCCTTGCAAGGGTCAAGGCGTGGCACAAGAGCTTCAGGGAAGGACGGGTGTCGTTAGCCGTTGTGCCTGGTCTGGGGCACCCCCCTGCATTACCGATGACAACGTCCAGCTGGTTGATGCACTCGTTACCCAGGACCGTCGAGTGACAGTGAACGCTATAGCCACCGTGGTCGGTCCATGACAATGCACGACCTCATACGGCCAACACAGTCGCGGCACTCCTGCAGGTTCTCGGCCACCCTCCATACAGTCCAGACCTCTCTCCCTGTGATTACGCCATGTTTTGTCCCCTGAAAAGGGCTCTGCGGGGCCAACGATTCACCTCGGACGCCCAAAGTCGCGGGATCAAACTCAGCTGAATTCGTCGGATTTTTTAAGACTGTTAAAAATCCCTCAGTTTGCATTCCTTCGGAGGGGAAATAAATCCGGCGGTCACATGGCATAGATTTATAGCATGAAAAATAACTATCCACTAACTACACCTGTGTGAAGCCAAAATTTTTAGGTTAGAATTGATAACCCTCTATTAGATCCAACGTTCGCCACCAGGTGCTGACTGCGATGCCATCTACTAGCAAAAGTCCGCAAGCTAGGTGTCGTGGTCGGTAGCATTTGGTAGCAAAAGTAGGAACTACTTGAAATTATTATCTGCTGTCCTTACCTGTATTAAAAAAAAGTCCTCTCGGCACGTTCATACTATGTGTCGGATAAAGCCCAAAAAATTATGTTTGAAGAGTTTTTTTATAGCACCAACCATTGACCAAAGGGGTGGGAAAAAGTGTTTTTTTTTTCGGGAAAAATTAATCATATCTCTCTTAATAGGCACAATATCAAAACCGTACAGAATGGACAATATTCCCCTAATAATTACCTAAAACTTTTGTCTGAAAGAATTTTTGATATGACCCACCATTAAGCCAAGGGATGAGAGAAATGATTTCGGAATTATGAGAAAATGCCAAGAGCTATCAGAGGTTGCCATGGCAACACTACTAAATTGATGAGGGATGAGCCATCAGACGTTGCCAAGATAACGCACTTGCACGAGATCAGATTCAGATTTTCATCTGACTAAGTGTGAAGCGGCTTCGGTGACGTACCTGGTAGCATGCTGAATGTCTATGCCCAAGGTCGCGAGTTCAAAGTCGGCCGAAGTCGTCGGATTTTCTAAGAGCGATAAAAATCCCTCAGTATGCTTTCCTTTGGAGGGGAAGTTCCAACGTTCGTTGCGAGTTGCTGGTTGCGGTGGCATCTAGTAGCCAAGTTCACAGCTAGGTGTCGTTGACGGTAGTACCTGGTACCAACATTAGGAACTACTGCTTGAAATTGACCGTCTGCAGTCCTTACCTGAATTACAGACTAATACAGCCATCCCTAAGTACACGGGGTTACATGACCACGTTGTCGCAGCCCCTAAACTGTGCAACCAACCAAAATCTCTACGGGAGATATAATTTTGCGTGAAGAAGTAACAGACCGTTACAAGGTCACACATCAGTGTCGAAACCTTGCATAAGGACAGTGTGACCACAAGTATAACAAGATGTTCAGTAAAGAACATATAGCCTACTTTCTCCTAAATGTATGAGTATAGTTATAACTCGTTGTTATTATCAAAGAGTATAATAGAACTATTCTTTGTTGAAGGCCATAGAAACGATTTTCCTCTACCAAACGCCACAATCTAGATAAAAACTGCTACCATCATTGAAGAAAGAAAGAAAGATAAGAAGTATCTCAAGAATGTTATGGATCTGGAGACATAATCGACCGGACTGGCTGCGTGGCTCGGCGGTAACGTTCTCGCTTGCTGGGCCCTAGGTTGCAGGTTCGTATCCTGGCGCAGTCGGCTGGCATTTGAGGGTGCACAAATGCGAGGGAGCCGTGTCAGTACATTTACTGGCACGTTAAAGATCCCCTTCGGGCCAAAATTCCGGCAACCCGGTGTCTCTAAAATCAGCAGTAGTTAAAAGGGATGTAAAACCAATAACATTATTATTATTATTATTATTACGACCTGCCGTGGGCAACATCCAACTTTGAGTTGAGGCATGTCTTTACACGTCTGGTTGTGCATGGCTTTCACAACCCTAATTGAATTAACAAATCTTTCCATGACCCTACAGAGACGTGTGTATACAAACTATGTGGATATTTTCGATAATATAATCCTAACAGAGCGAGTGCATTCTAGCGGCCAGAAGAAGAAACTTTTCAATAAAATCTGGAAGTTACCTTTTTGGCAGCTAGATGTCTCGAGTAAATCTGCTGGCGAATTATGTTTTAATTAAATATATATTTTACACCCTAATGTGCACAATATAACGCTTAATAACATTTTCAAGTAACGCAAAATAGGCTGTTACAAACCCTTTAAAATAAAAAGTTAAAATGTATCGTAGTATCATCTTGTCATTCTTCAAATTCGATGCGCATAGAATGATAATGGTATAGTAATCAATGGATCCCCACGTAGACTAGTCGTGACATCTATTGGTGAAATATCGAACAATATAATCCTAACAGAGCGAGTGCATTCTAGCGGCCAGAAGAAGAAACTTTTCAATAAAATCTGGAAGTTACCTTTTTGGCAGCTAGATGTCCCGAGTAAATCTGTTGGCGAATTATGTTTTAATTAAATATATATTTTACACCATAATGTGCACAATATAACGCTTAATTTTAAAACATCTGAGTCATTACAAAACAATAAACATATAACATTTCAAGCAAAAACCTAGCTCTGATCGGGTTTGAACCATAGGCATTTGAGCGATAGTCTAACGCCCTACCACTGAGCTAATTGTGTCAACGAATATCGTTCTATTTAAAATGACTTACATAGAACTTGTTAGCAAATAATGATTTATACTAAACGATTTCATCACTGGAGTATATTATTTATATATAAAGCATTTCATACAAAGTTTATTTATTTTTTATCAGTACGCTATATTGCATGCAATACTCAAATTAGTGAAATATAAGTCCGGCACAAGATATCCGCTGCCATCTTGTCTTATTACTGAATCAGTTCAGCTTTTTAAAATCACGTCTGCACTATAGTATTACAAAATAAACTTTTAATTTCGAACGTGCCTCTTCCTTTAGAACAGTTAAAACGATTCTCGGCTCGATAATCGGAACTGGTGGGTCCCATGATATGGATTATAAAGTTTGCATAATTCGCACGGCCGCCATCCTGAAATGGTATGGCGGACGACCTTGTAATTTGGTCACAAGACGCATCCTATACGAAGGTATGTTGTTACCAAATTTGGTAGAGATCGGATGATTTGGTTAGTCGTTATTTGATTTTACGTTTTGAACGTTTGAGTGGCCGCCATTCAGTTTTAGTAAAGATGGCGGCGATATAAAACATGACACTGAGGTGTCCTTTGCTAGTGCTACCTTTGTACCAAATTTCGTTCAATTTGCATTCACCGTGTTCGAATTGATAGGGGGGGACAGACATTCAGAGTACACACACTCACACACACACAGACACACACACACACACACAGACTCACACACACACATACACACACACACACACAGACTCACACACACACATACACACACACAGACAGACACACTTTTTTCGCCCTGTGTTGATCTCATAAGTCTACTTTCATTTTTTGCAAAAATCGAAAGTAGGCTAAAAATGGACCCCAAATGACAAGAAGGTTACCGTTCCCATAAGACAATAAAATGTTTAAAATAAGCATAAAATGACGAAAAACAAAGTTAATTAAGCTCCAATTATAAAATATCTTCTCGCAATAAATGAGGTCTGATCCTTCTACGAAAACCTGCATATTCTGCCTATTTTCGCCTATCCCCAAGTTTGTCCGGTGAAATCTACCTCCACCTTCCGGCGTGCCGAGAGGACTTTTTTTAATACAGGTAAGGACAGCAGATAATAATTTCAAGTAGTTCCTACTTTTGCTACCAAATGCTACCGACCACGACACCTAGCTTGCGGACTTTTGCTAGTAGATGGCATCGCAGTCAGCACCTGGTGGCGAACGTTGGATCTAATAGAGGGTTATCAATTCTAACCTAACATTTTTGGCTTCAAACAGGTGTAGTTAGTGGAAAGTTATTTTTCATGCTATAAATCTATGCCATGTGACCGCCGGATTTATTTCCCCTCCGAAGGAATGCAAACTGAGGGATTTTTTAACAGTCTTAAAAAATCCGACGAATTCAGCTGAGTTTGATCCCGTGACTTTGGGCATAGAAGCTCAGCATGCTACCAACTACGCCACCGAAGCCACCAGGAATTTCTTGAGATGTAAGAAATGATTGAAATCGCTGAAAGCAAGATCAGGACTGTATGGTGGATAATCAAACAGCTCCCAGACATGAATGACAGATGAAATGAAATGATAGTGGAGAGTGTTGCTGGAATGAAATTTTGACAGGGAAAACCGGAGTACCCGGAGAAAAACCTGTCTGCCTCCGTTTTGTCCAGCACAGATCTCACATGGAGTGACCGGGATTTGAACCACGGACCCAGCGGTGAGAGGCCGGCGTGCTGCCACCTAAGCCACGGAGGCTTCGTATGTGGTAATCATTACAACATAAAATTAAAAAGTTAGCACCTGCTAAGTAGTACAAGGAATTTGCTGACTTAGTTACACAACATTGACGATTCCCTTAAATACTCCCCGCACCATGAACTGAGGTCTCTCTCTGTCTCTCTGCCGTCTCATCCACGCCGAGGTGCCGTTCATCGTCAGTTCGACCTGCAGATCGGTAAGTGCACTCAGAAGGTTATCCTTCGTGAATCCGTCTAAGTACAGACCTAACTCTTGCAATCATTCATTCCTTCACACGTATAATAAATAAAACTCTGATCATTCTTTTAAAGTTGCTTTATTGTATTTCTTAAACTCCCATTCAATCTCCGGTCATCAGCCAGCAAGCGCTGTTCAGCTGCGCCCTACGACCGGCACATTCGCCTGTCACCTTGACCTTGTAAACATTCGTCAGCAACCGCTGCGTAAGCACGACTCGTTCGGTGTTTGCGCACTCCTAGTCGTTAGCGACCCCCACATATTTCATTACACAAAAGCATTGTCCAGGAGACAAGTATAACGTCTTTTTAGACGAAGCCACCACTAAATCGAGCTAACAACCCCCTAGGACAATACAGTATGTAGAAAGCCCATCCAGGAATTATGTTTCCCTATTTTTAAATAAAAAAGAAAACACAGTTACATGAAAAACGTTATTGGAACCAGATACAGTGATGTTTAAGCTCTTTTAGACCTAATCATCACCAGTATAAATTGAGACACCTGTTATATCGTAGGATCGACTCTTGTATTCCTGTGTCGTAGAAGTCTGCGCCTGGGAATGGAACCAGCATGTGACATTCGTCTTCAGCTCTTCGTTAGTGAGAAAATGCTGACAGGAGGACAGGAATTTCTTGGTTGGTTGGTTCCGTAGTTTAGGAGCTGCGACAACACGGTCATTTAGCTTCGTGTACTTTGGGTGTGTGTAGAATTTGTCTGATAACCGAAGGCGGAGGCAGATTTCACCGGACAAACTTGGGGATAGGCGAAAATAGGCAGAATATGCAGGTTTTCGTAGAAGGATCAGACCTCATTTATTGCGAGAAGATATTTTATAATTGGAGCTAAATTAACTTTGTTTTTCGTCATTTTATGCTTATTTTAAACATGTTATTGTTTATTTATATATGTATATCAGTTTCTTGTGGACACGATAACTGCCGTAATTTTGCACCAATCACTTTGAATTTTTTACCGAATATGTACACCTATAAAATCTCGGTCGAGTTCGTTACTGGGCTAAATCGGTCGAAGGGGGTGAAAATGGGGGGATTTTTTTTCGAAAAAGTGAAATATTGCTATAACTCTCTTAATATGTGACATATCGAATCCGTTCAAATACATTTTTTTAGGCAGTAAATGTTGCTACGGCTGTTTGATTCAAATTTCACACGGAAATTTTGTGTTTGTTTATATTAGATCTAGGAAGTGTCGGTTTAATTTTAAGTATCGTAGTTGTGTTCCCCCGTGTCGGTCTAGCTCTAAGGAATGTGGATTCGTTGTCTGAATGATTATTCTGGATGATGACGAATCACGCATTCGTTTGTACACATCGTGAAGCATGTAGAACGACATACGCACATACATAGTCACTTTTGTTATTTTATCTTAGGGACACTTGGTCCATGTAATTAATCTCTCCAGAGATTTTGCCTAGTTTTTTTTTGCATTTTTATTAAGTGGGAGTCAGATGGGAGTTTTATTTTGTTAATTGATGAGTGTAAATATGGTGATTTGTTTATTAAATTCATTTGTTTTAATCCTGGCTTCACTCTTTCCTGCATGTTATTTTGTTATATGTTACCCTGCAAGTTAATGAAGCGCCTTGACAACAACTTACGATATGAACCGATACACCCCCCGAAACTGAGTCTCATATGCTTCTTTGCAAGGGTTCAATACATACATAAATTATATATAAACTTTTGATCTGACGGTGGTTTTGGGGTCTGGGGGATGTGAAACGCGAAGATATGTCGAAATTTTCCGGAAGTCGAAACATGGAACCCATTGCAATAGTTAGCTTTCTAATGAAATCTACCTAACAGATAACACACACTATTACAACCATCACAATTTACATCGGTTATCAGACAAATTCTACACACACCCAAAGTACACGAAGCTAAATGACCGTGTTGTCGCAGCTCCTAAACTACGGAACCAACCAACCAACCAAGAAATTCCTGTCCTCCTGTCAGCATTTTCTCACTAACGATGAGCTGAAGACGAATGTCACATGCTGGTTCCATTCCCAGGCGCAGACTTCTACGACACAGGAATACAAGTGTCGATCCTACGATATAACAGGTGTCTCAATTTATACTGGTGATGATTATGTCTAAAAGAGCTTAAACATCACTGTATCTGGTTCCAATAACGTTTTTCATGTAACTATGTTTTCTTTTTATTTAAAAATAGGGAAACATAATTCCTGGATGGGCTTTCTACACACTGTATTGTCCTAGGGGGTTGTTAGCTCGATTTAGTGGTGGCTTCGTCTAAAAAGACGTTATACTTGTCTCCTGGACAATGCTTGTGTGTAATGAAATATGTGGGGGTCGCTAACGACTAGGAGTGCGCAAACACCGAACGAGTCGTGCTTACGCAGCGGTTGCTGACGAATGTTTACAAGGTCAAGGTGACAGGCGAATGTGCCGGTCGTAGGGCGCAGCTGAACAGCGCTTGCTGGCTGATGACCGGAGATTGAATGGGAGTTTAAGAAATACAATAAAGCAACTTTAAAAGAATGATCAGAGTTTTATTTATTATACGTGTGAAGGAATGAATGATTGCAAGAGTTAGGTCTGGACTTAGACGGATTCACGAAGGATAACCTTCTGAGTGCACTTACCGATCTGCAGGTCGAACTGACGATGAACGGCACCTCGGCGTGGATGAGACGGCAGAGAGACAGAGAGAGACCTCAGTTCATGGTGCGGGGAGTATTTAAGGGAATCGTCAATGTTGTGTAACTAAGTCAGCAAATTCCTTGTACTACTTAGCAGGTGCTAACTTTTTAATTTTATGTTGTAATTATTACCACATACGAAGCCTCCGTGGCTTAGGCGGCAGCACGCCGGCCTCTCACCGCTGGGTCCGTGGTTCAAATCCCGGTCACTCCATGTGAGATCTGTGCTGGACAAAACGGAGGCAGACAGGTTTTTCTCCGGGTACTCCGGTTTTCCCTGTCAACATTTCATTCCAGCAACACTCTCCACTATCATTTCATTTCATCTGTCATTAATTTACTCATTGCCCCAGAGGAGTGCGTCAGGCCTCGGCAGCCGGCACAGTTCATATCCTCGCCGCTAGATGGGGGCTTCATTCATTCCATTCCTGACCCGGTCGGAGACTGGAAGCAGGCTGTGGATTTTTTCATGTTTTTTTTTCAATGATTACCACATGTGTGTGTGGCTAGCTGAGTGTGTTTGCCATGGTTAGACATTCGCTGTTGTTGGTTTCTCTGGGGTTGTGGCGTGAAATGGGGTGAAGGCTAGTGAAAGGGGCCGATGGGGGATGGCCCTACCCTGTGGGCACCCCAGGGTAGAACAATACAAATATAATAATTTGCGTTCTCGTGGACTTTCGGCGTCCCTTACGCCCAAGCAGATTCAACTTGTAGCTTTTTGCAGTATGACTGCATTGTTAAAGACCAACGAGTGAGACGCCAACTTTGTGATACGGTCAGTCATAGTGTTGGACTACTTCTTCATAAGGGATGTATATCCTATGTGACTCCTCAGTCAAAGCAGCATTCGATGGAGTAGCGATCTCCTACTAAAGTGAACTTCAAACAGAGTCTTCCAGCGCGAACAATAATTATGGTAACCTAGTTTTGGAACAGCTCGAAGCTTGGGCCTAGTGAGAATCTGCTCTCATTGCATGCCAACAAAACCCTCTGCTGCAGGTATTTCAGATCCAATAATGAAGTGAAAACGGTTGATAGGGGATATACATGTATTTCCTCGCAGGTAACAAACTTGCATGAGGAGGATAAGCTAAAGCTCGTCAATCCTTACGACAAATATTTAAATAAACAAGTAATTATGAGGAAAAAAATATAAGATAAACATACAGATGTTGCCAAATTAATAGATAATTAATAATTTTCTCAATTATTTGCAAAACTGGCCTCATGTTTGGTTGATTTCTTGTTTTGTACAACATTCGTGAGGCATCGAGGTTCTTACTATACCACTGTTTTAAAAACAACATATTCCCCCATAATTTTCGTAATCAAATTTTACTTGTGTGTCACTGCTCAGGAGTAGCTTAAATAAAGAAAACAACTACTAATTTCGTAATTATTTGAAAAATTGACTGTAAGTAAATATGCGTAACCCAATAGCATCAACATGCAGTTACGTTACATGGTAGCGATGCCTCATTTTCGGAATTTGATAATTTTGAATATTTATCGAATCTTGTGGTATACATGAACACTTAAATATACAGGGAGTCCGTGAATGTTCTCCACAGTGCCTACAAGCTGCTGCGAGAGATTACGTCACCAGTTAGGTTGGCAGCACGGCTGTCGCTTGTATCATAACAAACAAACAAACAGTAAACTTTATACTCACCACAGCCAGTCATACCGTACGGTTGCACTCTTCCAATAATCTAACTATACGCACAGACGAATTCGACAGTCCACAGCCCACACATGTGGCCTTCACCCTACCAGGGACACTGTGCTGCCAACTAAACTGATGACGCAATCACTCGCAGCTGTACGTAGCCACTGCGGTGAATATTCCCAGACTCCATGTACCGAGCACGAGAAATAGTTACTTAAAGATTTAGCCTTCTGGGGATTTCAAAAATCATTATAAGTTTTTGGGACATTTATAGGGTCTTAAGGCTGATGAGGATGACACACATTATTCATATAATATGACCACGTATGTTTGTAGAAACTAACAATTTAATTATAAATACTCAATTTGGGCAGTTTTTTTTTCATTATTTTAAAACATTACTTGCACAAGATGGCTGTATACTACTGTAATATGCAGAGAGTTTTAACTCGTTGGGGGTCTTACAGAAGTGTTTGACAGACAAATTGGCAGTGGATGTTGGATGGCTTCAATAAATAATGCTCGTTATGTGCCAGGATTAGTACGTCCCTCGTAAATATGAGAGCTGTAGCGGGCATTAATAACACAGATTAAAGTAATACAGCAGCACACTAAACCTCTGTTAATGTACAATATTCTACAGCGAACTTTAAAACACTGCCTCGTGATAATTATTATTATTCTATCACACCTTTCACTTCTAAATAGGAGATATGGAAATGATCATGATGATGATGATGATGATGATGATGATGGTGATGATCAGTTAACAATAAATTAAAGACAGAGAGTTTGTATCCCGGATTCACAATGACTGTCCTTTCTAGGCATACTACGAGGGTAAATTCAAATATAAGGTACCCACATTTGTTAGCAACAGTTCGCATTTTTAGTCTATTTTTATTTATGAAAATACAGGCATACGAGATCACCTTGTGTGTGTGTGTGTGTGTGTGTGTGAGATAGAGTGAGTGTGTATGTATGCGTCCGTGTGTGCCCCCCCCCCCCTCAATGAAATATAAACGGCTGGAGCAATAGTATGAATTTGGCCAACCACGACCGTGCCCTTCAAATGTTATTACGTTTCACCAATCCTACATGGCAGCGGTTGTACGAAATATTTCACCGGCATTCTGTATCTCCGAAACTATTATTGATATCACCTGTGGAACTTTCAATAACCTGATGAGCACAAATTCAACATTGCGACGACGCGAAATTTAATAATTTAAATGGACGTTTCTTGCGATTTAACCATCCGAGCACAGTAAAACTTGGTACGATAAATGCTTAAACAATTTTTAATCCACTGACAACTACAGTAATTTATTTCGGTTGTTTTCATAACCTCAAGATGGTGGCTATGTGAAATTTTAAAATCTCGTTTTTCTTATTTCTTGTACCCTAATCATGCGATTGAAGTTTGAATAATAAACCTAAGCAATAATCTTCATCTAATAGTACATAACTCTACGGCCTACACATATAAAAATCCAATATGGTGACGTTCCGAAATATTTTGAAGGTTCTCAATATCTACGAATCTATTACAGCAATCAAACTGAAATGTCGTTTGTTGGTAGGGGAAATTAACATAAATAGAGTATATGAAAATAGGATCTTAAGTTCTTTACGGAACTACTTGTTTTGAACTCTTTCTTGTTGAGAGATCCATTTTTGTATACCTGTCCTTCATCGACAGTATATGTTTTGCATGCACTATTTGTATATTACACGACCTACGTATAATACTAAAAAGCGTTAATCTGTCATTATTATTATTATTATTATTATTATTATTATTTATTTATTTATTTATTTTTCGCATGTGCTTACACATTCTCATCATGTTTTCTGGAAAGAGAACATTTACAATCCCAGATATAAATCCTAAGGAGCAAATTCTCGGTGACTGCATTCCGTAGTAGATTTACACTCTTCCCTCAGTCCTTCAGGCTTGATTAACCAAGAACAACCTCACTACGCGACACGTCGTAAGTAAGACTGTCTTCTGCATAATCTTAAAAAGGCCTGGGTCTAATTTTAACTTTGTGAGAGATTCCTTTCAGTTGTTGGGAATCACGCCAGTGCTGGAGATGATTAGAGGAACTGTCCTGACTTGTGCCATGTGCCATTGCTTCTTGATCTGTTATGGAAGCTCCTTATACTTTGACAGCTTTTCAACATGTTGTGTTAGCATACAGTATGATTCCAGTACAAGGTAAAGATGTCATTTTCCGGTACACTTTCAGGAGCATATTTATAATTCGGCACTTTCTCTTGGCTCAGCAGTTAAAGGTTTATAGCCAGTTCCTGATGTTCTATCTACCATGTACTATTATTATTATATTTATTATTTGCGTAGGGCCTACATTCCCTTTTAAGGAGATCACTTCTTCTTATTTCTCTCCTCAACCTGGCGGTTGGTGGTTAGCATGAATGTCTTCGTCCAAAGGCCTTCTTTCCTGAGCCCGCTGTTTGATCAGGTGGTACGGATATTTTCTTCCGATGTCATCAAAGAACTATGCTTTTGGTCGTGCTCTTCCTGCCTTGCCTTCCAATTTCCCTTCAAGCAGTGTGATACACCATGGTGAATGCCGCAGTAGGTGGCCTATCCATTTTTTTTATTGTTTCTGTCAGATTGATGGTTTCTCTGCTCTTCTTAGAACCTCTTCATTAGTTAGCCTTAGGGTCCAAGGTATCCGTAGCATTCGTCGCCAGCACCACATTTCAAATGCACATAATCGTTTCTTGTCGGCCTTCAATAGTGTCCAGCTTTCGCAACCATAGGTCGCAATGCTCAAAATGTAGCTTTTAATGAAGTGTTTTTTTGACTTGTAGGGATATGGCTTTGGATGTCAGGAGACTTCTTTTCTTGTTGAATGCTTCTTTAGCCTGAGCTATTCGAGAGCGAATATCCTTTTCACACTTCCCTTCAGAAGTAATAATGCTTCCCAAGTACTTGAAAAGATTTACTTGAGCCACTCTTTCTCCTCCCAACCATACATTAATGTTCTGACTACCATCTCGACTACATTTCATTATCTTGGTTTTTGTTTTGCTAATCTTTATTTTACATTTTACCCTTAGATGATCATTTAATTCATGTAATGCAATTTCTAGTTTTTTCTCATCATCTGCTATGATGGCAATGTTTTTGCTAAACCTATTGTTTGGTAAAATTCACCGTTTATTTTTATTCAATGTGTGCATGTTACTGAAAATTCTTTTATTGCTTCTGCATACACATTGAAGAGCAGAGGTGAAAGGCTGCACACTTGTCTTACTCCTTTTCCTATTTTCGCGGCCATTTGTTCCTTTCCGATAAGTGCTGTCTGGTTCTTGTACAACTGATAAATAATTTAAAAATATAGCTTTTGGTGGTGGCTCGTTTCTTTTTTTTATCTTTCCAAAAACCTTTCATCCGTTCACTGTGTGCCTTCTTCTCTTCATCTATCCATTTACGGCTATTGCTTTGTATTATCATTATTTATTTCATATATGTTAATTGAGACTCCCCTATCGACAGAATATTAACAATCAATTTCATTTGTTTCTGTATCTTCTTCTACCAGCCTTGACATCATCTCAGTATTTCTTAAGTCCATCAATCAGTGCATTCTTTCGAGCTTCCGGTTGAGGCTCTCTCCCCCTCCTGCTCTCAGATCCCACTTTAAAATAGTTTTTAACCATTTGTCAAAATTCAAATCTGTCGTGGATTTTCGTTCCTGGATTACTAATTTGCATCATGCTGAGCTTCTATGCCCAAGATAGCGGGTTCAAACCCGGCCGAAGCCGTCGGATTTTTTAAGAACGTTAAAATCCCTCAATATGCCTTCCTTCGGAGGGGAAGTAAAGCCGGCGGTCCCATGTATTAGATTTATGGCATGTTAAAAAACCTTCCACTAATTACACCTGTGTGAAGCTACATTGGATAGGTTAAGAATGTAAACAACGCTCTTATGTTTCTACGTTCGTTGCCAAGAGCCGACTGCGGTGGCGTCTAGTAGCTGAGTTCTGAACTAAGCCTAGTAGTCGTTGATGGAGGCGTTTGATGGCAAAAGTAGGAACTATTTGAAAAATTCTAAGTTTCAGACTGTACTTAAATTATAAAACAGATACACACACTAATACATCCATCACAATTAACACCGGTTATCAGACAGATTCTACACACACCCAAAGTACACAGGGCTACATGACCGCGTTGTCGCAGCCCCTAAACTGAGGAACCAACCAACCAACCAATTTGCATCAGCTCTTTCTCACATTCTTTTAGAACCGTCTCAATTGTATTGCTTTTGGCTTTGTGAAATTCCAGATCTTTGCCAGTCGGTCATCAAGATGTGCCCGCAGAACAGTAATCTTTCCTTTTGACTCGACTGGCTGCGTGGCGCAGCGGCAACGTTCTCGCCCGCTGTTCCCACGGCGCAGTCAGCTGGCCTTTGAGGATGCGCCGTGTAAGTAGATTTATTGGCACGTTAAAGATCCCCTTCGGGGAAAATTCCAGGACCCCGGCGTCTCTAAAAGCCTTAGTAAAACCAATAGCATTATTATTATTATTATAATTTTCTTTTTTATGGACGACATCATTGGTTCTATCTTGGTAGATAGTTCTTCGTTGGATCTCAATCGTACCTGGCCATCAACCCGTCTGTTGCCTAAAATCTTCTGTAATACCCTTTGTTCTCAATTTTATAAATTATAAACTTGTCTTTGTCTACTCAAAGTCAAATTCTCCGAAGCATACAGCCCTACCGGTTTTAGTACCGTACTAAAGTACCTAAGGTTAGACATAAACAATTTTATTATTAAGAGTATTATTCTTTAATCACATTGGCCTGCTAAGGACCACGTCATTTCAACTGTCTTCTCTGGGCTTTGATCTTTGCCCAGTGATCCTTCATACTTTGCCGGTGTTGCTCTCTTTTTCCTTCCGTCCATATCTTTCCGGCCTTGAACTTTGTTTCTTTCTTGAAAACCCTGGTGGTCGTTTAGTTTCTTCCTGAGGGGATTGCGATCTTGAAGATCTCCACAGGTAATCTCCATCTCTTGCAGGTCACTTTCTACCTCTTCGAACCTTGGTCTTCTTATCTTTAAAATAGGTAAAGATCCGGTTCGTCAATCGTGTGGGTTTCATTCTAAGCAAGTGGTCATAAAATGCAATTCTCCTTTTACTCATACCATCAGAGATCTTTTGGACATGGTTATGCCGTCGTCTATATTCATCCTTGTCTTTAATCGGGCCAAGAATTATCCTCAAGATCTTTCTTTCTTTCTTTCTTTCTTTCTTTGTTCTCCAATTTTTCTACCAGGTATTTCTTGTTCATAGTGAGGCATTCCACTGCATACAGAGCCTCTGGTCGTATGGCAGTGCAATAATACCCGAGTTTTGCGTTCAGGGATATTGACTTTTTGTTGGTGAGTTGGTACGCCATAACTATTTTATTCATGCGTGAAGTGAAGGTTTCTTTCTCACAGTCGTTGGGTACTACCCACTCACCAAGATATTTAATCTTTTCCGTCCGTTTGATTTTCCCCGGGTTTACTTTTAGCTCTCTTGGTGCTCGCTTCATGTTAGTTATGAACTGTGTTTTCTCCAAAGAGATCTGAATACCAGCTTTTGTTGCCTGTGCCTGTAGCTAGTCTATTATTATTATTTATTTATTTATTCGTTAATTCCCCATAAGGAGAGCGTTACAACACAATCAATTTTCATGTTTCATTCTGGACCTTTCTTCTTTTTTCCCAAAAACCTCTCATATAGACACTATGTTTCCTCTTTCTCTCTTCTGTCCACCTCTTTGCTGGTTGTCTCCCTTTGGGAGTTTGCTCAAACTTCTGTAGTCTAAGTTTTTCTCTGTATTTGCTCCTGTCTGCGATGTCTTCTGTAGAGATGTTTAGTTTCTTAAGGTCTTCCACGGTTTCCTTTACCCAATTGGATTTTAGTGTGCTATTCGTAACTATGTTAAAAATTTTCTTGGTCAGTCTGTCTTCGGTCATCCTATGTATATGTCCATAAAATTTTGCCCTTCTTTTCCTTATGTTGTTTGTAATCGTCTCTGTCTGTTTGTACAGTTCTATTGTCGGTCTCTTCATCCATATTCCCTCTTTCTGAACTGGCCCGTAGATCTTTCTGAGAATTTTTCTCTCTTGTTTTTCTAATTCCTTGATTTTTGTTCGCCCCTTGATTGCTGTCGTTTCTGAAGCGTATAAGGCCTCTGGTAAGACTACTGTACGGTAGTGTCGTAATTTGGCATTGATGGAAATACTTTTTTTTATTGTAGTGGTTCCATGTAAGTCGGTATGCTTTCTGCAATTTAGCGATCCTGTCTTCATTGGATGCCAAGTTCAGTCCTGTTTTCTGTAAAATCTCTCCTAGATATTTGAAACTTTCCACTTGTGTTATTTTTCCATACTTGGTTTCCAGTGGGTGCTTGTCTGTAGATTTTGTGTCCATGAACTGTGTTTTTTCGTATGAGATTTGTAACCCTGTTTTGGCAGAGATTTCATGTAGCGTCTCTAGAGCTTCTTTGGCTTCTTTTCTGTTATTTGTTATAATCGCTACATCATCGGCAAAGGCCAGACACTTAATGTTGACTGTCCTTTTCTGGTGTTTTGCCATTTTTATGCCTTTGACTCCTTTTTCCCATGTCTTGATTATTTTATCCAAAACTGAGTTGAATAGTCTATTATTCTTCTTCTTCTTCTTCTTTCGAATAACCCATTTGGAGGGTACGATGAATCAACGTTGGCTATTGTCCATTGTATTCAATTTCCGTTGTTTCCAAATTTCTTTCATCGTTCTAGAGTGACGATCTTTCTCCTCCTGAGTCCACTTTCTGCCAGTTCTTTGTTTCTTCCTTTCTTGAAATTTTGCGTTTTGAATAGCTTCTCTGAAGAGTGATCTGTTTGCTATTGTGTCTATTATTATTATTATTATTATTATTATTATTATTATTATTATTATTATTATTATTATTATTATTATTATTATTATTAAACAGGTGCTATACAGTCCCGGACTAGTAGGTCTTCTCGTCGTGATATTCCTTGTGCCTGCTGAGTAATGATGGTGGCACTCGGCTGTCATCTCCCAGGACAGAGCGAAGTCCTGACAGAGAGTGAAATCACTCCCGATGGATCCCCAGGGATTGCGCCGGCTCATCTCCAACGCCTCCTCATATTTCTTTGTCACAAGCATCGTCCTCAAAAGTGAAAATATGAATGTGTTTCCAAGGCATCTTAACTCCGACTGTCAGTCATTGACTGATTGTAGTGTATGGTGTCGGACCGTTTGAAATGGGAAGTACAGGTAGCACAACAAACCATCGATCATGCACATATATCTGTGATGACTAGGGCTAGGACATCGATGACTTCGCATCTCATTTTTAAGCACAATTCATTAATGAGTTTAATGTTCGACGATGTCGATATGTAAATATTATATGACAGAAAACTATATCATAATAGGGGACATTAAAGTATTACTTTTCATTATAACACAGTTTTTCCACCAATCAGAGCTCAATATTTTCATTCATTGACCAATTAGGTAAGGATAGCTTCTCACATGCACTCAAAATCCATAATGTCAGACATGAATTACATGGTTTCAAAGTTGACAATGTAGCCTATATTGGATCAACCATTGTACTTACAATGCATAAACAAACTGGGCAATATTGCAAAAGAAATAGCACTGTACCTTAATATCCGCAACTCCAGCTTCTACACATTCGTAAGATTTCGCCGACAATTTTAGTGAATGCTGTTGTTAATATCAGAACACCAGAACGTCATGGAGGAAGCAGGTGTGTGACATTAGTTCCACGGAATTTATAATCCAGCTCTCTGTTAAAGAAATGGATTTCTTATGCTAAACTTTGCCGTCAGATGTCATAACTGTTCTATTTGGGACTCAATTGATTTGCCTTCCGTTGACATTCTATACGCAACGAATTTTAAGAATAACTAGTTGATAATACGATACATTTTAATTTTAAAGCAGTTTGTAACAGTCTATTTTGTGTTATTTGACCAAAATAACAAAATGATCCAAAATAGTTCCTATGCGTCATCTGTTGGTGCTAATTCAGGATAAACAATGTTTCAAAGCTCGTTATTTGGTAGAGATCAAATGCTGAGCCCACATAATTCCCAAGAAGAAGATTTCAACCGACAGAATCTCAACAGATATTTATGAATATTTATGTTAGAACATATAATAAAGTTATAATTATCGTCGAACATAAAGAGTCGTATGCAACTCGCTTATAATGGTAATTAAGACACTCGTATGGAAATTATAAAACTCGCTTCGCTCGTTTTATATATACGAGGCACGTCCAGAAAGTAAGTTCCGTTTGGCAATAAAATTAAATTGTGGCAGATACAGAAAAAATATTTATTGCACAACATTCTACACCTCTTAAACTACTTTTCCACATGACTGCCGAACTTTTGCAGGCATTTGTCATAGCGTGGCACAAGTTTTTGGATATCTTCTTCATAGAAGTTTGCCGCCTGTGTCTTCAACCAGTTGGAAACATCTTCTTTCAACTCGTCGTCATTGTTGAAGTGTTGACCGCCAAGGAAAGACTTGAGATGTGTGAACAGATGAAAGTCGCTAGGAGCGAGGTCAGGGCTGTACGGAGGGTGGTCAAACACGTCCCAGCCAAATCCCTGTAGGAGGTTTTTCGTCACATTTTCAGTGTGTGGTCGTGCGTTGTCGTGAAGAAAAACAACACCTTTTGACAGCAACCCTCGGCGCTTATTCTGTATTGCGCGGCGCAATTTCCTAAGTGTCTCGCAGTAAGCATCTGCGTTGATTGTTTGACCACGCGGTAAGAAATCAATGAGTAAGATGCCTTTCCAGTCCCAGAACACTGTGCACATTATTTTCCGAGGTGTCAAAATTTGTTTCGGCTTAACCTTTGCTGGGGATGAAGTGTGCCTCCATTCCATTGATTACCGCTTACTTTCAGGGGTGTCGTAAGAAACCCAAGTTTCATCTCCTGTGACTATCTGTGTCAGAAATTCATCGCCGCCTTCATTGTAAAGGGTCAAAAACTGAAGTGTACTACCCATCCGTTTTGTTTTGTGTTGCTCCGTAAGAATCTTTGGTACCCAACGTCGGCAAAGTTTACGAAAGTTCAGTTTTTCGGTAACAATTTCATGAATTAGTGATCGTGAGATTTGGGGAAATTCCATAGCGAGAGCACTAATTGTGAACCTGCGGTTTTCCCGGATTTTGTCATCAATCGCGTGAACCAGTTCTTCTGTAACCAAAGATGGACGCCCACTTCTTTCTTCATCGTGCACTTCACTACGTCCTTCATTGAAATGTCGACCCATCTTCTCACCATTGAATCACTCATCGCATTTTGTCTATACACTTCGCAAATTTGCCGATAAA
Source organism: Meconema thalassinum (assembly GCA_946902985.2). Taxonomy (NCBI): domain Eukaryota; kingdom Metazoa; phylum Arthropoda; class Insecta; order Orthoptera; family Tettigoniidae; genus Meconema; species Meconema thalassinum. The sequence goes on along the minus strand of OX336393.1, from coordinate 163,449,459 downwards.
TTTCAATTGGTTTCACTTTCCTAGCATTCAGAACACGAATCACAGATCTGATTTCACAAGCGGCGGGATTTTCAATCAACACCGACATTGTACGAGTAAACATGCACAACAACGCGTACGTGGCTGACAGCGTTCTCCAAATGGCACACGTTTCTTCTCCTTGATACAGAGCGTCTACCGCGCATATGCGGAACTGCGCTGCAGCGGAACGTACAACTAGTTGAAGACACAGGCGGCACACGTCTATGAAGAAGGTATACAAAAACTCATGCCACGCTACGACAAATGCCTGCAACATTTCGGCAGTTATGTGGAAAAGTAGTTTAAGGGTTGTAAAATTTTGTGCAATAAATCATTTTTCTGTATCTGTACACAATTTAATGTTATTACCAAACGGAACATACTTTCTGGACGTACTTCGTATATATACTCTTGTCTTAATTATTGCCGTTATAGGCTCGTTGCATAAATGTACTATTATATACACACATCAAAAAAAGTTTTGCATCACCTCGGTTCCCAGATCTCCGGCATATAGACGTTGACTGTGTATATTGTATCCAAGATACAGTCCCTTTGACTGTTCATAGATGTCACTAAAACTGCTCAAAGATGTAAACAACCATGCATGAGCAGGGCCTATTAGACGGAGGGGGTACGACAGCCGATCAGTTCCAGTCATTCCACCAGGACGAAGGTACGCTGCTCATGTTGTCTGTAGTTCTACCATGCCTAGAAGGTCAATACCGCAGTTCGATCGCGTCCGCATTGTTACTTTGTGTCAAGAAGGGCTCTCAACAAGGGAAGTTTCCAGGCGTCTCAGAGTGAACCAAAGCGATGTTGTTCGGACATGGAGGAGGTACAGAGATACAGGAACTGTCGATGACAGGCCTCGCTCAGGCCGCCCAAGGGCTACTACTGTAGTGGATGACCGCTACTTACGGATTGCCGCTCGGAGGAACCCTGACAGCAATGCCACCATGTTGAATAATGCGTTTCGTTCAGCCACAGGACGTCGTGTTTCAACTCAAACTGTGCGCAATAGGCTGCATGATGCGCAACTTCACTCCCGACGTCCATGGCGAGGTCCAGCTTTGCAACCCCGACACCATGCAGCGCGGTACAGATGGGCCCAACAACATGCTGAATGGACCCCACGGAATTGGCATCACGTTCTCTTCACCGATGAGTGTCGCATATGCCTTCAACCAGACAATCGTCGGAGACGTGTTTGGAGGCACCCTGGTCAGGCTGAACGTCTTAGACACACTGTCCAGCGAGTGCAGCAAGGTGGTGGTTCCCTGATGTTTTGGGGTGGCATTATGTGGGGCCGACGTACGCCACTGGTGGTCATGGAAGGCTCCGAAACGGCTTTACAATACCTGAATGACATCCTCCGACCCATAGTGCAACCATATCGGCAGAATATTGGAGAGGCATTTGTCTTCATGGACGACAATTCTCGACCTCATCGTGCACATCTTGTGAATGCGTTCCTTCAAGATAACGACATCGCTCGACTACAGTGGCCAGCATGTTCGCCAGACATGAACCCTATCGAACATGCCTGGGATATGTTGAAAAGGGCTGTTTATGGACGTCTTGACCCACCAACCACTCTGAGAGATTTACGCCGAATTGTCGTTGAGGAGTGGGACAATTTGGACCAACAGTGTCTTGATGAACTTGTGGATAGTATGCCACGACGAATACAGGTATGCATCAATGCAAGAGGACGTGCTACTGGGTATTAGAGGTAGTGGTGTGTACTGCAATCTGGACCACAAATGCTGAAAGTCTAGCTGTATGATGGTACAACATGCAATGTGTGGGTCTCATGAGCAATAAAACGAGCTGAAATGTTGTTTGTGTTGATCTCTATTCCCTTTGTATTTAAAGGTTCCGGAACTCTTGGAACCGAGGTGATGCAAAACTTTTTTTGATGTGTGTAAATGTGTTTCAGAATAAGAGGTGCTGAACTAAGCATATTTGTTTGCATTTTTCTCTAATTTTGGGGGATAGGGCATTTTTATTTTTTTTATTGCATTTTTCTGCATTTTTCAATTCTTATCTGGGATTATTGAATTTTATATTGTTGCGCCCCACTAATTGTTGCACCTCCACCAATTGTTTAGTCCCCACCTGATGGCACGGACTTAAGCCATAGGCCGATGAGGGTTTCTCCAAGATTATGTACCAGGATCGTTATCGTGTCCTTACCGATAGCTTCTGATAGCGATTACAGTACAGTCCCTACTACACAAGTAAATGGGGGTGGGTAGGGATTCAGGATTCAGAGAATGCTCCCCAATGAAAGACATTAAAAGCTTAACTTCCAGTTTATTCAGTAAGGGAGTAAAGGAATCTGCCACCATGGATACAAGGCTTGAATTGATTATAATGTAATCCTGAAATGAAATAGAAGTGTTGGTCCTCACCTGTTCCCTCAGCTTCGCTAGCTATGTTGTTCCCAAGTACCGACTCAGCTAAGTGCTCTTTGGTCAACCAGCGTTCGAAGAACCAATTTGCCCGATCTCCCGATCGGCAGGCAATCGACTTCTGTTACTCTAAGGCTTCCGTCTCTGCAGTGCCTGACTGACCTCTCTGACCTAAGTCCACAGATTTTTATAATAAGACAGCACGGTTCTTGCTGACCAGGTTGACCTGCGGTTGAATGTCCGATACGGTTTCACCTTGAACCGACACCGGGATATTACAATATGCATTTGAAGTACTTCTTGGGTGTATTTTACTTTTTTAATTCTTTTTAATGGCATGTATGTCTACCCCTTATTGCTCCCATTTCTACGTGATTGGGGATGTGATGCGATTAATTTATATGTGCGGATGGTTCTTAAAGCCAGATGCCTTTCTTGACTCCAATATTGTGAGAGGAGATGGACTGAACTGACAAGGGGAAGATACGATGCATGGGTCACCGATTCGAACCATCTTCAGTACACGTGTAGGGCGACCAGGCGTATAGCAGGTACAAGTAGTAAGATGCGCTTCTCAGCCATTTCCGAGAAATTTGCAATTACAGTGTGGCGTCCATTTGCGTTGTACGCTAGCAAGAAACCAAAGAGGGCGCGGTGCTTCGTAAGTGCGGGATCGCTGGGTTGAATCCCACCGATGAGTCATTGCTGTATGTTGTGTTTCCTTTTACTTATAGTAACCATTGGCAATTTCCAACTGATTGCGGGGTCCGGGGTGGTCTGATGGTTCACAGACGTGCCATGAACGGAACAGACTGGGCCTTCAATGTATAAATGTATGTAATAGAATACACCGGACTGTGTATAATTCCAATGTATTTGCAATGCCGATACTGTACATTATGAAATGACACAAACGTTGACTCCCATACGATGATTTCAGAATCCCTTTACCCGCTCACATAACACGTTATTACAATTGACTGCAAAATAAACATTATTCACGACACCTACAGTTGTAGGTGTTCTTTTTATGAGCTAGCATGTACAGTACATTATTCAGCTTGTTGACATGACTTGCATTGATTATCTCAGTTTGAACGATCCTGCCTACCAAGCACTAATGCTAACTACCATTACGTGGAGATGTTTGAAAACCTTCCTGGATCAATGTCATTAAAGAGGATTTACTCTTGGTGTGAAAATCGATTGCTACCCACTCCTCAGTAGTTTCTTCATCAAATTACAACCTGTTGTATCAACAGTGGTACGCCCATTCGTGACTGATCCTTTATTATTCCCCTCCGTGAGGACATGCGATGGCATATTACACGCTAAAGTCATATTCAATTCACTTTGCATGACAGAAAAAATATCCGTAGTGCTGACGACAAGTCTTGTAATCATAGTTCACAGAGGACTTCAATAACCTGTTGAGTTGCTCGACTTAAGATTATTTTAAACTAGCAGATGTACCCGCTCTTCGAACGGTCTTCTGTATTAATAACCAGACGTTATCAATTGAGCTACTGTTGCAATGGTTAGGGGCTTGTCATTCCTTCATAAGTTTATCAGAACGAAGTTAGTTTTCTGGGTATATCGCAGACTCAGTTAATTTAAGGGCCATGAAATGTGGTTTTCGGAGACCCTTTATTGACTCCCTAGTATTGTGTCACACATTAAGAAGCGCAACATATGCTTTGGTCGTCCTTCTAGGATCATTTTTTTTATTTTTCGCCTATTTTAGCATGTATTTTGAAAAGTTGTACCTTATTCCCACTCTTCTAAGAGAAGTACGTTGAAGAGTTTTATAAATGATTGGTGTATTGACTCATTGTTAAAATACCTAATTTTAAGATGCTCCAAGCACCCGAACATGAATTATAGGCGTACATAAACATAAAGATATATCAACCACACAGTATCAAACAAAATCATCTTCACGAAGAACCCGTTTGTCGACAAAAATATGAATAGTTAAAATGTGCTCTCAAACTAAATTCACCTAACGTGTACTTCCTGACGTGAAAATAATATTGAAAACCTCGTAGTCGAAACATAATATATGTCAAATTAAAACTGTGCCTCACCTTTGTGGAAAGTCCCCATCCCCAGGAAGATCCCTTTAATACATTATAAAGGATTGTGGTGCATGAAAATTCGGGATTTTTATCCTCCAATGGCCCAAATTACCAAAAGCTGCAAAAGACACTATTCCAATCCAGGAATTTTTGAAAATAATGTTGATGTGTGGAGATATAATAGACCTTCCGTACAACAAATCGCATATCGCACGTGTAAGTCAGGTGTAAAAATTGTAGGGTACCCCTTGACCCCCTTAATCGCATTGTTGAATTTTACAGTCTATGTTTGATTCCACGATAACCTTATAGCCATTTGCAAACTTTCACAGAAATGTAATAAATTGAGTGGCATTGCTTCTTACAGAAATAGATGGAAAGTTGGATGTCACCTCTTGTGATAGGCTTACTGTTGTCATGGTTACCGGCTTGCATTACTTCATTAGTTTCTTCTTGTTCTTCTTCTTTTGGATGGGCCAGCTAAGGAACATGACGTTCAACTTTTCAGCTTGGCGAGGGACTTAATGTTTGCCCAATATTCGCCCGTTCTCTGGCTATGTTTCTCCTTTCTCTCTTTTGTCCAGATGATACCGGTTTTCTTACACAGTGGTCTGTCCTGAAAACTCTTCTGTTTAAGTATCTTTCTGAGATGTGATCGGCTTCTAATATCACTTTTCATTATCTTCAGTTCTTGGATATCCTTGTTAACTACTATTAGCGACGGTGTCACGCTCTGTCTATTCCCCCAGTAGTTGAGAAGCCGTTTGGTTAGTCTTGTTGGGTTCATCCATGAGGCATGTCCGTAGAAAGCCAGACTTCTCTTCCTGGCCACATCTGTGATTTTCTCAGTATATCTATATAGCTCATGATTTGGTCTTCTTCTGTACTTCTATTTATTAGTTTCTTAAATGAAATCTCAGAAACGTGGTTTTCGAGCCTTAAAATATAGTAACCTCCGAGCCACCGAGGGGCTGAAAATGGGTTTTGTCTCGTCTTTGTATGCCATAATATAATAATAATCGTAATAATATATAATAATATAGGGATAGGGATATAATAGACCTTTAGTACCACATCCGCTTGTGTAAATCCCTTAAGCGCATTATATACGTATTGATGAATTTTACAGCTTAAGTTGCTTTCGTGATAACCTTATAGCCGTTTGCGAACGTTCACAGTAATGTAATAAATGGAAAGGTAATGCGTTTTACTGAAATATATGGACTTCTAAGATTGTGTTGCCATGGTTACCGGCTTGCATTCTTTCAATAGCTTAATAAACTGTTGGTTTTAGAACCTTAAAATGTGGTTTTCGGGGCCCGTAGGGCTCCCGAGTTTTGGTTCTCACATTGAGACGCTGAAAATGAGCTTTGTCTCGTCTTTCTACGCCCATTTCAGCATGCATTTTAAGGGGGTAGGCCCTCTTTAATGAGAGGTATGAAGAAGAGTTATATCAATGATTACTTTCGTACCTCTGATAGACATCTGTACCAATTTTTACGTTGATCCACTCAGCCGTTCTCGAGTGATACGCGTGCAAATTTGTACACAGACAAACAGACAGACAAAAATTTTGTTTTTGCGCGCAACCGTCATAAACCAGTCTGAAACGGGTTAATAACTCAAATTCCCGCGGAAATTCAGAAAAAACAGACAAAATTTCATTTTTATATACAGTATATATAGAGATGGCAGAAGTTCTGAGCAATATCTTGTCAAAGAAAGGGTTTTATAATTAGAATTAAGCTGTTAAGTGGTTTTCAAACTTTTTGTCTTGACTCTGGCTCTCTTACATAAGTTTTATTATTTATTATAATATATGAATTGCAGACGAATGGCCATTAGTTGTGTATTCTTTGATTGAACGCCCGAGGGCTCCCAACAAGTACAATTTAAAGTACCGGTAAGTAGTTCCAACTTTGGCTACCAGATTCTACTGTCAGTAATACTTAGTGCCGAACTTTGGAACTTGACAGAGCATTCCTAACTAGCTGAAGATAACTTACAAATTTTGCTACACTATCAATTGCAGTGGTAGGTTCTTTTACGTGCCTTAAATATATGACATGGGCCCGTCGGATTTTCTTCCCCTCGTAAGAAAGGCATACTACAGGATGTTAACGCTTTTAAAAATGCGACGACTTCAGCCGGGTTTGACCCGTGATCTTGGGCTTAGCAGATCAGCAAGTTTTGATTTATTATTTAGCTTATGCAGTATACATGAAAGAAAATCTTACCGGTACAAATATAAACCATTTATAGAAAAGAAGAAACATTGTGCATTAATACATACATACATACCTAGGTTCATACAAACATACAATTTCATTTGAGACTGTTTTGTCCTTCTGAGTCCAGTCCAATATGCAAGCCAATACTCTGCTATATGTTTTTCACCTATCCCATCCAATTACACACAAAAATTGGATGCCACAATTATCAACTCCATGTATTGGTTCATTATACTAGATATCACTGAGATGGATAATTCAGTGAAGAATTACAGTATTTCAAATTTGGAGAATCGACATACGGGAAATCCTTAATTTATGAAATCTATGCGAAAATATTATATTGCAGTAAATTTTTATTAGGATATCTGTCATTTCACTGAGTTTTAGAGAGGTCTTTTGGTTAGAACGTGAGATAAAAAATTATTTTCAGAGACTCACATAACCACCATCTTGAATTTTGAATTCAAATGAATGCCTTTATACTCCAAATTATGAGGGTTATTTATGAATTATTATGCCAAGAACGATAACACTATAATTGTCATATCACCAGAAAGAGCAATTAAAATCAGAAATTATAGTGATCACGATTTTAGTTATACCAGTGACTTTCCAATTGATTAATGTAATCGTTTCAATTAAGTCGAATACAAGTTAAATATTTCGCCTGGTCGTGGCTTAGGCGGCAGCATGCGGGCTTTCACCGCTGGGTCCGTGGTTCAAATCCCGGTCACTCGATGTGGGATTTGTGCTGGACAAAATGGAGGCAGACAGGTTTTTCTCCGGGTACTCCGGTTTTCCCTGTTAAAAATTTAATTCCAGCTACACTCTCCACTATCATTTTACTTCATCTGTCATTCATTTAATCATTGCCCCAGGGGAGTGCTACAGGCTTCGGCAGCCAGCACAGTTCATATCCTCGCCGCTAGATGGGGGCTTGATTCATTCCATTCCCTGACCCAAACGGTCGACTGGAAGCAGGCTGTGGATATTCATTTTTTTATTTTTTCATCGGAGAGAGACAGAAAGACCTTCAGACACGACCGATAGATAAATCCACACACTGGACAAACGTTGATCTTGTTAGTCTATATTTCATATTACTGTATGAACATAGGCTAAAAAGTACAATCCAGATACGAACACATTTAATTTTTACCGTGTGGCCTCCTGAGAGGCCGAGTGCAGGTCTTTCTAGTCGACGCCCGTGGGCGACCTGCGCGTCGGGATGAGAGATGGAATGGATGAAGATGAATGAAACTGGGCAAGGATGTGGAAGGAAGCAGCCGTGGCCTGTCAGAAGGTACCGTCCCAGCATTAGCCTGGTGTTGAAAATGGGTAAACCACGGAAAACCATTTCAAGGATGGCCGACGGTGGGGCTCGAACCCACGTGTCTACCGAGTCAGCAGAGAGCTTGGCCCCATGACCTAACGCTGCGCTTTAGCGAGCGTAGCCACTGTTGTCGGTACGAACACAGTTGATCTGTATTCTTACAACTGATTCACTGCATGGCCCAATGTTAACGTTCGCGCCGGCTGTACCCAAGGGTTGTAGGATCGAATCCTGGTGCAGTTTGGCATTTTAAAGTGCACAAATACGAGGGAGCCGTGCCAGTAGATTTTTTGGCACGTTAAAGATTTCCTTCGGGGAAGAATTCCTGTGAATCGGCGTTACTAAACGACGCAGTATTTAAAAGGGACGTAAGACCAATACCATTAATTACTTTTATAATGTTGTGCCCGATATAAGGAGCGCGATTGAATCTATCTAGCTGATCTTGCTTTCTTGCCCTCCCAAAATCTCTTCATCTACTTGCTATGGCTAATTATGCGTTCCCCACCCAGGTTCTGTTGGATGTAATGTTAGGGTGGTCTGATAAAAAATTATATCACTTGAGAACCAATATCATTATTATCCATAATGTAGAATTTTGAGCTTATGCCGTGTTTTATTTAATCAAACTCGACGCGTTTCGAAAGAAACCATGTCTTTCTTCATCAGGAATAACGGAAATACGACTAAATTGTTGCTAAGAGAAAGCAACAAAGAAACTAAAAAAGGTGCCCTAAGATGGACGCCAATTTATCCCCATGTTAGGGACAACAAAAGCAGCAGTGTATTACTTTCTGAGGGTTCTGATGATAGGTAGCCAGGACTCGCTGAGATTGTAGCCGGTGTCGCGGTTGAAATTATCTGGTTGTTTACGTATGTTAACCGCCTCCCTGATGATTCTGGGACGATATTGCTTTTAGTCGTATTTCCGTTTATTCCTGATGATGAAAGACATGGTTTCTTTCGAATCGTGCCGAGTTTGATTAAATAAAACACGGCAGAAGCCCAAGATTCTATAATATGGATAGTATCACGGGCCGTGAAAGTCTAAATGATATCATTATTATTATGCACAGATTCATAAATTCCTCATTTTACAATGCTGCAATGATTGAAAAGCCACCTCCGTGGTGTAGTTGTCAGCGTGCTTAGCTGCCCCCCTCCCCCCCCCCCCCCCTCTCAGAGGTCCGAGGTTCGATTCCCGTCTCTGTCACGAAATTTGAAAAGTGGGATGAGGACTGAACCGGGGTCTACTCAGTCTCCCACTTCGTCTCCCGGCAAATGCAGGGATGGTACCTAGCGTAAGGCCACGGCTGCCTCCTTACCTCTTCCTTGCCTATCCCTCCCAATCTTCCCATCCCTCATAAGGCCCCTGTTCCCTTTGCAGGCGAGGCCGCCTGGGCGAGGTGCTCGTCTCACCTCCCCAGTTGTATCCCCCGACCCAATGTTTCAAGCTCCATGACACTGCCCTGGAGGCGGTAATGGTGGGATCCCTCGCTGAGTCCGAGGGAAATGCTAACCCTGGAGGGAAAACCGACTTAAGAAACAAGTAGTTCCGTAAAGAACTATACAGCCTACTTTCATATATCCTACTTATGCTCATAGCCCCTATGAACATTAAAAAATTCAGTTTGATTGCTGTAATAGATTCGTAGATATTGAGAACCGTCTAAATATGTCCGATTGTCGCCATGTTGGATTGTTATATGTATCGGCCATAGAGTCATGTACCATTAAAGACAAATTATTGCGTAGGTTCATTATTCAAAAATTCACTTCGATCGCATGATTACGACACAAGAAATAAAAACTTAAATTTAAATTTCGCACAGTCGCCATCTTAAGGTAATGTAAACAATTGATCTAAATTAAATACCATTGCATTACAATGTGTATAAACATTTGCTGTACAGAGTTTCATTGCGTTTGTATCATTAAATCGCGAGAAAAGTATATTTAAAACTTTCAACTTCGCATGGCCGCCATGTTCGTTTTGTAGTTAACCGGTTTTTAGCCTATTTTCATTTTATGAAAAAAATAGGCTTATGAGATCACCTTTTGTCCGTGTGTGTGTGTGTGCGTGTGTGTGTGAGTGTCTGTGTGTGTGTGTGTGTGTGTGTGTGTGTGTGTGTGTGTGTGTGAGGAGTGTGTGTGTGTGTGTGTGTCCCTTATAAATTCTAAACGACAGGAGCGATTACAATGAAACTCGGTAAGATCATAGCACTATTTTGGCCGACCCCGACCGTGCCCTTCAAATGTTATTGTGTCTCACCAATCCAACATGGCGGCTGTGCGAAATATTTCACCAGCATTCAGTATCTCCGAAACTATTACCGATATCGCCCTGAAATTGTGTACGGTGATAACGGGCACTACTAGAAGTTCACCTATGAGACTTTCAAAAACCTGGTGACTATAAAACCAATATGGCGGCCAAGCGAAGATGAGACTTTTAAATAGACTTATCTCGCGATTTAACTAGCCAAACGTAATGAAACTTGGAACAACGAATGTTTATACAAATTGTAATGCACTGGAGTCTAATTTAGTTCAATTGTTTACATAACCTCAAAATGGCGGCTATGCGAAATATTTCACAGACATTCTATATCTCCGAAACTATTACAGATATCATCCTGAAATTTTGTACGGTAATAAAGGGTAATGATACAAGTTTATCTATGTAACTTTCATAAACCTGTAAAGTACAAAACGAACATGGCGGCCAAGCGAAGTTGAAACATTGTGATAGACTTTTCTCGTGATTTAACTCTCTGAGCTCAGTGAAATGTGGTACAGTAAATGATTTTACATATTGTAATGCACTGGTATCTAATTTAGTTCAATTTTTACATAACCTCAAGATGGCGGCTGTGCAAAATTTCAAAATTAAGTGTTTATTTCTTGTGTCGTATTCATGCGATCGAAGTGAAAGTTTGAATAATGAACCAAAGCAATAATTTTCCTTGAATGGTACATAACTCTATGGCCTATACATATAATAATCCAAAATGGCGAGCATCCGACATATTTAGACGGATCTCAATATCTATGAATCTTTTACAGCAATCAAATTTTTTATGTTCATAGAGGCTATGAACATATGTTCACCTATAGGACTTTCAGTAACCTGGTGAGCACAAATCCAATATGGCGGCGACGCGAAGTATAAATATTTAAATGGACGTTTCTCGCGAATTAACTATCCGACTGCAGTGAAACTTTGGACGTTAAATGCTTATACAAATGTTAATCCACTGGCATCTAATTTATTTCAATTGTTTGCATAATCACAAGATGGCAGCTGTGCGAAATTTTAAAATCTCGTTTTTACTTCTTGTGTTCTAATCATGAGATTGAAGTTTGAATACTACACCTACACCATAATCTTCATGTAATAGTACAAACATAATAATCCAACCTGGCGACCATCTGAAATATTTAGACGGTTCTCAATATCTACGAATCTATCACAACCTTCAAACTGAAATGTTGTATGTTGATAGAGGCAATTAACATGAGTAGGATATATGAAAATAGGCTGTATATTTCTTCACGGAACTACTTGTTTAAATTCTCATAGATGAACTTCCGGTAGTGCCCTATATCTCTGTACAAAATTTCAGGGTGATACCGGTAAGAGTTTCCGAGATATGGAATGCCGGTGAAATATTTCGCACAGCCACCATCTTAAGGTTATGTAAACAATTGAACGAAGTTAGATGTCGGTACATTACAATGTGTGTAAACATTTACTGTACCAAGTCTCATTGCGTTTGGTTGGTTAAATTGCGAGAAACGTCTATTTAAATGTCGCAAATTCGCTTGGCCGCCATGTTGGTTTTGTAGTTACCAGTTTTTCAAACGTCACATAGGTGAACTTCTAGTAGTTCCCTTTATTACCGTACAATATTCCAGGGTGATATCAGTAATAATTTCGGACATATCAAATGCTGGTGAAATATTTCGCACAGCCGCCATGTTGGATTGGTGAGTCGTAACAAAATTTGAAGGGCACGTTCGGGGTCGTCCGGAATAGTGCTACGAACTTACCGAGTTTCATTGAAATAGCTCCAGCCGTTTATAAGTTATTAGGGGGACACACACACACACACACACGGACAAACGGTGATCTGATAAGCCTTTTTTTTTTTTTTTTTCAAAATTGAAAATAAGCTAAAAAACACAAATGACTGAAAATACGGACTAATGTTAAGCACTTTCCGAGTTCATTCTTCATTTAGGAGTCGTCGCACTGTAAGTCAAGTGTTCAAGATCACCGACTTTTGGATCTGCCCCAGCTTGTGCGCCATTCCGAGAGCCTGTAGTTAGTCCACCAGTCTTGCAGGTACAATTCCAGTTGCTGACAGATTGACAGGTCGGATGTACACCTGCTTTAGCTTCCACATTTGTTTTACTTCAATGGTCAGTTCGGTGTATTTGTTGACCTTTGGGCATGGGTTGTTTGAAGGTTGTGGTTGAGTGGTACGGATATATCGATTATCACAGCTTCTGTCTTCTGCCAGGATTCGATCCTGCAACCTTGGGAACAGCTGGCGAGAACGTTACCACTGCGCCATGCAGTCAGTCAGTTGAAAGAAAATAGATCAACTGTATTCGTATCTGGATTATTATTTATTATTATTATTATTACTATTATTATTATTATTATTATTATTATTATTATTAGTCTATTCTTCTTCTTGTTGTTCCGTATAGGCCAACTATGGACCACGATATTCAACTATTTTGCTTGGGGTGGGTCTTGATGTTTGCCCAGTAGTCACGCATCCTCTGGCTGTGTTGTTTTTTCTCTCCTTTGTCCAGAGGGCACCTCTCTTCTTCCTTTGGGCTTTTTCCTGGAACTTTATTTGCTTTAATTTACTCCTGAGAGACCTTCGATCTTTTATGTCCTTTTCCGTAACTCCCAGTTCCAGCAGATCTTTGTCCACTTCTATCAGCCATGGTGACTTGGTCTTCCTTCTTTGCCAGTATAAGAGTAGCTGGTAGGTCAACCTGGTTGGATGCATCCTGGAGGCGTGTCCATAAAATGCTAGACGTCTCTTCCTGACCACGTCTGTATATCTTTCAGGATATCTATAGAGCTCCTGGTTGCGCCGTCTTATGTATTTACTCACTTCCTTGATTGGTCCCAATATCTTCCTCATTATCTTCCTCTCTTGGATCTCTAGTTTGTCCGTGAGTGCTTTCCTCTTAGTCTATTATTATTATTATAGTTTATAGTTTGACAACATTATCACGGCAAATACCGGCTACATTTTCTGTTACAGCCTGGTTCGGCCTTAGCAAGGAACCATCTGTATTGAGATAATTACGATAACACTGTTCAGAGACTTCACATCCATGTCGTGCCCGCAGTCTTCACGAGTCTCCTTCATTTGTAGAATGAGCTAAATTCCCATCTGGATCATCGAGCTTCACTGAGTATTCGGCCAGGGCATTGTCACCAAGGAACTTCCTAACAATATGGCATGTGTTTAACAGAACTGCCTTCTGAAGTTCAATATATATCTGCGGGTGCAGATTCAATATTGATAAACTACTGTGGAGAGTTTTCGGTATAACACCAGTACAAGATACAATTATTGGGATGGTAGTCACCGAATCAAGTTTCCACATCTGCTTTATCCCAATTGCCAGCTCTGTGTACTTAGATATTTTAGTAGCAGCTGTTGTTTGGATGTTTTGAGTGTTGGGACATGCGATATCTATCAGTAATGCCTCTTTGTGTTCTTTATTGATGACAATGATATCTGGCCGGTTGTTACTGACTGCGACATCTGTCACAACTCCTCTGTCCCAATAGAGCTTGTGTGTGGCATTTTCGAGTACTGCAGATGGTGTGTATTTCCAATAGGGGACGGAGCTTTGAAGAAGTTTGTACTTCAAGGCCAGTTTCTGGTGGATAATGTTGGCAACTTGATCGTGTCGATGTTTGTAGTCAGTGTTGGCAAGGTGGGAACAACCTGATATAACGTGTTGAATGGTCTCACTACATTTGCCACAGCGGCGACACTTCTCACTCTCTGTTGTTGGATCTTTAATGATAAATTTCCGATAGCTTCGAGTAGCAACAACTTGGTCTTGGATAGCTACAGCAAATCCCTCTGTTTCCGGAAAGAGGACCGAGTGGGTCAGCCATGCGTGCGACGCTAACTTGTCGATGTGAGGCTGGTCCAACTCATGTGGAAACTTCCCATGAAGCGCCTTCTGTTTCCAATTCCCGATCTTGTATTCAGTAGTTTTCATTTCTTTTACTGGTAGATCTAAAGATGACAGATGGAGCAGTGTGTAATTATCATCAGCTGAAGGTACAGTGTGATGGAGAGGGGATGTTTCTCCTTTGTTGTGGAAAAATGCACGCAGAGTTGTCACTTGTTTTGTATGAAGGTTCATGATGTCTATCAGTCCTCTACCACCTTCAGACCGAGGTAGAGTCAGGCGCTATGTTGCTGATTTCGGATTGTGCATACGATGGCGTGATAAAAGCACCGATGATTTTCGTTGCAGATCGTGCAGTTCAGTTTGAGTCCACCTGATTATACCAAATGAGTATGTAACTACGGGCATTGCAAATGTGTTAACTGCCTTAATTATTTGTTTAGCGCTAAGTTTTGAAGAGAGAACACTGCGAAGTCGTGAAGTATACTGCTCAGTTATGTTCTTCTTGATATCACCATGTCTGAGACGGGTACTCTGGGCGAACCCAAGATATTTGTACAATGCGCCTTCCTCCAACGGCTGAATACTTCTCTGTCCCTCTCCAACTGGTATTCCTTGTGCAGAGTGCGAGCCTCTATTAACAGTCTGTGTTCTGCACTTATCAAAACCAAACTGCATATGGATATCTGAAGAAAAGATCTGAGTGATAGAGATGAGATATTGTAGGTGCACTTTAGTTGATGCATACAGTTTAATGTCATCCATGTAAAGAAGATGGTTCATCTTGTACGCTTCACCATGATTACCCTTAATACTAAATCCGTAGTTACTACTGTTCAAGATTTGCGAGAGAGGATTTATTGCCAGACAAAACCAGAGTGGGCTTAGCGAGTCTCCTTGGAAAATTCCTCGGCGAATCGGTATTAATGAAGATGTTAAACGAGTGCCACCTACTGTAAGTTGGAGGGCAGTGCTCCATGAAACCATTGCGCACTTAAGAAAGTTCACTATAATAGGGTTGACCTTGTAAATCTCCAAGCTCTGTATAAGCCATTTATGAGGCACGGAATCGAAAGCTTTTTGGTAATCAATAAAGCAGGCATAAATATTTCGTGATCTACGACAAGCCTGTTCTGATGGCACGGCATCAATAGTGAGCTGTTCCTTACATCCTTGAGAATTCCTTCTGCAACCCTTTTGCTCCTCTGCGAGAATGGCGTTTTCCTCACAATGCGCACGAATTCGATTTGCAATAATGGATGTAATGATCTTATAAAAGTTTGGCAAGCAGGTGATGGGGCGATATTTATATGGGTTTGTGATTTTAGAGTCCTTTGGCTTGAGATAGGTTAACCCTCTGGCTAGGAGAACTGGAAATGCTGCTGGATTTTCCAGAAAACATTGTATGTGAATAGCCAGTAAACGGTGGGTACATGTGAGCCTTTTATAGTAGTAATTATGGATTCGGTCAATTCCAGGTGCTTTCCAATTCTGTAGGCTGCTGATGACCTGGCGTAGTTCCTCAACATCAACGTCTGTATGTGCCATTTGATTTATTCGTTTGGTAGCATTCTCTATTTCCCTAAACCACGGAGCTTCATTGTTGTGTTCTTCCGGCCTAGACCATATTGATGACCAGTAGTCGGTAACACTCTCCGCACTGGGTCCTTCTGGAGAATCATTCAGAACTTGAGGTGTCGTTTTCAGGTCTTCATAGAACTTTCTCTCATTTCTCTTGAAGTCATTGTTCTGCTTCTTCCGTTCGGTAGTGTTCTGGTATCTCTTAAGAAGCTTAGGAGGGCTGCAAGTTTTTGTTTATAAGTATCAAGTACTTCTGTTATCACTGCGTCCTCGGGGACCTGAAATTCTTCTAGTGAGGAGTTCATCATGAGCCTTCGTATGCGGTTGTTCAGACGTCTACTTCTCACTCCATTCGTATAGTGTTGCAGTCTGTTCACTTTCTGGCGTAGTTGTTCAATGCGTTGTTTCAAACGTTTTGCCCATGGTGGATCGCTGGGTTTCCTTGCAGTAGACTGTTGGTTTGGAGGGCGTGGCCTACCCCCATTAATTCGTACTGCAGCTAGTGCTGCACAATAGATAGCAGTATGAAACTCCATGAAAGATTGATGCTCTTCTAAATAGTTGGGAAGTACGGTTTCGTTCAGTTCTTTCAACACCATGGCGAACTTGCGGGAAGACTGCTGCCTCGGAAGTATTGGACGTTGGGTAGGGTCAGTACCTGTATATTCAAGCAGAGCTGAATTAAATTCGTCTTGGATCTTGGAATGATGGCTTGTTTCCCCATTCTGAAGTTCATTTACGTGAGTCGATTCATTCATGGAGACCTCATTGTCAGTATTTATTTGGTTAGTTTCACCACTTGCAACTGAGGGATATAGTTCATGAGATATCTCCTGTCTGATTCGATCCAGAACAGGGTCGGGAACTAAATTATTATTTACAATTGCTCTTCTTTGATCCGCGACTCGTTGCTCAGTGATGCTAAACAGAGGATACTGCTGCTTGAAAGCCGCATGCAGTGCATGGCGGTAGTTTGTTATATCTGTTTCAAGACGAGTTATTCGATAATATGCCCGCATGATATAATCATTCATATGAGTTCCCCATTTCATGCGTTTTCTGAGCTTACCTGCGAGAGTGGTTATATTTATTACAAAGGCACTGCCGTCAGGTGCGGTGCGAGACTCGAGATTATGTGTACCGCCAATATCGCCTTGAGCTGCTGGAGCTTCTTCGGGTCTACTGGTGGGTGGGCAGCAGCTTGTCATCCCACTGCCAGCGGTTTGCGTATTGTCACCTCTAGCGGTGGTTCTAGAGGTAACCTGCCGTATCACAGGCAGTGACATTTCTTAAAGCAAATTACTATTATTGCCTTTCCTGTGTGCTTTTTATACCTTCAGCCAGGTATTGCCTGGGTATTGCCTTTGATACCTATGGCAAGGTTTACAACACTCCTGTGAATGCTAGAGTGTTATTTTGACTGATCGACGCAGATTCTTTGTAAATATGTGATCCAACTGATGTCATTTAACTCAATCCTAACCCCTGTCTCTAACGAAATAAACGACATTGCACAATTAATATCTGTTATAGGGGGCCAATTGGACTAATTGAGTAAACGGAGTAATAAACACACAATACAGGGCATAGTTTAAACTATTTTAAACGGAATATTTGTGGTAATGTTAACCTAACCTGTACCAGCAATTCCTATTGAAAATGAAAATCCACAGCCTGCTTCCAGTCTCCTACCGGGTCAGGAATGGAATGAATGAAACCCCCATCTAGCGGCGAGGATATGAACTGTGCCGACTGCCGAGACCTGACGCACTCCTCTGGGGCAATGATTAAATGAATGACAGATGAAATGAAATGATAGTGGAGAGTGTTGCTGGAATGAAATTTTGACAGGGAAAACCGGAGTACCCGGAGAAAAACCTGTCTGCTTCCGTTCTGTCCAGCACAGATCTCACATGGAGTGACCGGGATTTGAATCACGGACCCAGCGGTGAGAGGCCGGCGTGCTGCCGCCTAAGCCACGGAGGCTTCCCCAGCAATTCCTATTATTATTATTATTATTATTATTATTATTATTATTATTATTATTACCGACAGTAGTGGCTACGCTGGCTAAAGCGCAGCATTAGGTCATGGGGCCAAGCTCTCTGCTGACTCGGTAGACGCGTGGGTTCGAGCCCCACCGTCGGCCGTCCTTGAAATGGTTTTCCGTGGTTTCCCATTTTCAACCCCAGGCAAATGCTGGGACGGTACCTCCTGACAGGCCACGGCCGCTTCCTTCCACATCCTTGCCCAGTTTCATTCACCATCATTCATTTCATCTCTCATTAACTCCTCTCATGAGGTTGGTGTCAGGAAGGGCATCTGGCCGTAAAAATCATCGCCACAAAGACTTCCATCGCATCTCATCCCCGACCCCGTTGGAAAAAAACGGGAATAATAAGGGGTAGACATACAATTATTATTATTATTATTTTCTTATGGCTAGGGGGGCACAACTTGTGTCCATACTTTTCTAACTTTATTTATTTACTTTACTTCACTATAAAATACTGTACTGTAAAACATGTGGCTGTGTATAAATTTGTATTTTTAGCCTACTTTTCACATTTTGCAAAAATGAGGAAAAAGTAGACTTATGAGATCGGGCAAATGTGTGTCTGTCTGTCTGTCTGTCTGTCTGTCTGTCTGTCCTTCTGTCTGTATGTCTGTCTGTCTGGCTGTGTGTGTGTCCCCCCCTATCAACTCATAAACGGCTGCAGCAATC
Organism: Meconema thalassinum; assembly: GCA_946902985.2. Classification (NCBI taxonomy): domain Eukaryota; kingdom Metazoa; phylum Arthropoda; class Insecta; order Orthoptera; family Tettigoniidae; genus Meconema; species Meconema thalassinum. The sequence continues at coordinate 163,430,887 of OX336393.1, read as the reverse complement.
GAAACAAAATTTGGTAGGAGTAAAGATCTATACCTGAATATGGCCATATCTGCTGATTTTTATTAATCCCAATACCCATATATCAGAAAGTATACAAGCCGACAGTTTTAAGCTATCCACACGTATAGTACCTGACATTCTATATTAATTTGGAGTAACTTATATACGTCAGTGCTATCAACATGATTCTAAGCTGCTGATAGGTCCAATTTTAAAATGCATGTAACTTCTCTACTAACTAATGGATTTCATTCAAAATTGACACAACAATATTACGTGCGCTGTTAGATCCAACGTTTAACTGCATGTAAAGTCCATGCTATCCATTGGACTTCAACCAAATTTTGAATTCTGTACCTTAAGAGATGGAACTAAGAATATATTCAGTCACCAGGGCTGCCAACTGTAGTTCTCTATTAGGCTACATTATACCAGGTATACAGTATTTCGAACTTATTAGAAATTTCGATATTAGCAACTTAATTTCGTCATTATTCTAGATAGATCCATAAAGATTAATTAATCATTGGCATGCATCTTAAATTTCAAGAAAAGTAGGCTCTTTAGTTCGTCATGGAACTTCTTGTTTTATATCATCAGTAAATTAAGGTATTTTTGATCTATTTACTTGTATACTTTGTTGTTAATTCATTGTAGGGGCTAGGGACACGTTGATAATCAGCCCCATGTCCTCGGTGGTGTGTTTAATTTGTCTAATAACCTGTGTTTTTGTGGCGATTGAGGTATTGTGTGAACAGCTGTAATTGTTAGGATCAAAATGGGGTAGATGCCCCGGGAGTTGCTATAAGGTCCTATCCCGACATATGCCTAAAAGGAGTGTGAGAAAACCTGAGAGAAAGCACTCTCAGGACAGCCGCTTTCGGTGCCAGACTTCGAATCTCCAATCTCTGAGATTGCTGCAGCTGCCCATCGTAGTCGTGGAGCACGATTTAACGCCCACCGCTACTCTGCGGGGTTTAATCTGTTTATAATAAATCATATAGTAATATTCTACATGCAACTAAAAGCCCACCCGAGAACAACGTAGAAAGTAGCATAGTCAACAAAGCAGTTACTACGGTGTGTGCAGATACTGTCAGAATCAAGTTGCCTCAAGGAACTCGAGACGGGCTGAGACATCAAAGGCGACAAGACTTGGTTCTTGTTTCATGTAATTAATCAGTGCGCTGAATGAGGTAAACAAAGCAGAGACAAGCTGTGAAATATTTAAATCAACTTGTTTCTGAACAGCAGCTTAACTTGAGGATAGGAGTGGTTCATCCGTAGCGTTCTCTAGCTCAATGAAGCTTCGCAAAGAAATTATAAATGCCAATGAAATGGATAAAACATAACTACAAAAGTATAATAGTCATACAATGTGATTAATTAAGTGCAGTTCTTCCATTTTTAGCCTATTTTCAATTTTGAAAAAATATGCTTATGAGATCACCTTTTGTCCGTGTGTCTGTGTGTGTGTGCGTGCGTGTGTGTGTGTGTGTGTGTGTGTGAAAGAGGTGTGTGTGTGTGCCCCCCCTAATAACTTCTAAACGGCTGGAGCTATTTCAATGAAACTCGGTAAGTCTATAGCACTATTTCGGACGACCCTGACCGTGCCCTTCAAATTTTGTTACGACTCACCAATCCAACATGGTGGCTATGCGAAATATTTCACCAGCATTCTATATCTCCGAAACTATTCCCGATATCACCCTGAATTTTTTACGGTGATAAAGGGAAGTACAAGAAGTTCACCTATGTGACTTTTGAAAAACTGGTAACTACAAAACCAACATGGCGACCACGCGAATTCGCGACTTTTAAATAGACGTTTCTCGCGATTTAACCAACCAAACGCAATAAAACATGGTACAGTATATGTTTATACACATTGTAATGCACCGACATCTAACTTCGTTCAATTGTTTACATAACCACAAGATGGCGGACGTGCGAAATATTTCACCGGCATTCTATATCTCTGAAACTATTAGCGGTATCACCCTGAAATTTTGTACGGAGATAACGGGCAATACTGAAAGTTCATCTATAAGACTTTCAAAACCGGTTAATTACAAAACGAACATGGCGGCCAAGCGAAGTTGAAAATTTAAAATAGTATTTTCTCGCGATTTAATGTTCCAAACGCAATGAAATCTGGTACAGGAAATGTTTATACACATTGTAATGCACTGGTATCTAATTTTGTTCAATTTTTACATAACCTCAAGATGGTGGCTGTGCGAATTTTAAAATTAAGTTTTTATTTCTTGTGTCGTAATCATGCGATCGAAGTGAAAGTTTGAATAATGAACCTACGCAATAATTTTCCTTTTATGGTACATGACTCGATGGCCTATACATTTAACAGTCCAACATGGCGACCATCCGAAATATTTAGACGGCTCTGAATATCTACGAATCAATTATAGCAATCAAACTGAATTTTTTAATGTTCATTGGGGCTATGAACTTAAGTTCTGCTATACGACTTTAAATAACCTGGTGATCACAAATCCAACATGGCGGCGACGTGAAGTATAAATATTCACATGAACATTTCTCGCAATTTAACCATCCGAGTGCAGTGAAACTTGGTACAGTAAATCCTTATATGAATGTTAATCCAGTTGCATCTAATTTATTCCAATTGTTTCAATAACGACAAGATGGCAGCTGTGCGAATTTTTAAAATCACCTTGTTACTTCTTGTGTCCTAATCATGCGATTGAAATTTAAATGCTATACGTAGACTACACAATAATCTTCATGTAACAGTACATAACTCTAGGACCTACATATATAAAATCCAACATAGCGACCATTTAGTCGGTTCTCAATATCTACGAATCTATTACAGCAATCAAACTGAAATTGTGTATGTTGATAGTGGCAGTTAACATAAGTAGGATATATGAAAATAAGCTGTATAGTTCCTCACGGAACTACTTGTTTCTGTTAAAATTGCTTGTAGATTCTGCAGCATTTTTCTTCTTCTTCTTCTTCTTCTTCTTCTTCATTCTTCTGGTGTCTTCTCCGAACGGAGGTTGATACTGCTGCATGAAAGGCCTCTTTTAGTGTGCAACAATGCTATATTCGGCTATCCTTCAGCCACGAGTAGCATTTCACCTTCTGCAATTCGTCTGCTGGCTTACTTTCAGAAGTGCCCAAGTGCTCACACCATCTCTGTTGGTAAAAGTTTGTCTGGATAAAGTATCTAATACCAACTACAGACTAATGTGGCAATTGCTGTCAATAATAAATAAAATCAATACTAATTTTACGGTCACTATTGAATATTTCCGTAACGCTGAAACTGTTCAGCGTAACTGTACCAACATTGAAACACCGATATAACATGAAAATAAAAGTAATTTATAAATATTATAGTGACGTCAACCAACAGTAAGTTCAATTCCAACCTCGGCCAGCCTAGAGGTGTTTTTTTTTTGTTGTTTCCCATTTCTACTCCAACCAAATTCATGGTTCGTAACTTAGGGCCTCGCCTCAATATCAAAGCGAATATACAGATACCAAAAAAACACACACAAATTACATTCGGTCAAGGATTTGCAACAAGCTAGTGGCTGCACAAGTTTACTGTACTTTTGTACGCTTCGTGGCGGTGTTCTAGTTATTATTGGTCCCACCCCGGAGGCCAGGATTCTATTCCCCGCTCTGGAAAGAAATTGAATTCTGGTTCAGCGCTGTTCCGCACCTTAAAACAACAATCATCTTCATCGTTATCGTCGAGGTACTGGTTTGGTATCGTTGACATGCAAGTCATCCAAATAGTGTCAGTTTCGAAGACTTGGACCAAATCAATGAGCCACATAGGACTCTGTACTCTGGTGTCTATTCCAAACATCTGCCCCAGACCCCTTTGGTGGTTACATGCATTATTATTATTATTATTATTATTATTATTGTTATTGTTTCATGCAGTACATATAACACATTGCTGGTACAACACAACATAACTATACGGGCTTCAGGGAACCAAAGTATAGTTATTGAAACAGCCACTTGTAAGCTGGAAAGTCGATACCCATGACGTTCCGGACGATTCGGGTTGTTGAGAGAATTACTGCCTTCTGCATTATTTTGTACATTTGACTTTCCAGAACTAGTTATTTAAGACATTATTATTATTATTATTATTATTATTAATATTATTATTATTATTATTCCCATTCAATGAGCGCGTTTGAACTTGTTAGTTGACCTGATGGTTTTCGCGTTCTTATCCTCCCAAAATCTCTTCATGAAAGGACTGTATTGTATCTTTCGTCCACTGCCTATCAGTTTTCTTTTTGGGTTTCTCCAAGACTTTTACTTGGTTATTATTATTATTATTATTATTATTATTATTATTATTATTATTATTATTATTATTATTATTATTATTACTTCATTCTCAGAACATTATCTGGAAATATATGGCAATTATACAGGTTATAAGGAATCAAAGTACAACCTGTGACAATAAAGTTCGGTGAATAGTCCAGTATTATCAACATAGATGAACAATGCACGACAGTGACCCTACTGTCCTTCGAAATAGTCCCCTCACGTAACTATGTAATGCTGAGATCGGCGATACATGTCCTGGAAACTTTGCAAGAAGGTATCCTTTGGGATGGTGTTCAAAAGGCTCGTCACGTTGCGTTCGGTGAATAGTCAGTACGGTCGACCTGGCAACACTGGCGACACACAGCGCAACGTGTAAGACCTGTTAGACACAGTGCGTGTTTAGAAGGATGAATTTATGCAAACTACCTTGCACACCTGTTTGGCGGGTTGCAGTGAGAAGGATGAATTTATGCAACTTACCATGCACATCTGTTTGGCGGGTGGCAGATTGAAAGGTGAATGTTATGTGGAATGGAATGGCTTATCTGAAAACCATTGTCATGGGCGACGAGACCAGGTGTCTGAGGTACGACCCCGAAGTCAAGCGTCAAAGTATGGAGTGGCGGAGTCCAGGCCCAGGGTCAACGAAAAGCCCTCAAGGGCCAGAGGTTTTCAAAATTTCGGACATCCAACGTAATGTGACGACCCAACTGAAGGCTATCCCTAAAGAGTGTCTAGGACTTCTACAGACATTATCAGGAGTGCATAACCATCCACGAGGATTACTTCGAAGGACAGTTACTGCTCTTTCAGGTAAGCCAACACTCCGTTCGTAATATAGACCCATTCACTGAACTTTCAGGTCACGTGACGAGCCTTTTGAACACCATTCCAAAGGACGCCTTCTTGCAAAGTTTCCAGGACACGTATCGCTGATCTCAGCAATGCATAGTTACGGGAGGGGACCATTTCGAAGGACAATAGGGTCACTGTCGTGCATTGTACATCTATGTTGATAGTATAGGACTATTCACCGAACTTTATTGTCACAGGTTGTATAATCACCACCATTAAAAAATTGGTATGATCTTCACCTTTCAAAACCGCCATATTTTCCTGATAAGGCTCACGAGGTATTTATATTTAGAGATCTCATCGTCGTGCTTTGCCTTTACGTTATTGGTATTGGGGTCCGCTACATCAACCAGGATGGTTTATGGCTTCCTTGGCCTTCTTATTGATGACTTCAATATCTGGCCTGTTATGGCAGACTGTCTGTTCGGTCAGTAAAGTATGATCCCAATAGAGACGATAGGCTTCATTTTACGTGATGCACTCTAGTAGGTACTGATCGTATGGAATTATATTATTATTATTATTGTATTATTATTAATAATAATAATAATAATAATATTTACAGTACCTGGCTAGATATCCTCTTCCTGCTCTGCATTTATCTACCGTCTGATATCCTAAATCTTTCCCATTTCATATTAGTTTCTTGATGTTTCTCACAGACTTATGAAACTGTACCTGCCTGTTTGCTGACTTATTTCTGTTTGTAAGAGAACGCAATTGCAATTGTCAATGGATTTCAGTGGATCTGGAGCCTTGGCAACGAAGAAATTGTATCACACTGCGTACTTCCACGCGTCCACCTTTGTCTGCGATTCCAGTAGTGCGACCATTTTTACAGTACGCCCTAGAGACACACACACACAGGATAGTGGCGCCACGATATGGGGTAGATGCAATGTACTCCACGCCTATAACACGCCCACCACACACGGAACAACTATGCATTCAAACACGAGAGTTACATCGCATCTTACCTTTTTCTTCAAACAAATCAAAAAAAGAAAATTCTGTTTTTCAGCCAGTCAACACGATTGCACCCTATTGTATTGGGTATAATGCCCTAATCCTGAAACAAATTACATGAGATTAATAAATTCACTTGGATAACCAGTTTCGATCGTCAAGTGATCTTCATCAAATCTATTACAATCACTCTATTGAATCTATGTCTACATACATTTGGCTTAAATTATTTACAATATGTACACTTGTTTAGTCTTGTTGACTGTGGACAGTGTTAGTGATATATAAGGTGCGTTCAAAATGTAACGAGCCGGAGGCATAATACAGAAACCAGTACCTGTATGTTAGAAGTATTGGCCTTGGCTGTTGAGGCACTTGTCCCAATGTGACACGAGGCGGTGAATGGCTGTCTCAAAAAATTCCCGGGCTGCGATGTGAATCAGTTCCGCACGTACAGCTGGACGTCGGCGTCCGGGGTAAATCGTTGGCCCCGCAGAACTCTTTTCAGGGGACCAAACATGGCGTAATCACAGGGAGAGAGGTCTGGACTGTATGGAGGGTGGCCGAGAACCTCCCATTTGAATTTCTGCAGGAGTGCCGCGACTGTGTTGGCCGTATGAGGTCGTGCATTGTCATGGTGTGACCACGGCTATGGCGTTCACTGTCACTCGGCGGTCCTGGGTAATGGATGCATCAACCAGGTGGACGTTGTCATCGATAAAGCAGGGGGGTGCCCCAGACCGGGCATCATCGGCTAATGACACCCGTCATTCCCTGAAGCGCTTGTGCCACGCATTGACCCTTGCAAGGGACATGCAGTGTTCGCCGTACACTTGTGACATTCGGCGATGAATGTCCCTTCCCCCTACTCCTTCCACTGTCAGAAACCGAAAAACACCTCTTTGCTCTTCTGTGGACGCCTCCTTGTCACCGTTTGCAATGCGACTGGCAGCGTTGGACGATTGATGCATGCTACTGCTCGCTTTGTATCGTCACGTAACGTGCACGCGTGCCCTCTAGCGACGGGCTGTGACCTACAACGCTCTGGTCGGAACCACACCTCGTTACACACGCCACGATTAGCCGATGTCGTCACCGGTTTGCGCATTCCAGCCTCCGGCTCGTTACTTTTTGAACGCACCTTATAGATTGAATATCCTGGTAAGAGATCTGATGATGATCGCTTGACGATGGATGCTAGTCATCCAAGTAGTGGCTACGCTCGCCGAAGCGCAGCGTTAGTTCATGGTTCCAAGCTCTCTGCTAACATTGTAGACGCGTGGGTTCAAGCCCAACCGTCGGCCGTCCTTGAAATGGTTTTCCGTGGTTTCCCATTTTCAACACCAGGAAATGCTGGGACGGTACCTTCTGACTAGCCACGGCAGCTTCCTTCCACATCCTTGCCCTGTTTCATTCACCTTCATCCATGCCATCTCTGATCCTGGCTCGCAGGTCACCCACGTGCGTCGACCAGAAAGGCCTGCACTCGGCCTCTCAGGAGGTCACACGACGAACGAAATCCAACTGAATGTATTAATCGCATGTGTCTTTTTCAGGTTTAGGCCATAACACCCAATAGAATTGGGTACAATCGTGTTGCCTGACTGAAAAACATAAATTTAGTTTACTGACGCAATAATGAAAAATGGATTCGCACACGACAATAAAGCTACTAAACTACCACACATGTTAACCCGTGCTATTATTGGGGAAGATCCATGTGAACTTGGGGACAAATTACCATCACATATAATTCTCCTCTGATCCCACTGTTTGTTCGGTTCCTTAGTAAAGGGCTGCGACAAATTGGTCATGTAGTCCCGTGTACTTTGGGTGTGTGTAGAATCTGTCTGATAAGCAGTGGTAATTGTGATGGCTGTTTGTGTGTGTGTTATCTGTAACTCAGGTAAGGACTGCAGACGATCAATTTCAAGTAGTTCCTACTTTTGCTACCAAATGTTACCATCAACGACACCTAGCCATGAACTTGGATACTAGATGCCACCAAAACCAGCACCTGGCGTTAGTCATATCTTAACTACAAAGTTTGCTTCACACAGTTGTAGTTAGTGGAAAGTTCTTTTGCATGCCATAAATCTATGACATGGGCCCGTCGTCGGCTTTAATTCCCCTCCGAAGGAAGGCATACTGAGGGATTTAGACGCTCTTAAAGAAACCGACAACCTCGACCGGGTTTGAACCCTCGATAGTGAGCATACAAGCCCAGCATGCTACCAACTACGCCACCGAAGCCGCTATCATACTGTTCAATTATGAATCTATCGTTAGGCTGTCTTGTAAGACGCAGTTCTGTTAGCAATGGCTTGGTTTATTCACTACCAATATCACTGCGCACATATCAATTATTTCAGAATTAGAAATACATGCAATTTTCTTAATACGCATACCTTTTTGTAATCAAACTACCGCCATAATCTGAACTGGAGTAAACGATGACTTTATTGGATGGTTCACATAAATTACTCGGGTTGCCGTTAATATGCAGTATTGCTGTTAATCATTGGTAATTGTCTCACGATATCTGAAACTAAGTTAACAGCCAATTAGTGTAATTAGTGATTGCAGCCAAAGACATACACTGCCAAATATGTTTGCACGCTAATTGGAACATTCCACTCCATTATAGACATTGTACTCTAGCCTATACTAACGGGGGAGATGGATCAATCTGATATTCAGGGTCATTCATCCAGGTTTTTACATCCAAATAACTTCTAATCCGTTGAAGGTATGTTTTGGTTTCAGTTTCCCGAATGGTATTAAGGAGGAAGATCCATGTGAACTGTGGGACGAATTACCATTAATGTATTTGTCAATTACCTGGAATAGTAAGCAAGGAGATGTCAATGCCAACTTTGAATGTTTTGAAGGAAAGATGCTCTTTTCTTTCGCTTGCAGAATAGTTCATATTATTACAAGGCCAGGCATATTCTTCTTCATCTTCTTCTTCTTCTTCTTCTTCTTCTTCTTCTTCTTCTTCTTCTTCTTCGCGAATGGATCGCTTAGGACCACGCGAAATCAACACTTTCTAGCCTTCCTGTTGGCCCAGTATTCCTTCATCCGCAACGAGTGGGTCTGTTTCCGCTGCTCTGACCATTGATGTTGTGTAGTCTTCTTCTCTTCTTCCTCGAAACCCCGCGTCTGAGTGATTTTCCTGATTTCCTTCCGGTCATGTAAGTTTGGTGATCCTGATTCCTTTAAGTCTTTTTCTGTAAATTTATACCAATTCGGTCTAGTAGCCTTGTTGTTTAAGACAGTACGTAGTTTGTGTGTCAGTCTGTTCGAATCCATTCTTTCTATGTTCCCCATAAATTGGATTTTTAGCCTACTTTTCACATTTTGCAAAAATGAGGAAAAAGTAGACTTATGAGATCGATCCGGGAAAATGTGTGTCTGTCTGTCTGTCTGTCTGTCTGTCTGTCTGGCCGTGTGTGTGTCTCCCCCTATCAACTCCTAAACGGCTACAGCAATCAAAACCAAATTTAGTATGAGTAAAGATGTGCACCAGAATATCTCACGTCCATATTTGAAAATGATGTCAGTGCTACCAACTGCTGAAAAGAACCACTAGAAATTTGAGCTCCATGTTGGATATCAAGCAAGGTATGCATGGGAGCTATTCCAAGATTGGCACACATGTAGATAATACTATTTCAGTTTAATTTCCAGGAGGCCAACCATGACAGTGTTGCCAAAATAATTTTAAGCCTTCTGATAGGTCCAATGTTTAAATGCATATACCTTCTACACTATCAATTGGCTTTCAACCAAATTTTGTATGTAATATCTGTACATAAACAGATATGACTGAGCGTATTCTTAAGAGCCACCAGGGCTGCCAACTGTTAATAATTGCTCTCTCTCTATTTTTTATGAAAATACCAATATATCAGAAAGTATGCAAGCCAACAGCTATAAACTATGCACACGTATATTCTGACATTTTAGATTAATTTGGAGTAACTTATATACGTCAGTTCTACCAACATGATTATAAGCCTGCTGATAGCACCAATATTTAAAAAAATGTAACTTCTATACTATCAGTTGGATTTCAACCAAATTTCGTATGTGCTATGCGTACCATAACAGATATGACTATAAGTATTGTTAAGAGCAATCATGGCTGCCAACTGTTAATAAATGCTGTCTATATTTTTTACCCTAATATCGATATATCAGAAAGTATGCAAGCCAACAGCTCTATACTTTGCACACGTATAGCACCTGACATTCTAGATTAATTTGGAGTAATTAATACAAGGCAGTGCTACCAACATGATTCTATGCCTGCTGATATGTCCAATTTTAAAATACATGTAACTTCTATACTAACAAATGGATTTCATCCAAATTTGGCACAACAAGACATCATAATATTTCAGATTATTTCTGATCAGCACACGCATGGTATTGTTGGCAACATGCTTTTACGCGTGCTGATAGATCCAGTGTCTAACTGCATGTAACATCCATTGGACTTCAACCAAATTTTGTATTCTGTACCTTAAGAGATGGAACTAAGAATATATTCAGTCACCAGGACTGCCAACTGAAGTGCTCTATTAGGCTACATTATATCAGGTATATTTTGAACTAATTAGATATTTCGATATTACCAACTTAATTTCGTAATTATTCTAGATAAGCTCATATACTGTAGAATAATCATTGGCATGAAAAGTAGGCTGTATAGTTCTTCACGGAACTTCTTGTTCGCATTTGCATTTTGCCTGTGATTTTGGATTCCTTTTTCTTTTTTTTTTTGTATTGGGCTTTAGATAATGTACACCATCTTTGGTTCAAGGATTTTTCTCATTATTTTACGTTCTTTCACTTCTATTTGGTGTTTTAGTGTTTTGTGTTGGTGATTGAGTGTCTCTGAACCATAGAGAGCTTCAGATTTGATTACAGTTGTATTGTGGCGAATTTTGTAGTTCCAGGAGAGACTCTTTTTATTATAAATATTTTTTGTTGATTAAGAAGCAGTTTCCATTTTCTGAAGCCTCGATTCAATTGATTTCCTTGCGTTACAGTTTGCTGTAATCCATTCACCTAAATATTTAAATTCGTTTACTCTAAAGATTTTGTTGTTGGCAATTTGAAGTTCATTTGATGCGATTTGAAGTCAGTCATAAATTTTGTGTTTTCAAACGAGATTTGTAATCCAATTTTCGCCACTTGTTCTTGTAGCAGTTCCATTTGTTTTTGCGCGTCCGGCATATTGTTTTTCAAAACACGGGAAATTATTTCTTACAATATAAATCATCTTCTTCTTCCTCTTCTTATCGGTCGTCCCTTTTTTATTTTGCCGACGACTTACAAACTTAGGTATATCACCATATAATAAATAATATGTCACCCAATAAACGTAATTTGTTCCTAGTTGTACCATGACGCATATTATTTGCTATGGACCAGGCCATGAACAAAATGTAGCCATGCTCATTAAATCGTGTACCACAACCACGAGGGCAGCTGCAGCAAGTCCGAAGATGGTAGGTTCAAATCACCAGCCCCGTGTAGTTGGGTGTGTGTTGAATCTGTCTTATAACCCCTCCAGGCGCTCACATCCAATGGGACGTGGATTGGCAACAACGGGACCCCCAGCTGAGTCTGGCATTGCTTCCACTTACTTGTGCCAGGCTCCTCTCCGTCTTCTTTCTTTTCAACCTCTCTTGGTCAACTATTGTTCTCTTCCGACCCCGACGGTTTTAGGGTATATGAGGCCTAGGGAGTCTCTTGCTTTCCCGCCTTAATTGGGCCTTGTCTCATCTTTCCTGAAACCCTCCTTCCGTGAGGGGTGAGCCTTCTTTTTCTTTTCATGTTATCTCCTGCCTTCTGCTCAAGGCCCTCAAGGAGGCAGGGTGTCTGTAGCCCTACCATTTTTGGTGCACCCTGGAGATTTCTACACCCTTAGGGGCTCACGACTGGTGAGTTCGGGAGTTGGCGATCCCGGGGAATTCCTGAGCTGGGTCCGATTTTCCCCTTTTTCCACTGACTTTGGTGCGGGCCTTCTCCTCTTCCCCTTTCCTATCTGCCTTTCATGGCTCTCCTTCCTTCCAAGTCCCTCAATCCTCATTATTCGAGGGTTGTGGGAATTTCCTTTCTCCCTGTCCTTTATTTGCCTTATCCTCTATTTGTTTACCATTTCTTCTTCTAGTAAGGAAGTTTGCAGTTAGTATTAGTTTTTTTTCATTCTCATCTCATCTTTCATTATCACCCAAACCATTAGGGGCCGATAACCTAGATGTTAGGCCCCATAAAACAACAATTATCATCATCATGTCTTATAATCCGTATTCATGCGATGATTGCATTAGGGTATGTAACTGTTTTAGAGACAAAGACGAGTTATGTGCCCCGGGACTTGAAGTAAGGTACTATACCGACATTTATCTGGAGGGAGTTTGGGAAAAACAACCGGGAAGAATCACACTCAGGATGGCCATTAAAACCATTAAAATAGCCAAATTAATTATATAATAAATTACTTGTTGAACCTCACGTTCCGTTCAGTATTATATTATCACGAGCATACGTCCATTTTGCTTATGCAAATGGCTATATCAGGCATGCGACAAGTTACTTTCTCCTGTTGACTTGAGAAAGGCGTCACGCCTCGTCTTGGTGTTGACGCAACTGTAGCTGTTATCTCTTGCCATGTGCAAGTTCATCGCATTATCCCAGAACAAAACCGAGATACAGTGTCACACATAATTCTAGATTGAATGTCTGCATTAAGACCTCAGCAAGTGCTACTTCAGACGTAAGCACAATATAATTTCTCGAGTGAGACGACTCCTCAAAGCAAGACGCTGCCAAGTGTTATGATAGTGTAATCTGTTCAAGAATTACTTTGCACATTATACAGTACATCTTGTCGAGGACTTAATTCTACTTTGAAATGCTGTACATTCACTGAATGAGTCTCGTGCATCTACAAAGGGTGTTCCATATTGGACAGGAATCTCAGTAGAGACAAATGTGTCCTCACACTGTCATTTAGAAGGCTCATGGATTACAATCGTAGACCAATATATAAAGGGTATTTGATAAGCTATTTTTTGTATTAAAATTGTATTTTCGATTTTATAAGAAGGATAGAATGTGATAAATAGGACTGAGATGTTTCGGAAAAATCATTATTATTTTTTGCCCTTATTTTTATGTCCGATTGGTTTCTGTTGCAAATCAAGTGATTATCGTCACAATACGGTGGTTTTTATTTGTCATATAAATGCATATTTCAAACATATTTTACCATTTGGTCATATTTTGAGCATTTTTTGTAAGAACTTCATATTTCGGTAGTTTGACGTCACCTGTAGGTGTGCATTCATCCTCAACTTACCGAACGGGCACAAGTGTTTACAGAAATAGACTGTAAATAACCACCTAAACAACTTGCCACGGCGGGTGAATGGTTAACGTGTCTCTCTACTAACCCCAAGCTTGCATGTTCGCTCCTGGCCGTGGTAAGTGATTTTTGAAAGGCGGAAAAAATTACGACACGGATGTCATTCGATGTTGGCATGTCAAAGAACCCATTTTAATTCAGAAGGCCGTGTTCATAATGGCAAAATTAATCTCGGGAGTTTCCGCCAACACGAAGTTCCTCATTTCTCTACTAGAAAACGCTATAGTGTTCAAGGAGCTTAGATATCTAACCTCCTTGACTTTCATAGTGCTTCAAGGAACAACGAAATACGACATGCAAGCTACCCTCTGGGTGTCAAATAACAGAGCTTTCACCTGGCACCCGAGGCCATACGATATTATTATTATTATTATTATTATTATTAGTCTATTATTATTGTTACCACTTAAACATGTATATTCAGGAAATAAATATGAAAATACGAATAAACATATTAATTAACAATTTAATCTCGAAGGGATTGTTGCTTGTATTTATGATTAAAAAGACGGCCATTTATAAATCAGTCATTTTCATGTCATATTTTGTCATTTCTGAGACAAACATCTTCAGTTTTATGGTCATATTTGCTTGCATATTTGGACTATTGTTAGGTCTTAAACATCCGAGCCCTAGTGATAAATATACTAATTATAGACTAATACAATATGAAATACCAAATGTTTTAATGGGTAGATAGGGGTTACGAATGAAGAGGTATTAAGACGAGTGGGAGAGGAAAGATACTTCTGGTCACTGCTAATGAAGAGAAGAGATAGGTTGGAAGGACACAGACTAAGACACCCAAAAATATCAAACTTAGTTATGGAAGGAAGAGTCGAGGATAAGAACTGTAGGGATAGACCAAGGTTAGAATATGTTAAACCAATTGCTTCGAATATAGTGTGGGGTAGCTATGTAGAGATGAAACGATTAGCTAAGGACAGGGAAGCATGACGATCTGCATAAAACTATTCGAAAGACTGAATTCTCAAACAACAACAACAATGAAAACTTATTTAATGTGAACTTTTGAAAGAATAATTCCAGTATTGAGTAAATACATGAAATACTTGCGAAGATATGAGTATTTTTCTACAATTTAGTGTTCATAATACGAGGCACGTCCAGAAAGTAAGTTCCGTTTCGTAATAAAATAAAATTGTGTACAGATACAGAAAGATTATTTATTGCACAACATTCTACACCTCTTTAACTACTTTTCCACATAACTGCCGAACTTTTGCAGGCATTTGTCATAGCGTGGCACAAGTTTTTGGGTACCTTCTTCATGAAGTTTGCCGCCGACCCGTAAACGAGAGAGAAAACTCCCCTATAAGATATCCTGCCGTTTGGCCACCACTGTTAGGCAAATTCCGTGCTTACCAGGAAAACTGCGTATGTTTAGGAGTTCTCCTGACCACATACGCAATTTGCCTAACAGTGGTGGCCAAACGGTAGGATATCTTACAGGGGATTCTTCACTCTCGTTCAGGGCTGGCATGCGAAATTAAATTCATGGCTGTGGGGGCGAAAATAATTTAATTTCGCCGTGAGCGCGATATTCGGGAGCGAAATGAGAATGATTGTCGGCGCATAATTAAATCAAAGCGAAACGTAATTCGAAGCGAAATTAATTTCGTTCCAGATTTTTAATTTCGCTCCCGGCGCGAAATTAATTTAGTTCCAGACTTATAATTTCGCTCCCGGCGCGAAATTAATTTCGTTCCACACTTTTAATTTCGCTCCCGGCGCGAAATTAATTTCGTTTCACACTTTTAATTTCGCTCCAGGCGCGATATTAATTTCGTTCCAGACTTATAATTTCGCTCCCGGCGCAAAATTTATTTAGTTCCAGACTTATAATTTCGCTCCCGGCGCGAAATAAAATTCGTTACAGACTTTTAATTTCGCTCTCGAGGCGAAATAAAATTCCCAAACGGCATTAAGTTTCGCTCTCCGACGTGTATTTAAAATGCATGAAACTTTTAATTTCGTTGTTGAAATTAAAATACAGTATATTCGTTTCGCGAGTTAAATAATGTTCTGTACGATGTTCAAAGTCCTGACGTCTGTCTGTTAGGTAGTCAGCCCGAAGGCTGGTTGGATCCTCAAAAAGTACCGCCGGTAGGTTATGTGGGTAGATACCCTCAAAAACTCAAGGCAGCGCTATAGTGAGGCGTACTAGACAATATGAGGGGTGCGGTAGTTTGTCATTGCTTTCCTCACTGAGTCAGAACAGCAGTACTAACCCAGTGAGTAGAACCCTTCACAGCATCCACAGGCACAGACTGTGCCCTGAATGTCATTACTAAGCACACCCATACCTCAGCAGCTTCCATATAATCACAGCCATGTGTAAGACTGAGACAGCGGTGAAAAGCCATATTTTACTATAGCCTGTGCCAACAGTCAAATGAGTCGTCAAGTTACAAAACTCGTTTAATCAACTTGTGAATAAGCATCATTTTCATGAGAAACGTTTCTCTGGACTTTGCCTCACGTATCTTTTGTGTTTGTTGTTTTCTACTTTTGGTTGGTGTTTTTGTGTTTGCTTTGTGCTTTTGCTTTTGAATTTGACTTATTGCTTTTCTTTCTTGGTTTTGTGTTTGTGTTCTGCTATTGCTTTTCTGAATTTAGCTTTATGTTATTTGTTTTTTGTTTTCTGCTTTTGCTTTTGCTTTTGTTTTTGAATTTTGCTTTTTGCTTCGTCTTTTTTGTTTTTGTTTTGTGTTTGTTTTCTGCTTTTGCTTTTCTGAATTTTGCCTTTTGCTTTATGTTTCTTGTTTTCTGATTTTGCTTTTGTTTTTTGTTTTTTGCTTTTGTTTTTGAATTTTGCTTTTTGCTTCGTCTTTTTTGTTTTTGTTTTGTGTTTGTTTTCTGCTTTTGCTTTTTTGAATTTTGCTTTTTGCTTTATGTTTCTTGTTTTCTGATTTTGCTTTTGTTTTTCGTGTTCTGCTTTTGGTTTCTGCTTCGTCTTTTTTGTTTTGGATTTGCGTTTGTGATCTGCTTTTGCTGTTTTTGAATTTTGCTTTTTGCTTTGAGTTTCTTTTTGATTCTGCTTTTGCTTTTGTGTTTGAATTTTTCATTTTACTTCGTGTTTTGTGTTTTTGGTTTTGTATTTGTTTTCTGGGAAATCAAAATAAAACAAAATAAAAACAAAAACAAAATAAAACAAATAAAACAAGACAATTTAAAACCAAATAAAACGAAATAAAGTAAAACAAAAGAAAATAAAGCAAAATAAAAGAAAATAAAACAAAATAAAATGAGGTAAAATAAATAAAATAATTAAATAAATAATTTTACGACATGATCCATATGCACAAGTGGATTAAACGATTTTTGCAACTGGACGACTCAAATGTACTGCACGGGGTCGTTGGGATGAGGGGGATGGCTACCTGGGAGGCTTGTCGTAGTATAGTATCTATGTGTGCAGTATATGTATCGACCGTCGTCTGGTTATCCAGTGGGAGATGGTCCGCACGGAGGTGATTGTTGACGTAGGCGCGGTATTCCTGCCGGTTTGCTGTGCAGAAATTCTGGACCATCCTGGGAGGTGGTAGTGGGGGAAGAGGGAAGTTGAGTAAAACGGGGGCATGATCACCTCCTTTGAGTGGCAGGACAGACACGTCAAACAGATGGAGGAGGGAGTTATGAGCAATGACTGCGTCGGGGTGGTATTGGAGGAAGGACGGGTAGATTCTGGGAGAGGGTCGAGGGTGGCGTCGATGTGACGTGGCCGGAATGAAGGTTGAGGTCGGCCATTAGAATTAAATGGGGGAAGACTTCAGACACGTGGGTAATGCAGTCCTTGGGGATGGGGTGGTAGGGACGAATGTAGATGGTGGCTAGGTGTAGGACGCGGGAACAAATAAGGCTTTCGGGGAAGAAAAGAAACCGATTTCATTTCAGAAACAAAATGAAATGTTCCATGCATTTTAATTTCAGGCCGGAGGGGGGGGGGGGACTAAATGTCGGGAACGAAATTGATGGTCGTTAACAAATTTTATTTCGC
The DNA here is from genome assembly GCA_946902985.2 of Meconema thalassinum. Lineage (NCBI taxonomy): Eukaryota > Metazoa > Arthropoda > Insecta > Orthoptera > Tettigoniidae > Meconema > Meconema thalassinum. The sequence goes on along the minus strand of OX336393.1, from coordinate 163,413,254 downwards.
GCCAGGAGCGAAATTAAAAGTCTGTAATGAATTTAATTTCGCGCCAGGAGCGAAATTAAAATTCTGTAACGAATTTCATTTAGCGCCGGGAGCTAAATTAAAAGTCCGTAATGAATTTAATTCCGCGCCAGGAGCGAAATTAAAAGTCTGTAACAAATTTCATTTAGCGCCAGGAGCTAAATTAAAAGTCCGTAATGAATATAATTTCGCGCCAGGAGCGAAATTTAAAGTCTGTAACAAATATCATTTCGCGCCAGGAGCGAAATGTTATTCCATGAACAATTTCATTTCGCGACGCTAAATTAAATTGATAATGCATTTCGTTTCGCATGCCAGCCCTGCTGTCGTTTACGGGTCGGCGGCAAACTTCTATGAAGAAGGTATCCAAAAACTTGTGCTACGCTATGACAAATGCCTGAAAATTTTCGGCAGTTATGTGGAAAAGTAGTTTAAGAGGTGTAGAATGTTGTGCAATAAATAATTTTTCTGTATCTGTACACAATTTTAATTTATTACCAAACGGAACTTACTTTCTGGACGTGCCTCGTATATTCAGTTTTGCAATTCTATACAAGCAAACCAACCCATTTCAAGGGTAGTTGTGTAAATAATCGCGGGGAGTACAGTTTTAATCCAAATTAACTCTTAGGTATGCCACTGACACATTAGTGGACAATGAAGTAATATTTCACGGTGATTGTAGTGGAGAGACCTTCTAGGGAAGGTACTGAACAGTTCTAGTGTATTATGCTCGCGGTTATAAATCAAATGAACCTGGATTACAATAATAATCCACGGGACCAATAGAGGGTTAAAAATAAACTGACTGCGCGGCGCAAAGGTAAAGCTCTCACCTTCTGTGCCTACAGTCACGGGATCAAATCCTGGCGCAGTCACGTGACATTTGAGGGTGCGCAAATGTAAGGGAGCCGTGTCAGTACGTTTACTGACAGGTTACAGATCCCCTGTGGGGAAACATACCGGCACGCAGGCGTCTCTAAAAGACACAGTAGTTAAAAGGGACGTAAATTCAATAACGTTATAATAATAATAATAATAATTATTATTATTATTATTATTATTATTATTATTATTATTATTATTATTGATTAGTTTCGGCCAACTAAGGACCACGTCATTTCAACTGTTTCCTTTTAGCTTTAAAATTTGTCCAGCATTCCTTCATTCATAGACGGTGTTGTTCTATTCTCTCTTATTCCACGCCTTTCCAGATTTCAACGTCGGCTTACGTTGGGAACTCAATTTTTGAAGAGTTTTCTGGTCACCCTCCGTGGATATTTTGAGGTCCCAACCTCGTGCAGGTATTTTTGTATCTCACTGAACCGGGCTCCCTTTGTAGTTTTCTCTTGCAGAAAAGTGAAAATGCGATGCGTCACCTACATTGTGTTCAAGTATAGAGCAACAATCTCAAACTCAAAACTTAATAACCACGTTGTAGTAATTTCAGACAGCAAACTTGTAGAACTTCCGTATGGACAAGGACCGGCTCACAAAGAAAATATGGAATTCCCTAAAATCCAAGACTTCTAGAATTAAGTGGTTCCAAGAGTGTGAGTAATAAATAGGTTAAAAGTTCAGCCTAATCAATACACTTTATTAATAAAGATCATTCTGTGGTCATTGGTAGGACATGTTTCAAGACCTAATTATTTCTAGCTCCTTCATCAGCCGATATGAATAAATTAATAAATGTCCAAGACACAAGATAAATGTATAGCTTACCACTAAAAAGTCCCTTGTTATTAAACTTTATATGGTGCACCTTACACGCTATACAATTATCTTGTGTCTTTGACATATATTAATTTTTTTCATATCGGCTGATGAAGGGGCCAAAATAATTAGGCCTTGAAACATGTCCCACCAATGACCACACAGTGATCTTTATTTAATAATAAGTCTTGATTAGGCTGAACTTTTAACCTATTTATTACTCAAACCGTTTAAGAATACGGATCCAGAATGAACCTTTAAAGTTCCAAAATCCATTTGTGAGAGAAAAATCTGAGAGAGATAGGCATTGCAAATGATAAAATAAATGACAGGGACAGTATCATAAGGTCTGTGATATACAATCAGGGTTTTAGTGGAAATAGAACACAGGAACGGAGAGGACCTTTATCCGAAGAAAGAAAGAAAGAAAGAAAGAAAGAAAGAAAGAAAGAAAGAAAGAAAGAAAACGTTTCTTGATGGGCTCAAAATTACTGGCAGGATGTCAAAGCTGGCAAACGAACACGATCTACTCGTTACTGAAATTAGATTGGTTGTTAACACGTAGTCCATAGAGGCTCAATTCGGATATTAAACAAGAAGTTCCGTGAAGAACTATACAGCCTACTTTTCATGCCAATGATTATTCTACAGTATATGAACCTATCTAGAATAATGACGAAATTAAGTTGGTAATATCGAAATATCTAATTAGTTCAAAATATACCTGGTATAATGTAGCCTAATAGAGCACTACAGTTGGCAGCCCTGGTGACTGAATATATTCTTAGTTCCACCTCTTAAGGTACAGTACGAAATTTGGTTGAAGTCCAATGGACGTTACATGCAGTTAGACACTGGATCTATCAGCACGCGTAAAAGCATGTTGCCAGCAATACCATGCATGTGCTGGTCAGAAATAATCTGAAATATTATGATATCTTGTTGTGCCAATTTTGGATGAAATCCATTTGTTAGTATAGAAGTTACATGTATTTTAAAATTGGACATATCAGCAGGCATAGAATCATGTTGGCAGCACCGCCTTGTATTAATTATTCCAAATTAATCTAGAATGTCAGGTGCTATACGTGTGCAAAGTATAGAGCTGTTGGCTTGCATACTTTCTGATATATTGATATTAGGGTAAAAAGAATATAGACAGCATTTATTAACAGTTGGCAGCCCTGATTGCTCTTAACAATACGTATAGTCATATCTGTTATGGTACACATTGCACATACGAAATTTGGTTGAAATCCAACTGATAGTATAGAAGTTACATGTATTTAAAAATTGGTACTATCAGCAGGCTTATAATCATGTTGGTAGAACTGACGTATATAAGTTACTCCAAATTAATCTAAAATGTCAGAATATACGTGTGCATAGTTTAAAGCTGTTGGCTTGCATACTTTCTGATATATTGGTATTTAGATTTTAAAAAATTAGAGAGAGCAATTATTAACAGTTGGCAGCCCTGGTGGCTCTTAAGAATACGCTCAGTCATATCTGTTTATGTACAGATATTACATACAAACTTGGTTGAAATCCAGTTGATAGTGTAGAAGTTATATGCATTTAAACATTGGACCTATCAGAAGGCTTAAAATTATTTTGGCAACACTGTCATGGTTGGCCTCCTGGAAATTAAACTGAAATAGTATTATATACATGTGTGCCAATTTTGGAATAGCTCCCATGCATACCTTGCAAGATATCCAACATGGAGCTCAAATTTCTAGTGCGTTTTTTCAGCAGTTCGTAGCACTGACATCATTTTCAAATATGGACGTGAGCTATTCCGGTGCACATCTTTACTCATACTAAATTTGGTTTTGATTGCTGCAGCCGTTTAGGAGTTGATAGGGGGGGACAGACAGACAGACAGACAGAAGGACAGACAGACAGACACACATTTTCCCGGATCGATCTCATAAGGCTACTTTTTCCTCATTTTTGCAAAATGTGAAAAGTAGGCTAAAAAATATTTAAAGAGAGCAAAAGGGGTTTACCATGCTACTAGTGCATCCCCTCATTACTCATGTTAACTCACATTAACACACCTCCAGCGCTGGAAAATGTGTCCAAATTTACATCTTGAATACAGCACTAAGGAATTGTGTAATGGTTTGTTAACTTACCGAGAAGCAGGTTCTATGGAAAATAGTAAAATATATTCCTTTTCAGAAATGAACATGTGTATAATCCATAATTCACGACACCTGCAATAGAAAATTAGAGTGGATGACCTTGGCGTTCCACCACGGAAAACAATCTCCACCACCACCGCCACCCCCACTACAATGAGAAATTTTGTACTAGAATTATAATAAAAACTAGCATTACCCGTCGCGGCTTCGCCCGCGAATATTCTAGTTGTAGAGAGTACACTTAGCAAAATCTCAATCATGAATGCTATGACTGATTTATCCTTGGTATGAATAATCAGACTTTATCAATTCAGCTACTGGTGCAGTGGTTAGGGGTTTGTCATTCCTTCATAGGTAGTTAGTTTTCTGGGAATATCAAAGACACTGTTAATGTAAGGGCCTTTAAATGTGGTTTTCGGAGACACTTTATAGTCGGGTGAAAAAGACCTTTCGTACAACACTCACGCGTGAAAATTGCGTGAAAGAGTGCCCCTTGACCCCCTTAAGCGCATTATACTGTATGTATTGATGAAGTTTACAGCTTAATTTGGTTCAGTGATAACCTTATAACCGTCTGGAAACTTCCACAGTAATGTAATAATTGGAATTGCATTGCATCTTACAGAAATAAATGGACCTGTGAGATCCTGTTACCATGGTTAACGTGTTGCATTCTTTCATTTTTAGCCTACTTTCGATTTTTGCAAAAAATGAAAGTAGACTTATGAGATCAATACAGGGCCAAAAATTGTGTGTCTGTGTGTGTGTGTGTGTGTATGTGTGTGAGTGAGTGTGTGTGTGAGTGTGTGTGTGTACTCTGAATGTCTGTCCCCCCCCCCCCCCTATCAATTCGAACACGGTGAATCCGAATTGAACGAAATTTCGTACAGAGGTAGCACAAGGAATGTGCACATCAGTGACATGTTTTATATCGCCGCCATCTTGACGGAAACGTAATGGCGGCCACCCAAATGTTCAAAGCTTAAATCAAATTACGACCAACCTATTCATCTGATCTCTACCAAATTTTGTAATGTTATACCCTAATATATGAACAATCTTTTGACCAAACTACGAGGACGTCTGCTCAATAATTTGCGGATGGCGGCCATGTTTGTGTGCAAATCGATTCCCCCTATCTATTCAAACACGGTGAAACGGAATTGAAACAAATTTGGTACAAAGGTAGCACAAGCAACGGGCATCTCAGTGTCATGTTTTATATGACCGCCATCTTGACGTAAACGTGATGGCGGCCACCCAAATGTTCAAAGCTTAAATCAAATTACGACCATCCTATTCATCTGTTCTCTACCAAATTTTCTAACATTATACCTTTATGTATGAAGAATCGTGTGACCAAACTACGAGGTCATATGTCCAATAATTTGCGGACGGCGGCCATGTTTGTGTGCAAATCGATTCCCCCTATCTTTTCAAACACGGTGAAATCGAATTAAACGAAATTTGGAACAGAGGTAGCACTAGCAAAGGACACCTCAGTGTCATGTTTTATATCGCCGCCATCTTGACGAAAACGTAATGGCGGCCACCCAAATGTTAAAAGCTTAAATCAATTACGACCAACCTAATTATCTGTTCTCTACCAAATTTTGCAACGTTATACCTTTATTTATGAAGAATCTTTTGACCAAGCCACGAGGTCATCAGCCCAATAATTTGCGGATGGCGGCCATGTATGTGTGCCAATCGATTCCCCCTATCTATTCAAACACGGTGAAAACGAATTAAACGAAATTTGGTACAGAGGTAGCACTAGCAATGGGCACCTCCGTGTCATGTATTATATCGCCGCGATCTTGACTGAAACGGAATGGCGGCCACCCAAATGGTATAAGCTTAAATCAAATTACGACCAACCTAATCATTTGATCTCTATCAAATTTTCCAACAACATACCTTTTTGTGGGATGCATCTTTTGACTGAACTACAAGGTCATCAGCCCAATAGTTTGCAGATAGCGGTCATATATGAGTGCAAAGCGCTTCATCATATCAATTCAAACACGGTGAAACCGAACTGAAAGAAATTTTGTACAGAGGAGGCACTAGCAAGGGGCACCTCATATTCATGTTTAATATCAGTATAACACGTATTTCAACAAGCTACTACAACCAACATTCAATTATACTCCTTGAAAAGTACAAAGAGTTATACAAATACCCACGCATTTAGGAGAAAGTAGGCTATATGTTCTTTACTGAACATCTTGTTTCATTGTAAATATACATGTTTTAAGGTATTTATTTAATTGTGAGGCATTTAAAGAGTAAGTGAGTGCATTTCGCTTTCGCATTGGGTTATGCTGAACCTGTAGGTACCCTATATGTGTAGGTTGGTGTTAATGGGACCTTATTTTCGGTATAAAACTGGAATGGGACCTTAGCAATATAATATAGGGAGGGATAATAATATCGTATGGCCTCGGTGCAGGGTGCAAACTTTGTTATCTTGACACCCAGAGGGAAGCTTGCAAGTCAAATTTTGTTGTTCCTTGAAGCACTAAGAAAGTCAAGGAGGTTAGCTATCTAAACTCCTTGACACTATAGCGTTTTATAGTAGGGAAATTAGGAACTTTGTGTTGGCGGAAAATCCCGAGATTAATATTGCCATTATGAACATGGCCTACTGAATGCAAATGGGTTATTTACCATGCCAACATCGTATGACATGCGTGTCGTGATTTTTTCTGCCTTTCAAAAATCACTTACCACGGCTAGGAGCGAACCTGCAACGATAACCACTCACCCACCGTGGCAAGGATGTACTAGAATATATGGCTAGATGGCATCTTTCTGTAACTAGTCACAGGGGTTAATTTTAAGAAAAGTCATATGCTCGGCTTCTATAATTTACGAAAAGTAAACTTCAGAATTCAGTGTCGTTAGATAATCATTATTATAACAGCTCATTATACGAAGATTCTCTTTGATCGCTTGAAAATGACACGAGGAGAAAAAAGGAATTCAATTCTGTTCTGAGGGCTGGAACAAGGGATCACTTAGCTTTATGGGACACACCTGACAAGAGGCTGCTTCTATTCCCATCTCAGCCATTTTATGAGTGATTTTCTGTGGTTTCCCACTTATACATTCCAAGCCATCCCGGACTGGTGCTTAGATTTAGCTACGGCCGTCTCCTTCCCAATCTCATTCAACTACAAATACACACACTATATCAGACAGCATTATAACACGGGTTATCAGACAAACCCTACACATACAGACCTAAGTACACGGGACTAAATGACCATGATGTCGCAAACCCCTAAATGTAACAACAACAATGATCATGTTTGCACTAGAGCAGCGTTTCCCAAACTGTGGTACGCGTACCACTGGTGGTACACTCGTACTGCCGGAGTGGTACGCGGTGATGTAACGAAAAATATTAAAAAAATAAAAATATAACTTTTAAAAATATAAGAACATTGATACGTTGCACTTTAAGGGAAAAGATAAGGAGCAGTTTCTTGAATTGAATTGTGATTCAAAACTAAAGCAAACTTTTTCAAAAATGGCTCATGTGAACTTCTGGGTTGAGAGGCGTGCAGACTATGCAGTAATAGCTGACAAAACAGTTAGATTTGTACTGCCTTTCACTACTTCGTACTTGTGTGAGACTGCATTTTCTTCAAATTCATCTCAAGAATAAATACCGGAATAGGCTCCTTTCAGTAGAAAACTATCTTCCTTTGAGACTCAGCAATCTTAAACCAGACATTCCTAAGTTGGCTTCTAATCTTCAAGCTCACCCTTCACATTGAAGTTGTTAGTTGAACTTTGGTTTTCATGTTTAATTATTAAGAGTTATTTTATTAATATTATTTGTACAGTGTCATTTCTGAATGTTTGAATTGAATATTTATTGTAATAAATAACAACTGGGCACACTTTTTATTATTTGAACTTTAACTCCAACAGTCTAACTCTAACAAACAAAATTTACAATCCATCTTTTGGTCTGTTACGTAGTGGTGGTTATAGTTACTATAACTCCCAACAATTAGGTGGTACGCGAGATATTCTCATCTCTTAAAGTGGTACACACATAAAAACGTTTGGGAAACACTGCACTAGAGTACCATAAATGTGTGTTTGGAGGTTGGCAACTCTGGTCTTGATCATCCCGCTGTATTTGGAAAGGAATATAATTCTCTAATTTCTTAATTTCACTCGCTTGTTTAATATTCTATTTAAAATACTGTATGAGCAATTAAATTATTTGAACTCTGTAGAGAAGTTAAGTATTTGCTAGCAGGCGCAAAACGTGTTTAATTGAATTACCACGGGGACTAAAGTACAGTGAAGTTGGTTACAGGGTACAAGTCTGGACGTGTTAATGGGCTTCTCACACCAAGTCTGTGTAATTGGGCTTGCCACCTAATACGCGTGGGACAAGATCTCTTCCACAAAGAGTCAGTGAGTTCAGGGCTGGGCACATGGTCAAAACATTACTCTCCGGATTACCATTAGGTAATCCCCCGAAAGGTCGGGGTTTAGTTGGACCCCTGGTAAGTAGAGTAGGTGTCTTCATTTGTCAATGTTCGGCCGCTAGTTTTTATTTGAATGTCCTTATTGATATTAACAAGTATCAAAATAACACTTCAATACGAAAGACAACGAGATACTACGAAATTATACCTTCATTTAATAAAAGTCTTATTAATATCCTAAAGTACAGTGAGATTATTTTGCTGGAGGGGGGTCGACGGCCGGCTGCCAGGCACTCGCACCTTCCGCCAGCCAACCGAGCTCGGCCCGCAAGGTTACGCGGAGGCGAGCTAACCAGGGTCATTAAAGTAATTAAGTCACTAAACATTCATAAACGAGGGTGTGAAGTGTCAGCGAACAGATAAGAAGGTACCGGTAGCATAAACAACAGCTTCATACAAGATTTAATTAAAGAAGCACAGATGTTCTTTTTTTATATTTCTTGGGAATTTGGATGATATCACGTCACCAGTTACCTATTCACAGAATATGCTGAAAATGTTCTTATTTACCTGACAGACAGTAACTTTGGAAGTTACATCGTTACATTATGTAATTACTCCAGTACCCTACTGGGTGTTTACTGTAATTAATCGAAGCACGGGCCTAAGCCCGTTTGATATTTAATTATGGGGTAATTTAAAATATATAGTGTACAGATCAATTGCCCGTACTCTAGTGGAGCTGGAGAACAATATACGGCAGCAGATATCCCTCACAACTTGTAAACGCTAATTTAATTACACGATACAGTGACTGTCTGTCAGCTGAAGGAAAACACTCTCAGCATTTTCTGTGAAAAGGTAAGTTCTTTATTCATGATTTGCTGGGGAATTTACCATTAATTAATGTACTTTGTTACGGTTTCCACCTGCGTGCAATCCGCAGACCGAGCTCGATTGGCTTGCGGAAGGCGCGCGCGCCTGGCAGCCAGCAGCCAGCACCGCTCCAGCAAAAGAATCTCCCTGTACTATTAGATCAGTTAAAAATGTTCAATGATATGAAAAATATTTCTCCAAAATCAGCTCGATGTAGGAAAGCCATTGTTGTGGAACCCATGTATGTATTGTGTAAATTTATCATTTGAAGGCTGGAATAACGTAGTCTATATTTTATTGTGTATATGGTTTTGACGTGAAAATATCACTTTGTATATCTGATTATTGAATCTCACCTCTAATATAAATTGTGTTTTTACTTGTTGAACTATTTATCTCAACAACACTTATTGTTAGCAATTAATTGTTTTACCTTTATCATATTATTTCATGAACTTGCAACTTCATACTCGTTTATATTTATAAATATGCATTATACATTGCTGATGAAGGTCATAATGAGACCGAAACTGGTACTTTAGAACATTAAAAATAATGTTATTGACTGAAGGTATATTTTCGTTGTCTCTCAAACTTTTACAGGGAGTGTCATTTTCTACACATTGTTATTTTTCTGTTTCTACGTACCAAAGACAATCATTTAAATAATGTTTGCATCCATGACATCTTAATTTGGTAGTTACAATAAAACATTAAATAAGATTAAATGACCGAGCCTCACCTCACCTGAACGAAACTAAAGTAACCTAACCTAAACTCAACTCAACTGAACTAAACTAAACTCACCTACACTAAACTAAACTGAACTTAACTCAATTGAACTAAACTCACTTGAACTAAACTCAACTCAACTAAACTAAACTAAACTAAACTCAGCTACACTAAACTAAACTGAACTAAACTCACTTGAACTAAACTCAACTCAATTCAACTAAACTAAACTCACCTACACCAAACTAAACTGAACTAAACTCACTTGGACTAAACTCAACTCAACTAAACTAAACTCACCCTCACTAAACTAAACTGAACTAAACTCACTTGAACTAAACTCAACTAAACTCAACTCAACTCAACTAAACTAAAATCACCTGTACCAAACTAAACTGAACTAAACTCACTTGAACTAAACTCAACTAAACTAAACTCACCTACACTAAACTAAACTGAACTAAACTCACTTGAACTAAACTCACTTGAACTAAACTCAACTCAACTCAACTAAACTAAACCCACCTACACTAAACTAAACTAAACTGAACTAAACTCACCTAAACTCAACTCATCTCAACTCCCCATTTGTGTGAGAGGTGTTTTATTGAGTGTGTAAATAATTCATGTATTTATTTCAGGTAGGCCCTCTATTAAATCAATTGTTATTCCCCACTTGGGTACACTAGGGTTGTCAGACTGAAAAGCAATTCTACTGCAATAATTAGGAACGTAGAGCAAGGTTCACTATCCTAGCGGGGCGTAGGTAGGGTGTATCTAAATCCTGCTGATGAGCCTAACTTGTCACACCTAGGCAAAGCCAGCAGACACGGCAATAACTTAGAAGGTTCTTGGAACTTAACTACTTTGCAATGTAAACCAAAATTACATCCATATCAAAGTTATTTTTATTATTGGCTGCGTTGTGCAGTGGCAACGTTCTCACCTGCTGTGCTCAAGGTTGCAGGATCGAATCCTGGCGCAGTCAGTTGGCATTTGAGGGTGCGCAAATGCGAGGGAGTCGTGTTAGTAGATTTACTGGGGCGTTAAAGGTCCCCTTGGGGGCAAATTTCGACAACCTGGCACGGCGTCTCTAAAAGTATCAGTAGTTAAAACGGACGTAAAACCAATAGCTATCATTCATTTATTTATTTATTTACTAGCGGACCCGTGCGAGAACTCTCGCATGTGTATAAACCACCCGCCTTGCTTTACTGTTATGCGGGCTTCAATAAACATGTTTATTTGTTTAAACGCATTTTTTAATAAAATTGTGAATTGTACGCGCCCCATGTGTACAGACTACCCGCCCATCGCTAGTGCTATACGGGCTGTACGTGAAACAGTTCAGCCAGGGGCTATCGTCTTGTTTATTTGTTTAAAAGCACTTTATAAACAAATAAATATATTTCCGTTGACTTTTCAAGAAATGCAAGAATTTTTCCTGTACTATTGAGTCGATTTGGAAGAATTTGGTACAAACACCACCTTCTAACTCTCTCTGGTTTATGAGCTTTCTGAAACATACACCTAAATGTATTATATAATAAGATAGAGAGAGATTATTTATTCTTTATTCTTTATTCTTTATACTTTATTCTTTTTTCTTTTTTCTTTTTTCTTTTCTTCTTTATTCTTTTATTCTTTTATTCTTTTATTCTTTATTCTTTATTCTTTATTCTTTGTTCTTTGCTCTTTGTTCTTTGTTCTTTATTCTTTATTCTTTATTCTTTATTCTTTATTCTTTATTCTTTATTCTTTATTCTTTATTCTTTATTCTTTATTCTTTATTCTTTATTCTTTATTCTTTATTCTTCATTCTTCATTCTTCATTCTTCATTCTTCATTCTTCATTCTTCATTCTTCATTCTTTATTCTTTATTCTTTATTCTTTATTCTTTATTCTTTATTCGTTATTCGTTATTCGTTATCCTCTATTCTTTGTTCTTTATTCTTGATTATTTATTATTTATTATTTACTTATTTACTTATTTACTTATTTACTTATTCATTTACTTATTTACTTATTTATTATTTATTTGCTTATTTATTTATTTATTCATTTATTTATTTCTAATTTCCAGTGAATCTATCGTTGGTCGTGCTGAGAGAGCGACCCTAAACATGTTTCCATATTGGTGACCTTGTTCAACTGCATCTTGTAGGAACAGGGACTAAGGACCCTGATCGAGCTATCAGTTCACATCAGTTGGTACACCTGAGATCCACGGGGAGAGATATGTGAGGGATGGGGCTGTTTATATCAGATTTATGAAAATACACAGACATATATCAACTAGACGGAGAGTGCACATCCTTCAACACAACACAGAAATATGTTCAAATACGGCGTCATTTATCTCACTTTAACAAGCGCACAGAGACGAAGATGAAGAAAAATGATAAGTACGTCACGCAATATAATAAGCGTGGAGTGAAACACGACGGGAATATTGCACCTGTCCACAGCATCCAGTTAAAGTATTACCTTTATATCGCAGTGTCTGCATCGTCAATGAGATATGAGCTAATTGTGTGCAGAAGCAGTCGACAGGTTGTTTTCTTGTTTTCTCCTGTCTTCCTTTATTAAAGTTTTGTGGAATGCGGGAGTTGCTGGCACGTCAGCCCTTGTGATACAGTTCAGCCTTCTCTGTAAGACACAAACCTCTCCTAGCTGAGGGGTGGGTAAACTGTTTTCCTTTAAAGGAATTCATCGATCCTCCATTATATTAATTTTCAAGAAAATATTACCAAACATTCTCCCATGTGGTTTCTCCAGTTTTCATGAATGTATGGTTAATTCAGTTTTCCTATTGTTAAGTTCGTTTATTTATATTTTAGGATTTATAAATATTTGTATTGTATTTTAAGACCAACCACGGTGGTCGAGAGTGCTAACCCGCTAGCTCGTGCCTCACTGGCACCGGGAAAGCGTGAGTTTGAATCCCACCTCGGCCAGTCTGAAAATAATTTTCGTGGTTTTCCAATTTCATCACCTGGAAAATGCCGAGATTATAAATGGGGAACAACGGAATACCACTTCCAGAATGGCGAGATGAAAATTGAACACACATCTTCTAGGCTTTGCCTCACGAGGTTGAGTGTACCCCGTTCCAGTCGTCAGAGCAGAATTAAATTTCTTGGCAGAGCCGGGAATCAAACCCTGACTTCCGGGGTGACAGCCAAGAATGTAACCGATACACCAGGAAGTAGACTCTCAGAACTAGATGTTCTGATCACAAGTATATTTTTGGAGGCACCTAGACGAAGATGCATTCACAGCAGAAATGAAAAACAAGAAGGCACCGACTTACTTATAGTAACCTTCTTCTATGCCCAAGATCGCGAGTTCAAACCCGGCCGAAGTCCTCGGATTTTTTCAGAGCGCTAAAAATCCCTCAATATGCCTTCCTTCGGAGGGGAATTAAAGCCGGCGGTCCCATGTCATAGATGTATGGCATGTTAAAGAACCTTCCACTAACTACACCTGTGTGAAGCTAAATTAGGTTAAAAATGTAAACAACGCTCAGGTTCCTACGATCGTCGCCAGGAGCCGACTGCGGTGGCGTCTAGTAGCCAATTTCTGATCTTGTAGTCGTTGACGGTGGCGTCTGGCGGCAAAAGTAGAAACTACTCGAAAAATTCAAAGTCTGCAGTCCTTACATGAATTAAGAAACAGATAACACACACTAATACAGTCATCACAATTAACACCGGTTATCAGACAGATTATATACACACCCAAAGTACACGGGGCTACATGACCGCGTAGTCGCAGCCCCTAAATTGAGGAACCAACCAACCAACCAAAGTAACCTTCATATGTTTGGCAACAGACCAAGTGTAAGGAAGTCAACAAATTCATCTTCTCAGATTTAATATTCCCTGATGTGTGTCCAGTGGCTAGACTGAGCCCTTGGTGATCTATTAGCTAACCCGCGACGGTGGACATGGCGGGTGAGCCTCTGCAATGCTGTATAATTAAAAGCGATGCTTGAGCTGAAGTCTTGACTTCGTTGAATAATGTAAGCGGAATGAGATTCCCGCTTCTCCCATGTGCTGTAGAACTTGGCATTTAATTGCATCCCAGGCTAGAGCAGGGCACAAAACATTAACGTCACTTACTTTCTTGTTGCTTACACAAGCTTGGAAGAAAATCTCACCACACTCTGCGATTTGCTGTTCAGAACACAAAACAACATGCAGCCACCCCTGCAACATAAAAGTACCGTGGAAATTTACATGAAAAAATATAGAACATTGGCTTGTATTCCACTCATTTTAATTCAAATGCATTACTTGGAAGTGGTATCTCACGTACTAACAAGAAGTTCCGTGACGAACTAAAGAGCCTACTTTCCTCGAAATGTAAGATTCATTCCAATGATAAATCTATACGGACCTAATTAGAATAATGACGGAATTGAGTTGTTAATATCGACATTTCTAATTAGTTCGAAATATAACTGGCATAATGTAGCCTAATAGAGCACTACAGTTGGCAGCCCTGGTGACTGAATATATTCCTAGTTCCATCTCTTAAGGTAGAGAATACAAAATTTGGCTGAAGTCCAATTGATAGCAGGGACGTTGCATGTAGTTAGACATTGGACCTATCAGCGTGCGTAAAATCATGTTGGTAACAATGCCATGCATGTGTTGGTCAGAAATAATCTGAACTGTTATGATCTATTGTTGTGCCAATTTAGGATGAAATCCATTTATTTGTATAAAAGTTACATGCATTAAAAATTGGACCTATCAGCAAGCTTAAAACCATTTTGGTAACACTGTCATGTATGGCCTCCTGGAAATTAAACTGAAATATTATTATCTATATGTGTGCCAATTTTGGTATAGCTTCCATGCATACCTTCCAAGATATACAACATGGAGCTGAAATTTCAATTGCGATTTTTCAGCGGTTGGTAGCACTGACATCATTGTCAATTATGGCATTGAGATATTCAGATAGAGATCTTTACTCATACCAAATTTGGGTTAGATTGCTACAGCCGTTTAGGAGTTGATAGGGGGACACACACACACAGCCAGACGGACAGACAGACAGAAGGACAGACAGACAGGCATAAGGACAGACAGACACACATTTTCCCGGATCGATCTCATAAGTCTACTTTTTCCTCATTTTTACAAAATTCGAAAAGTAGGCTAAAAACCGCAGAAATAGAGTCGGGCAAACATCTCTTCAGTTCCGATTGATCTTGCAGGCAATAATGACGATCAGAAATGCCAATCTCGGAACTGCTATTCCCGGTAACGCGGTATCGAGAACGAACTTTATCGAAATCCTCGTTGGGCTATTATGGCCTGGTCATAAGGTACTATGGCGTGTTGTGTACGGATACAACAACACAAGAAACAGGGAAACCTGTTATTCGTAACTCGTCAATCAGTCAACACGAATTTGCCCAATGACTGGGCGGGCTACAATATTTACAATAATATGCAAATGACACTCCTGGAAAAAATAACATGCATAAGTTTATGATCACTATTATACTGATACAATTTTTAGCCTATTTTAATTTATGAAACAAGTAGTTCCGTGAAGAACTCAGCATACTCTCATATATCCTACTCATGTAAATTGCCACTATCAACATACAAAATTTCAGTTTGATTGCTGTAATAGATTCGTAGATATTGAGAACCGAGTAAATATTGCGAATGGTCGCCATGTTGGATATTGTCATTTGAAATGATCTTGTCGACTTCGTCGTTACGCTGGGTTCTGGCGTTACGTTACGGTGACGGGACGAAATGTACTCAGATGTACTGAGGTGTGTGACGTCATAGTACCGCTTGGTGCATGCGTTCCCCGACAATCTCTACTTCGTTAGTATAAGACAAAAATCCCCGATTCTTGGATGTCACGGGTAATCTCGAGAACCACTGGATGGATTTTGATGCGGTTTTCACCATTCTGTAAAGGAGATCTCGAGGAAAGATTCAATAGAAAATAATTTATGTATGATCAAAGGAAGCCAGGCAGTAACGATTTCAGTGAAAAAGTCGAAAAGAAACTTGGCGTCCGTGCGCTTCTTAAGCTTACGCTGGGCAAACCGTTAAACATATCAATATACTATGAGCGTAAGAATTGGTCAGCAATGAAAAGTTCTACAAAAAAGTCTACGAGAGCATATCTCTATCTTCAATACATCGCCCAATATAAGTGTTTTTAGACTGGATGGAAGGGGCAAGTCCCCACGCGCTCTGGTGAGCGTGCGGCATTCCCCCCGCTGGACCTTGCTTTGCCCTTGGTATGCACTTGCCCTTCGCGAGTAATTTGAAACAAGATAAGCAAGATAAGTATTGTGCAGATCATTTTCTAACATGTCACGAGTTCGCTCGAAGCCTCCAGCCTTTCAAGCATTTTTCAGCATTTGTAGCATTTTAAATGATACAAAGTCTAGTCTTTCAGACTGACTTGTCACTTTTTTATATATGTAGGTTTTAGAGTTATGTACTGTTACATGAAGATTATTGTGAACGTATAGTATTCAAACTTCAATCGCATGATTAGAACACAAGAAGTAAAAACGAGATTTTAAAATTTCGCACAGCTGCCATCTTGTGGTTATGGAAACAATTGAAAAAAATAGATGCCAGTGGATTAACATTTGTATAAGGATTTACTGTACCAAGTGTCACTGCAGTCGGTTGGTTAAATTGCGAGAAACGACCATGTGAATATTTATACTTCGCGTCGCCGCCATGTTGGATTTGTGATCACCAGGTTATTGAAAATCCTATAGGTGAACTTATGTTCATAACGTCTATGAACATAAAAAATTCAGTTTGATTGCTGTAATAGATTCGTAGATATCGAGAACCGTCTAAATATTTTGGATGGTCGTCATGTTGGATTGTTATATGTATAGGTCATAGAGTCAAATACCATTAAAGGAAAATTATTGCGTAGGTTCATTATTCAAACTTTCATTTCGATCGCATGATTACGACACAAGAAATAAAGACTTAATTTTAAAATTCACACAGCCGCCATCTTGAGGTTGTGTAAACAATTGAACTAAATTAGATACCTGTGCCAGTGCATTACAATGTGTATAACCGGGTGAGTTAGCCGTGGTGGTTACGGCATGACTGATGGCAGTCGCTCACATCCGGGAGGCGAGGAGGTTCGAATCCCCCCGCCGGCAACCTTGAAGATGGTCTTCTGTGGTTTCCCATCTTCCTTCCAGGCAAATGCCGGGGTTGGTCCCTAACTATAGGCCACAGCCGCTACCCTCCAACTCCTCGCCCTTACATTCCAACTTCCCTCCTTCCCTCCCCAACGGTACTTGTAGCTCACCCATTGGGTGTCCGTCTCGAAGCAGCTACAAAACTGGCGAGCCGAACATGTCCTCGGACACTCCCGGCACTAAAAGCCATACGCTAAAAAAAAAAAAAAAAAACAATGTGTATAAACATTTCCTGTACCAAGTTTCATTGCGTTTGGATCATTAAATCGCGAGAAAGGTCTATTTAAAATTTTCAACTTTGCTTGGCCGCCATATTCGTTTTGCAGTTAACCGGTTTTTGAAAGTATTATAGATGAACTTCCAGTAGTGCCCTTTATCTCCATAAAAATTTCAGGGTAATACCGCTAATAGTTTCAGAGATGCCGGTGAAATATTTCGCACAGCCGCCATCTTGAGGTTACATAAACAATTGATGGAAGTTAGATGTCGGTGCATTACAATGTGTATAAACATATACTGTACCAAGTTTTATTGCGTTTTCAAAAGTCACATAGGTGAACTTCTAGTAGTTCCCTTAATCACCGTAAAATATTCCAGGGTGATATCGGTAATAGTTTCGGAGATATTGAATGCTGGTGAAATATTTCGCACAGCCGCCATGTTGGATTGGTGAGACGTAACAAAATTTGAAGGGCACGGTCACGGTCGTCCGGATGACAGGATAAACCGGAGTACCCGGAGTAAAACCTGTCTGCCTCCGCTTTGTCCAGCTCAAATTGTGACATGTTTATGATAAGAGCGCTCAGGTGTTGAGATATTGAACTAGGTGTTTGTGAGTGCATATCTGTGGAGTGAAGGAGAAGAGGATCCAACACTAGGGTGGTGTCATATCTTTAGAAGGCAGGGAGGAAGATATGAAAAGGAGTAAGCAGGAGATTGTTGTGGATAGGAGGTAACAAAGAAATAAAAGCAGGATTGGATAATGTACGAAGTAATGTGGTCTCATAAAAATACTGGAAGTGAATATATATTATATAAAGGTGTCTAGACTACTTCTTGATGATAATCCCATCAATCTTCTCACTAAGAAGAGTTCTTATAATAAAGAAAACTTAAAAAATCATATCACACTGCAGTACTATAGATATAATATGTATTATAATACGACAACTGAACCGTAAGTAATATTCTCGGTAAATGCTTGTTTATTGCAGTGAATATCAAAACTACATTCCAAACTGATTGTATCCGGGTTGGTATATATTTTGCCCTACACCCTGATTAAATTGAGAACTCGTGTTAATCTTGTTTGAACTTTAGTTTATTACTCTAATACATTTGTATTTGAGTTGGCGCCCAACGGGATTTCTCTATTTTATATTCTGCTTGCTGGGGGGACTCTTCAGGGTAGGATACAGAGAAAGCTACTTAGTAGTAAACATTACAATTGGCACCTTAACGTGGGGCTCGAGAACCAGGATGCATCAGTGTGGGAGTAGGAGAGTGTGACTTGTGCAAGTGTTATCTGAGGGATAGGTTATGGTGTACATATTTACATGGATGATGAACGAATGAGAATGATGAATGGGAATGGAGTGAGTTGTAGCAGGATGGAGATGAATGGAGAAAATGTGGTGGTGTGCATGTTGGAGAGTGATGGGAATGAGACTGGCAGTAGTGTGATGGAATGAGAGATGACTGATGTATTAGTACAGGATATTGTAAGGCCAGTACAGGATGTGTTAATGCCGGTGCAGGATATCCTAAATATGTTAAGGGAAATGAACAAAAAATTTGATAAGAATAATCGGGGGTTGAGTAAGAAATTGGATAAAGTAAAGGATTTGGATAGGAAGTATGGATTGTTACAGCATAGTATTGAGGGGGTGAGACAGGAAATTAGAGGTGAGGTAATGAGTATGGTGGAGGAAAAGGCGGAAGCAGTTATAAAAGAAGTAGATCAGAAAATTATGAAAATTGAAACGAAGATACCAGAGAAATGATATGACTAGAGAAGCAGATAATAAATTGGAAAGGGTACAGGAACATATTCTAGAGAAAATTGAGAGGGTTGAAGGGGCGACTGGTGAGAGGATATTAGATATGGAAGTGAGATTAAGGTCTCAAATAAAACATGAAAATGGACAAGAGAGGGAAGAAGGTGAAGGAGGACGTCAAATGGAGGAAGAGAACGAAACTGAGGACAGGGAAGATGAGATAGAGGGCAAGGTAGAAGAGAAAGGAGAAACGTATAACAGAGAAGGTGAAATGGAAGAAAGTAAGAAAGTAGGTGAGATGGAAGAGACTGAAGAAGATAAAGGAGAAACAAAAGAGGTTAAAGATGAGGATGAAAGTGCAGGAGTGAATCATGATGACAACAAAATGGAAAAAAATGAGGTGAAGAATAAGAAGAAGAAAATGAGGAAGGGAAGAAGAGAGGTACGGTGGAGATGGAAGATGAGGACTACAAGGTATGGAATGACATGGCGGATGAAGGGAAAGACGAGATGGAAGGCAGAGAAAGAAAGAAGAATGGAGAAGAAGGAGAAACAGAAGAAAAGGAAGAAGGGAAAGAGATAGGAACAGTGGAGATGGAAGATGAGGAGTACAAAGTACGGAATGATATGGCGGATGAAGAGAAAGACGAGATGGAAAGCAAAAAAAAGAAGAACGGAGACGGAGAAAAAACAGAAGAAAAGGAAGCACGAGAAAAGGAGACAGGAAGTATAGGTACATCTATGCCTGGCATTTAGAGATAGGTAATTTGAATGCAGAGTTTATGATTTAGTTAATTATATTCATGTACATTCTTATGTGTGTAAGAATTGTGTATGTGATGGATGTATATTTAGAATTAAATGTGTAGGGGGCGTGTTACGCGACTTCGTTATTATTTTGATTAATGTTTTTGAGGCATATTATGTCTATGTTGTGATCTATCTTAGGATATATTTGCACAAGGTACATTTGTTGGTCTGCTGTAATGTACATATCTTTTAGTGAGAATGTTATTTAATTTTCTTTCTTATTTTTTGTCAATACATTGATTTTGATTCATCTCTTAACTGTAATTTGAACTTTGTTTTTGCATTTAATTGTTTGATTTTTTACTGTAAATTTGTTTAATCGAGATATGATTTCTAAGTTTTTGGATTCGAGAAGTCTAAATGGGGAAATGAAGATTGGTTACCATAGACAAGTGTGAATCTGTACAAGAGCAACGGATGTGGCATCTGTATTTCAATTACAAAATACATGATGGAAATTATATACACCAGATTTGTGGAATGCACTATATAGGTTGGCATCTACAGAAGTGTAGCTTATCAAGAAAATGAGCTTTACACCCTATATTATGGTGAGGAACTTGGTCATACACTTGAATTATGATGATGATGATGATGATGATAATTGTTGTTTTAAGGGGCCTAACATCTAGGTTATCGGCCCCGACACTTGAATTACTGGGAGTTCTTGGAAAGGAGCGAAAGAAGAAGAGATTGTTCATGTTTATGGTAATCTGGATGTGTAGCCTGCCCTCAAGGAAGTTGGTTGGGACATCGAACATTTTGGTCTTTCAAAGTTGGGTAGATTATTGGCTGAGGAATAACCTAACCACCAAGGGAAGATGATAAAGAAAAGGAGGTGGGTTTCGGACTGGAGAAAAAGGATGGAGAAATAGGAGGAGAGTCCCACAAAAGTTATAAATTTAACTTTAAATGCACTCAGAGGCGGTTGCCACCGCAAATCCGCTCTCTGATACCTAAAGTGGGTAAGGACCTGGTCGAAGCTAACGGGAACCGCAGCTAAGACTTGGGCGGTTTGCCAGAGAATGGTTTTAGCGTATTCCCTCTCAAGCATGCATATGCCTACTATGGGGAAGGGTGATGGTCTGACAAGACAAATAGCAACAGATTTATTGCGTATTAACGAGGGCATGAACATGGGAAGAGTTAGGAAAGCCAGGATCTTGCCTAACCGTTGTATTAGAGAAATGATAAATCCAAAAACAAATATTTAATTTATTTAACAACGCAAAAGAAGTTGATAACTTTAACAAATATATATTTTCAATTTGGTTAACAACTTTGGGGTCGCAGACCTCAGAAAACCTTAAACGTTTGCGCCAGGCAATTAACAATTTATTAGGTTTCAAACCTTTATAAAATCCTAGCAAGGATTTAAAATAGCGAAGATAAAAATTCAAAATTTTAAAGACAATTAAAGTGATTAAAGTTTAACAATAAATAGAGTACAATGTGTGTACTATAAGAAATTTCCAAGTACCTATCTTAGAAAAAGTTATAACTTCAAAAATAACACACAAAAAAGAAAGCAGGTAGAATGAAAGAGAAGTTCCTATAACTTCGTATATTTATACTGGATTACTTTTATGATAGCTATGCAAAATAGAGCAGGTCACTTACTGTGAAACCTGAAGAAAAAGTCAAAAGGAAGGTTCTAGACTTCCTATGTTTAAGTAGGAATCACGAGACAAATGGGGCAGTTTCCCTTTCGTGAGACCTAGAAATAACTCACTCATGAGTTGAAAGAATTGTTTTCCCTGATTATAAGGGAGAAACAATGTAAGCTTGAACCGTGTATAAAACACGTGGTTATGCAGAAATTAATTAAAGATAAACGAGCAAGATGGAAGGGCACTTCGTTAGAGTGACACCTCATAGAAAATGATCTAGAGTAACAATTTTATTAATATGGTTTGTTAGTAGAAGGTTTAGGAAAGATCAATTGGGATTTAGGATAAATGTTCATGGCCTTATTTAAGGTAAACGGACGATCGCGACGCGGTAGAAAAGTTGAACAAGCACTAGTTATCACTATAGTCTGGTAAATGGATGAAAAGTTTACTGTAGTAACACGAAAGTTTATGGCAAAGAAATTTATTGCAATGATGAAAAAGGACTGGTTGCACTAGATAGGCGAAAGTCTATTGCTTGAGAAAGTTGTGGATTACAATTAAATGCGCCATAGAATATTCCAACGGTGGAAGAAAATTAGTTATTGAGCTTTAATTCAGAAGGAAGATTCTTCAATTTTCAGTAGTATTCTCACAAGTGAGTGAAAAATACATGACGGCAAGACTTGTAGATAAAGTACAGGATCTGGAAGGTTCCAGAACGATCTTAATAGAAGAATGGGGCCAAAGTTAATCCAGCGGAGGAACTAGCTTGGTATTTTATAGACAGCGGGTATTAGATAATATCCCACGTGGTGAGAAGATTTCTCATTTAAATAGCTTAAGAAAAGCTACTTTCTATTAAGGTTGGCTTAGACAGACAAAAGCCCAACATAGCAAATCCCGCGAAGGATGATTTTTGCCCCAAATAAGTAATCTCACACTGCCTATAAAATGATCATTGAAAGTATGTAGAATTAAAACCGATGAAGATGAGGTTAAAACCTTAAGTCTGTACTTATCTTTGTTGCATGGCGAAGGTGAAGTTCCCTTTGACGGATACCTAATGTGCCAACATGGCGTAGAATGTAGAGAGTGCCTCTTGGTTTGAGGAGACTGACTCTGGTTGAGCCTTGACTGATCAAGTCAACTGCCGACTTGCAAGTGAGAGCTGCTAGACGCAGAAAAGCACTAGCCTAGACGGCATGACCAACAAGAAGTTGAGTGCACTTAAGAGAGTGAGTGAGCGGTTGCTCACGACGCGGAGAAGTGTAGAACTGAAGTGACCGAGCGAGCTGGCTGCGCGCGCGGAGAAGAGAGCAGTAGGAGGAGGGGAGAAGAGGGGGAAGCGGGCGAGAGAGGGGAGGAACAAAGAAGTTGCACATAAACATGAAACAACTTTACAAAAATAAATGTTTTTCTTGATGAATGGTCTTCAAAGAGTTGATAGCTGGCGATGGTGACGAGATCTGATGGCCAAATTGATAAGTAAGTCCTCTTGTACAGGGAAGAATTGAGGAACTTCTGAGATTCGCTGCTAGATGACGCTAGGAGGGTCATGGAAGATATATATCTAGAACAGACTCACAATGACATAAGAGAAATGACCACCAAAGAGAAACTAGGAGATCACTGTTGGTGTTTGAGAAAAAGGATGAAATGAACAAGCAAAGAGTATTAAAATTATACTCTATCATACCGTGTATTCAAAGAATACACCAAAAGTAGATGTGGAGGAATCTGGAAGAGCAGACCTTGTGGAGTTGCTGCTTGCCATGGAAAATATGTTCTTTTGTGACGGAGATTATGATTGTGTTTATGACAATTTTCTGGCTTTGCACGAACTAACCTTGTATATCATTTGGTTTGCAAAGTAACTGCTATTTCTTCATGGAGATTGAATGCTGCCATGTATTTTACAGTGGAGTGTTTGGTGAAACATTGTATGAAGATGTATATGGTCTTCGATTTAGTATCTTATGTACTGATGGATATTTGGGTAAAATGTGTGTTAGAAATCCCTCCAAAATAACATTGTTGTATAGATTTCTGGGGGCGAATGTGACATTTTTTGATAAGAGCGCTCAGGTGTTGAGATATTGAACTAGGGGTTTGTGAGTGCATATCTGTGGAGTCAAGGAGAAGAGGATCCAACACTAGGGAGGTGTCATATCTTTAGAAGGCAGAGAGGGAGATATGAAAAGGAGTAAGCAGGAGATTGTTGTGGATAGGAGGTAACAAAGAAATAAAAAGCAGGATTGGATAATATACGAAGTAATGTGGTCTTATAACAATACTGGAAGTGAATATATCTATATATATAAAGCTCAATGTTTGTCTGTCTGTGTCTGTCTGTCTGTTTGTCTGTTATGTATACAAATCCACACCGTTTCACCGATGTGAACCAAAATTTGTATACTTACCCTTCGGAACCCTGCGGGTAACACTGTCCACTTGAAATTTCCGACAGACCACCCCATTCCCTGCATTTAGGCCCTTTGGCCCAAATCCTCACCGTTTCACCGATCTCAACCAAAATTTGTATACTTACCCTTTGCAACCCTGCGGGTAACCCTGTCCACTTGAAATTTCGGACAGACCACCCCATTCTCTGCTTTTAGGCCCTTTGGCCCAAATCTACACCGTTTCACCGATCAGAACCAAAATTTGTATACTTACCCTTTGGTACCCTGCGAGTAACACTGTCTGCTTGAAATTGCGGACAGATCACTCCATTCCCTGCATTTAGGCCCTTTGGCCCAAATCTACACCGTTTCACAGATATCAACCAAAATTTGTTATTTACCGTCTGGAACCCTGCGAGTAACACTGTCTGCTTGAAATTTCGGACAGACCACTCCATTCCCTGCATTTAGGCCCTTTGACACAAATCTACACCGTTTCACCGATCAGAACCAAAATTTGTATACTTACCCTTTGGTACCCTGCGAGTAACACTGTTTGCTTGAAATTGCGGACAGACCACTCCATTCCCTGCATTTAGGCCCCTTGGCTCAAATCTACACCGTTTCACCGATCTGAACCAAAATGTGTATACTTACCCTTTGTAACCCTGTGAATACCACTGTCCACCTAAAATTTCGGACAGACCACCCCATTTCCTGCATTTAGGCCCTTTGCCAAAAATCTATATCGTTTCACCGATCCGGACCAAAATTTGTATACTTACCCTTTCGAACCCTGCGGGTAACCCTGTCCACTTGAAATTGCGGACAGATCACCCCATTCCCTGCATTTTGGCACTTTGGCACAAATCTACACCGTTTCACCGATCAGAACCAAAATGTGTATACTTACCCTTTGGTACCCTGCGAGTAACACTGTCTGCTTGAAATTGCAGACAGACCACTCCATTCTCGGAAAGAGGACAGGGTCCGTCCTAAAGGCAATGGAAAAAAAGGGGTAAAACCGGACACGCTCAGGAAACTCTCAGGGTTGCCAGCTCCCGAACTCACCAGCCATGAGCCCTTGAGGATGTAGCACTATCCAGGGTGCACCAGAAGTGGTGGGGCTACACACACCCTGCCTCCTTGAGGGTCTTGATCAGAAGACATGAGATATTAAGAAAAGAAAAAGAAGGCTGACACCTCGAAGAATGAGGCTATCAGGAATGATTAGACAAGGGCCAATTAAGGCGGGAAAGTGAATGAGTCGCTAGGCCTCGGATACCCTGATACCATCGGGGTCGGAAGAGAACAAGAGTTTGACCAAGGGAGTCTGACAGGAAAGAGAACTGAAAGGAGCCCGGCACCAGTAAGTAGAAGCAATGCCGGACTCAGCTGGGGTCCCGTGGTCGCACACCCACGTCCCACAAGTTGTGAGACCCTGGTGGGTGGAGGGGGGAGGAGGGGGCAGGTGTGAGAATAGCTTGACGATTCATCGCGAGGTGGCATGAGAGAAATGTCCAGACCCCGCCGTGTTACCTGGTATTGCTATGCTGATGTTCATACAGGGTCTTCACTCAAACCACTGTAGTGTTACGAAAGAATGAGTGATTCACCGGTCAATGTGAATAGGACCGGGACCCCCCCCCCCCCCTTTGAACGTCTGTCATCATATATCGTCATCATCTGCGATATTCTCAGGTTCGTGCAGCTTGGACCCGAGCAGTACTCGATAAGCTGTTTCACTACACGCATCGAGTATAGGCCTAAGCCAGAAAATAACGTTCAGACTTTGGAAGACATCGAAGGTAGAAATCTGAATTACCTATATCAGATTTAAAATTACACCAAGTTCGTTTAGTAGTCATTTTTCATTGCCTTATTATTATCATCATAAGGGCAAATGACCTAGATGTTACGCCCATTATACCACTAATCACCACACACAATAAGTCTTTATCGCCTGTGAATTTTGAAATATTTCTATCACGGTAGTTTGTAAGTTTGTCGTGTCAATTCAACAGTAGTATTCATTACCATCCTCATCAAAAGGGCAAATGACCTAGATGTTACGTCCATTATACTACTAAGTAACACCACAGTCTTCATCGCCTGTGATTTTTAAAATGTGTATTTCCATTAGTTTGTAAGTTTGATATACCCGTTCAGTAGTAATCGTCTTCATTATCATCCTCATCAAAGGGGCAAATGACCTAGATGTTACGTCCATTATACTACTAAGCAACACCAGAGTCTACCTAGCCTGTGATTTTAAAAATATGTATTTCCATTAGTTTGTAAGTTTGATATACCCGTTCAGTAGTAGTCGTCTTCATTATCATCCTCATCAAAGGGGCAAATGACCTAGATGTTACGTCCATTATACTACTAAGCAACACCAGAGTCTACCTAGCCTGTGATTTTAAAAATACATATTTCCATTAGTTTGTAAGTTTGATATACCCGTTCAGAAGTAGTAGTAGTCTTCATTGTCATCCTCATCAAAAGGGCAAATGACCTCTCATTCCTTTAAAGTACGGTATCAATTTTTCCCATTCGTTGATAAGTTACATGTGCCAGTAGTCGCTTCTATGTTCATCATCACTATGTAGAAGATGTTTTGCGTCAGAAGAAAAGACAACTGGATGCTCAGGAACGTTAACGATATATCGACTGCGAAATCTGGAAGCTTCTCTTTGAGGAATTGCTTCAGACATTTATCGTACAGTTTAAACCTTAACATGACGAAACTTTTAACCAGATAGCGATCTAAGTGGGAGCTCTTTGGCAAAAAATAATCAAGTCTTTCCCGAAATATGAGTCCTAAAAAATAACTTTTTCTATTATTTTCTAAGTTTCATATGTCAGTTATGTAGTAATTTTCAATATCATCCTGATCAGTAGGGCAAATTACCTAGATGTTACGCCCTCAACGTCATTGGGGGCAAATGACCTAGAATTTAAGCCCATTATATTTCTAATCACCACCACATAAAGTCTTCTACGACTGACATGTCACGAATTCTGGGACCGCTAACGACATATCTCGACTCGGACTGAAGACAAATATCACGAGAATGATCATTATTTTACAGAGCCTTCCCATAGTGACTTAAGTATAAACATTGTCACTGGGTTTGATAATGTAAGAAATGAATACATAAATAAATATAAATTATGACGTTGAGTGTTAAGGAGACTGGAATATTATCAGCATTCCACCGGGCGAAGCCGGGTACTACTGCTAGTATTATATAAAGGTGTCTAGACTGCTTCTTGATGATAATCCCATCAATCTTCTCACTAAGAAGAGTTCTTATAATAAAGAAAACTTAAAAAATCATATCACACTGCAGTACTATAGATATATTATGTATCATAATATGACAACTGAACCGTAAGTAATATTCTCGGTAAATGCTTGTTTATTGCGGTGAATATCAAAACTACATCCCAAACTGATTGTATCCGGGTTGGTATATATTTTACCCTACACCCTGATTTTATTGAGAACTCGTGTTAATCTTGTTTTGAACTTTAGTTTATTACTCTAATACATTTGTATTTGAGTTGGCGCCCAACGGGATTTCTCTATTTTATATTCTGCTTGCTGGGGGGACTCTTCAGGGTAGGATACAGAGAAAGCTACTTAGTAGTAAACATTACAAAATCTCACATGGAGTGACCGGGATTTGAACCACGGACCCCAGCGGTGAGAGGCCGGCGTGCTGCCGCTAAGCCACGGATGCTTCTGTTGACTTTATCAGCTCATATTATTCTCTAGAGCAGTCAAGTTTGCCCCGCCCAGACAGAGCCAGATCGGGGTAGAAGGTACAGGGTTCTCTGTCACTGATACATAAGAGAGTGCGCGGCCGAGAGTAGAGAGACTCTATAGAATTTATGACAGCAAGGTGACCAGTAACAGTCGGGTGCTGTGATAGCTTAGTTCAGCAGTGTACGAGGATCTGGGTTCGGCGCGGTAAGGACAGATGCGCATAATGACGGTACCCCAGTGAGACTCGGGTGTTTGAATTCTGAAGCGGCATTGTGACAAGCGGTGAGCTGTGGAGGCTGTATGGACTGCAGCGGGTAATGTACACCAAGTGCACTGTGGTTACCTGCGCACAGGGTGAAAATAGTGTACATAATAGCTATAGAAGTGTATGCCATACTTGCTACTAGTTGTATTTGTTTATTCACGAGTGAATCTTGAAACCTGTAATATTTTTGATGTGTAACATCTTTCCACTCGGTTGTTCGATATTTTTGTGGGAGTGATTTTGAAAAATGGGGACGGAAGTGGATCGAAACGATCGAGGTGGCACCAGCTGGCACACTTCCGTTCGATGGAACGGAAGTGTAAGACGCACCGCCAACTCGATCGATCGATCCAGCTGGCAGTGGTAAATGAAACAATGAGCGCGTGACGTCAGAAATTGATACCATGACGTACCATCGGCCATGTGGAATGTATATGACATACTGAACGGTAAACGCTCATGCGAACTCTGGTGTCAAGTGATTGAAACAAAGCACATGGTACATGTTCGAAGTCTTCGTATCAGTATTTAAATTGTAAAATGCCTTAATATCAAACATTGTAAGTAGTCGGCATTGCCGGTATTATGTTTCTACACAGTGGCTATTCAAATATTAACCCACATAACGGTAATGCAGTCATCAATATAATCGTTGTGGTTATGCGAGAATTGAGCAAGCCTTCGTGAACTATTACTGAATACATTCTCTTTACTCACAAGAGGGCCTATTCATAAGGCATTTTAAACTCAATTTCACGCAGGAGCATTATCGATACAAGCTAAATATAAATGAAACTTAATTCCGTAATGCAGTATTATTGGAACGTGGAAATAAGTCACCATCTTGTGCACACTATTTGCGTAGTCGAAATAGCCGTGGGGTTAGCGCCTATGACCGTGAACCTAGATATCTCGGGTTCGAATCCCGGACGGAGTAGATATTTTTGCTACCAGATTATCATTGTAAACGATATTTATCATATCAATATGACTCATTTTAACAGAATCCATATGAAATTACGTGTTGGTCTGTGAATCAAGAGGACCTGTTTATAAGGAACTTAAGGTTATGAGCGGTGTCGCGTCTATTAATCTAGTTGATCCATATCGCATTCTTTATTTAGGCTAGTGCTGGTGGATGCTACAAATCATCTAAGAAAATGAGTTCCATATTATAAACTACAATATCTGTAAAACACTCCCTTTTACAATAGATTAATATTTGTGCCAATAATACTATAAAATACCGGTGTATCAACAATTTCACCTGTTACACATCATATGCGACTACTGTAAGGCTCGTAATTTTTATACTATTATTATAATAAAATTTATTTAACCATAAGTCATTGTACATTAAACCCGTATTGGTTTCAGGCACATTGTGACCCTCCTCAGCGTAATTATGTAAATGTGCAAGAACATACACTCAATATAAATTTTGCCGTAACAGAGGATTCCAAAAATATCCATTTTCCAAAAGCTCACATATTAAAATTTAAAAAACCAGATCAGTTACAAATGTGTTAAGAAAAACATGCAAAATTCTTGATAAAAACAGCGTGGAATAGAAGAGATGTGGATGTATTGGTTGAACACTGTTCTTGCCCATTCATAGCATTACCTCGTAATACGTATTTCTAACGTTTTCATTTCATTATTTCTCTACCTCGCAAATACATACCAAAATACCAGTTATAACCTAACTACACTGCTCGCAAAAATTAGGGTATATTGTAAACTCAGCTATGTATGCTATGTGTTTCGTACCGAATTAGATACAATCGCGTTCCTTTACTCGTAGAGAAGGTAAACATGTGTTTGCGTCAACCCTGCACATACAGCACATGACGGAGGCCACTGTCCGTACTGTTGCTGTCAAAGGGTCACACGGCGGTGGTTTGTTACTGAGGTCAGAACCATTCCATTCCCGATGTCAGTTAGTGAATGACGTGACTTAGGGACAGCAATGTCTCCACAATGTGATTTACCTGAATCAATGGCTTGGAGGGCCATAGGACGGATGGAAGATGGACAGACACAACAAGTTGTGGCTCGAGCCCTTGGGGTGTCTCAAAGTGTGATCTCAAGACTGTGGAATCGTTTTCAAGCAACAGCTAATGTTCACAGGAGGGTAAGACAAAGTCGCCCACGGGCAACAACAGCAAGGGATGACCGTTACCTCGTGTTAACAGCCCGACGGAATAGACGGCAGAATGCAACTTAACTGAGAAGTGCCCTCCTAACAGCAACAGAACGCAGAGTATCAACCCAAACTGTCCGTAACCGACTTCATGCACGTGGCCTCTATGCCCGTAGGCCCATGGTGTGTACCAGGTTAACTCCATAACACCGTAGATATCGCAGAAACTGGGCGGAGGAGCATCGTGCGTGGAGGCATGCTGAATGGAGCTCAGTTCTGTTTTCTGATGTGTCGCGATTCAACGTGGAATCGGATAGTGAACGTGTTTGCATCAGGAGGGAACGAGGGACACGAAACATCCCATTTTGTACAAGAAAGACCCCCATATAGCGGAGGTGTGTTGCTGGTGTAAGCTGGAATTAGCCTGGGTGGACGTACGGACCTCGACATCATCCCACGTGGTACTGTGACCGCTGTAAGGTATAGAGACAAGATTCTCCAAACTTTTATCGTGCCGTATGCTGGTGCCATAGGTGTTTCCTTCGTGTTTATGGACGGTAATGCACATCCCCACAGAGCGGGTTGGTGGACGACATGCTGGAGGAGGATGGTATCCACGTAATGTAGTGGCCAGCTTCCTCGCCGGACTTAAATCCGATAGAGCACGTGTGGGATGCATTAGGCAGGCACATTGCAGGCAGTCCAGCACCTCCCACAACTGATCCACAGCTGCAGATTGCTCTTATGGACGAGTGGCCACGTATCCCCCAAGAACTCATTGATCATCTCATTGCATCAATGGCACACAGGTGTGTAGCAGTGTTAGCCGTTCAAGAAGACCATACACCATACTGGAGACCAATATTCACCCATGGCCCACGATTATGGTAGTGTTAATGTTGCTTTGTTTGTTTGCCATATCCTCTCTTCATTCAAGTCATTTGATTCAAACACTCATCAGTGGCTCTCTGGGATCTTGGGCTGCTTTATCTGTCAGTACAGCATTATGTACGCAATAAATGGTTGAAAAACTAAATATTCTTGTATATTATTGCACCATTATGAGCTGACCTTACAATATCCTCTAATTTTTGTGAGCAGTCTATTTCAACTTATCTATTTTCACATCAACATCTCTTCTCTCTGTTTTCATCAAAATTTTTCTTAACACATTTTGTAACAGATCGGTTTTTATTTTAATTTCAATTTGTGAGCTTTTGGAACAAGAATATTTTTGGAATCCTACGTTATGGCAAAATTTATATTGAGTGTATGCTCTTGCACTTTTACATAATTACTCTGAGGAAGGTCACAATGTGCCTGAAACCAGTACGATTTTAAAGTATAACATATTATATTGTATTATGATTAAATAAATTTTATTATAATTTTATTACAATTACATCGTCAATTTTTATGTAATTTTATAGTATTATTATTACTATATTTTTTTATCGTTTCGGTCGTCTATGGACCACGTTATTTCAACTGTCTTTTCCCTCTTTCATTCACATTGGCCCCGTATTCGCGCATTCTTCTTCGGTGAGCTTCCTTCCGTTCTTCGGTCCACTTCTTGCCGGTTTTCAATATAGGTTTTGGCTGAAAACTCTGTATCTCCCCAAGTTTGTTCTTCAAAGAGTCACGTTCCAAGATGTCCTCATGTGATATCCCCAGTTCTTGTAGGTCTTTTTCCACCTCTGTAAACCAGATCCCTTTGGTTTCCTTTCCCACAAAGTAGGCCCAGATTCGATTGGACAATCTTCCAGAGTTCATTCGTGTTATGTGGCCATAAAAGGAGAATCTTCTTTTGCGAATGGTGTCCGTTATTTTCTCCACATGTAGATAAATTTCATCGTTGTGTCGTCTTCTATACTCTCCTCGTTCCTTGACCGGGCCCAAGATATTTCTCAGAATCTTCCTCTCTTTGGTTTCGAGTTGTTCTGCCCGGCCTTTCTTATTCATCGCCAGGCATTCTGATGCATATAACGCCTCCGAGCGAATAACGGTAACGAAGTGCCTCAGTTTGGCCTTGAAGGACATTGATCGTGTTTTGTAAATGTCTTTGGTTAAATGGTTAGCCATTTCCATTTTGTTAATCCGTGCCACGAAAGCTTCCTTTTCACGAATGTTGGGCTCAATCCATTCACCCAGGTATTTGAATTTCTCTACCTGTGTTATTTGTCCTCCATTCACCATAAGTTCTCTGGGTTATTATTATTATTATTATTATTATTATTATTATTATTATTATTTCATAGCCTCAGATACCAGGTGTAAATCATTTTAATTAGGTATTTAGGGTATCTACTCTCCAATTTGGACGTTTAGTTTTTCACTGCCATCTGGTAGAGAAAGCGGAACTCTATTACTTGGCCTGTGCGTTAGGTTCAACTAATTTTGTTACGTTATCACCAAGTGTGTGATACGAGAGGACTTTTGCTATCCAATATCGTAGGAGCTGGAATGCCGTGGCTTTTTCCCACCCTACAAAACTCTCAATTCCTCGGCAAGGAACCTAACCCGTGATCCTGGGATCCTGAGGAGGACACTCTGCCACTAATCCATCGAGGAAGCTCATCACCGTTATAACCGGCGCGGTTTAGAAAAGATAAAAGCATTTCGATGCTGAGTGAAAATCGATAATAAGTACGGAACTTCCACATTTCTCTAGCTCTAATTGACATTTATTTCATGACGGATGATTATTATAGAAAGGCAGCCTCGTGTTATGGTGGAGTATACGCGCTATTTATGGAACAATTTCAAGCGAACGAATCTTATTGAAAAGCGCTTAGACTCAAAGCTCGAGGTTAACGAGGCTGTGTTTGTGGTTGTCTCCGACATAGTTCCAGACCTCACCACAGCATTCCACTCCCCCATACGCCCACAGATCGACTTGGGTCCAACTACAGTTTTGATAACACCACAAAAATGCGCCTCTGCTCGTCTAAAGCGGCGCTATTGAATTCCTTATTGCGTGCTTGCTCTAATGTCAATGCGAAATTCGTTTACTTCTCTCATTTCAAATTGGAGGAGTATGCCAATAGGCCCCACCCCCTTTCGTTTTTAATGGAAACTTTTACCTTGCTGCAACATATCACTTCAAAGGGTCTACTTTGTTCAGATTTAATCATGTTACCACAAATATTTTAACCTGTTTATCGTTTGTTCATCGCAAAGCAAATAGAAGTGGATTAAAAGAACTTTTGATGAAACATACATAGGCTATAGCAATGATCGTTCACGTTCATACAAGTACAAGCATGTTTTCATTTAATTCTAAAAAAGGTACGAAAGTCGTATCAAGTTCAAACCAGAGGCGTAGCCAAGATCGACCAATGGGAGAAGTTATAATAACTGCGGGATGACCGTAATACGGAGAATTGTTGGATATCTGTAATCTTCTACAGAAAAGGAATCTGTTGACATCGAATATAGATTTAGGTATTAGGAAATCATTTTTGAAAACCTTTGTCTGGAGCGTGGCGCTCTATGGAAGTGAAAGTTGGACTATGGGTGCAGCAGACAAGAGGAGAATTGAAGCATTTGAAATGTGGTGTTACAGGAAAATTATGAAGATCAGATGGGTAGATAGGGTTACAAACCAAGGGGTATTACGACGAGTGGGAGAGGAGAGATGTGTCTGGCGACTGCTAACGAAGAGAAGAGATAGGTTGGTAGGACACATACTAAGACACCCAGGAATAGCAAGCTTAGTTATGGAAGGAAGGGTCGAGGACAGGAACTGTAGGGGTAGACCAAGGTTAGAATATGTTAAACAGATTGCTTCGGATGTAGGGTATGGTAGCTATGTAGAGATGAAACGATTAGCTCAAGACAGGGAGACATGGAGGACTGCATCAAACCAGTCAAAAGACTGATGACTCAAACAACTGTAATATGAAGCAACTCGACTATCTCACATTCAACAAGTTAACAACGATCTCCAAATTAGTTGGGACAGATGATCTCGCTGTTAGCTTACCACGGTGGGTGAGTGGTTATCGTGTCGGACTTCCAACCCCCAAGCTTGCAGGTTCGCTCCTGGCCGTGGCAAGTGATTTTTTTTTTAATGGCGACAAAACTTTATGCATGACATACGTTGTTGGCATGTTAAGGAACCAATTTGAATTCAGTAGGCCGTGTTAATAATGGCAAAATTAATCTCGGGATTTTCCGCCAACACAAAAATGTTCCTCCTTTCTCTACTAGAAAGCGCTATATTGTCACGGAGCTTAGATATCTAGCCTCCTTGACTTTCATAGCGATACAAGGAACAACAAAAAATTCGACATGCAAGCTGCCCTATGGGGGTCAAATAACAAAGCTTGCACCCGGCACCTGAGCCCATACGATATTATTATTATTATTATTATTGATGCCTCCGTGGCTTAGGCGGCAGCACGCCGGCCTCTCAACGCTGGGTCCGTGGTTCAAATCCCGGTCACTCCATGTGAGATCTGTGCTGGACAAAACGGAGGCAGACAGGTTTCTCTCCGGGTACTCCGGTTTTCCCTGTCAAAATTCCATTCCAGCAACACTCTCCACTGTCATTTCATTTCATCTGTCATTCATTTAATCATTGTCCCAGAGGAGTGCGACAGGCTTCGGCAGCCGGCGCAGTTCATATCCTCGCCGCTAGATGGGGGGCTTCATTCATTCCATTCCTGACCCGGTCGGAGACTGGAAGCAAGCTGTGGGTTTCATTATTATTATTATTATTATTATTATTATTATTATTATTATTATTATTATTATCTCACTGTTCCACTCCTTAAAACAACAACAACAATCATTCAAATTAGTGTTAATGAACCCATAGCATTTCCTAGGGATGTATTGAAACATTTTATTTTCAATTAAAACTAGATTCAATTTGTTTAACAATAATGTCCCTTTCGCTACGGAAAGAAACATACCCATGTGCCACTGAGACGTTCGCAACATTGACCGAATTATTTAGAACCACAACGAACGTTTACCTACATTTGAGAAAATTGTTGTTGTTTATTCTTATTAGTGGCTCGGCATTCACTTGATCGTCAGCCCCGTGTACTTGGCTGTGTGTTGAATTTGTCTGCTAACTTGTGTTTCTGTGGTGATTTTACTAGTGTGTATAGCAGTAATTATACCGGCCGCGGTGGCCGAGAGTGTTAACGTGCTGTCTCGTGTCTCGCTGCCATCCGGAGAGCATGGGTTTGATCCCCCCCCCTCGGCCGTCCTGAAAATGGTTTTCGTGGTTTCCCAGTTTCACCACCAGGCAAATGCCGGAATGGTTCCTTTCAATAGGTCCACGGCAGATTTTCTTCCAAAATCCCTTCCCTGACCCGTACTGAAAATAAAATAAGTGGCCATTGGCTGCATAAATAAATTAACAAGTATTTCCGTGAAGAACAATACAGCCTATTTTCATATATCCTACTTATGTTAATTGCCACTATCAACATACAAAATTTCAGTTTGAATGCTGTAATAGATTCGTAGATATTGAGAACCGACTATATATTTCCGATGGTCACCATGTCGGATTTTATAAATGTAGGTCCTAGAGGTATGTACTGTTACATGAAGATTATTGTGTACATGTAGCATTCAAACTTCAATCGCATGTTTAGGACAAAAGAAGTAACAAGGAGATTTAAAATTTCGCACAGCTGCCATCTTGTGGTTATGGAAACTATTGAAATAAATTAGATGCCAGTGGATTAACATTCGTATAAGGATTACTGTACAAAGTTTCACTACACTCGGATGTAAATTGCGAGAAACGTCCATGAGAATATTTATACTTCGCGTCGCCGCCATGTTGGATTTGTGATCACCAGGTTATTTAAAGTCCTATAGGTGAACTTAAGTCAATAGCCCCTATGAACATAAAAAAAATCAGTTTGATTGCTATAATAGATTCGTAGATATTCAGAGCCGTCTAAATATTTCTGATGGTCGCCATGTTGGATTGTTAAATGTATAGGCCATAGAGTCATGTACCATTAAAGGAAAATTATTGCGTAGGTTCATTATTCAAACTTTCACTTCGATCGCATGATTACGACACAAGAAATAGAAACTTAATTTTAAAATTCGCAAAGCCGCCATCTTGAGGTTATGTAAACAATTGAACTAAATTAGATATCAGTGCATTACAGTGGGTATAAACATTTCCTGTATCAGATTACATTGCGTTTGGAACATTTAATCGCGGGAAAGGTCTTTTAACATTTTAAAATTCGCTTCGCCGCCATGTTCGTTTTGTAATTTACCGGGTTTTGAAAGTGTTATATATGAACTTCCAGTAATGCCCTTTATCTCCGTACAAAATTTCAGGATGATACCGCTAATAGTTTCAGAGATACAGAATGCTGGTGAAATATTTCGCACATCCGCCATCTTGTGGTTATGTAAACAATTGAACGAAGTTAGATGTCGCTGCATTACAATGATTATAAACATACACTGTAGCATGTTTTATTGCGTTTGGTTGGTTAAATCGCGAGAAACGCCTATTTAGAAGTCGCAAATTCGCGTGGCCGCCATGTTGGTTTTGTAGTTACCAGTTTTTCAAAAGTCACATAGGTGAATTTGTAGTAGTTCCCTTTATCACCGTAAAGAATTCCAGGGCGATATCGGGAATAATTTCGGAGATATTGAATGCTGGTGAAATACTTCGCACAGCCGCCATATTGGATTGGTGAGACGTAACGGTCGGGGTCGTCCGGAATAGTGCTATGAACTTACCGAGTTTCATTGAAATCGCTCCAGCTGTTTAGAAGTCATTAGGGACACACACTCACACCTGTCACACACACACACACACACGGATCTCATAAGCCTCTTTTTTTTTTTTTTTTTTTTTTTTTTTTTTTTCAAAATTGAAAATAGGCTAATAAGTGGCCACTGGCTGCATAAATAAATTAAAAATAGCAGTAATTATTAAGGTCGAGAATGGGGTTGGTACCTCGGAATTTGACATAAGGTACTCTGTAGAGGGGCTGAAGAAACCTGGGGAAAATTCAGCTGCTGTCAGGACCATGCACTACGTCCAAAACTTTGAGCCCCCTTGGAATGTTGGCTTTGGCAGCCAATAGTATTAAACTCCACAAAATATTCTAACTTTTTACCATTGGTACACATAGGTGAAATCCCGCAAGAGACACGGCAAAACCTAGAAGATTTCCTAGAATTTACATAGTATGTATCATGTAATGGAAATTTTGCTATTTCCGGTCACGGAGAGAGTCCGTCATTTTGTGTAGGCTAAGGATAGGTCATACAAGATCCACCCACTCGTACCTAATGAGGAGGGAAGACCCCCCACTTTGTACATGTGGAGACGTTTTCACCGTGGCCCACATTTTGACCGAGTGTGTGGATCTTGCTGACTTACGAAGAAACCTTGCAGATGACACTCAAACTTATATTAGCCGATGACGCGATGGCTGCTGATCGCGTTATCCGCTTTATAAGTGAGACTGGGTTACGGCCAGCAATCGA
The DNA here is from genome assembly GCA_946902985.2 of Meconema thalassinum. Classification (NCBI taxonomy): domain Eukaryota; kingdom Metazoa; phylum Arthropoda; class Insecta; order Orthoptera; family Tettigoniidae; genus Meconema; species Meconema thalassinum. The sequence continues at coordinate 163,375,583 of OX336393.1, read as the reverse complement.
AATTTTCCAGTGTACATTGACTCAACGACTTGTTGGTTTTGGAATGATAATTTTTTGTTTTTCCGTAATTTTTGTTTATTCTTATACTTATTATTTTAAGAGAGAATTGCAAGAACATATACCAAGGACGGATATTACCCATGTGGAACAAGAATGGGTAAAGTTTAAGAGTGCATTTGTAAACAGTGCAGAGAAAACGTGTGGTAGAACATCAGTAAAAGTACGGGAAAGGGCGACAAAATGGTGGAATGATAGAGTGAAAGAAAAGGTAAGAGAGAAGAAAAATGCTTGGAAGGAATGGAAAACAAAAATGACTGAAAAAAGTAGAGAAAATATATAGAAGCAAACAAAGATTGCAAGAAAGTAATTGCAGAGGAAAAGAAGAAAAGCTGGGAAGAATTCACTCAGGAAATAAGGGAGGATTTACATTGTGGAAAGAAATTGCTGTTTGGAATTATAAAAAGTAGAAGAAATGAAAAGGTGAACACTGGGCTCGTGAAAAACAAAGAAGGTGAAATATTGACAAAACCAGAAGAGATAACGGACAGATGGAAAGAATATTTCAGCGAGCTGTTGAAGGTGAGACGCCAGGCATGCGGAGAAGTTACGCAAACAGCCAAAACGGTGGAGGAAGAAATGGAAGAAGAACCAGACATTACTATGGCAGAAGTGGAATGGGCAGTTAGGAAGATGAAGATGGGAAAAGCTGTGGGAATGGACGAAGTGGCAATAGAGATGATCAAGGCGGCAGGACCAGTTGGACTGCAGTGGACATGCAGACTTCTCAGGAGTGTGTGGAGAGAAAAGAAGGTACCTGAAGCCAGGAAAAGGGAATAATATTGCCAATCTTCAAGAAAGGAGACAGGAAGGTGTGTGGTAACTACCTAGGAATCACCATCATCTCGCATGTTGCCAAAGTAATGGAAGGAATCCTAGAAAGAAGAATTAGAGTAAAGGTAGAAAGCCAAATAGATGAGGAGCAGTTTGGATTTAGAGGGGGCAGGTCAACAGTGGAACGCATTTTCATTCTGAGACAGAACATTGAAAAGAGTTGGGAATATGGGAAGGATATGGAAATGCCTTTTATTGATCTAGAAAAGGTCTATGATATCATCCCTAGAATAAAAGTTCGGAAAAGTTTAACAACTAGGGGGATAGGCAAGGAACTAAGAGACATGATAAAAGGAATGTGCAAGGAGTGCTGCAGTAGTGTGAAGACTAGAGTCGGGACATCGGAATGGTTTAAAATTGACACTGTACTAAAGCAAGGAAGTGTGTTGTCACCATTATTGTTGGTAATGGTGATAGATGACATCATGAAGGCAGCAATGAAAGAATATAATAGGGCAAAGATGAAGGTAATGTTGTTTGCAGACGACGTTGTGATCTGGGGCGAGGATGAGATGGGGGTACAAGAACAGTTAGACGTAATAAATGAAAAGATTGAGCAATGGGGATTGAAGATAAATGTGGAGACGAGTAAAACAGTGGTGATGAGTAGAGATAAGAAAGAAGGAAAAGGAGTAATCAAAGTAGGAGATAAGGAATTGGAAGTAGTGAAACACTTCAAATACTTGGGAAGAGAACTGACTGAAGATGGAAGACTAGATTTGGAATTTAGCAGAAGAATACAACTCGGGAGTGCTTTCTACCAATAGGTACGGGGACTAGTATGGAACAAGGATATACCAATTAAGGCTAAAGAAGTTATGTACAAAGCATATTATGTTCCTATAATGACATATGCAGCAGAAACTTGGACAATAACTAAGAGGGATGAGAGCAGAGTACAAGCAGCTGAGATGAGATTCCTGAGAAGTATGGTCCAGAAAACGAGGAGGGACAGAGTGAGAAATGAAGATATACGGAAAGAATTGGGAGTACAGAAACTAAATGACAAACTGGAGCAAAACAGATTTAGATGGTTTGGACATGTCAAACGGATGAATGAAGTAAGGCTACCAAGACGAGCACTTGAACGACGCATGACAGGGAAGAGAGGACGAGGAAGACCAAGAATGCGTTTGATGGACTCGGTGGAGAATAGTATTAGAAAACGGAACCTGGATTGGAACACTGTGTCGAAAGGGGTATGGTGGAACGACCAAAGTGGAGAGGAACCATATTTGCCCCCACCCAGTGTCTACTGGAAATGGGGAAATGAAGATGATGATTAATTTTAGGTTTTTTCAAATGTAGGTGACCACCTCAACATTTTAAATTCACTTCCAAATTTGTATTCTTTAATCGGTGTTACGAGGGGCAGACGACCTCGTAGTTCCACCCCTTAAATCAACAATAACTAACTAACTAATGTTTTGAAGCCATTCTTTCAGTGTTACCTATACAAACTGTCAGTTGTAACTCTTCAGTCGGTCAACATGAATTTGCCCAATGACTGGGCGGGGATCAATGTATATTTAATATATGAATAATAAATAATGAATTAACACTCCTGGAGAGAGTTACATACAATAGTTATGATCACAATTATAACGGGACAATTTAGGATTACACGTTTCGACTTTCAAGCGGTCATCGTCAGATCTTGATCACTGGGTTGAGGATGAAATGTATATACAAATATTATTTTAACTACAGAGTGTAGTGCGTTTAGTTTATAATTATTATGATTCACAGTTTGAATTTAAAAAGTCCCCGATTCTTGGATATAACAGGTAATCTCGAGAACCACTGGATGAATTTTGATGCGGTTTTCACCATTCTATAAAGGATTTCTCGAGGAAGGTTTCTGTAGAAAAACATTAATTTATGACCAAAGGAAGCCGAGCAGTAACGATTTCAGTGAATTGAGTCGAAGAAAAACCTGCCGTGCGTGCCACTCTTAAGCTTACGATGGAAAAACCGTTAAAAATATCTATATACTATGAGTGTAAGAATTGTTCGGCATGAAAAGTTCTACAGAAGAGTCCGTGACAGCATATCTCTATTTATTGCCCACTACAAATAGTTTTATGTTTTCATTTCTTCCAACAATCTCCATTCTGTGGAAATTTAAATTACTAGCTTCAGAGCTAGTTTACGAGTTAGCGAGCTAGCCTATCACCCCCAGCTTCTGCCAGCATCAAACTGTCGAGTCATGTCGAGTTAAGACTTCAGAGAAGAGTACATGTTTTTGGTGTTTCGCTGTTCACCTCGGCTATTCTGAATTGCGTCTTGAACCTGTGCGCCTTTTAAGCTTACGCTAGGTAAACCATTAAAGGTAGGCCTACCGGGCTAAGCTGGGGTGGGTTGCTAGTAGTAAATAAAGTTAAAATTAGAACATGCACTTGACTTTCATTATATACAGTGCATGGTTACTTATCAGAGCAATGACGTTGGTTTCACAGGTGTTACGCCTTCGCATGTTTACTCCCAACTGATATGCTGTGGAGTGCGTTGGTCTGAATACCGGTACCTTTGCGCGTGGCATCTGTTATCAGAAATTGCAACTAATTTGATTTGAAAGAACTGAGGCTGGAATGACTTAAAATATGTACCATGCTTCTATATATTGAGACACCGGATAATCGGGGCAGATGACCTCACTGTTCTCCCCCTTTAAGCAACAATAACAAACACTCGATAACATAACCCCCTAGCACTACTTAAGTTTGTCTTTGTCTTACCAATCATCAATAGACCACCTCGTGGTGGAGTGGCTAGCACGCTTGACTGTCACTCCGGAGGTCTGGGTTCGATTTTTGGCTCTGCTGAGGAATTTAATTCCGGTCTGAGGGCTGCAACGGGGTCCACTCAGCCTCGTGAGGCAAAACTGAAAAGAGGTGGGTTTGATTTCCACCTCAACCCTCATGGAACCGGTTTTCCGTGGTTTCCCACTTCTACTCCAGGCAAATGGCCGGATAGCTCCTAACTTAAGGCCATAGCCACCTCCATCCCAACCCTCACCCGAATTACAAAGACACACATTTATACAGCCGTCACATTAACAGACGTTACCAGAGAAAAAAAAAACACACTCGCACCCAAGTGCACCAAAGCTTGAATGACACAACAAAAAATCCTTGCATTATCACAATCCCACTTAATTGTATGCAGAATATGAGTGAAGCTATTTCATCCCGTCACCGCTAGAGTTACGTGAATTACATACCTCGCTTGGTATTGAACTCCAGACAGCATCTCCTAATGAATTTAACTTTTAAATCGCTATTATTATTATTATTATTATTATTATTATTATTATTATTATTATTATTGTTGTTGTTTCGTATAGGCCATCTAAGGACCACGACATTCAACTGTTGCATTCGGAGTGGGCTTTGTTGTTTGCCCAGTAGTTACGAATCCTCTGGCTGTGTTGTTCCCTCCTCTCCTGTGTCCAGAGGGCACCTGTTTTCTTTCTTTGTGGTTTGTCCTGGAACCTCAATTGCTGAAGCATCTTCCTGAGAGATGTCCGGTCTTTTAAGTCTCTTTCCGTCCCTCCAAGTTCTTGAAAATCATTGCTCTCACTTCCCACAACCATGGTGACTTGGTCTTCCGCTTTTGCCAGTAACCGAGGAGCTGGTTGGTCAACCTGGTAGAATGCATCCTATAGACGTGTCCATAAAATGCTAGACGTCGTTTCCTATCAACATCCGTGATTCTTTCACAGTACGTGTAGAGCTCTTGATTAGGTCGCCTTCTGTATCCATTACCTTATTATTATTATTATTATTATTATTATTATTATTATTATTATTATTATTATTACTGTTATTATTATTATTATCTTAAGAAGATGGGGAAAGTGGATTCACCAGATTGTATCTACTGTGTTAATGAGGTGGATAATGTTAATCACACCTTCTTCTCTTGTCCAAAGTAGGCAGTCTCTTCAAGATCAAATTGATGTAGAGATATCTCCCGACAATATTGTTGCGGTAATGCTACAAATTGAAGAACATTGGAAACTTGTAGCAAGTTTTGTTGAAGATATCCTCCGAACAAAGAAGACGGATCTGGATCGCCACTGAAGATGATTAATTACGGAAGAGTGCCCTACGGGCAAATATAAATTGACACTAGCCTGAAGTAATGTGATAAACGATTCCAGGCTAGTGTTCAGAAGTAACGGGGGAGTTTTAGTCGGTAGTCTGCTACTCAGGAGTAGGAGCACGACACTCTGTGCGTAAATGCATTCCTTCCCCTAAAAAATATTATTATTATTATTTTTATTATTATTATTATTATAGTAAGGAGAAAGCAGGTCATGGCTTGTAGAATGTTACAACATGAAACCTACATGAGAAACCACCAAGGCTTGTCCATCATTAAATTAAGTGAAAGTGTATGTAAACTTTTAAGGTGTAAACAGTCCATAGCCACTAGAAGCTGTGCTGTATACAATAACATATCATTAGAATATTGACTTCAAACTACAAAACTGGACTTCTTCATTTCTGTTGAATAAGATATCACTCAGCCGCGTGGAGAACCTGTGAAGGACCAAACTTTGTACTTTGTCACGCTTTGTTAAGCTACAAACTTAACTCGTGCACTTGTCTGCCACATCTGTCATTAGACAGGACTGCACAGCACAGGGTCATACTCGTGGTATGTTGTGCTCCACTTTAAAATTTTCTAATCATGTACATGAAGGACGTAGAACCGAGGGAATTGATTAACGATAGTAAGCTATATTAATTCTTGTTACCTGCCTCCTAACTTAATTAAGGACTCTTGTTAATGAAATCGTCAATACCACCCAAATGAATATAATGGAGAAAGTGCAACCCGTTCGTTAACCTCCTCTTTCATCAATAAGAGGTAATCATTGCAGTTGACAGAAGAAAGAAACGTGGGGTAGCTTTTGAACCCACTATTTGGTTTGTTGATCATACAGAACAGCCAGATATAGTTGATACACAGAAGAAAGACATACAACATTGACAAAAGAGTCAATTTTTATATTCCTTTCCTCTGTAATGAGAATTGTTTTTGAAATTGTGACTTAGCGCAGTCAATATACAGTACAATAAATATAGAACACAGTACAACTACCGTACTGTATTAGAGGTTTAGGAAGTTGCATCGATATGGATATTTATGTTCGACCATGTCGAAATGTAAATATTGTATGTCAGAAAACTGTATCATAATGATGGTCATTATAGTACTGTTTTAGGTAGATTTCATTAGAAAGATAACAATTGCAATGGGTCCCATGTTTCGACTTCCGGAAAATTTCGACATATCTTCGCGTTTCACATCCCCCAGACCCCAAAACCACCGTCAGTTCAAATGTTTATATATAATTTATGTATGTATATATATATATGTATATATATATATATGTATATCAGTTTCTTGTGGACACGATAACTGCCGTAATTTTGCACCAATCACTTTGAATTTTTTACATAATATGTATCCCAATAAAATCTCGGTCGAGTTCGTTAATGGGCAAAATCGGTCGAAGGGGGTGAAAATGGGGGGCTTTTTTCGAAAAATTGAAATTTCGCTATAACTCTCTTAATACGTGAAATATCGAATCCATTCAAAGTTCATAATATGTGTCGGATAAGTGCCAACAATTTATGTCAAATAAATTTTTTGATAGCACCAACCATTGACCAAAGGGGTGGAAAAAAGTGGGTTTTTCGGGAACCATTAATCATATCTCTCTTAATAGGCACAATATCAAAACCGTACAAAATGGACAATATTCCCCTAATAATTAACTAAAACTTTTGTCTGAAAGAATTTTTGATATGACCCACCATTACGCCAAGGGATGAGAAAAATGATTTCGGAATTATAAGAAAATGCCAAGAGTTATCCGTGGTTGCCATGGCAACACTACTAAATTGATGAGGGATGAGCCGTTGCCATGACAACGCACTTGCACGAGATCAGATTCAGTATTTCCATCTGACTAAGCCGGCCCCGTGGTGTTGGGGTAGCGCGCCTGCCTCTCACCCGGAGTCCCCGGGTTCGATCCCCGGCTCCGTCAAGGATTTTAAAACTGACGTGAGGGTTGGAACGGGGTGCACTCAGCCTCGTGAGGACAATTGAGTAGCTGTCTGACAGTGAGACAGCACCCCGATCACGAATACCAATATTAACGGCCGAGGGGACCCGACGCGCTGATCACGCGTCACCCCAATATCTGCAGGCCAAATGGCTGGGCAGCGGTCGCTTGGTCGGCCTTAGCCCGTCATGGGCTGGATGGTGCCAGGGGTTGACTTTGACATCTGACTAAGTGGGAAGCGGCTTCGGTGACGTAACTGTTAGCATGCAGAATGTCTATGCCCAAGGTCGCGGTTTCAAAGCCGGCCGAAGTCGTCGGATTTTCTAAGAGCGCTAAAATCCCTCAGTATGCTTTTCTTTGGAGGGGAAGTTCCAACGTTCGTTACGAGTTGCTGGTTGGGGTGGCATCTAGTAGCCAAGTTCACAGCTAGGTGTCATTGACGGTAGTACCTGGTAGCAACATTAGGAACTACTGATTGAAATTGACCGTCTGCAGTCCTTATCTGAATTACAGACTAATACATCCATTACAATTCACACCGTTTATCAGACAGATTCTACACTCACCCAAAGTACACGGGGTTAGATGACCACGTTGTCGCAGCCCCTAAACTGAGGAACCAACCAGAGGTAGATTTCATTAGAAAGCTAACTATTGCAATGGGTAGGCTACCATGTTTCGACTTCCGGAAAATTTCGACATATCTTCGCGTTTTACATCCCCCAGACCCCCAAACCACCGTCAGTTCAAAAGTATATATATATCAGTTTCTTGTGGACACGATAACTGCCGTAATTTTTCACCAATCACTTTGTACCGAATATGTATACCTATAAAATCTCGGTCGAGTTCGTTACTGGGCTAAATCGGTAGAAGGGGGTGAAAATGGGGGGATTTTTTCGAAGAAGTGAAATATTGCTATAACTCTCTTAATATGTGAAATATCGAATCCGTTCAACGTTCATACTATGTGTCGGATAAAGCCCAAACATTTATGTTTGAAGAGTTTTTTTATAGCACCAACCATTGACCAAAGGGGTGGGAAAAAGTGGGTTTTTCGGGAAACATTAATCATATCTCTCTTAATAGGCACAATCTCAAAACCGTACAAAATCGACAATATTCCCCTAATAATTACCTAAAATTTTGTCTTAAAGAATTTTTGATATGACCCACCATTATGGCAAGGGATGAGAAAAATGATTTCGGAATTATAAGAAAATGCCAAGAGCTATCAGTGCTTGCCCTGGCAACTCTACTAAATTGATGAGGGATGAGCCATCACACGTTGCCAAGATAACGCACTTGCACGAGATCATATTCAGAATTCCATCTGACTAAGTGTGAAGCGGCTTCGGTGACGTAACTGGTAGCAAGCATGCTGAATGTCTATGCCCAAGGTCGCGAGTTCAAAGCCGGCCGAAGTCATCGGATTTTCTAAGAGCGCTATAAATCCCTCAGTATGCTTTCCTTTGGAGGGGAAATTCCAACGTTCGTTGCGAGTTGCTGGCTGCTGTGGCATCTAGTAGCGAAGTTCACAGGTAGGTGTCGTTGACGGTAGTACCTGGTAGCAACATTAGGAACTACTGCTTGAAATTGACCATCTGCAGTCCTTACCTGAATTACAGACTAATACAGCCATCCCTAAGTACACGGGGTTACATGACCGCGTTGTCGCAGCCCCTAAACTGAGGAACCAACCAAAATCTCTACGGGAGATATAATTTTGCGTGAAGAAGTAACAGACCGTTACATACTTACACATCAGTGTCGAAACCTTGCATAAGGACAGTGTGACCACAAGTATAAAAATGGACCCCAAATGACAAGAAGGTTACCGTTCCCATAAGACAATAAAATGTTTAAAATAAGCATAAAATGACGAAAAACAAAGTTAATTAAGCTCCAATTATAAAATACCTTCTCGCAATAAATGAGGTCTGATCCTTCTACGAAAACCTGCATATTCTGCCTATTTTCGCCTATCCCCAAGTTTGTCCGGTGAAATCTACCTCCGCCTTCCGGCGTGCCGAGAGGACTTTTTTCATTATGAGACAGTTTCTCCAGCCAATCAGAGCTCATTCATTGACCAATTAGGTAAGGATAGCTTCGCGCATGCGCTCAAAATCGAACATGTCGGACATGAATTACATGATTTGAAAGTTCAAATTGGATATCGTATCAACCATTGTAGTGACAATCCCAAACACAAAGACAAAATCACCACGAACCTTTACGGTAACAAGAAAATACTATGACATATGCAAGAAATTTATGAATCTACGTCCAGAAGTTAGCAACACAGCATCCTTCTATATAAATTAACGACAAGGAAAGTGCACCGTACCATATGTTCGCGTAAATAAACTGGCGAATATGAGACAAGAAATAGCACTGTACCTTAATATCCCCAACTCCAATTTATACACAGCGCACTGCTTTCAAACGACTTCGTGACAATATTAGTGAATGCTAGTCTTGATCGGCACAAGACATCATGCAGGCTGTAAACAATAGCATTGCCAAGCAAAGTAAATGGTCTCTGCTTCCGGAGGTCTTTGACCCACTCATGCGCTCTGTTCAGTAAGCAAAACCAGCGCACTCTGTTCTGTAACTGAAGTGAATGAAGCCCACAGATATTTATGAATATATATTTTGAAAGATATATAATTATTGCCATTATAGGCTCGTTGCATAATGTACTATTAAGCACTCAAAATGGCGACTGTATATTGTGCATGATATTGGGGTTTTCCTAATAGCTCAAGCAAATATTGTTACGGTATATTTCAATTATTATTTTTAATGTGGCCTTATATTGCAGGTACAACATCATGTAGGCCACTAGCATTATTAAAATATTTCAAGAAGAAATATTTTTCCAAGATGTTTTATATAATGGGTCAAACATTAGTAAATAATGTACACACATCAAAAAAAGTTTTGCATCACCTCGGTTCCAAGAGTTCCGGAACCTTTAAATACAAAGGGAATAGAGATCAACACAAACAACATTTCAGCTCGTTTTATTGCTCATGAGACCCACACATTGCATGTTGTACCATCATACAGCTAGACTTTCAGCATTTGTGGTCCAGATTGCAGTACACACCACTACCTCTAATACCCAGTAGCACGTCCTCTTGCATTGATGCATGCCTGTATTCGTCGTGGCATACTATCCACAAGTTCATCAAGACACTGTTGGTCCAAATTGTCCCACTCCTCAACGACAATTCGGCGTAAATCTCTCAGAGTGGTTGGTGGGTCAAGACGTCCATAAACAGCCCTTTTCAACATATCCCAGGCATGTTCGATAGGGTTCATGTCTGGCGAACATGCTGGCCACTGTAGTCGAGCGATGTCGTTATCTTGAAGGAACGCATTCACAAGATGTGCACGATGAGGTCGAGAATTGTCGTCCATGAAGACAAATGCCTCTCCAATATTCTGCCGATATGGTTGCACTATGGGTCGGAGGATGTCATTCAGGTATCGTAAAGCCGTTTCGGAGCCTTCCATGACCACCAGTGGCGTACGTCGGCCCCACATAATGCCACCCCAAAACATCAGGGAACCACCACCTTGCTGCACTCGCTGGACAGTGTGTCTAAGACGTTCAGCCTGACCAGGGTGCCTCCAAACACGTCTCCGACGATTGTCTGGTTGAAGGCATATGCGACACTCATCGGTGAAGAGAACGTGATGCCAATTCCGTGGGGTCCATTCAGCATGTTGTTGGGCCCATCTGTACCGCGCTGCATGGTGTCGGGGTTGCAAAGCTGGACCTCGCCATGGACGTCGGGAGTGAAGTTGCGCATCATGCAGCCTATTGCGCACAGTTTGAGTTGAAACACGACGTCCTGTGGCTGAACGAAACGCATTATTCAACATGGTGGCATTGCTGTCAGGGTTCCTCCGAGCGGCAATCCGTAAGTAGCGGTCATCCACTACAGTAGTAGCCCTTGGGCGGCCTGAGCGAGGCCTGTCATCGACAGTTCCTGTATCTCTGTACCTCCTCCATGTCCGAACAACATCGCTTTGGTTCACTCTGAGACGCCTGGAAACTTCCCTTGTTGAGAGCCCTTCTTGACACAAAGTAACAATGCGGACGCGATCGAACTGCGGTATTGACCTTCTAGGCATGGTAGAACTACAGACAACATGAGCAGCGTACCTTCGTCCTGGTGGAATGACTGGAACTGATCGGCTGTCGTACCCCCTCCGTCTAATAGGCCCTGCTCATGCATTGTTGTTTACATCTTTGAGCAGTTTTAGTGACATCTATGAACAGTCAAAGGGACTGTATCTTGGATAAAATATACACAGTCAACGTCTATATGCCGGAGATCTGGGAACCGAGGTGATGCAAAACTTTTTTTGATGTGTGTATTATTAATGAACTGTAATGCTTAGGGCAACATGATATCTACCAAAGGAATGTACCTAAAATATTTCACTGAAATATCTTTGTTAATGTCATGAGTTATTAGGGAAATGGAAAGGCAAGACTGAACTTTCGGGAAATGAGCAATGAAAGTTTCACATGACGGAGAAGTCCTAACATTCCCCTGCTGCATGAAATGGTCCTTCTCGTTGGACTTACTAGTATTTACCCCAATCTCAGCCCCTTCCTGCATTTTCCTGCCTCCTTGTTAGATGCCAGGGCCCCTTTTGTCGCTTAATTATTATTTACTTATTTAGTGTATGGCTTTTAGTGCCGGGAGTGTCTGAGGACATGTTAGGCTCGCCAGAGGCTGTAGCTGCTTCAATGCGGACACCCATGGGGTAAGCTACAATTTCCGTTAATTTCAAGTAGTTCCAACTTTTGCTACCAAATGTCACTGAAACCTAGTTGTGAACGTTGGAACTTTGAGAGAGCGATTCAATGAATTCTAACCTGCATGTTTAGCTTCGCACAAGTTTAATTAGTGGAAGGTTCTTTCACATGCCATAAATCTATGACATGGGCCCGCCGGCTTTACTTCCTCTCCGAAGGAAGGCATACTAAAGGATTTTAACGCTCTTAAAAAATCCGACGATTTCGGCCGAGGTTGAACCCGCGATCTTGGGCATAGAAGCTCAGTATGCTACCGACTACACCACCGAATGAAGCCGAAGGTTTGCTGCAGCTTAGTGAGAGAATTTCCCAGGCATAACCCTAAAGCTTCCCAACAATTCGGTTCTTGTCCTCATGCCTTCGTTAAATGGCATTATTGCATCATTTACAGTATTCTGTACAGGTTCGATTTCTACTTCAGCCATCCTATAGGCTAAGTGGATTTCCTTGGTCTCCCCACTTCTACTCAAGGAAAATGCTGGGATGGTTCCTAACTGAAGGCCACGGCCGCCTCCTTCCCAATCTTATCCCCCCAGATAACCCATTTATTGTGGGAAATATATTATAGTAGGCTACCATCCCGGCATTTGCTTCAAGGCTTGAGAAAACTACAATCATTATGACCGCACTTAGCGTTGATATTTGAACCTCATTTCTCCGTATTTGCAACTCCCCACAGCAATCATGGAACTTATCATGGAACTTAACTTGGCTACAATGTTAGGATTACAGAAACAGGGCCATGTAAGTTAGTAACTTGGTGTGCTGACAGGAAAACCACTTTGTTCTGTCAAGCGACATGTGTGCATTATGTTGGCTTATTCAAGATTTAACTGTCCACTGACGGCTAATAAACGAAGCCATATCTGTGACAGTCGGTTGTCTTGCACAAAGGTACATGAGAACAAAGGCAGCGCAAGGTGCAGCGAATCGTGTGGCTGTCCGTATAATCATTGCCTGACTGTAATGCGCACTCAAAAATATGCATTATTTAGAGACCACCGCGTAAGGTTGAGCTTCTGACTAAAAAAAATAATGATTTGCGAACAGAGACAATGGTTTATGGTAGTACAATAGCATAACATTTCCTAACAAGCATTCTTTCCTGCTTGAATTTTTAGCCTGCTTCACATTTTGTAGCAAGAAGTTCCGTGACGAACTAAAGAGCCTACTTTTCTTAAAATTTAAGATTCATGCCAATGATTAATCTATATGGGTCTATCTAGAATAATGACGAAATTAAATTGGTAATATAGAAATTTCTAATTAGTTCGAAATACTGTGTACCTGGCATAATATAGCCTAATTTAGCCTAATAGAGCACTACAGTTGGCAGCCCTGGTGACTGAATATATTCTTAGTTCCATCTCTTAAGGTACAGAATACAAAATTTGGTTGAAGTCCAATGGATAGCATGGGCGTTACATGCAGTTAAACATTGGATCTAACAGCGCGCGTAAAATCATGTTGGCAACAATGTCATGGCTGTATTGGTCAGAAATAATCTGAAATAATACGATGTATTGTTGTGCCAATTTTGAATGAAATCCATTAGTGTGCCCTTGCGTACAAGAAATATGCAAATCACTGTCCAACTGCTCAATCTTATATATTCGGGGCATAGAACGTCCTCCCACTGAGTGATTCACACATTATAGGATAAAGCTTAGGATAACACTTCAATAAAATAAAATTCAAAATCCTACTATAAAAACTATTTAATTAATCAAAATTAGGCGTTACAAACAAACATAATAAACTGAATAAGCTTCACACTTGTTCTAATGAACAAGGAACAAATACAACATTAATCTATAAAAATCACTATTGGACTAGCGCTTAAGGACAGCCCAGCGGGGCTAACGAAGTGACCCGAATACTCACGACCGCAACCGATCATCCATCCCCCTCGAGACAGACCAGCGGGACAGTCAGCTGTTCCTCGATGAGACAGACCAGCGCAGCGGGGCAATAAGACCGTACCCGAAACTTCACTACCTAGACCGATCATTAGGGCTAGGAATTTTATGTAAATACATATTCTTTCCCTTTGCTTCTACATAACTAAAATACTAAATGTCCATGAATTAGAACCATAGCTATCATATAATTGCACTTTATTGTTACATATCTGATCACAATGACATTTGTTTTACATATTTTCAATTTTTAAAGTAACATTACATATTCAGTGTTTTTATTTTATATATTTGATCAAAATGACATTTTTAAAACATAATTTCACTTTATGTATTTAAAATTACATATTTTGTCTCTTACTGCAAAAAAAGTATTTCTTCGCAAGTGAAATATACGGTGATTCTAAACAGTCTGTATGACAATATTTTTTCACTAGAAACTCGGGTACATGAAACGAATTTCCAAGCAATTCATAAGCTTTTGAGAAAGGTCAAGGGAAGAATATCAAGAAATATATCAGTGGAGATAAGTGGATGGGAATTCACGTAGCACCCTGTCGGAGACTTAGCGGCTGGACTTCAGTTTATTTCAGTTGTCCAGTGAGTGCCTGAGACTCTACTTTTCAACCTGTTAAACTTCCCACCCCGGAAACAAAAAGTGCTCCAAACAATACTTATTGTTGACTTCCTAAACATTTTCTCAGCCATAATGAAATGTATTTATCTTTGCTATAATATTGGCATGCTTAATTAATTAATTATTGTACACCACTTTTGTTGTATTGTTATTGTTTTAAGGGGAGGAACAGCAAGGTTATCTGCCCCGTACCACACTTTATTTTTCATAAAAATATAATGAATAAAATTAGGAATCTTCAAGCAATATCATGTGTAATATATATTATTTATATAAAAATCAAATTAATATTACATATTTCACCTACTATAATTACATAAATAAGTACATATTTTGCATGTTGATATTATTATGTCTCAGGCACTATCTGGACAACTGAAATAAACTAAATTCCAACCGGTGAGTCTCCGGCAGGGTGCTACGTGAAATCCCATCCCCTTATCTCCACTAATATATTTCTTGATATTCTTCCCTGACCCTTTCTCAACAGCTTATGAATTGCTTGGAAAATCCGTTTCACGTAGGTACCGTACCGTACCTGAGTTTGTAGTGAACAAATATTGTCATACAAACTGTTTAGAATTACCCAATAATTCATTTCATCTCTCATTATCTCCTCTCATGAGGTTGGCGTCAGGAAGGGCATCCGGCCGTAAAAACCATCCGCCACAACTACATACATGGCATCTCATCCCCGACCCCGTTGGAAAATCGGAAATAATAAGGGGTAGACATACATACACTGTTTAGAATTACCGTATATATCACTTGCGATTTTTTTTACAGTAAGAGACAGATGTGTAATTTTAAATAAAAGCAAAATTATGTTTAAACAAAATGTCATTTCGATCAAAAACCGGTATGTAAAATCACAGAATATGTAATTTTACATTATAAATTAAAAATATGTAAAACAAATGTCATTGTGATCAGATATGTAACAATGAAATGTTGTTATATGACAGCTAAGGTAGTGGAGATAAGGGGATGGGACTTTTAGCAATTTTAGTTATGTAGAAGCAAAGGGAAAGAATATGTATTTACTTAAAATTCCTAGCCCTAATGATCGGTCTAGGTTGTGAAGTTTCGGGTACGGTCTTATTGCCCCACTGCGCTGGTCTGTCTCAACGAGGAACAGCTGACTGCCCCGCTGTCTGTCTCGAGGGAGATGGATGATCGGTTGCGATCGTGAGTATTCGGGTCACTTCGTTAGCCCCGCTGGGCTGTCTTTAAGCGCTAGTACTATTGGAGGTTCCACTGAACCTAACAAAAATATCAAAACTGCTCTCACTTCCATTTAGCATCAATACAAAAATTACTCAAAATGAGCTCTAAAAGTCTCGGTAAAAATCATTACATAAAATTATCTATTCAAAACACACTAAATATTCTTAACTTGAATATTATTAAAAATTTGAGTTAATGTTTCAAAAATGGTGTCAACAATTACCATCTATTGGGTACCACATGATATTCACACTGTATCATCTCTCTTTCCAAACTACCAAACTGTATTTGTCCAAGGGAAAACACGTGTACCAAAAGTTATGGAAATTACTGATAAAATCCAATCAAGACAGACTCCCAGCTGTCCGAATACTTCCATAAATACTTGGGAACAATAACATATACAATGTAACAATACCAAAAGGATTTCCATTATTGTCCCAAATGACAATTTAATTATTCATGAAATGCGGATCTAAACTGCAACGGCAAGGATAAATAATCATAGCAAAACTCGGTACAGATTACCGGTCCATTAAAAGGTTTAAATAACGAGAAACCGCAGACAGTGTGTGGCTCTGTTACTGGCCTATCTCAACAGTGGCCTTCATTAAAGTCAAGACCCTTGAGGCTTTGATTTATGACGAGCGAGGGAGAGTCAATACCTTCCTCCCTCCTAGACGGGACACTACAACTGCTTTCAAACAAGCGTGACTTCTTAAGACTTGGAAAGGCACACATCACTTTCATTTAACAAAACATATGAGGTTCTAATGACCTATTTCTGTGGCTCAGGTATAATTATAATTGCGGAGGTTTATCACTGGCAGGTAAGAACTCAATAAAACCAATAATAATTAAGGGGCTTCGACGTAAGAGAACACCGCTGGCCTGCCTCTAGGACATCTCCATTCTCGAGGACTTAGGGCTAACACATGGAGCACTGGTATCTGACCACTCGTCCGAATAATAATAACGGCTTTTGGGAAGGTATTCGCACTCATCCCCGTGCTTAACAACAGTAAACTTAGACGCTTCAAAGTTTATCATGGCAAACACACACATAATCATTTACTCTGTCCAGCTGATCCCCACAATCATAATCTCCTGGCATTATTTCACCGCATTTATTAGCGTGACAATTAATAATATAAGCGCTCATTGGCGACAATAGTACATTCGTGATGCCTTTCAAAGCCAAATATTTATTCCAATATAATTAATTTCTCCGTCCAAAAATAATAGTTTTGCCTTTAACGCAATCTTGACTTTTAATTTACAAGAACACAACTGGTTCAATAATTAACATTATCATTATTATTTAAGCACATAACGGCTCATATTTGAATATTAATCCAACAACTTATTCATTCATTTCATTATTATTATCCTGCTTGCCTTTAAATAACATTATTCCTTTCCATTTACTGGTATTCCACTGAATACTATTCCTTTGATTACACATTTTACATTTAAGTAATTATTACTTTCATTATTAGATCCCGCATTTCTCATTATTACACAGTTTTACATCCATGATTTTCAATGTTGGAGAATACTTTCTTCATGGTTACTATTGTTACACGAGCTTCCCGAGTCCAAAACACATAATAAAATTTGGTTCTACTTACTGTACCCAATGGGACACGGCAGATTGGCATCGAACTCAGGTCTTATCTCAGAAGACCAGGCCCATGATTCTGCCTAGAACCGAACCATTGATCTCTGACAGGGAACAGGTATAGGGAACCCAAAGAGCAATGAGTTATAACGGCATATAATAATAATAGCATGATTTCACGGCTAGAATGTGAATATCATAGCTGTTTAAGGTGAATAATTGTAAGAAAGTGCAGGCATATGTACGTTTTGGAAGCCTGGACGCATGAAAACCATCCAGCTTGACACTTGACTAATCGCAGCCAGCAGAGGGGCGTGTTTTAGTGACGCCGAAGGAACTCATTTCGTCTGGACCACAGGGACAGCTCGAGATTAATGACTCTGGGGTTCACCAGTGGACAAGGCAGGAGACCGGAGAAGGGGTAGCTGCCCACAGAAATTAATTGATTGCAGCCAATTGGAGCATTGAAATGAAATAAAATTTACACCCAGGTGAATATATTCTAGGAGAGATAATTTAGGAGTGGTTTCACGCCTAAATTAAAGCCTATATCTCTAAATGAGCCTCTGAATATACTGCCTACGCGCAGGAGGAATGATTTGGAGACCAGCACGAGGGGATTTACCAGGCTAGCGTCATGACGCTATGGAAGAAGGCAATTAATTGTAATTAATTGGCCGAAGCGATCGCTTGCACGCGAGTGATTTTGGGACCTCCACACCTAGACAAACGAGGATTATACGTCATTTTGGCTGGAAATGCATTATTTCAAGAAAGGAGTCGGTCCCGAATGTCCAGTGGACTACGTTTTACGAGAAACCTTTATATAGGGGGAGCGGCGCAGGGATCTCCAGTTCATCTCCAGTTCTTCTTGACTCAACACGTAAACTAAAACGCTGCCAGATCACGCTAGAAAGTGCGCGAATTTGTTAAAGTATCGACGCTCAAGTATATTGGGAGAACAATGGAAGCGCATCATACAGCTTCTTAATAGTAATTATGAATCATGTAAGATTTAATCTACAGCAGATATTTATCCAATATTATACGCAAGTATAAATTCGCTACAGCGTAGGGATAATTCAGGATGTTTTTGGACAGCGAACGTACCAGGAGGTATTGTCATAGTTAAAAATGACACATTATTATCAAGATCACTACAATTATGGGAACCTGGAAGGCAGCACAAATAATCATGACAGTGAACTGAACAGGATTGCAGTAGAGATGATATGTATTGAAGGTGACGGGAATCGAACGCACGCACACGCAAGATAGACTTTCACGGAGACCAGCGGTTGTCGTAGCTGCATCGCATCTCTGAGGTCAGGCGTTAGGAGGAGTCCAATTAAGGATCCACATGTGAAATAGTGCGGGAAGTGTATATAAGTTTTAGTACAGTGATTTTAAAAGTGTTTATGTGTATGGTAAAATAATATGTATTGTGTTAAAGTGAGAAAAGCCAGTGATAAAAATATGATTATCATATTTGAAGTGCATAATATCAGTTGTCGTGTGTTAACTACTATGATGGCTTAAACCAAGCATCATGGCAGGTTCGTGGCTGGCGTGCTGGAATAACCCAGCAAAAATGAAAAGTGAGTACAAATTTAAAATGTTAATATAATTAAATAGTTCACCATACAACTAAGCATCACTTTACTGTAAGACTAAGATGTAACAGTCATTTATGTACGAGCTTACACCCCTCGTATTTTGGTAAAATATGGCTTGGAGGGTGATTTGCTTACGGCTATTTGGGCCTAAGATAGTGATGAAAGTAACGGTAACGTTAAATATTAATGATAATAATAATCTGGGGTCGGTAACAGTAATAAATAAAGTAATAGGCGTGTCAAGCCTAGCGTACGTGCAAATTGTGTCATGTTTAACGTAAAGATACTGTATTTTTGTAAACAGTAAGAAAGTAACGTAAAGTATATCGAGATATGAGAGTTTTTCAGTGTCGTTGAATTGTTGAATGTATAATTAATATGGTAAATTCTGCGGGGTTGTATTTGAGAACCATTAAGGTAATGTAAGCCAGTAAATGTATACTTGGTTTAGGAGCTACTTAAAGCTTTGGCTTAAGAGTAATTGCAGAGAGGCGTGAGTACTTTAATAATTGAGTCATCTATGAGAAGTATTGTTTGAGCCGCATACAGCGAGCAAGTAACGTAGAATCAAGTGATTTACGTCAATAAGTTGCGGGGACCATTCAAACATAGCTTGCACGTTAGGTGAAAAGTTGGCGAATCTACGAGACAGTATTGCCTTGGTGCATACTTGTATTATTATTCGCAGCCAGTGAGACGGAGTCTGTCTGTATCCACCGCTTGCAGGAATTGCGCCACGAGGGATAACTCTTCGAGACCCTGCGTGAGCCCATGTATTAATTGGTCTGCCCTGAGAGGTAAGAATCATGTTCGTCGTATAGGAAACGCAGATTTCCTTATTATTATTAAGCAGCTGCTCCGATGAGAAAACTTGGATACTCTATCGAGATGCGCGCCGAAGCCACTAGTATCGCCACAGGACAGCAAGGCTATTACAGGATCCATCCCCTGCCATGAATGTTAATTAGGAGCCGATTTGAGCTCATTACACTATAAAAGTAGGTGTTAAATAATTAGAATGACTCAATTACTAGGGACTACACTCAGGGTACCTCCATTGTTCTGCACTTGTAAACAAATGTGACCTTGTTAGCAGCCATATGGGGTGGTAGCAGGCCACGAGGATGGCGGCCATCTTGCTCGGCCAGCTGGAACTAATTTTATTGCCCGCTTGGAGAGGAGGTCTGGTGACCTGATCCCTTTATTTTAGAAGCATAGTGGGACACTGAAGAATCTCGATATTTCGAAATGTAATTAAGATATGATTGTTGTGATGATGCCAATTGAATTAAATGATGTGTTTCAACACACATACCATGTTGGATCACTGTGATCGGATAATATTTGGCCCAGTTATTCTCTGAGGAGGAACGCTGCACCAAATATAAATAGGCATCTTTTTAAAGTGCATTTTGCCCAGTTCACACTAATTTATGCAGACGGGTAGGTGATTTCAATGACATGACACGTTTGTAACGATAATATTTCGACCAGACCCAGAAAATCGTTGTATGGTGAAGCTATAAACATTTCTATCCAAGTGTATTTTAGAAGGGAAAACGTACCACTTTAGCGTTCAAATTGATGGGAAAAGATAATACGATTCACGCGACGCAACACTTGTTAATTAAGGCATAAGATAATGAATTTATGTTAATGAAAGTAAATGCCCCGTGAAAACGGATAAAATGTTTAATTATTGCATAATTAATGTCATTTAAAGATATTGTGACTATTGTGTTGTGATACTCCAGTTTATGTTAAATTGTGCCACGTGAAGAACACTATGGACACTCGTAGATGTCTGAGAGTATCAATGATAGGATGCTAGAAATAGATTTGAGTGCAGTGAAGCACTAATTTAAGAAGAGACTCACAAATAACCTTGATTTTTCGTTGTGGGAAGTAAATGTAAAATATCCTTTCTTTGTATTTTTGTTGTATAGCCATTATTTTTATCATTAAATGTTTTATTTAGGAATATGTTGTTTCTTTCATGTAGAGTAGTTACCTGACAGACTCAAATCCTGAACATGTGGTCGTATGGTGGGCAGGAACGTCCCATACCTCGAAAGACCGTGAGTTAGCTGGGATACGAACACATGTTCCATATGATGACAATTGGGTACATTACATGATTTATCCGGCCAAACTGTCCGGATCCCAGTGGAGCGACATTTTGCCCACGCAAATTTCTCACACCATGTTAACACTCATATTATCACTAATTAAATTTCCCTCTAGTTTACACATATTTAGCACACTTAAATTGATTTGAGGGACTACACACATTATTTCACATACACTAAAAGAATCACTAAAATATAAATTTCACTAATAATTATATTTACACAATGAATTTCACTTTGTGGCATCTAGCACTGCCTTACACACGTGAATTCTTTCGATCCAGATCCTAGGGGTGCAAGTTTCGACCGCTGTCTCATAATTCCTATTTGGATAATTGATAGTCTCGTTCGAATTTTCTCCTCCTTGGCTACGAAGATTCTCCTATTTCTGGTGTTGAATTTATCGGCACTTATAGTTACTGCACGATAATATTGTCTCTTTCGGTATGCAATTGTTTATATGGTAAACGGTCTATGGTTTAACGTTTACCCCTGGAGTCGCGGTACTCACTTTACTGCGCTCACAATTGTATTTAGTACTTCGCGTCTGAACTGAATTCTGACGACTATTGTCTTTACTTGGAGGACTACTTCCCTGTAATTCCACGTGGCTACTGATGCCTATTTTGTAGCCTTCTAACTCTATCGCCACTTATCACGCTAACCTCCTCAATTCAGGAAAATTAGGTGCTTGCAATGTTCGACCCTACCGTGGTTACTTAACGCACTGGGTAAAACGTTTAGAGTTTCACTTCTCTAATGATGTCTCGTATACTGTCGAGATACTACGATGTAACTTCAAATACTGGTGTCTGGGCTTCGATTACCCTCGCCGACAAACGTGTTTTGCTCAAAGTTTAAAACTTGGCCCAAGTCCGTAGACTATTAAATGTTCGAAGTTTGACGATACTTTTCCTTTTGACAATGACCTCGATGTTTTAATGCGCGGCGACACTGATGAATGCTGGAACGGTACTTCTCTCAAGAGTACTTCCGCGTCGTGATACAGATTCAAGTCCCACTGGACTGAATAAAACTGCCTGTTCTATGAAGCAGCACGACCGTACGTGGTCTGATGATTACTGCATGATATCCCTTGGGCTCACGGCCTATATATTTGATTCTGGTAAAAGTAATTAATTTTCTCATCTTCTCCTCCACCATCTTCCAAAATAATCGTTGTACGATGTTTAAAAAATATCTCCGAAAACTGAGGTTTTAAATGTCCCAAAAATATCTAAGTTTCCAAAAATCGATCGTACAAATATTTAATATTAACTACAATGAGCTCCTCAATTACGTGGGTGGTGTCTTCGTTTTGTCCCCTACCACAAGCTCCTGATTCGGGAATTCACCGACTACGTAATGCTGATTTGACACTTCTTTCTTGTACAATTACTATTAACTTCATCCACTCTAAAAATCTCTTTCCCTGGATAATTAACATTGACGGAGTCCTTTATTTAGATTAATGCCCGCAAATGGCTAAATTTTAATTATTTCTCTGATTTCATGACTCCTCCCTTGCTGCGGCGTTGCCATTTTAAAGTCGACTTAGGGCTTTATCCGAGAACTTTTTCTCTCTCTAAAGAACGGAAAATTTCCAATGCTATTTTAATCCGTGGTGTAACTTGGTTTCCGCCGAGTCATAAGTGACATCATCTTGCAGCTGTGGTCCGGCTCCGTTGAGTTGTACAACTTATCCATGCGTCACGCAATATGATGCTGTATTACTCCTCAACTAACTTCAGAACTCCGTTCTAAAACCTGCACTAATTCTTTATTTTTAAAATAAAAGGATATGGGTTCGATACTGTACCTCTCACATGGGTACATTAGTTATTATAGAAGTTACATGCATTTTAAACTTGGACCTATCAGCAGGCTTAGAATCATGTTGGCAGCACTGACGTATATCAGTTACTCCAAATTAATCTTGAATGCCAGGTACGGTACGTGTGCAAATTGTAGAGCTATTGCCTTGCATGCTTTCTGATATATTGATATTAGGGTAACAGAAATAGAGACAGCATTTATTAACAGTTGGCAGCTCTGGTTGCTCTTAAGAATATGCATAGTCATATCTGTTATGGTACACATAGGACATACGAAATTTGGTTGAAATCCAAATGATAGTATAGAAGTTACATGTATTTTAAGTTGGACCTCTCAGCAGGCTTAGAATCATGTTGGTAGCACTGACGTATATAAGTTACTCCAATTTAATATAGAACGTTAGGTACTATACGTGTGCATAGTTTAAAGCTGTCGGCTTGCATACTTTCTGATATATTGGTATTTGGATAAAAGAAATTGAGAGCATTTATTAACAGTTGGCAGCCCTGGTGCATCTTAAGAATACGCTCAGTCATATCTGTTTATGTACACATAGCACATACAAAATTTGGTTGAATTCCAATTGATAGTGTAGAAGATATATGCATTTAAAAATTGGACTTATAAGCAGGCTTATAATCATTTTGGCAACACTGCCGTGAATGGCCACCAGGAAATTAAACTGAAATATTATTATCTATACGTGTGCCAATTTTGAAATAGCTCCCATTCATACCTTCTAAGATATCCAACATGGAGCTCAAATTTCAATTGCGAATTTTCAGCAGTTGGTAGTACTGACATCATTTTCAAATACGGCTTTGAGATATTCAGGCATATATCTTTACTCCTCCCAAATTTTGTTTCGATTACTGCAGCAGTTTAGGAGTTGATAGGGGGACACACACACAGCCAGGCAGACAGACAGAAGGACAGACAGAAGGACAGACTCACATTTGCCCGTATCGATCTCATAAGTCTACTTTTTCCTAATTTTTGCAAAATGTGAAAAGTAGGCTAAAAATGAGGAAAACGTAGACTTATGAGATCGATCCTGGCAAATATGTGTATGTCCGCCTGTCTGTCCGACTGTCTTTCTGTCCGTCTGTATGTCTGTCCATATGTCTGCCTGTATGTCTGTCTGTGTGTCTGTGTGTCACCCTCCTCCGCCCCCCACCCACCTTATCAACTGCTATGGCAGATACCCGGCCGAAGTCTTAGGATATTTAAGAGCGTTAAAATACTTCAGTATTCCTTGCTTCGGGGGGAAGTAAAGCCGGCGGGCCCATGTCATAGATTTATGGCATGTAAAAGAACCAATCACTACGATTGGTATTGTGTAGCTAAATTTGTAGGTTATTTGGTTAGAAACGCTCTATCAAGTTCCAACGTTCGCCGTTAGGTGTCAGTAGCAGTGGCATCTCTGGAAGCCAAAATTGGAACTATCTGAAATTGGACTTGATGAGGAGCCTATGGGCGTTCAATTAAAAATACTCCGTAATGGCCATTGGCTCCAATTCATATGCAATTATTATTATTCCCTTCACTGTTAATGCCACTAAGGACCGCTTGCCTGTTTGCGGGCCCATCAGGTTTTCATTCTTTCAAAATGTACTTTCTTCTATGCATCAAAATGAACATGCTTCGGTCGAGTTGTGACTTTTCCTTGATAAGCCTGTGTAAGTTTGTGATTGAGTGGTGTTCGGAGTTGAATGTCTGTTTGTGAAATTCCATACCTTAAAAGTCCCTTATCGATCTCCACCAGCCAAGGAGGAATCGTTTTGAGACTTCTTTAGTAGGGTAACAAACATTTAGAATTTCTTTCAGCTGGCAATCGGAAGAGGTGAGCGTAACTACTATTATTCGTATTAGTATTAGTATGAATATTATTATTATGTATGAAATTTACATCAAATACAAAAGCATCACCGCAGGACTCCTTGCGAGCTAAAGAGACCGAAGTTAGCCTTGTTGTTTTTGTTAATTCATTTAGGGAACTTGCTGCATATGGTCATTTAGTCCCATGTACTTGGGTGTGTGTAGAATTTGTCTGATAACCTGTGCTATTGCGATGTCTGTTGTATTCGGCATGCTGGCTGCGTGGCTCAGCGGTAACGTTCTCACTTGCTGTGACCAAGGTTGCAGGATCGAATCCTAGCACAGCCAATTGGCATTTGAGGGTACGCATATGCAAGGGAGCCGTGTCAGTAGATTTACTGGCACGTTGAAGATCCCCTTCCGATACCATGGCGTCTCTAAAAGCCACAGTTGTTGAAGGGGACGTGAAACCAATAACATAATTTTTAGCCTACTTTTCACATTTTGCAAAAATGAGGAAAAAGTAGTCTTATGAGATCGGGCAAATGTGTGTCTGTCTGTCCTTCTGTCTGTCTGTCTGTCTGTCCTTCTGTCTGTCTGGCTGTGTGTGTGTGTCCCCCCCTATCAACTCCTAAACGGCTGGAGCAATCAAAACAAAATTTGGTAGGAGTAAAGGTCTATACCCGAATATCTCACGGCCATATTTGAAAATGATGTCAGTGCTACCAACTGAAAAAAATCGCAATTGAAATTTGAACTCCATGTTGGATATCTTGGAAGGTATGAATGGGAGCTATTTCAAAATTGGCATATGTGTAGATAATAATATTGCAGTTTAATTTCCAGGAGGCCATACATCGCTGTGTTGCCAAAATGATTATAAGCCTGCTGATTGGTCCAATTTTTAAATACACATAACTTCTACACTATCAATTGGAATTCAACCAAATTTCGTATGTGGTATGCATACATAACCAGATATGACTGAGCGTATTCTTAAGACCCACCAGGGCTGCCAACTGTTAATAAATGCTCCTAATTTATTTTATCCAAATAGCAATATATCAGAAAGTATGCAAGCCAATAGCTCTAAATTTTGCACACGTATAGTACCTGGCATTCTAGATGCATTTGGACTAACTAATATACGTCAGTGCTGCCAACATGATTCTAAGCCTGCTGATAGGTCCAATTTTAAAATGCATGTAACTTCTATACTAACTAATGGATTTCATTCAAAATTGGCACAACAATAGATCATATTATTTCAGATTATTTCTGACCAATACATGCATGACATTGTTGCCAACATGATTTTACGCACGCTGTTAGATCCAATGTTTAACTGCATGTAACGTCCATGCTATTCATTGGACATCAACCAAATTTTGTATTCTGTACCTTAAGAGATGGAACTAAGAATATATTCAGTCATCAGGGCTGCCAACTGTAGTGCTCTATTAGGCTACATTATGCAAGGTATACAGTATTTCGAAATAATTAGAAATTTCGATATTAGCAACTTAATTTCTTCATTATTCTAGATAGGTTCATATACTGTACAATAATCATTGGCATGAAAAGTAGGCTCTTTAGTTCGTCACGGAACTTCTTGTTATTTATTTATTTATTTAATCGATTGTTCCCCTTTAGCGAGTTTTAACAGTGTTGCACTAAATTATGGCTCTAATTTTTACGCGGTACCGATTAATGAACCTGATACAATGCAAGTGAGCTATTCTTTTCCTTAAAATATGTGGTCGAGTTGGAGATGTGTCCTTGTCAGTATACATTGTTTAAATAATATTTTCTAATGTTATTTAGAATTGAATAATGATTGAGTATTAAATGATCGTGCCTCTAGAAGAGCTTGCGAGAATCCTGTGGTAGTCAACCTGTTAAGGAATACACGACCTAGAAATGAAGTAAAGCAATCGCGTGCTCCAAGCTGTTATGTTTACAGCAACAGCTACCTTGCAGATATGACTGATAATAGCAGGGGATATAATGTGTATATTCGCCTGAGATAGTTGTTGTTGCTGCTATAGCAATCAGCCTAACAATTACGATTCCATTTAGATACTGCGTCTCGCATGATAGTGCCCTCCCTCTTATGTTAATATGTCAGTAACAATAGGTTACACTGCATTGCCTTAAACCTTTTTGACATTGATGCCCATAGACTCCTTAATAACGTGTCAGGAAAGGGGTAGACCTCCTCACTGTTCCGCCCCTTAAAACCTCAACAACTAACTATCTAACGTGTCAGGATAACAAACTAATCGATTCATTTTTATATTCATACTAACAAATAGTTTATTTAGTTGATTAATTTAGGGACTTTGCTACAGCGTGGTCATATAGACCCTTGTACATAGGTGTGTGTGGAATATGTCTGATAACCTGTATTATTGTGATGGCTTTATTAGTGCGTGTATTTGTAATTGAGATGAGGATCGGGAAGGAGGCGGCCGTGACCTTAATTTACGAACTATCCCGGCATTCACTTGGAGAAGTGAGAACCCATGGGACACCACTTCCAAGATGGCTAAGGTAGGAATCGACCCCGTCTGTACTCAGTTTTTCCTCACGAGTTTAAGGCCCACAGTCTAGAATGAAATTTTTGACAGAGTCGGAAATCGAACCCGGGTCCCTGTGGTGACACTCCATTACTCTACCTGGAATGGTTTTCTCAGCAATACCCTTTTCTTGTAGATCATGTATTTCTGTTAAACAATTGTTGCGGATTTTCAGGGTTAGCACTAGATTTAGAATTCTCTTTGTCAGCCTGTCATTATCCATTCTGTGAATGGCCCTGGAGAGCCATTTAAGATTACAACGGGTGTCAAACAGGGATGTGTGATTTCCCCCACACTCTTTTCAATATATGTTAGTGTTGTACTAAATTTGGTCCAAGAAAAGATTCCAAAGGGTGTAGAAATTATATCCAGGACAGATGGAGGTTTATTCAATCTCAACAGATTACGTGCAAAACCTAAAGTGTCAGCTACATCCGTTCTTGATCTCCAGTATGCTGATGACAATGTCATCTTAGCAAATTCAGATGAAGATCTTCAAACCACCCTGAATGTGGTCAATGAGGCATACAGAAGCATTGGTCTGGACATAAACACCAATAAAACACAGGTTCTTCATCAGCCTACATCACATGACAGGGCTACTGCTCCTGCTATCATGATTGATGGACATAAACTAAAGAATATAGATCATTTTCCCTATTTGGGTAGTCACCTATCAACAAATGCGAACATTGACGCTGAGATTCAACACCGCCTCCAATGTGCCAGTGCAGCCTTTGGTCGTTTGCTCGTTCGCGTGTTTGACAACCACGACATTAGCATTCTAACAAAATTATACGTTTATCAAGCTGTTGTAGTTCCCACTCTGCTTTATGGCTGCCAAACCTGGGTTACTTACAGAAGGCACCTCGTATCTTTAGAAAAATACCATCAACGATGCCTTAGGAGAATTCTTGGTATTAAATGGCAAGACCGGCGCACTAACACAAGTGTTTTAGAGGAAGCTAGCACTATTAGTATAGAGGCTCTCATTATAAAACACCAACTTCGATGGACAGGACATGTAGTTCCCATGCCTGAGTCCCGCCTCCCAAAACAAATCTTATATTGCCAGCTGAATGTCGGTCAGAGAAAGCAGGGTGGGCAACAAAAACGCTACAAAGATGTTCTGAAGACCAACTTGAAGAAATGTCAAATTGATACAGGTAACTGGGAGGCTGTCGCATCCGACCGATCAGAGTGGCGCCGCAACGTCCATCAAGGCCACTTGTACTTCGAACAAGAGAGAAGAAGGCTTATGGCTGAAAAAAGAAATGCCAGGAAAGAGCGCATGATTCGCAGAATGATCAACCCCAAGATCCATTGGCTGCTCAAGACCTTGTGTGCCAATATTGTGGAAGAGTCTGTGGTTCTCGGATCGGACTGTACAGTCACCAAAGAACTCACGCAATATGATTAGGCCTAATGTTGGATTACAGCGAAGATTTACATAAATGTAACTTGGAAGACAATCATACTCGTATCACGAGTGATAGCCTAAATAATAATAATCCATTCTGTGAAGGTGTCCGTAAAATTTTAATCATCGTTTCCTGATAGTGTCTGTGATTTTTTCTGCGGATTGAAAAATTTCATCTGGTTTCTTATTCATCCAAATTCCATTTTCGAACTTTGGTCCTAGGATTTTTCTGAGAATTTTCCTCTTGTTTCTCGATGCTTTTCATTTGTGACCTGCTCCCAATTATCAGTGTTTCGGATGCATACAGTGCCTCTGGTTTGATGACTGTGTTGTAGTGTCGTAATTTTGCATTCTTTGAGATACATCTTTCGTTGTATCTGTTCCATAGGATTTCGTAAGCCCTTTGCAATTTAGCAGTTCGTTCTTCGTTAGCTTACTGATTTAACCCTGCTGGCTGAATAATTTCACCTAGATACTTGAATTTGTCTACTTGAGAAATTACTCCGTATTTGGTGGATGATTATCAAATCTTGATTTAGTGCTTTCCATAAACTGCGTCTTTTCAAATGATATTTGGAGTCCGGTTCTTGCGGCTATTGCATGCAATTTTACTATGGAGTGGATTGCTTCTTGTCTGTTGTTTGAAAGGATTGCAATGTCATCTGCGAAAGCTAAGCAACCAAGGTGAATTCTGTCTTTAAGACGTCTGCCAATGGTTATACCTTTAGTTCCATTTCTCCATTCACGAACCACTTTTTCAAAAACTAAATTGAACAGTAATTGGGATAGTCCATCTCCCTGTCGGCACCAGTTTTGAAATCGAATGGTTCAGAAATTTTTCCCAATAACTTGACTTTTGATGTTGTGTTGGTCAGAGTTTGTTTAATCAGTTCCCTCGTTTTGCGGTCGACTTGGAATTCCTCTAATACGTTGAGCATGGTCTGCCAATCTATGGAATCATATGACTTTTTAGGTCAACAAATGTTATTACCGTTTGTTTGGTTTTGCGAATCTGAAGTATGATTTTTAGGTTTAGGATTTGTTCCGCGCAGGATCTCCCTTTTCGGAATCCAGCCTGATAATCTCCGATCAGGTAGTCTGTTTGTTTCTCTAATCTATTAAGTAAGACTTTAGAGAAGATTTTATGGATGAGTGAGAGGAGAGAGATTCCTCTGTAGTTATTTATATCTGATTTGTCCTCTTTATTGTGAAGTGGGAGAATCATTGCACATTTCCAATTCTCTGGAATTTCTTCAGTATACCAGATGTGCCGTACGATTTCTTGAATAATCTGGGCCAGTTTGTCACCACCAATTTTCAACATTTCAGCGATTATTTCATCTTCTCCTGGTGTTTTGTTGTCTTTTAAATTTCTGATTATTTCTTGGACTTCGTGCAGTGTGGGGGGTTCTGCATCTGGATTCAGTGTTTGTTTTTCATAGGTGAATTGTTCTTTCGGAGATTCACAGTTTAAAAGGTCCTTGAAATAGTTTGCAAGGAGTGAACAATTTTCCTTTTTACTTGTTTCCAAAGTCCCAAATGTACGTTTGAAGCAGAGACTAGGTGCCTGGTAATTGGATATGCCTTCTCTGAATGTTCTCTAGAAGTTCCGTGTTTCGTTCTTCTAGAAATCTTCTTCGATTTCCGCCAGTCTGTTTTTATCATATTTTCGTTTCTTAGATCTGATGGTTTTTGAGTTTTTTTTTCTGTGTTTTGAAGAATTCGTGACGATTTTGATCAGTTTTATGAGAATTCCAGTTTAGCCAGGACTTAATTCTGGCTTCGATGGCCTTGTCACAAATGTCATTCCACCACCTGTGTTTGCGTTTCCTTGGGGGTTGGCTGATGTTTTGGGAAGCTTTCAAGTGTGTGTCCTTGAGTTTTAGTCAGTTTGAAGGAGAATCGTTAGAGATATTCATGAGGAAATTGTCTGAGTTCTGTTTCAGAAATTTAGGGCCGATACGTGGTTTCTTGATCATTTTAGTTTGTCTCCTATTGGGTTGAAACTTTGCTTTAACTAGATATAGGTGGTGGTAGGAGTCAATAATTCCATTTTTGACTTTAATGTTCATAATTTCTTTTTGATTTTTCTTGGATATAGCCACATGGTCTAGTTGAAATTCTCCTAAAAGCGAGTTAGGGGATCTCCATGCCATTTTCTTTCTCGCAAGTGCCAAGAAATGGGTTGACATCAACTTTAGATCAAAATTCTCGGATTTGACAATTAATCTCTCCCCATTTTTAGCCTATTTTCATTTTATGAAAAATAGGCTTATAAGATCACCTTTTGTCCGTGTGTCTGTGTGTACGTGTGTGTGTGATTCGTGTGTATGCTCCCCTCCCCCAATAACGTCTAAACGGCTGGAGCGATTTCAATGAAACTCGGTAAGATCCTAGCACCATTCTGGCCGACCCCGACTGTTCCCTTCCAATTTTATTCTAGGTCACCAATCCAACATGGCGGCTGTGCGAAATATTTCACCAGCATTCACTATCTCCGAAACTATTACAGATATTACCCTGAAATTTTGTACGGTAATAAAGGGCACTACTAGAAGTTCACCTATGAGACTTTCAAAAAACTGGTAACTACAAAACCAACTTGGCTGCTAAGCGAAGTTGAGACTTTTAAATAGACTTTTCTCGCGATTTAACCATCCAAACGTAAAGAAACTTGGTACAGCAAATGTTTACACACATTTTAATGCACTGGCTTCTAATTTAGTTCAATTGTTTACATAACCTCAAAACGGCGGCTGTGCGAAATATTTCACTGGCATTCTATATCTCCGAAACTATTACAGATATCACCCTGAAATTTTGTACGGTGATAAAGGGTACTGCTATAAGTTTATCTATGTAATTTTCAAATACCTGTAAAGTACAAAACGAACATGGCGGCAAAGCGAATTTGAAATATTTTAATAGATTTTCTCGTGCTTTAATCATCTGAGCGCAGTGATATGTGGTACAGTAAATGATTATACATATTGTAATGCACTGGCATCTAATTTAGTTCTATTGTTGATATAACCTCAAGATGGAGGCTGTGCAAAATTTTTAAATTAAGTTTTTATTTCTTGTGTCGTAATCATGCGATCGAAGTGAAAGTTTGAATAATGAATCTACGCAATAATTTTTCTTTAATGGTACATAACTCTATGGCCTATACATATAACAATCCAAAACGGCGAGCATCCGAAATATTTAGACGGTTCTCAATATCTACGAATCTTTTACAGCAACCAAACTGATATTTTTTATTTTCATAGAGGCTATGTACATAAGTTCACCTATAGGGCTTTCAGTAACCTGGTGAGCACAAATCCAACATGGCGGCGACGCGAAATATAAATATTTATATGGACGTTTCTCGCGATTTAACCATCCCAGTGCATTGAACCTTTGCATGTTAAATGCTCATACAAACGTTAATCCACTGGCATCTAATTTATTTCAATTGTTTTCATTAGATGAAGATTATTGTGTACTATTACATGAAGATTATTGTGTACGTGTGGTATTCAAACTTCAATCGCATGATTAGGACACAAGAAGTAAAAACGAGATTTTAAAATTTCGCACAGCTGCCAACTGAAATATTTAGTCGGTTCTCAATATCTACGAATCTATCGCAACAATCAAACTGAAATTTTGTATGTTGGTAGAGGCAATTAACATGAGTAGGATATATGAAAATAGGCTGTATAGTTCTGTACGGAAATACTTGTTATTTGTTCTTTTGTGAGCAGGGTGAAGTCCTACGGCGGTCCTGAATTTCTTCTCTTTGCCAATTTGTGCGTTGAAGTTCCCCAGCAGAATTTTGACACGGTGTTTTGGAATCTTGTCTGTACCCTCCTCTAGCAATTTCCATAAGTCATCTACCCTCTGAGGGTCTTTTTGATTATAATTGTTAGTAGGTGCATGTGCATTGATAAATGTATAAGCTTTGTTTCCTGATTCTATTGTCATTAGCGAAATTCTTTCAGAAGGGGGTGTAAATTTTAATACCGAATTCGTGATATTTTTTCTCACTGCGAAACTAGTGCCAAATTGTAATATTTTGTTAGGGAGGATGATAGCTGGTTTACCTTTATGAATTCTATAGTTTCCTGATTCAAAATGGTTTTCATCACTGTACCTAGTTTCTTGGAGTGCCAGAATTTGAATGTTCAGTTGGTCTAATGTCTGTTAAATGCTTCAACTTGCCAACTCTGCGAAGAGTGTTGATATTTAAAGTGCCAATAAAATGCTTTTCCTTTGAGCGAAGAGATTTGTGAAGCTCCGATACATTCCCGCATGACGTCCTCTGTCCCCCAGAATCCGATGACCGAGAAAAACTAGTATGGATACTGGGGCCTGGGGTAGTAGTATCCATGACTGACGTTACCATCATGCAAGTAAGTTGAGTTACAACTAAAGGTATTGAGCCTCAGATGTTGCCTCAAGCTGTTTTCTGACTGTGCCTGTTTTTGGTCCGCGAGAGGTATTTCCCCTCAAGCCCTCAGGACAAGTCCAGTGAGCCCCCCGATCCGCCACCTGGGACGCGCCCGATAGGGGAACAGGCAAAAAATAACACGGGATTATTATTATTATTATTATTATTATTATTATTATTATTATTATCTTTATTTAATCAACATACAGTCGGTAACATGACTTATATCGGTACATTACGTACAAGAAAATGAGTCAAGTCACACTTAAGCCTATAGCATACATTTTCAAACTATACGGTATAACATAGACGTTGGACAGTTAATTTTCTTTTCTCTTCTTATCTTCCACGTCTCCTTTTCACAAGAGGGTCCAAAGAAAAATCCTAATGTGTATTCAAAAACCCTCTAACGATGCTGCAGGTTTTTAGAATTTCAGCCTTTTGTGCAGTAGTGTGGGTGTATATGGGAAGATTTAGTGTGGGTGGATTTACTGAAAAGGATTTAGGTGTCAGGCCAGTGGGAGAAAGGAGGAAAGGAAGAATCGTCACTTTTTTTTTGTCTCCAGATTCTAGCCACCTCCATAGCTAGAGGAGTATATTTATCAATCTTCTCTCTGTATTTATGGTCATTCGGAACAGATATGTCAATCAAGTATGTGTGATGGTTCTTCTTATCAGTTAAATCTATGTCTGGTCTATTATGAGGAGTTGTTTTGTCAGTTTGAATAGTGCGATCCCAATACAGCTTGTAATCTTCGTTTTCCAGCACACTTTCTGGAGAGTATTTGTAATAAGGCGTCCTGTCATGTATGAGAGTTCGGGTTAGGGCGAGTTCTTGATGAATGACCTTGGCAACATCGTTATGCCTCTTAGTGTAAGATGTTGGCGCTAAAATTCTGCAGCTGCTGGTAATATGCTCTATGGTTTCTGGGCCGGTATTGCACTTTCTGCATTCGTCATCTAAAACAGTCTGATCTGTCAGGATGCGTTTCCTATAACTTCCTGTGGTGATAACTTTGTCTTGTATCGCCTGGTTTAGTACCAGTCGCTTATAGGTGGTATATGTGAAGAATACCAGGCTTTTTTTTTTCAAGAAATTGCAGTATTGAACTAAAATCATTATAACTTTTGTATTTTTGAAGATATACCCCCAAAATTTTTCCTGATCATTGAAAATGAGTTGCTTTACCATTCTACCAAGTAACACACTATGTTACAATAACACTACAACATACAAAAAATATTTGTTTTATTACTGTGAAAATAAAAAGAGAAAAGTCAAAATTGAGAGAAAGAAACACAATTCAAAATGAAAACTACACCCAAACGGCTGTTATTGTCTGCAGTCACATGTTGTTGGTTTACTCTCTGGAAAGTTTCATTATCTTAGGTACTATAGTTTCTAATTTAAAAAATATTTTAATACACCATGCACTGTACATATTTCACATTTTATGCTGGTTCACTTTTAGATGATACCCTATGCAGGTACCATGAAGACCTTTCATACACTTGGAACACGCAGTTCGTGACCTTCTTACTGGGCCTCCATCTATTTTGCTGCACACAATGCATCTTTTTAATAATATACCACTTAATTTCACCAAAAGTTCCCCTTCCCTTGGTGGATGAAGCTTAGCTAACATTTTGGTTTGTAGTTTTTTCTCCTGGACCCATTCCTATTCTATGGACTTGAGCCGTGTTATAACTTTACTCGAAGTAGTTTCTTTGTATATCAAATAGGCATTCAGCACCATTCGAGCAAAGATGCAAAATACCACCTTCTTCCAATATTTCAGTGTTCATCACTCATCGAAGTACGTGTACAACCTCATGTCAGATGGGTTCGAACCGACGGTCACTATAAATTGGAACTTCACTAAACCCTGTATTAAGTACACAGGCATTATTGTCATTACCGCCTACACTGTCTTTATTTGCATCATCGTCACTCACCGAATCAGTAAAATTGTTACTTTCACTAATGGCAATACCACGAGGTTTATGGTACTGCGGACTGTCATCGCTGCTCTCACTTCCTGTATCAGAAATAAAATCACCAACATCATTACTACACGACCCTGATATTGCTACATCTTCATCAGACTCGATGTAATCATCATCGGCGCACACTCTATTGATATACTCGGCTAGATCATCATCGTTTACGAACACATTCCGCGCGGCTGAGGCCACATTCGTACTAACAACGGTGCGTGGTGGACAAAACAGTGGGCGCTTTCTAAAATATCATATCTCCGTAAATAAAACTATTACCGCGATAGTTGTGGTAAATTTAGGAACTGCAGGCTTTGCCGATTCTGGATAATCTGCGTTGTGCTGCGATCTGTTAGAAAACTGAGAACTAAAAGCGTATATAAAACTGCCTGCATGAGGAGCGCTATTGCGTTCCTGGCTGTTTTCGCTAACACGCCGAGGAACGCTTTTGCGCTCCTTGGTATTCTAAGAGTTAAATCCCTCAGTTTCTGGAAACAGCTCTCCCCTTGACAGCCATGTGTTCGAAAGCTGTCTGTCAATATTCTTGTCATTGCACTGGTTGTAAAATCATTATCATTATCATTATTATTATTATTATTATTATTATAGAAACAGAGCAATACCACTGCATTACTAGTTTCTTTACTTTTGTATAAGTTACTAATGTTCTTCCACGAAAGCCAATGTATTTAAACACTGTGAAGCAGTAAGTGACACAAATTTGTTCGTTGTGTAATGCAACTTATAGCTTGTATACGCAGTGGCTGTCATAATGCTAAATTACGTACGCAAACAAGTTTTCTTACACGCGTCGCTGGCCATTACATGTGTGAGTTGCGCGAGCCCACAATGGCGAGAGAAAGCGAGCTTAAGGCGAGGTAATGGAATGAAATAAGCTGCCGGAAGATCAAGAGAGAGGCGAAAGAAAAGCATTTCATGTGGCTATGAGCTCCTGCTGAGTGAAACACGCCGCCTACTCCTCGTTGAATAATTTATATTATGAGACAAGGATATCATTTATGCTTCCTTACATCACAGAGTCAACTTAAAGGTAGCGTACAAAGAGAATATGAGATTCACACGTAGAATTCAACTCCAGGGTGGATACGTTATAAGTCAGTCAACTTGCTGCGAATGCATTTATAAGAAATCAAATTAATTATTCGAAGCAAGCCCACACCAGACTACATTATACATTACAGAGTACTTTGCGAGGTATACGTGCACGTTAAGTCACTCGACCACCTCCTGGTGTAGCGGCTAGCATTCTTGGCTGTCGCCCCGGCTATCCTAAAGGTGATTTTCGTGGGTTTTTCCACACTCTTTCCAGTAAAATACTGGGATATTACTTTATTCCTAGTTCGGAGCATTTGCACTTGTTCCTACTCTAATAAATACAGTTGCATACACGCTACTCCAACCACAAGAGAAACATAGGTTATCAGACAAATTGAAGACATATCCAAGTACACAGAGCTCATGGCTAAGAAGTCTCATTCCTCTAGAACGAATTAATAACAATTGCATTACAGCGTGGCTGTGGTAGCCCACGCTAGCCTCACTGATATACCCTGGTCGTGAGAAAGAAAGTGTCCGTCGAATTTGCTCAATTGGTTGAGTATGGGTGGCCAAAGCGGTAAATTGCAGGTTCTATTCCTACATGTGCCATACAATTTTAAATATCTACTATAGATATGCATGACTTGCATTCGAGGCACACCACATACTGTAGGCTACCTAACAGCTGAAAGCCTCCTAGGTCTATTGATGGATTAGTTTGGTTAATGTTTTGATGTCGGCGTAATTCCAACATTAAAAGTAGTAGTAGTTGTATATCTATAAAGACAAAGTTGGTTCGTTGGTTGGCTGCTTAGTTTAGGGGCTGCGACAACGCGGTCATGTAGCCCCGTGTACTTTGGGTGTGTGTAGAATCTGGGTTATAACTGGTGTTAATTGTGATGGCTGTATTAGTGTGTGTTATCTGTAATACAGGTAAGGACTGCAGACGATCAATTTCAAGTAGTTCCTACTTTTGCTACCAAATGTTACCGTCAACGACATCTATCAGTGAACTTGGCTACTAGATACCACCACAACCGGCACCTAGCGGCGATCGTTGGAACTTATCAGAGCGTTAATCAAATCTAACCTACAAATTTAGCTTCACATAATTGTAGTTAGTAGAAGGTTCTTTTACATTTCATAAATCTATGACATGGACTCGCTGACTGTACTTCCCCTCGAAGGATGGCATACTGAGTGATTTTGAACGCTCTTAAAAAATTCGATGACTTCGGCCGGGTTTGATCCCGTGACCTTGGGCATAGAAGCTCAGCATGCTACCAACTACGCCGCCAAAAAGACAAAGTCAATAAACGATGATGATGATCATTGTTGCTTTAAGGGGACTATCATCTAGGTAGATTATTTATCGGTCCTTAAACAGGAGATAAAGGTAGGGCTGATGATTATAGGCCTAGACATACATTGCATGCAAGTTGTGGGAGAAATTGGTAGCTGATTACATCATAAGTGTTCGCATTCGGGACGAATGGATAGAAGGGATACCCTTGTTAGGCACAGATGGTAGGAATTCAACAAGAGGTAGCAGTAGTTGTACACACAAGAGATCAATAATGTATCGTGTAGTGGCTAGCGATGGCTTTATTGTAAGTTGTGCATAGGTTTGGCGCCAGGAAAACTAAGACATTAAAGAAGATAAGTCACAGCAGTACGGTTAAATAAATGGATAGAGGTGTTCTTCAAGTTAAGGAGGCATAGAGTGAAGGTCAGAAATGTATATTTTGAACTGGTGTATATACTGTAGCTAAAATAGAGGAATCTCCCAGGGTAGCATTCCAGGATCTCTACTTTTCCTAGTACACTTAATTGGTATTGGTTAGAGGAAAGTGACCAAAGTCGGACCCCCATTTTGTTTCTTACCTGCATTGTTATTAATTTCACATTTTTAAATTTGAATTTTAGCTAGATGAGTTCTTTGATATGTTTTATAACATTGTATCTGGTTCAGATCAACTTATAACAGCCCAGTTTTTCCTATGAAATGTTTTCACTAAAAGTAACAAAAATGACGTCTTGGAAATTAGTATGCCAATGTCGGAACCCTCTTAAGAATGAACGTAAAATCACATGAAACCACTTGTAAAGTAAAGAACGTGAAAATACTTTATTTTCACATTATATAATGTCTTGTTAGGAACATAGCTTATTGTTATGACCACAAAATCCAGAAACCGACCACTTTGAGAGTTCCCCATTTTCTCACGCAAGGACTGATATTTTTTTGGGTCATCTGAAACAATATTTTGAATGGCTTAAATAAAACCCAAGAAATTTGAATTTGAATTTCAGGAGTCCCACTCAGGGTTATTAGGGGTCCGACTTAGGAATTTTGGAGGTCCGACTTAGGAAAGACGCGGGAGTCCTACTTAGGACATCTTGTACTTGATATTTTCGAGGCTATGAAAAAAATGAATATGTATTTCGACAAGCAAATACAACATTCATCAAGTGTATCGCTTACTAAGGACAGTACTGTAAACACAATGTGATTTACCCTCTTTGAAATATAAACAATCACTATTCCATGAGCTCGTGTAAAAACAT
The DNA here is from genome assembly GCA_946902985.2 of Meconema thalassinum. Classification (NCBI taxonomy): domain Eukaryota; kingdom Metazoa; phylum Arthropoda; class Insecta; order Orthoptera; family Tettigoniidae; genus Meconema; species Meconema thalassinum. The sequence goes on along the minus strand of OX336393.1, from coordinate 163,336,905 downwards.
CCACTCACATGAAAACCAGTAATGGCGGAACTGACGGGATACTCCCCACAGTCCAGTGCTGCCACTTCCACAACATACCATTTCCTTTCATATCTTCACATTCATTATTCTGCCACCATTCGGCAGCACTGTCCAAGCAAAATAATGCAGGGGTCCGACTTATGGACTCGGGTCCGACTTGGGTCACTTTCCTCTACAAATTTCATCAGAAATTATGGATTGAATTGTTAAAAAGGTATTCGAAAGGTATCAAAATGTTTAAAGAAACACCTGTATAATATTACGAAATAGCATGGTCACGAATGGGGGGTGGAAGATTAGTTTGATTTTCTTCATTTAGAAGAAAAGTAGGCTGGTGGTTGTACCTCTAACAAATTTAAAGCTGCAACACATTTCAGGAATTGCAACCCACCATTAACTCAGAATATAAAAGGAAAATGATTTACGGTAGAGCATTTTACTATTTTCTCCATACACTGGTGTTACTCTAACGTTCAACGGCAGACGCATTATCAAAATACATATCTGGTAGCAACACAAACAGACGTAATGGCACATAAAAGCGGAAACAGAGTAATGATACACCTCGTGCGCTGCCAGCCAGGAAAATTACCACCCTGCTTCTGGCATTACGAGAAAACGGAGAATGTTAACGGTCTCCAAGTGTGAGCAGCGATTTATATACAATCAGTGTCCATTCGTGTGTCATTATGTCCCACTCTGTGTTTTACTCCTTATCGTAAGAAATATGACTAGCAAATAAGTGCTGCGATATAACTAGAGTGAAATAAAGAGCTGAGACATTGTTGATGACCCAGGAGGCTTTCAGTTATTATGTCATGAGATGTAGAAATAGTACGTACAGTACAAGTCCTACATTACGGCCATAAATCTATAACATGGACCCGCCGCGCCAGCTTTACTTCCCCTCCAAAGGAAGGAATACTGAGGTATTTTGAACGCTCTTAAAAAATCCGACGACTTCGGCCGGGTTTGAACCCGCAATCTTGGGCTACTAACTACGCCACCGAAGCCGCTACATTACGGTGTTCAAAGTCATATTCAGTGTTGCCTTAGTGAACGAAATTTGACGCTTTTCAGTCGGTCAAAATGATTGTAGCCAATTGTGATGGGTTATTCCCTAATCCTGAAAAGAATTACATGAGATTAATGAATACACTTGGATGACCAGTTTCGATCGCCAAGCGATCATCATCAGATCCTTTACACATAGGCTATCAAATCTATGTCTAAAAGTATGTGTGAAAATATGTACAATATGTGCACTTATTTAGTTGCAGTAGTACTTAATATAATCCAACTAGTCAATATTTGTTATATTATAGTCGACGTGATTTTTTGTTAAGATACTGAATGTGGTAATTATTGATCTCCAAATTTTCTTGCTTAGTTTGAATACGTGATTGTTGTTAAATGGTCAGTTCAGATTGTATTGATACGTGCTACCCCTAGTAGCAAGTTCGTTAATTAGATCACAGTAGGTAAAGCACAACACAAATGGTCCTTTAAAGAGATATTAGCTTTATTGCAGGTCATAAAGTTAAACACACAAATAGCAAATAGAAGCAATCAGCTGTCTTTCTTCATGTTTTCTCCCTTATGGAGGACACTCACCCTTTCACTTGTTCACGCAGTTAATCCCTCGCTAAGGAGACCGGTGTCCTCGGTAGAAATATCTGCAACACTTCCTTGAGTACACACGCTACAGTTATTTACGATAGTCTGGCACTCACTGTTCTTGAATACACTCTGTTTCGCAATTCACACGTCACCGTAACACCTCTATCGCACTGGTAAAAACACACTCCTCAAAATTCAGTCCGTCCCTCGCTGGCCAGGTCGCTTTATATAGCGGGGCTGGTGACTCAATGGATGTTTACAGAGCAGACCAGGATTCACGGTTACTCGAGAATTCCATTACTGGGTGGGCCGCGAACGTTCGAGACGGTCTCTTTGTTATTGCCTGTCTTCTTGTTGCGCAAACCGCTGGGTAACACAGGGGCAGGGGGTAGCCCGAGGCGGAGTGTGAACCACGCAGCGAGGTGATGAAGCAACCGCGCAGCCGTAACAGGCTAGTTATCTGGTTGAGTTGTACGTGGTTCGGATGAGAGCAGTTAACTTCGTCACTGTCACTGTCAGTCATCACAGTGGCATTCAATAACTATAATATCTCATCCACAAGAAAGGAAATAGAGATGACTTCAATAGCTACAGGTCGATAAGTTTACTGTCAGTCTTGTATAAGTTGTTCATGAATTTTTTCACGAGCAGTTTGGCCAAACCAATGTAAGAAAGAAAACCAATAGTCAATGCAGATCAATATTTACCAGATCAATATGGTAAACATCTACGCATTTTATGATATCCAGTGGTATTGTGATTACTGTAGCAGTCATTCTAATTATTAGGACATAGAGGTAAAGTCGGCGGCTTCGGAGGCGTAGTTAGTAGCATGCTGAGATTCTATGCCCAAGATCGTGGCTTCAAACCCGGCCGAAGTCGTCGGATTTATTAAGAGCGTTCAACATCCCTCAGTATGCCTTCCTTCGGAGGGGTAGTAAAGCTGGCGGGCCCATGTCGTTGATTTATGGCATGTAATCGAACTTTCCACTTACTAAAATTGTGTGAAGCTAAATTTGTAGGTTAGATTTGATTAACGCACTATTGGTTCCAACGTTCGACGCCAGATGCCGGTCGTGGTGGCATCTAGTAGCCAATTTCGCGGCTAGGTGTCGTTGACGGTAGCATTTGGTAGCAAAAGTAGGTACTACTTGAAATCAATCAATCAATCAATATTTATTGTCATTTAACAACTTATCGTTGTATTAGACTACGTCACATTGTTAAAAATACATTTTCAATTTACAATAAAATTACAAAGGTATGTATAATATATTACAAATATTATTACCAGCTTACTGAATTCTAAAAAATAAAATAAGAACAAAATAACACGAATACAGTAAGAAGAAGTTGATCTTCTATAGACCATCTGGGCAGAGTGTAATTTTCTCTTCAAATTCGACCAAAGTGTAAATACTGCTGTTAATGAGCCATCGCTTAATGGAAGCTTTGAAAATGTTTATAGACTCCTGCTGTAGTTGTGTTGGTAGTTTGTTGAAGATTTTAATTCCATAGTATTTGTAGTGGTCTTGTGTTTTCTTTAACCTGACATGAGGTGTATCTAACTGGTTTCTTAATCTAGTGGTGTGTGAATGCACATCCCTTCGATTTTTATGTACACTTAGATGTTCTTTAATATACACTAAGCTATGAAATATGTATATTGATGTAAGAGTCATAATTCCAAGTTCTTGGAAGTGATTTCTGCAGGATTCTGTACTAGGCTTGCCTTGTAGACATCTTATTGCCTTCTTCTGCCATCTGAAAACACCTTGTGCCCCTGTTGAGTTTCCCCATAATATTATACCATAAGTTAAATGTGAATGGAAAAATGCATAATATGCAAGAATCATCTGATTAGCACTAACTGATTGTTTGAGTCTTCGCAATAAAAATAAGACTCGTGCTAATTTTGTACATAATTTTTGTGTGTGAATGTCCCAGTTTAATTTAGAGTCTAAATGGATTCCCAACAACTTAACAGAGCTGCATTCATGACTACTTGAAGCCAATTTGACTAAGTGAAAATAGATTTCTTCTGTTTTGTTACTGTTTAGAAATAGTTTGTTTACCTTTAGCCAAGAAGTTTATTCACCTAATAATTTGTTTCTTTTCTCTTCAAGGCAAGTTAGGTCTCTATCACTTGTTATTACAGTGATGTCATCAGCATACAGTATTGACTTGGCATTTATATTACCAACAATGTCGTTTATATAGACCAGGAAGAAAAAGGCTCCAATGACTGAACCTTGGGCTACACCTGTATTTACAATGAGCGGAGCAGATTTTTGGTTGTCTATTACAACTATTTGCCTTCTCTTGTGGAGATTGATATTCTGCAGTCCTTACCTGAATTACAGATAACACACACTAATACAGCCATCACAATTGACACTAGTTATCAGACAGATTCTTCACAAACCCAAAGTGCACAGGGCTACATGACCGCGTTGTTGCAGCCCCTAAACTGGGAAACCAACCTACCAGGGGTAGAGTCGGGCTATTGCTATCTCTTGCTGAATGGAGTAGGCTATACTTATGTGGTGCCATGCATTCTCAATCCTAGCTATAATTGATTAAGTTACTACTACACAGACCAGTTTGGGCAGTGCAATGGCACAGGTTATCAGGCTGATTGCATTTCACACACAAGTATATAAAGTGACTTGACGATGCTAGGCTAAATGGAACAACACCGACGGCGACAAATACAACATCGGACTACATAAAGGCATGCATTCAGGAGCGAATTTTAATGGGAGAATTGTCGAGATCGGTAGCAATCGTTGGTGATATTGCATGGGAGCTCCATATTGTTACGACAAAGGAATGTGCCATAAAGACAACATGTACAAGGTATGAGGCGAGGAGAACGTGACGGCACAACCAAATGAGATGGGCACGCTAGGGCGATAAAGAGGGCAAGACGAGGAGTCGCTGCTTCAAACTCTGCATTTATAGGCCAGCACAGACCTGTTGTTGTATGGCAAGTTTTTAAATTTAATATATTACACACACTGACATGGTATGAACCCCGTTGCTCAATTATCGGTTCCGTGTTGGCGAATTAATAATAAGATTTTCTTACATACTGTCCGTGCATTATATCTCTGCCTCTGACGACCGTTGTATTTCTAAGAATATGAAGTGTCATCGATTTGTCAATTTTCTAGCGCTTAGAGACAGCCCAGCGGGGCTAACGTAGCGACCCGAATACTCACGACCGCTACCGATCATCCATCCGCAGTCAGCTGTTCCTCGTTGAGGCAGACCAGCGCAGCGGGGCAATAGCAACGTAAGTTACCCGAAACTTCACAACCTAGACCGATCATTAGGGCTAGGATTTTTATATAAATTCATATTCCTTCCCTTTGCTTATACATAACTAAAAATGGTAAATATCCATGAATTAAAACCTTAGCTATCATCTAATTACATTTTATTGTTACATATTTTGCATATTTTATCATAATTACATTTTTTTAGATTTTTTACTTTAAAATTAATATTCTGTGTTTTTGTTTTACATATTTAATCAAAATGAATTTTTTAAACATAACTTTACTTGATTTATTTAAATTACATATTCTGTATCTTACTTTAAAAGAAAAATATATTTTTTCGCAAGTGAAATATATTTGGTCACAAGAAACTCGGGTACATGAAACGGATTTTCCAAGCAATGTATAAGCTGTTGAGAAAGGGCCAGGGAATATATTAGTGGAGATAAGGGGATGGACACCCTGCCAGAGACTCAGTGGATAGACTTGAGTTTATTTCAGTTGTCCAGTGAGTGCCTGAGTCTCTAAGAATTAACGCACAGAACAACAAATCAAACGATTATTCACAGAATAACTTAAATAGCCAGTCGATAAACGAAAGAAAAATGGCTGCCCAAGGATCATGCCCCGCTTGGTCTGTCTTATATTGTACGTGGAAGAGGTTGGCTGATCGGTTGTATTCGTGAGCAATCGGGTTACTTCGTTAGCCCCGCTGGGCTGTCTCTAAGCGCTAGTGTCAATTTCTCTACTCCTATTTACGTGACATTACCCCTCATGTTGGGGCTTGGGAGTTTTGACGATACGGTATACTCGGCCGACTTAGCCTGATGCAGTCAGCACCTGTCAGCACATCATATATATTATTTCAGTAGTATAGATCCCTCCTGCGGCACTCACAAGTGACCGATTGTGAAAATGAGCATTCAAATTAAAGAGAATAGACATTAGCAGCGACGAATTCCACTGTAATTCCATAAATATCAATAATTTCTTTAAAACATGACTTTTAAGAAAATGTACGAAGTGTGCGATTTGCAGATACTGTTGATGTTTGAAAATACGTTCCATAATTGCTGTCCACTTAACATTTTGGTCGCCGTGACACCCGTTTCGTGTCATTTTAACATTATGAGGTCATTCCTTTATCATTTTGCATGGATTTAAGAAACAGTAAATCAAATTAATGAGTACTCAAATCGTATAATTTCATGAATATCGAATAACCGGTGAGTATTAAAGCACACTCAGCACACAAATGACATTAAAAGTGACAAATTGCATTCTAATTTCTTAAATATCAATTTTTGTAAAACCTATTAGTGAAAGTGTGGTTTATGAACATGCGAGATTTCTCGCACGGGTGCGCTAGTTTCATTAATACTTGCCAGACTATTGTCAGTGTATGTAGTTCTGCAGTACTGTTGAATTATGTTTTGCAGTATGTAATGTGTTAAGCTGGTGTTATTTTTTTATGTTACATTTGTAAGTAAAATTATAAGATGCCACCTGTCATCTCTCAAGTTAAAACCAAGAAACTGAACAGCCAAAGTAGGGAGATGGTGGCTAATGTGCTAAAATTCATGGAAAATGAAGCGGCTTGCGGTGATTTCAATATTCCTGTTAACCAAGCAGAGGCTAGGACCACGGTGGCCACAGGTGTATCTAAAAGAACGGTGCGTGTTATAAAGAGAGAGTTGGGCGATACTTAGCAAGGAGAATCGAACTCGTTCGCAACTCCTGAAAAAAACTCGTGTGAGAAGTAATACTGTTACTAATTTCGACGACTTTGACCAGTACGTATTAAGTAGGACCGTTCATGGCGACGTAAATAATAATAATAATTATAAATACAATAGTGATTTGAGAAATGTTTTTGCTGAGGCTAGTACAGTCGATAGACCTTTCCTGGAAGTGGTGACGTACGTCGCCGGCAGAGATATAATGTGAGCACAGTACGTACGTAAATAAGTAGCGATTCTTCCAGCCTTGTCATTATGTAAGAAAACTTTAATTGATACTATTTAACGTAGCCTACATATCTCGAATACTGAGTATTCCTCATCGGCATAAACCAAAAATACAAACATCAATATGTCAAAATTAAGTAACTTTTCAAAATTCAAAATGGTGGCTGTGCATACTTTTCAAACATTGAAATCGACACATTTGGGTGTGATAAAGCAATTACAAAAAAATTGAGAAAGGGGACTCTTTTCTTGGAAGACCACATGTCTACGAGTAAAAAGAAAATTACTCGCTTTTCCCGTATCGAATAACTTATATTAAATTAGCAACCCGCCCCGGCTTCGTCAGGGAACAGTTATCAATGCATTACGTAATAAGCGCTTTTTTTCGATGCCAATGAACTACAACCTATATCCGTTTTACGTCTCGGCATGATGGGTTAAAATCACTGACTGGACTATTAATTATATTTTCATGGAGATGCATGTGCAAAGAATTCATGTCAGGCGTAATTTAAGAATGGCGAGGTGCATGAAACACAAATCCCCCTTCCTTCCAATCTAAATACACTTATAGTGGGCGATGTATTGAAGATGCTCTCGCGGACTTTTTTTGTAGAACTTTTCGCGCTGAACAATAATTTTTACACTCATAGTATATAGATATTTTTAACGGTTTTGCCCAGCGAAAGCTCAAAAAGCGCACGGACGCGAGGTTTTTTTTCGACTTTTTCACATAAATCGATACTGTTTTGGCTTCCTTTGGTCATAAATAAGTTATTTTCTACAGACATCTTTCTCGAGATATCCTTTACAGAATGGTGAAAACCGCATCAAAATCCATCCAGTGGTTCTCGAGATTACCCGTGACATCCAAGAATCGGGGACTTAGTTTTATACTAAGTAGAGATACTGCATTCAATTATTCATCATAAAAAAAGATAATTTCGAAACTTGGCATATAATCAATATGGCATGTGAAATTTAATCTGCTCAAAGCTCAAGTGCATGAATATCTATCGTACAATCTAGATGATGCCATGTGTATTATCAAGATAAACAGGAAGCTTGTAGTTTTCCTTGGCTGTTATTATTGCGATCATGAACCACGGGACCTTCATTTATATGTGGAATTGATACCACAGGCAGTGATATTTTACTTCGAAAATATCAACAATTAGGCCAGATGAATCGGAATGCAATCGACCGAGGAGTCATGTAACCCCAATTGCTCAAATTACAAAATAATATATTCTACGAGACTTAATAAGATGAATGAACCGTGTAAAAAACTCACTGCGTTATGCTCAGAAAATTACGTTGTTGTTACTGTTTCGGTTGAGGGGCTTGGATCTAGTGGTCAGTTAGCCCCGTGCACAAGGGTGTGTGTGTGTGTTTGTGAAATTTTGTCTGATACCCTGTATTATACTCTGTATTTCAAAAGAACGAACGTGAAGGAAATGGCGGGAGCTTGGAACAGCTGACCGCCGCGGGCTCCTATTGGCTGGATTTTGACAACTAATAACATACGTTGCCAGCTTATTGTCATTCATTCAGTCACCTGTTAACTGGGTCGGAGTTTGTTTCATTGCCATCGTTTCGTTTACTTTAAGCATCGAGTCAATAAGTTGTAAATAGTACTGCAGGAAGAACGTGGGAAAATGCTGGAAATACAGCTGGAGAACACGCGCGCCAACCTGTAACGGCCGGCTATCGTTCATTTCGACATCAAACTATTTTCATGGTTAGCCTTGTTTGTTCAATTCAAATTTAAATATACTTAATTTAGAATACATGTGTGACGTACAAAATAGGCTATGTACATTTAGCCTTAATGTTTACGTATCCAGTAATGTTTCATTGCATACCGTAGTGTTCAAATTAACGCTTGTCATTCAATAACCTACAAATCGACAATGTAAAATCACTGCAATAATATCGCCACAGAAAGCTTGCTTGTGTGCTTGGTGCTAAATACTTGACCTTAACATTACGTATGTGGAGGCTATTATTAACCCTACAGAGTCGCGATACAGTGAGTGAGTGTGCTTGGTATTGTAATGATGTTATTTCTGCTTTAACTGCTGTAAACTGTGAACGACCTTCACCCAAACTCTTGTTTCATCTTGAAGGATATCCTAATCATTGCATGGTGAGTGTTGATATATTCATCATCATATTACTTTGTGTTTGTATTTTGTATTATATTTGTATAGCTGTCGAGTGTTCGGCTTCTTTCTCGTATTTATTGAACAACGGTGACAAAGGTAGCATAGCTTCGGTGTGTTATTTATTAATTTTATACCGTATTTCTCTATTTGAATGTCCTCGGCGTTGACTCAGGATCGACATTTGCATTATACTGCGCATAATAGTACCGAAATAATATCCGAAATGTAGCTCTGTGTATTATTCGAATCAGCTGTTCTACATTAACAATAAAAACTTAGCAACACAGCTCAGCTGTTCCAAGCTCCCGCCATTTCCTTCACGTTCATTCTTTTGAAATACAGAGTATAGTGTGTGTTTTCATAATTCATGTGAGGATTGAGAAAGAGGCAGCCGTGACCGTGAGTTATGAATCATCCCGGCATTTGCCAGGAGTAGAAGTGAGAAACCATGGAAAATCACTTCACGATGGCATAGGTGGGAATTGAACCCATCTCTTCTCAATTTTGCCACACAAGGCTCAGTGTACCCCGCTCCAGCCCCCAGACCAGTATATGAGTATTACGCTAACCCACCACCTTGAATATATAACATATTAAAATCATAGAAAGCGTTGAAGCTATTATTATTATTATTATTATTATTATTATTATTATTATTATTATCATCATCTCTTTATTTACTCAACTTACAGTCGGTACCATGACTCATATCGGTACATTACGTACAAGAAAATGAGTCAAGTAACACTTAAGCCTATTGCATACATTTTCGAATAGCATAGATGTTTGACAGTTAATTTTGTCTTCTCTCCTTATCTTCCACGTCTCTTTTTCACAAGAGGGTCCAAAGAAAAATCCTAATGTGTATTCAAAAACCCTCTAACGATGCTGCAGGTTTTCAGTATTGCAGCCTTTTGTGCAATAGTATGGGTGAATATGGGAAGATTTAGTGTAGCTAGATTTACTGAAAAGGATTTAGGTGTCAGGCCAGTGGGAGAAAGGAGGAAAGGAATAATCGTCACATTTTTTTGTCTCCAGATTCTAGCAACCTCCATAGCTAGAGGAGTATATTTTTCAATCTTTTCTCTGTATTTATGGTGGATATTATGGTCATTCGGAACAGATATGTCAATCAAGTACGTGTGATGGTTCTTCTTATCAGTTAAAGTTATGTCTGGTCTATTATGAGGAGTTGTTTTGTCTGTTTGAATAGTGCAATCCCAATACAGCTTGTAATCTTCGTTTTCCATCACACTTTCTGGAGAGTATTTGTAATAAGGCGTCCTGTCGTGTATGAGAGATCGGGTTAGGGCGAGTTCTTGATGAATGACTTTGGCAACATCGTTATGCCTCTCAGTGTAAGATGTTGGCGCTAGACTTCTGCAGCTGCTGGTAATATGCTCTATGGTTTCTGGACCGGTATTGCACTTCCTGCATTCATCATCTATAACAGTCTGATCTTTCAGGATGTGTTTCCTATAACTTTTTGTGGTGATAACTTTGTCTTGTATCGCCTGGTTAAATCCCTCAGTTTCTGGAAACAGCTCTCCCCTTGACAACCATGTGTTCGAAAGCTGTTTGTCAATATTCTTGTCATTGCACTGGTTGTAGAATCTGCCATGAAGTTCTTTTCCAGCCCATCTCTGCACCTTCTCTCTGTTCAGTGTGTTCTTGTCTTTCATGACGAAATTTTCTTCATGGAGATTCAAAGGAGTGTGGTTGAAGTCACCTTGTGCTACCGCTCGATGTAAAACACTGGTATCTTTCCGAGAATGAAAGTAATTCCTTAGATGTATAACTTGTTGATTGTGCAGAGCTATAGCATCAAGAATACCTCTGCCTCCTTCATTTCTGGGTGTTGTTACTCTCTCTATACAAGCATTGGGATGCAACATTCTGTGTTTCGTAAGCATAGTTCTTATTGTGCGGTTAATGTTCTCTAGGTCTGTTTGAGACCATTTTAAAACACCAAACGAATACATCAGCACAGATATAGCATACGAATTGATAGCTTTTGTTAGGTTATGAGCACTAAGCTTGGTTTTCAGCAGAAGTCGAAGTCTATGATTAAATTTCTGGTAGAGTTTCTCCTTCTCAGATTTACTGTCGATTCCAACTACTTGCTCAAATCCTAGATATTTATATGTTTCATATTTCCCCATGCTGTCTATTCGCTCATCAGCTCTTATGCTTATTCCCTCTGTTCTACACCACTGTCCTTTGTTGATGCTGTTGGTTTTGCATTTGCCAGTCCCAAACTCCATGCAAATGTCCTTCGAAATGTTATCTGTTATATTGATGAGTGATGTCAGTTGGTTCCTATTTGCTGCATACAATTTTATGTCATCCATATAAAAGAGGTGATTTACTTTGAGAAGATTTTGTTTATTTTCTTTTATTTGATATCCGTAGTTGTTCATCTTTAGAATCTCTGATAAACGGTTGAGCATAAACAAAACCACAGTGCACTTAAGGCATCACCTTGAAATATACCACGTTTGATGGGTATGACCTCTGCTTCAGTGGTAGTGATGTTAGATTTCAAGATGATTTTGGTACGCCAAAATTGCATAATGATAGCAAGGAAGTTGATGAGTGTCTTGTTTACCCGGTATATCTCAAGGGTATGGATGAGCCAGCTGTGGGGCACCGTATCGAATGCTTTTCTATAGTCGATATAAGCCAAGAAGAGGTTACGTTGTTGCTTCTGTGCTTGGTATATAATCACACTGTCAATGGTGAGCTGTTCCTTGCAGCCATGGCCGCCTCTCTTACAACCCTTTTGCTCCTCTGTCAAGATGCTATGCTGGTACATGTGACCATAAATTACATTTGTGATGACCGATGTGATGATCTTGTAGAGCGTCGGCAAACAGGTTATTGGTCTGTAGTTTGTTGGATTAGCTGAGTCGGCACTCTTAGGCAATATGTAGGTTCGTCCCTCTGTGAGAAAGTGTGAGAACTCTTCGGGATCATAGATTACCTGCGTTACAAGATCAGCTAATTTTCTGTGTGTGCTGGTAAATATTTTGTACCAATAGTTCTGAATTTTGTCTGGTCCCGGAGATTTCCAGCTGTGTGTTTTGCTGATGGCTATTTGGATGTCCTGTTCATTAATGACTAACTCTTGCGTTTGATTAATGCGTGAGTGCTTCTCGTTGATTTTATGGATCCATTCTGCATCTTCTTTATGCTGCACCGGGTTTGACCAAACATTACGCCAAAAGTTGCTTATTTCCTCCTCATTCGGTGTTTTAGAGATTGTTGGTTCACGGCTGCCATCAAGATTCGCGTAGAAAGTTTTCTCATTAGCTCTGAAGAGATAATTTTGTGTTCTTCTCTGATAACTTTCCTTGTATCTCTTGAGTTTTGCTGCTTGTACTGCCAGTTTTTGCTTGTAGTCGTCCATGATATTCAGGATTTCTTGCTTCCCTTTGTTTTTTATGTTCGGAATTATCCTCATGATTTTTGAAGTGATCTTTCGAGTTCTATTATCTGAAGCATATTGTGTGAGCAGACCTATTACATTACGCAACGACATTATTTTATTATTGATTCGTCGTTCCCATGGAGGTATTCTTTCTGTACGAGGACTGAAGTTTTGGTTGCTGGGCACCTGGTTAAGGAGTGGTAACACAGTAACAGCTGCGCAGTATATGAGCAAATGGAAGTCCGTAAGATTATCTACTGTTTCTAAGAAAGCTGCCAAGCAATTGTTTACATCCTCAATTATATGTCTCCTATTATTTTTAAATCTTAGCTTGGGAATAATACTCCTTGAATTTGGATCACTATCTTCCCATTTCATTAATTCTGTCTGTAAAATATTCATCACATTTCCACGATCCTCCAGTGTGTTACTATTGCCTTCAATTTCGACTACGGAAGATTTATTACTTTTTGCAGTACCTTGACGTTGTGTGGTGTGGTGTCTATGCTAACGGCAGGATGAACTTCATTATTGGTCTCCTGCATGGGTTGTAGTTCTAAGAGAACCCCATCTTTAATCTGTTGAATTTCAAATTCGCTTAGGAGACTGTTCCTTATTATGGTTCTACGCTGATCACTTACTCGCTGTTCTGTGATATTCAAATGGGAGTATTTACTTATAAACTTAGAATGCAGAGAAGTTCTATATCCAGTCAGATTTCTTTCCATGTCTGTAGCTAGGAAGTAGAAACGCATGAGGTCTCTATTCATTTCACGTGTCCATTGCATGCGTTGTCTACTGCGGCCAGCCTTGGTGGTTGCAAATGAATTCTGCAAAGCACTTTCGGTGGTGCTGATCTGTTGATGTTGGGTATCAGCAGAATTTTCGTTGGCAGCGGGGGTTTCTTCAGATGAAATGGCAGTTGTCCGCTGCATCCACAACCTGCCATTACTGGTGGCTTGTAAACTGTCACGTCCTGCGCCAGAACTAGACGTGCCCGGACGATCCTCCGGTAGCGGGCGTTTAATTAATTCAGAATTCACCATTGTCGTAAGACACTGGGTATTGCCTTTTATACCTATGGCAAGGTTTACAACATTCCTGTGAATGCCAGTGTGTTAGTTTGACTGATCGACCGAGGTTCTTTGTACATATGTGATCCAACTGATATCAATTCACTCGATCGTAACCTCCGTTTCTAATGAAATAAACGACAATACACAATGAATATCTGTTATAGGGGCTCAATTGGACTACTTGAGTAAACGGAGTAATAAACACACAATACAGGGCATAGATTAAACTATTTTAAACGAAGTATTTGTGGTAATGTTAACCTAACCTGTACCAGCAATCCCTAGGCAACCACGTAAACAAGTTTCATGCACAGACATATGATGTCCAAATATCACTATAAAAACCTCGCACAATCACTATTAAACACTGTGTAATGTCAGTAAGTCACTAATAAACATCTTCCAAACCATAAAACACTCAAGTAGACATGAAATAACTAAACAAACTATATAAATAGGAGGAGCCTCGATCCGATCAGCCTCACCAAGTCCCAGCCTTCTATTATTATTATTATTATTATTATTATTATTATTATTATTATTATTATTATTATTATTTAAGCGAAAATTCCCCTACAGGAGAGCGATTAAACTTGATATCATGATGTTATTTGGAGGCGTGTCTCCTCCGCTCCTCCCAAAATCTCTTCATTCTCACGGAATGTTCCCTCTTCCTCTCATCCGTCCACTTTTTTCCAGGTTGTCGTAATGATCTTGGTTCAAACTTAACATTCGCGATTTTCGTCTGGCACTCAGTTCGGTCTTCGAAATTTCCTATATTGATTACTTGTAAGTCTCTCTATACCTCTTTAAGCCATTCTGTGCCGCATTTACTCTGTGTTATGATAACAAGTAGTTTCTTTGGCAATCTGGAGGTGGCCATCCTGTGGATGTGAGGGTAAAATTTGGCTCTGCGTTTTTTAATTTTGTCTGTTATCGTATTGGTCTTTTGATAGAGTTCTGCACTAGGTCTCTTCATCCAAATACCGTTTCAGTTGTTTATTATTATTATTATACCGACAGTAGTGGCTACGCGGGCTACAGCGCAGCGTTAGGTCAAGGGGCCAAGCTCTCTGCTGACTCGGTAGACGCGTGGGTTCGAGCCCCACCGTCGGCTGTCCTTGAAATGGTTTTCCGTGGTTACCCATTTCCAACACCAGGCAAATGCTGGGACAGTACCTTCTGAAAGGCCACGGCCGCTTCCTTCAACATCCTTGCCCAGTTTCATTCATCTTCATCCATTCCATCTCTCATCCCGACGCGCCGGTCGCTCACGGGCGTCGACTAGAAAGACCTGCACTCAGCCTCTCAGGAGGCTACACGACAAAAAAATATTATTATTATTACCGTATTATTATTATTATTATTATTATTATTATTACCGTATTATTATTATTGAAAATGAAAATCCACAGCCTGCTTCCAGTCTCCGACCGGGTCAGGAATGGAATGAATGAAGCCCCTATCTAGCGGCGAGGATATGAACTGTGCCGGCTGCCGAGGCCTGACGCACTCCTCTGGGGCAATGATTAAATGAATGACAGATGAAATGAAATGATAGTGGAGAGTGTTGCTGGAATGAAATTTTGACAGGGAAAACCGGAGTATCCGGAGAAAAACCTGTCTGCCTCCGTTTTTTCCAGCACAGATCTCACATGGAGTGACCGGGATTTGAACCACGGACCCAGCGGTGAGAGGCCGGCGTGCTGCCGCCTGAGCCACGGAGGCTTTATTATTATTATTATTATTATAGGTAATAAGACTAGAAATAATGCTGAAATCAATATCCTCTCTCTAAATATTCAATCTATATCAAAAAACTGGGATTATTTAACCATAACCTTAGGCAAGAAAATTAATGATCTGGATATTATTTGCTTAACAGAAATTAACATACTTGAATCTAATAATTACCTATTTACTTTGGATAATTTTAATGTTGTATTTTGTAATAGAACAAATCGTAAAGGAGGAGGCATAGCCATATATGTAAAGAACAACATGGCTATTAGAACACACAATTCATACATTTCCAATACTCATGAATCAATGGTAATAGAAATACTTCACATGAACAAAAAGATTGGATTAACATGCATTTACAGACCACCTAGCACTAACATAAATGACTTTCTTGATGAACTGGAGACACATATAACACAACACACTAGTAAGTACAGCGAATACGCCATTTTAGGAGATATCAACATTGATACTTTATCTAATGACATCAGTCTATCAGCTATCAAATATACAAATATTATGGCAACTCATGGTTTCCTACCACTTATCACTCAATGTACTCGTTATGATCCAAATTTAGACTCGAGAACATGTATTGATCACATAAACTATCGTAGCAGACTAGATCAATATACTTCTGCAGTCATACAATCAGATATCTCTGACCACTACATAACATATGCAGGTATTTGGCCAAAAAATGATAAGACACAATTACAAGATAATGAATCGTACATTACGCTAATGAACGATACTATAATACACACAAGCCTTAACAACACAGACTGGACAGATTGCCTTGAATTAAAAAATCCTAATGATATATATAACAATATAACAACCAAATTTAAGGAAATCTACCAAAAAGCATCTTACATAACAACTCGTAAACACAGGAAAAGCAAACAATGGTTCACTTATGACCTAAAAATACAATGTAAGGAAAGAGACAGACTTTACAAAACAATGCTCAGAAACAAGGATAATATTACAATAAAAAATGAATACAAAGCTTTCAGAAACAAATTAAATAAGCTAATAAACAAAACAAAACATCAATATTTTAAAAATAAGATAAATAGTTCCAAAAACGATAATAAAGGAATGTGGAAAGTCATTAATGATATAACAGGTCGGAAAACACAAACTGTCAATGAAGTCATAAACAAACATTTAATATTACATTATACTAACGAAGTGATAGTCAATAAATTCATCATTACCTTTAGTGAAAAAATAAACAGCCTAGCTCATAACTGTAGTATCAACATATGGCAATCAAATAGAAACACATTAATGAATTCCTTTACATTACTTGAAACTGATGAATATGAAATAGAAAACATAATTAAGGAATTAAAAACAGACAAATCGCCTGGGGTAGACAATATTCGCTTGAAAGACATAAAGGCAACATCCAAAAAAACTATACCAATCATAACACATCTCATAAACAAGATATTCGAATCAGGCATAATACCAAAATATCTGAAATACACAATTATTAAACCAATATATAAGAATGGCGATCACTTAGACTTTGGCAACTACAGACCAATATGCATTTTATCAATCCTCCACAAAATAATGGAAAAATTCTTGGATAAGAGATTGAAGAATTTCCTAAATAAATATGATATTTTAAAGGGACACCTATACGGTTTTAGGAAGGGGAAAAGTACTGAACTACTCCTGGCTGAATTTGCCAATGTAATAAATAATGCCTTAAATAAGAACAATCACATAATGGTACTTTTTCTTGACTTTTCTAAAGCATTTGACACAATAAATCACAATAAACTACTTGCTAAATTACACGATATTGGAATAAGAGGCACGACTTACAAACTATTTGAAAGCTATCTGAAAAACAGGGAAACGGCAGTTATGGTCAATAACACTATCAGTGACGCAGTAGAAGGAACACAAGGTATCCCTCAAGGCAGCATTATTTCACCTACACTATATAACCTGTTCGTAAACGACATGAATGAAGCCATTAAACACAGTAAAATATTTATTTATGCTGATGACACCACTATATATACCATACATAAAGACTCTAAAACAGCTTTTGAGAGACTTCAAGAAGACTTCAATAACATCACAAGATGGTGTCATGACAATAATTTGTATATAAATACAACCAAATCTAAAATAATGCACATCAGAGTTGATCACTTCACACAAGAAAAATACAAACTAACGCACCACAGCTTATCATGCATACACCAAAACATCCTGGCAGGTTGCAAATGTAACACCTTCATAAATAGTACTTCGACACAAAAATACCTAGGAATTACCCTTGATGAACACTTTAAAATGAACACACACACAGTAAACATAATAAAAAACCTAAGAGCAAATCTCTACATCTTCTACAATCTCCGATTTTATGTAGATAGGAAAACTTACAAAACAATTTACAGTGCTCTGATTGAAAGCAAATTAAGATATGCTATAGCAGCTTGGGGAAATCAAAACACAACTTTAATTAATAATCTTCAAGATAGCCAAAACAGGTTCTTTAAATATTTCACTGATATCCCTTATTTTAATATTAAAGAGTTGTTTCAAATTACTGTACTGAATCTCTACTACCATGATCCAAGATTCAGGCATAAGGTCTCTCACAACATACAAACAAGAGCCATAACAAGTACTAAACATGTTAAACCTTTATGTATAAATAGCTATGGTTTCAAGAGACTAAATTATATTATACCATCACTACTTAATGAACTACCACCTGGACTGACAAACATTAACAGCAAACAACTAGCTATAAGTCGCATTAAAAAATATTACTTAACCAAACATTAACTCATAACATAAATGTATTAATATAACTACCATAGTGTAATTTTTTGTATCTTTAATTATTTACATTAATATTTTATCATTGACATTACAAAAAAATGCATGCACTCTTGTACTGAAATATAATCTATATATATGTTGTAAATAATAATTAATATGTCTCACAGATAATCTGTACTGTCATCAGATTCGTGAGACATATCACAATAATGTAACATAAATAGTATTTAATAAATAAATTAAATTAAATTAAATTAAATTATTATTATTGAATATCCATTACAAGGGGATCCCTATTTCACAGAAGTATATTAGGGTTGTAGTTTAAGACATTACAGGTTACATACTACGTAAGGCTATTTACAAAGATAATTTAGAGTAAATGTGATGAGTGAATGTTAGAAACTAATTGTAACAATAATATTTTTGAAAAATATGATAGAGTGGTCTTATTAGTTCATTATTGCAGTCATTCAAATGGTGATTCAAATTATATCCTTCTCTTTCGAGGGTAGGAGAGTCAAATATGAGGTGACTTATGCTTTGAGATGATCCACAGATGCCAGAATAATCGTCTTCTACTTTAATTTTGAAACGTTCGCAGTAAAATTGAAATTTTTCATGGCCGAAAAGGAATTGTGAAAGCTCAAAACTTGGTGTCAACATTTTGCATTGGAGTTGGTCGAAAACTTTGGGGAAGAATATATTCCTGGTACTATTAACAATTACTATTTTAGGGGCCGACAACCCTGAAGTTAGGCCCATTAAAACAATCAATTATTATTGTAAATTTTCAGTCGATCAACATGAGTAGGGGAAAGTGGGGTAAAACCGGGTGGCTAGACTTCGGCGGCTTGCTGAAGCTATGTTTATTTTCAGATAACTATTAAAATTTGCATACATGACCTTTGAATAGTTTTTTTATTTCATAATATAGCCATCATCAATACACGAGAGAGTCATTCTGTTTATTATTATAAAAATTTTAAAAAAAGTCAAGTCACCCGGTTTTACCCCACCGGTGGGGTAGAACCGGGTACACATGTTGAGTATATGGAAAACTAGAAAACCCATTTGTTTCTTCATTGTCTACCTTATAATGGTAAACGGAGATAACTAGTCCTATTTATCAACCAAATAGCGTACAAATTATAATATCGTTGTGAACAAAATTATTGATTATGGTAAAAAATTGTACTTTTTGTTCCCTTATGTAAGGACATTAAACAATCATTTTAGTTTGCACAAATCACAAACAAAGTCATCGTCCTCCTCATCCAAACCACTACAATCTTCGTGTGCTCATCCCCGACATCCTGTGCATCGTATCCAACCTTCTTTGTCTTTTGAATTAGAATAATAGTCACTGCAGAAAATGAAATTAGCAAAACAACTTTTTTTGTACAAATTAAAAACTTAAAAGTCTAGGCCTACACATCGTTAAGTTGTACTTCAAATAATAACACTTATCTTTCTCTCTCACAGACACACTCTCTTATTTAAAAATCTATGTATTAGCTATTATTGTGGAGTGCTGAATAGATGGGGTAAAATCGGGCACCACCCGGCCCTGCCCCATGCGTCATACCCTGTTTCACCCCACTGGTAGTTGTAAAGAAAAAGATGGACTAGCCAAACAACATCGATTTTAATCTCTAATACACACTTAGCATCGTGAGCATAAAGAAATAAGCTACAGAGAATACACTTACCGTTACTGTTACTGCTGTAGAAGTCGATGCAGTTTAACAGAAAGTTTAACAAATCACAAAAATATAAAATTATTCGTGACAACTGAACAAATCTCCACAGTGGAATGGCGAGCTCCCCGCAGCATTACCTTGGCCTTGGTAGTTTTGTTTGGCTGTCGGCTGCCAGTTTGAACCCGATTACCCGGTTTTGCCCCACTTTCCCCTACAATCCCAATTATAAGGTAGGGGGAGAGATACGACTAAACGTTATTTGCATTGATTAGAAGAAGAGGGGGATAAAAATTATGACGTGTTTCGCTCGTAAAGCGAGCATCGTCATATCCACGAAAGGCTTAAATCTACAAGACAAATAGCTCTACAAAACACTACCAAACTTCAATGTCAACCACGAACGGGTGCGGCCTTCAAACACAAACCCTCCATGGAGCGGCGAAATCTTAATAAATTGCGGCCAGTTCTGCTGTGAAATACCATCAATCGGTATGAGTGGTAAGGTTACAGAAGACACCTGATCAAAATACACTCTCAATACTCGTTATTTTATTTCATACAGTCAAATTGAAGGTTTTCATATTGGTCGTGTACGTAAATCTTCTTTTACAGGTCGTAACTGTCATTTGCAACAGATATGGTGTACGTTACCTCGTCCTGTCATTTATGTGGTTTTAACTTTATGACAGAGTTCAGCAAGACATTTATGACGTCAGTTTGCTTGGTTCTTTAATGGTTGGAATTCTAAAGAGTGCAGTATCACTATGCTCTGCTACATTTGGTACCTACTTTTATAGCCGTGCGCGTACCGTGACACGAGCAGGAAAGGAAAGTAGAGTAGTTCGATGTAAGACCATGGCGACAATTACAAGGTTCAGTAGGTGTGACGAACGGGCCCTGTGACCTCTCTCGCAAATCCTCAAAACTTCTTTTACTTCCAGTCAGTCCGCCTCGTTGCGTAGTGGCTAGCATTCTTGGATGTCCCAGCTGTCCCAAGAAATTTAATTCTGGAACGGAGTACACTCAGCCTCGTGAGGCAAAACTGAGAGGAGGTAGGTTCGATTTTCATCCCAGCGATTTTAGAATTGATTCTCCGTGGTTTCGCACTTCTACTCCAGGCAAATGCAAGGATGGTTCCTAACATAAGGCCACGTCCCCCTCTATCCCAGTTCTCATCTGAATTGCAAATACCCACACTAATACAGCCATCACAATTACACAGGTTTGCAGACAAGTTCTACACACCCCCAAGTACAGAGGGCTACATGACCACATTGTCACAAAGGCTCTAAATCAATCAACAAGAACATCTTTAAACCCTGCCACAAAGAGTGACTAGTACAGACACACACTGACACAGGTTATCAGACTAATTCTGCACACACCCAAGTACACGGGGCTACATGACCACGATGTTGCAAAGCCCATAAAATAATCAACAACAACAACGAATGAGCGTAGTTGGTGATGTCTACTGCTCGGCAGAATCTCGTCGTATGTCCAGTATCTTAAAATAGGTTTATGTTCGACGATGTCGAAATGTAAACATTATGCGTCAGAAAACTGTATCATAATGAGGCTCATTATAACACCATTTTTAGCCTATTTTCATTTATGAAACAAGTAGTGTCGTGAAGAACTATACAGCCTATTTTCATGTATCCTACTTATGTTAATTGCCACTATCAACATACACAATTTCAGTTTGATTGCAGTAATGGATTCGTAGATATTGAGAACCGACTAAATATTTCGGATGGTCGCCATGTTGGATTTTATATATGTAGGTCCTAGAGTTATGTACTGTTACATGCAGATTATTGTGAACGTGTAGTATTCAAACTTCAATCGCATAATTAGGACACAAGAAGTAACAAGGAGATTTTAAAATTTTTCACAGCTGCCACCTTGGGGTTATGGAAACAATTGAAATAAATTAGATGCCAGTGGATTAACATTCGTATAAGGATTTACTGTACCAAGTTTCACTGCACGCGGATGGTTAAATTGCGAGAAACGTCCTTGTCAATATTTATAATTCGCGTCGCCGCCATGTTGGATTTGTGATCACCAGGTTATTTAAAGTCCTATAGGTGAACTTAAGTTCATAACCCCTATGAACATTAAAAATGCAGTTTGATTGCTAAATAGATTCGTAGATATTAAGTATCGTCTAAATATTTCGGATGGTCGCCATGTTGGATTGTTAAAAGTAGTCTATAGGCCATAGAGTCATGTACCATTAAAGGAAAATTATTGCGTAGGTTCATTATTCAAACTTTCACTTCGATCGCATGACTACATCACAAGAAATAAAAACTTAATTTTAAAATTCGCACTGCCGCCATCTTGAGGTTATGTAAACAATTGAACTAAATTAGATACCAGTGGATTACAATGTGTATAAATATTTCCTGTACCAGGTTTCAGTGCGCTTGGAAAATAAATCGCGAAAAAGATCTAATTAAAATTTTCAAATTCGCTTGGCCACCATGTTCGGTTTGTAGTTAACCGGTTTTTTTAAAGTCTTATAGATGGTCTTCCAGTAGTGCCCTTTATCTCCGTACAAAATGTCAGGGAGATACCGCTAATAGTTTCAGAGATATAGAATGCCAGTGAAATATTTCGCACATCCGCCATCTTGTGATTATGTAAACAATTGAACGAAGTTACATGTCGGTGCATTACAATGTATATAAACATATACTGTACCAAGTTTCATTGCGTTTGGTTGGTCAAATCGCGAGAAACGTCTATTTAAAAGTCGCAAATTCGCTTGGCCGCCATGTTAATTTTATAGTTACCAGGTTTTCAAAAGTCACATAAGTGAACTTATAGTAGTTCCCTCTATCACCATAGAAAATGTCAGGGTAATATCGGTAATAGTCTCGGAGATATTGAATGCTGGTGAAATATTTCGCACAGCCACCATGTTGGATTGGTGATTCGTAACAAAATTTGAAGGGCACGATCGAGGTCGCCCGGAATAGTGCTATGAACTTTCCGAGTTTCATTGAAATCGTTCCTACCGTTTAGATTTTATTAGGGGGGGACACACACACGAATCACACACACGCACACACACACGGACAAAAGATGATCTCATAAGCCTTTTTTTTTTTTTTTTTTCAAAATTGAAAATAGGCTAAAAATAGGCTTATGAGATCACCTTTTGTCCGTGTGTCTGTCTGTGTGTGCGTGTGTGTGTGTGTGTGTGTGTGAGGATTATTGTGTCCCCCCTAATAACTTCTAAACAGCTGGAGCGATTCAATGAAACTCGGTAAACCCATAGCACTATTCCGGGCGACCCCGACCGTGCCCTTCAAATTTTGTTACGTCTCACCAATCGAACATGGCGGCTGTGCGAAATATTTCACCAGCATTCAATATCTCCGAAACTATTACCGATATCACCCTGGAATTTTGTACGGTGATAAAGAAAACTACTAGAAGTTCACATAAGTGACCTTTGGAAACCTGGTAGCTACAAAACCAACATGGCGACCAAGCGAAGTTGCGACTTTTGAACAAACGATTTTCGCGATTTAACCAATCGAACGCAATGAAACATGGCACAGTATATGTTTATACATATTGTAATGCACCAACATCTAACTTCAATCAATTGTTTTCATAACCTCAAAATGGCGGCTGTGCGAAATATTTCACCGGCATTCTATATCTCTGAAACTGTTATCGGTACCACCATGAAATTTTGTACGGAGATAAAGGGCACTACTGGAAGTTCATCAATGAGACTTTCAAAATCCGGTTAACTACAAAACGAATATGGAGGCCAAGCGAATTTGAAAGATTTAAATAGACTTTCTCGCGATTTAATGATCCAAACGCAATGAAACTTCGTACAGCAAATATTTATACACATTTTAATGCACTAGTATCCAATTTAGTTCAATTGTTTACGTAACCTCAAGATGGCGGCTGTGCGAATTTCGAAAATTAAGATTTTATTTCTTGTGTTCTAATCATGTGATCGAAATCAACATTTGCATAATGAGCGTACACAATAATAATCATCTAATAGTACATAACTCTATGGCCTACATATATTAAAATCCAATATGGCGACCATCCGAAATATTTAGACAGTTCTCAATATCTATTAATCTACTACAGCAATCAAACTGAAATTTTGTAAGTGTACAGAGGCTATAAGCATAAGTTCACCTAAGGGACGTTCAATAACTTGGCGAGTACAAATCCAACATGGCGGCGACGCGAAATTTAAATATTCAAATGCACGTTTCTTGCGTTTTAACCATCCGAGCGCAGTGAAACTTGATAAGGTATATGCTTATACAAATTTTAATTGACTGGCATCTAACTCATTTAAATTATTTTTATAACCACAAGATGGCGGCTGAGCGAAATTTTAAAATCCCGCTTTTATTTCTTGTGTGCCAACCATGCGATTGAAGTTTAAATAAAACACCTACATAAATGTAAGGCCTATAATATAAAAATCCAACATGGTCACCATCCAAAATATTTAGACGGTTCTCAATATCTACGAATCTATTACAGGAATGACAATTAGTATGATGATAGAGGCAATTAATATTAGTAGGATATATGAAACTAGGCTATTTAATTCTTCACGGAACTACTTGTTCATTATGAAACAGTTTCTCCCAGCAATCAGATCTCAAGGGACAGTTGTGTGACCAATTAGGTAAGGATACCTTCGCACATGCGCTCAAAATTCAACATGTCTATATAAATTACTGACATGGAAAGTGGTCCATATGTTCGCGTAAATAAACTGGCGAATATGAGACAAGAAATACCACTGTACCTTAATATCTCCAAATCCAATTTCTACACAGCGCATTGCTTTCAAACGACTTCGGTGACAATATTAGTGAATGCTATAGAGCTGGACGGCAGGCTGTAAACAATAGGTGTTCTGTGTTGGCGAGCAAAGTGAATGGTCTCTGCACCCTGTTCACTAACTGAATTAACTGAATCCCACAGATATTAATGAATATTTATGTTTAAACATATTATAATAAATTTATAATTATCGTCGAACATAAACAGTCTTAAGCAACTTGCCTGTAATGGTAATTAAGACACGAGTATGTTTATAAAACGATCGTAAGCGAGTTTTATAATTTCCATTATAGGCGCGTTGCATAATGTACTATTAAGTGTATGCACGTCCTAGAGATCATTGCGTTAAATAATATTATATTGGACTAACTGATAATGTATTCTACTTCAAGTTGTGGTAAGTTACACGAACCGAAAGCATACGTTCTATACAATGTATCTATTAACCCAATGCTATGCTGTATTTAAGAGTAAATAATCGGGCCGGCTGTCGATAAGTATCTGACTACACATTCTTTGCGAGTTTTATCGGCAAAGAGAGAGATCGCAGTCTTGTGTTTAGCATACTTTACCAAGGAGGTCTCCACAATACAGCCTTCCTTCGTTGCGACAGATCTGTCATCCACAATATGTGACCCATTGTCCTGATATTACTGGTAATAGCTGTTGTTGTTGTTGTTTCATTTGTGGGGTATGGACATGGTGGTCAATTAGCCCAGAGTACTTGGGTATGTGTTTATATAGAATTCGTCTGATAACCTGTGTACTGGGTCCGTGGTTCAGATCCCGGTCACTCCATGTGAGATTTGTGCTGGACAAATCGGAGGCAGACAGATTTTCTCCGGGTACTCCGGTTATCCCTGTCAAAAATTTCATTCCAGCAACATTCTCCGCTATAATTTCATTTCATCTGTCATTCATATAAACATTGCCTCAGAAGAGTGCGACAGGCTTCGGCAGCAGGCACAGTTCATATCCTCGCCGCTAGATAGGGGGGGGGGGCTTCATTCATTCCATCCCTGGCCCGGTCGGATAGACTGGAAAAAGGCTGTGAATTTTCATTTCAACCTGTGTAATTGTGGTATATGGAGTAGTGTGAGTATGTGTAATTCAGCTGGGCATTGGGAAGGAGACGACCGTGGCCCTAAGTTACAAACCATCCCCGATTTTGGCTGGAATAGTAGGGAATCCTCGGAAAATCACTTCCAGGATGGCTGAGATGGGAATCGAACCTACTCTTCTGGACAATCTCCACCCATTCTTCCCTGTTGACGGCTTTGGTTCTGCATATTTTGACTCCCTTCATTCTCAGATCCTCCTCCCCGTTATCCGACCATCTTGTCCTAGGTCTTCCCCTCACACGACGTCCTCCCGGCTTCCCATCAAAGACCTTCCTTACCATCCTGTTCTCTGTCATTCTTTCTACAGGTCCCAGCCAACGCAGCCTTCTACTATTTATTTCCACTACTACTGTAGGCTATATCTGACTTACCATACAACTCTCTTATCTCCATATTATTTCTGATTCACCATAATTCACCCTCTTTTACTGGTCCATATACTTTCCTGAGTATCTTACTTTCCCATCTCCTTAAAAATTCCTCGTCATCGTGTATCATGGTCCAAGTCAGTGTAGTTACCATAGTTGGTTGTTGTTATTCGAAGGGGTGGAGCAGCAAAGCCATCTGCCCCTCTTTGCCAGCTTTCCCGCACTCACTCTAGTCAATTGCCACCTTTTCGAATCCTAGGGTGCTTATCCCAACACTGACTTAATTAATTAACAAGTAGTTCCATGAAGAACTATACAGCCTATTTTCATATAACATCCTATTTATGTTAATTGCCTCTATCAACATACAAAATTTCAGTTTGATTGATGTAATACATTCGTAGATATTGAGATCCATCTAAATATTTCGGATGGTCGCCATGTTCGATTGTTATATGTATAGGCCTTAGAGTCATGTACCATTAAAGGAAAATTATTGCGTAGCTTATTTATTCAAACTTTCACTTCGATCGCATGATTACGACACAAGAAATAAAAACTTAATTTTAAAATTCGCACAGCCGCCATCTTGACATTATGTAAACAATTGAACTAATTTAGATACCAGTGCATTAAAATGCGCATAAACATTTCCTGTACCAAGTTTCATTGCGTTGGGATCATTAAATCGCGAGAAAGGTCTATTTGAAATTTTCAAATTCGCTTGGCCGCCATGTTCGTTTTGTAGTTAACCGGTTTTTGAAAGTCATATAGGTGAACTTCCAGTAGTTCTCTTTATCTCCGTACAAAATTTCAGGGTGATATCGCTAATAGTTTCAGAGATATTGAATGCCGGTGAAATATTTCGCACATCCGCCATCTTGTGATTATGTAAACAATTGAAAAAAGATGTCGGTGCATTACCATGTGTATAAACGTATACCTGTACCAAGTTTTATTGCATTTCGTTGGTTAAATCGCGAGAAACGTCTATTAAAAAGTCGCAACTTCGTTTGGCCGCCATGTTGGTTTTGTAGTTACCAGGTTTTCAAAAGTCACATAGGTGAACTTCTAGAAGTTCCCTTTATCACCGTAATAAATTTCAGGGTGATATCGGGAATAGTTTCGGAGATATTGAATGCTGGTGAAATATTTCGCACAGCCGCCATGTTGGATTGGTCAGACGTAAGAAAATTTGAGGGGCACGGTCGGCGTCGTCCGAAATAGTGCTATGAACTTACTGAGTTTCATTGAAATCGCTCCAGCCGTTTAGAAGTAATTAGGGGACACACACACACACACATACGCACACACAGACAGACACAAGGACAAAAGGTGATCTCATAAGCCTATTTTTATAAATGAAAATAGGCTAAAAATTATTAACAGTTAATTGATATATTTCAGTCGGTCAACGCATATTTATGCTCAATAATATTTGGCTGAAAATGTGAGACTACCTGAAAAAAAGTTACAAAGGGGAAATTCAAACAAGAAGTTCCACGACGAACTAAAGAGCCTACTTTTCATAAAATTCAAGATTCATGGCAATGATTAATTAATCTATATAGACCTACTAGCAGAAGTACCCGCTCTTCGAACGGTCTTCGTTATTAATAACCAGATGTTATCAATTGAGCTACTGTTGCAGTGGTTAGGGGCTTGTCATTCCGTCATATGTTTATCAGAACGAAATTAGTTTTCTTGGTACTGTATATCACAGACACTGTTAATTAAGGACCTTAAAATGCAGTTTTCGGAGACCCTTTATAGACTCCCTAGTATTGTATCACACATTGAAAAGCGCAACATATTCTTTGGTCGTCTGTCAAGGATAATTTTTATTTTTCGCCTATTTTAGCATGCATTTTGAAAAGTTTTTCCCTATACCCACCCTTCTATGAGAAGTACGGTGAAGAGTTTTATAAATGATTGGTGAATTGACTCATGGTTACAATACCTAATTTGACGATGCTCCAAGCACTCGAACACGAGTTTAGGCGTACATAAACATAAAGATATATCAACCACACAGTGTCAAACAAAATCATCTTTACGATGAACCCGTTTGCCGACAAAAAATATGATTAGTTAAAATGTGCTCTCGAACGAAATTCACCTAACGTGTACCTCCTGACGTGAAAATACTATTAAAAACCTTATTGACGAAACGCAATATATGTCAAATAAAAACGGACCCTCGCCGTTGTGGAAAGTCCCCATCCACAGGAAGACCCTTTAATAAATTATAATGGTTTTGATATAAGAAAATTCAGGATTTGTAGCCTCCTATGGCCCTAATTCCCAAAACCTGCAAAAACAGTATTCAATTTAGGAATTTTTGGTAATAATGTTGCTGTTTGGAGATATAATAGACCTTCAGTATAACATATCGAACGTGTAAGTCGCGTTTAAACATTATAGGGTACCCCTTGACCCCCTTAAGCGCATCGGTGAATCGTACAGTCTATGTTTGTTTCCATTGTTACGTGCCACCCCCCTAGTAGCACTTTTTGTTAACTGGATTAAGGTGGGTTGAAGGACAACACAGATTGTTCCTTTAAAAGAAATAATTAACTTTATTGCGGCCAGAAAGATACACCACTCAACAGCAAATACAAGCAATTAGAACCTTACTCCAGTTTCCTCAAGTCTCTTCCTTGAGCGCTCTTGCGCCATTCACTTGTCAACAAACCACAGAAGTTAAACCGTCTTAATGAGTCCGGTGGCCTTGACAGAAGCTACCTGCACCTCTTCCTCATGTACACAAACTACAGTTACTTACGATAACTTGCTACACGCAGTTTCGCTGTCCACAAGCTGGGGAAACAATGTCACTGGATTTCGTAACTCCTAGGTTGGTGTCCCGGTGAACCGTAATGTCGTAGTCGTTCAGGTTGGACAGGCGGACGTACGGCCGAGACGTCGTGTTGATGAGGGTCTTAGCAATTAGCAATCCTTTTGTCTGGATGTCCTCATATTTTGGCTCGATGACAGCCGCCACTCCCTCAGCTGTTCCGTCGACAATTACGGCAGCGCTGACTTCCTTCCTGGCGGGAACGATGACGTCCTCTCTCAGCCTTACTCGTCGTGCGGCGACGGCCTCGTGTGCTGGTTGCAAAGCAAGTTCCTCACCTCCGAAGTGCAGAGTGTTGGTACTCAGATCCAAGAAGATGTTGTTCTGGTCCAGGAAGTCCAGTCCGATGATCACTTCATTTGATACGTCAGCCACAAGTACTGGATGCTTTATCGCCCGTCGACCAATGACGAACTCCAGTGATGCTTCGCCATGTACCGGTGTGGTCTCTCCGGTCACGGTTATTAGCTGGAGGTTCCTTTGTGTGGGTCGCACTCTCCACTTCGGGATCACGGTGGGACTGACGATGGTCATCGATGCTCCCGTGTCGATTAGCATGGGCCAGCTCTCTCCGTTGACGACTCCGTCGACCATCAGGCTGCTATTGTCCCTCCGTAACTTCGTCACACGAATTTGGACTGCCGGGGCTTGACGACTGTCACAAGCCAACCTTTGCCCCCCAAGGCCGGCTAATACTCGTTTCCCTGGGTCACGCGGTTTTCAGACGACTGTTCTCCCGTCGGATACCCTCGGCGGCGGCGATCACCGCAGTCCTTGCTCAGGTGGCCTTTCTTACCGGAGGTCCAGCAGGTCGGTAGTCCTCTTCCGAGCCGCCTCTCAGGTTGCCTTCCGGCTGTGTCGTTGCTGGTGGTGCCGCGACTATCGAAGAAACGGCTTAGCGCCTCCATTAATTCGTCGGCCAGGGGCTTGGTCTCGTTGGTTTTTACTGGATCGTCGATGTCCACTTGACGCACCCGCGCGTGCATTCTGGATGCCTGTTTTGCCGTCTCGAACTCAAGTGCGTGGCTCAGCGCATCTGCCAGGGTCTTATTGCGCGCGAGTCGCAGCGCCTGTTGAGTGTCCGAGTCCCGTAGCCCGTCGGTGAAGGTCTGCGTCGCTATCTGCTCCAGAAAGTCGGCCGGCGCTGTTGGGTAGGCGAGCCTTACGAGACGTGCGATGTCCATCTCGAACTCCTGCAGGGTTTCCGCGTTCTTTTGTACCCGGGTCCGGAGCTGCATCTGGTAGGCCTGCTGAAGATGGCTATCTCCATATCGGGACTCCTTATGGGATATTAGTGAAGCGTAGTTCTGGGATCCAGTCGGGATGGCCTGAAGGACGTTAAGGGCGTCACCTCTCAGCGCTACAATGAGAGCTGTAGCCTTTCCTGTGTTGTTCCAGTTGTTTATGGAACAGGCTGCCTCGAACTGAAGTAAATAGGTGCTCCACGGGACCTTTCCGTCGAAGGTTGGGGTTGTCACTTTGCTCTGTCCCGTTCCTGATATTCCCGGTGTACCTGTGGGCGAGCGTCGGCGCAGCTCGGCAACTTCCTCTTGAAGAGCTTTGAATCTCGCTTCCATCCCCGTCGGCGGGCGTTGGTTCAGCTCAGCAATTTCCTTTTGTAAGGCGCTGAATTTCTCTTCCACCCCCGTCAGCGGGCGTTGGCGCAGTTCGGCAACTTCCTCTTGTAAGGCGTTGAATTTCTCCTCCACCCCCATCAGCGGGCGTCGGCGCAGCTCGGCAACTTCCACTTGTAAGGCGTCGAACTTCTTTTCCACTGCCATGACTTACTCACGCAGACCCTGTTCTAATTTCCTTTGGCTTTCCTCTAATTTCGTCAGCAGACACTCTTCCAGATTTTTCTGGCCATCCAGAAATTTGGCGGTTAGGTCCTCTGCTAACTTATTCTGGCTGTGCTCCATCTTCCTCTGGCTGTCCTCTAATTTCGCAGCTAGGTCATCGGTTAAATTCTTCTGGCCGTCTTCTAGCTTCTTCTGGCCGTCTTCTAGTTTGGCAGTTAGGTCCTTGGTTAAATTCTTCTGGCCGTCCTCCATCTTCTTCTGGCCATCTTCCATCTTCTTCTGGCCGGCCTCCAGTTTGGTTTGCATGCCACTTAACTTTTCTAGCAATGCTGCCAATTGCGCCTCCATTTTAGTTGTTTGTCTTGTAAATGGCATGCACTCACAGGAAAATTAGAGAAAATGACCTGCTCGGGTTTTGAAACCAGGACCGTCAGGTGTTGTGCTTGAGTTCGTAATCCCACTTCTGACACCGGTTGTTACGTGCCACCCCCCTAGTGGCACTTTTTGTTAACTGGATTACGGTGGGTTGAAGCACAACACAGATTGTTCCTCTAAATAAATAATTGACTTTATTGCGGCCAGAAAGATACACCACTCAACAGCAAATACACACATCAAAAAAAGTTTTGCATCACCTCGGTTCCAAGAGTTCCGGAACCTTTAAATACAAAGGGAATAGAGATCAACACAAACAACATTTCAGCTCGTTTTATTGCTCATGAGACCCACACATTGCATGTTGTACCATCATACAGCTAGACTTTCAGCATTTGTGGTCCAGATTGCAGTACACACCACTACCTCTAATACCCAGTAGCACGTCCTCTTGCATTGATGCATGCCTGTATTCGTCGTGGCATACTATCCACAAGTTCATCAAGACACTGTTGGTCCAAATTGTCCCACTCCTCAACGACAATTCGGCGTAAATCTCTCAGAGTGGTTGGTGGGTCAAGACGTCCATAAACAGCCCTTTTCAACATATCCCAGGCATGTTCGATAGGGTTCATGTCTGGCGAACATGCTGGCCACTGTAGTCGAGCGATGTCGTTATCTTGAAGGAACGCATTCACAAGATGTGCACGATGAGGTCGAGAATTGTCGTCCATGAAGACAAATGCCTCTCCAATATTCTGCCGATATGGTTGCACTATGGGTCGGAGGATGTCATTCAGGTATCGTAAAGCCGTTTCGGAGCCTTCCATGACCACCAGTGGCGTACGTCGGCCCCACATAATGCCACCCCAAAACATCAGGGAACCACCACCTTGCTGCACTCGCTGGACAGTGTGTCTAAGACGTTCAGCCTGACCAGGGTGCCTCCAAACACGTCTCCGACGATTGTCTGGTTGAAGGCATATGCGACACTCATCGGTGAAGAGAACGTGATGCCAATTCCGTGGGGTCCATTCAGCATGTTGTTGGGCCCATCTGTACCGCGCTGCATGGTGTCGGGGTTGCAAAGCTGGACCTCGCCATGGACGTCGGGAGTGAAGTTGCGCATCATGCAGCCTATTGCGCACAGTTTGAGTTGAAACACGACGTCCTGTGGCTGAACGAAACGCATTATTCAACATGGTGGCATTGCTGTCAGGGTTCCTCCGAGCGGCAATCCGTAAGTAGCGGTCATCCACTACAGTAGTAGCCCTTGGGCGGCCTGAGCGAGGCCTGTCATCGACAGTTCCTGTATCTCTGTACCTCCTCCATGTCCGAACAACATCGCTTTGGTTCACTCTGAGACGCCTGGAAACTTCCCTTGTTGAGAGCCCTTCTTGACACAAAGTAACAATGCGGACGCGATCGAACTGCGGTATTGACCTTCTAGGCATGGTAGAACTACAGACAACATGAGCAGCGTACCTTCGTCCTGGTGGAATGACTGGAACTGATCGGCTGTCGTACCCCCTCCGTCTAATAGGCCCTGCTCATGCATGG
Source organism: Meconema thalassinum (assembly GCA_946902985.2). Taxonomy (NCBI): domain Eukaryota; kingdom Metazoa; phylum Arthropoda; class Insecta; order Orthoptera; family Tettigoniidae; genus Meconema; species Meconema thalassinum. The sequence goes on along the minus strand of OX336393.1, from coordinate 163,304,136 downwards.
TTGTTTACATCTTTGAGCAGTTTTAGTGACATCTATGAACAGTCAAAGGGACTGTATCTTGGATACAATATACACAGTCAACGTCTATATGCCGGAGATCTGGGAACCGAGGTGATGCAAAATTTTTTTGATGTGTGTACAAGCAATTAGAACCTTACTCCAGTTTCCTCAAGTCTCTTCCTTGCCCCTTTCACTTGTCAACAAACCACAGAAGTTAAACCGTCTTAATGAGTCCGGTGGCCTTGACAGAAGCTACCTGCACCTCTTCCTCGTGTACACAAACTACAGTTACTTACGATAACTTGCTACACACTGTTTCGCTGCCCACAAGCTGGGGAAACAATGTCACTGGATTTCTTAACCCGCACGGCACTTCGTCACCACACTTCTGTCGCTCAGGAAAAACAAACACGCACTAGCTCAGAAACACACACCCGCAGAAACTCGGTCCCCTCACTGTTGAGGCCGCTTATATAGCAGGCTGGTGACTCAATAAATTCTAGAATCGTCCAGGACACATGGATTCTCGAGATTTCCTTCACTGGCTGGGTCACGAATATTCTGGACCATCCCTTTCACTTCGCAGCCCGTTGCGTAACGCGCACGTAATACACTGAGGCAGAGCACACACAGCCCGGGGCAGCTGTGACTCAACGCGGCGAGGCGACAAAACAAACTCACAGCCGTAACACCATGATAACCTTATAGCCATTTGCAAACTTTCGCAGAAATTTAATAAATTGAGTGGCATTGCTTCTCTCAGAATTAGATGGAAAGTTGGATGTCAACTCTTGAGATACTGTTGTCATGATTACCGGCTTGCATTACTTCATTAGTTTCTTCTTGTTCTTCTTCTTCTTCTACTTTCGGATGGGCCAGCTAAGGACCACTACGTTGAACTTTTCAACTTGGCGAGGGACTTGATGTTTGCCCAATATTCTCTGGCTATGTTTCTCCTTTCTCTCTTTTGTCCAGATGATGCCGGTTTTCTTAAAGGGTGGTCTGTCCTAAAAACTCTTCTGTTTAAGTATCTTTCTGAGATGTGATCGGCTTCTAATATCACTTTCCATTGTATTCAGTACTTGGATGTCCTTGTTAACTTCTGTTACCCATGGTGACACGCTCCTTCTATTCTCACAGTAGTTGAGAAGCCGGTTGGTTAGTCTCGTTGGGTTCATCCTTGAGACATGTCCGTAGAAAGCCATATCTGTGATGTTCTCAGTATATCTATATTGCTCCTGATTTGGTGTTCTTTTGTACTCGTCATCTATTTATTAGTTTATTAAATGAAATTCGTTTTCTGGGAATATCTCAAAAACGTGGTTTAGAGCCTTAAAAGGTTGTAGCCTCCGAGCTACTGAGGGGCTGAAAATTAGTTTGTCTCGTCATTGTACGCTTAAATATAATAATAATCATAATAATAATAATGTAATAATATAGGGATTGGGATATAATAGTCCTTTAGTACCACACCCGCGCTTGTAAATCTCGTGAGGAAATTCAAGAGTACATCTTGACCCCCTTAAGCGCATTATATACGTATTGATGAATTTTACAGCTTAAGTTTGTTCCGTGAAAACCTTATAGCCGTTTGCGAACGTTCACAGTATCGTAATAAATGGAATGGCATTGCGTCTTACAGAAATAGATGGACTTCTGAGATTGTGTTGCCATGGTTACCGGCTTGCATTCTTTCAATCTTACTAATATATAAAAATGAGATGGTGTGTGTCTGTCTTTCTGTCTGTCTGTCTGTCTGTCTGTTACTCAATAACGCAAGAACCACTGGTCCGATTTAAATGAAATTTTGCATGGATGTAGCTGATTTACCAGGTTTACATATAGGATACTTTTGATTACGATATTTTGCCCTATCGAAAAATGGCGACTATTTTCATATTTCCATTTCAAATAAAACGAGAACGCTAAGATATAGCAACCTTTTGATGGCACTGCGAGCTTTAAAATTTAATTTTCTATCCGAAATGTCCTTACCACTTTTCGTGTATCTCCAACGGTTAGCGAGTTAAACCTACATTTATGACGTCACTACACCCTTTGGTTTAAAAATTTCATATTTTCATCATCTTACTAATATATAACAAGATGTTCAGCAAAGAACATATAGCCTACTTTCTCCTAAATGTATGGGTATCTTTATGACTCTTTGTCCTCATCCCTAAAACAATCACCCCAACCACAATGTATTGTTTGTTTCCTTTTATATTGATAATAAGCCAGTAGGTGTCAAGATCAATATTATATACTTTATGATGATTGAATAACAAAACTACTAACTTATTGTAATGCATTCACGTCCGTTAATCTCTATATTAAGCCAGCCTGCAAAATTAAGAATCTTCCGCCCCAATCACAGTAGGTGGTACTGCGACCTATCAGTGAATTAATCTTTATCTTGTACGCCTATGCACTGCCATCGTAATGTACTACGATGGCAGTGTTCTATGGGTGTTGAATGAGTAGGCAGTTTAAAGTAGCCAAGAGGGAGGCGATCCAGCTGGCAGTGTTTAAAGGTATTCGGAGCGCGATCGTGGCTAATAGTTGAACTACCAGTATTACAAAATTGCCATACTTCAGGAGGCCAGCTCAGGCATTTACACAGCGTTATGTTTGGAACAATATTACCCACATAACCCACAAGAGGACAGCACCGTACAGAGGCATTAAGAAGGCTGTGGTTAATGACAACGTGTATCTAGTTCTTCTATTCTCCTTTTTCTAATGTCTTCTGTTTATGTGCGATGCTGGGACTGTGATTTTATTAATATACGAGTGTATACTTTATCCTCTCCTTTGAGCTAAATGACATTTTATTCAGTATCTGTGGAAAAAGCTCGTGCACATCATTTGTAAAAGAATTCAAGAAAAAAAAACCTAACTGTAGCAGTACTCGATCCCCAGTCAACTGCGTGTCAGACTAACATGCTAGCCCAGAGCTAACCGTATCCATGACGTCAGGTGTTCTTAACTGGCATATTAGATACAAACTGTTGGCAAATAATGACTTTAAATAAACGATTTCTTCACTGCAGTACATCTTCATTAAAGATCATTTCATACAAAGTTTATATTATTGTATCAGTACGGTATATCACATACAACATACTAAATCTACTGAAATATAAGACAGGCACATGAGGACAGCTGCCATCTTGTGTGTGACACAAACGGCTCAGCTCTTTTAAGCCACTCATACTGTATAATATTATAATATTAAATTATAATAAATAACGGATCACGACCTTCAAGATAGCTTAAACCCCCCTAGGCTCGATAATCGGAATTGGTGGGTCTTAAGCTATTTATTAAAATGGTTGCATAATTCACACGGCCGCCATCCTGAAATGGCATGGCCGATGACCTTGGATTTTGGGTGAAAGACGCGTCCTATATAAAGGTATGTTGTCACCAAATTTGGTAGAGATCGGATGATTAGTTTAGCCGTAATTTGATTTTACGTTTTGAACATTTGAGTGGCCGCCATTCTGTTTTGGTAAAGATGGCGGCGATATAAAGTATGACACTGAGGTGTCCTTTACTAGTGCTACCTCTGTACCAAATTTCGTTCAATTCGGTTTCACCGTGTTCGAATTGATAGGGGGGGGACAGACATTCAGAGTACACACACTCACACACACACAGACACACACACACACACACACACACACACACACAGACTCACACACACACATACACACACACACACAGACTCACACACACACATACACACACACAGACAGACACACTTTTTTCGCCCTGTGTTGATCTCATAAGTCTACTTTCATTTTTTGCAAAAATCGAAAGTAGGCTAAAAAATGAGATGGTGTGTGTCTGTCTTTCTGTCTGTCTGTCTGTCTGTCTGTTACTCAATAACGCAAGAACCACTGGTCCGATTTAAATGAAATTTTGCATGGATGTAGCTGATTTACCAGGTTTACATATAGGATACTTTTGATTACGATATTTTGCACTATCGAAAAATGGCGACTATTTTCATATTTCCATTTCAAATAAAACGAGAACGCTAAGATATAGCAACCTTTTGATGGCACTGCGAGCTTTAAAATTTAATTTTCTATCCGAAATGTCCTTACCACTTTTCGTGTATCTCCAACGGTTAGCGAGTTAAACCTACATTTGTGACGTCACTACACCCTTTGGTTTAAAAATTTCATATTTTCATCATCTTACTAATATATAAAAATGAGATGGTGTGTGTCTGTCTTTCTGTCTGTCTGTCTGTCTGTTACTCAATAACGCAAGAACCACTGGTCCGATTTAAATGAAATTTTGCATGGATGTAGCTGATTTACCAGGTTTACATATAGGATACTTTTGATTACGATATTTTGCACTATCGAAAAATGGCGACTATTTTCATATTTCCATTTCAAATAAAACGAGAACGCTAAGATATAGCAACCTTTTGATGGCACTGCGAGCTTTAAAATTTAATTTTCTATCCGAAATGTCCTTACCACTTTTCGTGTATCTCCAACGGTTAGCGAGTTAAACCTACATTTATGACGTCACTACACCCTTTGGTTTAAAAATTTCATATTTTCATCATCTTACTAATATATAACAAGTAGTTCCGTGAAGAACTATACAGCCTATTTTCATATAGCCCACTTATTGCAACTATCAACATACACAATTTCAGTTTGATTGCTGTAATAGATTCGTAGATATTGAGAACAGACTAAATAATTTGGATGGTCGCCATGTTGGATTTTATATATGTAGGTCCTAGAGTTATGTACTGTTACATGCAGATTATTGTGTACGTGTAGTATTCAAACTTCAATCGCATAATTAGGACACTAGAAGTTACAAGGAGATTTTAAAATTTCGCACAGCTGCCATCTTTAGGTTATGGAAACAATTGAAATAAATGAGATGCTAGTGGATTACCATTCGTATAAGGATTTACTGTACCAAGTTTCACTGCTCTCGGATAGTTAAATTGCGATAAACGTCCATGTGATTATTTATACTTCGCGTCGCCGACATGTTGGATTTGTGATCACCAGGTTATTTAAAGTCCTATACGTGAACTTGAGTTCATAGCCCCTATGAACAATAAAAAAATCAGTTTGATTGCTACAATAGATTCGTAGATATTGATAGCCGTCTAAATATTTCGGATGGTCGCCATGTTGGATTGTTAAATGTATAGGCCATAGAGTCATGTACCATTATAGGAAAATTATTGGGTAGGTTCATTATTCAAACTTTTACTTCGATCGCATGACTACATCACAAGAAATAAAAACTTAATTTTAAAATTCGCACAGCCGCCATCTTGAGGTTATGTAAACAATTGAACTAAATTAGATACCAGTGCATTACAATGTGTATAAATATTTCCTGTACCAGATTTCAGTGAGTTTGGAGCATTAAATCGCGAGAAAGGTCTATTTCAAATTTTCTAATTCGCTTGGCCGCCATGTTTGTTTTGTATATAACCGGTTTTTTAAAGTCGTATAAATGGACTTCCAGTAGTGCCCTTTATCTCCGTACAAAACTTCAGGTAGATACCGCTAATAGTTTCAGAGATACAGAATGCCGGTGAAATATTTCGCACATCCGCCATCTTGTGGTTATGTAAACAAATGAACGAAGTTATGTGTCGGTGCATTACAATGTATATAAACATACACTGTACCAAGTTTCATTGCGTTTGGTTGGATAAATCGCGAGAAACGTCTATTTAAAAGTCTCAACTTCGCTTGGCCGCCATGTTGGTTTTGTAGTTACCAGGTTTTAAAAGATCACATAAGTGAACTTATAGTAGTTCCCTTTATCACCATACATGATGTCAGGGTAATATCGGTAATCGATTCGGAGATATTGAATGCTGGTGAAATATTTCGCACAGCCGCCATGTTGGATTGGTGAGTCGTAACAAAATTTGAAGGGCACGGTCGAGGTCGCCCGGAATAGTGCTATGAACTTACCTAGTTTCATTGAAATCGCTCCAGCCGTTTAGATTTTATTAGGGGGGGACACACACACGAATCACACACACACACACACACGGACAAAAGGTGATCTCATAAGCCTATTTTTTCAAAATTGAAAATAGGCTAAAAATGAGATGGTGTGTGTCTGTCTTTCTGTCTGTCTGTTACTCAATAACGCAAGAACCACTGGTCCGATTTAAATGAAATTTTGCATGGATGTAGCTGATTTACCAGGTTTACATATAGGATACTTTTGATTACGATATTTTGCACTATCGAAAAATGGCGACTATTTTCATATTTCCATTTCAAATAAAACGAGAACGCTAAGATATAGCAACCTTTTGATGGCACTGCGAGCTTTAAAATTTAATTTTCTATCCGAAATGTCCTTACCACTTTTCGTGTATCTCCAACGGTTAGCGAGTTAAACCTACATTTATGACGTCACTACACCCTTTGGTTTAAAAATTTCATATTTTCATCATCTTACTAATATATAAAAATGAGATGGTGTGTGTCTGTCTTTCTGTCTGTCTGTCTGTCTGTCTGTTACTCAATAACGCAAGAACCACTGGTCCGATTTAAATGAAATTTTGCATGGATGTAGCTGATTTACCAGGTTTACATATAGGATACTTTTGATTACGATATTTTGCACTATCGAAAAATGGCGACTATTTTCATATTTCCATTTCAAATGAAAAGAGAACGCTAAGATATAGCAACCTTTTGATGGCACTACGAACTTTGAAATTTAATTTCCTATCCGAAAGGTTCTTATCACTTTTCGTGTATCTCCAACGGTTAGCGAGTTAAACGTACTTTTGTGACGTCACTACACCCTTTGGTTTCAAAATTTCATATTTCCATTTCAAATAAAAAGAGAACGCTAAGAAATAGCAAACTTTTGATGGTATACACGAGAATTACCATTTAATTTTCCATCTAAAATGTTCTTATCACTTTTCGTGTATCTCCGACGGTTAGCGAGTAAAACCTAAATTTGTGCAATAAAACACGGTCAACACCGAGCGGTGCATTATATCTCTACATATATAAAAAGAATTTTTTTTTTCTGAATTTCTACAGAAATTTGAGTTATTTACACGTTTCAGACTGTTTTATGATAGATGCGCGCGAAAATAATGTTTTGGTCTGTCTGTCTGTCTGTTTGTTTGATTGTCTGTGGACAACTTTGTTCCCTTATAACTCGAGAACGTCTGGGAGTATCAACGTAAAATTTGGTACAGATATCCATCAGAGGCACGACATAATCATTGATGTATCCCTTCTCCGTACCTCTCATAAAAGAGGGCCTACCCCCTTAAAATACATGCTGAAATAGGAGTAGAAGGACGAGACAATGCTCATTTTCAGCCCCTCAATGTGAGAGACAAAACATGGGGGGCCCCTAAAAGCACATTTCAAGGTCCTACGTCCAACCGTTTTTGAGATATTCCCAGAAAACTAATTTAATTTAATAAACTAATGAACGAATGCAAGCCGATAACCATGGCAACAGATTCTCAGAGGTCCATCTATTGCTGTAAGACGCAATACAATTCCATTAATTATATTAGTGTGAAAGTTTGCAAACGGTTAGATGGTTATTATGGAAACAAATTAAGCTGTAAATTTCATCAATACGTAAAATGCGCTTAAGGGGGTCAAGGGGTAGTCTAGAATTTTTTCAAGCGATTTACATCTGCGGGTGTGGTATGGCAGGTCTATTATATTCCTAACCCTATATTATATTATTATTATTAGTATTATATTATGCCGAACAACGACGAGACAAAATCCCTCGGTGCCTGAAATAAAATTCGAGAGTCCTCGAAAACTACATTATAAGGCTCTAAAACCAACAGTTTCTGAAACATTCCCAGAAAACTAATTAAATTTAATTTAACAAACTAATGAAGGAATGCAAATCGGTAACCATGAACACATTATCTCAAGGGGTGGCATCCAACTTTCCATCTATTTCATTAAGAAGCAATTTATTACATTTATTACATTTATTACATTTCTGTGAAAGTTTGCAAATATAAGGTTATCACGGAACCAACGTAGACTGTATAGTTCATCAATGCAATTAAGGGGGTCAAGGGGTAACTAGGATTTTTTCATGCAATTTTCACTGCGACATATAGTACAGAAGGTCTATTATATCTCCAAACAAGAACATTATTTTCAAAAATTCCTGAATTGAATCAGCATTTTTTGCGGCTTTTAGGAATTTGGGCCATTTGAGACTAAAGAACCTGAATTTTCATGCACCACAAGCTTTTATAATTTATGATAGAGGTCTTCCTGTGTACGGGGACCCAACACAACGTAGAGGGTCAGTTTTTATGTGACGTGTATTGCGTTTCATCTACAAGGCTTTCAATTCTATTTCATGTCAGGAAGTACACGTTAGGTGAATTTAGTTTGAGAGCACATTTTAACTAATCTTTTTTTTTTTTTTTTTGCCGACATACGGGTTCATCGTAAGGATGATTGATACTGTGTGTTAGATATACCCTTATTAGGATTTCTTGCTGATATGTTGTAGACAATAGTATTGTCTGTCAGTCTGTCTTTCTGTGTATCCTTTTGTATGCCAATAACTCATGTTCGGATGATTGGTGCATCGTAAAATTAGGTATGGTAAACATGAGTCAATACACCAATCATTTATAAAACTCTTCACCGTACATTTCATACAGTAGAAGGGTGGATATAGGGAAAAACGTCTCAAAATACATGCTAAAATAGGCGAAATATAAAAATTATCCTAGAAGGACGACCAAAGCATATGTTGCACTTCTCAATGTGAGTCACAAAATATGCGAGTCTATAAAGGGTCTCCGAAAACCACAATATAAGGCCTTTAAATTAACAGTGTGTGTGATATTCCCAGAAAACTAACTTCGTTTTGATAAACTTATGAAGGAATGACAAGCTGCTAACCATTGCAACAGTAGCTCAATTGATAATGTCTGGTGCGTCTCTAAAAGCAACAGTACTTAAAAGGGACGTAACACCAATAACATTATTATTATTATTATTATAATGTCTGGTGTTAACACCGAACACCGTTCGAAGAACGGGTACTTCTGCTAGTATTATATAAAGCTACTAGGCTGACTGACTGACTCACTCACTCACTCACTGACATAAATGTTCACCCACTTCCAAATGAGTTACAAACTTGATATTTGGCAAAAACACTCCTTTCACCTTGCAATCAACAGAAAAATTCCGAAAAGGTACATTTTTTAATTTTCAACCTTACAAAAGACAAAACTAATAGGGGGAAAGTACAAATCTCCAGTAATATCTCTGAGTGTGATATTGTGCATGGCCTATGTTGTAGACATTAGCACATTACATCTTTTTTATCTCTTGCTATTTTTTCATACGACGTTTAATTAGGGAGTTATTAATGATTTTGTACTTTTTGGCCGAAATTTTTCTCTGAGTGTGATATTGTACATGGCCTATGTTGTAGACATTAACACATTACATCTTTTTTATCTCTTGCTATTTTTTCATACGACGTTTAATTAGGGAGTTATTAATGATTTTGTACTTTTTGGCCGAAATTTTTCTCTGAGTGTGATATTGTACATGGCCTATGTTGTAGACATTAACACATTACATCTTTTTTGTCTCTTGCTATTTCATCACACGACGTTTAATTACGGAGTTATTAATGATTTTGTACTTTTTGGCCGAAATTTTTCTCCGAGTGTGATATTGTACATGGCCTATGTTGTAGACAATAACACATTACATCTTTTTTGTCTCTTGCTATTTCATCATACGACGTATAATTAGGGAGTTATTAATGATTTTGTACTTTTTGGCCAAAATTTTTCTATGTCCCACGAAAAACTTAAAAATTAATTCGAATGAAATTTCAAAAAAAATGTTTTTTTAATACTTTTATTATATTTTTTACGTCTTGTTGGGTCGGAAACCAACATGTTATTTTGATGTATTTTTTCGTCCCATGCATTTTTGGTTTCAGGTGATAGAATTATTTTCCACTAGGACCAATGCTCATCTATATTATATAAAGCTACTAGGCTGACTGACTCACTCACTCACTCACTGACATAAATGTTTACCCACTTCCAAATGAGTTACAAACTTGATATTTGGCAAAAACACTCCTTTCACCTTGCAATCAACAGAAAAATTCCGAAAAGGTACATTTTTTTAATTTTCAACCTTACAAAAGACAAAACTAATAGGGGGAAAGTACAAATCTCCAGTAATATCTCTGAGTGTGATATTGTGCATGGCCTATGTTGTAGACATTAGCACATTACATCTTTTTTATCTCTTGCTATTTTTTCATACGACGTTTAATTAGGGAGTTATTAATGATTTTGTACTTTTTGGCCGAAATTTTTCTCTGAGTGTGATATTGTACATGGCCTATGTTGTAGACACTAACACATTACATCTTTTTTATCTCTTGCTATTTTTTCATACGACGTTTAATTAGGGAGTTATTAATGATTTTGTACTTTTTGGCCGAAATTTTTCTCTGAGTGTGATATTGTACATGGCCTATGTTGTAGACATTAACACATTACATCTTTTTTGTCTCTTGCTATTTCATCACACGACGTTTAATTACGGAGTTATTAATGATTTTGTACTTTTTGTCCGAAATTTTTCTCCGAGTGTGATATTGTACATGGCCTATGTTGTAGACAATAACACATTACATCTTTTTTGTCTCTTGCTATTTCATCATACGACGTATAATTAGGGAGTTATTAATGATTTTGTACTTTTTGGCCAAAATTTTTCTATGTCCCACGAAAAACTTAAAAATTAATTCGAATGAAATTTCAAAAAAATAGTTTTTTTAATACTTTTATTATATTTTTTACGTCTTGTAGGGTCGGAAACCAACATGTTATTTTGATGTATTTTTTCGTCCCATGCATTTTTGGTTTCAGGTGATAGAATTATTTTCCACTAGGACCAATGCTCATCTATCTTACTAATATATAAAAATGAGATGGTGTGTGTCTGTCTTTCTGTCTGTCTGTCTGTCTGTCTGTCTGTTACTCAATAACGCAAGAACCACTGGTCCGATTTAAATGAAATTTTGCATGGATGTAGCTGATTTACCAGGTTTACATATAGGATACTTTTGATTACGATATTTTGCACTATCGAAAAATGGCGACTATTTTCATATTTCCATTTCAAATAAAACGAGAACGCTAAGATATAGCAACCTTTTGATGGCACTGCGAGCTTTAAAATTTAATTTTCTATCCGAAATGTCCTTACCACTTTTCGTGTATCTCCAACGGTTAGCGAGTTAAACCTACATTTGTGACGTCACTACACCCTTTGGTTTAAAAATTTCATATTTTCATCATCTTACTAATATATAAAAATGAGATGGTGTGTGTCTGTCTTTCTGTCTGTCTGTCTGTCTGTTACTCAATAACGCAAGAACCACTGGTCCGATTTAAATGAAATTTTGCATGGATGTAGCTGATTTACCAGGTTTACATATAGGATACTTTTGATTACGATATTTTGCACTATCGAAAAATGGCGACTATTTTCATATTTCCATTTCAAATAAAACGAGAACGCTAAGATATAGCAACCTTTTGATGGCACTGCGAGCTTTAAAATTTAATTTTCTATCCGAAATGTCCTTACCACTTTTCGTGTATCTCCAACGGTTAGCGAGTTAAACCTACATTTGTGACGTCACTACACCCTTTGGTTTAAAAATTTCATATTTTCATCATCTTACTAATATATAAAAATGAGATGGTGTGTGTCTGTCTTTCTGTCTGTCTGTCTGTCTGTTACTCAATAACGCAAGAACCACTGGTCCGATTTAAATGAAATTTTGCATGGATGTAGCTGATTTACCAGGTTTACATATAGGATACTTTTGATTACGATATTTTGCACTATCGAAAAATGGCGACTATTTTCATATTTCCATTTCAAATAAAACGAGAACGCTAAGATATAGCAACCTTTTGATGGCACTGCGAGCTTTAAAATTTAATTTTCTATCCGAAATGTCCTTACCACTTTTCGTGTATCTCCAACGGTTAGCGAGTTAAACCTACATTTATGACGTCACTACACCCTTTGGTTTAAAAATTTCATATTTTCATCATCTTACTAATATATAAAAATGAGATGGTGTGTGTCTGTCTTTCTGTCTGTCTGTCTGTCTGTCTGTTACTCAATAACGCAAGAACCACTGGTCCGATTTAAATGAAATTTTGCATGGATGTAGCTGATTTACCAGGTTTACATATAGGATACTTTTGATTACGATATTTTGCCCTATCGAAAAATGGCGACTATTTTCATATTTCCATTTCAAATAAAACGAGAACGCTAAGATATAGCAACCTTTTGATGGCACTGCGACCTTTAAAATTTAATTTTCTATCCGAAATGTTCTTACCACTTTTCGTGTATCTCCAACGGTTAGCGAGTTAAACCTACATTTATGACGTCACTACACCCTTTGGTTTAAAAATTTCATATTTTCATCATCTTACTAATATATAAAAATGAGATGGTGTGTGTCTGTCTTTCTGTCTGTCTGTCTGTCTGTTACTCAATAACGCAAGAACCACTGGTCCGATTTAAATGAAATTTTGCATGGATGTAGCTGATTTACCAGGTTTACATATAGGATACTTTTGATTACGATATTTTGCACTATCGAAAAATGGCGACTATTTTCATATTTCCATTTCAAATAAAACGAGAACGCTAAGATATAGCAACCTTTTGATGGCACTGCGAGCTTTAAAATTTAATTTTCTATCCGAAATGTCCTTACCACTTTTCGTGTATCTCCAACGGTTAGCGAGTTAAACCTACATTTGTGACGTCACCACACCCTTTGGTTTAAAAATTTCATATTTTCATCATCTTACTAATATATAAAAATGAGATGGTGTGTGTCTGTCTTTCTGTCTGTCTGTCTGTCTGTCTGTCTGTTACTCAATAACGCAAGAACCACTGGTCCGATTTAAATGAAATTTTGCATGGATGTAGCTGATTTACCAGGTTTACATATAGGATACTTTTGATTACGATATTTTGCACTATCGAAAAATGGCGGCTATTTTCATATTTCCATTTCAAATGAAAAGAGAACGCTAAGATATAGCAACCTTTTGATGGCACTACGAGCTTTGAAATTTAATTTCCTATCCGAAAGGTTCTTATCACTTTTCGTGTATCTCCAACGGTTAGCGAGTTAAACGTACTTTTGTGACGTCACTACACCCTTTGGTTTCAAAATGTCATATTTCCATTTCAAATAAAAAGAGAACGCTAAGAAATAGCAAACTTTTGATGGTATACACGAGAATTACCATTTAATTTTCCATCTAAAATGTTCTTATCACTTTTCGTGTATCTCCGACGGTTAGCGAGTAAAACCTAAATTTGTGCAATAAAACACGGTCAACACCGAGCGGTGCATTATATCTCTACATATATAAAAAGAATTTTTTTTTCTGAATTTCTACAGAAATTTGAGTTATTTACACGTTTCAGACTGTTTTATGATAGATGCGCGCGAAAATAATGTTTTGGTCTGTCTGTCTGTCTGTTTGTTTGATTGTCTGTGGACAACTTTGTTCCCTTATAACTCGAGAACGTCTGGGAGTATCAACGTAAAATTTGGTACAGATATCCATCAGAGACACGACATAATCATTGATGTATCCCTTCTCCGTACCTCTCATAAAAGAGGGCCTACCCCCTTAAAATACATGCTGAAATAGGAGTAGAAGGACGAGACAATGCTCATTTTCAGCCCCTCAATGTGAGAGACAAAACATGGGGGGCCCCTAAAAGCACATTTCAAGGTCCTACGTCCAACCGTTTTTGAGATATTCCCAGAAAACTAATTTAATTTAATAAACTAATGAACGAATGCAAGCCGATAACCATGGCAACAGATTCTCAGAGGTCCATCTATTGCTGTAAGACGCAATACAATTCCATTAATTATATTAGTGTGAAAGTTTGCAAACGGTTAGATGGTTATTATGGAACCAAATTAAGCTGTAAATTTCATCAATACGTAAAATGCGCTTAAGGGGGTCAAGGGGTAGTCTAGAATTTTTTCAAGCGATTTACATCTGCGGGTGTGGTATGGCAGGTCTATTATATTCCTAACCCTATATTATATTATTATTATTAGTATTATATTATGCCGAACAACGACGAGACAAAATCCCTCGGTGCCTGAAATAAAATTCGAGAGTCCTCGAAAACTACATTATAAGGCTCTAAAACCAACAGTTTCTGAAACATTCCCAGAAAACTAATTAAATTTAATTTAACAAACTAATGAAGGAATGCAAATCGGTAACCATGAGAACATTATCTCAAGGGGTGGCATCCAAATTTCCATCTATTTCATTAAGAAGCAATTTATTACATTTATTACATTTATTACATTTCTGTGAAAGTTTGCAAATATAAGGTTATCACGGAACCAACGTAGACTGTATAGTTCATCAATGCAATTAAGGGGTTCAAGGGGTAACTAGGATTTTTTCATGCAATTTTCACTGCGACATATAGTACAGAAGGTCTATTATATCTCCAAACAAGAACATTATTTTCAAAAATTCCTGAATTGAATCAGCATTTTTTGCGGCTTTTAGGAATTTGGGCCATTTGAGACTAAAGAACCTGAATTTTCATGCACCACAAGCTTTTATAATTTATGATAGAGGTCTTCCTGTGTACGGGGACCCAACACAACGTAGTGGGTCAGTTTTTATGTGACGTGTATTGCGTTTCATCTACAAGGCTTTCAATTCTATTTCATGTCAGGAAGTACACGTTAGGTGAATTTAGTTTGAGAGCACATTTTAACTAATCTTTTTTTTTTTTTTTTGCCGACATACGGGTTCATCGTAAGGATGATTGATACTGTGTGTTAGATATACCCTTATTAGGATTTCTTGCTGATATGTTGTAGACAATAGTATTGTCTGTCAGTCTGTCTTTCTGTGTATCCTTATATATGCCAATAACTCATGTTCGGATGATTGGTGCATCGTAAAATTAGGTATGGTAAACATGAGTCAATACACCAATCATTTATAAAACTCTTCACCGTACATTTCATACAGTAGAAGGGTGGATATAGGGAAAAACGTCTCAAAATACATGCTAAAATAGGCGAAATATAAAAATTATCCTAGAAGGACGACCAAAGCATATGTTGCACTTCTCAATGTGAGTCACAAAATTTGCGAGTCTATAAAGGGTCTCCGAAAACCACAATATAAGGCCCTTAAATTAACAGTGTGTGTGATATTCCCAGAAAACTAACTTCGTTTTGATAAACTTATGAAGGAATGACAAGCTGCTAACCATTGCAACAGTAGCTCAATTGATAATGTCTGGTGCGTCTCTAAAAGCAACAGTACTTAAAAGGGACGTAACACCAATAACATTATATTTATTATTATTATAATGTCTGGTGTTAACACCGAACACCGTTCGAAGAACGGGTACTTCTGCTAGTATTATATAAAGCTACTAGGCTGACTGACTCACTCACTCACTCACTGACATAAATGTTCACCCACTTCCAAATGAGTTACAAACTTGATATTTGGCAAAAACACTCCTTTCACCTTGCAATCAACAGAAAAATTCCGAAAAGGTACATTTTTTAATTTTCAACCTTACAAAAGACAAAACTAATAGGGGGAAAGTACAAATCTCCAGTAATATCTCTGAGTGTGATATTGTGCATGGCCTATGTTGTAGACATTAGCACATTACATCTTTTTTATCTCTTGCTATTTTTTCATACGACGTTTAATTAGGGAGTTATTAATGATATTGTACTTTTTGGCCGAAATTTTTCTCTGAGTGTGATATTGTACATGGCCTATGTTGTAGACACTAACACATTACATCTTTTTTATCTCTTGCTATTTTTTCATACGACGTTTAATTAGGGAGTTATTAATGATTTTGTACTTTTTGGCCGAAATTTTTCTCTGAGTGTGATATTGTACATGGCCTATGTTGTAGACATTAACACATTACATCTTTTTTGTCTCTTGCTATTTCATCACACGACGTTTAATTACGGAGTTATTAATGATTTTGTACTTTTTGGCCGAAATTTTTCTCCGAGTGTGATATTGTACATGGCCTATGTTGTAGACAATAACACATTACATCTTTTTTGTCTCTTGCTATTTCATCATACGACGTATAATTAGGGAGTTATTAATGATTTTGTACTTTTTGGCCAAAATTTTTCTATGTCCCACGAAAAACTTAAAAATTAATTCGAATGAAATTTCAAAAAAATAGTTTTTTTAATACTTTTATTATATTTTTTACGTCTTGTAGGGTCGGAAACCAACATGTTATTTTGATGTATTTTTTCGTCCCATGCATTTTTGGTTTCAGGTGATAGAATTATTTTCCACTAGGACCAATGCTCATCTATCTTACTAATATATAAAAATGAGATGGTGTGTGTCTGTCTTTCTGTCTGTCTGTCTGTCTGTCTGTCTGTTACTCAATAACGCAAGAACCACTGGTCCGTTTTAAATGAAATTTTGCATGGATGTAGCTGATTTACCAGGTTTACATATAGGATACTTTTGATTACGATATTTTGCACTATCGAAAAATGGCGACTATTTTCATATTTCCATTTCAAATAAAACGAGAACGCTAAGATATAGCAACCTTTTGATGGCACTGCGAGCTTTAAAATTTAATTTTCTATCCGAAATGTCCTTACCACTTTTCGTGTATCTCCAACGGTTAGCGAGTTAAACCTACATTTGTGACGTCACTACACCCTTTGGTTTAAAAATTTCATATTTTCATCATCTTACTAATATATAAAAATGAGATGGTGTGTGTCTGTCTTTCTGTCTGTCTGTCTGTCTGTTACTCAATAACGCAAGAACCACTGGTCCGATTTAAATGAAATTTTGCATGGATGTAGCTGATTTACCAGGTTTACATATAGGATACTTTTGATTACGATATTTTGCACTATCGAAAAATGGCGACTATTTTCATATTTCCATTTCAAATAAAACGAGAACGCTAAGATATAGCAACCTTTTGATGCCACTGCGAGCTTTAAAATTTAATTTTCTATCCGAAATGTCCTTACCACTTTTCGTGTATCTCCAACGGTTAGCGAGTTAAACCTACATTTATGACGTCACTACACCCTTTGGTTTAAAAATTTCATATTTTCATCATCTTACTAATATATAAAAATGAGATGGTGTGTGTCTGTCTTTCTGTCTGTCTGTCTGTCTGTTACTCAATAACGCAAGAACCACTGGTCCGATTTAAATGAAATTTTGCATGGATGTAGCTGATTTACCAGGTTTACATATAGGATACTTTTGATTACGATATTTTGCACTATCGAAAAATGGCGACTATTTTCATATTTCCATTTCAAATAAAACGAGAACGCTAAGATATAGCAACCTTTTGATGGCACTGCGAGCTATAAAATTTAATTTTCTATCCGAAATGTCCTTACCACTTTTCGTGTATCTCCAACGGTTAGCGAGTTAAACCTACATTTATGACGTCACTACACCCTTTGGTTTAAAAATTTCATATTTTCATCATCTTACTAATATATAAAAATGAGATGGTGTGTGTCTGTCTTTCTGTCTGTCTGTCTGTCTGTCTGTTACTCAATAACGCAAGAACCACTGGTCCGATTTAAATGAAATTTTGCATGGATGTAGCTGATTTACCAGGTTTACATATAGGATACTTTTGATTACGATATTTTGCACTATCGAAAAATGGCGGCTATTTTCATATTTCCATTTCAAATGAAAAGAGAACGCTAAGATATAGCAACCTTTTGATGGCACTGCGAGCTTTAAAATTTAATTTTCTATCCGAAATGTCCTTACCACTTTTCGTGTATCTCCAACGGTTAGCGAGTTAAACCTACATTTATGACGTCACTACACCCTTTGGTTTAAAAATTTCATATTTTCATCATCTTACTAATATATAAAAATGAGATGGTGTGTGTCTGTCTTTCTGTCTGTCTGTCTGTCTGTTACTCAATAACGCAAGAACCACTGGTCCGATTTAAATGAAATTTTGCATGGATGTAGCTGATTTACCAGGTTTACATATAGGATACTTTTGATTACGATATTTTGCACTATCGAAAAATGGCGACTATTTTCATATTTCCATTTCAAATAAAACGAGAACGCTAAGATATAGCAACCTTTTGATGGCACTACGAGCTTTAAAATTTAATTTTCTATCCGAAATGTCCTTACCACTTTTCGTGTATCTCCAACGGTTAGCGAGTTAAACCTACATTTGTGACGTCACTACACCCTTTGGTTTAAAAATTTCATATTTTCATCATCTTACTAATATATAAAAATGAGATGGTGTGTGTCTGTCTTTCTGTCTGTCTGTCTGTCTGTTACTCAATAACGCAAGAACCACTGGTCCGATTTAAATGAAATTTTGCATGGATGTAGCTGATTTACCAGGTTTACATATAGGATACTTTTGATTACGATATTTTGCACTATCGAAAAATGGCGACTATTTTCATATTTCCATTTCAAATAAAACGAGAACGCTAAGATATAGCAACCTTTTGATGGCACTGCGAGCTTTAAAATTTAATTTTCTATCCGAAATGTCCTTACCACTTTTCGTGTATCTCCAACGGTTAGCGAGTTAAACCTACATTTGTGACGTCACTACACCCTTTGGTTTAAAAATTTCATATTTTCATCATCTTACTAATATATAAAAATGAGATGGTGTGTGTCTGTCTTTCTGTCTGTCTGTCTGTCTGTCTGTTACTCAATAACGCAAGAACCACTGGTCCGATTTAAATGAAATTTTGCATGGATGTAGCTGATTTACCAGGTTTACATATAGGATACTTTTGATTACGATATTTTGCACTATCGAAAAATGGCGGCTATTTTCATATTTCCATTTCAAATGAAAAGAGAACGCTAAGATATAGCAACCTTTTGATGGCACTACGAGCTTTGAAATTTAATTTCCTATCCGAAAGGTTCTTATCACTTTTCGTGTATCTCCAACGGTTAGCGAGTTAAACGTACTTTTGTGACGTCACTACACCCTTTGGTTTCAAAATTTCATATTTCCATTTCAAATAAAAAGAGAACGCTAAGAAATAGCAAACTTTTGATGGTATACACGAGAATTACCATTTAATTTTCCATCTAAAATGTTCTTATCACTTTTCGTGTATCTCCGACGGTTAGCGAGTAAAACCTAAATTTGTGCAATAAAACACGGTCAACACCGAGCGGTGCATTATATCTCTACATATATAAAAAGAATTTTTTTTTTCTGAATTTCTACAGAAATTTGAGTTATTTACACGTTTCAGACTGTTTTATGATAGATGCGCGCGAAAATAATGTTTTGGTCTGTCTGTCTGTCTGTTTGTTTGATTGTCTGTGGACAACTTTGTTCCCTTATAACTCGAGAACGTCTGGGAGTATCAACGTAAAATTTGGTACAGATATCCATCAGAGACACGACATAATCATTGATGTATCCCTTCTCCGTACCTCTCATAAAAGAGGGCCTACCCCCTTAAAATACATGCTGAAATAGGAGTAGAAGGACGAGACAATGCTCATTTTCATCCCCTCAATGTGAGAGACAAAACATGGGGGGCCCCTAAAAGCACATTTCAAGGTCCTACGTCCAACCGTTTTTGAGATATTCCCAGAAAACTAATTTAATTTAATAAACTAATGAACGAATGCAAGCCGATAACCATGGCAACAGATTCTCAGAGGTCCATCTATTGCTGTAAGACGCAATACAATTCCATTAATTATATTAGTGTGAAAGTTTGCAAACGGTTAGATGGTTATTATGGAACCAAATTAAGCTGTAAATTTCATCAATACGTAAAATGCGCTTAAGGGGGTCAAGGGGTAGTCTAGAATTTTTTCAAGCGATTTACATCTGCGGGTGTGGTATGGCAGGTCTATTATATTCCTAACCCTATATTATATTATTATTATTAGTATTATATTATGCCGAACAACGACGAGACAAAATCCCTCGGTGCCTGAAATAAAATTCGAGAGTCCTCGAAAACTACATTATAAGGCTCTAAAACCAACAGTTTCTGAAACATTCCCAGAAAACTAATTAAATTTAATTTAACAAACTAATGAAGGAATGCAAATCGGTAACCATGAGAACATTATCTCAAGGGGTGGCATCCAACTTTCCATCTATTTCATTAAGAAGCAATTTATTACATTTATTACATTTATTACATTTCTGTGAAAGTTTGCAAATATAAGGTTATCACGGAACCAACGTAGACTGTATAGTTCATCAATGCAATTAAGGGGGTCAAGGGGTAACTAGGATTTTTTCATGCAATTTTCACTGCGACATATAGTACAGAAGGTCTATTATATCTCCAAACAAGAACATTATTTTCAAAAATTCCTGAATTGAATCAGCATTTTTTGCGGCTTTTAGGAATTTGGGCCATTTGAGACTAAAGAACCTGAATTTTCATGCACCACAAGCTTTTATAATTTATGATAGAGGTCTTCCTGTGTACGGGGACCCAACACAACGTAGTGGGTCAGTTTTTATGTGACGTGTATTGCGTTTCATCTACAAGGCTTTCAATTCTATTTCATGTCAGGAAGTACACGTTAGGTGAATTTAGTTTGAGAGCACATTTTAACTAATCTTTTTTTTTTTTTTTGCCGACATACGGGTTCATCGTAAGGATGATTGATACTGTGTGTTAGATATACCCTTATTAGGATTTCTTGCTGATATGTTGTAGACAATAGTATTGTCTGTCAGTCTGTCTTTCTGTGTATCCTTATGTATGCCTATAACTCATGTTCGGATGATTGGTGCATCGTAAAATTAGGTATGGTAAACATGAGTCAATACACCAATCATTTATAAAACTCTTCACCGTACATTTCATACAGTAGAAGGGTGGATATAGGGAAAAACGTCTCAAAATACATGCTAAAATAGGCGAAATATAAAAATTATCCTAGAAGGACGACCAAAGCATATGTTGCACTTCTCAATGTGAGTCACAAAATTTGCGAGTCTATAAAGGGTCTCCGAAAACCACAATATAAGGCCCTTAAATTAACAGTGTGTGTGATATTCCCAGAAAACTAACTTCGTTTTGATAAACTTATGAAGGAATGACAAGCTGCTAACCATTGCAACAGTAGCTCAATTGATAATGTCTGGTGCGTCTCTAAAAGCAACAGTACTTAAAAGGGACGTAACACCAATAACATTATTATTATTATTATTATAATGTCTGGTGTTAACACCGAACACCGTTCGAAGAACGGGTACTTCTGCTAGTATTATATAAAGCTACTAGGCTGACTGATTGACTCACTCACTCACTCACTGACATAAATGTTCACCCACTTCCAAATGAGTTACAAACTTGATATTTGGCAAAAACACTCCTTTCACCTTGCAATCAACAGAAAAATTCCGAAAAGGTACATTTTTTAATTTTCAACCTTACAAAAGACAAAACTAATAGGGGGAAAGTACAAATCTCCAGTAATATCTCTGAGTGTGATATTGTGCATGGCCTATGTTGTAGACATTAGCACATTACATCTGTTTTGTCTCTTGCTATTTCATCATACGACGTATAATTAGGGAGTTATTAATGATTTTGTACTTTTTGGCCAAAATTTTTCTATGTCCCACGAAAAACTTAAAAATTAATTCGAATGAAATTTCAAAAAAATTGTTTTTTTAATACTTTTATTATATTTTTTACGTCTTGTTGGGTCGGAAACCAACATGTTATTTTGATGTATTTTTTCGTCCCATGCATTTTTGGTTTCAGGTGATAGAATTATTTTCCACCAGGACCAATGCTCATCTATATTATATAAAGCTACTAGGCTGAATGACTGACTCACTCACTCACTCACTGACATAAATGTTTACCCACTTCCAAATGAGTTACAAACTTGATATTTGGCAAAAACACTCCTTTCACCTTGCAATCAACAGAAAAATTCCGAAAAGGTACATTTTTTAATTTTCAACCTTACAAAAGACAAAACTAATAGGGGGAAAGTACAAATCTCCAGTAATATCTCTGAGTGTGATATTGTGCATGGCCTATGTTGTAGACATTAGCACATTACATCTTTTTTATCTCTTGCTATTTTTTCATACGACGTTTAATTAGGGAGTAATTAATGATTTTGTACTTTTTGGCCGAAATTTTTCTCTGAGTGTGATATTGTACATGGCCTATGTTGTAGACACTAACACATTACATCTTTTTTATCTCTTGCTATTTTTTCATACGACGTTTAATTAGGGAGTTATTAATGATTTTGTACTTTTTGGCCGAAATTTTTCTCTGAGTGTGATATTGTACATGGCCTATGTTGTAGACATTAACACATTACATCTTTTTTGTCTCTTGCTATTTCATCACACGACGTTTAATTACGGAGTTATTAATGATTTTGTACTTTTTGGCCGAAATTTTTCTCCGAGTGTGATATTGTACATGGCCTATGTTGTAGACAATAACACATTACATCTTTTTTGTCTCTTGCTATTTCATCATACGACGTATAATTAGGGAGTTATTAATGATTTTGTACTTTTTGGCCAAAATTTTTCTATGTCCCACGAAAAACTTAAAAATTAATTCGAATGAAATTTCAAAAAAAATGTTTTTTTAATACTTTTATTATATTTTTTACGTCTTGTTGGGTCGGAAACCAACATGTTATTTTGATGTATTTTTTCGTCCCATGCATTTTTGGTTTCAGGTGATAGAATTATTTTCCACTAGGACCAATGCTCATCTATATTATATAAAGCTACTAGGCTGACTGACTCACTCACTCACTCACTGACATAAATGTTTACCCACTTCCAAATGAGTTACAAACTTGATATTTGGCAAAAACACTCCTTTCACCTTGCAATCAACAGAAAAATTCCGAAAAGGTACATTTTTTAATTTTCAACCTTACAAAAGACAAAACTAATAGGGGGAAAGTACAAATCTCCAGTAATATCTCTGAGTGTGATATTGTGCATGGCCTATGTTGTAGACATTAGCACATTACATCTTTTTTATCTCTTGCTATTTTTTCATACGACGTTTAATTAGGGAGTTATTAATGATTTTGTACTTTTTGGCCGAAATTTTTCTCTGAGTGTGATATTGTACATGGCCTATGTTGTAGACACTAACACATTACATCTTTTTTATCTCTTGCTATTTTTTCATACGACGTTTAATTAGGGAGTTATTAATGATTTTGTACTTTTTGGCCGAAATTTTTCTCTGAGTGTGATATTGTACATGGCCTATGTTGTAAACATTAACACATTACATCTTTTTTGTCTCTTGCTATTTCATCACACGACGTTTAATTACGGAGTTATTAATGATTTTGTACTTTTTGGCCGAAATTTTTCTCCGAGTGTGATATTGTACATGGCCTATGTTGTAGACAATAACACATTACATCTTTTTTGTCTCTTGCTATTTCATCATACGACGTATAATTAGGGAGTTATTAATGATTTTGTACTTTTTGGCCAAAATTTTTCTATGTCCCACGAAAAACTTAAAAATTAATTCGAATGAAATTTCAAAAAAATAGTTTTTTTAATACTTTTATTATATTTTTTACGTCTTGTAGGGTCGGAAACCAACATGTTATTTTGATGTATTTTTTCGTCCCATGCATTTTTGGTTTCAGGTGATAGAATTATTTTCCACTAGGACCAATGCTCATCTATCTTACTAATATATAAAAATGAGATGGTGTGTGTCTGTCTTTCTGTCTGTCTGTCTGTCTCTCTGTTACTCAATAACGCAAGAACCACTGGTCCGATTTAAATGAAATTTTGCATGGATGTAGCTGATTTACCAGGTTTACATATAGGATACTTTTGATTACGATATTTTGCACTATCGAAAAATGGCGACTATTTTCATATTTCCATTTCAAATAAAACGAGAACGCTAAGATATAGCAACCTTTTGATGGCACTGCGAGCTTTAAAATTTAATTTTCTATCCGAAATGTCCTTACCACTTTTCGTGTATCTCCAACGGTTAGCGAGTTAAACCTACATTTATGACGTCACTACACCCTTTGGTTTAAAAATTTCATATTTTCATCATCTTACTAATATATAAAAATGAGATGGTGTGTGTCTGTCTTTCTGTCTGTCTGTCTGTCTGTCTGTTACTCAATAACGCAAGAACCACTGGTCCGATTTAAATGAAATTTTGCATGGATGTAGCTGATTTACCAGGTTTACATATAGGATACTTTTGATTACGATATTTTGCACTATCGAAAAATGGCGACTATTTTCATATTTCCATTTCAAATAAAACGAGAACGCTAAGATATAGCAACCTTTTGATGGAATTGCGAGCTTTAAAATTTAATTTTCTATCCGAAATGTCCTTACCACTTTTCGTGTATCTCCAACGGTTAGCGAGTTAAACCTACATTTATGACGTCACTACACCCTTTGGTTTAAAAATTTCATATTTTCATCATCTTACTAATATATAACAAGTAGTTCCGTAAAGAACTATACAGCCTATTTTCATATATCCTACTTATGTTAATTGCCACTATCAACATACACAATTTCAGTTTGATTGCTGTAATAGATTCGTAGATATTGAGAACCGACTAAATATTTCGGATGGTCGCCATGTTGGATTTTATATATGTAGGTCCTAGAGTTATGTACTGTTACATGCAGATTATTGTGAACGTGTAGTATTCAAACTTCAATCGCATAATTAGGACACAAGAAAAAACAAGGAGATTTAAAAATTTTTCACAGCTGCCATCTTGAGGTTATGGAAACAATTGAAATAAATTAGATGCCAGTGGATTAACATTCGGATAAATATTTACTGTACCAAGTTTCACTGCACGCGGATGGTTAAATTGCGAGAAACGTCCATGTGAATATTTATAATTCGCGTCACCGCCATGTTGGATTTGTGATCACCAGGTTATTTAAAGTCCTATAGGTGAACTTAAGTTCATAGCCCCTATGAACATTAAAAAATGCAGTTTGATTGCTAAAGTAGATTCGTAGATATTCAGTATCGTCTAAATATTTCGGATGGTCGCCATGTTGGATTGTTAAATGTATAGGCCATAGAGTCATGTACCATTAAAGGAAAATTATTGCGTAGGTTCATTATTCAAACTTTCACTTCGATCGCATGACTACATCACAAGAAATAAAAACTTAATTTTAAAATTCGCACTGCCGCCATCTTGAGGTTATGTAAACAATTGAACTAAATTAGATACCAGTGGATTACAATGTGTATAAATATTTCCTGTACCAGGTTTCAGTGCGCTTGGAACATTAAATCGCGAGAAAGGTGTATTTAAAATGTTCAAATTCGCTTGGCCGCCATGTTCGTTTTGTAGTTAACTGGTTTTTGAAAATCTTATAGATGGACTTCCAGTAGTGCCCTTTATCTCGGTACCAAATTTTAGGGAGATACCGCTAATAGTTTCAGAGATATAGAATGCCGGTGAAATATTTCGCACATCCGCCATCTTGTGATTATGTAAACAATTGAACGAAGTTAGATGTCGGTGCATTACAATGTATATAAACATATACTGTACCAAGTTTCATTGCGTTTGGTTGGTCAAATCGCGAGAAACGTCTATTTAAAAGTCGCAAATTCGCTTGGCCGCCATGTTCGTTTTGTAGTTACCAGGTTTTCAAAAGTCACATAAGTGAACTTATAGTAGTTCCCTCTATCACCATAGAAAATGTCAGGGTAATATCGATAATAGTTTCGGAGATATTGAATGCTGGTGAAATATTTCGCACAGCCGCCATGTTGGATTGGTGAGTCGTAACAAAATTTGAAGAGCACGGTCGAGGTCGCCGGGAATAGTGCTATGAACTTTCCGAGTTTCATTGAAATCGCTCCTGCCGTTTAGATTTTATTAGGGGGGGACACACACACGAATCACACACACACACACACACACACACACACGCACACACACACGGACAAAAGGTGATCTCATAAGCCTATTTTTTCAAAATTGAAAATAGGCTAAAAATGAGATGGTGTGTGTCTGTCTTTCTGTCTGTCTGTCTGTCTGTCTGTCTGTTACTCAATAACGCAAGAACCACTGGTCCGATTTAAATGAAATTTTGCATGGATGTAGCTGATTTACCAGGTTTACATATAGGATACTTTTGATTACGATATTTTGCACTATCGAAAAATGGCGACTATTTTCATATTTCCATTTCAAATAAAACGATAACGCTAAGATATAGCAACCTTTTGATGGCACTGCGAGCTTTAAAATTTAATTTTCTATCCGAAATGTCCTTACCACTTTTCGTGTATCTCCAACGGTTAGCGAGTTAAACCTACATTTATGACGTCACTACACCCTTTGGTTTAAAAATTTCATATTTTCATCATCTTACTAATATATAAAAATGAGATGGTGTGTGTCTGTCTTTCTGTCTGTCTGTCTGTCTGTCTGTTACTCAATAACGCAAGAACCACTGGTCCGATTTAAATGAAATTTTGCATGGATGTAGCTGATTTACCAGGTTTACATATAGGATACTTTTGATTACGATATTTTGCACTATCGAAAAATGGCGACTATTTTCATATTTCCATTTCAAATAAAACGAGAACGCTAAGATATAGCAACCTTTTGATGGAATTGCGAGCTTTAAAATTTAATTTTCTATCCGAAATGTCCTTACCACTTTTCGTGTATCTCCAACGGTTAGCGAGTTAAACCTACATTTATGACGTCACTACACCCTTTGGTTTAAAAATTTCATATTTTCATCATCTTACTAATATATAACAAGTAGTTCCGTAAAGAACTATACAGCCTATTTTCATATATCCTACTTATGTTAATTGCCACTATCAACATACACAATTTCAGTTTGATTGCTGTAATAGATTCGTAGATATTGAGAACCGACTAAATATTTCGGATGGTCGCCATGTTGGATTTTATATATGTAGGTCCTAGAGTTATGTACTGTTACATGCAGATTATTGTGAACGTGTAGTATTCAAACTTCAATCGCATAATTAGGACACAAGAAAAAACAAGGAGATTTAAAAATTTTTCACAGCTGCCATCTTGAGGTTATGGAAACAATTGAAATAAATTAGATGCCAGTGGATTAACATTCGGATAAATATTTACTGTACCAAGTTTCACTGCACGCGGATGGTTAAATTGCGAGAAACGTCCATGTGAATATTTATAATTCGCGTCACCGCCATGTTGGATTTGTGATCACCAGGTTATTTAAAGTCCTATAGGTGAACTTAAGTTCATAGCCCCTATGAACATTAAAAAATGCAGTTTGATTGCTAAAATAGATTCGTAGATATTCAGTATCGTCTAAATATTTCGGATGGTCGCCATGTTGGATTGTTAAATGTATAGGCCATAGAGTCATGTACCATTAAAGGAAAATTATTGCGTAGGTTCATTATTCAAACTTTCACTTCGATCGCATGACTACATCACAAGAAATAAAAACTTAATTTTAAAATTCGCACTGCCGCCATCTTGAGGTTATGTAAACAATTGAACTAAATTAGATACCAGTGGATTACAATGTGTATAAATATTTCCTGTACCAGGTTTCAGTGCGCTTGGAACATTAAATCGCGAGAAAGGTGTATTTAAAATGTTCAAATTCGCTTGGCCGCCATGTTCGTTTTGTAGTTAACTGGTTTTTGAAAATCTTATAGATGGACTTCCAGTAGTGCCCTTTATCTCGGTACCAAATTTTAGGGAGATACCGCTAATAGTTTCAGAGATATAGAATGCCGGTGAAATATTTCGCACATCCGCCATCTTGTGATTATGTAAACAATTGAACGAAGTTAGATGTCGGTGCATTACAATGTATATAAACATATACTGTACCAAGTTTCATTGCGTTTGGTTGGTCAAATCGCGAGAAACGTCTATTTAAAAGTCGCAAATTCGCTTGGCCGCCATGTTCGTTTTGTAGTTACCAGGTTTTCAAAAGTCACATAAGTGAACTTATAGTAGTTCCCTCTATCACCATAGAAAATGTCAGGGTAATATCGATAATAGTTTCGGAGATATTGAATGCTGGTGAAATATTTCGCACAGCCGCCATGTTGGATTGGTGAGTCGTAACAAAATTTGAAGAGCACGGTCGAGGTCGCCGGGAATAGTGCTATGAACTTTCCGAGTTTCATTGAAATCGCTCCTGCCGTTTAGATTTTATTAGGGGGGGGACACACACACGAATCACACACACACACACACACACACACACACGCACACACACACGGACAAAAGGTGATCTCATAAGCCTATTTTTTCAAAATTGAAAATAGGCTAAAAATGAGATGGTGTGTGTCTGCTTTCTGTCTGTCTGTCTGTCTGTCTGTCTGTCTGTTACTCAATAACGCAAGAACCACTGGTCCGATTTAAATGAAATTTTGCATGGATGTAGCTGATTTACCAGGTTTACATATAGGATACTTTTGATTACGATATTTTGCACTATCGAAAAATGGCGACTATTTTCATATTTCCATTTCAAATAAAACGAGAACGCTAAGATATAGCAACCTTTTGATGGCACTACGAGCTTTAAATTTAATTTTCTATCCGAAATGTCCTTACCACTTTTCGTGTATCTCCAACGGTTAGCGAGTTAAACCTACATTTATGACGTCACTACACCCTTTGGTTTAAAAATTTCATATTTTCATCATCTTACTAATATATAAAAATGAGATGGTGTGTGTCTGTCTTTCTGTCTGTCTGTCTGTCTGTCTGTTACTCAATAACGCAAGAACCACTGGTCCGATTTAAATGAAATTTTGCATGGATGTAGCTGATTTACCAGGTTTACATATAGGATACTTTTGATTACGATATTTTGCACTATCGAAAAATGGCGACTATTTTCATATTTCCATTTCAAATAAAACGAGAACGCTAAGATATAGCAACCTTTTGATGGAATTGCGAGCTTTAAAATTTAATTTTCTATCCGAAATGTCCTTACCACTTTTCGTGTATCTCCAACGGTTAGCGAGTTAAACCTACATTTATGACGTCACTACACCCTTTGGTTTAAAAATTTCATATTTTCATCATCTTACTAATATATAACAAGTAGTTCCGTAAAGAACTATACAGCCTATTTTCATATATCCTACTTATGTTAATTGCCACTAACAACATACACAATTTCAGTTTGATTGCTGTAATAGATTCGTAGATATTGAGAACCGACTAAATATTTCGGATGGTCGCCATGTTGGATTTTATATATGTAGGTCCTAGAGTTATGTACTGTTACATGCAGATTATTGTGAACGTGTAGTATTCAAACTTCAATCGCATAATTAGGACACAAGAAAAAACAAGGAGATTTAAAAATTTTTCACAGCTGCCATCTTGAGGTTATGGAAACAATTGAAATAAATTAGATGCCAGTGGATTAACATTCGGATAAATATTTACTGTACCAAGTTTCACTGCACGCGGATGGTTAAATTGCGAGAAACGTCCATGTGAATATTTATAATTCGCGTCACCGCCATGTTGGATTTGTGATCACCAGGTTATTTAAAGTCCTATAGGTGAACTTAAGTTCATAGCCCCTATGAACATTAAAAAATGCAGTTTGATTGCTAAAATAGATTCGTAGATATTCAGTATCGTCTAAATATTTCGGATGGTCGCCATGTTGGATTGTTAAATGTATAGGCCATAGAGTCATGTACCATTAAAGGAAAATTATTGCGTAGGTTCATTATTCAAACTTTCACTTCGATCGCATGACTACATCACAAGAAATAAAAACTTAATTTTAAAATTCGCACTGCCGCCATCTTGAGGTTATGTAAACAATTGAACTAAATTAGATACCAGTGGATTACAATGTGTATAAATATTTCCTGTACCAGGTTTCAGTGCGCTTGGAACATTAAATCGCGAGAAAGGTGTATTTAAAATGTTCAAATTCGCTTGGCCGCCATGTTCGTTTTGTAGTTAACTGGTTTTTGAAAATCTTATAGATGGACTTCCAGTAGTGCCCTTTATCTCGGTACCAAATTTTAGGGAGATACCGCTAATAGTTTCAGAGATATAGAATGCCGGTGAAATATTTCGCACATCCGCCATCTTGTGATTATGTAAACAATTGAACGAAGTTAGATGTCGGTGCATTACAATGTATATAAACATATACTGTACCAAGTTTCATTGCGTTTGGTTGGTCAAATCGCGAGAAACGTCTATTTAAAAGTCGCAAATTCGCTTGGCCGCCATGTTCGTTTTGTAGTTACCAGGTTTTCAAAAGTCACATAAGTGAACTTATAGTAGTTCCCTCTATCACCATAGAAAATGTCAGGGTAATATCGATAATAGTTTCGGAGATATTGAATGCTGGTGAAATATTTCGCACAGCCGCCATGTTGGATTGGTGAGTCGTAACAAAATTTGAAGAGCACGGTCGAGGTCGCCGGGAATAGTGCTATGAACTTTCCGAGTTTCATTGAAATCGCTCCTGCCGTTTAGATTTTATTAGGGGGGGACACACACACGAATCACACACACACACACACACACACACGCACACACACACGGACAAAAGGTGATCTCATAAGCCTATTTTTTCAAAATTGAAAATAGGCTAAAAATGAGATGGTGTGTGTCTGTCTTTCTGTCTGTCTGTCTGTCTGTCTGTTACTCAATAACGCAAGAACCACTGGTCCGATTTAAATGAAATTTTGCATGGATGTAGCTGATTTACCAGGTTTACATATAGGATACTTTTGATTACGATATTTTGCACTATCGAAAAATGGCGACTATTTTCATATTTCCATTTCAAATGAAAAGAGAACGCTAAGATATAGCAACCTTTTGATGGCACTACGAGCTTTGAAATTTAATTTCCTATCCGAAAGGTTCTTATCACTTTTCGTGTATCTCCAACGGTTAGCGAGTTAAACGTACTTTTGTGACGTCACTACACCCTTTGGTTTCAAAATTTCATATTTCCATTTCAAATAAAAAGAGAACGCTAAGAAATAGCAAACTTTTGATGGTATACACGAGAATTACCATTTAATTTTCCATCTAAAATGTTCTTATCACTTTTCGTGTATCTCCGACGGTTAGCGAGTAAAACCTAAATTTGTGCAATAAAACACGGTCAACACCGAGCGGTGCATTATATCTCTACATATATAAAAAGAATTTTTTTTTCTGAATTTCTACAGAAATTTGAGTTATTTACACGTTTCAGACTGTTTTATGATAGATGCGCGCGAAAATAATGTTTTGGTCTGTCTGTCTGTCTGTCTGTTTGGTTGATTGTCTGTGGACAACTTTGTTCCCTTATAACTCGAGAACGTCTGGGAGTATCAACGTAAAATTTGGTACAGATATCCATCAGAGACACGACATAATCATTGATGTATCCCTTCTCCGTACCTCTCATAAAAGAGGGCCTACCCCCTTAAAATACATGCTGAAATAGGAGTAGAAGGACGAGACAATGCTCATTTTCAGCCCCTCAATGTGAGAGACAAAACATGGGGGGCCCCTAAAAGCACATTTCAAGGTCCTACGTCCAACCGTTTTTGAGATATTCCCAGAAAACTAATTTAATTTAATAAACTAATGAACGAATGCAAGCCGATAACCATGGCAACAGATTCTCAGAGGTCCATCTATTGCTGTAAGACGCAATACAATTCCATTAATTATATTAGTGTGAAAGTTTGCAAACGGTTAGATGGTTATTATGGAACCAAATTAAGCTGTAAATTTCATCAATACGTAAAATGCGCTTAAGGGGGTCAAGGGGTAGTCTAGAATTTTTTCAAGCGATTTACATCTGCGGGTGTGGTATGGCAGGTCTATTATATTCCTAACCCAATATTATATTATTATTATTAGTATTATATTATGCCGAACAACGACGAGACAAAATCCCTCGGTGCCTGAAATAAAATTCGAGAGACCTCGAAAACTACATTATAAGGCTCTAAAACCAACAGTTTCTGAAACATTCCCAGAAAACTAATTAAATTTAATTTAACAAACTAATGAAGGAATGCAAATCGGTAACCATGAGAACATTATCTCAAGGGGTGGCATCCAACTTTCCATCTATTTCATTAAGAAGCAATTTATTACATTTATTACATTTATTACATTTCTGTGAAAGTTTGCAAATATAAGGTTATCGCGGAACCAACGTAGACTTTATAGTTCATCAATGCAATTAAGGGGGTCAAGGGGTAACTAGGATTTTTTCATGCAATTTTCACTGCGAAATATAGTACAGAAGGTCTATTATATCTCCAAACAAGAACATTATTTTCAAAAATTCCTGAATTGAATCAGCATTTTTTGCGGCTTTTAGGAATTTGGGCCATTTGAGACTAAAGAACCTGAATTTTCATGCACCACAAGCTTTTATAATTTATGATAGAGGTCTTCCTGTGTACGGGGACCCAACACAACGTAGTGGGTCAGTTTTTATGTGACGTGTATTGCGTTTCATCTACAAGGCTTTCAATTCTATTTCATGTCAGGAAGTACACGTTAGGTGAATTTAGTTTGAGAGCACATTTTAACTAATCTTTTTTTTTTTTTTTTTTGCCGACATACGGGTTCATCGTAAGGATGATTGATACTGTGTGTTAGATATACCCTTATTAGGATTTCTTGCTGATATGTTGTAGACAATAGTATTGTCTGTCAGTCTGTCTTTCTGTGTATCCTTATGTATGCCTATAACTCATGTTCGGATGATTGGTGCATCGTAAAATTAGGTATGGTAAACATGAGTCAATACACCAATCATTTATAAAACTCTTCACCGTACATTTCATACAGTAGAAGGGTGGATATAGGGAAAAACGTCTCAAAATACATGCTAAAATAGGCGAAATATAAAAATTATCCTAGAAGGACGACCAAAGCATATGTTGCACTTCTCAATGTGAGTCACAAAATTTGCGAGTCTATAAAGGGTCTCCGAAAACCACAATATAAGGCCCTTAAATTAACAGTGTGTGTGATATTCCCAGAAAACTAACTTCGTTTTGATAAACTTATGAAGGAATGACAAGCTGCTAACCATTGCAACAGTAGCTCAATTGATAATGTCTGGTGCGTCTCTAAAAGCAACAGTACTTAAAAGGGACGTAACACCAATAACATTATTATTATTATTATTATAATGTCTGGTGTTAACACCGAACACCGTTCGAAGAACGGGTACTTCTGCTAGTATTATATAAAGCTACTAGGCTGACTGACTCACTCACTCACTCACTGACATAAATGTTCACCCACTTCCAAATGAGTTACAAACTTGATATTTGGCAAAAACACTCCTTTCACCTTGCAATCAACAGAAAAATTCCGAAAAGGTACATTTTTTAATTTTCAACCTTACAAAAGACAAAACTAATAGGGGGAAAGTACAAATCTCCAGTAATATCTCTGAGTGTGATATTGTGCATGGCCTATGTTGTAGACATTAGCACATTACATCTTTTTTATCTCTTGCTATTTTTTCATACGACGTTTAATTAGGGAGTTATTAATGATTTTGTACTTTTTGGCCGAAATTTTTCTCTGAGTGAGATATTGTACATGGCCTATGTTGTAGACATTAACACATTACATCTTTTTTATCTCTTGCTATTTTTTCATACGACGTTTAATTAGGGAGTTATTAATGATTTTGTACTTTTTGGCCGAAATTTTTCTCTGAGTGTGATATTGTACATGGCCTATGTTGTAGACATTAACACATTACATCTTTTTTGTCTCTTGCTATTTCATCACACGACGTTTAATTACGGAGTTATTAATGATTTTGTACTTTTTGGCCGAAATTTTTCTCCGAGTGTGATATTGTACATGGCCTATGTTGTAGACAATAACACATTACATCTTTTTTGTCTCTCGCTATTTCATCATACGACGTATAATTAGGGAGTTATTAATGATTTTGTACTTTTTGGCCAAAATTTTTCTATGTCCCACGAAAAACTTAAAAATTAATTCGAATGAAATTTCAAAAAAATAGTTTTTTTAATACTTTTATTATATTTTTTACGTCTTGTAGGGTCGGAAACCAACATGTTATTTTGATGTATTTTTTCGTCCCATGCATTTTTGGTTTCAGGTGATAGAATTATTTTCCACTAGGACCAATGCTCATCTATCTTACTAATATATAAAAATGAGATGGTGTGTGTCTGTCTTTCTGTCTGTCTGTCTGTTACTCGATAACGCAAGAACCACTGGTCCGATTTAAATGAAATTTTGCATGGATGTAGCTGATTTACCAGGTTTACATATAGGATACTTTTGATTACGATATTTTGCACTATCGAAAAATGGCGACTATTTTCATATTTCCATTTCAAATAAAACGAGAACGCTAAGATATAGCAACCTTTTGATGGCACTGCGAGCTTTAAAATTTAATTTTCTATCCGAAACGTCCTTACCACTTTTCGTGTATCTCCAACGGTTAGCGAGTTAAACCTACATTTATGACGTCACTACACCCTTTGGTTTAAAAATTTCATATTTTCATCATCTTACTAATATATAAAAATGAGATGGTGTGTGTCTGTCTGTCTGTCTGTCTGTCTGTCTGTTGCTCAATAACGCAAGAACCACTGGTCCGATTTAAATGAAATTTTGCATGGATGTAGCTGATTTACCAGGTTTACATATAGGATACTTTTGATTACGATATTTTGCACTATCGAAAAATGGCGACTATTTTCATATTTCCATTTCAAATGAAAAGAGAACGCTAAGATATAGCAACCTTTTGATGGCACTACGAGCTTTGAAATTTAATTTCCTATCCGAAAGGTTCTTATCACTTTTCGTGTATCTCCAACGGTTAGCGAGTTAAACGTACTTTTGTGACGTCACTACACCCTTTGGTTTCAAAATTTCATATTTCCATTTCAAATAAAAAGAGAACGCTAAGAAATAGCAAACTTTTGATGGTATACACGAGAATTACCATTTTATTTTCCATCTAAAATGTTCTTATCACTTTTCGTGTATCTCCGACGGTTAGCGAGTAAAACCTAAATTTGTGCAATAAAACACGGTCAACACCGAGCGGTGCATTATTTCTCTACATATATAAAAAGAATTTTTTTTTCTGAATTTCTACAGAAATTTGAGTTATTTACACGTTTCAGACTGTTTTATGATAGATGCGCGCGAAAATAATGTTTTGGTCTGTCTGTCTGTTTGTTTGATTGTCTGTGGACAACTTTGTTCCCTTATAACTCGAGAACGTCTGGGAGTATCAACGTAAAATTTGGTACAGATATCCATCAGAGGCACGACATAATCATTGATGTATCCCTTCTCCGTACCTCTCATAAAAGAGGGCCTACCCCCTTAAAATACATGCTGAAATTGGAGTAGAAGGACGAGACAATGCTCATTTTCAGCCCCTCAATGTGAGAGACAAAACATGGGGGGCCCCTAAAAGCACATTTCAAGATCCTACGTCCAACCGTTTTTGAGATATTCCCAGAAAACTAATTTAATTTAATAAACTAATGAACGAATGCAAGCCGATAACCATGGCAACAGATTCTCAGAGGTCCATCTATTGCTGTAAGACGCAATACAATTCCATTAATTATATTAGTGTGAAAGTTTGCAAACGGTTAGATGGTTATTATGGAACCAAATTAAGCTGTAAATTTCAGCAATACGTAAAATGCGCTTAAGGGGGTCAAGGTGTAGTCTAGAATTTTTTCAAGCGATTTACATCTGCGGGTGTGGTATGGCAGGTCTATTATATTCCTAACCCTATATTATATTATTATTATTAGTATTATATTATGCCGAACAACGACGAGACAAAATCCCTCGGTGCCTGAAATAAAATTCGAGAGTCCTCGAAAACTACATTATAAGGCTCTAAAACCAACAGTTTCTGAAACATTCCCAGAAAACTAATTAAATTTAATTTAACAAACTAATGAAGGAATGCAAATCGGTAACCATGAGAACATTATCTCAAGGGGTGGCATCCAACTTTCCATCTATTTCATTAAGAAGCAATTTATTACATTTATTACATTTATTACATTTCTGTGAAAGTTTGCAAATATAAGGTTATCACGGAACCAACGTAGACTGTATAGTTCATCAATGCAATTAAGGGGGTCAAGGGGTAACTAGGATTTTTTCATGCAATTTTCACTGCGACATATAGTACAGAAGGTCTATTATATCTCCAAACAAGAACATTATTTTCAAAAATTCCTGAATTGAATCAGCATTTTTTGCGGCTTTTAGGAATTTGGGCCATTTGAGACTAAAGAACCTGAATTTTCATGCACCACAAGCTTTTATAATTTATGATAGAGGTCTTCCTGTGTACGGGGACCCAACACAACGTAGAGGGTCAGTTTTTATGTGACGTGTATTGCGTTTCATCTACAAGGCTTTCAATTCTATTTCATGTCAGGAAGTACACGTTAGGTGAATTTAGTTTGAGAGCACATTTTAACTAATCTTTTTTTTTTTTTTTTGCCGACATACGGGTTCATCGTAAGGATGATTGATACTGTGTGTTAGATATACCCTTATTAGGATTTCTTGCTGATATGTTGTAGACAATAGTATTGTCTGTCAGTCTGTCTTTCTGTGTATCCTTATGTATGCCTATAACTCATGTTCGGATGATTGGTGCATCGTAAAATTAGGTATGGTAAACATGAGTCAATACACCAATCATTTATAAAACTCTTCACCGTACATTTCATACAGTAGAAGGGTGGATATAGGGAAAAACGTCTCAAAATACATGCTAAAATAGGCGAAATATAAAAATTATCCTAGAAGGACGACCAAAGCATATGTTGCACTTCTCAATGTGAGTCACAAAATTTGCGAGTCTATAAAGGGTCTCCGAAAACCACAATATAAGGCCCTTAAATTAACAGTGTGTGTGATATTCCCAGAAAACTAACTTCGTTTTGATAAACTTATGAAGGAATGACAAGCTGCTAACCATTGCAACAGTAGCTCAATTGATAATGTCTGGTGCGTCTCTAAAAGCAACAGTACTTAAAAGGGACGTAACACCAATAACATTATTATTATTATTATTATAATGTCTGGTGTTAACACCGAACACCGTTCGAAGAACGGGTACTTCTGCTAGTATTATATAAAGCTACTAGGCTGACTGACTGACTCACTCACTCACTCACTGACATAAATGTTCACCCACTTCCAAATGAGTTACAAACTTGATATTTGGCAAAAACACTCCTTTCACCTTGCAATCAACAGAAAAATTCCGAAAAGGTACATTTTTTAATTTTCAACCTTACAAAAGACAAAACTAATAGGGGGAAAGTACAAATCTCCAGTAATATCTCTGAGTGTGATATTGTGCATGGCCTATGTTGTAGACATTAGCACATTACATCTTTTTTATCTCTTGCTATTTTTTCATACGACGTTTAATTAGGGAGTTATTAATGATTTTGTACTTTTTGGCCGAAATTTTTCTCTGAGTGTGATATTGTACATGGCCT
This sequence comes from Meconema thalassinum, assembly GCA_946902985.2. Taxonomy (NCBI): domain Eukaryota; kingdom Metazoa; phylum Arthropoda; class Insecta; order Orthoptera; family Tettigoniidae; genus Meconema; species Meconema thalassinum. The sequence goes on along the minus strand of OX336393.1, from coordinate 163,266,375 downwards.
ATGTTGTAGACATTAACACATTACATCTTTTTTATCTCTTGCTATTTTTTCATACGACGTTTAATTAGGGAGTTATTAATGATTTTGTACTTTTTGGCCGAAATTTTTCTCTGAGTGTGATATTGTACATGGCCTATGTTGTAGACATTAACACATTACATCTTTTTTGTCTCTTGCTATTTCATCACACGACGTTTAATTACGGAGTTATTAATGATTTTGTACTTTTTGGCCGAAATTTTTCTCCGAGTGTGATATTGTACATGGCCTATGTTGTAGACAATAACACATTACATCTTTTTTGTCTCTTGCTATTTCATCATACGACGTATAATTAGGGAGTTATTAATGATTTTGTACTTTTTGGCCAAAATTTTTCTATGTCCCACGAAAAACTTAAAAATTAATTCGAATGAAATTTCAAAAAAATAGTTTTTTTAATACTTTTATTATATTTTTTACGTCTTGTAGGGTCGGACACCAACATGTTATTTTGATGTATTTTTTCGTCCCATGCATTTTTGGTTTCAGGTGATAGAATTATTTTCCACTGGGACCAATGCTCATCTATCTTACTAATATATAAAAATGAGATGGTGTGTGTCTGTCTTTCTGTCTGTCTGTCTGTTACTCAATAACGCAAGAACCACTGGTCCGATTTAAATGAAATTTTGCATGGATGTAGCTGATTTACCAGGTTTACATATAGGATACTTTTGATTACGATATTTTGCACTATCGAAAAATGGCGACTATTTTCATATTTCCATTTCAAATAAAACGAGAACGCTAAGATATAGCAACCTTTTGATGGCACTGCGAGCTTTAAAATTTAATTTTCTATCCGAAATGTCCTTACCACTTTTCGTGTATCTCCAACGGTTAGCGAGTTAAACCTACATTTATGACGTCACTACACCCTTTGGTTTAAAAATTTCATATTTTCATCATCTTACTAATATATAAAAATGAGATGGTGTGTGTCTGTCTTTCTGTCTGTCTGTCTGTCTGTTACTCAATAACGCAAGAACCACTGGTCCGATTTAAATGAAATTTTGCATGGATGTAGCTGATTTACCAGGTTTACATATAGGATACTTTTGATTACGATATTTTGCACTATCGAAAAATGGCGACTATTTTCATATTTCCATTTCAAATAAAACGAGAACGCTAAGATATAGCAACCTTTTGATGGCACTACGAGCTTTAAAATTTAATTTTCTATCCGAAATGTCCTTACCACTTTTCGTGTATCTCCAACGGTTAGCGAGTTAAACCTACATTTGTGACGTCACTACACCCTTTGGTTTAAAAATTTCATATTTTCATCATCTTACTAATATATAAAAATGAGATGGTGTGTGTCTGTCTTTCTGTCTGTCTGTCTGTCTGTCTGTTACTCAATAACGCAAGAACCACTGGTCCGATTTAAATGAAATTTTGCATGGATGTAGCTGATTTACCAGGTTTACATATAGGATACTTTTGATTACGATATTTTGCACTATCGAAAAATGGCGACTATTTTCATATTTCCATTTCAAATAAAACGAGAACGCTAAGATATAGCAACCTTTTGATGGCACTGCGAGCTTTAAAATTTAATTTTCTATCCGAAATGTCCTTACCACTTTTCGTGTATCTCCAACGGTTAGCGAGTTAAACCTACATTTATGACGTCACTACACCCTTTGGTTTAAAAATTTCATATTTTCATCATCTTACTAATATATAAAAATGAGATGGTGTGTGTCTGTCTTTCTGTCTGTCTGTCTGTCTGTTACTCAATAACGCAAGAACCACTGGTCCGATTTAAATGAAATTTTGCATGGATGTAGCTGATTTACCAGGTTTACATATAGGATACTTTTGATTACGATATTTTGCACTATCGAAAAATGGCGACTATTTTCATATTTCCATTTCAAATAAAACGAGAACGCTAAGATATAGCAACCTTTTGATGGCACTGCGAGCTTTAAAATTTAATTTTCTATCCGAAATGTCCTTACCACTTTTCGTGTATCTCCAACGGTTAGCGAGTTAAACCTACATTTATGACGTCACTACACCCTTTGGTTTAAAAATTTCATATTTTCATCATCTTACTAATATATAAAAATGAGATGGTGTGTGTCTGTCTTTCTGTCTGTCTGTCTGTCTGTTACTCAATAACGCAAGAACCACTGGTCCGATTTAAATGAAATTTTGCATGGATGTAGCTGATTTACCAGGTTTACATATAGGATACTTTTGATTACGATATTTTGCACTATCGAAAAATGGCGACTATTTTCATATTTCCATTTCAAATAACACGAGAACGCTAAGATATAGCAACCTTTTGATGGCACTGCGAGCTTTAAAATTTAATTTTCTATCCGAAATGTCCTTACCACTTTTCGTGTATCTCCAACGGTTAGCGAGTTAAACCTACATTTGTGACGTCACTACACCCTTTGGTTTAAAAATTTCATATTTTCATCATCTTACTAATATATAAAAATGAGATGGTGTGTGTCTGTCTTTCTGTCTGTCTGTCTGGCTGTTACTCAATAACGCAAGAACCACTGGTCCGATTTAAATGAAATTTTGCATGGATGTAGCTGATTTACCAGGTTTACATATAGGATACTTTTGATTACGATATTTTGCACTATCGAAAAATGGCGACTATTTTCATATTTCCATTTCAAATAAAACGAGAACGCTAAGATATAGCAACCTTTTGATGGCACTACGAGCTTTAAAATTTAATTTTCTATCCGAAATGTCCTTACCACTTTTCGTGTATCTCCAACGTTTAGCGAGTTAAACCTACATTTGTGACGTCACTACACCCTTTGGTTTAAAAATTTCATATTTTCATCATCTTACTAATATATAAAAATGAGATGGTGTGTGTCTGTCTTTCTGTCTGTCTGTCTGTCTGTCTGTTACTCAATAACGCAAGAACCACTGGTCCGATTTAAATGAAATTTTGCATGGATGTAGCTGATTTACCAGGTTTACATATAGGATACTTTTGATTACGATATTTTGCACTATCGAAAAATGGCGACTATTTTCATATTTCCATTTCAAATAAAACGAGAACGCTAAGATATAGCAACCTTTTGATGGCACTGCGAGCTTTAAAATTTAATTTTCTATCCGAAATGTCCTTACCACTTTTCGTGTATCTCCAACGGTTAGCGAGTTAAACCTACATTTATGACGTCACTACACCCTTTGGTTTAAAAATTTCATATTTTCATCATCTTACTAATATATAAAAATGAGATGGTGTGTGTCTGTCTGTCTGTCTGTCTGTCTGTCTGTCTGTTACTCAATAACGCAAGAACCACTGGTCCGATTTAAATGAAATTTTGCATGGATGTAGCTGATTTACCAGGTTTACATATAGGATACTTTTGATTACGATATTTTGCACTATCGAAAAATGGCGACTATTTTCATATTTCCATTTCAAATGAAAAGAGAACGCTAAGAAATAGCAAACTTTTGATGGTATACACGAGAATTACCATTTAATTTTCCATCTAAAATGTTCTTATCACTTTTCGTGTATCTCCGACGGTTAGCGAGTAAAACCTAAATTTGTGCAATAAAACACGGTCAACACCGAGCGGTGCATTATTTCTCTACATATATAAAAAGAATTTTTTTTCTGAATTTCTACAGAAATTTGAGTTATTTACACGTTTCAGACTGTTTTATGATAGATGCGCGCGAAAATAATGTTTTGGTCTGTCTGTCTGTCTGTTTGTTTGATTGTCTGTGGACAACTTTGTTCCCTTATAACTCGAGAACGTCTGGGAGTATCAACGTAAAATTTGGTACAGATATCCATCAGAGGCACGACATAATCATTGATGTATCCCTTCTCCGTACCTCTCATAAAAGAGGGCCTACCCCCTTAAAATACATGCTGAAATAGGAGTAGAAGGACGAGACAATGCTCATTTTCAGCCCCTCAATGTGAGAGACAAAACATGGGGGGCCCCTAAAAGCACATTTCAAGGTCCTACGTCCAACCGTTTTTGAGATATTCCCAGAAAACTAATTTAATTTAATAAACTAATGAACGAATGCAAGCCGATAACCATGGCAACAGATTCTCAGAGGTCCATCTATTGCTGTAAGACGCAATACAATTCCATTAATTATATTAGTGTGAAAGTTTGCAAACGGTTAGATGGTTATTATGGAACCAAATTAAGCTGTAAATTTCATCAATACGTAAAATGCGCTTAAGGGGGTCAAGGGGTAGTCTAGAATTTTTTCAAGCGATTTACATCTGCGGGTGTGGTATGGCAGGTCTATTATATTCCTAACCCTATATTATATTATTATTATTAGTATTATATTATGCCGAACAACGACGAGACAAAATCCCTCGGTGCCTGAAATAAAATTCGAGAGTCCTCGAAAACTACATTATAAGGCTCTAAAACCAACAGTTTCTGAAACATTCCCAGAAAACTAATTAAATTTAATTTAACAAACTAATGAAGGAATGCAAATCGGTAACCATGAGAACATTATCTCAAGGGGTGGCATCCAACTTTCCATCTATTTCATTAAGAAGCAATTTATTACATTTATTACATTTATTACATTTCTGTGAAAGTTTGCAAATATAAGGTTATCACGGAACCAACGTAGACTGTATAGTTCATCAATGCAATTAAGGGGGTCAAGGGGTAACTAGGATTTTTTCATGCAATTTTCACTGCGACATATAGTACAGAAGGTCTATTATATCTCCAAACAAGAACATTATTTTCAAAAATTCCTGAATTGAATCAGCATTTTTTGCGGCTTTTAGGAATTTGGGCCATTTGAGACTAAAGAACCTGAATTTTCATGCACCACAAGCTTTTATAATTTATGATAGAGGTCTTCCTGTGTACGGGGACCCAACACAACGTAGAGGGTCAGTTTTTATGTGACGTGTATTGCGTTTCATCTACAAGGCTTTCAATTCTATTTCATGTCAGGAAGTACACGTTAGGTGAATTTAGTTTGAGAGCACATTTTAACTAATCTTTTTTTTTTTTTTTTTGCCGACATACGGGTTCATCGTAAGGATGATTGATACTGTGTGTTAGATATACCCTTATTAGGATTTCTTGCTGATATGTTGTAGACAATAGTATTGTCTGTCAGTCTGTCTTTCTGTGTATCCTTATGTATGCCTATAACTCATGTTCGGATGATTGGTGCATCGTAAAATTAGGTATGGTAAACATGAGTCAATACACCAATCATTTATAAAACTCTTCACCGTACATTTCATACAGTAGAAGGGTGGATATAGGGAAAAACGTCTCAAAATACATGCTAAAATAGGCGAAATATAAAAATTATCCTAGAAGGACGACCAAAGCATATGTTGCACTTCTCAATGTGAGTCACAAAATTTGCGAGTCTATAAAGGGTCTCCGAAAACCACAATATAAGGCCCTTAAATTAACAGTGTGTGTGATATTCCCAGAAAACTAACTTCGTTTTGATAAACTTATGAAGGAATGACAAGCTGCTAACCATTGCAACAGTAGCTCAATTGATAATGTCTGGTGCGTCTCTAAAAGCAACAGTACTTAAAAGGGACGTAACACCAATAACATTATTATTATTATTATTATAATGTCTGGTGTTAACACCGAACACCGTTCGAAGAACGGGTACTTCTGCTAGTATTATATAAAGCTACTAGGCTGACTGACTGACTCACTCACTCACTCACTGACATAAATGTTCACCCACTTCCAAATGAGTTACAAACTTGATATTTGGCAAAAACACTCCTTTCACCTTGCAATCAACAGAAAAATTCCGAAAAGGTACATTTTTTAATTTTCAACCTTACAAAAGACAAAACTAATAGGGGGAAAGTACAAATCTCCAGTAATATCTCTGAGTGTGATATTGTGCATGGCCTATGTTGTAGACATTAGCACATTACATCTTTTTTATCTCTTGCTATTTTTTCATACGACGTTTAATTAGGGAGTTATTAATGATTTTGTACTTTTTGGCCGAAATTTTTCTCTGAGTGTGATATTGTACATGGCCTATGTTGTAGACATTAACACATTACATCTTTTTTATCTCTTGCTATTTTTTCATACGACGTTTAATTAGGGAGTTATTAATGATTTTGTACTTTTTGGCCGAAATTTTTCTCTGAGTGTGATATTGTACATGGCCTATGTTGTAGACATTAACACATTACATCTTTTTTGTCTCTTGCTATTTCATCACACGACGTTTAATTACGGAGTTATTAATGATTTTGTACTTTTTGGCCGAAATTTTTCTCCGAGTGTGATATTGTACATGGCCTATGTTGTAGACAATAACACATTACATCTTTTTTGTCTCTTGCTATTTCATCATACGACGTATAATTAGGGAGTTATTAATGATTTTGTACTTTTTGGCCAAAATTTTTCTATGTCCCACGAAAAACTTAAAAATTAATTCGAATGAAATTTCAAAAAAATAGTTTTTTTAATACTTTTATTATATTTTTTACGTCTTGTAGGGTCGGACACCAACATGTTATTTTGATGTATTTTTTCGTCCCATGCATTTTTGGTTTCAGGTGATAGAATTATTTTCCACTGGGACCAATGCTCATCTATCTTACTAATATATAAAAATGAGATGGTGTGTGTCTGTCTTTCTGTCTGTCTGTCTGTTACTCAATAACGCAAGAACCACTGGTCCGATTTAAATGAAATTTTGCATGGATGTAGCTGATTTACCAGGTTTACATATAGGATACTTTTGATTACGATATTTTGCACTATCGAAAAATGGCGACTATTTTCATATTTCCATTTCAAATAAAACGAGAACGCTAAGATATAGCAACCTTTTGATGGCACTGCGAGCTTTAAAATTTAATTTTCTATCCGAAATGTCCTTACCACTTTTCGTGTATCTCCAACGGTTAGCGAGTTAAACCTACATTTATGACGTCACTACACCCTTTGGTTTAAAAATTTCATATTTTCATCATCTTACTAATATATAAAAATGAGATGGTGTGTGTCTGTCTTTCTGTCTGTCTGTCTGTCTGTTACTCAATAACGCAAGAACCACTGGTCCGATTTAAATGAAATTTTGCATGGATGTAGCTGATTTACCAGGTTTACATATAGGATACTTTTGATTACGATATTTTGCACTATCGAAAAATGGCGACTATTTTCATATTTCCATTTCAAATAAAACGAGAACGCTAAGATATAGCAACCTTTTGATGGCACTACGAGCTTTAAAATTTAATTTTCTATCCGAAATGTCCTTACCACTTTTCGTGTATCTCCAACGGTTAGCGAGTTAAACCTACATTTGTGACGTCACTACACCCTTTGGTTTAAAAATTTCATATTTTCATCATCTTACTAATATATAAAAATGAGATGGTGTGTGTCTGTCTTTCTGTCTGTCTGTCTGTCTGTCTGTTACTCAATAACGCAAGAACCACTGGTCCGATTTAAATGAAATTTTGCATGGATGTAGCTGATTTACCAGGTTTACATATAGGATACTTTTGATTACGATATTTTGCACTATCGAAAAATGGCGACTATTTTCATATTTCCATTTCAAATAAAACGAGAACGCTAAGATATAGCAACCTTTTGATGGCACTGCGAGCTTTAAAATTTAATTTTCTATCCGAAATGTCCTTACCACTTTTCGTGTATCTCCAACGGTTAGCGAGTTAAACCTACATTTATGACGTCACTACACCCTTTGGTTTAAAAATTTCATATTTTCATCATCTTACTAATATATAAAAATGAGATGGTGTGTGTCTGTCTTTCTGTCTGTCTGTCTGTCTGTTACTCAATAACGCAAGAACCACTGGTCCGATTTAAATGAAATTTTGCATGGATGTAGCTGATTTACCAGGTTTACATATAGGATACTTTTGATTACGATATTTTGCACTATCGAAAAATGGCGACTATTTTCATATTTCCATTTCAAATAAAACGAGAACGCTAAGATATAGCAACCTTTTGATGGCACTGCGAGCTTTAAAATTTAATTTTCTATCCGAAATGTCCTTACCACTTTTCGTGTATCTCCAACGGTTAGCGAGTTAAACCTACATTTATGACGTCACTACACCCTTTGGTTTAAAAATTTCATATTTTCATCATCTTACTAATATATAAAAATGAGATGGTGTGTGTCTGTCTTTCTGTCTGTCTGTCTGTCTGTTACTCAATAACGCAAGAACCACTGGTCCGATTTAAATGAAATTTTGCATGGATGTAGCTGATTTACCAGGTTTACATATAGGATACTTTTGATTACGATATTTTGCACTATCGAAAAATGGCGACTATTTTCATATTTCCATTTCAAATAACACAAGAACGCTAAGATATAGCAACCTTTTGATGGCACTGCGAGCTTTAAAATTTAATTTTCTATCCGAAATGTCCTTACCACTTTTCGTGTATCTCCAACGGTTAGCGAGTTAAACCTACATTTGTGACGTCACTACACCCTTTGGTTTAAAAATTTCATATTTTCATCATCTTACTAATATATAAAAATGAGATGGTGTGTGTCTGTCTTTCTGTCTGTCTGTCTGGCTGTTACTCAATAACGCAAGAACCACTGGTCCGATTTAAATGAAATTTTGCATGGATGTAGCTGATTTACCAGGTTTACATATAGGATACTTTTGATTACGATATTTTGCACTATCGAAAAATGGCGACTATTTTCATATTTCCATTTCAAATAAAACGAGAACGCTAAGATATAGCAACCTTTTGATGGCACTACGAGCTTTAAAATTTAATTTTCTATCCGAAATGTCCTTACCACTTTTCGTGTATCTCCAACGTTTAGCGAGTTAAACCTACATTTGTGACGTCACTACACCCTTTGGTTTAAAAATTTCATATTTTCATCATCTTACTAATATATAAAAATGAGATGGTGTGTGTCTGTCTTTCTGTCTGTCTGTCTGTCTGTCTGTTACTCAATAACGCAAGAACCACTGGTCCGATTTAAATGAAATTTTGCATGGATGTAGCTGATTTACCAGGTTTACATATAGGATACTTTTGATTACGATATTTTGCACTATAGAAAAATGGCGACTATTTTCATATTTCCATTTCAAATAAAACGAGAACGCTAAGATATAGCAACCTTTTGATGGCACTGCGAGCTTTAAAATTTAATTTTCTATCCGAAATGTCCTTACCACTTTTCGTGTATCTCCAACGGTTAGCGAGTTAAACCTACATTTATGACGTCACTACACCCTTTGGTTTAAAAATTTCATATTTTCATCATCTTACTAATATATAAAAATGAGATGGTGTGTGTCTGTCTGTCTGTCTGTCTGTCTGTCTGTCTGTTACTCAATAACGCAAGAACCACTGGTCCGATTTAAATGAAATTTTGCATGGATGTAGCTGATTTACCAGGTTTACATATAGGATACTTTTGATTACGATATTTTGCACTATCGAAAAATGGCGACTATTTTCATATTTCCATTTCAAATGAAAAGAGAACGCTAAGAAATAGCAAACTTTTGATGGTATACACGAGAATTACCATTTAATTTTCCATCTAAAATGTTCTTATCACTTTTCGTGTATCTCCGACGGTTAGCGAGTAAAACCTAAATTTGTGCAATAAAACACGGTCAACACCGAGCGGTGCATTATTTCTCTACATATATAAAAAGAATTTTTTTTTCTGAATTTCTACAGAAATTTGAGTTATTTACACGTTTCAGACTGTTTTATGATAGATGCGCGCGAAAATAATGTTTTGGTCTGTCTGTCTGTCTGTTTGTTTGATTGTCTGTGGACAACTTTGTTCCCTTATAACTCGAGAACGTCTGGGAGTATCAACGTAAAATTTGGTACAGATATCCATCAGAGGCACGACATAATCATTGATGTATCCCTTCTCCGTACCTCTCATAAAAGAGGGCCTACCCCCTTAAAATACATGCTGAAATAGGAGTAGAAGGACGAGACAATGCTCATTTTCAGCCCCTCAATGTGAGAGACAAAACATGGGGGGCCCCTAAAAGCACATTTCAAGGTCCTACGTCCAACCGTTTTTGAGATATTCCCAGAAAACTAATTTAATTTAATAAACTAATGAACGAATGCAAGCCGATAACCATGGCAACAGATTCTCAGAGGTCCATCTATTGCTGTAAGACGCAATACAATTCCATTAATTATATTAGTGTGAAAGTTTGCAAACGGTTAGATGGTTATTATGGAACCAAATTAAGCTGTAAATTTCATCAATACGTAAAATGCGCTTAAGGGGGTCAAGGGGTAGTCTAGAATTTTTTCAAGCGATTTACATCTGCGGGTGTGGTATGGCAGGTCTATTATATTCCTAACCCTATATTATATTATTATTATTAGTATTATATTATGCCGAACAACGACGAGACAAAATCCCTCGGTGCCTGAAATAAAATTCGAGAGTCCTCGAAAACTACATTATAAGGCTCTAAAACCAACAGTTTCTGAAACATTCCCAGAAAACTAATTAAATTTAATTTAACAAACTAATGAAGGAATGCAAATCGGTAACCATGAGAACATTATCTCAAGGGGTGGCATCCAACTTTCCATCTATTTCATTAAGAAGCAATTTATTACATTTATTACATTTATTACATTTCTGTGAAAGTTTGCAAATATAAGGTTATCACGGAACCAACGTAGACTGTATAGTTCATCAATGCAATTAAGGGGGTCAAGGGGTAACTAGGATTTTTTCATGCAATTTTCACTGCGACATATAGTACAGAAGGTCTATTATATCTCCAAACAAGAACATTATTTTCAAAAATTCCTGAATTGAATCAGCATTTTTTGCGGCTTTTAGGAATTTGGGCCATTTGAGACTAAAGAACCTGAATTTTCATGCACCACAAGCTTTTATAATTTATGATAGAGGTCTTCCTGTGTACGGGGACCCAACACAACGTAGAGGGTCAGTTTTTATGTGACGTGTATTGCGTTTCATCTACAAGGCTTTCAATTCTATTTCATGTCAGGAAGTACACGTTAGGTGAATTTAGTTTGAGAGCACATTTTAACTAATCTTTTTTTTTTTTTTTTGCCGACATACGGGTTCATCGTAAGGATGATTGATACTGTGTGTTAGATATACCCTTATTAGGATTTCTTGCTGATATGTTGTAGACAATAGTATTGTCTGTCAGTCTGTCTTTCTGTGTATCCTTATGTATGCCTATAACTCATGTTCGGATGATTGGTGCATCGTAAAATTAGGTATGGTAAACATGAGTCAATACACCAATCATTTATAAAACTCTTCACCGTACATTTCATACAGTAGAAGGGTGGATATAGGGAAAAACGTCTCAAAATACATGCTAAAATAGGCGAAATATAAAAATTATCCTAGAAGGACGACCAAAGCATATGTTGCACTTCTCAATGTGAGTCACAAAATTTGCGAGTCTATAAAGGGTCTCCGAAAACCACAATATAAGGCCCTTAAATTAACAGTGTGTGTGATATTCCCAGAAAACTAACTTCGTTTTGATAAACTTATGAAGGAATGACAAGCTGCTAACCATTGCAACAGTAGCTCAATTGATAATGTCTGGTGCGTCTCTAAAAGCAACAGTACTTAAAAGGGACGTAACACCAATAACATTATTATTATTATTATTATAATGTCTGGTGTTAACACCGAACACCGTTCGAAGAACGGGTACTTCTGCTAGTAGCTTAATAAATGAAATTAGTTTTCTGGCAATATCTCAAAAACTGTTGGTTTTAGGACCTTAAAATGTGGTTTTCGTAGCCCGTAGGGCTCCCGAGTTTTGTTTCTAACTTGGAGACGCTGAAAATGAGCTTTGTCTCGTCACTCTACACCCATTTCAGCATGCATTTTAAGGGGGTATGCCCTCTTTTATGAGAGGTATGGAGAAGAGTTACATCAATGAGTACTTTCATGCCTCTGATGGACATCTGTACCAAATTTTACGTTGATCCACTCAGCCGTTCTCGATTGATGCGCGTACATAGTTGTACACAGACACACAGACAGACAGACAGACAGACAGACAAAACTTTAGTTTTTTCGCGCAACCGACTTAAACCAGTTTGAAACGCGTTAATAACTCAAATTTCCGTGGAAATTCAGAAAAAAACAGACATACTTTCATTTTTAGCCTATTTTCAATTTTGAAAAAATAGGCTTATGAGATCACCTTTTGTCCGTGTGCCTCTGTGTGCGTGTGTGTGTGTGTGTGAGGTGTGTGTGTGTCCCTTATAACATCTCTACGGCTGGAGCGATTTCAATGAAACTCGGTAAGTTCATAGCACTACTCCGGGTGACCCCGACTGTGCCCTTCAAATTTTGTAACGTCTCACCAATCCACCACGGCGGCTGTGCGAAATATTTCACCAGCATTCAATATCTCCGAAACTGTTCCCGATATCACCCTGGAATTTTTACGGTGATAAAGGGAACTACTAGAAGTTCACCTATGTGATATTGAAAAACTGGTAACTACAAAACCAACATGACAGCCACGCGAATTTGCGACATTTAAATAGACGTTTCTCGCGATTTAACCAACCAAACGCAATAAAACTTGGTACAGTATATGTTTATACACGTTGTAATGCACCGACATCAAACTTCGTTCAATTGTTTACATAACCACAAGATGGCGGATGTGCGAAATATTTCACCGGCATTCTATATCTCTGAAACTATTAGCGGTATCGCCCTGAAATTTTGTACGGAGATAAAGGGCACTACTGGAAGTCCATCCATATGACTTTCAAAAACCGGTTAACTACAAAACGAACATGGCGGCCAAGCGAATTAAAAATTTTAATAGACCTTTCTCGCGATTTATGTTCCAAACGCAATGAAATCTGGTACAGGAAATGTTTATACACATTGTAATGCACCGGTATCAAATTTGGTTCAATTGTTTACATAACCTCAAAATGGCGGCTGTGCGAATTTTAACATTAAGTTTTTATTTCTTGTGTCGTAATCATGCGATCGAAGTGAAAGTTTGAATAATGAACCTACGCAATAATTTTCCATTAATGGTACATGACTCTATGGCCTATACATTTAACAATCCTACATGGCGACCATCCGAAATATTTAGACGGCTCTGAATATCTACGAATCTATTATAGCAATCAAACTGAAATCTTTATGTTCATAGGGGCTATGACCATAAGTTCACCTATAGGACTTTAAATAACCTGGTGATCACAAATCCAACATGGCGGCGACGCGAACTATAAATATTCACACAGACGTTTCTCGCAATTTAATCTTCCTAGTGCAGTGAAACTTGCTACAGTAAATCCTTATATGAATGTTAATCCACTGGCATCTAATTTATTTCAATTGTTTCCATAACCACAAGATGGCAGCTGTGCGAAATTTTAAAATCTCCTTGTTACTTCTTGTGTCCTAATCATGCGATTGAAATTTGAATGCTAGACGTACACAATAATCTTCATGTAACAGTACATAACATAACTCTAGGACCTACATATATAAAATCCCACATGGCGACCATCCGAAATATTTGGTCGGTTCTCAATATCTACGATTCTATTACAGCAATCAAACTGACATTTTTTATAACAAGAGTTTAGTGCTTTTCAGTCGGTCAACACGAATGTACCCAAAAGAGATGGGTTATGCCCTAATCCTGGAATAAATTACATGAGATTAATAAATTTATTCCAGGATTAGGGCATAACCCATCTCTTTTGGGTACATTCGTGTTGTCCGACTGAAAAGCACTAAACTCTTGTTTACTAAGGCAACACTGAAAATATGGCTTCAAACACCACAATGACATTTTTTATGTTCATAGTGTACCCAATCGTCATCATATGGAACATGTGTTCGTATCCCAGCTAACTCACGGTCTTTCGAGGTATGGGACATTCATGCCCACCATACGACCACATGCTCAGGATTTGAGTCTGTCGGGTAACTACTCTACTTGAAAGAAACAACATATTCCTAAAAACAACATTTAATGATAAAAATCATGGCTATACAACAAAAACACAAACAAAGGATATTTTACATTTACTTCCCACAACGAAAATCAAGGTTATCTGTGAGTCTCTTCTTAAAACTAGTGCTCCACTGCACTCAAGTCCATTCCTAGCATCCTATCATTGATACTCTCTGACATCTGCGAGTGTCCATAGTGTTCTTCACGTGGCACAATTTAACACAAACTGGAGTATCACAACACAATAATCACAATATCTAAATGACATTAAATCTGCAATTATTAAACATTTATCCGTTTTCACGGGGCATTTATTTTCATTATTATAAATTCATTATCTTATGCCTTAATTAACAAGTGTTGTGTCGTGCAACTCGTATTCTTTTTTCCATCAATTTGAAACGCTGAAGTGATACGTTTTCCCTTCCAAAATACACATGGATAGAAATGTTTATAGCTTCACCATACAACGATTCTCTGGGTCTGGTCAAAACATTATCGTAACAAACGTGTCATGTCATTGAAATCACTCTACCCGTCTGCATAAATTAGTGTGAACTGGGCAAACACTTTACAAAGAAGCCTAAATTTATTTGGTGCAGCATTCCTCCTCAGAGAATAACTGGGCCAAATATTATCCGATCACAGCGATCCAACATGGTATGTGTGTGGAAATACATCATTTAATTCAATTGGCATCATCACATCAATCATATCTTAATTACTTTTCGAAATATCGAGATTCTTCAGTGTCCCACTATGCTTATAAAATAAAAGGCTCAGGTCAATAGACCATTCCAAGCGGGCAATAAATTCGTTCCGGCTGAGTGGGAAAGATGGCCGCCTGTCTCGTGGCCTTCCTGTCACCCCATATGGCTCCTAGCAAGGTCAAGTTTGTTTACTTGTGCAGTACAATGGAGGTACCCTGAGTGTTGTCCCTAGTAATTGAGTCATTCTAATTATTTAACACCTACATTTATAGTATAATGGGCTCAATTCGGCTCCTAATTAATATTCATGGCAGGGGATGGATCGTGTAATAGCCTTGCCGTTCTGTGGCGATATTAGTGGCTACAGGCGCGCATCTCGAGTGAGTATCCAAGTTTTCTCACCGGGCAGCTGCCTATAATAAGGAAATCGGCGTTTCCTATACGACGAACATGAGTCTTACCTCTAAGGGCAGATCAATATATACATGGGCTCACACAGGGTCTCGAACAGTTATCCCTGCGGGCAACAATTCCTGCAAGCGGTGGATACAGACAGTCTCCGTTCCACTTCGCTGCGAATAATACCAGTATGCTCCAAGGCGATACTATCTCGTAGATTAGCCGACTTTTTCGCCTAACGTGCAAGCTATGTTTGATGATCCCCGCAACTTTATTGACGTAAATCTCTTGATTCTACGTTACTTGCTCGCTGTATGCGGCTCAAACAATACTTCTCATAGATGACTCAATTATTAAAGTACTCACGTCCTCTCTGCAGTTACTCTTAAGCCAAAGCTTTACGTAGCTCCTAAAACAAGTATAAGTTTACTGGCTTACATTAATTACCTTAATGGTTCTCAAATACAACCCTGTAGAATTTACCATCTTAAATATACATTCAACAATTCAATGACACTGAAAAACTCTCATATCTCGATATATTTTACGTTGCTTTCATACTGTTTACAAAAATACAGTATTTTTAAGTTAGACATGACACTCCTTGCACGTACTCTAGGCCTGACATGCCTATTATTTTACTTATTACTGTTACCGACCCCAGATTATTATTATTATTAATATTTAACGTTACCGTTACTTTCATCACTATCTTAGGCCTGAATGGCCGTAAACAAATCACCCTCCAAGCCATATTTTACCACAATACGATGGGTGTAAGCTCGTACATAAATTACTGTTAAATCTTAGTCTTAAAGTGATGCTTCGTTGTATGGTGAACTATTTAATTATATCAACATTTTAAATTTGTACTCACTTTTCATTTTTGCTGGGTTAGTCCAGCACGCCAGCCACGAACCTACCATGATGCTTGGTTTAAGCCATCATGCTATATATCACACGACACGTGGTACACACTTCACACATGATAATCATATTTTTATCACTGGCTTTTCTCACTTTAACACAATACATATTATTTTACCATACACATAAACACTTTTAAAATCACTGTAATTTAACTTATATACAATTCCCGCACTATTTCACATGTGGATCCTTAATTGGACTCCTACTAACGCCTGACCTCAGAGATGCGATGCAGCTAACTTCTGACAACCGCTGGTCTCCGTGAAAGTCTATCTTGCGTGTGCGTGCATTCGATTCCCGTCACCTACAATTCATATGATCTCTACTGCAATTCTGTTCAGTTCTCTGTCACGATCATTTGTGATGCCTTCCAGGCTCCCATAATTGTAGTGATCCTGACAATAATGTGTCATTTATAACTATGACAACACCTCCTGGTATGTTCACTGTCCAAAAACATTCTAAATTATCCCTACGCTGTACTGAATTTACACTTCCGTATGTTATTGGTTAAATATCTGCTGTAGATTAAATCTTACGCGATTCATAATTACTATTAAGAAGCTGCATGATGCGCTTCCATTGTTCTCCAAATATACTTGAGCGTCGATACTTTACAAATTCGCGCACTTTCTTGCGTGATCTGGCAGCGTATTAGTTTACGTGTTGAGTCAAGACGAACTGGAGAAGAACTAACTTCCCTGCGAAGCTCCCCCTATATAAAGGTTTCTTGTAAAACGTAGTCCACCGGGCACTCAGGACCGACTCATTTCTTGAAATAATGCATTTCCAGTCAAAGTGACGTATAATCCTCGTTTGTCTAGGTGTGGAGGTCCCAAAATCACTCGCGTGCAAGCGATCGCTTCGGCCAATTAATTACAATTAATTGCCTTCTACCATGGCGTCATGACGCTACCCTGGTACTTCCCCTCCTGTGGGTCTCCAAAACATTCCTCCCGTACGTAAGCAGTGTGTTCAGAGGCTCATTTATAGATTTAGGCTTTAATTTAGGCGTGAAACCACTCCTAAATTATCTTTCCTAGAATATATTCACCTGGGTGTAAGTTTTATTTCATTTCAATGCTCCAATTGGCTGTAATCAATTAATTTCCATGGGCGACTACCCCCTCTCCGGTCTCAGGCCTTGTGCACTGGTGAACCCCAGAGTCATTAATCTTGAGCTGTCCCTGTGGTCCAGACGAAAATGAGTTCCTCGGCGTCACCCAAATACGCCCCTTCGTTAGCTCCGATTTGTCAAATGTCAAGCTGGTTTGCTTTCATGCGTTCATGCTTCTAAAACGTACATATGCCTGCATTTTCTTACAATTATCCACCTTAAAAAGCTATGATATTCCCATTCTAGACGTGAAATCATGCTATTGTGATTATATGCCATTATAACTCATTGCTCTTCGGGTTCCCTGTAGCTGTTCCCCTCAGAGATCAATGGTTCGATTCTAGGCAGAATCATGGGCCTGGTCTTCTTTGATAAGACCCGAGTTCGATGCCAGACTGCTGTGTCTCATTGGGCACAATAGTGGCAGTTAACATAAGTAGGATATATGAAAATAGGCTGTATAGTTCTTCACGGAACTTCTTGTTATATAGAGAGAGATCTAGAATGATGATGAAATTAAATTGGCAATACTGAAATTTCTAATTAGTTCAAAATATACCTGAAATAGTGTAGCCTAATAGAGTACTACAGTTGGCAGCCCCGGTGACTCTGAATATATTCTTAGTTCCATCTCTTAAGGTACAGAATGCACATACAAAATGCAGTTGACGTCCAATGGATAGTATGGACGTTACATGCAGTTAGACATCGGATATATCAACGCGCGTAAAATCATGTTGGCAACAATGTCATGTATGTGTGGCTTAGAATTAATCTGAAATATTTTGGTCTATGATTGTGCCAATTTAGGATGAAATCCATTTGTTAGTATAGAAGTTACATGTATGTAAAAAAATTGGACCCATCAGCAGGCTTTTATCATGTTGACAGCACGTACGTATATTAGTTACTCCAAATTATTCTAGAATGTCAGGTACCATACGTGTGCAGAGCTTAGAGCTGTTGGCTAGCATAATCTATATATATAAAAGAAAGTCGTGTTAGTTACACTATTTATAACTCAAGAACGGCTGAACCGATTTGACTGAAAATTGGTGTGGAGGTAGCTTAGAACCAGGAGACGGACATAGGATACTTTTTTTTATACCGTGACGTGACATAAAACGTCAAAGAGAATATAAGTCACTATAAAACGTAACGCAAATGACAGATAAAATAAACTCATGAAGGAATGGCAAGGCAAGTCGATTCCAGGCAACAGTAGCTCTTGACGCAACACGGCCGACTGGATGCGAGTAGCGCTCTCCACTACCGGTGTAGGAAATGAGGCTCTTAACATGAAATCCCGTTAGTTACTCAACGTAATATGTATTCTCTTTGAATCACCATTAACAATGCCGCGACAAAGACGATCGAATATTTCCCGACAAAGCCATAGTGCAAGAAGGATACGAAACACTGCGAATGAAAGGACTGAAGAAGAACAAGAAATTGCCCATGAAGAGCGTCGCGTTAGTATGGCTCGACTTCGTGCTTCTCAAACACAAGAGCAAAGTGAGGCAGCCCGTGAAACGGCTCGGTTGGCAGTGCGAAATCGTCGAGCGAACAACAGAGATTAACAAGTAGATAATTTTCGACGCACAAGAAGAGATTTATCAAGTGCTGATTTGAATCGAGCAGCATTTCGATACGATTGCAGCACTGATTACTGCTTGCATCCTAGCGTTTGCATTGGGCCAATGGACGTTGTTTGCGAGTATTGTGGCGCATTGAAGTTTTCCGGAGAAACGCCCGGATTGTGCTGCCTTAGTGGGAAAGTGAAATTGCCATTATGGACTCCGCCACCTGAGCCATTGCATTCATTGCTTTGTGGCGAAACATCCGAATCACGTCATTTTCTTGCAAACCCTCAAAAATACAATGGTTGTTTCCAAATGACCTCATTTGGGTCAGACATTATCAAAGAACGAGGATTTAATCCATCATTCAAGGTATTTATTTATTTTTGTACTTACACACAATACAGTAGAAGAATAACTTACTATACTCGGGCTTTACTCTTGATCGAAGACATGTGTTACCTCATGTGCGGTAGTTTATTAGTCACGTTAGGAATGCCAGCGCCAAATCGTGAAATGAATGACGCATTTAATCAAGAATTGGAACGGGAACGTGAATATGATCACCAGGAATTTGATTTAGTAGTTTAAACGAATGTACCCCTGTTGAATCCCCAACAAAAGGAAGTTCATGATTCATTAATGAAGGCAATTGATCATGGAAATGGTGGTTTATATTTCTTGGATGCCCCTGGTGGAACTGGTAAAACATTCCTCATGTCAGTAGTTTTAGCCACTGTTCGTGCGAAATCCAACATTGCGGTTGCAGTTGCTTCTTCTGGAATAGCAGCCACATTGTTAGAAGGATGACGTACGGCTCATTCAGCATTAAAATTGCCGTTAAATCTTCAAACTATTGAAGAACCAACATGTAATATTGCACACAAAAAACAGCTATGGCCAAAGTTTTATCAGCATCGAAAATTATCATCTGGGCGAATGCACAATGGCGCATAAACGTGCATCAGAAGCACTTAACCGAACATTGAAAGATCTACGCAATGACTGCAGATGGTTTGTAGGAGCAATGATTTTACTGTCTGGCGATTTCCGCCAAACACTGCCAGTATTATTTATTATTATTAGCGTATGGCAAGGAAATTATATACATAATATATACAACATATATACAATAACAAAAAAACATTGATTCACGTCAAGCATTAGAGTTATCCATTATAGGTGAATGCCCAACTTTTGAACCCACTGCAGTGCCTCCGCTGTTGGTAATACAAAGTCTTCCAATCTACCTGGATAAGCCCGTAGTTGACACTCGCTTAAAATGTGGGGAATGGTCTGGCGAGGGGCTCCACAGTCACATTCTGGAGAAGGTACAAAGTTCCACTTATAGAGGGAGTCCCTGCACCTTCCATGACCTGTCCTGATCCTGTTCGGTCTGGACCAAGTTGCACGCGGTAGTTGGAATCCGTTAGCAATTTTTTGACCTTTGAAGATGTTATGTAGGGGCAAGTCAGTGGAGTTATTCCAGCGGCCTTTCTATTCCTCCAAAGCATCGAAGTTGGTGGATGTCTTCAGAGCTGCATCACAAAGAGGTGGTTGTCGTGATTTCAATCTTTGGAGACTAAGAGCTGGTATGTCGCCTAGAACAGGTAGCAGGGGATTCTTGCAGATCTTGTTTATGATATATTAGGATTAGAAAATGGAGAGATAATTTATTAACAGTTGGCAGCCCTGCTGGCTCCTAAGAAAACGCATCTGTTATGGTACACAAAGCACATACGAAATTAAGTTAAAATCCATTTGTTAGTAGTTACGTGCATTTAAAATTTGGTCCTCCTCCCATGTAACCTGTGCAAATATTATGTTACTTTTATTTTATTTTATTTTTCAGTCAGGGTCTCATATTTCCCACATAATGAAAATGAAAATCCACAGCCTGCTTCCAGTCTCCGACCGGGTCAGGAATGGAATGAATGATGCCCCCATCTAGCGGCGAGGATATGAACTGTGCCGGCTGCCGAGGCCTGACGCACTCCACTGGGGCAATGATTAAATGAATGACAGATGAAATGAAATGAAATGATAGTTGAGAGTGTTGAATGAAAATCCACAGCCTGCATCCAGTCTCCGACCGGGTCAGGAATAGAATGAATGAAGCCCCCATTTAGCGGCGAGGATATGAACTGTGCCGGCTGCCGAGGCCTGACGAACTCCTCTGGGGCAATGAGTAAATGAATGACAGATGAAATGAAATGATAGTGGAGAGTATTGCTGGAATGAAATTTTG
Organism: Meconema thalassinum; assembly: GCA_946902985.2. NCBI lineage: Eukaryota > Metazoa > Arthropoda > Insecta > Orthoptera > Tettigoniidae > Meconema > Meconema thalassinum. The sequence continues at coordinate 163,245,314 of OX336393.1, read as the reverse complement.
ACAGGGAAAACCGGAGTACCCGGAGAAAAACCTGTCTGCCTCCGTTTTGTCCAGCACAGATCTCAAATGGAGTGACCGGGATTTGAACCACGGACCCAGCGGTGAGAGGCCGGCGTGCTGCCGCCTAAGCCACGGAGGCCTCTTCCCACATAATATTAGTTATAAACACATGCTGAACGACTGATATTAGATGCAGTACTTCTACAGTCACACAGTTGCACAGATTAGCTCTAAAAGTCCCTCAGTATGTCTTCCTTCGGAGGGGAAGTAAAGCCGGTGGTCCCATGTTATAGATTTATGGCATGAAAATGAACCTTCCAGTAACTACACTTGTGGAACCTAAAATTTGTAGGTTAGTTTGATGACGCTATATTAGTTCTAACGTTCACCGCCAGGGGCTGACTGCGATGGCATTTAGTAGCCACGTCCGCAGCTAGGTGTCGTGGACGGTAGCATTTGGCAGCAAAATTAGGAACTACTTGCAAAATGAATCGTCTGCAGTCCTTGTACCGAATCCTTGATAACACACACTAATACAGCCATCACAATTAACACCGGTTTTCAGAAAAATTCTACACATACCCTAAGTACACGGGGCTACATGACCACGTTGTCGTAGCCCCTAAACTCAGGAACCAACCAACCATATTAAACAAGTTCAATACGCACATTAAAATACACAGGGATAATGACCATGCTGCATGTAGTTCCTGAATAAAGTAACAATTCTCTTTTGTTTATGTTGTTGTTATTTATTCATTTTATGGTCTTGGGACAACATGATCATGAACCCCGTGTAATTGGATGTTTGTTGAATTTAACTGGTAACCTGTATTCTTGTGATGACTGTAGTAGTGTGTATTTGGGACAGGGATGAAGAAGTCTAGATACTCTGGATACTCCTGGACGTGAAGTGAGGTACTATCCGGGCATTTGCCTGAAGTAGACGTGGGGAAACCACGGAAATCCACTTCCAGGGTGGCTGAGGTGGGAATAGAACCAACCTCTTCTTAGTTTTTCCTCACGAGGCTGAGACTACCCCGTTCCAGCCCTCCAACTGGAATTAAATTTCATAGCAGAGCCGGGAATTAAATCTCCGGAGTGACAGCCAAGAATGCTAGCCACTGCACCACGAGGTGGTTCCATTGAATTCAAAATAGTAGGCAGTATCGTCAATTGTTCCAGGTGCAACACGTAGGACATAGGACATTGTCATACCAATGGAGGCAGGCGCCTTCCCTGTGTCTTCTCAGTGATGGTTACGAGTATAACTGAAGTGTAGGACTTCATGAAACAGGTGTTATGTACAGTATTTTATGTTCGACCCTGACTATTATATGTCAGAAAACTGTACTATAATGAGGCTCATTATAACACTATTTTTCATTATGAGACAGTTTCTCCAACCAATCAGAGCTCAAGAAACAGTTGTTTGACCGATTAGATAATTAGATGCGCTGAGTTCCACTGCCTTCTAATTTAATTTCACTGCCTGGCCTAGTGTCATAGTAGGGTAATCGAGGAGGCCATGTTCAAATAGAAGGCATTCTCTGCGTCTCATGCGATCTGTTCAGTACACACAACTGGCGAAATCTCGACAGATATTCATGAATATTTATGTTCGAACATAAAATAGTTACAATAATTATCGTGGAACATAAACAGTCGTATGCAACTCGCCTATAATGGCAATAATTAAGACACGAGTATGTTTATAAAACGAGCGTATGCGAGTTTTATAATTTCCATACGAGTGCATAATGTACTATTAAACAGTCTCTGTAGGATCTTTTATATCAGACAGGTTGCTGAGGGACGTGCGAGTACAGGAGCGATTAGTCAAAGTTGACTATGAATTTGGCGCGTTTGTTTGGTTGTTATTGCTGTTCTTTTTAATTGATTTTCGGCGCTTTGAACATCTGGGTCATCAGCCACGTGTACTTTGGTGAAGCCCCTAAAGTGAATTAATTACAACACGACTCAGACGCTCGTAATCGTTTTGTACTTGACTAGTAACCCGCCCGGCTTCGCCCGGTATCATTAATGGTTTACCCTGCGTAGCTTAAATAACGCATGGACGGCAGTCCCCAGACCCAATCCAGAAAACCTCAGGTAAATAGCGAAACTCCAAACGCATATAGCCTACTCTTCTGTGAAGTATTAACTGGACACGAGTGGGCAGTTTGATGATGGCCGAAGCTGGGGTGATAGGCTAGCTCGCTAGCTCGTTAACTCACTCCGAAGCTAGTAATTTAAATTTCCACTGAATTGAGATTGTTGGAAGAAATGAAAACGTAAAACCGCTAATTTTGGGCGATGAATTAAAGATAGAGATAAGCTGTCGGGGATATCTTGTAAAACGTTTCATGCTGAACAATTCGTACACTCATAGTATACAGATAATTGTAATTGTAAGCTTAAAAGGCGCACGGACGGTAGTTTTTAATTTGACTTGATTTACTGAAATTGTTATTGCTTGGCTTCCTTTGGTCATAAATGAATGTTTTTGTATACAACCCTTCCTCGAGAAATCCTTTACAGAATGGTGAAAACCGCATCAAAATCCATTCTGTGGTTCTCGAGTATACCCATTGCATCGAAGAATCGGGGAATTTTGGAAAACAGGAAAGACTTTGTTGTTGTAGTTTCACTTGGGGGTTTGCAACACTGTGGCGATGCAGACCCGTGAACTTGAGTGTGTTTGTCGAATCTGTCTGATAACCTTTGCCTTTGTGATGGTGGTACTAGTGTGTGTATTTTTTAATGGAAGTATGATTAGGGTTGGGGACGGCCGTGCTCTTAATTTAGTTAACATACTGAGGTTTACCTGGAGTAGAAGTGGGAAAACCACGGAAATCTATTTCCAGGATGGCTGAGGGAGGAATGAAAGCAACCTCTTATTTGGCCGTGCTTTTAATTTAGGTACCATACTGGGGTTTACCTGGAGTAGAAGTGGGAAAACCACGGAAATCTATTTCCAGGATGGCTGAGGGGCGAATGAAAGCAAACTCTTATTAGGTTTTCCTCGCGAGCCTGAGTGTACCGCGTTCCATCCTTCAAATCAGAATTAAATTACCCAGCCTCCGCAGTGACAGCCAAGAATGCTAGTCTCTACGCCACGAGATGAATGGAAAGTTCTCAAGTGTGCGCAGACAATTAACAATAGAACAAGATGCGCAACTAAGCAAAATGTCGACCGAGTATAATTATTGCTGCCCCAAACTGAAGGACACGCAGGAAGCAAGCGTGCCAACCTCTATATGAAACATTGGTGACAATAGTAAATCCAATGAAACTCGCATCTGGCATGCCCTTTCCTCTTTGCGCTCAAATCACACTGAATACTTGTGTCATGCAGTTAGTTAATTTGCCTGAAGTGATTGATTTTGTGGCTCTACTGTCAACTCAGGGCACATTCATTAGCCAGCAGTTTGGGTTGGGAACCTGAGCAATGACATGTGAAAGACTTGAAAAGCGACAAATTGCTTTCCAATGCATACTAATTGGCTGTGATAATATCTACGGGCACACCGTATTGTCGCTGCAGCAAGTATTGACATATCACATGGATTTGCATCCATCAGATGCTATTTAGTGATACAGTAATGGTGTTTGGAAACTGCTACCTCACTCTCTTTGCTTTGCATCACGATGGTAAATAGCCCTTGTGAACAATCGGTTGCCGTTTTTCTTATTGGCGGTCTTGTTTTCCTTCTTCATATCCCCCTGGCTGGCTGCGTGACTCAGCGGTAACGTTCTCACCTGCTGTTCCCAAGGCTGCAGGATCGAATCCTGGCGCAGCCAGTTGCAAATGTGAGAGAGCCGTGTCAGTAGATTTATCGGCACGTTAAAGATCCCCTTCGGGGCAACATTCCGGCACCCCGGCAACTCTAAAAGATGCAGTTGTAAAAAAGGGACGTAAAGCCAATAACATTATTAGTATTATTAATATCATATCCACCTCGTGGTGTAGTGGCTAGAATTTCTGGCTGCCACCCTGGAAGTTCGGTTTCGATTCCCAGCTCTGACAAATAATGCCTTTTTCCTCCGAGGGCTGGACTGGGGTACATTCAACCTCGTGAGGCAAAACTGAGAAGAGGCGGGTTTGATTCCAACCTCAGTTCTCCTGGAAGTGGTTTTCCGCGGTATTCCGTGGTATTCCACTCCTACTCCAGGCAAACGCCGAATTTGGTACCAACTTTAAGGCCACGGCCTCCTCCTTCCCAAATCCTACCTTAATTACAGGCACACACACTAGTACAGACATTACAGTGACACAGTTTATCAGACAACTTCTACACACACGCAAGTACACGAGGCTACGTTGTCGCAAAGCCCCTAAAGATTCAACAATAGCATACAACTCAGTTGCCACAAGGCTTTGTCAGGTGGCGAATGTTACTCTCTCGTAGACAATCGTATTGAATTTATTTACCCCGCCTCGTTGCGTAGTGACTAGCACACTTGTATGTCACCGCAGAGGCCCAGGTTCGATTCTCGGCTCTGCCAAAAAAAAAAATTCTGGTCTGAGGCCTGGAACAACGTATACGCAGCCTCATGAGGAAAAATCTGGTTCTTAAAATTCATTCTCTTGAATTATGAAAGTCACATAGGTAATTTCTAGTAGTACACTTTATCGCCGTACAAAATTTCAGGGTGATATCTGTTTCTGTTGCGGAGATATAGAATGCTCGTGAAATATTTCGCACGGGCGCCATGTTGGATTGGTGAAACGTATTAAAATTTGAAAGGCACGATCGAGGTCGCCGGCCCCGTGGTGTTGGGGTAACGCGCCTGCCTCTCACCCGGAGGCCCCGGGTTCGATCCCCGGCTCCGTCAGGGATTTTAAAAAATGACGTGAGGGTTGGAACGGGGTGCAGTCAGCCTCGTGAGGACAATTGAGTAGCTGTCTGACAGTGAGGCAGCGCCCCAATCACGAATTCCAAGATTAACGACCGAGGGGACCCGACGCGCTGATCACGCGTCACCCCAATATCTGCAGGCCAAATGGCTGGGCAGCGATCGCTTGGTCGGCCTTAGCCCGTCATGGGCTGTATAGTGCCAGGGGTTGTTGTTGACGATCGAGGTCGGACGAGGTGGTAGTATGCACTTACCGAGTTTCAATGAAATCGCTTAGTCCGTTTCGATTTTATCTGGGAAACACACACACGGCCAAAAGGCGATCTCATAAGCCCTCTCGTTTTTCTTTTTTTTTTTCAGAAATGAAAATAGGCTAAAAGAACCTGTTAAGTACAAAACGAACATGGCGGCCAAGCAAAGTTGAAACATTTAAATAGCCTTTTCTCGCGATTTAACCATCCGAATTCAGTGAAACTTGGTACGGCAAATGTTTATACGCATTTTAATGCACAGCCATCTAATTTAGTTCAATTGTTTACATAGCCTCAAGATGGCGGCAGTGCGAAATCTTAAAGTTAAGTTTTTTTCTTGTGTCCTAATTATGCGACAGAACTGAACGTTTCAATGATGAACCTACGCAATAATCTTCATCTAATGGTACATAACTCTATGGACTACATATATAACAATCCGACATGGCGACCACACAATATTTTTAGACGTTTCTCAATATCTACGAATCGATTACAGCACTCAAACTGAAAATTTGTATTTTGATAGAGACTATGATCATAAGTTGTCATATGGAACATTCAATAACCTGGTGAGCACAAAACCAATATGGCGGCGACACGAAATTTAAATATTAAGATGTTTTTTCTCGGGTCCTTTCATTCGAGCACTGTGAAATTTGCCACGGTATATCCTCATACAAGCCTTAATACATTGATGACTAATTTAAGTGAATTTTATGAGAACTTACAAATGGCGACTGAGTAAATTCTATAAAATCTCGTTCTCATTTCTCGTGTCCTAATCAAGCAATAGGAATGTAGATTTGTATAATGAACTATCATTATAATATTTATCCAGTAACTGATCAAATGCGAGAGAGTCGTTTGAGCTGGTATGGTCATGTGTTATTTATTTATGTGTGTGAGTATTTTTGTTTGTTTGTTTGTTTGTTTTACAAAGTTAGGTCCCTAGGCCCTCTCTTACACTCTCTGTTACGCAGCAACAATTCATCAGTTGCGGAAACTACACTAGATTTGTGTCCTAAAGGCCGTAGACCGCGAGGACGACCAAGGAAGCGCTGGCTCGACACCTAACGGGAAGACATGCACACAGTGAATGTTTTACCTAGTGACGCCAAAGAACGACAGAAATGGAAGCAAAGATGCAAAAAAGCATACTCTGCAATGTGAGATAAATGGTAGGAAGAAGAAGCAGAAGAGGAAGAAGAAGCCTAGAATTTTCATTTGCTGGCATATGGTTCTATAACGTATTGTATATATGAAACAATCCAACCTGTTCAAAATACCTCCGAAATTATTTAACCAATTAAACCGAATTTTTGTATGGTGATAGAAGTACATAGGTGGCTTTCCAAATCCAGAGAAACACAAAAACAACATGGCGGCCAAGTGATTTTCAAATATTTCGAATCATCTTTCTAGCGATTTAATCGCCCGAGTGCAGTAATGCTAAGAACAGCAAATCTTTATTCAGAGCTTACAGAGGTATAGAGACATCTAATGTTCAATCGTTCTTAGAAATGCAAGATGGCATCAGTTCGGAATTTTAAAACCTTATTTTTAGCCTATTTTCAATTTTGAAAAAAATAGGCTTATGAGATCACCTTTTGTCCGTGTGTGTGTGCGTGTGTGTGTGTGTGAGGTGTGTGTGTGTGTCCCCTAATAAAATCTAAACGGCTGGAGCGATTTCAATGAAACTCGGTAAGTTCATAGCACTATTCCCGGCGACCTCGACCGTGCCCTTCAAATTTTGTTACGTCTCGCCAATCCAACATGGCGGCTGTGCGAAATATTTCACTAGCATTCAATATCTCCGAAACTATTACCGATATCGCCCTGAAATTGTGTACGGTGATAAAGGGCACTACTAGAAGTACACCTATGAGATTTTCAGAAACCTGGTGACTACAAAACCAACATGGCGTTCAAGCGAAGTTGAGTCTTTTAATAGACTTTTCTCGCGATTTAACCAACCAAACGTAATGAAACTTGGTACAGCAAATGTTAATACACATTGTAATGCACTGGAGTCTAATTTAGTTCAATTGTTTACATAACCTCAAAATGGCGGCTGTGCGAAATATTTCACTGATATTCTATATCTCCGAAACTATTACAGATATCACCCTGCAATTTCGTACGGTGATGAAAGGTACTGATACAAGTTAGCCTATGTATATTTCATAAACCTGTTAAGTACAAAACGAACATGGCGACCAAGCGAATTTGAAATATTTTAATAGACTTTTCTCGTGATTTAACTCTCTGAGGGCAGTGAAATGTGGTACAGTAAATCATTTTGCAGATTGTAATGCACTGCCATCTAATTTAATTCAATTGTTTACATAACCTTAAGATGGCGGCTGTGCGAAATTTTAAAATTAAGTTTTTATTTCTTGTGTCGTAATCATGCGATCGAAGTGAAAGTTTGAATAATGAACCCAGGCAATAATTGTCCTTGAATGGTACATAACTCTATGGCCTATACATATAACAATCCTAAATGGCGAGCTTCCGAAATATTTAGACGGTTCTCAATATCTATGAATCTTTTACAGCAACCGAACTGAATTTTTTTATGTTCATACAGACTATGAACATATGTTCACCTATAGGACTTCAGTAACCTGGTGAGCACAAATCCAACATGGCGGCGACGCGAAGTATAAATATTTAAATGGACGTTTCTCGCGAATTAACTATCCGAGTGCCGTGAAACGTTGCACGTTAAATGCTTATACAAATGTTGATCCACTGGCATCTTAATTTATTTCAATTGTTTGCATAATCACAAGATGGCTGCTGTGCGTAATTTTAAAATCTCGTTTTTACTTCTTGTGTTCTAATCATGCGATTGAAGTTTGAATACCACACGTACACAATAATATTAATGTAATAGTACAAAAATAAAAATCCAACCTGGCGACAATCTGAAATATTTAGACGGTTCTCAATATGTACGAATCTGTTATAGCAATTAAGCTGAAATTTTGTATGTTGATAGTGGCAATTAACATGAGTAGGATATATGAAATAGGCTGTATAGTTCTTCACGGAACTACTTGTTTATTTTTACGTACCCTATTCAAGCGATTGTAGAGAGGATTCGTATGTTATGTTATTATAATAATCATAGTCTAATGTCACTAAATTCTGTAGCTAACTTTTCGTAAATCATAAAAGCCATGGATTTGACTTTCTTAAATTAAACTCTCGTGATGCGTTACACAAAGATGCCATCTCGCGAGAGGAGTCATATTCACCGTTACTGAAAGTTATATATTGTATATACTTTCTCAATGCAATGGTGGTCGAGACGTTGGTCATGTGTCAAAAGTTATTTAGTGTACATCACATGGAAAATCATTTTAATAATTAGGGGAGTTTTTAATGAAAAAGACCAGTAGGAAATATGCAAATAGGCTATTTAGTTCTTTACAGAACTACTTGTTTGAGATAAAATATGTGTCACACCCTGCCCAATCTAACTGTGCAAACTCGGGTTGATTAACCCTTTGTAGGGCAAAACTATTCCTCACTTTTAGGGGTTTCTACATTTTAATTTATTTTCATTATTATATTTATAAATAATGTTACTTTTTGTTGCTCTAATTTTAATGTTTATATATTCATTTATAATTTTCAGTGTATGTTTTTATAGATTTCATTTTGATATTTTATAGAAAAAATAACTAATTTCGAATTTATTTTTACAATTATTTTTATAATTATTTTATAGTTATGTTTATTATTTTAATTCTTATATTTATTTTCTTATTCTAATTTTTATGTCTATATTTACTTTTACGCTTTAATTGTTAATGTGTTTAGTTTAATTCTTTCAAAAAAATTATCCTACACATTATGTAAAGTAGATACGTATATAATATTAATTTTTTAGAAGAAGACTTCGGCATAAAAATTCTCCGAAATTTGGCTGAAAGATTCAACTATCTGCATCTTTGAAAACATAAACTGTCGTTATGACAGGTGGTTAATATAGAGGTCACAATCCCATAAAGGGTTAACTGAAAAGAAACTATGTTAATAGTTCAATGAGGTTGCTTTCAGCCACAACCCTAATCCGATAGAATATGGTGTTAGTAAGGGGGTAGAAATGCATACATTAGCATACAATCCGTTTTCCTGAAAGTTATAGTTCCACAAAGCGCATCACGTTTGGAACGGAAAGGGCACAGGAATGACAGCAAAACAGTTAGTTATTCATCATAAAGCTTTTAAGCAAAGTGCCATTAGTATCGCTTAAATGAACTCCACACGTACAGTATATTAATATAATTGGACATAACGTTTGACAGTTATGTGCATTACTGCGAGCGGAGATGACTACAATTTATTTTATGGTCTATTAACTGATTGACGACAGCGCACATCAAAATATCTAGCCTACTTGGCGTGGACACTAGAGTTGAAGGCAACATCATTGTTCTTGCATAATGAGACACATGTAATTGTTATTGTTATAATGGATGAGTATTTGATCAGGATGTGCGAGTCCGTCGAAGGATAAAATAAAGGGGACGTGATGAAATATTTTAGAAATTTGGAAGTCCAATAACATTAAAATTATTTTCCCATAAATCTTGATTCATAGGGTATACAAACAAATGTCCACCTTAATTGATACGGTATATTATACTAAAGCATTAGCACAAGTTTCGAATAACCGTGTTATCATCTTTAGTTAGATAAAAATAAATGTAGAAACTTCAATATAAATAGCGAGCAACTTAATAAATTATTTGTCTAGTCTATTACAGTAGATTGTGTGAAAATAACCTGAATTAAATTACATGTGATTAAGATAATACGAATATATTGTCACGGACTATAGAAGAAGAAGAAGAAGAAGACAACATGTATCAACATACAAAATTTCAGTTTGATTGCTGTATTAGATTCGTAGATATTGAGAACCGTCTAAATATTTTGGATGGTCGACATGTTTTTTTTTTTTTATTATGTAGAACTTAGAGTTATGTATTATTGTGTAGGTGTAGGTGTATTATTAAAACTTCAATCGCATGATTAGGACACAGGAAATAATAAATACGAGATTTCAAAATTTCACACAGCCGACATCTTGTGGCTATGTAAACAATTGAAATAAATTAGATGTCAGTGGATTAAAATTTGTACCGTACCATGTTTCACTGCACTCGGATGATAAAATCGCGAGAAACGTACATTTAAATATTATATTTCGCGTCGCCGCCATGTTTGATTTATGCTCACCAGGTTATTGAAAGTCATATAGGTGAACTTACGTTTATAGCCTCTATCAACATACAAAATCTCAGTTTGATTGCTGTCATAGATTAATTGATATTGAGCACCCTCTAAATATTTAGGATGGTCGCCATGTTGGATTTTAATAGATGTAGGCCATAGAGTCATGTACTATTAGATGGCAATTATTGCGTAGGTCATTATTGAAACGTTGACTTCGATCACATGATTAGGATAAAAGAAATAAAAACTTAATTTTAAATTTCCGCAGAGCCACCATCTATCAAAGCAATTGAACTAAATTAGATGTCAGTGCATTACAATGTGTATAAACATTTGCTGTACCAAGTTTCACTGCGTTCGGACGGTTGATACGCGAGAAAAGTCTATTTAAATGTTTCAACTTAGATTGTTGGCCATGTTCGTTTTGTACAGGGCGCCAGGAAATGTTCTCCGCAGTGCCTACAAGCGTCTGCGAGAGCGAGCATCAGTAGTTACGTTGGCAGCACGCCTGTCGCTTGTATCAAAACAAACAGTAAACTTTGTACTCACCACAGCCATTCATCACAGATGCCACACACGCTCGTTTATTGCAATACACACTGACGATTTCGACAGGCTACAGCCCACGCGTGTGGGATTCACCATGTCAAGGACACCGTGCTGCCAACTAAACTGCTGATGCTAGCTCTGGCAGAAGCCGGCAGTCACTGCGGAGAACATTTCCTGGCGCCCTGTAATATAGGAAACAGGTTTTTGAAATTCTCATAGGTGAACTTCTAGTAGTGCCCTTTATCACTGCACAACATTTCAGGGTGATATCAGTAATAGTTTCGGAGATATAGAATGCCGGTGAAAAATTTCGCACAACCGCCATGTTGGATTGGTGAAACGTACTAAACTTTGAAGAGCATAGTCGGGGTCAGCCAAAATAGTTCTATGAGCACACCGAGTTTCATTGAAATCGTTCCAGCCGTTTAGATTTTATTACGGACACACACATACATACATACACACACACACGGACAAAAGGTGATGGCATATGCCTATTTTTCATTCATGAAAATAGGCTAAAACACACACTTCTAAAGACATCACAGTGACACAGGTTATCAGACAACTTCTACACACATCCAAGTACACGGGGATACATGACCACAATGTCACAATGCCCCTAGAGAATCAACAGCAACTATATTTGATGTCAACTGATTTCTTTTCGGCAGAAATGATTTTCTTGCGTGAGCCAACCTACTTGTTATATTCTGTTTGCTTCATCCATCACTGGTTACTTTGCTTCCTAAGTAACATTTTGTTGTTGTTGATTCATTAGGGGCTTTGCCACATCGTGCTCATGAAGCCCCGTGTACTTGGGTGTGTGTGGAATTTGCCCTATAACCTGTGCTATTGTGATGGCTGTATTAGTGTGTGTATATTTGTAATTTAGATGAGGATTGGGAAGGAAGCAACAATGGCCTTAAGTTAGGAACCCTCCCGGCATTTGCCTGGAGTAGAAGAGGGAATCCACGGAAAACCACTCCCATGACGGCTGAGGTAGGAATCGAAACCGCCTCTTCTCAGTTCTACCTCACGAGGCTGAGTGTACCCCGTTCCAGCCCTCAGACCAGAATTACATTTCTTGGCAGAACTGGGAATCGAACCCCGGCCTCCGTGGTGATAGCCAAGAATGCTAGGCACTGCGCAACTAGACAGACTTCATAAGTAGCAGATTCTTGGCTGTTTTAAATAATATGTTTTTGTAAAGAACGACATGTGACAAATTCATTTAGATACCTTTATGGCTGTCAGCCAGACAACTGTTCCTGGAGTGTTTGTCTATAGTAATGGGACGTATGACCCAGATGGCGGCTGCAGCTGCTTGTTTGTATCTGCGAGTAGCGGTCGTAAATAAATCGGGTCGTTCCGTCCATATGGGTCAATACATCAGTAATGCTCCTAATTTTTGACCCTGTATGCCATTACATTGAATTGACGCCCGCCGGTTATATTGATATGTCTACAAAGTGTATGTTACACATTCATCAGCAAGTAAGTGTCAGTTAATTGTTAATGCTGTTCAATGAGATAATAGAGTTCATGTGCCAAATTACGATATAAATAATGCCAATGTCCTAACAGCCGCAGAACGAACGGAAATTTAAATTCCACTTTGTTTTGTATAAATAGTTTGTGCCAACAAGCTGGACGATTCCAAATACATAAACCTAATTTCTTGAACCTAATTGGAAATTTAGCAAGAACATTTTTATCATAATACCCCATGAGTATACAATTATTGTTCATGTAACTGAAAGATTAAGAGGAGAACGGACGACGCCAAAATAGCACATTCTGCAACGAGCCTATAATGGCAATAATTAAGACACGAGTATGTTTATGAAACGAGCGTAGCGAGTTCTATAATTTCCGTACGAGTATCTTAATTACCATTATAGGCGAGTTGCATACGACTGTTTATGTTCGACGATAATTATAACATTATTATATTTTTTAACATAAATATTCATAAATATCTGTGGGATTCAGTAACTTCAGTTAGTGAATAGAGCGCGCTGGATGATTTGCTGACTGAACAGAGCGCATGCGTGGGACAAAGAATTTCGAAAGCAGAGACCATTTACTTTACTTGACAATGCTATTGTTTACAGCCTGCATGATGTCTAGTGCCGATGAGAACTAGCATTCACTAATATTGTCACTGAGGTCGTTTGAAAGCAATGCACTGTGTAGAAATTGGCGTTAGGGGTATTAAGGTACAGTGCTATTTCTTGTCTCATATTCGCCAGTTTATTTACGCGAACATATGGGACGGTGTACTTTCCATGTCGGTAATTTATATAGAAGGGTGCTGTCTTGCTAACCTCTGGACGTAGATTCATAAATTTCTTGCATATGTCATCGTATTTTCTCGTTGCCGTAAAAGTTCGTGCTGATTTTGCCTTTGTGTTTGGGATTGTAACTACAGGGTGGGCGAAAAGTCCCTACCCACTGCTGGGGTAAATAATAAATCAACACAATGCTTAGGGATACAAAATATCTGTGTGCATCCCATCAGTATCAACGCACAGTTGGATACGGTGTGATGTTCGTTTATTCTTCCTCTTCAACAAATCTGGTGTGACTGTTGTAAAGGCACCATGAACTACTTTCTTCAGGTGATCATTTGTGGTGTACCGATGTTTCCGCACCTCTTCTTTAATAATACCCCAGAGTGCATTGCCCGGTGTGGTGAGGTCAGGACATCTTGGTGGCCAAGGCAGTGGGGTAGGAGCATTATCTGATCCTCGACCAATCCAGTGGTTTGGAAGAAATTGGTTAAGGCACCTTCGAACTGATAATGCAAAATGCGGTGTAGCTCCGTCCCGTTGAAACATAACGGTTTCCATTAATCCTGTGGCTCTCAGTTGTAAGAACCACCACTCGTTCAGCATCCTCAGATAAGTTTCTTGATTTAAAGACCCATCAAAAATACGGGCCAAACATATGTTTACCGGTCACTCCTGCCGAAATCATCACATGATGTGGATCGTTCGCGATTTCTTCATAAGAATGGGGATTTTCTTTTGCCCAGAAATAGACGTTTCGATCATGAGAGCTTCAGTAAATTGCGCATTCATCAGATAACAAGACGTTAGATTTAGCTGTTTCTGTACGGAAACGTTGGAGCATCAATTGGCATGCTTTGACACGTTTTTCCACATCACCATCACTTAACTCATTAACTGACACCGGACGGAAACATTTCATTTTTAAGTCCTTTGCAAATATCTCTCATTGTGAACCTTGGAACGTCTAATTCTGCTGAACGTTAACGTGTTGATTTCATTGGCGATCGCTCAAGAACTTGCAATGCGCTGGTAAAACTTTGCGGCAGTGGGTAGGGACTTTTCACCCATCCTGTACAATGATTGATCCGATATCCAATTTGAACTTTCAAATCATGTAATTCATGTCCGACATGTTGAATTTTGAGCGCATTCACGGAACTATCTTTACCTCATAGGTCAATGAATGAGTTCTGATTGGCTGGAGGAACTGCCTCATAATGAAGAATAGTACTATAATGACCCTCATTATGATACAGTTTTCTGACATATAATATTTACATTTTGAGATCGTCGTACATAAATGTGAGCCAGTCTAGTTTTTGTATGTCTCCATTATTATTGTTTATTATTGTCGTATTGAAAGTCATTTTTAGCCTATTTTCAATTTTGAAAAATAGGCTTATGTGATCACTGTGTGTGTGTGTGTGTGATAAATTCTAAACAGCTGGAGCGATTTCAATGAAACTCGGTAAGTTCATAGCACTATTCCGGGCGACCCCGACCGTGTCCTTCAAATCTTGTTACGTCTCACCAATCCAACATGGCGGCTGTACGAAGTATTTCACCAGCATTCAATATCTCCAAAACTATTTCCGAAATCACCCTCGAATTTATTACGGTGATAAAGGGAACTACTAGAGGTTCACCTATGTGACCTTTAAACAAGTAGTTCCGTGAAGAACTATACAGCCTATTTTCATATATCCTGCTCATGTTAATTTTCTCTATCAACATACAAAATTTCAGATTAATTGCTGTAACAGATTCGTAGATATTGAGAACCGTTTAAATATTTCATATGGTCGCCAGGATGGATTTTTATTTTTGTACTATTACATTAAGATTATTGTGTACGTGTGGTATTCAAACTTCAATCGTTTGTTTAGAACACAAGAAGTAAAAACGAGATTTTAAAAGTACGCACATCAGCCATCTTGTGATTATGCAAACAATTGAAATAAATTACATGCCAGTGGATCAACATTAATTTTGTATAAGCATTTAACGTGCAACGTTTCACGGCACTCGGAAAGTTAATTCGCGAGAAACGTCCATTTAAATATTTATACTTCGCGTCGCCGCCATGTTGGATTTGTGCTCACCGGGTTACTGAAAGTCCTATAGGTGAACATATGTTCCTAGTCTCTATGAACATTAAAAAATTCAGTTTGGTTGCTATAAAAGATTCATAGATATTGATAACCGTCTAAATATTTCGGAAGCTCGCCATTTAGGATTGTTATATGTATAGGCCATAGAGTTATGTACCATTCAAGGACAATTATTGCCTAGCTTCATTATTCAAACTTTCACTTCGATCGCATGATTACGACACAAGAATAAAAACTTAATTTTAAAATTTCGCACAGCCGCCATCTCGAGGTTATGTAAACTATTGAATTAAATTAGATGGCAGTGCATTACAATCTTCAAAATCATTTACTGTACCACATTTCACTGCGCTCAGAGAGTTAAATCACGAGAAAAGTCTATTAAAATATTTCAAATTCGCTTGATCGCCATGTTCGTTTTGTACATTACAGGTTTATGAAATATACATAGGTAAACTTGTATCAGTACCCTTTATCACCGTACAAAATTGCATGATGATATCTGTAATAGTTTCGGAGATATAGAATGTCAGTGAAATATTTCGCACAGCCGCCATTTTGAGGTTATGTAAACAATTGAACTAAATTAGACTCCAGTGCATTACAATGTGTACAAACGTTTGCTATACCGAGTTTCATTACGTTTGGATAGTTAAATCGCGAGAAATGTCTATTTAAATGTCTCAATTTCGCTTGACCGCCATGTTGGTTTTGTAGTCACCAGGTTTTTGTAGTCTCATAGGTGAACTTCTAGTAGTGCCCTTTATCACCGTACACCATTTCAGGGCGATATCGGTAATAGTTTCGGAGATATTGAATGCTAGTGAAATATTTCGCACAGCCGCCATGTTGGATTGGTGAGACGTAACAAAATTTGAAGGGCACGGTCGAGGTCGCCGGGAATAGTGCTATGAACTAACCGAGTTACATTGAAATCGCTCCAGCCGTTTAGATTTTATTAGAGGGACACACACACACACCTCACACACACACACACACACGCGCGCACACACACACACACACACTCGGACAAAAGGTGATCTCATAAGCCTATTTTTTTCAAAATTAAAAATAGGCTAAAAACTGTTAACTACAAAACCAACATGGTGGCCAAGTGAATTTGCGACTTTTAAATAGACGTTTCTCGTGATTTACCCAACCAAACGCAATTAAACTTGGTACAGTATATGTTTATACACATTGTAATGCACCGACATCTAACTTCGTTCAATTGTTTACATAACCACAAGATGGCTGATGTGCGAAATATTTCACCGGCATTCTATATCTCTGAAACTACTAGCGGTATCATACTGAAATAATTGTCCTTTAATGGTACATGACCCCATGGCCTATACATTGAACAATCCAACATGGCGACCATCCGAAAAGTTTTGACGGCTCTGAATATCTACGAATCTATTACAGCAATCAACCTGATTTATTTATATTCATAGGGGCTATGAACTTAAGTTCACCTATAGGACTTTCAGTAAACCGGTGATCACTAATCCAACATGGCGGCGACGCGAAGTATAAATATTCACATGGACGTTTTTCACAATTTAACCATCCGAGTGCAGTGAAACTTGGTACAGTATCCCTACACGAAAATTAATCCACTGGCATCTAATTTGTTTCAATTGTATCCATAACCACAAGATGGCAGCTGTGCTAAATTTTAAAATCTCCTTATTATTTCTTTTGTCCTAATCATGCGATTGAAATTTGAATGCTACACGTACACAATAATCTTCATGTAACAGTACATAACTCTAGGACCTACATATATAAAATCCAACTTGACGACCATCCGAAATATTTAGTCGGTTCTCAATATCTACGAATCTATTACAGCAATCAAACTGAAATTTTGTATGTTGATAGTGGCAGTTAACATAAGTAGGACTTATGAAAATAGGCTGTATAGTTCTTCACGGAACTACTTGTTCATTGTTGCCTTAGTAAACAAAATTTCGAATGATTTTCAGTCAGTGAACACGATTTTGCCGAACTGTATGGGTGTTATTGCTTATACCTGAAAAATATAACATAGTGAATTTATTAATTAATGTACAAGGTGCGTTCAAAAAGTAACGAGCCGGAGGCTGGAATGCGCAAACCGGTGGCGAGATCGGCTAATCGTGGCGTGTGTAACGAGGTGTGGTTCCGACTAGAACGTGGAAGGTCGCAGCCCGTCGCTAGCGGGCACGCGTGCACGTCACGTGACGATATAAAGCGAGCAGCAGCATGCATCAATCGTCCAACGCTCCCAGTCACATTGCAAACAGTGACATGGAGGCGTCAACCGAAGAGCAAAGAGGTGTTGTTCGGTTTCTGGCAGCGGAAGGAGTAGGGGGAACGGACATTCATCGCCGAATGTCACAAGTGTACGGCGAACACTGCATGTCCCTTGCAAGGGTCAAGGCGTGGCACAAGCGCCTCAGGTAAGGACAGGTGTCGTTAGCCGATGATGCCCGGTCTGGGGCACCCCCACCCCCTGCATTGCCGATGACAACGTCCAGCTGGTTGATGCACTCATTACCCAGGACCGCTGAGTGACAGTGAACGCCATAGCCACCATGGTCGCTCCACGACAATGCTCGACCTCATACGGCCTACACAGTCGCGGCACTCCTGCAGAAATTCAAATGGGAGGTTCTCGGCCACCCTCCATACAGTCCAGACCTCTCTCCCTGTGATTACGCCATGTCTGGACCCTTGAAAAGGGCTCTGCGGGGCCAACGATTCACCTCGGACGCCGACATCCAGCTGTACGTGCGGAACTGGTTCACATCGCAGCCCAGGAAATTTTATGAGACAGCCATTCACCGCCTCGTGTCTCAGTGAGACAAGTGCCTCAACAGTCAGGGACAATACTTCTAACATACAGGTATTGGTTTCTGTTATTATGCCTCCGGCTCTTTACTTTTTGAACGCACCTTATATATGGTCTGTTAAAAAGTCATATTAGATTAGCTTCTGTATGGAGCGTGGCGCTTTAAAGAATTGAAACTTTGACGGGTGGTGCAGCGGGAAAGAGGGAAATAAAACCATTTGAAATGTGGTGTTACAGGAAAATGATGAAGATTACTGTAGATAAGTAGCAAATGAAGAGGTGTAACCGACAGAAAAGTGCATACCGGTATGTCGCCTATATGGGGAGCTATGCTCTCTGTATCATCTTGGAGACTGTGAAAGATCACAACCAATCAGCACAGATGCTAAAGACTGATACAAATCAGTATTATATTATTCATATATTCTTTCTTTGTACACATTGTGTTTAATTAATAATAATAATAATAATAATAAATGAAGAGGTGTTAAAACGAGTGAGGGAGGAGAGATGTCCTTGGCGAATGCTAGCGATAAGAAGAGATTGGAAGGAGTTTCTCTTCTCTACTCGAGGAAATTGCCGAGATGGTTCTCAACTTCAGGCCACATCCTACTTCATCCCAATCCTCGCCTGAATTACTAACGCACCCAGGAATAGAAAATTTAAGATTGGAAATAACAGCCTCATTGTGTAGCACCTAGATTTGTTGCTGTCACCCAGAAGGCCAGGGTTCAATTCCAGTCTCTTACAAGGAAGTTAATTCCGGTCTGAGAGCTGGAACAGAATGCACTCAACCTCGTGAAGAAAAGCTGTGAAGTGGTGGGTTCAATTCCTACCTCAACTATCCTTGAAGTGATTTTTCGTGGTTTCCTGACTTCTACTCCAGGCAAATCCAGCCTAAATACCAGTGGCATAACTAGAGTTTGTTTCTGGAGGGGGATGAGTTGAGTTAAAATTGCATTCGGGATGGTGGGGGGCTAACCTACACTTTGGCTTCACACAAGTGTAGTTAGTGGGAGGTTCTTTTTCGTGCCATAAATCCATGACATGGGACCACCGGCTTTATTTCCCCTCTGGAGGAAGGCATACTGAGGGATTTTTAACGCTCTTAAAAATTCCGACGACTTCGGCCGGGTTTGAACCCGCGACCTTGGGCATAGAATCTCAGCATGCTACCAACTACGCCACCGAAACCGCCATTAATCAACTGTTTACAACTAAAGTTTAACTTAAAACAGAAATACAGATACTAACAGAATAGCAACTGGCAAGTGGTGTAGTTTTCGAAAGGGATGAGAAAGAAATGTCACATCCATCGCATTGCCACCCTCTGGCTAACTGATCAGTTAAGTTTCCTCCGTTAGGTTAGGTTAGGGTGTGACTAAAAATTGTACACGAATTTTTAAAAAAATGTTTTCAAATTAGTATGAATTTACATAATCCCATCATTTGTCATCAATCCGAAGATTGGTTTTATCCAGAATTAAAGAACTTCAACAAATTTCATATTTTAGCCTATTTTCAATTTTGAAAAAATAGGCTTATGAGATCACCTTTTGTCCGTGTGTGTGTGCGTGTGTGTGTGTGTGTGTGTGTGATTCGTGTGTGTGTCCCCCCCTAATAAAATCTAAACGGCTGGAGCGATTTCAATGAAACTCGGTATGTTCATAGCACTATTCCCGGCGACCTCGACCGTGCCCTTCAAATTTTGTTACGTCTCACCAATGCAAAATGGTGGCTGTGCGAAATATTTCACTAGCATTCAATATCTCCGAAACTATTACCGATATCGCCCTTAAATTGTGTACGGTGATAAAGGGTACTACTAGAAGTTCACCTATGAGACTTTCAAAAACCTGGTGACTACAAAACCAACATGGCGGTCAAGCGAAGTTGAGACATTTAAATAGACTTTTCTCGCGATTTAACTATCCACACGTAATGAAACTTGGTACAGCAAATGTTTATACAGATTGTAATGCACTGGAGTCTAATTTAGTTCAATTGTTTACATAACTTCAAAATGGCGGCTGTGCGAAATATTTCACTGACATTCTATATCTCCGAAACTATTACAGATATCACCCTGCAATTTAGTACGGTGATAAAGGGTACTGATACAAGTTTACCTATGTATATTTTATAAACATGTAAAGTAGAAAACGAACATGGCGACCAAGCGAAGTTGAGACTTTTAAATAGACTTTTCTCACGATTTAACCATCCAAACATAATGAAACTAGGTACAGCAAGTTTTTATACACATAGTAATGCACTGGAGTCTAATTTAGTTCAATTGTTTACGTAACCTCAAAATGGCGGCTGTGCGAAATATTTCACTGACATTCTATATCTCCTAAACTATTACAGATATTACCCTGCAATTTTGTACGGTGATAAAGGGTACTGGTACAAGTTTATCCATGTATACTTCATAAACTTGTAAAGTAAAAAACGAACATGGCGACCAAGCGAATTTGAAATATTTTAATAGACTTTTCTCGTGATTTAACTCTCTGAGCGCAGTGGAATGTGGTACAGTGAATGATTTTGCAGATTGTAATGCACTGCCATCTAATTTAAATCAATTGTTTACATAACCTCAATATGGCGGCTGTGCGAAATTTTTAAATTAAGTTTTTATTTCTTGTGTCGTAATCATGCGATCGAAGTGAAAGTTTGAATAATGAACCTAGGCAATAATTGTCCTTGAATGGTCCATAATTCTATGGCCTATACATTAACAATCCTAAATGGCGAGCTTCCGAAATATTTAGACGGTTCTCAATATCTATGAATCTTTTACAGCAACCAAACTGATTTTTTTTAATGTTTATAGAGACTATGAACATATGTTCACCTATAGGACTTTCAGTAGCCTGGTGAGCACAAATCCAACATGGCGGCGAAGTATAAATATTTAAATGGACGATTCTCGCGAATTAACTATCCGAGTGCTGTGAAACGTTGCACGTTAAATGCTTATACAAATGTTGATCCACTGGCATCTAATTTATTTCAATTGTTTGCATAATCACAAGATGGCTGCTGTGCGTAATTTTAAAATCTCTTTTTTACTTCTTGTGTTCTAATCATGCGATTGAAGTTTGAATACCACACGTACACAATAATCTTAATGTAATAGTACGAAAATAAAATCCAACCTGGCGACAATCTGAAATATTTAGACGGTTCTCAATATCTACGAATCTGTTACAGCAATTAAACTGAAATTTTGTTGTTAGAAGAAATTAACATGAGCAGGATATATGAAAATAGGCTGTATAGTTCTTTACGGAACTACTTGTTATTATTTGCTTCTGGGGATAGGGATGGATCGTCCTGACCCATCCCCCTCCCGTAGGTACACCACTGCTAAAGACTGAATGCCCAAAAACACACAGTTCGAAAAAGTGACATTTCTGTTGAATAATGAAGTTTGGTTAATATTTACCAGAGCTCTATTAGTTAGAGCTATTCTGTAAATATAACTGCATACCGAATCAAAGAAACAACCGTATAAATCCTCGCTGTATTAGGCAGCACTAATGGCGGTGCGCATAAGAAGTGGTGGAAACAACCCCTTGCAACCTTTAGCACACATGGCAAATAGGGTCAAGTTGGCATTAGCCTACTGAGGAAAACTAACATATTTATGGGAGTTCACACAGACAACGACATCTTGTGATGATAACTCTGTTATATTATTTCCTTTATGTGCTACAATTCGCCGTTCCCTGTTTTTCCTATTAAATTTGCTCATGTACAAATTAAATGGTGTAGTCTAAGGTTGGTGTATGCCAAGGGAAGGTTACGAACGTTGCATTAGACCCTCAAAGGTAATCAAGTTGTGCAGGCCTCCTGTACTGCACACACGTGGTTTCATTTGACGTCAAACTGTCTGTGGTATTTGAGTTCACAAAATGTACACCATTGCGGAGTCGGGAAGCCAATACAATTAAGTCACAGTTCACAAACTAAGTACATAATCAGGAAGTAATTCTAGGAATTCGTCAAAGAGGTTCCTTACGTATTCACTGCCTGCGGTACACAGCTGGGAACTACAATGCCTTAGAAATAATCTACTTACTTCTGTCATATAACATCTCTGCCTGGTAACTCCTTATCAGATGTTAAAAGACCTCACACACGCCGAACGCCATATACTCACGGACAATGACTCACTCCCATTGAATATACACTGGTCAAAACAATTAGGGGATCAAGTGAGATGTCATACACAAGATACATATGGTAACGTCTTTTATTCAGAGTTCGGTTACAATTGTAATTTGTGTGTGCTACAGTACGATATTGTGCTGTCTCAACTCTTTACTTGAGGTTTACATGGCGTTTACTTAGAGCGAGGCACCGTGGGACTACCATAATAGTGAAAAAGGCATTCCCGTTGCCCTCTAATATGGTGTGTGATCACCTCGGACAGCCAGGACAGTTGCACACCTGCATGGCATGGTCAGTATGAGGTTATCAATCAGCTCTTGAGGGATATTTGGCCATTCTTCCATGAGTGCAATATCCAGCTCGGCAACCGTTGTAGGAGGTGCTGGTCTGGCTGCAATGCGTCTGCCAAGTGCATCCCAGACATGCTCAATCGGGTTTAAGTCAGGTGAACAAGCTGGCCACTCCATTCGTTCAATGCTCTCGTCGTCAAGCATGTTGTCCACCAGTGCAGCTCTGTGGTGACGTACGTTATTGTCCATCAGAATGAACCCATCGCCTATGGCACCAGCGTAGGGCACAACAAACTGTCGAAGGATCTCGTCTCGATACCTCTGAGCAGTCAAAGCGCCATTCTGAACGATATAGAGGTCCGTACGTCCGCCAATACTGACTCCTGCCCACACCATTCGTCCACCACCATGATATGGTGCTGTTTCCTGCACATAAGCGGGATTGTTCCGAGTTCCACGTTGTCTCCAGATGAGGGAACGACGATTGTCTGGCAGAACACAAAATCTTGACTCATCTGTGAACAGAACCCGGCGCCATTCGTTACGACGCCAATCTTGATGTTCCTCCGCCCAGTTTCTGCGGGCTAAACGGAGGCGTGGTTTTAATGGGACACACACCATAGGCCTCCGTGAGTAGAGGCCACTTTCCCGAAGGCGATTTCGGACTGTTTGTATTGATATTGCACGTCCTGTTGCTGCCTGGAAGGTGCGTTGCAGCTGAGTTGCATTCAGCCTCCTGTCTCGACGGGCTGTTAACTGGAGATATCGGTCATCTCTTGCTGACTTTACCCGGGGATGACCTTGGCCTGGCCTTCTTTTAACGGTTCCTGTTGTTTGAAATCGCGTCCAGGTCCTGGAAAGTACACTTTGGGACACTCCAATAGCAGCAGCCACCTCCCTCTGTGTCTGTCCCGCTTCAAACCTTCCTCTGGCTCTCCATGCCATACCTTCGGCTAAGTCACGTTGTTGTTGCATTGCACTACCTGCTCACTACACCATCTGAACCCAACTGCTTGTGTCATTCGTTTGGTAGAGTAAACTCACGTCCGCACCAAACCCCTCTGCAGCAACTTTCTGTTATTACCACTATCTTGGTTATCGTAATGTTGTTGTCTCCACTCCGTAGGACCGACAGAAAGATGTCGAACCATTTTAGGTCAATCTGCCGATGACAATACGTTAGAACCCAGATATCTCAACTGATCCCCTAATTGTTCTGACCAGTGTAGTACGGTGAAGATTTCTGACGTTGTTCTGCATTTGATACAAACAAGACCAGTTTTAGAGACCGGCTATATCCAAACGAATGCGATCGAACTCGTCCATTGTCATCCTTAAATACTTTTTCGTGGTTTCCCATTTTAAACACGAGGTCAATGTCGAGAATATATCTTCTAATAGATGCATGGTGCCCCTTGTTGACAATCCTTCGTAATACAGTATGATTATTCACACATGAAGAAATGCCGACATTGTATTGTCCTGTCAGCATGATCTTCCAGTACACTGTTTGGAGAACTGGGTACAACTTGGAGACATACGTTGACAAAACACTACTCTCTCTAAGAAATAATGTGTCTTCCCTCCTGCTGATGGACTCTATGTTAAAGGAATTGCTTCATGTCTCATCTCTTATCACTCGAATTGAGTCACTTTTTGCTCAGAAATACAAACGGTGGAAATAGTAAACAACAGTATAAGCCAATGTTGAATGTGCCCATCAAAGTGCTAGCGCTCGACTTCGTCTTAGCCGTCGGAAATGCAGATTCCAAATATTCGACCTGTTTCTAAGAGTTTAAATAGATATACGGTGTCCATTGTAGCTACATGGGGCTACATGACTACGGTGTCACAAACCCCTAAATGAATCAACATTTATTTTTGGTTATAGCCGTGTATGTCGCGGGGTTTCTCCTAGGTGCACAAAGTCTGGCTCATCATCAAGCTCTTGGTGCACGGTGGCCGGACCACCGCTGGGTTGGGGTAGTGGTCAAGGCAATACGTTCTGTATATGTAGCTCTTCGCACGTCTTTGCTGCGGAACTAAGAGTTCCCACAACAAACACTTCCTTCCTTCCTTCCTTCCTTCCTTCCTTCCTTTCTTCCTTCAATTGCTCCACCTATCCTCCCTTCCTTTTCCTTCCATCCTTCCCTCCTTCCTTCCTTTCTTCCTTCCATCCTTCCATCCTTCCCTCCTTCCTTCCTTTTCCTTCCTTCCATCCTTCCATCCTTCCCTCCTTCCTTCCTTTTCCTTCCTTCCATCCTTCCATCCTTCCCTCCTTCCTTCCTTTTCCTTCCTTCCATCCTTGCATCCTCCCTTTCTTCCTCCCTCCCTTTCTTCCTCTCTTTCTTCCTCCCTCCCTTTCTTCCTCCCTCCCTCTCTTCCCTTTCTTCCTTCCTCCCTTTCCCACCCTTCCTCCCTTTCTTTCTTCCTCCCCATATTCCTTCGTCTCTCCCTTCCTTCTTCTCTCTCTCCTTCCCTTCTTCCCCTCCTTCCTTCCTTTCTTTCACCTTACCTTCCTTTCTTCCTTCCTTACTTCCACCTTTCCTCCCTTTATTCCTCCCTCCCTTTCTTCCACCTTTCCTCCCTTTCTTCCTCCCTTTCCCACCCTTCCTCCCTTTCTTTATTCCTCCCCTTATTCCTTCGTCTCTCCCTTCCTTCTTCTCTTTCTCCTTCCCTTCTTCCACTCCTTCCTTCCTTTCTTCCACGTTACCTTCCTTTCTTCCTTCCTTACTTCCACCTTTCCTCCCTTTCTTCCTTCCTCCATTTCTCCCACCTTTCCTCCCTTTCTTCCTTCCTCCCTTTCCCACCCTTCCTCCCTTTCTTCCTTCCTCTCTTCCTTCCTTCCTTCGTCTCTCCTTCCCTTCTTCTCTTTCTCCCTCCCTTCCTCCCTTCCGTCTTTCTTTGCTTCCTTCCTTCTCGCCTCTTTCTTTCATTTCCCGTTCCCTTCCATCCTTATCTTCTCACCTACTTCCTTCTTCCTTCCTAATTTCTTCCCTTCTTCACTTCCCTCCTTTCTTTATCTACTCAGGAAATCAAACCTCACCCGTTTGTTTCACCCCTGGTACTATTATGGAGCAACCAGATGCAAGGTAAATGAATCGCTCCAAAGCTAAAACAATTTACAACATGAACCTTGTTTATGTTACGGGAGCTTTGTGGGAATATCGAGTTGTTTCCAATTTTTTGGAGGGAGGCAAACAAACAGACCACTATTTCCTCCCAATCTGCATCAATGCAACACGTATTATTTTACACAAAACAGTGCATTTTTTTAATTTAAAAATATCTGTGCATTAACGCAGTTAGTTACATGTAATACCTTACTCTGCTGTCACACGTTCGACAAATTATTGAGCTCATAAAGCTGTAACGTGGTCGAGAAAGCTTAATGTAATTAAGTGGTAAATGTATAATAAACTGTTTGATGATATTAAATGGACTATTATGGACATTTGTGATAACCACAACAGCATTATCTCAACAGCGCCTTTTAAATGACAAATCATGTTGATAAATGACGTCCTGTTTCATTAAAGGTTTCACTGTACACTTCATTGGATGTCACTATTGTTCTATTTATTTAAATATCAGCTCTTCTCTGTAACCACACTCAATTGTTTATTTTCATAAAAACCGTGCGTATGGTTGGTACATAAATCCAGCGTCAGAACAATTCATTACATCCAGATTTAATTTCTTAATGGAACTGACAGCAGAGTTGATGTATTAATCTAATGAAAATGCTTGTTTGGTAAACATGAACGGTTTTATATTCACACGTGTAGCGAACCTAGATCAGCGCATGTTTGAATTATAATTAATATTATGAGCATGTTTATGTCAGAATGTCGAGATTAATATTCATCCCACATTACTCGTGAATGTCGCTAAATGATGCGCCGTAATAATTGCCTGTTACGAGGATCGTTACTAGATTCTTCAGGCAATAGCATAGAGTGGTTTAAATTCTTGACAAAAGGGAGGCTCCATAGTTTAAGTTCAAAACATTTAAAGCTACGTAAAATTACGGGCGTCCTTCCTTCCTTCCTTCCTTCCTTCCTTCCTTCCTTCCTATCTTCCTTCACTTAGAAAATCAAGTACATAAATGAAAGAGAGGTACGACATTCCTTAACTTCCAGATCAGTCTGTTCCAAATCCACGATTTTGAGTATGCTTACACGCGAGTACTCAGCAGTAATGCTCGGAGCACGGTTGAAGAGGGACTGGGGGTGATAGCCAATACGTCACTGGGCGAAGGTCAGAGCACAAGTCCATGCGCTTCCTGCCAGTCTTGATGTATCCACGGGGCGTGGTGGCTCAGCGGTCTAGCTGTATGCCTCTAACCAAGGCGGTCCGGGTTCGATTCCCGGTCAATGCATGTGAGATTTTCGAAGTGAAATGCCATGTCCTGTGGTTCGGATTCCACGTAAAAAGGAGGTCCCGTGGCTTATAATCACAAGATTCACGGTCACGTAAAACTACAATCTTCCTTTGATGTATCCACCGCTTAGTAACGACCGCCCCTACAGCAGAGCTGTATTGCATATTGCAGGTTTACTCACACAAGGTGGCGAGCAGTTCGGCTGGAACAGCCTGTTCCTGAAAGTGCCTCCGTTTCAATCAACTAGCAACTCTATGACCCGACGAGGAAGAAGGTGCAAACTCGTTCTAAGGTCATCGTTGGTGGTGTAAAGGTGATCAGATAGCTGGGAAGAACTGGAGGACACTGAAACCAAATTGTGGGGGGTGGGGAAATGGCCCATACTTTTTCTATCTAATCCCTCCAGAAGAGAGATCGTAGTCACCTTCTTTTGGATTCATGCATTGCCATCCGGAAACAGACAGCAAATCTGGCATCTATTCGCTATCGTAACTCAAACATCTCTAGTGCGAGAATGCTCTGTAAGGAACTCCCCCACTTTCACCGATTTCACGCATGCGCAGTGTGGATTTTAGTGGGCATGTGCTACTCAGATACAGATCATCTCAATAACTGTAGACAGTATAATCTCCCCATATGTACAAACCTTCCAAAACTATTTGTATGTGAGACTTAATCAAGGACTCGGGAAGGTTGTTCTCCTCACTAGCTTTTTCTTAGTGTATGATTTCGGTTATTATCAAAATAATTTACTTTCTTTTATATGTGACCTCTGAGCAAAGAGCATTTAAGGTACTGTTTCTCTATTCAACACTGAATGATTTTTTCATTGTGTATTATAACGATATGCTTATTTGGCAAATGCTTAAACGTCAAAATGAAATCGGGTTTTAAGTCGTGCAATATTATTTTTAGCCTATTTCAATTTTTGCAAAAAAATGAAAGTAAACTTATGAGATCTACATGGACCAAAATTGTCAGTCCGTCTGTGAGCGTGTGAGTGAGTGCGTATATCTGTCCACCTCTATCAATTCAAACATGACGAAACTGAATTGAACCAAATAGGTACAATTAGCAAAGGACACCTCAGTGTCATATTTTAAATCGCCACCATCTTGACGGAAACGGAATGGCGGCCACTCAAATGTTCAAAGCTTAAATCAAAGTACGACGAATCTAATCATCTGATCTCTAACAAAGTTACCAAAAATATTCCTTCATGTGCGAAGCGTCTTCTGCCCAAACTACAAGGTCATCATCAAAATACTTTGAATATGGTGGCCGTATATGTGTGCAAACCGATCACCCCTATCAAGTCAAACACGACGAAACCAGATCGAACCAACTTTGGTACTCGGGTAACACGAGCAATTTTTGTCATGTTGTATATCGCCGCCATCATAACAAAAAGGAAATGGCGCCCACCCCAATGTTCTAAGCTTAAATCAAATTACGACTAACCCAATCGTTTGATCTCTATCAAATTTTGCAACAATATATCTTAATGCGGGAGGCGTCCTTTTCTCAAACTTAAAGGTCATCAACCAAATAGTTTCAAGATGGCGGATGTATGGATCAAGCAGGTAATATAGCCTAACCGGAACTTACGATTCAACAAGGACCGGCCTAACTAAATCCGCCTATCGTATAGAGGGTGGTTTAAACTGTCCTCAAGAACAGGAAGTTAACATTTCATAATAGAACATTTTTTCGTAGTAGTGACTAATAGTTCAGGCTGACCGTGCCATATCGTGCTGGGCCGCCCCGTTGGGTCAAAATGGAGGCTATTGTTTGCTCGCTAGTTCATATTTAAATAGATAGATGTCGTTTTAGGAATATATTGAACAAAATAATACAAATTTAGTAGGTTATCAAATGGTTTATAAAAACTGCATAAAACGCTTATGAAATCGTTCTTTCCAAGACAAAATATGCTATACAGTTGTACTAAAGAAGTTGTTAACGTAATACTAGCATTGGTCATGTGTAGCAACGGGCTAACGTTTTTAGCCTATTTTAATGTATGAAAAAATAGGCTTCTGAGATCACCTTTAGTCCGTGTGTCCGTCTGTGTGTGCGTGTGTGTGTGTCACCCCCCCCCCCCCCCCCCACCGTAATGACTTCTAAACGGCTGGAGCGATTTCAATGAAACTCGGCAACTTCATAGCACTATTCCGGACGACCATGACCGTGCCCTTCAAATTTTGTTACGTCTCACCAATCCAACATGGCGCCTGTGCGAAATATTTCACCTGCATTCAATATCTCTGAAACTATTACCGATATCACACTGGAATTTCGTACGGGGATAAAGGGAACTACTAGAAGTTCACCTATGTGACTTTTGAGAAACTGTTAACTAAAAAAACCAATATGGCGGCCAATCGAAGTTGCGACTTTAAACGGCCGTTTCTAGTGATTTAACCAACCAAACGCAATGAAACTTGGTACAGTATATGTTTATACACATTGTAATACACCGACACCTAACTTCAATTGTTTTCATAACCTCAAGATGGTGGCTGTGCGAAATATTTCACCGGCATTCTATATCTCTGAAACTATTACCGGTGTCACCCTGAAATTTTGTACGGAGATAAAGGGCATTGCTGGAAGATCGTCTATGCGACCTTCAAAAACCTGTTAACTACAAAACGAATATGGCGGTCAAGCGAAGTTGAGAGTTTTAAATAGACTTTTCTCGTGATTTAATAATCCAAACGCAATGAAACTTGGTACATCAAATGTTTATACACATTGTAATGCACTGGTATTTAATTTAGTTCAATTGTTTACATAACCTCAAGATGGCGGCTGCGTGAATTTTATAATTAAGTTTGTATTTCTTGTGTCGTAATCATGCGATCGAAGTGAAAGTTTGAATAAAGAACCTACGCAATAATTTTTCTTTAATGGTACTTGACCCTATGGCCTATACATATAACAATCCAACATGGCGACCATCCGAAATATTTAGACGGATTTCAATATCTACGAATCTATTACAGCAATCAAACGGAATTTTTGTATGTTCATGGGGGCTATGAACATAAGTTCACCTATAGGACTTTCAATAACCTGGTGATCACAAATCCAACATGGCGGCGACGCGAAATATAAATATTCACATGAACGTTTCTCGCAATTTAACAATCCAAGTGCAGTGACACTTGGTACAGTAAATCCTTATACAAATGTTAATCCACTAGCACCTAGTTTATTTCAATTGTTTCCATAACCACAAGATGACAGCTGTGCGAAATTTTAAAGTCTCGTTTTTTCTTCTTGTATCCTAATGATGCGATTGAATTTTGAATAGTACACGTACACAATAATCTTCATGTAACAGTACATAACTCTAAGGCCTACAGTACATATATAAAAATCCAACGTGGCGTCCATCCGCAATATTTAGTCGGTTCTCAATATCTACGAATCTATTACAGCAATCAAACTGAAATTGTGTATGTTGATAGTGGCAGTTAACATAAGTAGGTTATGTGAAAGTAGGCTTTAGTTCTTCACGGAACTACTTGTTAACTCTTAGCATGGCTATTCGTGGATCAAAACCAAACGGGTTCAAATTTGTTTACTGTATATATTGAACCCTTGCAAAGAAGCATATGAGACTCAATTTCGGGGGGTGTAACAGTCCATTTCGTAAAGTTGTTGTTAAGTGCTTCTTATAACATGCAGGGTAACATATAACAAAATAACTTGCTGGAAAAAGTGAACACCAGGATTAAAACATATGAATTTAATAAACAGATCGACAAATTTACACTATTTACAACAACAAAAAACAAGGTCTCCCAAATGACACCCACTTGAATTAAATAAAATTAACAAACTAGGCCTGATCTCAGGAGAGATCGTAAAACATCTGGACCAAATGTCCCAAATTACTGCAAAGACATGTGCGTGTGCGGCTTTTCTACATGCGACACGATGTGTACAAATTAATGCGAGATTCGTTACCATCCAGTAAACCTTCAGGGGACGAATCTGCATTGTCTTAGAGTTAGACAGACACTAGGAACACACTAAACACTAATTAAACTAAATCCGACACTTTCTACACTAAATAAAACAAAAATAATTTCCGCATGAAATTGGAATCAAAGAATTGCCGTAGCAAACAACATTAACGCCTAAAACTAGGACTTTTCAAATCAACACAAGTAAATTAACACGTGACCAATCAAGAAAAATACACATATGGCCGCTTGCCATTTTTACAAGAGAAATACAAAATACACTCAACGGTGTCACAACAGACAAAATCTAACAATAAACAAATGAAATGAGTCACAGAAATCACTAGGCTCAAAGCCAACATTTACATCATAAAAACAAATATTTCATTTCATACGATATGCGGTAATTCGTAACGGACATGGCGAACTCCCAATTTAATATTATGATCCAATGACCATTAAAAGAACAGGTTTGCTACGGATAGCTTAAAGGGATCTGTCGGTTAGCTGGACTGCCTAAACGATGAATCACCAGACATAGACGGGCGCAAAGTGGAATCTGCACATCTGTCAACCCACGTGTCAATTACCTCGACCTGCCGTAGCAATGGCTCGAGTCTCGAAGAAGCGTGCTCCCAAAAGCACATAATATACGTGTGTGTGTCAAAATAAAATATCTTAGCATTTCCCAAGGAAATCCAAGAATCAGCACAGAACAAGGTACAGTAGCCTCAAAGAGCGCTCTGCCTTTCCATAAAAATACAACCACAAAATTTGAGGGCGGTAGGCACATTCTACCCCTCATCACGAAGAATCAATACACACACCTTGACACAATACACACACCAGAATCACACGTATGGGTTTGACAGAAACCTGAAATAAAGGACATAAAATATTTTCCACCGACTTGCGCTCCCAATCTAGTCCGTGACTAAAGAACCTGAAAAGGAATCTCAAAGAAACTCAAAAATATAGAACTAAGGTGTTCTACAGTGACATCTTAACTTGTTGCGCTCGGCAACCCTAGTATGAATAAAACCTGTTCGTAAAACATCTAACAACTTTTACCCCCCTTCTCCTACTAAAAATGAATTTGAATAAAAGCACCATTTATCGACCATGACGAATTTCGCATTCGCATGAATAAAATCAAAATACACACGCCGTGCATACTAATAATGACTCATAAGAAAAATACAATCAAACAAAAAATTTTGGCCATGTGCCAACGTACATTTAAATATAACAGTGTCGGCGCACAAAAAATCTAAATACACAAGAAAAACAACGAATAAAATATTTTACAACGTTCCCGCGTCTAATCTAGCTACATATTGAATAAATCAATGGTTTGTACATCACCGTGAAGCTTGTAGAAATCAACCTCCATCCCAATGCATTTCCCGACGGGACTACTCCTTCATCGTCGACGTTCTGGTAGAGGCGTAGCACTTCATTCCATCAATTGACCTTCTTGTAGACATCTTGGCGCGGCTTCTTGGAAAGAAATGTTCAAAGTTATTATTCTACCTAGCTAGAATCGCTATGAGCTACTGACTTTCACTCAAAATGTCCTGGGCGATTACTCAACGTTGAACTGGCCCTATCTAAGCATTTGCTTACTTCACACGCACATATACATCACACAAAATATAACACAAAATTTACAGAATATATTACAACCTTCGTCCACCACGCAACTGGCTTTTAACAAGTCTCACAAATTACGTCTCCCGCGTAGCGCTTATCTCAACTAGAGGTCTCCCTCCGCTAGGCCTGAACTCTGCTCCCAAGAGCCCAAGAAAATGTTCATTCAGACAGACGTGAAGTATGCTCACTAGAGCCTGATAAAATCGTGTCTGAAACTGGCGTGAACGATGCTCCTCAGAGCCCGATAAAGTTGTGTGTCAAACTACTCATCACCGTTCAATTTATTAGAAACTGACAGGGGTGGAGTGGGGGAAATCTGTGAAAATAATCTGTAATTTTCAACTGACAGACTTGGGACTAGTAACAAACTTATTCTTTTCATTTAAACGTCTCAATGCACTCATGCGGAATCCTATCGCATCGGTGGTTCTTCATGCACGTGTTTTAGCGCCTTTTTTTAGGTACGCAAATCTCCGCGTGGTCTAGGCGTCCTCTCTCCTGATTTGCTGATTCAATCGTGTATCGGTTGGAAATTCACTTCTGGCACGCCCATAATGACGCCGACTTGGATGCGCGTTCACCCTGAATTTGTCCTTGAACTGGACTTACTCGGTCATCTCCAGGAATAACTACCACGCCACCTCTGTTGCAAGCGTTGCGACACACTACCTGTCTTCCCTTTGTCAACTTCCAACATGTACTGCCTGGATATCAGTAATAATAATAATAAAAATCATGAAGACTTATTGATCGGCAAATCAATAAGGGTTCAATATATATATTGATTTATAACTACTCGCACGTTATAATGTTAAGCATATATAGTGGGTATTTGCAATCGAAAATATCTAATATATAAAAGTGAAAGTCTGTATGTATGTATGTATGTATGTACGTATGTATGTGGGTTGGTTCCGTATACAAATCTACACCGTTCCACCAATCTCAACCAAATTTTGCATACACATAGTTTAGGACCCAGAAGGAACCGCAGGCTACATGAATTTTCGATAGTCTTTCTAATTCTTCTGATTTCGGCCCTTTTGCACTCGAGCAAAGACTAATAAATTCATAAAAGATAATCATGAAGTAATGGCAAGGCAGATAGTTTCCATGGCAACATAGCTCAAGTCGAGACACGGCCGACTGGATGCCAGTTGCGCTCTGCACTACCGGTATAGAAAATGAGCTTCTTTACATCAAATCCCGTTAGTTACTCAAATGCTCACACAGCAGTGTCAACCCAGTATAGCATAACAAAAACTTTACACTATTTGTAAATATAATTTCCGCAATATCAAAATGCAAATTATATCACAAAATAATATAATAATAATAACCCCTGGCACTACAGCCCATAAAGTGCCTAGGCCTACCAAGCGACCGCTGCCCAGCCATTTAGCCTTCAGATATTGGGGTGAAGCGTGATCAGCGCATCGGGTTCCCTCGGCCGTTAATCTTGGTTTTCGTGATTGGAGCGTTGCCTCACTGTCAGACAGCTACTCAATTGTCCTCACGAGGCTGAGTGCACCCCGTTCCAGCCCTCACGTCAGTTTCTAAAATCCTTGACGGAGCTGGGAATCGAACACGGGGCCTCTGGGTGATCCATTAGTTTTGAGAAATGCAATCCAAACATTTCATGCAATACATTCTTTCCACTGTGAATACAACTTAAACCAGACTATCAGTTTTCATTGTCGAAAAAGATATTGCTGAAATTGTAATTTGATGATTATAGTTGATGTTAAAGGGCCTAACATGGAGGCTATAGGCCTCTTAATTCTTTGGGATGAAAATGAAGAATGATGATAAAATGAACACTAGAAGTAAAAATAACTACAACTTACAACCAAATTACGGATTAGGAGGACAAAAAGGAAGGAATAAGGGAAATAGAATGCGGGTAAATGAAATGCTCTCAACCCTCAAAAAATGAGAATTGACGGATTTGGTAAGGTGTGCAATGAAAGGCAGATAGGAAGAGAAATAGGAGAGAGACCACCCCAGAATCACTGGAAAAAGGGAAAAAACAGATCCAGCTCAGGAATTCTCCCAAACTCAACAGCCGTGAACCCTTGAGGGTGTAGCACCTCCAGTGGTGGGGCTACACACACACCCTGCCTCCTTTATGACCTCGTGCAGAAGGGAGCAGATATGATGAAAAGATGCACCGTACGGTTGATTCCGTAGTTAATTGGATATCATCGTAGGTATCAGAGGCAAAGAAATCCCTATCATGTGCGTTACTAACATTGGTCAAGTACTATCCCGGCATTTGCCTGGACAGAGTGTAGAAAAACCACACTCAGGATAGGTTCGAACCTACGATGTCTGGACTTGCTACAGCTGCCCTCGCAACCGTGGTGCACGATTAAACGATCACAACTACGGTGCGAGACTCTCAAAATGACGACTACACACAACAGACGAAGGGGTGTTTGTGTCCGAAACAAAGTTATCGCGGGGAATCACGTAAGACAATCATATCACCTAACTCTGTCTCACGTAAACTCGGGAAATGAAAGCACACCTCCTTTGGGGGAGCAAGAGTAGTGTTGAATGCGACATCTACCATCGGTACTTGCAACTGGCATATGTAATACCATTGTAGATATATTTTGTTCTCTTTGATAATAGCTTTAAACTGCCTGTTCATTTAACACAAGACAAGATAGGTTGCAGCACTATTTTCACTGCCAGCTGGATCGCATCCCTCCTGGCTGCTTTAAACTGCCTGCCCATACAACACACAGACGCGTACAAGATCTTTTCACAGTAGCGCTTCATTCGTATTTACGTCATCATCATCATCTTGAGCAGTTTCCAACCGCTGTCGTATTTACGTCTTTTTCCAGAACTAGCACTGACGTTATTTCATGTCTTACTACCGTCTATTTGAGTTGTTGGACTTTGCTACATCCATAAAATATTAAACAATAGACAAATCATTTTCTAAATGAAACATTGTGTTAACCTGAAGTAAGTTATCGCATTTATTACATTGATATTCATTCAATGCCATTTAAATTAGAATTGCATAATGAGTTTAATACATTTGTAATCTGAGTTACATTTATAATTATATTTGTTTCTTCCATTGCTTTATTTTTAGACACCATATACTTTATGCTAACCTCTTTACTTTCCACTCCGTCGCGTTACTTGAAGCCGTTTGATTAGAATGGCTTATGGATCTTTAAGCATACAGTCTCTTTATTAACTATACACGGATTGGTGAAGTATTGATATTCCATGTCTGCCATTTCAAGCTTTTGACCTATCTTACGAAATACTTTAGGGGCTAAAGAAGAAGCCCAATGTGTTCTCAATCAATGCATCTCATTTGACATTATACTGGGATTATACGTTGCTACGTTGCACAGACCAAGGATCATGTAATATGTGGCGCGCACTGGTCGGTGGGTTGGTGGGATCCGGGTTTCGAGCGCGGTTTGTGGTGGAAGCCGGT
The DNA here is from genome assembly GCA_946902985.2 of Meconema thalassinum. Lineage (NCBI taxonomy): Eukaryota > Metazoa > Arthropoda > Insecta > Orthoptera > Tettigoniidae > Meconema > Meconema thalassinum. Next base: position 163,209,196 of record OX336393.1, on the reverse strand, counting down.
GGAAACCATGCACCGTTGGTCTATTTATTTAACTTCTCATCTGACAGTGTTTGTGATATTATGATGTATTTATTCCAAATGCACTTTCGTGCGCAATTATACTATTAATTAATTAAATTTAACAAGATGAGATAGATCAGTTGGTTCCTCTGTTTAGGGGCTGCGACATCGCGGCCATGCAGCCCCGTGTACATTGGATGTGTGTAGAATCTGCCTGATAACCGGTGTTAATTGTGATGGCTGTATTATTGTGGGTCATATGTAATTCAGGTAAGGACTACAGACAGTCAGTTTTAAGTAGTTCCTACTTTTTCTACCAAATGCTACCGTCAACGACACCTAGCTGCAAACTTGGCTAATAGATACTCTCGCAACCTTACGGTGACCGTTGGAACATAATAGCGTTAATCAAATTTTACTTTCACACGAGTGTAGTTAGTGGAACGTTCTTTAACATCACATAAATCTATGTCGTATGACATAGGCCCACCGGCTTTACTTCCCCTCCGAAGGAAGACATACTGAGGGATTTTTAACGCTCTTCAAAACTCCGATGACTTCGCTGGGTTTGAACCCGCAACCTTGGGCATATAAGCTCAGCATGCTACCAAATACGCCACCAAAGCCGCCCAATATGAGATAATAGGCATGTAAATACAGCAATACGATTCCCTAATATGCAGCTATAGTTGACTACACACTGCGTTATGTACATGAATAAGCCATTTCTCATTAATCACTCCATTTGTGCAGGGTTATAAATCGTAAGTATATTTGACTCCAGAATAATGACTTTATATTCCAAATATTGAATAATTTAAATATTGTTACCTTTCAAAAAGGTAGATGCAACAATTTAAAAATGAAAGAGAACTATGTGATCAAGACGTCTAAATTACACCCATTACAAAAATAAAAAATGAAGACTATCAGGAAAGTACTGTAATTGTGAGGATAGGTCCTTGAGAAATGTGCATATACAGCCCTTTTTGTTATTGATGCATTCTCTACTACGTTATTGTACTCCACAGTACCTTTCGCCTAGATTTACAGTGAGTTAATATTGCACTTGATTAACTTCAGAGGCCAGGAGAACTATGTTTTTAACTCACTTAGGGGCAAAGTGAATATACCTTGCGTAATATATTGCCATGTATCTTTCTATAATATGCAAATACACCTCTCGGGCAACGCCGGGTAAAATAGCTAGTTATATATACTTATAACATCACATATTTCAACACTCGACTACAGCGATTAAAATTCGTAATTCTTGGTCCGCGGTACAGACTATTGTTGATTCTTTAGGGGCTTTGCGCCATCATGGTAATGTAGCCGCGTGCACTTGGGTGTGTGTAGAAGTTGTCTGATAACCTGTGTCACTGTTATGTCTGTTCTAGAGTGTGTACTTGTAAATGAGGTCGTATTTGTGTAGGAAGCTGTCCTTCATCCGCGGTAGAGTCTGTTGTTGTTGATGTTGTAATTGATTCCTTAGGGGCTTTGCGGCATCGTGGCCATGTCCCCCGTGTACTTGGGTGTGTGTAGAAGTTGTCTGATAACCTGTGTCACTGTTTTGTCTGTTCTAGAGTGTGTACTTGTAAATGAGGTCGTATTTGTGTAGGAAGCTGTCCTTCATCCGCGGTAGAGTCTGTTGTAGTTGATTCCTTAGGGGCTTTGCGGCATCGTGGCCATGTCCCCCGTGTACTTGGGTGTGTTTAGAAGTTGTCTGATAACCTGTGTCACTGTTATGTCTGTTCTAGAGTGTGTACTTGTAAATGAGGTCGTATTTGTGTAGGAAGCTGTCCTTCATCCGCGGTACAGTCTGTTGTTGTTGATGTTGTAGTTGATTCCTTAGGGGCTTTGCGGCATCGTGGTCATGTCCCCCGTGTACTTGGGTGTGTGTAGAAGTTGTCTGATAAACTGTGTCACTGTGATGTCTGAACTAGTGTGTGTACTTTTATACGAGGAAGGATTTGGGTAGGAAGATGTTGTTGTTGTTGTTTCCTTTGAAAGGTCATTTAGTCCCGTGTACTTGGGTGATAAACTGTGTTATTGTGATGGCTGTATTACTGTATGTATTTATAATTCAGGTGAGGATTTAATCATTCAACGTAAATATAGCACGTTTTAATTCATAAAGCTACTACAATCAACATTCAATTATACTCCTTGAAAAAGACCACGCATTTAGGAGAAAGTAGGCTATATGTTCTTAACTGAACATCTTGTTTTGTATGAGTTCTCATTGAACTTCCAAACTTGAGAACCACTTTCTTCCAGGAGAACGCAATGCAAAAATGGTCCGAGCAACAATTGCCAAAATAGTTCATTCAATAGAGAATGTTTTCTTCACGGGAATACAATTTCACGCATACAATCTTCCATTAAAGTAAACATTGTTTTTTAAACATATAATGTATTTTTGATTTTCAGATCAGCTCATAGTTTGGACACATTTCTCTCAAAACATTTTTGTAGCGCTAGGATACTTTTTGCACAACTTCTTCCAAATATTCCTCTAGACGTTTGAAAATGTATCGTGCCATTAAAGCTATCATTTCTGTAACAGAAATTGATATCGCAGCAGGCATGTGATAAAACAGATGATGACTTTTTGTGAAACCACAAATCAAATCATCTTATCTACCCTCTGCAATTGAAGAAGGTAGATGCAAAACCGCAGAAGTCCACTTTGGACCGTATTTGAGTAGAGACCAGAATAGAGTTATTTAGACAGCTACGCATTATGTCCAGTGCAAAACAACATAGGTAGCCATGAGGAAGTATTTATAATTGTAGGAAGGAAATTAAGGTAGCTGCAAAACAGCACCTTTGAAAGTACCAAAAGTATACTGAAGTATATATACAGTATCCCTAGTGAGTTTAAGTTGTCGTATCAAGAGCTGGTAAAGAAGTACGGAAACCTTACTACAGTAGTGATAATACAGAGAGTGACAGTGAACTTTAGGACACTAACAGTGATTAGGAGCTCATAAATAACAATATGTTTAATGTATTTTACTCATAATCTTTGTTTTGTTATTTCAAAAGGCCACATTTCTTAATAAATGTAGGGAGTTGCAAAGTGACATATGTCCAAGTAATTTATATATTGATTTAGAAGAAGGCATTGGACATACAAAGCCATTACCCTCACACAACCTTTCTGGGAGTCATTTCTAGCGCTGGAGTCTCTATACAGTTAATAATGAAATAACTAAAAAAATATATATATTCTCAAAACTGTGTTCGATGGAAGTGTGCTTTTATCCATATGACTGCGTCAATTGTTCTTCTCTTATGGTGCCGCAAAACGAACACATAATTACAGGCCGACAGATGGACATACTTACAGACATGAACATAATATATAGTACATACTTGATGGCTGGCAGATGGGCAAATATTCTTACAGACGTAAACACATGCATACCTACAGACGAACAGTTGGAAAGATATACTTTGAAACATAATAACATGCATACTTAGAGACGAATAAATGGACCGATATACTTACAGACAAGAGCATATACTTACAGACGAACAGATGGACAGATAGTCTATACTTACAGACAAGAGCATATACTTACAGACGGACAGATGGACATACACGCTTGCAAACACGAACTTATACATACTTACACATGTACAGATGAACAGGCATACTAACAGACGTGAACACATGAATATTTTCTGACGGACTGGACAGACATGCTTACAAATATGAACACATACATACAGACTGACATATGAACAGACGTAATTACAAACACGAACACATACATATCAGTAGCTGGGAGAAGAAAGGGCGAATATTAAATGCAATCTTATTGCAGATTCGCCCTTTCTCCTCCCAGCTGAAAGGGCGACTATTGTATGTAATCTTATTGCCGATTCGCCGTTTCTCCTCCCAGCTGAGAGGGCGACTATTGTATGTAGTCTTATTGCAGATTTGCCCTTTCTCCTTCCAGCTGAGAGGGCGACTATTGTATGTAATCTTATTGCAGATTCGCCCTTTCTCCCCCCAGCTGAAAGGGCGAATATTGTATGTAATCTTATTGCAGATTTGCCCTTTCTCCTCTCAGCTGAAAGGGCGACTATTGTATGTAATCTTATTGCAGATTCGCCCTTTCTCCTCCCAGCTGAAAGGGCGAGTGTTGTATGTAATCTTATTGCAGATTTACCCTTTCTCCTCCCAGCTGAAAGGGCGACTATTGTATGTAATCTTATTGCAGATTCGTACTTTCTTCTCCCAGCTGAAAGGGCGTCTATTGTATGTAATCATATTGCAGATTCGTCCTTTCTCCTCCCAGCTGAAAGGGCGACTATTGTGTGTAATCTTATTGCAGATTCGTCCTTTCTTCTCCCAGCTGAAAGGGCGACTATTGTATGTAATCTTATTGCAGATTCACCGTTTCTCCTCCCAGCTGAAAGGGCGACTATTGTATGTAATCTCATTGCTGATTTGCCCTTTCTCCTCCCAGCTGAAAGGGCGACTATTGTATGTAATCTTATTGCAGATTTGCCCTTTCTCCTCCCAGCTGAAAGGGCGACTATTGTATGTAATCTTATTGCAGATTTGCCGTTTCTCCTCCCAGCTGAAAGGGCGACTATTGTATGTAACTTTATTGCAGATTCGCCCTTTCTCCTCCCAGCTGAAAGGGCGACTATTGTATGTAATCTTTTTGCAGATTTGCCCTTTCTCCTCCCAGCTGAAAGGGCGACTATTGTATGTAATCTTATTGCAGATTCGCCGTTTCTCCTCCCAGCTGAAAGGGCGATTATTGTATGTAATCTTATTGCAGATTTGCCCTTTCTCCTCCCAGCTGAAAGGGCGACTATTGTATGTAATCTTATTGCAGATTCGCATTTCTCCTCTCAGCTGAAAGGGCGACTATTGTATGTAATCTTATTGCAGATTCGCCGTTCTCCTCCCAGCTGAAAGGGCGACTATTGTATGTAGTCCTATTGCAGATTCGCCGTTTCTCCTCCCAGCTGAAAGGGCGACTATTGTATGTAATCTTATTGCAGATTCGCCGTTTCTCCTCCCAGCTGAAAGGGCGACTATTGTATGTAGTCTTATTGCAGATTCGCCGTTTCTCCTCCCAGCTGAAAGGGCGACTATTGTATGTAATCTTATTGCAGATTTGCCCTTTCTCCTCCCAGCTGAAAGGGCGACTATTGTATGTAATCCTATTGCAGATTCGCCGTTTCTCCTCCCAGCTGAAAGGGCGACTATTGTATGTAATCTTATTGCAGATTCGCCCTTTCTCCTCCCAGCTGAAAGGACGACTATTTTATGTAATATTATTGCAGATTTGCCCTTTCTCCTCCCAGCTGAAAGGGCGACTATTATATGTAATCTTATTGCAGATTTGCCCTTTCTCCTCCCAGCTGAAAGGGCGACTATTGTATGTAATCTTATTGCAGATTCGCCGTTTCTCCTCCCAGCTGAAAGGGCGATTATTGTATGTAATCTTATTGCAGATTTGCCCTTTCTCCTCCCAGCTGAAAGGGCGACTATTGTATGTAATCTTATTGCAGATTCGCATTTCTCCTCTCAGCGGAAAGGGCGACTATTGTATGTAATCTTATTGCCGATTCGCCGTTTCTCCTCCCAGCTGAAAGGGCGACTATTGTATGTAGTCTTATTGCAGATTCGCCGTTTCTCCTCCCAGCTGAAAGGGCGACTATTGAATGTAATCTTATTGCAGATTCGCCGTTTCTCCTCCCAGCTGAAAGGGCGACTATTGTATGTAATCTTATTGCAGATTCGCCGTTTCTCCTCCCAGCTGAGAGGGCGACTATTGTATCTAATCTTATTGCAGATTCGCCGTTTCTCCTCCCAGCTGAGTGGGCGACTATTGTATCTAATCTTATTGCCGATTCGCCATTTCTCCTCCCAGCTGAGAGGGCGACTATTGTTTGTAATCTTATTGCAGATTCGCATTTCTCCTCTCAGCTGAAAGGGCGACTATGGTATGTAATCTTATTGCAGATTCGCTCTTTCTCCTCACAGCTGAAAGGGCGACTATTGTATGTAATCTTATTGCAGATTCGCATTTCTCCTCCCAGCTAAAAGGGCGACTATTGTATGTAATCTTATTGCAGAATCGGCTTTCTCCTCTCAGCTGAAAGGGCGATTATTTTATGTAATCTTATTGTAGATTCACCCTTTCTCCTTCCAACTGAAAGGGCGACTATTGTATGTAATCTTATTGCAGATACGCATTTCTCCTCTCAGCTGAAAGGGCGACTATTGTATGTAATCTTATTGCAGATTCGCCGTTTCTCTTCCCAGCTGAGAGGGCGACTATTGTATGTAATCTTATTGCAGATTCACCCTTTCTCCTCACAGCTGAAAGGGCGACTATTGTATGTAATCTTATTGCAGATTCGCATTTCTCCTCCCAGCTGAAAGGGCGACTATTGTATGTAATCTTATTGCAGATTCGCATTTCTCCTCTCAGCTGAAAGGGTGATTATTTTATGTAATCTTATTGTAGATTCACCCTTTCTCCTTCCAACTGAAAGGGCGACTATTGTATGTAATCTTATTTCAGATTCGCATTTCTCCTCTCAGCTGAAAGGGCGATTATTGTATGTAATCTTATTGCAGATTCGCATTTCTCCTCCCAGCTGAAAGGGCGACTATTGTATGTAATCATATTGCAGATTCGCATTTCTCCTCCGGCTGAAAGGGCGATTATTGTATGTAATCTTATTGCAGATTCGCATTTCTCCTCTCAGCTGAAAGGGCGACTATTGTATGTAATCTTATTGCAGATTCGCATTTCTCCTCCCAGCTGAAAGGGCGATTATTGTATTTAATCTTATTGCAGATTCGCATTTTTCCTCCCAGCTGAAAGGGCTATTATTGTACGTAATCTTATTGCAGATTCGCCGTTTCTCCTCCCAGCTGGGAGGGCGACTATTGTATGTAATCTTATTGCAGATTCGCATTTCTCCTCTCAGCTGAAAGGGCGACTATTGTATGTAATCTTATTGCAGACTTGCCCTTTCTTCTCCCAGCTGAAAGGGCGACTATTGTATCTAATCTTATTGCAGATTCGCCCTGTCTCCTCCCAGCTGAAAGGGCGATTATTGTATGTAATCTTATTGCAGATTCGCATTTCTCCTCTCAGCTGAAAGGGCGATTATTGTATGTAATCTTATTGCATATTCGCATTTCTCCTCACAGCTGAGAGGGCGACTATTGTATGTAATCTTATTGCAGATTCGCATTTCTCCTCCCAGCTGAAAGGGCGACTATTGTATGTAATCATATTGCAGATTCGCATTTCTCCTCCGGCTGAAAGGGCGATTATTGTATGTAATCTTATTGCAGATTCGCATTTCTCCTCTCAGCTGAAAGGGCGACTATTGTATGTAATCTTATTGCAGATTCGCATTTCTCCTCCCAGCTGAAAGGGCGATTATTGTATTTAATCTTATTGCAGATTCGCATTTTTCCTCCCAGCTGAAAGGGCTATTATTGTACGTAATCTTATTGCAGATTCGCCGTTTCTCCTCCCAGCTGGGAGGGCGACTATTGTATGTAATCTTATTGCAGATTCGCATTTCTCCTCTCAGCTGAAAGGGCGACTATTGTATGTAATCTTATTGCAGACTTGCCCTTTCTTCTCCCAGCTGAAAGGGCGACTATTGTATCTAATCTTATTGCAGATTCGCCCTGTCTCCTCCCAGCTGAAAGGGCGATTATTGTATGTAATCTTATTGCAGATTCGCATTTCTCCTCTCAGCTGAAAGGACGATTATTGTATGTAATCTTATTGCATATTCGCATTTCTCCTCCCAGCTGAAAGGGCGATTATTGTATGTAATCTTATTGCAGATTCGCATTTCTCCTCTCAGCTGAAAGGGCGACTATTGTATGTAATCTTATTGCAGATTCGCATTTCTCCTCTCAGCTGAAAGGGCGATTATTGTATTTAATCTTATTGCTGATTCGCATTTCTCCTCTCAGCTGAAATGGCGATTATTGTATGTAATCTTATTGCAGATTCGCAGTTCTCCTCTCAGCTGAAAGGGCGATTATTGTATTTAATCTTATTGCAGATTCGCAGTTCTCCTCTCAGCTGAAAGGACGACTATTGTACGTAATCTTATTGCAGATTCGCCCTTTCTTCTCCCAGCTCCTGATATTTACACACAGACTTACAGATGCCCACATATCTTACCCTAGATTGATCTCATTCTCTTCCTTAAGTGAAGAAAGTGGTCTAAAAGTATCCCTAAGCAGTTTAATTAGCTTCGAGCACTCAATAAATATTCGTCAATCCGGCCTTTGTCTGCTGTACACAGTGAGCTCTCCCGCATCATCTTTGAGGAAGGGCTACACCACTCCGCGTGCTGACTGTCGGCCTGTTGTGACGTAGCAACCCCCGCCGCGCCCCACCCCATACCAGAAGTTTACAATGCAAACTTGTGTTGTTCCGTCTCGTCCGATGTGCGAACAAGTTTCCAAGATGGAATTATTTTTGTGAACTGCGAGAACCCTACTGAATAGTAACGAACACCCAGCGAAATGTTTGGCATCTCCATTACTATAACACTTCGTCTGAAGTTTCTGAGTCCAAGACAAATCACTTCCATTTGGTAATAGCAAAAGCTTGTTCATCTGCGTAACGAATATTAATGGACAATGTACCTTCACTTGCCGACTGCTAATAGTTTTTGTGCATTGTACTTAGTGAAACTGTTGAGTGAGAAGAAACAAATGAAGCTACAGTATATTTCTAAGCAGAACGAGGAATTTCAATAGCATTGTTCACAATAGGAAGTTAATATCTCAAACGTAAAAACTATTCTACAGTCCCATTGCTCGTCTTTCAAGGGAAACAATACATTTCGAAATAATAGAAGTCATTTTTCAGGGTTGCCTAGTATCTATTAGAAGAATTGTATTTTAGTCGGTCAACACGAGTGTACCCAATTATACTGCGGGGTTAGTAAGAATTAATTTCCTAGAGACTGAAATAATCTACATCTTCCATGACGAATAGGCCTCTTAATGATTAAAAATTGCCCTAAGCATAATATTAGACAATAACTCAGCAATTTTTCTAGGTTTATGCCGTGACTTGTGAGGGGTTTTGCTTAGGAACACCAAGGTGGCTCACTATCTCCCTTCTTATGAAGCGCTCGTGCACCTCTTAACTGCGAGAGCTAAAATCTCAAGCTGCCTTTCACCTCCCTATAAAGCCTTCCAAAAATATGGGAAAGCCAGCATACCATAATATTATATATTACATGTAACTTCCACCCATAATACACTCGTACAACTGTGACACTGGAATTTGTCAAGAGGTTATATAGCTTGTTTTTCAAAGATCTCTACTATCCAGGACTATCCTCCAGTATCACGACAGCCATACACTTGTTCAGCATCCTCACAACATATTTCAAGTCGATGTTTACCACCCCGCTTGTACTCTGTGCAAGCTACCAAAAATTCTCCTTCATAACTAACGATGTTGACAAGTCAAAGAACCCATTTGAATTCAGTAGGCCGTGTTCATAATGGCAAAATTAATCTCGGGAGTTTCCGCCAACACGAAGTTCCTCATTTCTCTACTAGAAAGCGCTACAGTGTTCAATGAGCTTAGATATCTAACCTCCTTGCCTTTCATAGTACTTCAAGGAACAACGAAATTCGACATGCAAGCTATCCTCTGGGTGTCAAATAACTAATCTTGCACCCGGCATCCGAGGCCATACGATATTAATTTTTTTACTAACTAGAAGAACCATATTGAAATATTGTTAACTGCTACCAGATATTTATTTTTTCTTCACAAGTTTCATCGAATGAGACTAGGCTAGAATTTAAAGGATATTTTATACATGAATTTTCGACAAGCTTCATAAACGTTCCTTTGATTACATTATTTTTAACACATCATTTTAAAGTTTTTAAGAAAATTATTATTATTATTTAAGAGGTCTGATTTTTTTGTTTTGTTTTTACAATTATATATTTTTAAGAACATTTAAAAAAATAATTTAATGATAGTAAATAAGACTTATGATTGTATTAACGACAGCAATAGCTACGCTCACTAAGGTGCAGAACTAGGCCATGGGGCCAAGCTCTCTGCGGACACGGTAGACGTGGTCTCGAGCACCACCATCAGCCGTCCTTGAAATGCTTTTCAGTGGCTTCCCCATTTTCAACTCCAGGCAAATGCTGAGACGGTACCTTCAGCCAGGCAACGGCCATTTCGTTTCACATCCTTGCCCAGTTTCATTCATCTCCATTGATACCATCTCTCATTAACTCGTCTCATGAAGTTGGCGTCAGGATGGCCATCTGGTCGTAAAAACCATCCGCCACATAGACTTTCGTCGCATCTCATCCCCGATTCCGTTGAAAACGGGAATAATAAGGGGTGGACATACACGTATAATATTTTATTTAGTGCTATAGGAATATGAAAGATCACGCTACCAGATAGCGACACCCTTCATGAAAATAGCAATACCGTTCTCGCAATTATTAACCACGTGTCAATTGCTAATTTTGCTGAACAAGTCCACAATGTGGTTGAAACTAGTACTTTTCTTTTTAGCATATGGCTTTTAGTGCCGGGAGTGTCCGAGGACATGTTGGGCTCGCCAGAGTTTGTAGCTGCTTGTATGGGGTGAACTACAAATACCGTCGCGTGTGGAGTGTTGTCTGGGGAGGAAAGTGTCATTGTAAGAACGAGGAATTGGAAGGTAGTGGCTGTGGCCTATAGTCAGGGACCAACCCCGGCATTTGCCTGAAAGGAAGATGGTAAACCACAGAAAACCATCTTCAAGGTTGCCGGTGAGGAGATTTGAACCTCCTCACCTCCCGGGTGTGAGCGACTGACAGCAGCCATGCCGAAACAACCACGGCTAACTCACCCAGTACTAGTACAATAAACAAATTCCAGTGATTACAGTAATTCATTGACTTTTGGTGGATCACTCCTAATACCATTGTGTATTTAATAGTATATTTGTCTGTTAGGACCAATAATGACATATGATTAATTGCATATCAATATGTAGATTAAGGCTTTCACGGCGGATTAATATTCAAATAATTCATGGTTTTTGGGCGAATGCCCTGTGAAATAAAATTAAATACCTCCAGACGTTTCGAAGGAACCTTGCCTCCTTTTTCAATGGAATTAAACAATGTGGCCAAAGAAAGTATATCAATGAGGAATTTATCTAATTTTTTAAAATCTCATTTCTTTGGCCCGGAGCCTCCGTGGCTTAGGCGGCAGCACGCCGGCCTCTCACCGCTGGGTCCGTGGTTCAAATCCCGGTCACTCCATGTGAGATCTGTGCTGGACAAAACGGAGGCAGACAGGTTTTTCTCCGGGTACTCCGGTTTTCCCTGTCACAATTTCATTCCAGCAGCACTCTCCACTACCATTTCATTTCATCTGTCATTCATTTAATCATTGCCCCAGAGGAGTGCGACAGGCTTCGGCAGCCGGCACATTTCATATCCTCGCCGCTAGATTGGGGCTTCATTCATTCCATTCCTGACCCGGTCGGAGACTGGAAGCAGGCTGTGGATTTTCATTTCATTTCTTTGGCCACATTGTTTAATTCCATTGAAAAAGGAGGCAAAGTTCCTTCGAAACGTCTGGTGGTATTTAATTTAATTTCACATGGCATTAGCCCAAAAACCATGAATTATTTGAATTGCATATCAATACATAAATACATGAGTTATTTACAATAGAGACATTTCTCATACAAATTCGTTCATAATCCCCAGAGAACTTCCTCCAGAGGCTGTGGGTCCAATTGTTTCTTAAGAGTTGCCTTCTCTCATGGTTCTTTTCTTAAGAATGTAATGTATGTCTACCCCTTATTATTCCCGTTTCCAACGGGGTCGGGGATGAGATGCAATGAAACTCTTATGTTCTGATTTTTACGGCCGGATGTCCCTCCTGACGACAACCTCAAGAGATGAGAGATGAAATGAATGAAGATGAATGAAACTGGGCATGGATGTAGAAGGAAGCGGCCGTGGCTTGTCAGAAGGTACCGTCCCAGCATTAGCATGGAGTTGAAAATGGGGAAAACGACGGAATACCATTTCAAGGACGGCCGACAATGAGGCTTCAACCCACGTCTACCGAGTTTCAGAGAGCTTAGCCCCATGGCCTAGCTCTGCGCCTTAGCGAGCATAGCTACCGCTGTCGGTCTTTTCTTGGTAATACTTGTTCAAAAAATTGCCTGTCCAAAATAAATCCACATGCCCGAGCATAATTTCTTACTTATTTAGCACTGAGTTGGATGGTAGTGCGGAGGGGGGGGGGGGGGGGGGGGGGTAAGAACCGACGTTGACCGCTGGCAGAAAGCCTGTACGTCCCTTTCCAGATGTAGATCTCCTGCACTAGGACTTTGTAGCTGGTCTTGAATACCCAATAATGTTGCAGATTTTGCTATCTCAGGACGTCTGCGACTCCAAGACTTGGCAATCATCAAAGAGCATGACTAAAGCCCTGTAGCTGGGGTGGGGTGACAGGAGAGAGTCGGTTCCTGGGAGGCTTGCTATTTGTACACCCCAAGGACAGACAGTCGCAAGTCTTGCACTCAGACATAGTGATTCTCGTAATATACGCAACTGATAGTAAACCACACATCTCTATTTACTAGAGTTGTTACATCATTATCATCATCATCATCATCGTCGCCGTCAACAACAACGTTATAATTACTATTGATGTGTTACATCTTTCCACTCGGTATCTCTATATGTTTTGTGGGGTGATTTTGAAAAAATGAAACGGAAATGGATGGGGCAGAAACAATGAGCGCGCGAGGAGGCGGAGATTGATACCACAACGTACTGAAGGCCATATGGCTATGTGGAATGTATATCGCTTACGGTTTACTTCATGGTTTGGAGGCCCTATGAAAGGTATTCCTACACTAAATAATCTTCAAGTTGTCGTTCTTTGGTGTGAGAATATTCATTATATCATATTTGCTGAAAACAGTTATGATTTATAAAATCTTCATACTTTTGCTGTATTCTTATTTAAAGTAATCACTCAAGGTATTGTCGGCCATGTGGCTATGTGGAATCTATATCGCATACAAAATTACTTCAAGGTTTGGAGCCCTTCTAAAGATATTCTTCCTACAATAAATCATCAAGTTGTCGTTGTTTGGTGTGAAAATATTCATTATATCATATTTGCTGAAACCCGATCAGGATTTGGCACTGCAGTTTTACAAGTAGTTATTTCCATGACCAACAGAGTTCACTGTTAACAAGAGATAACATGACACATGTTATACATCATATGCGACTACTGTAAGGCTCGTGTTTGTTTTATTATTATTAACATTTTATTAGACCGACCATGCTGTATGGAAGGGAAAGCTAATAGATTCAGGTTATCTGATACATAAGCGAGAGGTAACTGATATGAGGGTACCACGAATGATTGCTGGAACAAATAGATGGGAATAATGGCAGGAAGGTACTAGCAATGAAGAGAAGTTGGCGAAGTTAGAAATGAACACGCCAGATGATGTTGTTCGTATGAGCTGACTCAGATGGAGGGGTCATGTGAAGAGAATTGGGGAGGAGAGATTACCTAAGATGTTAATGAGTTTGGCTGTAGAGGGTAAAAGAAGGAGAGGTAGACCTAGGAGGTGATGGTTAGATTCAGTGTTTAACGATTTCAAAGTGAGAATGTAGAAGCAGAGGAGGCCGCAGTGCTAACTGCTAACACATCATGCATGTGACTTGTTCACAAACAGAGGCTTGCAGACTAGACTGCACGCTGAATGACAAAACAGTCTCAAATGAAAATGTATGTAATGTTATTTTATTTTTATTTTTACAACGTTAGATGCGTGGTTGAACCTATTTAACAGATGAATATGAATTTCCCTTCTTCTCATTCCAAAAAATCCTCATTCTCTCTCTCTCTCTGACTTTCCTTCCTTTCTTCTGTCCATGCTCTCATCCAGAGATTTGCTGCAAACTGTTGTTTGTTGAACGATCTGAAGCAAGACTTTATTAATTATATATGAATTGCTGCCATTGACAGGATATTTTTTAATTGAACGCCCGTAGGCTCCCAGCAAGTTCAATTCCAATTAATTCCAACTTTGGCTACCAGATGCCACTATCACTGACACCTAGCGGTGAACGTTGGAACTTGATAGAGCGTTTCTAATCAAATAACCTACAAATGTTGGCTACACTGTACCAATTGTAGTGGTAGGTTCTTTTACATACCATAAATGTAGGACATGGGCCCACCGGCGTTACTTCCCCTCCAAAGAAAGTCAAACTGAAGGATTAACGGTTTTATAAATCCGACGACTTCGGCCGGGTTTTGAACCTGCGATCTTTCGCATAGCAGTTCAGCATGCTACCGATTACGCCAACGAAGCAAGACTTGTCCCAAAATATTTCGTTGTTGTTGTTGTTGTTGATTCTTTAGGGGCTTTGTGACATCACTGTCATTAGTCCCGAGTACTTGGGATGTGTAAAATTTGTCTAATAAACTGTGTCACTGTGATGTCTGTACTAGTTTTTGTATTTGTAATTGAGGTAGGATTTGGGTAGAAGTGGCCGTGGCCTTAAGTTAAATACCAACCCGGCATTTGCCTGGAGTAGAAGTAGGAAACCACGGAAAACTAATTCCAGGACGGTTAAGGTGGGAATCGAATCCGCCTATTCCCAGTTTTGCTTTAGACCTGAATTAAATTTCCTGGCTGAGCCGGGAATCGAACCTGGTGATAACCAGTAATACTAGCCACTACGCAACGAGGCGGATCATAACATTTCGTCTGTTACTTTGATTCCTTGAAGCTCATTTTCATTTTCTATAATCCAGTGACTATTGACTTTCAGTAAAGAAGCATGATTAAATATCCCTTTAGTAAGTCTTTCATTTTCCATAATATTACAATTGAATCGGTCGGAGCTAAGAGTATTAAGTCAGTTTTCACCACTCTTCAGGAGACAGATAAAATGTCATTGTCAGAACTGAACTTAACAAACACACTATATTTTTCATCTATGTTGTGAAGCAGTTATTCAGGTTATATTTGTGTTAGCGGAATATCAATTTCAATTTAATAAACATATTTTTCTCACCAATTTTGCAAACGTGACTTAATGCCTTTCAGCTCCGTGGTCAGTTTAGTGCGGCATAAAGCCATGGATGAATATTTTACATGTTATTTTATTTCAAAATGGATTTGTAACATAACAACCACCTAAACCCTGTAAAAATGTAATTTGCAGTAGCACTGTAACACGCGGGAATTAAGTGCGGAATACGGCGCTGAAAGGCGGCAAGTCGTTGACTTCATGTTTTTCTCCTCTGATCGCACTATATTGTTACGTGCCACCCCGTAGTGGCACTTTTGTTAACTGGATTACGGTGGGGGTACAAAGCACAACACCAATTACTGCTTAAAGAAATAATTAACTTTATTGTGGCCAGAAAATTACACTAGTCAGCAAATAAAGCAATTAGGAGCCTTATTCCAGTTTCCTCAAGTCTCTTCCTTGAGCGCTCTTGGCCCTTCCACTTGTCAACAGATCACAGAAGTTAATCCGTCCTAATGAGTACGGTGGCCTTGACAGAAACTACCTGCTCCTCTCCTTTATGTTCACCGACCACAATTACTTACGATCACTTGCTGCAGGCTATTTCGCTGTCCACAAGCTGGAGAAACAATGTCACTGGATTTCGTAACTCGCACAGCACTTCGTCACCACACTTCTGTCGCACAAGATAATCGCTCGCACTAGCTCGTAAAACACAACAACCCCTGTTTGACAGGTCGCACTTATATAGCAGGCCGGTGACACAATAAATGCTTCTAGATCCATCCAGAGTTCACGGCTTCTCGAGGTTTCCATCGCTGGTCCAGTCACGAATATTCTGGACTATCCCTTTGTCCTAGTAGCCCTGTTGCATAAGGTGCGCGCAATACAGGAGGCAGGCCACAGCCCAGCCCTGGGGCAGTTGTGACTCATGCGGCGAGCGATGGCACAAACTCACAGCCGTAACAATATGTAGCAGTGGTTTCTGGCTTAAACCCACACAACAAATTGCTTTGTGATGGATTTTGCCTTGCCAGTGAGCTTCCATGCTTTTTCTCCTGATAAAAAGCTTTGTGTGTAGCTTAAACAGAAGGCTGACTTAATTCTTTTCTATGCTGTTCCAAGGCCCTTGGGTTAATACTTCAGAATACTAATTCTTTAAAAATGACCAGCTCAAACCGATTCAATTGAATAATCTTTTTCTAACAGTGGCTGATATTTTCTTGGAATTTCAGTATAAATTGTGAGACCTCCTTTTTATCCCCACTTCCTCTGTGCACACTGGGCTAAAGATTTACCTAAGGATATTCATTTCTTCTTTTTATCTGATTATTATTATTATTATTATTATTATTATTATTGTTTAGTAAGAAGCCTCCGTGGCTTAGGCGGCAGCACGCCGGCCTCTCACCCCTGGGTCCATGGTTCAAATTCCGGTCACTCCATGTGAGATCTGTGCTGGACAAAACGGAGGCAGACAGGTTTTTCTCCGGGTACTCCGGTTTTCCCTGTCACAATTTCATTCCAGCAACACTCCCCACTATCATTTCATTTCATCTGTCATTCATTTAATCATTGTCCCAGAGGAGTGCGTCAGGCCTCGGCAGCCGGCACAGTTCATATCCTCGCCGCTAGATGGGGGCTTCATTCATTCCATTCCTGACCCGGTCGGAGACTGGAAGCAGGCTGTGGATTTTCATTATTTAGTAAGACTTTAAAATAGGTACAATGCCATTCAAAGAAAGTTTTGGCGTTGAAATTTTGTTTCTTGAAGTGCTTTTGGATACTCAATACTTTTTTCAATTTCCTTTAACTGCCTCTAAACTATCGTAAAATGGATTAACTAATTTAGAAACATTCGTGGGAGCGTGTACAACAACTCACCAAAGTGTCATCGCAATCGGATGAATGGCATATGAACGCATACGGAATTTTGTTTGTAATATTCGTGCGCTGTCACTCATATGTTGAATCTACTCGTGCGCTACCTATTGTGAAATGGATTTACTAAGTTAGAACCTTCACGTAAGTGTAGACAACAACCCATCAAAGTTTCATCGCGATCAATGAATGGCATGTGAACGCATACGGGAATTTGTTGAAACTCTACGCGTGTCGTCACTCAGTTGGTATTCGAGCCCGAATCACCCGCATTCTGGGCAGGTGCATTGCTCACTTATACTACCTCAGCTTCCGCCAGACCACTATCCTTTTACAAATCCTAGAAGAAAAGAATACTGCATAGCGATATCGATATCGACGAGATAACCTTGTTTCCGATAGATTTTTCCAGTCATATAAAAACCACGTAACTGGACTAATCATTTGAAATTACATCCCTGAATTAAGGGGAGTCGCAAATGTTAATTTGACTTAAAAGATGCCCCAATTTCTCTGGAGCTATAAAGGTTAGAATTTTGAAATATTACCACTGCGAATTACAATATTCCCTTAGATACCGAGCAAGAATTAAGTTGTTGAACAAATTAATTGCAAATGTAATAATTATTTTTGCATGTTCGATGTTTTAGCGAACAAATATTAAATATTATCCGTATATTAGACACTTAAATAGGGAAATTCCTCGTGTTCGCTCAGTTGCTAAATCAAGCATGGCGCAAACTACCGCTCTGCCAAAAATAAACTGTTTATCTGGTATTGTTTCCAAGATAATGGGCCACACATGTGAAAAAAGTCAATGTTCATAAATTGATTTCATAGTACGACACAATGTTCACTCACACATGTACCATGTCAGCACGTAAAGCAGTCTGATCCGTAGTCCTCTTCCTGTTCACCCGAGATGCTTCTAGTTCTCAATATAATCTAGCTCACAGAGTTCAAGGTTTTCTTTATTGTACTGGTGGGCGTGACAGTGCCATTTTTCACCACAGACCCATTACTAGGTTCAATACCTATACTAACTACAACATCAACACATGTAACAGAAACTTGTTTTGTGTGAATTGTACACTTTAAAACAGACCTTGTGGCTTAATTGTGGTTTAAGTTGAAATAAATCAGCTAATTTTCTTATGACCAAATGCACACAGCAATAAAATCATTAACAAAGTCCGATTAATCAGAATGAGTAATTGTGATTTTGAAATATATCAGTGAAAATCAGCCTTTTATGTCTAAAGCTTACAGAAAAGTGTAATTTCAAAGGGAGGCATGCCTGAAATTGTAAAAGTTCTCGCTTATGCATTAATATACCAAATTTATTTTACGAAATTTTTACCGGTATCACAAGCAGAGGTCACATAATATTATAACACAATATTAGCTCAAAGTAATATTGATTTGTTTCTTTGCTTTCCGATTCCCCTTAAATCAAATTACTCATACCTGTTTCTCTTACAGTTCGGCTTTAAGTCTTCTGTAGCATTGTTGCTAGGAACTGTTCTACTTCCAGCGTGAATGAGAGACAGCAAGTGTTTTTGAATGCGCAGCTCAAAGGGTCATCTCATCCATCAAACTGGCAGCTCTCACTACCCTTGAACGATCCGTCTGTGTTTTTCTGCCACGATACAGGGATTTTCTCCACTCTCTCACACCTGTAACTCGTTAACCACGGTCTTACAACCCCTGTGATCAGAAACACATTCTACAAACTAGCACACAGCACTTGTAGATTGCCTTCGGTGTGTTACAACCGACAGCTGTTAAACTTGTTTATTTATGTCCGCTACTCACACAAAAAGGAATTCTAGTACAGAATACTTTACGATTTGAGTCTTATTTCTTTCGCCAAATTGAACCTAACAAAAGAGAATCAAATGCCCACTGTCAATTTGCTTGAAATCAAAAGTTTATTCCCTGGCTCGATAAATTGGACATTCTTCAATAAAACTTGCGTCTTACCTTCCATGTCTCTAATGCAATACAGAAGCAATTCACTGACACTTAGTATATTGCTACACAGCATTTACGTGTAATATCAAAGCTTTGGATTCCCTGAAATCTTGAATACGAAGTTTAAAGGTAGTTCCGTTTGAATACTTCATCTGCTTCACTGCATTCCGAAATAACTTATCTACATACACTACGCAAAAAGCCAAGTTTTATTTTTATCAATTTCGTGAACTGTAGACGATAAATATAGACGAGACCATGTGTACTGGTTAATAATTGACAGCTTTTGATCGTGTTTCAGTAGTGGTAAACTGCATCATGTAGCAAGATTTTTGTTCAAGATCTTTGTTGTGGCTCACTCGCCGGAAACAATTTTACCGTTAATATTTGCGTCGAGATATCTCACATCACATGCGTTCATCTTTATCTCTCAATAAGTATATGGCAGAGCCATCTTCGGCAATTGAGAGATATCCAGTGTATATTTTTCATTTTTTATTTCTCTTGAGGATTGGTTCTCAGTCCAGTCTACGTTCCGGAGATATTAGTCTGCTTACACATGACTCATATCTCTTACGCTGTGTGAATTCATCAGAAAATGCCAATCAAGACAGTTAACACAAGTTATCTCTAACTGGAAATCCCTGCGGCGTAGCCGTATGTGTTAAATCACTCACCAAGGCCATGATACGGAGCTGCAGCAAATCTGGAGATCGGAGGTTTGAATCCCGGTGCTGACAACAGCTACGCTGAGTGTAGTTTTCCCCCTGGTTTCCTCACAGTCACTGTAGACAAATTCAAAGTCCCAGGGCACTAGTAATTACAATTACACACACTCCTACATTAACCACAGAACAACAGGTTATCCGACAGATTGAACACACATTCAAGTAAACGGGGATGATGATAAAAATCGCTCAAGCCGCTAAAATGAATTAACAATACCTCTAACTGGAAATAGATATGTTTCGGCTACTTAGTGACCTATTTCATTGTTCTGTCAATTTCCAGGTCAAAGAGAGAAGGTGGCAAAGTACTGCCTTCACGGACTTCACTAGTCAGCTTCTATTGATAACAACCTCAAGTTTAATCTGTTAATCAACGAATAGTCTTATAATTGAGTCTTTCAGGTTTAGTGACATGATGCCAGAGATCTGCAAACATGTTCATGCCTAGAGTTGTCAAATACCTCTCGTACGTTCAAAATTGCTGCACCGCAGCTAATTTTCAATAATTTTTCAGTTTTGAGTCGACCATATATGTATTGATTTGTCTCTCTATAGATACAACGATGGCTCTTAGGTGACACGAGGATCTTATATAAACGTTAAGTGCCTTATCAATGTCTCATTAACTTATTATTTAAAAGAGGAGGAAATAACACTAGGCCTTCTATTCTCATAGTTGATAAACTCTATCATTAATAATGTTCTTTCCATTTTGTTTAAACTCTGGATGGAATAACTCAACTTGTGAACATTTTGGTACAAAGCAATGCAATAAACTTCCTAGTTTCAAGTGATTCAAATTCATTGTCGTAACGTTATCTTGTCCAGAGGATGTGCCAATGTAAATTAGAGATGAGATTTCATTCGAGTCCTTTGAGGATAGGTGTATTGAATTTAGAAAGCATGCACTCATGTGAACATTTTTCCCGTCAGGAGAATTAACATTTGTCTGCTTATGCTCATGTGTATCCATTATCAATGCACAATAGAGTTCAGTTGTGTAGAATGTAAGTATGGATCACTTACTTTAAATGTTACCGTAAATCCATAGTGGCAGGTATGGTGAAAATTCTATAGTGCTATGATATGCTTACTTGTTTCAGTGGCACCCCTTAGTCCCCGCGTGGAGTACAACTCCAGTCAGGTGCTCCCAGGACACAACCTGACTACCCCTATTGGCGAGAAGGCGAGCATCAAGTGTATCAGTCGCCTGGGAAACCCCCCTGCCAGGCTCAAATGGTTCATTGGTGAGTGGTCTCCTCTAGCAAGTAGTGTAGGCAACCCCCCTGCCCCCCCCCCCCCCCAGGGGCTCACATCTAGTGGGAAGTGGGTTGGGGACCACGGGGCCCCAGCTGAGTCCGGCATTGCTTCCACTTACTTATGCCGTGCTCCTCTCTTTCTTCTTTCCTGTCGACCTCACTTGGTCAACTCTTGTTCTCTTCCGACCCCGACGGTATTAGGGTATCCGAGGCCTAGGGAGACTCTTCCTTTCCCGCCTTAATTGGCCCTTGTCTCATCTTTTCTGTTTCCCTCCTTCTGCGAGGGGTCAGCCTTCTTTTTCTCTTCCTGTTATCTCCTGCCTTCTGTTCCAGGCCCTCAAGGAGGCCGGGTGTATGTAGCCCCACCACTTTTGGTGCACCCTAGATAATGCTACACCCTCAGGGGCTCACGGCTGGTGAGCTCGGGAGTTGGCGACCCCGAGGGATTCCTGAGCTGGGTCCGTTTTCCCCTTTTGTCCCTTACCTTCGGGGCGGACCCTCTCCTCTATCACTTTCCTATCTGCCTTTCATGGCTCTCCTTCCTTCCAAGTCCCTCAATCCGCATTCTTCGAAGGTTGAGGGCATTTCTTTTCCTCCTATCCTTTATTTGCCTTATTCTCCTTTAGTTTTCCATTTCTTCTTCTAGTATGTAGGTTGGTAGTTAGTTTTAGTTTTATGTTTACATTTCATTTTCATCTTCACGATCACCCAAATCATCAGGGGCCGATAGCCTAGATGTTAGGCCCATTAAAACAACAATTATCATCATCATCATCATCATCATCAACCCCCCTGCCAGGCTCAAATGGTTCATCGGTGAGTGATCTCCTCTAGCAAGTAGTGTAGGCAACCCCCCTGCCAGGCTCAAATGGTTCATCGGAGAGTGGTCTCCTTTAGCAGGTACTGTAGGCAACCTCCCTGCCAGGCTCAAATAGTTCATCGGTGAGTGATCTCCTCTAGCAAGTAGTATAGGCAACCCCCCTGTCAGGCTCAAATGGTTCATCGGTGACTTGTCTCCTTTAGCAGGTACTGTAGGCAACCCCCTGCCAGGCTCAAATGGTTCATCGGTGAGTGATCTCCTTTAGCAAGTAGTGTAGACAACCCCCCTGCCAGGCTCAACTGGTTCATCGGTGAGTGATCTCCTTTAGCAAGTAGTGTAGACAACCCCCCTGCCAGGCTCAACTGGTTCATCGGTGAGTGGCCTCCGTTAGCAAGTAGTGCAGACAACCCCCTTACCAGGCTCAAATGGTTCATTGGTGAGTGATCTCCTATAGCAACCCCCCTGCCAGGCTCAAATGGTTCATCGGTGAGTTGTCTCCTTTAGCAAGTACTGTAGGCAACTCCCCAGCCGGGCTCAAATGGTTCATCGGTGAGTGGTTTCCTTTAGCGAGTATTGTAGACAACCCCTCTGCCAGGCTCAAATGGCTCATCGGTGAGTGGTTTCCTTTAGCGAGTATTGTAGACAACCCCTCTGCCAGGCTCAACTGGTTCATCGGTGAGTGATCTCCTTTAGCAAGTAGTGTAGGCAACCCCCTTACCAGGCTCAAATGGTTCATCGGTGAGTGATCTCCTTTAGCAAGTAGTGTAGGCAACTCCGCTGCCAGGCTCAACTGGTTCATCGGTGACTAATCTCCTTTAGAAAGTAGTGTAGACAACCCCTCTGCCAGGCTCAAATGGTTCATCGGTGAGTGGACTCCTTTAGCAAGTAGTGTAGGCAACACTGCTGCCAGGCTCAACTGGTTCATCGGTGACCAATCTCCTTTAGCAAGTAGTGCAGACAACCCCCTTATCACGCTCAAATGGTTCATCGGTGAGTGGTTTCCTTTAGCGAGTACTGTAGGCACCACCCCTGCCAGGCTCAAATGGTTCATCGGTGAGTGGTTTCCTTTAGCGAATATTGTAGACAACCCCTCTGCCAGGCTCAACTGGTTCATCGGTGAGTGATCTCCATTAGCAAGTAGTGTAGGCAACCCCCTTACCAGGCTCAAATGGTTCATCGGTGAGTGATCTCCTTTAGCAAGTAGTGTAGGCAAGCCCCCTGCCTGGCTCAAATGGTTCATCGGTGAGTGGTCTCCTTTAGCAAGTAGTGTAGGCAACACTGCTGCCAGGCTCAACTGGTTCATCGGTGACTAATCTCCTTTAGCAAGTAGTGCAGACAACCCCCATACCAGGCTCAAATGGTTCATCGGTGATTGGTTTCCTTTAGCGAGTATTGTATGCAACACCGCTGCCAGGTTCAACTGGTTCATCGGTGATTGATCTCCTTTAGCAAGTAGTGTAGGCTACACCGCTGCCAGGCTCAACTGGTTCATCGGTGATTGATATCCTTTAACAACTAGTGTACGTAAACCCCCCGTCAGTTTCAAATGATTCATCGGTGAGTGGCCTCCTTTGGCAAATATTGTAGGCAACACCGCTGCCAGGCTCAACTGGTTCATCGGTGAGTGATCTCCTTTAACAAGTAGTGTAGGCAAACCCCCTGCCAGTTTCAAATGATTCATCGGTGATTGATCTCCTTTACCAAGTAGTGTAGGCAACACCGCTGCCAGGCTCAACTGGTTCATCGGTGAGTGGTCTCCTTTAGCAAGTACTGTAGGCAACTCCCTAGCCAGGCTCAACTGGTTCATCGGTTAGTGATCTCCTTTAGAGAGTAGTGTAGGCAACACCCCTGCCATTCTCAACTGGTTCATCGGTTAGTGATCTCCTTTAGCAAGTAGTGTAGAAAACCCCGCTGTCAGGCTCAACTGGTTCATCGGTTAGTGACCTCCTTTAGTGAGTAGTGTAGGCAACACCCCTGCCATTCTCAACAGGTTCATCGGTTAGTGATCTCCTTTAGCAAGTAGTGTAGACAACCCCGATGTCAGGCTCAACTGGTTCATCGGTGAGTGATCTCCTTTAGCAAGTAGTGTAGGCAACACCGCTGCCAGGCTCAACTGGTTCATCGGTGATTGATCTCCTTTAGCAAGTAGTGTAGGCAACACCGCTGCCAGGCTCAACTCGTTCATCGGTGAGTGATCTCCTTTAGCAAGTAGTGTAGGCAACACCGCTGCCAGGCTCAACTGGTTCATCGGTGATTGATCTCGTTTAGCAAGTTGTTTAGGCAACACCTTTGCCAGGCTCAAATGGTTCATCGGTGAGTGATCTCCTTTAACAAGTAGTGTAGGCAACACCGCTGCCAGGCTCAACTGGTTCATCGGTGAGTGATCTCGTTTAGCAAGTTGTTTGGGCAACACCGCTGCCAGGCTCAAATGGTTCATCGGTGAGTGATCTCCTTTAACAAGTAGTGTAAGCAACACCGCTTCCAGGCTCAAATGGTTAATCGGTGAGTGGTCTCCTTTAACAAGTAGTGTAGGCATCACCGCTGCCAGGCTCAAATGGTTCATCGGTGAGTGATCTCCTTTAACAAGTAGTGTAGGCAACACCGCTGCCAGGCTCAAATGGTTCATCGGTTAGTGATCTCCTTTAGCAAGTAGTGTAGGCAACACCGCTGCCAGGCTCACATGATTCATCGGTGAGTGATCTCCTTTAGCAAGTTATGTAGGCAACCCTCCTGTGAAGTGAATTAACAACAACTAGCAACTAGCATGACAAAAGATATGCTTGAGGTTAGTAGAGCAGACGCAAGAAAAGCTTGCCGAAACTCAACGATGCGTAGAGACCAATATCAATCGGCGTATTTTAATGCTCATTGCGGGGCTCCTGTGTGTCCCCCGAATGCTGATTACCGGGCTCACTGCTCACTCCATTTTTCAACAACACTGATCGCTCCGAGAGGGTCTACAGCTGCGCAGCATTCTTCGGCATGCTTTTCTTGCGTCTCCTCTAGTAGTAGTAGTTATTGGCAAACCATGAAAACTATTTACTGACTACTCTATATGCATAAAAGTTAATAAAAATATGTTTTAACTCCTTTTAAAAGTTAATTAAATTGTTATTGTCTATCTTCATATTTAGTGATGTGTGTAATTTTTTTCTGATTTATTTCATATATTATTGAGAGGTATTTAGTAAATTAAGGAAGTTTTCCTGGAAGTGTTTCGGCCTTGTAGCAATGGTAGTCGTACAGATGATGTAGTGCACTGCTTATTGTGTGTCACGCACAAATGACGTACAGCACAACTCTCATTACCTTAATGAGAAGGTAGCAAGAAAGAGATATTACTGCTCTAGAATTAGAGATTTCATTCAAATATTCATCTCGGCGCGAGCTCTTTCGTTAATCCACCCGTCACGAAGGCAGTACACTCTCAGATATTAAAGTCAAATGCGATGCTGTGTGCGGTTACCACTAAAAGAAACATAACTCTGTACATGTTCAATTTACTAGAAAGGCTATAGTGTGGAAAATGTAGTACAAATTCCAACAATTCTAACAAAATGTGCTCGTGAATAGAAACTGATCAGAAGTTAAAAGTATTCACATCTTACAGTAATTATATGAAGTCTTCTTCTTGTTCTTCTTCTTCCTAGCGTTGTCCCGCTAGTTCAGGGTCCGCTTTTTTTTATCATTGACCTCCATTTTGTCCGGTTTCGTGCGTCAGCTGGATTTAGGCCAGTAATTTTTAAGTCACCATTTATTGTGTCTTACCAACGCTACTTCGGTCGTCGTCTGGGGCGTAGGCCTTCAACCTCAAAATGAAGGACAGAGTTAGTAACAGTATAATGCGCTGCACGCAGGGCATGGCCATACCATCGGAGCCGTTTCTCTCTCATTTTGGGGTGCAGGTTCGTATCCTGGCGCAGTCAGCTGGCATTTGAGGGTGCGCAAATGCGAGGGAGCCGTGTCAGTATATTTACTAGTACGTTAAAGATCACCTTCGGGGCGAAATTCTGGCACCCCGGCGTCTCTAAAAGCCTGAGTAGTTAAAAGGGACGTAAAATCAATAGCGTTATTATTATTATTTCTCTTATTTTGTCGACAATTGGGGCGGCACCCATTTGCTCCCGAATTGTGATGTTTCTGACATGGGAGATGCCCATTGTCCAACGGAGCATTCGCATTTCCATGGTGTGTAGGTGACGTTCTGAAATTATGTTGGATGGTCGACTTTCAACTCCAAACAGCGCAACTGGCCGTACCACTGTCCGATATACTGTATCTTTGATTTGAGACGAAGTGGAATTTTCTTGTCGCAAAGCACACCCGTTACCTCCTTCCACAGCAACCAGGTTGCATTTACCCTGGCTCTTACTTCATCATTGAAGTTACCATCACTCTGCAGACGAGATCCAAGGTACCTGAAGCATTCTGTCTTGCTTAGATTTTTCCGGCGACTTGAATGGTATCGTCGCATGGGTTTAACTCCAGATACTCCGTCTTTTTCACAATCAGACATAGGCCATACTGGAAGAGGCGGTTATTCCAGTCTTCAACTTGACATTGGAGTTATTCTCGGTAATTATATGAAGTGTCCGTACTTATTTAAGTTGATATTTTACATTATTGTGGTGTGTTTGCCATACGAAACAAGGAGAAACTATAGAAAATACAGTAGAGTCTTGGTAGATGAGACCGAGACTACCTCCAACTATAGAAAAACTCTGACTAATGAAATTACGCTTGCGTCAGCACTCATAGTGAATAAAATCAATACATTAACCCTTTATAGGCAAAGCTATTTTTTTATTTTTGTGTGTTTATACATTTTAATTTAATTTAACAATTATTATTATTATTAATGTAATTTTTGTTTCTCTAATTTTAATGTGTATATACAGTATTTATTTTAATTTTTAATTTATGTTCTTAGGCTATAGATTTAATGTTGATACTATTTATTTTTATTTAATTAATTAATTAATTTCGAATTAATTTTTACAAAATTTAATATTTAATATTTTCATAATTTTTTATATTTATGTTTATTATTTTAATTTTCGTATTTCTTTTGTTATTATAATTTTATGATTATTATATTTATATTTATTTTTGCATTTTAATTGTTAAAGATTTTATTTTTAAACATT
Source organism: Meconema thalassinum (assembly GCA_946902985.2). Classification (NCBI taxonomy): domain Eukaryota; kingdom Metazoa; phylum Arthropoda; class Insecta; order Orthoptera; family Tettigoniidae; genus Meconema; species Meconema thalassinum. The sequence goes on along the minus strand of OX336393.1, from coordinate 163,182,293 downwards.
TTAAATTTTATCCAGCACATAAAGTCAAGTAGATACGTATATATAATTTGATTTTTAGAAATACTAGCACTTCGACATGCAAATTCTCTGAAAGATTCGACCATCAGCATCTTTGAGAGCATAAACTGTCCTTATGACAGGTGGTTAATATAGAGACCACTATCCCATAAAGGGATAACTGCCTCGTATGCAAACAATACGGTCCAAGACAGGACTGGTTTATTTTTATAACGTGGCGGTGATGTATAAATCTCAATTTCTCATTATCAACGTCCGTCTCGCTTTTGACACCTAGCTGGGCAGCCATGTTTACATTCCATGTCTGCGTGGAGCCAGTGCGAGAAACAACGTTTTCAGGTCCGTACCGTAGCCACCGAGAGCAAGCAGCGAGACTGGATCGAACTACGTGTAACTGTGCAACGCTGGAGACCTGACGAGCGAGTCGGACTCTGAACTCCACGTTCAGCATGCTATTGGTTAACATCGAACAGTCATAAATGTGGTTATTTTCAGAGCGTGGCACTGCTTAATATTACTGTCACCGGCGGTTAACGAGTAATTTGAGAGAGGGGAAGATCAGGGAACTTCCGGATGGCGTTCAAGGTCAGTGTCCAACGTCTCAACAAGCACGTCGCGTCATCCGTGTTCAGCTTTCGCACACTGGAGCTGACGATTTGTTAATTTTGTTAATTCTAATTCTTCATCACGGATTTATGGGAATATTGAACTATCGAGACTTGAAATATCGAAACTCTACCGTACTAAACTTTTCGCAAACGTTACGAGGTTGAACGGCTTAGGTGTATTGGAATAGTGCATTGTGTAGGAATAAAGAAATTAAACCTTGATTAGGTGACTAGTTCTAGAGCAACGCGTATGTTTGGCTGCGAACTGGCCATCCAAACGACTCACGAACACGTTTTCGAAGGATCATATTGTTCTACCCTTATTGTGGGGGGGGGGAGTATGTGCGGAGGGTGGTGTGTAGTTAGGGAACTTTAGCGGGTGTGTAGAACCGTCAGAGGGGTGTTGGAAAGGGTGGAGGGTAAAAGGGTGAAGCTGTATGAACGGGGGGGCCACAATTAAGGGATGCGCCCGCAGGAAGAAGGTAATACCTGGCAAGCTAAGATTTGCTGACGACGCTGTGTTGCGAACAGTGGGCGCACGTGCTCGCTAGAGGACAAGGTCGGCTGTCGTAAACAAACTGATAACGCTGACCCAGCGCTCTTGTGTATGAGTGAGGTGTGTGTAGGGAAGCAGGCCGTGTAGTAGAGTGAGGGCAACAATAATAACACTCGGGCGTGGTAATAAAAGTGTACTAGTTTACTAATGGCTTTCGTGTAAATGCAGATGCGCTTCCCTGAAAGTAGGGATAGCTTCAAATAAATGTGATTACAATGTAAATAAGTGTAACGATTGGGAAGGATGACAATAAAGTATAGGACCCTGAGATGTACACACTCACCTGACGTACGAAGATGGCGATGTTCGTTCGGCCAGCAATACTGGAAGCGACAGACTTTGTTTCATGTTTCCGAAGATCTATTTATGTATTTTCATACTGCTGACTTGTGAGTTTACACATAGCTGTTTTGGCAGCCAGTTCCAGTGTTCTTGTTTATGAAATGTTGTAAGCGTTTATGCAACAGCTGTGGTTTAGCTCTGCTAGCTTGTGTAGTAAGAATTGTGTTGTTGTTGATGTTGCTTACAGCCCTGGGGTATCTTGAAGGGTGAAATAGTGTAGGGTGTTGGACCGATAGCCGCAGATAGCAGGGGTGTGTTTAGGGATAATTATAGATGTAGAGTTAGCTGTAGATTGGTCGTATATTCGTAGGCGTAGGTGTGTATGCCTCTTAAGGGTGCTATGAGCCCTTAAATGCATAACAATATCAGCCTATAACACATGGAAGACACGAAGACATTCTCTAGATACCTTGCTCATTTTATGATTAGTTTAAAACTGAGCTAATCTGCTGGAGTAATGCAGGTACAATTACATGTCTTATTGATATAAAACTTATAGTAGGCTATAATTTGCCTATTATTGTAAAATCAATTTATAATTTTTCAGTCTGTCAACACTTAACTACACCCAATAATATTCGCCGGGAAATATAAAACTTTATGTGAAAAAATGTGCATGTGATTATTTGCTGTGCACAGATTACGATGATAACTGGTTTCGTTCGTTGAACGAGCATCAACAGATCAATTTAATAAAATTGGTTATATATACCAGGTGACAGGTGACTTAATCGCTATTTTCAAAGGAGCGCTACAGCGTGATATATATCGGATGTTGTGAAACTGATGGAAGTCATTTTTCTGCACACTTTCTGTAACAGGGTTGTTATTGGTATTTACTAGCAGAAGTACCAGTTCTTCGAACGTTGTTCGGTGTTAAAACCAGACATTATCAATTGAGATATTGTTGCAATGCTTAGCTGTATGTCATTCCTTCATAAGTTTATCAGAACGAAGTTAGTTTTCTGGGAATATCACACACACTGTTAATTTAAGTGCCTTAAAATGTGGTTTTCGGAGACCCTTTATAGACTCGCGAATTTTGTATCCCACATGTGTCGTCCTTCTAGGATAATTTTTATATTTCGCCTATTTTAGCATGTATTTTGAGAAGTATTTCCCTATATCCACCCTTCTACTGTATGAAAAGTATGGTGAAGAGTTTTATAAATCACAAGCTGTACCCAGCATGCGTTGCAATGCCAATCAAAGAAAGTGTTGGCGTTGAAATTCTGTTTCTTGAAGTGCTTTTGGATACACAACATGTTAACTACCTGTAAGCTATCGTAAAATGGATTTTCTAATTTAGAACCATTCGTGGGAGTATGCACAACAACTTTCAAAAGTTTCATCGCAGTCACTCATTTGTTGAATCAACTCGTACGCTACCTATTGTGAAATGGATTTACTAAGTCGAAACCCTTCCCTGGCGTGTACACAATAACTCATCAATGATTCATCGCAATCGGATGAATGGTATATGCACGTACACGGGGTTTTGTTTAAACGATTCGTGTGCTGTCACTCATTTGTTGAATCTACTCGTGCGCTACCTATTGAGAAATGTATTACTAAGTCGAAGCCCTTCCCTGGCGTGTACACAATAACTCATCAAGGTTTCATCGCAATCGAAGAATGTTATATGAACGCAATAGGGGATTTTGTTGAAACGCTTCGCGCGTCGTCACCCATTTGTTGCATCTACTCTTGCGCTACTTATTGTGAAATTGATTTACTAAGTCCCCTTCCCTGGCGGGTACACAATAACTGATCATTGTTTCATCGCAATCGGATGAATAGTATATGAAAGCATACCTGATTTTGTTTAAACGATTCGCGCTCCGTCACTCATTTGTTGAATCTACTCGTGCGCTACCTACTGTAAAATGTATTTACTAAGTTAGAAACCGTCTCGTAAGTGTCCACAACATCTCACCCAAGTTTCATCGCTATCGGACTAACGGGATATGAAGACATAGGGGACTGTATTGAAACGCTCCGCGTGTCATCGCTCATTTGTCGAATCTACTCGTGTGCTACCTACTATGAAATGTATTTACTAAGCCAGAAACCTTCCTTGGAGTGTCCACCATATTTCACCCAAGTTTCACCGCTAACGGCAGAATGGTATATGATCTTATACGGGACTTTGTTGAAACGCTTCGCGCGTCGTCCCTCATTTGTTGAATCAACTTGTGCGCTGCATATTGTATAGTGGATTTACTAAGCCAGAAATTTTCCATGACGTGTACACAACATCTCATCCAAGTTTCATAGCTACGGACGAATGGTACATGAATGCATACGGGACTTGGTTGAAACGCTTCGCGTGTCGTCGCTCATTTGTTGATTCTACTCTTGCGCTACAAATTGTAATATGGATGTACTCAGCCAGAAACCTTCCCTGGAGTGTACACAACATCTCACCCAAGTTTCATCGCAATCGGATGAATGGTATGTGAACGTATACGGGACGTTATCGAAACGCTTCGCGCGTAGTCACTCATTTGTTGAATATAAACGTGCGCTTCGTATTGTAAAATGGATTTACTTAGCCAGAAACCTTTCCTGGAGTGTACACAACAATTCAACAAACATTTATCACTATCAGACGACTGGTATATGACTTTATACGGGACTTTGTTGAAACGCTTCGCGTGTCATCGCTCATTTGTTGAATCTACTGGTGCGATACCTATTGTAAAATGTATGTACTAAGCCAGAAACCTTCCCTGGAGTGTACACAACATCTCACCAAAGTTTCATCGCTATCGGAAGAATGGTATATGAAATTATATGGGACTTTGTTGAAACGCTTCGCTCGCCGTTGCTCATTTGTTGATTCTACTCGTGCTCTACCTATTTTTAAAGGGATTTACTAAGCTAGAAACCTTCCCTGGAGTGCACACAAAATCTCAGCCTAGTTTCATCGCTATCGGACGAATGGTATATGAACGCAAACGTGACTTTGTTGAAATGCTTCGCGCGTCGTAGCTCATTTGTTGAATCTACTTGTGCGCTGCCAATTGTAAAGTGGATGTAGTAAGCCAGAAAATTTCCCTGCGGTGTACACAACATTTTACGCAAGTTTCATAGCTATCGGACGAATGGTATATGAATGCATACGGGACTTTGTTGAAACGCATTGCGTGTCGTCGCTCATTTGTTGAATCTACTTGTGCGCTATCTACTGTGAAATGTATTCACTAATTTTGAAACCTTCACGTAAGTGTACACAACATCTCACCCATGTTTCATCGCTATCGGACGAATGGTATATGAACACATACGGGACTTTGTTGAAATGCTTCACGCATCGTCGCTCATTTGTTGAATCTACGCGTGCGATACCTATTGTAAAATGGATTTACTAAGTCAGAAACCTTCCTTGGAGTGTACTTAACATCTCACCCAAGTTTCATCGCTATCGGACGAATGGTATATGAACACATACGGGACTTTGTTGAAATGCTTCGCGCATCGTCGCTCATTTGTTGAATCTACGCGTGCGCTACCTATTGTAAAATGGATTTACTAAGTCAGAAACCTTCCTTGGAGTGTACTCAACATCTCACCCTAGTTTCATCGCAATCGGACGAATGGTATATGAACGCATAGGAGACATACATACCCACCCACAGACAAACTATCACGTTACATTGATTTTAGCCTACTTTTCACATTTTGCAAAAATGAGGAAAAAGTAGACTGATGAGATCGATCCGGGAAAATGTGTGTCTGTCTGTCTGTCTATCTGTCTGTCCTTCTGTCTGTCTGTCTGGCTGTGTGTGTGTGTCCCCCTATCAACTCCTAAACGGCTGCAGCAATCAAAACCAAATTTAGTATGAGTAAAGATGTGCACCGGAATATCTCACGTCCATATTTGAAAATGATGTCAGTGCTACCAACTGCTGAAAAAACGCACTAGAAATTTGAGCTCCATGTTGGATATCTTGTAAGGTATGCATGGGAGCTATTCCTAAATTGGCACACATGTAAATAAGACTGTTTCAGTTTAATTTCCAGAAGGCCAACTATGACAGTGTTGCCAAAATAATTTTAAGCCTTCTGATAGGTCCAATGTTTAAATGCATATAACTTCTACACTATCAATTGGATTTCAACCAAATTTTGTATGTAATATCTGTACATAAACAGATATGACTGAGCGTATTCTTAAGAGCCACCAGGGCTGCCAACTGTTAATAATTGCTCTCTCTATTTTTTTATCCAAATACCAATATATCAGAAAGTATGCAAGCCAACAGCTTTAAACTATGCACACGTATATTCTGACATTTTAGATTAATTTTGAGTAACTTATATACGTCAGTTCTACCAACATGATTATAAGCCTGCTGATAGTACCAATTTTTAAATACATGTAACTTCTATACTATCAGTTGGATTCCAACCAAATTCCGTATGTACTAAGTGTACCATAACAGATATGACTCTAATTATTGTTAAGAGCAATCAGGGCTGCCAACTGTTAATAAATGCAGTCTATATTTTTTTACCCTAACATCAATATATCAGAAAGTATTCAAGCCAACAGCTCTATACTTTGCACTCGTATAGCACCTGACATTCTAGATTAATTTGGAGTAATTAATACAAGGCAGTGCTGCCAACATGATTCTATGCCTGCTGATATGTCCAATTTTAAAATACATGTAACTTCTATACTAACAAATGGATTTCATCCATAATTGGCACAACAAGATATCATAATATTTCAGATTATTTCTGACCAGCACACGCATGGTATTGTTGGCAACATGCTTTTACGCGTGCTGATAGATCCAGTGATTAACTGCATGTAACGTCAATTGGACTTCAACCAAATTTTGTATTCTGTACCTTAAGAGATGGAACTAAGAATATATTCTGTCACCAGGGCTGCCAACTGTAGTGCTCTATTATGCTACATTATACCATGTATATTCTGAACTAATTAGATATTTCGATATTACCAACTTAACTTCGTCGTTATTCTTGATAGGTTCATATACTGTAGAATAATCATTGGCATGAAAAGTAGGCTGTATAGTTCTTCACGGAACTTCTTGTTATATATATAGATTGGTGTATTGACTCATGCTTACCATACCTTATTACACGATGCACCAAGCATCCGAACACGAATTATAGGCGTATATAAAGATACACAGAAAGACAGACAGACAATTCTATTATCTACAACATATCACCCAGATATCCAAATATGGGTATATCTACAACACAGTATCAAACAAAATCATCCTTACGATGAACCCGTATGTCGACAAAAAAAAAGATTACTTAAAATGTGCCCTCAAACTAAATTCAACTAACGTGTACTTCCTGACGTGAAATAGATTTGAAAGCCTTGTAGACGAAACGCAATACACGTCACATAAAAACTGACCCTCTACGTTGTGTTAGGTCCCCATACGCAGGAAGACCTCTTTCATAAATTATAAAGGCTTGTGGTGCATGAAAATTCAGGTTCTTTAGCCTCAAATGTGCCAAATTCCTAAAAGCCACAAAAATGCTGATTCAATTCAGGAATTTTTGCAATTTAATGTTGCTCTTTGGAGATATACCTTCTGTACTATATGTCGCACGTGAAAATTGCATGAAACAAGATGTTCAGTAAAGAACATATAGCCTACTTTCTCCTAAATGTATGAGTATAGTTATAACTCGTTATTATCAAAGAGTATAATAGAACTATTCTTTGTTGAAGACCTTAGAAACGATTTACCTCTACCAAACGCCACAACCTAGATAAAACCTGCTACCATCATTGAAGAAAGAAAGATAAGAAGTATATCAAGAATGTTATGGATCTGGAGACATAATCGACCGGACTGGCTGCGTGGCTCAGCGGTAACGTTCTCGCTTGCTGGGCCCTAGGTTGCAGGTTCGTATCCTGGCGCAGTCAGCTGGCATTTGAGGGTGCACAAATGCGAGGGAGCCGTGTCAGTACATTTACTGGCACGTTAAAGATCCCCTTCGGGCCAAAATTCCGGCACCCCGGTGTCTCTAAAAGCGGCAGTAGTTAAAAGGGATGTAAAACCAATAACATTATTATTATTATTATTATTATTATTATTATTACATATACGACCTGCCGTGGGCAACATCCAACTTTGAGTTGAGGCATGTCTTTACACGTCTGGTTGTGCATGGCTTTCACAACCCTAATTGAATTAACAAATCTTTCCATGACCCTACAGAGACGTGTGTATACAAACTATGTGGATATTTTCGATTGCTATTTGCCTCAAATAAAAGTAGTAATTAATAACCTGAACTAACACCTACTATGTGAAATCGTTTTGTTCTTTACTTCAAATAACATTTTCAAGTAACGCAAAATAGGCTGTTACAAACCCTTTAAAATAAAAAGTAAAAATGTATCGTAGTATCATCTTGTCATTCTTCAAATTCGATGCGCATAGAATGCCAATGGTGTAGTAATCAATGGAGCCCCTCGTAGACTAGTCGTACCATCTAGTGGTGAAATATCGAACAATATAATCCTAACCACGGCCGACTGAATGCGCAGCTCGTATTCAGTCGGCCGTGTCCTAACAGAGCGAGTGCATTCTAGCGGCCAGAAGAAGAAACTTTTCAATAAAATCTGGAAGTAAATAAGTACCTTTTTGGCAGCTAGATGTCTCGAGTAAATCTGCTGGCGAATTATGTTTTAATTAAATATATATTTTACACCATAATATGCACAATATAACGCTTAATTTTAAAACATCTGAGTCATTACAAAACAATAAACATATAACATTTCAAGCAAAAAACCTAGCTCTGATCGGGTTTGAACCATAGGCATTTGAGCGATAGACTGACGCTCTACCACTGAGCTAATTGTGTCAACGAATATCGTTCTATATAAAATGACTTACATAGAACTTGTTAGCAAATAATGATTTATACTAAACGATTTCATCACTGGAGTATATTATTTATATATAAAGCATTTCATACAAAGTTTATTTATTTCGTACACTACGCTATATTGCATGCAATACTCAAATTAGTGAAATATAAGTCAGGCACAAGATATCCGCTGCCATCTTGTCTTATTAGTGAATCAGCTCAGCTTTTTAAAATCACGTCTGCACTATAGTATTACAAAATAAACTTTTAATTTCGAACGTGCCTCTTCCTTTAGAACAGTTAAAACGATTCTCGGCTCGATAATCGGAACTGGTGGGTCCCATGATATGGATTATAAAGTTTGCATAATTCGCACGGCCGCCATCCTGAAATGGTATGGCCGACGACCTTGTAGTTTGGTCACAAGACGCATCCTATACGAAGGTATGTTGTTACCAAATTTGGTAGAGATCGGATGATTTGGTTAGTCGTTATTTGATTTTACGTTTCGAACGTTTGAGTGGCCGCCATTCAGTTTTAGTAAAGATGGCGGCGATATAAAACATGACACTGAGGTGTCCTTTGCTAGTGCTACCTTTGTACCAAATTTCGTTCAATTCGCATTCACCGTGTTCGAATTGATAGGGGGGGACAGACATTCAGAGTACACACACTCACACACACACAGACTCACACACACACACAGACACACACACAGACTCACACACACACATACACACACACAGACAGACACACTTTTTTCGCCCTGTGTTGATCTCATAAGTCTACTTTCATTTTTTGCAAAAATCGAAAGTAGGCTAAAAATTCTAGGATACCCCTTGACCCCCTTAATTGCATTGATGAATTATACAGTCTACGTTGGTTCCGTGATAACCGTATAGCCATTTGCAAACTTTCACAGAAATGTAATGAATGGAGTGACACTGCTTCTTATAGAAATAGATGGAAAGTTGGATGCCACCCCTTGAGATAATGTTGTCATGGTTACCGATTTGCATTCCTTCATTAGTTTGTTGTTGTTGTTGTTAGGTAGTCAGCCTGAAGGCTGGTTGGATCCTCAAATAGTACCGCCGTTAGGTTATGTGAGTAGATACTCACAAAAACCCAAGGCAGCGCTATAATGAGGCGTACTAGGCAAAAGGAGGAGTGAGGTAGTTTGCCATTGCTTTCCTCACTGAGTCAGAACAGTAGTACTAACCCTATGAGTAGAACCTTTCACAACATCCACAGGCACTGACTGTGCCCTGAATGTCATTACTAAGCACCACCCATACCTCAGTAGCTTCCATATAATCACAGCCATGAGTGAGACTGAGACATCGGTGAAAAGCCACCTTTTACTCTAGCCTGTGCCAACAGACAAATGCAAATGTACTGCATTCATCAAGGGATGGCAAAAAATTAAATTATATTGGTTTTCGGAGAATATTTCAGAAACTGTTGGTTTTAGAGCCTTATAATGTAGTTTTCGAGGACCGTTTAGGGCCCCCGAGTTTTGTTTCTGGCACCGAGGGGCTTTGTCTCGTCGTTGTACGCCATAATATAATACTACTAATAATAATATAATATAGGGATAGGAATAAAATAGACCTGCCGTACCACACCCGCAGGTGTAAATCGCGTGAAAATGTTCTAGAGTACCCCTTGGCCCCCTTAAGCGCATTACATACGTATTGATGAATTTTACAGCTTAATTTGGTTCCGTGCTAACCTTCTAGCCGTTTGCAAACTTTCACACTAATGTAATTATTGGAATTGCATTGCATTGAATCTCTTGACTTGGTTACCGGCTTCATTCGTTCTTTAGTTTATTAAATGAAATTAGTTTTTTTGGGAATATCTCAAAAACGGTTGGTTTTAGGGCCTTAAAATGTGGTTTTCGGTGATCCTTTGGAGCGCCCGAGTTTTGTCTCTCACATTGAGGGGCTGATAATCAGATTTGTATCGTCCTTCTACTCCTATTTCAGCATGTATTTTAAGGGGGTAGGCCCCCTTTCATGAGAGGTACGGAGAAGAGTTACATCAATGATTAGTGTCGTGCCTCTGATGGATATTTGTACCAAATTTTACGTTGATACACCCCGCCGTTGTCCACAGACAAACAAACAGACAGACAGACCAAAAAATTGTTTTCGCGCGCATCCATCATAAAGCAGTCTGAAACGCGTAAATAACTCAAATTTCCGTAGAAATTCAGAAAAAAACAGACAAACTAGCATTTTTAGCCTATTTTCATTTTATGAAAAAATATGCTTATGAGATCACCTTTTGTTCGAGTGAGTGTGTGATGGTGTGTGTGTGTGTGTGTGTGTGTGTGTGTGTCTAATAACTTCTAAACGGCTTGAGAGATTTCAAGGAAACTCGGTAAGATCAGAGCACAATTTTGGCCGACTCCGACCGTGCCCTTCAAATTTTATTGTCTCTCACCAATCCAACATGGCAGCTGTGCGAAATATTTCACCAGCATTCAGTATTTCCGAAACCATTACAGATATCACCCTGAAATTGTGTACGGTGATAAAGGGTAATACTAGATGTTCACCTATGAGACTTTCAAAAACCTGGTAACTACAAAACCAACATGGCGGCCAAGCAAATTTGAGACTTTTAAATCGACTTTTCTCACGATTTAACCATCCAAACGTAATGAAACTTGGTACAGCAAATGCTTATACACATTGTAATACGCTGGCGTCTAATTTAGTTCAATTGTTTACATAACCTCAAAATGGCGGCCGTGCGAAATATTTCACCGCCATTCTATATCTCCGAAACTATTACAGATATCACCCTGAAAATGTGCACAGTGATAAAGGACCCTAGTACAAGTTTATCTATGTAACTTTCATAAACCTGTAAAGTACAAAACGTACATGGCGGCCAAGCGAATTTGAAACATTTTAAAATACTTTTCTCGTGATTGAACTCTCTGAGCGCAGTGAAATGTGGTACAGAAAATCATTATACATATTGTAATGCACTGGCATCTAATTTAGTTTAATTGTTTACATAACCTCAAGATGGCGGCTGTGCGAAATTTTAAAATTAAATATTTATTTCTTGTGTCGTAATCATGCGATCGAAGTGAAAGTTTGAATAATGAACCTACGAAATAATTTTCCTTTAATGGTTCATAACTCTATGGCCTATACATATAACTATCCAAAATGGCGATCATCCAAAATATTTAGACGGTTCTCAATATCTACGATTCTTTTACAGCAATCAAACTGATTTTTTTTATGTTCATAGAGGCTATGAACATAAGTTCACTTAAAGGACTTTCAGTGACCTTGTGAGCACAAATCCAACATGACGGTGGCGCAAAGTATACATATTTAAAAGGACGTTCCTTGCGATTTAACCATCCGCGTGCAGTGAAACTTGGCACGTTCAATACTTGTACAAATGTTAATCCACTGGCATCTAACTTATTTCAATTGTTTTCATAAGCACAAGATGGCAGCTGTGCGTAATTTTAAAATCTCGTTTTTACTTGAAGTTTGAGTACCACGCGTACACAACAATCTTCATGTAATAGTGCATAAATAGCTTGCCACGGTGGGTGAGTGGTTAGAGTGTCAGACTACCAACTCCAAGATTGCAGGTTCGCTCCTGACCATGGTAAGTGATTTTTGAAAGGCGACAAAAATCACGACACTCATGTCATACGTTGTTGGCATGTTAAAGAACCCATTTTAATTCAGTAGGCCGTGTTCAATGGCAAAATTAATCTCGAGATTTTCCGCCAACACAAAGTTCCTCCATTCTCTACTTGAAAGAGCTGTAATGTCAAGGAGTTTAGATATCTAACCTCCTTGACTTCATAGCGTTCAAGGCAACGACGAAATTCGACATGCAAGCTACCCTCTGGGTGTCAATTAACAAAGCTTGCACCAGGCACCCGAGGCCATACAATATTAATATTATTAATAGTGCATAAATAAAAATCCAACCTGCTAACCATCTGAAATATTTAGATGGTTCTCAATATCTACGAATCTATCACAACCTTCAAACTGAAATTTTGTATGTTGATAGAGGCAATTAACATGAGTAGGATATATGAAAATAGGCTGTATAGTTCTTAACGGAATACTTGTTATATATGTAGAGATATACTGCACCGCTCGGTGTTGACCGTGTTTTATTGCACAAATTTAGGTTTTACTCGCTAACCGTTGGACTTACACGAAAAGTGATAAGGATCGTTGGGATAGAAAATTAAATGTTAAAGCTCGTGTATGCCATCAAAAGTTTGCTATTTCTTAGCGTTCTCTTTTTATTTGAAATGGAAATATGAAATTTTGAAACCAAAGGGTGTAGTGACGTCACAAATGTGGGTTTTACTCGCTAACCGTTGGAGATACACGAAAAGTGATCAGGACCCTTCGGATAGGAAATTAAATTTTCAAGCCCATATGTGCCATCAAAAGTTTGCTATTTCTTAGCGTTCTCTTTTTATTTGATATGGAAATATGAAATTTGGAACCAAAGGGTGTAGTGACGTCAGTAAAATGGTCGCCATTTCTTAATAATGCAAATATCGAAATCAAAAGTATTCTATATGTAAACGTGGTAAATCAGCTACATCCATGCAAAATTTCATTCAAATCGGACCAATGGTACTTGCGTTATTGAGTAACACACAGACAGACAGAAAGACAGAGACACACAATCTCATTTTTAGCCTACTTTTCACATTTTGCGAAAATGAGGAAAAAGTAGACTTATGAGATTGATCTGTGAAAATGTGTGTCTGTCTGGCTGTGTGTGTGCCCCCCCCCCCCTATCAACTCCTAAACGGCTGCAGCAATCGAAACCAAATTTAGTATGAGTAAAGATGTATACCGGAATATCTCAAGCCCATATTTGAAAATGATGTCAGTGCTACCAACTGCTGAATAACCGCAATTGAAATTTGAGCTCCATGTTGGATATCATGGAAGGTGTGCATGGGAGCTATTCCAAAATTAGCACACATGTAGATAATGCTATTTCAGTTTAATTTCCAGGAGGCCATATATGACAGTGTTGACAAAATGATTTTAAGCCTTCTGATAGGTCTACTTTTAAAATGCATATAACTTCTACTCTATTAATTGGATTTCAACCAAATTTTATATGTAATATGTGTACATAAACAGATATGACTGAGTGTATTCTTAAGAGCCACCAGGGCTGCCAACTGTTAATAATTGCTCTCTCTATTTTCTTCATTCAAATACCAATATATCTGAAAGTATGCAAGCCGACAGCTTTAAACTATGCACACGTATAGTACCTGACATTTTAGTTTAATTTGGAGTAACATGTATATGTGAGTTCTACTAACATGATTCTAAGCCTGCTGATAGGACCAAATTTAAATACTTGTAACTTCTATACTATCAGTTGGATTTCAACCAAATTTCGTATGTGGCATGTGTAACATAACAGATATGACTCTAAGTATTCTTAAGAGCAATCAGGGCTGCCAACTGTTAATAAATGCTGTCTATATTTTTTTTTACCCTAATATCAATATATCAGAAAGTATGCAAGCCAACAGCTCTATATTTTGCACACGTATAGCACCTAACATTCTAGACTAATTTGGAGTAATGAATATAAGTCAGTGTTGCCAACATGATTCTATGCCTGCTAATAGGTCCAATTTTAAAATACATGTAACTTCTATACTAACAAATGGATTTCATCCAAAATTGGCACAACAAGATGTCATAATATTTCAGAATATTTATGACCAGCACACGCATGACATTGTTGCCAACATGGTTTTACGCGTGCTGATAGATCCAATGTCTAACTGCATGTAACGTCCATTGGACTTCAACCAAATTTTGTATTCTGTACCTTAAGAGATGGAACTAAGAATATATTCAGACACCAGGGCTGCCAATTATAGTGCTCTATTTGGCTTCATTATACCAGGTATATTTCGAACTAATTAGACATTTCGATATTACCAACTTAATTTCGTCATTATTCTGGATAGGTTCAAATAGCCTACTGTAGATTAATCATTGACAAGAATCTTAATTTTAAGAAAAGTAGGCTCTTTAGTTCGTCATGGAACTTCTTGTTATATATTGGTATGATAATTGTACTATTAGTGTTACTAGTGGACCCGTGCGAGAAATCTCGCTTGTTCATAAACCACACTTTCCCCAATAGGTTAATGATGAGATACTTAAGGAGAAAGGTTGTTATGTTTTTATATCAACCAAATGATTATTATAGAACACTATTTACATTTCAGTTAGAATTCCAAGTTCTACGTTCCCTAACTTAAGAAGGCAATCACTCACCGGTTATTCGATATTTATGAAATTATACGATTTGAGTACTCATTCCTTTGATTTACTGTTTCTGAAATCCATGCAAAATGATAAAGGAAAGACCTCAGAATGTTAAAATGACATGAAACAGGTGTCACAGCGGACAGCAATTAAGGAGCGCATTTTCCTACAGCACTATCGTAAAATCGCACACTTCGTACATTTTTAAGTCATTCTTTAAAGAAATTATAGATATTTATGAAATTAGAGTGCAATTCTACTCCAGGCGAATACCGGGATGGTTCCTAAATTAAGGCCACAGCCGTCTCCTTCCCAATCATCATCTAAATTGCAACTACACACGCCAATAAAGCAGGTTATCAGACAAACTCCACACTCACCCAAGTACACGGAGCTACATAGCCACGATGTCTCACAGCCCATAAAAGAATCAACAACAGCATTCGCTTCACGAACTAAACATGTCATCCTTATAGCTCTCCCCCTAGAGTCTTATGTTCCCCGCCTAATATACTTGGACATAAAACCGTGTTGTAGGCTGGGTGCGAATTATGCACTTCTCTTCTCATACAGACAATCCGGCACTATTTGCTTTTTAAAGAAAGAAAGAAAGAAAGAAAGAAAGAAAGAAAGAAAGAAAGAAAGAAAGAAAGAAAGAATGAGAAAGAAAAATATTTAAAATCCTATTAACTTTTGTCACATTTGAAAGTAAAATTTAGGAATACATTACATGCAATGGCATTAAGTTAAAACTGAGGTTGGCGTTACGTCTTACTCTTTAAAATCACCTCTCCCCAGCATCAACCTTGAGACGGATTTCCTTTCTTAAATAGAACTCTTTTCTTTAACTTGAAACTGGAACTGAGTAAATATTACTTGAAATGTCTTATATTGTAGCACGTTCTAACCTTCTATCTCCATGCTTCCAGACGCTGTGAAGTTTCACCTCAAACAATGTATTAGTGACAAAAAAAAACATAGTCAGTCTGAAAGACTAGACGTTGTATCATTTCAAATGACGCATGCTACAAATGCTACACATGTTAGAAAGGCTCAGGAGGGCTTCTCGCTTTGCTCGAAGCCCCAGGACTCTTTCAACAGACTGCATTACCCATTAACTTAGGCTTCCCGCCCGGGCACCTCTTTAAGGGTCACGGGAAGAAATGTGTTTCTTGTACTTGTATTAGAGATGTGTTTGGTTGAATAAAGCGTAAATTGTGTACTTTTTGATAGCGGTTTTGAGGCCCGTCGTCCTAGGCAAGCCGGCGGAAACCTTTGCCTCCCTGTCAGAAGGATCATTTGGCCGTAAATTTGAATTAGTGTAAGGATGTAGTATGAGTGTCCAGATATAGACAATAGCCTACTCCATGAAGGGGTCATGACTATGCCTTATATGTTTGTTTAATGAATAGTGTATCTGAAATAAGGGAAGAATACTGATTTACAGATTTGTGGAGTGAGTTTCTAAATTTTAAATAGAGTTTATGAAATTTATGGTAAAGGTGAAGGAGAGGTGAACATGATAAGACAATAGCCTACTCCATGAAGGAGTCATGACTATGCCTTCTGTGTCTGTTTAAAGTATAGAGTACCTGAAATGAGGGAAGTTTACTGAATTTGGTGTTTGTAGAATGTAATTTTCGATTTTAATTTGGGTTTTCGTGAAGCTTATTGAGGAGTTGTTATTTCTCTGAAAAGGAGTGTTTTTGCCCCCAGGCAAGCCTGTGTTCGATCTGGCTAGACTAGTGTAACGGTAGAGAGTTGGGAGATGAGTTGTAGAACCTGGGAGCGAGCAGTGGCGCGCTGAACATTAGGGGGGGGGGCTATTTTGAGTGAGAGTAGGGATGGAATATCGGGACTGGTTCGATGCTTTGCTCTGACATCCTGCACACCTCTTTAGGAGGCACCCTGTATTATTATTTCAGACTGACTCTAATTTTTTGCTCTGACATCCTGCACACCTCTTTAGGAGGCACCCTGTATTCATATATGGCATCTTGTATATCTCTTTAGAAGTCATCCTGTATTCTTGTGTTCGCTTCGCTCAAAGCCCCAGGTCGCTCGACGCCAGGCTTCTTTCAACAGACTCCAATAATCATTTGCGTCTGCTTCTCGCTCCCCGCGTGAGCATGACGTCACGTTCCCGCACAGCTGCAAGACGTCACTTCCCGCGCGGCTGCATGACGTCACGTCCGTCTCCGTTTCCGTGTCCGTAACGCATAACGATGGACCCCAACCATAACGACGAAGTCAACAAGATCATTTGAAATGATAAAAATTAGTGTTCTGTTGCATAAGTTCCGAACTCATGGCGTAGGGTTAGCAGACAAGGTTTTCCGACTCCGTCAGTGAGTTTAGAACTGACGTGAGGTATGAAACAAGGTTCACTTGTTATCGTGATGGCAATTGAGTAGTTCTCTCATCTAAGAGGCAGAGAGTTCGTTCAAAAGGTCAAGATTAACGGCTCTGGGGAAAACTGAATACGCATCACCTCAGAATATACAGACCATGAGACTGCGCATCGGTCACTTTGTTGGCCAGGGGGGGATTGTACAAGTGGGGATTTAATCTATCTCTAGTGACAAAAATAAGTATTTCTCTATAGCTACAGAATTCATCACCTCGTAGGCTATAGTGAATTTAGCGCTTTTTCCAAAAGCACTGATCAGCCGACTGTTACTTTCATTTGTCGACTGAGTTTCGATACAATACAAGAGAAATCTATTTCATTATTAGGGATTGCGACAGAAATTCCAATTTTAAATCAAATAATGACGAGGAAAATAGCGAAACTCTTTAGTTTCCTTAAATAACTTTATGTATTGAAGAAGCTATTGGTTTTTATGTTTGTTGGTTGGTGGTTTTTTTTTTCATTTACAATATCTTCATAAAATATTTCATCAACTTATTTCTCATGAAAGAAGGCAGATTTTTTAAATAATTAAAAGACATTTAATGGAATAATAGAGTACAACAAGAAATCCCTTTCATGGGTGTCAGAAATTAAACGTTATAAGAGAGTGATTAACCCAGATGCACTGTGCGCTGCAGGAACCAGAAACATGAATTTCAGAGGCCAAACGGAGAAACTTGGACTAAAGGAAAAGAAAATTCTAAGAAAAATCATAGGACCAAAATTTCAGGATAATAACATAATATACATCAAGAATGAGACTCTCTACAAGAAAATTGAAAAACTCTCAGATACTATGCGAAGAAGGAGGATGAATTTTTACGGTCATCTTCTCAGAATGAACTCTAATAGATTAACCAAACAAATGTTTGATATGTTCCGTAACCGTAAAACAAAACCCACATGATTTAAAGAAACTGAAAAAGGCCTAGTAGAATTAAAAATTACAGAAAATTCACAACTCAATCGAAAAGCTAAAGTATAATTATTAAAGACGAAAATATAAGGTTCCAAGACAAATCTTCACTAAAATCTAAACCCATCATCTTGGGAGAAGAGAGGAAAAGAAGATCAGAAGGAATGAAGAGATACTGGGCACTAAAGAATGAACAACACACGGTGAAATGATTGATTCAACGTACCCCAAAGAGAGTGAAACGAAAGAAGAAAAGAAGAAGAAGAAGAAGAAAGAAAGAAAGAAAGAAAGAAAGAAAGAAAGAAAGAAAGAAAGAAAGAAAGAAATAGTAGAGAAGCCAAGATGATGAATGTAAGATATTTGGTCTTCAAAAGGAGGGTGAGTGGTATTGTATTTTTTTTCTTACAAACACAAAAGTTCAAAATATCCTACCTCCCCTTCCCCTTAAAAAAAAAATCCCCCCCCACCCCAAGAAAACACCGTGTGGAGCTCCATAAGGTAATATTCTCTACCTTAGAATTCAAGACGTCTGACTCACTCTTGTGCTCTGTATCACCAATATCCGTCAGGTCCAAGTGGAAGGCTTGACATAAAGTACACTCCTTAAAAGTCATGGTCAAATTTAAGGCTATAAGCCACTCAAGGTCAACTTCTTCTCTATTACCTTCACTAGAGTTCTCCTTGTCGGCCACAAAAGTGGGCACAATTCTTTTTATCTCTAATATCAAATATTCAAGGGAAACAATTTGACCAGTGGTGTCAATTGTTTTACATTTTGGGCTGTTTTTAAAATTCAGCATTAGGCATTGAAAGTGAACCAAATAACCTACAAATTTAGCTACACACTACCAAGTGTAGTGGTAGGTTCTTTTACATGCCATAAGGCTTTATTTCTTCTCCAAAGGAAGGTATACTGAATGATTTTAACGCTCTCAAAATTCCGATGAGTTTGGCCGGGTTGAACCCGTGATCTTGGGAATAGGAGTTCATCATGCTACTGACTACGCCACCGAAGCCCTATTTTCATTTATACGGAATGGTAACGAGGATCTCATTAAGTAACGCTCAACGATATCCCGTAGTATTGTTAATCACTGAGATAACAATATCAACTCCGATATTCAAGAGTTGCAACAATATCAGCTGCCAGACGTATGCTATACGATTTCAGCGTTGTAACTATTTTGATAATCAGGGTAGAATTCTTCAAGAAGAAGCCTATGAAAAAAAAATGTGTATTTTCAGGCGAGAACACTTCTTCAGCACCCGTTATAGCTGTAATTACGTCTGAAACGCCAAGATGTATGCTCTGATACTTCAAAAATACTCGTCTGATTTTCTATAAATAATGTGTGTACACCGCCGAATTTGTCTAACAAAGAACAACCTAGTTGGGGACAAAATTATTACAGTCTAATATATTGTCGCGCCCCACAAATACCTGCTAATTGTTTTGTCCCCACCTGATGGCACGGACTTAATTATTAGTCTAATATATTGTCGCGCCCCACAAATACCTGCTAATTGTTTTGTCCCCACCTGATGGCACGGACTTAATTATTAGTCTAATATATTGTCGCGCCCCACAAATACCTGCTAATTGTTTTGTCGCCACCTGATGGCACGGACTTAATTATTAGTCTAATATATTGTCGCGCCCCACAAATACCTGCTAATTGTTTTGTCCCCACCTGATGGCACGGACTTAATCCAAAGACCGATCAGGGGTTCCCCAAGATGATGTATACAAGGATCGTTATCGTGTCCTTACCGATAGCTTCTGATAGGAATCACAATACAGTCACT
Source organism: Meconema thalassinum (assembly GCA_946902985.2). Classification (NCBI taxonomy): domain Eukaryota; kingdom Metazoa; phylum Arthropoda; class Insecta; order Orthoptera; family Tettigoniidae; genus Meconema; species Meconema thalassinum. The sequence goes on along the minus strand of OX336393.1, from coordinate 163,162,429 downwards.
ATTATACCGTACAAGGAACTGGGAGTGGGATGTGATTCAAGGATTCAGGGAATACTCCCAAATGAAAGAGATTGAAATGTTTAACTCCTAGTTTATTCAGTAAGGGAGTAAAGGAATCAGCCACTCTGAGAACAACTGCTCTGGCGCTTGTTCATTCACCAGCTGAGTATTGCTCCGGAGTATGGCTTAACAGCTGTCTTACTCAACGAGTGGACGTTCAACTTCATCATAGCATGCGTATTATATCCGGAACACTACTTCCAGCTCCGATCCAGTGGTTACCAGTGCTCAGTAATATCACACCTCCTGTTATCAAAGGACAGAAAAATCTAGTTCATCTTTGGTCCGGAATACAGAAGAATCGGACACTTCCAATCCATGATGACGTTCAACATTTGGGCCCTTCTAGACTGAAATCCCTCAAATCTGCATGGATAACAGCCTTAGAACTAACAAACGGCAATTTCAAAGCCAATAGTAGCTGGCAGACTGAGTGGACAAGAGCTCCTCCTCGAGGCATCGTACAAGTTGGGAACCCAACTACAAAACTCGCTGGTTTCATCTTGCCGAGACTTACCTGGAGTAGACTCAATCGTATTAATGTGGTGTGGGAAGAAGTGCTTCTGTACTACATACTTGGGTTTGGAAAGATTCGCCATACTGTGACTCTGATGTCATTCCGCAGACATTGGGACTCATAGTGTTTGATTGTCCCTGCCGAGCGTTTCTGGGGAGTCTGGAGGATCTAAATTGTGCTACTCCAGAAGCAGTGGATTGGTTAAATAGAATGGATGTTGATTTATGATATTTTCAACTTTAATAGTCATATGTTTTGTTGTCATATTGTTCGGATATTTGTGATACTGAATTCAGGTCTTTGGTTTCTTTATTGAGTTTATGTTCGACCCTGACTATTATATGTCAGAAAACTGTGTCATAATGATGGTCATTATAACAATATTTTTCGTTATGAAACAGTTTCTCGCACCAATCACAGCTCAAGAAACAGTTGTTTGACCAATTAGATAAGGATAACATCGCACCTGCACTGAGTTCCAAGGCCTTCTAGTTTAAATTCCACTGCGTTGCCTAGTGTCATAGTGGGGTAATCGAGGAGGCCATGGTCAAATACAAGGCATTCCCTGCTTCCCATGCGCTCTGTTCAGTACATAAAACTGGCGAAATCTCGACAGATATTTATGAATATTAATGTTCGAACATAAAATAGTTATAATAATTATCGTCGAACATAAACAGTCGTATGCAAGTCGCCTATAGTGGTAATTAACACACTCGTATGGAAATTATAAAACTCGCATACGCTCGTTTTGTAAACATACTCGTGTCTTAATTATTGCCGTCTGGCTGCGTGGCTCAGGGGTAACGTTCTCGCTTGCTGAGCCCAAGGTTGCAGGTTCGAAACCTGGCGCAGTCAGCTGGCATTTGAGGGTGCGCAAATGCGAGGGAGCCGTGTCAGTACATTTACTGGCACGTTAAAGATCCCCTTCAGGGCAAAATTCCGGCACCCCGGCGTCTCTAAAAGCCAGGGTTGTTAAAAGGGACGTAAAACCAATAACATTATTTATTATTAATTATTGCCATTATAGTCTCGTTGCATAATGTACTATAGCATGATACGATAAATAAATAAATAAATAAATAAATAAATCCTGAAATGAAATAGAAATATTGGTTGTCATCTGTTTTTTTCAGCTGCACTAGCTATGGTGCTCCCAAGTACCGCCTCAGCTCCGTGTCCTTCAATCAAAGAGCGTTCGACGATCCAACGTGCCCGATCTTCCGAACGGCCTCTGTCACTGTAAGACTTCCGTCCCTGCAGTGTCTGACTGGCCCTTCTGACCTGAGTCCACAGCTTTTTATAATAAGGCAGCATGGTTCTTGCTGACCAGGTTGAACTGGGGTTGAATGTCCGACATGGTTCCACCGTGAACCGACACTGGGACATAACAATATACTACTCTACAAATCAAGAGACACGGGGAGACCCTCCCGCCTTCCTACCATTTTTCAGAATTATCACGTTCGTAACGTTAATTATGCCAATTGACCGGCCCTCGGGAATCTCACATCATTAGACAATTATTAAAATTTACCTTTTTGCATACATAACCCTCGGACAATCGCGCTAGTAATAGATACAGCGGTACTCGAGCGTGCTACGTATGTAGCCCAAACAGTTATTCAATCTGATGGACTCGCACACGTTATTTTTGGTGTTCAGTTTCAATAATATGATAAATATTAGTATATATCAGCATTCTAAGCTAAATATGAGGACTTTATGTAGGCTTTTATTTCCATATGGAGAGAAAATACAAACCTAAGAAGAAAATTCAATTTTATCGTACATCTTCGGTAAAACTACAACAAAAATAAAACTAATGGAACTAGAACTGTTAAATTATTTTCATATAAACCTAAATACTTATATTAGTGCATATTTGGATTGGAATTAAACAAAAATAATACTAGGTTAGAAAATTTCCTTAGAAAATCAGCACTTATTATGAACAATTTCAGTATTTTCATTTTTTGTTGTTGTAGTTTCGAAGTTTATTTTTGCCCTTTTGGATACAATCTATTGCCCAGGAAATCCATAAGCATGCTCACACAAATTTGTCACCCAAACATTCAATGCAAATGGACACAATGATCCGAGAAGATTTGTATTGCACTTTGCGCATCTAGGCCTATCCCTTGTTGATTTATTTCTTCCTCGTCCACACAAGAAGCAACAGCCTATTTTATTTCCACTACACTCTACCTATCACTAGTTTCATCTAAACACTGACTGATTTGAAAGTCATCTCCATCGTCACCTCCTGTGAGGCAACGTTTCCTTTGCACGCTCAATTCTGAAACAGCAATGCTCGCACGGGCTACTATTGTAGCCCAGACGAGTTCTAATGCATCTGGTGTCAGTTTGGTACAATTGGTTCAGTTGGAATCACACCCGTCTGTTAAATACAGCATCAACAGGCAGATACAGAGATTCTCAATATTCCTAGCAAAATATATACTCTGCGCTACAACAAAATAAATCACTGGGCTACATATGTAGCCCGCGCGAGTATCCGAGGGATAATTGTGGGAGTAGAGGGATCCTATTATTATTTATTAGCCTACTTTCGATTTTTGCAAAAATTGAAAGTAGACTTATGAGATCAACACAGGGCGAAAAATTGTGTGTCTGTCTGTGTGTCTGTGTGTCTGTGTGTGAGTGTGTGTACTCTGAATGACGGTCCCCCTCTAACAATTCGAACACGGTGAAACCGAATTTAACGAAATTTGGTACAGAGGTAGCACTAGCAAAGGGCACCTCAGTGTCATATTTTATATTGCCGCCATCTTGAAGGAAACGTAATGGCGGCCACCCAAATGTTCAAAGCTTAAATCAAATTACGACTAACCTGATCATCCGATCTCTACCAAATTTTTTAAAAACATATATTTATATGGCGAGCGTCTTTTGACCAAATTACAAGGTCATCAGCCTAATAGTTTGCTGATGGCGGCCATGTATGTGTGCAAATCGATTCCCCCTATCAATTCAAATACGGTAAACCCGAATTGAACGAAATTTGGTACAGAGGTAGCACTAGCAGTGGGAACCTCATTGTTATGTTTTATATCTCCGCCATCTTGACGAAAACGTAATGGCGGCCACCCAAATGTTAAAAGGTTAAATCAAATTACGACCAACCTAATCATCTGATCTCTAACCATTTTTGCAACATTATACCTTTATGTATGAGGAATATTTCGACCAAACTACAAGGTCATCAGCCCAATAATTTGTGGATGGCAGCCATGTATGTGTGCAAATCGATTTCGCCTATCTATTTAAACACGGTGAAACCGAATTGAACGAAATTCGATACAGAGGTATCACTAGTAATGGGCACCTCAGTGTCATGTTTTATATTGCCGCCATCTTGACGGAAACGTAATGGCGGCCACCCAAATGTTAAGAGCTTAAATCAAATAACAACCAACCTAATCATCTGATCTCTACTCAGTTTTGCAATTACATATCTATATGTGGTAAGCATCTTTTGAACAAACGGCAAGGTCATCAGCCCAATAGTTTGCCGATAGCGGCCAAGTATGTGTGCAAATCGATTCCCGCTATCAATTCAAACACGGTGAAACCGAATTGAACGAAATTTGGTACAGAGGTAGCATTTTCAAAAGGCAACTCAGTGTCATGTTTTATATCGTCTCCATCTTGACGAAAACGTAATGGCGGCCACCCAAATGTTAAAAGTTTAAATCAAATTACGACCAACCTAATCATCTGATCACTACCAAGTTTTGCAACAACATACCTTTTTGTGGGAAGCATCGTTCGACTAAACTACAAGGTAATCAACCTAATAGTTTGCAGGTAGCGGCCATGTATGTGTGCAAATAGATTCACCGTATCAATTCCAACACGGTGAAACCGAATTGAATGAAATTTTGTACAGAGGTAGCACTATCAAAGGACACCTAATATTCATATTTAATATCCGTATAACACGTTGTATTTCAACAAGCTACTACAACCAATATTCAATTGTCTACTCCTTGAAAAGGACAAAGAGTTATAACAATACCCATGCATTTAGGAGAAAGTAGGCTATATGTTCTTTACTGAACATCTTGTTTTTTCCCCATTTCTTCTTCTAGCATATACGTTTGTAGTTAGTATTAATTATAATTTTCATTCTCATCTCATCTTTCACTATTACCCAAACCATTAGGGGCCGATAACCTAGATGTTAGGCCCCTTAAAACAACAGTTATCATCATCGTCATCTTCTGATTGCCATTTTGAAGTACCTTGGTGGACCATTGTTCACCCTATTTCTGTTTTATATTGGATCAATCTTGCTGATATTTGTGGGTTTCTTGAAGATATTCCATGATGTAATGTCATATTGTCCGATATATCAGCATTGATTGGTAACTGTGGGTAAGACATACTTTATTATATTCTCGAATCAACCTGTTTTGTCTCCTGAGCTGTGGGGGAGCATTATCAGAGAGAGTTGGTAACCAGCCAACTGAGGTGGATTTAATGATCGCCTGTTCGTTATATTACAGAACGATAATAGAAATAGTCACAACCTGTCAGCATCTAGCACGCCCGCTCTTTAGCATGTTCACCTGAGAAAGAAGAATGTTAAGCCTTTCAACGTTCATTCTCCGAACTTTAAAGATGAACAAAGTGCCTTAGATCCCCTATTTGCTGCTAGACTTGTGAGCTTATAATCATTCAGCGCAGTCGATCAATCATATTTCCCCTGCCCTCTATAACTAGTAGTTAGTTAGGTTTTGTTGTTTTAAAGGGAGGAACTAAGAGGTCATCTGCCCCTACCCTCTATAACTGAGTTGATACTTTCCAATTAAATCTCTCCCAGCATATGGTCTTATCATGGATAGAGAAACTACTCCAGCTGACGCTTTAACACACCGAACGATTCTGTATGGAATGAATATAATATTATTCTGCTTCTGTTTTGAATATGCACCGTAGATGGAGGCTTGGCTTTGAAGCAATCAACTTGTAGCAGTGGTGTGCGGTTAGCGGAAGTTCAGAGTATTAACTCTTGGGACTCGCTCTTCTTAATAACCACACAGTATCACATACTATAATATGGTATGTTCAAGTAAATAAGAGACTGTTGCATAGCACCAATATAGCTTGCGCTGCTTATACAGTGTGTTCAATAGTAAAATATTTCCTTGATACAGTTTAAATTATTCTTCAGTCGTAAAAAACAATTAATGAATTTAACGGTGTCAAATATGTGGATGAAGTGTTACTTCTACCATTTACACGGGCAAAAGTGCTACAAGATGAAATGGACATCTTCCTCAAGCCCTGGTCAATATTCTTGCTGAGAACGGGACTATAGTAAATGACCGTATTGTTTCGACCATATGTCACACTTTTGGTTTGTTCCACTCAATACGTCACGCATTTGATTTGGACCAATATATTGTGATATTTTGGATTAAAATAAGCCAAACATAACGGTCTATTTCGACAATAAAGCAATATGTCTGATATTACTGCGTTCATATCCCATCTTTTCTTCTGATCCCAACGCTTAGCGTCGTTCTTTTGTTCGCCAAGAAAACCTTCGAGCATACAATAGGATAGAGAGGGCGCCAGCTATGCTTCTACCGGCGGACCGTGGGACCAAAATAAGATCAGCTGATGTTGGGCAAAACAGTGATGTCTCCCATAAGAATAGCATTATGAAGTGACTTAAAATCCCGATTCAAGCGTATTCCTTCTGTTTAACAGACTATTTCTGTTGAAGGTGGCGATAACTACAATTCCTTCTGAATATTGCTGTTCTTTTTTGTATGAAAAGTGTGAAGTATAATCGTTATATGGGATATTTTGGTGTGTTTACATATCAGTGTTAGAATACATAGGTGACGTGGTAGGGCCTACATGGTTAGGAAATTAGAATATGGTGAATAAAATATTTTTACGTAAATTTTTTCCGTAATAATTGTCTGACTTGGTTATATTTGTAATATTTTTACATACGGTATCTAAAATAATAAACTCTACAAAGTATACTAGTACTAGGCCTAGCATTTTAGTAACATGTAGGCCCTATGCTTCTATTATGCTGGTTTTGATTTATAAATCAAGAAAATTGGCCGATAATCACCCAATCGAATCCATTAACTTGATTATACCTATCATCAATTAAAATTTGAAAACACTAACATTTTATGCTGCTTTGTGGCCTGCACTTTTAGTTTCTACAGTAGCCTATGTAGCCTACCTATATCTAGGCTATGGTTATGAATGATCATGATTAATGTTTTAATTTTAAGAGGCCTAACATGTACATTATCAATCACTATCATGCCTAAACACACACACACACTCATCACAAATTGTTTAACATGTCTATATCATACTATAATAAATGTGTTAATGAAGCCTAATGAGTAGTAACTTACCAGAGAGCAAAATATCCATAACAATATAAATAAAGACAAGAAGCCATATAGGCTACAACTCACCAAAAGGCTGTGGCTAGTCCATGCATAAATGTTGATGCCAATTCAGGAAACAAATATGTTCATATATACACCATTCTTCTCCAGGATGGAGATCAACGTGAAAACATTAAAAATATGTCTATGTACAAAGCTGGCTTGCTGAATGTATTGACTACTGGTGACTGAACAATATGTACTTGTTCAATACACTTCTTACTTTCTTCCTGTTTCTTTTCTCCTCTTCCTTAGCACATTCATGTCGCATTCTCGAATTGACATAACACTTGACAATTAATTTCACCAGGTCCATTTCATGGCTCTGAGCAAATTCCTGATCAAGTAAATGATCTTTTATGCCATAAAACAAGGTTGCATTCACTGCTCTCAATACCCTACAGAGTACCTTCTGGTGAACTTGTTTACTCCTTAACACATTCATGTTTCTGAGTTCACTTTCGGTCAACTTACATAAGACAATCACATCTTTCGAGGGTACAATTAATCCCTCACCTTGAGAATACATCTTCTCCTTAATTAAGGCATAGTCTGTGTATGTTTCCCTGCCACTTCTCAGAGCACTCAAGCATATTGGGCATTTGATAAGGCATTCCACTTTCTTGACCACAAAACCAGCAATGTATGTCACAACATCACTTACATATGGGGACAACTGCTCAAATGCTGGAAGAGTACAATAGTCATGATCTACATTTGGAATGAGTGGGTTATCTGCAACCCTATCTTGTGATACTGTGAGAATTGCATGACACTGTAAATCTGAATTGGGCTCGGAGCTCGACACACTTAATATATTGATCTGATCCAAGGCAACACAGTTGCTTGAATCTGCTCCTTTTACTTCATGGCGAACCAGCAATCTTTTGTAGGCAGCTTTAAACTGAGCAGCAGTAGGGTTATTGTTATCCCCTCCTCTCCTTCTAATGGCTGAGAAGAATATCTCCAAGTGGTCCTGACTGAATTTATAAAGTAATAAGTATTTCAGTTTAGGCTGATCACTGAGCACTAAATACTTGTAGAGACCAAGGCAACTTCTAATGCACACCAAGAATCCAAGAAATCCAGTCTTTTTTCTCGAGTGGAGAATAGAAGATTCTGAAGAATGGGATGTTGAAAGACGCATGATGTATGATTCCGCTCTGTTAAGGAAATCTGTCAAGAAACGCTCTGTTTTTGGAGAGAAGGCACACTTAAATCCTTTTTGGAATATGTTTCTACTGTTCAGAATGTCAAATATATTGTTAAAAAATTCCACAAATTCAGCTGTAGCTTCACAGTCTTCAAATTCATCATACCCTGCATGTTTCAAATACCTGAGTGCTTGAGCTACACTGTTACTCAAAGTCTGGGCTGCTAATTTTACCTTCATCTTTTCTGATTCCCAATTAATATGGCGCTTACGAATCTTAGTAGCAAGTGTTAATCCTTCTTGTAGCTGTTTGTCCACTAGTTTTTCTATGTATGCCCATTTAATTGTATCACCTTCACTGTTAAATATTGTGCCTAAACTAGCCAACGAATTTCTCACCAATTTGAGCATATGACACACATCTAGAAATACAAATACTGGCTCTTTTGTCACTGGGTGTTCGAAGGAAGTTTTCTCGTTGGCATGGTGAATGTCCAGGCCCAGAAACTTGACCATTGATAAGTTACTGGCTGCCCCATCAAACGTTAAACTCACGACATGAATACCAGTGTCATGCAATAGGGTCAGAGCTGTGGTTATTAAATTTGCCTTATCTTCTCCTGACAAACTATCAATTAAAAAATAAGCAATGGGGACCTTCCAATGATAATTTATGGCATTTACCAGGAAGACTAGAGCCTCCTTTGCTTCTGGGAGTGAATGATCGTCGATGTCAGTCCCCATGTCCACATAACCACATGTGGCCTTACCATCCCATTCTATTTTATTTCTGATGGACATTTCATCAATAATAAGGCTACAAAGGACAGGTTTACCTATGGCATTACCCTCTTCCACTTTAAGCTTTAGAGCTGTTAGTGCTTCTTTTGTAAAGCCAGGGGAGCCATCAACATGCTGGTACCATTTCCTAAGAGTGCGTGGATGAGGCAAGCATACATTGAATACTTTTCTTACATATTCATAAGCCTTACTCGAATAAAAATGCAATGTAAGGGCAAAGCATCGCAACCCTTCAGAATATTGCTGCTTCTTGTTTACCACCATTTTCTGAAACAGTTCCTCAGCAGGACCTGAGAAGGAAGCCTGTAAAAGAAAAAAAGGTTGTATACAACAAAACAATTAAGTTATGCATGCCTATTAAAAGTAGTTTCTAACATAGAAAGAACCAAGCAAGTTTTTTTAGATCACAAAATTCACTTGACCCAACAAATATAGTGAACATAAAAAGAGTTTTACTGACCTTTAACATTGCTGCAGCATTTTCATTTATCATTAATTCTTTCTGCAAATGAGCCACCAATGAATTTAATGAATCAATTCTTTTCTTAATTCTTTTATTTTCTTTCAGTAGGCTTCTCAATTTTTTTCTTTGAGAAAAAATTTTGTTTCGTGCATTGAAAAGACATCTCTTTGCTTTCTTGGGGGAATTCATGTCACTGTCTTCAAAATCACCAATGAAATGCTTCCTCTTTTTAGCTTTGCCACTAACATCAGAGCTAGTACTGGGAATGTTTTCGATTGACTCATCAACTGTTTCTGGTAGTGAAGATGAAGTGCACAGGATTTTCCGACTTTTAGGTGGCTTGCGATGACTGGTCTTTTTGCTCAAGTGTTCCGGAAATTCAAAAATAGTAGGAACTGATCCTTTCAGAAGAAATGGATGACCAAACCTCTCTTTATCAAAGCAGCTAGGTTCAAAATGCTTTGAACAAAGTTTACTATATTTTGATGGCTGAAATCCCTCTCTCTTCATATTTATGGTCCATAGCTTAAGCAATTCAGGGTCTGAAGGGAAGCTGAAATAAGCGAATACATTTCATTATGCGTACAAAGTGATATCCAGCACTGCATCTTAAAAGAAAACCAATGATATCCCCACTCCCAATATTTATCACCTGCAGCAATAAATCTTACAAATATCCTAATGTTATCCCCCTTTCCCTCCATATTTAGTAAATTCATATTGGGTGGCTAGGGACTTCCGGGTCATCAGTCCTGTGTACTTGAGTACATGTTGAACTTTTCTGTGATGACTGCAGTAGTGTGTTGGTGGTTGTTAATTCATTTAAGGGGCTTGTGACATCTTGGTCATCACACCGTGTAGTTAGGTGTGGATTAAACTTGTCTGATAACCTGTATTGATGTGATGACTGTAGTAGTGTGTGTAACTTTATTAGGGTCAGGGATAAGGTAGGTTCCTCGGGACTTGAACTAAGGTGCTATCCCAGCATTTGCCTGGAGGAAGTGTGGAAAAACCACACTCAGGATAGCCGCAGTCAGCGCCGGGATTCGAACCTGCGATATCCGAGCGTGCTGCATGATTTAACGAGCACGGCTACGCCGCTGGGTGCCAGCTGTGTTGGGGAAATGTATGTAATCAAGTCTGTGTATTTTAGATCATATATTTTAATTCTTACCCGTGAAAAGATAGCCTGTTCCCTTTTTCAAACCTCTGACTGCAATTGTAAACAGCGCAAGATATAACCATTTTCGCTATATAACTTCACATTCAGCCTCTTACATAAAGGAAAACGCGTATTTTATATATTTGTAATAATTATACAACAAAAAAGGGCTCGTTTATCGATAATTATTAAGTATACACTTTCCGCTCACGCTGACAAGTTGGGCATAGGCGCCATGTTATACCAACATCAGCTGATCTTATTCTGGCCCCATGTTCCGCTGGCAAAGGCCTCTCTATCTTATTGTATGCTCGAAGAAGAAAACTAACAAAGAATTAGTGACCTTTTCATGATTGTATTCCTCTTTTTATTGATTTCCTTATAAATAATAATAATTATCAATTATATGTATTAGTCTATTATTACCATTACATGGGACAGAAAACTTCAATGCTCCAAATTTGCCACATCATCCGTAAATTCTTGGAGTTAAGTGTATAGGGAATAAGATAGACCGCATACAACTTAGTAGTTGGTTTGCCTACAGTAATAGGAACTTCGGAAACTTCCGTGCTGAACGAATTATCACTATTATTATAATTATTATTATTACCTAATAATAATGAGAATAAAATGACGTAGTATCATTTAATGGACATTCTTCCGGAAGGTCTCGGTAACCACACCCTCCACTGATATCACTATAGGGTATATGCAAACTCGGTCCAGATGTCAGATACCTTTCATCTTCATAATTTATTACCTATATTGTTTATTTCTTGTAGAGATGGTGAATAAATAATCGTGTGGCCTCTGGAGAGGCCGAGTGCATGTTTTTTTAGTTGACGCCCGTGGGCGACCTGCGCGTCATAATGAGGATGAAGTGATGATGAAGACGGCACATACACCCCGTCCCCGAGCCACTGGAATTAACCCTAGGGGATTAAAATCCCTGATGACTCGGTCGGGAATCGAACCTGGGGCACTTTGGGTCCAAGCCTAGCGGAGTCGGATATAGAGATGGTAATAGCGATGTTGATTTAATCGATTAATAATCCATTAATGAAATAGATTGAAATTAATCGAAAACGATTAATCGTCTGACCGATCATTCGATTAATCGATTAACCGAATAATACATTAATCGGCTAACCAATGAATCGATTAATTGATTAGAAGACACGAGATAATAACAGAAGTTTAAATGAGAGGCCATCTCTTAAGTTAGTTACGCTTATATTCGGAAAGATGTATAGAAATCTATAAAAGTTACAAAGTGTCTTTCCTTGTTTATGTTAACAATAACCAAATAAGAGTCAGTGACAATGGAAGGACAAATCAATCAAATTGGAAAGGGAATCGAAAAAAGGAAACGAAGAGTTTTCAGCGAAGATTTTGAATTCTTGTTCAATGTTAATAATTTAGGACAGGAACGTTTTATTTTCAGTTTGTTTTAGCCTAGTTTACACAAATATGTTACTTTATTAAAAATTATATGATCAAATATATTTTAATTAATTAAATTTATCTTTTGATTCCGTGAGAGTTTACTGAAAGTAGCGAAGTACATCGATTAATTGACAATACAATTAATCAATAATTTGACCTAACGATGAATCGATTTTACGCACAATCGATTAATCGATTTTTCTTCTCCGATAAATCAATCATTCGATAATTGAAATTAATCGATTAAAAGTACCAGCCCTAATTTCTTATCAAGTTGTGAGACAATGTAACAACTATGCCAGTAGTTGCCACTTTCTCAGTTTGACAATCAGGGACACGACAGGTCGACATTTATGTCAGTAATTTATTATTATTTATTTATTTATTTATCTAAGCGAAAATTTCCCTTCAGGAGAGCGATTAAACTTGATAACAAGATGTCATTTGGAGGTGTGTCCTCCGCTCCTCCCAAAATCTCTTCATTCTCACGGAATGCTCCCTCTTCCTCTCATCCGTCCACTTTTTCCAGGTTGTAATAATCTTGGTTCAAACTTAACATTCGCGATTTTCGTCTGGCACTCAGTTCGGTCTTCCAAATTTCGTATACTGATTAATTGTGAGTCTCTCTGTACCTCTTTAAGCCATTCTGTGCCGCATTTACTCTGTGTTATGATACCGAGTAGTTTCTTGGGCAACCTGGAGGTGGCCATCCTGTGGATGTGAGTGTAAAATTTGGCTCTGCGTTTTCTATTTTCGTCTGTTATCGTATTGGTATTTTGATAGAGTTCTGAACTAGATCTCTTCATCCAAATGTCGTTTCTGTTGATTGCTCCGGAGAATTTTTCGTTCCTGTTTTTCCAGTTCCCTAATCTTGGAATGACCATCGATTACTATTGTTTCAGCGGCATATGCTCCTTCTGGAAGAATAACTGTTTTATAATGTCGTAATTTGGCGTTCGTCGAAATGCATTTCTTGTTGAAATAGGCCCTCGTTAGCCTCTAGGCCTTCTGGAGCTTAGTGGTTCTGTCTTCATTGGCGATTCGATTAAGACCCGAGGGTTGTGTAATTTCACCAAGGTATTTAAAAGGGCAGACTTGGGCGATTTTACCGTATTTGATGTTTAAAGGGAATTTATTTTCAGTCCTTCTCTCCATATATTTGGTCTTGTCGTAAGTGATATGTAATCCGGTCTTTTATGCAATCTCATTATTATGATTATTATTATTAATATTATTATTATTTTCTAGATGACAAGGAGCTGATGGAAGGCCACATCCAGAACAATTCCACTGAGCTGGACAACCCTCGCACGTGGGTGGCCATCTCTGTACTCAAACTCACGATCTCGAAGGACATGTATGGCAAGACACTCAAATGTGTCGCCGTTCATGAGTCCTACCCCACCAAGTCGCTGGAGATCGCCGTCCGTCTCGACGTCAGATGTAAGTACCTGATGCCAATCTCAGTTGTTTTAACCAGACTGTTTTCAAGATGTTCCAAAATGTAGGTCATAGTACTGTTTAGTATAGAGCAAAACGCCGCGTCAATTTTTGAAAATTTGTATTTCAATCTTCCTGTTTTATAATTATCCAGATCAGAGATATCAAATAATTTATGTGCGTGAAAGAGTTTCAGGAAGTATTTGCCGTGTATGAACATTTTGTAATTTCTTATTTTAATAAGAATATGTATTCAACTCATTCAGTGAAAATGCCTTTAAGACTATTCATTTCTTGAAGTCTCGCTGTATACATGATATAGTGATGATTTAAAGACTACATTAATTCGATGTTCTAAAAATTTTCCCTTCTAAATCATGGTCTATCATTAATAGATTAGTTTGATTAGAACTTTCGTAGCACAAAATACTCAACATCGTGAAATCAAATGACTACATGAAATGTTTGAGTTGCAATAATTATATTTCAGGGAAAAGCTTCAGTTTTCAAATTTGCAATAGTGGAGCAGAATAAAATGCTTTCTTATCTAACTTTCAACGCGTAACGTTCATTTCAGTCCTTAGGCGTTTGGTGATAAAAATTATATATTTTCCAGTGAAACAAAGAGAAATTCGAACGGAAATAATGTTTTTTGTTAACAATTTGATACGGCATAAATTAACATTGCTAGAAAGCTTTCTTTATATTACAATTATCAGACGACTTAGAGTAGCCTATTTAGAACTATTACAGGCCTTGATTTCATCATTAAAGAAATGATACAACTATCTGTATTGGTTTATCCTAAACATTTTCCAGAAGTGAATCTCAAAACTCAAAACCTTTGCCAATCTCCTTGCAGAATGTAGAGTTGTGTTGTTTTTTTTCAATGGTATGTATTAACTGTTGCAGAATAATTTGTATATAACATCTGAGTGCATACAGGTTGAGTCACCTAAGATGCCCCTTTCAAACACCTTCCAAACCGTTAGAGATATCAATATTAACTTCTATAAATAGCGCTGAGGGCTTATGTTTTTCTATGTGTTTCACTGAGATATCGTTAACGACTTTGTACTTTTTAATAGAATGATACTGTCTTCCCTCACGAAGATGACAGAATTTCAATAAAACGAATTCACCTGTGTAATTGGTTCTCAAATCAGACGCGTCCTTTTTCAGAAATCGAACACTCAAAATTTGTGCCTCTCCACACCTTTTCGTATAACGTATTGTGCGAAGGGGAATGCCGATTCAGCTAGTATGAGTAATGTATGTCGTTGCCTTACTCAGAGATATGGAATGCTTCAAAATGAATGGCATTCCCAAATCAAAATTTTAATAATTATTCTAAAAGCATGAATCGTTGGGAAAAGTAAATAAGTGATTAAAAGAATAGATCATGATTTTCTTGTGTGTGATATTATAAAGGGATTCCCGAGTTTTGTCTCTCACAATGAGCATCGTCTCGTCCTTCTACGCCTATTTCAGCATGTATTTAAAAGGGGTTTCCCCTATAGCCCCACTTTTATGAGAGGTGCGGAGAAGAGTTACAGTACATCAATGATTGGCGTCCTGCCTCTGATGGACATCTGTACCACATTTTACGTTGATCCAACCAGCTTTTCTCGAGTTAAAAGCGTACAAACTTGTTCACAGACAAACAAACAAAAATTTTATTTTTGCACCCAACCGTCACAAAACAGTCTGAAACGCGTCAATAATGCAAATTTCCGTAGAAATTCAGAAATAAACAAACATTCATTTTCATACAATATAGGGATTTCTTTTGTCACTTATTGTTTAGTAGAATGGAAGATCTTGGAAAGTAGCCGCTATAGGACCCATGTCCCCTGGTCATTTTATTATTGTTATGATCCAAACTGTCACCTAAAATATGAGACGCTTTTAAACACCCTATATACGTAGGCAATATATACTTATTTATCTGCAATCAATTTATTACAGCCTGAAGTACAGCAACGCGCTACACTAGTGTTATGTGTGTAGCCTGCATTAGGGCTCTCATTTCTCATAGCCCTCGAAAATACGGAGGCAAGTTAATAAGTACTCGAACTATCAGACAATATTAACAAGGAAACAAGTATAAGGTGCTGGATAACTTTCAACACAATACGGAGACAGTGTTTTGCTTGGAGAGAATATGGAGGAACCCGGGGAAGCCCCACACTCAGGATGGCCACTGTCCGTGCCGGGATTGAAACCTCCGATCTCCGCACTTGCTGCAGGTCCAAATTGCAATCTTGTAGCATGACTCAACGCACATTAGCAATTCCTATTATAAGTCGTCTATGAATTTCCGCTCCTGGTGCACCCTCAGACTACAAGAAACTGATTACGGAACGCTGTTCTTCCTTGGTGCAAGCAGTGGCGCGGTCTTAATGTCACAACACCGCAAGCTGTACTAGTCTGCTAACGATGAAACCTACCACAGACGTGGACAACGCACAGTGGGTCAAAATCGAAATCTAGGAGGACAAAATTATTTAGTTTCATAATTTAAAAATCAAAATGAATTACTTCTACAGCATTCTCATATAACTGCCGCTCACTATTCTGGGATATAAACGCATCTTAGTGTAAATCTGTCACCACTGTTCAAGCAGTCTGAATTGGAGGGTGAATGTAAGTGGCTGTGGTTTGGTTGTCTTTGTTGTTAGTGTGATGCTTTAAGATGGAACATGCAACTGAAGGTATGATCTTTGTAACGTGTTTCAGTTATTAATGGGCGTAATTGTTACGTAATTTTAGCTATATTTGCATAATATAATATTTAACAATTATTTTTAAAATTATATTTTCACTTAAATTTTTAGTATGCCGCGTCACTCTGCGTCACTTTCTACTTAATGTTAAAATGTAGATAAAGTCTTGTAGTTTACGCCTGTTATAAGTTTTTTGCATCTTTTTGCAACTTACTTAGTTATTTTACGTTTTAGAAGATGCCGCGCAACCAGTTCTCACACGTTTACAACTGTTTGAAGCACTGGGTTCGACAATTACGTCAAAATTGGAACTTTGTGACTTTGTGAAAAGTAAATTTAGGGGTAGAAAATTGTTCTGAAGATATAACTGAATGCTCTATCCAACTCCTAGTCATAGACAATTTCTTTCATGTGTAGACGAGCTTAAAAAAGGTCTTAACTGATGTTTATTATGAAGTAAAAATATTATATACGTTGTTTTCACTCTAAATTCATGATTAAAACGTAAAAATAATGTTGTCCCCCTAGATTTCGATTTTGACCCACTGTGCAACGGTGCCATCTGGCGGCTGGTGAGCACACAACGCCATACAGCCAACATAACGACACTTAAAGCACAATTGACTTGCCCTCGTATATTATATATTACAGTAAATATGCAGGTATAATTTATTCTCAGACTTCAAACCCAGCGACTAGCTGTGCACGTGACCTTGAGAGCTCATTAGTAGGAGAGGGGCGTAGAGAGGTGTGGGGATCTTGCCGAATATTTTCCTGGTTGAGAACATCAGCACGCGTGACAGTACCATGTTCTCTAAGACAAGTCATGACTAGTCTAAGCCAGTGAGGCAAATGTTTTACGCTGCAGCAGTATATAGAAGGAGGGGAATGGACAAGTGCAGAGCTAGCTGCCGGTATCTGTATTTTGGAAGTATAGACACACCTAATGTGTGTATTAATCTGACCACGTCTACTAGTACATCAAGGCACCGATATGTCAGCATTAGGAAGTGTATTTTGAAGGTTTTTATCACATATGTTCTCAAACATAAACCCAGTCACGCACTTGAATAAATTGAGGCTCACACACATGCGTGTGTTCACCACAGATTGGTTTATCCATACGCCATGTCCACATTATAAGTTGTTAAACGAATTTTGACTGCCATTATGGTTGGTCGGGAGTGTTTTTCTAACCAAATGACCCGTTCAATATATATTGCGATAGCATCCCTTTATCGTGCTAGTACATCACAACCCAGCATTGGTTAACGGTGACTACTCTGTCGCGGGATATTGATTTCAGATCGTTCTATTCGTGCACAAAATGTTGATCATGCTAAAATGCAGCGAGCAGAGTTACATTAAAGTTGTGGCTTGTGCCAAAAGTAATGTTATCTCTGATTACCTACTGAGTGCTACAGTGAATGGAAATTGTATCATCACCAATGATCCATTTCAGAGTAATGAATTGGAGGTGAATGTTCCCACAGTGTCCATTTTTCCACAGCTCTCATAGAATATTAATGTCAATGATCATGTCAAAGTGAAATACACTGCGTAGTTTTAAGTATAATTATGTTCCTGGGTAAAGCAACATTGTGTGGCCACTGATGCAACTCTTTAAATTTGACACCCCATGGGCGACTTGCATGCCAACGATACCTTTCAATACCTCAAACCTGAATTAAATTGGTATATTGGCTTTCACGGCCGGTGAATTAAAACTCAGCAATTCTTCTAGGTTTGTGCCGTGTCTTGTGTGGGGTTCCGCCTAGGACACCAAGCTGGCTCAATATACCATATATTTTGGAAGCCTTTATAGGGAGGTTAAGGCTGCTTGAGCTTTTAGTTCTCGCAGTGAAGTAGTGCAGTTGCACTCTATATAAAGGGAGGTAGCGCGCAGTTCGTTACTCCAGTGGGGGTCCGGGCGGGGACACCCAGAGCCCGCCGATGAGCCAGCTTGGTGTCCTAGGCGAAACCCCACACAAGACACGGCACAAACCTAGAAGAATTGCTGAGTTTTAATTCACCGGCCGTGAAAGCCAATATACCATCTTTTTTGGAAGCCTTCATAGGGAGGTTAAGGCTGCTTGAGTTTTAGTTCTCGCAGTCAAGTAGTGGAGTTGCACCCTATATAAAGGGAGGTAGCGCGCAGTTCGTTACTCCAGTGGGGGTCCGGGCGGGGACACCAAGAGCCCGCCGATGAGCCAGCTTGGTGTCCTAGTCGAAACCCCATACAAGAAACGGCACAAACCTAGAAGAATAGCTGAGTCTGAATTACATTACTTCGTGGAGTCAAGAATCGAACCCATGCATCCTAGTTGGTAGCCAACAGTGCTATCTACTACACTGCGAGTTCTTCATGTATCTGTGTTAGGCCTACAAATAGAAAATGGCTCTTTAGAAAAGAACACCTATAATTTTTTCTGAACATCTTTCCAAAGGCTTCCTACAAATATCAAGTTCGTGTGCACATTTGGACAACGTAGCCACCAGTGACCTAAACGTTTGGATACGACTCCTTCATAGCACAGCATCTAACATTCGTGATTCAATTCTTGAGCAAAGGAAGTGTCGTGTCGTGTTCGAAGCTCAGTGTTCAAGTGGGTGGGAATGCACGGCGGACCATTGTTGTTGCCTCAGCCATCTGATCTACTCAAGGGACACCTGTCGCGGGTCCCCAAGGGTAGGCTAAAGAAACTTCTCATATTATTATTATATGTGAATGGGCCCAGATGGATCACGCAGTACTTTTATGATTCGCCTTTTTGATCTTCCATATAGACTTCATTCTCTCTCCATGGTCCATCTTCCTTTCCTCAGTCCACTTGGTTCCTGGTATCTTTGGAGCGTCATTCTCTGGTGTTACATTCCATCCATTTACCCTACATCGGAATAGGTTCCTGTCAAAGACTGCCACTGTTCTTACTTGGGCCTTCTTCAAATTCTGTTTGACTTGGTGAATCCACGGTATATTCTTCAGTCTTTCTGTGTAAGCCTAGTCGGTGGAAGTCTTTGAACATGTCCATAAAACTTCAATCTCCGTTTTCTAATGTCCGCCGCGAGATTAGATAATATCTCAGTTGCTTTACGAGATTTCAACCTGTATCCATCGTCTGTTCTTTCTGGACCAAGAATTTTCCTCAAGATTTTGCGTTCTTCCTTTTGGATATTTTCCAAGTCACCCTTCCTATTGAGTATTAGAGTTTCACTTGCATACAGAGCTACCGGTATGATCACCGTGTTGTAGTGTCTGTTCTTTGTATTTGTGGACATGCACTTTTTGTTGTAGATGTCGTGCGTTCTCGCATGCGCTCTCTTCAATTTCCGTAGCCGAACACTTTGTGCTTCTTTTTCTAAACCTGTTGGTTCCAAGATCTCCCCTAGGTATTTGAAGTGTGCGACGCGATTGATTTTTTCATATTTGCTGTTCAATTTCTTAATGTTCTCATATATATTTACCGTGATTTTTTCTCCTTTTTTAATGAAACACATGACATTATTTATTGTGCTTCAAAAGATATCTTGTTTTCAAAATGTCTTAAGAAAGTCTGTTAACGTAAGCTCTCTTCATTTTAAAATGAATGCCAATTCACTGAACACTACATGAGAGTGTCACAGTATTTCGCAACACAATTTCTTCGTAGGGCAGGTAAGTCGTCCAGCTTCAGTATGCTTGGCCCTTGAATGAGTATAAAGCGAACAGCACAGTCTTCCTCCATGCACAACGCATGCGTTTAACACTTGGGCCGGCATGTTCAGATCCCTCCTGCCCTCTCTGATCGGGCACCACAATATTGGCGACTGCTAACGAACCCTCAATATGAGTTCCCATGCTGCAAAGTGATGTCAACAATCAAACCATCTCGTGGTGTAGTTGCTGAACCAAAATGTGTATACTTACCCTTTGGAACCCTGCGCGTAACACTCTTTACATGAAATTTCGGACAGACCACTCCATTCCCTGCATTTATAGGCCCTTTGGCAAAAATCTACACCGTTTCACCGATCTGAACCAAAATTTGTATACTTACCCTTTGGAAACCTGCGAGTAACACTGTCTGCATGAAATTTCGGACACACCACTCCATACCCTGCATTTAAGCCCTTTGGCACAAATCTACACCGTTTCACCTATCTGAACCACATTTTGTATACTTATCCTTCGGAACCCCTCGGGTGACACAGTCCACTTTAAATTTTGGATTGACCACTCCATTCCCTGAATTTAGGCCCTTAATCACAAATCTACACCGTTCCTCCTAATTGCACCAAATTTTACATACACTTTCAAAACCCTGCTGGTAACACTGTCAACTTGATATTTTGGACAACGCTCTCCATTCCCTACATTTAGAATAACAGACAAAATGAACTTGAAAACCACGTATTAAGGCCCTAGAACCATTCATGTCCGTATTAGTGTAACTGTATTTTAGTAAGTCTATTTTTGACTGGCAATTCAGGCTGCATCACGTCACCCCTACCAGTGTTCTGGTGCAGAATTGCCGAAAATAGTTAAGTCTTGCGCTGCTTATACATTGCAGTCACGGGCAGTAATTAGTGCAAAAAGATTTCTTAGGCCCCTTAAAACAGTTATCATGATGTAAATACTATGCCTCTGTATAAGTGCAATGGTGTTGGTGCAGTACATTGAGATTATCAGCTGCAATAAGCGTTGGTGCTTTCAAATTTACCTTCATTTATTCCTAACCTTATCGCTCAGCGCTATGTGGGGATAAATAATACTATTGCTACTTCAGGAGCTCGGGGCAGCCGAAGATTTCCCAAGTGTTCTGATTATTTTCCTACGGCGCTATGCGATAAAAGACGACACTATTGGTCTCTACATTTCCAACAGTCAATGAGATATAGGCCCTAGGCAGTGTCTTTTATTTCACTTACTCCTCTTTCTAATCATTTTTTTAATTCGTTTGTAAATTACATGTGTCAGTGCTGTAGTAAGTAAATATCCGTTTTCCTATTCATTATTATCATTATTATCATTACGGGAAAATGACCTGAATGTTACGTCCATTATACTGCACTACTTATCATCCCCACTACAACCACCACCACCACCACCACCACAAAAAGTTATATTTAGATGTTTTTTTTTCTGTTAGCTTAAGTATCATGTGCCACTTCTTTGGTAGTATTCATTATCATCCAGAAAACAAATAAATCCACCGGACGATGCCGGGCACTACTGCTAGTCTATCATAAAAAGACTGTCGGCGCAAGAACTGTACTGCTCCACTCATTTGGTGCGCAGTATGAGTGTAAAAGGAGCTGTCAGGGTTGTTTTAACTATTTCTGCCGGTGCATGAACCCAGACAGCTCTTGGAGTAGTCTGGTTGTTGCAGCGGCTATAGTTCAGTGTTTGGCCACTCGGCGAAACAGAATATATTTGGTAAAAGGTTATCGTGCCCTGGAACAGAATGCACGTCGCAAGTTCATTGTTCATGATGTTACACGAACAAAGTTTGTGTACTACACAACTCACTTCAAAACCTTCTTCGAACCAAAGGTCAGTATTCGTTAAGGTGCAACGTTGACATTGTCAAAATATTGAGACGATGATTACAACAGCAATGGACTGTCGTGCAATGTCAATGCGAGTACCATGATAAGAGATTTCTTTGTTTTGGAGAAAGCAGGAGCTACTCTTTCCTTACCAGACGCATCAAGTCTTCTACATCGCAGTGTCTTAAAAGTTAATACAAATAAGGCAAATGATGTTAAAGAACCACAGTAGCTTCAAATATGTTCCACCTGACTGGTTGTGGTTCTACTGTAACAACCCGGGGTGTACGGGGGTTAAACACCTGTACGATAATACCAACAGCAATATACATTCACACCTAACTACTCCTATTTTCTGACCCATAGACTTTCCTGCTGCTTCAAAGACTCCTTAACTTCACCCATCTCCTTACTCATAGACTCCATTTTCTGGTTTACTGACTCTCCTTGCTGTTCAATCCCCTTTATAGACTCATTCATAGCCGCAAGCATTTGGAGCAGACTATTGTTCACATCCCCTCCATTACCTTTAATTTTACTACCCCCCTGCATAGTGATCTGATCTTTCTCGGAATTGATCGAGTTCTCCGACGGTTCCTCTATCAAGCCTCCACCTACCCCGTTCCTATCCATAACCATGCTCAAATTCTTTCCCACATTTTAACGTTAACTTTACTACTGATTCTACTTCTCAACTCCATCCTCCCATAACATTTAACCTGCATGAACATTACCAAGCTTATTAGCATATGCGTATACGTGAATGTTATTGTTGTTGTTATATCGTACTTCGAGCTCCACAGTTGGGCGTCAATTGTAATATTCCCCGGGGTGTAAGGGGGTTAAACACCTGTACGATAATACCAAAGCAATATATATTCTGATAAATAATTATAAGACATAAAAAGACCTCAAATAAAAATATACACATCACATTTATAAAATCCGTAACTCCCCAGAACACGGGTTCAGTCTCTTTGTAACTTGGGACGGTTACAATACAACCAGATAGTTTCAATTGGGAGTGATGATGTTGGTGCTGAATAATGATTAACTTCCCGTGAACCTCATTTCCTTGCTGTATATAAATCTTGTGGCATTGTAATGATATTTACTCCGCTTGATAATCAAATATTTTACAGTGATAACTAGGGCAAGGATTTTTAAGTAAATAAATATTTTTTTATGTAAATACATATTTTAAGCATTTTTTTCTATAAATACATAAATTTCTGCTTTTCACTTATTAGCACATAAAAAGACATAATATTTACATTTTTTTTAAATCAGTATGCTAGATCTTTCAGTTTATTACATTTTTGTTCTGTATTACTTCAACGGGGAAGAACCTGTGAGCTATCTAATCTTCATGCAGAGCGTTTGTCAGCTTGCAACTGTGTTATTCTTGTCGCCCCGTGCCACTCACTGTGGAAGTCGGGGATTTCTTTGTCCATAGCCATATTGCACCACGTGCTAGACCTCCCCCTCCTCCAACTACCTGGAACCAGTGTCACTCACATGCAGTTCATTTCTTACACTGTGAAGTGTAAGGCAGTTTTACGATGTCTAAAGTAAAAACAACTACAAGTTATCGTCTGCAGCAGTATGTTGCAGAATTTAAAGGTTATTTTACTTCTGATGGGGGCGTTCTGTTCTGCCAACAATGTGGGAAAGCAATAAAGGCTGAATAGCGATCTCAAGATACACAACATCTCAAGGGCAAGAAACATATTGCCGCAGTTTCGCGTCTTCAGAATAAGTGTTTCGCGATAATCGTCGGTCATTTGTGATGGACAACCTGACGATGTATTTCGTTGTGTATTGTAATGCTTCAGCAGTCAGTGAGACATAGCATAAATTGCATTCGTGAGTACTGCATATTGTTTATATTTACATTAATAAACTAAATCATATTAAAATATTTTTACTTTTTGATACATATTTCAGGTATTTTTAATACATAAAAAATAAATATTTTCCCGATTTTTAGCACCTAAAAATCCTAGCCCTAGTGATAACTCTCGTAAGCTCTGGGTAGGCTCAGTTCGCTGAAGTGGTGCGGACATATGATGAGAATGGAAGAATATAGAGTACCAAAATAGTACATTATGCAACGAGCCTATAATGGCAATAATTAAGACACGAGTATGTTTATAAAACGACCGTATGCGAGTTTTATAATTTCCATACGAGTGTTTTAATTACCATTATAGGCGAGTTGCATACGACTGTTTATGTTCGACGATAATTATAACTTTATTATATGTTTTAATGTAAATATTCATAAATATCTGTTGAGAGTCAGCCACTTGAATTTTGGGATCGGAGAGCGAGCGCTGGGTATGATATCTCTGTCTTTCAAGATCTCTGACCGATCGACGCATGCGCTCTGTGTGCTTGCAATGCCATAATATGCAGGCGATATGTTTACATCTGCCGTCCCTCACTAATATTGTCACCGGAGTCGTTTGAAGGCAATGCGCTGTGTAGAAATTAGAGTTGGTGATATTAAGGTACAGTGCTAATTCTTGTCTCATATTCGCCAGTTTATTTACGCGAACATATGGACGGTGCGTATTCCATGTCGTAATTTATATAGAAAGATGTTGTGTTTATGTCACACATGTTGGATTTTGAGCGCATGCGCAAAGGTATCGTTACCTAATTGGTCAATGAATGAGCTCTGATTGGCTGTAGAAACTGCATCGTAATGAAAAACAGTGTTATAATGACCATCATTATGATACAGTTTTCTGACCCATAATGTTTACATTTCGACATCGTCGAACATAAATAATATTTAAGTAGAAAATACCAGGAAGAAGTCCACGACGAAGGCCCAGAAAGAGGTGGATAGATACGGTGAAGATAAGTATAGAGAAAGTAGGAGTAAAAGAAAAAGAATAATTGAAAGAAGGAAATGAATGGTGGAGGAATAGACAACTGTGGAGTTCCTTGATTCGCAACCCTACCCAGGGAACTGGAAACTGGAAATGAAGCACTCTCGTATATAGTACTGGTTATTGTATTCTCCATAGTAAACTTAGTTTACCGAGGCACGAAACAAGACAGCTCCTACGGTTGTTGCAATAAACTGAGAGGAGTCCAGTAACATAACCCGAATCAATTCCACTTCAGTATATATTTTACTGTTTCTTCTAGCTAGGGTACGTAGATGACCCTTACATTTTCGACATATAATAATATTATTCAGTTTTTTGTGTCCCCTGAAAAATTGTATATTTTGTAGCTGTCTGGTTCTCGCGCCGGGCTCTTTAATTGTGGTCAGAGGGCTAGAAAGGGGTCTACTCAGCCTGGTGAGGCAAAACTGAGAAGAGCCGGGTTCGATTCCCACTTCAGCCATCTTGTAAGTGGTTCTCCATGAGTATCCCACTGAGTATGGTTCTTAACTTCAGGCCTCAGCCGCTTTATTCCCAATCTTCGCCTGAATTACAAATACATAGCCTACACAACTACAGATCCCCCAACTAACAAGTTGTTCGACAAAACCTATATCTAACCAAGTACACGGGGCTAAATGGCCAAGTTGTCCAAGCCCTCAAGTTGTTGTTTGAGTCTTCAGTCTTTTGACTGGTTTGATGCAGCTATCCATGCCTCCCTGTCCTGAGCTAATCATTTAATCTCTACATAGCTACCACACCCTACATCCGAGGCAATCTGTTTAACATATTCTAACCTTGGTCTACCCCTACAGTTCTTGTCTTCGACCCTTCCTTCCATAACTAAGCTTGCTATTCCTGGGTGTCTTAGTGTGTGTCCTACTAACCTATCTCTTCTCTTCATTAGCAGTCGCCAGAAACATCTCTCCTCTCCCACTCGTCTTAATACCCCTTCGTTTGTAACCCTATCGACCCATCTGATCTTCATCATTCTCCTGTAACACCACATTTCAAATGCTTCAATTCTCCTCTTTTCTGCTGCACCAATAGTCCAAGTTTCACTTCCATAGAGCGCCACGCTCCAGACAAAGGCTTTCAAAAATGACTTCCTAATACCTAAATCTCTATTCGATGTCAACAGATTCCTTTTTTGTAGAAATGCTTTCCTTGTCTGAGCCAACCTACTTTTTATATCCTCTTTGCTTCGTCCATCATTGGTTATTTTGCTTCCTAAGTAACAGAAGTCTCCTACTTCCTTCAGTTTTTCATCTGCCAATTTGATGTCCCTAGAGGTTTCTGCTTTATTTCGGCTGCATTCCAGTATTCTTGTTTTACATTTTATTAATTTTCATCATGCAGCCTATTCTTTTCGTAAGACGGAGTCCATACCATTCAGATACAGGGCTAGTTGTAGGTAAACTCGTTTGGAAAACTGGTCTCGCGCAGAGATCTCATGTGACAGCGGTCAGACCTTCTCACGGAGGGCGTCATCATCCACCACGCTGCTGAAGTGGTTTCGCTCAGACATCATCGACTACCCTCCCTACATCCTAGACCTCGCTCCAAGAGACTTTCACCTGTTTCCGTACTTGAAGGAGCATCTAGGAGGCCGACGCTTCGCTTTAGATGGGAGGGTGGAACACTTCGCGGCAACATGGCTGAACACGCAAGGAAATGACTTTTGTTGTTGTTTGAGTCTTCAGTCTTTTGACTAGTTTGATGCAGCCCTCCATTCCTCCCTGTCCTGAACTAATCGTTTCATCTCTACATAGCTACCACACCCTGTGTCCGAGGCAATCTGTTTAACATATTATAACCTTGGTTTACCCCTATAGTTCTTGTCCTCGACCCTTCCTTCCATAACTAAGCTTGCTATTCCTGGGTGTCTTAGTATGTGTCCTACTAACCTATCTCTTCTCTTCATTAGCAGTCGCCAGATACATCTCTCCCCTCCCACTCGTCTTAATACCTCTTCGTTTGTAACCCTATCTACTTATCTGATCTTCATCATTCTCCTGTAACACCACATTTCAAATGCTTCAATTCTCCTCTTTTCTGCTGCACCAATAGTCCAAGAGTTTCACTTCCATAGAGGGCCACGCTCCAGACAAAGGCCTTCAAAAGTGGCTTCCTAACACCTAAATCTATGTTCGATGTCAACAGATTCTTTTTCTGTAGAAATCCTTTCCTTCCCTGAGCTAACCTACTTTTTATATCATCTTTGCTTCGTCCATCACTGGTTATTTTGCTTCCTAAGCAACAGAAGTCTCCTACCATGAGGGAATATTCAAACTCTTCCCACTAAGCGACAAGTGCCAAATCCGATTTGAAGACTAAGTCCAAAAATAACCTAATGTATGTGTTATTAGTTGGCTGTATTGGTTATATTAAATATAATGTACACGCCTCACTGCAGTTATATGAACCTTAGTTTCTGATCACTCCTCGTAATTAGTAATCTAAACTCGTGCTCTTCATACGGATATAGCCTGAAGTGCTGGTATTTGTTTCGTAATTGCTTTCTGTTACTAGTGGCGCCCGGAGAACAATACCTGCTCTTTTTGATACATGTCGAAGATTTCGGATTTCCAATACAACCATGAACACCATAACAGTAGCAGCCGTTAAAGGATATATTAGTATTTTGATATATTCGTGAATTATGTACATTTTAGGGCTTAAGAGCAGTTTTAATTATTTATTTTAGTTACAGTTTTATTTAATACAAGCTGTACCCGGCATGCGTTGCAATGCCAATCAATGAAAGTGTTGGCCTTGTAATTTTGTTTGTTGAAGCGCTTTTGGATAAACAATTTTTTTTCTTTTTCCGTTAACTGCCTCAAAACTATTGTAAAATCGATTTACTAATTCAGAATCATTCGTGAAAGCGTGCACAACAACTCACCAAAATTCCATCGCAATCGGATATATGGTATATGAACACATATAGGACATGGTTTAAAAGATTTCCCTGCCATCTCCCATTTGTTGAATCCATTCGTGCCCTACCTATCGTAAAAAGGATTTACTAAGTCAGAAACCTTTCAAGGTGTGTACACAATAACTCACTCAGGTTTCATTGCAATGGGGTGAATGGTATATGAACACATAAAGGACACTCACACATACAAACTATCACGTAACATTCATTTTTATCCGTATTGTTAAGGATGTTTGATTGGTGCCTTAACCACCATTCAAAAGGGGTGTTGATTACTGGGCATCCTTGCATCTACGGGGATTTACTAGGATGTCTTATGAAGAACTGCGGACCCATACTTACCAGACTTACCGGGAGAGCCAAAGCAAGCCAAACACCTGCGGGTCGTCTTCGGGTACTGTCTGACAGCATGGTGCAGCGGGAAATACTGGGTCTTAACCTAACTACAAACTAAGGGGTGGGGTTTTACGACTACTACGTGCAATGAAAAGATAGAGCCTTTGACTGTGAGAGAGGGATTTATTCTTCTGATGGGTGGCACTTAGGTCTAGATGAAAGGGGGGGATGATTGCTAAGGGAAAAGGGATCTGACAGACACAACAAGACTCACCCTACCACTGACGCCGGTTGTCCATGATGCCGCGCTGGAACTCGTCGCCCGTAGGGCGACGCCTGCCGTAGCACTAACACTCGGCGTCGGTCCTCAGGATCCAGAAGTAAGAACAGGAGAGAGCTCAAGAGGCCCGCCGCGTGTGCGTCCTCTGTATTTATAGACTTTTAAGTAGGTCGGCCATGTCAGCGGTATGTGCGTTGTGTTGCTACTGTTGCGTAAGTCTGCCGGCTTGCAGTACTTACGAATGTAGGTCGCTGTTGGCCTGCCAGGTCCGTATGTCCTACAGCTCAACTTTTACCTTTCATTTGCTAGGCATAGTTATAGACACAACCCTTATCGAGGGTTGATGGCTGTACAAGACCTCGCTCGGTTTTAATTGTCGGCCTCGACAATTGCAGTGGTCCCGCAGTGCTAAAGTGGGTTTTTCTTCTTATTGCAGTTTTTTGTTTATCTTCTTTCCAATCTTCTTTTCTTCCTTCTTCTTCTTCTGCTCGTAGGAGGGTGGGTAAGTGTGTCGTGCCAGGGGTTGGTAGGCGTGGCAGGGGTGGAATATGGTGATATACAGTCATTTGATACTTCGTTACATTTTGCTTTGCAATGTTGACATGATCACTTCAAATTGTCTGTGATAATCTTCTTCATTTGATCTGATTGTATTGTTAAATGTATTGATCAATTAATGAGATATTAAATAGTTAATTAAAGATCAAATTAGAAATTAGTGACTCTCTGAGGTTAAGTATAAAAGAAATTCACATTAAGACGTTTGGTGAAGAAAGATAAAAGAAATGGTGTATAGGAAATTTAGGTTGTAGTCACTCCTCTCGGACTAGTTCATGAGCTGCGCCCACAACGCCCATCATGTACTGCCTTAACGGCGCATGTACGACTGTAATTTTCCTATTATGTATGGATGATGATGTATGGAGTTTAAAGTATAGTTAGCCCTCTCGGCTTAGAAATGAGGTTAACAAGAAGTGCAAGGAAGCGAAAGAAGAATGGTTGAAAGAGAAATGTGCAGGAATAGAAAAGTGTCTGAAATTAGGAAAAGTAGACACAGCTTATCGAAGGATTAAGAATACTTTCGGGGAAAAGAAGACTAAGTGCTGTAATATTAGGGACACAAATGGAAAGCCTCTAACAGATAGGAAGAAAAGGTTGAGAGATGGAAAGCTTACATAGAGTGCTTGTATAAGGGAAAGGAGATTGAGAATCATGTAATGGAAAGGGAGGAGGAAATTGATGAGGATGCAAAAGGAGATTTAATATTGAGATCAGAATTTGACAGAGCATTAGAGGACTTAGGCAGGAACAAAGCACCAGGCATAGATGATATACCTATTGAGTTGCTACGCTACATAGGAGATGAAGGTCTGATCAGGTTATTTCACTTGGTGTGTAGGATTTATGAGACAGGTGAAGTACCCCCTGATTTCAAGAAGAATGTTATCATCCCTATACCAAAGAAAGTGGGAGCTGACAGATGTGAAGATTACCGTACAATCAGCTTGATTACTCATGCTTCAAAGATCCTGTCTAGAATAATTTACAAGAGGATTGAAAGCCAGATCGAAACGGAGTTGGGTGAAGACCAGTTTGGTTCCAGGAGAACTGTAGGAACAAGGGAAGCTGTACTAAGTCTTAGGCTGATTTTGGAAGGTAGAATAAGGAAAGATAAGAGAATGTTCATGGCATTTGTAGACTTAGAAAAGGCTTTTGATAACCTTGATTGGACTAAATTGTTTGACATTTTGAAATCTATTGGAATAAAGTACAGGGATAGGAGGGTGATATACAATCTATACAGAAACCAGACAGCAGTAATTCGAGCTGAAGGATATGAGAGAGAAGCTGGTATTCAGAAAGGTGTAAGGCAAGGCTGCAACTTATCACCCATACTTTTCAATCTTTACATTGAACAAGCAATGAAGGAAATTGGAGAAAAATTTAAAGTGGGTGTGAAGATTCAAGGAGAAATAATTTTAAGTCTGAGATTTGCTGATGACATCGTCATCTTGGCCGACAAGCCTGAGGATTTGAATGAGTTTTTGAATGGTATGGATTCCGTCTTACGGAAGGACTTCATGATGAAAATTAATAAATGTAAAACAAAAATACTGGAATGCAGCCGAAATAAATCAGAAACCTCTATGGAGATCAAATTGGCAGGTGAAAAGCTGAAGGAAGTAGGAGACTTCTGTTACTTAGGAAGCAGAATAACCAGTGATGGACGAAGCAAAGAGGATATAAAAGGTAGGTTGGCTCAGGCAAGGAAAGCCTTTCTACAAAAAAGGAATCTGTTGACATCGAATATAGATTTAGGTATTAGGAAGTCATTTTTGAAAGCCTTTGTCTGGAGCGTGGCGCTCTATGGAAGTGAAACTTGGACTATTGGTGCAGCAGAAAAGAGGAGAATTGAGGCATTTGAAATGTGGTGTTACAGGAGAATGATGAAGATCAGATGGGTAGATAGGGTTACAAACGAAGAGGTATTAAAGCGAGTGGGAGAGGAGAGATGTTTCTGGCGACTGCTAATGAAGAGAAGAGATAGGTTGGTAGGACACATACTAAGACACCCAGGAATAACAAGCTTAGTTATGGAAGGAAGGGTCGAGGACAAGAACTGTAGGGGTAGACCAAGGTTAGAATATGTTAAACAGATTGCCTCGGATGTAGGGTGTGGTAGCTATGTAGAGATGAAACGATTAGCTCAGGACAGGGACGCATGGAGAACTGCATCAAACCAGTCAAAAGACTGAAGACTCAAACAAACAACAAACCTGTAATTAATTCATCGCTTCTTGGCTGACTCTTCTTTCAAGAATGGGAATAAATTAGCTTCGTGCGCGCTCTCATGAATAATGTTACTGAAATTCTAATATACATATATTTGCTTATAGGCGTTTGGCATAGTGGTGGCAACGTTTGTGATAAATTATGACAGTAGTTATGAACGTAATAATCTTAAAATTCTCCATGCATCGTTTCTTGACTTCTTATCTCAGGGCCAGGCAATATTTCTTTCCTGCCGCAAGTTACTTAATAACTAACTTCATTACTTACTCAGTACTTCTTCTCTGAGGGTTAGGTAACATCCTTCGTTCCTCCCTTATAATAATTCACTTCAAAAATCAGCTTCTTCTATACTCATATATTCTTCTCATAATAACTTAACTTCATAAGAACAACCTCTTCTGTACTTATATTCTTCTTCTTAATGCATGATATTTATTAATGGTATTCATAATAATAATTACATAGTATAAATATCACTGTCGTGTGGCCACCTTGCCGTAGTTACGCCGTACTTAAACTTTTGCCGTTCGCTCGTCGGCATCTCATGAGCTTGATAATTGCTCATACCCACGGCCTATGGACCTTCGTGAGGGTACGCTTTCTGAAGATACTACTTTTACTGCTACGTGAATTATATTTCCTAAAAAAACAAGTAGTTCCGTGAAGAACTGTACAGCCTATTTTCATATATCCTACTCATGTTAATTTAATTGCCTCTATCAACATACAAAATTTCAGTTTAATTGTTGTAACAGATTCGTAGATATTGAGGACCGTCTAAATATTTCAGATGGTCGCCAGGTTGGATTTTTATTTTTGTACTATTACATTAAGATTATTGTGTACGTGTGGTATTCAAACTTCAATCGCATGATTAGACCACAAGAAGTAAAAACAAAAAAGGAAGTTTGTAGTTTAACGTGACCGTTAATCTCGCGATCATAAGCCACGGGACCTCTGTTTTACGTGGAATCCGAACCACAGGACATGGCATTTCACATCGAAAATCTCACATGCATTGACCGGGAATCGAACCCGGTCCGCCTTGGTGAGAGGCATACAGCTAGACCGCTGAGCCACCACGCCCCCCAAGAAGTAAAAACGAGATTTTAAAATTACGCACAGCAGCCATCTTTTGATTATGCAAACAATTGAAATAAATTAGATGGCAGTGGATCAACATTTGTATAAGCATATAACGTGCAACGTTTCACGGCACTCGGATAGTTAATTCGCGAGAAACGTACATTTAAATATTTATACTTCGCGTCGCCGCCATGTTGGATTTGTGCTCACCAGGTTACTGAAAGTCCTATAGGTCAACATATGTTCATAGTCTCTATGAACATAAAAAAAACAGTTTTGTTGCTGTAAAAGATTCATAGATAATGAGAACCGTTTAAATATTTCGGAAGCTCGCCATTTAGGATTATGTTATTATGTTAGGATTATGTACGTTATGTTATGTATGTTATGTTATGTAGAGTTATGTACCATTCAAGGACAATTAGTGCCTAATTTCATTATTCAAACTTTCACTTCGATCGCATGATTACGACACAAGAAATAAAAACTTAATTTTAAAATTTCGCACAGCCGCTATCTTGAGGTTATGTAAACAATTGAATTAAATTAGATGGCAGTGCATTACAATCTGCAAAATCATTTACTGTACCACATTTCACTGCGCTCAGAGAGTTAAATCACGAGAAAAGTCTATTAAAATATTTCAAATTCGCTTGGTCGCCATGTTCGTTTTGTACTTTACAGGATTATGAAATATACATAGATAAACTTGTATCAGTACCCTTTATCACCGTACAAAATTGCAGGGTGATATCTGTAATAGTTTCGGAGATATAGAATGTCAGTTTAAATATTTCGCACAGCCGCCATTTTGAGGTTATGTAAACAATTGAACTAAATTAGACTCCATTTCATTACAATGTGTATAAACATTTGCTGTACCAAGTTTCATTACGTTTAGATAGTTAAATCGCGAGAAAAGTCTATTTAAAACTCTCAACTTCGTTTGGCCGCCATGTTGGTTTTGTAGTCACCAGGTTTTTGAAAGTCTCATAGGTGAACTTCTAGTAGTGCCCTTTATCACCGTACACAATTTCAGGGCAATATCGGTAATAGTTTTGGAGATGTTGAATGCTAGTGAAATATGCCGCACAGCCGACATGTTGGATTGGTGAGACATAACAAAATTTGAAGGGCACGGTCGAGGTCGCCGGGAATAGTGCTATAAACTTACCGAGTTTCATTGAAATCGCTCCAGCCGTTTAGATTTTATTAGGGGGACACCCACACACACCTCACACACACACACACACACACGGACAAAAGGTGATCTCATAAGTCTATTTTTTTTTTTTTTTTTTCAAAATTGAAAATAGGCTAATAACGCATGATATGGGAGCATGACTGAATGCTTACTAGAAATTTCCTTGCTACATTACGCTTTCATTACATTGAGGGATGTGCTCTGAAATGCTAAATCTGTTTATGCTAGTCTCACTGTTATCTGCCTACGCTAGGCTCTGAACCCGTAATCTCTTACTTCCGCTAGCAGACATGTGTTTTGCTTATCTGGCCATTTACAGTCTTACATATCCTGTCTGGCTGCCAGCTGTATGTCGCGTGCCTAGTTTGCTGATAGTCAAAGGACTGTTCGCTGAGCTGAGTTAGTACGGTGTCCCTTGATGCTACTTGTAAACAAAGACTGAGCTGTGCCACCTTGCTGTATCGTTATTGTCGTGTCTGTGAAAGTGTAGTGTAAAGGTAGCTCGCTCCTCCTGTCTACTCACATTACCAAGGTTTTTGTTCACTCAGTCACTCAAATATTTCCTAACTAACTTATGATCAACAACAATATATACACTGTAATGACACTGCTGAAAGAAAAATGCCTGAATTAATAGGTTTCACTGTCTTATTCTAGGAGAATTAATCTTAGGTAACAAGCTGTCTACTATTAGAGTGGGGTAATTATCTGTACTTCGTTACCATTTCTATAAACTGCTATGGGTTAATTCCTACTACCTACTAGGGTGGTAAAGGCTTACTTAACTTTAAGGGCCGGGGGTGGGTGGGTATTAAATATTTATATCTACTTCTCTAGTTAGGGGTTGCTAAAATCTTATAACGCTCATCTGCAAGAGGATTCTACTGCATTCTCTCTTGTCAATCGACGTTAAGCTGGGTTGGGGTGGGGATGATATAATTATTGTGGATAGCAAAAATTATCCTCTATACGATTCTTCTTGTGAAAATAAAAATACTCACTTGGCTTAGCTAGAGGTTTTTTTGTTGTTGTTTTTTTGTGATCTAGTCACGGGATCTCGTTGTATGAGTTCCCTTAATACGTGACTACCCGTGCGTCCACCATTTGTTAAGGATGTTTGATTGGTGCCCTAACCACCATTCAAAAGGTGTGTTGATTACTGGGCATCCTTTCGTCTACGGGGATTTACTAGGATGTCTTATGAAGAACTGCGGACCCATACTTACCAGACTTACCGGGAGAGCCATAGCAAGCCAAACACCTGCGGGTCGTCTTCGGGTACTGTCTGACAGCATGGTGCAGCGGGAAATACTGGATCTTAACCTAACTACAAACTAAGGGGGTGGGGTTTTAAGACTACTACGTGCAATGAAAAGATAGAGCCTTGGACTGTGAGAGAGGGATTTATTGTACTGATGGGTGGCACTTAGGTCTAGATGAAAGGGGGAGGGGGATGATTGCTAAGGGAAAAGGGATCTGACAGACACAACAAGACTCACCCTACCACTGACGCCGGTTGTCCATGATGCCGCGCTGGAACTCATCGCCCGTAGGGCGACGCCTGCCGTAGCACTATCACTCGGCGTCGGTCCTCAGGATCCAGAAGTAAGAACAGGAGAGAGCTCAAGAGGCCCGCCGCGTGTGCGTCCTCTGTATTTGTAGACTTTTAAGTAGGTCGGCCATGTCAGCGGTATGTGCGTTGTGTTGCTACTGTTTCGTAAGTCTGCCGGCTTGCAGTACTTACGAATGTAGGTCGCTGTTGGCCTGCCAGGTCCGTATGTCCTACAGCTCAACTTATACCTTCCATTTGCTAGGCATAGTTATAGACACAACCCTTATCGAAGGTTGATGGCTGTACAGTATTGTGCCCAAATCCAGTTGCCTAGATTGAAGGGTACAAGCCGTGAGCCTAGATTTGAGGGAACAGGCCACGATTCTATGTTCGGATATGGATGTCTCTCGTTTCAACTTTGTTAGTGTTCATGTGTTGGCGATATTGTCTATTGTGTAAATAATTTATTCTTTTCCAGTCATCTTTTATGCCATTTTGGGCATATTTTCTTCATGTCATTTTAAAATTTTAATAAAATGAGATAATTTTATGGTATACAATCACCGTTTTCATGAATCTCCTTCTATCCTTATTTATGCGCCGAGCCGAAAATCAGTTAAGCATTTTTTTTTTTTTGTTGGGTCTTTGCATTCGACTTGAACCCATCTGGCGCCCCGGGATATTTTGATTCTCGTGCTGACTGATTTTTGGTGAAATGCATATGTGGTCGTCCGGACTTCGGTCCAAACGGGCACAGTATATAGAGAATTATTGTCAGTGTTTATTACCACTAACTCTATTCAACTCAATCTTCGGTTCATTTTTAGCCTACTTTTCACATTTTGCAAAAATGAGGAAAAAGTACACTTATGAGATCGATCCGGGCAAATATATGTGTGTGTGTCTCTCTCTCTCTCTCTCTCTCTCTCTCTCTCTCCTAAACGGCTGCAGCAATGGAAAAAAAATGGTAGGAGTAAAGATCTATCCTTGAATATCTCACGACCATATTTGAAAATGATGTCAGTGGTACCGACTGCTGAAAAATGGCAATTGAAATTTGAGCTCCATGTTGGATATCCTGGAAGGTATGAATGGGAGCTATGGAGCTATTTCAAAATTGGCACAAGTATTGATAATAATATTTCAGTTTAATTTCCAGGAGGCCATACATGGCAGTGTTGCCAAAATGATTATAAGCCTGCTGAGAGGTCCAATTTATAAATGCATATAACGTCTACACTATCAATAGGAATTCAACCAAATTTCGTATGTTTTATGTGTACATAAACAGATATGACCAAGAGTATTCCTAAGAGCCACCAGGGCTGCCAACTGTTAATAAATGCTCTCAATTTTTTTTACCAAATACTCATATATCATAAAGTATGCAAGCCGACAGCTTTAAACTATGCACAGGTATAGTACCTAACTATCTATATTAATTTGGAGTAACTTATATACGTCAGTGCTACCAACATGATTCTAAGCCTGCTGGCTGGACCAATTTTAAATACATGTAACTTCTATACTATAATTTGGATTTCAACCAAATTTCGTGTGTGCTATGTGTAACATAGCCGGCCCCGTGGTGTTGGGGTAGCGCGCCTGCCTCTCGCCCGGAGGCCCCGGGTTCGATCCCCGGCTCCGTCAGGGATTTTAAAACTGACGTGAGGGTTGGAACGGGGTGCACTCAGCCTCGTGAGGACAATTGAGTAGCTGTCTGACAGTGAGACAGCGCCCCGATCACGAATACCAAGATTAACGGCCGAGGGGACCCGACGCGCTGATCACGCGTCACCCCAATATCTGCAGGTCAAATGGCTGGGCAGCGGTCGCTTGGTCGGCCTTAGCCCGTCATGGGCTGGATAGTGCCAGGGGTTGACTTTTTTTTTGACTTATGTGTAACATAACAGATATGACTATGCAGATTCTTAAGAGCAACCATGGCTGCCAACCGTTAATCAATGCTGTCTCTAAATTTGTTACCCTGATATCAATATATCAGAAAGTATGCGAGCCAATAGCTCTAAACTTTGCACACGTATCGTACCTGGCATTTTAGATTAATTTGAAGTAACTAATATACGTCAGTGCTGCCAACGTGATTCTAAACCTGTTGATAGGTCCAATTTTAAAATACATGTATCTTCTATACTAACTAATAAATTTCATTCAAAATTGGAACAACAATAGATCATATTATTTCAGATTATTTCTGACCAATACATGTATGTCATTGTTGCCAACATGATTTTACGCGCGCTGTTAGATCCAAGGTTTAACTGCATGTAACGCCCATGCTACCCATTGGACTTCAACCAAATGTTGTATTCTGTGCCTTACGAGATGGAACTAAGTATATATTCAGTCACTAAGGCTGCCAACTGTAGTGCCTTATTAGGCTACATTATACCAGGTATACATTATTTCGAAATAATTAGAAATTTCGAAATTACCAACTTAATTTCGCCATTATTCTAGATAGATCCATATAGATTAATCATTGTCATGAATCTTAAATTTTAAGAAAAGTAGGCTCTTTAGTTCGTCACGGAACTTCTTGTTTATTTATACAGGGTCATTATGTGTGTGCGCGTCAGTAAACACGGCAAGCTAAGCCGGCTGTGACTAGCGCAGATCGTGGCCGCGTGCACCCGGTTCAGCCGGCGCTCGGCGCGCACTTTCACACTTTTACCATACATGTTCAATAATGTGTACTTACAGTGCTCATAGGCTATACTGAAAATGTCCTCCCTCTCTTGTAACACACACCTGACATCTTCTGATGAAAGAATGTCTGTCAACTCTTTTATATTTACGGAGCCTGTTCCCTTGAATCGTTTAGCGAGCCTCCTAATTGTACTGGCATTAGGCACAGGTCTTCCTGGAAACTTGATTCGAAATTTTCGTCTCGTTTATGAACAAGATTTTCTGCTTTTCATACACGAATTATGCATACACAAACGTTCGTGCAATGTGAATTGGTGTCTAGGCATGACCAACAATCACAGTAATCACAAAACTCACTAAACGTGCAACGCTAACGTCTAAGCCTTGCAAATACACGCCCATATGAATGACAAAACATATGTGAACTAACGATATGAGTCAGCGGGGCGCGTCAACCGTCGGTTGTACCGGGTGCACGCGGCCGCGACCTGCGCTAGTCACAGCCGGCTTAGCTTGCTGTGTTTACTAGCGCGCACACATATAATGACCCCGTATTTATGAGATACATTTCATATTTCAGTATTTTATTGACCTTCTAATTTTTCTTCTCTCGCCTAATTATTATCTTTGTTAAGCTCTGTATAATACGAGCCTTGTAGGTCGAGGAAGCATATAATAGTACATTATGCAACCAGCCTATAATGGCAATAATTAAGACACGAGTGTGTTTATAAAACGAGCGCATGCGAGTTTTATAATGTCCATACGAGTGTCTTAATTACCATTATAGGCGAGTTGCATACGACTGTTTATGTTCGACGATAATTATTATAACTATTTTATGTTCGAACATAAATATTCATAAATATATGTCGAGATTTTGCCAGTTTTATGTACTGAACAGTGCGCATTAGACGCAGAGAATGCCTTGTATTTGACCATGGTCTCGTCTATTACCCTACTATGAAACTAGGCCAGGCAGTGAAACTTGAATTAGAAGGCCGTGGAACTCAGCGCATCTAATTATCTAATTGGTCAAACAACTGTTTCTTGAGCTCTGATTGGTGGGAGAAACTGTTTCATAATGAAAAATAGTGTTATAATGAGCCTCATTATAGTACAGTTTTCTGACATATAATAGTCAGGTTCGAACATAAAATAAATAAACTACGGAAAATATTACAGAAGTAAAGTTTGCCCTTGTAGCTACCAATAGGACGGAATGTAATGGGGATCGAAATAGCGGGTAGCCATAGGCTACCTAGTGTTTGTAGATCCCTAGAACGATGGTGGACGTCATACCCAAAGTTACTGACAGTTTATGAACTGCAGTGCGGTCAGCAGTTGGGCCATGAAATATAATTAACAACTCATCATCAAATGCGTGTTAGTGTTATTGCACGCTTTAAAAGCTTTTCAAGTCGCTACACACATATTGTTTCCTTTTTTGTGTGGTGTTATATGCGTCAGACTGAAATGATGGTGTGTTTTATTTCGCGTTACTATTCATGAGCGTGCTAAAAGAGTGCGGTAATAGAATAGGCACACCTGCATAGTATGATGTGCACATACAAAACTATACGGGGTTAGTTAGTTACTTACTTAGTTAGATAGTTAGTTACCATTCTCCAAGTGGAAAGTTGATACTACTCGCAGTTACAGAACGGAAGACATCCAGCCCGATAAGTAATAGCTTGCACTATACAGTACAACCATAGTCACTCCAAACAGACAGACAAATTCCGGATTTCTATCACCATTCTAGCATTACACCTAACATGATATATACTACAACTAGCACACACTGACAAGTTGCATTACCAATACTGCAACTTAAGTGTACATATTGTATATATTTTCATCTGTATCTTCAAACGTAGATTTTGCAGCCTAAGTGTAATGGATCTGATGATGATCGCTTGACGATCGAAACTGGTCATCCTAGTGTATTTATTAATCTCATTTAATTTTTTCTGGATTAGGGCATAGCCCAGATCTTTTGGGTACATTAGTGTTGACCGACTGAAAAGCACCAAACTTTTGTTAGTTAGTTAGTTATTTAGTTAGATAGTTGGTGTTGTTTTAAAGAATGGGACAATGAGGTCCTCTGCTAGAGTAAAACTTTAACTTGTGTATTCTCAAATCTTCGAAATTTCTAAGATATGAAGGTCTACCTTTTTCTCAGGAAACATGAATCTAATCAAGTTAAAATGTTCCACACTCAAGGGTGTTTACGATCCAAAAGTTGCGAAGCAAAATGAAAGTAAGTTTGCTATTCCTGGGTGTCTCAGTATGTGTCCTCCGAACCTATATCTTCTCTTCATTTGCATTCGCCAGAAACTTCTCTCCTCACTACTCGTCTTAATACCTCCAAATTTGTTACTCTATCTTCATCATCATCTTCATTTCCCCTTTTCCAGCTGACACTGGGCGGGGGCAAATATGGTTCCTCTCCACTTTTTTCTGTCGTTCCACCTTTCCTCTTCCGACACGGTGTTCCAATCCAGGTTCCGTTTTCTAATGCTATACTTCACCGAGTCCATCCAACGCATTCGTGGTCTTCCTCGTCCTCTCTTCCCTGGCATCCGTCGTTCCAGTGCTCGTTTTTGTAGCCTTTCTTTATTCATCCGTTTGACATGTCCAAACCATCTCAATCTGTTTTGCTCCAGTTTGACACTTAGTTTCTGTACTCCCAGTTCTTTCCGTATATCTTCATTTCTCACTCTATCTCTCCCCGTTTTCTGGACCATACTTCTCAGGAATCTCATCTCAGCTGCCTGTACTCCGCTCCTGTAAAGGCTTTCAAAAATGACCTAATAATACCTAAATCTATGGTTTATGTCACAGATTTCTTTTCTATAGAAATACTCACCTTTCGTGAACCAACCAACATTTTATATCCTCTTTGCTTCGTCCGTCACTGGTTATTTGCTTCTTAGGTAGAGAAAGCCTCCTACTTTCTTTAGCTTTTCACCAGCCAATTTTACGTCAATAGGGGTTTCTGATTTCTTTCGGCCAGAAGATAAATATCATTCATAGGTTCAGTATGTGAAGTTTCCCTTCAATCGCTTGAGGAGGAAATTATGTTTTAAAATTTCGCACAGCATTCATCTGTAATATGTGAAAACAATTTGAACGACATTAAACGCCATTGTAGTTAAATTTGTAGAAAGATTTGCTTTGCCAAGCTTCATTATACTCTGATGATTAGATCACCAGAAACGTAAATTTAAACAATTAAAATGTGCGTGTCCATGTTGTTTTAATGTTTATCAGGTTTTAAAATATTAACAAA
Source organism: Meconema thalassinum (assembly GCA_946902985.2). Lineage (NCBI taxonomy): Eukaryota > Metazoa > Arthropoda > Insecta > Orthoptera > Tettigoniidae > Meconema > Meconema thalassinum. The sequence goes on along the minus strand of OX336393.1, from coordinate 163,121,617 downwards.
CATGAACTAACTATTACCATACAAGATTTCAATTTCATTGCTGAAATAGTTTTGGAAACATTGAGTACTGGCCAAATATTTTGCGCGGTCATCATATTACATTGAAGATGCAAAAGAAAATGTGAGGGACACGGTTGAGATGTAGAAATATGGAGCTAACTTACTGCCAAATTTTATTAACATCGGCTGAGTCTATCGAAAGTTACTTGAGATTCACACACACGGGCAAAAGTTGATTTCGTAACTCCATATTTCATATGATGATATAGACCAACAATACATAGTTGCTTGATAACTGAAGAAATGCTTCCATGAATAGCCACGTTATAATCCAGCTAGCAAAAAATAACAGCTATGAAAGATTGGTGCAGTCGTTTAGAAGATGTAGGTAGGAATATACGACCTGAAGGTGGGTGATGCTGCACGGAAATCCTCTCGTACAGGAAACATATCTCACTCCCAGCCACATACATGGTCGAGGTTCCTTCTGTAACTGATCAGCCGTGATGCTTCTGGGTGGGGAATGGCAATGATGATACACCCTTACTAATCCTGTATCTTGCTCCACTTCCACTGATTTATATGAAACCCAATCCAGTCTTGCTTATATTCGTACCTTGTCCAAACGGGCTTAGCAGTAGGAGCACTCCCACGTTAAAAATAATCGTTTCACAATTGCTTTACTTAACTTATTGCACCTGCAATGAGCGTTTAATTATTAACAATAGCAATAATAATAGTGACAGTAGTAGTAATAATAGGCTAATGATAATAATAATAATAATAATAAAAATAATAATAATAATAATAATAACTAGCGGACCCACATTTTCCCCAATAGATTTATATTTTAACCAGCAATAGTGCCCGGCTTCGCCCGGCGGATTTATTTGTTTTGTGGATGATAATGAATACTACTACAGAACTGGCACATGATACTTAAACATATTTTTAAAAAAATAACTTTTTGTGATGGTAGTGGTGGTGGTGGTTGTTGTAGTGTGGTTAAAAGTAGTACAGTATAATGCACGTAACATTCGGGTAATTTTCCCGTAATGATAATAATGGTAATTATGAATAGGGAAACAGCTATTTACTAACTACAGCACTGACACATGTAATTTACACCAAATTAATTATAAAAAAATGATTAGAAAGAGGAGTAAGTGAAATAAAAGGCACTGCCTTGGGCCTATATCTCATTGGCTGTTAGAAATGTAGTGTCGTCTTTTGTCGCATAGCGCCGTAGAAAAATAATCAGAACTCTTTGGAGAACCTCGGCTGTCCCGAGCTCCTGAGGTAGCGCTCAATGATAAGGTTCGCAATAAATAAAGGTAAATTTGAAATCACCAACGCTTATTGCAGCTGGTAACCTCAATGTACTGCACAAACACCATTGCACTTATACAGAGGCATAATATTTTCATGATGATAACTGTCTTAAGGGGCCAAAGACATCTTTTTTGCACTAATTAATCCCCGTGACTGCAATTTATAAACAGCGCAAGATGCACCTATTTTCGCAATTCTGAACCAGAACACTGTTAGGGGCGGCGTGATGCTGCCCGAATTGCCAGCCAACAATAGACTTATTAAAATATTCTTACAGTTACACTACTATAGATATGAATGGTCCTAGGCCCTTAATACGTGGTTTTAAAGTTCATTTTGTCGGTTATTCTAAATGTAGGGAATGGAGAGCGTTGTCCAAAAATCAAGTGGACAGTGTTACCAGCAGGGTTTCAAAGTGTATGGAAAATGTGATGCAATTAATAGAAACGGTGTAGATTTGTGATAAAGGGCCTAATTTAAAGTGGACAGTGTCACCCGCATGGTTCCAAAGGGTAAGTATACAAATGTGGTTCAGATCGATGAAACGGTGTATATTTGTGCCAAAGGGCCTAAATACAGGAAATGGAGTGGTATGTCCAAAATTTCATGCAGACAGTGACTCGCAGGGTTCCAAAGGGTAAGTATACAAATTTTGGTTCTGATCGGTGAAAAGGTGTATATTTGTGCCAAAGGGCCTAAATGCAGGGGATGGAGTGGCCTGTCCGAAATTTCATGTAGCAGTGTTACTCGCAGGGTTCCAAAGGGTAAGTATACAAATTTTGATTCAGATCGGTGGAAAGGTGTAGGTTTATGCCAAAGGGCCTAAATGCAGAGAATGGACTGGTCTGTCATAAATTTCACGTAGACAGTGTTATTCGCGGGGTTCCAAAGTGTTAGCATACAAATTTTGGTTCAGATCGGTGAAACGGTGTGGATTCGTGCCAAAGGGCCTAAATACAGGAAATGGAATGGTATGTCCATAATTTCATGCAGACCGTGTTACTTCGAGGGTTCCAAAGGGTAAGTATACAAATTTTGGATCAGATCGGTGCAAAGGTGTAGATTTGTGGTCGGTCCGAAATTTCAAGCGGACAAGTGTTACTCGCCGGGTCCCAGAGGGTATGTAAAATTTGGTTCAGATCGGTGAAACGGTGTATATTTGTGCCACAGGGCCTAAATAAAGGAAATGGAGTGGTAGGTCCAAAATTCCATGCAGACAGTGTTACTCGCAGGATTCCAAACGTAAGTATACAAATTTTGGTTCAGATCGGTGAAAAGGTGTAGATTTGTGCCAAAGGGCCTAAATGTAGGGAATGGAGTGGTCTGTCCGAAATTTCATGTAAACAGGATTCCAAAGGGTAAGTAGGCTATACAAAATTTGGTTCAGATCGGTGAAAAGGTGTAGATTTGTACCAAAGGGCCTAAATGCAGGGAATGGACTGATCTGTCATAAATTTTATCTATACAGTGTTACTCGCAGGGTTCCAAAGCGTTAGTATACAAATTTTGGTTAAGATAGGTGAAACGGTGTACGTATCACCAACCATAACGTCAGCGCATGAGGATAGAGCAGTTCGGGAGCGCTTGTTCTACCGACTTACAGAACAAAAATCAAACTTTATGCTTACCTGAGAGGTGTAGCCTAATGCTACATAGCCTAAACTATTCCTCTTGAATCTGGCTATCATATAAAGAAATAATTTTTCGAATCGGGCCGGTAGTTCCAGAGATTAGCTTGTTTAAACACACAAACACACAGACACTTCAGCTTTATTATATTAGTACAGATGAGAGACTTAAGGAGAAAGGTTGTTATGTTTCTATTTCAACCAAATGATAATAGAACACTATTTGAATTTCAGTTTCAATTCCAAGTTCTACGTTCCCTAACTTAAAAAGGCAAACACTGAAAATTGGATCGCCATAACACTCCCCGTTATTCGATACTAGCTGTACCCGGCATGCGTTGCAATGCCAATCAAAGGAAGTGTTGGCGTTGTGACTTTGTTAGTTGAAGTGCTTTTGGATTCCCAATATTTTCTTCTTTTTCCGTTATCCACCTCCAAACTATTATAAAATTGATTTACTATCTCAGAAACATTCAAGGGAGCGTGCTCAACAATTCACCAAAGTTTCATCGCAATGAAATAAATGGTATATGAACGCATATGGGACTGTTGAAACGATTCGAGCGCCGTCACCCATTTGTTGAATTTACTCGTACGCTACCTATTGTAAAATGGATTTACTAAGTCAAAAACATTTCCTGGCGTGTACACAACGACTCATCCAAGTTTCATTGCAATCGGATGAATGGCATAAGAACGCATACGGGATTTTGTTTAAACGATTCGCGCCGTCACTCATTTGTTGAATCTTCTTGTGCGCCACCCATTAAAAAACGGATTTACTAATTCATAAACCTTCGCACTACACTCAGCTCTCCAAAGTTTTATCACACTCGGATGAATGGTATATGAACGCATACGGGACTTTGTTGAAACGATTCACGCGCTGTCGCTAATTAGTTAAATCTACTCGTGCGCTACCAATTATAAAATGGATTTACTAAATCAGGAACCTTCGCGGGAGTGGAAACAACATTTCACAAAATTTCACTGCAATCGCATGAATGGTATATGAATGCATACGGAATTTCGTTTAAACGATACGCGTGCCGATACACATTTGTTGAATCTACTCGTGCGCTACCAATTGTAAAATGGATTTACTAAGTCAGAAACCTTTCCTCGGGTGTACACAGCAATTCACTAAAGTTTCATCGCAATCGGATGAATGGCATATGAACGCATACGGGACTTTGATGAAACGATTCACGTGCCGTCGCTCATTTGTTGAATCTACTCGTGCGCTACCTATTGTAAAGTGGATTTACTAAGCCAGAAACCTTCCCGGAAGTGTACACAACATCACACCCAAGTTTCATCGCTATCGGACAAATGGTATATGAACGCATACGGGACTTTGTTGAAAGGCTTCACGCTTCTTCGCTCATTTGTTGAATCTACTCGTGCGCAGCCTATTGTAAAATGGATTTACTAAGCCTGAAACTTTCCCTGGAGTGTACACAACAACTCACCCAAGTTTTATCGCTATTGGAAGATTGGATATGAATGCATACGGGTCTTTATCGAAACACTTCGCGCGTCGTCGCTCATTTGTTTAATCTACTTGTGCAATACCTATTGTAATATGTATTTACTAAGCTAGAAATCTTCCCTGAAGTGTACACAACATCTCATCCAAGTTTCATCGCTATCGGACGAATACACTGCCGAAGTCAACGTCACTTCCGCTCCGTTGCTAAGCAACTGGAGCAATACAACATGGCTCCCTTGTAGCTTGCTTTAGTCTTTGAGCCGTCATTATTTCCTATTTGTATCGTATAAAACTGTACATGCATGGATGTCCAGAGGCAAGAAAGCATAGAAAAGTATATTTTCCACAGTAATTTAACATAGTTGTCCAGTAAAGTTGTAAAATATTGTGTAAGAGATGCACATTAAGTCTTAAAACATAAGTCGTAGAGATGTGGCCTACGATATTCACCTTAAATTAAGTGAAAATATGGAAATATATATTTTGAATCACGTCCCGTATGAATGACCAATACTACGGAAAATAAAGTACCGTAGGCCCTACCAGTAAGTGATGAATAAAATGAACTTAAGGTCTATCAATGCATAAGGGAACAGTTTAAAATACTTGGATGAGAGTTTAGGCCGAATCTCATCAACAGCTATAGGAGAAACAAAGACTGCATTCCAATACAATTTGTGTGTTTACCACAACGCCGCGTTTATTTGAAAACGAATCAAATTTACAAAGTCTAACCTGTGTGCTCACTAACAGGTTAGAGAAGTCTACAATTAAGGCCTATCTTCCTACCTCATTCTAAATAATGGGGCACTTTTCCTATCCTAGCTCTAAATATAGGGCCTAAGGCCATTCAAACTGACATGAAAATATCCAATAAGTACGCCAAACTGATGACCACATTATCACACTGATTATTGTTACACATTAGCTGGTGTCAAAAGAGCTAAATTGAATTAGCTGGTAGGCCTATATAGAGATTTAAAACAAAAACAAGATGTTCAGTAAAGAACATATAGCCTACTTTCTCCTAAATGCATGGGTATTGTTATAACTCTTTGTCCTTTTCAAGGAGTATGATTGAATGTTGGTTGTAGTAGCTTGTTGAAATACCACGTGCTATAGGGATATTAAACATGAATATGAGGTGCCCTTTGCTATTGCTACCTCTGTACCAAATTTCGTTCAATTCGGTTTCACCGTGTTTGAATTGATAGGGGAAATCGATTTGCACACATACTTGGCCACAATCTGCAAACTATTGGGCTGATGTTCTTGCAGTTTGGTCAGAATATGTTTCCCACATAAAGATATGGTGTTGCAAAATTTGGTAGAGACTAGATTATTAGGTTGGTCGTAATTACATTTTAGCTTTTAATATTTGGGTGGCCGCGATTACGTTTCCTTCAAGATAGCGGTGATATAAAACATGACACTGAGGGGCCTTTTGCTAGTGCTACCTCTGTACCAAATTTCGGTCATTCGGTTCCACCGTGTTCGAATTAATAGGGGGAATCAATTTTGACATAAAGATGGCCGCCATCCGCAAACTATTAGGCTAATGACCTATTAGATTGGTCAAAGGATGCTCCTTCCATAGAGGTATGTTGTTGCAAAGTTTGGTAGAGATCGGATGGTTATGTTAGTCGTAATTTGATTTAAGCTTTAAATATTTATGTGGCCGCCATTACGTTTTTGTCAATATGGCGGCGATATTAATCATGACACTGAGATGCCCCTTGCTAGTGCTATCTCTGTACCAAATTTCGTTCCATTCGGTTTCACCGTGTTCGAATTAATAGGGGGAATCGATTCTGACACAAAGATGGCCTCCATCCGCAAACTATTAGGCGAATGACCTATTAGAATGGTCAAAGGATGCTCCCTACATAAAGGTATGTAGTTGCAAAATTTGGTAGAGATCGGATGATTAGGTAAATCGTAATTTGATTTAAGCTTTGAACATTCGTGTGGCCGCCATTACGTTTCAGTCAAGATGGTGGCGATATAAAACATGACACTGAGGTGCCCTTTGCTAGTGCTACCTCTGTACCAAATTTCGTTCCATTCGGTTCCACCGTGTTCGAATTAATAGGGGGAATCAATTTTGACATAAAGATGGCCGCCATCCGCAAACTATTAGGCGAATGACCTATTAGATCGGTCAAAGGATGCTCCCTCCATAAAGGTATGTAGTTGCAAAATTTGGTAGAGATCGGATGATTAGGTTAATCGCAATTTGATTTAAGCTTTGAACATTCGTGTGGCTGCCATTACGTTTCAGTCAAGATGGCGGCGATATAAGACATGACACTGAGGTGCCCTTTGCTAGTGCTACCTCTGTACCAAATTTCGTTCCATTCGGTTCCACCGTGTTCGAATTAATAGGGGGAATCAATTTTGACATAAAGATGGCCGCCAGCCGCAAACTATTAGGCTAATAACCTATTAGATTGGTCAAAGGATGCTCCCTCCATAAAGGTATGCTGTTGCAAAGTTTGGTAGAGATCGGATGATTAGGTTAATCGTAATTTGATTTAAGCTTTGAACATTCGTGTGGCCGCCATTACGTTTCAGTCAAGATGGCGGCGATATAAAACATGACACTGAGGTGCCCTTTGCTAGTGCTACCTCTGTACCAAATTTCGTTCCATTCGGTTCCACCGTGTTCGAATTAATAGGGGGAATCAATTTTGACATAAAGATGGCCGCCATCCGCAAACTATTAGGCTAATAACCTATTAGATTGGTCAAAGGATGCTCCCTCCATAAAGGTATGTTGTTGCAAAGTTTGGTTGAGATCGGATGGTTATGTTAGTCGTAATTTAACTTAAGCTTTGAACATTTGTGTGGCCGCCATTACGTTTCTGTCAATATGGTGGCGATATAAAACATGACACTGAGGTGCCCTTTGCTAGTGCTACCTCTGTACCAAATTTCGTTCCATTCGGTTTCACCGTGTTTGAATTAATAGGGGGAATTGATTTTCACACAAAGATGGCCGCCATCCGCAAACTATTAGGCTAATGACCTATTCGTTTGGTCAAAGGATGCTTCCTCTATAAGGGTATGTTGTTGCAAAATTTAATCGAGATCGGATGATTAGGTTAATCGTAATTTGATTTAAGCTTTTAACATTTGTGTGGCCGCCATTACGTTTCCGTCAAGATGGCGGCGATATAAAACATGACACTGAGGTGCCATTTGTTAGTACTACCTCTGTACCAAATTTCGTTCCATTCGGTTGCACCGTGTTCGAATTAATAGGGGGAATCGATTTTCACACAAAGATGGCCGCCATCCGCTAACTATTACGCTGATGACCTATTGGTTTGGTCAAAGGATGCTCCCCCCATAAAGGTATGTTGTTGCAAAATTTGGTAGAGATCGGATGATTAGGTTAGTCGTAATTTGATTTAAGCTTTGAACATTTGTGTGGCCACCATTACGTTTCCGTCAAGATGGAGGCGATATAAAACATGACACTGAGGTGCCTTTTGTTAGTACTACCTCTGTACCAAATTTCGTTCCATTCGGTTGCACCGTGTTCAAATTAATAGGGGGATCGATTTTCACACAAAGATGGCCGCCATCCGCTAACTATTACGCTGATGACCTATTGGTTTGGTCAAAGGATGCTCCCCCCATAAAGGTATGTTGTTGCAAAATTTGGTAGAGATCGGATGATTAGGTTAGTCGTAATTTGATTTAAGCTTTGAACATTTGTGTGGCCGCCATTACGTTTCCGTCAAGATGGCGGCAATATAAAACATGGCACTGAGGTGTCCTTTGCATGTGCTACCTTTGTACCAAATTTCGTTCAATTCGCATTCACCGTGTTCGAATTGATAGGGGGGGGACAGACATTCAGAGTACACACACTCACACACACACAGACACACCCACACACACACACACACAGACTCACACACACACATACACACACACAGACAGACACACTCTTTTCGCCCTGTGTTGATCTCATAAGTCTACTTTCTTTTTTTGCAAAAATCGAAAGTAGGCTAAAAATAGCTACCCTGCATCTTCACGAGCAATCCTACCAAACATTCACACAATATGTCATGGACAGTCAAAGTGGTACAAGTAGCCTACTTGGTATGAAGTGGGCCAAAGAGTTGATGTAGGGAAATGCTAGTCCCGGTACCATAACGATGATCCATGTGCTATGGTACTTGATGGCTCACACAGTTTCCAGTTACCAAATTGAATAGAAATTTTTAGTAGCAACTTCAAACCTTTCCACAGACCACATATTATACACAGTTTGCAGCATAAAACTGCCTCTTTCAACAGTAAGCGGCTGTATTCTGGCGTTAGATTTTCCCTCTCAACACCTTATTGTACATTAGTAAAATACATCACATAAAGTAATTGATGCATACATGTATGATACACTCAAGTTAGTACAGCTTGATCAGTGATTGGCTATTTGAAGGGGAGGAGTGGAAATATTTTTCCACTCTTCCACAAAGATTAGTCTCCAAGGCTGGGAATTGGTCTGCATAACTATGTTCCATTCCAAACAATGGGAATGAGGGTGTTGGTTCTTATAGTACTGAATAGTGGTTAAAATATAATTAGGTTATTAGCCCATGCAGTAAGGAAATAAAAACAAGAAGTTCCGTGAAGAACTATACATCCTACTTTTCATGCCAGTGATTATTCTACAGAATATGAACCTATCTAGAATAATGACGAAATTAAGTTGCTAATATCGAAATTTCCAATTAGTTCGAAATACTGTATACCTGGCATAATGTATCCTAATAGAGCACTACAGTTGGCAGCCCTGATGACTGAATATATTCTTAGTTCCGTCTCTTAAGGTACAAAATACAAAATTTGGTTGAAGTCCAATGAATAGCATGGACGTTACATGCAGTTAAACATTGGATCTAACAGCGCGCGTAAAATCATGTTGGCAACAATGTCATGCATGTATTGGTCAGAAATAATCTGAAATAATATGATATATTGTTGTGCCAATTTTGAATGAAATCCATTAGTTAGTATAGAAGTTACATGCATTTTTAAATTGGACCTATCAGCAGGCTTAGAATCATGTTGGCAGCACTGACGTATATTAGTTACTCCAAATTCGTCTAGAATGCCAGGTACTATACGTGTGCAAAGTTTAGAGCTATTGGCTTGCATACTTTCTGATATATTGATATTAGGGTAACAAAAATAGGGACAGCACATATTAACATTTGGCAGCACTGTTTGCTCCTTAGAATACGCATAGTGATATCTGTTATGGTACACATAGCACATACGAAATTTGGTTGAAATCCAAATGATAGTATGGAAGTTACATGTATTTAAATTTGGACCTGTCAGCAGGCTTAGAATCATGTTGGTAGCACTGACGTATATAAGTTACTCCAAATTAATATAGAATGTCAGGTACTATACGTGTGCATAGTTTAAAGCTGTCGGCTTGCATACTTTCTGATATATTGGTATTTGGATAAAAAATAGGAGCATTTATTAACAGTTGGCAGCCCTGGTAGGTCTTAAGAATACGCTCAGTCATATCTGGTTATGTACACATACAACATACGAAATTTGGTTGAATTCCAATTGGTAGTATAGAAGTTATATGCATTAAAAAATTGGACCTATCAGGAGGCTTATAATCATTTTGGCAACACTGCCATGTTTAGCCTCCTGGAAATTAAACTGAAATATTATGATCTGTACGTGTGCCAATTTTCAAATCGCTCCCATTCATACTTTCCAAGATATCCAACATGGAGCTCAAATTTCAATTGCGATTTTTTAACAGTTGGTAGCACTGACATCATTTTCAAATATGGCCGTGAGATATTCAGGTATAGATCTTTACTCCTACCAAATTTTGTTTCGATTGCTGCAGCCGTTTAGGAGTTGATAGGGGGGGACACACACACAGCCAGACAGACAGACAGAAGGACAGACAGACAGACAGACAGACAGACACACATTTGCCCGATCTCATAAGTCTACTTTTTCCTCATTTTTGCAAAATGTGAAAAGTAGGCTAAAAATATTGGACAATGATATAGAAATTTACACCATTCTTGGTGTAAAATATGTTCATTACTTAACACAAGCCTCCAATTTAACTAGGTAGCTAACTCGGTGTAAAAGTATCACTAGTGTGATGTCAGACTTACTAATGCAGAGGTAGCCATACATACCTTGGGTTTGAATTAAGAAATAAATTTAATGAGGTAGGCCTATACTAACAAAAACATTATCTAGAAAATATTTATGCTACCCACCCCTTCATGATTAAAATTCATTACTTGACCAACAGAACTAAATAAAATCAGCCCACATTCCTGTTAGGGGCTAATGGCCTCAATAACCACCAACACCACCTACCTGCCATTTGGTACGGTATTACTGTATATAATTCACCACAACCTGTGATAAAATGACCTGTTACAACTACAATTAGACTCAGTTGCTCAATAACAAAAAGGCCTATTGTGAGGGGAGAAAAACACATCCACACTTCTGCAGGATCATGTAAGTTGAATCGTAGGGGAGTAGCCTGCTTCCCAATAATATACCAGTACTTCCTCAAACAAGTCAACCCCTGGCACTATCCAGCCCATGACGGGCTAAGGCCGACCAAGCGACCGCTGCCCAGCCATTTGGCCTGCAGATACCAGTACTTCCTGATATCTATTAAAGATGTTTGGTATAAACATTGCAGTTAAGTATTAAGGCTCGATATTTTGAATAGCATTACCGGTATAGTTTTATTATAACTCATAATAACTTAAATGTACAATACTGTAGCATTCCATATCTTCATTGAACTAGCCTAATTTTACGGTCCAATATTTGAAAAATTGTCCAGATAAGTAACGCACAAGAAACTAAGTACACACCTAGGTTATTAGCCTACTTTTCACATTTTGCAAAAATGAGGAAAAAGTAGTCTTATGAGATCGGGCAAATGTGTGTCTGTCTGTCTGTCTGTCTGTCTGTCTGTCTGTCTGTCTGTCTGTCTGTCCTTCTGTCTGTCTGTCTGGCTGTGTGTGTGTCCCCCCCTATCAACTCCTAAACGGCTGCAGCAATCAAAACCAAATTTAGTATGAGTAAAGATGTGCACCGGAATAGCTCACGTCCATATATGAAAATGATGTCAGTGCTACCAACTGCTGAAAAAACGCACTAGAAATTTGAGCTCCATGTTGGATATCTTGCAAGGTATACATGGGAGCTATTCCAAAATTGGCACACATGTAGATAATACTATTTCAGATTAATTTCCAGGAGGCCAACCATGACAGTGTTACCAAAATAATTTTAAGCCTCCTGATAGGTCCAATGTTTAAATGCATATAACTTCTATACTATCAATTGGATTTCAACCAAATTTTGTATGTAATATCTGTACATAAACGGATATAATTAGGCGTATTCTTACGAGCCACCAGGGCTGCCAACTGTTAATAATTGCTCTCTCTATTTTTTTATCCAAATACCAATATATCAGAAAGTATGCAAGCCAACAGCTTTAAACTATGCACACGTATATTCTGACATTTTAGATTAATTTGGAGTAACTTATATACGTCAGTCCTACCAACATGATTATAAGCCTGCTGATAGTACCAATTCTTAAATACATGTAACTTCTGTACTATCAGTTGGATTTCAACCAAATTTCGTATGTGCTATGTGTACCACAACAGATATGACTATAAGTATTGTTAAGAGCAATCAGGGCTGCCAACTGTTAATAAATGCTGTCTATATTTTTTTTTTTTACCCTAATATCAATATATCAGAAAGTATGCAAGCCAACAGCTCTATACTTTGCACACGTATAGCACCTGACATTCTAGATTAATTTGGAGTAATTAATACAAGGCAGTGCTGCCAACATGATTCTATGCCTGCTGATATATCCAATTTTAAAATACATGTAACTTCTATACTAACAAATGGATTTCATCCAAAATTGGCACAACAAGATATCATAATATTTCAGATTATTTCTGACCAGCACACGTATGGTATTGTTGGCAATATGCTTTTACGCGTGCTGATAGATCCAGTGTCTAACTGCATGTAACGTCCATTGGACTTCAACCAAATTTTGTATTCTGTACCTAAAGAGATGGAACAAAGAATATATTCAGTCACCAGGGCTGCCAACTGTAGTGCTCTATTAGGCTACATCATACCAGGTATATTTTGAACTAATTAGATATTTCGATATTACCAACTTAATTTCGTCATTATTCTAGATAGGTTCATATACTGTAGAATAATCATTGGCATGAAAAGTAGGCTGTATAGTTCTTCACGGAACTTCTTGTTATATTTTCACTTTGATTGATGACTTTATAGCACCACTGACTTTTTCACAAATACTTCATGCTGAAACGATTAAAACATTTTCTAACAATCTTGACATAATGCCATGGTAGCCTGGTTCGGCACAATCCTCATCACCTCATTTCTTGACACCACTGACTTTTTCACCGAAATGTCCCTGACAATCACAACAAGACTTGCCACGCCATCACTTCAGTAATAAGCAGTATTCATTGGCTTGAATAATGTCACTATACGGTACTGTAATTTTGTTGCAGGGTGTAGGCCTACATGATAATTGTTTTCTGAAAGTGCAAAAAATAAAATATTTAGGCAGAAATTTTCAGTCTGGGATAGGCCTAATTGTTATTTTGAAACACAATTCACTGCTTAAATAAATTAAGTGAAAAATCACCACTCAGAAAAGTTGTAGGATAAAATTTATTGGTGTTAGTGAATCAGCTGTAAGGTTATGTAGGTTGTCGTTTTTAATACTTAATAGTACAAACCATATTTAATTACAACTACACTCCCCACATGAACCAAAAAGCCCTTTATGTGACATATATGTCCTAAATATATCTCTATATTAGATATACTCTATCCACTAAATGATAAATATTTATTATTTGTAGTACCCGCCATGCATTTCATGCCTCAGGAGTGAGGTCAACTTTATTCATACTATGTCGCAAAATTCTCGTACTTTATCTATAAAATTTCACTTCAATTTTGTAGCTCCAACAATGTAGATGATCTTCACGGGAGGCGTTTGCCTAATTTCACGCGTATTACACATTTTTATTCACAAAATTCAAGACGCTGCGCAGCGTTAATGCAGCTTCCTATGTATAAAAAACCTAGCAACCAGTTGTTTGGGTCCAATGTGGCTGAGCCCATACGGTTGCTAGGCGCGTCACTTCGGCAGCGTATAGTATACGAACGCATACGGGAATTTCCTAAAACGCTGCGCGCGTCGTCGCTCATTTGTTGAATCCATTCGTGCGCTATCTATTGTGACATCGTTTTACTAAGCCAGAAACCTTGTCTCGAGTGTACACATCCTCTTACCCAAGTTTCATTGCTATCGGACGAATGGTATATGAACGCATACGGGACTTTGTTGAAAAGCTTTGCGTGTCGTCGCTCTTTGTTGAATCTACTCGTGCGCTACCTATTGTTAAGTGGATTTACTAAGCCAGAAACCTTCCCTGAAGTGTACACAACATCTCACCCAAGTTTCATAGCATTGGGGTGATTGGTATATGAACGCATGTGGGAACGCTTCGCGCGTCATCGCTCATTTCTTGAATCAATTCGTGCGCTACCTATTGTGAAATGATTTTACTAAGCCAGAAACCTTGCCTGGAGTGTACACATCCTCTTACCCAAGTTTCATTGCTATCGGACGAATGGTATATGAACGCATGCGGGACTTTGTTGAAAAGCTTTGCTTTTCGTCACTCATTTGTTGAATCTACTCGTGCGCTACCTATTGTTAATTGGATTTACTAAGCCATAAACCTTCCCTGAAATGTACACAACATGTGACCCAAGTTTCATAGCATTGGGGTGAATGGTATATGAACGCATGCGGGATTTTGTTTAAGCGATTCGCGTGCCGTCACTCATTTGTTGAATCTACTCGTGCGCTACAACCTTCATATTTATTCACCTTTTAAACCTTCTCTGAACTTCCACAAATAATTCAAGACCAAAATTAGCCAAATCGGTCCAGCCGTTCTCGAGTTTTAGTGAGACTAACGAACAGCAATTCATTTTTAGCCTATTTTCAATTTTGAAAAAATAGGCTTATGAGATCACCTTTGTCCATGTGTGTGTGTGTGCGCGCGCGCGCGCGCGCGTGTGTGTGTGTGTGTGTGTGAGGTGTGTGTGTGTGTGTGTGTGTGTGTCCCTAATAAAATCTAAACGGCTGGAGCGATTTCAATGAAACTCGGTAAGTTCATAGCACTATTCCCAGCGACCTCGACCGTGCCCTTCAAATTTTGTTACGTCTCACCAATCCAACATGGCGGCTGTGCGAAATATTTCACTAGCATTCAATATCTCCGAAACTATTACCGATATCGCCCTGAAATTGTGTATGGTGATAAAGGGCACTACTAGAAGTTCACCTATGAGACTTTCAAAAATCTGGTGACTACAAAACCAACATGGCGGTCAAGCGAAATTGAGACTTTTAAATAGACATTTCTCGCGATTTAACTATCCAAACGTAATGAAACTTTGTACAGCAAATGTTTATACAAATTGTAATGCACTGGAGTCTAATTTAGTTCAATTGTTTACATAACCTCAAAATGGCGGTAGTGCGAAATATTTCACTGACATGCTATATCTCCGAAACTATAACAGATATCATCATGCAATTTTGTACGATGATAAAGGGTACTGATACAAGTTTATCTATGTATATTTCATAAACCTGTAAAGTACAAAACGAACATGGCGACCAAGCGAATTTGACATATTTTAATAGACTTTTCTCGGGATTTAACTCCCTGAGCGAAGTGAAATGTGGTACAGTAAATGATTTTGCAGATTGTAATGCATTGCCATCTACTTTAATTCAATTGTTTACATAACCTCAAGATGGCGGCTGTGCGAAATTTTAAAATTAAGTTTTCATTCTTGTGTCGTAATCATGTGATCGAAGTGAAAGTTTGAATAATGAAGCTAGGCAATAATTGTCCTTGAATGGTACATAACTCTATGGCCTATACATATAACAATCGTAAATGGCGAGCTTCCGAAATATTTAGACGGCTCTCAATATCTATGAATCTTTTACAGCAACCAAACTGAATTTTTTTATGTCCATAAAGACTATGATCATATGTTCACCTATAGGACTTTCAGTAACCTTGTGAGCATAAATCCAACATGGCGGCGACGCGAAGTATAAATATTTAAATGGATGTTTCTCGCGAATTAACTATCCGGGTGCCGTGAAACGTTGCACGTTAAATGCTTATACAAATGTTGATCCACTGGCATGTAATTTATTTCAATTGTTTGCATAATCACAAGATGGCTGGTGTGCGTACTTTTAAAATCTCGTTTTTACTTCTTGTGTTCTAATCATGCAATTGAAGTTTGAATACCACACGTACACAATAATCTTAATGTAATAGTACAAAAATAAAAATCCATCCTGGCGACCATATGAAATATTTAGACGGTTCTCAATATCTACGAATCTGTTACAGCAATTAAACTGAAATTTTGTATGTTGATAGAGACAATTAACATGAGCAGGATATATGAAAATAGGCTGTATAGTTTTTCACGGAACTACTTGTTATATATATAGATACGATTTACGTACTCATGCCATTGTTTTACTGTTTCTGAAATCCATGCAAAATGATAAAGGAAAGACCTCAAAATGTTAAAATGACATGAAGCAGGCGTCACAGCCGTCAACGTGTGAAGTGGACAGCAATTATGGAGCGTATTTTACTGCAGCAACAGTATCTGCAAATCGCACATTTCGTACATTTCTTTAAAAGTCATTTTTAAAGAAATTATAGATATTTATGAAATTAGAGTGCAATTCTTCAATGCTAATGTCTATTCTTTTTCATTTCAATACTCATTTGTCACGATCGGTCGCTTGTGAGCGCCACAGGAAGGATCAATACTACTGAAATATGATATATGATAATAATAATAATAATAATAATAATAAGTGAAAAATAAAGGACCTCCCAGTTTTACGCGACCGATAATCCCGCCAAGAAACCTCCTTTCTACAATTTAGAACAACACAATAAATAAATAAATAAATAAATAAATAAAAAGAAATAAAAATATAGCATACACTTGAATTCAATATGTATATGGTTACTTATCTCAGTGGAGTTGCCGTACAGTTTATATCTTATCGCTTGTCTCCTTTCTAGAGAGTGTAATTTACATATCATACACATTGTACCCCACCCAGTCCTTGGGCAAATTTGTGTTGACCGACTGAAGAGCTACAAATGAAGACCCTACGGAAAGAACGAGGTAAATCCATTTTTTTTGGAAATGAGTTTATGGCTCATTCTGGTGGCCAACTATCGTCACTACAGATCAGTTGAAATAAATTCCAAATAAAGCGGAATGTCATTAATTCAGAGATTTTAATTTTTATTGGAAACGGAAAGAACGTGCCATATCCTCGTCTCTTTTCTCATAATTCAACTTTAGTTGTTATTTGTTTTACATGTACCTTTATAAGAAACAAATTTGGCAAAATAACAATATTGCTTACCCTCAATTGGGGGTGTTTTAAGTATTTCCTTCTAGTGTTGAAAGTTTAAATTCGCTCTCCTGAAAAATTTACAGAATGTGACGTGCCCCGTTTTTCCCGTTGAGTCTTCAAATAACAGTTTAAAGTGATATGTCAAGGCTTTTCTTCTTGACTCCAAGCAAAGGACGGAATGATACCAATCTCGCCCTATCCACACAAGTAACACAGTAACATCGCAAGTTATCAGCCAGCCACAACCAGTGAAAGAACACAGGAATTTTGATCACGATATCCCTATCCCCCAAATATCAACGACAACAAAATAACGTGCAGTAAATACGAGTATATGGTAAAAACGCGTCACTTCGCTGAACAGTCGCCAACTTGGCTATACCATATTTCTACACTACCGTATCATTTACTGCCTGATATGATTGTCAAAATAGTCTGTGTATTTGGGGTAACGATTAGCAAACATTCTCCTCAAACCTTAAAGTTTGATATCAAGCAAAGTCAAGGGAAAAATAAATCATTTTCAAGAAAGCATTCTCGCCAAATATTGCGTGGTTTTAATTGCAGTTACATAATTGTGGTACATCATTGGAGAACACTCATGCAGCAGAACCTTCAGCAGTGTTACCAAAGAACTTCTCCCACTGAACCAACATATTCCACAGGTTTATTTTCTATATTTTTATGAATAACTAGCTGTACCCGGCATATGTTGCAATGCCAATCAAAGAAAGTGTTGGCATTATAACTTTGTATGTTGAAGTGCTTTTGGATTCCCAATATTGTTTCTCTTTTTCCGTTAACCACCTCTAAACTATTGTAAAATTGATTTACCATCTCAAAAAAAATCATGGGAGCGTGCTCAACAACTCACCGAATTTTCATCGCAATGAATGGTATATGAATGCATACGGGAATTTGTTGAAACGATTCGAGCACCGTCACCCATTTGTTGAATATACTCGTACGCTACCTATTGTAAATTGGATTTACTAAGTGAAAACCTTCTCTGGCGTGTACACAATAACTCATGAAAGTTTCATCGCAATCGGATGAATGGCATATGAACCCATAGGCCTACGGGTTTTTGCTTAAACGATTCGCGTGACGACACTCATTTGTTGAATCTACTTGTGCGCCACCCATTGAAAAACGGATTAACTAATTCATACACCTTCGCAGGACTGTGCTCAAATCTCCAAAGTTTTATGATAATCGGATGAATGTTATATGGACGCATACGGGACTTGGTTGAAACGATTCACGCGCTGTCGCCCATTAATTGAATCTAATCGTGCGCTACCAATTGTAAAATGGATTTACTAAATCAGAAATCTTTGCGGGAGTGGAAACAACATTTTCCCAAATTTCATTGCAATCGCATGAGTGGTATATGAATGCATACGGATTTTTTTTAACGATACGCACGCCGTTACTCATTTGTTGAATCTACTTGTGCGATACCTATTGTAAAGTGGATGTACTGAGCCAGAAACCTTCCCTGAAGCGTACACAACATCTCACCCAAGTTTCATCGCTTTCGGACAAATGGTATATGAACGCATACGGGACTTTGTTGAAACGCTTCGCGCGCCTTCGCTCATATGTTGAATCTACTTGAGCGCTACTTATTGTAAAATGGATTAACTAAGCCTGAAACCTTCCCTGGAGTGTACACAGCAACTCACCCAAGTTTAGTCGCTATTGGACGAATGGTATATGAACGTATACGGGACTATATTGAAACACTTCGCGCGTCGCCGCTCGTTTGTTTAATCTACTTGTGTGATATCTATTGTAAAGTGAATTTACTAACCCAGAAACCTTCCCTGAAGTGTACACAACATCTCACCCAAGTTTCATCGCTATCAGACGAATAGTATATGAACGCAAACGGGACTTTGTTGAAACGCTTCGCGCATCGTCGCTCATTTGTTGAAACTACTCGTGACATAGATGGATTTACATGGATTTACTACGACAGAAACCTTGCCTGTAGTGTACACAACCTCTCACCCAAGTTTCATCGCTATCGGACGAATGGTATGTGAACGCATACAGGACTTTGTTGAAACGCTTCGCCCGTCGTCTCTCATTTGTTGAATCTACTCGTGCGCTACCTATTGTTAAGTGGATTTACGAAGCCAGAAACCTTCCCTGAAGTGTACACAACATCTCACCCAAGTTTCATCACTATCAGACGAATAGTATATGAACGCATACGGGACTTAGTTGAAACCCTTCGCTCGTCGTCGCTCATTTGTTGAATCTACTCGTGCGCTACAACTTTCATATTTATTCACCTTTTAAACCTTCTCTGGACTTCCACTAATAATTCAAGACCAAAATTAGCCAAATCGGTCCAGCCGTTCTCGAGTTTTAGCGAGACTAACGAACAGCAATTCATTTTTAGCCTACTTTCGATTTTTGCAAAAAATGAAAGTAGACTTATGAGATCAACACAGGGCGAAAAAAGTGTGTCTGTCTGTGTGTATGTGTGTGTGTGAGTCTGTGTGTGTGTGTGTGTGTGTGTGTGTGTGTGTCTGTGTGTGTGTGTGAGTGTGTGTACTCTGAATGTCTGTCCCCCCCTATCAATTCGAACACGGTGAATGCGAATTGAACGAAATTTGGTACAAAGGTAGCACTAGCAAAGGACACCTCAGTGTCATGTTTTATATCGCCGCCATCTTGACGGAAACGTAATGGCGGCCTCACAAATGTTCAAAGCTTAAATCAAATTACGACTAACCTAATCATCCGATCTCTACCAACTTTTGCAACAACATACCTATATGGGGGAAGCATCCTTTGACCAAACCAATAGGTCATCAGCGCAATAGTTTGCGGATGGCGGCCATCTTTGTGTGAAAATCGATTCCCCTATTAATTCGAACACGGTGCAACCGAATGGAACGAAATTTGGTACAGAGGTAGTACTAACAAAAGGCACCTCAGTGTCATGTTTATATCGCCGCCATCTTGACGGAAACGTAATGGCGGCCACACAAATGTTCCAAGCTTAAATCAAATTACGACTAACTTAATCATCCGATCTCTACCAAATTTTGCAACAACTTACCTTTATGGAGGGAGCATCCTTTGACCAAACTAAAAGGTCATCAGCGTAATAGTTTGCGGATGGCGGCCATCTTTGTGTGAAAATCGATTCCCCCTATTAATTCGAACACGGTGCAACCGAATGGAACGAAATTTGGTACAGAGGTAGTATTAACAAAAGGCACCTCAGTGTCATGTTTTATATCGCCGCCATCTTGACGGAAACGTAATGGCGGCCACACAAATGTTCAAAGCTTAAATCAAATTACGATTAACCTAATCATCCCATCTCTACCAAATTTTGCAACAACATACCCTTATAGAGGAACCATCCTTTGACCAAATGAATAGGTCATTAGCCTAATAGTTTGTGGATGGCGGCCATCTTTGTGTGAAAATCTATTCCCCTATTAATTCAAACACGGTGAAACCGAATGGAACGAAATTTGGTACAGAGGTAGCACTAGCAAAGGGCATCTCAGTGTCATGTTTTATATCGCCGCCATATTGACAGAAACGTAATGGCGGCCACACAAATGGTCAAAACTTAAGTTAAATTACGACTAACATAACCATCCGATCTCTACCAAACTTTGCAACAACATACTTTTATGGAGGGAGCATCCTTTGACCAATCTAATAGGTTATTAGCCTAATAGTTTGCGGATGGCGGCCATCTTTATGTCAAAATTGATTCTCCCTATGAATTCGAACACGGTGGAACCGAATGGAACGAAATTTGGTACAGAGGTAGCACTAGCAAAGGGCACCTCAGTGTCATGTTTTATATCGCCGCCATCTTGACTGAAACGTAATGGCGGCCACACGAATGTTCAAAGCTTAAATCAAATTACGATTAACCTATTCATCCGATCTCTACCAAATTTTGCAACTACATACCTTTATGGAGGGAGCATCCTTTGACCAATCTAATAGGTTATTAGCCTAATAGTTTGCGGATGGCGGCCATCTTTATGTCAAAATTGATTCCCCCTATTAATTCGAACACGGTGGAACCGAATGAACGAAATTTGGTACAGAGGTAGCACTAGCAAAGGGCACCTCAGTGTCATGTTTTATATCACCGCTATCTTGACGGAAACGTAATCGCGGCCACCCAAATGTTAAAAGCTAAAATGTAATTACGACTAACCTAATAATCTAGTCTCTACCAAATTTTGCAACACCATATCTTTATGTGGGAAACATATTCTGACCAAACTGCAAGAACATCAGCCCAATAGTTTGCAGATGGTGGCCAAGTATGTGTGCAAAACGATTCCCCCTATCAAATTCAAACACGGTGAAACCGAATTGAACGAAATTTGGTACAGAGGTAGCACTAGCAAAGGGCACCTCATATTCATGTTTAATATCCCTATAGCACGTTGTATTTCAACAAGCGACTACAACCAACATTCAATCATACTCCTTGAAAAGGACAAAGAGTTATAACAATACCCATGCATTTAGGAGAAAGTAGGCTATATGTTCTTTACTGAACATCTTGTTATATATAAGAAGACTAGCGGGGATGTGTATAAACCACTTGCCCGGCTCTATTGGTATGCAGGCTCATCGCGACACAGTTTTGGCAGGAGCTATCGTCTTGTTTATTTGTCTACTCGCAATTTTTAAACAAATTGTCGATATTTATGTTATCACAGTGCAATTCGTCTCTGCTGCGGATAATTCTCTATCTTCTGAATGCTCATTTGTTACGATCGGTTTCTTGTAAGGCTGACTGCGTGGTGCAGGGGTAACGTTCTCGCCTCCTGTTCCCAAGGTTGCGGGATCGAATCTTGGTGCAGTTAGTTGGTATTTGAGGGTGCGCTAATGCGTGAGAGCCGTGTCAGTAGACTTAATGGCACGTTGATGATCCCCTTGTGGGCAAAATTCCGGTAGCCCGGCGTCTATGAAAGCCTCAGTAGTTAAAAAGGACGTCAAACAGATATAATTATTTTAGGTTACTTGTGAGCACCCCATGTGCATAGGCTAGCCACCCGCTTGACTGTTATGCAGACTGGACACAATACAGTTCTGACAGGGCCTACTGTCATGTTCATTTGTCTAAACGCACTTAATAAACAAATAAATATACGTCCATTGACATTTCACGAAATGTAAGTTCTTTTCTGTACTATTGAGACGATTTTAAAGATTTTAGCGCAAACACTCTGGTTTAAGAGATTGGGTTTTGTGAAACATACACCTTAGCGTTTTATATGATGATGATGATGATGATGATCACAAACTCGGGAAGAAGTTTTTAATATTGTTGTGACTATATACATAGTACGGTCTTTGTTTCCTACTAACCCCCAAATGTTTTAACATTTCCTCCTTGAGAAAATACTCCTAAAATAAACATTACTGCCATGTCTTGGCTTCGAAAATGACAACAAGCCTCAATGCTCAGCACCCACTTGGACACATTTACAGCGGAACTACAGTTTCCTACAGTACGCCATATGTAATGTCCCCGGGGACTTAATTGCCTCACATGTGGCTGTCTTGAGGACTGAGGTGATCAAAACACCCTACAGGCTTACACAATTAGTGTTACTGCCAACACTGCAGGGAGCTAACTTGCCCATTGATTGCCTGGCCCGCTCTGTAAGCACTTCTGGTGGGTCGATAATGCCACTCTTACAGTAACTATAATACAAGGCGCCTCAGATTACGCTAACTCTTATATGAGCCGTCCTGTGGCAAAACTCGTTTAATCCACTTGTGAATAAGAATCATTTTCATGAGAAACGTTTCTCTGGACTTCGCCTCACGTATCCTTTGTGTTTGTTGTTTTCTACTTTTTTCTTTTTGCTTTGTGCTTGCTTTGTGCTTTTGCATTTAAATTTTAATTTTTGCTTTTCTTTCTTGGTTTTGGTTTTGTGTTTGTTTTCTGCTTTTGATTTTTTGAATTTTGCTTTTTGCTTTGTGTTTCTTGTGTTTTGTTTTCTACTTTTGCTTTTGTTTTTGAATTTTGCTTTTTGCTTCGTGTTTTTTGTTTGTTTTGTTTTTGGTGTTGTGTTTGTTTTCTGGAAAATCAAAATAAAACAAAACAAAATAAAATAAAAACAAAGACAAAATAAAATAAAATAAAACAAAAACAAAAGAATTGTAAACATTATAAAACGAAATAAAATAAAGCAAAACAAAATAAACAAAACAAAATCAAAATAAAACAAAACAAAATAAAATAAAATTTAACAAAACAAATTTAAAGAAAATGAAGTAAAATAAAATAAAATAGTAATATAAATAATTTTACGACATGATCCTTATTCACACTTGGATTAAACGAGTTTTGCAACTGGACGATATATTTAAAAGACTTAATCAACACAATCCCAGTGTAGAAATGTTTTCCTTTTATTGCCTAGAAAGGGATCCTGAATATTAATTCTTAATAATACTACGCCAATCAACACACATTAAGCAGCATCTATTCAGTTGTAAAATTGTTGTACATGTTTCAACTTGCCAATGAAGCCTTTTTCAACTAAAATTTTAATGAATAATTTTAATTAAGATACCGTCGTGTCAGATCTTGAAATTACTGATTACAAAGAACAATAATTTGCTATAACTAAGCCTTAGAAGTAATTAATGAAAGAAATGGATATACCCTTACAAAGCATGAATTACCAGGTGAATCAGCTGCCCCTAATAATATAGTTTTATGCAGCCCAACTAGCGTTGGAAGGTCGACATTGCTTGCATCCTGTATGGTACTAATGCACTGCAAGCATATGCTTCATACGATACTGAACACTTACTGAACACTATTATTTTCCCTCAATTTGACTGCAGACTAATACGAAGGATGAATAATGGTGTTCAGTGTCGTTTGCGGGATATGGTTGCAGTGCATTAGTACCATACGGGATGCAAGCAGAGAAATGTCGACCTTCCTGACAACAAGCGTTAGTTGGGCTGCATAAAACGATATTAATAGGGGCAGCTGATTCACCTGGTATATAATACAGTATTTGACAATATTTATTTGTACAGTCTAATTACAGTATAAGTAGATTATTAAGAAGAAGTTCTAAAATGTAAAAACCTAATCTTGAAGTCATCAAAACAGCTCCACAAGAAAAGTTGCCAATGTTTTGTGGTAATTCTGAATGGCATAGTGCTTCAGGTGGGAAATGTGGTTGTCTGAAGTTAAATGCGTTAAATACGTAGTTGCCAAACAATAATTATGAGTAACTCATTAAAATGAAGTTCTAATCAATACATTAAATATCATACATTCTCCTATCAGGGTAAAATTTTATTGCTTGTTAGAAAGGTATTCCCGAGTGCATTACACATACTAACTACACAAATATGCAATTGAAGTGTATTCCAAGCGATGCTGTTTTACACATTATAGTTTTACTTACAATCCAATACAAGAATTAGGAAAGAGTGTTACAATATAATTAGAGAAAATAACGGAATATGCAAACGAGCATTTCTTAAGATGCATTAAAGATATTTATGAAATTATTATTATATTTTTATGATCGATCTTCGATCTCTTGTACTTTCCTGGAACTGTAAAATGTTAACTGAAAAATATAAAATAAGAAATGCATTTATGTATTGTACCCGATACCTAGTTTAGGCTATCGGCTACGCCAGCAGACTTTAAGCTGTAGTTGAGGTTTTGGGAAGAATTAGGAAAAGATAGCGCACCGATCGCGTCAAGAAGAATGTCAAGATGACGTAGGAGGTCTAGAATCAAGGAGGCATTGACATCTGTGAGAAGATGGAATTATGGATAAAGATGTGAAGTTTTATTGAAACATTTATGGAATTATAGTAATTAAACAACTTAGAAGAGGATATATAACATGCATTATATGTGGAAATAATTTTATGGAAGTCAGATAACCCTTAAGTTATTTTACAGCGGAATAGCCGAGATGATTTGGGTTCGAGACTATGCGTGACGCGAGAGCACAGTGGTGGGGGACTACGCCACGTGCCTGCGCCGAGCACATAAGCGAGAGGACAGTGCAAGCAGATTCAGTTGAGCTCTGACAGACGAGCAGGTAGGAACACAGCTCTATAGCGCAAGCGAGACGCACAGTGAAGATCACGTAACATACCGAAACTGTCACGGCAGAGTGTAGGCGACAGTTTCTGCATCGCCGAGCAGCGAAGGCCAGGCGGGTCATTGATCCAGGCGGGCTGGCCGAGGAAGCGATCACAGACGGCCGGGATATGTAGAACCGCACTGCAAGTAGTTGGAGACTTTATTACAAGCTACATTTCAACGCAGTTTGAACACAGTCCTTTATGAATAACTTTATGACTATGCTTTTCTATAACGCATTCAAAGTTACTTTAACTATTTCAAGTAAACGGAATGTTGTTAGCATAGGCACTGATGAACATTAGATCGTGCATTAGTAAGATTTATTTCTTATGCAGTTTCATGAATTGCCAAATACTGTACAGACAACTACAGGGTGTTTCGTAAACTTCAACACTCTCAAGTACAATTTTATATTACGAAAGTGAGACTTAGCAGTCATTTGAGATTGAACTTTCAATACTCAAACTGAACATTTAACGGAACAGTGGCGTAACTTAGAAGAGGAGTAGGGGGTCCGCTGTTTCCATGAACTTTTTCGAGAGGAGTTGGACAATATCCGCTATGGGTAATCCGGAGTTCAACATGTCCGAGTAGACGCCGATAGAGACAAGATGGCACCGCAGAGCGATGGATTCTATTCCTGACGAGAGGAGTCCACCAGCTGATTCATTTGGGATTTCGAAGGCAATCGTCATTTCATGGATGGAATGATATTCACGCCGATCTTTCGAGAAATTCTTTATGTAGGGAAAATCGACGATCTTGGAAATTTAATTACAGCTGATTATGAAAGGTACTGTAAGAGTTATAACTACCTGATACGATTATTTTCATGAATACTGGGCACACATGTATATTTTTCTAATAGGAGTGATACGATTATTAAGACATGGTTTGAATTTATATACTTCGAATTTGCTAGAATATGGAGTGACCATATGATATGGCAGGCATCATTATACGAAATTCTCACCATTGATTGGCTTTATTAAGCAGATGTTTGGTCTTTTAGACATTTACCAGCTAGGATTTTTTTCATGAATAGTTTTTTTTGTGTAACGAGTATTTCGAACTCGTGATCTGCAATTGATTATCAAAAAATTACTTCGTCAGTTCATTGCATACTAGCGAGTGTGTATTATTCATCAGTAGGGATTTTTTCCATTGGATTGTTTGGAGATATTAAGAAGTTATTCACTTTAGTGAATGAACATCGCTTATATATGACAACTAGAAACTTGTTGATTCCTATCTGGTACATTCACTCATATAGCCTACGAGATGGGGTCTTTCGTATTTATACGATTGTATGGTGGCTACTCATCTTACCCATCGCTCAGGGAACTATCATCCAAGTCGACGGGGCGAGGTCTTTCGTATTTATACGACTGTACGGTGGTTACACATCTTACTCGCCATTGAGGGACTCATTTTTATCATCCGAATGTACACGAGATTGTAAGTGAATCAAACAAGGAACTACTAGTCACATATCAGTCGAAATTTTGTTAAATAAAGTAACGATAAATGTCAACAGGATTGCATTTAGTAATTCTTGTTTGCCAATCCAATATTTTGTTGCTATACTCTTTTGAGAGTAATTTCAGTTTAACAGCTGTTTTAGCTGATGCTTTGATGATTTTTATAATTGTGTTTGATACCTTTGAGAAGGATTTAAAGTAATTGAATCTTGTAAGATTAATCATTAATGGTCAGATTTATTTTAAGGCAGATCAGTATTGCAGATTTTGATATGAGAGATTATAGCACATTGGTGTTTTTCTGTGATGTGAGTTATGAAAATTGTAAGAGAATTTATGCTATTTGAAAGCAGATCTTAAATTACTGAAGTAATATTTTTCCAATTGTTTAAGAAGTTGTCTAGATGTGATCAGATTAATTACAGTTATTGGAGATTGTGTGCGTTGATAATTTGAAGCCATTTATATATTTTTTGTAGATCATGCAACATGGTTAAGTGAAGTTTGTGATAGGCATTTTGTGGAAGTTGCCATGTGATAGTTGCAACGTTGATAATGTATTTTGAGGCAGACATGAGGTCGTCGTACCCAGTCTAGCGTAATTGTTGAGATTCATGCTGTATGTGCTGAATATTTATGGAGTTTTGTGGAATAATTATTGTATTCAAATGTGATATTTGAAGTATTGGAGAAATGTAATGTCGTTGTGGATAGTTTGATCCAACGTGATATCGTGGAGGCAATAATATTTTTTGGCATGATAAATTAAATACGAGATATAACTTGGAAGTGATAAAACTGTAAGACAACATTCTATAAACCTTATTAAACAATTTGTTAGGAAATTAAACAAATAAATGAAGTTGATAATACAAGATTTTCTGAAAATAATAATTAACGAAATAATAATCTGAGATTTAAGCATATTAACGATCTGACCTAATGAAATAAAAATCAGAATGACTAGATGAAATAATGAAAATCTAAATAACCAGATGATTGAAATTTAAATAATTTGATAAATTAAATTTTGAATAAATCAATGAATTAAATAGATGGATGAATTAAAGATTGAATAAATAGGCTGATTGAAATGAATTAATAGACGATTGTAATGATGATGAATGACTGAATTAGAAGGTGATAATTAACTAAAGAAGCTGATGATTAATGAATTTATATGGAATTAAATAAATTTAATTGAGAGATAATTTGAAGGAATTGCAACTTGAGTTGAGGATTTAAATGAAGTGATGGTGATGAATTAATGATTCTGACAGGAATATGTAGAATTTTGAAGTAAGAATTAATGTGAGAAATATTTAATTTTGATGATGACGATAACGATGACCAATAAGCCATGAATTTTCTGTAATTCACAGATAAGTGATTGTTAATGACGATGTAAATAGTGTAAATTAATTATTCAATGTTTAGGAGCATTTGATTAACATGTTCAACATTCAAATTATGCCATGCAAACCATAATTTACGTGATATTTAATATGTGTGATTATAATATGTGTACGTTTAGACAGATTAATAACTTTATTAAATCCACATTGATGTTAAATTAAAGAGAAATTAGGTCTCAGGTTTCACAAATGTCAGTGACGAAAGACATAGTGCTACAGTGATCCTGAGAACCCAAGAGAACTTTATAAATTTTTCTTGTTATGTGGATAAAAATAATTGTGGATTAGAAAAGAGATGGTTCGATTTTTGGACAATGACAATTTAACTTTGGCATTCGACCATACTCTTAGGTAGGAGTTATATTTAAAATGTCTGTCTGACTATCAAAGTAAAATAAATTTGTTTTTATCTTAGTTGTGATCTGATGATGGTGTGATTTTCCTTTTTCTTTCCTTGTCTTGAGTAAGGCTTATCCGGAAAGGAAGTGGTTTGCTAGGAATTCAGTTGATGGCGCCCATTTATATTTGCATTATTTTTTTATTAAACTTAAGCCCGTAACGACCCTAGAGATACTTTGTCTCGTGATACCCACTGCTTTTTCGAGAACTCAGCTGAATTTCCGACACATTCCTTATTTGACTAGAGGTTCATATAACTCCGCTCTGTCCTGGAACTCCAGGAATGCGATGTTATAGCAGATGGGTCATCGCATCCCCAGGACGAACGGGTACAGAGAGAGAGGGAGAATTGGCTTTATCCAACTAGTGGGGCTTCGATTTTGTTTATTCTATGGAATCACATCAGATTTAGATTACTGAGAGATTGATCTCAAGTTCATTTAAGTGTGTTACAAAATTTATTAAACTTAGTCAGACAATGTACTTGTGTGCCCAATCCAGTGTTCATGTTAATCGTATTAGTAATATCATGTTAGTTATAAGACATTTTTCCTATACCCAAGTGAATGCAGGAATTGAGACATTGTGATGTGTTGTTGTCTAACGTCTCTATATAAAACCTATATTGAAAATATAATTATGTTGCCGGAAGATTTAGCTAAGGTGTTAGGAGAGTTACAGACGGGTATGTCTGGTATTGCAGAAACTATTTCTAAGATGGAAACGGAAGTTAAAGAACAAATTAATAATTCAGAAGCTAGGTTAGAAGCTAAATGTAAAGAAAATGTAGAAGCATTACAGGCTAATAGCGAAGGCAATCTGAACGACAGTTTAAAGTCATTAGAGACTAGGCTACAGACTAGTACTGAAGAAAATTTAAAATTATTACAGTCAACTAGTGAAGATAATTTAAAGTCATTAGAGACTAGGTTACAGTCAAATAGCAAAGATGAGTTGATGTTATTAGAGACTAGGCTACAGTCAAATAGTGAAGCTAACTTGAAGGACAATTTTAAGTCATTAGAAGAAAGATTACAGTCAAATACTGAAAGTCATTTAAAAGCTAGTGAAGGTAACTTGAAGGATAATTTTAAGTCATTGGAAGAGAAATTACAAGCTCGTAGTGAAGAAACTAACACTGAATTAGAAAACAAGTTAACTAGATTAGAGAATAGTTTAACTTTAAAGAATAATGAAATGCTGAAGACTTTACAATTAGACATAATTGCAGTAAACATGAAAGGAGAGGAAAATGTTCAAATATTAAGAAAAAATATTATTGAATTAGAAAGTAGAGGAGAAGAAAATATTTTTACTTTAAGAACAGACGTTATGTCCATACAGAAAGACATTAAATCAGATGTATCGAAGTTGAGATTCGACATCGATGGTTTAGTGGCAGATGTAGGCAAAATTCAAGAGTGGTCTACCGAAGTATCTTTCGAGACTAAGATTAAAGGTCTAGAAACGAATCTAGGTAAAGAGATTAAAGATTTAAAGACAGTAATTGGGACCATTAAAGAGGAAGTCTTAGGAGAGGTCAATTCTAATTTAAAATCATTAGAAAATCAATTGCAGAAAGATATTAGGAAGATAGACGACGATATAGAGCAAAAGGTTAATGAAAACTTAGCTTTATTTATAAATAGAGTCGGTGCAATTGTGGAAGAACGGTATAGTGAGGTCGATGCCGAAGCAAAAGAGAAACGTGAAGGGTTAGATGAAAAATTAACCGCAGGTATGGCAAACTTAGAAGCGAGGTTTACGGAAAACAAGGAAGCGATGAAGATAGATTCAACTCTATTTAGAACAGATGTTGATCTGTTAAAGGAACAAGTTGCGTCAGTAAAGAACACGTGCGAAGGAAAAATTGACAAGTTAAGAAACGATCTAGACGAGAGTAACAAAACGCAGGATGTTACATCGTTAGATGAGTTGAAGACGCAGGTCAAGAAATTAGCAGAAGACAGGATAACTAAACTAGAATCCATGTTTAACAGTTTCACCAGTCAGAATATGACATCAGGGGAAACATTGATAAATCAGACAGCGATAGACCGCAGTATGACTAATCAAGAAGCGAGCATGGGAGAAGACCGTCAAATGCAACCGAATGTGACATTCGAAAGGGCCAGTTCAACCCCTCAGGATAATCCAAGTTCGAATAGGAGTACGTTGGGTCCAAGCGAACGATACTCAGGTCCAGTCACCATTGTTAGGAATCTGGATGACAAGCCGAGAAAGTTTTCGGGAAATACAGGAGTCACACCAGTCGAATTTCTGCGAGATATTCGAGACTACATGGCGGAACATAGGGTAGCCAAAGAAAGAGAGCTAAGGATAGTCGAACGCGCCTTAGATGGATCTGCGCTTACTTGGTTTAGAGCGTTCAGAAGCAATTTTGCGAACATGGAGCAATTTGCCATAGCTTTCTTGAGGAGATTTTGGAGTGCCGAGGATCAACTTAACGTAAGAGCGGAAATGTACTCAAAGCGCTATTCTACGTCACATCCGACGCATTATGCCAACTATTTCACGTCACAGCTGGCTAAATTACAGTTCCTTATTCCTCCATTGCCAGAAGAAGAGCATTTGCAAGCTATAGCGAGACAGTTACCGATTGAGGTACAGCGATCACTAATAGCGTCCGGAGCCAATACACTGGAGCACTATGACGACATTTTACGGCGATTAGACTATACAAGCGCTCAAGTTACGCCTAGAAACACCAGAAACGACAATAGAAACACGCAAGAAGTGAATGCGGTAGTCGTAGACAATTCAGCTCAAACGGACAGAAGGGATTCCTGGGAAAACCGACGGAACGAAGGGAATCGAGGAAACATCCGTAACGCTCGAGGAAATGATCGATATAGAGGACCATATGAGAGGCCATACGATCAAGAAGCGAGAGATAGCCGATATAGGAATTATAACCAGAATTCCAGGTATCAAGACAGGAATCGATATAACAATAGATATCGGGGCAGAAATAACTGGAGCCAAGGTCAACAGTATAATGGGAACGACAGGCAGGATGGCCGAAGAAACGATCCCAACGACAGACGAGATAATCGTGGACATGAGAGGTCGAGGCAAGAGGATAGACAGCCTAGTGCACAACTCGAGGAGACAGTGAGAGATGTCAATCGAGCAAGCACGAGTGGCGAAGGAATAAAAAAACGTCAAATTAACTCTAGAGAAAAAGGCTTATCATTGGGAATCGATCATCATCGTGGAAACGTATCAGGTCAAGGACGAGGATTTAATCGAGGAGGAAGACATAGTACACCGGGAAAATAGACATGAATTGCCAGTTATTAGTGTGGAAGTCATGGGAAAAGAGATAAAGACACTTGTAGACACAGGGGCTATGGTGAGCTTGATATCCATAGGTTGCCTGGATGAATTGAAATTATTAGGAGGAATTACAATGTTGCCAACTGTTGTTAGCAAAATTCAAGGGGTGATCCCAGACAGGAGTATGAAATGTAAAAGTCAGGTACTTTTAGATGTTGGGATTGGAACCAGAAGTTTTGAACAGATGTTCCTAGTAGTGGGTCAACTACATTTTGACATGATCCTAGGAGTGGATTTCTTAAGTGAGAGTGGCCTGATCATAGATATGCAGAGTAGGCGCATGTACTTTCAAGAAGGGGTCATGGAAAATCAGGAATCGGAGATGACATTCTTTAGAGAGGATATATTGGATGAAATTGTATGCAGCGTTGAAAGGTCTATAGAAGATAAAATTGGCATAACAAGTAAAATAAATCCAGAAATTAAGGGGCAGTTTGATCAAGTAATTTCAGAATATGAGGACATATTCAATGACAAACCAGGTCTCATAGAAAATTTTACCTACAGCATCAAGTTGATGGATGACAAACCATACCATAAAAATTTATATCCCATTCCGGATAAATGGAAGGAGGAAGTTAGCATAATGATAAGCGACATGGAGAAAGATGGAATAATTAAGAAAATGCCAACTGCTTATTTGAATCCTTTAGCTGTTGTCAAGAAACCTAACGGTAAGCTGAGGATATGTCTAGATGCTAGAGTCCTCAATGAAAGAGTTCTTCCTGAACATGACAGACCACCTGTTATTCGTGAATTGTTACGCAGATTCAGAGGAAAGAGTTTCTTCTCGACAATCGATCTGACTAGTTCTTATTATCATGTTGAGCTAGCAGAAGACTGCAAACAATACACAGGGTTCTTGTTTGACCATAAAACATATGTATTCAATAGGTTACCTTTTGGAGTGAAAAATAGTGGTCCGGTGATGATCCGAGCACTAGATGAAAATTTGTCAGATGCAGTTAAGGAGCACGTGGTAAGCTATATTGATGACAGTTCTTTCATGAAGAAATTGAATTTCTTGGACATAGAATCGATGGAGATGGTTATAGGCCCAATCCAAAGAAGATCATGGCAATTTCAGAGTTTCCAACCCCACGAAAGATTAAAGAGGTACGGCAGTTTTTAGGCATGTGTCAGTTCTTTTCAACACATTGTCCTGAATATACTGAGACGATGGCACCTCTGCAGGATTTATTAAGGAAGGGAAATCGATGGAAATGGGACGATAGATGC
Organism: Meconema thalassinum; assembly: GCA_946902985.2. Classification (NCBI taxonomy): domain Eukaryota; kingdom Metazoa; phylum Arthropoda; class Insecta; order Orthoptera; family Tettigoniidae; genus Meconema; species Meconema thalassinum. Next base: position 163,088,512 of record OX336393.1, on the reverse strand, counting down.
AATCAAGCGTTTTTAGCGGCCAAGAAAATGCTGATCCAAAATATCAAGCTTGAGTATCCTGATTTTACAAGAAGATTTTTTGTAGAGACAGACGCATCCAAAATAGGTATCAGTGGGATCCTATATCAGTTGGATGATGACAAGAAACATAGGTATTTAGCTTTCACCAGTCGCAAGCTTAGGAATTGTGAGAAGAATTACTATGCAACTGAGTTAGAGGCATTAGCAGTGGTTCATGCTCTCAAAACGTGGAAGAAGGTGTTGTTTGGACATGACATAACAGTGATCACAGATCATAAAGCCCTCCAATTTATTATGAAGACAGACTTAGCGAGTGACCGCATCACCAGATGGGATCCGTTCTTACAGCAATTTAACCCAACTGTTGTACATAGACCTGGGAAGTTAAATCTTTTAGCAGATGTGTTGAGCAGAAACCCTTGTGAGGAAGTAATTGTCAACCATATAAATTTGATTCAAGAGGATAATGGTACTCTAGAAAAGTTGAAGTTGTTAGCGCAAACTCAGAAGAGATATGCACCTTTGCGAAGAATTTACCGTTTTTTGACACGCAGGATGGACAACACTGATCCGGATTTTCAAAGAACTGAGATAGAGGCTAGAAAATATCATATTATGGGAGGTGTTATATGCCAATATATCGACCAGGATCATACTAAACTTAGAGTAGTGATCCCACCCAAGCTTGTCAAACCAGTTATTTGGATGATACACCGAACTGCAGCTCATGTAGGTGTAGACAAGACTTTGGCTCTCGCTCAAGAAACTTTCGTTTGGAGACAAATGGGACAAACGATTCGCGACGTCATAAAGACCTGTGACAGTTGTCAGCGAAGTAAATACTCATCTAAGTTAATGAAAGAAGTTCCTAGATCAATATTACCCAGCAAGCCAAGAGAACTTTTCGCGACGGACATTTTCGGTCCGATTCCTCGTTCGACGAAAGGCAATCAGTTCGTTTTGGTAACAGTTGACGTATTTTCGAAATACGTATCTCTATGCCCTATACAGAAAGCTACATCCAAGTACGTGATAAACAGACTTGAGAAAACAGTTATTCCGAGCATGGGGAAACCTGAAGTTTTGTTGAGTGACCATGGATCGCAATTTACTAGTATGGAATTTTCTACTGCTATGGAACGTTTAGGAATAAGGCATGTGTTTAATTCTGTACGGTATCCAGAGGGAAATCCCGCCGAAAGAATTATGCCGGAGATAAGTAAGCTGTGTCGCTTATATGTGTCAAGGCAACACCATAGATGGATGGAAGTGATACCCATCATTAGCCAATGCTTGAATTCCACAGTACATGAAAGCACAGGACAGATTCCGTCCATGCTTCATCATGGATTGAAACTGGATAGACCATGGGACCAAGTCGTGAGGGCACCAGTAGATCCTCAACCCACACAAGAAAGAAGAGTCGAGATGGCAGGAGAGAGGCTCAGAAGACAGGCGGAGAAGAGAGCCAGGAGACAGGCAGGAAGGAGGTTCCACGAGCCATTTCAAGAAAATGATGAGGTGCTGATTAGGAAGCCAGTCACTTCGAACCTTCAGCTGAAGATCTACCTTAAATTCGCTCCATTGTACGCTGGTCCGTTCCGTATTGAACAAACATACCAGAATATTAGCTACAAGATTGTCAGAATGGATACTGATGAAGTTGTAGGAACTTTTAATGCAGCTAGCATCAGGAAATACCATCATGCTGAGTAAGGGAATTGTAGAGCTATCGTGTACATGTATTATATATAGAATGCCTGAGAGTGTATTTTTTTCTCAATCCTGATAAAAAAAAAGGAGATGTACGGGAGAGATGTACCCGATACCTAGTTTAGGCTATCGGCTACGCCAGCAGACTTTAAGCTGTAGTTGAGGTTTTGGGAAGAATTAGGAAAAGATAGTGCACCGATCGCGTCAAGAAGAATGTCAAGATGACGTAGGAGGTCTAGAATCAAGGAGGCATTGACATCTGTGAGAAGATGGAATTATGGATAAAGATGTATGTATGTATGTATGTATGTATGTATGTATTCTTTATTGTCAGACAGATAGACTCCACTAGTGACAATATAATAATTAACAATAAAATTTACAATTATAAACAAAACAAAAACAGCAAACACGTACAAAAATAGCAATACACTAATCTATTATAAATCAGCAACCACAACCATACAGACACGCACTCTAACATCCTATCTCAAGCATTCATTCATGCAATCCCTTTGTACAAGAAACATTACAATAATTATTACAGAAAAAAACTATCAACAGTAAACAGAAACAGGCAAAACATAAAAAAAAAGATAAGAAGACAAAGTTCAGAAACTAGGGAAAGTAATACAAGAGCGACATTCAAGGATCTAGATAACAGCAAACAAAAAATACATTACTTCATTCACTCGTACATTCATCAAAAAATCAATCAACCATTCATTCGACCACATGTTCAATCAATCAACGCAAATAGAAGTTAACCCAATATGCAATACACTATTTTACAGCCCACTTGAGATATCTCTCATAACAGTTAATAGAGAGTCGAAGTGAATATCAGTAGCACTTCTACTCTCCATCAAGCTGTATGTTGACTGCAACCGGATCAGACATGAATTTTTGTGCACATTAATTCTCGATCTGACCCCATCGAACGTGTGCTTCCGTCTGGTGGTTCTCTGAGGGACGTGAAAACCCAAGTCAGCTAGCAACTGATTAGAGTCAATTCCGCCATTAACCAGCTTCCAAAGGAATCTCACGTCACCCACTGTGCGCCGGCTGCTAAGTGGAGGAAGACCGTACACGTTGCAATAACTCGCATACTCAGCTCTATGGTACGGTCGTCCACCCCTGTAACAGAGCCATTTAATAAATCTCTTTTGCACACGTTCGATGGCGTCAATTTTATTACTGTGAAAGGGATTCCAGATCACACTACAGTATTCTAATTTAGGCCGAATGAGTGACTTAAATAATTTGGATAGAGTTATGTCCGAAAAATAATTTAAACAATTTCTTTTTAAAAATCCCAGGATCCGGAAACTTTCACGACATATTTTTGAAATATGTTCATCGAACGAGAAATTATTAGTGATTGTCACCCCTAGATCCTTAATGGTTGACACTCTACATAGCGTTTCATTTTTAATACAGTAATTAAACCTGGGTAGGAGGTTACGTTTCAAAGAAACTGACAACACTTTACACTTTTCAGTATTCAGTTTCAGTTTCCATGTTTCACACCATTCACTGAGTTGGTGTAGGTCTTGTTGCAACAACTCACAGTCATTTATAGTACTGATGGGCATATACAGTTTAAGATCATCAGCGTACATCAGGCACCTAGAATTATGAATTATACGAGGGATATCATTTACAAAAAGTATAAAAAGCAGAGGGCCCAATACAGAACCCTGAGGGACACCGGAAGTAACGTTAACAGATTTAGACTTATTATTATTAATTACAACTGATTGGGTTCTATTTGAGAGGTAGCTTTTGAAGAAACGTAAAAGATTACCAGTTATACCAAAGTTTGAAAGTTTAAGAAGCAGTAGGTTGTGATGAACGCTGTCGAAAGCCCTAGAGAAGTCAGTATAGATAACATCAGCACTACCACGGTTATTCATAAAGGTGGATACATCATGAGTGAAGACTGCTAGGTTGGTAGCAGTGGATCGCCTAGGAAGAAAGCCGTGCTGAAGTTCAGTGATGAATGGTGACACGTGAGCGTACACTTCGTCTCGAACAATTGATTCAAAAACTCGCGCGAAAATAGACATTAGTGTTACTGGCCTGTAATTTACTACCTTCTGCCTGGAGCCTTTCTTTAACACTGGGGTGATATGAACTGATTTCCAGTAATCCGGAAACACTCCTTCACTGATGGCTTGGTTGAATAGGATGTAAAGTGGACGAGATAGCTGGTGGCATAAAGATTTAATTATTTCTATAGGAATGGCATCAGGACCGGGAGACTTGCCAGAGGATAGATTATGTAATTTATTCTTGATGCAGTCTTCGGAAATATGGAAGTACGAAATGCTGTCGTTACTGGAGGGTGGCAGATCAGGTAATGGTAGCGGTATAGAATTTACAGGAAGGAATAAGGTTTCGAAATAATCAGAAAACAGCTCACAGGCAGAGTTTGCATCAGTACTGGTACGTCCGTCATACTCGAGCGAGACTGGTAATCTGGTGTTCCTAGATCTCTGCTTAATGAAGGACCATAGTCTGTTCGGATTAGTTTTAACACTGGAGTCTATGTCTTCCAGGTAGGAGTCATACTTTCGGCGTTGAATTTCTTTGAATTCGAGTCTCCTGACCACAAATTCAATTCTATGGCATTCCAAAGAAGAGCGTTTCCATTGACGATGAGCCCTATTTTTCGAATGTAGCGCGCTGATTACATCTGCATCAAACCAAGGTGGATAACGGTAGGGATTAACCTTCACACGAGGAACTGCTTCTCGAACTGCGGACATCAAGAGATCATAAAATATCTCACAATTCTCATTAATGTCGTTCCTGATGTCAAGGAGGAACCATGGGCAATAATCCAGTAGAAGTTTCAGGTGGTTCATGTCTGCTTTCTTCCAGTTAAAAATTTCCCTGCGAGGTAGTTTTTGAAATAAACTAGCGTCGTGAAAATCAATGTTCCATATTAGAGCACTATGGTCAGATGGAATCCACCCCGGTTTTTCTAACTCTACAGATTGAGAGATTTTAGGAATATTAGTAAACAGAAGATCAAGGTAGTTTTGTCCGCGCGTGAGATGTGGATTCAATTGATGCAGAGAGAATTCCTCAATTATCTCGCAGAAGATCGAGTTCACTGCACTTTCAGTTAGTTTTAAAGGTATGAGAGAAGGCCCTTCCTGCTGTCCCCATGAGATGTCCGGCATGTTGAAATCCCCACACAATATAACTGTATCCTTGTCCTTCAACTAGGCGTGCACCCTGCTGAGAGAGGTATGTAGCTCCTCCAAGTGGTTTAAAGAGGCAGGCGGGGGTAGGTACACACAGCCCACGAACACACTAGACCTTCCTTGGATTTCCAACCAAATAATTTCGCATTCACTTTCTAAGTCCGCTCTTCTCCTAGCACGCAACTGAGACTGCGTAGCAATGACAACACCACCCCCACGCCCAGGCCTGTCTCTTCTAAATATGTCATGAGTCCTATAAAAGGCGAGTTCTGAGTCAAGAAAACTGTCAAAAAGCCAAGACTCATTTAAGGCTATTATTGACATATTATTAAAATCACTGCTGCTCAAATCTACTTTGTCCAGCTTGTTGGCCACGCTCTGAGTGTTCTGAAAGTATATGGACATAGAACTGTTCGAACCCGGACCAGGATTAATTTCTACATCACCTGACAGTAGAAGAAGCATGACGACTGTGGTCACCGTTGATGTTGATGTGACCGTACCTCTCCTAGTGAAAGGGCTGGCTCCTTTTAGCAGCATGGCAGGCGACAATCCAGCAGCAGAGAAACAACAAAAATTAAAACTCCGATTGGAGCACTTCCAGTTTACTGAAGCTTCATAATTCTTTTCACGAATCATGGACACCCTCACATCACTACCACTCACAAAAAAGAACTAGTTACGTGAAAGAATAACATGAGAAAACAGCACAAAACAGGAGACCGAAACACACGCACTTCACTCACCGACGCCATCTTGCACTATTTATTGAAATATTTATGGAATTATAGTAATTAAACAACTGAGAAGAGGATATATAACATGCATTATATGTGGAAATAATTTTATGGAAGTCAGATAACCCTTAAGTTATTTTATAGCGGAATAGCCAAGATGATTTGGGTTCGAGACTATGCGTGACGCGAGAGCACAGTGGTGGGGGACTACGCCACGTGCCTGCGCCGAGCACATAAGCGAGAGGACAGTGCAAGCAGATTCAGTTGAGCTCTGACAGACGAGCAGGTAGGAACACAGCTCTATAGCGCAAGCGAGACGCACAGTGAAGGTCACGTAACATACCGAAACTGTCACGGCAGATTGTAGGCGACAGTTTCTGCATCGCCGAGCAGCGAAGGCCAGGCGGGTCATTGAACCAGGCGGGCTGGCCGAGGAAGCGATCACAGACGGCCGGGATATGTAGAACCGCACTGCAAGTAGTTGGAGACTTTATTACAAGCTACATTTCAACGCAGTTTGAACACAGTCCTTTATGAATAACTTTATGACTATGCTTTTCTATAACGCATTCAAAGTTACTTTAACTATTTCAAGTAAACGGAATGTTGTTAGCATAGGCACTGATGAACATTAGATCGTGCATTAGTAAGATTTATTTCTTATGCAGTTTCATGAATTGCCAAATACAGACAACTACAGGGTGTTTCGTAAACTTCAACACTCTCAAGTACAATTTTATATTACGAAAGTGAGACTTAGCAGTCATTTGAGATTGAACTTTCAATACTCAAACTGAACATTTAACGGAACAGTGGCGTAACTTAGAAGAGGAGTAGGGGGTCCGCTGTTTCCATGAACTTTTTCGAGAGGAGTTGGACAATATCCGCTATGGGTAATCCGGAGTTCAACATGTCCGAGTAGACGCCGATAGAGACAAGATGGCACCGCAGAGCGATGGATTCGATTCCTGACGAGAGGAGTCCACCAGCTGATTCATTTGGGATTTCGAAGGCAATCGTCATTTCATGGATGGAATGATATTCACGCCGATCTTTCGAGAAATTCTTTATGTAGGGAAAATCGACGATCTTGGAAATTTAATTACAGCTGATTATGAAAGGTACTGTAAGAGTTATAACTACCTGATACGATTATTTTCATGAATACTGGGCACACATGTATATTTTTCTAATAGGAGTGATACGATTATTAAGACATGGTTTGAATTTATATACTTCGAATTTGCTAGAATATGGAGTGACCATATGATATGGCAGGCATCATTATACGAAATTCTCACCATTGATTGGCTTTATTAAGCAGATGTTTGGTCTTTTAGACATTTTTCCAGCTAGGATATTTTTCATGAATAGTTTTTTTTGTTTAACGAGTATTTCGAACTCGTGATCTGCAATTGATTATCAAAAAATTACTTCGTCAGTTCATTGCATACTAGCGAGTGTGTATTATTCATCAGTAGGGATTTTTTCCATTGGATTGTTTGGAGATATTAAGAAGTTATTCACTTTAGTGAATGAACATCGCTTATATATGACAACTAGAAACTTGTTGATTCCTATCTGGTACATTCACTCATATAGCCTACGAGATGGGGTCTTTCGTATTTATACGATTGTATGGTGGCTACTCATCTTACCCATCGCTCAGGGAACTATCATCCAAGTCGACGGGGCGAGGTCTTTCGTATTTATACGACTGTACGGTGGTTACACATCTTACTCGCCATTGAGGGACTCATTTTTATCATCCGAATGTACACGAGATTGTAAGTGAATCAAACAAGGAACTACTAGTCACATATCAGTCGAAATTTTGTTAAATAAAGTAACGATAAATGTCAACAGGATTGCATTTAGTAATTCTTGTTTGCCAATCCAATATTTTGTTGCTATACTCTTTTGAGAGTAATTTCAGTTTAACAGCTGTTTTAGCTGATGCTTTGATGATTTTTATAATTGTGTTTGATACCTTTGAGAAGGATTTAAAGTAATTGAATCTTGTAAGATTAATCATTAATGGTCAGATTTATTTTAAGGCAGATCAGTATTGCAGATTTTGATATGAGAGATTATAGCACATTGGTGTTTTTCTGTGATGTGAGTTATGAAAATTGTAAGAGAATTTATGCTATTTGAAAGCAGATCTTAAATTACTGAAGTAATATTTTTCCAATTGTTTAAGAAGTTGTCTAGATGTGATCAGATTAATTACAGTTATTGGAGATTGTGTGCGTTGATAATTTGAAGCCATTTATATATTTTTTGTAGATCATGCAACATGGTTAAGTGAAGTTTGTGATAGGCATTTTGTGGAAGTTGCCATGTGATAGTTGCAACGTTGATAATGTATTTTGAGGCAGACATGAGGTCGTCGTACCCAGTCTAGCGTAATTGTTGAGATTCATGCTGTATGTGCTGAATATTTATGGAGTTTTGTGGAATAATTATTGTATTCAAATGTGATATTTGAAGTATTGGAGAAATGTAATGTCGTTGTGGATAGTTTGATCCAACGTGATGTCGTGGAGGCAATAATATTTTTTGGCATGATAAATTAAATACGAGATATAACTTGGAAGTGATAAAACTGTAAGACAACGTTCTATAAACCTTATTAAACAATTTGTTAGGAAATTAAACAAATAAATGAAGTTGATAATACAAGATTTTCTGAAAATAATAATTAACGAAATAATAATCTGAGATTTAAGCATATTAACTATCTGACCTAATGAAATAAAAATCAGAATGACTAGATGAAATAATGAAAATCTAAATAACCAGATGATTGAAATTTAAATAATTTGATAAATTAAATTTTGAATAAATCAATGAATTAAATAGATGGATGAATTAAAGATTGAATAAATAGGCTGATTGAAATGAATTAATAGACGATTGTAATGATGATGAATGACTGAATTAGAAGGTGATAATTAACTAAAGAAGCTGATGATTAATGAATTTATATGGAATTAAATACATTTAATTGAGAGATAATTTGAAGGAATTGCAACTTGAGTTGAGGATTTAAATGAAGTGATGGTGATGAATTAATGATTCTGACAGGAATATGTAGAATTTTGAAGTAAGAATTAATGTGAGAAATATTTAATTTTGATGATGACGATAACGATGACCAATAAGCCATGAATTTTCTGTAATTCACAGATAAGTGATTGTTAATGACGATGTAAATAGTGTAAATTAATTATTCAATGTTTAGGAGCATTTGATTAACATGTTCAACATTCAAATTATGCCATGCAAACCATAATTTACGTGATATTTAATATGTGTGATTATAATATGTGTATGTTTAGACAGATTAATAACTTTATTAAATCCACATTGATGTTAAATTAAAGAGAAATTAGGTCTCAGGTTTCACAAATGTCAGTGACGAAAGACATAGTGCTACAGTGATCCTGAGAACCCAAGAGAACTTTATAAATTTTTCTTGTTATGTGGATAAAAATAATTTTGGATTAGAAAAGAGATGGTTCGATTTTTGGACAATGACAATTTAACTTTGGCATTCGACCATACTCTTAGTGGCTATGCGGGCTAAAGCGCTGCGTTAAGTCAAGGGGCCAAGCTCTCTGCTGACTCGGTAGACGCGTGGGTTCGAGCCCCACCGTCGGCTGTCCTTGAAATGGTTTTCCGTGGTTTCCCATTTTCAACACCAGGCAAATGCTGGGACGGTAACTTCTGACAGGCCACGGCCGCTTCCTTCCACATCCTTGCCCAGTTTCATTCACCATCATTCATTTCATCTCTCATTAACTCATCTCATGAGGTTGGCGTCAGGAAGGGCATCCGGCCGTAAAAACCATCGCCACTAAGACTTCCATCGCATCTCATCCCCGACCCCGTTGGAAAAACGGGAATAATAAGGGGTAGACATACATACATTCGACCATACTCTTAGGTAGGAGTTATATTTAAAATGTCTGTCTGACTATCAAAGTAAAATAAATTTGTTTTTATCTTAGTTGTGATCTGATGATGGTGTGATTTTCCTTTTTCTTTCCTTGTCTTGAGTAAGGCTTATCCGGAAAGGAAGTGGTTTGCTAGGAATTCAGTTGATGGCGCCCATTTATATTTGCATTATTTTTTTATTAAACTTAAGCCCGTAACGACCCTAGAGATACTTTGTCTCGTGATACCCACTGCTTTTTCGAGAACTCAGCTGAATTTCCGACACATTCCTTATTTGACTAGAGGTTCATTTAACTCCGCTCTGTCCTGGAACTCCAGGAATGCGATGTTATAGCAGATGGGTCATCGCATCCCCAGGACGAACGGGTACAGTATGTATTTATTTATCGTATGGCTTATAGTGCCGGGAGTGTCCGAGGACATGTTCGGCTCGCCAGAGACTCTAGCTGCTTCCAGCGGACACCCTTAGGGTGAGCTACAAGTTCCGTTCAATTTCAAGTAGTTCCAACTTTCGCTACCAGATATCAATGATACCTCGTGGTGAACGTTGGAACTTTGATAGAGCTTTCTGAAGAAATTTAACCTAACAAATTTAGCTTCACACACGTCTAGTCGGTGGATGGAGTTTTACATGCCATAAATCTATGACATGGGACCGCCGGCTTTACTTCCCCTCCGAAGGAAGGCATACTGGAGGATTTATAAAGCTCGTAAAAAATCCGACGACTTCGGCCGGGTTTGAACCCGCTATCTTGGGCACAGCAGTTCAGCATGCTACCAACTACGCCACAGAAGCCGCTATAAGAAATGCAAACACAAAATACAAAGTATAAAATACAAAATATAAAATAATACAAAATATAAATTAATTTAAAATACAAAATAAATAATATAAAGTACAAAATACAAAATAATATAAAATACAAAATATAAAATACAAAATACAAAATATTAAATACAAAATATAAAGTACAAAATACAAAATATAAAATACAGAATACAAAATACAAAATACAAATATAAAATATAAAATAATATAAAATACAAAATATTAAATACAAAATACAAATATAAAATAATATTAAATACAAAACATTAAATACAAAATACAAATATAAAATATAAAATAATATAAAATACAAAATATAAAGTACAAAATACAAAATAAAAATTAATATAAAATAGTAAATATAAAATACAAAATATAAAATAATATAAAATACAAAATATTAAATACAAAATACAAATATAAAATAATATAAAATACAAAATATTAAATACAAAATATAAAATACAATCTACAAAATACTCTTCTTCTTCTTCCCCTTTGTACTGTTAGGTGTCGGGACGTTTCAGCCATTTATTAAAGTTTCTTCCGTCATGCGCCATTCTCTGAACATCACCCGAGGTCTTCCCTCGCTTCCTGATAAGTCCCAAGATGTACTCCTCCCATTCCTTCCGTGGCCTTCCTCTTGGTCTTCTTCCTGTAGGTCTGGCTCGCCACACCTGCTTCGCTTTCCTTTCATCTTCCATTGTTTCTAGGTGACCAATCCAGCCCAATCCACTCCTCTCAATGACATCCATTATTGGCTCCTGCTGAAGCTCATCACTCACTGTGGTATTTCTAATATGGTCTCTTCGAGTTTTCCCGGCAACTTTCCGCAAGTATCTCATCTCAGCGGCGACCAAACGACTCTCCAGTTTTTTATGCATTGTCCAACTCTCTGCACCATACAGGAGGGTTGGCAGGTCCACAGCATGGTATACCCACATTTTTGTGTTTCTGGTCATTTCTTTCTTCCCTATGATTGTGTTGTTTATACAGTACCATAGTAAACTTGATTAGCTTTTCGAATTCTGTTGTTAATTTCTGCCTCTAATTTTCCATCCTCTCTGATGATGGTGCCCATGTATTCAATTTGTTCTACTTGCTCAATATCCTCGTCGTTCCACTTGATCTGAAGCTGAACAAAATACAATATACAAAATACAAAACATAAAATACAAAATATAGATTAATATAAAATACAAAATACAAACCATAAAATAATATAAAATACAAAATACTAATTATAAAATAATATTAAATACAAAATTCAAAATATAAAATAAAAATATAAAATACAAAATATGAAATAATATGAAATACGAAATACAAAATACAACGTGTAAAATATAAAATAAAAAATACAGAATAATATAAAATACAAAATATAAGATAGACTATATAAATACAAAATATAACTTTGTTTGATCTATATACGAAATTTTCACTGAAGAAAGTTTATTATCTCTGTTCTAGGTTTATTGGCTTTTTGGCTTAGACTGACTCAGCTGGCTTCGGTCAGCGATTATCAAGGGGTCAAAGAGATTTAATTAAATACTTTTTGGGTTGATTTTGTATATTTTTGTTAAAGCTGCGTTGTATATAATAGTGACTTTGTCGCTGTTCCTTGTTACTATATTTGTCACGTTTAATGTTCTAAGTTACAGTACTTCCGCATTCGGTATAATCTCCATTGTGTTAGGGAAACTAAGAAATTATTAACCTTAGAAAAGAGCGTCTCTTTTGTGCAATTTGCAAAAAGCAATCCTTTACAGAGTGCAATATGCCACTGAATGGCCACATCACTATACTGGGTGAATCAGCTGCCACTAATAAGATAGTACTATGCAGCCCAACTAACGCTTGTTGTCAGGAAGATCGGCATTTCTCTGCTTGCATCCTGCATGGTACTAATGCACTGCAAGCATATCCTGCAAACGATACTGAACACTATTATATATCCCTCGTTGTGACTACAGACTAACGAGGGGGAAATTATAGTGTTCACTATCGTTTGCGGGATATGCTTGCAGTGCACCAGTATCATACGATATGCAAGCAAGGGAATATCGACCTTCCTGACAACACGCGTTAGTTGGGCTGCATAAATCAATATTATTAGGGGCAGCTGATTCACTCGGTATATATGAATAAATAATTCCACACGAGATAAAACCCCAACGTTTCGTGTTCGTATTTCCAGCTGGGAAGCTCATTTACCATTGTACCAGCTGAGCCTCAGATGACTTGTAAATGGAGGTAATAGGAGCTAAGAGTGAAATACTTAGAATGTTCCTCACGGCTTACTTATAATAAAGTTATCGAGTTAACTTCCGAACGTCCTTTAAGCACAAAAATTTCTCCCTGGATCTCACCCCATGCACACGGTCTCATGTCTATGGGAGGTGAAAGTGGTGGCAGTTGGTAGGCCTGTCACGTGCCCAATCTTCGTGCCCAGCATTACCGCGGTGACGACAGAAGCTGTCCTGAGTTGCTCGGTCGTGTGGATAAGAGACGCCGTGCGACACTCAATCACTTTGCTTACGCGACGTTGCGTGTTCTCCTACCAATGAACAAACTTCCCCTAATGTACTTGAGTAACATAATACAATTTTATTCCTCTCTTCTGAGAAAAGCTGCGTCAAATTGCGTGATGATTTTGTTAGGGAGCCTTACATACATGCTAATTAAATCCCAGCCAACACTAAGTATTTTCAAACAGCACTCCTGACACCACCATAATTGTAAGTGTTGACAACTCAAATATCTCAATCACGCAATTCGCAAATTTCATTTTATTTTTCATTTCTTGGTTTATATTTTTAATTTGTTGTTTTCTTTCTATTTTTTATTCTTGGTTTTTGATTCTTGATTTTTAATTTTTGACTTTTGGCTTTTGAGTTTTTACTTTTCATCTTTTTTACGTTCTATATGTTTACTTTTTTACTTTTTTAATTTTTAATTTGCTAAATTTAATTTTAACCTTTTAATGCGATTATTTAACAGTAAATTATTTATTTTGATTTTTGATTTTTTTCTTTTTTACCCTTTAACTTTTTATATTTTTTATTTTTCATTTTAATTTTAATATTTTTATTTTATTTTTCTATTTATTTTAAGCCTACTTTCAATTTGAAAAAAATGGCTTATGATAATTAATACATTTTGTCCGTGTATGTGTATGCATGTGTGTGTACCCCCCTAATAAAATGTAAATGGCTGGAGCGACTTCAATGAAACTCGGTAAGTTCAACTACTATTTTGGCCAACCCCGACCGTGCCCTTCAAATTGTATTACATCTCACCAATCCAACATGGCGGCTGTGTGAATTATTTCACCGGCATTCTATATCTCCGAAACAATTAGCGATATCACCCTGAAATTTTGTACGATGGTAAAGGGTACTACTAAACGTTCACTTATGTGAGTCTCAGAAACCTCTTAAGTACAAAACGAACAAAGTGGCCAAGGGAAGTTGAATCATTTAAATAGACTTTTCTCGCGATTTAACCATTCGAGCACAGTGATACAGGGTACACTAAATGTTTATACACATTTCAATACACTGACATCTAGTTTAGTTCAATTGTTTGCATAGCCTCAAGATGGCGGCGGTACGAAGTTTTAAAATTAAGTTTTTACTTCTTGTGTCCTCATCTTGGGATCGAAGTCAACGTTTGAATAATTGACCTACGCAATAATTGTCATCTAATTTTACATAACTCTATGGCCTACATATAAAAAAGTCCAACATGGCGGATATCTGAAATATTTAGACGGTTCTCAATATCTACTAATCTATGACAGCAATCAAACTGAAATATTGTATGTTGATAAAGGCTATCAAGATAAGTTGATGTATGGGACTTTCATTAATCTGGTGAGCACAAATCCAACATGGCGGTGACGCGAAATTTCAATATTTAAATGGACGTTTCTTGCGATTGAATCATCCGAGCGCAGTCAAACTTGGTACGGTAAATCCTTATACAAATTTTAATCCACTGACATCTAATTTATTTCAGTTGTTTTCATAACCACAAGATGGTGGCTGTGCGAAATTTTAAAATCACGTTTTTATTTGTTGTGTCCTAATCATACAATTGAAATTTGAATAATACACCTACCCAATAATCTTCATGTACAACCTCTGTCTGAAAAGTTCGGTGAATGGGTCTTGATTACGAACGGATTGTTCCCTTACCTGAAACAGCAGTTACTGTCCTTCGAATTAATCCCCGTGGATGGTTATGCACTACTGAGAACGACTGAACAAGTACTGGAAACTTCTGGCATAGTCTTCTTTAGGGATAGCCTTCAGTTTGGGTCGTCAAGACTCTAAATTGAAAGCGAGAGAGAAGCGTGAATTTATGCAACCTGCCTTGCACACCTGAACGACGGGCGGCAATGAGAAGGGTGAATTTATGCAACCTATCATGCACACCTGTTCGTGGGGTGGCAGTGAGAACGGTGAATAATCCGTGGAATGGAATGGTCCTGAAAACTATCGTCACGGGTGACGAGACATGGTCCCTGAGATACGAACTCGATGGCAGGCGTCAAAGTATAGAGTGGCAGGGTCCAGGGTCACCGAAAAGCCCTGAAGGGCCAGAGGATTTCGGACATTTCGGACATCCAACGTAATGTGACGACCCAACTGAAGGCTATGCCTAAAGAACACTATTCCAGGAGTTTCAAGGACTTGTGCAGCCGTTCTCAGAAGTGTGTAACTATCCACGGGGATTACTTCGAAGGACAGTAACTGCTGTTTCAGGTAAGCCAACAATCCGTTCGTAATATAAACCCATTCACTGAACGTTTCAGACAGAGGTTGTAATAATACATGACTCTATGGCCTACAAATATCAAAATCCAACATGGTGACCATCCGAAATATTTAGACGGTTCTCAATATGTATTTTTTATTTTTTATTTTTATTGTTTCCCCTTTTTAAAAAATTGATTTCAAGTTTTCTTTTTTTTTCATTATTTTATTTATTTATTTTATTTTTTTATATATTTTTTCATTGTTACCTCTAGCCCACGGGTCGTGAATAACATTGACGCATTCTGATGGGAGAGTCCGGTGCCAATCATACATAACTTGTTTACATATAAGCCACCGAGAGGAACAGTGCCGAATGTCAGGCAATTCTAATCTCTGTGGCCAATAGACATAATGCTATTTTCAGTTCCAATGCCTCACAGTCATTGGAGTGGAACTATGCCTGTCGGATATAAAAATTAGACTTCCCTGTCATTCCACACAGACAAGGAAGTTTCGCGAACGTGAATCTCCAGATCTCACTGAAGCTTCGCGTAAGGGATGGCCAGGTCGCAAGAGAAAAATGTGGTGGTAAGTTAATTGGCAACGCCTAATTCTTATATTCCATCAACCCAATTGCTACAAACACTTTTTCAAGGGTGTACCGTAAGCCCAGTCATGGAGTCCGGCCCCGTGGCTAATTGGTTAGCAAGCTAGGCTTTGGTCTAAAGAATCCCGAGTATTGATTGCTAGCCAGACCGTGGGGATTTTGAACTACTGTGTGCACCGATTGTGCATTCTAAACAATCAGAATTACCCGTAACTGTGATGAATTGTACTCAAAATTCATATATATGGACACTATATTTGTTTAAAAAGTACGTTTAAATAAATAAACAAGAAGTCCGCATAACAGTAAAGCCAGGCGGCTGGTTTATGAGCATGCGAGATTTTTCGGACAGGTTAGTAACTTAATAAATCAAAAGTGTTCCCGAAGTTTGTTCTAGTTATAACAGTCTTCTTTGTTAAATATTTATTGTAAATGTGGAACCAAACCTTTAAAAATGTGATTCCTGTCTTTTTATAAATATACTTGAAAAAGACTCTGAAACGATGCGACGTCTATACCATGCACGCAACAGGATGGGAAGCAAAACGTACACCGTGTTTGAAAGTTTGAAAAGGTTTCCTGTTTTAGGTTTCCATTTTGCTGGCGGTTCGAGTCACTCAAAGGAACCCTCCATATAGAAGCTACATCAAAGTAAGTTTTAAACAATCTGCGTTGTAAATGGGACTCACCAGCGTATACTGTCAACTTCCCGATGGCCATACAGCCACCTAACAAATGAAACGTGATTCATTAAATGGTCAATGGCTATCGATCTATTGAACTGGAACTCAATTAGTGCAGCACGTTCTAGGGGAAAAGAATCATTACCTCGAATGGTTGAACAAAGGATCGAAAACCTGATTATGTCACAAAGAACTGGAAATGTTCTGGTTTTTCATCGAGTAGTTCTCTTTTTAAATTCTGTAAGGGAAAAGGTCTCCTGGATTACAGAGAATTAAACCTCAAAGCCACACGTGCAGAGAAAGATGAAATGAGGTCAGACAGATATGGTCAAGTAGAGTTGTAGTTTTTTAAAACATCTTTGGTCATCAGCCCAGTGTACTTACTAAGAAAAGTGGGAGGGGAGATATGTTTTCTACGACTGCTAATGAAGAGAATAGGCTACTAAGACACCCAAGAATAGCAAACTTAGTTTTGGAAGGAAGGGTCACGGACAAGAATTGTACGCGTAGTCCAAGGTTGGAATACGTTCAACAGATTACCTCTGATGTAAGGTGTAGAGTTCAAACGATAAGCTGCATCAAACCAGTCAAAAAACTGGAGGCTCAAATAACATTATTTCTTAAAGATTTCTTTCAAGAAGTTTGTGCATGGGAAAAGG
Organism: Meconema thalassinum; assembly: GCA_946902985.2. NCBI lineage: Eukaryota > Metazoa > Arthropoda > Insecta > Orthoptera > Tettigoniidae > Meconema > Meconema thalassinum. The sequence goes on along the minus strand of OX336393.1, from coordinate 163,071,319 downwards.
GATATTTTGAATTTGTTGGTAGGGTATGAATAAATAAATGCATTGCTGTGGCTAATGTAGAATTACTATCTCCTCTACCGTAGCCGAGCAGCCCATTACAAGCCCCACGCCTAGACTTTGTGGCTGGCGTTCGAACAGTTCAGATGTTGGTATTGAGAACTTACGAAGTATGATCACTAGGTTGTTTATTGCTGTTGTTACCGGAATTGTCTTATAAACTGAGTTATTGTGCTGCCTTTAATTAAAAATTTGAAGGCCTTAAGTGGCCTTCTGCCATTTTCCCTGAGTAGAAGTAGGAAACTATATAAAACCACTTTCAGAATGGCTGAAGTGGGAATTTCTCAGTTTTGTTTTACGAGGCTGAGTGTACCCTGTTCCAGCCCTCAGATGAGAATTACATTTCTTGGCAGAGCCCAGTGTACACAGAGTCATCCAGGATGACCGCCAAGAATACTAGTCGCTGTACCTAGAGGAGGTCTCAATAGGTTGAACCGTTCAGAATTTTATATCCATACTAATATAATAAAGCTGAAGAGTTTGTGTGTTTGTGTGATTAAACGCGCTAATCTCTGGAACTACCAGTCCGATTCGAAAATTTCTTTTTTTAAGTGATAGCCAGATTCAAGGCTATGTAGCATTAGGCTACGCCTCTCAGGTAACCGTAAAGATTGATTTTTCTTCAGTAAGTCGGTAGAACAAGCCCTCACGCACAGCTCTACCCGCATGCCCTGGCAATATGGTTAGTGATACGTACTCCGTTTCACCGATCAGAACCAAACTTTGTATACTTACCCTTTAGAACCCTGCGAGTAATACTGTCTACGTGAAATTTATGACAGACCAGTCTATTCCCTGCATTTAGGCCCTTTGGCACAAATCCACACCTTATCACCTATCTGAACCAAAATGTGCATACCTACCCATTGGAACCCTGCGAGTGACACTGTTTACATGAAATTTCGGACAGACCACTCCATTCCCTGCATTTAGGCCCTTTAGCACAAATCTACACCGTTTCACCAATCTTATCCAAAATGTGTATACTTACCCTTTGGAACCCTGCGAGTAACACAGTATGCATGAAATTTCGGACAGACCACTCCATTCCCTGCATTTAGGCCCTTTGGCACAAATCTACACCGTTTCACCGATCTGAACCAAAATTTGTATACTTACCCTTCGGAACCCTGCGAATAACACTGTCTGCTTGAAATTTTGGACAGACCACTCCATTTCCTGTAATTAGGCCCTTTGGCCCAAATATACACCGTTTCACCTATCTGAACCAAATTTTACATAATTACCCTTTGGAACCCGACGAGTAACACTGTCTACTTGAAATTTCGGACCGACCACTCCACTCCCTGCATTTAGGTCCTTTGAGACAAATCTACACCATTTCACCCATCTGAACCACATTTTGTGTACTTGCCCTTTAGAACCCTGCGGGTGACACTATCCACTTTAAATTTTGGACAGACCACTCCATTCCCTGTGTTTAGGCCCATTATCACAAATCCACACCGTTTCTCCTAATTGCACCAAAGTTAACATACACTTTGAAACCCAGCTGGTTACACTGTCCACTTGATATTTTGACAACGCTCTCCATTCCCTACATTTTGAATAACAGACAAAATGAACTTGAAAATCGCGTATTAAGGCTCTAGAACCATTCATGTCCGTAGTAGTGTAACTGTAAGAGTATTTTAATAAGTCTATTGTTGACGGGCAGTTCTGACTGTATCACGTCACCCCTACCAGTGTTCTGGTACAGAATTGCGAAAATAGTTGCATCTTGCGCTGTTTATAAATTTCAGTCACGGGGAGTAATTAGTGCAAAATGATTTCTTAGGCCCCTTAAAACAGTTATCACCATGAAGATATCATGCATCTGTATAAGTGCAATGGTATTGGTGCAGTACATAGAGGTTACGAGCTGCAATAAGCGTTGGTGCTTCCAGATTTACTTACATTTATTCCGAACCTTATCGTTGAGCGCTATGTGGCGATAAATGCTACTATTGCTACCACAGTAGCTCGGGACAGCCGAAGTTTTCCTAAGTGTTCTGATTATTTTCCTACGGCGCTATGCGACAAAAGACGACACTCTTGGTCTCTACATTTCTAACAGCCAATGAGATATAGGCCTTAGGCGGTGTCTTTTATTTCACTTACTCCTCTTTCCAATATTTTTTTTAAAATCTGTTTGTAAATTACATGTGTCAGTGCTGTAGTTTGTAAATAGCTGTCTCCCTATTCATAATTATCATTATTATCATTGCGGGAAAATGACGTGAATGTTATGTCCATTATACTGTAATGCATATCACCCCCACTACAATCTCCACCACCACCACCACGAAAAATTATATTTTTCAAATATTTTTTCTGTTAGTTTAAGTATCATGTGCCAGTTCTGTAGTAGAATTCATTATCATCCATAAAACAAATGAATCCACCGGGCGAAGCCGGGCACTACTGCTAGTTGGGGATATGAGCTCACCAGACAAAACAAGATGTTCAGTAAAGAACATATAGCCTACTTTCTCCTAAATGCATGGGTATTGTTATAACTCTTTGTCCTTTTCAAGGAGTATGATAGAATGTTGGTTGTAGTAGCTTGTTGAAATACAACGTGCTATAGGGATATTAAACATGAATATTAGGTGCCCTTTGCTAGTGCTACCTCTGTACAAAATTTCGTTCAATTCGGTTTCACCGTGTTTGAATTGATAGGGGGAATCGATTTTCACACATACTTGGCCACCATCTGCAAACTATTGGGCTGATGTTCTTGCAGTTTGGTCAGAATATGTTTCCCACATAAAGATATGGTGTTGCAAAATTTGGAGGAGACTAGATTATTAGGTTGGTCGTAATTACATTTTAGCTCTTAACATTTGGGTGGCCGCGATTACGTTTCCGTCAAGATAGAGGTGATATAAAACATGACACTGAGGTGCCCTTTGCTAGTGCTACCTCTGTACCAAATTTCGTTCATTCGGTTCCACCGTGTTCGAATTAATAGGGGGAATCAATTTTGACATAAAGATGGCCGCCATCCACAAACTATTAGGCTAATGACCTATTAGATTGGTCAAAGGATGCTCCCTCCATAAAGGTATGTTGTTGCAAAGTTTGGTAGAGATCGGATGGTTATGTTCGTCGTAATTTGATTTAAGCTTTAAACATTTGTGTGGCCGCCATTACGTTTCTGTCAATATGGCGGCGATATTAATCATGACACTGAGATAACCCTTGCTAGTGCTATCTCTGTACCAAATTTCGTTCCATTCGGTTTCACCGTGTTTGAATTAATAGGGGGAATCGATTCTGACACAAAGATGGCCGCCATCCGCAAACTATTAGGCGAATGACCTATTAGATTGGTCAAAGGATGCTCCCTCCATAAAGGCATGTAGTTGCAAAATTTGGTAGAGATCGGATGATTAAGTTAATCGTAATTTGATTTAAGCTTTGAACATTTGTGTGGCCGCCATTACGTTTCCGTCAAGATGGCGGCGATATAAAACATGACACTGAGGTGCCTTTTGTTAGTACTACCTCTTTACCAAATTTCGTTCCATTCGGTTGCACCGTGTTCGAATTAATAGGGGGAATCGATTTTCACACAAAGATGGCCGCCATCCGCAAACTATTACGCTGATGGCCTATTGGTTTGGTCAAAGGATGCATCCCCCATAAAGGTATGATGTTGCAAAATTTGGTAGTGATCGGATGATTAGGTTAGTCGTAATTTGATTTAAGCTTTGAACATTTGTGTGGCCGCCATTACGTTTCCGTCAAGATGGCGGCGATATAAAACATGACACTGAGGTGTCCTTTGCTAGTGCTACCTTTGTACCATATTTCGTTCAATTCGCATTCACCGTGTTCGAATTGATAGGGGGGGGACAGACATTCAGAGTACACACACTCACACACACACACACACACACACAGACTCACACACACACATACACACACACACACACACACAGAGACTCACACACACACATACACACACACAGACAGACACACTTTTTTCGCCCTGTGTTGATCTCATAAGTCTACTTTCATTTTTTGCAAAAATCGAAAGTAGGCTAAAAATGTGTTATCCCCTGGATACTTCGTTCTAATACCGTGTAAGTCCACTTCTAGCATTAATAACCACCTGATTCGACAAGGTGGAGAGTCCTAAAGTGTCTGCAGTTAGGCCATGTCTAGTCGAAGCCACTCACTGGTAATTTCCGCCAGCTAACTGATTTAAGATTTTTGGCACATTACTAATATTATGAGTGGTTCAAATCCCGGTCAGTCCATGTGAGATTTGAGCTGGACAAAGCAGAGGCAGACAGGCTTTTCTCTGGGTACTCCGGTTTTCCCTGTCACAAATTTCCTTCCAGCAACACTCTCCACTATCATTTCATTTCATTTGTCATTCATTTAATCATTGTCCCAGGGAAGTGCGACAGGCTTCAGCAGCCGGCAAAATGCATATCCTCGCCGCTAGATGGGGGTTTCATTCATTCCATTCCCTGATCCGGTCGGTCGACTGGAAGCAGGCTGTGGATTCTCACTAATATTATTAGTCGTTGATAAATCCCTTAAAGGGCAAAGGACTCTTGATAGCAGGACGTTTAACAAAGACTTAGTACCAATGTCCCTTAGATCATATCAGATGACTCTGAAACAATCCCCCAGAGACCTATTGATTTGTGAATAAGTTTGGCAACACTACCCCTGAATTTCTCCCATTTTGGTGCGAAATTACTGGTGTGAACGTCAGAGCGTGTATATCTATTGGGCGTGACAATAGCCTCACCACAGGAACAGTCAACACCAAGCTTATGGATTAAATGAATGTGAACACGATATGAGACCACGGTGAGTGACGTAACGTTAATAGTCACTGAACCACGGAGCAATCATGGGGTGTGGTTTATTTATCTACATGTTTACTGCAAGTCATACCACATTGATTTGTTCGTTCACAGTCCACTGATTGTGAGTGACCTATGGTGACTGTCAGTATTGTATGTGTCTACTTCCACCAGGGATTTAACAAACAAATGAGCTGTTGAGAGCCCAAGTAGTGTAACTCTTCTCGGAATAACAGGTAAATTCTTCGTGACCAACAGACGTAATGCTCACTTCCAATGCTTCACACGCACTGGCCCTGAGCTACACCTCTTTGTCATAAGGATGACAGCGCCACAAGTTCATCTGAGGCCGCGGAAAATATGCGAACTACTAGGCTTCCCCTTACCCCTCTAGTCATCTTGTCGCTGGATCTACTGCTATTTGCTGCCGCGAAAGGCGTGACTTGCACAGAAACCAACTGGCGCTGGATAGCGCGCAAGTGAGGATGATTTACCAATGGTGTCCCCCTCCCCCCCCCCCAAACCCCGCCACCCCATTACCACCCCCTTCAGCCCACCACGTGCTCTCCCTCCCTCCCTCCCTCGCGCCTGTAGTGCCCTCACTTAGGACTTCAGTTGAACTTGTCAAGCTATAGACTTGCTTGCGATTTCGAGAGGAGTTGCACCACTTGGGCTCTCAACGGCTCAAATAAGGGAATACCATCACATATATCAACCATGTGCAACAGCCGGCCCCCAGGTCATCCCCGCCCCACTGAACCCTTTCACTGATCAGTAATTGAAAATGTATTTCTTACGTAATCTATCAAACTGAAGTAATGCGGTGTGAAAATAATCACTTGGGGCTTGAACTCGCTTAGTGATGTGGGCCGGGTAAATACCCAGTGGGAAGGTAAATATAAATTGGGTATTTACCCACTGGGCATTTAAATACCTAAAATGAGGGTATTTTCAGTTTTTTGAGCTTTGTACAACACTTTTTGTTGTGTTGATGAAGTGTTGGACAAACAAGGACTGAAACACAGGTATTTGATGCCTTAAATTGAAATCAGGAACAATGTTGATCCCTCAAAACTAAAAAAAAAGGAAAATGGACGTCTGGGTATTTTTAGGTATTTATATGTTTTGGCACTGTAACCTTGTCTTTAAGTGTGTTTTTTTCCTTAAACTAAAGTAAAATATTGGATAAAACCTCCTGGTTGTTTTGTATTTTACATTTTTAATAAATACCAAGATATTGAGAAGGTCGAATTTTATTACGGTAGGCTACTGGAAATGAGCAACAAAGATGTGAATGGGGAAAAGCTACTTTTGTAGTAATAAGAGTAGGCTATATGCATATTAATTGAAATGTGCATGCCAAAACTCAAAAGGTAATAAGATATATTCAATAGAAAGACATTTGAAAACAAAAACAAAATGCTTAGTAAAAGTGCTTTAAGTTGTTTGTCATTCAATTTTAAATATATATATTAAAAAAAACCGACACTGTACTTCCCTCCCATTCTCTATTCTTTGTTTGATGGCTACTGTACTTAACTTAACTTTTTCAGTGTAGTGGAGTTGTTAGTTTATATCTCATGATCTAATTCCCAATTCTAATTCTGTTTTTAAGTCCCAATTCTAATTTAATTTAATTTATTATCTAATGTTATTACATTTCTAAAAAGTTAATGTAGAATAGTTTACATACCGGTACCCTTTTTTAAGGTTCAACTTACCAGGACACAGGCTTTTCAATGAAAAATCTAAAATACCCGAGTATATACCCAGGGTATTTACCCCGATTCATAAATACCTGGGTATTTTACATCACTAGACAAGCTCTGGCACCAACGACAGTCCCCTATCCCATCTGCCACTCGACTTTGTGCTATAAGTCGCGCCAAAAAATTAGTAAGCTTGTCGCTTAGTTTTTAATTAATGTTGGAAGTAAATACATAATTATGCATTTTCTTATTTTTTTAGTAAATAAAATTTTTGGTTACTCTCATAATATTATTTTATGTTCGATGATGTCGATATGTAAATATATTAAATGTCAGAAAACTGTTTCAAAATAGGGGGTCTTTAAAGTACTACTTTTCATTATAACACAGTTTTTGCAACCAGAGTTCAATATTTTCATACATTGAGCAATTAGGTAAGGATAGCTCTCACATGTACTCAAAATCCAACATGTCGGACATGAATTACATGATTTGAAAGTTGACAATGTAGCCTATATTGGATCAACCATTGTACTTACAATGCATAAACAAACCGGGCAATATTGCACTGTAGCTTAATATCCACAACTCCAATTTCTACACATGCGTAAGATTTCGCCGACAATTTTAGTGAGTGCTGTTGTTGACATAAAAACACCAGTGCGTCATGGAGGAATCAGGCTTATGACATTAGTTCCACGGAAATTATAATACAGCTCTCTTTTCGTTAAATGGATTTCTTAACCGAAAATTTTCCGCCAGAAACCATGACTGTTCAATGTGGGACTCCATTGATTTGCATTCCGTTGACTTTCTATTCGCATCGAATTCGCAAAATAACAAGTAGATAATACAAAACATTTTAATTTTAAAGCGTTTGTAACAGCCTATTTTGTGTTACTTGAAGTTAATAACATAATGATCACACATAGTACATGTGCGCTATCTTTTGGAGCTAGTTCAAGATATCGATAATGTACAATAAGCAGTGTTTCAAAGCATTGGAAACATGATATTGAGAAGGTCTTTGAACCTTACTGGGAACACAGCGCATGAGTTCTGTTCACTAAACTAAACTCAGGTGTTTGAATCTCGACAGATATTTAAGAATATGTCAGTTCGAATTTAAAATAAAGTTATAATTATCGTCGAACATAAACTCGCCTATAATGGTATGGAAATTATAAAACTCGTGTCTTAATTTTTGCCATTGTAGGCTCGTTGCATAATGTGTTTGTTATGTTAATTTGTGATGAACGAGTTTCTTCATTGAATGTGACTACTGCGTTCTTGTGAAAATAAAAGGGAACGTACAGCTTATGGAACGAAGACAATAACGATTTTAATATTATAACTGTGCCAGGATTATATAACAATTATACACATTTCCAAAAAACACACACATCTTGCTATTAGAAGTAACGTTTTAAATTTTCAAAATTCAAATCGTAATAATTTTTATCCATTTTTCAAAATTTGATCCCTACTTTGTGCTGCCCACCAGGGGCTTACATCTAGTGTGAGGTGGGTTGGCGACCATGGGGCTGAGACTGGCATTGTTTCCACTTACTTGAGCTGGACTTCTCTCCGTCTTCTTTCCTGTCGACCTCCCTTGGTCAATACTTCTTCTCTTCTGACCCCTACGGTATTAGGGTATCCGAGACCTAGGGAGTCTCTTCCTTTCCCGCCTTAATTGGCCCTTGCCTCATCTTTCCTCCTTCTGCGAGGGATCAGCCTTCTTTTTTCTTTTCATGTTGTCTCCTGCCTTCTGCTCATGGCCCTTAAGGAGGCAGGATGTATGTAGCCCCACCACTTCTGGTGCACCCTGGATAGTGCTACACCCTCAAGGGCTCACGGCTGGTGAGTTTGGGAGTTGGCTACCCCGAGGGATTCCTGAGCTGAGTCCGTTTTGTCCTATTTTTCCTCTGACCTTGGGGCGGGACATCTCCTTTTTCTCTTTCCTATCTGCCTGTCATGGCTCTCCTTCCTTCTAATTCTCTCAATCCTCATTCTTCGAGGGTTGAGGGGATTTATTTTCTTTCTGTCCTTTATTTGCCTTATCCTTTATTTGTTTACCATTTCTTCTTCTAGTATGTAAGTTTAGTTTTATCATTTCAAATGGTCTTGTCGACTTCGTCGTTATGCTTGAGTCTAATGTTATGCGTTACGGAGACGGAGACGGTGACGTCATTCAGCCGCGCGGGAAGTGACGTCATGCAGCCGCGCGGGAAGCAGAAGCTAATGGTTAATGGAGTCTGCTGAAAGAGTCCTGGGGCGTCGAGCGACCTGGGGCTTTGAGCGAAGCAAAAAGAATACAGGGTGACTCATAAAGAGGTGTACAAGATGCCTGATAAGAATACAGGGTGACTCCTAAAGAGATATTCAAGATGCCATATAAGAATACAGGGTACCTTCTAAAGAGTTGTGCAGGATGTCAGAGCAAAATACAGTACAAGATGCCAGATAAGAATACAGAGTGACTCATAAAGAGATATACAAGATGCCAGATAAGAATACAGGGTGCCTCCTAAAGAGTTGTGCAGGATGTCAGAGCAAAATACAGTACAAGATGCCAGATAAGAATACAGAGTGACTCATAAAGAGATATACAAGATGCCAGATAAGAATACAGAGTGACTCATAAAGAGATATACAAGATGCCAGATAAAAATACAAGGTGACTCTTTAAGAGGTGTACAAGATGCCAGATAAGAATACAGGGTGACTCCTAAAGAGGTGCACAAGATGTCAGACAAGAATACAGTGTGACTCCTAAAGAGGTGTACAAGATGTCATACAAGAATACAGGGTGACTTTTAAAGAGATATACAAGATGACAGATAAGAATACAGGATGCCTCCTAAAGAGGTGTGCAGGATGTCAGAGCAAATTACAAGGTGACACTTAACGAGTTGTACAGTATGTTAGATTCAATTCAAATACAGGGTTTGCAAGATATCAGATTCAAATAATGGGTGACTCTTAAAGAGTTGTAAAAGATGTCAGACTCAAATACAGGGTGACCCTTAAAGAGGTGACCACGCGGGAAGCCTAAGTTAATGGGTAATGGTGTCTGTTGAAAGAGTCCTGGGGTTTCGAGCGAAGCGAGAAGCCCTCCTTAGCCTTTCTAACATGTGTAGCATTTGTAGCATGCGTCATTTGAAATGATATAACGTCTAGTCTTTCAGATTGAATGTAATTTTTTTTTAGTTATAGTTTACATTCTCATGTCGTCTTTCACTATCACCCAACCCATTAGGGGCCGATAGCCTAGATGTTAGGCCCCTTAAAACTACAATTTTCATCACGCTTTGTGCTGACATTCACCGTTTCCCTCATATCTCCCATGTTTATAGGAATTTTAGGAATTTTCTTTGCGTAAAATGTGTGTTAAACCTTCAGCTACAAATTGAATCTTACTCAATTACACGTGTGTTAATTAATTTATTTTTTTCTGAGCAAACTCAAGAAATTATTTGGAACTATTTTGTAGAAAGACTAATTAAAGACACAAAGATTTGAGTGAGTTTCATTATGTAGCCGAATGTTTGAAATCCTATAAACAGGGGAGATACGGTGAATATCAGCGCAGAGCAAAGGGTTGTGTCCTGATTGCGGTCATTCCAGATTGTGTTCACCTCATTAGCAGTACAGATTGCGGTCAATTTCATTTTAGGGAAGAACTATAAACATCCCAACGTCCAGATTGAGATCACTTTTGTTGGGAGACCGGTCCTTGGTTCTTCCCGACCGACTCATACCTTCCGTAAGTTTTGTGGATACCAAGGGGAAACTGATATGTCACTACCTAACCAAAGAATACATTTCAGTGTTCAGCTGAGCACACCCCATAAAACTTCGCGGGGACAAACATTGATTACAAAGGGGATTTAGAATCAAACGCAGAACAAATTACTTTTACGAGACAATTTTTTTGAGGTAATAAAAAGATTTTTTTTCACGATATACAGTACCTATTATAAAAATAGATATCTCGCGCCTCAAATAGAAGAGGAGGGTCAGAAATTAAAAATTAAACCCTGTAAGTATAAAATTTCCCGTACAACAATTTTTTTAGAAATTGAAGGTCGTTGATTTCGATCCTGAAACGTTTCTATTCTTAAGACTGAAAATGTTATAATCATTGCTTTACGAGGTGCTGTCAGATTGGGAGGGGACTTGATTTTTATAAGCCACGTTTTATGGGGAGTGCTCAGCTGAACAGTTTCCCCTTGTTATCCACAAAACATAGGGAATGTATGAGTTAGTCGGGAAGAACCAAGAACCAAGGGCCGGTTTCCCAAGAAAAGTGATTGCAATCTGGACGCTGGCATGTTTATAGCTCTTCCTTAAAATGAAAGTGACCGCAACCTGGACTACTAATGAGGTGAACGCAATCTGGAATTACTGCAATCAGGAAGACACCGAGCAAACACCAAGTTTAGAAAAATGGATAAACATAGTAACGATTGGAATTTTGAAAATTTGGAACCTTGCTTCTAATAGCAAGATATGTGTGTTTCCTTAGAAATGTTATAATTGTTGTACAATATTTACGACAGGCACAATTTATTATAGTTTTAAAATCGTTACTAAGGGACCTGTGCGAGAAATATCGCTTGTTCATTAACCACCCACCCGACTTTACTGTTTATTTAAATGCACTTTTAATAAGGAGTTCCGTGATGAACTAAAGAGCCTACTTTTCTTAAAAATTAAGATTCATGCTAATCTATATAGACCTATCTAGAATAATGACGAAATTAAGTTGGTAATATCGAAATTTCTAATTAGTTCGAAATATACCTGGTATAATGTAGCCTGAATATATTGTTAGTTCCATCTCTTAACGTACAGAATACAAAATTTGGTTGAAGTCCAATGGATAGCATGGACGTTACATGCAGCTAGATATTGGATTTATCAGCGTGCGTAAAATCATGTTTGCAACAATGTCATGCATGTGTTGGTCAGAAATAATCTGAAATATTATGATCTCTTGATGTGTCAATTTTGGATGAAATCCATTTGTTAGTATAGAAGTTACACGTATTTTAAAATTGGACCTATCAGCAGGCTTAGTGTCATGTTGGCAGCACTGACGTGTATTAGTTTCTCCAAATTAATCTAGAATGCCAGGTACTATACGTGTGCAAATTTTAAAGCTGTTGGCTTAAATACTTTCTGATATATTAATATTAGGGTAAAAATTAGATATCATTTATTAACAGTTGGCAGCCCTGGTTGCTCTTAAGAATAAGCATAGTCATATCTGTTATGGTACACATAGCACATACGAAATTTGATTGAAATCCAATTGATAGTATAGAAGTTACATGTATTTAAAAATTGGTCCTATCAGCAGACTTAGAATCATGTTGGTAACACCGACGTACATAATGTACTACAAATTAATCTATAATGTCAGGAACTATACGTGTGCATAGTTAAAAGCTGTTGGCTTGCATACTTTTTGATATATATTGGTATTTGGATAAGAAAAGTATTAACAGTTGGCAGCCCTGGTGGCTTTTAAGAATACGCTCAGTCATATCTGTACATACGAAATTTGGTTGAAATTCAATTGATAGTGTAGAAGTTATATGCATTTAAAAATTGGACCTATCAGCAGGTTTAGAATCATTTTGGCAACACTGCCATGCATGGCCTCCTGGAAAGTAAACTGAAATAATATTGTCTATATGTGTGCCAATTTTGGAATAGCTCCCATGCATACCTTCCAAGATATCCAGCATGGACCTCAAATTTCAATTGCGGGTTTTCAGCAGTTGGTAGCACTGACATCATTTTCAAATATGGGCTTGAGATATTCAGGTATAACTCTTTACTCCTACCAAATTTGGATCGATTGCTGCAGCCGTTAAGGAGTTGATAGGGGGGGGGGGGGGGACACACAGGCAGACAGACAGACAGACATTTGCCCAGATCTCATAAGTCTACTTTTTCCTCACTTTTTGCAAAATGTGAAAAGTAGGCTAAAAAAAGGCGATATTTATGAAATCAGAGTGCAATTCGTCACTGTTACGGGTAATTTGAATATTCTTTTGAATGCACAATACGTTGTGTGCACCCTATGTGTACAGACTACCCACACGGCTCTAGTGTTATGCGAGCTGGACACGACACAGTTCTGCCAGAGGCTATCGTTTTGTTTATTTGTTTATTGAATTCCAAGTCTGTCATCTCAAACTTTCGACCTTCTCAATACAGAACTGTGAATGTAGTGTCTATTGTTTGTCATACATCTTCATTAGCACCTGCAGGCTGATCACCGCCACCAACTACTTCATTAGCCTACTTTCGATTTTTGCAAAAAATGAAAGTAGACTTATGAGATCACTACAGGGCGAAAAAAACGTGTGTCTGTCTGTGTGTGTATGTGTGTGTGTGAGTATGTGTGTGTGTGTGTGTGTGTGTGTGTGCGAGTGTGTGTACTCTGAATGTCTGTCCCCCCCTATCAATTCGAACACGGTGAGCGCAAATTGAACGAAATTTGGTACAAAGGTAGCACTAGCAAAGGACACCTCAGTGTTATGTTTTATATCGCCGCCATCTTGACGGAAACGTAATGGCGGCCACACAAATGTTCAAAGCTTAAAGCAAATTACGACTATCCTAATCATCCGATCTCTACCAAATTTTGCAACAACATACCTTTATGAAGGGAGCATCCTTTGACAAATCTAATAGGTCATTAGCATAATAGTTTGCGGATGGCGGCCATCTATGTGTCAAAATCGATTACCCCTATTAATTCGAACACGGTGAAACCGAATGGAATGAAATTTGGTACAGAGGTAGCACTATCAAAGGGCACCTCAGTGTCATGTTTTATATCACCGCCATCTTGACGGAAACGTAATGGCGGCCACCCTAATGTTCAAAGCTTAAATCAAATTACGACTAACCTAATCATCCGATCTCTACTAAATTTTGCAACAACATACCTTTATGAAGGAAGCATCCTTTGACAAATCTTTTAGGTCATTAGCCTAATAGTTTGCGGATGGCGGCCATCTTTGTGTCAAAATCGATTGCCCCTATTAATTCGAACACGGTGAAACAGAATGGAATGAAATTTGGTACAGAGGTAGCACTAGCAAAGGGCACCTCAGTGTCATGTTTTATATCGCCGCCATCTTGACGGACACGTAATGGCGGCCACACAAATATTCAAAGCTTAAATCAAATTACGATTAACCTAATCATCCGATCTCTACCAAATTTTGCATCAACATACCATTATGGAGGGAGCATCCTTTGACCAAACTAATAGGTCATTAGCCTAATATTTTGCGGATGGCGGCAATCTTTGTGTGAAAATCGATTCCCCCTATTAATTCGAACACGGTGAAACCGAATGGAACGAAATTTGGTACAGAGGTAGCACTAGAAAAGGCCACCTCAGTGTCATGTTTTTTATCACCGCCATCTTGACGGAAACGTAATCGCGGCCACCCAAATGTTAAAGGCTAAAATGTAATTACGACCAACCTAATAATCTAGTCTCTACCAAATTTTGCAACAACAAATCTTTATGTGGGAAGCATATTCTGACCAAACTGCTAGATCATCAGCCCAATAGTTTGCAGATGGTGGCCAAGTATGTGTGCAAATCGATTCCCCCTATCAATTCAAACACGGTGAAACCGAATTGAATGAAATTTGGTACAGAGGTAGCACAAGCAAAAGGCAGCTCAGTTTCATGTTTTATATCGCCGCCATCTTGACGGAAACGGAATGACGGCCACCCAAATGTTAAAAGCTTAAATCAAATTTCGACCATCCTTATAATTTGATCTCTACCGGATTTTGCAACAACATGCCTTTTTGTGGAAAGCATCTTATGACTGACTACAAGGTTATCAGCCCAATAGTTTGCAAATAGCGGCCATGTATGTGTGCAAATCCATTCCCCAGATCAATTCAAACACGGTGAAACCGAATTGAATGAATTTTTTTACAGAGGTAGCACTAGCAAAGGGCATCTCATATTCATGTTTAATATCCCTATAGCACGTTGTATTTCAACAAGCTACTACAACCAACATTCAATTATACTCCTTGAAAAGGACAAAGAGTTATAACAATACCCATGCATTTAGGAGAAAGTAGGCTATATGTTCTTTACTGAACATCTTGTTTTATTCTAATTTTTACAACCTAAATATATGGTGCACCATATTTTGTTTAATATCCTTTCATAACACAGTGCTACGCTTTATTTTGTTTTCAATATGCTTTTAGCTGATGAAGGGGATAAAATTTGATTAATCCTCGAAACATGTACTAAGAACAAGTTTAATAATTAATGTATTTATAGTATTGATTCAGGTGGGTATATAATTCTTTTTAACAACTATTTTAGCATATCAATGCGGAACCACCATGAATAATTTAAATAATGTAAACACATTTCTAAACAAATATATATTTCCGTTGACTTTTCAATAAATGCAAGATTTTTCCTGTACTACTGTGATGATTTGGAAGATTTTGGTTACAAAACGCACCGTCTAACTCGTTTAGGTTCAGCAGCTTTAGTTTGTTGTCGGATGAACTTAGCGTATTATATAAATATAGATTGTTTTGGCCCCTTAAGCTGTATGTTCCCCCTTAAGTAGGGCCCGCGACGCCTCAAGTCCTCTGTGGTAAGCCAACCTTTTGTTCCAAGTTGCACGTGCCTGACATACAGTGCATCATCACTTGTGCTCCGATCAACATGTATCGAAGTTTCAGAGAGATCGCATAGTTCACGTTCGCCAGGTCCTCTTGTATGAAGAGGACATTGCAGAGCAACTTGCTGGACATCGACGAGATACTCGTGATCTTGATAGGTGACGCCAGAGCTTTCTATGTGCCATGTCGAAACTTGACTTAGGATTGTATAGAATCATAGAAAGGAATCGAGAAAATAGTTCATATTAGAGAGCAGATCTCGTTTGATCATTGCCAGTCCATCTTCTGGATTAGTGGCTATCATTCTTAGCTGTTCAGGTTTCTTAGTTAGTTAGTTAGTTAGTTAGTTAGTTAGTTATTGAGGTTTTAAGGGGCGGAACTACGAGGTCATCTGCCCCTGAGGTCCAGGTTTGATTCACGACTCCGCTAAGAAATATAATTCTGGTGTGAGGCATTGAACGGGGTTCACTCAGCCTCGTAAGACAAAAGTGAGAAGAAGTGAGTTCAATTCCCACTTCGGCCATCCTGAAAGTGATTTCCGTGATTTCTCTCTTCTACTCCAGGCAAATGCGGGATGGTTCCTAACTGAATGCCATGACCACCTCCTTCCCAATCCTCACCTAAATTTAAAAATACGCACCCTACTGCAGACTTCACAATGACACGGGTTAGACTAATTCTGCACATACCCAAGTATAGGGGGATAAATAACGACGATGCCCGACTCGTCTGAGCATTGTTACGTATCGTTGTACGTTACCTTGCTCGTAAGTCCATCACGAGCGCTGTAAATGTAACCAGCTGTAGCTAGGAGCTGAGACATCATTAAGTTTCATGAGGTCTGGCAGGTTACGACAGCCGTAAGTACTTTTGGCACGTGTTTATTGGTTGTGCAGTTGGGTTGGTAATGAAACACGCTAAATGTACGGCAAGTGAAGACATTTCACATTTCCCGGCGAATGCACACACATTCAGTTAAATCGCGAATATCATTTCCTTCTATGTAACACTGACAATGAATACCGTACAGTAGCACTCCAGATATAATGACTTGCACTTTGTCCTAGCTGTTGATTTCAACATAGTTAATTTCTGTATAAATGCTTTCCTTGCCTGTGCCAATCCAATTTTTGTATCTTCTTTACTTAGTCCATCACTGCTTTTTTGCTTCCACAGTAGCAGAAGTCTTTTAACCCGACAATTTGGTGTCAATAGGATTTCTTTCGTCTGGTTTATACTCTGTGAAATCTTCGGAAATAGATTTGTTTTTTATCCTCTCTATGTTCATTTGACGGGAAACATCTTCCTCTGTCTCTTTGCTAGGTTTTGTGCGTATATTTCCCTATTTGGGATTCCGTGAGAATGTGTATAAAAATAAATGAAAAGACACACGCGTTGAACTTTTACAGTTGTCGTCCTGAAAGTTGTACACGATATTTTCATATTCTAATTCCACAATTCACTAAAAATTTGACATCATGCTTTAGAAGTATGTATTGTCGAGGATAAGCCACATTTAATGAAAAACAGAAGGGGTTACAACCGAAACACTATCAAACATATTATATTTCCCTCTAGTCATGGAAAGTTTAAGTGGTACTTCGAAAGTTTTAAAATTAATATTGCAGGCGATTACTTGTGCTTTTGTGGATCTTCTCAAACAGTGGACCATTTACTGTTCGACTGTGCCATGTTTGGCAGGACAAGATTCGATCTTGAGTGTCACCTGAACAATTGTAATATGAAACTTTCTAAGCCACTATTCCACCTGTTAAAGAAATCCTGCTGTTACAAACAGTTCCTTCACCACATCGTCGGATTTTTAAGAGCGTTAAAAAATCCTTCAGTATGCCTTCCTTCGGAGGGTAAGTAAATCCGGTGGTCCCATGTCATAGTTTTATGGCATGTAAAAGATCCTTCCACATACTAAACTTGTGTGAAGCTAAATTGTTAGTTTAGATTTCGTCAGAACGCTCTATCAACGTTCCAACGTTCACCACGAGGTATCATTGATATCTGTTGGCTACATACTCAGGCGAGCCGAACATGTCCTCGGACACTCCCGGCACTAAAAGCCATACGATAGATAAATAAATAAATAAATAAATAAATAACCACATCTACAATAATCTAATTTCATAATTTTGTGTTAATGGACCAATAATTAAATGATCAAAACTATAACCCTAATATACTTATGTACAATAGGGTTCATACTGTTAGGTTATACAATAAATAAATGAAAATGAAAATCCACAGCCTGCTTCCAGTCTCCGACCGGGTCAGGAATGGAATGAATGAAGCCCCCCATCTAGCGGCGAGAATGCAATAAATAAATAAATAAATAAATAATATTATATTTCTAAAAATTATATTATGAAGCCATTATTAAATATGCATGTTAATCTCATGGTGATATTTATTGTCGAGAATAAAACATCTGCTCTCATGAGGTGAGAATAAAATTCACTATTTCAATTATACTTTTAATAATAATGTGCTTATTTTGGAAATAAGTTAACATTTCGAAATTTAAACAAAAGTCAACGCAATCGTGCTGATTTATATTTATTCTTACTTGAATATTGGTGCATTCTTGGAATACACGGTACCTGAGATTATAATTTTCAATGTTTTTGCATGTTCTTTCCTTCCTCTTTGTCAGACACCAACAGTGATCTTCTGTTCTCTCTTAGGGGTTCAGGTCGCTTATATTTTGTATGAGTCTGTTCCAGATATATATTCTTTGACCCACCTAGCGTCATATAACAACGAATCTCTGAAGCTCTTCAACTCTTCCTCGCGCAAGAGGAATTCCATATCCATTTGGCTACCAGATCCTGTTATCATCGCCAGCTATTTTCTCCTTGAGCAAGAGGACTACGTCTAATTCTTTACTCACCATGCTGCGCTGGTATCAACTGTTAGCAACTCCTTGAAGACCGGCTCAGCAAGAGATCAATTTTTGTATTTAAGTTGGCAATGCTTATATGTTCTCCTTTCGTCTCCTATCCCCACTCTTTTCCCCTTCCCTGGTCCCTCCGTGCTCCGTTGAGCAGGTCTCACTTCTCAGTCTGCAGTTGACTCGGTCAGTCAAAGCTCCGCTCGAGCTAGCCTCCTCAAACCAAGAGGCACACACTCTTCTACGCCATGTTGGCTAGGTAGTCACCAATGGAAACTTCGACTTCAACATGAAATCAAGATAAGTACCATTTTAAAAGTTTTAACCACATCTTCATGGTTTTAACTTCCAAGTGCTTTTAATGATATTTTATAGACAGTGTGAAATTATATACTTTGGGGCAAAAATCATTCTTCGTGGGATTTGCCATGTTGAGCTTTTGCTTGTATAAGCCAACCTTACTAAAAAAGAGCTTTTCTTAAGCTATTTAAATGAGAAATCCTCTCGCTACGTGGGATATTATCTAATACCCGCTGTCTATAATTATAAAGCTAGTTCCTCCGTTGGATATTCTCAACCCCATTTTTCTGCTAAGGTCGTTCTGGAACCTTCGAGATCTTGTACTCTATCTGCGAGTCTTGCCGTCAAATATTTTTCACGCACTTGTGAAAATGCTGGTTAAAATGAGGAATCTTTCTTAAATTACTGCAATAGCGAACTTTCTTCCCCCGTTGGATCATTCTATGGCGCATTTAATTGTAAATCACAACTTTTTCAAGAAATAGACTCTCACCTATATAGTGCAATCAGTTATTTCCATAATTGCAATAACTTTCTTTCTCATGAACTTTCGAGTTTCTACAGTGAACTTTGCATCAATCTTTACAGACTATAGTGATAATCAGTGCTTGCTCCACGTTTCTACCGCGTCGCGATCGTCCGGTTATATTAAATACGGCCATGAACATTGATCCTATATCCCAATGATCTTTCCTCAACCTTCTACTAACCACCATTATTAATAAAATTGTAACTTTCTATAAGGTGTCACTCACGAAGTGCCCTTCCAACTTTGCTAGTTTAACATTAATTAAATTCTGCATAATTGCTTGTGTGATACAAGTTTCAAATCACATTGTTCCTTTCCCATAATCAGGGTAAACATTTCTTTAAACTCTTTAGCGAGTCATGTTCAGGTTTCACGAAATGGAAACTGTCCCATTTGGCTAGTGATTCCTGCTCAAACTTGGGAAGTCTAGAACTTTCCTTTTCACTTTCTTCAGGTTTCACAGTAAGTGACCTGCCCTCTTTTGTATAATTCTCATATAGTAATTCTGTATAAATATAAGAAGTTGTAGGAACTTCTATCCTATTTTCATGGTTTTATTATTGTTATATTCGAAGTTGTCAGTTTCTCTAGAACATTCTCTCAAGAATTTCTTAAGGTACACTCTTTGTACTACCATTCACTTTCCAACTTTAATTACTTCATTGTTTATTTGTTTAAATCTTATAAAGATTTTAGAAACATGTAAGGTTTGAAACCTTGTAAATCGTCAATTGCCTGGAGCAAACATTTAATGTTGAGAGGTCTGCGACCCTATTTGTTAAAAAGTTCAAATGAACTATGTTTGTCAAAATTATATTGCATAATTGTTAATTTCCTTAAACTTCTTCTAATTGTAAAATAAATGAATCGTTTCCCTTCGCTTTTCATTTGCGAATACAAAGTTTAGGCAAAATCCTGTCTTCCTTGACTCTCCTCACTCAATGACATTAAAATCATTAACAGGGCTTTCACCATTTGTTGCATTTGAGCAAGAACTCTTAATTTTCACCTCACTAAAGTTCTTTTTAGCTTTAATAGCTAATTCTAATTGGCCAGTAAGGCAAGTAAAGCTCGCTAAGCCAGCTCCCTGCTTGTGGAGACCCTCTCCGAAAACTTATGGTCAGTTTTCTAAAAGATAAGTGTTTCTTTGTGTCTAAACTTTTAGCCGGCTCCTCGCTGAGTAAAAGCTTAGCCATTTTCCAATGCAACCATAGGTTCCTTCAACAAGATTACTCCATAAGGCATAATCCTTTATCATTTTCCTTCTTAGAGACACTTGGTCGCCCTTACAGGAACTCCATAATTTTGGAAATTGAAAATACCAAACCTGAGTTAAATCATTGGCATTCTTCGAATTATTTTGAAAAACCCAATTTCTTTGAGAAGACATACAGTAAATTTGTTCCTCTCAGTCTTGCCAGACCATCACCCTTCCCCATAGTACTTTTATACATGCTTGGGAGGAAATATACTAAAGCCTCTCTCTTGCAAACCGCCCAAGTCCTAGCTGCGGTTCCCGTCAGCTTCGACCAAGCTCGTACCCACTTTAGGTATCCGAGCACGGATTTTCGGTGGCAACTACCTTTAAGTGTGTTTAAAGCTAAACTTACTAATTTTGTGGGACTCTCTTCCTATTTTTCTATCCTTCTTTTTCAATCCCAAATCTACTTCCTTCTCTCAATCATCTTCCCTTGGTGGGTGGGTTATTCCTCATCCTATAATCTACCCAAAAATTGGTGCCGAAACCCGGGAGAGTCCATTTTTTATTTCTATTGTTTGTCAAGTGTCATTTGACAATACTTTGCAAATTATTAATATCTGCTTTGGATTTTTCAGTTATAACTACATCATGCAAAGCCTGTGAACGGGAAAGAGGCCGCTCCTGTCTCCTTTGGGGTGTCCTTTTCTTTATACCCATTTGCTGCTGCAAACTTGACAGCATCTCCAAGGTTCTACAGTTTCGTGAGTTGTATTTCAATTTATTCTTTTTGTCATGGCTCCTACTGAAAAAGATGAAACTCTCATTGCCAGAAGTTCTTCCTATAAAGGGCAACTCACTAGATTCCGAAATGTCATCAACAAATTAAATCCCGCCGAGTGTGATTTAGACATCTTGACACATCGCCTTAAGTTGTACGAACGGTCATATGATTATTATGATCAAATTCAAACCGAGATTGAATCGGCTTGCCCAGAACTTCAATCGGATCGGGACGAGGTCGAACCCTTGTACTTTGAAGGGATTGCAAAGGCCCACCAACTGATCCGCAATATCTCAAAACCGGACACTAAGGTCATCAATCCGGCCCAGTTCGCACCCGCTTCAGTTCACAAGAACAAACCGAAACCGTTACTTCCCAAGATAAGCCTACCGCACTTCTCAGGCAAGGAAGGTGAATGGTATTCTTTCTACGAACTTTACTGCTCCCTAATTCATGAAAATATCGAGATCCCAGACATACATAAATTTTACTTCCTCCGTACTTCTTTGGAATGTGAGGCCTTAGCCTTAGTGGAGTCACTGCCTTTAAGCGCAGACAACTACCACATCGCCTTTAATCTCCTTAAAGAGAGATATGGCAATTTACGCTTGAGTGTAGCTCGTCACATACGTTGTCTCTTCAACCTACCAGCCGTCAAACCTAATGACGTCACCTCCTTAAGAGACCTCTTAGACTCTATGCAGTTAAATGTCAGAGCGTTATACCAACTAAAGCAGCCTGTCCAAACATGGGACACCATACTTATTCACCTAGCTACATCAAGATTCGATTTTTCGATACTGAAGGCCTGGGAGATCGAACTCGCCTGCAACAAGGAACATTCGTTCGAACACTTAATCTCGTTTCTTAACAGCCGATGTCAAGTTCTTACAGCACTCGCATTTCAGTGCGAAAAGGTCGAAACGAATCATCAGTCTCACATTTTTGAGAAAAACCTTGCTTTTTCAAAGGGTCATCAGCCCCCATCTGTCGAGAACAAGCAAACCCGTTCTTCGTTCAATCATGCAAGAGAACATATCAAGCCGCTCAACAAATCGTTAAAATGCACGCTCTGTAAAATGCTTCACACATTGTATTCGTGCAAATCCTTTAAAGAATTGTCTGTCGAAGATCGAAGGAAGTTTGTCTTGAATAGCAAACATTGTTTCAACTGCTTATCACCTAAGCATTCTTCTTCGAACTGTACGTCATCAAATCTCTGTTTTCATTGCAAAAAAACGCATCATTCTTTATTGCACGTTCACGATAAATCGAGGTCATCAGTACCTGCCTCTTCAAGCTCCTTGCAGAGCCGCTCCGAACAAACTAATGCTTCTTCCTGCATTTCCAACGCCGACACTTCTCACAGTGCGCAAACCCTTTTGACCACTGTACAATTCGAAATCCAAGATAAATTTGGAAATTGGTTTAGAACCCGTGGTCTTCTCGATTCCGCTTCAACTCATAACTTTGTTTCGCAATCGTTGATTAAAAAACTAGGTCTTTCGTCATCGCATACTCCCATCAATGTATCTGGCATTGACAATTTGAAAACTCAAGTTTTGCAGTCTTCAAAATTGAAAATCAGAGACGTTTGTCAAAGAAACACCAATCTTAATATAAACTGTCTCATTCTTACCAGTATTGGTAAGGACACTCCAAGTCACTCTATTAATACTTCCGATTTAAACATTCCCTCGCACTTAAGGTTAGCTGATCCTCAGTTTAATGCTCAAGGTCCCATTGATGTACTTTTCAGTGCCAATGTTTTTTGGAAGTGCCTTTGCTAACAAACACGCAAGTTATCCTCAACCGTGGTCGCCAGAGACACCGATTTTGGTTGGGTTATTACTGGTGAAATCAAACATACCAGTGTTCAAACCAAAGCGCAATGTCATTTCGTTACAGCTGACATAAATCCCATTTCTGAAAAAGAGAACGCTCATGTTTCAGATCTCAATATTTTTGAAAACCACTTGTCGAAACGATGTCTTATCGTGAACAACTACACTACCTCTGTAAGTTGTTTAAATAGTTTTTCCTTCTTCCCGCACAAGATAGCAATTCAAGTTCGCCTTGCTTTGTGTTACTTCGTCTACCTTCTTATGTCATTTTTATAGCAGTTAATTGCTTAAACTCTTCCTCGAAAACTATCTTCCCCTTGTGTAAAACCATGGTTATCAGTCACCATCACTTTGCTGTACGCTATGTTTCACTTCTTTCGCTATGTAGAAGGATGGCCACGGCCGGCTCCTCCCTCCTTCCTCACAATTGGAAGTCGCTTTTGAAACCGCTTGAAAATCTGAATTCTATAGCATCTAGAATAACTATCCTTATGCATGACCTTCTTCTCAATGTCCCAGCTTGTCTTCTTTGCTCGGAAGAATTAAGCTTCTTTTTGTTGAAAATTGTCCGATTTCGTGATCCTCTCAATTATGCGAAATTGATTTCTTACTTTATTTCACATAGCTTTAAATTGCTTTTTCACGTCCAAGTTACGATTGACTGCATGCCGGTCAACCTGAATATCTGCTTTAAGTTACAGCTGATTCAACAAATGTTGTTTGTGTACTTAGAACTGCTTGTTTTTCAAACTTGTTTGTATACAAGTCTGAGGAAGGCCAAGTTGTTGTTTATTTCCTGTACGCTTGACACAGTTCAAAGCAAGTTTCTCTTATCTCAACTTTGGCTGATTGCCAACCATTGTCTGGCGAGCCGCTTCTTCAAGTACAGAAGCCGTTCACCTACTTCCCAAAATAAACTTGTTCCAGTTAAGGACTCTTTCAGCTATTTATATTCCTTATCTCGTTGTACTATGTGTGTCAAGGCCGCACTTGCTTTTGTATTCCACTTACTCATGCTCGTATTCTATAACTCCTTCGATCCTTGTTTCAAAACTTCGTTGCGTATTTCTCACGCGTTCATGTATTTCACTTTGCTTACATATTTTGCAATCTTAATGTTCATTGATGAACAAACTGTTTTTTTCTCGTCGTCACATTCGATGTGTTTTTGTATTCATACTTGTCATGTCACGTTTTTCGCTGACTTAAGTATTTTTCTAAGTAACCCCTTTGATACTCATTATGACTTGAGGTTATTGTTTATGGCTACTCGTTTGTTACCTATGGCGTTCTTGCTTTCTACTCGCATAGTTTCTTTGTTTATTTGGTATATTCTTGTCCTGAATAGATGTACTTGTTTCTATACGCTTTGTTTAAACTTGTTAATTCTCCTTTTGCATTGTATCGCAATCTTTACTAGTGCTTTATTTCTCTCAGCTTCCAGCTATTTCGTGATTGAAAGTGTTGATAATTCTCGCCTTTTAACTCCGCTTTCCAATGACCCTGATGACCTCCTTCCACTCACACCTGGTCGCTTCCTTACACGCACTTCTCTCTCTGCCCCTCCTCCCCTTCCTAATTCTTTCAGGGATTTTGATTTACCTATTGTTTGGCGTAAACTTGTAGCCCTCCGCAATTCCTTTTGGAAGAGGTGGAACTTGGAATATTTAACTTCCTTGCAAGGGAGGCAGAAGTGGTTTCTTTCCAGTCCCGACATTCAAGTGGGAGACTTGGTCTTAGTTAGGGATGTTTCACCCCCCCTAGTCTGGCCTTTTGGAAGAGTGACCGAGTGTTACCCTGGAAGAGATAGGAGAGTCAGGGTATTCAGAGTCTTGACTACTAATGGTCAGATCACAAGACTACTTTTCCGCAATTGCTTATTACTGTACTTGTTTTTCTTGTTCGCTGTTGGTGTCTGCCCCTCCCAGTATGGTGCATTCTTGGAATACACGGTACCTGTGATTATAATATTCAATGTTTTTGCATGTTCTTTCCTTCCTCTTTGTCAGACACCAACAGTGATCTTCTGTTCTCTCTTAGGGGTTCAGGTCGCTTATATTTTGTATGAGTCTGTTCCAGATATATATTCTGTGACCCACCTAGCGTCATATAACAACGAATCTCTGAAGCTCTTCAACTCTTCCTCGCGCAAGAGGAATTCCATATCCATTTGGCTACCAGATCCTGTTATCATCGCCAGCTATTTTCTCCTTGAGCAAGAGGACTACGTCTACTTCTTTACTCACCATGCTGCGCTGGTATCAACTGTTAGCAACTCCTTGAAGACCGGCTCAGCAAGAGATCAATTTTTGTATTTAAGTTGGCAATGCTTATATGTTCTCCTTTTGTCTCCTACCCCCACTCTTTTCCCCTTCCCTGGTCCCTCCGTGCTCCGTTGAGCAGGTCTCACTTCTCAGTCTGCAGTTGACTCGGTCAGTCAAAGCTCCGCTCGAGCTAGCCTCCTCAAACCAAGAGGCACACACTCTTCTACGCCATGTTGGCTAGGTAGTCACCAACGGAAACTTCGACTTCAACATGAAATCAAGATAAGTACCATTTTAAAAGTTTTAACCTCATCTTCATGGTTTTAACTTCCAAGTGCTTTTAATGATATTTTATAGACAGTGTGAAATTATATACTTTGGGGCAAAAATCATTCTTCGTGGGATTTGCCATGTTGAGCTTTTGCTTGTATAAGCCAACCTTACTAAAAAAGAGCTTTTCTTAAGCTATTTAAATGAGAAATCCTCTCGCTACGTGGGATATTATCTAATACCCGCTGTCTATAATTATAAAGCTAGTTCCTCCGTTGGATATTCTCAACCCCATTTTTCTGCTAAGGTCGTTCTGGAACCTTCGAGATCTTGTACTCTATCTGCGAGTCTTGCCGTCAAGTATTTTTCACGCACTTGTGAAAATGCTGGTTAAAATGAGGAATCTTTCTTAAATTACTGCAATAGCGAACTTTCTTCCCCCGTTGGATCATTCTATGGCGCATTTAATTGTCAATCACAACTTTTTCAAGAAATAGACTCTCACCTATATAGTGCAATCAGTTATTTCCATAATTGTAATAACTTTCTTTCTCATGAACTTTCGAGTTTCTACAGTGAACTTTGCATCAATCTTTACAGACTATAGTGATAATCAGTGCTTGCTCCACGTTTCTACCGCGTCGCGATCGTCCGGTTATATTAAATACGGCCATGAACATTGATCCTATATCCCAATGATCTTTCCTCAACCTTCTACTAACCACCATTATTAATAAAATTGTAACTTTCTATAAGGTGTCACTCACGAAGTGCCCTTCCAACTTTGCTAGTTTAACATTAATTAAATTCTGCATAATTGCTTGTGTGATACAAGTTTCAAATCACATTGTTCCTTTCCCATAATCAGGGTAAACATTTCTTTAAACTCTTTAGCGAGTCATGTTCAGGTTTCACGAAATGGAAACTGTCCCATTTGGCTAGTGATTCCTGCTCAAACTTGGGAAGTCTAGAACTTTCCTTTTCACTTTCTTCAGGTTTCACAGTAAGTGACCTGCCCTCTTTTGTATAATTCTCATATAGTAATTCTGTATAAATATAAGAAGTTGTAGGAACTTCTATCCTATTTTCATGGTTTTATTATTGTTATATTCGAAGTTGTCAGTTTCTCTAGAACATTCTCTCAAGAATTTCTTAAGGTACACTCTTTGTACTACCATTCACTTTCCAACTTTAATTACTTCATTGTTTATTTGTTTAAATCTTATAAAGATTTTAGAAACATGTAAGGTTTGAAACCTTGTAAATCGTCAATTGCCTGGAGCAAACATTTAATGTTGAGAGGTCTGCGACCCTATTTGTTAAAAAGTTCAAATGAACTATGTTTGTCAAAATTATATTGCATAATTGTTAATTTCCTTAAACTTCTTCTAATTGTAAAATAAATGAATCGTTTCCCTTCGCTTTTCATTTGCGAATACAAAGTTTAGGCAAAATCCTGTCTTCCTTGACTCTCCTCACTCAATGACATTAAAATCATTAACAGGGCTTTCACCATTTGTTGCATTTGAGCAAGAACTCTTAATTTTCACCTCACTAAAGTTCTTTTTAGCTTTAATAGCTAATTCTAATTGGCCAGTAAGGCAAGTAAAGCTCGCTAAGCCAGCTCCCTGCTTGTGGAGACCCTCTCCGAAAACTTATGGTCAGTTTTCTAAAAGATAAGTGTTTCTTTGTGTCTAAACTTTTAGCCGGCTCCTCGCTGAGTAAAAGCTTAGCCATTTTCCAATGCAACCATAGGTTCCTTCAACAAGATTACTCCATAAGGCATAATCCTTTATCATTTTCCTTCTTAGAGACACTTGGTCGCCCTTACAGGAACTCCATAATTTTGGAAATTGAAAATACCAAACCTGAGTTAAATCATTGGCATTCTTCGAATTATTTTGAAAAACCCAATTTCTTTGAGAAGACATACAGTAAATTTGTTCCTCTCAGTCTTGCCAGACCATCACCCTTCCCCATAGTACTTTTATACATGCTTGGGAGGAAATATACTAAAGCCTCTCTCTTGCAAACCGCCCAAGTCCTAGCTGCGGTTCCCGTCAGCTTCGACCAAGCTCGTACCCACTTTAGGTATCCGAGCACGGATTTTCGGTGGCAACTACCTTTAAGTGTGTTTAAAGCTAAACTTACTAATTTTGTGGGACTCTCTTCCTATTTTTCTATCCTTCTTTTTCAATCCCAAATCTACTTCCTTCTCTCAATCATCTTCCCTTGGTGGGTGGGTTATTCCTCATCCTATAATCTACCCAAATATTGTCCAAGAAAACTGTGCATCAGGTCCAAAATTCAAGAACCAACATCAACTAATTCAAGAGATATAGCATATTTGGTGAAATGTGTGCTTCATTAGTGTGTGAAACCCTTAAATTAGCATTAACATCAGAATGCGTAATCAGATTTTGATGAAAAATTTAATGATTAAAGATTTCATGTTGCTGATTGTGGTTTTAAGGGGCACGACATCGAGGTCCTCTGCCCCTTACAAAGTACTCAGTACCAATGAGTGGCTTTGTACATACTTTTGTTGTAAGTGCTCTTGCTATGAACTGAATAACTCACAAACAGCTGAGCTAAGATTTACCGTACCGTACGGTACTTTTATACGAAGGAAGTTAGTTTGTTATTGTTGTTTTAAGGGGCGGAACTATGAGGTCATCTGCCCCTTATATACGAAGGAATTGCATCCTACAGACACAACTTATGTAGTACTAGGTAGAGCAGGGGTACAGTGCGGCCAACCTCATCATACAAGATTAAATCAAATAACAGATCATCTTAAAATAACAAAAAAAATATTTGTCTATTTATTTATCTATTTAATTATTAATTAATTTATTTAGGTAGTTAGTTAGTTAGTTAGTCAGTCATTCATTAATTTATTCATTAATTCATTCATTTATTTATGTATTTATTTATTTATTTGTTTATCAGTCAGTTCTTTTATTTATTACTAAGTAGAGTAGATAGTACAGGGTCATTATCTATGTGCGCCCCGATAAACACGGCAAGCTAAGCCGGCTGTGACTGGCACAGATCGAGGGCGTTTGTACCCTGTTCAGCCGGTGGTGGGCGCGCACATTCACACTTTTACCAAACATGTTCAATAATGTGTACTTACAGTGATCATAGGCGATGCTGAATATGTCCTCCCTCTCTAGTAACACGCACCTGACATCTTCTGATGAAAGAATGTCTGTCAAATCTTTTATTATTTATGGAGCCTGTTACCTTGAATCGTTTCGGGAGTCTCCTAATTGTACTGGCATTAGGCACAGGTCTTCCTGGAAACTTGATTCGAAATTTTCGTCTCGTTTCAGAACAAGATTTTCTACTTTTCGTCCGTGGCTCATAATCTCGCGATTAACGGTCGCGTAAAACTCCAATCTTCCTTCCTTTCCTTCTACTTTTCATATACGAATTATGGATATACACACGTTCGCGCAATTGGAATTGGTGTCTAGGCTTGACCAACAATCACAGTAATCACAATACTCACTAAAGGTGTAACACTAACGTCTAAGCTTTGCAGATACACGTCCATATGAATGACAAAACACGTGTGAACTAACGATATGAGTCAGCGGAGCGCACCAACGATCCGCGATCTTTGCCAGTCACAACCGGCTTAGCTTGCCGTCTCTATCGGGGCACACATAGATAATGACCTTGTATTTAGTTCAGACATTCAAATCAATTCTCCACTCAGTTCTAATAAAAGACTGAGTGTATTGCGTTTGAAACCTTATTCCGGGATTTACATTCTCCAGGACAGAACCTGGAATTGAGCTCTGTTCATACAGACGGAATACCAAGGCAGTGAGCATTGCGATGTAGAGGTTTGATAACAAGACATCACTAATGTAAGCCCACCATGGTAGAAATGTTTGTTTTGGATGTGTTCGTTATTGGTCGCATTCGCTTTACCTTTGATGCCAGCGTGCTAGCGAAGCTTGAAGAAACTGAATTATTTATAGCCAGACTATACAGTAAGTCTACTGTTTGTACGATCTCGTGTATACTTGTTGGCCTGGATAATGCTAAATTGTGTATGTTATGCCGTTTGTATGCTCCCAGATAAATGGCTAATGTTTTGCATTTCATGCCACACCACTAGCGATGCTTCACAAAAACTCATCTTATTTTAACAATAGATTAGAGCAGGGCTGCCCAACCTTTTTTTAACTAAGGGCCAGAATGTAAATAGTTGGAGGACCTTGCGGGCCAATGACACTCCGGGGGGCTTGATGGATATGGAATTCTTTTAAAAATAGAGGTGCAATATTGTGGAGTTTTGTGGCTGTCTGAGCTTAGTTTTCATTGTATTGTTGCCATTTTCTATATTTATTTGTAGTGGATAAAAAAATAAAACACTAAAAAATAAATTGAAATATTTTTAATAAATCCCTTTAAAATAGAAGTACGATGATATTCAATACACTCATAGAGCACGAATGACAAAGAGTGAGTATGTATGTTCATTTGACACAATTAATAATCAAATTATGAAATACAGTTCATGATTTTTTTCTGTTGGCCTCTCACCAAGGTGGACCGGGTCAATGCATGTGAGTTTTTAGCCTACTTTTCACATTTTGCAAAAATGAGGAAAAAGTAGACTTATGAGATCGGGCAAATGTCTGTCTGTCTGTCTGTCTGTCTGTCTGTCTGTCTGTCTGTCTGTCTGTCTGTCTGTCTGTCTGTCTGTCTGTCTGTCTGTCTGTCTGTCTGTCTGTCTGTCTGTCTGTCTGTCTGTCTGTCTGTCTGTCTGTCTGTCTGTCTGTCTGTCCGTCTGTCCGTCTGTCTGTCTGTCTGTCTGTCTGTCTGTCTGTCTGTCTGTCCTTCTGTCTGTCTGTCTGGCTGTGTGTGTGTCCCCCCCTATCAACTCCTAAACGGCTGCAGCAATCGAAACAAAATTTGGTACGAGTAAAGATCTATACCTGAATATCTCACGGCCATATTTGAAAATGATGTCAGTGCTACCAACTGCTAAAAAATCGCAATTCAAATTTGAGCTCCATGATGGATATCTTGGAAAGTATGAATGGGAGCTATTTCAAAATTGGCACACGTACAGATCATAATATTTCAGTTTAATTTCCAGGAGGCCAAATATGGCAGTGTTGCCAAAATGATTATAAGCCTCCTGATAGGTCCAATGTTTAAATGCATATAACTTCTACACTATCTAGCGGAATTCAACCAAATTTCGTATGTTGTATGTGTAAATAACAAGATATGACTGAGCGTATTCTTAAGACCTACCAGGGCTGCCAACTGTTAATAAATGCTCCTAATTTATTTTATCCAAATACCAATATATCAGAAAGTATGCAAGCCGACAGCTTTAAACTATGCACACGTATAGTACCTGACATTCTATATTAATTTGGAGTAACTTATATACGTCAGTGCTACCAACATGATTCTAAGCCTGCTGACAGGTCCAACTTTAAATACATGTAACTTCCATACTATCATTTGGATTTCAACCAAATTTCGTATGTGCTATGTGTACCATAACAGATATGACTATGCGTATTCTAAGGAGCAACCAGGGCTGCCAACTGTTAATATGTGCTGTCCCTATTTTTGTTACCCTAATATCAATATATCAGAAAGTATGCAAGCCAATAGCTCTAAACTTTGCACACGTATAGTACCTGGCATTCTAGACGAATTTGGAGTAACTAATATACGTCAGTGCTGCCAACATGATTCTAAGCCTGCTGATAGGTCCAATTTTAAAATGCATGTAACTTCTATACTAACTAATGGATTTCATTCAAAATTGGCACAACAATAGATCATATTATTTCAGATTATTTCTGACCAATACATGCATGACATTGTTGCCAACATGATTTTACGCGCGCTGTTAGATCCAATGTTTAACTGCATGTAACGTCCATGCTATCCAGTGGACTTCAACCAAATTTTGTATTTAGTACTGTAAGAGACGGAACTAAGAATATATTCAGTCATCAGGGCTGCCAACTGTAGTGCTCTATTAGGATACATTATGCCAGGTATACAGTATTTCGAACTAATTGGAGATTTCGATATTAGCAACTTAATTTCGTCATTATTCTAGATAGGTTCATATTCTGTAGAATAATCATTGGCATGAAAAGTAGGCTGTATAGTTCTTCACGGAACTTCTTGTTAGAAGTTAAATGCCATGTCCTGTGGTTCGGATTCCACGTAAAAAGGAGGTCCCGTGGCTCATGATCGCATGATTAACGGTCACGTAAAACTAAAAGCTTCCTTCCTTCCATCCTTCCTTCCTTCCTTCCTTCCTTCCTTCCTTCATGATAATTTTGGCGACGACTGGAACTTGTTTCCAAGTTTTGGCGACACGGCTGGCGTGGGTCGGACAAAATATTCTCGCGAACTGTATCCAGCCTGCGGTCCGTAGGTTGGGCAGTCCTGGCTTGGAGAATGGGGAGAGAGATTACCTAAGAGGTTAGTGAGTTTGGCTGTAGGGTGTAAGAGAAGCAGAGGTAGACCCAGGAGGCGATGGTTAGATTCAGTGTTGAATGATTTCAAAGTGGGAGGTTTAGAAGCAGAGGAATCCACAGTGTTAACTGCTTAGGGGATCATGGAGGCGACTTGTTCGAAATTAGAGGCTTGCAGACTACATTAGACTGGGCGCTGAAAAGCAAAACAGTTTCAAATGAAAAATAGTCTGTTATATTACACACGTCTTAAAATACGGTACAGTCTATTCTGATAAAAAGGTCCAAATGAGTATTAATATCATTGTGTTGAGACAGATTTTTAAATATGTTTGGAAAAAGAAATCGACAACAGCCTGGTTTCAAGAAGTAAAGAAAGATTTATAAAAGAACAATATAAGAGAAGAAGATGCATTAGAGAGAGAATTTTTCAGAAAAAGAAGGTATTGGGAATGGAAGGACTCCAAGGAAGGCAATATAAGAAAACAGGCTCAAAATGGTCGGAAGAGAGAAAGAAGAGACAGCGAAAAGATGAAGGAGCACTGGAGGAAGAAGAAAGAACAACAAAGGACTCAACATTGAAATTGGAGACCCTAACGGAGAAAAAATTAAAAGTAATTTGGGTGAATTAAACGGCTGGTCGTATTATGTGAAATGAGTTGGTTAGAACATATCGTCGCTGAACTTCCAATACCGCGTAACTGACACTGCTCTCCTTTTTCATTATTTTCCTTACGATTGGTCACGCCTCCCAGGCGTATGTAGATGGGCCGTCCATCAGAACAATTCACGTTAGGTTTATTTTCCTGTGTTGGAGCATAAACAAAAATTACCTTTAAATTTACTGTACTGTAGTTAAGTATATTTCCGTGTAGTGATGCACTCCAACAGTACAGTAGATTTAAGGTCATTTTCATTTCGAACACCGCAAAGGTTCAGCGTAACCACCTCGTGGTGCAGTGGCTAGCATTCTTGGCTGTCGCCCCTGGAGGTCCGTGTTCGATTCCCGACTCTGCCACGAAATTTAGTTCCGGTCCGAGGGCTGGAACTGGTTACACTGAACCTCGTGAAGTAAAACTGAGAGGAGGTGGGCGATTCCCAACTCAGCCATCCTAGAAGTGGTATCTCGTGGCTTACCATTTCTACCCCAAGCAAATGTAGGGATGGTTTCTAACTAAGGCCACGACCGCTTCCATACGAATCCTCTTCTCAGTTATAAATACAAACACACTAATGCATACACCACAATAACACAGATTATCAGACAAATACTACACACACCCAAGTACACGGGACTGAAATGACAACAATATCCAAGGCCCAAAATGAAACAACAACTAACTGGTTGAGCGACGTTGAATAGAACAACTGGACACATGCGCAGTACCTCCAAGGTGTATGCAGCAAAAACAAAAGTTTGGTGCTTTTCAGTCGGTCAACACGAATGTACCCAAATAGAGCTGGGTTATGCCCTAATCCTGAAATAAATTACATGATATTAATAAATACACTAGGATGACCAGTTTCGATCGTCAAGCGATCATCATCAGATCCATTACACTTAGGCTATAAAATCTATGTTTGAAAATACAGGTGAAAAATATATACAATATGTACAATTATTTAGTTGCAGTGTATGCAGCAAGAACGGAAGTGTTTTAAATTTCCCCGCTACTCTGTCGCACAATTGAATTCTTCTTATTAAGAAGAGAAATCTTATGAGAATGTATTCCTAAAGCTAGAAGCAGTCTTTAGTAATCAATAGATAGAAGTGTTTTTGTGTCACTCAGCTTCTTTGCATTCAAGACACTCTAGCTCAGACGAGGATAAGACGGTCTTAATCTGGGATCTGACTGGAAGTCAAAGGAACGTGGGACTCTCGGCAGGTGGCACAGCCTGTCTTGTGATGGAAACTTCTCGTCCATCGAGCTTGTCGAGCGCTGCTGTGCACTCTGTAGCCTAATATGTGTATTGATGTGGAGTATATTTTTAAATAATATCTATTTAGCATTTAAAGAGCAATTAATGTATGATATACGGTATATTTACCTTCCTATGTCTACCATGCTACTTGTGAATTGCAATTCAAGCTGCAAAAGAGGTGATAGCAATATGACCCCCGAAAATGATCTTCCTACATCAATTGAAGTGATGGGACACAATTTATATACCCCAATCCTATTCCATAAAATAGATATCATTCTTCTATTCCACCACATTAAACAAGTAGTTCCATTAAGAACTATACAGCCTATTTCCATATGCCCTACTCATGTTAATTGCCTCTATCAACATACAACATTTCAGTTTGAAGGTTGTGATAGATTCGTAGGTATTGAGAACCGTCTAAATATTTCAGATGGTCGCCAGGTTGGATTTTTATTTTTGTACTATTACATTAAGATTATTGTGTATGTGTGGTATTCAAACTTCAATCGCATGATTAGAACACAAGAAGTAAAAACGAGATTTTAAAATTTCGACAGCTGCCACCTTGTGATTATGCAAACAATTGAATTAATTAGATGCCAGTGGATTAACATTTGTATAAGCATTTAACCTGCAACGTTTCACTGCACTGGAATAGTTAATTCGCTAGAAACGTCCATTTAAATATTTATACTTCGCGTCGCCGCCATGTTGGATTTGTGCTCACCAGGTTACTGAAAGCCCTATAGGTGAACATATGTTCATAGCCTCTATGAACATTAAAAAATTCAGTTTGATTGCAGTAAAAGATTCATAGATATTGAGAAACGTCTAAATATTTCGGATGCTCGCCATTTTGGAATGATATATGTATAGGCCATAGAGTTATGTACCATTAAAGGAAAATTATTGCCTAGGTTCATTATTCAAACTTTCACTTTGATCGCATGATTACGACACAAGAAATAATAACGTAATTTTAAAATTTCGCACTGCCGCCATCTTGAGGTTATGTAAATAATTGAACTAAATTAGATGCCAGTGCATTACAATATGTAAAAACATTTACATTTCACTGCGCTCAGAGAGTTAAATCACGAGAAAAGTCTATTAAAATGTTTCAAATCCGTTTGGCCGCCATGTTCGTTTTGTACTTTACAGGTTTATGGAAATTCCATAGATAAACTTGTATCAGTACCCTTTATCACCGTACAAAATTTCAGGGTGATATATGCAATAGTTTCGGAGATATTGAATGTCAGTTAAATATTTCGCACAGCCGCCATTTTGAGGTTATGTAAACAATTGGAACTAAATTAAACTCCAGTGCATTACAATGTGTATAATCACTTGCTGTACCAAGTTTCATTTCGTTTGGATAGTTAAATCGCGAGAAAAGTCTATTTAAAAGTCTCAACTTCGCTTGGTCACCATGTTGGTTTTGTAGTCACCAGGTTTTTGAAAGTCTCATAGGTGAACTTCTAGTAGTGCCCTTTATCACCGTACACAATTTCAGGGCGATATCGGTAATAGTTTCGGAGATACTGAATGCTGGTGAAATATTTCGCACAGCCGCCATGTTGGATTGGTGAGACACAATAAAATTTGAAGGGCGCAGTAGGGGTCGGCCAGAATAGTGCTATGATCTTGCCGAATTTTATTGTAATCGCTCCAGCCGTTTAGATGTTATTAGGGACACACATACACACACACACACACGCGCGCGGATTAAAGGTGATCTCATAAGCCTATTTTTTATAAAATGAAAATAGGCTAAAAATACATGCATTTCTCTCAGCCCACCACCACACACAGCTATCATCCATCCTCCCATCGCACTCACCCCAAAACCAATACTCAACCCCAGAACACACAGCAAGAAACTCCAAAACTTCAAATTTCAAAATTATCAAAATTTCAAAATTTCAAAAAATTCCAAAACTCCACAAATTCAAAATTAAACAAATTTCAAAATTTTTAAAATTCCAATTTCGAATTTTAAAGATAACAAAATGTCAAAAACTTTCAAAATGTCAAAATTTCAAAAATGTCAAAATTTCAAAACTTGAATCTTAGCCAAGAGGTCCATCCCATTCTCTCTACTCCCAATTCCACATTTCAACACCTCAACCTTCAATACAACTCCCTTCGCCAAATCTTTCTCCTCTCCTGGCCCAAGAGATGTGCGGCAATCTATAGGGGACCACCCACCCTTTATGGGTGGGAATGAAAAGACTTCTATATGTACAGTATGAATATGTATACACTGGCACCGAAAGCAAAAATTAAAAGTTCTACAAAACTTTCGCGTGTTATGACCCAGAGAGCAGAGATTGCAGTGGCTTTTTAACTTTTCGAAGTCACCCGAAGCATTTATATTTGCGTTCTGCAATGTGTGTTGATTATGAAGTACTTTCTAATTTGGAAGATTTTATTGCAATTTATATTCTCTTACTTCAGTGAATTTTCTACTGTTGTATGTTTACCGCTCTAGGATAGAAAAATTGTGTTTAGTTGTTGAATAGTAAAATAAAATGTTTGCATTTTTACATGACTTTGTATCCCGAGATCATAAATCAAAATGTCTCCTTTTATGTGGATTTCAAATCATTAGACGTCCTATTTCATTTCGTAAATCACATATAGCAAACGTCTGGGAAATCCTACCTATCTGAGCAGGGAAGATCATCCGCAGAATTTATGGGAAATATTATTTCATTAATCGTGGTATTGATGATTGGAACCCATTACCTGACACAGTCTTCGAGCCCTTCCCCAAACATATTGTATTGTTTTAGAGAATACTGAAATTTTATATAGTAAATACTCCGATGTAATTAGTCTAGTTTCCAAATCGTGACTTGTGTGTATTTGAATGTTGATAATTTTCTGTTAGTGTACAATTTGCCACCGGAGAATAACTCCCATTTGCAAATTAAGTACTAGAATGAACATATACATTGGCATTTGTATTTGAAAAAGTTCAACCCTTGAAAATGGTTACCGGTACTTAGGGAACGCACAAATAATATGACGCATATCTCAACTGAAAGCAGTAAGCAAGACTTAATGTAACATTCTGGATGACGAAAGAGGTTTGCTATCAGAACAAAACTGCGTGAATTCGGATTTCAAAAGTCTCTTAGTAAGGAGTAGGCGTGGAACTCTTTGGTGAGTGCTTTGAAAGTTCTACCAAGCTTTCGCGTGTTATGACCCGGAGAGCAGAGATTGCAGTGGCTTTTTAACTTGTCGTTGACTTAA
Source organism: Meconema thalassinum (assembly GCA_946902985.2). Lineage (NCBI taxonomy): Eukaryota > Metazoa > Arthropoda > Insecta > Orthoptera > Tettigoniidae > Meconema > Meconema thalassinum. The sequence goes on along the minus strand of OX336393.1, from coordinate 163,034,267 downwards.
TGATCTCGTTATGGCGCTCGTATGCAAGTGTCAGCTATTTAAGGACTTGATTGAGATAATTGGTTGGAGTGACTCGTTAGCCCGCGGTAACGTGATATCGACGGACTGATTCCATCCCCATTAGGGCGCCATCTTCATTGCAATATCCCTACATGGCATGTGCGGAGCATCTCCCAGCCACAGCTACCCACTGAGGTTAGAAGTCATATAATAATGAAATTATAATAATCATTAAAACTACTGTATTTTTTATTATTATTATCATTATTATTATTATTATTATTATTATTATTATTATTATTATTATTATTATTATTATTATTATAGTCAACAAAAAACAACCCATGTCACTATACAGCCCATGACGGGCTAAGGCCGACCAAGCGACCGCTGCCCAGCCATTTGGCCTGCAGATATTGGGGTGACGCGTGATCAGCGCGTCGGGTCCCCTCGGCCGTTAATCTTGGTATTCCTGATCGGGACGCTGTCTCAGTGTCAGACAGCTACTCAATTGTCCTCACGAGGCTGAGTGCACCCCGTTCCAACCCTCACGTCAGTTTTAAAACCCCTGACGGAGCCGGGGATCGAACCCGGGGCCTCCAGGTGAGAGGCAGGCACGCTACCCCAACACCACGGGGCCGGCTTTATTATTATAGTAATGATAACAAGAAGTTCCGTGAAGAACTATACAGCCTACTTTTCATGCCAATGATTATTCTACAGTATATGAACCTATCTAGAATAATGACAAAATTAAGTTGGTAATATCGAAATATCAAATTAGTTCAAAATATACCTGGTATAATGTAGCCTAATAGAGCACTACAGTTGGCAGCCCTGGTGACTGAATATATTCTTACTTCCATCTCTTAAGGTACAGAATACAAAATTAGGTTGAAGTCCAATGGACGTTACATGCAGTTAGACACTGAATCTATCAGCACGCGTAAAAGCATGTTGCCAACAATACCATGCGTGTGCTGGTCTGGAATAATCTGAAATATTATGATATCTTGTTGTGCCAATTTTGGATGAAATCCATTTGTTAGTATAGAAGTTACATGTATTTTAAAATTAGACATATCAGCAGGCATAGAATCATGTTGGCAGCACTGCCTTGTATTAATTACTCCAAATTAATCTACAATGTCAGGTGCTATACGTGTGCAAAGTATAGAGCTGTTGGCTTCCATACTTTCTGATATATTGATATTAGGGTAAAAAAATATAGACAGCATTTATTAACAGTTGGTAGCCCTGATTGCTCTTAACAATACTTACAGTCATATCTGTTATGGTACACATAGCACTTAAGAAATTTGGTTGAAATCGAACTGATAGTATAGAAGTTACATGTATTTAAAAATTGGTACTATCAGCAGGCTTATAATCATGTTGGTAGAACTGACGTATATAAGTTACTCCAAATTAATCTAAAATGTCAGAATATACGTGTGCATAGTTTAAAGCCGTTGGCTTGCATACTTTCTGATATATTGGTATTTGGATAAAAAATATAGAGAGCAATTATTAACAATTGGCAGCCCTGGTGGCTCTTAAGAATACGCTCAATCATATCTGTTTAGGTACAGATATTACATTCAAAATTTGGTTGAAATCCAATTGATAGTATAGAAGTTATATGCATTTAAACATTGGACCTATCAGAAGGCTTAAAATTATTTCGGCAACACTGCCATTCTTGGCCTCCTGGAAATTAAACTGAAATAGTATTGTCTGCATGTGTACCAATTTTGGAATAGCCCCCATGCATACCTTGCGAGATATCCAACATGGAGCTCAAATTTCTAGTGCGTTTTTTCAGCAGTTGGTAGCACTGACATCATTTTCAAATATGGACGTGAGATATTCCGGTGCACGTCTTTACTCATACTAAATTTGGTTTTGATTGTTGCAGCCGTTTAGGAGTTGATAGGGGGGGGGGGGGGTGGACTCACACAGCCAGCCAGACAGATTATGATGATAATATAGAATGCCGTAAAACAAGTATGAACCTCGGGCAGTACATGAGAACAACAATGCAAAGCTCTACTGGAAAGGACAGTAGCCACCGACCATCCTGTAGGAAGTAACAAGCCAGACATCGCATTGGTCTTGAAAGAGGAAAAAACAACCTTCCTCATTGATGTTGCCATTTCTATGCCTTGTGATCTTGAAAAGATACAAAGAGAGAAGATCGAGAAATATTCACCCTTAGCTAAGAAGCTCAACAGACTAAGGAAGCAGATAAAGGTCGTTATAGTCCCGATGAGCACAAGGGGAGATTCCACAACTCTCTCGCTAAGCCAAAGAGGCTGTACCTACAACTACAGAAGGTGACGATTTTGAGAACGTGCCGTACTGTGCGGAAATTTTTAGCCGTGAATGAACTGGTGTTTTATGAATGGACCGTAGTTCTATGAAAATACACAGACAGTTGAAATTAAAGCCTGTGCACCTTGCTATTTGTAGCCGGTTGTTGGCAGATTACTAGGGAAGTCCAGTGAGAAATAAATAAGAATAATAATAAATAACAGTGTTGCTCTGACCCCTAATATCGACAATGCATCAGCGCTCATAGAAAGGACAAGAAAGATGGAGATATCACTCAGATTTTGCCAGAATACTTACAAATCCAAATCCCAATCCCTTTCTTATCAGGTCAAATTCAGATGTTATAGGCCGTTAGTCAAAATGGAATGAGTATATAAACTGTATATCCAGACAGAAACTCCCGGAAATAGTCAAGAGGGGAATTCAGTTTTCACTTAATATTCTGGAACCAAACAATAAAAAATCAGACGAGTTTACATTTCAGTAGGGCACAAACGAGCAGATATTCGAAAATCTTCGATAAAATCTCAACTACGCTGGACTATAAGCGAATAATTTTCTATTTACAATCAGTAAACTAGATCCTCACCTCCCATAATAATAGAATGACTCAAACGTCATGTCATAAAGAAGTCCATAAAGACTAGAAAAATGTTACATCAGGAAAGACGATATAAAGAATAGGTAAGTCTCGATCACAGCCCTGGCTTGTTGAACGGGCCAGCTGAAGGGAATGAAGCAACCAGCATACAGCTGATTGTCACCAAGCAGCAACAGACAGAGTGAGTGACTTGTTCTCCCTAAGCATAACATGATGATGATGATGATGATGATAACTGTTGTTTTAAGGGGCCAAAATGCAATGTAGAGTCGAAATACTTACAAAATGCAACTGATATTCAAAATACTTACAAAATGTAAAATATAAATGAGATTAAAAATACGTACAAAATGCAATTGAGGTTCAAAATACATACAAAATTCAACTGAAATTGAAAATACACAATGCAATTCAGATTGAAAAACTCCCATTTCAGATCCAAAATACTCACAAAGTGCAATTGAAATTCAAAATGCTTACAAAATGCAATTGAAAATCAAAATACTTGCAAAATGCCCACCATACAGAATGCAATTTAGATTGAAAATGTTTGCAAAAAGCAGTTTAGGTTGAAAATACTTACAAAATCCAATTGAAATTCAAAATACTCACAAAAGTCCCATTCCTTATATTAAAGACTTACTAAAACGCAATTTAGATTGTGAATCCTTACAAAATGCAATTGAGGTTGAAAACACTCGCAAAATGCAATTTAGATCGAAAAGACTTATAAAATGCAACGAAGATTGAAAATACCTACAAAATGGAGTGTGGAAGCAAAAACAATCGCTAAACGGAATTTAGATACACGGGGAGCCAATTAACAAAAAACAGTGCGGGATCTTAAAGAGTAAAGGAAATATAATGAAAAGAAAACAAGAGGTCTAACCCCTCGAAGTAGGAGGGATCAGGAAATATGAGACAAGGGCAATTAAGGCGGGAAAGTGAAAGACTCCCTAGGCCTCGGATACCCTAATACCGTCGGGGTCGGAAAAGAACAAGAGTTGACCAAGGGAGGTCGACAGGAAAGAAGACGGAGAGGAGCCCGGCACAAGTAAGTGGAAGCAATGCCGGAATCAGCTGGGGTCCCGTGGTCGCCAACCCACGTCCTACTAGATGTGAGCCTAAGCATAACACTACACTAATCAACCTTCCTTCTCAGAACGTATCATTGCAACTCCTTAACGGTACATCATATGATAACAATTATTATTTTATTTTTAGCCTATTTTCATTTATGAAAAAATAGGCTTATGAGATCACCTTTTGTCCGTGTGTCTGTCTTGTGTGTGCGTGTGCGTGTGTGTGTGCGAATTTTTGTGTGTCCCCCCTAATAACTTCTAAACGGCTGCAGCGATTTCAATGAAACTCGGTAAGTTCATAGCACTATTGCGGGCGACTCCGACCGTGCCCTTCAAATTTTGTAACGTCTCACCAATCCAACATGGTGGCTGTGCGAAATATTTCACCAGCATTCAATATCTCCGACACTATTAACGATATCACCCTGGAATTTTGTACGAAGATAAAGGGAAATACTAGACGATCACCTATGTGACTTTTGAAAACCTGGTAACTACAAACCCAACATGGCGGCCACGCGAAGTTGCGACTTTTAAATAGACGTTTCTCGCGATTTAACCAACCAAACGCAATGAAACTTGGTACAGTATATGTTCATACACATTGTAATGCACCGACATCTAACTTAGTTCAATTATTTATATAACCACAAGATGGCGGCTGTGCGAAATATTTCACCGGCATTCTATATCTCTGAAACTATTACCGGTATCACCATGAAAATTTGTACGGAGATAAAGGGCACTACTAGAAGTTCATCTATGAGACTTTCAAACACCGGTTAACTACAAAACGAACATGGCGGCCAAGCGAAGTTGAAAGTTTTAAATCGAGTTTTTCTCGCGATTTAATGATCCAAACGCAATGAAACTTCGTAGAGAAAATGTATATACACATTGTAATGCACTGGTATTTAATTTAGTTGAATTATTTACGTTACCTCAAGATGGCGGCTGTGCGAATTTAGAAAATTAAGTTTTTATTTCTTGTGTTCTAATCATGCGATCAAAATCAACATTTGCATAAGGAACGTACACAATAATCATCATCTAATAGTTCATAACTCTCTGACCTACATATATTAAAATCCGATATGGCGACCATCCGAAATATCTAGACGGTTCTCAATATCTATTAGTCTACCACAGAAAACAAACTGAAATTTTGTAAGTGTTTAGAGGCTATAAGCATAAGTTCAGCTAAGGGACGTTCAATAACCTGGCGAGCACAAATCCAACATGGTGGCGACGCGAATTTTAAATATTCAAATGGACGTTTCATGCGTTTTAAGCATCCGAACGCAGTAAAACTTGATACGGTATTGTGCCCAACCCTAGGAATGGGTATTCCAAGTTTCAGACACCTAGATATCAAGGGAAAGGCTGTAGCAGCTTTTGAAAGTTCAGATATTTGAATATCGCGCTACATTGCTTCTCGAAGCATTTCGAAGGATTTTACCGATAGTTGGATGGCAAGTGACGTAGCGAGTCATAGCAGAGGTGGAGGCTATTTTTTGATTAAATAGTTAACCATGGAGCAGAGACTTGAGACTGGGATCCGATTACTGCCACGGCCAAATGAAAGAGAATGCAATTAGTATCAAGTAAATCGGACCAGGGATTCAAGAGATATGAGGATTTCTAGATATCAGGCGATGACGCGTGACCCTGACCGTTTTGTATAAAAGCCAGCTGGAGCAGGCATGGTTAGCTCACTTCATCACAAGCACTTGCAGAGCAAGTTGCGTCTACGCTGAACCAAGGCACATGGTTGCCGCATCTACGCAGAAGTTCTTTTCAAATCGTGATAGTCACGAGAAGTGCTGCGCAAACGAGTTGGAACTTAGTAAGTTTCTGGTGAGGAGAATCACTGAGGTGATTGTTTTTCGACAGACATTGGTGGAAATATTTATATTTCTAAAAGGACATATGCTAGACTTGGTCTAGAAAATAGTATTTTGTCACAGTCCAATAGTAACTTAATACTTGGATGTTTAAATCCATTTCAAGTCAGTTTTCATATTTTGTAACTAGTTAACCACTTCGATCCGTCAGTACACTGAAGACTAGTCTATAACGGTGGCGTTCATTAGTCTACGCAAGGGAAACTGCAAGTTGTCTAGCGCATGGCAGATGGTGATATTAATAAACCATGCCCAGGGAACGATCTTCAGAACAGCCGTTAACTGCTTAGACTGTCAATGTTTTTCTTGTACTGATGAGATTACAGTGAGTTATGTTACAACTGACATATTTAAGAAGAGATCGCTTAGATCTGACCCTATTTCAACAAACTGTTATGGCTTTGATAGAAGCCTATATTAAAATGGAACCACAGTTTATTCAAACGTCGAAAGATACTACCACTATGTCTGACTAGACGATTTGTGGGTCTACAATGGCGGCCGATACAAGGATTATACGTGCTTGTCCGATAGGGCATGTCTACGGATAAATCTGGTATAGACCAGGTTTACTGCACTTCAAGACCATCAAGAAATGTAAGCCACATTTGAATTATATTATGCTTAGCTAATTGGAACAAACTATTTTTCTGCAGATGACCAACACATTTTTTCGTCGTATTTAAAGCTTGTAATGATTTACGCAAGACTTGTTAGAGTTATTCTGAGCATTTTCAGCACTCAGAACAGTTTAGGATCGATGACCGAGCATTTCGAGCATTTATTCGAATTTTTCATATTTTTGGGAAATCACGGTAATCAGCCGATGTAACTGTAAACGTTAAATTTATTTTTGTTGAGGAATGGATATTTTTTTCCATATTCGAAGGTTCGAACATGTGGATTCTCACATAATGAGATGATAATTAAACATATTTGAAATAATAATAATTATAATAATAATCCACTAATAATAATAATAATTTTCATAATTTTTTCTAAATAATTCTTGGATATTATATTTTATAACTAGCAGAAGTACCCGTTCTTCGAACGGTGTTCGGTGTTAACACCAGACATTATAATAATAATAATAATAATGTTATTGGTGTTACGTCCCTTTTAAGTACTGTTGCTTTTAGAGATGCACCAGACATTATCAATTGAGCTACTGTTGCAATGGTTAGCGGCTTGTCATTCCTTCATAAGTTTATCAAAACGAAGTTAGTTTTCTGGGAATATCACACACACTGTTAATTTAAGGGCCTTATATTGTGGTTTTCGGAGACCCTTTATAGACTCGCAAATTTTGTGTCTCACATTGAGAAGTGCAACATATGCTTTGGTCGTCCTTCTAGGATAATTTTTATATTTCGCCTATTTTAGCATGTATTTTGAGAAGATTTTCCCTATATCCACCCTTCTACTGTATGAAATGTACGGTGAAGAGTTTTATAAATGATTGGTGTATTGACTCATGTTTACCATACCTAATTTTACGATGCACCAAGCATCCGAACATGAGTTATAGGCATACATAAGGATACACAGAAAGACAGACAGACAGACAATACTATTGTCTACAACATATCAGCCAGAAATCCTAATATAGGTATATCTACCACACAGTATCAAAGAAAATCATCCTTACGATGAGCCCGTATGTCGAAAAAAAAAAAAAGATTAGTTAAAATCCGCTCTCAAACTAAATTCACCTAACGTGTACTTCCTGACATGAAATAGAATTGAAAGCCTTGTAGATGAAACGCAATACACGTCACATAAAAACTGACCCTCTACGTTGTGTTGGGTCCCCGTACACAGGAAGACCTCTATCATAAATTATAAAAGCTTGTGGTGCATGAAAATTCAGGTTCTTTAGTCTCAAATGGCCCAAATTCCTAAAAGCCGCAAAAAATGCTGATTCAATTCAGGAATTTTTGAAAATAATGTTCTTGTTTGGAGATATAATAGACCTTCTGTACTATATGTCGCAGTGAAAATTGCATGAAAAAATCCTAGGTTACCCCTTGACCCCCTTAATTGCATTGATGAACTATACAGTCTACGTTTGTTCCGTGATAACCTTATATTTGCAAACTTTCACAGAAATGTAATAAATGTAATAAATGTAATAAATTGCTTCTTAATGAAATAGATGGAAAGTTGGATGCCACCCCTTGAGATAATGTTCTCATGGTTACCGATTTACATTCCTTCATTAGTTTGTTAAATTTAATTTAATTAGTTTTCTGGGCATGTTTCAGAAACTGTTGGTTTTAGAGCCTTATAATGTAGTTTTCGAGGACCCTCGAATTTTATTTCAGGCACCGAGGGGCTTTGTCTCGTCGTTGTTCGCCATAATATAATACTAATAATAATAACTAGTTGAAACCCGTCAAAACATGACGGTCAATAGAAAAATATTTACTGAAGAATTTTCTTATATAGGCCTACTGTACATTCTTTGTACGATTATTTTTTGACTCTATTGCAACTATGAGGGCGTCAAAAGATTGCACTCTCAACATTGCAAAATACTGCTGGCCATGACTGAAAAATTGTTGGGGCAAATTGAGGCCTATACGTTCCAGAGTTTCCCCTTGAGCTTTATTGATTGTGATAAAGTATGCCAAATGAATTGGAAAATATTGCCTCTTAAAAGAAAACGATAGTGTTTTATCGGATGGTGTTAAATCAAGTCGAAGGATTAGACATCTCTGCCAAATTTTAACTGCACCTATTATTTCCAAATCCAAGCAATATGGTTGCATTTAGGAGTCCTTGGGAACCGTTCAGATTTCTAAGCAGCATAACGGGCCAAGCGTTTGGAGTATGTGGCGGCCAGTCGTTTAGTTCCAAGGAATTCAAGAACTCTGATGAGTCTAATACAACTGGCCGCAAACCATCGCTTATATTTTTGGAATATAACGAAGAAATGCGATGATGTGCAATTCCATACATTTTAAAACAATGTGGACCGTGTGCGTGTGGGACAGTAACATTGGCACCAAATGAAACGAAGGAAGGAAGGAAGCTTGCAGTTTAACGTGACCGTCAATCTCGCGATCATAAGCCACGGGACCTCCGTTTAACGTGGAATCCGAACCACAGGACATGGCCTTTCACATCAAAAATCTCACATGCATTGACCGGGAATCGAACCCGATCCGCCTTGGTGAGAGGCATACAGCTTGACCGCTGCGCCATGAAACGAAGGACATAGCATTGTACTGCCGATTAGTCCCTCTGGAATTCCTTGAGATATCATCTCCAGTGAAAAATAATTGTTAAAGCCTGTCAAATATTTTATATTTACTCAGATTAATTTTACCATTACAACAGCAAAGGTCAAAGTAACCAAGTGTAGATTTCTCGCAAGAGAAATACAGTGCAGAACAATGTTTAAGTTACATTTGTTCGTCAAGGACCCTAAACTGTAACGGCATAGTATCTGGAATTGTTTCTGAAATGCCATATTTATATTGGATTTTAAAAGTGGCTTCGTATTTTTTCTCCGATTTCCCACTTTTTTGCGGCTAATGTTCTATTTCGTCAAATGGGTTTATTTATAGCAGCATTTCTGCCCAAATTAACGTCATTTTATATAACACTATAGTGGCCTGCATCAACGTAGCCGCCAAAACTGCGTGGTTAGACCCATTGTTATGCACTCTAAACAAAGAATCAATAAACAATAATATTCACATATACAATGAATACTTCCATTCTCAAGTTGGTTGCTGATGAGAATGCGATGAGATTGATCGCCAATAATAAAATCCTTGCAATTTTTGCAATTTGCTTGCAAACGCAACTCAGGATGACGATCTTCATTTTGAAATAAACATAATGAAATTGCTGTAAATAATGAATTTCCATCACCTGTTGAAGGTACAATACTTTGTATTTCCATGACAGTAAATTATGCAAGGGAGCATAGAATCACTTCGCCACTACTGGAATGAGCATAGACTCACTTCGCCAGCCACAGTAATGGAGGGAGTTTTAGAATTATATGTTCAGTGCTTGTCAAAGATCGTATTAACACAGGGAAGCCCATTCTTAAGGCTACATTCTGAGCTATTGCCCCGGATTCCAGGTTCGATCCCCGCTCTGCCAAGAAATATAATTCTGGTCTGAGGACTGGAACGGGGCGCACTCGTGAGGCAAAACTAAGAAGAGCAAAGTTTGATTCCCATCTCAACAATCTTGGATTTGGTTTTCCGTGGTTTCCCACTTCCACTCCAGGCAAATACCGGGATAGTTCCTAACTTAAAGCCTCGGTCGTTAACTCCCCATTCCCCACATTAATTACAAATGCACACATCAACACAGCCATCACATTAACACAGGTTATCAGAGAAAAGTTTACACTCGCACACCAAAATAGACGGGGCTGAGTGACGACGATGTCTGAGTCCATCAAATGAATTATGTTCGCCAATATGTTAACGCTGATGTATGTGTTTGAACTACTGGATATAAGTTCAATGACGTTAAAATTAATATCATTGCATTGTTGCAGCTTGGCAAATATTTTATATTTCAGCAGATCAATTTTACCATCACAACAGTAAAGGCCAAAGTAACCGCGCGTAGATTTTACGCAAGAGAAATACAATGTAGAACAATGTTTACATTTGATCGTCAAAGACCTTTCACTGTACTGCATAACATCTGGAATTGTTTCTGAAATGGCCTATTTATATTGGATTTTAAATGTGGCTTCGTATTATTCGATAACACTATAGTGGCCTGCAATATCGGAGCCGCTAAATATTAAATGGCAAAAAATACTTCCATTGCCGAAATCAACTGCGTAGTTAGATTCAGTACTCTACACAAATAATCATTAAACAACTGTCTTATACAATGAAGTTCAACATGACCGTCCAGAGACTCTCATACTCAAGTTGGTTGGTGAGGAGAATGCGATGAGACTGATCGCTTACAATAAATTCCTTATAATTGTTCCTGCCAGCGAAATGTTTGGCAATAGCTTGAAAACGCAGCGCAGAATGACGTTCTTCATTTTGATATAAACAGTACAAAACTGCTCTAAATAAGCTATTTCCATCACCTGTTATAGTTTATGGCAGTACATTTTGCAGGGGAACATAGAATAACTTCGCCAACTACTGGAATGAGCTTAGGCATATACTCAATACTCACTTCGGCAGTCACCCTAATGGAGGCTGTTTTAGAATTCTATGTCCCGTGCATGTCAAAAATCGTATTAACACATGGAGGCCCACCCATTCTTGGCTATCGCCTCGGAGACCCGGGTTACATTTCCTGCTCTGCCAAGAAATTTAATTCTGGTCTGAGGGCAAAAACGGGGCACATTCAGTCTCTAGAGGTATAACTAAGAAGAGGAAGGTTTGATTCCCACCTCGACAATCTTAGATGTGGTTTTCCGTGGTTTCCCACTTCCACTCAAGGCAAATACCGAGATGGTTCCTAACTTAAGGCCTCGGCCGTCACCTTGCCATTTCCCACCTTAATTACAAATACACAAAGTAATGCAGCTATCACAATAATACGGGTTATCAGAGAAAATTTTACACTTACACACCAAAGTACATGGGGCTGAGTGACAACGATGTCGGAGCCCTTCAAACGAATTATGTTTGCCAAGTGTCTCTCATGGCGAAAGCACTTGTGGACACGCGCCAGGGCCTGGAAAACTACCTTTTCACTAATAATTTAAGAGTATATCGACGATGCATAATTTATAACTTTTAGTCTAGGATGCTACCAACTTGACCACCGAAGCATTGGGAAGAAATTGCAATATTAAAGTACATAAACAACATAGCCTACACACTCAACTGTCAGTTAATGTTCTTCAACGTTTCCCTTCTTAAAAATTCCCCTCTATAACTCTCCATCACTTGAAAACGCGCCATGTTTTGTGTTTTAAATATATCGATGCAATGGTGCTGCCATCTGTTGTTAGTTACTGAAACTATATGGGCGAGGTACTGCCATCTGTTGTCAGTTACTGCAATTGATGGCAGATATTAGCTCTTTTGACCACATGCTGTAATGCAATGGTAAAACGGAAATGAAACTTATTGAGAGGGAATGTAGGAATCTTTAACTGACATAAAACGATACTAATAATCCTTGATAAAACAATATTTAACTATCACGCGAAAACTCGCCATCAAGGCCATGCCTTGTGTTTTAAATATATCGACGCAATCTGCTCTCAGTTACTGGAACTATATTGGCGAGGTACTGCCATCTGTTGTCAGTTACTGGAACTGATTGCAGATATTCAAACGACGTATTGAGGACATGCTGTAATGCAATGGTAAAACGGAAATAAAACGTGTTGAGAAAATGTGTAGAAATATGTATTTTTAACTGACATAAAACCTTACTAATACCCCTTGATAAAACAATATTTCAGTGGCAAAAAATAAAAAATAAAAAAAAAATACTGGCGAGAGTTGGGATCGAACCCGCGATCCATGGATCCACAGTCAATCGCCTTAACCAAATAGCTACTCGCGCACTCATATTTATATGCAGACGCAACCATTCACTATCTTCAAAAGCCGCTATCTGAAGAAAATAATCCAATTCATTATCAATAAAATCAATATACATTCGTATATGTTCATACTGTTATTATAATGTATTGTCAGAACTTGGTTAATGTATGTTTTCAATTACATGGAAGCTTATTAAATAACTTACATTTTAATGGACTTCTCACCGCCATTTTGTCATGAGCCCAGGCGGATTGTGCGCATGCGCGAGGGGAAAGAATTCTGCTATTTTCTATATTTATTTAAAAATATACCGTATTATATTTGTTTATTTTAGAGGCACTCTGCAAATCTACAGGCCAAGAGCTTTCGTTATAGTGCTCTACGAAGTAAATTGGTTCTGTCGTTCTCTCTATCTCGTGATAACAAAAATCACCTTACTGTTTTAAATATATAGAATATAATATAGGGATAGGAATATAATAGACCTGCCATACCACACCCGCAGATGTAAATAGCGTGAAAAAATTCTAGACTACCCCTTGACCCCCTTAAGCGCATTTTACGTATTGATGAAATTTACAGCTTAATTTGGTTCCATAATAACCATCTAACCGTTTGCAAACTTTCACACTAATATAATTAATGGAATTGTATTGCGTCTTACAGCAATAGATGGACCTCTGAGAATCTGTTGCCATGGTTATCGGCTTGCATTCGTTCATTAGTTTATTAAATTAAATTAGTTTTCTGGGAATATCTCAAAAACGGTTGGACGTAGGACCTTGAAATGTGCTTTTAGGGCCCCCAAAGTTTTGTCTCTCACATTGAGGGGCTGAAAATGAGCTTTGTCTCGTCCTTCTACTCCTATTTCAGCATGTATTTTAAGGGGGTAGGCCCTCGTTTATGAGAGGTACGGAGAAGGGATACATCAATGATTAGTGTCGTGCCTCTGATGGATATCTGTACCAAATTTTACGTTGATACACCCAGACGTTCTCGAGTTATAAGGGAACAAAGTTGTCCACAGACAATCAAACAAACAGACAGACAGACAGACCAAAACATTATTTTCGCGCGCATCTATCATAAAACAGTCTGAAACGTGTAAATAACTCAAATTTCTGTAGAAATTCAGAAAAAAACAAACAAATATTCTATTTATATATGTAGAGATATACTGCACCGCTCGGTGTTGACCGTGTTTTATTGCACAAATTTAGGTTTTACTCGCTAACCGTCAGAGACACACGAAAAGTGATAAGAACATTCTGGATAGAAAATTAAACGGCAAATCAGGTGTATACCATCAAAAGTTTGCTATTTTTAGCGTTCTCTTTTTAATTGAGATGGAAATATGAAATTTTGAAACCAAAGGGTGTAGTGACGTCACAAAAGTAGGATTTACTCGCTAACCGTTGGAGATACACGAAAAGTGATAAGGACCTTTCGGATAGGAAATTAAATTTCAAAGCTCGTAGTGCCATCAAACGGTTGCTATATCTTAGCGTTCTCGTTTTATTTGAAAAGGAAATATGAAAATAGTCGCCATTTTTCAATAGTGCAAAATATCGTAATCAAAAGTATCCTATATGTAAACCTGGTAAATCAGCTACATCCATGCAAAATTTCATTTAAATCGGACCAGTGGTTCTTGTGTTATTGAGTAACAGACAGACAGACAGACAGACAGAAAGACAGACACACACCATCTCATTTTTATATATTAGTAAGATGATGAAAATATGAAATTTTTAAACCAAAGGGTGTAGTGACGTCACAAATGTAGGTTTAACTGGCTAACCGTTGGAGATACACGAAAAGTGGTAAGGACATTTCGGATAGAAAATTAAATTTTAAAGCTCGTAGTGCCATCAAAAGGTTGCTATATATTAGCGTTCTGTTTTTATTTGAAATGAAAATATGAAAATAGTCGCCATTTTTCAATAGTGCAAAATATCGTAATCAAAAGTATCCTATATGTAAACCTGGTAAATCAGCTACATCCATGCAAAATTTCATTTAAATCGGACCAGTGGTTCTTGTGTTATTGAGTAACTGACAGACAGAAAGACAGACACACACCATCTCATTTTTATATATTAGTAAGATGATGAAAATATGAAATTTTTAAACCAAAGGGTGTAGTGACGTCACAAATGTAGGTTTAACTCGCTAACCGTTGGAGATACACGAAAAGTGGTAAGGACATTTCGGATAGAAAATTAAATTTAAAGCTCGTAGTGCCATCAAAAGGTTGCTATATCTTAGCGTTCTGTTTTTATTTGAAATGGAAATATGAAAATAGTCGCCATTTTTCAATAGTGCAAAATATCGTAATCAAAAGTATCCTATATGTAAACCTGGTAAATCAGCTACATCCATGCAAAATTTCATTTAAATCGGACCAGTGGTTCTTGCGTTATTGAGTAACAGACAGACAGACAGACAGACAGAAAGACAGACACACACCATCGCATTTTTATACACACATCAAAAAAAGTTTTGCATCACCTCGGTTCCAAGAGTTCCGGAACCTTTAAATAAAAAGGGAATAGAGATCAACATAAACAACATTTCAGCTCGTTTTATTGCTCATGAGACCCACACATTGCATGTTGTACCATCATACAGCTAGACTTTCAGCATTTGTGGTCCAGATTGCAGTACACACCACTACCTCTAATACCCAGTAGCACGTCCTCTTGCATTGATGCATGCCTGTATTCGTCGTGGCATACTATCCACAAGTTCATCAAGACACTGTTGGTCCAAATTGTCCCACTCCTCAACGACAATTCGGCGTAAATCTCTCAGAGTGGTTGGTGGGTCAAGACGTCCATAAACAGCCCTTTTCAACATATCCCAGGCATGTTCGATAGGGTTCATGTCTGGCGAACATGCTGGCCACTGTAGTCGAGCGATGTCGTTATCTTGAAGGAACGCATTCACAAGATGTGCACGATGAGGTCGAGAATTGTCGTCCATGAAGACAAATGCCTCTCCAATATTCTGCCGATATGGTTGCACTATGGGTCGGAGGATGTCATTCAGGTATCGTAAAGCCGTTTCGGAGCCTTCCATGACCACCAATGGCGTACGTCGGCCCCACATAATGCCACCCCAAAACATCAGGGAACCACCACCTTGCTGCACTCGCTGGACAGTGTGTCTAAGACGTTCAGCCTGACCAGGGTGCCTCCAAACACGTCTCCGACGATTGTCTGGTTGAAGGCATATGCGACACTCATCGGTGAAGAGAACGTGATGCCAATTCCGTGGGGTCCATTCAGCATGTTGTTGGGCCCATCTGTACCGCGCTGCATGGTGTCGGGGTTGCAAAGCTGGACCTCGCCATGGACGTCGGGAGTGAAGTTGCGCATCATGCAGCCTATTGCGCACAGTTTGAGTTGAAACACGACGTCCTGTGGCTGAACGAAACGCATTATTCAACATGGTGGCATTGCTGTCAGGGTTCCTCCGAGCGGCAATCCGTAAGTAGCGGTCATCCACTACAGTAGTAGCCCTTGGGCGGCCTGAGCGAGGCCTGTCATCGACAGTTCCTGTATCTCTGTACCTCCTCCATGTCCGAACAACATCGCTTTGGTTCACTCTGAGACGCCTGGAAACTTCCTTTGTTGAGAGCCCTTCTTGACACAAAGTAACAATGCGGACGCGATCGAACTGCGGTATTGACCTTCTAGGCATGGTAGAACTACAGACAACATGAGCAGCGTACCTTCGTCCTGGTGGAATGACTGGAACTGATCGGCTGTCGTACCCCCTCCGTCTACTAGGCCCTGCTCATGCATGGTTGTTTACATCTTTGAGCAGTTTTAGTGACATCTATGAACAGTCAAAGGGACTGTATCTTGGATACAATATACACAGTCAACGTCTATATGCCGGAGATCTGGGAACCGAGGTGATGCAAAACTTCTTTTGATGTGTGTATATTAGTAAGATGATGAAAATATGAAATTTTTAAACCAAAGGGTGTAGTGACGTCACAAATGTAGGTTTAACTGGCTAACCGTTGGAGATACACGAAAAGTGGTAAGGACATTTCGGATAGAAAATTAAATTTTAAAGCTCGTAGTGCCATCAAAAGGTTGCTATATCTTAGCGTTCTGTTTTTATTTGAAATGGAAATATGAAAATAGTCGCCATTTTTCAATAGTGCAAAATATCGTAATCAAAAGTATCCTATATGTAAACCTGGTAAATCAGCTACATCCATGCAAAATTTCATTTAAATCGGACCAGTGGTTCTTGTGTTATTGAGTAACAGACAGACAGACAGACAGACAGAAAGACAGACACACACCATCTCATTTTTATATATTAGTAAGATGATGAAAATATGAAATTTTTAAACCAAAGGGTGTAGTGACGTCACAAATGTAGGTTTAACTGGCTAACCGTTGGAGATACACGAAATGTGGTAAGGACATTTCGGATAGAAAATTAAATTTTAAAGCTCGTAGTGCCATCAAAAGGTTGCTATATATTAGCGTTCTGTTTTTATTTGAAATGGAAATATGAAAATAGTCGCCATTTTTCAATAGTGCAAAATATCGTAATCAAAAGTATCCTATATGTAAACCTGGTAAATCAGCTACATCCATGCAAAATTTCATTTAAATCGGACCAGTGGTTCTTGTGTTATTGAGTAACAGACAGACAGACAGACAGACAGACAGAAAGACAGACACACACCATCTCACTTTTATATATTAGTAAGATGATGAAAATATGAAATTTTTAAACCAAAGGGTGAAGTGACGTCACAAATGTAGGTTTAACTCGCTAACCGTTGGAGATACACGAAAAGTGGTAAGGACATTTCGGATAGAAAATTAAATTTAAAGCTCGTAGTGCCATCAAAAGGTTGCTATATCTTACCGTTCTGTTTTTATTTGAAATGGAAATATGAAAATAGTCGCCATTTTTCAATAGTGCAAAATATCGTAATCAAAAGTATCCTATATGTAAACCTGGTAAATCAGCTACATCCATGCAAAATTTCATTTAAATCGGACCAGTGGTTCTTGCGTTATTGAGTAACAGACAGACAGACAGACAGACAGAAAGACAGACACACACCATCGCATTTTTATATATTAGTAAGATAATCATATGTATTGAGAAAGAGCCTATGAAGTAGTTGAAACATTTCTAGTCTGGAACAGGAGATTTTCCGAAGGAGAGTGGTTAGCGCAAGCCCGCATTCAACCAACATTTCAGTTCTGGTTGAACAGTTGATATTTGCATTGAGCAAAGTATATGTTTCATATAACACGGAGAGGCATGAAACGGGAAGCAATTGATATGTGTATCAAATAGGATATTTTTGTATTTATATAAAATCATGACGTAAATACACTCGAAAGTGAGATAAAGCTTTTCATAAGTATGGTAAATTCACGGGTTGAACTGAATGGTAAAATAAAATAAACTTGTAAGTTTATTAATCTTCCAGTGTTGATAACAAGCAGAGGCTTGATTTATTGTATAAATTTTGGGAAGATAATTTATGTGTGTGGAGTAGTTGAAATGCCATTCCCAGGTGCGCATGTTTAAGTCACAGGAATGAAGGTTTTTTCGAGCATCAATCAAATAGCAGGTTCGATGGCTCAGGTTTATAGTAGGAGTATTGGAGCCACACATTTCGTCGTATGAATAACCCGAAGGTTATTTCTTTGAAACCATCAGTTCTTATTTCAACCTTGTTTACGAATTCCATTTACACTTTGATTTTGCTAGAACCCGGATTTGTCATGATAGTAGTTTATTCTTCTTCAGAGGAAGACCTTTGCCGTTGTTGTTATTGTAATATTGTGTTCTAACACAAATAATAGAATGGGCCACTGCCAATTTAAAATAATTCTTTAACCACGAATAATTTGAAGGATATTTTCAAATCCTAGTGCCATGAACTAAATGAATTCATTATAAAACTACAATTCTAATTTCCGCATTCTGTCGAAGAATTTCAAGTTGTGAAAGTTGCTAAAAATGGCCATAAATATAAATACTTTTATAATATTGTCCCCAAGTGGAAAATCTAATAGTTGAATGGTTCAACCATTTATTGATCAAGTTGATGATTCAGAAATCATATATTTTGTTTGGAACTTGAAGTTCATAATCAAGTCACTTCTCCAATGTTTAATGTCAGAAGAACGATTAATTGTTGTTGTGCTTCGCACAGTTCTTCGATGCTATGCTCAAGGTCAAATACTTTTCAGATGTTATTAATATGTGTTAATAATTTGTATTGCTACGATGATAATAATATTTTCGACGATATATTTTTGAAAACTGGAAAACAAGTGAAAGTTTAAGAAATTCTATAAACATTTATTCTACGAGTGTTAATATCATGTAAATAGTCAAACAGTGATCTACGTTATTTCCAGTATGGACAATTCATTTTGAAACTGGAGTTAAATGTTAATAATTTTGGAACACAGTCCACAGGACTAACAATCGGACTTGTGTTTCCAAAAAGATTGTCAAATGTGTTTGGAAGATTTCTGTATATTGTGTGTAAATAAGAGTGTGGATCGCCACACGTGGAGTGATGCTGCTTTGAGCATTCTTGCAGTCAGATTTTAACTTTAAATAAACTGAGATAATTTTACCAGATGTGTTTCACCCAATTAAATCTCCTTCTATCCTTATTGTTGCATTGAGCCAAAAATCAGTAAAGCATTTTTATAAATTTGATGTCGTTTTTGCGATTTGCTTTAACCCATCTGGCGCTCCGGGATATTTTGATTCTCGTGCTGACTGATTATTGGTAAAATGCATATGTGGTCGTGCGGACTCCGGTCTAAACGGGCACAGTATATCCTAATACACATTTTAAACGACTGGCATCTAATTCATTTAAATTATTTTCATAACCACAAGATGGCGGCTGAGCGAAATTTTAAAATTCCGCTTTATCTCTAATCATGCGATTGAAGTTTGAATAAAACACCTACACAATAATCTTCATATAGTAGTACATAAATCTAAGGCCTATAATATAAAAATCCAACATGGTGACCATCCAAAATATTTAGACCGTTCTCAATATCTACGAATCTATTACAGCAATCAAACTGACAATTTGTATGTTGATAGAGGCAATTAATATTGGTAGGCTATATGAAAATAGGCTATTTAGATCTTCACGGAACTTCTTGTTATTAATGCTGTGGAGGGATAGAGGGGTATAAACAGACAACACACACTGGTCACTATTCTAAACTCGCCATCTTGTATTGCACACCACAGAATACAGAGTAACAAAATACAAAGAACAGAGAGGGACAGATATAACACACACACACACTGCAGTCCAACATAAAGTCAATGGCTATGGAGCTTGGGAGGTGGCACCATCTGTGGCCAGGTTGGAAGTCAATTCCCAACATCCTCCCCACCCTGGTCTACCTCTAGAGGTACGACCAGCTGAACGGGTCGGGCCAGCTGTTTTCCATCTGCTGTGGAAAGGATTACAGTCCTTACAATCCCGTACCTTCCAGTACGCAGCTCGTGGATCCGGACCTTTCTCCAGAGATGTCTCGGCTGAAGGTCACTTTGAAGGAGCGCGACGTCGCCTACCCTCAGCGTGGAGTTCTTCTTGGGCTGCTGGACTTGATGGAAGCTCTGCAGCAACAGTAGGTACTCCTTACTCCAGCGCTTCCAGAAGTCGTCTGCCAGTTGTTGACGCAGTCGGAATTCTCGAAGAGGAACTCCCGTTGGTGGTTCAGGCCCAGATGGAACTGTAGTGAGTTTCTCTCCCACAAGGAAGTGTGCGGGAATCAACACATCGCCGGTGTCTCCATTGCGAGTCAAGGGTCTCGAGTTCAGTGCGGCTTCGATGCTGACCAGTATTGTTTGGAGTTCTTCTTCGTCGATGCTGGAGCGTCCAAGTACCTTCCGTAGGCACCGCTTCGTCGATCCAACCATCCTCTCCCACCTTCCTCCCCACCAAGCCGCGCGTGGGGCGATGAATTTCCAGGTCACACCGTGCTCGGAGAGGTAGCGGTGAGTCTTTGCCGCAGACAGTGAAGCCCAAATGCCACTCAGTTCCTTGTTAGCCGCGTGAAAGGTCTGGGCGTTGTCAGAATAAATAGTGTGTGGCAGACCGCGCCTACCGACGAATCCCTGTAGTGCTTGCATGAATCTGTCGGCGCTCATATCACCACTCAACTCCAAATGTAGGGCCCGTGTAGTGGCACACGTAAAGAGGGTGATATAACACTTTTTGGCTGATGTTCCTGCCCTGACGTACAGCGGGCCCGCGAAGTCGATACCTGTGACAGCGAATGGCTTGCTCGGGGTCACTCGTTCGGAGGGCAGTGGAGCTTCTATTGCCTGGCCGCCAACATTTTTTACCATCTTGCAGGGTAAACATTGGTGAAGGACGTGTTTGATGGCACGGCGAGCACCAAGGATCCAGTAGGTGCTTCGGAAGTCAGAGAGAACAATCTGTACTCCGAGATGATGGAGCCGTATGTGTTTGTCTCTTATCAGCAGTTGTGTGAAGTGATGTCGTCCTTCCATGATGATTGGATGCCGTTCACCCTCTGAAACCGCAGCATATTGTAGGCGTCCACCGATGCGAAGTATTCCATTGTCGAGAAATGGATTGAAACGTTTGATCTTCGATTTCTCAGGCAGAGGGGTCTTCCGTTCGAGAGCTGCAATTTCGGTAGGGAAACATTCCATTTGCTTTGCCTTTATCCAATAGCGGAGGGCTCCATTTATGTCTTCTGCTGTCAGTTCCCCCGTTGGTTGGTCCTCATGTCTAAGTAGGCGTACGAAGCGAAGAACCCATGCGGTTACACGAAGAAGTTTGATATAGGAGCTGTATCTGGTAGCTTCAATTACTGGGTCTGGTGATTCAATTTGGAGCACATCCTGAGCGCGAGTTCTTGCTTCAGGGAGAGGCGTAGAGACGGGTCAGCTGTGTGGCCAATGGCATTGGTCGAGAGATAGCCATGAAGGTCCTTTCCACCAGGCTTGAAGAGTTTTGATCTTCTCTGCCGTCAATCCTCGTGACAAGTGATCTGCTGGATTGTCCTTGCCTGGACAATGTCTCCATTGTGACGGAGTGGTAGAGGATTGAATCTCGGTCACGCGGTTGCAGACGAACGTCTTCCAACGACTTGGATCATTCTGAATCCATCCTAGGGTTACTCTTGAGTCCGTCCACAGGGTCCCTCTGCTTGTGTCGAAGGTCAGAGCTTTAGCGCAGTAATTCAAGAGTCGAACGCCGATCACCGCTGCTAGCAACTCTAAACGTGGTAGTGTCACCTTCTTGACTGGCGCAAGTCTACTTTTACTGCACAACATGTGGGCAGATGTGGTGCCATTGCAGAGAGATCGTATATACAAAACAGCTCCATACGCTCGCTCTGAAGCGTCGCAAAACACATGGACATCTGTGATGTCGCGTTCGGGCATTCCTGCCCATCTTGGGACGGTGATCTGCGAGAGTTGAGGTAGACTTGAGGTCCAGCTGTGCCAGCGACTGGCAAGGTCCTGTGGTAGGAGTTCATTCCATGTTAGTCCTCTATGCCATGTGTCCTGAAATAGGATTTTCCCCAGTATTGATACCGGCGTCATTAAGCCCAATGGGTCGTAGAAACTAGCAGTCGCTTGGAGCAGGTGTCGTTTCGTAGCGGGGCGGTCCTTCAGTCTCGTTGTGATTTCTGTAACATCTATAGTGAGCGAGTCTGTTACTGTGTTCCATGGAACGCCAAGAACGTGTGTTTCCGTGCTGATCTCTCTTCGTTCGGCCTTCCATATCTGAATCAGCTGTTGGGAACTCGTGGCCCATTTCGACATGGGTAGACTTATCTTCTTCATGAGAGAGGTGAGTTCATAGTAGAGTGCGATCGCTTCATTTTCTCCTCGGGCACCTGCGATAATGTCGTCCATGAATGTATTTTCATCTATGAATGAAGCCGCGGAAGGAAACTGAGATTTGTTTCTAGTGGCTAGTTCTCTCAGCGTAGCTGAAAGGAGAAATGGGCTGCAAGTCAGTCCGAATGGGAGTCTTGTGAAGCGAAAAATCGCTTGCTCGTTGGAAGCCACTTGAGCACCACTCTCATCTTCGACAACACGGTACCACAGGAATCTGGTCAAGTCTCTATCCTCTTCGTGAAGGGACAACTGAAGAAACGCTTGGCTGATGTCTCCTATCACACCGTACGGGAATGAACGGAACCGCAACAATACTGTAAACAGTTCGGGGAGTAGGTTGGGTCCCATTTCCAGGGTCTCGTTGAGTGGGCGCGCGTTTTCTTCGTGTGACGATGCGTCGAAGACTATACGCCATTTAATGGTTCCATGTTTCTCTTTCTTTACCAAGTGATGAGGAAGATAAAACTCATCCGTACGGGTTTCCTCTGGAGCTAGTTCCACGTGACCTTTCCTTATGTAGTCCATCATGTGGTTCGTATATGTTTGTTTCAGGGCTTCGTTCTTCCGGAATCGGGTTTCCAGTGATTGGAATCGTTTTTCAGCAACGTGATAGTTGTTGGTAAGTTCCATAGTTTCCTTGCGTGGCAATCGTACGACTCTTCTTTGGTCCTCAATACTGTAAGACGCGTGAAATTGTGTTAGAAGTGAGGTGTCTTTAGCGCTCATTGCTCGGTCTTGTTCAGCTGCGATCCCAACGGACTCCTGATCCCAAAAACGTCGAAGAGAGTCGTCACAGGGCATGGAGTGACATGCATCGATGAAGTTTACAACCGTGTTAGTACCTGATACACCTGAGCGGTTTCCGGTGAATATCCATCCAAATTTCGATGGAATTAACACAACTGACGAGGAGAGTCGTATCGGGGCAGAGTCACTGACGATTGTCCAATACTGATCTCCTCCGATTAACAGCTCGATTGGAAGGTCAGCTGAATCATCTGTAGGGTCAGCCAATTGCAGTTTCCGCGTTTGTCCGGTCATCGTGATATCTCGTGGTACTGCTGGGTGGTGAGAAAAGGAGTGGGTGGTTTCGAATGCCGTCAAGGTTACTTGGGAACTGTCCCAAAATCCTCTCGTATTCAGGCGAACGAACTTACGTGAATGTGATGTGTTGGATGGTGTTTCAAACGCGTGGACCTTTAATGATGCGTCTCCAATGACTCCAGACCAAGTTCATCGACCAAAGAACTTTTGACGAAACTGGATTGACTACCTCCGTCGAGAACGCACCTCGTCAGCTTACTCGAACCCGTTGGTCCCGAGATCCATATTCTAGCAGTCTGGAGATGGGTAAATCCCGGAGTAGTGACGTTTATTTTACCAACGGCGGTTGTTTCTGTGCAATTCGCGACAGGGGAATTATTTAAGTTGCTGAAAATCGCTCTATGGTGACCTTTTCCACACTGGGAACACGAAGCTCTTCCTTTCCTGCTACAGTCCTTTGTGTGATGGCCTCGTTTAAGACAGAGGAAACAACGCGATGATTGTTTCAATTTCTGAGTTCGAGCGTCAGTTCCGGTTACCTTAGTACAATCCTGAGCCCAGTGTCCTCTTCCCTCACAAAAGACGCAGAATGGCTGTAGTCTTTCCTTCTCTCTCTTCTTCCCTTTCTTCGCGTGAGTGTCAATCTGGAACGCCGCTGTTTCTGGGACAGGAGCCGGGTGCTGATAGATAGAAGCCGGGTGCTGATAAGATTCCCCCCGAATCTTTTGACTAATGAGGGCACCTTCAACCTCTTCGTTCAAAAAACACATGAGTTTGATGATGTCACCTTCACTAACGTTGTCTCTCCGCGTGTGGATGATCCAACGCCGGCAGATATCGTCTGGGAACGCTCTGAGTATCTTAGGGGCTAGCACGCGACCGTAGTTGGCAATATTTTCTCCCAGAGCCTGCAGTGCTTGAATCCGTCGGTTGCACTCAACGTAAGTGTGATTTAGGGACTCGGGGGTGGCGGTATGTTTTCCAGATAGTCTAAGTGCGCCTGGATAATTCTATTTTCATCTCCGTACTTGGAAATGAGAATTTTCTTTGTGTTATTATAAGTGCCGGCTGTGTTAGCAATACTGTCGACGAGATGCTTGGGTTCCCCTTCTAAGTAACCTCTCAGAAAGACGTGTTTGTTGACCTGCGATACTGTAGGATTCTGGTCAATGGAAGTAGTGAACTGCTCCCAAAAGCGAGGCCATTCTTCAATATCTCCCGTGAAGGGGCTAAGTTTTATGGTGGGTAACTTAATTGGTTGTGACGTGGGCATGGTGGGAGTGGTGGGAGCTTCGTTTATGGGCAAGGTAGAGGTGACAGAGTAAAGCTTCTTGTCCGCTCCAATAGTAGCTTTCTGTATGGCGCGCTTTGCATTGTCAATATATTCGTCACATACAGTAATGTCAGCATTGTATTCTGCGTCAGATAATAGATCATGAATACCATCGTCCAGTTGGGTTAAGCTGGTGAGTGTTTCCTGCAGTCAATCGCGGTGGAATGCGAAGTCTTCTATCGCTGTGTCTTCTGTAAGGCTGTTAATGGCTGTAATGAAGCGTGTGGCATTTGCTCTCTCACGTGTTCTCTTCCTTTTCAGATTGTGCAGGCTTGCTGCAGTAGCGGTCTCTTGTTCCGTCGGCATAATGGGTGCAATAAATCTTAAGCTTGACTGACAGGCCTCCCTCCAGACGTGACGTAGTAAGCGGTGAGCGCACGGGCGGGTAGGGGGATCCGTACCGCACCGGTACCTTTAAGGGCTGACAGAGGGCATGCTAGGTCCGTGGAAGATCTTCAGACCTTGTTAACAGAGTGCGCTGGAGAATTACTGGTAGGGCGTGTGAGCTAATAGATGGCGCTGTTGAGTTGATGTAGGTATTTGCGCTCAGATCGCACGGAACTGAACTGAACTACACATGCGTTACCTGTTGCAAAGTCCAGCGGAGGAAAGATATTCTACTACTTTGGAATACTGTAGATTAAAGGAACACTGGATTCCTTAATAAGTCATGCACAATTCATGCAGGCATTTCATAATATAATACAACATCCGTGCATACAGTTTCTGTTTAGCGAGGGCCAGTTATGTCTATCTCGCTAATAATAATAATAAACAAATACAGTAGACAGGATGCGTGCTTCTTGATTGACAATACGCAGTTCCTGTTCGTGTAATAGCAGTCTTATATTAGCTTCATCAATCCAAATGATAATAATGAAGAAATATCAGTTGTTTCAACATGCTATTTTCTTTCGTATTGAAGTTGACTTATCTGAGAGTGCAGTGTAGGCTAATGGTGGCATCTCAGCGTCTGGCGTGGGGTGGTGCTGTGGATTATCCTCTTTCCCTCGTCGTGGAGCTTCCTCTAGTGTAGAAAGCTCGTCTGTAGATACAAATCCGTTGAAGAAGTTAATCCTTAGTCTTCCCGAGTGTTTCGGCACCAAATATGGAGGGATAGAGAGGTATAAACAGACAACACACACTGGTCACTATTCTAAACTCGCCATCTTGTATTGCACACCACAGAATACAGAGTAACAAAATACAAAGAACAGAGAGTGACAGATATAACACACACACACACTGCAGTCCAACATAATGTCAATGGCTATGGAGCTTGGGAGGTGGCACCATATGTGGCCAGGTTGGAAGTCAATTCCCAACAAATGCAGCCAATGGCCATCAACTTTTTTTTCAAGACGGGTCAGGGAAGGGATATTGAAAGGAACCGTCCTGACATTTGCCTGGTGGTGAAAATGGGAAACCACGAAAACCATGTTCAGGACGGCTGAGGTGTGATTAGAACCCACGCTCTCCCGATGCCAGCAAGGCACGAGGTAGCGCGTTAGCACTCTCGGCCACCGCAGCCGGTGATAATTATTAGCGAAACACAAAATATTTAAAACATGCAATGTCTTCTTAAAACCAACCGTTACGAAAATAAAGTCGAAAATTTTAAAAATGAGGTACCTCGAGCCCTCCTTGTTTGCTTTATAAATTGAATATTGTTATTGTTATCATTCATATGTTCCCCATGTCATTAGGTATAATTCACCAATTCATCGGCATTTGTTGCAAGAGTTCTCTATGTTGGTAGGTTGAGGAATTAATTAATATAATTTATTGCAGTCAAAGGTCATACAGTAAGTAGGATCATGTTACACAATATAGCAACCGTTCAGTCTTTTGCATAGTGGGACAGCGGTAATATTCTCTGTGTGCACTCAATCAGGTGATACGGTGGGCAGTGTAGACCGCAGATTACACACACACAGTCTATGGATGGTTCATGAAAGCCCTTCCTGTTACAGATGCGATGATGAACCCCATGTATTGCGCCTCCCGTATAGATGTGGCGTAGCTCGATGTTTGCTTCCTTCCATTATTGGTTGATCATAGCCGTGGTTGGATAGAACTCCGGGTTTATTTCTTCTGTTTTCAGGAGTTGATCCTCAAGGAATTTTGTGGAGGCTGGGGTTGATGCCAGGTTGTGGGTAGTCATTACATCTTCAATTAAAGATCTAGTACCTGCTAGCTGGTACGCAAGTCGGGTTGGCGCGAATTTGGAAATGCAGAGAGCTCGCTTTACGTATCTGGCCTTGGCTCTGTCGAGAGACTGTAGGCTTTTGTGGCTTAGGTTATTATTGTTATTATTATTAGATGTTTTTTTAATCCTCCAACAATTTGGATTTTATAAAGAAAAGAACTTTAGTGCAGCCACTTCCAGGATGTCTGATGTGAGACTTGAGTCCACCTCTGTTCAGTTCTGCCCCCATTCTCAGTCCTCAGACCAGAATTGAATTCCTTGTGACTCGCCAGATAGAGAGAATAACTGTAACCTGTGGCTAATATCTAATGTTATCCTGTAGTAACCAAATGTGATACGATAGGTCTTCAACGAGCCGACATCGTACAACATGGGTTGCAATGGATTTTTCCTATCATTAAACAGACTGGCTTGGCTGTGAAGCAAATCCGTGGTCTTGGAATCATAGGTTCGACACTTAACCATTTTTTTTTTGCGTATGGCTTTTAGTGCCGGGAGTGTCCGAGGACATGTTCGGCTCGCCAGTTTTGTAGCTGCTTCGAGACGGACACCCAATGGGTGAGCTACAAGTACCGTTGGGGAGGGAAGGAGGGAAGATGGATTGTAAGGACGAGGAGTTGGAAGGTAGCGGCTGTGGCCTATAGTTAGGGACCAACCCCGGCATTTGCCTGGAAGGAAGATGGGAAACCACAGAAGACCATCTTCAAGGTTGCCGGCAGGGGGATTCGAACCTCCTCGCCTCCCGGATGTGAGCGACTGCCGTCAGTCATGCCGTAACCACCACGGCTAACTCACCCGGTACTTAACCATTGATCCACTGATCGAGGGAAGTGAAGAGGCAAGATGTAAAGCCTCCAAAGTTCTGGGTTTCTTGTACAGAAACTTGAGAGGTTGTAAACCTAGAGCTTTAAGGACGGCCTACCTATGCATGGTCCGTCCGATATTAACGTACAGCTTACCTGCTTGGCATCTCACTACAGCGGAAAACTTGAACAAGCAGCAGCGTGTACAGCGCCGCACAGAGAGGCTAATAGCTCGCTATTCCCCTTCCCCTTTGTGAAAATTTCCATCTATACAGGCAACAGCCAAACAAACAGATTTTATTTTTCTCAAAAAATCCCTCACAGGTTCCATTAATATTAACCCCTTTTGCCGACTGTCATTGGCATATCGCTCAGTTCGGAGAGGACGAGGTATAACTCTCGTTCCACCCTTCGCTCGTAGCAATGCCTACCTGACAGGTTTCTACGGCCGCTCTGCGCGGTTATGGAACACGTTGCCAGGGGATGCCAAGATCTTGCCTCTTTGGAAATGCAGGCCGTACACATTGTATAAATAAACTTGTGTATGAGTGATTGATTGTCTAGGCGAATGAATGAATGTATGGAGTGATTGAAGTGATGAAAGTGCGTGTGTTAGAGAGTGAGTGAACTATGTTAATATTCTAAATATGTACGGTAAATAATGCAAATATCTTTGTAAAACATGTAAATATTGCAAAACCAAATGTAGATGTAAATTTTGCCAGTGAAACATGTAATATGTATGTAGGGCTTGCCCTTTTTCACTAGGCCTTCCATACTTCTGTTTGATTTATGGTAAATAAATATGGATTAAAAAAATTAAAATGTTCCTAAACTCAGTTAAACACGGTGGCTCATTTTAGAACATAGGCCTACATTACAACAATACAGGTTATAAAAAAAAGTGACAGTCAGTCTGAAAGACTAGACTTTGTATCATTTTAAATGCTACAAATGCTGAAAAATGCTAGAAAGACTCTTGACATGTTATAAAATTAGCTGCATAATACTTATCTTGCTTATCTTGTTTCAAATTACTCGCGAACGGCAAGTGCAAACCAAGGGCAAAGCAAGGTCAAGCGCGCGGGCTGCCGTCACGCTCACCAGAGCGCGCGGGGACGTGTCCCTACCATCCAGTCTAAAAACACTTATAGTGGGCGATGTATTGAAGATAGAGATATGCTCTCGCGGACTTTTTTGTAGAACTTTTCATGCTGACCAATTCTTACGCTCATAGTATATTGATATTATTAACGGTTTGCCCAGCGTAAGTTAAAGAAGCGCACGGACGCCAAGTTTGTTTTCGACTTTTTCACTGAAATAGTTACTGCTTGGCTTCCTTTGATCATACATAAATTATTTTCTACAGAATATTTCCTCGAGATATCCTTTACAGAATGGTGAATGAAAACCGCATCAAAATCCATCCAGTGGTTCTCGAGATTACCCGTGACATCCAAGTATCGGGGATTTTTTGTCTTATACTAACGAAGTAGAGATTGTCGGGGAACACATGCACCAAGCAGTACTATGACGTCACACACCTCAGTGCATCTGGGTACATTTCGTCCCGTCGCCGTAACGTAACGCCAGACCCCAGCGTAACGACGAAGTCGACAAGATATTTAAAATGATAAAAAGTTTGGACTGATGATCAAAGTGGCCATTGCCCTTAGCAAAAGCAGCAATAACGCAATGTCTCTCTTGACACTTCTAGTACAGTTGTAACTAATGTATCAATTGCCATAAAGTGCCAGCAAAACTTCATAATCCGAATTTTATTTAAATACTTTATTAACACTGATAAATTCCCAACACTTTTGAAGATACCGTGCATCAAAGAGATAATTATAAAGCATATTCAGAAGCATTAATATATCAAATTATGTTGTATATTTTTGCTTTGAACACAAACGGATCAAACGACTAATGTTAATTTGCATGTGTATGGCCATATTAGCCCGTCGAATACTCCCTACTGTAGTACCATTCATATTAATATTAATGGTGTGTCGCAGCAAATACACAAGATGTCTCTTTCACATAACCATTCTACATTGTGATAGAAATCTCCTCACTATACCTATAGGCCTACAACAAGTGTCCATGATGAATGAATGGTGCAATGCTCTTAGTCTAGATATCCTCAAAATGTAGTGTAGTGGTTTAAAGGAACAATTCCAGTAGCTGACATTATGATGGGGTGTTATTATTATTATTATTATTATTATTACTTTGTTTCCAAATTTGGCCAACTATGGAACGCATAGAACGTAAGACTTCCTGGTCAATCTCTTCTTTTCCACCCAAAATCTCTTTATCACTTCGAATCCTCCGCTGCTCCACAGCAATTACCAATTTAGGCCTACATTTTGGTGGGTTCTCCTAAAATGTCTTAACGCTGTCAATGCGACTTCGAAACATCTTCCTATTGTGGATCACTGCGGCAGTAATTCCAATTTAAACTGCGTCTTTCTTGACTTCTTCTACCTATTTCGTTGTAGCCTTCAGTCTTGCAATGTACTCAAGACATTCTTCGTCAAACGGTTCCCGTCCATTCTCATCAGATGTCCATAGAACTTCAGCCGTCGTTTGCGCATTGAGCCAGTGGTGCTTCCAGTGTGTCGGTAAAGGTCCTCGTTCTTCCTTTCTTCCATGTCCCGTCAGCACTTTTACGTGGTCCTAGAATTTTTCTTAAGATTTTACTTTTCTTGAGTTCAAGTTCCTTCATCTCCCCTCTTTTATTCATAGACAGACACTCCGATGCATGTAGACCCTCGGCATTCACTACAGTGGTGTAATGTCTAATTTTTGCGTTGTAGGATACTCCACGATTATTATTATTACTCGTTTCGTACGGCATGAACCGCGTCAATCCAATTGTCTCATTCTTCGGACTTTGTTGTTTGCCCAGTACGCCCGCATTTGTTCTCGGTGGGTATCCTTCCTTCCCTGGTTCCAAATCTTTACCGTTTTGAGCTTCGATTTTTCTTGGAAACTTTGGCATGCTTGAAGTTTTCTCTTCAGTGAGATGGGCTGCAGAATTTCAGTTGATGTAATCCCCAATTCATTAGAACTGTGTTCAGTACAATGAACCAGGTACATTCAGTTGTCCTCTCCTGAAAGGAAGTAATAGTGCGGTTGGTCTGTCTCGCTGCTCAATAATGATAATAATAATTATTATTATTATTATTGGCTCGTAATCTACAAATATTGGGAATACATCCTGGTCTACACATCACCATGCAGAAGGCCGTCATCTTGGAGACCTGTTCCATTGTTCGCTCGTTTCTCAATGTGCCACCTTAAGAGAATTAGCCATACCGTCTTGCAAACAAGCCGACGATATGTAGATATGTCCCACTTATGTGGTGATATGAATGTAGAAATAATAATAATAATAATAATAATCTATCCTAGCGTATTTCCCGCGTTGGCACAGGGTCTGCTTGCTTGGTTTCCGTTTGCCACTTTTCCTGTCAAGGGCATCTTCAGGTTTGAGGTCGCATACCAGGAGGTCTTCCCAGATTCTATCTACCCATCGTTTCTTTTGGCGCCCTTTGGGTCGATGCCCTCCTGGATTGTATCGGAGGGCCGTTTTTACCACAGAGTTCTCGTCACTTCTAGTGGCATGCACATACCAACGAAGACGCGCTTCCCTAATTTTGGGTTTCATTGTTGCAACTCCCATATTCTTCATTATGTGTTCATTTCTGGCATGGTGAAGCCTTGTAATACCCATGGACTAAATGTGAGATACCACGGAAAACTACAGCTAGGCTGGCTGACAACGGAAGTATCAGGTAAGGCAGGTCGAAACCTATCTTGAAACGTTGTGGTCGCAATCGTTGTACTTTAAAGCAGCGTTTACACCAAGTGTTGCCAACAAACTGTTGCCAACTTTCGATGACAACATGTTGACAACAAAAGTTGGCAACAAATGCTGGCTACAATATTGGCGAATATCGTGAATGGTAAGATTTGTTGACAACAATTTACCTCATTTTTGGCGCGTACAGCCCCCGAACCACTTTTATTCTTCGTAAGCTCCCTTTGGAACTGTGCGACTAAAGATCTAACTTTTGCTTGAACTTCAGAATTGGTGGTTTTCATTTCCCGCGAAATGTCATTCCAGGCATAGTTCTTCAGGTTTTTGTTTTTAAAGTCTGGGTCCATCGGTTTCCAGAGAACTGATTGCTCACGATAGAGCTCGATCAAATTTAGGACAGTATCCCGCGACCAATCAAAATCACTTAAAGGGTTGTCCATATTGAATAGCACTTCGACAGCACAAACAGAAGTGCAGTACTACCAGCAACAGCCGTGACTAGAGTGAAGGCCGCGTCGGCCAACCACGTACGGTGGACAGTTGAAGGGGAATTGTTGCCAACATTGTTGCGGGTCACTTTTAAGTCCCGTCAACATTGCTGCCAACAAATGTTAACAACACTCTTTGAGCTTTACCGACTGCTGGTGGGTAATGTTGCCAACACTTTTTCGGTGTTGGCAGCAATGTTGACAAAAAATTTAGTACGATTTTTGTAAATGTTGTCAACATTTGTTGGCAACTCTGTTGTCAACTCCGGTGTAAACGCGCTTTAAGAGGACAACGTGTGAAAAATTAGCCACCAGATTGAACTGCAAGGCTCCGAAATCGTAGGCCTACCTGGTACGCAGGCATGCCGGCTGGCGTGGCTGGACATCTCTGGCACTCGGAGTAGTAGTGTGGCGGGGCGTATATGCTGACTGGAGCGTGTGGCTGCTTCCCACCAGCCTTGAGTGCCTGAGTCGTCTGGGCTGTCCGTTCCAACATAGTACGGTACTCGCTACTTCCCATTGATTTCTATGAGAGATTCGCCACATGATTTCGGAGCTTTGCAGTTCAATCTTGCGGCTGATTTTCCGCACGTTGTCCTCTTATAGTAGAACGATTGCGTCCACGAAGTTTCAAGATAGGTTTCGACCTGTCTTACCCTATACTTCCCTTGTGAGGTAGGAATCGAACCCACGTGTTCTCAGTTCTTCCCCGTGAGGTTGAGTAAACACTAGTCCGGTCCACACACCAGAATTAAATTTCTTGGCAGAGCTGAGAATTGAAGCCAAACATCCGCTGTGGCAGCCGAGAATGCTCAGCAATACGCCACATGGTAGAAAACTACAAGCCGGACGTTTGTTTTAGACGATTGCCCTTGACCTTGAAGCTTGAGAGTGAGCCTGTACACAGTCACTCTCTAGCCCTCTCGCTTCACATTTGTCACCACCGCTTTGATATAATGGAATTCCAGACTTGAGCACGTGACGACACCGCCTTGCAGACAGTACAGGCCACGTCGAAGTACTGTGTGACGCGGAAGTACACGTTACATTGTTACGTACAGAAAGCCATTATATTTGCCAATGACTGTACTTCAGCAGTAGTGTGAGACAGCTTTGTCAATCATCGGACCGCATGGGGCAGCTGACAGGAACACAGGTACTGCAGTAACTCGCGTCCAAGCTTCCATTAAGATTTTTCACTCATCTAAAACAAACTTCCGGCCTGTAGGTAACTTTTTCACAAATGGCAGTTTGTTCAATGTCTGTATGGCTGTCTAAAACACTGAACCGTTAGACAACGTATCATTTTAGAGTCGCAGCGCCCTTTACAGTTAAAGGTGATAGCTCTGTAGCATTAGACTAGTCTGTGGCCACAATGCACGAGCATCTCGGCTCTCCAACTACATGAGGCCAACAAAAGTGTGTCGTGAGAGGCGACAGGAAGCCGGCCTGTGTATTCTACATGACAATAGCAGCTGAATGTGAACCTCAATATAAAGTATATTCCACCATCAACTGGAGTCTACTACCCTACTTGTGTTAAAGAAGGAAGATTGTAGATTTACGTGACCGTGAATCTTATGATTATGAGCTACGGGACCTCCTTTTTACGTGGAATCCGAATCAGAGGACATGGCAGAGGACGGTGGGTGAGTGGATAGCGTGTCGGTCTACTAACTCCAAGATTGCAGTCTAGCTGAATGCCTCTCACCAAGGCAGTCCGGGTCGATTCCCGGTCAATGCATGTGGGATTTTCGAAGTGAAATGCCATGTCCTGTGGTTCGGATTCCACGTAAAAAGGAGGTCCCGTGGCTCATGATCTCGAGATTAACGGTCACGTTAAACTACAAGCTTCCTTCCTTCCTTCCAAGATTGCAGGTTCGCTCCTGGCCGTGGTAAGTGATTTTTCGAAAGGCGGCAAAAATACGACACCATGTCATACGATGTTGGCATGTCAAAGAACCCATTTGAATTCAGTAGGCCGTGTTCATAATGACAAAATTAATCTCGGGAGTTTCCGCCAACACAAAGTTTCTCATTTCTCTACTAGAAAGCGCTATAGTGTTCAAGTAACTTAGCTATCTAACCTCCTTGGCTTTCATAGTGATTCAAGGAACAACGAAATTTGACATGCAAGCTACCCTCTGGGTGTCAAATTACAAAGCTTGCACCCGGCACCCGAGGCCATACGATATTATTATTATTATTATTATTATTATTATTAATAATAATAATAATAATAATATTAATATTACTTCGAAAATCTCACATGTAATGACCGGGAATTGAACTCAGTCCACCTTGGTGAGAGGCCAACAGCTAGACAGCTGCGCCAGCATGCCCCTGCCTACTTGTGTTCATATAGAGTTCCGATTACCTTTCTGTATGTTCCTCCCCTTCATATTCTATTGTATCATAATGAAAAGTAAATGCAGAATGGGATCCAAAAGAACTGCACATTCGTAATTAAATGAGGAATTCCCATGAGGAAGCATTTGCAGGAGAAGCAAAATGTTTCAAAAAACTTGTTGAACTATTTAACGAGAGAAATCGTATTCTATTTTGCAAAAGAAAGTTTTGATACTACCTATTGCTGCTGTCTGGTGGCATTATTGTCCATACCTGTTGTTGTAAAACTCGTTGTACTGCTCATCTAGGTATTCCACGATGGAGAGTAAGTCCCTTTTCTTAGTTCAGTTGATGGCTGGTATCCTTGGATTAGTGGACGATCTTGAAGATCGAATACACCATTAAGCGAGTTTTCTTGATGTTGTTGTTTGAGTCTTCAGTCTATTCACTGGTTAGATGCAGCGCTCCAAACCACCTTGTCCTGAGCTAATCGTTTCGTCTCTACTTAGCTACCACACCTTACATATGAGGCAATCTGTTTAACATATTCTAACCTTGGTCTACCCCCACAGTTCTTAACTTCAACTCTCCCTTCTATAACTAAATTATCTATTCCTGGGTGTCTTAGTATGTTTCCTACCAACCTATCTCTTCTCTTTATTAGCAGTCGCCAGAAGCACCTCTCCTCTTCCACTCGTCTTAATACCTGTTCATTTGCTACTCTATCTACCTATCTGATTTTCGCCATTCTCTTGTAACACCACATTTCAAACGCTTCTATTCTCCTCTTTTCTGCTGCGCCAACAGTACAAGTTTCACTTCCACGCTTCAGATAAAGGCTTTCGAAAATGACTTCCTACGAGGATAATTATCGTTTTTAAATGTCTCTGCTGATATTGTATTGTAAAAGTGAAAATAACCGATTAATATTGCGAATTATTTGTTCTATACAAAGCTCGTGAACTCAAGTCACACGTTATCTTATACTCGTAAATAACAACAAAAATTGTCTATGCATGGCTTAGAATGGAGTAATTTAAGTTTCATGAATTAGAGTATCAAAGTAAAGTAACCTTCAAACCTCGTCGTGTAACTAACGTGCCTATTTACCTTTTGAAACGGACGAGGCTGAACACAACCATATGCTAGTTTGATTCATCAAACGAAACAATGGAATTGATTATAAAACTGAATTCGTCACAAGGAGCAACAATAAAGCACCATTTCACCATAACAACTGACAGATAAGACCCTCTCCATCCTAAACACGGTTAAGGTCCAGTGGACATAGTTGCCTACTTATGGCAACGTGCCTTGACGCACATCTAATGCCATCTAGCGAACTTCAGGGAAATAAATCTAAACAAGGTACGGACACAAGCGCTTTTCCATACCATGGCCGTTGCGCTTTACGGTAGACCCTTTGCAGGCCAGAGAAAAAATGTTTGGACTTAAGTGCTTTCGCACGGGAATTTCTCAATTGTCGCGGCTAAACGACAGATCGCAGCTCACAACGAATGAAACGTGGGTTAGTGACTACGAGACCATAGCTGAGCACGGCATTACATGTACCAGGCTTCTCTGGTCTTTCCTGTCGACCTCTCTTAGTCAACTCCTGTTTTTTTTTTTTTTTTTTCGACTGCATGATATTAGGGTATCCCAAGCCTAGTGTGTCTTTCATTTTAACGCCTTTAATGGCTCTTGTTTTTTATTTCTTGATACGTTTATTTTTCAAGGAGTCAGACCATTGCTATTTCTCCATGGTATCTCCTGCCTAAAGTAGTTCAAGGGTCAGGGAGTGTGTAGTCCACCACGCACGGTACACTTTGGGTCACTCTAAGAAATCTACACCGTAAAGGGCTAAAGGCCGATAAGCTCGTAAATTGTCGATTCCTACTTTGATCGTCAATATCTTTTTGGGTTAGGGTCTATCTGGAATTAGCGTGGATAATATTTCGTGGACAAATTTTAGACGCCTAATTACCATGGCAACAAGTGCATGCGCAATTAGTTCTTACTCGTTCAAGAGTGTGCGATCACCATGCCCAAGTCGAAGACGGTACTTATAAGAGACAAATAATGCATATCCATGATTATATGTTTTGGTTCCGGGACACCATAACATTATATTATTATTTTCAGTGATTTTGGGCTTCCTCCGCATTTTCTTTTCTTTTCTTTCTTTCTTTCTTTCTTTCTTTCTTTCTTTCTCCCCGAAGTCCCTCAATCCTCAAACTACGAGAGTTGAGGACATTTATTTCCTGTGAATTTGTGTCTTTATCATTTTGACCACCTCGTGCCGTGATGGCTAGCATTATTAGCCATAACCCTGGAGATCCTAGTTCGATTCGATTCCTGGTTCTGTCAAAAAATTTAATGCTGATCTGAGGGCTGGAACGGGGTTCACTCAACCTCGTGAGGCAAAACTGAGAAGAGGTGGTTTTGATTCCCACCTCAACCATCCTGGAAGAGGTTTGCCACTTCTACTCCAGACGTATGCCTCTATGGTTCTTAACTTAGGGCCACGGCCGACTTATTCCCAATCCTTACCTGGATCATAAATACACACCACAAACTCATCTATCACAACAATACAGGTTATTAGACAAAAATTCTACACACTCCCAAGTACACGGGACTAAATGACAACGATGTGTCAAGACCCCCGAAGTGAAACTATAACAAGAGTAAATAATTATAATTGTTATCAATTTGTTGTGTTCTCGTTTCTTCTTCTAGTATACAAAGAGTTAGTAGTAGTAGTCTAGATATCCCTTCGTAATCATCCACATCATAGGGGCAAATGACCTCGATCTTCTACACCTTAAAACAACATACATTACTATCAAGCATTCATTGAAGATATATTAATTAGATATACCACACAGCAACGTAACAGAGTGCGTTAAGGTGCGTTAAGGTAACCGGAAAGTGTGAAGCGACAGGAAAATGCAGCTTTCTATATTTGACAGTGTACCTAGTATATCACAAAGTAGTTCAGATATGTCCTGATGTGTAAAAGACAGGTCTACTATTATATGTAGAGGGTTTCAATATGTTGTAGCTGGTGGTTGTCAAGAAACCAGTAGTAATGTTAATAGAAAAACATAAATGTTTAAAATAATTATTATTATTTTCCTCAAGTCCTATTGAGTCAAGCTAGATGATGTATGTGCGTTAGTAAATGTATTAATACAGCCTACCTTTATTGGTTATTGAAAACAAGACCGATAAAACCTAATATATTACTAAATATTTAAGAATTAAATTATGATTTACAAACATATTTTTGCAACAGTTCTGAACATTATCAGGTTGGAAGCCATTTTTCAGTGTTCCCTTAGTAATCTAAATGTCGTGTTTTTCAGTCGGTATACACGATTTTTCCCAATTGTAATGGGTTGTTCCCTAACCCTAAAAAAATACGTGGAATTAATAAATACACTTGGATATTTTATTAATTATTATTTATTAATTCCATGTTGTTTTTTTAGGATTAGGGAGTCACCTATTACAATTGGGTGCAATCATGTTGACCGACTGATAAACATTAAATTTTATAACATACGATTTTACTACAAAGGCTCAATATCTGTAACAACAATATGTGTGTAGAATATATTTAATGTTTTTCCAGTACTTCCTGAGAAAATGATACATGAAGATAAAAATTCCTCTCGGCACGCCGGAAGGCGGAGGTAGATTTCACCGGGCAAACTAGGGGATAGGCTATAATAGGCAAAATATGCAGGTTATCGTAGAAGGATCAGACCTCATTGATTGCAAGAAAGTATTTTACATTTAGAGGTTAATTAACTTTTTTTTCGTTTTTGTATGCATATTTTTATCATTTTATTGTCTTATGGGGATAGTAACCTTCTTGTCATTTGGGGTTCATTTTTATACTTGTGATCACACTGTCCTTATGCAAGGTTTGGAACTGATATGTAACTATCTGACAGTCTGTTACTTCTTCACGCAAAATTTTATCTCCCGCAGAGATTTTTGTTGGTTCCTCAGTTTAGGGGCTGCGACAACGTGGTCATGTAACCCCGTGTACATTAGGTGTGTGTAGAATCTGATAAATGGTGTTAATTGTGATGACTGTATTAGTCTGTAATTCAGGTAAGGTCTGCAGACGGTCAATTTTAAGTAGTAGTTCCTAATTTTGTACCATATACTAACGTCAACGACTCATAGCTGTGAACTTGGCTACTACATGCCACCGTAACCAGCAACTTGCAACGAACGTTGGAACTTCTCCTCCAAGGGAAAGCATGCTGAGGGATTTTTAGCGTTCGTAAAAAATCCGACGACTTTGGCCGGCTTTGAACCTTCGATACATTGGGCATATAAGTTCAGCATGCTACCAGTTAGCCGCTTCCCACAGTCAGATGGAAAAATGAATGTGATCTCGTGCAATGGCGTTGTCTTGGCAACCTCTGATAGCTCATCCCTCATCAATTAAGAAGCGTTGTCATGGTAACCTCTGATGGCACTTGGCATTTTCTTTAATTCCGAAATCATTTTTCTCATCCCTTGGCGTAATGGTAGGTCAGATCAAAAATTCTTTCAGACAAAGTTTTAGGTAATTATTAGGGGAATATTTTCCATTTTGTACGGTTTTGATACTGTGCCTATTAAGAGAGATATGATTAATGTTTCCCGAAAAAAACACTTTTTCCACCCCTTTGGTCAATGTTTGGTGCCATCAAAAACTTTTCAAACATAAATTTTTGGCACTTATCCGACACATATTGTGAACTTTGAATGGATTCGATATTTCACGTATTAAGAGAGTTATAGCGATATTTCACTTATTCGAGAGAAAAAAAAGCCCCCCCCCATTTTCACCCCCTTCAACCGATATTGCCCATATTGTGGGCATCTACCCACATAACCTAACGGCGGTGCTTTTTGAGGATCCAACCAGCCTTCGGGCTGACTACCTAACAGACAGACATATATATACACACATATATTTATATAAACTTTTGAACTGACGGTCGTTTGGGGGTCTGGAGGATGTGAAACGCGAAGATATGTCGAAATTTTCCGGAAGTCGAAACATGGCACCCATTGCAATAGTTAGCTTTCTGATGAAATCTACCTAAAATAGGCTACATAATTAAAAACAAGATGTTCAGTAAAGAACATATAGCCTACTTTCTCCGAAATGTATGAGTATAGTTATAACTCGTTGTTATTATCAAAGAGTATAATAGAACTATTCTTTGTTGAAGGCCATAGAAACGATTTTCCTCTACCAAACGCCACAATCTAGATAAAAACTGCTACCATCATTGAAGGAAGAAAGAAAGATAAGAAGTATCTCAAGAATGTTATGGATCTGGAGACATAATCGACCGGACTGGCTGCGTGGCTCGGCGGTAACGTTCTCGCTTGCTGGGCCCTAGGTTGCAGGTTCGTATCCTGGCGCAGTCAGCTGGCATTTGAGGGTGCACAAATGCGAGGGAGCCGTGTCAGTACATTTACTGGCACGTTAAAGATCCCCTTCGGGCCAAAATTCCGGCACCCCGGTGTCTCTAAAATCAGCAGTAGTTAAAAGGGATGTAAAACCAATAACATTATTATTATTATTATTATTACGACCTGCCGTGGGCAACATCCAACTTTGAGTTGAGGCATGTCTTTACACGTCTGGTTGTGCATGGCTTTCACAACCCTAATTGAATTAACAAATCTTTCCATGACCCTACAGAGACGTGTGTATACAAACTATGTGGATATTTTCGATAATATAATCCTAACAGAGCGAGTGCATTCTAGCGGCCAGAAGAAGAAACTTTTCAATAAAATCTGGAAGTTACCTTTTTGGCAGCTAGATGTCTCGAGTAAATCTGCTGGCGAATTATGTTTTAATTAAATATATATTTTACACCATAATGTGCACAATATAACGCTTAATAACATTTTCAAGTAACGCAAAATAGGCTGTTACAAACCCTTTAAAATAAAAAGTTAAAATGTATCGTAGTATCATCTTGTCATTCTTCAAATTCGATGCGCATAGAATGATAATGGTATAGTAATCAATGGATCCCCACGTAGACTAGTCGTGACATCTATTGGTGAAATATCGAACAATATAATCCTAACAGAGCGAGTGCATTCTAGCGGCCAGAAGAAGAAACTTTTCAATAAAATCTGGAAGTTACCTTTTTGGCAGCTAGTTGTCCCGAGTAAATCTGCTGGCGAATTATGTTTTAATTAAATATATATTTTACACCATAATGTGCACAATATAACGCTTAATTTTAAAATATCTGAGTCATTACAAAACAATAAACATATAACATTTCAAGCAAAAAACCTAGCTCTGATCGGGTTTGAACCATAGGCATTTGAGCGATAGTCTAACGCTCTACCACTGAGCTAATTGTGTCAACGAATATCGTTCTATTTAAAATGACTTACATAGAACTTGTTAGCAAATAATGATTTATACTAAACGATTTCATCACTGGAGTATATTATTTATATATAAAGAAAGCATTTCATACAAAGTTTATTTATTTTTTATCAGTACGCTATATTGCATGCAATACTCAAATTAGTGAAATATAAGTCCGGCACAAGATATCCGCTGCCATCTTGTCTTATTACTGAATCAGTTCAGCTTTTTAAAATCACGTCTGCACTATAGTATTACAAAATAAACTTTTAATTTCGAACGTGCCTCTTCCTTTAGAACAGTTAAAACGATTCTCGGCTCGATAATCGGAACTGGTGGGTCCCATGATATGGATTATAAAGTTTGCATAATTCGCACGGCCGCCATCCTGAAATGGTATGGCGGACGACCTTGTAATTTGGTCACAAGACGCATCCTATACGAAGGTATGTTGTTACCAAATTTGGTAGAGATCGGATGATTTGGTTAGTCGTTATTTGATTTTACGTTTTGAACGTTTGAGTGGCCGCATTTCAGTTTTAGTAAAGATGGCGGCGATATAAAACATGACACTGAGGTGTCCTTTGCTAGTGCTACCTTTGTACCAAATTTCGTTCAATTTGCATTCACCGTGTTCGAATTGATAGGGGGGGACAGACATTCAGAGTACACACACTCACACACACACAGACACACACACACACAGACTCACACACACACATACACACACAGACTCACACACACACATACACACACACAGACAGACACACTTTTTTCGCCCTGTGTTGATCTCATAAGTCTACTTTCATTTTTTGCAAAAATCGAAAGTAGGCTAATACTACCATCAACGACACCTAGCTGGGAACTTGGCTACTAGATGCCACCGGAACCATCAACTCGCAACGAACGTTGGAACTTCCTCTCCAAAGGAAAGCATACTCAGGGTTTTTAGCGCTCTTAGTAAATCCGACGACTTCAGCCGGGTTTGAACCCGCGACCTTGGGCATAGAAGATCAGCATGCTACCAGTTCCGATACCGAAGTCGCTTCCCACAGACATATGAAAACTGTATGTGATTTCGTGCAGTGCCGTTGTCATAGCAACTGCTGATGGCTCATCCCTTATCAATTAAAAGTCAAGTTGTCATGGCAACCTTTCTTGGCACTTGGCATTTTCTTAAAATTTAAATCATTTTGCTCACCCCGTGGCGTAATGGTGGGTCATATCGAAAATTCTTTCAGACAAAAGTTTTAGGCAATTATTTGAGGAATATTGTCCATTTTGTACGGTTTTGATATTGTGCCTATTAACAGAGATATGATTAATGTTTCCCGAAAAACCCACTTTTTCCCACCCTTTTGGTCAATGGTTTGTGCTATAAAAAACTTTTCAAACATAAATGTTAGCGTCTTATCCGACACATAGTATGAACTTGGAATGGATTCAATATTTCATATATTAAGAGAGTTATAGCGATATTTCAATTTTTCGAAAAAAGCCTCCCATATTCACCCCCTTTGACCAATTTAGCCCATTAACGAACTCGACCGAGATTTTAAGGGGATACATATTATGTAAATAATTCAAAGTGATTGGTGCAAAATTACGGCAGTTATCGTGTCCACAAGAAACTGATATCTATACATATATATACATACATAAATTATATATAAACTTTTGAACTGACGGTGGTTTTGGGGTCTGGGGGATGTGAAACGCGAAGATATGTCGAAATTTTCCGGAAGTCGAAACATGGGACGCATTGCAATAGTTAGCTTTCTAATGAAATCTACCTTAAATTATTTAAACAGTATTTAATGAAATTTGCTACTGTATTTTTGACAACCACAAGATACAACACGGTTAAACCCTGTTCATATAATTGCAGAAGTATCATTTATATTTCAGGAAAGTTTTAAGAAAATATCTCATATACTTTGTGATATATCCTGTCAAATATTGAAAGCTTCATTTTTCTGTCGCTTCACACTTATCGGTTCCCTTAAGAAATCTTTGATGTTATTTTTCAGTGTTACAATAAAAATAATTGATTCATAACTTTTAGTCAGTGAAACGTTTGAGGTTCTACCAGAAAAATCTACATTTGGTTGATTATCATTTGCATAGGTGGGTGGAGGTACAAGGATCATATGTTCCGTTCGCCAAGCGCGAACATCATCAAAATAGGGGTACTCAAATCAATCACATATACAAGGCAACTAAACAACAAAGTATTATATTTGACGGTTACCTGTGGCTGATATGTAATTTTGTTCCGTAGTCACCAAAGGCGATACGATAGGTCTTTAACGAGCTAACATCGTACAACATGGATTGCAATGGATTTTCCCTATCATTGTTTACAAAATTAACCTAGGTTATCTCTATAATGTGTTTACACCAACGAATTCCGTCCATAACAAGGAAATTAATTTACTAATTCGACTCTACAGATCCTCGTCTGCAGTTCAACTAAACTGAATAAACAATTCCTTCGCACAGTTTCACGGCTCTTTAATACATTCGAACTTCAGTAATTTACAAACTCTGTTAACACTACGCAACTCAAGAACTACCGAAAGTCAAGATTTCTGAAGGGGTACGAAACACCTCCGATATTGTATTCGTAAACCAACAATGTGCTTCTCAATCTCTACTTAGTATAAAACAAAGCCCCCAATTATTGGATGTTAAGGGTAATCACGAGAACCACTGGGTGGATTTTGATGCGCTTTTTACCATTCTGTAAAGGATATCTCAAGGAAAGTTTCTGTAGAAAATAATTTATTTATGATCAGAGGAAGCCAAACAGTAACGATTTCAGTGAAAACGTCAAAAAATAACCCTGGCGTCCGTGCGCTTTTAAGCTTACGCTGGGCGAACCGTTAAAAATATCTAAATACTCTGAGTGTAAGAATTGTTCAGCAAGAAAAGTTCTACAAAAAAGTACGTGAGAGCATATCTCTATCTTCAATACATCGCCACTATAGCCCAAGTGTTTTTACGTTTTCATTTCTTCCAACAATCTCCGTTCAATTACTGAGGTGACAGTTTCCGAGTTAGCTAGGGGCGAGCCTATCACCCGAGTTACAGCCTAGCTAGCAGGCAGATACAGCCAGCAGCAAACTGTCGAGTCATGTTGAGTTAAGACTTCGGAGAAGAGTGGTTGTGTTTGGAGTTTCCCTAGAAGTGCAACTTGGCTTTTCTTCATTTAGCCTGTGAACTTTTCGTTCCGCAAAATATAGTCAAGTTAAGATTGGACGGAAGGGGGATTTGCGTTTCATGCACCTCGCTATTCTTTTACGTCTGACAAGTATTCGTAGTACTTGCATCTCCATGTTAATATAATTAATACTCCACTCAGTGATTTTAACCTATCATGCCGAGCGTAAAACGGATATAAGTGGTAGTTCATTGACATAAGAAATTGCGCTTATCACGTAATGCATTCATAACTGTTCCCGGGCGAAGCCGGGGTGGGTTGCTAGTCTAAAATATAAATATTGCTTACGAAATTCTTGAATATATCCGTACCACAGCCTGTTTTGTAATATTTATAGCTTCCAAGATATGACATCCCTGGAACTGATGGTAGTTCGG
The DNA here is from genome assembly GCA_946902985.2 of Meconema thalassinum. Lineage (NCBI taxonomy): Eukaryota > Metazoa > Arthropoda > Insecta > Orthoptera > Tettigoniidae > Meconema > Meconema thalassinum. The sequence continues at coordinate 162,989,846 of OX336393.1, read as the reverse complement.
GAAATAAAGTCACTCTTGTACTATGTGTATCAACAGTAGGCTATTACCTAGTTCTGTTTGTGTTCATATTAGAGCACATCAAAATTCATATTAAAATGAATATGCCTTAAGTTGTTTTACACTCTTTTAATGATACATTAAGTAGATTATTTCTCTACTTATTTTATTATTATTATTATTATTATTATTATTATTATTATTATTATTATTATTACTTCTATATTCGACGTTAAGGAAAAAGATTCATACATTTTATGTCTACTAAATGACAAGTTAAGTAATAAATATCAAGGCCGGTTCTGTGGTGTTGGGGTAGCGCGCCTGCCTCTCACCCGGAGACCCCGGGTTCGATTCCCGGCTCCGTCAGAGATTTTATAATCTGACGTGAGGGCTGGAATGGGCTGCACTCAGCCTCGTGAGGACAATTGAGTAGATGTCTGACAGTGAGGCAGCGCCCCAATCACGAAAACCAAGATTAACGGCCAAGGGGACCCGATGCGCTGATCACGCGTCACTCAAATATCTGCAGGCCAAATGGCTGGGCAGCGGTCGCTTGGTAGGCCTAAGCCCTTCATGGCCTGTAGTGCCGTGGGTTATTATAGTAATAAATATCATTGCTATTTGGTTTTATAAGTTGTTAAGCTAGGTTTTAATTTGTTTCTTTTACCGTATTTTAAAATGTTCTTTGTAGCTCTTCAGTTAGCCTCCGTGACTTAGGCGGCAGCACGCCGGCCTCTCACCGCTGGGTCCATGGTTCAAATCCCGGTCACTCCATGTGAGATCTGTGCTGGACAAAACGGAGGCAGACAGGTTTTTCTCCGGGTACTCCGGTTTTCCCTGTCAACATTTCATTCCAGCAACTCTCTCCACTATAATTTCATTGCATCTGTCATTCATTTAATCATTGCCCCAGAGGAGTGCGACAGGCTTCGGCAGCCGGCACAGTTCATATCCTCGCCGCTAGATGGGGGCTTCATACATTCCATTCCTGACCCGGTCGTTCGGCTGGAAGCAGGCGGTGGATTTTCTTTTTTTTTTCATTTGTAGCTCTTCAGTCGGTCAACACGAATATGCCCAACGAATGGGCGGCGTACAAAGTATAAATACGCAAATCCACTCCTGGAAAATATTACATGTATTAGTTAACTATCACAATTAAAATGGGGCATTTTAGGATTACGCGTTTCGACCGTCAAGTGGCCATCATCAGATTCTGATCACTGTGTTAAGGTTTAAATTTACACAAATATAATTACACTACTATTGTAGTAGCTTGTCTTTGGCGTTTTTAATATGATTCGCAATTTGAATCTCGTTATACGTTAGAATTGTTTTGACTTAAAAGCTTTATGAATTCTTCTTTCGTCTTTTGCTTTAGCGTTTGTCCCGCCTCGTGGCAGGGTCCGCTATTTCAATCCGTTGTCTCCACTTTACTCGGTCATGGGCCATGTCCGGATGAAGGTTGACGCCTTTCAAATCCCTGTGCAGTGTATCGGCCCAACGTTGCTCGGTCGCCCCTTTGTTCTTTTCCCAGCGACCTCTAGTGTGTAGCCCTGTTTTGCAATGGTGTCCGCTCCTGACCGTAGCACATACCCAAACCATCACAGACGACCCTCACTCATTTTGTTATTGATTGCCGCGATACCAAATCGTTCCCTTACTCTTTCATTGTGGATGTGATCCAACATAGTAATGCCAGCTGTCCATCTAAGCATCTTGGTCTCCATGACACTTAGCCGACGTTCTTCTTCCTTCGTGGTCGGCCAACATTCAGTACTATAAAGCACCACGGGACAAATGACAGTTTTATGAATTACGCGAGTAAGGGTGTATATGCACGTGTATACAATTTAGAATAACACAATTTAATAATAATAAATACACTAACAAAATTAGCATGCACTAGAAAACTATATTCGTAATGTTTACTTAATTTAGTACGGTGTCGCCGCACAGCAGTGTTGACCAGAGCATTGTATATGGTACATAAAGGGGCTCATTAGCCTCAGTGGCAGTTCTTTAACTAATAAATTGAAATTCAAATAAACAGTCTGCCTCGGCCGGGAATCGAAACCATGGACTTGGAATAATTATTCCGACACAACCACTGGTCCATTGATCGAGGGAAGTTCCTAAACTCAATTAATCATAGAGACTAATATTAGAACACGCATTACAACCGCACTGATGATCAAAGTTTGTATTGCCCTTAGCTAAAGCAGCAATAATTCTGTGCGTCTCTTGACTCTTCTAGTACAGCTGTAACTAACGTATCAATTTCCATCATTTTTGAAGATACCATACATCAGCGAATTAATTTAAAAGCATATTCAGGAGCATTAAAACATGAAATTATTTTTAAAATTTTGCTCTGAACACAAGCGGATCAGACGGCTAATGTCAATGTGCATGTGTATGGCCATATTAGCCCGTCCAATACTCCCTCGTACCATTCATACATGGTGTGTCGACTACGTAGAACAATACCCGGTCCAATAACTTGCTCATTCTAATCATTTCAAAGCATTCTCACACTATGTTGTGAACCCGATGGGGTTATGCTGACTGGAATCGAACATGGTTCTCAGAGACTGTGATCTCAGTAAAAAAAGGTTCCACCAGGAAGCGAACCAGAGATCTACAGGGAGTTTCTTGGTAAAAAAACCCTCGAAAGAAATGTATATTTAATCACTGGTGTGATTTTTGATGAAATGGCATTATTTATTAAAATAATGTAGGAAATAATGAGCAGATTATATCATTATAAGACGATTTGGTGTAAGCTATTGGGAGTTTGAAGCACAGAGGAGGGCAGAGCTGACATTTACTAATCGGCCCAGAATTGTGGGTTGGTCCCAGTGGAGCCACGTCCATCTCTGTCACCCCATTATGTCGTCTGGAGCAGGGGAGAGGCCTGAATAATGACATAGTTATTCCCCGACGGAGAATAGATTTGGAGTAGGGGCGGTGAAATGCCCAGAAAAATCATTGATTACTCGTGATTGGAGTAACGAATCGAGATGAGAGTTGCACACAGGTGAATATCTTGGCAAGAAGATAATTTTAGAGTCTTTTACCTGCGAAATTGGTGCATATTTAGTGATGTGCGTAAGGACTGTAAAACGACCATTGTTCGCGGATGGATGTGGAGATGTTGTAGGGGGTTTCCCGACTAGGTAGCGTCCCACGCCATGGAGAAAGGAATTAATATTAATTAATTGAACGAGCGATTCCTTTGCACACATATAGTTTTGGGACCTGTGAAGAAAGAGGAACACAATGATCATGGTTTGAAGACCTGAATCATGCTGTGAGAGGAGCGAAGATTACGCGGGAAGATGTTGCTCTACTTTCTGTGGAAATCCGATATAAGGGAGTAGACCCCAGGAGGAGCTCTCTGTTCTCACTTGAAACTCAGTTCTAGCTCACTTGAAGCCCAGTTGTAAGTCAGTCGAGACGCAGTCAAGCTCAGTCTACATGCCGCCAAGCGCAGTTACAGCCAGTTATAGTTTTACTCAATTGTCAATTGTAGCACAATGGCAATAAGTTGCAATCAGTATGTAGCAAATATGCAGCAGTACGAGACAGCGTGTAAGCCGCAGACAGAAGTCTTCAAATAAGCTACGTGCAGTCTTCGAGTGAAACTTCAGTCAGCTACAGCCAGGTTGAAGCAAGTTCGTCAAGGCAAAACGCATGACGATTCTATTCATCAAGACGCCGAACAAAGACGGGTATGTGTAATAGAAACAGTAAATACGCTTGTATGAATAATAGTCGTGATACAGGCATAATCAGCAGCACGAACTATGACGTGTTCAGTTACGAAGCACCGTATAGACTAACGGTAGCACTATTGTATATAATTATTTGTGAAAGTGTTGAACTTTATTAAGCGCAGTGTGTATAGTATTAACTAATCGTATATGTGTAACTACGATAGAATGCGCGAAAGAAACTTTACTAAGTGTTTGGTATTGCCATGAGAATACCAGATGTTAACGCTCATGTTTGGGAGCCAGCGTATTAATGTAACGCAGGGCGCTCACTGTAGGAGTAATGATCGTCATAAAACTGTTGGAGAGTTCCGAGAGCAGATAACCAGACTTTCAATCAGGAGTTGGTAACGTAAGATGCCGTCGACACCTGCAATTTCGATCTCTGCTAGGGAATTTCAGCATTGAAGTGTGTATAAGTGACGAGTGTTCAGTGTAATGTATATGTAAAAATATCATTTAAAGTAGTGTTTGATGAAGTGTTTCACATGTTTGGGGAGTGATAACTTCCTGAAAGGTATGCAACGTGTCGTGTTGGTGATAGAAATTATGTGTAATCAAATGTGTGTAAACAAGAGAAATATGTCGCGTTAAACCCATTATGGCGGGCGACATGGAAGAATATGATTGGTCGGAGCCACCTTAGATGCCTATAGAGATGTAAGTACCCCACAAATTATGGTTATGATCATGTAGAAGTATGGACCGATGCATGTCTGTGATTCCGTAAAGATATTGTGAATTCCTTATAGATGCCAATAAAAGTCAGTTAGGAGGCTGATCCTCCATGTTTAATCAGTAATGAGTTGATTTTGATAGAGTTGAAATGTTGATTTGTATCATTAAGTGGAGTAACTATTCCCACTATGAATTAAGAATGGCAATCAGTTATGTAAATGTAACGAACGCGATTGTTCGAGTTTAAAACGTTTAGCTATGTCGGAAAATTTGGTAATTTATGTGAGAATAATAATAAATAATGATTTTGGTCATTTATGTCAATGAGAAATGATGATAATAATAATAATGGTTATTAAGAGTATGAATGAACACATCAGGAAACAAATAAATTGTTGTAAGCGAGAATTATTAACGCTAAGTGCAAGACTTATCAATCTAAGCAGGAAGATGTTACAATGAGATTACATTTCAGTAATTATGGAAAGAAGTTTTATATCAGAATATTGCATATATTCGGTAATGATACCAGTAATGAAAGAGCTTTTATTGAATTGAATTTGCAGCTTAATTGAGAAGCTTATAGAGTAAATGTTAGATTTCTCTTAATATTAGAGGTCGGAATGTCGTAGCATGGAGCATTAGGGGCCAGATAGTCTATTCTACGTATGAATTCTCCTATGTCGTGGACATTGTTGGAGATATTATCTATTCCAGAGTTGTAGTGATGGACCCTAACTCTGAAGAAAGGATTGAAATGTGTTCCGGATTGGAATCTTTATAAGAGCCGAGGAAACAGGGACACCTCGCAGCTCTATGATTTCCCGAGAACTTATAGATGAGTTATGTACGCTCGTGGGCAGCGAAAACTCATGGCGACAGTGGTTTTGTGCGCCTATATTATACTTGAGACATCGGTCAACCGCCAGGCTCATGCATTACGAACCCCGAACCTTCATGTTGGATGGACCCATGTGAGGCCATTAATTAATCATTATCCTCGACGTAGGAATAATTACAAAAAGCTCATTCAATACCTGTTGGCATAATAGTCAATTAAGATCCTTTGGGAACATGTGTGTCGCTCAGGACACAGTATTTTGTCTTGTAAATCTCCACTGCTTAGAGAGAGGGAAGCTTTCAAACTTTTAGGAAGGTCGAGATAATTGGTGAAACGACCCATTCCACTTTCTATTGTGTAGCGACTTCCTTAGCCGAGGGTCGGAGCCAACCACCCGGACCGCCCAGGCAAGTTATAAAGGGAAGAGATTCTAGACCTTGTTAAAATGACATATAATGCAAGATTGTTATGTTGAGTATTATAGCCATGTGGTTTGTGAACACATGGATAATTATAGTTAATCCTGATGGTTCATTAATTTAGCTATCTGACGAATAGTTGCATGATATATTTGTACTGTCACTGGAACCAAGTCATGTAGTTGGTGACTAGATGCCAATCGCCATGAGCGCGAGGTAGCCTATTGTACAATCCGACATAAGCTATAACGTAACGTTTTATCTAGGAATCACAGACAGCATGCGGTGAAACCATATAATTGGAGGATGTGTAGGGGGTAGCTTACATAATTATGGAGTTGCACGTTGATTTTGGTGCAACGTCCAAATAGGTAAATGCATGCAAAGCATTTCATTAGTGAGAAGAAAAATATTAAAACACGCACGGCACACATAATTGTTTAACATAAAGAGGTTTAAGGAATAATCCTTGTTGTAATATTAAAGAAGTCACATTGTATGACTGTTATGTTAATGTACAGTTTGTTTTGAAGTCGTAGGTGCATCAGCGCACTAGTATATCCTTGTGAAGTTCACAGAAGGGTAAAGCATTATGGCTAGGTATGACTTTGTTGTGATTTCATATTTGTTTACTTGTGGATTGTGGAAGTAAAAAGTTTGTTTGCTTTTATTTTATGCTTTTTTGGGTATTGTTTTGTGTTTGAAGCCATGATTTATTTCAATGAATTAAAGTTTTAGAATAGAGTTGTGCTTTATCATTGTAGAGTTGATACCTTTTTGCCTCAAATCCAAAAATATGCACTGCAAAATTGGGGTTACCGTACACGCCTGAGAGCTGATGCTAGCTGGAGGCAGATGCATATTATCCAACGAGATTACTCACATGGGTACATGGGAATTGATGTCCTATACTGTGATTTGAGCTAAAGGTACGACTAAAGTCGGTCAGATTTAATGCACACAACTCTATTAAAGTAAGAATTAACGAAGTAGGGTGTGACCGCTCCTAATCCATAGCTAAGTTCCGATACGTATATATAAATTTTGATAGATTGTGCATATCACTATTCATTTATCATGACGCCCATCTGTGGAGTCTATGGTAGTAAAAGCTCTATTAATTTATCATGGCGCCCAACGTGGGGCTTATGGGATTTAGGGAAAACCCATAGATTTTTTATGGTATTTCATGGGGAAAACCATAGTAATTGTTTTGCCTCAAACTGTGTTTGAGTGATTTTTGAATTCAGTAGGCTTTTTGAGGTAACGCAGAATCTCTCTATTGAGAAGAGAATGGCCTAAGGGTACTAGCGTTACATACCCAATCCACAATCTACCATAATATTATCAGGTTTTGTACGACTTCACAATATGTGTGCAGTGTTTGATGTTTCTCTTCAAAACGTATCCACATATTTTTCCAGGAAGCCTGCCTGCATATTTAAGTGTGTTATTGTAAAATGCCAGGTACGGAGGAGATCTTGCAAGTTATTGCAGGACTGAAACAGCATTTTGACGCTGCTCATGAGCAGAGTAAACTGGAAACCAAAGCGTTCCAGGATAGTATAAACACTCGGTTAGATGAGAACCAGAGAGAGTTAAATAACAGGTTAGATGCCAATCAGGAGGCAATTAATGCAAATCAGGTTGCAATGAACAATAACCAGATTGAATTAAACAACCGTTTAGAGGCAAATAAAGTTGAATATAAAGATGAATTAAACAATAAGTTAGGTCAAATGCAAGAAATCATTAAGACCGAAGTAACAGATACTGTTGTAAGCATTGTATCGGAAATGCAGGTAAATACTGACAAACGTTTCGAGGCCATAGAAGCCAAACTTGAGGGTAATTTGCAAGCGTGTAGGCATGCTCAGGAGCAAACCAACAGTAAATTAGAGGCGTTGTCTAACGATATCAAGGATATTCAGATCCAAAACGAGGCGAATCTCGAACGCCAAGCGAAACAGTTCGCAGAGTTTACGAAAACAGTAGACCAGAGATTAGAGGAGAACGACTCCAAATGGGATCAGAAATTGAAAAGCTACGCTAGAGCAATTAACGGTGACCTCAAGAAACAGGACCAGAATATATTAGGTCAATGCCAGGAAATAGGCGAAATTAAGGCTATCGCTCATGAAAGTAAGGAGCTGGTAGGCAACGTGAAAGGTCAGATGGGTAAAGTTCATAAAGAACTGGACCAAGTGCAAAGCGACATTATCATAGTCAATAAAAGACAAGAGGAAAATAGAGGCGAGATCACCAAGGTCCGGAATGAATTGTCTAAAGTCAATGGACACATTCAAGATGAAATTAAAGGTCTGAGAGAAGAACTCGAAATAAGAGAAGGCCAGAAAACAGAGGCAAGCGACAAGACCCTTGCTCAAATTAAAGAGGACGTAGAGGATGAAATATCCCATATCAAACAAAGTCTGAAAGAAGACAAGGTGAAAATTTTTCAAGTAGCCGAGGAAAACCGAGATAGGCTTACAAGAATAGAAAAAGAAGTCATTACTCGCCTAGAAAGAGCAGAAATGCGCCATAACCAAATGGAGACTAGGATAATAGCACAGGAGGAGACACTTCTGAAGTATCCTAAGTCAAGTGAAGGCAGCATAGAGGATATAAGAAAAACAAGGTGGGCAGACCTAGAAACCCAACCTATAAGCAGGAATGCTGCAGGCGCAGGAGAAAGTCCTTACATGACGCCAGGTGTACCAATTGCGGCATCGACGCCACATGAAAACGCGATGCACACCCAGGTGATAAACGTCATTAGGGCAAGCGAAGAAAAACCTAGGAAATTTTCAGGTAGTCACTGTAGTATGACACCAAAATATTGGTTAAAGGAAGTGACTGAATATCTCAATGATGCACGAATACCGCAGGAGCGTAGGCTACGTGCTATAGAGAAGTTAACAGAGGGGGAGTGCGCATTATGGTTTCGCAGCTTCCGTTACACTTTTGATACTGTTGAGGAATTCCGCGAGGCATTCTTGAAAAGATATTGGGACGCCGCGACTCAGCAGAATTTACGGCTGGATTTGTATGCCAAAAAGTACAGCACGAACAACCCGACGAAGTACGCAGAATTCTTCATATCGCAGATGTGTCGTTTTAAAGAGCTGGATCAAAAACCTAGTGAACTGGAGCTATGCATTGCTATCGCCAAACAGCTTCCATACGAGATCCAAAGGCTACTAATCTCGGCTAATGCGAAAACTGCTATGGAAATGGAGACAGTTCTAAGGCAACTGGACCTCACCACAGCAAATACTATGCGTCAGAGTCGAACCGTGGAACAAGTCCACGTGACCAACACACAGACTGACCAACAGCAAGCTCCAAGGAACAACAAGGCCACGAGCACAGAAACTTTAGATTCCTATGGACGGCAATGGGAACAGGAACCCAGAAAATGGCAGTCAAGGTACAAAGGAAATGCTAATAAAGCAGGAAGAGGTCGAAGTACGTGGAATAAACACAATAACAGGGGCAAACCGTACCATAACAATGGAGGTAATAATGGCCAGGAAGGCAATAATAGAAATTGGAGACCCCAAGAGAGAAGAAATAACTTCGATGACGAGGCAGAAGAGCGATATCATGCTTCTTTGCGATACCTCGAAGAAAGGGGAGATGAGCCCCAGAAATCACAAGTCCGCTGACAAGAAGTCATGCAGAACAGGACATCGCCAGACAGATATGGAGATGGAGCTAAGAGTTTGGAACTACAGCGCAGCGAACAGGAGAGAAGGAACTCCAAAGGGGCGGGCGCTGAAGAAAAAAAAAACGCCAAAATTAGAAGAGCTCGAGACTGATGGATGGAAGTCTATTAACAGCATCAATTGGATAGCCAAACCAGAAGAATTGATTGAGGATACAGGAGGACCACAGGTCATGGTCAAGAGAGAATTGCCTATTATAATTGTGAGAGTGGCAGGATTAAAAGTCAGAAGTCTGCTAGACACAGGATCAACAGTGAGCCTGATGACACAAGCTCTATATAATGAAATAGCCCGGAGAGAGAACATTTTGAAGATACCGATCTCCAGTGTCAAAATTAAAGGGGTAATTCCAGACAGAACAATGATATGTAAATACCAGGTATTCCTAGATTTACAGATAGGAGGCTCTATTTTCTCACAGAGTTTTCTGTTAGTGAACAAACTACCTTATAACCTACTTATTGGGGCAGAGTTTATAAGGGAATACAGAGTGATAATTGACCTAGCACAGGACAGGGTTATGTTCCATGTGAATGAAGAAGCTGAAGGCTTAGAGGTCGCACTCAATGAAATTGAACCAGGATCCAGTGAACAAGTATGGCATACATACAGAGATGTGGCTGATGAAGAAGTGTTAGCTATTGAGCAGTTAGAAGCGGAGCTCAAAACACTAGCCACAGACTTGGAAAAAGATCTGGAACCCAAATTGGAAGAATACATTTCGGAGAAGCTTGAAGAAGCGAAAATTGGGCTAAAAGAGAAGGAAAATTTAAAGCAGTTATTGCTGGAACAGAAGGAAGTCTTTGATTCGAGACCTGGTCGGATAAAGAACTTCACTTATGCTTTTCAAGTCAGTGATTGGACACCATTTAGGCAGAAACCCTACCCTATAGCTGAAAAGCATTATGCTAAAGTGAAAGAGGCAATTCAGGAGATGTTGGAGGCCGGCGTTATTGAGAAAACACCTACGCCTTATGTAAGTCCATTGGTAATTGTACCAAAGACAGACGGATCTGTCAGAGTCTGCTTGGACCTGAGACGCTTAAATTTGAGAGTTATTCCGGAATTTGACCAAGTGCCACCTATTAAAGAGATCCTCAGGAAGTTTAAAGGAAAAACTATATTCTCAAACTTGGATATCACATCCAGTTTCCACCATCTTGAATTAGAGAAGAAAACTAGTCTGTTGACAGGATTTATGTTTGATCAACATACATTCACATTTTTAAGGCTACCTTTTGGGTTGAAAACAGCTGGTTCAGCCCTGATAAGAGCGTTAGATCGCAATCTATCAGATGAAGTTAAAGAGAGTACCATCAGATATGTAGACGACATTCTACTCACATCAGAATCTCTGGAGGAGCACATGAGAGACCTGAAGAAGTTGCTAGATGACCTTCGAGAGGCTAACTTTAAGGTCAATATCAAGAAATCGCACTTCTGTCTGAGGGAAGTTAAATTCCTAGGGCATGTTATTGATGCAAATGGAGTGAAGCCTAATCCAGATAAATTGGAGATAATTCGGAATTTCCCTCGACCCACGAAAGTTAAGCACGTCCGACAGTATTTGGGAGTAATTGGATTCTTTTCGAACCACTGCCCAAACTATACTGCGACAGTAGCACCACTGCAGGACCTATTGAAGAAAGGCGGCAGATGGAATTGGACGGAGCAATGTCAGGAAGCATTCGTGAGGTCAAAACAAATGCTTTTGGAATATGTGAAACTGGGATACCCAGATTATACCCAGAAGTTCATCATACAGACGGATGCATCACTTATTGGGATTGGAGCGATGCTATCCCAGGAAAATGTTGACCAGCCTGAGAAGAAAGTTTTTATCGCCTTTATAAGCAGAAGACTGAGAGCCCATGAGAAAAATTACACGATCACAGAGATAGAATTGCTCGCAATTTTGTACGCGTTGCAATCGTGGCACAAACTCGTGTACGGCTTCCGAATAGTTCTGAGAACAGACCATAAAGCTTTAACATTTTTGTTAAAGACAGATTTGTCTAGTCAGAGATTGACAAGATGGTCCCTGTATATCCAGCAATTTAATGTGGAAATAGAATACTGTCCAGGGAAAGAGAATGTAATACCGGACATATTAAGTCGTTACCCTAGAGAAGAAGAAGTACTAGCGGTCCAAATTGAGAATCGAGATCAGAAGACGTTGGATGACTTAAGGAACATTACCAACCTACAACGCGAAGACCCATGGTTGAAGATGATAATCGATTACTTTGAGGGACGTTTAGCAAGGGGAACTGCGATATACAGAGAGGCGGAGGCATTGGCAACAGATTATGTATGGTATAATCAGATATTACACAAGTGGGACGATGTGGATCACACACGTCAAAGGATTGTAATTCCTGCATCTTTGCAGAGGAGATTAGTATGGCTAGCCCACAGAGCATTTGGCCATCCGGGGATAGATAAAATCTGTGCTCTGTTGAAGGAAGCATTTACTTGGCCAAAATTGAGAGAAACGGTGAGAAATGCTATTAGAACATGTGATCTTTGCCAAAGGGTAAAGCCGAATCCCTTTTTAATGAGGCAACGACCTATCCCGTTGTTACCAGAGAAACCAAGGCAGCTATTGAGTATCGACAACTTTGGACCATTGCCTAGAGCACGTAGAGGCAATAGACACATTTTTGTAGCCATGGATGTATTTTCGAAAATGGTGGTGTTGTGCCCCATTCAAAAGACAAGTTCAAAACAGGTCTTGAAGCGCCTGAAAGAGAGAGTTATTCCGATTCTTGGGAAGCCGGATAACATTCTCTCGGACCACGGAAGTATAAGAAGTTTAATTTTTCTTACCACGGCCCGTTCGAGGTGATAAGAGACCTCCAGAACAATGCATACAGGTTAAGGCATTTAGAGAATGGAAACGAGGTCGTTATGAGCATTGCCAACTTAAAAATTTATTACTCGCCAGAAGAATTCGATGAACCAGAAGAAGAATTAGTAACGCACACCCAACTCAACGTGGAGAGCGGAGGCAGCCAAGCAGGCAGACCTGAATGTTGGAACGGCGAGACGGGACAAGAAACAGACAGTTTACCCAGTGTAAGCGGAGAGCAGAAAGAATGCCAGTGTTTGCGAGAACTCTATGAAGAAATGGTCAGAGTAGCCAGAGAGGTTGAGGCTGTAAACGCGACCCTTCGCAGGGAGAATAGACAGCTCAGAAACAAGGCCGAGTGTGGAAGGGGGAACACTACTAACCCACTCGCAGCCAGACAAGGTGAAGGACCCCAGACGTAAACACAGACGGTGGTCGACAGTCAGCTGGTTACTTATATAAGCCACTTGCATTGGACTTTTATAAGTTTTGCAAGGGGAACATGAACCCGATGGGGTTATGCTGACTGGAATCGAACATGGTTCTCAGAGACTGTGATCTCAGTAAAAAAAGGTTCCACCAGGAAGCGAACCAGGGATCTACAGGGAGTTTCTTGGTAAAAACCCCTCGAAAGAAATGTATATTTAATCACTGGTGTGATTTTTGATGAAATGGCATTATTTATTAAAATAATGTAGGAAATAATGAGCAGATTATATCATTATAAGACGATTTGGTGTAAGCTATTGGGAGTTTGAAGCACAGAGGAGGGCAGAGCTGACATTTACTAATCGGCCCAGAATTGTGGGTTGGTCCCAGTGGAGCCACGTCCATCTCTGTCACCCCATTATGTCGTCTGGAGCAGGGGAGAGGCCTGAATAATGACATAGTTATTCCCCGACGGAGAATAGATTTGGAGTAGGGGCGGTGAAATGCCCAGAAAAATCATTGATTACTCGTGATTGGAGTAACGAATCGAGATGAGAGTTGCACACAGGTGAATATCTTGGCAAGAAGATAATTTTAGAGTCTTTTACCTGCGAAATTGGTGCATATTTAGTGATGTGCGTAAGGACTGTAAAACGACCATTGTTCGCGGATGGATGTGGAGATGTTGTAGGGGGTTTCCCGACTAGGTAGCGTCCCACGCCATGGAGAAAGGAATTAATATTAATTAATTGAACGAGCGATTCCTTTGCACATATATAGTTTTGGGACCTGTGAAGAAAGAGGAACACAATGATCATGGTTTGAAGACCTGAATCATGCTGTGAGAGGAGCGAAGATTACGCGGGAAGATGTTGCTCTACTTTCTGTGGAAATCCGATATAAGGGAGTAGACCCCAGGAGGAGCTCTCTGTTCTCACTTGAAACTCAGTTCTAGCTCACTTGAAGCCCAGTTGTAAGTCAGTCGAGACGCAGTCAAGCTCAGTCTACATGCCGCCAAGCGCAGTTACAGCCAGTTATAGTTTTACTCAATTGTCAATTGTAGCACAATGGCAATAAGTTGCAATCAGTATGTAGCAAATATGCAGCAGTACGAGACAGCGTGTAAGCCGCAGACAGAAGTCTTCAAATAAGCTACGTGCAGTCTTCGAGTGAAACTTCAGTCAGCTACAGCCAGGTTGAAGCAAGTTCGTCAAGGCAAAACGCATGACGATTCTATTCATCAAGACGCCGAACAAAGACGGGTATGTGTAATAGAAACAGTAAATACGCTTGTATGAATAATAGTCGTGATACAGGCATAATCAGCAGCACGAACTATGACGTGTTCAGTTACGAAGCACCGTATAGACTAACGGTAGCACTATTGTATATAATTATTTGTGAAAGTGTTGAACTTTATTAAGCGCAGTGTGTATAGTATTAACTAATCGTATATGTGTAACTACGATAGAATGCGCGAAAGAAACTTTACTAAGTGTTTGGTATTGCCATGAGAATACCAGATGTTAACGCTCATGTTTGGGAGCCAGCGTATTAATGTAACGCAGGGCGCTCACTGTAGGAGTAATGATCGTCATAAAACTGTTGGAGAGTTCCGAGAGCAGATAACCAGACTTTCAATCAGGAGTTGGTAACGTAAGATGCCGTCGACACCTGCAATTTCGATCTCTGCTAGGGAATTTCAGCATTGAAGTGTGTATAAGTGACGAGTGTTCAGTGTAATGTATATGTAAAAATATCATTTAAAGTAGTGTTTGATGAAGTGTTTCACATGTTTGGGGAGTGATAACTTCCTGAAAGGTATGCAACGTGTCGTGTTGGTGATAGAAATTATGTGTAATCAAATGTGTGTAAACAAGAGAAATAAGTCGCGTTAAACCCATTATGGCGGGCGACATGGAAGAATATGATTGGTCGGAGCCACCTTAGATGCCTATAGAGATGTAAGTACCCCACAAATTATGGTTATGATCATGTAGAAGTATGGACCGATGCATGTCTGTGATTCCGTAAAGATATTGTGAATTCCTTATAGATGCCAATAAAAGTCAGTTAGGAGGCTGATCCTCCATGTTTAATCAGTAATGAGTTGATTTTGATAGAGTTGAAATGTTGATTTGTATCATTAAGTGGAGTAACTATTCCCACTATGAATTAAGAATGGCAATCAGTTATGTAAATGTAACGAACGCGATTGTTCGAGTTTAAAACGTTTAGCTATGTCGGAAAATTTGGTAATTTATGTGAGAATAATAATAAATAATGATTTTGGTCATTTATGTCAATGAGAAATGATGATAATAATAATAATGGTTATTAAGAGTATGAATGAACACATCAGGAAACAAATAAATTGTTGTAAGCGAGAATTATTAACGCTAAGTGCAAGACTTATCAATCTAAGCAGGAAGATGTTACAATGAGATTACATTTCAGTAATTATGGAAAGAAGTTTTATATCAGAATATTGCATATATTCGGTAATGATACCAGTAATGAAAGAGCTTTTATTGAATTGAATTTGCAGCTTAATTGAGAAGCTTATAGAGTAAATGTTAGATTTCTCTTAATATTAGAGGTCGGAATGTCGTAGCATGGAGCATTAGGGGCCAGATAGTCTATTCTACGTATGAATTCTCCTATGTCGTGGACATTGTTGGAGATATTATCTATTCCAGAGTTGTAGTGATGGACCCTAACTCTGAAGAAAGGATTGAAATGTGTTCCGGATTGGAATCTTTATAAGAGCCGAGGAAACAGGGACACCTCGCAGCTCTATGATTTCCCGAGAACTTATAGATGAGTTATGTACGCTCGTGGGCAGCGAAAACTCATGGCGACAGTGGTTTTGTGCGCCTATATTATACTTGAGACATCGGTCAACCGCCAGGCTCATGCATTACGAACCCCGAACCTTCATGTTGGATGGACCCATGTGAGGCCATTAATTAATCATTATCCTCGACGTAGGAATAATTACAAAAAGCTCATTCAATACCTGTTGGCATAATAGTCAATTAAGATCCTTTGGGAACATGTGTGTCGCTCAGGACACAGTATTTTGTCTTGTAAATCTCCACTGCTTAGAGAGAGGGAAGCTTTCAAACTTTTAGGAAGGTCGAGATAATTGGTGAAACGACCCATTCCACTTTCTATTGTGTAGCGACTTCCTTAGCCGAGGGTCGGAGCCAACCACCCGGACCGCCCAGGCAAGTTATAAAGGGAAGAGATTCTAGACCTTGTTAAAATGACATATAATGCAAGATTGTTATGTTGAGTATTATAGCCATGTGGTTTGTGAACACATGGATAATTATAGTTAATCCTGATGGTTCATTAATTTAGCTATCTGACGAATAGTTGCATGATATATTTGTACTGTCACTGGAACCAAGTCATGTAGTTGGTGACTAGATGCCAATCGCCATGAGCGCGAGGTAGCCTATTGTACAATCCGACATAAGCTATAACGTAACGTTTTATCTAGGAATCACAGACAGCATGCGGTGAAACCATATAATTGGAGGATGTGTAGGGGGTAGCTTACATAATTATGGAGTTGCACGTTGATTTTGGTGCAACGTCCAAATAGGTAAATGCATGCAAAGCATTTCATTGGTGAGAAGAAAAATATTAAAACACGCACGGCACACATAATTGTTTAACATAAAGAGGTTTAAGGAATAATCCTTGTTGTAATATTAAAGAAGTCACATTGTATGACTGTTATGTTAATGTACAGTTTGTTTTGAAGTCGTAGGTGCATCAGCGCACTAGTATATCCTTGTGAAGTTCACAGAAGGGTAAAGCATTATGGCTAGGTATGACTTTGTTGTGATTTCATATTTGTTTACTTGTGGATTGTGGAAGTAAAAAGTTTGTTTGCTTTTATTTTATGCTTTTTTGGGTATTGTTTTGTGTTTGAAGCCATGATTTATTTCAATGAATTAAAGTTTTAGAATAGAGTTGTGCTTTATCATTGTAGAGTTGATACCTTTTTGCCTCAAATCCAAAAATATGCACTGCAAAATTGGGGTTACCGTACACGCCTGAGAGCTGATGCTAGCTGGAGGCAGATGCATATTATCCAACGAGATTACTCACATGGGTACAGTTGATACTTCTGTCGATATTAATTAGTGATATGAATTGCTAATCAACTCATTTATACGTGACTACCAACCCGCCCCGGTTTCGCCCGGGAACAGTTATGAATGCTAGGTGATAGGCTACTTTCAACCGAGGTCTTGTATACGACATCAGTCGTTTTCCCTCCAGCAGTGAACACGAAAGAAAGCTCGTAAATTGTCGCCTCAGTAATTGAATGGAGATTGTTGGAAGAAATGAAAACGTAAAACCACTTAAACTGGGCGATGTATCGAAGATAGAGATATGCTCTCCCGGACGTCTTTGTAGAACTTTTTATGCTCATAGTATACAGATATTTCTAACGGTTTGCCCAGCGTAAGCTTAAAAAGCGCACGGACGCCAGGTTTCTCGTTCGACTTTTTCACTGAAATCGTTACTGCTTGGCTTCCATTGATCATAAATAAATTATTTTCTACAGAAACCTTCCTCGAGATATCCTTTACAGAATGGTGAAAACCGCATCAAAATCCATCTAGTGGTTCTCAAGATTACCCGTGACATCCAAGAATTGGGGACTTTGTTTTATACTAAGTACAGATATGAGGCCCATCTAGATATTAGGTTTCTCTATTTGCTAAATAAAAATAAAACATGGTTAAATGAAAAAGATATTGGCAACTGATACAGTTATGTTTGATATAATCACCACCAGAAATGAGATACCTGTCATAGCCTATCGTGGGATCAACTTTTGTGTTCCTGTGCCTTTGTTATTTGTTACTCTGCAGTCGGTCCACACAAACTTTGTCCAGTGACTCGACGGGGTACAATTTATATAATTCAAGCTGTGCCCGGCATGCGTTGCAATGCCAATCAAAGAAAGTGTTGGCGTTGAAATTCTGTTTCTTGAAGTGCTTTTGGACACACAACATGTTTTTCAATTTCCGTTAACTGCCTCTAAGCTATCGTAAAATGGATTTTGTAATTTAGAACCATTCGTGGGAGCGTGCACAACAACTTTCAAAAGTTCCATCGCAATCGGATGAATGGCATATGAACGTATACGGGATTTTGTTTGAACGATTCGTGCGCTGTCACTCATTTGTTGAATCTACTCGCACGCTACCTATTGAGAAATGGATTTACTAAGTCGAAACCCTACCCTGGCGTGTACACAATAACTCATCAAGGTTTCATCACAATCGAAGAAGGTTATTTTTAACACATAGGGGATTTTGTTAAAACGCTTCGCGCGTCGTCACCCATTTGTTGCATATACTCGTGCGCTACCTATTGTGAAATGGATTTACTAAGTCGAAACCCTTCCCTGGCGTGTACACAATAACTCATCAATGATTCATCGCAATCGGATGAATGGTATATGCACGTATACGGGGTTTTGTTTAAACGATTCGTGCGCTGTCACTCATTTGTTGAATCTACTCGTGCGCTACCTATTGAGAAATGTATTACTAAGTCGAAGCCCTTCCCTGGCGTGTACACAATAACTCATCAAGGTTTCATCGCAATCGAAGAATGTTATATGAACGCAATAGGGGATTTTGTTGAAACGCTTCGCGCGTCGTCACCCATTTGTTGCATCAACTCTTGCGCTACATTCTGTGAAATGGATTTACTAAGTCCCCTTCCCTGGCGGGTACACAATAACTGATCAATGTTTCATCGCAATCGGATGAATAGTATATGAACGCATACCTGATTTTGTTTAAACGATTCGCGCTCCGTCACTCATTTGTTGAATCTACTCGTGCGCTACCTACTGTAAAATGTATTGACTGAGTTAGAAACCGTCACGTAAGTGTCCACAACATCTCACCCAAGTTTCATCGCTATCGGACTAATGGGATATGAAGACATAGGGGACTGTATTGAAACGCTCCGCGTGTCGTCGTTCATTTGTCGAATCTACTCGTGTGCTACCTACTGTGAAATGTATTTACTAATCCAGAAACCTTCCTTGGAGTGTCCACCATATTTCACCCAAGTTTCACCGCTAACGGCAGAATGGTATATGACCTTATACGGGACTTTGTTGAAACGCTTCGCGCGTCGTCCCTCATTTGTTGAATCAACTTGTGCGCTGCATATTGTATAGTGGATTTACTAAGCCAGAAATTTTC
Source organism: Meconema thalassinum (assembly GCA_946902985.2). Taxonomy (NCBI): domain Eukaryota; kingdom Metazoa; phylum Arthropoda; class Insecta; order Orthoptera; family Tettigoniidae; genus Meconema; species Meconema thalassinum. The sequence continues at coordinate 162,970,876 of OX336393.1, read as the reverse complement.
CATGACGTGTACACAACATCTCACCCAAGTTTCATAGCTACGGACGAATGGTATATGAATGCATGCGGGACTTGGTTGAAACGCTTCGCGTGTCGTCGCTCATTTGTTGATTCTACTCTTGCGCTACATATTGTAATATGGATGTACTCAGCCAGAAACCTTCCCTGGAGTGTACACAACATCTCACCCAAGTTTCATCGCAATCGGATGAATGGTATGTGAACGTATACGGGACGTTGTCGAAACGCTTCGCGCGTAGTCACTCATTTGTTGAATATAAACGTGCGCTTCGTATTGTAAAATGCATTTACTTAGCCAGAAACCTTTCCTGGAGTGTACACAACAATTCACCAAACATTTATCACTATCAGACGAATGGTATATGACTTTATACGGGACTTTGTTGAAACGCTTCGCGTGTCATCGCCCATTTGTTGAATCTACTGGTGCGCTTCCTATTGTAAAATGTATGTACTAAGCCAGAAACCTTCCCTGGAGTGTACACAACATCTCACCCAAGTTTCATCGCTATCGGATGAATGGTATATGAAATTATATGGAACATTGTTGAAACGCTTCGCGCGTCGTCGCTCATTTGTTGATTCTACTCGTGCTCTACCTATTTTTAAAGGGATTTACTAAGCTAGAAACCTTCCCTGGAGTGCATACAAAATCTCAGCCTAGTTTTATCGCTATCGGACGAATGGTATATGAACGCAAACGTGACTTTGTTGAAATGCTTCGCGCGTCGTAGCTCATTTGTTGAATCTACTCGTGCGCTGCCTATTGTAAAGTGGATGTACTAAGCCAGAAAATTTCCCTGTAGTGTACACAACATTTTACGCAAGTTCCATAGCTATCGGACGAATGGTATATTAATGCATACGGGACTTTGTTGAAACGCTTTGCGTGTCGTCGCTCATTTGTTGAATCTACTCGTGCGCTATCTACTGTGAAATGTATTCACTAATTTTGAAACCTTCACGTAAATGTACACAACATCTCACCCAAGTTTCATCGCTATCGGACGATTGGTATATGAACACATACGGGACTTTGTTGAAATGCTTCGCGCATCGTCGCTCATTTGTTGAATCTACGCGTGCGCTACCTATTGTAAAATGGATTTACTAAGTCAGAAACCTTCCTTGGAGTGTACTCAACATCTCACCCAAGTTTCATCGCAATCGGACGAATGGTATATGAACGCATAGGAGACATACCCACAGACCCACAGACAGACAAACTATCACGTAACATTGATTTTTATATATATAGATGTTAATTACACTCCTGGAAGCGGCTTCGGTGGCGTAGTTGGTAGCATGCTGAACTGCTGTTCCCAAGATCGCGAGTTCAAACCCAGCCAAAGTCGTCGGATTTTATAAGAGCGTTTAACTACTTCAATATGCCTTCCTTCAAAGGGGAAGTACAGCCGGTGGTCCCATGTCATAGATTTATGGCATGTAAAATATCCTTCCACTAACTAAACTTGTGTGTATCTAAATTTCTAGGTTAGATTTCGTTGAAACGCTCTATCAAAGTTCCAACGTTAACCACTAGGTGTCAGTAACATCTGGTAGCGAAAGTTGGAACTACTTGAAATTGAACGGAACTTGTAGCTGTCCCTATGGGTGTCCGCTTGAAGCAGCTACAGCCTCTGGCGAGCCGAACATGTCCTCGGGCACTCCCGGAACTAAAATCCATACGCTAAATAAATAAATAAATAAATAAATAAATAAATACATAACACTCCTGGAAAACATTACATATTGAACCCATGTACCATTGGCTCAAAGGGGGTCGAATCCATGTATTTTTGTAAAAGGAAGGAAGGAAATATACAGTCTTCAGAGAAACATAGAAAGATTTCATGCAAGGGATGCTAGCATCACGTTGTGTAAGAAGTGGATCCAGGTGGCCAGGAAATGACATCATGCCTGACTCATTGATAAGGAGCCAGTCACGAGTATAAATAGAGGTAGTGGAAAGTTCCAGGCGTATGAGAGAGAAGCACGTTTCGGAAATCAACCTTACCTTGCATTAAAACGGCAACAGCGCAACTGTGCCCGAAGAAGAATAATTAAAATTAACCCATTTGCAAGAATGAAAGTAAGTAAATAAATACAGCATTGTGAATCATTTCGGATTAGAGATTTTTGTTTGGAGAAAAAGCTTTTAATAATCGTCCAGGAAAGAAGTGCAAACGTAGCCATACGTCATAGGGGAATTACCGAGGCCCGAGGAGTGGGGAAATAAAAATCAACAGCAACACCCACACAGCGGAAGACTAAAAATTATTTAATATATCTGAAATGCACGATCGATTTCCATGCGCAGTGAGGTCATTTTACGTTTGGAAGACGAGCTTTCTGGAGATATAATTTTTATAATTGTGCGACAATTATTTCAAAAGTTGGTCACGAAAAGGACTAGGAATTTATCTTTTTGTAGCCAAAGAGTATATAAATCCTGGCATAACCAAGCCAATCATTCAGTCTTACGAACCCTAGGGAAGGGTGTCGTACTGTTTCACACCATATTCAGTCTTGAACGACCGCTGAGGCGGGTCGTACTGTTTCACATCGAATGCAGTTTTAGTCCGTCCAGGGGGCGTGACGCTTCATCACATCATGCAGTTCACGACAGACTCCTTGAGGGGAGATGCTACAACACGTCAGGCAGTTTCCGATAGCCCAGGGGGCGTCATAGTGCTACATCACGCCGAAGACTACAAGTATTCCTTGAGGGGAAACGCTGTATCACCGCATAGACATTATCCGACAGCCAAGAGCGTCGCGGTATATATAACCAACGAGCATCCATAAGGAGTAGCCAAGAAGTATTAATACAGTATCGCCGTGTCGAGAATTAGGAAAATCCTAGTTACAGGATTTAGTTCCGACAGTATAAAGTCTACAGTGAAAAGTTCAGTAATTACAGTCAAAGCAGGCTGCGAACTTAGAGCCTAGGGCGATAGGTCTTAAATTAAACGACCAAAAGTATCATAACGTATTGAAGTAACGTAACAGCGAGATAAACATTCTATCAACTTTAAAGAACCCGAGTAGGGACGGACAGAACAAGGTTCGCAAAGTATTCCGGGAAGATAGGAATTCGAGAACCGAATAAGCGAAAAGGAGAAGGAAACTCTAGACATTGTTTCAAGGAAGCAGACGAACTATTCAAAAAGCACTAAGTTACGAGGAGTATTAGTTGCTAGAAATAAATAGGTCACCAATAGATTATCTGGGGGACCGGGGACAGAATAGACTTTCGCTAGACCAACAAATAGGGTCTAGAAAGGAGCCGTTCGAGTCAATAATAATAGCAGATCATCAGGAAACGGGATTTGAAGGAGTATTATTCCAGGGAGGAAGTAGATGGTTCGAGACTTTCACATTCTGGCAAGATAGGGAGCCGACATTAACTAAATTTCACCCTTGGAGACGGGAGGTCAAGAAATCACGTGTGACAGGCTTAATAGCAGCCTTAGTGATTAGAATCTGTGAAGTGTAAATATATAAAAATTTGTGTTAAAAAGTAATAATTTCAGTGTTTTTGTCGTGTATTCTAAACGAATACACCAGTGTATTTTAAAATGTTATCAGTGTTAAATATATACGAGTTAAATGTGTGTCAAGATATGTCAGTACATGAAATAAATTTGTACAAGATGGTGTAATTTCAAAATAGTGGGCAAAAATGAAACATCGCAAGAAAAAGGAAGGTCAGGAAGACCTATAACATGTGAGTAAAGATTTTCATTATGTTTTGTGTTGGGAAAGTGTTTGTGTACAATCCACCGGAGTTTGAGATAGAGGGATGTTTCTGAATAACAAATAACAGAATAAGAGCGCGGTCTGAACAAATAAAATTTGAGAAGTTATAAATAATTATGTAAATCCTGTAGAGGAAATGTATGAAATAAAATGTCAGTGTATTTGACAAATGTTACAAAAGCAAGCGTAATAAATAATAATAATAAAAGAAATATAAATAAAGATTAAATTGAATGATATGAAAATAAGAGCGTTTGAGCCTTAATAAAAGTATAAGACATGGTGTTAATGCATGTTCTTAAAATATAGCGATTTTGTCAAGGGGAAGGATTAATATAAAAATTGAGATATGGACCAATTGTTAATGTCGAATTTATCAGTTCTTTGGAAGACGCTAGGCCTTAAAATAATGTATAGCGCAATGTAGCGCATGAAAGTAAATTGTCACGCTAGGAATGCGTAGAATCTAAATGTACTTGGTAGATTACTTATGAGGGGCAGTTGATTGCTGTAATTGAGCTATGTTGTAAGTCCTCAAAGAGTGACGTAGATCACGAGGCTATGTGTGTTATGTTGTATTGTAATAGGGAGCAAATGTATGGTATTATGAGCGCAGGTAATATAGGCCACGGCCGACCCTAAGTCGCATTTATATAAGTCCTCTAGTATGGGAATGGTCCCCGAGGCATGTTATGAGAGTCGAACCTAGACTCGTCTGTTTGTTGAAGCCCCTAAGTATTCGTCGTTGTATGTGAATTACTCTTACCAATCAATGATGACACTTCATAATTAATCAATACCAAGGTTACGAAAGTGGTTTATGAACCTACTAATGTTGTTGAGAGTAAATAAAAGAAACGCTAGGTCTCCCCAGAGAACTGAAGAAAAGAAAGATCTGTTTTAAAAGCATTGAGTATAGCTGCCACGCGAGGATGGCTGAGGGCTCCCCTGTTAGCCATAAATCTCGCCCAAGTGATTACGGTCTAACCCTTGTTATTGTCAGTATGCTAGGTCGGGAAAAGACCGTTTGAGAGAAGTAATGATACACCGTGAGTGTTTAAAAGTTGTTAATGACCCGGGATTTGAACCGAGGTCCTTGTAGATGAAAGTACCGCTTGCCAGTTCAAATCGTTAGCTTTCTTATGTGATAATGGTCTTATAAGACAAATAAATAAATAAAAATCCCTAATGTAATGTTGTATGGATGTAGGATTCCATGAGTTCAATGAAGATAACTAGATTCCGGGAGTAATCATAGTTTTTGACTTTGTCAAGTAATCTTTTGTAACTCTGGAGTACACAATTATTTTCCCGATCACTGTAGTGAATTTGTGAAACTTGAGAGAGATGGTAATGTTGAGAATATTGTGGAATGCCCAAATATTTAAGTAGAGAAGTAATATGTACTTTAAATATGATTATATTTTTTTTTTGATGAGAAGAAACTCATAAAATAGTTAATGAGGTGTGTGAAAGAAGGACACCATCAGTATTGGAAAGTATCGAGCCATTAGAGCTCGTGATTATATTGGACTTTAAGATAGATACTTTATGGAAGGGAAAATAATTATGAGTTGTTGGATTGAATGCAACCATTATTTTTAATATAATAATTGTTTGATTTTGATATATTCCTCGTTCACTTGGAACAAGTAGAAGGAGTGGTCAATAGTTTATTTATTTTATTTGTTTGTAGCGCCATAATTTTGGTTAATTAAATGTGTTAAAATAGGAGTTGAATTTGTTTTTATTTTTGAAGTGTATCCTCTATTTAATCCAAAATGTGTAAGTCACAGAGTGGGAGAACATACCAAAACCCCGAAAATCCCGATTTGAGCATTGCTGGCATACTGTGATTTGCATATTTCTTGCTGGAAGGGCACAATATATTACATATAACCAGTCATCAAGTGAAAAATTCCCAACACTTTCTAAGATACCGTAGCAAGCTGAGCTTCTAGACCCAAGATCGCGGATTCAAACCCGGCCGAAGTCATCGGATTTTTAAGATCGTTAAAAATCCCTCAGTATGCCTTCCTTCGAAGGGGAAGTAAAGCCGGCCGTCCCATGTCATAGATTTATGGCATGTTAAAGAACCTTCGACTTACACCAGTGTGAATTTAAATTAGGTTTAAAATTTAAACAACGCTCAGGCTCCTACGTTCGTTGCCAGGAGCCGACTACGGTGGCGTCTAGTAGCCAAGTTCTGAACTAGTAGTCGTTCACGGTGGCGTTTAGCGGCAAAGGTAGGAACTACTTGAAAAATTCAAAGTCTGCAGTCCTTACCTGAATTAAGAAACAGATAACACACACTAATACAGCCATCACAATTAACCCCGGTTATCAGACAGATTCTACACACACCCAAAATAAACTGGGCTACATGACCGCGTTGTCGCAGCCCCTAAACTGAGAAACCATGCAACCAACCTAGATACCGAACATGTATTACCTATTTTCTAGAAACGTTATTTACATATTATTGGGCAAAGTTCGTGTTGACCGACTGAAGAGTTACAAATAACAGTTTGCATAGGCAACACTGAAATAATGGCTTCAAAACCTTGTATTTCTGTGTTTGCCGCCTGGGAATTGAACGCTGGGAGCAAGATCAGGACTGTACCGTGGATCAAACAGCTCGGAGCCGAAGTCCTGCAGAAATGTTACTATTCGCCGAGTCGTGATCTGATGTTTAATTTTTTGGGGAAATTTAAATTATGGATGGGACTCGTACATGCTACAGAACTACATCTTCTTATATATAAAAGTGAAAGTCTGTATGTGTGTATTTATGTATGTGGATTTGTTCTCTATACATATCTACACCGTTCCACCAATCACAACCAAATTTTGCATTACACATAGTTCAGAACCCAGAAGAAACCGCTGGCTACATGAATTTACAATAGTCTTTCTCATTCTTCTGACTATAGCCTTTTGGCACTCGAGCAAAGGCTAATAAAGTCAGAAAATAAACTGATCAAGGCCGGTCATTTCCATGGCAACAGTAGCTCAAGACGTGACCACCAAGTTTCCATCTAACTCTGTAAGAGGTCATGCCACTCCATTTTCTCCACGGCAGCAGTAGCTCAAGCTATGACCACCGGGTTTCCATCTATGTCTGTAAGTGACCATGTCACTCCATTTTCTCCATGGCACCAATAACTCAAGACATGACCACCAGGTTTCCATCTATCTCTGTAAGAGGCCATGGCACTCCATTTTCTATCCAAACCACGATAAAAACATTAGGAATATGAATCCCACAAAATCTGAATACGTATTAGCCTACTTTCGATTTTAGCAAAAAATGAAAGTAGACTTATGAGATCACTACAGGACGAAAAAAGTGTGTCTGTCTGTGTGTGTGTATGTGTGTGTGTGAGTCTGTGTGTGTGTGTGTGTGTGAGTGTGTGTACTCTGAATGTCTGCCCCCCCCCTATCAATTCGAACACGGTGAGCGCAAATTGAACGAAATTTGGTACAAAGGTAGCACTAGCAAAGGACACCTCAGTGTCATGTTTTATATCGCCGCCATCTTGACAGAAACGTAATGGCGGCCACACAAATGTTCAAAGCTTAAATCAAATTACGACTAACCTAATCATCCGATCTCTACCAAATTTTCCAACAACATACCTTTATGGGGGCAGCATCCTTTGACCAAACTAATAGGTCATCAGCCTAATAGGTTGCGGATGGCGGCCATCTTTGTGTGAAAATCGATTGCCCCTATTAATTCGAACACGGTGAAACCGAATGGAACGAAATTTGGTACAGAGGTAGTCCTAGCAAAGGGCACTCCAGTGTCATGTTTTATATCGCCGCCATCTTGACGGAAACGTAATGGCGGCCACACAAATGTTCAAAGCTTAAATCAAATTACGACTAATCTAATCATCCTATCTCTACCAAATTTTGCAACAACATACCTTTATGGAGGGAGCATCTTTTGACAAATCTAATAGGTCATTAGCCTAATAGTTTGCGGATGGCGGCTATCTTTGTGTCAAAATCGATTCCCGCTATTAATTCGAACACGGTGAAACCGAATGGAATGAAATTTGGTACAGAGGTAGCACTAGCAAAGGGCACCCCAGTGTCATGTTTTATATCGCCACCATCTTGATGGAAACGTAATGGCGGCCACAGAAATGTTTAAAGCTTAAATCAAATTACGACTAAACTAATCATCCAATCTCTACCAAATTTTGCAACAACATACCTTTATGGAGGGAGCATCCTTTGACAAATATAATAGGTCATTAGCCTAATTGTTTGCGGATGGCGGCCATCTTTGTGTCAAAATCGATTACCCCTATTAATTCGAACACGGTGAAACCGAATGGAATGAAATTTGGTACAGAGGTAGCACTAGCAAAGGGCACCTCAGTGTCATGTTTATATCGCCGCCATCTTGACGGAAACGTAATGGCGGCCACACAAATATTCAAAGCTTAAATCAAATTACGATTAACCTAATCATCCGATCTCTACCAAATTTTGCATCAACATACCATTATGGAGGGAGCATCCTTTGACCAAACTAATAGGTCATTAGCCTAATAGTTTGCAGATGGCGGCCATCTTTGTGTGAAAATCGATTCCCCCTATTAATTCGAACACGGTCAAACCGAATGGAACGAAATTGGGTACAGAGGTAGCACTAGAAAAGGCCACCTCAGTGTCATGTTTTATATAACCGCCATCTTGACGGAAACGTAATCGCGGCCACCCAAATGTTAAAGGCTAAAATGTAATTACGACCAACCTAATAATCTAGTCTCTACCAAATTTTGCAACGACAAATCTTTATGTGGGAAGCATATTCTGACCAAACTGCTAGATCATCAGCCCAATAGTTTGCATATTGTGGCCAAGTATGTGTGCAAATCGATTCCCCCTATCAATTCAAACACGGTGAAACCGAATTGAACGAAATTTGGTACAGAGGTAGCACTAGCAAAAGGCACCTCAGTGTCATGTTTTATATCGCCGCCATCTTGACGGAAACGGAATGACGGCCACCCAAATGTTAAAAGCTTAAATCAAATTTCGACCATCCTAATAATTTGATCTCTACCGGATTTTGCAACAACATGCCTTTTTGTGGAAAGCATCTTATGACTGACTACAAGGTCATCATCCCAATAGTTTGCAAAAAGCGGCCATGTATGTGTGCAAATCCATTCCCCAGATCAATTCAAACACGGTGAAACCGAATTGAATGATTTTTTTTACAGAGGTAGCACTAGCAAAGGGCATCTCATATTCATGTTTAATATCCCTATAGCACGTTGTATTTCAACAAGCTACTACAACCAACATTCAATTATACTCCTTGAAAAGGACAAAGAGTTATAACAATACCCATGCATTTAGGAGAAAGTAGGCTATATGTTCTTTACTGAACATCTTGTTTTTTTAATGTTATTAACAGGCGTCATTGAACGGAATTGAAATTTAAAAAGAAATACATTGGATAACCCTGCATGTGGCGTACCGTTACAACAGCTGGACATATCATCACGAAACTTAGTATTAAGATTAAATGAGCTTAAATGATTCTGTTGTTATTGATTAATTTAGAGGCTTTGCGACATCATGATCATATAGCCCCATGAACTTGAATGTGTATAGAATTCTTCTGATAACATGTGTTACTGTGATGGCTGTAGTAGTGTATGTATTTGTAATTCAAACGAGGATTGGAAAGGAGAGGCTAAGGAAGTCCAATGTGTTCAGAATCTAAGCATCATATTTGACATTATACTGGGATTATACGTTGCTTAATTTACCTTAACGTTATGTGGATGAGATAACATGCATAAAAATTATTTTTACAGAACTTCCTGTTCCTTAATATTCTGCTAGAGTACACACTGACCTATGTAGAGGAATAAGTCATTTCTCATTATTCACGTAATTTTTGCGGGATTAAAAATCATACAGTAAGTATATTTCACTCCACAATGATAACTTTATCTTCCAATCATTGAATAATTTAAATATTATTTCCTATCAAGAAGGTAGTTGCTACATTTGAAAAATGATAGAGATAACTATATGAACACTGCTATAAGACGTCTTAATTACCCAATTAAAACAAAAATAAACACTATCAGGAAAGTAATTGTGAGACTGAGTTCTTGAGGAATTGCGTATATACATTCCGTTTTACTATTGTTGCATTCTCCGCTACATTATTATACTCCACGGTACTTTTCGACTAGGTTAAAAGTGAGTTAATATCGCACTTGAATAACATCAGAGTCGAGGAGATCTATGTTCTAAACTCACTTAGGGACAAAATGAATACACACTGCGAAATATATTGGCATGTACCTTTCTATAGCATAAGACACCTCCCGGGTAACGCCGGGTACAATAGCTAGTTCACTATATAATCCACGAAGGTCAACTGGGTATCTTGTATCCAGAACATCTCTCCGTATAGCAACACAGACTATTTTATTGCTCCGAGAATTGGTTGGAAGCTTGTAGTTTTACGTGACCGTTAATCATGCGATCATGAGCCACGGGACCTCCTTTTTACGTGGAATCTGAACCACAGGACATAGCATTTTAGGGGAGCGTGATGGTACAGTGGCTTAGCAGCTTATCTTTCATCCGGACGGCCGGGGTTCGAATCCCAGTGACAGCGGGGTGGAATTTTCAACTGAAAAGTAACATGGTGTCAGGAAGGGCATCCGGTCTTAAATCCCCGGCCAAAACCTAAAAATGAGCCTGGTTGGCTCCGGCGCCCCCAATTCATTGGGAAAAGTCGAAGAAAGTTTTTAAGTTTCAGGACATGGCATTTCACTTCAAAAATCTCACCCGGTCCACCTTGGTGAGAGGCCAACAGCTTGACCGCCCCGCTCCGCTCCTTCCCGAGAATTGGATTTTCATGACAGCAGAGATATAAATGAAGCCGTTCATCTATTAAGTAGTGCAATGCTAGTCATAAAGATGGAAGACGATTTAAATGTCTGACCGATGAGGGTTCGAACCCGTCACCTCCGGCTTTGTACGTTGGCACTTTGTTCTGAAACAAGCTACCGTGGTGATAATTGAGGACGTGGCGTTGACTGTCAACATCAGTGGGCATCTTCATGTTGGAATTTTAATATCTGTCTTTTAAGCATTACCAAGATAAGTCTTTGGAGTGGAGCGATTGCTTGAGACATCCCTTCGCCTTGAAACATCAGAGCTACATGGGAGATGTCACTTCAAGAAATGTCCGATCAAAGCTTGGCGCTGTTTGTAATGCTTCCTCCCCCCTTCTCCTCACCCCAGTCACCCCTGCAGGCTTGTGATCACACGGCGGAGAGTAATCGAGCCGACCGGAGCGGAACGACGAGGATGTGTTCTTGTCCAACCTCTAAGAAGCGTTAAAGAACTGCTCACCACACACACATCAATCCAGTAGACTTTCGTCACATCTAACATCATCTGACACTCCTAACCTCACTTCTCCCTTCGTTTGGCTCGTCGCGTAGTGGCTAGCATTCTTGGCAGTCACCACGGAGGCTCAGCTTCGATTCCCGGCTCTGTCAAGAAATGTAATTCTGGTCTGAGGGCCGTAACGGGGTGCACTCAGCCTCTTGAGGTAAACCTGAGAAGAGGTGGGTTCGATTCCTACCTCAGCCATCCTGGAGGTGGTTTTCCGTGGTTTCCCACTTTTACTCCATGCAAATGCCGGGATGGTTCCTAACTTTCAGCCACGTTCGCCTCCTTCCCAATCCTCCCCTGAAATACAAATATACACATTAATACACAATAAAACTGGTTACTTGCTTACTTACTAGGTTGGACACACAAACTGTAGTCTGTCTTTGGCCTCGCCAATCACCCTCCTCCACCTTCTTCGGTCCATGCATTCTTCTCCTCCTCATGTCCCCTCTGATCCCATCTATCCATCTCAGCCTTGGTCTTCCCTTTGGTCTTTTGCCTCTGATGTCTTTTTCCACCACCTGCCTGGTTATCTGGCCTTCTTGACGCATCACGTGTCCATACCACTTCAACCTCCTCTCTATAATCACTGCCACAATGTCCAGCAGTTATCTGGTGACAAAATTCCACGCACACCCAAATACACGGGACTACATGAACACGGTGTCGCAAAGCTCATAAATCAACAACAACAACAAAAGCATATCTTTTCTCTCTCATGAATGGCCAATGGCCGGTCAACTTTTTATCAAATGACTGAAACTATGGAGCGCCATACGGTCAACCACCTTGCGTAACGATGATCGCTCACTCTGGTCATTTTGTCTTAACGAAACCAGAAACTATATATTTTGTTCTATCGAATTCATTTCATGATAAGTCCTCTCTTAAAGTGAGTCGCACAGCGTAGCCGTGCTTGTTACATCATGCACCACGACCGCGAGGGCAACTGTAGTAAGTCCGGAGATAGTAGGTTTTAATTCCGGTGCTGACAATGGCTATCTTGAGTATGGTTTCTCCCCAGTTTTTCCCACACTCCTGTCAGACAAATGTCGGGATAGTACCTTATTTTAAATCCCGCGACACCTACCTCATCCCTGTCCCTAATACAGCTACACACACTACTACATTCATCACAAAAAAAACAGGTTATCAGACACATTCAACACACAACCAACTACACGGAGCTGATGATAAATATGTCCCAAGCAACTAAATTGAATTAAAAACATAAATACCTCTTAATGAGGGTATAATTACGTTCTTGTTGCTGTTTTAGATTCATTTACGGGCTATACGATATCGTGATCATGTAGTCCTGAGTACATGGGTATGTGTGAACTCAGTCTGTGGCTTTACTAGTGTGTGTATCTGTAATTACTGAGGCTAGGATTTGAAAAGAGGCGGCCGTGGCCATAAGTTAAGGACTATCCCGGCATTTTCCTAGAATAGATGATCATCATCGTCATCTTGAACAGTTTCCATCCTCTGGCCGGGTCCGTTTGGAACATAAGCCTCTCCATCGTCTTCCGTCTTCCCACCAACTCCCCCACCTTGGTCCAGTCTTCTCCTTTCTTTCACATGCAGTCTTCCACACCCTTCAGCCACTCATCTCTTGGCCTTCCTCTTGGTCTTTTTTCCTCTATTTTCATCTCGTGTATCTTCCTGGGTATCCTCCTCCCATCCATTCACTTAACATGCCCATACCATTTAAGCCTTGTTTCCTCTATCTTATCCTGTAATGCTCCTTCCTTGACTAATTCTCTGATCTTCTCATTTCTTAACCTGTCTACCTTTGTCACTCCAATACTGCTTCTCAAGAATTTCATCTCACTGGCCTGTATTCTGCTTCGCTCCCTTCCTTGAATAGATGAATAGATGGTTGGTTGGTTCCTTAGTTTAGGGGTTGCGACAACGCAGTCATGTAGCCCCGTGTACTTTGGGTGTGTGTAGAATCTGTCTGATAACCGGTGTTAATTGTGATGTCTGTATAAGTGTGTGTTACCTGCTTTTAATTCAAGTAAAGACTGCAGACATATAATTTCAAGTAGTTCCTACTTTTGCCGCCAAACGCCACCGTTAACGACTAACTAGTTCAGAACTTGGCTATTAGACGCCACTGCAGTCGGCTCCTGGCGACGAACGTCGGAACCTAAGAGCGTTTGTCAAATGTTTAACCTAACCTAATTTAGCTTCATAGAGGTGTAATTAGTGGAAGGTTCTTTAACATGCTATAAATCTATGACATGGGACCACCGGCTTTACTGCCCCTCCGAAGGAAGGCATACTGAGAGATTTTTAACGCTCTTAAAAATCCGATGACTTCGGCCGGGTTTGAACCCGCGATCTTGGGCATAGAAGCTCACCATGCTACCAACTACGCCACCGAAGCCGCTAGATGAATAGATGATGATGATGATAATTGTTGTTTTAAGGGGACTAACATCTAGGTTATCGACCCCATTATGTTTGTAGTTTAACGTGACCGATAATCTCGCGATCATGAGCCACGGGACCTCCTTTTTACGAGGAATCCAAACCACAGGACATGGCATTTCACTTTGAAAATCTCACATGCATTGACCGGGAATGGAACCCGGTCCACAGTGGTGAGAGGCCAACAGCTTGACCGCTATGCCACCACGCCCCCCACGCCTAGAATAGAAGGGAAAAGCCACGTAATACCACATCTATAACGGCTGAGGCAGGAATTGAATCCACCTCTTCTCACGGCAGATGACCTCGCTGTTCCGTCCCTTAGAGGCTAAGTCTTCAGACCACTGTGCGGTAATGTTCGCACCTTCTGTTACCAAGTTTGCAGGACTTGGCGCAGTCAGTTGCTATTTGAGGGGCGCAATTACAAATAACCGTGTCAGTACATTTATTGGTGCGTACACGATCCCATTCGAGCCAAGATTCCAGCATCTCGGCGTCTCTAAATGAGGATTAGGATGATAATTGTTGTTTTAAGGGGCCTAACATCTCGGTTATCGGCCCCTAACGGTTTGGGTGATGGTGAAGATGATAATGAAAAGTAAACTATAACTAAAACTAACTAGAAGAAAAATTGGAAAACAAAAGGAGAATAAGGCAAATAAAGGACATGAGGAAAAGAACTGCCCTCGAAGAATGCGGATTGAGGGCCTTGGAAGGAAGGAGAGCCATGAAAGGCTGATAGGAAAGGGGAAAGAGGAGAGGGCCCACCCCAAATTCAGAGGAAAAAGGGGATAAAATGGATCCAGCTCAGGAATCCCTCGGGGTCACTAACTCCCAAACTCACCAGCCGTGAGCCCTTGAGGGTGTAGCAATATCTAGGGTGCACCAGAAGTGTTGGGGCTACATACACCCTGCCTCCTTGAGAGCCTTGTGCAGAAGGCAGGAGACAACATGAAAAGAAAAAGAAGGCTGACCCCTCGAAGAATGAGGGTATCAGGAAAGATGAGACAAGGGCCAATTATGGCAGGAAAGTGAAAGACTCCCTAGGCCTCGGATACCCTAATACCGTCGTGGTCTGAAGAGAACAAGAGTTGACGAAGGGAGGCCGACATGAAAGATAACAGAGTGGAGCCTGGCACAAGTAAGTGGATGCAATGCCGAACTTAGCTGGGGTCCCATGGTCGCCAAACCTCATCTCACTAGATGTGAGCCCCTGGGAGGGGGGGTTCTCTAATAGACGCAGTAGTTAAAGGGACGTAAAACCCAAAAATTAACACTATTAAATTTCTTGACAGAGGCGGGAATCGAAATGCACACAATTACGTTGTTGTCGTTGTATTTTTTATTTGAGACCCCTGGACATCGAGGCCTTTAAGCTCCGTGTACTTGACTAGTGTGGAATTTTGATTGATAATCTGTGTTATCGTGATGGTTGTATTAGTGTGTTATTGTAACTCAAGGAAGGATTGGGAAGGAATCGGCCATGGCCTTAAGTTAGGAACCTTCCTGGCATTCGCGTGGATTAGCTGTGGTAAACCACGAAAAACCACTTCCAGGATGCCTGAGGTTGAAATCGAACCCTCTCCTTCTCAGATTTTCCTCACAAGGCTGAGTGGACCATGTTCCAACACTCAGACCTGAATAAAATTCCTTGACAGAGCCGGTATTCGAACCTCGTCCTCCGGGGTGACAGTCAAGAATGCTAGCCACTATATGACGAGGTGAGACACAATTACAAATACAAAACACACACTGCTCATCACAATGACACAGGTTATCAGACAGATTCCACACGCAAGTACACGCGGCTACATGACCACGATGTCACAAAGCCCCTAAATAAATCAACAACAACTTAGTGTTAGAATATAGTTTATGTTCCACGATGCCGAAATGTAAATATTGTATGTCAGAAAACTGTATCATAATGAGGGTCATTATAACACTGTTTTTCATTATGAAACAGTTTCTCCAGCCAATCAGAGCTCAAGAAACAGTTGTGTGACCAATTAAGTAAGAATAGCATCGCACCTGCGGTGACTTCCACGTCCTCCAATTTTAAATTTCACTCCACTCATAGTGGAGTATTTGAGGAGACCATGGTCAGTTACAAGGTATTCTCGGCGTTCCATGCGCTCTGTTCAGTACATAAAACTGGCGAAATCTCGACATATATTTATGAATATTTATGTTCGAACATAAAATAGTTATAATTATCGTCGAACATAAACAGTCGTATGCAACTCGCCTATAATGGTAATTAAGACAGTCGTATGGAAATTATAATACTCGCTTTGCTCGTTTTATAAACATACTCGTGTCTTAATTATTGCCATTATAGGCTCGTTGCATAATGTACTATTATATTGTCAGTCCACCTCTTGGTGTAGTGGTAGCATTCTCATCTGTCGTCCCGGAGGTTCGGGTTTGATTCCCGTCTCTCCAAAGAATTATTAGTCTGGCCTGAGTGCTGGAACGGGGTACACTCAATCTTGTGAGGCAAAACTGAGAAGAGGTGGGTTTGATTCCATCCTCAGCCATCCTGGAAGTGGTTTTCCGTGGTTTCCCCACAGCTACTCCAGGTAAATGCCGGGATGGTCCCTAACTTAGGGTCACGGCCGCCTCCTTCTCAATTCTCACCTGAATTACAAATGCACACACTACTACAGCCATCACAATAGCATAGGTCATCAGACAAATTAAAAACAAAGATCCAAGTACAGGGTCTTTCATATAAAGTAAGAACGGCAAGCGGCAGTTTTGTTATCCGCTGCTGCGGTGACCGTGGCCGAGCTTGTGGTTCGCCACGGCGCCTTGCTGTAGTATTGAAAGCACGCGCATACTACATACTTGACCTTGCAATAAGCGCGCAGGTGTTCAGTCGCCAGTTAACATGGTGAGACAGTTATCATTGCAACATCGTATTTTTGTATGTTAAACTTTTTTAACAAATTTTAACAAATCCTCACACATTGGAGGAACTGAAAGGAAACATTACAGTGGCAGAACTCACTCGCGTCAGCCAAAATGTGGTTACCAGATGCAATGCCTGTATAACTAAGGAAGGACGACACTTCCAGCATCTTTCATAAGGTAAGATTTCATACAGGATTGAACACGCACTTAAAGCAGAGGGCCATGGTGCGCCACAAGCTCGGCCAAGGCCACCCCAGCAGCGGATAACAAAACTCCCGCTTGCCGTTCTTACATTATAAGGAAGACCCTGTATACGAGGCTAAATGACCCCGTTGTCTAAGCCTCTCAATTAAAAGGAACAACAACAAGATATTGTGTTCAAGAGTTTAGTGCTTTTCAGTCGGTCAACACGAATGTACCCAAAAGAGATGGGTGATGCCCTAATCCTGAAATAAATTACATGAGATTAATAAAACACTAGGATGACCAGTTTCGATCGTCAAGCGATCATCATCAGATCCAATACACTTAGGCTATAAAATCTATGTTTGAAATACAGGTGAAAATATTTACAATATGTACAATATGTACAATTGTACATATTGTAAATATTTTCACCTGTATTTCAAACATAGATTTTATAGCCTAAGTGTATTGGATCTGATGATGATCGCTTGACGATCGAAACTGGTCATCCTAGTGTTTTATTAATCTCATGTAATTTATTTCAGGATTAGGGCATAACCCATCTCTTTTGGGTACATTCGTGTTGACCGACTGAAAAGCACTAAACTCTTGTTTACTAAGGCAACACTGAAAATATGGCTTCAAACACCACAATATTGTGTTCATTTTTACAAATCAGTGTATGTTTTATTTGATCAACTTTCTTCTTTGATTGTATCGGCCTACTAAGGACCACGTCATTTCAACTGTCTTTTCTGGGCTTTGACCTTTGGCCAGTACTTCATACGTGTTGCTCTTTTCTTTCTTCCGTCCACAAATTTCCCGTCTTCAACTTTGGCATGTCTTGGAAACCCTGGTGGTCGCTTAGTTTCTTCTTCCTGTAGGTCACTTTTTACATCTTTGAACCAGGCTGGCTTGCTCTTCTTATCTTTATAATAGGTATAGATCCGGTTCGTCAATTGCGTGGGTTAGATTCTAAGCAAGTGGCCAAAAAATGCAATTCTCCTTTTCCTTATAACATCAGAGATCTTTTGGACATGAATATACAGCTCATGGTTATACCGTCGTCTATATTCACCCTTGTCTTTAATCGGGCTAAGAATTTCCTTCAATATATTTTTTTCTTTGATCTCCAATTTTCTCCCAGGCCTTTCTTGTTCATAGTGAGGCATTCCGCTACATACAGAGCCTCTGGTCGTATGACAGTGCAATAATGCCTGAGTTTTGCGTTCAGGGATATTGACTTATTGTTGCAAACGTCCTTGGTGAGTTGGTACGCCATTTACATTTTATCCATGCGCGAAGTGAAGGTTTCTTTCTCGCAGACGTTGGTCTCTACCCACTCACCAATATATTTAAACTTTTCTGTCCATTTGATTTTCCCCTTGATCAACTCATTATTATTATTATTATTGTTATATATATATATATAAACATATAATTCGTTGAGGCCATCTAGGACCACGTTAAGTCTTGCTACACTTGGCAATTTGTTTCGCCTTCCTCTGAGCCCAGAATTCCCTCATTCTCTGTGAGTGGGCCATCTTGCGCTCCGCTGTCCAAGTGGTACCTTGTCTTCCTTTCGGGTTCGATGTCTCGTCTCGGGTTAGCCCATTAGTCAGTATCTTTTTGCGGAAGAGATCTCTATTGAAGGCATCGTCGGGTTTTAGATGCAGTATTTTGAGGTCGTCTTTGGTATTCATAAACCAGGGCATTGTGGTTTTGGGTTTGGAGTCAAATAAATGAAAAATCTGTTTAGTCAGCCTGTTTCCGTCCATTCGTTTGAGATGACCGTAATACCGTGCCCGCCTTTTACGGATCGATTCTGAAATTTTCTCTATTTCACTGTAGACTTCTTTGTTGGATTTTTTATAGTGGATGCCATTCTTGTAATTTGATCCCATTATACCTCTGGCGATTTTGCGCTCTTTTTTCTCCAGTTCTTCAAGGAGTCCTTTATTAGCATTTAGGGATAGGGTTTCGGCTGCATACATAACTACTGGCTTAAGAACAGTTTCATAATGACGTAGTTTAGTATTATTATTATTATTTTTATTTATTGACTTTGAGTGGCCCCCTCTTACACTTAACCATATATTGTGTAATTAATTTAACATGTAGAAACGTTAAAACATTTACAAGCAAATTAACCTTACATTAGAGTTTGCACTAGCGAAACACAAATTTACATTAATAATTATTTCAATATCGAAACACAACTACACGCTTATTCACTCAAATCAGTCAGCAGTACTCATCAGGTGGTCGTTGCATACTGTTTTGAATTTCTTCAGTGAGGTTACATTCCTGACATTGACTGGTAAGGAATTACACAGTCTTGAACCCGTGACCACAACTGATTTTTTTTAGCAGGAAGTTTGGTGCAGGGGAATAGCAAGGAGGATCCAGAACGCGTATTCTTACTTCTACATTTATTTATCGAAAATACAGGAGATTTCACAAAATATTTCTGAATTGTTTTACCAAGTTCGCGTAACATAGTATGATAATTATTATTGCTGTCAAAATCATAAATACTTTATCTGTATTGTAAGTCGAAAAACATTTGGCATTCTTGACGGATAAGAACAAGAGAATTATTGATGGAATGAAAATCGATTTTAAGTTTTCTGGAAGTAATTCAAGCCAAGTTTTATTCTTTGGAGCTTCCATTACTTTCCTTCATGTTGACGCTGCCCATTTGTTCTCGTCTGAGTTGCCATTCATCTTCTCCCATGCTCCCAGTACAGCCGTATCTCATAGGCTGTGTGTATTACATCCCTCGCGTTCTCACAGCCAATAACGGGCTGTGTAAACTAGACGAAATAACCTAAAATGTATTAAAAGAGAGAGCCAAATTATTAGAATAAACCTGCCACGCAAACGTGCACGTTAAATTGCTCACCTCGATTGCGATGGGGAGCTGCAGTATGTCCGAGGATTGAAGGTTCGAATATCTGTTCTGACGGCAGCTATCTTACGTGTATTTCCAAGGGTTTGTTTTCACACTACCTTCAGGAAAATACCGGGATGATGCCCTTTTCCATCACCGGGGCACCTACCACATCTCCTTCCCTAATTAGTTACACATACAACTAGAGTCACCACAGTAACACAGATAAAATCAGACAAATTGAACACACACCCAAATACACGGGGTTGATGACCTAGATATCTCATGTCCCTAACATGAATTTTCAATAAATTACCTTGTACAAAAAATAACTCTTTCTTATGGCAAGAAATGAAAATATGCAACTTTAGTAATTCAGGTCTCTTAAATTCAAATTTGACGTCAAAAATTCCCTAGCACGTATCGTTTTCTTTGGCAACTACAGTATTCAGTATGTTGGTTAACAATTTGATTTTTTCATAATTGTAGCTCCAGAGTCAAACTATTACTATACTAAGCGTTCAGAAGTACCCATTTTATTGAAAAGGATATACTGATAAAATGTCAAAGAAATTGAAAAAGATTATTATATGCAAATAACTTTAATAATTCTTTTTAAAACTTACCATTTTAGAATGTTTTTCAAGAAAACTTTCTTTTGTGGCAGGGCCCGGAACCCTCAGAGATAAGAAACTAAGCATGTTGGGGGCCAATTTTCCTGCATATCGCCTTTCCATTTAGGATATTTGCTGGTGAAACCTTTCTACATGCACGTCACTGACCATTCCCAGGTTCAGTGGGAATAATTTAAGATGGGAGTGCAGGAAATTAATTTTCAGGAACATTTTGCAGCCTATTATCTTATATGCCCTTAACTAAATGTCCACAACTTCGATGTAGGCCTACTGTCGACCAAAGTATTATGTGTACTCGAGTTTGAAGGTTGTTTGTGAAGTAACCAATAGACCTACATAAAATCCATTACCATCAACATTTTCGTCGTTCTATTTTACGTTAGTTCATATAGGTTTAAAATTTTAAATTTATATTTTAATATTTTTTATCGCAGTTGGAACACAAAAAGTACACGCTTTTAAGCGTGTTTCAACCATGCGTCAGATTTAAGAATTATTATCTCAAAAACCCGGCATCAGATCGAATCGAAATTTTAACATAATATACATGGGAATGTTGTATAACTGGTTTATTAATTTCAAAAAATTGTGTGTCCAAGAAACAAAGTTGTTATCATTTTTGAATGGTAACTTTTTCTCGGCTCGAGGTGGTTGGAAAATGTACTTCTTGGTCGCGTGGTAATCCTTATACATCGAAAACTTATGCTGTATGACTGTGAAATACGTAAATTAATTCACTTATTTTAAATCAGTTTGTATTTGTAGGGGGAAAAATACATGGTTCACCAGCTAGCCACTCCGGGAAAAGCTGTACAGCGTTGCCGAAAAGGAGCCCACATCCATCATGGCTCGCCTCGCTCGGAAGTGATGGGCTCCAACTCAGCAACACTGTACAGCTTTTCCTACAGCTTTTCCCGGAGCGGCTAGCTGGTGAACCATGTGATATTTCCCCGTAAAAATACAAACCGATATAAAATAAGTGAATTAATTTACGTATTTCACAGTCATACAGCATAACTTTTTGATGTATAAGGATTACAACGCCACCAAGAACTACATTTTCCAACCACCCCGAGCCGAGAAAAGTTACCCTACAACAATGATAACAACTGTGTTTCTTGGACACACAAAATTGTGAAATTAATAAACCCGTTATACAACATTCTAATGTATATTGTGTTAAAATTTGGATTCGATCTGATGCAGGTTTTTGAGATAATAATTCTTAAATGTGACGCATGGTTGAAACACGCTTAAAAACGTGCACTTTTTGTGTTCCAACTGAGATAAAAATATTAAAATATATATTAAAAAATCCAAACCTACATTAACTAACGTAAAATAGAACGACGAAAATGATGATGGTATTGGATTTTATATAGGTCTATTGGTTACTTCACAAACAACCTTCAAACTCGAGTGCACATAATACTTTGGTCGACAGTAGTTATCTAATCTGTAATTGTCTAGGAATATCGAACATACGTCTCGGTTACTAGACTAGACATGGTAATCGGTGAGGGTAGTTTTCCATTGCTTTCCTCACTTAGCCCCTGCAGCAGTACTGGCCCGATGAGCAGAATCTTTCACATCATCCACAGACTTGAGATGTACCCTGAATGCCATAACTCAGCACCATCTATACCTCACAGCTTCCATCTAATTCTAGCCATGACTGAGACTAAGAAATAAGTGAAAATCTACATTTTACTCTAGCTTGTGCCAAAAGACAAATGCTCACAATGATATGGCAACAAGCGTATATCGATTCTAATTTTTGAGGTAGCATTTCGACTTTCTTCAATCGCAAAACACGTTAGAATACGTACATTTCAGCATGAATACAAGGATGGCATTTATAGGTTTAATAAATTGCGCATGAATGTAGACCGTGTGACCATCCTTGGAGCATGCAACTCATAAAGCTGTTTCCACATTATGCAGTACACCATTAGTTGCAGTAAGATGAACTCCTTGCACCAGAGAATCAATAACTTGATAGTTCCTCAAGATAGTGCATGAACTATGGAACGTCCTATTCTCATGTTGGTGTTAAGAATTATTTTACTTCTTCAACTTACAATTGTTTTATTTTATACATAACAAGTAATGTGTCATAAGATTTTTATATGTTGATCTTATATAGAATAAATACGAGGGAAGATCAAAAAATAAGTTGCACTTCCCAGTTAAGGCCATTCATTACACCACCTATATAACAGCAACACGCCTATAACGACGTACAATGTAACGTCACTTTTCCGCATAGTTTCCAAGAGACTCCAAACATTTCTGCGAACGCTCAACCAACTTGTCGATGACGGATACATAGAAAGTTCCTCCAGCGTTATGCAACCACACGGAGACAGCGGCCTTCACCTCCTCATCGGTCTGGAAACGTCGACCACCGTTCTGTCTAATGATCGCATTCATACTGTTGACATTTGCACGGGTGCTGGACGTTGTGGGCCTGCCCTCGCGATATTCGTCCTTTATATCCGTGCGTCCGGCTTCGAATTGCTGACACCACTTTACGATCCCTTGCCGGGAAAAGACCCGCTCCCCATACACAGCACTAATTTCACGATGAATGTCCGTGCAATTCCTCTTTTGCCCATAGGAATCGGATTGTCGCACGCACCACATATTTGGAGTGAACGTCCAGTCGACACGCCATTGCATTTGCCCGCTATTCACACCATACAAGACGAGACACAACAGCGACTTGCCTAATAGATGTGTGGGCAGTGTCTGTCCCTTTCTCCGCTGTGCCCACGTTTGCGACACACAGCGCACTGCTGCAGCGCGTTAGTGCAACTAACTTTTTGATCCACCGTCGTATTATCATAAATTAGAATACGTAGATATTAAATCATTTGATGGGATTGTTAATGTGCCAAGAAATTTAATTCTAATAATAATTATTATTATTATTTATTAGAAATATTCTACAATAAAGTAAGTTTCCTTCAATCCAAAAGTATTCTACTCCTCCACAAATTTCGGTCTTCAGCATCTTCCTCGGTTAAGCCTCTGGTAGCCATGCTTTCTTTACACCATCCATCCATTGTTCTCTTAGTTTACCTCGTTTCCGTTTGCCTTCAGCTTGCCAATGTAACATTAAATTTGGAATTCTACAATTCTGCATCCTTTTCATATGTCCAAACCATTGTAATCTTTTTCCTTCAACCACTTCTAGTAGTACATTTTTACCTGCGTAATTTCTATGATTCTCGTATTTCTAATTTTATCCAATCTTGATTTTCTTGCCGCTCTCCTCCAATAATCCATCTCTGTTACTAATAATGTGTTTGCTTCCTATCTGATCAACGTCCAAATTTCTGCTCCATATAACAAAATACTTTGTACCAATAAACTGTAAATAAGTTTCTTAGTTTTGTTTAAAATATTTATTCTCCATAAAACACAATTTAATGCTCCAATTGTTCTCCAGTGCTTAACTTACTCTTCACTCAATTTCAGATAATAATGGTAATAATAATAATAGTATTACTGATTTACGTCCCTTTTAACTACTGAGGCTTTTAGAGACGCAGGGTGAAGGAATTTTACCCCTAAGAAGACCTTTAACGTGCCAGTAAATTTATGGCATGGTTCCCTCGCATTTGCGCGAGCTAAAATGCCAACTGACTGCACCATAAATCAATCCTGCAACCTTACACAGGCAGCAACTCCTCAATAAATAGTGCTACATAAAATGGCAGCGACACGCATGGATGAAGGCAATAAACTATTTTGCAAAGCTCTCTTTCGTCGTAAAAATTACGAAGGGTTAGAATTCTGGGCTTGGAAAATTGTATATTTATATCACTGACGGAACTTTTTGAAAGTCGCAAAATATTTACTTAAACAATACTAAATTCATGAATATTGTCATTAAAATATTGGTAAAAGTAGCTAGATGTAGTTCTGTATTGCGTAAGTTGGAAACACTGGTTGGACTGTGGGGGACAGTGTATAAGAATTGTAGAGTCCTTGTGTTCGGAGCTGTTACTAACTCACGGGCAGGAAGGGCGGGCCGGTGCATGTGTCGTGAATGGCAATCCTATGCCATGTGATAATTAATGGCAGGGCTCATCGAACAGCTGTGATATATGTTCTGTAATTGGCCCTGCTGGATGCCATTTGCACTGACTGAGTCCCTCATGGCCACTGTCTTGCCCTACATGCACGTGCACAGCATCCTCAATCGCCCCACAAAACTATGAAAGAGATTTGGCCGACGGCCTTGTTGGAGTGGCAAATATTATTAAAAATGTTAGGAATTAAGGTTTTATATTCCATCCACTCCACAGTTTTTCTGATATTGTTGTAATCCCTCCCAGTGTTTCAAGTGTGCTATAAAACTTTACTTCAGCGGGCTACACAGGGTATGAAAATAAAAATAAAAATAAAAATGTCTCGTATTAAATGAAATGAAATAAAAATGTTTAGAATTATTTTTACAAGGATGCAGTTTCAATAAAAGAACATGAACACTGGTATCGATGTTAATCGTACGGCTTCGATAAAAATAAATAATTTAAGAAAAGGCTGGCGTGACTATTCCCATAAGAGCACAGGCCTATATTCGGAAATATATTCCTTTGTAATATCTCTCTGTTTATTTTTTTACCAAGCTTGGTTGAAATGGTCGGAGATATTCTCGCTTTTCACGACAAACGTAAGTCGTATTTCCGCATTTGAAATCTCAATTTCTTTTTGCATTGCCAGCGTATCACTGCATCAAGAAGAAGCAAGAAATGGAGCACGATATGATGATGATGATGATAATTGTTGTTTTAAGGGGCCTAACATCTAGGTTATCGGCCCCAAGAGCACGATATGACATGGCACTTCAAACACAAGGGATATGCTATTTCGGGCCACGAGCCCTAGGTTTTACCCAAATATATCTTCAATCCTGGGTCATATACCAACTGTGAAGGAACATTAACCGCACACTGAGACACTAAGTATTTTATGGATTCGGACTTTCTGTACATTTTACCAAAAAGACACATGAAAGCAATAAAATAGATTGCTTCCAATTGCTTTCAATGAGTCAACACCTACTAGTTGCTATTTCTGTGATACACCTTCTTAGATTATTTGTAGATGGGATCGCCATTTCTAAGTTTTGCAACATTAAAAAACGTTCTTTTTTTTTGGAGGGGGGTACTTAATTCCTTAACATTTGTAAGTTATCATTAACACATTTACAACGTTTTCTGATAGGTTGTTATTTTCATTTTTTTGTTTTGTTTTTGGAGGGCAGAGACTATCTGTGGGTGTCACTGTTGGTTTGGTAAAGTCTTGTACGTTTGGATCTGATGATGCTCGCTTGACGAGTGAAACATGTTGTCCCTTAGTTTTCTCCTCTCTTCAACATTTCTTCAGACATTTGTCTCATAACAGCCCTACATTTGAGATGCCCCTGTGGTAGAATTCAGCCGGCTGACTGGAACTATCGTCGGACTGCTGTCTTGGCGTCATCGTTGCACATGAATCGTTATTCTGCCAGGAACGTCTTCAGCGGACTATGACAATACTAAAAACATGAGTGGCAACCAGAAGCGCCAACAAGCTCCGGTCATTTCACCGGGAGAGTCTGAACCACCCACCGTCAGTCTGGATCTCGCCCCTAGTGATTCCCACGTTCCGCGATCCGCCCTCGTATATACAGAATCTTTCATATAAAGTAAGAACGGCTTTAAATAACCTACCATATTGTTTCATACACATATACTCAGAAATCCATCATTTAGCACAGAAAAAAATCCACAGCCTGCTTCCAGTCGACCGACCGGGTCAGGAATGGAATGAATGAAGCCTCCATCTAGCGGCGAGGATATGAGCTGTGTCGGCCGAAGTTTGTCGCACTCCCCTGGGGCAATGATTAAATGAATGACAGATTAAATGAAATGATAGTGGAGAGTGTTGCAGGAATGAAATTGTTGACAGGGAAAACCAGAGTACCCAGGGAAAAACCTGTCTGCATCCGTTTTGTCCAGCACAAATCTCACATGAAGTGACCGGGATATGAACCACGGACCCAGCGGTGCGAGGCCGGCGTGCTGCCGCCTAAGCCACGGAGGCTTATTTAGCGCAGAACAAAAATCAAATTTAGACCAAAATACCTAGATATAGTAATAGTGCTTTATTTGTCAGTAGCGACATTTCAAACATAATTTAGAAGTTATAACAACTACCTGTATCGAGAAGATAAGTAAGTTAAATTAATTTCTTCTCCTTTTATTATATTTAACCACTCTCTGAAGAAGGAAGGAAGCTTGTAGTTTAACGTGACCGTTAATCACGTGATCATAAGCCACGGGACCTCCGTTTTACGTGGAATCCGAACCACAGTACATGGCATCGAAAATCTCACATGCAGTGACCGGGAATCGAACCCGGTCCACCTTGGTGAGAGGCATACAGCTTGACCGCTGCGCCACCACGCCCCAATCTGAAGAAGGAGAGCTGCATTAGTGCATCAATAAATTCAAATGCACCACACTATTACAGTTACCATAGGAACACAGATTAAATATCAGACAAATAATTGAACACAAACAAACGTATACGGCAGTGATGATCAGGATGTCCCAAGGTCATAAAATGAACTAACAACAACAGCAGTAGTTACTTAAGTGCCGCGGCGACTCTGGAATTCTTTGGTAATGAGAACAGGATACCATATGTGCAGGGGCGAGTTATACACCTTTGCACTACAGTTACTATGTTACAGTGGATGTTATGCAGCCATGTCATACAAACCTGATCTGAGGTTTGCTGAGCCGATTTACATCACGGCGTTTCACTAAATTTGTTTGAAGCAGGTCAAGGACCTAAAGTGGCACTTGCTTAATGAAGTTACATTACATTTAATCCATACAGATGTGCACATAACTATTATATTGCAGACTGGCTCATGCCAGAAATAAATTGCTGAGCGTATCGCCCACAATCGGTTTATTTCCTTATGCAGCGTTAACCAAAAGGGTTACACGTTCGTAACTGAATTATACAAAAAATCGCAAGTGATATTACTCTCATATGCATATCATTCTGAAAATAAACTCACCAAATTGTTGTAAATATATGTGAGAACCATGATTAATTGGCAGGTGCACATGGTAATTAGCATATCTGTTGTGATCATGGTAGCTGATTCTTGAATACTATGCTAATGTTCCTCCATATCACAGAGTTAATGTGACACACACGCGGTTTCTTATGTACAACATCAGCCACTCTCAATCAAATCATGGGACCGTGGAAGCCAATGCATCTAACACCAGTTCCTTGCTCCAATCCAGCGCTGACGCATCTCTGTCTTTAGACATGCATGGAATTCGTTAAGGGAATAGGTGAACTCCATGTTACTGACAGGGAAAATTATCGGAATAATTGCATGGATTCAAAAAGAATAGCTATGATAAATATCTAATTCCTCTTTTCATGCTCATGGATGATATCAAGTGACTTATAAACGAAAGCGTAATATCAAACCATCATCTCTCAGATACCAACTCAGTCTCTTTAAATATAACTGACACCAGCACGGCATATCTCGATTAAAACTATTTAGAGGTGATATTTGTCAAACCAATCGAGTACTTACCGAATGAATGAGCATTCCAACTTAAAATGTTAAGCTTTGTTGTAGCTTTAATCCCTCGCAACATTCATAATGTACCAGGTGGAATAACGTTCAGCCAGGTGTGCTTGCACTTGATATAATATAAGTTAATCTAAATTTACTCCTTTGATTTTTTAAATGATTATACAAATGAATTTTGCCTCATTTATAACAACTGCACTGGCGTCAGAAATGAGTATGGTTCTACACACATCAAAAAAAGTTTTGCATCACCTCGGTTCCAAGAGTTCCGGAACCTTTAAATACAAAGGGAATAGAGATCAACACAAACAACATTTCAGCTCGTTTTATTGCTCATGAGACCCACACATTGCATGTTGTACCATCATACAGCTAGACTTTCAGCATTTGTGGTCCAGATTGCAGTACACACCACTACCTCTAATACCCAGTAGCACGTCCTCTTGCATTGATGCATGCCTGTATTCGTCGTGGCATACTATCCACAAGTTCATCAAGACACTGTTGGTCCGAATTGTCCCACTCCTCAACGACAATTCGGCGTAAATCTCTCAGAGTGGTTGGTGGGTCAAGACGTCCATAAACAGCCCTTTTCAACATATCCCAGGCATGTTCGATAGGGTTCATGTCTGGCGAACATGCTGGCCACTGTAGTCGAGCGATGTCGTTATCTTGAAGGAACGCATTCACAAGATGTGCACGATGAGGTCAAGAATTGTCGTCCATGAAGACAAATGCCTCTCCAATATTCTGCCGATATGGTTGCACTATGGGTCGGAGGATGTCATTCAGGTATCGTAAAGCCGTTTCGGAGCCTTCCATGACCACCAGTGGCGTACGTCGGCCCCACATAATGCCACCCCAAAACATCAGGGAACCACCACCTTGCTGCACTCGCTGGACAGTGTGTCTAAGACGTTCAGCCTGACCAGGGTGCCTCCAAACACGTCTCCGACGATTGTCTGGTTGAAGGCATATGCGACACTCATCGGTGAAGAGAACGTGATGCCAATTCCGTGGGGTCCATTCAGCATGTTGTTGGGCCCATCTGTACCGCGCTGCATGGTGTCGGGGTTGCAAAGCTGGACCTCGCCATGGACGTCGGGAGTGAAGTTGCGCATCATGCAGCCTATTGCGCACAGTTTGAGTTGAAACACGACGTCCTGTGGCTGAACGAAACGCATTATTCAACATGGTGGCATTGCTGTCAGGGTTCCTCCGAGCGGCAATCCGTAAGTAGCGGTCATCCACTACAGTAGTAGCCCTTGGGCGGCCTGAGCGAGGCCTGTCATCGACAGTTCCTGTATCTCTGTACCTCCTCCATGTCCGAACAACATCGCTTTGGTTCACTCTGAGACGCCTGGAAACTTCCCTTGTTGAGAGCCCTTCTTGACACAAAGTAACAATGCGGACGCGATCGAACTGCGGTATTGACCTTCTAGGCATGGTAGAACTACAGACAACATGAGCAGCGTACCTTCGTCCTGGTGGAATGACTGGAACTGATCGGCTGTCGTACCCCCTCCGTCTAATAGGCCCTGCTCATGCATGGTTGTTTACATCTTTGAGCAGTTTTAGTGACATCTATGAACAGTCAAAGGGACTGTATCTTGGATACAATATACACAGTCAACGTCTATATGCCGGAGATCTGGGAACCGAGGTGATGCAAAACTTTTTTTGATGTGTGTATTTAAAACACTAAAGTTGGTATCATTATCTCATAGATTAATAACACCACGGCTTTAGAAATTACCCAAAATTCCTTACAATCTACGCTCAAATAAATAATTGAACACTCACTCAAAATCCCAAATCATCATATCCACTTTAACTAAATTGGAGTTGCCAGCTGTCTACCTCATGGCGTAGTAACTATTGACTGTTCTCACCTTGTCCGTTCTTCCTGTCCATATTTTGATGTTTTTGTTATCACTTATAACATATGGAGCTGTAAATTGGACAAAACCCGTTGTATGAAACAGACCAAGAATACTGCGGAAGATAACAGAGAAATATTAGCGTGGGTGATTGTTACGATGATTTGCATATATTATGGTTATTATGTTCTACATTGTTGCAGCCAGTGGGCCATATAGTGAGGTACAATTACGATTATAATGTACCGCAATAGAATAAGCATGAAAATTATCAACAATCACTACGATCTACATATGAAAGAGATTAGATTAGGCTTTGCTATATTCGACTATGCTCTTCTTCCTGTTATCACTTACTGTTATATGGTATTTGTCGCAGGTCTTCTCACATAAAGGCTACGGGCGCTTCCTTCAACATCCTTGCCCGGTTTCATTCATCTTCATCTATTCCATTCCATCTCTCATACCGGCGCGCAGGTCGCCCACGGGTGCCGACTAGAAAGACCTGCACTCGGGCCCTCAGGAGGTCATACGACCAAAAATAATGTTCGGTTCATGATATTTTATGTTTTTACAGATTTTGTGATGGAAGCCATGCACGGTGAGTCTTTTATCCCCATGCCTTAGCTCTGTGTCCATCATCTGTCGGTCTTTCCTTCAGTAACGTAAAAATATAATGATATGTCTAGCCGCTTCAGGCGTCTCAGTTCAAGCCCCTTGCCCATTTGTGGCTATATGACAGATGAATTTGGAATCGGAGATCTTCAATATAGTTAGTTGTTATTGTTTTAAGGAGCGGAAGTATCTTCAATATAGAATGACTCCTTTGATAGTTCATAGACTAACCTGTCATAGACTAACCTGTCTTTCTGTCGTGTGGCCACCTGGGAGGCTGAGTGCATAGCGTTCTAGTCGACGCCCGTGGACGACCTGTGCATCGGAATCAGAGACGGAATGGATGAACATGAATGAAAATGGGCAAGGATGTGGAAGGAAGCAGCCGTGGCCTGTCAGAAGGTACCGTCCCAGCATTTGCCTGGTGTTGAAAATGGGGAAACCATGGAAAACCATTTCAAGTACGGCCAACGTTGGGGCTTGAACCCACGCGTCTCCCGAATCAGCAGAGAGCTTGGCCCCATGACCTAACGCTGCGCTTTAGCGAGCGTAGCCACCACTGTCGGTACATTTTCTATTGTATTAAGATCTTGTGTAGATAACTTTTCCCATATTAGCACTTTGTTTGAATAGTCAGTTGTTATGGTTATTGAACTACGCGTCTAGCATCCAACCTTCTTTCTCTAGACTTCCACTTTCAGTTGTAATGTAAATCACGGAAACCAGCCTACAAGATGGCTATGGTACTTACTTAAGCTCCGTTCCACCCCCAAAATACATGTAAAGTTGAATGGACTACCTCTCCACCTCGTAGCCTAATTGAAGTACTTGATCCTACCATCAAACTACAGTACCTGGATTCCATCTCCCTCGAGCTGTCTGGTCCCGTCTCAACAGAATTCGATGTGGTACTGCTCGAACTGGAGTAGCCTTACATCAGTGGGGTTGGATAGACTCGCCTCGTTGTGAATGTGGATACGAAGTGCAAACCATCAAGCACATCGTGCAGGAATGCCCTCTATATATGTATTCTGAGACCTTAGAAGAGCTCCATGTAGCCACTCCACAAGCTCTTGAATGGATTAAAGATCTGGCAGCCCATATATGAAGGGTCCTAAGTTGAAATTTGTAAATTTATATATACATTAATTACTGTCTTCTATGCATCATACGCTAAATAAAATAATAATAATAAGTTGTAATGTGGGACTTAAATGCACATGGCTACACTGTGGGGTGTTACATGAGGACAGGCTCATAGCGTCTATATACTGTGTCTGTTTAGAGAGCTTTGTGTTTATTGGACGATATTAATGAAACTTCAGTCACGATTGGGCGGTTAGTGCGTTATCTTGTTTCTCTGTGAGTGAAGTATAATATATTAAATTTCAAGGAATGACGTTCATTAAGACTCATGTACTTGTTACCAGCTGGTCGATAATGAAGTAGTGGCACATAATTTAAGCGACGTGATATAGTAATTTATCATCGGCCAAAACCTGAAGGTACAAACAAGCAAACCAGTGGCTTAGCACCACCGAGTTGTTCCCAAAGGTCCCGTGGTGTAGCCGTGCCCATTAAATCGTTCACCAAGACTGCGAATGGAAGCTGCAAAAAGTCCCAGCAGCTATTCTGAGTGTGGTTTTCCACATTCCCTCCAGGACAATGCTAAGATAGTACATTGTTTAAAGTGCCGGACAACTCACCCCATTCCCAACTCTTAATAATACAGTTACATACACTACTACAGTTGGAACAGAAACACATGTTACCAGATTAATTGAACATACACTTAAATACACGGGGCTGTTGACCGAGATGTCCCAATCCCCTATAACAATTTAACTACAACACTAACGTTTAGCTTAAACGCTGCATTCATGAAATCAATAAGTTTTGTGCTTGATCTAGCTCCTATGTAGTGTGTGCTGAGTTGTCTTCAGTTATTTAATTGGCTTAATGCAGATCTTCATGCCCTCCTGTTCTGAGCTAATCGTTTCCTCTGCACATACAATAGCTGCGTGGCTCAGCGGTAACGTTCTCACCTGTTGTGTCCAGGGTAGCAAGATCTAATCCTGGCGCAGTCAGCTGGCATTTGAGGGTGTGCAAATGCGAGGGAGCCACGCCAGTACATTTACTGGCACGTTTAAGATCCCTTTCGGGGCAAAATTCTGGCACCCTGGCGTCTCTAAAAGCCGTAGTAGTTATGAGGAACGTAAAACAAATAGCATTATTATTATTATTATTATTATTATTATTATTATTATTATTATTATTATTATATAGCTTGCCAAGGTGCGTGAGTGGTTAACGTGTCGGGCTACCAACCCCAAGCTTGCAGGTTCGCTCCTGGTCGTGGTAAGTGATTTTTTGAAAGGCGGCAAAAATTACGACACACATGTCATACGATGCTGGCATGTCAAATAACCCATTTGAATTCAGTAGGCCGTGTTCATAATGACAAAATTAATCTCAGGAGTTACCGCCAACACAAAGTTCCTCATTTCTCTACTAGAAAGCCCTATAGTGTTCAAGGAGCTTAGATATCTAATCTCCTTGACTTTCATAGTGCTTCAAGTAACAACGAAATTCGACATGCAAGCTACCCTCTGGGTGTCAAATAACAAAGCTTGCACCCGGCAGCCAAGGCCATACAATATTATTATTTATTTATTTATTTATATATGTATTTATTTATTTATTTATTTATTCGTTAATTCCCCATAAGGGGAGTGTTACAACACAATCAATTTTCATGTGCATTCATGACCTTTCTTCTTTTTTCCCAAAAACCTCTTACTGTATATATACACTATGCTTCCTCTTTCTCACCTCCGTCCACTTCTTTCCCGGTTGTCTCTCTTTGGGAGTTTGCCAAACTTCTGTTGTCTAAATTGTTCTCTGTACGTGCTCCTATCTGCCATGTCTTCTGTAGAGATGTTAAGTTTCTTGAGGTCTTCCACGGTGTCCTTGACCCAATTTTTTTTAGTGTACTATTCGTAACTATATTAAAAATTTTCTTGGTCAGTCTGTCTTCGGTCATCCTATGTATATGTCCATAAAATTTTGTCCTTCTTTTCCTTACGTTGTTTGTAATCGTCTCTGTCTGTTTGTACAGTTCTATCGACGGTTTCCTTACCCATATTCCCTATTTCTAAACTGGCCCGTAGATCTTCCTCAGAATTGTTCTCTCTTGATTTTCTAATTCCTTCATTTTTGTTCGTCCCTTGATTGCTGTCGTTACTGAAGCGTATAAGGCCTCTGGTAAGACTACTGTACGATAGTGTCGTAATTTGGCATTGATGGAAATAATTTTCTTATTGTAGTGGTTCCATGTAAGTCGGTATGCTTTCTGCAATTTAGCGATCCTGTCTTCATTGGATGCCAAGTTCATTCCTGTTTTCTGTATAACCTCTCCTAGGTATTTGAAACTTTCCACTTGTGTTACTTTTCCATACTTGGTTTCCAGTGAGTGCTTTTCTGTAGATTTTGTGTCCATGAACTGTGCTTTTTCGTATGAGATTTGTAACCCTGTTTTGGCAGAGATTTCATGTAGCGTCTCTAGAGCTTCTTTGGCTTCTTTTCTGTTATTTGTTATATTATATATTATTATTATTATTATTATTATTATTATTATTATTATTATTATTATTATTAGATCACCCCAATTCAACGGAGGGACAGATGACCACTCTGTTCCGCCCCTTAAAACCTCAATAAATAAATAAATAAATAAATAAATAAATAAATAAATAAATAAATAAATAAATAAATAAATAAATAAATATATAAATAAATAAATAAATAAATAAATAACTGTTTCTAAGGCAATCTGTTTAGCATACCGCATTCTAGCCATGCATTACCACTACAGCTCTTGTCCTTCACCCTTCCTTCCGTAACTAAGTTTGGTAATCTTGAGTATGAGCACTCGCCAGAAACATTTCTCTTCCCCCACTCGTCACAACACATGTTCATTTTGTTACTGTACCAGGCGAATCAGCTGCCCCTATTAATATTGTTTAATGCAGCCCAAATATCGTTGTTGTCAGGAAGGTCAATATTCCTCTATTTGCATCCCGTATGGTACCAATGCACTGCAAGCATATCCTGCAAACGATACTGAACACTATATCCCTCGATGTGACTACAGACTAACACGTGTGCGAGATGCAAGCAGAGAAATATCGACCTTCCTGACAACAACGCTATTTGGGCTGCATAAAGCAATATTATTAGGGGCAGCTACCGGGTGAGTTAGCCGTGGTCGTTATGGCGTGGCTGCTGGCAGTCGCTCATACCCAGGAGGCGAGGAGGTTCGAATCCCCCTGCCGCCAACCTTGAAGATGGTCTCCTGTGGTTTCCCATCTTCCTTCCAGGCAAATGCCGGGGTTGGTCCCTAACTATAGGCCACAGCCGCTATCTTCCAATTCCTAGTCCTTACAATCACACTTTCCTCCCCCAGACAACACTCCACACGTGACGGTACTTGTAGCTCACCACATGGGTGTCCACCTAGAAGCAGCTACAATCTCTGGCAAGCCGAACATGTCCTCGGACACTCCCAGCACTAAAAGCCATACGCTAAAAAAATAAACAAGTAGTTTCGTGAAGAACTATACAGCCTATTTTCATATATCCTACTCATGTTAATTTCTTCTATCAACATACAAAATTTCAGTTTGAAGGTTGTGATAGATTCGTAGATATAGACAACCGTCTAAATATTTCAGATGGTCGCCAGGTTGGATTTTTATTTTTGTACTATTACATTAAGATAATTGTGTACGTGTGGTATTAAAACTTCAATCGCATGATTAGACAACAAGAAGTTAAAACGAGATTTTAAAATTTCGCACAGCTGCCATCTTGTGATTATGCAAACAATTGAAATAAATTAAATGCCAGTGGATTAACATTTGTATAATCATTTAACGTGCAACGTTTCACTGCACTTGGATAGTTAATTCGCGAGAAACGTCCATTTAAATATTTATACTTCGCGTCGCCACCATGTTGGATTTGTGCTCACCAGGTTACTGAAAGTCCTATAGGTGAACATATGTTCATAGCCTCTATGAACATTAAAGAAATCAGTTTGATTGCTGTAAAAGATTAATACATATTGAGAACCGCCTAAATATTTCGGATGCTCGCCATTTTGGATTGTTATATGTATAGGCCATACAGTTATGTACAATTCAAGGAAAATTATTTCCTAGGTTAATTATTCAAACTTTCACTTCGATCGCATGATTACGACACAAGAAATAAAAACTTAATTTTAAAATTTCACACAGCCGCCATCTTGAGGTTATGTAAACAATTGAACTAAATTAGATGCCAGTGCATTACAATATGTAAAATCATTTACTGTACCACATTTCACTGCGCTCAGAGAGTTAATCACGATAAAAGTGTATTAAAATATTTTAACTTCGCTTGGCCGCCATGTTCGTTTTGTACTTTACAGGTTTATGAAAGTTACATAGATATACTTGTATCGGTATCCTTTATCACTGTACAAAATTTCAGGGTGATATCTGTAATAGTTTCGGAGATATAGAATGTCAGTGAAATATTTCGTACAGCCACCATTTTGAGGTTATGTAAACAATTAAACTAAATTAGACTTTCGTGCCTTACAATGTGTATAAACATTTGCTGTACCAAGTTTCATTACGTTTGGGTAGTTAAATCGCGAGATAAGTCTATTTAAAAGTCTCAACTTTGCTTGGCCGCCATGTTGGTTTTGTTGTCACCAGGTTTTTGAAAGTCTCGTAGGTGAACTTTTAGTAGTACCCTTTATCACCGTACACAATTTCAGGGCGATATCGGTAATAGTTTCGGAGATACTGAATGCTGGTGAAATATTTCGCACAGCCGCCATGTTGAATTGGTGAGACACAATAAAATTTGATGGGCACGGTCGGGGTCAGCCAGAATAGTACTATGATCTTACCGAGTTTCATTGTAATTGCTCGAGCCGTTTAGAAGTTATTACGGGCACACACACACCTCTCACACACACACACGCACGCACACACACACGGACAAAAGGTGATCTCATAAGTTTCTTTTTTTTTTTTTTTTTTTTTTTCATAAAATGAAAATAGGCTAAAAATAGGGGCAGCTAATTCATCTGGTATTTGCGCATCTAATTTTATCATTCTCCTGAAACACGACATTTTAAAATACTTCTATTCCCTTCTTTTGTGTTGTGCCAACAGACCCAGATTCACTTACCTAACACGCCACGCTCCGACAAAGGCTTTAAAAAATGACTAACAGACGAGTTTTCCTTGCCTGTACCTACATAGAAAGCCTGAACGGGGTCTCTCTTCTTTTGGACGTACTTTCTTCTCATGTGTTTTTCATTGCTAAATGAAACATACATTTTATGCCGTTGAGGCGAGTGACTTAACATTCTTCTACATCGGGATTTTTTATTCAAAGTACCACTGGGTATCATCGGCATATACGCAAATATGTAGAAACAATATTCCAGGTGTGTGTTTTATTTCCGTTAAGGTACACACGTTATACCTCGTTACATAATTTATTGAAATGCCCTTGCTGGAAATGATTATTCTGCTCAAGATATGAAAACCCCTCAGGGAGTGTTTCCAGCTTCATATAATAAACAAGTTGTGTGTAACTAAGATCCTGGCTGCTGGCGCTCGTTAATCCCCTTGTATAATGTAACGTCTTCAAAGAGCACGCTTTGTGGTAGGCGTGATCAGGTACACACCTGTGTAAATTTCCTCTCTCTGATTCTGCTTCAACATCGGACGCTCAATCCAGCTGATTCGCCATAACAGTGGTACTCAACCTTCTTTATTCACGTCAAGAGCTCAGGCAAGGAAAGCATTTCTACAGAAAAGGAATCTGTTGACATCGAATGTAGATTTAGGTATTAGTAAGTCATTTTCGAAAGCCTTTGTCTGGAACGTGGCACTCTATGGAAGCGAAACTTGGACTATTGGTGCAGCAGAAAAGAGGAGAATTGAAGCGTTTGAAATGTGGTGTTACAGGAGAATCATGAAGATCATATGGGTAGATAGGGTTACAAACGAAGAGGTATTAAGACTAGTGGGAGAGGAGAGATGCTTTTGGCGACTGATAATGAAGAGAAGAGATAGGTTAGTAGGACACATGCTAAGACACCCAGTTAGTTATGGAAGGAAGGGTCGAGGACAAGAACTGTAGGGGTAGACCAAGGTTAGAATATGTTACACAGATTGCCTTGGATGTAGGGTGTGGTAACTATGTAGAGATGAGACGATTAGCTCAGGACAGGGAGGCATGGAGGCCTGCATCAAACCAGTCAAAAGACTGAAGAATCAAACAACAACGATTGTAGAAGACCCTCAAAGAAATCTCTTACCAACCATTCAGAAACACCGTATAGAGATTCAAAATTGTTGCTAAAAGATTATCATTAGTTCTTATATTGTAAATAGAATAGTTTAAAAACTGGTAAAATATCCCGCTGTAGGTAATAATAATGTTATTGGTATTACGTCCCTTTTAACAACTGCGGCTTTAAGAGACACTGGGGGTCCGGAATTTTGCCCCGAAAGGGGTCTTTAACGAGCCAGTAAATCTACTGACACGGCTCCCTCACATTTGCGCACTCTCAAATGACAACTGGCTGTGCCAGGATTCGATCCTACAACCTTGGTTCCGCTTAAGAAGGCGCATGTACGGGTATTTGTAATTTATCTCACAATTGCGTCCAATTACATGATGATGATGACGATGATGATAATTTTTGTTTTAATTGGCCTAACATATAGGTTATCGGCTCCTAATGATGAGGGTGACAATGAAAAATGAGAATGAAATGAATAAAATTACAGCAAAAACTAACTTCTGACTTACGGACTAAAAGAAGAAATGGACAAACAAAGAATTTAAAAAACGGAAGACAGGGGAAAGAAATGCCCTCAAACCTGGAAGATTGAGGGAAATGGAAAGAAGGAGAGCCATGAAAGACAGATGGGAAAGGGAAAGAGGAGATGGTACGCCCCAAAGTCAATGGAAGAAGGGAAATCCGGACCTAGCTCAGGAATCCCTCGGGGTCACCAACTTCCAAGCTCACCAGTTGTGAGCCCTTGAATATCAATATTCAGGTCCAGGGTGGACCTTAAATGGTGGGGCTACATACATCCTGCCTCCTTTAGGACTTGATCAGAAGGCACGAGATATAATGAAAGAAAAAACAAGAGGTCTGACCCCTCGAAGAATGAGGATATCAGGAATGGGCCAAGGGCCAATTAAGACGGGATTGAAACACTCCTTAGACCATTGATAACATAATACCATCGGGTTCAGAAGAAATTCCGGACTCACCTGGGGTCCTGGGGTCACCAACCCACTTCCCACTAGTTGCGAGCCCCTGGGGGACGTCTCATTGCAGTATTGAGAAGGTGCTACACCAGAGTTTTAATTTTTAAAGTAAACAGAGTGGAGAGTTGGAAGAAAGTGGTCGAGGTCTTTTACAAGGTACCATTCCAGCGATTGCCTCGAGATGAAGATGAAAAACCACCTTAAGGATGGCCGACGGTCTTTCCATCCCAGAGATAGCCTGGTACCATGTCCTTGCACGTTAACTTGTAGAGCTATCCCAGTCAGTTGTACATATCCAGTCCGTCTGTTGGGGTAATGGATTAGTTGTAGATGCTCGTACGAATGTGGACCAGGAGCTTGTCATGCCACAGAATTTACTCATTTGATTGACAGCATTCTGTTCTATAGCTAATGAGATTGCAGCGAGATTGATTTGTGTTAGAGACAGGGAAATGGGATCACAGCCCCCACCCCGCCAAGAAATAATTCAATCCATCACCCAGTAATGAGAAGGTTAGTATTCGAGTGATTGTTCTTCAAATAGTGGATTTAATTAGTTTAGACAATCACTCACTGCCCTTTTAATTCTGCAAATCAGTTTCGATAGCCAATCACGTTACCACAATTCTTCGTAGAGCAATGTTGCATGACGTTTTAGTTCCTGAATAACTGTGTGTAAGCACTGACCGTGCGCAGGGTTGCCACATGTGCTGGAACAACCGAGTTAGTCCTGGAATAGAACTTCATGTTACTTATCCTGGTTTGTATTGGAATTCATAACATGTTTTATTGATATTTGATATTACAAGCGGACCCGTGCGAGAAATTTCGCATGTTCATAAACCACACTTTCCCCGGCGTCCTTACGGCCAAAATGCGAACTGAACAGCAATGATGTCATCAAATCCATTACACGTATTGTTATCTGATCTGATGATGATCGCTTAACGATCGAAACTGGTCATCGAAGTGTATTTATTAAACTCGTGTATTTTTTTTTTTAATTTTTTTTTTTTTTTTTCGGGATTAGAAATAACCCATCTCATTTGGGTACAATCGTGTTGACCGCCTGAAAGGCATCAAACTTTTGTTTACTAAGGCAACACTGAAAAATGGCTTCAAACACCACAATGTTATTATTAAATACTATCACAGATGCTTTCCTGGTGGTCTGAACATCATGACCCCCAAAGATTCAGGGATTCAATGTTCTCGTGCACATAAACTCGGCCAGCTCAAGCAGGTGCCAGCCAAATAGAGTCCAGCAAGTTGAACAGCCTTGCCACAGGTCCGTTCCTCCTTCCATTTAACTCAGTTGGGTGAACCACAATTTTGTCTAGGTTTTCCTATGATATAAACCCACTTACAATGGCTACACAAAGCCTGTAATTACTATTTAAAACATCCCACCGTATTTGAATCCTCCCTTCTGCCTTCTCCTTGAACAGAGCACTCTACTGTTTTCACTCACTTGGCTAGTCACTATCTCCCAGTTGGCCATCTTCCAAGAACATTATCTTCTACTATATCCCGCGCGCTTCGCTCACTAGAGCCACTTTGTCATTGTGTGCCATGGCTTATTCAATAACACATCCATCCTTCAAGTCTTCATCGCTCATGAGGGAACTAATTCTGCAATCAATACATCTTTGTCTTATCAATGTACGTTGTTCTTGTTTGAGTCTTCAGTCTTTTGACTGGTTTAATGCAGCCCTCCATGCCTCTCTGTCCTGAGCTAATCGTGTCATCTCTACATAGTTACCACACCCTACATCCGAGGCAATCTGTTTAACATATTCTAACCTTGGTCTATCCGTACAGTTCTTGTCCTCAA
Organism: Meconema thalassinum; assembly: GCA_946902985.2. Taxonomy (NCBI): domain Eukaryota; kingdom Metazoa; phylum Arthropoda; class Insecta; order Orthoptera; family Tettigoniidae; genus Meconema; species Meconema thalassinum. The sequence continues at coordinate 162,930,268 of OX336393.1, read as the reverse complement.
CCCTTCCTTCCATAACTAAGCTTGCTAATCCTGGGTGTCACAGTATGTGTCCTACCAACCTATCTCTTCTCTTCATTAGCAGTCGCTAGAAAAATCTCTCCTCTCCCACTCGCCTTAATACCTCTTCGTATGTAACCCTATCTACCCATCTGATCTTCATCATTCTCCTATAAAACCACATTTCAAACGCTTCAATTCTCATCTTTTCTGCTGCACCAATAGTCCAGGTTTCACTCCCATAGAGCGCCACGCTCCAGACAAAGGCTTCCAAAAATGACTTCCTAATACCTAAACACAACACACAGAAAACATATTTACAAAACAAAAATATAGGCTTCAAGATTTACCCCTACCCTACCAGGCAAGGGTTGGTATTTTTCATCTTGTCCTATCTGAACTTCACGGAAATAATGAAACTGCTGGATATTGTTGTCGTCATTGCTACTACTGTCATTTACCTTGGGCCTAAAAACACGCGGTCGGATTTTTACATCATGTCAACAGATTCCTTTTTTGTAGAAATGCTTTCCTTGCCTGAGCCAACCTACTTTTACGTAATACTAATAAAACCAACTCTACAGTTATCGATAGTTCTAAGCAATCTATATTTGCAACACTTCAGTCTGTATCGAAATGTCTATCAATATTTGATAGAATATAGAATGAGATAGAATACCAAATGAAGGGGTTTTAAGACCAATGGGAGAGGAGAGATATTTCTGGCGAGTGGTAATGAACCGAAGAGATAGGTTGGTAAGGCACATACTGAGACACCCAGGAATAGCAAACTTAGTTATGGAAGGAAGGGTTTCACGAAATGCCATTTCATCTTTAGTCAGCTGCAAAACCCTCAAGAGTTAATCTAGAACATGCATATTTACTTCCGTAACCTTCCTAAATTAACATGTAATAACATAACAATAGCTCATTTACAGATGGCAGAGTCTAATTAGTTAGTTATTGTTGTTTTAAGGGGTGGAACTACGAAGTCATCTGCCTCTGATGGCAGTGTATTGTGCCAATCATATACAGTACATTAATGCATAGAAGATAAAATTTTCAGAAAGTGTGTTGTTGCAATGGTCAAGCTGCTTGCTTGCCTCTGAGTGTGTATGTCTGCCCCCCTCCCACCTTCCCCCCCCTCCCCCTATCCCCCCTCCTATCAATGCAAACATGACGAAACCAAATTGAACGAAATTTGGTACAGAGGTAGCACAAGCAAAGGGCACCTCAGTGTCAAGTTTTATGTCGCCACCATCTTAGCCAAAACTTAATGGTGGCCACCAAAATGTTCACAACTTAAAATCAAATTTCGACTAAACTAATCATCGGATCTCTAACAAATTTGGTAAAAGCATACCTTCATATAGGACGCGTCCTTTGCCCAAACTACAAGGTCATCAGGTGTACCATTTCAAGATAGCAGCCGTGTACATTCTGCAAGCATTATAATCCATAACTTAGGACCCACTAATTACAATTATCAAGTCGAGGGTGGTTTAAGCTCTCCTAAAGGACGTGTCCCGGTGAATATTATAATTTTATATTATAATATTACCTAAGCAATGACTTCAAGGAGCTGAGCCGTCTCTGTCACATGACAATATGGCAGCTGGACTCTCGTGCCTGATCTATATTTCTGTAGTTGTAGTATGTTGCATGCGATATAATCTACCGATAGACATAATATAAACTTTGTACGAAATGGTTTATTATGAAGATATACTGCACTGAAGAAATCGTTTATTTCAAGATTATTTGCTGACACGTTGTATCTACGTTGGTTGATAACCTGAGATAGTATGGACATGTTTGGCTCTGTGGTAGAGCATTGGTCTCTCAGGCGATTGGCTGGGGTTCTAAACCTACTTGAGTTAACGTTTTTATTAGTACTTGAATTCTTTTATATTTATTGTTTTATAACTACTCAGACGTTATAAAATTGAGCGTTATATTGTGCATTTTACAATGGAAAATATAGAGTTCATTAAAAATCTGGGCTGTTGAAATCCTATTTTGATGGCGGCTGAAACCGTATTGAGCAGTGGTGTTCAAACACAGATTGTGCATTTAGATCGTAGGCTTTCGCGGCCGGTGTCAAGTTTATCATCTTGGCTTACAGGATTGAGCCGCGTCGCATAACCGATATGCATGTCGTCTTTACCTAAAAGATCTTAAGAATATATAGCGCTTTCTGAGAGTAAGCAGTGTTAATATAATCACAGACCATAAATTACTGAGGTAAAGCGGGTGGCCTCCTGAAGTATATTACAAGTTTTTGATAGTTCAACTTCTAGCCATGACCGCGCTCCGATTACCTTCAAGTAACGTAAAGAAGAGTGCGCAGTTCCTTGTATAAGAATGGTGGAAGACATTCCTTCCTTACTAATGGCTCCTTTAGAGGCTTCAAATCTATTTGTTTATAGTTCTGCTAGAATTTCGACTAGAAAGCAATTCGATTGGTTGGTGTACTCGATCTTCCATGAAAACTGCCGGGAAAAATGGCACCTGTTCAATTCCGTGAGTTGCATAAAAACTATCATGAAGGCAGAACCTAGCCTAGAAGGTCCAATACACACTGCAATAATGGCGTATTTACCAGAGTACTGGCAGAAGCTTCCATGCCAACGAGTGCCGTGTAATACCGGCTTTAGGACCAAACCCAATCATGGCAACCAATTAGCCACGGTGCCGGGTGACCACTCGTCAAAAGTACCACATTGAGTTACGCAGTCGGTAATAGGTCCAGTAAGTACCGTAATGATTTGAAATAAGGAAAATCATTACCATAGTATAACGTACAGTACACCAAGTTGCATTTCAACAAGCTACTACAACGAACATTCCATTGATTATAGTCTACTCCTTGATAAGGACAAAGAGATATAATTATACCCATGCATTTAAGAGAAAGTAGGCTATATGTTTTTTGATGATCATCTTCCTTTTAGTGATGTGGACAAATGGTGAGGTTACATTGTTCGTAATTAATTTAAAGTAATGTGTGCAGTAGATTGTACTTTAACTTCGAGGTATGTTTGCTGTTTCAGATCCTCCGGAAGTGCGTATGTTTGGTGCGCCCACCAAGGACCTGGAGGATGGTAAGGACGATGTGGTTCTGAGGTGTGTGGCGGACGCGAATCCGCCGGCCACCATCATGTGGCGGAGAGCGGGACAGAGCGACATAGCGAGCCTGGAAGAGACCTTGCGGTTCCGTCCAGTTGGTCGCCGCGACTCAGGCACTTACACGTGTCAGGCCAGGAACGATATGGGCATCAGTGAGCCGCTCTCTGCGCAGGTGGACGTCAAGTGTGAGTACCTTCTGTCATGTATTGCATGTAACAAGTTGCAACTAAATAACTTTAACTTACTGCATAAAACATACTTTATCAACATCCAGTCGAAATTAATACATTGTTGAATATCTCGAAATAGTGCTTCCAATGATATAGGCAAAATTACAAAAAAAATAGTTCGTTTGTTTCCTTAACCTTTTAAGTGCTGAGTTAGCTATTTGCTACATCATTGCTGAGTTGTTTTCTCTTATATTTAAAGTAAATAAAATAAGTTGAACATCAAATCAACAACTGACAAATTGCAGAAAGCAGACAGAAGAATCATCAGAACAATTATTAACAAAAAAAAACACCAAGTAAATGGCCAATGGAGATTACTGCCGTATGAAGTGGTATATCGAGAGAGTGAATCAATAATAGATTCAATGCGGAAAAGGAGAATCTCTTTTTTCTGCCATATCTCACGCCGACCAGAAACCAGACTTATAAAACAGCTCTTTAGTTACTTCTGGAAGAGTAATACAAAGAACAACTGGTTCAAAGAGATCCAGCATGATTTAGATTAATTAAATTTATCGATGCTCAAAATTAAAAATAGAGAAGAGAAGAATATTTTAAGGAATAAATACTTACAATTCACATTAACAACATTTGAACGGAGAAAATACACCATCACAGATGAACAAAGGGCAGCCAGGACAGATATAATGAAGAAATTTTGGGTGCCGAAGAAGCTGAAGCTGAATCGCTGATCTCCAAATACCTTGTTAGACTTATTGTATCTGTATTTATTGAATGCTCCAATGAGGGCGTAAAATATGAAAAAAAAAATGTAAAAATTATAATTTTTAACTTTTCAGGGGGACTTATTACATATGTCTATAGGTTTTGGGGCTTCATTAATCTAAATGTAAATTCAAAATCATACGTTTATATTAATTTTCAATTTGAGAGAAATCAAAATTAAAATGATTTTACCCAAGCACGCATTCTCCAAATCAGGTAATGGGTCCAAAATAAAATTATTTCCTTAAATCAGAAGGCAACTAATACTTGTTGGTGTCCAATAATACAAACATTGATATTCTTTGACCCGAAATCACAACGTGGCGTGAAGGATTTGCTCGTTATTCCGCCATGCTTGTTAACATCACAGATGAACTCCAGCTGTAGAGAACAGACGTCAACAAAATGCTCTGTTATTTACTTACAGAAGCAAACAATCCAAACTTAAGCAGTACTAAATAATGCCCGAGAGATGGCAGACTCGACGAATGGGGAATATGGAAAAAAAAGAAGTTCTTGTGCACCGCTTATAGTCGGGTGAAGCACTCAACGGGTTAAATAAATATTGGACAACTTTCAGTTGGTCAACACGAGTGTTGCCAATTCGATTGGGCGAGGAGTTACAATTAATTTCCTAGTGCCTAATAGGCATATAGCCTCTACCTGGGGCAGCGTGATGAGCCGCGCACTACAGTACAATCACAACAAACGACTATAAGAAAAATACAATTCAAAATATTACAAAAACTTCGAAATTTTAAAATTACAATAACTTCAACATTTTCCAAATTACAAAATCTCAACATTTTCAATATTTCCAAATTATAAAACTTCAACACTTTTAAAATCTCAAACTACCAAAATTTCAAAATTTCACAAATTACAAAACTTTAAAAAAATCTCAACATTTCAAAAACTTGAATCTTGGCCAAGAGGTCCATTCCACTTTCTCTACTCCCAATTCCACACTTCCACCTTCAACATAGCTCCCTTCTCCAACGCCTTCTCCTCTCCTGGCCCAAGAGATGGTGCGGCCATCTGAAGGGGCCCACCCACCCTTCATGGGTGGGAATGAAATGACTTATTGTATATATATAAAGGATTATTTAAATGATTCTGGTCACTCCTGGCGAAAGTGGTCAGTACAGCGTCGTAGAAATAAGGATACTCAAATACCAGCACATGTGAGGGCGTGCAACAAAATCCAATATAACAGCATCCCTTGGTCCTGGCAGGAAATGCCACATTCCATTGCGACACCGGGGTCCAAAATCCCGCTCGCGAAACCACACAAATATACACAATACAAACCCTCAACTTCACGCAGGTATTCACATATCGTCTACCTTGCCGGAATCAAACACACATCACACATGCAAATCGACAAAACTCACTTACCGTATCCTTGTGAAGAAATGAACTGACCCACACCCTGTACTAGAATGGTGTTAGTACTAGACTGAATATTTAAAATTGGAGCTAGGATAGGGAAGGTAGTGAACGTTGACTTGGATTAAAACCATCCCACTATTCGCCCGGAGTGGAAGTGGTAAATCACTGAAAACCACTATTAAGATGACACGGGAGGAGTTCGAACATGAGGCTGAGTATAAGTCGAAAGGTGAAAAGGGCACCACAGCGTTCGTAATAGCGATCGGGTCAGGAGACAAATGTTACCTAGAGAGGTGGGACACGATTCATTTTACAAAGGTGCCATGCAAACTCAACAAAGTATCCCTTCGACGCAAATACTTCTCACTTGCTGTGAGACCCTTCGGTACAATTTCAAGGTTTCTTATAAATTGTATCACAATCACTAGAACATAATAATAATAATAATTATTATTATTATTATTATTATTATTATCATTATTATGAGAGTGGCGTATGGTTTTCTGAAGAAACCTGGTGAAGTTCGTTAACATTGACGTCTGTGGATGACCTGCGCGTCGTGATGAAAACGAAATGAGAATGAAGGCTTTACAAATACACGGTCCCTGAGCTAGGGTGAATCATAGGACGTTAAAATCACACAGCCTAGCTGAGAATCAAACTCGTGACCTTTTGGGTGAAAGATAACTTCTTAACAATTGGGCTGGGATAATTAGAAATATAAAAGAACAACAATAATAATAATAACAATAGTCTAATAATAATGTTAGTCCCTTTTAACTACAGTGGCTTTTAGAGACGCCAGGGTGCCGATTTTTTTCCACAAAGGGAATCTTTAACGTGCCAGTAAATATACGCCCCCCCCCCCAGGGGCTCACATCTAGTGGGACGTGGGTTGGCGACCACGGGACCCCAGCCAAGTCCGGCATTGCTTCCACTTACTTGAGCTGGGCTCCTCTCCGTCTTTTTTCCTGTCGACCTCCCTTGGTTAACTCAATGGCATAAGGGTATCCAAGGCCTAGGGAGTCTTTCACTTTCCCGCCTTAATTGGCCCTTGTCTAATCTTTCCTGATCCCTCCTTCTTCGAGGGGTCAGACCTCTTGTTTTCATTTCATTTTATTTCCTTTTCTCTTTAAGATTCCCGCACTGTTTTTTGTTTATTGGCTCCCCGTGTATCTAAATTCCCTTTAGCGAATTTTTTGCATCTACACTCCATTTTGTACGTATTTTCAATCTACGTTGCATTTTGTAGGTCTTATCGATCTACATTGCATTTTGCAAGTATTTTCAACCTCAATTGCATTTTGTAAGGATTGACAATCTAAATTGCTCTTTAGTAAGTTTTTCAATATAGGGGCTGGGACTTTTGTGAGTATTTTGAATTTCAATTGCATTTTGTAAGTATTTTCAAGCTAAACCGCTTTTTGCAAGAATTTTCAAACTAAATTGTATTCTGTATGGTGGGCATTTTGTAAGTATTTTGATTCTCAATTGCATTTTGTGGGTATTTTGAATCTAAATTACATTTTGTAATTATTTCCAATCTAAATTGAATTTTGTAAGTATTGTCCATCCAAATGAGTAGGCCTAGTTTGAATCTACCTTACAGTTTGTAAGCATTTTCACTTGCAATTGCATTTTGTAAGCATTTTGAATTTCAATTGGACTTTGTGAGTATTTTGGATCTGAAATGGGCGTTTTTCAATGTAAATTGCATTGTTTATTTTCAATCTCATTTGCATTTCGTAAGTATTTTGAATTTCAATTGCATTTTGTAACTATTTCGACTCTACGTTGCATTTTGTACGTATTTTGAACCTAAACTACATTTTGTGCGTATGTTTCAATTTATTCCTTTTGTGAGGATTGTCCTTCTAAATTCCCTTTCGTAAGTAATACCCCTTTCCAGTTTGTGAGTTGTTTCAATCTGCGTTACATTTTGTAAGTATTTTCAGTCTCACTTAATTTTTGTTCTGGTTTCCATTTCATTGTAGTTTTTGCTTTCACCCAGACCATTAGGGGCCGATAACCTAGATGTTAGGCCCCTTAAAACAACAATTATCATCATCATCATCGGTAAATGTACGGCTTCCCACGCATTTGCGCACCCTCAAATGCCAACTAACTTCGCCAGGATTGGATCCTGCAACGTTGGGCACAGCAGTTGAGGACGATACCACTGTGCCACGCAGCCAGTTATGAAAGAACAAGAGACAGTAGTTCTAGAACGTCATAATTAGGCTATTTTTTACTATTTCATAGGGTCCCGGCCGGTCCCATGATGGAGGGGTAGCAGGCTCGCCCCGGGGGTGCACTCAGCTTCGTAAGGACAATTGAGGTGGCTTCGATGGCGTAGTTGGTAGCACGCTGATTTTGTATGCCAAAGGTCGCTGGTTCAAATCCGGCCAAAGTCGTCGGATATTTTAAGAGCGTTAAAATCCCTCAGTATGCCCTCCTTCGGAGGGGAAGTACAGTGGTCCCATGGCATAGATTTATGGCATGTGAAGGAACCTTCAACTAATTAGCCTACACTTGTGTGAAGCTGTGAAGCTAATTTATAGGTTAGATTTGACTAACGCTCTTAGCTTCCAACGTTCGTCGCCAGTAGCCCTCTGCGATGGCATCTAGGAACCAAGTTCAGCACTAGGTGTCGTTGACGGTGGCATTTGGTAGCAAAAGTAGGAACTACCTGAAAATTGAATATCTGCAGTCCTTACTTGAATTAAAAACAGATATCACACACTAATACAGCCATCAAAATTAACACCGGTTATTAGACAGATTCTACATACACCCAAAGTCCACGGGGTCTCATGACCGCGTTGTCGCAGCCCCTAAACTGAGGAACCAACCAACCAACGACAATTGAGTAGCTGCTTGATATGAGAAGTAAAGCCCCAAGGCCTAAAAGCCAAGATCGTCGGCAGTCATCCTTGAATATGCATGGTCGTTTGGGTACAATTGTGTAGTTAGTTTTTTAGTGTTGTATATACTTAGCCTGGATTGAAGGCAATGTGATGTGGAAATTTATCGCAGGAAATTGAGTTGGAATCAAGCGTGGAGTGAAGCAGGTATAAAGTGTCGACAAGCGGGTTGCGCGGTTCTAATTATAAGTTCCACCGCACCACAGCGTTGTTGGAATTACAGTCCTAATTTAGGTCATTCCCTCCCCCAGCCCGTCATTAGATTAGCGCGCCCACGCCCCAACAAGATAAGGAATCCTTCCAAAAAGTGGGGCAGATTTTTCTCACATTATCGCTGGGCACTGTTGCTGGAATATTCTCCTGAGTAACCTAGAACAAGTAGTTATAAGGTCCTGTTGTAATATTATATACATATCTACGTGACTATAATGACACATGCCCCATACAGAGCATAAGTCATGAACTGTAGAATATAGCATGTATGGAGTTGTTGTTGTCTTCTGTCTTTTGACTGGTTTGATGCAGCTCTCCATTCATCCCTGTCCTGAGCTAATCGTTTCATCTCTACATAGCTACCACACCCTACATCCGAGGCAATCTGTTTAACATATTCTAACCATGGTCTATCCGTACAGTTCTTGTCCTCAACCCTTCCTTCCATAACTTAGCTTGCTATTCCTGGGTGTCTTAGTAAATGTCCTACCAACCTATCTCTTCTCTTCATTAGCAGTCGCCAGAAACATCTCTTCTCTCCCACTCGTTTTAATACCTCTTTGTTTGTAACCCTATCTACCCATCTGATCTTCATCATTCTCCTGTAACACCAAAATTCAAACGCTTCAATTCTCCTCTTTTCTGCTGCACCAATAGTCCGAGTTTCACTTCCATAGAGTGCCAAGCTCCTGACAAAGGCCTTCAAAAATGACTTCCTAATACCTAAATCTACTCCGTCGGTCCACACACACACACCATATGACTCCAAACCCTACTTAGAACTAGATGCGTAGCTCCACGATAACATTCTCGCCGGCTGTGCCCAAGGATGCAGGATCGAATGCGAGGGAGCCGTGTCAGTAGATTTACCGGCACGTAAAATATCCCCTTCGGGGCAAAATTCCGGCACCCCAGCGTCTCTAAAAGTCACAGTAGTTAAAAGGGACGTAAAACCAATAACATTATAACTAGAGACGAGAATTATAGGCACTAAAAACACTTAAAATAGGCAGGCATATAGGCTCTTAAAATAGCCAAAATAGGCATGTAAATAGGCACTAACGTGTAAAATAGGCAACAAAATAGGCGTGAATTTTAATTTAATAACATATTTAATTCCTATAAAATAATTAGCAATAAGCAACTTATAATTTAATAACATACTTATCTTATATATAAAAGTGAAAGTCTGTATGTATGTATGTATGTATGTATGTATGTATGTATGTATGTATGTATGTATGTGTGTATGTATGTATGTATGTAATGTATGTATGTATGTATGTATGTATGTATGTATGTATGTATGTATGTATGTTTGTGGGTGGGTGGATTTGTTCCGTATACAAATCTACACCGTTCCACCAATCCCAACCAAATTTTGCATACACATAGTTTAGGACCCAGTAGGAACATGCATTTTCGATAGTCTTTCTCATTCTTCTGATTTCGGCCTTTTTGCACTCAAGCATAGGCTAATAAAATCAGAAAATAAACTGATGAAGTAATAGCAAGGCTGGCCATCTCCATAGCAACAGTAGCTCGAGACGGGACCACCAAGCTTACATCTATCTTGGTAAGAGGGCATGCTACACCCACTGCCAGCTAGATCGCATCCCTCCAAGCTGCTTTAAAATGCCTGTCCATTCAACACAAGATAGGTTACAGCACCAACGCACTGATCGCCGCTGCATTTTCACTCCCAGCTGGATCGCATCCCTCCTGGCTGCTTTAAACTGCCTGTCCATTCAACACAAGATAGGTTACAGACCAACGCACCAACGCCGCGGCATTTTCACTGCCAGCTGGATCGCATCCCTCCTGGCTGCATGGCAACAGTAGTTCAAGACGGGACCACCAAGTTTCCATCTATCTCGGTAAGAGGCCATGCTACACCCGCTGCCAGTTAGATCGCATCCCTCCAAGCTGCTTTAAACTGCCTGTCCATTCAACACAAGATAGGTTACAGCAACAGCCCACTGTTATCGACGCGGCATTTTAACTGCAATGGATCGCATCCCTCCTGGCTGCTTTTAACTGCCTGCCCATTCAACACTCAGGCGCGCACAGGATATACTGTATATTAATTCACAGTTAAGTTGCAGCGCCAACCTAACGCGGCTTTTGAAGGGGACGATACCTGAAACGAAGAGTTTTTAACTTTGGAGGCTTAATATCGAGATTGAAAAAACGCTAAAACATGGCACTAAGTTCGTTCTTTTGTAATTCAATCAGCATAAAGTTTGTGATATTAATTCACAGACATACTAACGGGTACATTTTCAATAAAAAAGAAAAGCGAAATAGCCCTACAAAACGAAGGGTTGTTAAGTTTGGAGGCTTAATATCGAGATCCCAGGCGCTATTTCTGGTGAATTCCGAGAATTCCCATTCTTGTTCGTGGGGTAAACACATATTGAGAAATGAGAATATAATTCTGTCGAGCACACCAGCTGCAATATAATGCACTTAATACAGTCAAAAGGCATCAGATAGGCAATTATACTCCAAATAGGCACAAACCCTTGAAATAGGCATTTATAGGCACAATAAAACCAACGAAATCTAGCCTAAAAGAACCTAAAACGGATTTATATCTCGAAAGCCTACTTTTCTAAACACAGGAATAAAATAGGCAAATAGGCAAATTCCCGCCTCTAATTATAACCTACCGCTGTTCAAGATCAAGTGGCCAAGAGATTTCGGGGTGATGCGAAGTCAGTATTACGTATCTCCTTGGCCATTAATTTTGGCATTCTTGTCGAGGGTTACTGTCTCTTGCAGCAGACAGCTACATAATTGTCCTCGTGAGACTAAGTGCATCCTGATCTTGTCCTCAAACAAGTTCTAAGATCCCTGATGGAGCCGGGATTCGACTCCTGAAACGTCTACATAATAGGCAACCACTTTCCCACCACACTATGAGGACGGCAAATTGTACGTCTACGCTTAATTATTCCGTCCATCTCGTAATGACTAACATTCCTGCTGTCACCTCTGACATCCGGGTTCGATTCCCGGTTCTATCAAGAAATGTAATTCTGATTATTATTATTATTATTATTATTATTATTATTAGCGTATGGTACAACACAAAACAAACAACATAAACAATATACATACATACAATAGGTAACACATTACAACTGTTACAATCATGCAAGGGAAAGGGTGTTCAAAGATTAATGTCTAAATTTTCTAGCCATCTTATGGCTTCAGTAGAGGCTATTACAAAGTCCTGTGTTGATCCAGTGAATGCCCTACTAATACACTCAGTGACAATATGGTTCATACTATGTCTAACTGCACCACAATCACAGGTTGGGGAAGATCGCATACCCCATTTAAACATCATTGATCCGCATCTCCCGTGGTTAGTGCGGACTCTGTTGAGAGTTACGCATGTCTTGCGGGGCAAATCAAATCCAGCTGGCAGATTTTGAATGTTGAACAATGCCTGCCATTGCATTGGAGCTATGCTGTTCCACTCTTTTTGCCAATCAGCTTTTGGATCATAAACCTGCCTAACCAGTTCTTGTGCTGTTTGAATAGGTGGAGATCTTGACTTGAGACGGCTATATCTTCATGAATGGGGAGTTCAGGATTGGCCAATATCTTGTTGTATTCCCTGACCAAGTTGTTCAGTCTTCTAATTCTAGGTGGTTCTATGTGACTAAGCACAGGCAACCAGAAAAGAGGGGTAGATTTTATTGTGCCACGAATAATACGCATTGTCTCATTCAGGACTGTGTCCACCTTTTTAACATGAGAGCTGTTGACCCAAACTGAGGAACAGTACTCAGCTGTTGAAAGTACCAGTGCCATCGCCGAAGTACGCTATGTAGTTGCAAACGCTCCCCAAGTGGAGCCAGCAAGTTTGTGGATGATATTGTTACGTGTCCTTAATTTGGCTGCTAGGTTGGTGAGATGCTTCCTGTACGATAACGTTCGGTCAAGAGTAACTCCAAGATATTTGGGGTTGGCATAATGAGGGAGAGGGCCTCCATTAAGAGACACTTTCAGGGTAGAGTTCGCTTGCCGATTGTTTAAATGGAAGAAGCAGGTTTCCGTTTTACTAGAGCTGGGCTTCAAGCACCACTTTTCGAAGTATTTGCATAGGACATCCAGGTCTGCATTTAAAGTTCTCTCTATCACATTAGCATCAGCATGTTGAGTAACTATTGCTATATCATCAGCATAAGCAAACTGACGAGAGCTGGTAGTAGGTATGTCCGCAATATACAGATTAAACAATAACGGAGAAAGAACAGATCCTTGTGGAAGACCATTATTGAGTACCCTTATTTTGCTGTGGTTTTTATGCATAACTACCTGGATTATTCTATTTGAAAGCATATTGTTGATCAAACGTGACATTTGACTGCACTTTGTCAATTTAAAGAACTTGTACACAATACCTTCTCCCCACACTGTGTCGTAGGCAGCTGTTAGATCAATAAACACTGCCCCACTCTTCAATCGCTTTTCAAAACCTGTCTCAATATGTGTTGTCAAGGCAAGCACCTGATCTTCACAATTACGTTGAGGTCTGAAACCAGCCTGCTCGATAGGAATGCTTTTACAAATTAGGGGGCTTATTCTATTATAAATAAGTCGTTCCAGGAGCTTAAAACAAACGCTCATTAAGGCGATTGGTCTGTAGCTTTCAACAGAATTCGGAGGTTTACCAGGTTTTACGATAGCTAGAATCTTAGTTCGTTTGAACTCGGAAGGAAGTTTACTTGCTTGAAGGATGTTTGAAAAGAACTGCACTAACCAATTCCTTACATTCTTTCCAAAGTGCTTCAGAAATTCTGGGTGTATACCGTAAAAACCCGGGGCTTTTCCATTTTTCAATACTTTTAGGGCAAGCAGTAGCTCTTGTTCAGTAAAAGGATCAGAAATGTTGGAGGAAGTAGTATAAAGCTTTCTCAACTGAGACAGTTCATCTTTTATAAACCTTTTATGACACTTTTCAGGCTTGACTTTAGACAAGCTGGCTGGCAATGCGACTGGCAACATGATTGGGTGAAATCTCTGGCTTCAGCTGGGGACTATGTGGTATTCTTCCTAGCTTACTTAGGAGGCTCCAAACTTTCCTACTCGAGTGTCTGAAGTCTAATGTTTCCACGGTTTCCGTCCATCGGTTTCGTCTAGCTTCATCTAGGTTATGAAGGAGATCATCAGCTACATCCTTTTCTCCATTTCTCTGGTAATCTTCATATAGTGCTTCACAAGCATCATCCCAACCTGGGATAAATTCCTTTCTCATTCCACGAGAAATATGTCTTTTAGCACTTGCCAGAACAGCTTTCATAAATCTAGAGTAGTTATCTATCTCTGGAGGAATCCATCTAATGGTTCTGTCGAGATCGGCTGAGAAACTCTCCCAATTAGCTTTACTAAAGTTCCATCGAGGAAGTGGGGACGATCTTATAATGGGAATCTGCATTCCAATTTCCAGGAAGACAGGCCGATGTTGACTACGTGGGAAGTTCATAAGAACTTTACGAAACACAGGTACATTGGAACCCTGATGATCATTTGATACAAAGCACAAGTCAGGATTAGTTTCTGATCCCCATCTTCCTGACTTAAATGTACATCTGTCTTTTGGATTGAAGATCAGTTGCATGTTACAAAGCTCTGCCCTCTCTATAAGTTTCTCTCCACACTGATCGTTGTTCCTATAGCCCCACTGAGTATGATGACTATTGAAATCACCCACATAGATGGACGGAAGAGAGATTGCTGGAAAAACACTGTCAGGCCATTTAGTTCCTGGAGGTTTATAGATGTTTATGATAGTAACATCATTAACTTTTGTTGTTATGTTGAAAATGTCTGCATCAGAATTAGCCGAGATTAACTGAGAGCAGGCGATGGAATTTTGAACAAAGGTAGCAGTTCCATAAGATTGGTGATAAGTAGCACCCACTAACTTGTATCCAGGGATATTTCCTCTTGAACGAAGCTGAGATTGATCAGAGGCATGCGTTTCTTGAATACAGATTACATCAACATTATTTTCCAATGCCAACTTGGAAAGATAGTCACTTTTAGATCTACTGATTCCTTCGATGTTGATTTGAAGGACTCTTAGAACAATACCCAAGGGCTTTGCAGATTGGCTCTGAAAAGAGCTAGTATCTTTAGTTTTGTGTATCATTAGCCAGGAGATCACTAGTGATAGTCTGGCCACCGAATGCTGACGCTCAGTTCAGTACTGGAAAATCGAATCCTAGTACCTATGCAGGGGCACCACGAGCAGGAATCAGCTTCACCCCCAATTCTGATCAGAGAGTTGAAAAGCTAAACTCAGAAGAGGTGGGTTCAAAACACATCCCAGCTAACCTAAAAGCGGTTTTCTATGGTTTGATTTCAAACGAATACCGGAATGTTATATAAATTAAGGCCACGCCCGCCTCCTGCTCAAATCCTATCTTCAATTACAATACACATACCAGTACAGCCATTACAATGACACAGGATACCAAACAGATTCCACAGACACCTAAGAACATGGGGCTACATGAATACAATGTCGCAAAGCCTCTGAAAAAAGGCGGCTTCGGTGGTGTAGTTGGTAGCATGCTGAACTTCTATGCCCAAGGTTGCGGGTTCAAACCCGCCCGAAGTTGTTGGAATTTTTAAGAGCGGTAAAATCCCTCAGTATGCCTTCCTTCGGAGAGGAAGTAAAGCAGTTGGGCCCATGTCATTGATTTATGGCATGAAAATGAACCTTCCACTAATTACACATGTGTGAAGCCAAAATTTGTACGTTAGAATTGATGACGCTCTATTAGTTCCAATGTTCGCCGCCAGGTGCTGACTGCGATGCATCTAGTAGCCAAGTCCGAAAGCTAGGTGTCGTGGACGGTAGCATTTGGTAGAAAAAGTAGGAACTACTTGAAATTATTGCCTGCAGTCCTTACTTGAATTAAAACAGATAACACACACTAATACAGCCATCACAATTAACACCGGTTATCAGACAGATTCTACACACACCCAAAGTACACGGGGCTACATGACCACGTTGTCGCAGCCCATAAACTAAGGAACCAACTAACCTCTGAAAGAATCAACAACAACAACAACTATCCCCGATTAAACAGGGTCGACAATGAGATGAGGTGAAATTATATTTGGCAGTTGTTTTTTAAGGCTGGATGTCCTTTCTAACGCCAACCTCACGAGAGGAGTTAATGGGAGTTAAAATGAATGAAACTTTGCAAGAAGCGGCCGTGGCCAATTAGAAGGCTCCGTCCCGGCATTTGCCCGGAGTGTAAAGTGGGAAATCATGGTAAATCATTTCAAGGCCAGCCAATAGGGAGGTTCGAACCACGCGTCTACCGAGTCCGCAGCGAGCTTGACCCCATAGCCTCATGTCCACTTCCTGGTGTAACGACTAGCATTCTTGGCTGTCACCGCGAAGGTCTGACTTCGATTCCCGACTCTACCAAGAAATTTAATTCTGGTCTGAAGGCTGAAACGGGATACACTCAGCCTCGTGAGGCAGAACAGAGAAGAGGTGGGTTCGATTCCCATCTCAGACATCCTGGAAGTGGTTTCCCGTGGTTTTTCCACTTCTACTCCTCGCAAATGCAGGGATGGTCCGTAACTTAAGACCACGGCCACCTCCTTCCCAATCCTCACCTGAAATACACTACTACAGACACCACAATAAAACAGGTTATCAGGGAAATTTTACACACACCAAAGTACATTGGGATAAATGACTACGATGTCCAAACCCCTCAAATGACTGTAGGTTTCAAGATATGTCAAATAAACTGACCTCTTAAGCTCTAGCTAAGTCAATGCTCACCCAGATCCCATATCAAAAGTGAGACTGGCCAGGGTTATAAATGACAGCTGATTGTCGACAAATCTGCAGTTTCATTGATCAGCTAGAGTGCCAGACATTGATATGAGTCATTAAACAAGTGAGGATTATTGGATCGGAAAATTTAAGAGTATAAAATAATACTCATTGTCTGTATTGAAGAGCGGCTTTCTGCCAGAATAAAGGGATTGTGTGTGTGTGCACGCAGGAGGCTCATGTTAAAATGAATGTTCCTTTACACTCAACTTCTCGGCAATGAGGTTCAGGTTAAGTGAGACTCAATGTAAAGAGAAATTAAGCCAAGACATACAAGCGGCCTGTTTGTCTTGCAACACCGTGACGACCTCTCCTTTTAGTCCCAAGCGTTGGTGTAGATGTTTGTTTAAGCTGATATGCATAATATCCACCACCTTCTGCAGTCTAGGAGAGCCTATTAAGATTTCTCCCCAAAGGTCCAAGGTTGATGGTGGTGAAGATGATTGTTCATTCAAGGGGCGCAACATCTAGGTCATCTGCCCAAAATAATATGGATGGTAGTTGAAGAGAAGGTCAAATGAAAAACCACAATTAAAACCAACTATTAGAAGAAGAAAATTACAACAAAATTAATACGGGAAATAAAACACAGGGAAAATAAAAGCCCTCAGCCCTCAAATAAGGAGGATTCAGGGGCTTGGAAAGAAGTGGAGCCATGAAAGGTAGGTAGGAAAGGGAAATCGGAGAAGGTTCACCCCTAAGTCAATGGAAAATGTGTGGGAAAATAACCTGGCACAGCTCGGATATACTCCTGAACTCACCAACCGTGAGCCTTTGATGGTGTGCTACTAACCTGGATGCACCATACATGGTGGTGTGTGTGGGTTTTGTTTTTGTTCTAGTTCTGGTCTTAGTCTTAGTCTTGGTATTGGTCTTGGATTGTGTCCTTTAGGACCTCTTACAGTGGGCAGGAGAAGGAAGAAATTAGCGCAGAAGACCTCGCTGATCCTCCCCTTAAAAATTAAATAAATACATAAATAACTAGAAGGAAGAAAATAAAAGTAAGAAGGTGTCTGACCCCTCAAAAATGAAAAAAGAAAGAAATAAGGAATGCAAAGACAAGAGCTGAAAGAAGGAAGAAAAGACAAGAGCCAATTAAGGCGAGAAAATGAAAGACACCCAAGGGCTCACTCACTCTAACACCGTCGAGGTCCTAAAAAAGCATGAGTTGACCAAGGGAGATCGATACAAAAGATTCAAAAGGGAAAACGCTAGTAGTCTTACGAGACCGTTAATCACGTGATCATGAGCCACGGGACCTCATGTCTACGTGGAATCCGAACCACACGACGTGACATTTCAAATCCAAAATTTCACTTGCATTAACTGAGATTCAAACATTATTCAATTTTGTGAAAAGCAAACAGCTTAACCTCTCGTCCATTAAGTCCCTCAGGAAAGATCACAGAGGAGCTTGGCGCAAGTAAGTGGAACCAATACCGGGCTCAGTTGGAACCTTGTGATCCTCAACCCCCATTCCACTAGTTGTGAGCTTCTGGGTTCGATTACTAGCTCTGCCAATTTGTAGCTCTGTCCTGAGGGCTAAAACAAAAGTCAACTCAGCTTTGAGAGAACAAATGAGAAGAATTGGTTTCGACTCCCACCTCAGAGTTTCCATAGTTTCCCACTTCTACCAGGCCAAAGCCGAGATGGTCACGGCCGTCTCCAGCCAAATGATATCCCCAATTACAAGTGCACATACTAGTACAGACTTAACTATAATAAATCTCATGAGATAGATTCTACAAACCCCCCGCTATACGGGACTGATGACCAAAGTGTCGCAAGCTCATAACACTAAACAACATAACCTAGAAACTTATGAACCATTTATTTAGTGTTGCCTTTTAGAATCAATGTAAAATTTTCTTCAATAAGTCAAGACAACATTTTGCATACAGTAGAACAACAATTGTTATTGACAGGCTGCTGTTGTGTTGTTTTTAGTTTCTAGTTTCTAGTTGTTAGTTGTTAGTGGTTAGTTTAGTGTTTGGTTTTTAGTGTTTAGTGTTTAGTGTTTAGTTTAGTGTTTAGTTTTTTGTTTTTAGTTTTTTTTTTTTGTTTTTTGTTTTGTTTTTGTTTTTTTGTTGTTTTTTGTTGTTGTTTTGTTTTTGTTTTTTTGTTTTTTGTTTTTTATTTTTATTTTTTAGTTTTTAGGTTTAAATTTTAGTTTTTAGTTTTTAGTTTTTAGTTTTTAGTTTTTAGTTTTTAGTTTTTAGTTTTTAGTTTTTAGTTTTTAGTTTTTAGTTTTTAGTTTTTAGTTTTTAGTTTTTAGTTTTTAGTTTTTAGTTTTTAGTTTTTAGTTTTTAGTTTTTAGTTTTTAGTTTTTAGTTTTTAGTTTTTAGTTTTTAGTTTTTAGTTTTTAGTTTTTAGTTTTTAGTTTTTAGTTTTATAGTTCTATAGTTTTATAGTGTTTAGGGTTTAGGGTTTAGTGGTTAGGGTTTAGTTGTTTCTATTTTGTAGTTTTCAGTAGTTTGTAGTATAAGTTTTTAGTTTTAGTTTGTTTTTATGTGTTTTTGTTTTTATTTGTGTGTTTGTGTTTTCGCACAAAGTAAATGTAATGGTAACTTCGTTAATATGTAACTGTAACGTAGTAACTTACCCCTACCCTGCCTTAGAGTTTGTAAGACCCATTCAAGTTATGATAAATATTCCAGGATTTCTAAAAGAAATGCTAATTAGCGTATTATGCATGTAAAAGAGTGGCTTCCCTTCTCTGATTTCCAGGTAAATATACCACGCACTTGGAAGTGTTTATGGCATATTCATAAATACCTCGGGTCCAACGTTTCTTCTCTTGTGCATTGTAGCTAAGAGCTCTTAAAAGGCTTTATGTAGCACTTAGCTCGGAGAGGAAAGAAGATTCGCGCAGTTAAAAACTAACCACAACTAATTAAAAGCTTACAAAAGTTGAGAACTTTCTCTTCAATGTAGAGCGAGCTTCGTTGACATTGTTTAAATCAATTCTCTCACAACATGACGCTGTCACGCATTTCAATATAAAGTGATAAAATGTATACTCGTAATTTTTATGAACGTTGTTTTTGTATTATTTAGGAGCTTTGTCTGATAGCCTGTGTCACTGTGGTGTCTGTACCTGTGTGTGTACATTATTTGTAATTGAGGTAAGATTTGGGTACCAAGTGGCCGTGGCCTTATGTTAGGAACCATCACGGCATTTGCTTGCAGTATAAGTGCGAAACCACGGAAAACCAATCCCTGGATGGCTGAGGTAGGAATGGAACCCGCCTCTTCTCAGTTTTGCCTCACGAGGCTGAGTGTACCCCGTTCCAGCGCTCATACCAGAATTAAATTTCTTGTCAGAGCTGGAAGTCGAACCCGGGCCTCTGCGGTGACAGCCTAATATTCTAGCCATTAAGCAACGAGGCGGCTATTAATTAACGATCAAGCAGTGTAGCTACGTGCTCAAATGAAACAACAACAACAACAACATAACCTTTGTTTTATCTAGCTCCGAGTTTTGAAATTCAATCAGAAATGAATAATTGTATGAATCTTCATCGAAAAATACCGATTGGAAAGGATGGAAAAGTCTTATCACCTCTGCAGAAGACTCTCATTTTCGAAAGAAATATTCAATATTTTCCACAGACCATCTAGGCTAAAATGAATGCCAAGACTTTATACTGTGTTATTTTAAAATAATATCCTATCTGCAATTCCATTCCTTGAGTGAACCCGTTTACTTTGCATAAGAAGAATATTGTATGGAAATCGTAAGTTCATGAAATAATCTACCACACGAAACCATCTTCCCATTATTGCGACAGAGAATAATTTATTCAGGCACTGCCGCGTAAAAACGTCTCGCCATAGTCGCGACTGAGAATAAGTTATAGACAATTCTGAATGTCGTGAAAGGAAGAAGTCTTGTAAGCACTTCAGCGTAAGTCGCTCCGGAATATTCTTTATGCTAATACCCTACAGTAGTATAATGAAAGACGGGAATTCATATGGCCAAGAAAGTCATAAAATACTTTTCATATGTAGGCCCAATTAATAACAGTAATTGCTTAAGCGTAACTTCTTCTAAGCGCTATTCAAATATGTCCTGCCTAATTTAATTTTAGTATTTAAAAGGTTCATGCTGGTTCCGTATTGATGAACTAATTAGTAATAGTTATGGCAAAAGTTCCGCCTAATCAATACCTTCATTTTGATAAATGATCACTTCGTGGTCATTGGGTACATGTTTCGAGGCCTAATTGTTTTGGCCCCTTCATCAGCCGATATAGATTTAAATATCTTGGAAAGCTTAACACTAAAAACATTCCCATCAATAACCCTATTATGGTGCACCATAATGGAAAGGTGGAGGGTGCTTACCCCAAAGAGGAAAGCAATGGCAAACTACCTCACTCCTCATCTTGCTTAGAATGCCTCATTACAGTGCTACCTATGGTGATACTTTTTTGAGGATCTAAACAATACAGTGATCTGCAGGAAAGGGTGACATTTTAGAGTTTGTTCATATTGTGTTTTGGTTTTCAAATTTCAACTATTTCTTTCTTTCTTTCTTTCTTTCTTTCTTTCTTTCTTTCTTTCTTTCTTTCTTTATATTCAGGGCCGGTTCTACCACATCCGGGCAAAGGGGCCGATAACTTGCCCGTCGGAATAAGTAAGAATTTCCGTTCGACCATCAACGGGTAGCGCTATCGGCGGTATAAACTTCGTCCACCCGGAGTGTAAATTTTCGAGAGCTTCGAGAGGCCGATAAAGCATTACCAGCCAGATTTGAGCCGTGCGAAAGGGTTTCTTTGCATCATCTATGCTGTACATAACCTCTTCATAAATTACTAATAATACAATTAGAATCATTTGGTAATTTTGTTGTCACATAATGATATAATTATAATTACTAATTAATTATAAGGGATGTAACAGTTACTAAGCATATTTTATTTTAAGGTTATGGAAGAGCTAATTGACGTCCTGGAAATGTATAATTTTTTGTCGACGTAGAAGAAGACGCAGTTACACGTCCAAGATGGAACAGAGATCGGCTAGAGCATAATGAAATTCGGTCGAATGAGGAGTTCTTCGTCCGGTTCAGGCTGCAAAAGCCAACAGTTTTATATTTGATGCTGTTGATTGGACATGAAATACGACCGCTTAGTGATTACCGTACGGAACCATCATAGATTTCAAAATATTATCACAATTACATGTTTAGGAATCCTGTATGAAGCGCTCATATAATTTAATAAATTCGCACAAGTGTGCATGAGAAATACACAGTGTACAGGACATTATTCAGGTTCTGTACCATACTATACATTGTCATTGACTTGGTGTTTTGCTTATACAGCAGAAGACCTGATAGCCTATTTGGGGCATTGCATTTTAGCATTTTATAGTTTTCTACATCACTAAAGCCTTAACAGAACTACGATCTTAGGCTTGTGGTGGCGCATTATACGGTCAATAGCTTTCATCATAAAATATGTGTGACAAAATCATTCCATCCGCCAAACGAAAAGTGTAAATGTGAACTTTGCAACATGACCTATCCAAGATACCTACTATAGCTGTGCAAAAAGAGTGAATTCTCTCGTACAATACAGCAAAGAGAACTATCTAATTATGCACAAATGTACGCATTCAGTTCCATTCATTTTACAGAGTTTACAAACAAACTTGTCGCCTGGAGTGTGAAAATTTGATTTGAAATACATTTTATGATTGAACCTATGCACTGCAAGCCTTGTCACAACATGTCTTTAGCTCATATAGGCCTAAGCCAGTATTCAGATTGCAAAGTAGCCTATTGCTAGCAACATATTTCACAGGCTATTCCTCCTTGAAAAGCACCGCATGCGTGTCTAGTTTCCGATTATTGAGTTTAGGTATGATTATTCAGTTGCATTCCTCCGAGAACTGAATCACATGCTAGGTTTATATAGCCCAGAAGTGTCGCGAGAGGTTTTGGTACTAGGCCTATATCTTGTTGAAACCAAAGAACACGTGCTATCAATAAACAACGGACAAAAGCGTTACCAAAAGAAACTTAACGCATCTAACGATAGGTGGCTCACTCATCGATTACTCAAATTTAACAAAAATCAGGCTAGCCACCATCTGTATTTTGCTATAAGGTTCCGGGCAGCTGCCCGGAACTTGCACGGAAGTGGTAGAACGCTGCCCAAGATGCACAGAGGTTTACACCGGCAGATAGTTTATCACCCGGGTTGCTGCCCGCAACTTTTACCCGGATGTGGTAGAACCGGCCCTCAGTCACTTATTTTTAATGTATCTTTGGGGTAAGTATCTTCCACCTTTCCATTATGGTGCACCATAATAGGGTTATTGATGGGAATGTTTTTAGTGTTAAGCTTTCCAACCACCTGTTTTCCTTGGTATTTAAATCTATATCGGCTGATGAAGGGGCCAAAACAATTAGGCCTCGAAACATGTTCACAATGACCATCAAGTGATCATTTTTCAAAACAAAGGTATTGATTAGGCGGAACGTTTGCCACAACTATTGCCTAATTTAAACAAGTAGTTCCGTGGAGAACTAAATAGCCTATTTTCATATATCCTACTTATGTTAATTGCCTCTATCAACATACAAAATTTCATTTTGATTGATGTAATGGATTCGTAGATATTGAGAACCGTCTAAATATTTCGGATGGTCGCCATGTTGGATTGTTATATGTGTAGGTCATAGAGTCATGTAGGCCTACCATTAAAGGAAAATTATTGCGTAGGTTCATTATTCAAACTTTCACTTCGATCGCGTGATTACGACACAAGAAATCAAATCTTAATTTTAAAATTCACACAGCCGCTATCTTGAGGTTATGTAAACAATTGAACTAAATTAGATACCAGTGCATTACAATGTGTATAAACATTTGCCGTACCGAGTTTCATTGCGTTTGGATCATTAAATCGCGAGAAAAGTCTATTTAAAACTTTCAATTTCGCTTGGCTGCCATGTTCGTTTTATAGTTAACCGGTTTTTGAAAGTCTCATAGATGAACTTCCAGTAATGCCTTTTATCTCCGTACAAAATTTCAGGGTGATACCGTTAATAGTTTCAGAGATATAGAATGCCGTTGAAATATTTCGCACAACCGCCATCTTGAGGTTATGTAAACAATTGAACGAAGTTAGATGTCGGATCATTACAATGTATATAAACATATACTGTACCAAGTTTCATTGCGTTTGGTTGGTTAAATCCCGAGAAACGTCTATTTATAAGTCGCAACTTCGCTTGGCCGCCATGTTGGTTTTGTAGTCACCAGGCTTTCGAAAGTCACATAGGTGAACTTCTAGTAGTTCCCTTTATCACCGTACAAAATTCCATGAAGATGTCGGTAATATATTCGGAGATATTGAATGCTGATGAAATATTTCGCACAGCCGCCATGTTGGATTGGTGTGGCGTAACAAAATTTCAAGGGCACGGTCGGGGCTGTCCGGAATAGTGCTATGAACTTACCGAGCTTTATTGAAATCGCTCCAGCCGTTTAGATTTTATTAGGACACACATACACACACGAATCACACACGCACACACAGCACGGACAAAAGGTGATCTCATTAGCCTATTTTTTCATAAATGAAAATAGGCTAATAAAAATGTTACCTAATAGGTAAATAAATGATAATCCACATTAAAGTCGATTGAAACAAATTATAATGTAATACCAGCTTCCGTTAACTTGTAACCTTCTTCAGTTATACTAAAAATAAAATATTAAACTAAGAGCATTAATCTAACCTTAACGTTCTATAAAGACGAGAGAGAAGATATTCACTATAAAGAAATGTCTCAGTAGTCGTAGACTAATCTTCAAATATTAAAAATTATGTTAAAAATATTGCTAATTATAAACGAAAATACTGTCTTATTTGAATAAATCGTTAAAATATGGGGGAAAATAATGTAAATGTTCTTTAAATATCAGATCTGTTATTGAATTATTGAAATTTAAAAACATATAAAAATATGTGTGTACTGTGAAAGGTTCTACTCTTAGGGTCAGTGCTTTGTTCTGACTCAGTGAGGAAAGCAATGGCAAACTACCTCAGTCCTCATCTTGCTTAGTATGATCATTATAGTGCTACCTATGGTGATACTTTTTGAGGATCCAACCAGCTTCTGGGCTGACTAACTAACAGACAGACATAAAAATATGTATTGCTTATATGAATACATTTGAGGTTCTAAAATAAAGTTAACTTCTTCAATGGTGTAAGAAACCGTATTGAAAAGATGTTCTTATGTTTCAAATTGTTATTATCTGGAAATAAAATTAAAATGACTGTTTTGAATAACACGCAAAAATTACTATTGATATCAAGCTTTTGATAATAAAAGTAATCGTGAAATATAGGTAAATAAATATGTGACGTACCGTCAAATAAATTGGTAGTTAATTTCAATGATCTGTAACTTCCTTGGAAAAGGGTCAAATTGATGTAGAATCATATTGAAATGTCCCCTTAAATAAAATGGTTGTTTTGATATTGATAGAACCTTATTGAAATATGACATACAGTATATTGAACTGTATATATCTCAAATACATTAGGTTGATATGAAAAATGTGTTGTTTTGTTTTGTTTTTCTTGTTGTTGTTGTTGTTGTGCCCTTGTCCTTGTTAACAAAGAAACAATTTCTGGATAAATTTAGATTTTAAGTTGGGGTCAAAACATTTTATACTCTAACTTCCATCCACATGGCTTGCACTGTTCGCGCATTTCACAACGAATTATTATTATTCTTTCTTCGAACGAGCCAACTATGGTTTTCAGATTGATGAGTTGGTTTCACATTCTTCCTAGCCCATATCTCCTTCATTTTCTGACTTTGTAGTTGTTTAGCTGATCTCACCTCTTTGGTCTCTGCCCTTTCTTTAGTTTAATCTGTGGGTCTTCTCTTAACATTTTCCGGAAAGCTTGTCTGTCTTGTAGGCTATTACGGATTCAGAGATGTCAAAGCTTTGCAGATTTACCTATATTTCACGATTACTTTTATTAACAAAAGCTTGAAATCAATAGTAATTTTTGCGTGTTATTCAAAACAGTCATTTTAATTTTATTTCCAGATAATAACAATTTGAAACATAAGAACATCTAAATTGCACTCATTCGAAACATGTACCTATAGAATTTTTAAGTAAGTAAAAAGTATTGATTTGGCGAGAAATTTATGTTATACTTCATGATAAGAACATCTTTTCAACACGGTTTCTTATACCATTGAAGAAGTTAACTTTCTTATAAGCAATACATAGTTTTATGTCTGTCTGTTAGGTAGTCAGCCCAGAAGCTGGTTGGATCCTCAAAACGTATCACCATAGGTAGCACTATAATTATCATACTAAGCAAGATGAGGAGTGAGGTAGTTTGCCATTACTTTCCTCACTGAGTCAGAACAAAGCACTGACCCTACGAGTAGAACCTTTCACAGTACACACATATTTTTATATGTTTTTAAAATTTCAATAATTCAATAACAGATCTGATATTTAAAGAAAATTTACATTATTTTTCCCCATATTTTAACGATTTATTCAAATAAGACAGTATTTTCGATTATAATTAGCAATATTTTTAACATAATTTTTAATATTTGAAAATTAGTCTACGACTACTGAGACATTTCTTTATAGTGAATATCTTCTCTCTTGTCTTTATAGAATGTTAAGGTTAGATTAATGCTCTTAGTATAATATTTTATTTTAGTATAACTGAAGAAGGTAACAAGTTAACCGAAGCTGGTATTACATTATAATTCGTTTCAATCGACTTTAATGTGATGTTGTTTTCTTGCAGGAGCTGGCTCTGTGGATTACACTGGTCAATCTTGACTCGTTCATTCTCTCAAGGTGTCCGTAGAATTGGAGGCGTCTCTTGATGATTGTGTCCATTAGAGGGTCTTGCTTTAGGTATAGATCATCGTTGGGCCTGTGATACCTTTTTCCATTTATGATTCTTCGGCCTAAGATCTTCCTCAAGATAATTATTTCCTTGACCTCTAGTTTCTGTATCAATTTTGCCCCTGTGATGGTTAGTGTTTCAGCTGTATAGAGGACCTCAGGCCTGATTACAGCGTTATAGTGCCTTAATTTCGCATTGGTGGATATGGTTTTCTTCGAGTAAACTCTTCTGCATCGATTGTAAGCAATATTTAGTTTCAGAAGCCCTTCTTCAAATGCTTTATTGTTCTTGAGATTTTCACTGATCCATTCCCCCAAATATTTAAAATCTCCGACTTTACGGATGCTGTTGTTGGGATGAAGGTATTCTGGTGCAGATTTGTCATTTGTCATGAACACTGTTTTCTCGTAAGACAACTGAAGGCCAATCTTGGAGGCTATAGATTGGAGAGTATTGATCTGGTCTATTGCTGTTTCAACCGAATCTGCTAGCATAGCTACATCATCTGCGAAAGCGATACAGTCCACTCGGGTATTGAATTTGAGTTTCCTGTTTATTACTCTTAGACCTGTTTCAGGGAGTGTTTTTCTCCATTCTCGGAATATTTTCTCTAATGCACAGTTTACTAATATGGGCGAGATTCCATCTCCCTGCCTAACTTCTGTTTTAATCTCAAAAGGGTCAGAGATTTTCCCTCTAAACTTCACTTTAGATATGGTGTTTGTTAGTGTACATTTGACGATGGTTCAGTGTTTTACGATCAAGTCCTAGTTCTTGCAAGTTATTGAAAAAAACTGCTCTATCAACACAGTCGTAAGCCTTCTTAAAGTCAATAAATGTGACCACGAAAGTTTTATACTGTTTCTTATCCTGCATAATGATGGATTTAAGGCTGTGTATTAGTTCAATACATGATCTGCCCTTCCGGAAACCTGATTGGTACTCTCCAATTTCTTTATCTAGCTGAGCCTCTAATCTCTTGAGTAGGATCTTAGAGAGAATTTTATATGTTACCGAGAGAAGGCAAATGCCTCTATAATTGTTAACATCATCTCTATACCCTTCTTATGCAGAGGATGGATTAGATCAGTGGTCCATTCTGCAGGGATTTCTTCCTTAATCCAGGTGTCTTGCATAATTTTAGACAAGATGTCAATAGTTCTGCTATCTGCATACTTCCATAGCTCCGCTATGATAAAGTCTTCTCCACTGGCTTTAACGTTCTTGAGTTCCTTGATAGCCTGTTCCACCTTACCCTTTGATGGCATTGGAGCATCTATTTCAATGTCTTCAAGCTTTTTGAAGGTTAGTTGTTCCTTTGGTGGTTTACAATTTAGTAACTCTTCAAAGTATCTCGCTAGTGTCTCACAGTTTTCTTGATCAGTTATGCCTTTCCTACCTTCCGGGTCTTTGAAAATATGCGACGGTGGCTTATAGTTTGATTTAGAGATATAAAATTAGCTATGATATTTATCGCTGAATTTTAAACTATTGTCAGGAATATCCTAGAGAATACTCAATAGTGTAGGTTAGTTAGTTAGTTATTGTTGTTTTAAGGGGAGGAACTACGAGGTCATCTGCCCCAACTCCTTAGTGTCTACGCGAGTAAAGCAGAATGGAGACAGACAGTGTGAACACATAAATAATGCTAGATGTTTCTTATTTTCTTCCAAGATAATTGCGTTAAATTTACGATTGCTCTCTGTTTTGATATGAAGTTGTCATTATTTTCCTTAGTCTTCCAATTCGTGACGCAAGAAGCACGATGTTACTTATAATTAGCGGTCGGAAATCTGCAGTGAACCCGGGAAAGGAAGGAACGAATGCGGGCGTACTGGGCAAACATCAAAGCCCGAAGAATGAGACAGATGGATGACGTGGTCCATAGATGGCCTATAACAAATGAATAATAATAATGATAATAACAATAACGGGAAAGATTTGGACCCAGGAATGGAAGGAAACTCACCGACAATGAATGCGGGCGTTCCGGTCAAACATCAAAGCTCGAAGAATGAGACAGATGGAATGACGCGGTGCATAGACGGCCGATAAGAAATGAATAATAATAATGATAATAATAATAGTGCCTGGCAATATTTTTATTCGATCTTTGAAGAAATGTTGCTCTTAAGCCAGGACCTGCCAGAAGTAAGCCTATGCTTCTTCCAGCGTTACAGCTCCGACATATTTACTTTCTACGAGGTAGCGAGTTTCACTATACAGTAGAATTAGTCCCAGGTAACATACGGTTGTGAAATGATGTAACCGAGGTTTAATAAATATGGGATGTCCAAAGTGAAAAACAGCCAAAGTTTTCTGTAGAACCATAAACGTCTAGAATGATAAACGCAAAGTACGATAACTTTTTATGCATTGTATAGAAGATTACGTGACTTCATTCCAAAATGAGTACAGAGAAGAATGGGCTCTTTAATATCAAAGTTTAGGTGTACCCTTGAGACCGAACTCTGGCACTTATCCCCCGCTGAGCACAACATACCTGGAAGAATGGCTTAACTTGTACCACCTGTGACCAAGAGATAATTCCACCCAGGCTGTGGAGTTCTCCTTAATAAGAAGCCAAAGACATCGCAGATTAGCCCGCTGAAGTTCCGCCATCTGCAGACGATAATACGATATTAGTAATCATGTCGCAAACAAGAGTCGACTCCAGACAAGCAAGGATACTGTGTCTCTTGAACATGTGAATTGTATACATGGTCAGGCATTTTCTGTTTAAGTGGTAAGGCTCTGGCTAAGATTCTTGTGACGTGCAATCTGGATGGTTGGTTCCTCAGTTTAGGAGCTGCGACAACACGGTCATGTAGCCCCGTGTACTTGGCGTGTGTGTAGAATCTGTCTGATAACCGGTGTTCATTGTGATGGCTGTATTAGTGTGTGTTATCTGTTTTTAATTCAAGTAAGGACTGCAGACAACCGATTTTCAAGTAGTTTCAACTTTTGCTACCAAACGCCACCATCAACGACAAACTAGTTCTGCACTTTGTTACTAGATGTGAAATGCCATGTCCTGTGGTTCGGATTCCACGTAAAACGGAGGTCCCGTGGCTCATGATCTCGAGATTAACGGTTACGTTAAACTACAAGCTTCCTTTTTTGTTACTAGATGCCATCGCAGTCAGCTCCTGGCGACGAACGTTGGAACCTAAGAGCGTTAGTCAACGATAACCTATAATTTAGCTTCACTCAGGTGTAATTAGTGGAAGGTTCTTTATCATGCCATAAATCTATGAGATGGGACCACCGGCTTCACTTCCCCTCCGAAGGAAGGCATGCTGAGGGACTTTTAACACTCTTTAAAATCCGACGACTTCGGGCGGGTTTGAACCCGCGATCTTGGACATAGCAGTTCAGCATGCTACAGACTACGCCACTAAAGTCACTAATTTTACAGAGTGTATAACATCCTTCAACAACCGTGTGTTGCCAGGGATTAACTACATAGTGAAAAGAGCAGCATTTGTTCAAAAATCAAATAAAAGATATTGCCCGACATTATTATAATTATTATTATTATTTTATTATTATTATTATTATTTCCTACTAACTGAATTTAATTATTTTTAATGCAGACAATGGCCACTTACTTAAATTTCAGGATGGGTCAGGGAAGGGATATTGGAAGGAAATCGGCCGTGGACTTATTGAAAGGAACCGTCCCGACATTTGCTTGGTGGTGGAAATGAGAAACCACGAAAACCATTTCCAGGACGACCTAGGTGGGATTCGAACCCACGCTCTCCCTGTGCTCTCGGCCACCGTGGCTGGTTATTAACTGAGTTTAGAACACACTTCTCCCTGTAGTGTTGATCGACTGAAAAGCTTTCTTGATTACACTTCTACTTGTCTCTAATGCTGAGCAAGAGGATGATGAAGTCTTTTTAAATCTAGTTTAATGGTATAATTCAGCGTGTATTAACATAGGCTGCACAACAGTTTCGTCAGAAACTGAAACCTGACTGCAATCCGAGATGGAAGGCATTTACGAAAGCAGTTTTTGTAAAATTCACGAATATGAGGCATTCCTTGATATGCTCTGTTGTTTGGACGAGGCTACATTCTACATATCCCGGAAGGTGAACATACACAACTGCGCCATGTGGGGAACGGAAAACCCCCGTGGCGTGGTAGATCACGAACGTGGTTATAGGACATAACGTACCACTTGGTCGGCTGATTACCTGCAAAGAGTCAGCTAATGACCTCAAAATATTTAGGAGAGGACATAACGTACCACTTGAAAGAGGGGGAAGTATGTAGTGTGCATGAAACCCTAACCGCACGGCCACTTGCTCGGTATTGCTCAATTAATCCTGGTAATAAATACGTGGGCAATAACATAACTGTTTATAAACATTTTGGCGTATTTAAAATCAGCTGTGGTTAAGCTCTGGTCATTTTTCGTTTTCATAACTTTGTTTTTTTATTGTATTTTTAAATTTTTAAACTGTTCTTTGTGGGTTTTATATCCTAGCGAATAGCAAGTTCGCCATGTGAAGTTTCATTCCGAGTTCTGCGAATATGAGAGAGCTCTCAAGCAAGATTTCAAGTTTCCATTCTCTTCATACCGCTTCATTATTCTGTCAAGCCGTTCATCATACTTGACATATTTCTTTCTTCTCTTTGAATTTTCAATGTACAATTCGTACTTCATCCGTCAAAGTGCGCACATAAACCGCCCTTATTCGTTGTACACAACTCCATGTTACAATACCAAAATGTTTAAAGCCGCACAGTGTAATCGCCACTTATGTTTATGTGGTAATGAGCCTGTATTTGCAATGCCCGTCTGACATCAAGTGATCCGTTATGTCCTAGCGTAAATATTTGGAGATTACGGAAAAACCGTTCTTAGGTAGATAACGACCTAGGCGGTACGTTTTGTCCGTGGTACGTTATGTCCGTACACCCACGAACGTGACTGTCCGAAAGTAAAAAGTAGCAGGATCATAGGACCATTCTTTTTAGGGGAGAATACCATTAATTCACAAAGGTACCTAGACACGTTGGAGTTGTACGCTTTGCTACAACATCCTCGTGGTGTGATCTTTCAACTAGATGGTGCGCCATGTCATTGTGCAGATATTGTGAGAAATTTCTTGCACCGCAACTTTCCAGGGCGCTGGATTACGAGAAATTGTCATCCGATGGTTCGATTCCACGTAAAAAAGAGGTGGTCTCGTGACTTATGATAGCGAGATGAAGTCACCTAAATCTACAAGATTCCTTTTCTTTAATTTAAGTTATTATTGTTGTTGTTGTTGTCTCATTTAAGAGGCTTGGACATCATGGTCATTTAACCTCGTGTATTATAGATTGTGCAGAATTTCTCTGATAACCTGTGTTATTGTGGTGTATTTTTATAGAAATTAGGATTGGGAAGAAGGCAGCCGTGGCCTTCAGTTAGCAATCATCCCGGCATTTACCTGAAGTAGAAGTGGGAAACCACAGATACCACTTCCAAGATGCTTGAGTTGGGAATCGACCCCACCTCATCTCAGTTTTACCTCACGAGGATGATTGTACCCCAGTCCTGTCCTCAGGTCTGAATTAAATTTCTTAGCAGAGCCAGGATTCAAACCCGGACCTTCTGAGCGACAGTCAAGAATGCTAGCCACTATACCGCGAGCTGTTTTCTTTTAAGTCAGTAGGCTATATTTAGTATAAAAAAGAAATGGCAACATTTCAATTCATAAATAAAAATGAAATGGCAACAGTGGGGCGTGGTGGTGCAGCGGTGAAGCTATACAGGGTGTTTAGAAAAAAAGTGTCCGATATTGCAACAGGGGTTGGGATTGTTCAAAACGAGAAGAAATGTTCCCATAAACATATGTCCGGAAACAAATATCTGTTGAGATATGCACCATTTTACCCGCGTGGAGGAGGCGTTGTGTTCGGTGGTACAGGCGTCTTTCCGTTGAAGGCCTTTGCATCAGTCAGATGTTCATTCATAGTATGCGGTTGTGCGGTTCGCCGGACCTTAATCCATTGGATTTCTGGCTATGGGGTCATTTAAAGACATTGGTGTATACCACACCCATCGACAATGTGTAGATGTTATAAGAGCTTGTGACCAATGACTGTCCCCACATCCGCGACCAGCCAGCCGAGATTGGACGAGATCGGGATTCCTCGCGAAGAAGAGCTGAAGCATGTGCACGAATTCGTGGTAACCATGTGGAGCATCTCTTGTAACGTGCAGATGGTATCCGTGGACAGACCCGGTGAAATCATCACAGCTCCTGGTTGGTGGTGTTGATCGATGTTTGCCCAACGCGCGTTCTGTTGAACGTGGGTGACAGTCAAGTGTTCATTAGAAGTAGCTTGTACAGAGAGGATAGATTATCTGTCCCGGAGACCCTCGCTAGTCCGCTCGCCCGTGGCGCGAGCCTGTCTCCCGCCAGGCACTTTGCCGTTATGCGGCGCCCGCCCGGCACTGAGTCATTGAGTATAGGAATTTGTACTTACCTAGTTCACAGCTGGTGCTGAAAATGTTCGCCATGCACTGCTACACATCGCTGGCACCTTTTTATGAAACTGGCATTTACTCTCTGAAGTTCCTCAGCAGCGATTGACTGTATTTCAGCTCATTTACAGTGTGAGGGTTTCTCGCATACACTCTATTTTTAAGCGTCCCCCACAAATAAAAGTCACATGGTGATAAGTCTGGGCTTCGCGCGGGCCACACGTTCTGACTTATAATCCTCGTACCGAAAATGCGACGCAATCCTGTCATGGATGCTTCGGCAGTGTGAGCAGTGGCAGAATCTTGTTGAAAGTAATTCGACAATCGCTCTCCGTAAGTCAGTTCGTCAAAAAATTGGTCAAGGATCACATTGAAGTACAAATTTACGCACAGATTCCTATACTCAATGACGCAGTGCTGCTCGAGCGCCGCATTACGGCAAAGTGCCTGGCGGGAGACAGGCTGGCGCCGCGGGCGAGCGGACTAGCGAGGGTCTCCGGGACAGATAATCTATCCTCTCTGTAGTATGACGTACATTGTCTGAAGTGTAAATACACAACACAAGTAAAATGGTGTATATCTCAATAGGCATTTGTTTCCGGATATACGTTTATAGGAACATTTCTTCTCGTTTTGACCAATTCCAACCCCTGTTGCAATATCGGACACTTTTATCGAAACACCCTGTATGCCTATCACCAAGGCAGACCAGGTTCGAATCCCGGTCAATATATGTGAGATTTTTGAAATGAAATGCCATGGCATGTGGTTCGGATTCAACGTAAAAAGGAGATCGCATGGCTCATGATCGCGAGATTAATGGTCATGTAAAACTACAAACTTTCTTTTTAAAATGGCAACACTGTCGAAGAGGCGATGTTTCTTTTGACATACCGGGTACATGCTTATGTCTCCTGTTCTCCAGGTCAAAAAACTCTAGATATTGGCAAAACATAGTTAAGCCGTTTATAGAACAGTAGAGCAATAATGAATGTGAGACAGGGAACCCACCACAATTAAGAGAAACCAATCAAAGAACCGAAAGCTAAGGCGATTACAGCGCAGTCACTCTTTCAAAGGGATAAATCAACCTAACAGGCAAACGTCTGTGAGGAGAGAGCAGACTAAGAAAGGAAAATCTGTTCGTCCGT
This sequence comes from Meconema thalassinum, assembly GCA_946902985.2. NCBI lineage: Eukaryota > Metazoa > Arthropoda > Insecta > Orthoptera > Tettigoniidae > Meconema > Meconema thalassinum. Next base: position 162,896,210 of record OX336393.1, on the reverse strand, counting down.
GCAGTTAGTTAACAAGTAGTCCCGACAAGCCAACAAACTTCCCCTCCGGCAAGGCAAGGAAGGCAAAGCAAAGAAAATTAAATAATGTCGATCAATAACCTCTTGTAGTGCAGCTCATTAGCAAGCAAGCTGTGTACACAGCCAAAGGGCTGCGATAAGTGACTCCGAGCCATCACCACTTCTCAGCCCTTGGCAGTGACAAATAAACCAGAGACAGCGAATGCCAAACACAATTTATTGGGTTATTGAAGAGTTGTTTCATTTTATGGGCTTGTGACATCGTAACCATCAGCTCCGTATACTTGGATATGCGCTTTTAGCTTGTAAGAGTCCACCTCCTGGTTAGGACGTGTTGCATTTATAGTGCCTGTCTCACTGTGTTTAGGGCCGCCTCGTGGTGTAGTGGCTAGCATTCTTGGCTGTCACTACGTAGGTCCGGGTTCAATTCCCTGCTCTGCTAAGAAACTTAATTGTGGTCTGAGTGCTAGAACAGGGCACACTCAGCCTTGTGAGGCAAACCTGAGATGAGGTTGGTTCGATTCCCACCTCCAGCTCTCTGGAATTGGTTTTCTGTGGTTTCCCACTTCTACTACAGACAAATGCAGGGATAGTGTTCCTTACTTAAGACCACGGTCGCCTCATTCCAAAAGTGATGTACACAAAATCACAATAACACAGGTTAACAGACAAAATTTGCACACACCTAAGTATACGGGGACTAAATGATTACGTTGTCCAAGACCCTTAAATGAAACAACAAACTTGTGATGGGCGTCATGGCACGGCGGACAAGCTACTTGGCTCTAACCAATACAGACTGGGTTCAAATCCTAGTTAATGCATGTGAGATTTTCGAGGTAAAATATCAGATCTGATGGTACGGATTCAACATTAAAATGAGGTCCCGTTCATTATTATCGCAATATCAAGAGTCACAATAAGCTAAAAACTTTCTTCCATTGTCTGATAACTTGTGTGATAACCACAATTTGGTCATATAGCCCCGTGTACTTAGGTGTATGTGAAATCCCTCTGATAACCTGGGCCACTGTGGTAGTATGTGTATTTGTAATTCAGCTGAGGATTGGAAATTAGGCAGCCGTGGCTTTAAGTTAGGAACCATCACAGCATTTGCCTGGAGTAGAAGTGGGAGACCACAGAAAAACAATTTTAAGACGGCTAATATGGGAATCAAACCCGCATTTTCTCAGCTCTGCCTCACAATGCCCAGTGTACACAGTTCCATCACTCAGACCAGAATTAAATTTCTTGCCAGAGCCAAGGAGAATCGAACCCTGACTCCCGGGGTGACTGTCAACAATGCTAGTGACTACGCCGCGAGGCGGACGATAGAATAACTCGTGTTCTTGTGATATCTGTAAAAGTGTGTGTACTTTTGATTTGGTGAAGGATAGGAAGGAGGTGTCCGTGGCTTTGAGTTGGGTACCATCCCGGCATTTCCCTGAATAGTAGTGGGAAACCACTTCTAGGATGGATGTTTAGGGAATCGAACCAAGCTTTCTCAGATATCCTCATGAGACTGAGTGTAGCCCATTCCTGTCGTCATACCAGAATTACGAGTACATATCTTGGTAGAGTCAAGAGTCGAAACCTGGATGTCAGAGTTGAAAAACACTATACCAAGAGATGAATCCGGAGAGGCACAAAACTTGTGTGACATGGTTTGGCAAACTTGCATTGCTTCCACTCACTTGTGCGATAATCCTCTCTCTCTCTCTCTCATATTCCATATTTCCTGCTAACCTCCCTTGGTCATCTCTTGTTCTCTTCCAACCCAGAATGTATTAGGGTATCCCAGGTTTGTGTTGTCTTTCTTTTTAACACCGTTGTTGGCTCACCCTCTTCTATTTCGCAATACCCTCCATTTTCGAGGAGACTAAACTCTTCCATTTCCCTTCCTTAATGTGACTATGTGTTACGACAGGCATATGACCTTCATGTTCCGCCCCTTGAACAACAACAACAACAACAACAACAAACACCATCACCAGTGCCTATCAAAATCCCTCACGGTTTCATTTATTGAGTAAGACTAGAAAATGGGATTCGAACCGGATTCTTCTGCATTCCCTGCAGGTTATGCAATCAACACCTACGGCAGACCATTTCGTACAAGGGAACATCGCGAACGAGAATCACACTACCTCGTTAAAACTTTGTATGCATGTTTCCCAGAACGCAAGGAAAGCATATGCTTTGGTCTTTCATTAGCAAATTGACTAGGGAGAACCCTAAAGAGTACATAATATTACTTGTTTGAATACACCTGCGCATGTTTCCCAGAACGCAAAGCAAGCATATGTTATGGTCTTTCATTCCCAAATTGACTAGGGAGAACCTTAAAGAGAACACAATTTTACTTGTTTGAATACACCTGCGCAGGCCATGTGAAAGGCCTTATACTTCTTCAACAAATCGCAGTACTTCAAGCAGTTTGATGGTATTTGGCAAATGCTGGGGAATTGTTGTTGTTGCAGTGCGATTACTTGACGAGGCTATTAGAATTCGGTGCGCTCAACCTCCTGGGCTATTACGGATTTAAACTCTCTTATATTCGCCCTCTGTAGGGATCGCACAAGTGAATTTAAGGACAAAATATTCCATCTCAGATGTTGTTCTTGCAATCTAAACGACATTTATACTTTCAGCATGCTCGAAAGATGAAGAGAGCACTGAGCGATCCTTTAATATCGATAATATCGCTTTATTTATTTATTTATTTATTTATTTATTTATTTATTTATTTATTTAGTGTATGGCGTTTAGTGCCGGGAGTGTCCGAGGACATGTTCGGCTCACCAGAGGCTGTAGCTGCTTCTAGCGGATATTCATCGGGTGAGCTACAAGTTCCATTCAATTTCAAGTAGTTACAACGTTCGCCTAGTGGTGAACGTTGGAACTTTGATAGAGCGTTCCAACGAAATCTAACCTAGAAATTTAGCTTCACACAAGTTAAGTCTGTGGAAGGATCTTATACAAGCCATACATCTATGACATGGGACCACCGCGCTGGCTTTACTTTCCCTCCGAAGGAAGGTATACTGAAGGATTTAAACGCTCTTAAAAATCCGACGACTTCGGCCGGGTTTGAACCCGCGATCCTGGGAAAAGCAGTTCAGCATGCTACCAACTACGTCTCCGAAGTCGCTTGATAATATCGTGATATGTATAGACTACAACAGAACCTTAGTAGAGAGGAACTCTATTCACAATCATCCTTTTCTAAAATGCCATCGGATCTTCTTGCAAGTTTGCATCTTACCTGACTGTCCCGTTCTCGCAGAAGCCGTTCAAAAGTTAGTTGTGGTGCAGCTTGTGTGGAGGGCTATTCCTAACTATTTTCATCTCGCTTTCCGACACAGCATGTTACCTGGAACTTCTCCCGCGCTGTCATATTAACCAAGTTAGAGCAATCGCCTGATCAGTACCCCAGACGCGCCCCACTGGGCTAATGATCCTCCCTTCCTAGCAATCTCATCCTGATTATCTTTATCACACTAACCTAGGGATTTAGACGGGATTCTCCCCTTCTTCTGGTTCCGTTGTCCCGAAAATAATGAACGACGCGCAAAATGTTCTATTTTTAATATCGTATGTGTGGATTATACGAATGTACATATTGAACCAGGTGTAAGGGAAAAGTCCAGACACCTTTGACGTTAAAATCCTTAAGAATATCATAGTTTGTTTTATAAATAATAACATTCACCATAGTTTGTAAAGGTGCACATATTTCACCAACTATTGAAGATGGAAACATAAAATTTTGTACAGTATCATGAAGCGGAGTTTAGAGAAGAGTAGATCATTTTTAACATCCATTTTGATGCACTGAATATATTCAATACTTATTGTTTGTAAACATACAAATTCACACTGTAGAATGCACCCACCTGTCTACTCTAAATACTAGTTTATGGTGAACATCCATGATAAATTTCAAACCAGTGAAGTTGATGGTTTATGATGTACGTGCACCAACCCATTAAGTAACACTACGTATGTAGGGATAAAATTTAATCATATCACATCTATGGACTCTACAACAATACATAAACATTCAATGTAATGACATGCCGATATATATAATCGTAGTAAAAATCCTCCACAGTTGTTACAGCATAACCGTTCCATAACGAATCTTGTTTTAATCGTCAAAAGCAACAACCTGTTTAATTCAAGATATTAATTCAACGGGAGGTTGCATTATTTAGGAGAACAAGCGTTTTACCTCATGCCTTGAAAAAGACCAAATTATTTCAACCTACAGCCAGATTGTTGGTTGGTTGGTTCCTCAGTTTAAGGGCTGCGACAACGCGTTCATGTAGCCCCGTGTACTTTGGGTGTGTGTAGAATCTGTCTGATAACTTGTGTTAATTGTGATGGCTGTATTTGTGTGCGTTATCTTTTTCAATTCAAGTAAGGACTGCAGACATTCAATTATCAAGTAGTTCCCACTTTTGCTATCAAAGGCCACCATCAACGACAACTAGTTCTGAACTTGGGTACTAGATGCCACCCAGTCGGCTCCTAGCGACGAACGTTGGAACCTAGGAGCGTTAGTCAAATCTAACCTATAATTTAGCTTGACACAAGTGTAATTTATTAGTGGAAGGTTATTTTACATGCCATAAATCTATGACATGGGACCGCCGTCTTTACTTCCTCTCCGAAGGAAGGCATACTGAGGGATTTTTAACGCCCTTAAAAATCCGACGACTTCGGCCGGGTTTGAACCCGCGATCATGGGCATAGAAGCTCACCATGCTACCAACTACGCCACCGAAGCCGCCTACAGCCAGATTGTTCGTCTAGAGTGACCCAGTGGTTCTGAACCCGTAGAAGTCTGCGGACCACTCGGCCTGAAATTGAATCATGTACGAACCACCCGCCTCCCTCCCCCCTCCCCTGTCTCCTCTCCCTCCCCCCTCCTCCTCCCAATACACCTAATCAGTTGTACCCCTTCCTTAATAACACTTATTTTAAAGATATTTCAATTCAAACCCTAAGTCATCGCCGAGAATACATTCGGATATTCTCGTTCAACGCACACCGTTTTCGAAATCTCCATTTAATGGCCACTTTTTTATACGTGCTGGTGGACCCTTTTCTGTCGCGGACCACCGGTTAAGAACCACTGCGGTAGACATACCTTCATTCGTCCAGATATCTCCACGCATTCAAGGCATTTTATATACATACAGTATACAGAGTGATTCTAAATTCCCACTACAGACTTTGAGGGCTTGTAGTGGGGACTAAGACGGTTAGGTTTAGCATAGGAACTTGTGTCCACTGTTTTTCCGCTACTAGCAAAAAGACACCTCAGCACACGTTCACAGCACCCGTATTTTCTGCGCTCTGTCCGACTCATGTTGCTTGTCTGGGTCCAATTACAGGTGGGGCTCGTTGTGATGACCACTGACGTCAACACACACACGGTACCTCCGTACCAAGTACACGATCACCAATCCCTGGTCCTCCAACATCTCGTAAATCAAGGTTTTCATGTGACCCCACAAGTAGTAGTATAACGGTGTCAAGTCGGGTGAACGTGCAGGCTAAGCAATTGGGCCACCACGACCTATCAACTGTTGCCCAAATATGTAGTGCAGATGATCTCGGACCACAAGTGAAAAATGAGATGGTGCGCCATCGTGCTGAAACCACATGTTTTGACGCACATGCAGTGGCACATCGTCTTAAGAACGCCTTCAAAGGATACCAAGTACACGGCACCCGTGAGATTTCGTGGCAGAAGGTAGGGGATACAACATGTGGGACATCAGGTGATCGTTCAATGACGTAAGTACCCTAGTCAGTGGTGAAGGTGGTGTATGCACAGGATCACCTTCGTCAACTGATCACCGAGGCATGCCAAGCTCTTACACCTCCCGTGTTACAATGTTCATGGCTTTCTTTACAACGTCGTACTGAAATCTGTATAAACCAAGGTGGTCATCATTTCGAACACTTGCTACACTGTAGGGTAACCCGCTTCCTCCCTACAGACCATTATGTTGTCGTCTAACCTGGCTACGTACCATCAGATTTAAAAAAACGGTCCTTTTCAGGACCAAATAAAAAATTCACTCGTTGGAACTGGTAGATAAGTGGTCATAGTACATCCACTGTAAACGGCATTAAGCGAAATAAAAAGAATGTAACAGCTTGGGGACCGAAACTGCTATCAGGCAGCTTGGGTTGAAGCAACAGCAGCGATGGGTGATTCACCATCTTGGCAACTGATAGCCTCGGTATGAAGCTGGCACGTATTGAAATAACACTGCCGCTAATGATTTCTACTATATTCACGAGAATGAACTTACGATAAAGTTGTACTAAGTGACCCTAGCCAACGGCCTATCCGTGTTGAAACACCGGATCCCATGAGAACTCCGCAGTTAAGCAATATTGGGCGCAGTCGGAACTTGGATGGTATGCCGGTTCTAGGCACTGCGCGCTGTTTGCCAACATAAGGAGGAGCGGAAAGGCCCTGGCCACCCTACCGCAAGTAAACCCCGGCTAGGGGTAGCCTCTTCGGAGGCTCGGACCTGTCTTCGGGCAGAATACCAATTAATTTTTAAGTGACCCTACAGGAAGCAGTCAAGGATAGGATGATCTGGCAGGCCAGCGAACGGGTCCTCCCCTTCCTATCCATTTATTTGGATACGTAGTATAAAGATAGTTATGGACGACTACTGATCCGTGAGATAGGCTCCTCTCTTTCCTCTTGACCCCAACGGTAGTAAGGTATGCGAGGCCTAGAGAGTCTTATTTATTCATTTATGATGACGTGGACCATGGTGACGTCGACGAAAAACTTGCTAGACCGGAATGCAGGAGTTTCGCGTTCGAGTCCCAACTGCAGTGTCATTTTCAAGTGTTATTCTACATATCTCACGTGAATTGTCATTTCCTACAAACTGTACTAATCCCATGATAAAAGTTGTTCAATTGGATTGATATTAAAGAAGATATTAGTACATTTATGGGGTTCACCTTCCTGTAAATCTCCACTTCGTTGAATGATCTTGTATATCACATGAACCTTAAGACCAGATTCTGGAAGAGTAGACTCTAAATATGAAGTTTGGTCAAAATATACCCTACTGTTTCCCCATGATGGGGACGGACAAACATACACGAAATGAGCGGCTCGGAACAAATAAATATCTCCAGCAGGTTGCAGAAGCAATAATTGTGCAGACGGTGGATACCTCACAATTTTATTTGGAAAGATTACGCCTCTGGAATCCTCTTGCTGGATGTATGAATACTTTGGTTGGTTGGTTTAGGGGCTGCGACAATGCGGTCATCTAGCCCCATGTACTTTGGGTGTCTGTAGAATGTGTCTGATAACCGGTGTTAATTATGATGGCTGTATTAGTGTGTGTTATCTGTGATTCTGGTAAATACTGCAGACGATCAATTTTCAAGTAGTTCCTACTTTTGCTGCAAAATGCCACCGTCCACGACACCTAGTTGCGGACTTGGCTTCTAGATGCCATCGTAACCAGCACTTGGCAACGAACGCTGGAACCAATATAGCGTTAATCAAATACAACCTACAAATCTTAGCTTCACACAAGTGTAGTTAGTGGAATGTTCTTTTACATGCCATAAATCTATGACATGGGCCCGCTGGCTTTACTTCTCCTCCGGAGGAAGTCATACTGATAGATATTAACGCTCTTAAAAAATCCAACGACTTCAGCCGGGTTTGAATCCACAATCTTGGGCATAGAAGCTCAGCATGCTACAAACTACGCCACCGAAGCCTCTTTGACAAGAGTTCATGTTTACAGCTTGATAATGAGAAATTCGATACAACAGTCATCTCTTTACAAACAAGACAAACATTCTCTTATTATTTCTTATAGACCTATCAAGTTACTTTGATTAAGTACGGTGTACAGATAGGCCTAAGATTTCTCCTCGTTGCTTCTGAGAGAAGAAATAGCTCCTTAGTTTTACTTGTGATGGGTTACAACAGCACACATTTGAACAGCTCGTTCAAAGGTCTCTAAAATCCATTAAGCGGTGAAGTCCAGAAATCAAGAAAATAATACGACCACCTCGTGGTGTAGCAGCTATCATTGTTGTCTGTCGCCCCGGAGGTCCTGGTTCGAATTCCGGCTCAGCCAAGAAATGTTTATTCTGATCTGAGGGTTGGAATGAGGTACACTCAGTCTCGTGGGGCAAACCTGAGAAGAGGTGGGTTCAATTCCCATCCCAGCCACCTTGGAAGTGGTTTCCCAGCTTTTCACACTTCTACTCCAAGCAAATGCCAGGATGGTTCCTAACTTAAGGCCACGGCCACCTCCTTCCCAATTCTCACCTGAATTACAAATACACGCACTAATAGAGCTATCAAAATAACACAGGTTATCGTACAAGTTCCACACACATACACCCAAGTACCACGATGTAGCAAAGCTCCTAAATCAACAACAACGATGTGTCGATTGTTCATAAATTTAGCCTTTTACATCTATTAATTCATTTAAAAAAAACTTTCCCCCGAAGTGTTTTACAATCTATAGAAAGCCAAAGAGAAAGAAAACAGAACGACAGAGACATAACTTCAATATACACACATCAAAAAAAGTTTTGCATCACCTCGGTTCCCAGATCTCCGGCATATAGATGTTGACTGTGTATATTGTATCCAAGATACAGTCCCTTTGACTGTTCATAGATGTCACTAAAACTGCTCAAAGATGTAAACAACCATGCATGAGCAGGGCCTATTAGACGGAGGGGGTACGACAGCCGATCAGTTCCAGTCATTCCACCAGGACGAAGGTACGCTGCTCATGTTGTCTGTAGTTCTACCATGCCTAGAAGGTCAATACCGCAGTTCGATCGCGTCCGCATTGTTACTTTGTGTCAAGAAGGGCTCTCAACAAGGGAAGTTTCCAGGCGTCTCAGAGTGAACCAAAGCGATGTTGTTCGGACATGGAGGAGGTACAGAGATACAGGAACTGTCGATGACAGGCCTCGCTCAGGCCGCCCAAGGGCTACTACTGTAGTGGATGACCGCTACTTACGGATTGCCACTCGGAGGAACCCTGACAGCAATGCCACCATGTTGAATAATGCGTTTCGTTCAGCCACAGGACGTCGTGTTTCAACTCAAACTGTGCGCAATAGGCTGCATGATGCGCAACTTCACTCCCGACGTCCATGGCGAGGTCCAGCTTTGCAACCCCGACACCATGCAGCGCGGTACAGATGGGCCCAACAACATGCTGAATGGACCCACGGAATTGGCATCACGTTCTCTTCACCGATGAGTGTCGCATATTCCTTCAACCAGACAATCGTCGGAGACGTGTTTGGAGGCACCCTGGTCAGGCTGAACGTCTTAGACACACTGTCCAGCGAGTGCAGCAAGGTGGTGGTTCCCTGATGTTTTGGGGTGGCATTATGTGGGGCCGACGTACGCCACTGGTGGTCATGGAAGGCTCCGAAACGGCTTTACGATACCTGAATGACATCCTCCGACCCATAGTGCAACCATATCGGCAGAATATTGGAGAGGCATTTGTCTTCATGGACGACAATTCTCGACCTCATCGTGCACATCTTGTGAATGCGTTCCTTCAAGATAACGACATCGCTCGACTACAGTGGCCAGCATGTTCGCCAGACATGAACCCTATCGAACATGCCTGGGATATGTTGAAAAGGGCTGTTTATGGACGTCTTGACCCACCAACCACTCTGAGAGATTTACGCCGAATTGTCGTTGAGGAGTGGGACAATTTGGACCAACAGTGTCTTGATGAACTTGTGGATAGTATGCCACGGCGAATACAGGCATGCATCAATGCAAGAGGACGTGCTACTGGGTATTAGAGGTAGTGGTGTGTACTGCAATCTGGACCACAAATGCTGAAAGTCTAGCTGTATGATGGTACAACATGCAATGTGTGGGTCTCATGAGCAATAAAACGAGCTGAAATGTTGTTTGTGTTGATCTCTATTCCCTTTGTATTTAACGGTTCCGGAACTCTTGGGACCGAGGTGATGCAAAACTTTTTTTGATGTGTGTTGAACTTTCCCGTCCCTGCACTCATCTTCGAAATCCGGGACTTACCAAGTCCCAGGGGATGTGTGTGTCCGAGACCGAGCATTTCGGTGACAGAACCGGAAATGTCCCAAGAAAACTCCTAGTATCAGTTGTGAACATATCCAGTTTTATCCAGAAAGGAATTTGGAAGCAGATTTTAGGGAGTAAGAACGGTATCAGAAATGTTGTAACCATTGAATTGTATTTGTAAGTAGAAATGGCTTAGCACCTTCTTTTTATGTAGTATGTTCTACTGGCATAAATTTGATATATCATGCTGCGACTTTCAATTTCTCTACCTAATATTGCAATACATTCAAGTTGTGCCCCTACATTACCAAAACAATACGCAATTATCATAAAATATGGGACGTGATGGCATAGCGGTTACTCTACTTGGAACCGACCAATGCGAACCGGGTTCAAATCCTGGTTAATGCATGTGGAATTTTCAAGGTGGTTTGGATTCCAGGTACAAAGGAGACCCCGTGACTTATAATCGCGAGATTACAAGTCACACAAAACTGTACATTTCCTTGTTATAAACAAAATCTAAACATTTACATCCTCTCTTTTCAGAAATGAGTCGTCCAGTTGCAAAACAAGTTTAATCCACTCGTGAATAAGGATCATGTCGTAAAATTAATTTTTCAATTAATGTATTTTATTTTATTGTACTTTATTTTATTTTATTTTATTTTATTTTGTTATGTTTTATTTTGATTTTGTTTTGCTTTATTTTATTTCGTTTTATTTTGTTTTAAATTGTTTTATTTAATTTTTTGTTTTGTTTTGTTTTGTTTTATTTTGATTTTCCAGAAAACAAACATAAAACCAAAAACAAAAAACACGAAGCAAAATGAAGAATTCAAAAACAAAAGCAAAAGCAGTAAACAAAGAACATGAAACACAAAGCAAAAAGCACAATTTTAAAAAGCAAACGCAGGAAACAAACACAAAACCAAAACCAAGAAAGAAAAGCAAAAAGTAAAATTCATAAGCAAAAGCACAAAGCAAACACAAAACCAAAAACCAAAAACTCAAAGCAAAAAGAAAAAAGTACAAAACAACAAACACAAAAGATACGCGAGGCAACGTCCAGAAAAACGTTTCTCATGAAAATGATTCTCATTCACAAGTGGATTAAACGAGTTTTGCAACTGGACGACTCAAATCAAAGTATTATCATTCGTAAATGTATATCTGTGTCCAACAAACTTGAGTTATTTCTCGAGCCAGTCTACAATCCTCGGTGTAGTGTTTAACGAGACTTACACATGAATTTATGTGGGAAATTTACTGTTCTTGGTAACTTCTGTTTTTACTGTGAGATTGAGTTTTGAATTGTTAACACCCTGAATTGTAAAATCAATTCCAATTGAAGTTTCATGGTTGCATCTATTGTAGTTCTGTGCTTTGAATATCACTTTAAGTCTGTCTTTAGATACATACACTTCTACAGTACTTTTCAATGTCTTCTCCAACTTTAAAGACTGAGTCGTAAAGCAGTACTGCTTTACTGGAGCTTTTGCCAGAAATAAAATATTCTTTTACTTCAAAGGGATTGATAACCACGACAAGATCTGTCTTGATACTTTTCTCTGTAAATGTGGTTCTATCGCGAGGAGGAAACTCGGCCAACGAGGACGAGAAAAAAAATCCGATAAGTCTTGTAGATAAACCGATTGGTGGAAATAAAAGCGTGGTGCATTGAACAACTGAGTTCAAAGATGAAAGCAGTTCCACAGAGGAACGTCTTGAACGTGAAGCTCCTGATATCACAGAAACTTAGCACAAATGTTGAGTAAGTTCCAAGAATAGCATTTGGGATGGTATTCTGTCCCCAAATTCTCCCGGGGCGATCGCTCCGGAGCATGAAATTCTGCAAACTTAAATGCGCCTGAACGACCTATAGGAGGCCAGCTGGATGCGCACGCCGGCTTTTTACACCAGCCAAATCGCACTTCTATAAGCACTTCCCCCAGTGTGTACCGTAGGCCCTCAAACCCCTCAATCTCTTTAAATGTCTACTCCACGCAGCAATGACATCTACAGAATGGAAAGGTCCAGTCTATGAGCTTCGTCATACCGTTACACGCTTTGCGATCCACGGTTTTCATCACAAGATCTGCACAATGAGAGTGTACAATCTTCCATGTTTGGATTGCATAAGAGCCCAGTGCAAAATACATTGTGATAGACATGCTCGTCGTTGTACGAAGAGACTAGTGTCATTAAGGGAGCTCTGTTCTGAATGATGTTATGTATTATTTTATGCACATTGCACGCATCGTATTTCATCTATTAAATAGTTAGTACAGTCTAAACAATCAACCTTAGAGGGTATTTTCCTCAGCAGTTGTTATCGGCATTATTGTTTCTGCCCACAGTTCCGCCACAGATCATAGACGTGGGGTCTGACCGGCTGACAACAGCGGGTCTCTTCACGTCAGTGACGTTTAGCTGTAACGCCGAGGGAAATCCCCCGCCATCCTTCCAGTGGCTGCAGAAGCTGCCCACTCCTGATGGTGCTGTTTACGTCAGGGGGACAGACACCCGGCTGCACATAGCCAACGTCACGTACGACTTCCAGGGAGAATACGTGTGCACGGCGACTAACACCATAGGTGGCATGGAGAGGCTCGTCCAGAGTCAGGCCATCTCACTGCAGGTTGTCGGTGAGTTGTATACCGTATCTCTCAAATTCAGCTTGTAATATCAAATGAGAATCTGAAAGGGATACTTGTCAAGAGATAATGTAATATCAAGCTTTTGTTGTGTCATTTATGTCATTAACGCGTGTGTGTATGTAATTTGTTAATTTGTATTATTGTTGTATTATTTTGATGACTGTATTCCTGTACTACGTTTTACACCCAGAAAGCAAGTTCCGTTTAGTAATAGAAACAAATCGAGTACAGATACAGGCAAACTATTTATTGCAAAACAAACTATAAATTGTAAACTATCTTTCCACGTAGCTCCCACCATATTGCAGGCACTTGTCATAGCGTGGCACAAGTTTTTGTATGCCTTCTTCATAAATCGTTACCCCCCCCCCCTGAAGTAATTTTTAAATTTGAGGAAAGTTAGTAGAAATATCAGACGTGTTCTCAACTACACGAACAAACCAACGATGGATACCCACCTCATTCGACATCGTGCAGTTGAAGAACGCTTCATTGAATTGTCGGATCCATTGAATCATTCATCGCATTTTCTCCGTACACCTCACAAATCTGTCGACTGGTTCAGTCTTCTTCGCATTCAGAAAACGACAGAACTAATCTCAATAGTGGCGGGAGTTCAATCAAGTTCGCCATTCTAATCAAGCACTATAAAGCGTAAACAACAGACAGCGATCTCATAATGGCGTTATCTCCTTCTCCTGGACTACCATGCATGCGTCTAACTGTGATTGCAGCGATGCCGGGGTAACTTATAAAAACGGACTTACGTTCCTGGAAGTAACTAGTATTAGAATAGAGGACTGAAGTAATGCAGGCAAATCACGAGTTGATCCGTGGCAGCAATGCGCTCCATATAGTGCCAGCCTGTGAGTAATGGCCACTACTAGTGTTTTGAAAAAAAAATCTGTCCCGACAATATTCTGTCATACAGATACTCCATAAAAAAAACTTCTCTAAACGACGAGTACCTAGCTGCGTCCTCTAGTGACAGCCAACAGTAGCCTTTCCAGTCATCTGGGCGGTCAGTCTTACCTCCGCTGACCACTTTCATCCCGCAGAGATCAACTCTCGATCTGTATATAATAGATGTCCTTGAATTTGAAATAAGGTAATATCCCGGCAATTACCTGGAAGAAGTGTGGATAAACCCGATATCAGAGCCGGAATATAAAACCATACATCTCCGAGCGTCAGCATACATTAGAACCTTCGACTTCACTTCTTAATCTTCATATCAAGATCTTGTACTGTGCATGATTTATGTAATCGGAATGGTGCGTTGCAGAAAGATATTGCATCCTCTGCCACCAGCTAAGTTTAAATAAATATGTTATGGTTTTGGAAAATCAAATTATAGAATCCTAGATGTGTTGTTAATCGTCAATTACTAATGTACTCTGAGTGGCCAAGAGTCATGGGAAGGCACGAGATATGATGTTAATGACGAGTTGCTCGTGCCTCCGTGGCTTAGGCGGCGGCACGTTGGTCTCTCGCCGCTAGGTCCGTAATTCAAGTCCCGGTCACTCCATGTGAGATTTGTGCTGGACAAAGTGGAGGCAGACAGGTTTTTTTCCGGGTATTCCGGTTTTCACTGTCACAAATTTCATTTCAGCAACACTCTCCACTATCATTTCATCTATCATTCATTTAATCATTGTCCCAGGGGAGTGCGACAGGCGTTGGCAGCCGGTACAGTTCATATCCTCGCCACCAGATTCATTCCATTCCCCGACCCGGTCGGTCGACTTGAAGCAGGCTGTAGATTTTCATTTTCAATGAGTTGCTCCTCCGCGAGCCCTCAAAACAGCAGCAATATGGCAAGGCATACATTCAACGAAAAATGGGTACCTGACTCCCAACATTCAACTGGGCGGTGATCTGACTCACAGTACCCCTTCGATCGCCCCGTATGGTTCTGCTGAGGTGACGTGATGTTCGTTCGTTAAACACCTGTGGTCGTCCCGTGCGGTGGTTTACGCGGATGGTAACATAATCTCTGCGATTTTGAAGATCCGCCCTCGACACTGTAATCGCGTGTAATCTGTACGAAATGCTATGACCCATGCGTCGTGCGCCGATGATCATCCCACGCTCAAACTCGGTTAACTGGTGACGTGCTGGCAACGTAACTACACTCGTGTCTGTGACAGACTGCTCTGCTCCGCCGCAGCTAGGAGTCAAACGCGGCACATTTTCTCATGGGACTACTCTTCCTGTGACTTTTGGCGACTCAGTGTAAGTATCGTTCACGCTTCAAGGAGTTAGAACTAAGTACGCTTGTACTCGTTGCCATGGTAACTAAGTGTCGAAAGTTAGTCCATGCTAATTCCAAATAGAAACCTAGCCTAAATTTAATATGGTTGGATGGTTCCTCAGTTTAGGAACTGCGACAACGCAGTCATGTAGCCCGGTGTACTTTGGGTGTGTATATAATCTGTCTGATAACCGCTGTTAATTGTGATGGCTGTATTAGTGTGTTTTATCTGTTTTTAACTCAAGTAAGGACTGCAGACAATCAATTTTCCAGTAGTTCCTACTTTTGCTACCAAACGCTACCGTCAATGACAACTAGTTCTGAACTTGGTTACTAGATGCCACGGCAGTCGGCTCCTGGTGACGAACGTTGGAACCTAAGAGCGTTAGTCAAATATAACCTATAATTTAGCTTCACACAAGTGTAATTAGTGGAAGGTTCTTTTACATGCCATAAATCTATGACATGGGTCCGCCGACTTTACTTTCCCTCCGAAGGAAGGCATACTGAGGGATGTTTAACGCTCTTAAAAAATCCTATGACTTCGGCCGGGTTTGAACCCGTGACCTTGGGCATAGAAGCTCAGCATGCTACCAACTACGCCACCGAAGCCGCTCAAATTTAATATAAACGATTTTGTTTCTCTTTCGTCAGTGGTACAGCCATACAATTCATCCATGGATCTCTTTGGCGAAGGGAGTAGTTAGTTAGTTAGTTGTTGTTTTAAGGGGCGGAACTACTAGGTCATCTGCCCCTCTTTACACATATTAAAGAATACAAATTTGAAATTGAATTCAAAATTTTGAGGTGGACACCTAAATTTAAAAGGACCTAAAATTAATGAAACAAAAAATAAATAAAAATAAAAATTATAAAAATAAACAAAAATTACGGAAAAACAAAAAAATATCATTCAAAAACGAACAACTCGTTCTGTCAATTTACACTGAAAAATTTATATTGCTGGCCCTAACCCACTCTCACTTAAAAAGCGGATAACGCGATCAACAGCCACCGCGTCATCGGCTAATATAAGTTTGAGTGTCATGACCGAGGGAGTACGGATAGAGATGCTTAATGTAGAAATTCAATATTCTTTACTTTCTAACTAAAGCATTTTCCCTCCGTAGGTATGGTGGTGGAATGTAACTCAAAACTGGAATCAAGAAAGCGGTGGTAGATAGTGTTGTGCCGGTTAAAATGCGCATAGTATAGTTCAGTCGCTTGTCAGTTTTCTATGGTGGTTGTTCGATCAGATCGGGGAACAGTAGTCTGCTGCAAAGTATACTGTATATCGTAAGGTGGTAGCTGAGATGCCCCTTGAAGTGCAACATAGCTTTTGGAGGATGATATCCTTGCTCGCAGTCTTCTTGAGAATCTGCCTCGTTGCGTCGTGGCTAGCATTCTTGGCTGTCACCGTGGAGGCCCAGGTTCTGCTCAGAGGGCTAGAACGAGATACTCTCAGCCTCGTGAGGCAAAACTGAGAAAAGACTGATTCGATTCCTACCTCAGTCATCCTGTAAGTGGTCTTTTAGGTTTTCCACTTCTACTCCACCGGGATACTACCTAACTAACCACGGCCTCTCCTCGCCCAAATCCTACCTCAATTACAAATACACACACTAGTACAGACATCACAGTGACACATGTTATCAGACAAATTCTACTCACACTCAAGTATACGGGACTACATGATCATGAAGTCGCAAAGCCCCAAAAAGGATCAACAACAAGTCTTCTTGGAATGTGGTCTGTCAACGAGCTCTTGGCACTTGCGATATTGGTAGCACCTGAAGTGACCATTTCCCCCCCCCCCCCCCCGAGTATCACAACTAGTGAAACTTGGGCGACCACAGGACCCCAGCTGAGTCCGGCATTGCCTCCACTTACTTTGCCAGGCAACTCGCTGTCATCTATTCTCTCAACCTCCCTTGGTTAACTTGTTCTCTTTCGACCCCGACGGTATTAGGGTATCCAAGGCTTTCATTTTCGTTTTCGCGCCTTAATTGGCTCTTACATTTTCTTTCCTAATACCGTACTCTCATTTTTTTAGGGGTCATGATATCTCTTGACTACTGTAAGAGGCTCTTGAGAAGGCAGGGTGAGTGTAGCCCCACAATACATGGTGCTCCCTGGATAGTGCTACACACTCAAGGGTTCAAATTTGGTGTACTCAGGAGTTGGCGACTCCGAGGTATTCCTGAGCTGAGTCAGGTTTCTTAAAAGTGACTTTGGGGTGGTCCCCCTCCACTTTCCCTTTCCAATCTGCCTTTCATGGCTCTACTTCCGTCAAAGTCCTCAATCGATATCCTTCGAGGGTTAAGTGCAATTCTTTTCCGTCGTGACTCGAACCGGAATCTTGTGCGTTTCCGGTGTGTGCAAACTGAAAACACCACCCGAACGGTCCGCAGTCTGGTTCAGACAACAGCTACATGAGTGCGCGTTCATCGCCACGCAAAGCCATAGAGTTTCGGTTGGTGACCGTATGGTGCCCATCTTCTTCTGTGGTGTTCAATCCGAAGATTGGTTTGTAGCAGCTTTACATGAACTGCGGTCTGTGGCTAGTTTCTTCAAGTCCAAATCATTATCACAACCCTTGTCGTGAATGATTTGATTTATGTATTGAACCCGCTGAGCTATGGTTCATGTGATATTTTTTTTTTATGACAGAGCATTTATGATGGGATGTTGTACTTTTGAACACACCCAGGAAGCCACGTGAAGCTGAGAGATCACGCGATACTTTGAAGTAGCGGTGAATCGCACTTTTGACTTTGGTGTAAACTGCTAATTATTATCTGAGGTCTTATTAATTATTTTTATCTTTCCTACGGGACTCAGAATATTCCATTTCGTCATGCTGCGTTATTAAAACATTTTGGAGAATGTTTATTTTTACTTTAGGTAAGGTAATACCCTTGCAGATACGCAAAAAGGAACGTAAGTAGTCGCTCAACGTTTTCGTTTTGACGACCTACTTTCTAGAGACACCCAGTACCGGAGCACGGCGTCTTGAGAATCCGCCTTGTGTAGGCGTGGAATTACATTTGTCCTACGAGACGTAGAAGAATATCCGCTGTTTAGCGTTAAAAGTGATTATAAGGTGCCATCGAGCAAGCAAATACTAATATTCACTGTCGATGAAGTCCAGTGAATTAAATAAGAAGCTTGGGAAATAATTATTGGCAAGTATAGTGTATTGCACAACATTGCTGTGACATCACATATTACCCACGCGTATGTGGAGGGCAGATGCCTAGTGGAAATATACAGGTAATAGTGTTACAATTATCCTGAATAAGTGTGATTATAATTGTATGAGATATTTAAATTGCCAAAGTGGAAATTTCATCTTTGAAACGTCGTATAATTCACGGATGCTGCGTGATACAAAAGTAGCGTCACTAGCACGTGCAGCATTATAAAATAGTATTAGCTCACATGCTAATCCACATCTGCAAAATTAAGGCTGTGTCGTATTTTATAATTGAAGCCTATAATAGTCACGACGGACATTATAATTTTGGAAGTGAGAGGATGAATAATCACGCAACTTATTTCGCTACCCACGTGATTGGACTTTTATTCACCATGGTTGAAGCAGTCACCATGGGCTAATACCATCCCAGTATGGGGGGTGACGTTTCTACAGGAACCAGCGTGATGGTGGAACTTCCAGAACGATGAACGAGAGGGAAGGAGCCAAAATGCCATTTCCAGGCATATCCACGAAGATGTCGACAGGGACAAATCGAACCCTGGTCTTTGGGGGAGTCCAGATGGTAATCCTGATGAGGAGGATACCGATCCAGAGAGCCAGAGAGGTTTATGTACAACCCTTGTTGTGGAATAGAGAGCTGAGTGAGAGCTCCTCCATTTCGTGAGTTTTGTCACACCCCTTCTTTGTTCTAGTTTCTGGTGGTGTAGTAGTTTTAATGTAGTTTGTGAATCAACCACACTCAGTGTCAGCCATTTTTCTAGGTAGGGATGTAACTAGATTAGTTAGATGTCATTTATTTCAGTTTAGAGTGAGACACCTTTGGGGTCAGACATTTTGGTCAGCCCTGGTGCAGCTTGGTGAACGTCGTGGAACGTCAATGCCTACCCTTTTGCTGAACCTGATCGTAGTCATTTTGAGGCTATTTTGTTCAACCCTACTTGGGGTAATTTTCAAGTCTTTGCTGACTGTAGTTATGGCAATCAGATGCCTTGGTTATTAATTGACTGCATTCTTCGCAGCCATCCTTTGTTACACCCCTGACTGTCGTTAGAACGGTCGTATCATTTAGGTAGTCGACAGTAACTACCAGTTTGTAAATGCATTATATTTCATTTTGAATAAGCTCAGAAGCTATTCTTGGTCATGTTTGAACCTAACAACTAGAAGGAATGTTTCGTTGCCTAGCATCGAACGCGGTTCCCAACGTATCATTAAGCAGATCTAGTGTGTGAATCTGTGCCACATTTATCATTTTTTTCTTGTGTCGTGTGAGACACGTTTTTATTTGATGTTCTAGCAACTACTGAGTTGCAATTTTAAAAGCAAAGAGCTTCAGTTATTGTAAGTTTACTTTTATTTAGACGTCTTTGGTAGAAAGACGGAAGTGTATTACTATACTCAGATTTATAGCGTGCGTTTGATACACGGACTCTGTAGAGATCCGTAACCTACGGTAATGTTTTTTATGAACCGGCCAAGTGCAGGTTTTGTATTGATTAAA
Source organism: Meconema thalassinum (assembly GCA_946902985.2). Lineage (NCBI taxonomy): Eukaryota > Metazoa > Arthropoda > Insecta > Orthoptera > Tettigoniidae > Meconema > Meconema thalassinum. The sequence goes on along the minus strand of OX336393.1, from coordinate 162,876,446 downwards.
TCGCCGGCCTTGAATAAACTGGTTATGTAACCCAGTGACCTAGAGCACGCCTGCTTCATTGTGAGACAAAACTACTATAGACGAGGACAGAGTACAATTTGTATTCGCTTTTCCTTTCATTGCTATTTTGCTTATGGAAACCAGTTTCCACTCTTGTATTTGATCACTTGTTTTATGGATCGGTTTTTGTTAGTTTAGCGCTCTGTTGCGTGTATTGTCGTATGACAGGTACAGTTATGTAAGGTTTTCTATAGGATGGTGAAGTCTACCCTGTTATAGCAGGATGTTATTGTATGCTTTGTCCGGGGATGATCCCGTTGACCAGATGTTTTTGGAAGGTAACTGTTGTACAGGCCTATCCCAGAGTTATTGAACGCGAGCTTAGCGCCGCTGGTAACCCGTGTTATTGTGTGTCCGAGTTGTTATACTCGATGATTATAATCCGACTGTTGAGTCGAGGCTTTTTGGTGGAGAATGATCTCAGTTGGAGACACTCCGTGCCCTTGGGGCCGATAACCTCGATGTTAGGCCCCTTAAAACAACAATTATCATCATCATTATTAACACTCCGTGCCCAGGCTATTGTCAATGTTATTCGCCATAAACCTACGATAAACCTATAAACCGACATTCTAATAATAAAATGCATAATTGTTATAAAACAAGCCTAACTAACGATTCTTTCTATCTAACTTTGTTCTTTGCATTCTGGAACTGTTGACATAGCCGTGCAGTTGAAGATAATTTCCTTGTGAGGAAATGACTAGGACAGTTGACATTTTTGTAGCGACCTGAAGCATGTGCGAACCTAGAGTTCGTAGCTTGTGGAGCTCAGGCCATGCGATGTCAGACGTGGTCTCAACTGCGCATTCGTCACCGTAACTATACACATTAAATGACTATGGTTTACAAAGAGTAAACCAAGGTGTAGGCAGGAATTTTTAATAAAACTACTGTGTCTATTTCGTTATTAATTTATGATGTCAAGTGTATTAAACCCTACATGTTACTTTATTGTGTGCTGTTAGCACATAGTTATTAAGCATAATTAAATTGTTTGTTTTTCATGGCTGTACACTTAGCTTTTGGATGTAATTGTTTTCTTTTACGGACGTCATCGCCGTAAATTTTGTTAATTGATAGGACTTAGCTAGTTGAATTAATGTTAAATTTAAATGTCGAAATGGTACCATCCTAACCTAGATTTGTTTTGCTACCCTGTTAAATGTAAATTCAGATATTAGCTTGATCTTGTAACTTGAACTAGGGACTTGCGTCGTGCCATATTCCTAGCGTTGCTATTGTTGCTTTATCATTGTGAGTTAGATCTTTCGCGAGGGTTTTCAGTAACTTCTCAGGTAGGGGACCTGTTCTTTATCTTAGTTTATTTATTAATTTGCGGACTAGCCGATTATAACCCTCCGAACTAGGCTAGGGGCTTGTGAATTTTAATAAATTTTCACGGTGTTTTACATGAGTCTGGATGTTTATTTTCTCAGTCTAGTTTTAAGGTGAACCTTTCCTTAGGCGGTCTATGACCATCGTCACCAAGTACCACGATCCCTGTGGACTACGGACTCTCGTGCCGCTTTAGCCTTTATGGAAGGTCACCTGATCCTCACGGTACTTTTCTTTTTATTCGATTTATGTGTCGTTAGTTGAGTCATCGTGGTTGTTGACATCAACTAAACGGTCTCATAAAATGGCGCCCAACTCATGTGCCGACGTTAACGTGGTGACCCTCAGTACCATGTTATTTTTTTTGAGGATCCTAATGTTGATTAATGGTAAATTGACAGGACTGGGACGAACTTAGAAAGTCGTACTGCAGATCAATTGACCGCATGGCATTCATGTTTGATAGAAGTCCATGGGGTGAGGCTTTAGTGTTGAATAAATGAAGGATAGGATTTTCTTTGATGATGCCTCATCCTAAGTAAATGTAATACTTTGCTTTGCTCACCGTTGTCTTTGTAAATGTAGAAGCACTTAGTTTGCATACTCCAGCTGTACTCGTGATATTTATATAAATGAAGCAAGCTTTATACCACCAAGTAACTAATCATAGCTGTAAGTTCCAGTAGAAATTGATCCCTCACTTTCTCATATATTTCTTATCTATGGATGAGGAAACTATTCGTCGTGTGTTTGGAGAGATGATGGCAGGTGTGAATGCCAATCTTCAACAGATTACTGCTGACTTAGGTCAGAATACTCAGGCTGTAAATACTGTCAGTGGTCATGTGGACCAAGTTAGACAGGAAGTCAACAATGTCAGTGGTCATGTGGACCAGGTTAGACAGGACTTAGAGATTAACACTCACTCTGTAAATAATGTTAGGGCTGATTTAACTCAAGTCAGGGCAGACATGGACACATATAGGATCGAAGCGAGAAATGATCTGACGACAGGTTTAGCAGCTGTTAGGGTTGATGTCATACGACACCATCAGGAGGCTAACCAGCGCGTAGATTGCTTAACCGACCAGATGAATAGAGCTAGGGAGGAGGTGCAAAACCGATTGGAGGAGCACACAGCTCAAATTCAGACAACCTTGAATAAAGTCCAGATAGACATGAGAGCAGATCTGGAACATACCAGGGAAGAATTCGGGACTCGACTAGATCACGTCGAGGGATTTATCGGAAATGTGAAGAAGGACATGGCAACCATGAACGTTGGTTTAATCTTGATGAGAGGAGCTGCCAATGCCGTTAATAACAACGTGAAGACTATCGTTGATGGCATGATGGAGATTAAAGAGGAACTTAACACCAACAGGAGAAACATTTCTGAATTGACGGAAACCGTAGACAGTCTACGTGAGACAGTTGATGTTCATCATGAGGAAAACAAAATTGACCTCATGTTATTGAGAGGTGACCTCAACGAACACGAAGCTACAGTCGAGGCTAAGGTAGCCGAGGTTAGAGACGATGTGGGTAAAATCCAAGAAAATATGTCCAGAGTTGAAGGAGATATCGATTCCTTACCAAAGAGATTTGAGGAAGTCGCGGTGACCGAGAGGTTAGACCTCAGTTATAACCTTAGGACGGCCATACGCGAGGTAGACACAAACCTCAAGGGAAAGGTTGACAGGATCGAGCTGCAATTGAACGACTTAGGCAACAAAGTCGCAGCCAGAACCATCCCAGGTCTTGAAGTAATAGAAAGACGCCTGGACAGACTCGAGACGACTCCAAGAGAGAGACACGTACACCCACAGATGGGAGAATCTCAGGAAACGCCTATATCTCAATCAGGAGGAATGATGCCTACCCATTTCCAACCCAGCGCGCCTATGGAACCGCAACCGTCACAATTCACTAATTTAGCGCAAGGTCAGACCTTGAACTTTAACGCTCACCCGTTTCAACCAGCATCTAATCGAATTAGTCATGAGACTAACACTCCTACGCAGAGTTACATGCAAGATACTTTCAGACCCGCGAATACGCAGGGAAATGTCACCATAATTCGTTCAAGAGAGGAGCAACCAGCTCGCTTCTCGGGAACTGGGAGCGGTGTTACTCCAGTGGAATTCCTAGCAAATGTCGAAAGCTACTTACGTGATACTATGGTAACTCCAGAGAGGGAACTAAGAGTTATAGAGCGACTGCTTGAGGGACAAGCCGGTACCTGGTTAAGAGCATTCCGATACTCATTCACAGGCTACCAAGACTTTAAGGAAGCGTTATTAAGAACATATTGGTCGAGCGACATCCAGCAGAGCATCCGAGCTGAGATGTACACTCGAAGGTACAGTTCCAATACACCTACTCGTTATGCGAATTACTTCGCAATACAGCTCGCGAAGCTCCGTTGTCTTCAGCCTCCATTGTCCGAACAAGATTTGGTGAACACAATTGTTTGGCAGTACCCTGCGGATGTACAACGTGTGTTAATCGCTGCAGGGGCATCCACTTTCCAGCAGTGTGACCAGATACTGCGAAGGTTGGACGCTAACACAGAACAGTTTCCTACACACCGTCAGCAGAAGGCTGATAGGCGCGAGGATAGACATATGAATCTGACGACTGTTGATAAAGTGAGCCAGACGCCACAACAAACACAAACCACAGAGGATTCTGGGCGACGTGATAACAATTACAGTTATAACAGGAGAGAATGGAACAACACTCCGTATACACGAAATCAACATGATGACCGGCGAAGTCATTGGGACCGGCGATTCGACCGAAGGACGGACGACAACCGACGTCATGAAAACAACCGCCGAGGGAATGAAGGAAGAAATCAGCAACACGGACGTATCCGTAGAGACTATCGATATAGTGGGGGTTACGACAGAAATCGAGACCCTAGATACCAGCCAGACAGGGATTGGAAAGGAAGAGCGCGGGAGAGCCGTGAGTACCTCCAACAATTGAGAGAATTGCAGATCCAAGAAGAGGGAGAACGGAACCCTACTTCGAGGGAAAATAGACATTCGGCGCAGGAAACGGAGCAGAACCAGCCCAGTACTTCTCGCCATGACAGAAAAAAAAACTCCGAAAAATCAATAGATTCTTGTTTGGTTGAGCACCGAGTAACTGCCTCTATATTACTCTGGGAGCCAATCCAAGAAGACTTGTTGGACGAACGACGAACGACGAACCACAATTATGAATTAACACGTCTACCCAAGATTGTAGCCACCTTGAATGAAGTCAGTGTAGTCATACTCATCGATACTGGGCGATGATTAGTGTAATTTCCGCCGATTGCCATGCCAGACTTAGAGCAAACTCTGAGGTGACGGAGTAGCCCATTTCAGCTATAAGAGTCAGAGGTGTCATACCTGACCGCGTTGTAACGTGCAAAATCCAGATTTTGTGTACTGTGAAGATTTCGAGCCACGTGTACTTGCACGAATTTCTCGTAATGAAGGGCCTGCATCATGATGCCATTTTAGGCGCAGACTTCATTAGAAAATATGATGGAATCATTGACATGGGACGGAATACGGTAGAGTTTAAGCCGAACGAACCCATTCAGATGAGCCTAATTGAAGAAGAACCGGAATTCCTATCCGAAGTAGACGTAGTCGAAGCATTAAAGGGCAAGGAAATTGAGGCGACACTAGATGCCGACGAAGAGGCAGAATCGTTATCAGCACCCACACATGAGGATCTTGAGGCAATACTGAACGAATACAGAGATATATTCGACACCACACCTGGTGAGATATTAGACTATGAGTATGATCTTGTATTACTGGACGATTCCCCATTCCAGAAAAGGATCTATCCGATTGCCGAGAAACATCTCGAAGAAGCTGCTAAGAAGATCCATGAGATGGAAGCAGCAGGTACAATCAAGAAATCACCGACTCCTTTCTTGAATCCCATAATACCTGTGGTTAAGGTAGATGGAAGCTTGAGACTTTGTCTTGATGCCAGAGCCTTGAATGAACGCCTAGCTCCTGAGCACGACAGACCGCCCAAGATTAGGGACATTCTCAGGAAGTTCAAAGGAAAAAGGATATTTTCATCATTAGACTTGGTTCAGTCTTATTACCATATCAGATTATCTGAGCATACTCAGAAATATACTGGATTCTTGTTTGATCAGACTACTTATGTATTCCAAAAACTACCATTTGGATTGAAAAATGCCGGAGCCGCATTAATCAGAGCACTTGATGCCAAGCTGACTCATGAAGTGAAGCAGAAAGTAATATGTTATGTGGATGACATAATCATAGCTTCGAGAACATAAGAAGAGCATTTAAGGATATTGTGCCTTGTTTTTGAGAATCTCCGACAGGCAAATTTTAAGGTCAAGTTTGACAAGTGTCGATTTTTTCAGGAAGAAGTGAAATTCGTAGGACACATAATCAATGGAGAAGGATATAGACCGAATCCGGCAAAGATTAGAACTGTTGCTGCATTTCCAACACCAACCCGTGTGAAACACGTGAGACAATTCTTAGGAATTCTCCAATTCTTTGCTGCACATTGTGAGAAGTATTCCGAAACTGTTGCACCACTGCAAGGATTATTGAAAAAGAACTGCAGGTGGAACTGGAATGATGAATGCGAGATAGCTTTCAGGAGAGCTAAACAGATGCTTGTGGACTCAATTCAGTTAGAATATCCAGATTACTCTCGGAACTTTATTCTAGAAACTGATGCATCTGCCATTGGTATAGGAGCCATTTTAATGCAAGAAGATGATGAGAAGAAACGTCATTACATCGCTTTCTTAAGCCGACGTTTAAGAGCACATGAATCTCACTACTTCACGACCGAGATAGAAGCACTTGCAATTGTTTACGCACTTGAATACTGGCAGAAACTTCTGTTAGGTCAGAGGATTATTGTGAGAACCGATCATCATGCGTTGACCTTCATCTTGAGAACAAGACTGGCAAGCGACAGGATCACACGTTGGACGCTGTTTCTACAACAGTTCGATTTGGAAATAGTTTATCGACCAGGCAGAGAGAATGTGTTGGCCGACATCCTCAGCCGGAATCCTGAAGCTACTGTTAATGCCATAGACATCGAGGGAGAATGCGAGGAACACCTTCGCCGATTTCGTCATTTACCTGAAGGACAGCGACGTGAGGAGGAACTCAGACATATTATCCGTTTCCTAGAACGAAGAATGGATCCACAGGATGATCATTATGCAAGGATTGCTGCTGTTGCAGATGATTATTTGATTTATCATCGTGTCTTATACAAGTTTGTAGACGAGGACCACACTCAACTGCGTGCAGTTATTCCTAGGAGATACCAAGAATCTGTTATTCTTATGGTACATTTATCCATTGGACATGGTGGAACAGACAAAACCATTGCAACTATCAAGGAGTCTTTCACATGGAAAGGGTTAGGAGCCACCGTTAGACAGTGTTTACGTGCTTGCGACGCATGCCAGCGGAACAAGTACACGTCACACTTGCTGAAGGAACAACCTAGACCAATACTACCAACTCAACCTAGAGAGTTGTATGCACAGGACCTGTATGGCCCAATACCTAAGGCTCGTCGTGGGAATCGATACATCGTTGTAACGGTGGATGTGTTCACGAAATATACGATGCTTCATCCGATTCAAAAAGCTACTGCACATCAGATTATTCAGAGGATTAGACGTCAAGTGATACCGGAGGCAGGAAAGCCACAATTCTTGTTGACTGATCACGGATCACAGTACACCTCAGCAGAATTTGCCAATGCCATGAATGAGCTTGAAATAGGTCATATTTTATCATCTATTCGACATCCAGAGAGCAACCCAGCAGAATGCATGATGTCTATTATCGCAAAATTCTGTCGATTATATTGTCAAGAAGAACACTGGCGATGGACTGAAGTCCTTGTTATTATGGCAAAATGTATTAATTCAACAGTAGATGAAAGCACTGGTCAAATACCTATGGTCTTGCATTTGAACCAGATGCCGCTGAGAATATGGGATCGTGTGATTGTAAATCCACCTTGTTTACAACCATCACATGCCAGCAGACTTTTAGCTGCAAGAGAGACTATGGACAGACAAGCTGCCAAGCGCTTGAGAAGAACTAGACGCCAGAGGTTTAGAGAACCACTAGTAGAAGGAGACCTTATCCTTATAAGGAGACCCGGAATTTCTAGTCCTATAGACCGCATATATGGGAAATTTCTATCCTTGTATTATGGCCCTAGTCGTATCCGACAGCCTTTAAACAATGGAAGTTATGTGATAGAAGACATTAGGACAGGAGAACGCATTGGAACCTTTAATGCAGCCAATCTAAAAAAATATCACTTTTGAATGAATTTCAAAGCAAATAAAAATGTTATCCCAACATTTTATTTGAAACGACAGAGAGGCAGATGAACCCGCTGAGCTATGGTTCATGTGATATTTTTTTTTTTATGACAGAGCATTTATGATGGGATGTTGTACTTTTGAACACACCCAGGAAGCCACGTGAAGCTGAGAGATCACGCGATACTTTGAAGTAGCGGTGAATCGCACTTTTGACTTTGGTGTAAACTGCTAATTATTATCTGAGGTCTTATTAATTATTTTTATCTTTCCTACGAGACTCAGAATATTCCATTTCGTCATGCTGCGTTATTAAAACATTTTGGAGAATGTTTATTTTTACTTTAGGTAAGGTAATACCCTTGCAGATACGCAAAAAGGAACGTAAGTAGTCGCTCAACGTTTTCGTTTTGACGACCTACTTTCTAGAGACACCCAGTACCGGAGCACGGCGTCTTGAGAATCCGCCTTGTGTAGGCGTGGAATTACATTTGTCCTACGAGACGTAGAAGAATATCCGCTGTTTAGCGTTAAAAGTGATTATAAGGTGCCATCGAGCAAGCAAATACTAATATTCACTGTCGATGAAGTCCAGTGAATTAAATAAGAAGCTTGGGAAATAATTATTGGCAAGTATAGTGTATTGCACAACATTGCTGTGACATCACATATTACCCACGCGTATGTGGAGGGCAGATGCCTAGTGGAAATATACAGGTAATAGTGTTACAATTATCCTGAATAAGTGTGATTATAATTGTATGAGATATTTAAATTGCCAAAGTGGAAATTTCATCTTTGAAACGTCGTATAATTCACGGATGCTGCGTGATACAAAAGTAGCGTCACTAGCACGTGCAGCATTATAAAATAGTATTAGCTCACATGCTAATCCACATCTGCAAAATTAAGGCTGTGTCGTATTTTATAATTGAAGCCTATAATAGTCACGACGGACATTATAATTTTGGAAGTGAGAGGATGAATAATCACGCAACTTATTTCGCTACCCACGTGATTGGACTTTTATTCACCATGGTTGAAGCAGTCACCATGGGCTAATACCATCCCAGTATGGGGGGTGACGTTTCTACAGGAACCAGCGTGATGGTGGAACTTCCAGAACGATGAACGAGAGGGAAGGAGCCAAAATGCCATTTCCAGGCATATCCACGAAGATGTCGACAGGGACAAATCGAACCCTGGTCTTTGGGGGAGTCCAGATGGTAATCCTGATGAGGAGGATACCGATCCAGAGAGCCAGAGAGGTTTATGTACAACCCTTGTTGTGGAATAGAGAGCTGAGTGAGAGCTCCTCCATTTCGTGAGTTTTTGTCACACCCCTTCTTTGTTCTAGTTTCTGGTGGTGTAGTAGTTTTAATGTAGTTTGTGAATCAACCACACTCAGTGTCAGCCATTTTTCTAGGTAGGGATGTAACTAGATTAGTTAGATGTCATTTATTTCAGTTTAGAGTGAGACACCTTTGGGGTCAGACATTTTGGTCAGCCCTGGTGCAGCTTGGTGAACGTCGTGGAACGTCAATGCCTACCCTTTTGCTGAACCTGATCGTAGTCATTTTGAGGCTATTTTGTTCAACCCTACTTGGGGTAATTTTCAAGTCTTTGCTGACTGTAGTTATGGCAATCAGATGCCTTGGTTATTAATTGACTGCATTCTTCGCAACCATCCTTTGTTACACCCCTGACTGTCGTTAGAACGGTCGTATCATTTAGGTAGTCGACAGTAACTACCAGTTTGTAAATGCATTATATTTCATTTTGAATAAGCTCAGAAGCTATTCTTGGTCATGTTTGAACCTAACAACTAGAAGGAATGTTTCGTTGCCTAGCATCGAACGCGGTTCCCAACGTATCATTAAGCAGATCTAGTGTGTGAATCTGTGCCACATTTATCATTTTTTTCTTGTGTCGTGTGAGACACGTTTTTATTTGATGTTCTAGCAACTACTGAGTTGCAATTTTAAAAGCAAAGAGCTTCAGTTATTGTAAGTTTACTTTCATTTAGACGTCTTTGGTAGAAAGACGGAAGTGTATTACTATACTCTGATTTATAGCGTGCGTTTGATACACGGACTCTGTAGAGATCCGTAACCTACGGTAATGTTTTTTATGAACCGGCCAAGTGCAGGTTTTGTATTGATTAAATCGCCGGCCTTGAATAAACTGGTTATGTAACCCAGTGACCTAGAGCACGCCTGCTTCATTGTGAGACAAAACTACTATAGACGAGGACAGAGTACAATTTGTATTCGCTTTTCCTTTCATTGCTATTTTGCTTATGGAAACCAGTTTCCACTCTTGTATTTGATCACTTGTTTTATGGATCGGTTTTTGTTAGTTTAGCGCTCTGTTGCGTGTATTGTCGTATGACAGGTACAGTTATGTAAGGTTTTCTATAGGATGGTGAAGTCTACCCTGTTATAGCAGGATGTTATTGTATGCTTTGTCCGGGGATGATCCCGTTGACCAGATGTTTTTGGAAGGTAACTGTTGTACAGGCCTATCCCAGAGTTATTGAACGCGAGCTTAGCGCCGCTGGTAACCCGTGTTATTGTGTGTCCGAGTTGTTATACTCGATGATTATATTGCGACTGTTGAGTCGAGGCTTTTTGGTGGAGAATGATCTCAGTTGGAGACACTCCGTGCCCAGGCTATTGTCAATGTTATTCGCCATAAACCTACGATAAACCTATAAACCGACATTCTAATAATAAAATGCATAATTGTTATAAAACAAGCCTAACTAACGATTCTTTCTATCTAACTTTGTTCTTTGCATTCTGGAACTGTTGACATATCCGTGCAGTTGAAGATAATTTCCTTGTGAGGAAATGACTAGGACAGTTGACATTTTTGTAGCGACCTGAAGCATGTGCGAACCTAGAGTTCGTAGCTTGTGGAGCTCAGGCCATGCGATGTCAGACGTAGTCTCAACTGCGCATTCGTCACCGTAACTATACACATTAGATGACTATGGTTTACAAAGAGTAAACCAAGGTGTAGGCAGGAATTTTTAATAAAACTACTGTGTCTATTTCGTTATTAATTTATGATGTCAAGTGTATTAAACCCTACATGTTACTTTATTGTGTGCTGTTAGCACATAGTTATTAAGCATAATTAAATTGTTTGTTTTTCATGGCTGTACACTTAGCTTTTGGATGTAATTGTTTTCTTTTACGGACGTCATCGCCGTAAATTTTGTTAATTGATAGGACTTAGCTAGTTGAATTAATGTTAAATTTAAATGTCGAAATGGTACCATCCTAACCTAGATTTGTTTTGCTACCCTGTTAAATGTAAATTCAGATATTAGCTTGATCTTGTAACTTGAACTAGGGACTTGCGTCGTGCCATATTCCTAGCGTTGCTATTGTTGCTTTATCATTGTGAGTTAGATCTTTCGCGAGGGTTTTCAGTAACTTCTCAGGTAGGGGACCTGTTCTTTATCTTAGTTTATTTATTAATTTGCGGACTAGCCGATTATAACCCTCCGAACTAGGCTAGGGGCTTGTGAATTTTAATAAATTTTCACGGTGTTTTACATGAGTCTGGATGTTTATTTTCTCAGTCTAGTTTTAAGGTGAACCTTTCCTTAGGCGGTCTATGACCATCGTCACCATGTACCACGATCCCTGTGGACTACGGACTCTCGTGCCGCTTTAGCCTTTATGGAAGGTCACCTGATCCTCACGGTACTTTTCTTTTTATTCGATTTATGTGTCGTTAGTTGAGTCATCGTGGTTGTTGACATCAACTAAACGGTCTCAGTATCCTAGCCGTGGTCTACCTCTACTGTTCTTTCCTTCCACATTGCCCTCCAGTATTGTGTGCAGAAGACTTCCATGCCTCAAGATGTGTCCAATCCAATTGTCTCTTCGGTGAGTAAGCATATTCCATAAACATGGCTTCTCTCCAATCCTTTTCAGCGTTTCTTCATAACTGATTTTGTCCACCCATGGAATTTTTAGTATTTTCCTGTAGCACCATATTTCAAAGGCTACTATTCGTTTCTTATCAGCCAAGATAAGAGTCCAGGTTTAACTACCATACAACAGTACGCTCCACACATATATCTTCACAAGCTCCATAGCAACCTATATTTAGGCATGGACCATTCGTTTCGCAATCGTTTCGAGCATCTGCGCAGAATACAGAGGATTTGAGTTCAAGTCGTTTCATTTGCAGTTACTAAGTGATTAGCATGCTAGGCTTTGTCCCGGAGAATCCCAGGTTCAATTCCAGGCCAGGGCGTGGGATTGAAATCTCCAGTGTTCGATTCCCGTAGATTGCTGACTAGATAACTATGACGTCTTCATCATTGATTTCATCCTCATCACGATGCACAGGTCAATTCAAAAGGTTTGTACCAGGCCACCTCGGAGGCCACATCCTATTAATACCTAGATACTAGGCACCTTAATTCAACACTTATAATTATCGTCATCATCGACAGTTCTTAGGCTTTGTTTCAGAGTTTGAAATATCATATTGATTCCTCGTACGCTGCATTGGTCCACAGCTGCCAAATTGACGCTCCGTTTTCTGCTCATCCTATCTTAAGGAATACTCCCTCTACCCCTATGCCGTTGAGTTATACGAATCCATTACCTAAATTACGACGTGTAGGTACTCCAACGTCCACTCAGCCACCGTGCATCCCCCTCCCAGCTATTATCCCTGCGACTGGAGGTGGTAATCGCTCTCAAATTAGCCGAAAGAAGACGCATTGCCTCCCTTTTATGACCAAGTAAATGAAGATGCCCCTTTTAGTCATGTCCGTGGCGGATCGTTACGCTTTTAGTACATTCTACTTCTCTTCCCTAGATAGTTAACGTGCACTTGGGTCGACACTCAGTTCATTCAAGCTCTCGTAATCCTTACATGTAACCTAACACTTGAGTGGCAGCAAGGTTATTATTGTATTATTATAATTAATGTCCATTTGTTGCAGCTGTCATGTATCTCATACTGACACGCACATGCTTTTCCATGTTGTTGTTGTTGTTGTTGTATAATACCCTTCATTTATAGGCTGTAGTTGAACAACATGGAAACATATCATCAGTTAACGTATGAAACATACTAAGTCAAACAACAAGTTCATAAGGAAATGGTTGTGTATGTCTAATGACCTCTAAAACAATATAGCCTATAAAGTACTTGGCATATATCATTTTGCAACTCTTCATATTTATTAAGAAATACAATGACCTTTTGAAATTACAAAACAAATATTCTGAGCAAAATACATTAAAAATATGGGTATATTGACTTTCACGGCCAGTGAATTAAAACTCAGCCACTTTTCTAGGTTTATGCCGTGTCTTGTGTGGGGTTTCGCATACGAATACTAAGCTGGCTCATCAGCGAGCTCTTGGTGTCCATGCCTAGACCCCCACAAGGGTAGCGAACTGCGCGCTACCTCTCTTTTTATGAAGTGCACCTGCGCCTCTTTATTACGAGAACTAAAAGCTCAAGCAGCCTTAACCCCCCTATGAAGGCTTCCAAAAAGATGCTATATTGGCTTTCATGGCCAGTGAATTAAAACTCAGCAATTTTTCTAGGTTTATGCCGTGTTTTGCGTGGGGTTTCGCCTAGGTACACCAAGCTGGCTCATCAGCGGGCTCTTAGTGTGCATGCTCGGTCACCCACAGGGGTAGCGAACTGCACGCTACCTCTCATTTTATGAAGCGCACCTGCACCTCTTAATTGCGAGAACTAAAGTCTCAAGCAGCCTTAACCTCCCTATGAAGGCTTCCAAAAATATAGTATATTGGCTGCCACTGCAATTCTCTGCATTATCACTACTAAGGTTTCCGTACTTCTTACCATCTCTCGATACGATAACTTAAAATCGCTAGAGATACTGACTGGGTGTGTCCTGTTTTTGGCACTTTCAGAGGTGCTGGTTTGCAACTGGCTTAATTTCCTTCCTACAATAATTATAAGGACTTCCTCGTTGAAACTTACGTTGTTTTGCACTGTACATAATGCGTGGCTGTCTAAAGAACTCTATTCCGGTCTCAACTCATTTATGGTCCAAAGTGGACTTGTGCAATTTTGCATCTACCTTCTTCAATTGCGTCCATAATCATAGTTTTGTTGTTGTTTTAAGGGGCCTAGCATCTAGGTTATCTGCCATATATATATAATCATAGGGAACGATAATGAGGGTAGGAACCAATCCTCTTTGTTGCAAAATTCATTCAGAGGCAAAGAGGCGCTTGGAATGTCATGTAGTTTTAGACATATCTGCAGTTTGAATATATATTACCAACAGTGAATTTTGGCTAAACTCGTCACTCGATGCATGCAGCCATTGCTACCATTCGAGAAGACAAGTGCGCAGGGCGTCGAGCGAGAAGATGTCTTGAGATGGGTGGTGGCCATTTTGAGCAATGTTAATGCAAAGTTTAGTTACCCAACATTAAAATCATTACTACTTCCCTTTCGTTCATTGCATGGGGGCGTGGTGGCGCAGCGGTCAAGCTGTATCCCTCTCACCAAGGAGGACCCGGTTCGATTCCCGGTCAATGCATGTGAGATTTTTCGATGTGAAATGCCATGTCCTGTGGTTCGGATTCCACGTAAAACGGAGGTCCCGTGGCTTATGATCGCGAGATTAACGGTCACGTTAAACTACAAGCTTCCTTTCGTTCGTTGCATTGGTTTTGGCAATGTGCCTTATTTTTACTCAATAGTTTCTTCCCTATATCTCCGTCTTGATGGTTTGGAGATTGTTCTTTCTTAACTAATTGGTATAATGCCAATAAGTGGTATTATTTGACAACTGGTATATAACTGAAGGTTTGTTTACTTGTTGCAGGAGCGCCACAAGTGTTGCGTCAGGCCAGTGGTCGGGAGGTGCTGGTGTCCAAAGGGCAGGACGCGCTACTCCGACTGGTGGTGTGCGCGGATCCTCGTCCCCGACGCGCCACCTGGGAATGGGGCAGTCAAGAGCTGGAAGCGGGCAATGCCCTGGGCAAATATCTCGCAGAGGAGCTCGCGCAGGTCTGTACCTTCGTATAATAATAACCGTTTCATTGGTTTGCGTGTTGACTTGTTACGTAAATGTATTCACGAAGAAATAAAACAGAAAGAATATGCCAGGCTTTTAAACACTAATGTATTACATTTTGTAAGTATTTTCAATCTAAATTGCATTTTGTAAGTATTGTCAATCCAAATGAGTAGTTTGAATCTACCATACATTTTGTAAACATTTTCCATTTCAATTGCATTTTGTAAGTATTTTGAATTTCAATTGCACTTTGTGAGTATTTTGAATCTGAACCGGCCTTTTTCAATCTAAATTGCATTGTGTATTTTCAATCTAAATTGCATTTTGTAAGTATTGCCAATCCAAATGAGTAGTTTGAATCTACCATACATTTTGTAAACATTTTCCATTTCAATTGCATTTTGTAAGTATTTTGAATTTCAATTGCACTTTGTGAGTATTTTGAATCTGAACCGGCCTTTTTCAATCTAAATTGCATTGTGTATTTTCAATCTAAATTGCATTTTGTAAGTATTGCCAATCCAAATGAGTAGTTTGAATCTACCATACATTTTGTAAACATTTTCCATTTCAATTGCATTTAGTAAGTATTTTGAATTTCAATTGCACTTTGTGAGTATTTTGAATCTGAACCGGCCTTTTTCAATCTAAATTGCATTGTGTATTTTCAATCTAAATTGCATTTTGTAAGTATTGTCAATCCAAATGAGTAGTTTGAATCTACCATACATTTTGTAAACATTTTCCATTTCAATTGCATTTAGTAAGTATTTTGAATTTCAATTGCACTTTGTGAGTATTTTGAATCTGAACCGGCCTTTTTCAATCTAAATTGCATTGTGTATTTTCAATTTCAATTGCATTTTGTAAGTATTGTCAATCCAAATGAGTAGTTTGAATCTACCATACATTTTGTAAACATTTTCCATTTCAATTGCATTTTGTAAGTATTTTGAATTTCAATTGCACTTTGTGAGTATTTTGAATATGAAGCGGCCTTTTTCAATCTAAATTGCATTGTGTATTTTCAATCTAAATTGCATTTTGTAAGTATTGCCAATCCAAATGAGTAGTTTGAATCTACCATACATTTTGTAAACATTTTCCATTTCAATTGCATTTAGTAAGTATTTTGAATTTCAATTGCACTTTGTGAGTATTTTGAATCTGAACCGGCCTTTTTCAATCTAAATTGCATTGTGTATTTTCAATCTAAATTGCATTTTGTAAGTATTGTCAATCCAAATGAGTAGTTTGAATCTACCATACATTTTGTAAACATTTTCCATTTCAATTGCATTTAGTAAGTATTTTGAATTTCAATTGCACTTTGTGAGTATTTTGAATCTGAACCGGCCTTTTTCAATCTAAATTGCATTGTGTATTTTCAATTTCAATTGCATTTTGTAAGTATTGTCAATCCAAATGAGTAGTTTGAATCTACCATACATTTTGTAAACATTTTCCATTTCAATTGCATTTTGTAAGTATTTTGAATTTCAATTGCACTTTGTGAGTATTTTGAATATGAAGCGGCCTTTTTCAATCTAAATTGCATTGTGTATTTTCAATTTCAATTGCATTTTGTAAATATTTTGACATTCAATTGCATTTTGTAAGTATTTCGACTATACATTGCATTTTGTACGTATTTTGAACCTAACCTACATTTTGTGTGTGTTTTTTCAATTTATTCCTTTTGTGAGTATTTTCTTGTAAATTCCCTTTTGTAAGTATTACCGCTCTCCATTGTGTGAGTCGTTTCAATCTGAGTTCAATTTTGTAAGTATTTTCAGTCCCACATAATTCTCATTATGATTTCCATTTCATTGTCAATTTCGCTATCACCCAGACCATTAGGGGCCGATAACCTAGATGTTAGGCCCCTTAAAACAACAATTATTATTATTATTATTATTATTATTATTATTATTATTATTATTATTATTAGACACTAATGTATAAATTAAAGTTGATAGCTATGAATAGGTAAACTGAATGAACCACCTTAATAGTCAATAAATGTATTGAAAATAAGTTAGTTATATTACAGCATTACAAAATGTATAAACATTTGCAGTACCAAGTTTCACTGCGGTTGGATGGTTAAATCGCGAGAAAAGTCTATTTGATTGTTTCAACTTTGCATGGCCAACGTGTTTGTGGTGTACTTGACAGATTTTTGAAAGTTGCAGTACATAGGTAAATTTCTAGTAGTTCCTTTATCACTGTAAAATATTTCAGGGTGATATCAGTAATAGTTTCTGAGACATAGAATGCCGGTGAAATATTTCGCACAGCCGCCATGTTGGATTGGTAGACTAATAAAATTTCAAGGGCACGGACGGGGTCGGACAAGATATTACTATGAACTTACTGAGTTTCATTGAAATCGCTCCATCCGTTTAGATTGTATTAGGGGGTAACACACGCACACACACACGCATGCACACACACTCACATACACATACATACACTCAGGGGCCGATAACCGCGATGTTAGGCCCCTTAAAACAACAATTATCATCATCAACATACACACACATGGACAAGAGGTGATCTCATAAGCCTGATGATGATTGAGTCTTCAGTCTTAGGACTGGTTTGATGCAGCTCTCCATTCCTCCCTGTCCTGAGCTAATCGCTTCATCTCTACATAGCTACCACACCCTACATCCGAGGCAATCTGTTTAACATATTCTAACCTTGGTCTACCCCTACAGTTCTTACCCTCGACCCTTCCTTCCATTACTAAGCTTGCTATTCCTGGGTGTCTTAGTATGTGTCCTACTAACCTATCCCTTCTCTTCATTAGCAGTCGCCAGAAACATCTCTCCTCTCCCACTCGTCTTAATACCTCTTCGTTTGTAACCCTATCTACCCATCTGATCTTCATCATTCTCCTGTAACACCACATTTCAAAAGCTTCAATTCTCCTCTTTTATGCTGCACCAATAGTCCAAGTTTCACTTCCATATAGCGCCACGCTCCAGACAAAGGCTTTCAAAAATGACTTCCTAATACATAAATCTATATTCGATGTCAACAGATTCCTTTTTTGTAGAAATGCTTTCCTTGCCTGAGCCAACCTATATTATCATAAATGAAAATAAGCTAAAAGTTGCACATGTACTCTACATATGAGATAGTTTACATGTAAAAAGTTTTATTGGTTTATATACAGTATGGTAGAATCGAAGATAAAAATTCTTTAAAATTGGTAACTTTTGAAGTTGTTAAGATATATACCGACCCCCTTAAAAGTTTTAGTCCTAGCGTGTATTGCGATTAGCAAACAGGAGTTACAACGTTCACTAACTTCATATAAATTAATAATTAACCTTATACCGTATACTAGGCAATAATGAGCTGGTCACATGAGAGCGCCATCTTGACAATACGCAGTGGAAGGCTGCTCGTGACCATTTACTCTGCATCTGTCCATCGATGTGGGGAATGCTTACACGCGACCTGGAAGAGGTTTGGAACTGCAATCTCAGGTGGAACTGTTTTGTAACTGTTATGTGACTACTACCCCCATTTTAGCTGTCACAGGAAGTAAAGGAAGACTCCTATTTAGCCAAACTTCTCTTGTGGCAAGTCAACCCCGAGGTCGGTTTGAAATATTGCCTTGCGGTGGTGGTGGTGGTTGTCACAGAAAATACGCGAAGGGAAGTCAAACTTCACGTGCGGAAAGTCGACCCGTAGGAGGCTCAGTTCTTATTTAGGATACCTCAAGTGTAACAATTGTGTAACTTCTATGTTGGTTGTTACAGGAGGTACGCGAGGACTGCTATGAAGCCAAACTTCACGTGCGGCAAGTCGACCCTGAGGATGCAAGGAACTACTATCTCGCGGTGGAGAATGAGAGAGGGGCAGATAAATACGCCATCCACCTCGCCGTAGAAGGTACGTAATACATCAAAATCCATACACCAAGCCTAAGAACTGGGATAGGTTACTTCTTGTTGCTTTGCTTAGGGCACGAGAGTGGTCGTTCACTAGTCTCAAAAATGGATTTTTTCTAGTAACCTGTGTTTTTGTAATAATTTAGAAGAACTGTAATTATTGAAGTCTAGGACAGGGAAAGGTGTCCTCAGACATGAAATAAGACTGTCAATATCAACATTTGAACCTCGGATCTCAGAATGCGCCACTACTCATTCTAGTCGAGGAGTATACCTTAGAACGCTCGGCTATCACACAGGAATATATTGATAGGGCTTGCACAGAAGATACTGTAAGCTGGATTTTATTTGCCCAACTCGTGCATTAGTGGTCTACCTTATTATATAATACGCTAAGGTGTATGTTTCACAAAACTCAAGCTCCTAAACCAGAGGGAGTTAGAAGGTGTGGTTTGTACCAAAATCGTCCAAATCGTCTCAATAGTACAGAAAAAATCTTGCATTCCTTGATAAGTCAACGAAAATATATTTATTTGTTTACAAACTGTACCCGGCATGCGTTGCAATGCCAATCAAAAGAAGGGTTGACATTGTAATTTTGTTTCTTGAGGTGCTTTTGGATACACAATATTTTCTTCAATTTCCGTTTACTGCCTCTAAGCTATCGTAAAATGGATTTATTAATTTAGAAATATTTGTGGGAGCGTACGCAACAACTCACCAAAGTTTCATCGCAATCGGATATATTGTATATGAACGCAGAAGGAACTTTGTTGAAACACTTCGCGCGTCGTCACTCATTTGTTGCATCTACTCGTGCGCTACCTATTGTAAAATGTATTTACTAAGTCGAAAACCTTCCTTGGCGTACACACAACAAATCATCAATGTTTCATCGCAATCGGATGAATGGCATATGCACGCATACGGGATTTTGTTTAAACGATTCGCGCGCCGTCACTCATTTGTTGAATCAACTCGTGCGCTACCTATTGTACAATGCATTTACTAATTCATACCCCCTTACCTGTAGTGTGCACAACAACTCACCCTAGTTTCATCACAATCGGGGGAATTGTATATGAACGCAGATATAACTTTGTGGAAACGATTCGCGCGCCGTCACTCATTTGTTGAATCTACTCGCGCGCCATCTACTGTGAAATATATTTACTAAGTTAGAAAGCTTCACATAACTGTACACAACGTCTCACCCAAGTTTTATCGCTATCGGACGATGGTATATGAACACATACGGGACTGTGTTGAAATGCTTCGCGCGTCGTCGTTCATTTGTTGAATCTACTCCTGCGCTACCTATTGTAAAATGGATTTACTAAGCCAGAAACCATCCTTGGAGTGTACTCAACATCTCACCCAAGTTTTAGCGCAATCGGATGAGTGGTATATGAACGCATAGGAGACATACCCACAGACAGACAAACTATCACGTAACATTGATTTGTATATATATAGACAAGCTGTACCCGGCATGCGTTGCAATGCCAATCAAAGAAAGTGTTGGCGTTGAAATTCTGTTTCTTGAAGTGCTTTTGGATGCACAACATGTTAACTGCCCCTAAGCTATCGTAAAATGGATTTTCTAATTTAGAACCATTCGTGGAAGCGTGCACAACAACTTTCAAAAGTTTCATCGCTGCCACTCATTTGTTGAATCTACTCGTACGCTACCTGTTGTGAAATGGATTTACTAAGTCGAAACCCTTCCCTGGTGTGTACACAATAACTCATCAATGATTCATCGCAATCGGATGAATAGTATATGAACGCATACCTGATTTTGTTTAAACGATTCGCGCTCCGTCACTCATTTGTTGAATCTACTCGTGCGCTACCTACTGTAAAATGTATTTACTAAGTTAGTAACCGTCACGTAAGTGTCCACAACATCTCACCCAAGTTTCATCGCTATATGACTAATGGGATATGAAGACATAGGGGACTGTATTGAAACGCTCCGCATGTCGTCGTTCATTTGTCGAATCTACTCGTGTGCTACCTACTGTGAAATGTATTTACTAAGCCAGAAACCTTCCTTGGAGTGTCCACCATATTTCACCCAAGTTTCACCGCTAACGGCAGAATGGTATATGACCTTATACGGGACTTTGTTGAAACGCTTCACGCGTCGTCCCTCATTTGTTGAATCAACTTGTGCGCTGCATATTGTATAGTGGATTTACTAAGCCAGAAATTTTCCATGACATGTACACATCTCACCCAAGTTTCATAGCTACGGACGAATGGTACATGAATGCATACGGGACATGGTTGAAACGCTTCGCGTGTCGTCGCTCATTTGTTGATTCTACTCTTGCGCTACATATTGTAATATGGATGTACTCAGCCAGAAACCTTCCCTGGAGTGTACACAACATTTCACCCAAGTTTCATCGCAATCGGATGAATGGTATGTGAACGTATACGGGACGTTGTCGAAACGCTTCGCGCGTAGTCACTCATTTGTTGAATATAAACGTGCGCTTCGTATTGTAAAATGGATTTACTTAGCCAGAAACCTTTCCTGGAGTGTACACAACAATTCACCAAACATTTATCACTATCAGAAGACTGGTATATGACTTTATACGGGACTTTGTTGAAACGCTTCGCATGTCATCGCTCATTTGTTGAATCTACTGGTGCGATACCTATTGTAAAATGTATGTACTAAGCCAGAAACCTTCCCTGGAGTGTACAAAACATCTCACCCAAGTTTCATCGCTATCGGATGAATGGTATATGAAATTATATGGGACTTTGTTGAAACGCTTCGCGCGTCGTTGCTCATTTGTTGATTCTACTCGTGCTCTACCTATTTTTAAAGGGATTTACTAAGCTAGAAACCTTCCCTGGAGTGCACACAAAATCTCAGCCTAGTTTCATCGCTATCGGACGAATGGTATATGAACGCAAACGTGACTTTGTTGAAATGCTTCGCGCGTCGTAGCTCATTTGTTGAATCTACTCGTGCGCTGCCTATTGTAAAGTGGATGCACTAAGCCAGAAAATTTCCCTGCAGTGTACACAACATTTTACGCAAGTTTCATAGCTATCGGACGAATGGTATATGAATGAATACGGGACTTTGTTGAAACGCATTGCGTGTCGTCGCTCATTTGTTGAATCTACTCGTGCGCTATCTACTGTAAAATGTATTCATTAATTTTGAAACCTTCACGTAAGTGTACACAACATCTCACCCAAGTTTCATCGCTATCGGACGAATGGTATATGAACACATACGGGACTTTGTTGAAATGCTTCGCGCATCGTCGCTCATTTGTTGAATCTACGCGTGCGCTACCTATTGTAAAATGGATTTACTAAGTCAGAAACCTTCCTTGGAGTGTACTCAACATCTCACCCAAGTTTCATCGCAATCGGACGAATGGTATATGAACGCATAGGAGACATACCCACAGACAGACAAACTATCACGTAACATTGATTTTTATATATATAGATAAAGTGATTTTAAGGTGCTTTTAAACAAACAAATAAACAAGACGATAGCCCCTGAAAGAACTGTGTCGCGTACAGCCGCACAGCACTAGGGCTGGGCGGGTAGTCTGTACACATGGGACGCACACAACCCATTATGCGAGAGTTCTCGTACGGGTCCGCTAGTATTTCTAAAATAGATGTTATACCGAACGTCAGGTCAAGACCTAAGCGGTCCCTTTGA
This sequence comes from Meconema thalassinum, assembly GCA_946902985.2. Lineage (NCBI taxonomy): Eukaryota > Metazoa > Arthropoda > Insecta > Orthoptera > Tettigoniidae > Meconema > Meconema thalassinum. Next base: position 162,854,019 of record OX336393.1, on the reverse strand, counting down.
TGTTCTGGTCTGTGAAAAGGCTAACGCGCAAGGAAATAGTTCCCAATTTTTCTGCTTGTTTTTGCAGTACAAGATGTTTCAGCGCATGTTGCTATGTTTCGATAAACTGGCTAGATTACTTTTACGAAATTCCTTGGTATAAATCTATGAATAAATTAATAATTTTCTCGTTAACTGGGAGCTGCACCAACCTTGCTTTTCATGTGATTAACTGTGTGCGCGAATATTGCTTGTAGTGGTATTTTATACGATAGGCAGAGTAATTCGGTACGAATTTGATATTATATTATATTTCGTTCTGTATAAACCTTGTTTGAGCTGCAAAAGAGTAACAGGTTCAAACGTTGGCAATACTGTTATGAATGCACGGACTTCAAGATGGCTCCTTCAAGTAGACAACGTGTTCAAACTGCAGCTGTAAAGCTTGAATCACCAACAAAATACTTCAAAAATAATAAAAGTGGGGAGAAGTTCAGTAAAAGATGCAAACAAATGATTTTAAATGCATATACTGTAGTAGGTTGAGGGATGACAATCCAGAGTGGACAGTAGAAGAGTTGGTGAAGAAGACTGCATACTTGACTGGCGTTTCGACATACAGTGTTGACTCGGTGCGCGCTGAATTCAAAGTTCATGGTGAGTCTCCGGCGAGAAGTCGGCCGGCGTCACAAGGAAAGGGGGTTCGTGTGTCACAGTATTTAGAATTTTGTTCTGTGTGGAATTCGTAGGAAAGTGCTTTCTTCTTTTTCTCAAGAATGAAATTCCAACTGTGACGAAAGTGACAGTGAAAGATAATGGTGATAGTAATTGTAGTGAATCATCTGACGGCGGTCTCAGTGGAATAGAAGCAATGGAGGAAAATTAGCGACAACATCTGTAAGTTATATACACATGTTGTATCCTAACATTTAATCTTATTTATAGGAGATTGTTTACTTCTTAGTTGCCTATGTCAGCTCAACCGAAAATATATAGCCTACTCGCCATGTTTTGTAATGACATTTTGATGATGGCTAATACGCATATACACCTGACAGTATTATTTTCCTATGCGCGGTATAATTATTATTTTGTTTTATAATTACCCTCCACTTCACGTTACAGTTAAATCTTTGTACTAACAGTAGATCATTCTGCCTTCTGATTCTCAAGAGCACGTGTCGTAACCCTTCAAGGAAGCAGCTGTTTCTCCCCGTCAACTTTCGATCTTTTGAAAGATAAGATGGTGACGGATGACAAATAAGCAATTAGTTGGTTCATAGGGTTCAAGGACACACGTCATTTCGTCTTCTTATATCACTCATCGTTCATGTGTCATTCCTCGCCTAACACAATGTTATAATGTTTTAAATAATCACACGATAACATAAAACTACAAGCATCCTTTTTCTTATTAACAAAGAGCCTCGGGTTTCGACACGATAGGAAAACATATTTGGTTCAGTGAATATGCCGTAGATAAATTCGTAATTGAAGTGAATCAAAGGTCCGAACGCAATAAAGTCTTTGTGGTTAAGGTAGATTCAAACACTCGATCAGATGCGCGCCATGTTGGAAACACAAGACGGGACAGAGAGAGAAGATGCGCGGAGGGACAGAGAGAGAAGATGCGCGGAGGGATATTTTCCTCAGGTCTTGACCTGCTATTGTTTACAGCCTGCATGATGTCTAGTGCCGATCAGAACTAGCATTCACTAATATTGTCACGACAGACTGATTGGCTGGAGAAACTGTTTCATAATGAAGAATAGTACTATAATGACCCTCATTATGATACAGTTTTAATTGAAAAGACCAGTGGTATGTATGAAAATAGGCTATTTAGTTCTTCGCGGAACTACTTGTTACTTCATATGATTGGGAAAAGCATTTGACTTTAGTCTTCTGATAAGAATAAACTTTTCAGTCAGATACAATGAAAACGACATTCAAAATTTACATTAAAGCTTGTAGTTTAACGTGACCGTTAATCTCGCGATCATAATCCACGGGACCTCCGTTTTACGTGGAATCCGAACCACAGGACATGGCATTTTACATCGAAAATCTCACATGCATTGACCGGGAATCGAACCCCGTCCGCCTTGGTGAGAGGCATACAGCTTGAACGCTGCGCCACCACGCCCCCCAAAATTTACATTAAAAACAAGAAGTTCCGTGACGATCTAAAGAGCCTACTTTTCATGCCAATGATTATTCTACAGTATATGAACCTATCTAGAGGGGAGAGTGATGGCGCAGTGGCTTAGCTGCTCGTCTTTCACCCGGACGGCCGGGGTTCGAATCCCGGTGACAGCGGGGTGGAATTTTTCACCTGAAAAATCACGTGGCGTCAGGCAGGGCATCCGGTCTTAAATCCCGGCCAAAACCAAAATGAGCCTGGTCGGCTCCGGCGACCCCAATTAATTGGGAAAAGCCGAAGAAAGTTTTTATATGAACCTATCTAGAATAATGACGAAATTAAGTTGGTAATATCGAAATGTCTAATTAGTTCAAAATATTCCTGGTGTAATGTAGCCTAATAGAGCACTACAGTTGGCAGCCCTGGCGACTGAATATATTCTTAGTTCAATCTCTTAAGGTACAGAATACAACATGGACGTTACATGCAGTTAGACATTGGATCTATCAGCATGCGTAAAAGCATGTTGGCAATAATGCCATGCGTGTGCTGGCTAGAAATAATCGGAAATATTATGATATCTTGTTGTGCAAATTTTGGATGAAATCCATTTGTTCGTATAGAAGTTACGTGTATTTTAAAATTGGACCTATCAGCAAGCATAGAATCATGTTGGCAGCACTGACTTATATTGATTACTCCAAATTAACCTAGAGTGTCAGGTGCTATACGTGTGCAAAGTATAGAGCTGTTGGCTTGCATACTTTCTGATATATTGATATTAGGGTAAAAAATTTAGACAGCATTTATTAACAGTTGGCAGCCCTGATTGCTCTTAAGAATACTTATAGTCATATCTGTTATGTTACACATAGCACATACGAAATTTGGTTGAAACCCAATTGATAGTATAGAAGTTTCATGTATTTAAAAATTGGTCCTATCAGCAGGCTTAGAATCATGTTGGTAGAACTGAAGTATATAAGTTACTCCAAATTAATCTAAAATGTCAGGTACTATACGTGTGCATAGTTTAAAGCTGTCGGCTTGCATACTTTCAGATATATTGGTATTTGGATGAAGAATATAGAGAGAGCAATTATTAACAGTTAGCAGCCCTGGTGGCTCTTAAGAATACACTCTGACATATCTGTTTATGTACACATATTACACACAAAATTTGGTTCAAATCCAATAAATAGTGCAGAAGTTATATGCATTTAAAAATTGGACTTATCAGAAGGCTTAAAATTATTTTGGCAACACTGTCATGTATGGCCTCCTGGAAATTAAACTGAAATAGTATTATCTACATGTGTGCCAATTTTGGAATAGCTCCCATGCATACCTTCCATGATATCCAACATGGAGCACAAATTTCTAGTGCATTTTTTCAGCAGTTGGTAGCACTGACATCATTTTCAAATATGGTCTTGAGATATTCTGTATACATCTTTACTCATACTAAATTTGGTTCCAATTGCTGCAGCAGTTTAGGAGTTGATACGAGGGGGGGGGGCACACACAGCCAGACAGAAGGACAGACAGACACACATTTTCCCGGATCGATCTCATAAGTCTACATTTTCCTCATTTTAACAAAATGATCCAGACAGACAGAAGGACAGACAGAAACACATTTTCCCGGATCGATCTCATAAGTCTACAGTTTCCTCATTTTAACAAAATGTGAAAAGTAGGGTAATAATTGAACATACAAGAAATATAAGTTCCACAAAGTATTTATTTTGTGGAAATGGGGAGAGGGTGTTCTAAAAATATAAATGCGTACTTGATACTTCCAGGATGTCTTGGGAAGAACAAAGACGGAAGGGCCTGTAAATCGTTGTCCTAGGGCCCAAGCTAGCCCTTCACGGCCCTGTGCATTGTTGGTTGGTTGGTTCCTCAGTTTAGGGGCTGCGATAACGCGGTCATGTAGCCCCGTGTAGTTTGGGTGTGTGTGTAGAATCTGTCTGATAACCGGTGTTAATTGTGATGGCTGTATTAGTGTCTGTATCTGTTTTAATTCAAGTAAGGACTGCAGACATTGAATTTTTTCAAGTAGTTCCTACTTTTTCCGCCAAACGCCACCGTCAACGACCAACTAGTTCAGAACTTAGTTACCAGATGCCACCGCAGTCGGCTCTTGACGACAAACGTAGGAACCTGAGAACGTTAGTCAAATGTTTAACCTATATTATATAATTTAGCTTCACACAGGTGTAATAAGTGGAAGGTTATTTAACGTGCCATAAATCTATGACATGGGACCGCCGGCTTTACTTCCCATCCGAAGGAAGGCATACTGAGGTTTTTTTCAACGTTCTTAAAAAATCCGACGACTTCGGCCGGGTTTGAACCCGCGATCTGTGCATTGTTAGTAACGTATTTACTGTAAGAGAACTATAATTGTACGTCCATCAATAATACAGTATGGGCTGGTAGACAACAAGAGTTGTACTGAATATATGAGAAGCCCGGGACGATGCTGAACACAGCCGGAGCCCTGTGGCTGCCATTCCACTTGTTGTGAGCCCCTAGAGAGCAGGGGATTTCTTTCTGTGGTTATTTTCCCTTCTCTTGAGTTTACGGACCATATTTGGGTCTGATGTGGGTATGTACTCTCATAGACTACTCTGCACAATAAAGGGAAATTGTCTTATCGATTCCCTTTGTGTATTTATTACACTACGATATTTCTTCAGAGCAATATTCCTTGCTGTTTGATGTAGCCTACATTGTCGGTGAGCTTGTTAAAGGCTAGTACGATATCGCTGTTGCAGATACAAGGTAACTTTCTCCACAATCCATTGATCTTACGAAGCTTACTGTGTTACACATGAACATTGCCTCCTTTGAGAATTGAGTTGCTTTATGTGAGTCACACAATTGCAAAATCCAGTGCTCAAAGCACGTTTGACGTCGACGTTCATTTTTCATCCCCAAAAGTCAATGCCTTCCTGATCATCTGAACAGCTCATGGTTGGGTTTCAGCCAATTAGATTCATTTACATTACGCTTATGTATTTTGCATGGCCTCCGAAAATGCAGTGTAATAATTAAGCAGGCCGTGATATTCGGGCCTGAATGAGCAGCAGCAAATAGCAAACGCGCATTCCACCTGCTTCACTCACTCAGCGCATTCTTCCTTCCTTCCTTCCTTCCTTCCTTCCTTCCTTCCTTCCTTTCTTTCTTTCTTTGTTTGTGCTCAGTGCTCTGTTAATAAATAAAAACAAAGCTTTGTGAGAATATCGACAGTAGGAAAGAAACAATACATGGCCTACTTATACTTAAATCCGGACAAACAACTAGCCCTATACACTTCGTCTAGCTACCGAGATGTACGTGGGGTTTCGGGGCCCTTCGCCTGCTATCGGCACTCCTCGCGTTAGCTCAGGTTATCCTTCCATTGTCAGCTAAACACGCGCTACTGAGCCATGCTTCACCATGCTAGTGGAATGCAATTAATCTGAAGTTCTGTTCTCGGAAGTATTTCAAGTTATTCGTGCTACAGTACAGCTTTGTAATTCCTCTGTGTTTAAATTGTTTAAATAACGAACTGCCATGTTAATTGATGTAATGGAAAATTATTATTATTCACGTCTTTACAGAATTTTATGAATGTAGTTTTAATGTGCATTTATAATATAGTGTGCTAAACCTTCAATAAGAGATCCAAGCTCAATGCACAGTTTTACAGTCTGCTGTGTATCTGCACGCTGAGTGCTGAGAGTACCGAGCTAACGCGAGGTTTACCGATAGCTGGCGAAGGGCTCCGAAGTCCAGCTGACATCTCGGAAGCTAGACCCAAGTGCACCATACTGGAAGTAGCAGCAACTGACTGTCGATATACTGTATTTAGGTTTGGAATAGATGACTGCGCTTGCGCACAGCCCAGCCTCCGCTCTCCGTCACAGCGTGTCTAACTGACTTCTCCTGGCGCGCAGACAATACTGACGTCGAGAATACAATAAAGAATAATAATGTTATTTGTCTTACGTCCCTTTTAACGCCGGGGTACCAGAATTTCGCCCCCAAGGGGATCTTTTACGTGCCAGTAAACCTGCTGGCACGGCACCCTCGCATTTGCGCACCCTCAATTACCAGCTGGCTGCGCCGAGATTCGATCCTGCAACCTTGGGCACAGTAAGCGAGAACGTTACCGCTGAGTCACGCAGCCAGCCGTCGAGAATGCAGTAGTAGTTGTTGATTAATTCTTGGAGCTTTACGACATTGTGGTTATGTAGCCCCGTGTACATTGATGAGTGTGTGGCTGTATCAGTCTTATGATTTTATAATATATTTATTTATTACGGCCAATGGCTAAGGTAAAGAAAATATGAACTTTAACTAAACAGCTAGTTGTTACAAATTTATTTCAAGTACTTATTCCTCTTCATGCACATATCGATGTGGTAACGTTCACATGTTTTCTCGCAGAGAGAACATACGCAGTTTATGTTAGGTATTGTGCGGCAGAATCTATGGTGGAAACCATGTATCGCATATCTGGTAAGAAGATGACGCAATTCACAGTTGGCAACTGACCAATCTCTGTCTATCATAGCATCAGTAGAGTAAAAATCGCTCCAAATCTCTGCTTTCTTCTGATGATGCTCTTGCAGTAGTTCCTGATATTACGGCGTAGATGGCAGTGACGAGCATATGCATAGGTCTTCCAAGAACATGGGTTCCCTGCACTATTCATATATTAGTCAAGATGGTGTCCATTTAGAGACGCAGAACACCCTCTTCATAAATTTAGCCTTAAGCTTTTCGATGACATTCAAATTTGATTTTGTAAGATAATAATAATAATAATAATAATAATAATAATAATAATAATGTTATTGGTTTTACGTCCCTTTTAACTATTCTGGCTTCTAGAGACGCCGGGGTGCCGGAATTTTGCTCCGAAGGGGATCTTTAACGTGCCAGGAAATGTACTGACACGGCTCCATCGCATTTGCGCACTCTCAAATGCCTGCTGACTGCGTCAGGTGACGAACCTGCAACCTTGGGCCCAGCAAGCGAGAACGTTACCGCTGAGCCACGCGATTTTGTAAGAAGTGTCCAAATCAGATAAAGGCCGTAGGTAATTATCTATGATTTTGTAATTAGGGTTCGTATTGGATATGAGGCGGGTGTGGTCTTAAGTTACAGTAGGTACCATTCTGACATTTGCCTGGAGTAGAAGTGGAAAACCACGGAAAGCCACTTTGTATCATGGCCGCCTCCTGCCCTAATCCTCACCCCAATTACAAATACACACAGTAATACAACTGTCGCAATGACACAGTTTATCAGATGGGTGAGTGGATATCGTGTCGGTCTACTAACCCCAAGATTGCAGGTTCGCTCCTGGCCGAGGTAAGTGATTTTTGAAAGGCGGCAAAAATACGATACGCATGTCATACGATGTTGGCATGTCAAAGAACCCATTTGAATTCAGTAGGCCGACTTCATAATGGCAAAATTAATCTCCGTTTCCGTCAACACCTAGTTCCTAATTTATCTACTAGAAAGCGCTATAGTGTTCAAGGAGATTAGATATCTAACATCTAACCTCCTTGACTTCCATAGTCAAGGAACAACGAAATTCGACATGCAAGCTACCCTCTGGGTGTCAAATAGAAAAGCTTGCACCAGGCACCCGAGGCCATACGATATTATATATTATTAGTATTAGTTTATCAGATTCCACTAATTAGATACACACAATTTACTCCACGAATGTCTGCCGCTGTGCTTGAGAGCTTGCGCATTGAAGCGAGTCTGGTAGTCCAGTAACAGTCCACTGGAGGCGTTGTTGGCCAACAGCAGAGCACACAGCTTTTGGCTTATCCACTCTTATAACCCGGCCTATCTCTCCGCGCGATTAGCAATGTACTTATCAACGCGCATGCGATAGAATTCTAGAATCTCAGGGCGTATGGTATTGTGATGCTCATCCAGGGACCACCGCCAGAAAAACATAGAGTGAATTCAAGTACACGTGGCTACATGACCACGATGTCACAAAGCCCCTGAATGAATCAACAACAAACAAACAATAGTGCAGGAGCATGCAACGTTTTGACTTGTGAAATTAAGCAACCAAAATCGTACTTCAGACAGCTCTTCGGACCAGGGGATGCATGCGTTGAACGCGCGGAAAATACACTCCTGATCATCACAGGTAGTCCAGTTAGGTGTTATTGTTGTACCATTTGAGAGGCTTCGACATCCTGGTCATTTTTCCAGTGTACTTTGGTGTGTAGTAGGATGTGTGTTTGTAATTCAGGAGAAGATTCGGAAAGGAAGCGGCCGTGGCCTAATTTAAGGGATCATCCCAGCATTTGCCTGGAGTTGAACTGGGAAACCACTGAAAATCACTACCAAGATGACTGGGGTTGGAATAGAGCCCACCTCTACTCAGTTTTCCCTCGCGAGGCTGAGGCTGCATCCCGTTTCAACCCTCAGACCAGAATTAAATTTATTAATGTGTTAGTAGTCTGACCCGAATGTATGTGTAGACCGCACCGTGGGGGAACAGCTAGCATTCTTCGCTGTCGCCCCGGAGGCCCAGGATCGATTGCCAGCTCTGCCAAGAAATTTAATTCTGATCTGAGGGCTGAAACGGAGTTTAAAGGGAAGGAAGGAAGATTGTAGTTTTACGTGACCGTGAATCTTGTGATTATGAGCCACGGAACCTACTTTTTACGTGAAATCCGAACCACAGGACATGGCATTTCACTTCGAAAATATCACATGCATTGACCGGGAATCGAACCCAGTCCACCTTGCTGAGAGGCCAACAGCTTAACCGCTGCGCCACCACGCCCCCTGAAACGGGGTATACTCAGCCTCATGAGGCAAAAGTGAGAAGAGACGGACTCGATATTCACCTGGGCCATCCTAGAAGTGGTTTTCCCTGGTTTCCAATTTCTACTCCAGGCAAATGCCGGGATGATTCTTAAAGCCACGGTCGCCCCCATACCAATCCTCGCCTAAATTGTAAACACATGAACTAATATAGACACAATAACACAGATTGTCCGACGATTTCTGTTTATATATACACACACAAAGAAGATTCACGTCCTAAGGTTCTCTTTGTGAGCTATTCAGGTCGGTCACTGGATAGGGGCTTTGTAAATTAATCTCACTGAAGTCGTTTTCTTCGCCGCCGGCTCGAGTCTCGTGGGATGTGTAATGTTCCGTTACATGCGCTCTTACCATTCCCGCACGCTCAGTGAGATTATAAAATCAACACGTCGTGGAGAAATATTCCCGGGGCGCACCAGATTGCATAGCACAGCCCTAACTAAGTTAAAACCTGCTTCACCATGACCTCAACTCATTTACATGAGCTGGCGGTGAGATATTTCAATTTGTAAATTAGAAATAAGACTATTGAATATCTCCGAAGCGTCTGGGAAGTTATTATTTCCACAGAGTGGAAATAATGCATTAAGGTAGATTTTCATAAAGATATACAATAATGAAAATCCACAGCCAGCTTCCAGTCTCCGACCGGGTCAGGAATGGAATGAATGAAGCTCCATCTAGCGGCGTGGATATGAACTGTGCCGGCTGCCGAGGAAAGTAGGTTTTTGCTGAGAATTAACACTACCTGAGGGAAGATGGTGAGAAAGAAAAGGAGGTGGGTTTAGGAGTAAAGATAGAATGGGCAGATAGGATGAGAATCCAACACTAAGGCTTAAGTAAATGTGTATAAAAAATGAATTTCGCTGTGCAAGACTTATAGGATGCCTAACTTTAGAGGGGACCCGTATAAGGTAAGCGGAGAGCGCAGCATGAATTGAGGCTGCCTGCAAGCGCTTGGTGAATGTTCTTTCCCTCCCGAGCCGCTATTACAGTACTATGGGGACGAGTGGTAGTCTGGCAAGACAAAGTAAGCCGAAAGGGAAGGATTTACTAACATTCCTTTCAGAAAGGTTAGATTTTATTTCACATTCGGGAATGATAGAAAGATTTGGATTTTCAGTAATATTTTTATTGTTGGGCACTGCTTGATCTTCGACGGAGCGGTCGAACGTCCCCAAAGCGGGAAGGAATGAAGCAACTCTAGTGCTTTTAGAAATGGTTTTACCGGTTTTTTTTGTGAAAATTCTACAAGAATGCCAATTGTTGCACTGAAGGTAGGCTAAGCTTTTACCCAGCAAAATGCCGACTAAAAGTTTAGAACAGAGAAAGATCTCAAACTTAATTTAAACAAAATTAAGACTTTGTAAGCAAAACATAAGCCAGAGAGAAAATCTCTACAAGTAGGAAGCTTTCGGAGCTAGCTATACTTGTCCTAATGGTTTGCTAGGATTAGCTGTAACCGCTAAGAGAATCTTTGAAAACGTTGTTATTTGAAATTTTGTTTCCAATGCAACAAATGGTAAAGATTTTACTGATACGAAAATTATTATTTTCACGTAAATAGAACTTAAGATTGGGGGAAGAATCAGGGAAGAGAAGGTCCTGCCTAATTGAAGTTTTAGCGAAAGAGATAAAACAAAAAATAGAAAAATGTATTTTAACAATCAATAAATGTTGAGTATTAACAATGGATAAGTTTAAATCTTATTTTTGAGATAAAGATAACAGCGTAGCTTTTTAAGCTAAAATAAGAGGTTTACAAATTGGAAGTCTGAGACCCCTATTAGAACAAGCTACTTATAAAGGTTATTTACCAAGCTTAATAGAAAAGGTTTTGAACCTTTAGGGTTGATTATAAGATTGCAATTGAATGCAACATTTTGTTAAATGAGTTAGATAGAACACTAACAAAATAGAATATTCTTTTGGAAAGAGAAAAATCTATGAAAAATAGATTAAATTCCTGATCGTAACAGGGGGGAAAAGTAGAATTACACGCGGAAGTTACCGCTATTTTTAAACAGAAATCACTAGAGGTAATATACACAAAATGCACAGGTCGCATTAACGAAGCCTGGATTACACAATTAGCTAACTCCTTTATAATTAGAAAAAGTACAATTCCCTAATTTTAGAAGGGAAAAACAATACATATTAAAATGTGGACTAGCCACAGTTTAAGCTGAATGACTATATGAGAAATGGAACAAATTTGGGAGGGCGCTTGATTTCAATCGAGGCCTCTTTGTGATTTAGCTAGATGAAGATCTTAAACTAAATTGGGTTAGTAAAAGGTATTTTAGGAAATGGAGTGAGGAACTTAGGATAAAGTCCTGGCCAGAATTCATTGCTCTCATCGAACGCGGCGCGGAAGATAGTTAGCACACACAAATTCGAAGCACTGATAAGTGGAAAAACTTCACTATTGTAGTGTATGTAAGTTTGTAGAACAAAAGAAAGTTATTGCAGATATGGAGAACACTTACTTTAATTTGAGCTTGTACAAGTTTATTGCGTAGGAATGTTCATGGGTTGCAGTCGAATGATGAGGTAAAGTTCCCACGGTGGAAAGCAAATTAGGTTTTGACCAGCAGTTAATGTAACATGAATTCCTCGGTGAGGAAAAGTATTCCCTTATTTGGAGTGGAAAATATTAGATTGCTTGACTAGTAGAAAGATTGGTTCACATGGAAAGTTCTGGAGCTATGATGACAGTTAAATAGGGCAAGAGAGTTCCCACGGTGGAAAAAGCTAAGTTTATAGACAGTGGTTAAATTTGAATTAAATCCCACGTAGTGGGAAGATATTCCCATTTATTTAGTACAAGAAGTACTGGATTTCATGTCAAAATGCCAGCTTAGATAGCTAAAGCCGGACAAGGAAAGTCTCACTAAGACGGTTATTGCACAATAGTTAGCAATTCCACACATTGCCTATAAAATTGTATTGAAAGCGTTTAGCATTTTAAAATCATTAAAATGAGTCTAAAATCATTGAAGATTGGTACTAGCTTTTTCATGTTGATCAGGCGATGGTTCCTTGTGAACGTTGACTTTAAAATATAGACATGGCGTCTGTTTTAAAAGTGTCTCATAATGACAGGAGACTGGCGCTGAGAGGGCTTTGCACTGTACACACGACGGCCGAACTAGGAGTGAGAGCTGCTGAACAGCGCGCGAAGGTACCAGGAAGAAAAAAGGGAGAAGGGGTAAAAGACAAGAGGACATACATCAGAATAGGCAACATGAAAAAATAAACATTCTTTTTTAAGTAAGTTTTCTTCGTGGAGTTGTGTCTTCAAGGATGTGTTAGCTGGCGACAAGGACGATGCCTGGTGGATTGGTGAGGAAGTCTTCTTGAGCTCAGAGAAATTGAAGAACTTCGGCAGTTAGCTGCTAGATGCCGCTAGGTTCTCCATGGAAGTTGCAAATATAGAACAGACTCAAAGACCAAATAAATCTGTGCACAAGGAGAAAATGAAAAAGATCACTGTTGGTGTCTGCGAAGAAAGAAATTAAATAAAATGAACTAAACAAAGATCAGCAACAGCTAACTCTGACTGAACGTGTATTCCAAGGAATACACCAGAGGCTTGACGCACTCCTCTGGGGCAATGATTAAATGAATGACAGATGAAATGAAATGATAGTGGAGAGTGTTGCTGGAATGAAAACGAGAATAATAAGGGGTAGACATACATACATGCCAAGACTTATAAACCCAAGATTAATATTGTTTTAATACTACACGAAAGGACTGGTGGGCCATTTCGACGCTTGAAGCTACTGATACTTGACGAACTATTGTGTAATAATAATAATAATGATAATAATAATAATAATAATAATAATAATATGTACTGACAAGGGAAGGTCACGGTAGTTGTCGTGGAGAATAGAACAAAACTAACATATTTGCGTTTTATTACTGACGAGAACGAAAAACTTTTTGTCAAGTTTTAGCTGCTATGCTGCACAGGAGAGGGATGAATAGGTCGTACGAAGAGGGATTTAAAAAGTCTTCCTAGAACAAGTAGGTCCTGAGACCAGATATTCAAGAGAGAACTAAAGCCCTTCTTTTGGTTGACTCCTGGACAGCCAATAGAGAGGACGAACTATACAACTCTACAGTTCCTGAAGGCTTTCAATTAATTCATCATGAAGCTGATTCCAGTAAAGTGCAAAGTCATTGTACAACCTGCCGACGTTTCCTTTTCCGTCCATACAAAAATTTTGTGAAATTATGGTATCTTCTGACAATGCCATTAACATACGGCATAGAGACCACTTCTTACGCCTCCAATCGTTTGTGTATTTCCAGTTTTCGACAGCCAGATTCTCTAACTTAATCAAATGTGCATTTGCGGCTACACCAAAGACTTTGCTGGTGTATTTCAAACACCATTGGAGTACTGCTTCGAAGAAGGATTAACGGAAGAGTGTGTCCATGAGCACTGTGTCCAACCTGCTTTCATCAAATATGCACACTGCGAGAACTGTCTGCTGCTATTCCTGGCTTGCATATTTTTTGCCTCCGATGGTGTCGTCAAGTATGTAAACTCTGTTATAGTGTGTTTCATGTCATATTATTGACTATTTGTTTTGAATAATCTATTTGTTTAATAAATCATTCATATGTAAAGAATTCTCATCGTAACTTTGACGACTGATATCTCCTGTTCTAATAGTCCATAGCAGCTAAAATGTGTATAGTGAATGCATATTTACTTGCTCTATTAAATTCGGTATGTATGAATAAGTCGCCTCCGTAGCGTAGCGGTCAGCATGGTTAGCTGCCGCCCCGGGGGTCCTGGGTTCGATTCCCGGCTCTGCCACGAAATTTGAAAAGTGGTACTGCGCCCGTTTAGACCGGAGTCCGCACGACCACATATGCATTTTACCAATAATCAGTCAGCACGAGAGTCAAAATATCCCGGAGCGCCAGATGGGTTAAAGCAAATCGCAAAAACGACATCAAATTAAAAAAATGCTTTACTGATTTTTGGCTCAATGCAACAATAAGGATAGAAGGAGATTTAATTGGGAGTAACACATCCTGTAAAATTATCTCAGTTTATTTTGAAGTTAAAATTGACTGCGAAAATGCTCAAAGTAGCATCACTCACGTGTGGCGATCCACACTCTTATTTACACAATATACAGAAATTTTCCAAACACATTTGACAATCTTTTTGGAAACACAAGTCCGATTAATAGTCCTGTAGACTGTGTTCCAAAATTATTAATGATTAATTCCAGTTCAAAGTTAATTGTCTCTACTGGAAATATCGTAGATCACTGTTTGAATATTTACATGATATTAACACTCGTAGAATAAATGTTCATAGAATTTTTAACTTTCACTTATTTTTCCAGTTTCAAAAATACATTGTCGAAAAATATTATCATCATAGAAGCAACACAAATTATTTACACATATTAATAACATCTGAAAAGTATTTGACCTTGAGCATAGCATCGAAGAACTGTGCGAAGCACAACAACAATTAATTGTTCTTCTGTCATTTAACATTCGAGAAGTGACTCGATTATGAACTTCAAGTTCCTAACAAAATATATGATTTCTGAATCATCAACTTGATCAATAAATGGTTGAACCATTCAGCTATTCAATTATCCACTTGGAATCATTATTATAAAAAATATTTATATTCATGGCCATTTTTAGCAACTTTCACAACTTGCAATTCTTCGACAGAATGCGGAAATTAGAATTGTAGTTTCATAATGAATTCATTTAGTTCATGGCACTAGGATTGAAAACATCCTTCAAATTATTCGTGGTTAAAGAATTATTTTTAATTGGCAGTGGCCCATTCTATTATTTGTGTAAGAACACAATATTACAACAACAACGGCAAAGGTCTTCCTCTGAAGAAGAATAAACTACTATCATGACAAATCCGGGTTCTAGCAAAATCAAAGTCTAAATGGAATTCGTAAACAAGGTTGAAATAAGAACTGATGGTTTCTAAGAAATAACCTTCGGGTCATTCATACGACGAAATATGTAGTTCCAATACTCCTACTATAAACCTGAGCCATCGAACCTGCTATTTGATTGATGCTCGGAAAAACCTCTTCATTCCTGCGACTTAAACATGCGCACCTGGGAATGGCATTTCAACTACTCCACACACATATAAATTTTCTTCCCAAAATTTATACAATAAATCAAGCCTCTGCTTGTTATCAACACTGGAAGATTAATAAACTTACAAGTTTATTTTATTTTACCATTCAGTTCAACCCGTGAATTTACCATACTTATGAAAATCTTTATTTCACTTTCGAGTGTATTTACGTCATGATTTTATATAAATACAAAAATATCCTATTTGATACAAATATCATTTGCTTCCCGTTTCATGCCTCTCCGTGTTATCTGAAAAATATACTTTGCTCATTGCAAATATCAACTGTTCAACCAGAACTGAAATGTTGGTTGAATGCGGGCTTGCGCTAACCACTATCCTTCGGAAAATCTCCTGTTCCAAACTAGAAATGATTAAACTACTTCATAGGCTCTCTCTCAATACATATGATTATTAGAAAATATAATATCCAAGAATTATTTAGAAAATTA
The DNA here is from genome assembly GCA_946902985.2 of Meconema thalassinum. Classification (NCBI taxonomy): domain Eukaryota; kingdom Metazoa; phylum Arthropoda; class Insecta; order Orthoptera; family Tettigoniidae; genus Meconema; species Meconema thalassinum. The sequence continues at coordinate 162,838,421 of OX336393.1, read as the reverse complement.
TAAAATTTATTATTATTATTATTATTAGTGGATTATTATTATTATTATTTGTTATATCATTTTAAATATGTTTAATTATCATCTCATTATGTGAGAATCCACATGTTCGAATCTTCGAATATGGAAAAAATATCCATTCCTCAACAAAAATAAATTTAACTTTTACAGTTACATCGGCTGATTACCGTGATTTCCCAAAAATATGAAATATTCAAATAAATGCTCGAAATGCTCGGTCATCGATCCTAAACTGTTCTGAGTGCTGAAAATACTCAGAATAACTCTAACAAGTCTTGCGTAAATCATTGCAAGATTTAAATACGACGAAAAATAAATAAATGTGTTGGTCATCTGCAGAAAAATAGTTTGTTCCAATTAGCTAGGCATAATATAATTCAAATGTGGCTTACATTTCTTGATGGTCTTGAAGCGTAGTAAACCTGGTCTGTACCAGATTTATCCATAGACATGCCCTATCGGACAAGCATGTATAATCCTTGTATCGGCCGCCATTATATACCCACAATCCGTCTAGTAAGACATAGTGGTAGTATCTCTTGACGTTTGAATTAACTGTTGTTCCATTTTAATATGGGCTTCTATCAAAGCCATAACAGGTTGTTTAAATGGGGTCAGATCTAAGTGATCTATTCTTAGATATGTCAGTTGTAACATAACTCACGGTAATCTTATCAGTACAAGAAAAACACTGACAGTCTAAGCAATCAACGGCTGTTCTGAAGATCGTTCCCTGGGCATGGTTTATTATATCACCATCTACCATGCGCTAAGCAACTTGTAGTTTCCCTTGCGTAGACTAATGAACGCCACCGTTATAGACTAGTCTTCAGTGTACTGACAGATCGAAGTGGTTAACTAGTTACAAATAATGAAAACTGACTGAAATGGATTTAAATAACCAAGTATTATGTTATTACTGGACTGTGACAAAATACTATTTCTAGACAAAGTCTAGCATATGTCCTTGTAGAAATATAAATATTTCCACCAATGTCTGTAGAAAATCAATCACCTCAGTGATTCTCCTCGCCGTAAACTTACTAAGTTCCACCTCGTAGCGCAGCACTTTCGTGACTATCACGACTTTGAAAAGAACTTCTGCGTAGATCCGGCAACCATGTGCCTTGGCTCAGCGTCGTAGCAACTTGCTTGGCAAAATGCTTGTGTAGAAATGAGCTATCGATGCTTGCTCCATCCGGCTTTTATTCAAAACTGCCAGGGTCACGCGTCATCACGTTGTAATCTAGAAATCCTCATATCTCTCGTATCCCTGGTCCGATTTACTTGATACTAATTGCATTCTCTTTTATTTGGCCGTGCCAGTAATCTGATCCCAGTCTCAAGTCTCTACTCCATGTTTAACTATTTAATCAATAAATAGCCTCGACCTCTGCTATTACTCGCTACGTCACTTGACATCCAAGTATCGGTAAATTCCTTCCAATTCCTTCTCGGAGCAATGTAGCGCGATATTCAAATATCTCAACTTTCAAAAGCGGCTACGGCCTTTCCCTTGATATCTAGGTGTCTGAATTTTGGAATACCCATTCCTAGAGTTGGGCACAGTACGAGGACTGGAACGGGGTCTACTCAGCCTCGGGTGGCCCAAATGAGTAGAGGGGGTTCGATTCCCCCTCAGCCATCGTCGACGTGGTTTTCCGTGGTTTCCCACTTCGTCTTCGGGCAAATGCCGGGATGGTACCTTCTTCAAGGCCACGGCCGCCTCCTTCCCTCTTCCTTGCCTATCCATCCTAACCATCCCTTACCTTCCCTCATGAGGCCCCTGTTCGCTTTGCAGGTGAGACCGCCTGGGCGAGGTGCCAATCCCACCTCATTAGTTGTATCCCTTCCGATTCGATGTTCCCAGCTCTAGGACACTGCCCGTAGAGGCGGTAGTGGTGAGTTCCCTCGCTGAGTCCGTGGGTTCCACCAACCTGGAGGGTAAACGACTAAAAAAAAATTTTTTGCGCGACAACACAACTCACAACCTTCCCTTGTGAGTACAATTAATTGTTATAATGTTCGTGAAATGTTGAATTAAAGACTGCTTTTTCCATTGCGTTTCAAACTTCAAGAACTAGACGGTACGAAAAGTATTCCAGCAGCCAACGTGCGAGATGGTGACAGGTCCAGTCATTCCTTTTCCGTCCCAACCAATTATTTTACCTTGAGAATATTTTACTCGCTTCAGTGAAGGAATGTGAAGGAAGGAAGTTTTTTGTTTTACGTGAGCGTTAATCACGCGATAATAAGCCACGGGACCTTCATAGTTACGTGGAATCCGAACAACAGGATGTGATATTTTTCTTCGAAAATCTCACATGTATTAACCGGGAATCAAACCCAGTCAACTTGGTGAGTAGCAAGCAGCTTGACCACTGCACCATCACGCCCCCATAATAATAAAGGCTAAACTAAGACAATAACATTTAAGAGCCTCCGTGGCTTAGACGGCAGCACGCCGGCCTCTCGCCGCTGGGTCCGGTTTCAAATCCCGGTCACTCCATGTGAGATCTCTGCTGGACGAAACGGAGGCAGACAGGATTTTCTCCGGGTATTTTGTTTTTCCCTGTCAAAATTTAATTCCAGCAACACTCTCCACTATCATTTCATTCCATCTGCCATTCATTTAATCATTGCCTCAGAGGAGTGCGTCAGGCTTCGGCAGCCGGCACAGTTCATATCCTCGCCGATAGATGGGGCCTTCATTCATTCCATCCCTGACCCGGTCGGTCGACTGGAAGCAGGCTGTGGATTTTCATTTTCACAATAACATTTAATTAGAAATGGACTTCAAGTAAGCAACTCTTAGGCCACAAAATGGAAATTATGATCAAATCAGAACCACATCAGAACCTATCTTTGCAATGAGCATCTCCAAGAAACACATTTCTGTGGTGGGCGGTAAAAGGGCGATACGTCAAACGTAACACACACATGGGTGATGGCCATATGGACTGAGTGGCCAAAAGTCACGGGAAGGCTAGTCCCATGAGGAAATGTGCCGCGTATGGCTCCTGAGCGTTGCGGCGGAGCAGAGCAGTCTGCCACAGACATGAGTGTAGTGAAACCGGCAACACGTCGCGAGTCAACCGACTTTGAACGTGGGATGATCATCGGCACACGGCTCATGGGTCATAGCATTTCGTAGAGATTACATGCGAATTCTGGTTTCCGAGGTCAACAGTGTCGAGGGTCGATCTTCAATATCGCAGAGATAATGTTACCATCCACGTAAACCACCGCACGGGAGGACCACAGGTGTTTAACGAACGGACATCACGTCGCCTGAGCAGAACCATACGGGGCGATCGAAGGGCTACTGTGAGTCATATCACCGCCCAGTTGAATGTTGGGAGTCAGGAACCCGTTCCTTGTCGAGTCGATGACTCGCCGTATTGTTGCCGTTTTGAGGGTTCGCGGAGGAGCAACTCGTTGAAAATGAAAATCCACAGCCTGCTTCCATTCGACCGACCGGGTCAGGGAATTGAAAGAATGAAGTCCCCATCTAGCGGCGTGGATTTGAACTGAGCCGGCTGCCAAAGCCTGTCGCACTCCCCTGGGGCAATGATTAAATGAATGACAGATGAAATGATAGTGGAGAGGGTTTCTTGAATGAAATTTGTGAGAGTGAAAACCGGAGTAACCGGAGAAAACCCTGTCTGTGTCCACTTTGTCCAGCACAAATCTCACATGGAGTGACCGGGATTTGAACCACGGTCTCAGCGGTGAGAGGCCGGCGTGCTGCTGCCTGGACCAAGCAGGCTTGAGCAACTCGTTATTATTATTATCATCATATCCCGTGCCTTCCTACGACTTTTGGCCACTCAGAGTACATTACTATAGTAATTGACGAATAACGACATATCTATGATTCTATATTTTGATTTTCCAAAACCATAACATATTTCTTTAAACTTACAGTAGCTGGTGGCAGAGGATGCAACATTTTTCTGCAACTCACCATTCCGATTGCACAAATCATGCACAGTACACAGTTAAGTTGGCAACACGTCACGAGTTAACCGAATTTGAGCGAGGGATGATCATCGGTACACGGCTCATGGGTCATAGCATTTCGTAGAGATTACACTCGAATTCTGGTTTCCGAGGTCAACAGTGTCGAGGGTCGATCTTCAATATCGCAGAGACAATGTTACCATCCACGTAAACCACCACACGGGGCGATCACAGGTGCTTAACGAACGGACATTACGTCACCTCAGCGGAACCATACGGAGTGATCGATGGGCTACTGTGAGTCAGATCACCGCCCAGTTGAATGTTGGGAGTCAGGAACCCGTTCCTTGTCGAGTCGATACCTCGCCGTATTGCTGCTGTTTTGAGTGCTCGCGGAGGAGCAACTCGTTATTAACATCATATTCCGTGCCTTTCCATGTGTTTGGCCACTCAGTGTACATTAGTCATACCTTTCACCAAAGTTATCTTAACTCGTGGTTCACCGTCCTCGTTTACTGTAATCTAATGTTGACTTAACCCGGTTATCTCTATTGCTGTGAAAACTATTTCTAACCTTTTAAGTTTGATCTACCCAGTTAGCTATTTGCTGGCTCAGTGCCGAGGTTTCTAATTTGGATTTAATAAAACTGCAGGAGTCGTAATTTTTAATGTCAGGGGTTTTAAAAACTCTATAGGTTTTGAGTCTTTATTAATCTAAATGGAATTTCAGAACCCTATGTTTATATTAATTTTCATTTTGAGACGAATCGGAAATTAAAATTTTTGTGCTCATGCTTGCATCATTTCCACACCAGGTAATGGGTCCAAAGTAAAACTATTTCCTAAAATCAGTAGGCAACTAATACTTGTTGTTTCTTACCAATACAAAAAATGACATCCTTTGATCCGAAGTCACAACATGGCGTTGTTATTTCGCCATGCTTGTTTACATCTCAGATGTCTACAAAATGCCCTGTTAGTTACTTCCAGAAGCAAATATCCATACTCAAGCAGTACTATATAATGCTCAACAGATGGCAGAACATGCAAGAGATCGACTCGGCACTCGATAGCGACTGGGGAATTTGAAGAAAACAAAGTTCTTGAACACCGTTTATAGACGGGCGTAGCACTCAAAGGGTTAATGTCTTCTTCACTATCGACACTCCTGCCCACCACGGTCTCCGAGAAATACATGCTTCTGTGTAAAAACGTGCAATTCATCTATTTATATACAGTAGATAAATCGTAGAATTACATCTTCAAGGATTTCTCTTCTCTTGTTGGCGATATCCATCAGGTACATTATTGAAGATATGTGAATTGTTCAAATGAAACAGAAAAAGCTGGCAACACTGCAAATAGTTGATGGGGCGGTCTCAAGCACCACAACATGGCCTGATATGTGTTGTAACAGCACAGGTGTACCTCTGAGTTGAGGAGATAGTTGAAGCAACTGTGATGTATAATTGATGCGTCCAAGCAAGTACAGACGTGAGTGATTCAATTCTTGAACAGACAAGGTGTTTTGGCAAGTGAAATCGTTCTACGATCTTAAGGCAAATTTCAAGATTACTTCTTCATGAAATAGTTGACAACACAGGCGGCAACGTTTAACCTACGGAGTGTTATTGACGAAACGGTTCGTCGCCAATTTTACCGCGCGCTGGTGGTACGAAGTTTGACATATGTTTGAATTATGTGCACTCATGGTAAAGTTTGACTTGTGTTTGAATTCTGTGCACTCATGGCAAAGTTTGAATTCTGTGCACCCGTGGCAAAGTTTGAATTCTGTGCACTCATGGCAAAGTTTGACATTTGTTTGAATTATGTGCACTCATGGTAAAGTTTGACTTGTGTTTGAATTCTGTGCACTCATGGCAAAGTTTGAATTCTGTGCACCCGTGGCAAAGTTTGAATTCTGTGCACTCATGGCAAAGTTTGACTTATGTTTGAATTATGTGCACTCATGGTAAAGTTTGACTTATGTGCACTCATGGTAAAGTTTGAGTTCTGTGCACTCATTGCAAAGTTTGAATTCTGTGCACTCATGGCAAAGTTTGACTTATGTTTGAATTATGTGCACTCATGGTAAAGTTTGACTTATGTTTGAATTATGTGCACTCATGGTAAAGTTTGACTTCTGTGCATTCATTGAAAAGTTTGAATTCTGTGCCCTCATGGCAAAGTTTGACTTATGTTTGAATTAAGTGCACTCATGCCAAAGTTTGACTTCTGTACACTCATTGCCAAGTTTGACTTATATTTGAATTCTGTGCACTTATGCCAAAGTTTGACTTCTGTGCACTCATTGCAAAGTTTGACTTATGTTTCAATTCTGTGCACTTATGGCAAAGTTTGACTTATGTTTGACATCTGTGCACTCATGGCAAAGTTTCACTTCTGTTTGACTTCTGTGCACTCATGGCAAAGTTTGACTTATGTTTGAATTCTGTGCACTCATGGCAAAATTTGTCTTCTGTTTGACTTTTGTGCACTTATGGCAAAATTTGACTTATGTTTGACTTCTGTGCACTCTAATGGCTGACAACAGACGAAGTAATAGTTCGAGTAGTAGAGATTCTAAAAGTTACCATACCCAGAAGGAGGCATGGGCGTTATTTTCCCCCTTAAAGTCTGATTTGTCAACCCTAGTGTAAGGCCGTTTAACCATTCACTACCTAAAGCAGTCTTTCCCTTCATCCGTTTCGATTATCACCCAGGAAATTATTTTCTGGGTGCGTCCCTGAAGGAAACTCTTTGAGTGCATGTGTGTAAAAAAAATAACCCTTTGTAATATGTATTATACTGTATGGAACCTATGGGAGAAGGGGGAATATGCTAATTTGATTAGAGTCTTGATATAATGTAGAATGGGGCTAAGATGTGCGTAAATAACTCAGAACAGGGGTGTGCATTATATTCATTAATTATAAACAACGGTCATTCTTTTTTTCTTTCGCTTTCATTTCGATAATATACGATTTTCATACCTTATGTCATCTTCTGGCCTGTTTGCCATCTCTTGATGAATGCAGTATATTTGCATTTGTCTGTTGGCACAGGCTAGAGCAATATGTGGCCTTTCACCGATGTCTCAGTCTCACTCATGGCTGTAATTATATGGAAGCTACTGAGGTATGGGTGGTGCTTAGTAATGCCATTCAGGGCACAGTCAGTGCCTGTGGATGCTGTGAAAGGTTCTATTCTACTCATAGGGTTAGTACTGCTGTTCTGAGACAGTGAGGAAAGCTATGGTAAACTACCTCACTCCTCATCTTGCCTAGTACGCCTCAATATAGCGCTGCCTTGGGTTATTGTGGGTATCTACCCACATAACCTAACGGCGGTACTTTTTGAGGATCCAACCAGCCTTCGGGCTGACTACCTAACAGACAGATATCATCTTCCTGGGGGACATTATGGATTCTAATCACTAACTTTGGTCACTTCTGCACCGACTGCACCGGATGTATGTGCTAAATCACGTAAATATGTGTTGCTATTATTTGCTCATTTCACAAGGGCAGTCATGTTCGACTGCGTATTGAAAATCCACAGCCTGCTTCCAGTCGACCGACCGGGTCAGGGAATGGAATGAATGAAGCCCCCATCTAGTGGCGAGGATATGAACTGTGCCGGCTGCCGAAGCCTTTCGCACTCACCTGGGGCAATGATTAAATGAATGACAGATGAAATGAAATGATAGTGGAGAGTGTTGCTGGAATGAAATGTGTGACAGGGGAAAACCGGAGTACCCGGAGAAAATCACGGCTGCCTCCGCTTTTTCCAGCACAGATCTCACATGGAGTGACCGGGATTTGACCCACGGACCCAGCGGTGAGAGGCCGGCGTGCTGCCGCCTAAGCTACGGGGGCTTGTTCGACTGCGTGTTAAGTATGTACAGGGTCATCGAAAAATAATGCCAACATTTCAAAAAATAGCACCGAAACCCTTTGTGTTAAACATGTAATTCTTTCACTGAACGCCAGCTGGCTAAAGTAAGTTTTGTTTTGGAGGGGACGTGACCTTGCTATGGGCAATAGATGCGCAGTAGCCAAGGTCGGCCGGGGGCGCGCGCGCCAAAGAAGTCCCGACCTCACCCCTTTGGATTTTTTTTTTCTGGGGGTAAATTAAAAACATTGTGTATGAAGAAAAAAAAAACGAGATTTGGAGCACCTGCGGGGGCGAATTTCTGCCGCCATCTTGACAGTTACTCCTGAAATGATTGCACGTACCAATCCAGCCATTGGGAAAGCGTGCGTTCAATGCTGATGTTGGTGGTCGGCCTGGCCTAGATTTTTCTCTACAGTCCCAGTTTCCTTAAACTGATTAAAACATCGAATTACAGCTTTGTAATCAGGTGCAGTTTATCGGGCGGTGAAGTCATTGGCGCGCGCGCCCCGGGCCGACCTTGGCTACTGCGCATGTAATGTGCACATAGCAATGTCACGTCCCCTCCAAAACAAAACTTACTTTAACCAGCTGGCGTTCAGTGAAAGAATTACACGTTTAACATAAAGGGTTTCGGTGCTATAATTTTTTGAAATGTTGGCATTATTTTCCGATGACCCTGTATTTTAAACTGCCGCATAAGCACTCACAACGAGGCGCACACATTGACGTCACTAGTTGCCAACATGTCCGATGCAAAATTCACCACACGACACACGTTACGTGCTAGTGGGGCACGGTTCACAAAAGAACCATTGATCTGGACGCGTTAGGCTGGTTGCTTGGTTGCTTGGTTGGTTGGTTCCTCAGTTTAGGGACTTCTGCAACGTTGTCATGTAGCCCCGTGTACTTTGGGTGTATGTTGAATCTGTCTGATAACCGGTGTTAATTGTGATGGCTGTATTAGTGTGTGTTATCTGTTTTTAATTCAAGTAAGGATTGCAGACATTCAATTTTCAAGTAGTTCCTACTTTTGCTATCAGTCGCCAACGTAAACGACAACTAGTTCTGAACTTGATTACTAGATGCCCCGCATTCGGCTTCGGCGACGAACGTTGGAACCTAAGAGCGTTAGTCAAATCTAACCTAATTAGTCGAAGGTTTCGTTTACATGCCATAAATCTATGACATGGGACCGCTGGCTTTACTTCCACTCCGAAGGAAGGCATACTGAGGGATTTTTAACGCTCTTGGGCCAGGTTTGTACCTGCGACCTTGGGCATAGAAGCTCTGCATGCTACGAACTACGCCACCGAAGCCGCCCTTGGACCTGTTAGGTTGTAACCATTGTCAAAAAACCATTGGATTGGACGTGTTAGGCTGTAACCATTGTCAAAAAACCATTGGATTGGACCTGTTAGGTTGTAACCATTGTCAAAAACCATTGGATTGGACGTGCTAGGCTGTAACCATTGTCAAAAACCCATTGGATTGGACATGTTAGGCTGTAACCAGTGTCAAAAACCCATTGGATTGGACGTGTTAGGCTGTAACCAGTGTCAAAAACCCATTGGATTGGACGTGTTAGGCTGTAACCAGTGTCAAAAAACCAATGGATTGGACGTGTTAGGCTGTAACCATTGTCAAAAAAACATTGGATTGGACGTGTTAGGCTGTAACCAGTGTCAAAAACCCATTGGATTGGACGTGTTAGGCTGTAACCAGTGTCAAAAAACCATTGGATTGGACGTGTTAGGCTGTAACCATTGTCAAAAAACCATTGGATTGGACGTGTTAGGCTGTAACCATTGTCAAAAACCCATTGGATTGGACGTGTTAGGCTGTAACCAGTGTCAAAAACCCATTGGATTGTACGTGTTAGGCTGTAACCATTGTCGAAAAACCTATTGGATTGGACGTGTTAGGTTGTAACCATTGTCAAAAAAAACCATTGGATTTGACCTGTTAGGCTGTAACCATTGTCAAAAAACCATTGGATTTGACCTGTTAGGTTGTAACCATTGTCAAAAAACCATTGGATTTGACCTGTTAGGCTGTAACCATTGTAAAAAAAAACATTGGATTGGACGTGTTAGGCTGTAAACCTTGTCAAAAACCCATTGGATTGGACGTGTTAGGCTGTAACCATTATCAAAAACCCATTGGATTGGACGTGTTAGGCTGTAACCATTGTCAAAAACCCATTGGATTGTACGTGTTAGGCTGTAACCATTGTCGAAAAACCTATTGGATTGGACGTGTTAGGCTGTAACCATTGTCAAAAAACCATTGGATTTGACCTGTTAGGCTGTAACCATTGTCAAAAAACCATTGGATTGGACGTGTTAGGCTGTAACCAGTGTCAAAAACCCATTGGATTGGACGTGTTAGGCTATAACCATTGTCAAAAACCCATTGGATTGGACGTGTTAGGCTGTAACCAGTGTCAAAAAACCTATTGGATTGGACGTGTTAGGCTGTAACCATTGTCAAAAAAATTGGATTGGACGTGTTAGGCTGTAACCATTGTCAAAAACCCATTGGATTGGACGTGTTAGGCTGTAACCAGTGTCAAAAAACCATTAGATTGGACGTGTTAGGCTGTAACCAGTGTCAAAAAACCATTGGATTGGACGTGTTAGGCTGTAACCATTGTCAAAAAACCATTGGATTGGACGTGTTAGGCTGTAACCATTGTCAAAAACCCATTGGATTGGACGTGTTAGGCTGTAACCAGTGTCAAAAACCCATTGGATTGGACGTGTTAGGCTGTAACCATTGTCAAAAACCCATTGGATTGGACGTGTTAGGCTGTAACCAGTGTCAAAAAACCTATTGGATTGGACGTGTTAGGCTGTAACCATTGTCAAAAAAAATGGATTGGACGTGTTAGGCTGTAACCATTGTCAAAAACCCATTGGTGGACGTGTTAGGCTGTAACCAGTGTCAAAAACCCATTGGATTGTACGTGTTAGGCTGTAACCATTGTCGAAAAACCTATTGGATTGGACGTGTTAGGCTGTAACCATTGTCAAAAAACCATTGGATTGGACGTGTTAGGCTGTAACCATTGTCAAAAAACCATTGGATTGGACGTGATAGGCAGTAACCATTGTCAAAAAACCTATTGGATTGGACGTGTTAGGCTGTAACCATTGTCAAAAAACCTATTGGATTGGACGTGTTAGGCTGTAACCAGTGTCAAGAACACATTGGATTGGACGAGTTAGGCTGTAACCATTGTCAAGAACCCATTGGATTGGACGTGTTAGGCTGTAACCAGTGTCAAAAAGCCATTGGATTGGACGTGTTAGGCTGTAACCATTGTCAAAAAACCATTGGATTGGACGTGTTAGGCTGTAACCAGTGTCAAAAAACCATTGGATTGGACGTGTTAGGCTGTAACCATTGTCGATAAACCCATTGGATTTGACCTGTTAGGCTGTAACCATTGTCGAAAAACCTATTGGATTGGACGTGTTAGGCTGTAACCAGTGTCAAGAACCCATTGGATTGGACGTGTTAGGCTGTAACCATTGTCGATAAACCCATTGGATTTGACCTGTTAGGCTGTAACCATTGTCGAAAAACCTATTGGATTGGACGTGTTAGGCTGTAACCAGTGTCAAGAACCCATTGGATTGGACGTGTTAGGCTGTAACCATTGTCGAAAAACCTCTTGGATTGGACGTGTTAGGCTATAACCTGTGTCAAGAACCCATTGGATTGTACGTGTTAGGCTGTAACCATTGTCGATAAACCTATTGGATTGGACGTGTTAGGCTGTAACCAGTGTCAAGAACCCATTGGATTGGACGTGGTAGGCTGTAACCATTGTCAAAAACGCATGGGATTGGACGTGTTAGGCTGTAACCATTGTCGTAAAACCTATTGGAATGGACGTGTTAGGCTGTAACCAGTCTCAAGAACCCATTGGATTGTACGTGTTAGGCTGTAACCATTGTCGAAAAACCTATTGGATTGGACGTGTTAGGCTGTAACCAGTGTCAAGAACCCATTGGATTGTTCGTGTTAGGCTGTAACCATTGTCGAAAAACCTATTGGATTGGACGTGTTAGGCTGTAACCAGTGTCAAGAACCCATTGGATTGGACGTGTTAGGCTGTAACCATTGTCGATAAACCCATTGGATTGGACGTGTTAGGCTGTAACCATTGTCGAAAAACATATTGGATTGGACGTGTTAGGCTGTAACCAGTGTCAAGAACCCATTGGATTGTACGTGTTAGGCTGTAACCATTGTCGAAAAACCTATTGGATTGGACGTGTTAGGCTGCAACCAGTGTCAAGAACCCATTGGATTGGACGTGTTAGGCTGTAACCATTGTCGATAAACCCATTGGATTTGACCTGTTAGGCTGTAACCATTGTCGAAAAACCTATTGGATTGGACGTGTTAGGCTGTAACCAGTGTCAAGAACCCATTGGATTTGACGTGTTAGGCTGTAACCATTGTCGAAAAACCTCTTGGATTGGACGTGTTAGGCTATAACCTGTGTCAAGAACCCATTGGATTGTACGTGTTAGGCTGTAACCATTGTCGAAAAACCTATTGGATTGGACGTGTTAGGCTGTAACCAGTGTCAAGAACCCATTGGATTGGACGTGGTAGGCTGTAACCATTGTCAAAAACGCATGGGATTGGACTTGTTAGGCTGTAACCAGTGTCGAAAAACCTATTGAATTGGACGTGTTAGGCTGTAACCAGTGTCAAGAACCCATTGGATTGGACGTGGTAGGCTGTAACCATTGTCAAAAAACCATGCGATTGGACGTGTTAGGCTGTAACCATTGTCAAAAAACCTATTGGATTGGACGTGTTAGGCTGTAACCATTGTCAAAAAACCATTGGATTGGACGTGTTAGGCTGTAACCATTGTCGATAAACCCATTGGATTTGACCTGTTAGGCTGTAACTATTGTCGAAAAACCTATTGGATTGGACGTGTTAGGCTGTAACCAGTGTCAAGAACCCATTGGATTGTACGTGTTAGGCTGTAACCATTGTCGAAAAACCTATTGGATTGGACGTGTTAGGCTGTAACCAGTGTCAAGAACCCATTGGATTGTACGTGTTAGGCTGTAACCATTGTCGAAAAACCTATTGGATTGGACGTGTTAGGCTGTAACCAGTGTCAAGAACCCATTGGATTGTACGTGTTAGGCTGTAACCATTGTCGAAAAACCTATTGGATTGGACGTGTTAGGCTGTAACCAGTGTCAAGAACCCATTGGATTGGACGTGTTAGGCTGTAACCATTGTCGAAAAACCTATTGGATTGGACGTGTTAGGCTGTAACCAGTGTCAAGAACCCATTGGATTGGACGTGTTAGGCTGTAACCATTGTCGATAAACCCATTGGATTTGACCTGTTAGGCTGTAACCATTGTCGAAAAACCTATTGGATTGGACGTGTTAGGCTGTAACCAGTGTCAAGAACCCATTGGATTGGACGTGTTAGGCTGTAACCATTGTCGAAAAACCTATTGGATTGGACGTGTTAGGCTATAACCTGTGTCAAGAACCCATTGGATTGTACGTGTTAGGCTGTAACCATTGTCGAAAAACCTATTGGATTGGACGTGTTAGGCTGTAACCAGTGTCAAGAACCCATTGGATTGGACGTGGTAGGCTGTAACCATTGTCAAAAACGCATGGGATTGGACTTGTTAGGCTGTAACCATTGTCGAAAAACCTATTGGATTGGACGTGTTAGGCTGTATCCAGTGTCAAGAACCCATTGGATTGGACGTGGTAGGCTGTAACCATTGTCAAAAACGCATGGGATTGGACGTGTTAGGCTGTAACCATTGAATTGGACAAAACGAATGTCAGAATGGTCGGGTTGAGGCGCGGCCTTGCCCGCGAGAAGCTTGTGGGGCACGGTTGAAAAAAAAGAATCATTGACTAGTACCGTAAATGCGGGGTTGGCAATACTGTCTTTGACGATAATTCACGAGCGTAATGGCGGACACAGCTGGAATTTCATATATATATATAAGTCGTGATCATATTTGGAATAGTGGGTCTGTTATAGATCGCGGACGAGTAAACACCACAACATCTCCAGATTTTTTCCAGACCATTACTACAGGAATTTTGGCTAATTTTAGTACTTAAGAATAGTTATGAAGGAGTGATCGTTGTTTCATTTTTACTGTGTATTCATCTGGAAATACATAACAAGTGAAAGGTTTAAGTACAAAACTTGTGCCACGCTATGACAAGTACCTCCAAAATGGTGGGAGCTATGTGGGACGATAGTTTACGATTTGTAGTTTATTTTGCAATAAATAGTTTGTATCTGTACTCGTTTTGTTTATATAACCAAACGGAACTCACTTTCTGAACGTACAAGGTAGGCTATATTGTGTTTGTTTCTGGGCATCAGACTGTGTTTCACTTCAGCAACTCTTATGCATTGTGTAAGTCTTCAAGAGTAGAACTTCGAGTGTGTCCGACGTAAGGTAACGAAGATTGTCCTCAACTGAACAATAGAACATACAGTGTCAGCTGTTTGCTCCAGGCAATTAAACTCCGGCTACGTTACAAAAGATATTGGTAGATAAAGGATTTTAATGGGGATATTTCCAAACAATGGGTCACAACTAATTGAATTAATTAGTCCTCAAGGAGAGGCCATACACTCTCTCTCTCTCTCTTTCTCTGCCTCTCAAAATCTTCCATACACATTATCTTCCCTGATGATAAGGGTGAGTGTATTTTGCAAAGCTTGGTGAGAACGCTGTATCCAGTAATAACTTCCCCATTGTCTAACATTGTTCTCTAGAGTTCAAAGAGTAACACTGAAGCTTAGAAGACTTTAATTAACGTACTACCTTCTGTCGAGAAACTTGTGAAGGTTAAGTATTAACAGCCTTAGCAGAGCTTTGTATGTACTTGGCTTTTGATAGTTGTTCCATAAAGACAGTGCTGGAGAATAATTTAATAATTGCCTATTATACAGTAGGCTACACATAGCTCCATATAGCAGAGGCAGGACGGGACAAACCCTATGGTATACGTGTATGGTCGCTCTTCCAGGTCACAAAATCGAATGCTCAGTCCTCAATACACTACATGTCTCTGCACAGACGAGGATTTAGAGGGGCTCCACAGTCACATCATACTTCCTGGCTATAGGCTATGTATCTCCTGATATTTACTATGTGTGTATAGCAGGGTGACCAACCCGCGGCACGCACAAAGTGATTATATGGAATTTTCATGGTTCATTAAAGCGGGTGATTCACTTAAGTCTTAAGCAGAACACGAAAAATAATATCACTGTTAATGGAGGTGGATCCGAATTGCGTAATTGCCATACTGAGATTCCTAATGTTCTTATCGTGTATTTGATAATAAATGTAGTGGTATTGTCTCTTACAGAGAGGTTGGTTGGTTGGTTCCTCAGTTTAGGGGCTGCGACAACGCGGTCGTATAGCCCCGTGTACTTTGGGTATGTGTAGAATCTGTCTGATAACCGGTGTTAATTGTGATGGCTGTATTAGTGTGTGTATCTGTTTTTCAAATTAAGTACAGACTGCAACTTAGAATTTTTCAAATAGTTCCTACTTTTGCCGCCAAACGCCACCGTCAACGACTACTTGGCCTAGTTCAGAACTTAGCTACTAGACGCCACCACAGTCGGCTCTTGGTAACGAACGTAGAAACCTAAGAGCGTTGTTTACATTCTTAACCTATCCAATTTAGCTTCACACAGGTGTAATTAGTGGAAGGTTCTTTAACATGCCATAAATCTATGACATGGGACCGCCGGCTTTACTTCCGTCGGGAATTTAAATTAGAGCAATATTGTGCGAATACAGGCAGCTACATAATTTAATTAATGTGCATTTTCACAACTGTTAGTAATATTTTACTAATTTCTCCACCATATACGCTACTGTGCATTATAATAATATATTTTGAAATATTTCCATTCTGTTCGCGCAGATGTGTTTGCTAATTAAAATCTGAATCAGAAGGAAATGATTAGAAGATCTCACACTTCAACAATGAGAATGCGGCATATATGAGAAATAAACCATTTGGCTTTAAATAATTCCATAAAATACTAAATAGCTCAAAGTTTAGAAATATCAACCTCATAATTACTAAAATTAAATTTATGGAAACAAAGTTTACATTCTTCATTAGGATTACAAATAGTATATAAATTTAAGAAATTACATTTCATTTCTAACTAGCTAATGAAAGAAAGTGTTGGCGTTGTAATTTATTTGTTGAAGTGATTTTGGATACACAATATATTTTTTTCTTTTTCCGTTAACTACCTATAAAATATTGTAAAGTTGATTTAATCATTCAAAACCATTCTTGGGAGCGTGCACAACAACTCACCAAAGTTTCATCGCAATCGGATGAATGGTATATGAACGCATATGGGGCTTTGCTGAAATAATTCGCGCGCCGTCTCTCATTTGTTGAAACTACTAGTGCGCTACATATTGTAATATGGATTTACTAAGTCAGAAACCCTCCCTGGAGTGTACACAATACCTCACCAAAGTTTCATCGCAATCGGTTGAATGGTATATGAACGCATCAAGGACATAGCCTACATACAAAATATCACGTAACATTCATTTTTTGCCTACTTTTCACATTTTGTAACTAGATGTTCAGTAAAGAACACATAGTCTACTTTCTCCTAAAAGGATGGGTATAGATACAACTCTTTGTCCTTTTCAAGGAGTATAGGCCTAATTGAATGTTGGTTGTAGTAGCTTGGTGAAATACAACGTGCTATACGGATATTATACGTTGATTGAATTTTCAATAACACAGGTTATCAGACAAAATTCAACACTTACCCAAGTACATGGGACTAAATGGCCTTGATGTCCATTTCATACCCAAATCTTTCCTCGTATAACAGTACACACACTAGTACGCCTACAGACACCACAGTGACACAGGTTATCAGACAACTTCTACACACACCCAAGTACACGGGGCTACAAGACCATGATGCCGCAAAGTCCCTAAAGAATCAACAAAAAACAACAACAACAATAGACTCTAGCGCGGATCAAGGACAATGAATTTTAACCGCTGTAGTCGAGTGTTGAAATATGCGGTGTTATAAGTATATACCGTATATAAACCGGGTGAGTTAGCCGTGGGGGTTACGGCATGACTAATAGCAGTCGCTCACATCCGGGAGGCGAGGAGGTTCGAATCCCCTCGCCGGCAACCTTGAAGATGGTCTTCTGTGGTTTCCCATCTTCCTTCCAGGCAAATGCCGGGGTTGGTCCCTCACTATAGGCCACAGCCGCTACCTTCCAACTCCTCGCACTTCCCTTCCAACTTTCCTCCCCAACGGTACTTGTAGCTCACCCATTGGGTGTCCGTCTCGAAGCAGCTACAAAATTGGCGAGCCGAACATGTCCTCGGACACTCCCGGCACTAAAAGCCATACGCTAAAAAAAAAAAAAAAAAAAAAAAACGTATATAATATTTTTGATTGCAAATACACACTATATATGCTTAACATTATAACGTGTGAGTATTTATAAATCAATAAATACAAAGGAAACCAAGTAAAAAAAATTGAACATGCTTGGATTTGAATCCACGGACCTCTTGATTGTGAGTCTAGAACGCTACCACTACGCTACACATGCCCAGTACTAACATGAGGTTAACAACTGGTTTAGTATAACTGCATATCATATTTTGTGTTGAAATAAACGATTTCATTAGCGTCTTCTGCCGTGTCTATAAACCATTTGATACTAAATATTATTTGTTCAGTACATTCCTAAAAGGACATAAACTTACGACGTTACTGAAATATGGACTAGCGAGCAAATATAGTAAAGCCATCATAACTTCCGACTCGACGTTTCAGTGTTACCCTAGAGTTATCTAGCGGTCAGAAGGAAAATCACTTTAACCAGACAATCACAGACAGTCATTCAAATCGATATAACACGACAAATTGAGTTTCGTTCGCGATGACGTGATTTAGCGAACGAAACTCTAGCCTAGCAGTGAAACGTCAAGTCGGAAGTTATGATGGCTTTACTATAGTAGTCTCCATTTTGACCCAATGGGACGGCACGGCCCAGCACGATATGGCACGGTCAGCCTGGCCTGTTAGTAACTTCTTCAATTACATATTCTTATAATGCCAATACCCTACCGGTCACCTCCTTGAGGACAGTTTAAACCTCCCTATGTACAATAAGCTGATTTGTTGCAGCCTGGCCTTGTGTAATCGTAAGTTACGGTTGGGCTATAATACTTGCAGTATTCATACATCCGCTATCTTGAAACTATTTGGCTGATGACCTTGTAGTTTGGGCAAAAGACGCTTCCCATATTAAGGTATATTGCTGAAATATTTGGTAGAGATCGGATGCTTAGGTTAGTCGTATTTTGATTTAAGCTCAGAATATTTGGGTGGGCGCCATTTTATTTATTTATTTTTCGATATGATGGCGGTGACATACAACATGACACTAAGTTTTCCTTTGCAGTAAGCGATATACGACAGTGCTGCCAACATTATTCCACGCGTGCTGATAAGTTTAATGTTGGATCACATGTAACTTCCATACTAATAAATGAAGTCATTTCCAAATTGCCACAACCATATATACCTAGTAGGTCATAATATTTCAATTTAAATTTGAGCATCCAATTTGTGGCAGTGACGCCAACCTGATTTTACGTATGCCGATAAATTCAATATTTAAATACAAGTAACGTGCATACTATCTCTTTGGCATCAACCAAAGTTTGCTTGTGCATTATGGACCTTAAGAGATGGAACTAAGAATATATTTGCAGTCGCCAGGTCTGCCAACCGTTGATATATGGTCTCTATAATTTTAAGAAAAGTAGGCTCTTTATTTCGTCATGGAACTACTTATTATATATAGAGATAATTTAGCCACATCTGTACATGGTTGGTGTGCTATTTTTTCCTCGTCACAGTTCTTAGCAAGAATTCCGAACGTGTTGTTTAGGCATCGGTTTCACTAATTTGAAACTGAATTTACAAGATTCAACGTTATACTTAAGCAACAAGGAAATCTCACAATAGTTCTGCAATTGCAAGTTTTAATCAAAGCAATGGAGTAAAGTGTCTAGTTAAAATTGCTATCCTTGTTTGAGATTCTAAGAGCACAAATTAAGATTGAAGATGCCGAAGGCTATATTATAAATAATGTTCATAATCATATACAAACCCCCCTGGCACTATACAGCCCATGAAGGGCGACCGCTGCCCAGCCATTTGGCCTGCAGATGTTGGGGTGACGCGTGATCAGCGCATCGGGTCCCCACGGCCGTTAATCTTGGTTTTCGTGATCGGGGTGCTGTCTCACTGTCAGACAGCTACTCAATTGTCCTCACGAGGCTGAGTGCACCCCGTTCCAACCCTCACGTCAGTTCTAAAATCCCTGACGGAGCCGGAAATCGAACCCGGGGCCTCCGGGTGAGAGGCAGGCGCGCTACTGCAACACCACGGGCCGGCTTCAGAATCATATGCACTATAAAAATAAAAATTCATACATGCAATAATAATAATAATAATAATAAATACAGCCCTTTAATCCCCTAAGGGCAATGGCCTCCTGTCTAGGCAGGGATTTTGCTCCATTACACTCATTAGGTGAGCAGTCCTAAAGAGTAGTGAGGCACCTAGTGGTGCACTTTTCTGGCATGCTAGTCTCTGTTCTTGAATTGTTCTTATAGCTATTGATATACCTATTCCTAATCTAGTTACAGTATTGTCTATGTTCTGTATTCTTGTTCTTATATCTAATATTTGCAAAATTGTTAATGTTTCTAGCACTTTCACTTTATTTTAGTAGAGTTTTAACTGTCCTCAATACATTATCGCTATTGTATTTAAGGGTTCACTATGTTGCACTGAGTTGCTTCTTTCCTTTCCTCGCATATACTATGTTTTGAAAAGGATCATCTCTAGGGTCTTCCACTCTTGTCTGTCTCTTGCTCTTCTTGTCCATTGTGGTCTGGCAAATTTCTTGAATGTGTCAGCCCAGCGTGTCCTCTGTCTTCCTACGTTTCTCCTGCCGGTTCTGGGGTCCCACATCGTTAGTCTGTGCGTCCACCTTCTATGCTCCATCCTCGCTACGTGGCCTCCCCATTTCCATTTTAGTCTATCCGCTGTGTTGATGACGTCTTTAATACTGGTTCTTCTGCGTATCTCCTCGTTCGGTATTCTGTCTTCCAGCGTGATATTCAGGATTTGTCGTTCCATCCTGCGTTGGACTATCTGGAGCGTTTTTCTCTGCTGCGAAGTTAGTGAGCATGTTTGACTTCCATACAGCATTACTGGGATTACACATTTCTCTAGAACTTGTGTTTTCAGACTTAGTCTCTGAGATTTATCTCCTAAAATGAATTTCAAGGACCAGAATTTTTTCCATGCTTGCCCAATTCTTATTTTGATTTCTTTCTCCGTATTGTTATGGAATGAAATGTTTTGACCTAGGTATGTATAGTCCTGGACATACTCTAATGTTTCACCGTCAATGTTTACTGGTTTTTCTGTCGCATTTGTCATCAGTTTCGTTTTACTCGGGTTCAGGGTTAGGCCAGCTTCTTTGCTGACCTTGTTTAATTCTGTTACCATTTGTTCTAAGTCAGATTCAGATTTTGCCATGAGTATGATGTCGTCTGAAAACCGTAGGTGTGTCAGGTTTTGTCCATCTATGTTGATGCCGTGTCTTGTGTTCCATTTCATTTTCCGGAATTGGTTTTCTAGCAGGCAAGTGAATAGTTTTGGTGAGAGGGGGGTCTCCTTGTCTCACTCCTCTCTCTAGCTCGAAGTGTTTTCCCTCCATTTCTGTCCGTACTTTTGCCTGGCTACTCTCGTAGATTTTTGCTAGAAGTCTGATATACCTTTTCTGTATGTTTTGGTTCTCTAGGGCCTCTAGAACATATGTGTGTTCCACGGAGTCAAAGGCTTTGTTATAGTCTATAAATGCAATATAGGCTTTAAGGTTGAATTCTTGCAGTTTTTTCGATGAGTTGATTTACTGTTTGGAGGTGGTCCACCGTGCTGAATCCTGATCTGAAACCTGCTTGTTCTATAGGTTGGTTTTCCTCTAGTGATTTTGACATTCTCTTGGTTAATATTTTTGTGAACAGTTTGTATAGACTTGGCCGCAGACTTATCGGTCTATAGTTGTTGATGTCGTCTTTAGCTCCTTTTTTAAGAAGCAGGATTATAGTGCTTAGTTTCCACTCCGCTGGTATTTCTTCAGATTCGAGTATTGTGTTGAAGAGTCGAGTGATGATTGCTACAAGTTCCTCACCTCCCCATTTTAGGTATTCGTTAAATATACCATCGTCACCTGGGCATCTTTCATTTTTTGTTTCTTTTATTGCTGCACTCACCTCGCTTTCAAGGATGGGGGGTATTTCCCCTTCCTGGTGACCCTCCGGATTATTCAAATTTTGAATCATACTTTCCCTCTCGAGGGTGCTGGAGTATAGTTTCTCGTAGAATTCCGTGGCATGTCGCAGTATCTCTTCTCTTGAAGCTAGTCTATTTTCTTTTACATCCTTCACTCCTAATATCCAGCGTTTGCCATCTCATATGTCTTTCCTGATCTTTCTTACTGATGTCGATCTTTCTATAACCTTCTTGAACATTTCGGTGTTGTGATCTCGGATGTCCTTTCGGATTTCTCTATTTGTGCGTTTGTTCAATTCCGCATACTCTGTCTTTTTCTGATGGTTGGTTTCTGCTTCCCGTTTTAATTTCTCCCTCTCGTCAATCAGTCGTCTGGTGCTTTCTTTCAGCTTATTTCCCCTTCCTGACTTTTTCACCCCAATAGAGGATTCTGTAGCAGCTTTTGTGATGCACTTCTCCAGTTTATCATATAGGTTCTGTGTGCTCATCTCCTCTTGTTCTTCCAGCCCTTGCAGGTTCTTCTTCAGTTTCTCTGTGTACTGGATTCGGTTGGTTCTTTCCGGGTCGAACCTTTGGGTTTTAACGTATGGGCATTGTTTCTTTGGAATAAGCATTTTTATTTGAACCATTCTGTGATCTGTGTCAAGTTTCAGACCATTGATCACCTGGATATCTTTTGATGCCCTCTAGTCTGACTGCTAGTATGAAGTCAATTTCATTCCTTGTTTTCCCATTTGGTGCATGCAATATACACTTAAAACGACAAATAGCTGCTTTCATATTGTACCCGATTGTCACCATGTGGACCATGTGTTCGTATCCCAACTAGCTCACGGTCTTTCGAGGTATGGGACGTTCCTGCCCACAATACGACCACATGCTCAGGATTTGAGTCTACCAGGTAACTACTCTACAGTAAATACACAACATTCCTATGAATAAAATATTTACTGGTCTAAAATCATGGCTGTACAACAAATACAAAACAAAGGACAAATTACAATTAATTCCCACAAATAAATAGGGTTATTCTGTGAGCTTTCTCCTTAAAAATAGCGCTACAATGCACTTAAACCTACTTCTAATATCCTGTCAATAATAGTTCAGATTACAAGGTTTTTATAGTGTTCGTCATGTGACACAATTTTATTTAATGGAAATATCTTAACACAAAAACCACATGTCACATAAACATGATATTACTAAGACATTATTCCGTCTCCTACGGCATTTACTTTAATTAGCATTACTTCAATGTTTCCTACATTTATTAGCAAATATTTGTTGTGTCGTGCGAATCATCTTCCTTCTTTCCATCCCTATGAACGCTCTAGGAAAATGAGTCATGCTTCTTAATCATAAAATAAACATAAACATGGATAGAATATTTATAGTTTCACCATATAACGATTATCTGGGTCTTGTCGGACTTATCATAGATACAACTGTGTCATGTTCTGGGAAAAACACATACCCGTTTTTCCTAAATTAGCATAAACTGGCAAAATGCACTTTAAAGAAGATGCCTACATTATTTTGGTTCAGCTTTCCCCCTCAGAGGATAACTTCGCCAAATATCATCTGATTTCTATGGTTCAACCACATATGTGAGTTGCCACATACCAATTAATTCCATTTGCATCACTAAAATACTTATATTTTAATTGCATATTGAATACCGAGATCTCTCAGTGTCCTATTGTGACTGTAATTGACAAGGGATCGGTCGAGCAACCTCCCCTTCCCTCAGCAGGTCATAAAATTCGTTCCAGACGGCTCTCCAAGATGGCTGCCACGGAAATGGTCTACATTCCCTGTCTCTCTCTACCGTCAAGGCCAAACTTGTTTACAATTATATAACAGTAAAGATCCGCTAGGCATAGTCCTAAGTAATTGAGTCATTTAATTAATTAACACCTAACTTTACAGTGTATTTGGGCTCAAATGGCTTCTATTAAACATTCATGGCAGGGGTGAAATTCCAATGATAGCATTGCCGTTCTAAGGTGATTACTTGTGGCTTTTAAGACGCGCATCATAATGAAACCCCATGGTTATCATCAGCAGCTGTCATTAACATATATCTTTGGGAAACTACGTTCCTCGTCGACGAATATGATTCTACCTCTCGGGCAGACCATAAGTATAAATGCACACCGCGCCTCGCTGGGCGTCCATAGTGGCTATAATTTAATGCAAGCGTTGGCAATAGACAGAATCTATCCAAATCGCTGCGTAACAAATACAGTATGCACAAAGGCGATACTTCTCGAAGATTAAGCCAATTTTCACCTCACGCGCAAGCTATACTAGTCTTTCCCGTGCTTATCTTACATAAATCACTGGATTCTACGTTAATCTGCACGCTATATGCGGCTAAACAATATTTCACATATATGACTCCATTATCAAGGTACCTGCGTTCTTCCTGTTATACTATTTAAGCCAAAGCTTTACATAGCTCCTAACACAAACGTATAAATATACTGGCTTACTTTAATTTCAAATATTCATTCAAAATTTCACTGACACTGAGAAAAGCTCTCGTATTTCGCGATATTCCACACTACATTCTTTACTGTTTACCAAATGACAGTATCTTAAATTAGACATGACACTATTTGAACATTACTTAGGCCAACTTTGCCCTTACTTTATGGTTGCCGACCCCAGTTATATTATTATTATTATTTTAACGTTTAGATCCATCACTATTTTTGACCTAAATGGTCCTAAGCAAATCACCTTCCAAGTCATACTTTATTCAAGACGAGTGGTGAAAACTCGTTCAGTAAGTGACTATTACATCTTTGATTTCAAAGGGATTAATCGTTACATGGTGAACTATGCCATTATAATGCTATTATTTGCATGTGTACTCACGTTTCCTTCTGGCTGGAAAGTACCAGTATCTTCGGCTGAGCTCTACCATGATGATTGACTTAATCCATCATGATATCCAATACACAACACTGAGATTCACACTTTTTACACATGATACACATATTACCACAAGTGGCCTTTACCACTGATAAACACTGAATATTAATCATTAAACACATTAACACTTTAAATTATTATTTCACAATTTATACACACTTCCTCTATCATTTCACATGTTGATCCTTAATCTGGATTTCACCTACGCTTGACCTCAGAGATGCGATGAACTTATGATAACCGCTGGTCTCCGTGAAATCTAGTAGCGTTTTTATAGATGTTCGATCCTAGTTCCCTGCACTCCCGTTCACCTCACTGTCCTGGTTAGGTGGCAATAACTTCCACTCTCCCATCACTGGAGTGCTCCTGATGCTGATGTCATATAATTGACAATACCTTCCGGTATACGAACTGTCCCAAACATTATCAGTTCCTATTCGCTGTAGCGAATTTATATCTGTGTCAGATAATAAAGAAATATCTGCATTAAGTTACTTTGATGCACTTCATTATTACAGATGAAGCTTACAATTTGCTTCCATTGTCTTCAACGGCGGTACGCTGATATTTTAATAATTGGCGTGCTTACTGCAGAGCGCTTGTAGACAAAGGACTAACTTCCAACTCGAGCGACCGTCTGACGTCTTCAACTGCCTTCAACTCTACATCACTGACTTCGACTGACTTCCAACTGCCCTGCAACTGCTCCAACTGACTCTTGGCGTAGGCTGCTCTCCCTTATATTGGTTTCTTGCACAAAATAGTTCACGGGACACGTGAGAGCGACTCCCTTCTTGAAATACTCCGTCTTCAGCCGAAATAACATCTGCATCTTGTTTATTTAGGCGTGGAGGTTTTAAAAACACTCGCGTGCCGGCGATCGCTTCGGCCAATTAATTACAATTAATTACCTTAGTTCAGCGCGTGGGACGCCACGGTGGGGATTTCCCGCTGGTTGGTTAAAGTATTCGTGCTCTCGAGCGTGAGTTAGGTTGTAATGCGGTCATTTTGAGAAATAGGCGTAATTTTAGGTGAAAAACCACTCCTAAATTACTCCTCCGTGAATACATTCATCTGTGTGTATATTCCATTGCATTACAATGCTCCATTTATCTGTGATTAACTAATTTCTTGTGGGCTTGGTTCCGCCAAAGCTTTGCTCGTTGTCGACTGGTGAATTCCCGGGTCATTAATTTTGAGCTGTCTGACCGCCCTAGACGGAAATAGTTCTACTGGCGCCGAGCCTACCCCGCCTACTTGCTAAAGTAATTTGTCAGACTTCAAACTAGCCTTCTTTCGACTTCATATGCACTGAAAACGTACATTCCCTTGCATTTTGCTTATAATTTTTCCTTTAAATTGCTATGATTTGCACATAAATAATCGTGAAATCACGCTAGACTATTATGTGTCAGTAGACCTCTCATTGCTCTGTGGGTTCCATATAATGGCTCCCCCTTAGAGACCACTGGTTCGACCTTAGGCATAACCATTTGCCTGGTCTTCTCTGATGAGGCCTGAGTTCGATGCCAGACTGCCGTGACCAGTTGGGCACATCTTTCTCCTGCTAAGTTCGAAAAATTCATTTCATAAGTGAATTTTTCGGGCCTATCAGCTGGTATCAACTCCTTGCAGTGTTTACTTTAAGCGGTCATTGCTCTCGGCAATGGGCTTTCACGTTTTCCCACTCCACTCTTGTCTGCTGTCTCGTAGACTTTCGTTTTCCTGTCTCAATTGTTCATTCATCTCCCCTAACTCCACAGCGGCTCCCTTCAACTGGTCGTAAAACTCCTGCAGCCGACAGCTGCACTCTCCCCTCGTGTCCGCTGGGCTGGCGAGCTGTTTGCTTTTCTTCGACCCTTCTCGAGCCTGCAAGCTTTTCTCCAGAACCTTTCCGTGCATACGTAATGATTCCCCGTTCACTTGGATGTGTGTAGCTTGCTCTTCTCTCGCATCATAGTCTTCTGGTGGACTATATAACTTCAGATTAGCTGCATTTACCACAACTTCTCTACCTGTTGCCTCATCTTTAATCCGATATGCGTTATTCTGCAGATCCCTTATAATCAGGTAGGGTCCGAGATAAGCATGCTGGAATTTCTTATATTTCCTGCTCTCTGGATCTGAACTGGCGGGTTTTTTCAATAAGACGTATTCTCCCACGAGTAGCGGTCTATGATAGCGTTTCCTCCTGTTTCTCCGCTGTCGTTTATCTGCTTGTTTCTTGAGATACTCGAACGTCCTCTGGATTCTCAACTCACGTCCAAGTTGTGCATCGACGGGTGTCTGGATGACATTATTCCATGGCCTCTCTGGTCTTCTGTCGAGATGTAGGCTCACTGGCACCTCTCCTGTAGCTTCGTGCACGGTATTGTTGATACAATATTCAATAATCTCAAGTACGTCAATCCATTTCCAATTCTCAGTAGAGCAGTATATCTTCATGTATTTTTGCACCTCCCTCATAACTCTCTCAGCGGAGTTCGACTCCGGGTGTCTAACCGTGGACAAAATCTGTCTTATGCCCAGATTTTCCAACTCCCTGCGAAATTCTACGCTGGTAAAACAACTTCCATGATCCGATAAGATGTTTTCTGGCTGTCCTAATATAGGAATGATTCTTTCCTTCAGCCTCTTAAGTACTTGTTTTGTACTGGTTTTCTGAATTGGACACAGGACTACCATTTTGGAAAACACGTCTAGTGCAACTAGGATGTGTTTATTTCCTCTTCTAGCTCTAGGCAGGGGCCCAAAGTTGTCCAGCGCCAGGAGCTGACATGGCTTCTCTGGTAAGAGTGGTATAGGTTTCTGCCTCATTAAGTACGAGTTAGGCTTTACTCGTTGGCACATATCACATGTCCTGATAGTATTTCTGACTGTTTCTCTAAGTTTAGGCCAAATAAACGCCTCTTTAAGCAGGGCAACAGTCTTATCTACACCTGAGTGTCCAAAAGCTCGGTGTGCTAGCCAAACTAGCCTTCTCTGCAATGCTGGTGGTACAACAATCCTAGGTTTTGTGTGGTCAGAGTCGCTCCATTTATGTAGCATCTGGTTAAACCATAGATATTCCGTTGAAAGTGCTTCAGCTTCCATATACATCGGGGTTCCTCTATCCAGCTTTCCCTCGAAGTAATTTATCATCAACCGTATCCAGGGATCTTCACGTTGAAAAACGGTGATGTTCCTCAGATCATCTAAGGTCTTCTGATCTCTATCTTCTATCTCAATAGCTAGAGTTTCTTCTTCCTCTGCTGTAGGGTATCTGCTTAGCAAATCAGGTATGATATTGTCCTTCCCCGAGCAATATTCTATTTCCACGTGAAATTGTTGTATGTACAGGGACCACCTTGTCAGTCTTTGACTCGACAAGTCAGTTTTCAGCAGGAACGTTAGGGCTTTATGGTCTGTTCTCAAAATAATTCTAAAACCATAAATCAGCTTGTGCCAATACTGTAATGCATACAGTATCGCAAGTAATTCGATCTCCGTGACCGTATAATTCTTTTCATTAGGCCTCAACCTTCTACTGATGAATGCGATATAAGTTCTCTCCTCTGGCCTGTCCTTATTTTCCTGATACAACATAGCTCCAATGCCTATGAAGGATGCGTCAGTCTGGATGATAAATTTCTGAGTGTAGTCAGGATATCCCAATTTCACATAATCTAACAGCATCTGTTTAGATTTCACGAAGGCTTCCTCGCATTGCTCCGTCCATCGCCATCTTCCTCCCTTCTGAAGTAAGTCTTGGAGTGGTGCTACAGTCTCGGTGTACTTCGGACAATGGTTCGAAAAGAATCCAATAACGCCTAGATATTGCCTGACGTTCTTTACCTTCGTTGGTCTCGGGAAACGTTTTATGACTTCCAGTTTTCCCGGATTAGGCCTGACTCCTTGTGCATCGATTACATGACCTAGAAATTTAACTTCTCTCTGAGCAAAGTTAGACTTCTTTATATTGACCTTGAAGTTAGCCTGACTTAGGTCATATAACAACTTGCG
This sequence comes from Meconema thalassinum, assembly GCA_946902985.2. Lineage (NCBI taxonomy): Eukaryota > Metazoa > Arthropoda > Insecta > Orthoptera > Tettigoniidae > Meconema > Meconema thalassinum. The sequence goes on along the minus strand of OX336393.1, from coordinate 162,810,163 downwards.
TAGATCTCTGACATGTTCTTCAACTGTTTCAGAGGTCAGTAGTATATCATCTACGTAGCATATGGTTGTAGCTTTTACTTCTTCAGATAGGTTCCTATCTAGCGCTCGTATCAACGCTGAACCTGCTGTTTTTAATCCAAATGGAAGACGGACGTATGAGTACGTGTGCTGGTCAAATAAAAATCCGGTTAACAGACTTGTTTTCTCTTCCAGAGCAAGATGGTGAAAACTTGCCGTTAGATCAAGATTTGAGAATACAGTCTTTCCTTTGAACCTTCTGAGTACCTCCTTAATGGGTGGAACTGTATCAAATTCCGGTATGACCTTGGAATTCAAATTTCGTAGGTCCAGGCATATCCTCACACTTCCATCCTGTTTCGGTACAACTACCAGTGGGCTGACATAAGGTGTGGCTGTCTTTACAATGACGCCTGCTTCTAGCATTTCCTGTATCGCTTCTTTGACCTTTAAATAATGTTTCTCAGCTACAGGATACGGCTTCTGTTTGAATGGCGTCCAATCGCTGACTTGAAACGCATACTGGAAATTCTTGATCCGGCCAGGTCTCGAATCGAAGACTCCTTTATACTCGAATAGCAGTTCCCTTAGCATTTTCTTATATTCTGGCCCAAATTTAGCTTCCTCAATCTTCTCTTCCAGGCATTCTTCAAATTTTGGTTCGAGATCCTTTTCAATGTCTGCGGCCAGTGTTGCCAACTCTTCCTCAATATCTTCTATTGTCGACACTGCCTCCCCAGTCATATCTCCGTATGTATGCCATACGTATTCTTCTTGTCTCGCTTCATTATGCCTTAATGAGAGTTCTAAGTCTTCCTTTCCCTCACTTGCGCGAAACATTACAATGTCTTGCGAGAGATCTATAATAACTTTATACTCTCTTATGAAATCCATCCCAACAATAAGGTTATATGGCAGCTTATTTACAAGTAGGAAGCTCTGTGAGAATGTAGAGTTCCCTATCTGCAAATCTAAAAATACTTGGTATCTGCATATCATAACTTTGTCTGGTATGACACCTTTTATTTTCACGCTTGAAATGGGTATTTTCAATACGTGGATTTTACTCTGGATTTCATTGTATAATGCCTGGGTTATCAAACTCGCTGTTGACCCTGTATCAATGAGACTTCTTACTTTCGTTCCCGCAATGTTTACAATAATAATAGGTAGTTCCCTTCTTACATTGACCGTTCTTTCATCGAGGTCTTCGATAAGCTCCTCAGGTTTGGCAATCCAGTTAATAACATTTACTGTATTCCATCCTGAACCTATCTCTCTCTGGTCATTTAAAATTGGTGTTTTTTTTTTCAATTGCTCCATTCTTTGTGGAGTTCTTCTGCCTGTCTTCATGCTGTTGAAGTTCCAGACTTTTGGCACCATCATCATTTTGATATATGTCGGGTGACCTTCTATTTCGAATCGCTTCATCCCAGTGAACTCGCGATTGTCTTGGATCATCTCCGCGCTCTTCCATGTATCTTAAAGATGCATGATAGCGTTCTTCCGCCTCTTCATCGAACCCACGACTCTGCTCTTGGGATCTCCATCCTTGGTTATTCCCATTTCGGCCGTAATTTCTTCTGTTATCCAGCTGCTGGTCTCTGGTACCACGCTGATTCCAGTTTTTCCTTCCTCGGTTACCACGGTTCGAACCTCCTCGATACGCTGGCCTCCAATTTTGGTTTTCGCGTCCTTCGCGCTGCCAGTCGGATTTTTCTGTTTCGGTGCTTGTAGACTTGCATTTCGTCTGCACCTTCGTTTGCTCGATCGGCGTATTCGTCATATTAACTTGTTCCACATGTCGACTTTGTCTTGCGTGCTGCACTGTGGTTAAATCAAGTTGTCTCAGCACCTCCTCCATATCGATTGCAGTTTTGGCGTTTGCTGAGATTAGCAGGTGCTGCACTTCATACGGCAGCTGCTTAGCTATTGCTATGCATAAATCTGACTCTCTAAGCCCTTCATCGAGCTCGCGAAAACGGCATAATTGGTTCACAAAAAATTCTCCGTACTTGGTCGGGTTACTAGTACTGTAACGCCTGGAATACAAGTCCAGTCTGAGGTTTTGTTGTACGCTCGCGTTCCAATACCTGCTTAAAAATGCTTGGCGAAATTCCTCAACGGTGTCGAACGTGTACCTAAAACTTCTAAACCATAGAGCACACTCCCCTTCGGTTAGTTTTTCAATCGCTCTCAACCTGCGCTCTGGCGGTACTTTCGCATCATTCAAGTACTCGGAAACTTCTTTAAGCCAGTACTTGGGTGTCATATTAGAATTACTCCCAGAGTATTTCTTTGGTTTCTCATCACTAGCCCTTATAACTGTGACTATTTGGTTCTGTACAGCATTTTCCTGCGGTGTTGACATAGCCATTGGCATACCAGGTGTGGCATACGGGCTGTCACTTGGCATTGCTGCATTCTTTGGAGTGGGCTGTATTTCTATCTCTGCCCATTTATTCCTCCTATTCTCGTCTATACTTCCTTCGCTAGACCTAGGATTCCGCAACATGGATTCTTCCTGCGCTATCATTCTAGTTTCTAATTGGCTGTGCCTGTTTTCAGTCCTTTCCAAACGAGCTAATACCTCTCGTTCTATTTTCTCTAGGCGATCTCGGTTTCTTTCTGCCATAGAAAATACCTTTTCTTTATTATCCTTAAGGTTTTCCTTCAGGTGGATAATTTCCCCTGCTAGACTTTCTCTTACTTCGGCAAGAGTCTTATCACTGGCTTCAGTCTTTAAGCCTTCTCGAAGCTCTAACTCTTCGCGTAAGCCTGTAACTTCCCGTTGAATGTGACCTTGTATATGAGAGATTTCAGTCCTTATTTTCGTGATTTCTCCTTGGTCTTCGTCCTGTCTTTTATGGATAACTGCTAAGTCGTTCTGAGTTTGTTCCAACTCTTTCTGCACTTTTCCAACTTGTATCTTCATATTAGACATTATTTCCTTATTATCTCGATCAGACGTCTTTATTTCCTGCATTTCCTTGCATTGGTCAAGGATATTCTGGTCCTGCTTTCTTAAGGCGTCGTCTACAGTCTTGGCATAACCTGCCATTCGCGTATTCCATTTTAGTTCATTATCCTCGAACCTATGATCCACGGTCTGAGTAAACGTGTTAAATTGTTCTAACTGACGTTTAGTGTTAGCTTCATTCTGACTTTGAATGTCTTTAAGCTCCCGGGACATACTGTTTAAATTATCGTTAATTTCACGCTGTGACTCTCTGCACATTTGCAAATTGCTTTCTAATTTTAATTCAATAGACTCAAAGCGTTTATCGTTATCATTTTGCATTTCTGAGATCACGCTAACAATATTCTTAGTGACCTGTCTCTGGACAGACTCTTTAACGTCGTCCATTTTCTTATTAACCTCTCCTAGGTTTAATTCTAACTGCGTGTTTACATTAGCCAACATCTGGCTTACCTCAGTTTGACTAGCCTCTAGTCTAGTATTTACTTCGGCTTGATTAGCCTCTAGTCTAGTATTTACTGTAGCCAACATCTGGCTTACCTCAGTTTGACTAGCCTCTAGCCTATTGTTTATTTCGGTTTGATTGGCATCCAATCTACCCGCTATTTCATCTTTAAATGCTTTGGATTCTTCCTTACTCTTAGCGTTTGTAACATCGAAATGTTCCCTTAACTCGGCGATACACCTGAGTACCTCTTCCGTTCCGGCCATCCTGTACTACTTTATTTGAGATTCAGGTAGGCCCTAGCTGAAGACACTGGCGCGTTCTATTGGAAAGAAAAGATTCCGATCCCGCGACAACAACAACAACATATTATAAAATGTCAAAACTAACTATGGAATGGGTATAGACCCTCGTACCCGTCTGACAACATTTGTCTGACGTCTGAACATCATCTAGAAAGACTCACAATCGCTCAAACCAAGTTTGAGGAAAAAAAAATATTTCTATGGTTTTCCCCATGAAAACCATGCTATTATTATGGGGTTTTTCTGAATCCCATAAGCCATCCACGTACGGGCGCCATGTTATTTTTATATGCTGGTAGTGGTATGGCTATTGTGTAAGACATCGGCCATATTCTAATTTATTATTAAAACTGTCCAAGGAGTGGTTTTTACTGCCGAATGCCCCACATTGGGCCATGCCATGTTAATTTAGGGTCACGTGCTTATTTATGCCATGCCATGTCTATGATGCTTAAGTGGAGGTTACCTGTATTTAAACTGGCCCCACATATCAGCGTCATGTTAATAATAATGGGTTATCTATGGCTATGGTTTATGAAAGTTACAATTATATATAAGCATGTCTTATGGAGGAATAACAATTATTTTTAATGTGGTGGCTTATTAACAAATGGGATGCGGTCTTCCTATTCTGTCCTAATTTCTATGCTATATTTGCTTCTACCATTTATACCTTGACCGACTTAAGTAATTACCTGTGACTCAATCCAAGTACAGAGACAACTCCCCCATGTACCCGACTGTCACCATGTGGACCATGTGTTCGTATCCCAACTAGCTCACGGTCTTTCGAGGTATGGGACGTTCCTGCCCACAATACGACCACATGCTCAGGATTTGAGTCTACCAGGTAACTACTCTACAGGAAATACACAACATTCCTATGAATAAAATATTTACTGGTCTAAAATCATGGCTGTACAACAAATACAAAACAAAGGACAAATTACAATTAATTCCCACAAATAAATAGGGTTATTCTGTGAGCTTCCTCCTTAAAAATAGCGCTACAATGCACTTAAACCTACTTCTAATATCCTGTCAATAATAGTTCAGATTACAAGGTTTTTATAGTGTTCGTCATGTGACACAATTTTATTTAATGGAAATATCTTAACACAAAAACCACATGTCACATAAACATGATATTACTAAGACATTATTCCGTCTCCTACGGCATTTACTTTAATTAGCGTTACTTCAATGTTTCCTACATTTATTAGCAAATATTTGTTGTGTCGTGCGAATCATCTTCCTTCTTTCCATCCCTATGAACGCTCTAGGAAAATGAGTCATGCTTCTTAATCATAAAATAAACATAAACATGGATAGAATATTTATAGTTTCACCATATAACGATTATCTGGGTCTTGTCGGACTTATCATAGATACAACTGTGTCATGTTCTGGGAAAAACACATACCCGTTTTTCCTAAATTAGCATAAACTGGCAAAATGCACTTTAAAGAAGATGCCTACATTATTTTGGTTCAGCTTTCCCCCTCAGAGGATAACTTCGCCAAATATCATCTGATTTCTATGGTTCAACCACATATGTGAGTTGCCACATACCAATTAATTCCATTTGCATCACTAAAATACTTATATTTTAATTGCATATTGAATACCGAGATCTCTCAGTGTCCTATTGTGACTGTAATTGACAAGGGATCGGTCGAGCAACCTCCCTTTCCCTCAGCAGGTCATAAAATTCGTTCCAGACGGCTCTCCAAGATGGCTGCCACGGAAATGGTCTACATTCCCTGTCTCTCTCTACCGTCAAGGCCAAACTTGTTTACAATTATATAACAGTAAAGATCCGCTAGGCATAGTCCTAAGTAATTGAGTCATTTAATTAATTAACACCTAACTTTACAGTGTATTTGGGCTCAAATGGCTCCTATTAAACATTCATGGCAGGGGTGAAATTCCAATGATAGCATTGCCGTTCTAAGGTGATTACTTGTGGCTTTTAAGACGCGCATCATAATGAAACCCCATGGTTATCATCAGCAGCTGTCATTAACATATATCTTTGGGAAACTACGTTCCTCGTCGACGAATATGATTCTACCTCTCGGGCAGACCATAAGTATAAATGCACACCGCGCCTCGCTGGGCGTCCATAGTGGCTATAATTTAATGCAAGCGTTGGCAATAGACAGAATCTATCCAAATCGCTGCGTAACAAATACAGTATGCACAAAGGCGATACTTCTCGAAGATTAAGCCAATTTTCACCTCACGCGCAAGCTATACTAGTCTTTCCCGTGCTTATCTTACGTAAATCACTGGATTCTACGTTAATCTGCACGCTATATGCGGCTAAACAATATTTCACATATATGACTCCATTATCAAGGTACCTGCGTTCTTCCTGTTATACTATTTAAGCCAAAGCTTTACATAGCTCCTAACACAAACGTATAAATATACTGGCTTACTTTAATTTCAAATATTCATTCAAAATTTCACTGACACTGAGAAAAGCTCTCGTATTTCGCGATATTCCACACTACATTCTTTACTGTTTACCAAATGACAGTATCTTAAATTAGACATGACACTATTTGAACATTACGTAGGCCAACTTTGCCCTTACTTTATGGTTGCCGACCCCAGTTATATTATTATTATTATTTTAACGTTTAGATCCATCACTATTTTTGACCTAAATGGTCCTAAGCAAATCACCTTCCAAGTCATACTTTATTCAAGACGAGTGGTGAAAACTCGTTCAGTAAGTGACTATTACATCTTTGATTTCAAAGGGATTAATCGTTACATGGTGAACTATGCCATTATAATGCTATTATTTGCATGTGTACTCACGTTTCCTTCTGGCTGGAAAGTACCAGTATCTTCGCCTGAGCTCTACCATGATGATTGACTTAATCCATCATGATATCCAATACACAACACTGAGATTCACACTTTTTACACATGATACACATATTACCACAAGTGGCCTTTACCACTGATAAACACTGAATATTAATCATTAAACACATTAACACTTTAAATTATTATTTCACAATTTATACACACTTCCTCTATCATTTCACATGTTGATCCTTAATCTGGATTTCACCTACGCTTGACCTCAGAGATGCGATGAACTTATGATAACCGCTGGTCTCCGTGAAATCTAGTAGCGTTTTTATAGATGTTCGATCCTAGTTCCCTGCACTCCCGTTCACCTCACTGTCCTGGTTAGGTGGCAATAACTTCCACTCTCCCATCACTGGAGTGCTCCTGATGCTGATGTCATATAATTGACAATACCTTCCGGTATACGAACTGTCCCAAACATTATCAGTTCCTATTCGCTGTAGCGAATTTATATCTGTGTCAGATAATAAAGAAATATCTGCATTAAGTTACTTTGATGCACTTCATTATTACAGATGAAGCTTACAATTTGCTTCCATTGTCTTCAACGGCGGTACGCTGATATTTTAATAATTGGCGTGCTTACTGCAGAGCGCTTGTAGACAAAGGACTAACTTCCAACTCGAGCGACCGTCTGACGTCTTCAACTGCCTTCAACTCTACATCACTGACTTCGACTGACTTCCAACTGCCCTGCAACTGCTCCAACTGACTCTTGGCGTAGGCTGCTCTCCCTTATATTGGTTTCTTGCACAAAATAGTTCACGGGACACGTGAGAGCGACTCCCTTCTTGAAATACTCCGTCTTCAGCCGAAATAACATCTGCATCTTGTTTATTTAGGCGTGGAGGTTTTAAAAACACTCGCGTGCCGGCGATCGCTTCGGCCAATTAATTACAATTAATTGCCTTAGTTCAGCGCGTGGGACGCCACGGTGGGGATTTCCCGCTGGTTGGTTAAAGTATTCGTGCTCTCGAGCGTGAGTTAGGTTGTAATGCGGTCATTTTGAGAAATAGGCGTAATTTTAGGTGAAAAACCACTCCTAAATTACTCCTCCGTGAATACATTCATCTGTGTGTATATTCCATTGCATTACAATGCTCCATTTATCTGTAATTAACTAATTTCTTGTGGGCTTGGTTCCGCCAAAGCTTTGCTCGTTGTCGACTGGTGAATTCCCGGGTCATTAATTTTGAGCTGTCTGACCGCCCTAGACGGAAATAGTTCTACTGGCGCCGAGCCTACCCCGCCTACTTGCTAAAGTAATTTGTCAGACTTCAAACTAGCCTTCTTTCGACTTCATATGCACTGAAAACGTACATTCCCTTGCATTTTGCTTATAATTTTTCCTTTAAATTGCTATGATTTGCACATAAATAATCGTGAAATCACGCTAGACTATTATGTGTCAGTAGACCTCTCATTGCTCTGTGGGTTCCATATAATGGCTCCCCCTTAGAGACCACTGGTTCGACCTTAGGCATAACCATTTGCCTGGTCTTCTCTGATGAGGCCTGAGTTCGATGCCAGACTGCCGTGACCAGTTGGGCACAATATATGCACTCAAAATTAAAATTATTGGAATTCTTGCTGGAAATTGTGATGAGGAATTAATAGTACACCAACCGTGTAGAGACGTGGCTAATTTATGAGAAATAAAATAACATTTCCTAAATTCATCAACTATGTTTAACCTTAATTGAGAATGGAAGCTTGCTTTATATAAATTTAGTTTTAGTCAATACGTCATTCTGTATATAATTGGCGTGTAAAAGTTTACTTTGGATGACATTTTCGAGATATATTACACCAGTTGGTTAAGGTAAGTATCTTGAATAATGCAAACTGATGAGAGTTTAACCATATAAAAGATTAAACAGATGTTAACATGGACATGGTAAATCATCAACTCCTGTAATCTACCTTGATAATGACCTGTTCAACTGAGTACAAAACGTCGGTTTATGACATTAAATACCCACACCAAGAATATATAAAAATAAACGTAAATATTCCTACGATTTTGGGTTATAACAGCTCTGCTGACCAACGTTGCTGCATCTACAGTAGTCCGACTCATTGAGAAGTGGCTAGCATTCTTGGATGTCCAGGTTCGAATCCCGGCTCTGCCAAGAAATTTAATTCTGGCCTGAGGACTGTAAAGTGGTGTTATATTCCTGCCTCAACCATCCAGGAAGTGGTTTTCCTTTTCTGCTCCAGGCAAATGCTGGGGTGGTACCAAACTTAAGGCCACGGCCGATTCCTACCAAAATCCTACCTCAATTATAAGTACACACTTTGGTATAGACATCAGAGTGACACAGGTTATCAGATTAAGGCACGTATTGGCAATAGAATTAGTCATCAACATAATTGGAATTAACAACTCATTTATGACTTTTCAGTCGGTTAACACGTATTTATGCCCAACTGCATTAGTAAATTGGAAATCTAGCATAATTTGGGTGAATCTAGAATAATTTAAATTCTCTGTTCGAGTGTGGCAACACGGCTGCTGACTAGTCTACCACTTCCATATTCCCACTCGACGCCTTTCTCAGTTTTCTTGTCTTGTTCCGCAGATTGGCAGGCAGAAAGTACGCAGGAGATGGATGTGTGTGTGCCTGACAGGTAATTAGCCTACATTGCGGGAGATGTCCTCTCTTTTTCTATTCATTGACTCGCTGCTATAATATTCCTCAGTTTAATTAGTCTCTCAGACTCGGTGTTAGTAAAAACAATCTCATCACCAATAGGGTGGACAAGGTTCTCGGTGTTGCTTCGCGCATAAACGCCTCAATCTTCAGCGCGAGCACATATTTCATAAAATATTCAATATCATTCCAACTATTTATGGAACTTTTAAAGAAGTTTGGTCCATGCGTACATATTCCTTGGGAGTTTTGTATAGCCAGAATATTTTTTAAATTGATTAATGACTTTAGTCCAAAAAAAGGCCATGCAACCAACTACACATAGAAAGCGCCGTCTAGCTGTGCACTTGACGTTTAGAGCTCAGCGGTAGGAGCGGGGTGTAGAGCGGTGCGGGGAGTGTGTTTAATACTTCCCTCTGAGAACATTGACGCGCGTGACAGTTGGTTCTCACAATCAGCGTGGCAAACGTTTTACGCTGCGGTAGTATACCGGGGGAGTGGGACGGGGAATTGCAAAGCTATGTGCCGGTAAGGACACTGATCATGATGAATAACATTGAACTGAAAAATTAAACACACAAACTGTGGTATTTTCAAATACATATTCTCTGGCACAAAATAAACATGGAAGGAGCAAAATATTGTTCATATAATGGTGCTTAATAGGTATGGTCCTTCAGGAAGAACTAGGAGATAGAAACACTTGTACAATGAAACACGAAAATAATCATACAAAGGGAAAGGAAGAAAAAAGGAACTCTTTCACACGAGATGCGGCAGTGGAGGCGAAGAGTCAAAAAAGCAAACGTCATTATGTTTAACTCAGTGTGACGTAAGAACGTAAGCCAGTCGACACTGAATATTGACGAGGAGTTGCTCTTGAAGTTCTAGCAGAATCTTCAGAAGTGTTGCTTGATGGGCCTGATAGTGGATACAGGCGAAGAAGAGGTGATGTATGTAGCACGAAAATAAGAATAGATATTGTGTCATGCGATTGGATTCTATTGGGTTTTCAAAACTTTGTTAATTTATTTTCCAAAAGACTTCTACTGTAAAGCATAGCAGAAACGGGAAATTGTTACACCTCATTAAAGCAGAGATTTTATTCTAGAAGACTCGGATTTTTTTAAGAGCGTTGCAAATCCCTCAGTATGCCTACCTTCGGAGGGGAAGTAAAGCCGGCGGTCCCATGTCATAGATTTATGGCATGTTAAAGAACCTTCCACTAATTACACCTATGTGAAGCTAAATTGTAGGTTAGGTTAAACATTTGACAAACGCTCTTAGGTCCCGACGTTCGTCGCCAGGAGCCGACTGCGATGGCATCTGGTAACCAGTTCTGAACTAGTAGTCGTTGATGGTTGCGTTTGGCGGCAAAAGTAGGAACTGCTTGGAAAAATTCAATGTCTGCAGTCCTTACTTGAATTGAAAACAGATAACACACTAATACAGTCATCACAATTAACACCGGTTATCAGACAGATTCTACACACACCTATAGTACACGGGGCTACATGACCGCGTTGTCGCAGCCCCTAAACTGAGGAACCAACCAACCAACCAACCAACCTACATGTATGTAACAGACATAGATGTGAAAAAAATCAGTTTTTAACCTTTTGAAATAGAAAATGTTTTAGTGGGTTATTGGCATATCCCGTCCAGTTTTTAACTGAATATGACCATTCAGATTCATCCTCCAGAGTACATAAAATATGCAGCCACAAGCCATACAATAAAGATTGTGGATCATTGTCTCTTTAAACACAACAGCCCCTTTGCGTGTTACTGAAGGGACGTATTGTAGAATTATCATTTAGTTGATAACTTTTCATCCGGTTAACATGTATTCATGCCCAATTGCATATACAGGGTTCGTCCTGAAAGTAGTGAGACGGAGGCAGACAGGTTTTTCTCCGGGTACTCCGGTTTTCCCTGTCAAAATTTCATTCCAGCAACACTCTCCACTATCATTTCATTTCATCTGTCATTCATTTAATCATTGCCCCAGCGGAGTGCGTCAGGCCTCGGCAGCCGGCACAGTCCATATCCTCGCCGCTAGATGGGGGCTTCATTCATTCCATTCCTGACCCGGTCGGAGACTGGAAGCAGGCTGTGGATTTTTTCATTGACAGAAATGATACATATGCTCAATATCCTTCAAAGTAGGACCCTTCTGCGTCCACACACCGCTCGCTGCCAGCGGAATTTCCAACCCCCGTATGCTTTCTGGAAGGCGTCAACCGTCAAGCTCCCTCGTCACGGTCTGTTGCAACGCTTCCACGGAGCCATGACGATGTTCTTTTAGGGTGGTTTTGAGACGGGGGAAGAGGAAAAAGTCTGCTTGGGCAATGTCGGGACTGTAGGGTGGCTGAGGCAGAGTTGCCGATGTGTTGGGCCAGGTACGCCAGCACGCGGAAGGCTATGTGGCTCGGTGCATTGTCGTGATGGAGCCGCCAGGAGTTGGCGATCGCTGGGCGGACACGGACGATGCGTTTTCTCAGCTGTATAAGGACCTCCACGTAAGAAAACTTACTCTGCGGTCATTGTCCAAAAAATTCTAAACTCTAGCCACATTTTCGTCCGTTTTGATGCTCGAAGGTCGTCCTGAACGTGCGTCGTCTTAAACGTTCTCTCTCCCCTCCCGAAACAGCTTGTGCCAGTCATAAACACTCGATCTGCCCATGGCGTTATCATCGTAAGCCGTCTTGATCATATCGTGAGTATCTTTCCCGGTTTTGCCGAGCCTAACACAAAATGTGATGGCGTAGCGCTGTTCCAACGAACCATGACTCAGCGTGACGAGTGCACTTGCAGAGGTTATGGAGACAAGTGATTTACTGCTCGAGTCTAAGCTGCTTGGACCTGAGAGGAGTGTGCATCGCATACTATGTGTAGTGGTCGGTAGTGGTGGTGACGAGTGATGCGGTTTCTCGATCCTTGCGTAGTAACAGAAGCAAATACATTAGTTGGTGACTCAGTCACTCATTCCCAACGCCACACTGGTTTCAGAAAAGACCCATGTTAGCAGTATTGGAATAGACGAGAATGTCAGGTAACACGGCGGGCTGTCGACAGGCTTCCCAATTCTCGCCTGCTCCTTCCCTGCCTCTGCCCTTCATCCCGCAAGTTCACAGAGTTTGGAACCGAGCAGTACACTCCACTACAGCTGGGAAACAACTGTGTGGCTGGCTCCCAGCCTTCCTTACACCCCCCCCCCCCCCTCCACCAACCCCAGGTAGTCTGCGCGGGGAAAATCCGGTCCGACTACTTTCAACACACACACTATATTCTGAAGAGTGACTTATTTCGAGTCCCAAGGCGCCTACCCCATCCCTGTCCTTAATACAGCCACATAGACTACTAGTCACCACGGAAATGCAGGTTAACAGAAAATTCCATCACACACTCAAGTACAAGGGGCCAATTACCAAGATGTCCCAAGCTCCTAAAATTATTTAACAACAGTTCTGTTGTATAATGGTAATAATGTTGATGTTGTGATACATTTGAGGGGTTCTGGACATCTTGGTCATCAGCCCTGTGTAGTTGAGTGTGTGTTGAACTTGTCTGATAACCTGTATTTATGTGGTGACTGTAGTAGTGTGTGTAACTATATTCGGGACAGGGATGGGGTAGTGCCTCTAGACTTGAATTTAGGTACTATCCCGGCATTTGCCTGGAAGGAGTGTGGGAAAACCGGGGACACCCACACTCAGGATAGCCACTGTCAGTGTCGGAATTGGAACCTGCACTCGCAGCCGTGGAGTACGATTTAACGAGCACGACTACGCCGTGTGCTTAATGGTAATGAATGAATGAATGAATGAATATGAGATCTCTGACCGTAACAAATGCACCGTATGCGACGCTGTGCTGCAGATAGAAATAAAGAGCTAACGGCGTGGTGTAGGAACTGCTCTTTAACATTTAAATATGAGGTCATTTCTTCCCGAGCATACGATCTATGATTTCAAATTAAGGAGCCTTCTTGACGCGGCGAAGCGCACACAACTTATGACTCCCGGACGTGATGTTTTAAAAAGGCTGTTAGCGAGCGACCCATTGTTCCGCATTTTTATTAATATTCATTATTGTGTATCTCGCTTTAAAATGATCGCATTCTGGCTTCCATCTGCTCTTCTATTTGCTTTAAACCCGTCCTTAACTAACAGAGTTTAAATACCGGGCATTTTATTTCATACTTAGAAGCTTAACTAAGCTCGTTGTATCAATCTCCTCCAAACTCTCAGTTGGGTGTTGCAAGAAGTCTGAAGTTCACAGGTTCGAATTCCGTTGTTGTTGGACCGATAACCTAGATGTTAGGCCACTTAATAATCACTATCATCCGTTGTAGTTGTTGTTGTTGTTGTCGTCGTTGTAACTGAGACTAGGATTAGGAAGGAGATAATAATAAAAATATAGTATGGCCTCGGATGCCGGGTGCAAGCTTTGTTATTTGACACCCAAAGGGTAGCTTGCAGGTCGAATTTCGTTGTTCCTTCAAGCACTATGAAAGTAAAGGAGGTTAGATATCTAAGCTCCTTGAACACTATAGCGCTTTCTAGTAGAGAAATGAGGAACTTCGTGTTGGCGGAAACTCCCAAGATTAATTTTGCCATTATGAACACAGCCTACTGAATTCAAATGGGTTCTTTGACATACCGACATCATATGACATGGTGTCGTAATTTTTGCCGTCTTTCAAAATCACTTACCACGGCCAAGAGCGAACCTGCAAGCTTGGGGTTAGTAGACCGACACGTTGACCACTCACTCCTAATAAAGAACAAAAAGAATAAGGGAGGGGGGGGGGGCTAGATATTTTATCTTTCAGAAGGGGGCCACGTCAGAAAAAGTTTGAGAACCCCAGAAGTAGATTGTGAACTTAGCTTATTGAGCGATGTGTTGTCCGGTCCCGCGCAGGTGTCTGCACTGCAGTGCCATCCACTCCGACCATTTAATCTATGCTAATACATGTATAATAAAGCAGAAGAGTTTGTGTGTTCTTGTGTTTAAACGCGCTAATCTCCGGAACTACCAGTCGGATTCGAAAAATTCTTTTTTTATATGATAACCAGATTCAAGAGGAATAGTTTAGGCTATGTTAAATTTCGGACAGACCACATCATTCCCTGCATTTAGGCCCTTTGGCACAAATTTACACCGTTTCACCGATCAGAACCAAAATGTGTATACTTAGCCTTTGGATCTCTACGAGTAACACTGTTTACATGAAATTTCGGACCGACTACTCCATTCCCTGCATTTATGCCCAATGGCACAAATCTACACCGTTTCACCGATCTGAACCAAAATTTGTATACTTACCCTTTGGAACTCTGCGAGTAACACAGTCTACATGAAATTTCGGACATACCACTCCATCCCTGAATTTAGGCCCTTTGGCACAAATCTACACCGTTTCACCGATCTGAACCAAAATTTGTATACACTCCCTTTGGAACACTGCGAGTAACACTGTCCACTTTAAATTCCGGACAGACCACTCAATTCTCTGCATTTAGGCCCTTTGACACAGATCCACACCGTTTCACCGATCTGGACCAAAATTTGTATACTTACCCTTTGGAACCCTGCGAGTAACACTGTCAGCATGACATTTCGGACAGACCACTCCATTCCCTGCATTTAGGCCCTTTAGCACAAATCTACACCGTTTCACCGATCTGAACCAAATTTCACACACTTACACTTTGGAACCCGACGAGTAACACTGTCTGCTTGAAATTTCGGACAGAGCACTCCATTCCCTTCATTTAGGTCCATTGGCACAAATCTTCACCGTTTCACCGATCTGAATCACATTTTGTACACTTACCCTTTGGAACCCTGCGGGTGACACTGTCAACTTTGAATTTCGGATAGACCACTCCAATTCCTGCATTTAGGCCCTTTATCACAAATCTACACCGTTCCTCCTAATTGCACCAAATTATACATACACTTTGAAACCCTGCTGGTAACACTGTCCACTTGATATTTTGGACAACGCTCTCCATTCCCTACATTTAGAATAACAAACGAACTGAACTTGAAAGCCATGTATTAAGGCCCTAGAATTATACATGTCCGTAGTAGTGTAACTGTAAGAGTATTTTAATAAGTCTATTGTTGACTGGCAATTCGGGCTGCATCACGTCGCCCCTACCAGTGTTCTGGTGCAGAATTGCGAAAATAGTTAAATCTTGCGCTGCTTATAAATTGCTGTCACTGGGAGTAATTAGTGCAAAAAGATTTATTTTGCCCCTTAAAACAGTTATCATGAACATATTATGCATCTGTATAAGAGCAATGGTGTTGGTGCAATACATTGAGGTTACCAGCTGCAATAAGCGTTGGTGCTTTCAAATTTACCGTAATTTATTCCGAAACTTATCGTTGAGCGCTATGTGGCCATAAATGATACTATTGCTACCTCAGGAGCTCGGGACAGCCGAAGTTTTCCAAAGTGTTCTAATTATTTTCCTACGGCGCTATGCGTCAAAAGACGACACTATTGGTCTCTACATTTCTAACTGACAATGAGATATAGGCCCTTGGCAGTGTCTTTTATTTCACTTACTCCTCTTTCTAATCATTTTTAGAAATGTGTTTGTAAATTACATATGTCAGTGCTGTAGTTAGTAAATAGCCGTTTCCCTATTCATTATTATCATTATTACCATTAGGGGAAAATTATCTAAATGTTACGTCCATTATACTGTACTGCTCCTTCACTACAACCACTCCCCCCCCCAAGTTATATTTAAATATATTTTTCTGGTAGTTTAAGTATCATGTACCAGTTCTGTAGTAGAATTCTTTATCATCCATAAAGCAAATAAATCCACCGGGCGAAGCCGGGTACTACTGCTAGTAACAATCACATAATCACACTAAGCAAGAAAACTTGAAGGTTAATCACCACTAACAACACGGTAGCTTAACAACAACAAAAACACATACTCTATCACCAACAAATCTCGACTAGTTATGGTAGGTTAATATCTACTGCAACTGAATAAGTCTGTCTGTTAGGTAGTCAGCCCGAAGGCTGGTTGGATCCTCAAAAGGTACCGCCGTTAGGTTATGTGGGTAGATACCCACAAAAACCCAAGGCAGCGCTATATTGAGGCATACTAGGCAACATGAGGAGTGAGGTAGTTTGCCATTGCATTCCTCACTGAGTCAGTACACCAGTACTAACCATATGAGCAGAACCTTTCACAGCATCCACAGGCACTGACTGTGCCCTGAATGTCATTACTGAGCTCCACCCATACCTCGGTAGCTTCCATATACTCACAGCCATGAGTGAGACTGAGACATCGGTGAAAAGCCACATTTTACTCTAGCCTGTGCCAACAGACAACTCATCATGAGTTGGCAATCAGATTAGTGTACCGTATATATTGTAAATACCATCACCCATACTTGTAGACATAGATTTAATAGCCCAAGTGTAATCCCTCAGTATGCCTTCCTTCGGCGGGAAGAAAAGCCGGCGGGCCCATGTCATAGATTTATGGCATCAAAAAGAACCTTCCACTAACTACTCCTGTGTGAAGCCAAAATTTATAGGTTAGAATTAATAACACTGTATTAGTTCCAACGTTCACCGCCAGGTGCTGGCTGCGATGGTATCTAGTAGCCAAGTCCGCAGCTAGGTATCGTGAACGGTAGCATTTGGTAGCAAAGTAGGAACAACTTGAAAATTGATCGTCAGCAGTCCTTACCTGAATCACAGATAACACACACTAATACAGCCATCACAATTAACACCGGTTGTCAGACAAACTCTACACACGCCCAAATTGCACGGGGCTACATGACCGCGTTGTCGCAGCCCCTAAACTGAGGAACCAACCCACCAACCCAAGTGTATCGGTTCTGATGATTGCTTGATGATCGAAGATGGTCATCCAAGTGTATTTATTAATAGCATGTAAATTTCTTTCAGGATTAGGGAACACCCATTGCAATTGGGTATAATCGTGTTCTCCGTCTGAAAATCATTACATTTCGACACCGTGATGTTGGTGTGGTTTTCTCGTTCAATTCCTTGCATGTTCAAGATAAATATTAAATATCTAACGAATGATCGAATGTATAACAAGACAATATATGAATTTGTCAAAGAACGCAAAAAACAAAGAGTACACTTGGAATTCACGAAAGCAACTGAGCCAATGCAAGAAGCACGTGTGAAAGACGTCAGTAGTTCTGGCAACCTATCGCATGTTACTATAGCAACAGTCCACACTTGAATAGCGACAATAGCGCTTTCTAGCAGAACCCTCTTCTTGTTTGAATACTATGATAAGTCTGTTACCTATATTGTGAAAAACTATTTATTTTGTCAGTCCGATTAAGTTCGTCAATTTGAGTACTACTGCTGTACTTCTTCTACCTCTCAATGCAAATTTTTAAACTAAACTACCAATACTAACGAGTGTGTTAACCATGTCAAGGAAAACATTCCCACCGCTATATTCTGGCTAATATTTTAAACTGCACTAGTAATACACTCAGATGGAAATTGCCACTCCATGAAGTAATCGGTTGTTCGCCTTGATATTCATGATTTGGATCGACGCTATGTAGATATGTAAAAGATAATATGTTATGCCCATTGACTTATTTACACAGGTCTCCCCACGTGATACAAGCGCTCAACGACACAGAACATCACGCTATCAACAATATTGTCACAGTTTGAGATAGCTCAGATAATTGGCCTGTGTGAGGGCGTGTTATTTCTTCGGACTGTATCTCACGTGATGGCCGACTAGCATCTACGATACAACGGTTATGGCAGCAGTGGTAAAATGAAGGTACGCACAATTGTGGACCGGGCACAGGCCCAACTCGACAGACAACTGTGAGGGAAGATCACCGCATGATTAGAATGGACCCCCCGCAAGAGCAGCGGAAATTTAAGCAACAGTGACCCCCCACGATACACTAAACGAAATAATGAGAACCTTACGAATGAAGGTGGCTTACGAGCTCGTTCATTTACCACTCAACATCGACATGGATGGGTGGCGTGGTGTCGAGAAAGATCGGCGTGGTCAACGAATGGCATAGAATCGTCTTTAACGATGAATCGTGCTTCTGTCTTGCCCGCAGTTATCGCCGCAATCGTATGCGACGACGTACCGTGGAGAGGGGCCACCCAGTCCGTATTTTCGAGAGGCAACGGGCTTTGTGGTCTTGATTCAATGTGAAATTAAATTTATTGTTGAAGACAATATGATTGCTTGCCATTTTGTTGACAGAGTACTTAATTCAGTGCTGTTCCTATGACGGCGGCATTGCAACTGGGATGTTCCAACAGGACAATGCCCGCGTTCGCACGGCACACGTCTGCAGGGAAGCTTTCCATGGTATTACAACCGTATAATGGCCCACAAGCTTCCCGGACCTCAACTCTATTGAACGCGTATGGGACATGAAGGGTCGACAGCTGACCAACTTGCCTCAGCCACCCACAACTCTGGAATAACTGGCCCGCGCAGTGCAGCAAGAATGGATCACAATTCCTCAGGAAATGTCCAGGGCCTTATTGACCCCATGCTTCGAAGAATTCAACACTGTGCTGTAACTCGTGGTGGGCATATCCTATACTGATTATTTGATCACATCTGAGGTCAGAAGGATCTAAAGATGTCATCGTATAACAGGCAATCACTCGTCGTGCATGTTTAATTGCAGCAGTGTAGCACCGTAATTTCGATTTTCATTAATACCTATTAATAGCTGTGCCATGGGAAACATTCCCACCGCGATCTTCTGCCTAATACTCTTATGCTAGTAATATCAACAAGTCTGTTACCTGTGCCATTTAAACTACGCTGATAATATTAACAAGTCTGTTTTAGAAGATGCAAGAAGCGCTTCGAGCACAAATACAATAGAGTGCGCATTGCCACACTGCGCCTGTACTGTGACATGAAACCAACATCTCGATCAGCTGATTAAAGGGTAAACAGAGGACCTAGTAGTGGAAGATTATAGGAATATGTGGGGAAATGATTTTTAATGAGGGTTTAAACTCACATTTTCGTAATTTATACGGCATTGGGAAAAGCATCGCATGTTTCTTCTCGTACCGGAAGGTAGCAAAGCTTAACAATGTAACATATTTGGTGTTAAAAGTGGCTGTCGTGTTCCGTAATACTCATACATCCAGGATCCTATCTTGTGAATAATTAATAACAAATCCAACTCTGAGAATTAGGCCTACTGATTTTTGAACAGAATTGTGTTTGTATAAAAAGTGGCTGTCGTGTTCCGTAATACTCATACATCCAGGATCCCATATTGTAAATAATTAATAACAAATCCAACTCTGAGAATTAGGCCTACTGATTTTTGAACAGAATTGTGTTTGTATAAAAAGTGGCTGTCGTGTTCCGTAATACTCATACATCCAGGATCCCCTCTTGTGAATATTTAATAACAAATCCAACTCTGAATTAGGCCTACTGATTTTTGAACAGAATTGTGTTTGTCTAGCTGGTCATTTTTGATTGTACGCCCGAAAGCTCCAAACAAGTTCAATCTATTAACTTACTACATCATTTCCCAAATTATTTTTCATCATTAAAATTGTATTTTGGTTAATTTCAGTACCGGTACGTAAGAACATTTTATCGTACGATGAGCTCTGATTCAGTGTTACCCTTCCAGTTCAGTATTTTGTGAAAGTGAACAAAACAATATGGGCAAATGGAAATAAGGAAGTCTATCGATTTAGTAAGCGTTGGTTTTTAACAACTATGCATTACATTTGCTAGATAGGAAAATATTTTAAACAATGAACTGTTTTTAAATTCCATTTTCCATGAATCATAGAAACCTTCGCAGAAATAACCCAGAATTTTGAAATTCTACGAAGAATTGACTAATTTAGGGATGCAAAGTAGCCTATCCTAGAAGAATCTCAAAATTCCCTCAACCAAACGCACTGTCCATAACTTACGTTTAATATTTATTATCGAAGACTACACCGTCACCTGTAATTTGACACTGAACATGATTGACGACTGCATTGTGTAGTCCACACTGCATTTAATCCAGAATAGGGTTATGTTCAGAGATGCATTTACTAGCAGTCTCAACAAAACACCAAGAAAAACGTCTAGCCTATGGACATGTAAATACTTGATACCTTCGAGCATAAATACAGGCCTGTTCAGTGGAGTAAGGGATAGGGTAAATTATAATAATTTATAATAAATTCCAGCATTTCCATGTTTAATTATTTTTCTTTCATGTTTCGGAGTTAAGAGGAAACGTAGGCAAACGAAATGCAAGTACTTAAGTCACGAATTTTAGGGTTATTTAGCAATGAATTAACATAATGTTACGGCTGTGAGTTTGTTTCGTCGCCTCGCCGCATGAGTCACAGCTGCCCCCGGGCTGTGCTCTGCCTCAGTGTATTACGTGCGCCTTACGCAACAGGGCTACTAGGACAAAAGGGATGGTCCAGAATATTCGTGACCCAGCCAGTGATGGAAATCTCGAGAAGGCGTGAATCCTGGACGGGTTTAGAAGCATTTATTGAGTCACCAGCCTGCTATATAAGAGCGACCTGGCAAGCGGGGTGGAAAGTGTTTTTCGAGCTAGTGCGAGCTTTTCCCTGAGCGACAGTTGTTAGTGTGGTGAATTGTGAAAGCACCGGGGGCTGTTTCCCTAGCCAGCGGACAGCGAAGCAGAGTGTAGTGGTGAGTGACCAGCTATCGTAAATAACTGTAGCTTGCGTATTCAAGGAAGTGTTGCAGGTAGTTCTGTCGAGGCCACCGGACTCATTAGGAGGGATTAACTTCTGTGGCTTATTGACAAGTGAAAGGCAAGTGTTCCCTACAAGAGGAAACTAGAGTGAGATACTAATTGCTTGTATTTGCTATTTGTGTGGTGTATCTTTCTGGCCCCCAATAAAGCTAATACGTTTCTTTAAAGGAACAATTTGCGTTGTGTTCACTACCCACCGTAATCCAGGTAACGGAATTGCCACTAGGGGGTGGCACGTAACAATACGTATGGAAAGAAATGCCCGATCCTTTTTAAACGTCTCCTTACATCCATACGCGACACAGTAATACATCATTCTGACTTAGTAATGAATAGAACTCATTTTAAATAACCCAATTCTATCATCACGTGTAGTATTTCAGTAATCTAAACTACCCGCAGTTCCCCTTAGTCAGCTGATCGAGATGTTGGTTTCAACAACGTGACGTCATCAGGCATCTATTGGATTTATGATCTAAGAATAAGAGCTTGCCGCAAAATGCTGCGCGTATCTTCGGCCATGTTCGGGTGTGCTCGGTAGTGGCATACAACGCCCCTCCCACTTCGCGGCAGTAGCTCGCTAGCAGCAGTTCTAAACGGATCGTCTGCCCAGGCTTGGCAGGCTGAACACTGACTTGGGTACAAGTGAGATCTCAGCGCGTGTATGTAATGTCTTACACAGTAATAGCCTAAAAATACTGAAGATGCAGGAAACAACAAAGAGGTTAAGGATGATCTAATCGTAAAATAGCAGTAAACTTTTCGACCTGTGGCATGGAGAACATTCCCACTGTCATCTCCTGCCAAACATTTTAAACTACGCTGGTAAAATTAACAAGTCTGTTACCTGTGCCATGGGAAACATTCTCACTGCCATATTCAGTTCGTATTTTAATTAATAGTCTCCCGTTTGTGGTTTCCAATATAGATAGAGGCCCGTCCTTTGACAGCGCGTGCAATACGGTGCTTGCTTTCTCAACTCCAACATTATAATTAAACCTTGTCCCAATTCTGTATTTCGACAGCACTCTCCGCCAAGTTATTACCAGTTTACTTTCCCTATTAAAAATGTCCCATGAAATGAATACAAGTGCAGTATCATCACAGATATGTTGCTAGTGCTTCCTTTAATATATGTAAATTATTCTAGTACAAGCAAGGACCTGGTTCTTTACATCTCTAATGTTCTCATAGAAATTCTGTTTTCCTTCCAGAACCGGTTTCCATGATTAATGTGTCGCTGGCTTATGCCATATCTATTTTTCAACACTATATTACGGGATAAGTAGGCTACTGTACAATGATACTAAGTATTGTTTTTTTCTTTCAGATCTAGTATTCAATACATTACTTGCGGACCTATGCAAGAACTCGCGCACGTGCATAAACTACCTGCCGGCATTATTGGTATGTGGGCTTCACGCGACACAGTTCTGATAGGGCCTATCGTCTTGTTGGTTTATTTAAACGCACTTTTAAAACAAGTTGTCAATATTTATGAGTGCAATTCGTCACTGCTGCGGGTATTCTCTTTCTTTTGAATGTGCATTAGTTACGATCGGTTGCTCAAGGGTATATACCACCCGCTTGACTTGACTGTTATGCGAGCTCGACGCGACACAGTTCTGACAGAGGCTATCGTCTTGTATATTTGTTTAAATGCACTTTAAAAAAACTGTTGACTTCAAGAAATGAAAGATTTTTCCTGTACTATTGAGACGATTTGGAAGATTTTTGTACAAACCGCACCACTCATGACCAATAAGCTATTACGTAAGACAGTGTAATTGTATCTTATCGTGTGATATAAATATATCCGGGAGGGCGCCAATTCATAGATAGAATAGCCTACTATGAATGAATGTTCTTTTAATACAGATACGAGAACTCATTCATCTCAGGAATGGTGTGTTTATAACACCAACCAGGACACTACAGTAAAGAAGGCAGCTTAATATTATACTGCAACATAACAATAAATCATCAGAATGCTACTTACTATTTAGTGGTCTTAAGGGATGTATATTTAAATGGTTCCTGTAATGTAGTCACAATGATATAATTTCCAACTTATTTCATTAGTCTTTATATCCTTTATTAATTTTTACTCCCGTGGAAGAGCTATAGATGAAGCCGTAATACTATAACTAATACGACGTATTAAATAAGACAGATTAATCCAGTATATTCTCCTTCGCGTCTTTTTTTCATACAATTACTTTTCTTTTATAATCTCCAATAACCCCAATCACTTTTTTATTTATCAAAGTTCCACTCTCATTGTCTAAACTCATCTCTGCTATCGTCAGAGTTGACACTCTCGTTTCACTAGTTCATGTATCCTCCACTCAAGCGCACGAACGCCACCTCCAAAGAACACTAATCATTTTTTATATAAACGTATCACGGCCTATATGGTCTCAGTAAACGTTACATTCGCCCCCCAGAAAGCCTGACAACTATGTCATATTGAAGGGCTTTCTGATACACATGGAACACACAAAAAATACATAAGAGCGTGAGACACGGAGATCTAGACTTCCCTCTTCTTCATGTGATTATACTATCATCTTGTCCAAATCAAGCTGCACAACACACCATCTTCCAACCGTTATCCGCCTCTTCAACCAATTCTGTAGTCTCCTCTCCATACCTCAAGCTCACCCTAATTAACTTGAAATGTTCTTGAAGAATAACATCCACAATTGGATATCAAGATACCAAATCACCATCTCCACCTCCACGGCCGCTAGCACAAGGTGGCTTAGTCGTAACTACCACATTCTCCTAAGCATGGTACACACTGAGAAGGCTATTGCAAAACTGGTTATAGGTCGGCCGTTCATTTTTGCAGTGAATATATATATATATATTGACACTATGTCCTCTGATATTGGTTCAACATCCGTTTTAGGCGATCCATGGTTCGTTGCTGTAGATCACACGATTCAATTCTCAATTGCTTATAGCTGATTGTAAATATTGCTCCACCATCAAAAGCTTGTCAAATCTGTCCACTTTAGAATGCAGTGTAGGGCATTCCTTGAAGTATTCTCTACAATGTTCCAACTTTAATTCGATGACTTAGAAAACTTGGAAATTATATTTTAATTGTTCAGAATTACTACACAAAATCAAGTTAAAAAAAAGCTACAATAATATGAATAGACAAAAGGTTAAATAGAAGATAACGAAAAATATCCTCAGCATAACTCAAAATTAAAAAAGATACTAGGTAACACACACAATGAAAAACATACACATTACAGCATACAAACGAATACATATACATTGTGCAACTGTATCAAAAATTAAGGAAATAGACTTATATATACCTCCAATACCCAATTCATAACTAGAACAACAAATAGCGGCACGCGCCCCCAACACATTAATTTTACGTCCAGATAAAAAATGATCTTGACAACTTCCTATAACCAAATCTAAGTAATATTCTTCCATTTCTTCTTGTTCTCTTAATTCAGTGTCTCTATGGATTTTCTTCTCAGCTTTAACTTCCAACGTAACTCTTTTCTTGACATCAACTTTATCAAAATTGTCAATACATTTAGGCTCATTATCATCATAATCATCATCATTAGGATTCATTATAGCATTGGGCTGTATGTCTGTATGTAGACCTATCTGTATCATTTATTCTAAAATGGGACGTATCACCAGTACCATTTTCATCATTATCACGCCTACAATATCCATCCCCTCTATTTCCATTAAAGCGTCCTCCTCTGCTGTGTCGGCGGCGACCTCTACGTCTACCTCCACAACCTTTCTTTCTTCTTTGCCTATTATGGCCTATCCCACGTCTACCTCTATAACCTAAGCGATTTCGACCTATACAACCGCGGCGTTTACCTCCACATCTAATTCCTCTTTGTCGCCAAATACGTCCTCTCCAATATATGCCTTTACAACATCGCCTTATATTATATCGTAATTCTACTTCAATCTCAACTAACTTCCTCTCATCTACTCTATTCTCATCTACAATTTCCTCTAACTCTATGCTACTTTCGCGTAACGTCTCCTCTAACAGATTCTTCCTCTCATCTACTCTATTCTCACATACAATTTCCTCTATCTCTATGCTACTTTAATCTACCATCTCCTTTAACTCCAAACTACTTTCACCTACAGTCTTTTCTTCCTCTATAATACTTTTAGCCTTTCGTTCTAACACATCCTTGATTTCACATCTGATCTCCAGTTTCATCCCCTGAATACTCTCCTGCAGAGTCCCATACTTCCTATTTAATTCCTCATTTTCCTTGACCACATTGTCTAACTTTTGATGAATTTCCTTATTATTTTTATCTATCGTCTCTCTCATCTTCTGATTTTGCCTACTTATTTCCTCTCTCATCTCCTGATTTTGCCTACTTATTTCCTGATTTTGCCTACTTATTTCCTCTCTCATCTCCTGATTTTGCCTACTTATTTCCTGATGTTGCCTACTTATTTCCTCTCTCATCTCCTGATTATCTTTCTTACTTTCATCAAATCTTTCACTCAGCATTCGCATGATCGCAGCTAATGAATCTTCCGAAATTCCTTTCTCTTTACTAGTATTCGGGTTAATCTCTGACATAGTATTATCGTCTACGCTCTCTTCACTATCAAGACCACTTATTAGTGTCATATCTTTCTCCGACATACTGAATTACACTTCTAAACACAAGCCCCAAAATCACTCGCACAATATATATGCATTCCCACCCCTACACTGATGTGTCCTGGTTCTCGTGCCCTACGTTGAGGTGTCATTTGTAATTGGATCTTATCGTGTGATATAAATATTTCCTGGAGGGCGCCAATTCGTAGATAGAATAGCCTACTATGAATGAATATTCTTTTAATACAGATACGAGAACTCATTCATCTCAGGAATGGTGTGTTTATAACGCCAACCAGGACACTACAGTAAAGAAGGCAGCTTAATATTATACTGCAACATAACAATAAATCATCAGAATGCTACTTACTATTTAGTGGTCTTAAGGGATGTATATTTAAATTGTTCCTGTAATGTAGTCACAATTATATAATTTCCAACTTATTTCATTAGTCTTTATATCCTTTATTAATTTTTACTCCCGTGGAAGAGCTATAGATGAAGCCGTAATACTATAACTAATACGGCGTATTAAATAAGACAGATTAATCCAGTATATTCTCCTTCACGTCTTTTTTTCATACAATTACTTTTCTTTTATAATCTCCTATAACCTCCAATCACTTTTTATTTATCAAAGTTCCACTCTCATTGTCTAAACTCATCTCTGCTATCGTCAGAGTTGACACTCTCGTTTCACTAGTTCATGTTTCCTCCACTCAAGCGCACCAACGCCACCTCCAAAGAACACTAATCATTTTTATATAAACGTATCACGGCCTATATGGTCTCAGTAAACGTTACAACAGTGGAAATACAGATTTTAAAGACTTCGAAGACATCAATTCTGGGGGAGTTTGCTAAATGCATAAGCCTGTAGTCCACTCCTAGCTCTGAATGGACAATAGTACCGCAATAGATGTGATGTACAATGGTACCAAGTATAGTTGATTTACTTCCGGATCTGGTGCTCATGGCTACTCTACTAAGGAATATATTCCAAAAGAATGTCAAAAGATGACGATATTCTTAGGTAGGTAGATAGATACAATGATACTAAGTATAGTTGTTTTCCTTCCAGAGCTGGTGTCCATGGCTACTCTACTGAGCCTGGTGGCAGACAACCTTATTCTACTTGTACTGCTATATGTTGGGAGAAGTGCTGTACAATGGTACTATGTATAGTTGTTTTCCTTCCAGAGCTGGTGTCCATGGCTACTCTACTGAGCCTGGTGGCAGACAACCTTATTCTACTTGTACTGCTATATGTTGGGAGAAGTGCTGTACAATGGTACTATGTATAGTTGTTTTCCTTCCAGAGCCGGTGTCCATGGCTACTCTACTGAGCCTGGTGGCAGGCAGCCTTATTCTTCTTCTTCTGCTCGTGCTGGTCACGATCTACGCTATACGTCGGGAAAAGTGCTGTTTTGCGCGTGAGTACAAGTCAAACCCATCCAAATTCTACAGATCAGTTGGTTGTTCCGCGTGAAATTTTATTTTTGTCTGTATAAATCTTTAACTTTCTGGTCGTGGGTATTATTACACATTTGGAAACCCTTTCCTTCCCTTAATCAAGTTACACCAAGCTATTCAGCCATCTTCTTTTTCTCATAGCCAATCACGGTGGTCCGTTTCCATCCACTATACAATTCTAGTACCAACTCAAAACATGTGGATGGCGATACAGTCTTGTGTCTGATTTGATTTCTAAATAGGTTAATGTTCACAACCTCTTTTGAAACCATTTGGTGCTATTATATAACTAACGAGGAAGATATTCCAGAAGATTGTCAAAAGATGACGACGATATTCTTATATAGGTAGATAGATATAATGTTTGTTGTTTTATGGGGCAGAACAGCGATGATATCATCTGCCCCTCAGCTTGATAGGTGGAAAATTGATTTATTTATTCATTTATTTATTCATTTATTCATTCATTTATTCATTCATTCATGTATGCATATATTCATTGATTTATTTATTTATTCATTGATTTATTATTTATTTATTTATTCATTTATTCATTTATTTATTTATTCATTCATTTATTCATTCATATATTCATTGATTTATTTATTTATTCATTGATTTATTATTTATTTATTCATTCATTTATTCATTTATGTATTCATTCATTTATTCATTTATTTATTCATTCATTTATTAATTTATTCATTTATTCATTCATTCATTCATTTATGCATGTATTCATTGATTTATTGATTTATTCATTGATTTATTATTTATTTATTTATTCATTTATTCATTTATTTATTCATTCATTTATTTATTCATTTATTTATGAATGTATTCATTTATTTATTTATTTATTCATTGATTTATTATGTATTTATTCATTTATTCATTTATTTATTCATTCATTTATTTATTCATTCATTCATTCATTTATTCATTCATTCATTTATTTATTTATTTATTCATTCATTTATTCATTTATTTATTAATTTATTTATTTATTCATATATTCATTTATTTATTCATTTATTTAATTATTCCTTTATTTCTTTATGCCTTTATTTTTTCATTTATTTATTTATTTATTTATTTATTTATTTATTCATTTATTCATTCATTTATTTATTTACGAATGGGGACATAGTCCCTGTTGGCAAAATTACAACAAAACTACAATTTTAAATATATATACAAAAACAATGAAAACAGTTAAATTTTCTGTAAAAGCTAATAAATATAAGAATTATAATACAGGGTCATTCGAAAAGAATACCACAACTTTAGGAATTTAAAACTCTGCAACGAAAAAAGGCAGAGCTAAGCACTATCTGTCGGCGAATTAAGGGAGCTATAAATTTCATTTACTTGTACATTTGTTCGCTTGAGGCGCTGTTGACTAGGCGTCAGCGTCAGTTGATGCTAAGATGGCGACCGCTCAACAGAAAGCTTTTTGTGTTATTGAGTACGGCAGAAGTGAATCAACGACAGTTGTTCAGCGTGCATTTCGAACGAAGTATGGTGTTCAACCTCCTGATAGGTGGTGTATTAAACGTTGGTATAAACAGTTTACAGAGAATGGGTGTTTGTGCAAAGGGAAAAGTTCTGGACGGCCGAGAACGAGTGATGAAAATGTAGCACGCATCCAGCAAGCATTTGTTCGCAGCCCAGGAAAATCGACTCGCAGAGCTAGCAGAGAGCTGCAAATTCCACAATCAACTGTATGGAGAGTCCTACGAAAAAGGTTAGTTATGAAACCTTATCGTCTGAAATTGGTTCAAGCACTGTCTGAAGCTGATAAGATTAAAAGAATCGATTTCTGTGATTTTATCCTTGCTCAAATAAAAACAGATGAATCTTTCGTTTCAAAGATTGTGTTTAGTGATGAAGCAACTTTCCACACTAACGGGAAAGTCAACCGTCACAATGTCTATATATGGGGCACTGAGAATCCGCGGGAAACAATTCAGCATGAACGTGACTCGCCTAAGGTGAACGTTTTCTGTGCCATTTCAGCCAATAAAGTTTTTGGTCCCTTTTTCTTCGAAGGTGCTACTGTAACTGGACTACAGTATCTGGAGATGTTAGAGAATTGGCTGTTCCCTCAGCTCGAACAAGAAGCACAACAATTCATATTTCAGCAGGATGGAGCGCCACCACATTGGCACTTATCTGTCCGTAACTACCTGAACGTCAACTACCCGGGGCGATGGATCGGCCGCCAGGCAGCCCGTGACAGAGCACTTCATCACTGGCCTCCAAGAAGCCCTGATCTTACCCCGTGCGATTTTTAGCCTACTTTTCACATTTTGCAAAAATGAGGAAAAAGTAGACTTCTGAGATCGGGCAAATATGTGTCGGTCTGTCTGTCTGTCTGTCTGTCTGTCTGTCCTTCTGTCTGTCTGTCTGTCTGTCTGGCTGTGTGTGTGTCCCCCCCTATCAACTCCTAAACGGCTGCCGCAATCGAAACAAAATTTGGTAGGAATAAAGATCTATACCTGAATATCTCACGGCCATATTTGAAAATGATGTCAGTGCTACCAACTGCTAAAAAATCGCAATTGAAATTTGAGCTCCATGTTGGATATCATGGAAAGTATGAATGGGAGCTATTTCAAAATTGGCACACGAACAGATCATAATATTTCAGTTTAATTTCCAGGAGGCCAAACATGGCAGTGTTGCCAAAGTGATTATAAGCCTCCTGATAGGTCCAATTTTTAAATGCATATAACTTCTACACTATCAATTGGAATTCAACCAAATTTCGTATGTTGTATGTGTACATAACCAGATATGACTGAGCGTATTCTTAAGACCTATCAGGGCTGCCAACTGTTAATAAATGCTCCTAATTTATTTTATCCAAATACCAATATATCAGAAAGTATGCAAGCCGACAGCATTAAACTATGCACACGTATAGTACGTGACATTCTATATTAATTTGGAGTAACTTATATACGTCAGTGCTACCAACATGATTCTAAGCCTGCTGACAGGTCCAACTTTAAATGCATGTAACTTCCATACTATCATTTGGATTTCAACCGAATTTCGTATGTGCTATGTGTACTATAACAGATATGACTATGCGTATTCTAAGGAGCAACCAGGGCTGCCAACTGTTAATATGTGCTGTCCCTATATTTGTTACCCTAATATCAATATATCAGAAAGTATGCAAGCCAATAGCTCTAAACTTTGCACACGTATAGTACCTGGCATTCTAGACGAATTTGGAGTAACTAATATACGTCAGTGCTGCCAACATGATTCTAAGCCTGCTGATAGGTCCAATTTTAAAATGCATTTAACTTCTATACTAACTAATGGATTTCATTCAAAATTGGCACAACAATAGATCATATTATTTCAGATTATTTCTGACCAATACATGCATGACATTGTTGCCAACATGATTTTACGCGCGCTGTTAGATCCAATGTTTAACTGCATGTAACGTCCATGCTATTCATTGGACTTCAACCAAATTTTGTATTTTGTACGTTAAGAGATGGAACTAAGAATATATTCAGTCATCAGGGCTGCCAACTGTAGTGCTCTATTAGGATACATTTTGCCAGGTATACAGTATTTCGAACTAATTGGAAATTTCGATATTAGCAACTTAATTTCGTCATTATTCTAGATAGGTTCATATTCTGTAGAGTAATCATTGACATGAAAAGTAGGCTGTTTAGTTCTTCACGGAACTTCTTGTTTCTTATGGGGGCATGTTAAGGATATGGTGTTTCGGCCACCTCTCCCAGACACCATTGATGATTTGAAACAAGAAATAACAGCAGCTACCCAAACTGTTACGCCTGATATGCTACAGAGAGTGTGGAACGAGTTGGAGTATCGGGTTGGTATTGCTCGAGTGTCTGAAGGGGGCCATATTGAACATCTCTGAACTTGTTTTTGAGTGAAAAAAACTTTTTAAATACTCTTTGTAATGATGTATAACAGAAGGTTATATTATGTTTCTTTCATTAAATACACATTTTTAAAGTTGTGGTATTATTTTTGAATCACCCTGTATAAACCATGAGATTCTGGAATCTGAAACACCCGAGAGATGCTGGAACCATCTGAAACAGGGATGAAAACTCAATAGAAGAGCTGATGTTAAAAAACTGACCTCCATCAGGTCCAGGTCAGTTGCCCTTGAATTCCAATTCCGAGGAGGGTGCGGAGGACGGCCCACGCTAAAAGAGAAAAGAAAAGCACGATGACCAAAAAGAATAGAGGGAGAATGAATTTAGTGAATTTAACAGAATTTAATGTAAAATGAGTAACAAAACAAGTAGTTCCGTGAAGAACTTTACAGCCTATTTTCATATATCCTTCTTATGTTAATTGTCTCTATCTACATACAAAATTTCAGTTTGATTGCTGTAATAGATTCGTAGATATTGAGAACCGACTAAATATTTCGGATGGTCGCCATGTTTGATTTTATATATGTAAGTCCTAGAGTTATGTACTGTTACGTGAAGATTTTTGTGTACGTGTAGCATTCAAACTTCAATTGCATGATTAGGACACAAGAAGTAACGAAGAGATTTTAAAATTTCGCACAGCTGCCATCTTGTGGTTATGGACACAATTGAAATAAATGAGATGCCAGTGGATTAACATTCGTATAAGGATTTACTGTACCAAGTTTCACTGCACTCGGATGGTTAAATTGCGAGAAACGACCATGTGAATATTTATACTTCGCGTCGCCACCATGTTGGATTTGTGATCACCAGGTTATTTAAAGTCCTATAGGTGAACTTAAGTTCATAGCCCCTATGAACATTTAAAAAAATCAGTTTGATTGCTATAATAGATTCCTAGATATTCAGAGCCGTCTGAATATTTCGGATGGTCGCCATGTTGGATTGTTCAATGTATAGGCCATAGAGTCGTGTACCATTAAAGAAAAATTATCGCGTAGGTTCATTATTCAAACTTTCATTTCGATCGCATGATTATGACGCAAGAAATAAAAACTTAATTTTAAAATTCGCAAAGTCGCCATCTTGAGGTTATGTAAACACATTGACCACATCAAATCTCGCGCATTGAGCAGTCTCGGCATTCTATACAGATTCTCAGAAATTAAAGACCTCGCTGCACTTAAATTATACTTCACCACATATGTTCTCCCTATCCTAGATTTCTCTTCTCCAATTTGGTCTACCTCGGCTATAACCAACATTTCTAAATTCAACAGTGTCTTTAATTTCTTCATATCAATAGTCAAAGCTCGCAATCCTTCACTAAGGCACATTGCCAAATCCGACATCTTAAATCAGCTCAATGTACTCGACTGAAAAGCCGTCTACAATTTACTGACCTATGTTTCCTACATAAAATTAAGAATGGTTACACAATGTAACATGCTACTAAGCTACTTCCCACTCCATGTTCCCTCCCGTTCAACACGTCAGAACCATTTACACCACATACCTCACCCACGTCTTGAAGTACAGAAGCGCTCTATTTTCCACCGTCTGCCAACCCTTAGCAACTCCCTTCCAAATATTGACATTCTCTCCCTATAGAACATTCAAACATAACATTAGAAGATCCCTTTCATCCTCAATCCCTACCCCCTCACCCTCCTAATCACCCACTACCACCAATCATTCCCTGCGTCTTTCCCGAGATTTATCCCTTGCTGCCTTCACTGCCATTTGTTACCTGTTATTGTTGTTGCTGTTTTGTTAATATTATTTAAAATTGTTAAAATATTAGTTTAAAATGACCTATTCATGGTTGTATCTAATAATTATTAAATAAATAAATAAATAAATAATGAACTAAATTAGATACCAGTGCATTACAATGTGTATAAACATTTCCTGTACCTGATTTCACCGCGTTTGGAACATTAAATCGCGAGAAAGGTCTATTTAAAATTATCAAATTCGCTTGGCCGCCATGTTCGTTTTGTATTTAACGGGTTTTTGAAAGTCTTATAGATGAACTTCCAGTAGTGCCCTTTATCTACGTACAAAATTTCAGGGTGATACCGCTAATAGTTTCCGAGATATAGAATGCCGGTGAAATGTTTCGCACATCCGCCATCTTGTGGTTATGTAAACAATTGAACCAAGTCAGATGTCGGTGCATTACAATGTGTATAAACATATACTGTACCAAGTTTTATTGCGTTTAGTTGGATAAATCGTGAGAAACGTCTATTTAAAAGTCGCAAATTTGCGTGGCCACCATGTTGGTTTTGTACTTACCAGTTTTTCAAAAGTCACATAGATGAACTTCTAGTAGTTCCCTTTATCACTGTAGAAAATTCCAGGGTGATATCGGGAATAGTTTCGGAGATATTGAATGCTGGTGAAATATTTCGCACAGCCGCCATGTTGGACTGGTGAGACGTAACAAAATTTGAAGGGCACGGTTGGGGACGTCCGGAATAGTGCTATGAACTTACCGAGTTTCATTGAAATAGCTCCAGCCGTTTGGAAGTTATTAGGGACACACACACAAACACACACCTCTCTCACACACACACGCACACACACACACGCGGACAAAAGGTGATCTCATAAGCCTGTTTTTTTTTTTTTTCAAAAATGAAAATAGGCTAAAAAAAGCTACTAAATAAACACTCGTGAAACATGTCCCATATAGACATAAATACGCGCTACTTCATGCTTCTCTGGCATCGGTAGAGCGTGGGTACGAATCCCATCTCGGCCGTCCTGAAAATGGTTTTCGTGGTTTCCCATTTTCCCACCAGTCAAATGCTGGGAAGGTATCTTTCAACAAGTCCACAGCCAACTTCCTTCCAAAATAATCCCTTCTCTGACCCTTCTTTAATTAGACCCGAGTTAGCGGTTGCACAGCCGCCATGTTGGATTGGTGAGACATAATAAAATTTGAAGGGCACGGTCGGGATCGGCCGAAATTTCGCTATGATCTTACCGAGTTCCATTGAAATCGCTCCATCCGATTAGAATTTATTAGGGGGGGGGGGGCGAGGAACACACACATACACATACACAAACATGCACACACACGGACAAAAGGTGATTCATAAGCCTTTTTTTTTTTTTCATAAAATGAAAATAGGCTAAAAAATAAGTAATTACGTACCAGATGAGATCGTAATAGGTTACGTAGATTTCTGATCTAGATCCCACTCAAGCATCGACCACCTCGAGGTGTAGGGACTACTTAATAAAACATGGTAAACCTGCCAATACGGAGTAGGTCTCTCGGTAGATTTCAGCCCTTCGCCTTTAGTTTAATAGGGCCTACTTAATCATCATTCTGATGATATCTATTGAGTGGGGTTATCTCCCCACCACTTCGCTAGACGACGAGTGCTGCCAAGTGGAGCTCCCAGACCATATTATCCTCTCCACTCACAGTTCAGAGCTCGAGTGGTATTATGGTTTAAACAAGTCGCGCTGCGGATCGAACACAGTCCTGGGAGGAAGGGGGAATAAGTTGAGTTTCTGAGTGCATAGGTAAGGTCTGAATGACTATAGTAGTCTTTAGAAAAGAAAAATTATCACTTATTATCAGATCAGTGAAGAGTAATAACTGCGTAGTTATTTACATGTAATGTAATAGTTAGTGATGTGGGCCGGGTCAATACCCACTGGGAAGGTAAATATAAATTGGGTATTTACCCAGTGGTCATTTAAATACCCAAAATTAGGGTATTTTCAGTTTTTTGAGCTTTGTACAACACTTTTTGATGTGTTGATGAAGTGTTGGACAAAGAAGAACTGAAACACAGGTATTTGATGCCTTAAATTGAAATCAGGAACAATATTGATCCTTAAAAACTTAAAAAAAGAAAATGGACATCCGGGTATTTTGGGGTATTTATATATATTGGCACTGTAACCTTGTCTTTAAGTGTGGTTTTTTTTTGTAAACTAAAGTAAAATATTGGATAAAACCTTTTGGTTGTTTTGCGTTTTAAATTTTGAATAAATACCAAGATATTGAGAAGGTCGAGTTTTATTACGGTACTGGAAACGAGCAACAAAGATGTGGGAGGGAAAAGCTATATATATATATGAATTATAATTTTCTGAAAAACGTATACAGTGTGTTGAAAACTGGCCAATGCTCTGAATAAAATTCCTCCATCTTTTATCTCAATAATTAAGTACCAGTTTTTCGGGCTTGTAGGCCGTGGTTTTATCTCAATGTTTGCAAAAAGGCCTAGTTCAATTCTAACCCTGAATTTTTCAGGTTATAACTATCGAATTTTATCTCCTCATCTAATTCCCAATTCTAATTCTGTTTTAAGTCCCAATTCTAATTAAACTTAATTTTATTAAGTATCTAATGTTGTTACATTTGTAAAACGTTAATGTAGAATAGTTTGCTTACCGGTACCCCTTTTTTTAAGGTTCAACTTATCACGACACAGGATTTTTAATTTAAAAATCTAAAATACCCGGGTATTTACCCAAATTGGGTATTTACCCAAATTGGGTATTTACCCCGAGTATATACCCTGGATGTTTACCCCTATTTATAAATACCTGGATATTTTACATCACTAGTAATAGTACATTGTACAACAAGCCTATAATGACAATTATTATTCTGACACGAGTGTCTTAATTACCATTATGGGTGAGTTCCAAACGACTGTTTATGTTCGACAATAATTACAACTTTACTTTATGTTCGAACATAAATATTCATAAATATCTGTCAAGATTCCGCCAGTTGCGTTTACTGAACAGAGCGCACTTGCTGGATTATTGATTTTTCTTGGATCAAAGACCTTGACAATGTCATATGCTTCCAAAGCTTTAAAACAAAACCAAAATAGTAGGTTATCATAACCTCAATGTTGTCACTTGTTTCTGACATGTTTCATTTTGGAAAAGAAAAGTACTTTGAGCGCAGGTGCGTTGCTATTCTTACTCAATTGGTCAAATAACTGCATCGTAATGAAAATCTTGAGCTCTGATTGGTGGAGAACCTGTATCATAATGAAACTTGAACTACGAGTATAATGAGCCTCGTTAAGATGAAGTTTTCTGGCATATAATATTTATATTTCGGCATGGTCGAACATAGAAGATATTTTATGTTAGAAGTTCTCGCCGTTTTTTCTCCCAACCGCTAGAAAAGAAACGCCGTTTGGATTATACTAAATCCCTTCATCTGAAATATAGCTTTCCCCTTTTCATGCAAATAAAAGAAATTAAAATACTAGAAGATTCGTATAATAATAACAATAATAATTTGTTTAATTCTTCAGTCTTTTGACTCTTTTGATGCAGCACTCCATGCCTCCCCGTCCTGAGATTATCGTTTCATAGCCACATAGCTACGAAACCTTATATCTGAGGTAATATATTCTAACCTTGGTCTACCCCTACAGTTTTTGTCCTTGACGCTTCCTTCCAGTACTAATTTTACTATTCCTGGGTGTCTTAGTATGTGATCTACCATCCTATCTCTTCTCTTCATTAGCAATCGCCAGAAAAATCTCTCCTCTCCTACTCATTTTAATACTTTTTTTGGTTTATATCTACCCATCTGGTTATCATTCTCTTGTAACACCACATTTCAAACGCTTTTATTCTCCTATTTTCTGGTGCGACAACAGACCAAGTCTCACTTCCATAGTGTTACGCTTCAGGCAAAGGCTTTTAAAAATTATTCTGTAACACCTAAATCCATATTTGATGTCAACAAATTTATTTTCTGTAGAAATGCTTTCCTTGCCTAAGCCAGCCTACTTTTTATATCCTCTTTGCTTCGTCCATCACTGGTTATTTTTCTTCCTAAGTAACAGAAGTCTCCTACTTTCTTTAGCTTTTCACCTGCCAATTTGACGTCAATAAGGGTTTCTGATTGATTTCGGCTGCATTCTATTATTTTTGTTTTACATTTATTGATTTTCATCATGAATTACTTCCTCAAGACGGAGTCCATACCATTTAAGAACTCATTGAAACCCTCTGGTGAATCGTCTAAGATGACAATCATCATCATCGAAGTCCCACTCCAGTCACCCGGATGTGGTTTACAAGCCTCCTCCACTCGTTTCTGTCCTTCCATTTTTCCTGTTCCATCACTTCTGCCTCATCCAATCCAGCTTCTCCAATTTCCTTCAAAATTTGGTCCAGCCACTTTCTTCTCGGTCTTCCAACTGGTCTCTTTCCCTTGACTAATTTCTAATTCCCTTCTTGCTACTCTTTCCTTACCCATTCTTTTTACATGTCCGAACCAACGTAACCTTGCTTTCGGTAACTTCTGATTTAACGGTTCCATATTTAACTCTTCTCTGATTTTAATATTTTGAATTCTATCCCTTCTTGTCTTTTTAACTGAAGTTCTTAAAAATTTCATTTCTACTGCTTACTATTTTGCCTTTTATTCGTTACCAGTGTTTCCAGTCCATATGTTGCAATTGGTATGAAATACTGTTTATATAATGTTAATTTCGTTCTCTTGGGTACTTTGTCATCCCATAAAAGTTCTCCGACTTGATGATAAAATGTGGTACCTTTACTTAGTCTGTAGATTACAATGTCATCAGCAAATATCAGGATTGAAATTATTTATCCTTGAATCTTTACTCCTACTTTAATTTTTTTTTTCGAATTTTCCTCTTTGCTTGTTCAATGTAATAATAATAACAATGCAATGAGTTTTACGTCCCTTTTAACTACTTAAGCCGGGGTACCAGAATTTTGCCCAGTAGGCGATCTTTTACGTGCCAGTAAATATATTGAAACGGCTCCTTCACATTTAAACACCCTCAAATGCCAACTAACTGCACCGGAATTGATCCCGCAACTTTGGGATCAGCAGGCGAGAACGTTACCACTACGCCACGCAGTCAGTCAGAGTTTCTTTTAAGTGAGATATCCCCTCCCCCTCATACAATTTGCGATGTTTACAGCAACAATATCTTGAATAGACCCGGTCAGTAACAGTGTTTACAAATTAATGAGTGAATCTACCGCTTGATTTGGCTTGGTAAAGTACATTTCAGGTTTCCTCTTGAATATGGGGGACTTGGTGACCTTTTTAAAAGGCTTTTTAAGTATTTTTTAAATTAATCACTCTCTATTAATTACAAATCTAGAAATTTTGCTGGGTATTTCTTTCGTTCATTCGACTTGGCAACATTGACCAGACCACTTAATATTGCTATTTTGCATCGCTTCTAGAATTGGAATCAGGAATTCCAAAGTAAAACTCAAAACTTTCGAGAAATTCGCTTAAACTATATGTGTTTTCACAGAACTTGAGCTACTGAATAAGTCGATATATTTCAATTATTTCCTTAGGAAGATGAGTATGATATCCTGCCCATTAAAAACAATAATAATGACCACCACAAAATCAAAATTATTTTTAATTGATCTCCAAATTATTGGATATAAAATAACGCAAATTTTTTTAAATACGAAAATCTAAGAAGAAAGGACAGGGTGGAAATGAAGAATTGTATTCCAAAAATAGGATAGTAACCCTGCTTTGGACTTACAAAGTAGAAGAAAATAATAGACAGCTGCAGCAAGTCCAGAGATCAGAGGATTGAATCCTAGCACTGGCATGTGGTTCTCCCAGGGTTTCTCCACACTCCCGCCAGACAAATGCCAAGTTCCAGGGCACCTACCTCATCCCTATCCCTCATACAGTTACACACACTACTACAGTCATCACATAAATACATGTTTTCAGACAATTTAACTCACACCCAACTACACGAGGCTGATAACCAAGATGTGCCAAGCCCCTAAAATGAATTAACAACAACAGAGAAATAATATACACAAGGGGCATGTCAATAAAGGAATTTTGAATACCAATCGCCTAGGCCTGTAGGATAATTATAGTTTATAATAACCAATTTTATACACAAAAAATATAGACGTTCACTTTATTCAGTGTATAACTTCTTAGGCCTATCCCTTTCCCATTTACAATGTATTTAATTCAATTCTATTTATTATTTCAGGTCGAGGTGATTTCCGGCCGTCTGACTTAGAAAGGTAAGACCATCCTTATATTTAAGACCCCATCTTTGGATTAATTGCCACCAAATCTCTCGAAATCTTTCAACAAAGAGGTATCAATGAGCCACCTTCAGACATGGACCGCTGTAGGAACAGTCGTTTAGTGAACCTGTCAAGGCTGCACGGGATTTGGATCCGAGACCCAATGGAGTTCCAATATTCAACTGCTATGTTCCAAAGTATGAGAGCGCATCGAGAGGATATGTTCGAAAGGCATTTCTATGACTCGCAACTTCACCAATGATTAGTTCAGACGATTGCTAACAAGTGCCAGAGCATTTCCAAGCAAAGCTATTGAGCATTAATTGTTGTCCACATAGTATTCCATAGATTCAACCATTACATCATCTTTTGTTCTTTTGTGGCGCTACAGACCAGACTGAACCTTGGCCTTTCCAACGTGCTTCTGCCATCCATCACGGTCACATGCTGTCTCCTCCAGTTTCTGCATTCCACCTTCCGTAGATCCTCTTCAACTCCGTCCAGCCATCGAGTCCTCTTTGTCCTCCTTGGTTTCCTAAGAGAATATTCTTTGTCACTTTAACCTCCTACATTCTCACCACATGGCCTGCCCATCTTTCTCTTCCTGATCGTATGACTCTTGTTACTGGAGCTTCGGAATAAATGGTATATAATTCTGCATTGTACCTTTTCCTCCATCATTCATCAATACACGGGGCCAAAAGGCCTATTCTCCTCAGAACTTTGTTCTCAAATACATGAAACAGCCTAGCGTCGGTTTTGGTCAGGGGACATGATCCTGAGGCGTAAGTGAAAATTTGTCTGACAAAGGGTTCTATAAATGTTGAGATTTGTTGGGCGACTGAGGAGTCTTCAGCGGAATAAATTACTCAAGGCGAAGTATGCTATATCTAGTGCAACCAGTCTGATCTAGATTTCGGTAGAAGCATCATTTAAGCATGTTATTTGAAACCAAGATACTGGAAGCTATCCAATCTCTCGATGAGTATCCATCCACGCTAAGAGTAATCGGCAAATTGGGTTGATAGGCTTTCCCTCAGACTATGTATTGTGTTTCATCTTCATATATCATCAGATCTATTTTCCTACATGCTTGACTTACTTACTTAATTCCTGCCGCTCCTTCCGGAGCATAGGGCCTTGGCGAAATTTCTCCACGCAGTACGGTTCCTGGCCATTCTCTTCACTTGACTCCAGTTCTTGTCCACCTCTGCAATTTCATTTTCGATCGTCCTCTTCCAGGTCTTCTTAGGTCGACCTCGCTTCCTGGCGCCTTGAGGATTCCAGTCTAGCGCCGCTCTCTCAATAGCTCCGTCCGGCTTTCTTAGTGTGTGACCAATCCAGCGCCATTTCCTCTCCTTGATCTGGATGCTAATCGGTTGTTGATTGGTGATGGTCCAAAGATCTTCATTTGAGATTATGTCCGGCCACCTCACATTCATGATGCCACGCAGACATCTGTTAATGAACACCTGTAGCTGGTTGTTGATCGGTTTTGTGACTTTCCATGTTTCACAGCCGTAGAGAAGGATCGACTTTACGTTGCTATTGAAAAGGCGGAGCTTGGTCTTCCTGGAAATGTTTCTATTTCTCCAGATGGGGTAGAGCTGGACAAAGGCACCATTTGCCTTCCTGATACGGCTTCGAACATCTTCCTCTGCTCCCCCATCATTTGTGACTATACTTCCAAGGTAGAGGAAGGACTCAACTCGCTCAATGTCCTTTTCGTTGACTGTCAAACTAGTCGTGATGTCAGAATGTATCCTCATCTCTTTGGTCTTGTTGGTGTTGATCATCAGTCCTGCACGTTCTGCTTCTCTCTGCAACCTTCCCAGCTTATCTTCTATGTCTCGGTACCGTTGTGCCATAAGACAAATGTCGTCTGCGAAATCCAGATCTTCAAGCCTGTCATTTATACCCCATCGAATACCCCTCTTCCGTCCTCCCATTACCTTCTTCATCACACTATCCAGGACCAACAGGAACAGAGTGGGGGAAAGGACACACCCCTGTCTCACTCCGGAACTGACCTTTATCTTCTCTGTTAATTTACCTTCGTGAAGAACCTGGCACTCATACCCTTCGTACATCTCTTCCATGATTCTGATGATCTTTGTTGGAATTTTATATTCCTCGAGGGTCTTCCACATGATTCTTTGACTTACGGAGTCGAAGGCTTTCTCGAAGTCAACAAATGTGAGGTAAAGGGTATTCCGCCACTCCACACTCTGCTCCAGGATGATTCGGAGGGTGTTGATGAGATCCACACAGCTGCGATGTTGTCGAAATCCAGCCTGTTCCTTCCGAAGCCTTTTTTCTACGCAGTCTTTTATACGATTCAGGATGACTCTCGCCAGCACTTTGCTTGGAATGGACAGCAAGGTGATACCCCTCCAGTTGTTACAGTTTGTGGTGTCCCCTTTCTTCGGCAACTTGACTATCAACCCCTTCTTCCAGTCGATTGGTATTTTCTCCTCCTTCCAGATCTTCTCCAACAGCGGGTGCAGCAGATCGATCGTAATATCCAGGTCTGCTTTCAGTACTTCCGCTGGGATATTATCCAGACCTGGTGCCTTCCCGCATTTCATCTGCTTCAACGCTGTCCGTATTTCGCCCCGAGTTGGGGAGTCGAGGCTGATGCTTGGGTCACTTTCGGCTTCCTCTTCATCTTCTCCTCGCTGCTTACTTTCTGGTCCTCTATCTCTATTAAGAACCTCCGCAAAGTGTTCTCTCCATCTTGTCAGCTGCTGTTCACACGTCGTGAGGATCTCGCCCGTCTTGCTCTTCACAGGCCTAGTTTTATTAAAACCTCTCTTCGAAAGCATCTTTGTGATGCCATAGAGCACCTTAACGTCCCCCCTTCTTGCCGCTTCTTCTGCTTTCACCGCCTGCTCATCAATCCACCTCCTATGATCCTTCCGTACACTCCTTTTTACCTCCCTTTTTGCTGTTGAATACTTTGCTTGTGTGAGAGCCTTCTGCTGCCTAGTCTTGCAGTTGTTGAGCTTAGCCTTAATCTCCTTCCTATAATTTATCTTGTCCCAGGTCTGATCGGATATCCATTCTTTCCGCAGGTAGTTCTTGTACCCGAGCAGCATCTCACTGGTTTCCACGAAGATATTCTTTACCTCGCTCCACACAGTCTCCACGTCCTTCTCTGTCTCGGAGTCCAACACCTGGAATTTATTTCTGAGCTCCAGTTTAAATTGGTCCAATCTCTGCTGGTTTTAAGCTTGCCCACATCAAACTTGTTGTGCCGAGTGTTAAACTTTCGGCGGACGCGACGATCTTCATGCGGAAGTTGGCAACCACAAGATGATGGTCACTACCAACGTCCGCTCCCCTCTTGTTCCTAACATCTTCCAAGCTTCTTCTGAAACTCCTGCTCACCGCGATGTGATCAATTTGATTTTCTGTGACTTGATCAGGAGACACCCAGGTGACCTTGTGGCACCGCCTATGAGGAAATACCGTGCCACCCATCACCAAATCCTGACTGGCGCAATATTCCGTAAATTTCTCCCCATTGTCATTCATCTCACCAAGGCCATGTTTACCCATGATCTGCTCCAACCCCTCATTGTTTGAGCCCACCTTCGCGTTGAAGTCTCCCATAACAATGAGAATGTCCTTCTTACTTGTTTGTCTTGTGACATCTCGCAGCATTTGGTAGAATTCTTCCTTCTTCTCTGGCTCCGATTGTTCTGTAGGCGCATAGCATTGGATGATGATCACATTCCTGATCTTTGTCTTGAACCTAGCAAACATGAGCCTACTAGAAATTGGTTTCCACTCCATAAGGCTTCTCTTTGCATTTCTGTTCAGCAGCAACCCCACTCCATCCCTGTGTTCTTCATCATCACCCCCAGAATAGAGAAATGTAATTCCATCTTTTGTCTGTATTTCACCAAATCCTGGCCACCTCACTTCACTCAATCCTAGGATATCCAGCCCATAGTTCTTCATCTCCCGTGTCACTTGTTTCAGTCTGGTTTTCTCCATCAAGGTCCTCACATTCCCGAAACCGATTTTCGTAGTCCTCTTCATGCCAAAAGTCGTCATCAGGTTATCCATCCGGTTTTGTAATTTCGCTTCAGTTTCCGTAATCAGTTTATTTAAGAGGAGCGAGTGATTAACCCACTGCCTCCGAGTGCCTTGGAGGGGCTGCCACCTTAAGCCTGAGGCACCAGGCTGATTTTCTGTCAGGTTTCTTCCCTTAGCCTTTGAAGAACCAACTCCAAACTATAAGGCAGCAGTTGTTTCACCAGAGCCCCGTTTGCCGTAATTTCTTCAGGGATCCTGTAGGGCCTTCTCAGCTACCGTAGCGGTCTTTAGGCACACCAAGTCCCCACTGTACTTCACCCCTACAGGCAATCCCCTACTTAATTACGTTGCCCATCTCCCACGACGAGGACGAGGGGTTGGATTTGTGGGAGACATGCTTGACTTAAGGCTGTGAAAATTAAAACAAAACAGTCGTTAAAACAGGAAGTTGATAATGAGCGTCCTTCGGGCATAAATCACTGTGGTGGAGTCGTAAACCACGGAAAGTCACTTATAAGATGGTTGAGGTGGGAACCGAACCATCTCCTCTCAGTTCTGCCTCACGAGGCATCAAAGTGATAAAATTAGGCTAATGTGCTTCAAGAAGAATTTACAGTAACAGGTTGACTGAATAAAGCTCAAAGAAGCAGTCTGTTCTTTGCGTTTATAAATTGCGTAAGATTTCGGACACGATAGAACGTATGCGTGACTCCATTGCAGCATGTTACCTAACATTGATAGCGTGTGGGTTTGTACTTCATATAACCAAAGTGTATTTTATGCCCTACTCAAATTACATTCAGTTTGACTCAAATATTCTCATGATGTTTTATATCAATAGTCGACCACATAATCTAAATTCACGGCAGTAGCAAGATTCCGATAACCGCTGTTACAGGTTATTAGGCGACGAAAGGGTTTAGCCATTTAAAAACAAGAGACAAAGAAAACACACTTCAGTATCTCTCTCTCCCTCTCTCTCTCTCTCTCTCTCTCTCTCTCTCTCTCTCTCAGCTAATTCTTCTTGAAAATTCGAGACATTAGAACTCTGTTATATATCAATTATGCCTATTGTCTGAATTGGTAATACCGTTGTTCCTTACAAACGCTCTGTTACCAATCTCGAACTTATAATGGACAGTGCTTTATTTTGGAATGAATTGAACTGTCAACAAAGCTGTATCGATTATTCACCAGCTTCGACCTAAGTTAATAATTGGTGCCTGCCGATTAATATGCAGTGGTACGCAAATTATTTTTTCAGTCCATGGTACGTATGTCCAGTGTGCAAGTATTGTTCAGTAGTTTCAGAAACACTTAACACCAAAATTCAACGAACACAGAATGCCTGTGTTATATTCATTATTGATTTACGCAGATATGAGCATATTACACTTACAGTTCTTAATTCAGCTTCAGTGGCTTCAGTTGAATGAGCGAAGATTACTGGCTATAGCAATTTTAATTATCGATATACTTTAACGCAAATCCCCGCAATATCTCTAAAATCATTTTTTCGGTAGGAGGACGTTCATGGTCGATTGAATAGATTCACTCAGGTCACGATGCAGATACCTGACCATCGTACGGCCACATTCAATAAATCATTCTACTGTACCGCATCACGCAT
The DNA here is from genome assembly GCA_946902985.2 of Meconema thalassinum. Lineage (NCBI taxonomy): Eukaryota > Metazoa > Arthropoda > Insecta > Orthoptera > Tettigoniidae > Meconema > Meconema thalassinum. The sequence continues at coordinate 162,765,273 of OX336393.1, read as the reverse complement.
TTATAATTTGTACAAGTTGTATATATCTATGAAAATTCTCATCGTTCAGTACTCTAGAGACACTTAACCGTGCCTTAATGACGGGATATAAGTGACAATTAAAGAGAATTACGAGATCGAGGCAAGTGCATCATGGATTTACATCTTAGTGTGCACTTAGTGTATATTATAGTTAGTTAAATTTAATGATTGTTGAATATGCTGTATTTTTATGTAAAAGAGCGGATGATTATATAGCCTACAGTTTGTTTCACTTGAATACAGAACAGGCAAGTGGGTTGCCTACCACTTGCAATAGAGCCGCAAGAAGTTCTTGCTCGCTAATTCGTCTATCTCTGGTCCCTGTGCCTTGGTGTTTTCTGTCCTTTCGTTTCAAAGCCTGTCCAATTCGTTAATTAACGGCCACCCACGTCAGAACAGGATACTAGGTTAAAGCAATGTGCTGAAGCTGAGCACGCATCCGATAGCAAACATCTTAGCAAATTTCTCCCCTCCCCCCGACCCCTGCCATCCCGAAGGTGGTCCGAACTGACACCCGAACCTAGTCTTCGGGTCAACAGATGAGGGGAGTGAAGAGAGGAAGGTACTTTTCTTCCATTTACTGTTTTGAGCTTATCAATATCTTTAAAAACAATGGTGCCACATTCGAGATTCGAAGCCCGGAACATAGGCTCCGCAGTCTCTCGCGCTAGCGTCAAAGCCACCGTGACAGTCTTTGAAACTAAAGGACAGAATAGACCAGACTGTTCCAGCCGAGCAGCTCGCTCGTGAGCAGCAGAGTACTCGCCGCCTTCCGTGAGTAAACCTGCAACCTGCAATACAGCTCTGCTGTGTGGGTCTGCCGCCACTTCGCGGTGGATACATCAAGACTGGCAAGAACGCATAGACTTGTGCTATTACCTTCGCCCAGTGACGTATTGGCTCTCACCCCCAGTCCCTCTCCAGCCGTGCTCCGAGCATTACTGCTGAGTACTCGCGTGTACGCATACTCAAACTCGTGGATTTGGAACAGCCTGGAATAGACCAAGGCACAGTAACCAGACATAGACGAATTAGCGAGCATGAACTTCTCGAGGCTCTATTGCAGGTGGTAGGCAACCCACATGCCTGTTGTGTATTCAAGTGAAACACGCTGTACATCCAATGGGAATTTTAGGTAGATTTCATTAGAAAGCTAACTATTGCAATGGGTCCCATGTTTCGACTTCCGGAAAATTTCGACATATCTTCGCGTTTCACATCCCCCAGACCCCAAAACCACCGTCAGTTCAAAAGTTTATATATAATTTATGTATGTATATATATATATATGTGTATATCAGTTTCTTGTGGACACGATAACTGCCGTAATTTTGCACCAATCACTTTGAATGTTTTACGGAATATGTATACCTATAAAATCTCGGTCGAGTTCGTTACTGGGCTAAATCGGTCGAAGGGGGTGAAAATGGGGGGCTTTTTTCGAAAAAGTGAAATATTGCTATAACTCTCTTAATATGTGACATATCGAATCCGTTCAACGTTCATACTATGTGTCGGATAAAGCCCAAAAATTTATGTTTGAAGAGTTTTTTATAGCACCAATCATTGACCAAAGGGGTGGGAAAAAGTGGGTTTTTCGGGAAACATTAATCATATCTCTCTTAATAGGCACAATATCAAAACCGTACAAAATGGACAATATTCCCCTAATAATTGCCTAAAACCTTTGTCTGAAAGAATTTTTGATATGACCCACCATTACGCCAAGGGATGAGAAAAATGATTTCGGAATTATAAGAAAATGCCAAGAGCTATCAGAGGTTGCCATGGCAACACTACTAAATTGATGAGGGATGGGCCATCATTGTTGCCATGACAACGCACTTGCACGAGATCAGATTCAGTATTTCCATCTGACTAAGTGGGAAGCGGCTTCGGTGACGTAACTGGTAGCATGCTGAATGTCTATGCCAAAGGTCGCGGTTTCAAAGCCGGCCGAAGTCGTCGGATTTTCTAAGAGCGCTAAAATCCCTCAGTATGCTTTCTTTGGAGGGGAAGTTCCAACGTTCGTTGCGAGTTGCTGGTTGGGGTGGCATCTAGTAGCCAAGTTCACAGCTAGGTGTCGTTGACGGTAGTACCTGGTAGCAACATTAGGAACTACTGCTTGAAATTGACCGTCTGCAGTCCTTACCTGAATTAAGACAAATACAGCCATTACAATTCACACCGTTTATCAGACAGATTCTACACTCACCCAAAGTACACGGGGTTAGATGACCGCGTTGTCGCAGCCCCTAAACTGAGGAACCAACCAGAGGTAGATGTCATTAGAAAGCTAACTATTGCAATGGGTACCATGTTTCGACTTCCGGAAAATTTCGACATATCTTCGCGTTTCACATCCCCCAGACCCCAAAACCACCGTCAGTTCAAAAGTTTATATATAATTTATGTATATATATCAGTTTCTTGTGGACACGATAACTGCCGTAATTTTGCACCAATCACATTGAATTTTTTACCGAATATGTATACCTATAAAATTTCGGTCGAGTTCGTTACTGGGCTAAATCGGTCGAAGGGGGTGAAAATGGGGGGCTTTTTTTTTTCGAAAAAGTGAAATATTGCTATAACTCTCTTAATATGTGACATATCGAATCCGTTCAACGTTCATACTATGTGTCGGATAAAGCCCAAAAGTTTATGTTTGAAGAGTTTTTTTTATAGCACCAACCATTGACCAAAGGGGTGGGAAAAAGTGGGTTTTTCGGGAAACATTAATCATATCTCTCTTAATAGGCACAATATCAAAACCGTACAAAATGGACAATATTCCCCTAATAATTACCTAAAACCTTTGTCTGAAAGAATTTTTGATATGACCCACCATTATGCCAAGGGATGAGAAAAATGATTTCGGAATTATAAGAAAATGCCAAGAGCTACCAGTGGTTGCCATGGCAACACTACTAAATTGATGAGGGATGAGCCATCAGACGTTGCCAAGAAAACGCACTTGCACGAGATCAGATTCAGATTTTCATCTGACTAAGTGTGAAGCGGCTACGGTGACCTAACTGGTAGCATGCCGAATGTCTATGCCCAAGGTCGCGAGTTCAAAGTCGGTCGAAGTCGTCGGATTTTCTAAGAGCGCTAAAAATCCCTCAGTATGCTTTCCTTTGGAGGGGAAGTTCCAACGTTCGTTGCGAGTTGCTGGTTGCGGTGGCATCTAGTAGCCAAGTTCACAGCTAGGTGTCGTTGACGGTAGTACCTGGTACCAACATTAGGAAATACTGCTTGAAATTGACCGTCTGCAGTCCTTACCTGAATTACAGACTAATACAGCCATCCCTAAGTACACGGGGTTACATGACCGCGTTGTCGCAGCCCCTAAACTGAGCAACCAACCAAAATCTCTGCGGGAGATATAATTTTGCATGAAGAAGTAACAGACCGTTACATAGTCACACATCAGTGTCGAAACCTTGCATAAGGACAGTGTGACCACAAGTATAAAAATGGACCCCAAATGACAAGAAGGTTACCGTTCCCATAAGACAATAAAATAAGCATAAAATGACGAAAAACAAAGTTAATTAAGCTCCAATTATAAAATATCTTCTCGCAATAAATGAGGTCTGATCCTTCTACGAAAACCAGCATATTCTGCCTATTTTCGCCTATCCCCAAGTTTGTCCGATGAAATCTACCTTTGCCTTCCGGCGTGCCGAGAGGACTTTTTAATCCTACATATGTATTTTTGTTATCGCTTATCTTCCAAGCTCGGTTTCACCCATGGACATTCCTTCCACCACCACAAGGAGCCGGGAGTTGGACACACTTTATCAGCAGATACAACTGGGGATGGTGACAGGGCCATCGCCCAGGTGACCGCTAACTTGGGTCTAATGAAGGAAAGGTCAGGGAAGGGAGTGGGAAGGAAGTCGGCCCTGGACCTGTTGAAAGGAACCATCACGGCATTTGCATGGTGGTGAAAATGGGAAACCACGCTAAATTATTTCAGGATGGCTGAGGTGGGGTTCGAACCCATGCTCTTCCTATACAAGGGAGGCACGAAGTAGCGTTCTCGGTCACCGTGGCCGTTCCTATGTATGTAATCCCTAAATAAACAGCCAATCAATATTTTCTCTCCTCCTCCCTACGAAAAACTCTTGTGTGTTTCTCCGCACAGGACGCCACTAGAGTGCCTATATCTATCAGCAACTAGTGTCAATAATACACGGGGCAGTGTACCATAATAGTGCATTATGCAACGAGCCTAAAATGGCAATAATTAAGACACAAGTAGAATTACCATTATAGGCGAATTGCATACGACTGTTTATGTTGGACGTTAATTATAACTTTATTATATGTTTTAATATAAATATTCATAAATATCTGTGGGAATCAGTAACTTCAGTTAGTGAACAGAGCGCGCTGGGTGGTTTGCTGACTGAACAGAGCGCATGCGTGGGTCAAAGAATTTCGAAAGCAGAGACCACTTTTTGCTTGGCAATGCTATTGTTTACAGCCTGCATGATGTTTAGTGCCGATCAGAACTAGCATTCACTAATATTGTTATCGAAGTAGTTTGAAAGCAATGCGCTGTGTAGAAATTGGAGTTGGGGATATTAAGGTACAGTGCTATTTGTTGTCTCATATTCGCCAGTTTATGTACGCGAACATATGGGACGGTGCACTTTCCATGTCGGTAATTTATGTAGAAGGATGCTGTGTTTCTAACTTCTGGACGTAGATTCATAAATTTCTTGCATTTGCCATAGTATATTCTTCTTAACGTAAAGGTTCGTGCTGATATTGTCTTTGTGTTTGGGATTGTAACTACAATGGTTGATCCGATATCCAATTTGAAGTCTCAAATCATGTAATTCATGTCCGACATGTTGGATTTTAAGCGCATGCGCTAAGCTATACTTACCTAATTGGTCAATGAATGAGCTCTGATTGGCTGGAGAAATTGTTTCATAATGAAGAATAGTACTATAATATTTACATTTCGACATCGTCGAAACATAAACATCGGAATAGAACAGTTACTATATTTCTTTGGACTGAAGTAAATGCCACTCAGAAAAATACATTTTTAGAATCACCAATCTGAATATCACTACATTTCCGTGTTCGTTTTATTAAGACATGTCATTCTCAGACTTGACAATTTTATTCAAATCTAGCTCCAAGTGGACATGTGCGCATATGGCTAAGTCCTAACGCGCGCCCCAAATGTTAACTTAAAAGACGCCGTCAGCCTGAGGTTTCTCTCGCAGCATTGCCAGTGAATGTGACGAGAAAAGAATTGTGAAGACTGGAGATCAAGAAATACGCTTAGCTCACCATAACGAAACAAAACCGCATCGTTACCAGTAACAGAACGATATAACAGGAGCTGATGTCACTCACAATGTGTGCCGGTCCACCTTTCTCAATTTGAGGTTTCTTCATTCTGTCATTTTCCTTCCCCAATCTAACTTTTCCGTGTTCGCCTCAGAATTATTGAAATTCTTCTTTAGTCATCAATCTGTGATCCATCCGAGCGACCTTTCTTGCATGTAGAGACTCGCGTGGAACATCTCTGTTCTTCGTGCTCAATATTCAATTTCAATATTCTATGTAAAAGAAATCCATTTGATATGCAGTATAGTATACTGGACACATGGTGTAGCCATGCGTGTTAAATCGTGCACCACGGCCGCGAGGGCAGCTGCAGCAAGTCCGGATATCGTAGGTTCGATTCCCGACGCTGACAGCAACTATCCTGGGTGTGGTTTATCTCCGGGTTTTTCCACACTTCCTCAAGGCAAATGCCGGGATAGTACTGTATCTCAAGTCCTGAGGCACCTATCTCATAGAGTTACACACACTACTACAGTCATCACATAAATACAGGTTATCATACGTGCTCCTGGATGTGTGTACAATTTGTTTGGTAACTTGTGTTATTATTGTCTGGCTGCGTGGCTCAGCGGTAACGTTCTCGCTTGCTGTGCCCAAGGTTGCAGGATCTAATCCCGGCGCAGTCAGTTGGCATTTGAGGGTGCGCAAATGCGAGGAGCCATGTCAGTAGATTTACTGTCACGTTAAAGATCCCATTCTGGGCAAAATTCTGGCACCCCGGCGTCTCTAAAAGCCACAGTTGTTTAAAGGGACGTAAAAACAATAACATTATTATTATTATTATTATTATTATTATTATTTAACTTGTGTTATTGTAGGGTCTGTAGTAATAGTAGACTAGTAGTAGCAGTGTGTATTTGTAATTCAGGGTGAGGATTGGGAAAGAGGCGGCCGTGGCCTTCGGTTAGAAACCATCCTGGCATTTGCCTGGAATACAAGTTGGAAACCACGGAAAACCACTTCCAGGATGGCTGAGAAGGGAATCAAAACCACCTCTTCTCTCAAGGCTGAGTGTACCCCGTTCCAGCCCTTAGACCAGAATTAAATTTCTTGACACAGCCGGGAATCTAACCCAGACCTCCGGGGGCGACAGCCCAGATATTGAACAGACACCGCAGGACACGGGCCTGATGACCAAATCCCAGAAACGAATGAAGAGGAACAACAACATAGACTGAACTGATAATCCCTAATAATCCATATTAAATAAACATTAATAAAAAAAATATTAAAAAATAGCTATTAAGCTGAATGCGCATATAATATGAATATAGAGTACCGTACGAACAATATGTGGTGAGGCTTCAAGGTCAAGCTGACATCTCTGGGCAGACAGATTTCCAGCCACGTTTCAGGGGTGTGGGAACAGAGACAGCAGTCACTCGTCGTTCGCCGTGCTGTCAACATCGCGTGTTAATATTTAAAATATGTGCATGCAATCGTCTTGAGCTCGGCCCAGCTACGTGAGGAGTGTCTCCTCCAACGCTCCGGCTCCCACCACTCACACTGTACCACGACCTTGAAACTTCCCCACATACCGTCAGTGAAAATCCACAGCCTGCTTCCAGTCAACCGACCGGGTCAGGGAATGGAATGAATGAAGCCCCCATCTAGTGGCGAGGATATGAACTGTGCCGGCTGCCGAAGCCTGTCGTACTCCCCTGGGGCAATAAATAAATAAATGAATGACAGATGAAATGCAATTATAGTGGGGAGTGTTGCTGGAATTAAATTGCGACAGGGAAAGCCGGAGTACCCGGAGAAAAACCTGTCTGCCTCCGCTTTGTCCAGCACAAATCTCACATGGAGTGACCGGGATTTGAACCACGGACCCAGCGGTGAGAGACCGGCGTGTTGCCACCTAAACCATGGAGGCTACCACATACCGTCAGTGCTCTACAAAATACGAATTGCTTCCATTAAGACTGCTATTGCTTTGGTGTTTATGATGTCATTACAAATTCCAAATAGGTTCCTCGTGTTCCACTAGTAACACAATGAATTTTATATTTAATGGCGGTGTGTCTCTTTGTAGTCAAGGACTGTACTGAAACGATATCGTTCACATGCAAATCACTCAAGTGGTTTCAATCTCGGATACTTTCATCAGACTTACTATACGAGTTTAAATTTAATGTTTTTCCGTCTGTCAACGCGATTGTACCCGATTGTAATGGGTGGTTCCCTAATCCTGAAAACAATTACATGAGGTTAATATATACACGTAATTGTTTTCAGGAATAGGGAACCACCCATTACAATTGGGTACAATCGAGTTGACCGACTGAAAAACATTATATTTCGATTACTAAGCCAACACTGAAAACTGGCTTCCAACACGACAATATACGAGTTTGCTTGACCCAGACCTGATAGTTTTCACATTCGTATATTCCGAGAGGCCTGGCGCGTCTTTGTTTTAGAAAGTTCATTTTCCTTCGATTTATCGTCCTGACGTCTCATCCTTTAATCATTCCGATTTCTTCTTACATTTATCTTCTTTTGTCACACACCACTGTATTAACAATTGATTTCGAAATTGGAGTCGGAAATGCTTAAAAAAAAAGGAACTCTTGATACGAGAACAATGAAGAAAAGAAGGAGTTGAAAGCGAAGACAGATAAGATTTCAGCTGTCTGCTCTGGTCTAATATGGAATGTCATGCATGTTTGAACAACGTTAGCAGTGAACACTTTCTGCTTTCCTTAGACCTGTGGGTGAGGGAATATTGTGACGGCACAAACAAAAATCAATGCACTTGCCTTTTCAGATTTCTGCATCAAATATTAATTGAAATGTAAATTTTGAAGCCATTCTGTCAGTGTTGCCTACACAAACTGTCAGTTGTAACTCTTCAGTCGGTCAACACGAATTTACCTCGAAAAAATATTTACATGTATTAGTTATGATCACTAGAGCCTCAGTGGCCCAGGCGGCAGACCATCGGCCTCTCCCCGCTGGGTCCATGGTTCAAATCCCGGTCACTCCATGTGAGATTTGTGGTGGACTAAGCGGAGGTGATGATGATGATGATGATAATTGTTGTTTTAAGGGACCTAATATCTAGGTTATCGGCCCCTAATGGTTTGGGTGATTGTGAAAATGATAATGAAATATAAACTATAACTCAAAGTAACTACTAACTTATATAGCAGAAGAAGAAATGGAAAACAAAAGGAGAAGAAGGCAAATAAAGAACAGGGGGAAAAGAAACGCCCTCAACCTTCGAAGAATGCGGATTGAGGGACTTTGAAGGAAGGAGAGCCATGAAAGGTAGAGAGGAAAGTGAAAGAGGAGAGGGTCCGCCCCAGAGGTTATGGATAAAAGGGGGAAAACCGGGCCCAGCTCAGGAATCCCTCGGGGTCACCAACTCCCAAACTCACCAGCCGTGACCCCTTGAGGGTGTAGCAATATCCAGGGTGCACCAGACGTGGTGGGGCTACATACACCCTGCCTCCTTGAGGGCCTTGAGCAGAAGATAACATGAAAAGAAAAAGAAGGGTGACCCCTCGCAGAAGGAGGGTATCAGAAAAGATGAGACAAGGGCCAATTAGGGCGGGAAAGGAAGAGACCCCCTAGGCCTCGGATACCCTAATACTGTCGTGGTCGGAAGAGAACAAGAGTTGACAAGTGAGGTCGACAGGAAAGAAGATGGAGAGGAGCCCGGCACAAGTAAGTGGAAGCAATGCCGGACTCAGCTGGGGTCCCGTGGTCGCCAACCCACGTTTCACTAGAATGTGAGCCCCTGGGGGGTCAACGCGGAGGCAGACAGGTTTTTCTCCGGGTACTCTGGTTTTCCCTGTCACAATTTCATTCCAGCAACTTTCTCCACTATCATTTCATTTCATCTGTCATTCATTTAATCATTGCCCCAGGGGAGAGCAACAGGCTTCGGCAGCCGGCACAGTTCATATCCTCGCCGCCAGATGAGGGCTTCATTCATTCCATTCCCTGACCCGGTCGGGCGACTGGAAGCAGGCTGTGGATTTTCAGATTCAGTTATGGTCACTGTTACAATGGTGCAATTTTTAGGATTACGCGTTTCGACCATCAAGTGCTCATCATCAGAACCTGATCACTGAGTTCAGGTATAAATTTGTATACAAATATTATCTAACTACACAAACTTTGCAGTGCGTTCAATTGGTGTTTATATTTTGATTCGCAGTTTGAATCTCGTTATATAAGGTTAGTTTGTTTTATTTATAGGGGCTCGTGAATTACGTATGAATATTATGCACGTGTAAATTGCTTATTATTCATATATTATATTGTCATTTGTAGCTTTTCAGTCGGTCAACACGATTGTGCCCAATGAATGGGCGGGGTACAAGATATAAATAAATACACTCCTGGAAAAAATACATGTAGCCTATTAGTTAATTATCGCAATTAAATGGGGCAATGTAATTATGATAATTAACTAATACATGTAATTTTTTCCTGGAGCGTATTTACATGTTGTAGTGGCTAGCATTCTTGGCTGCCATCCTGGAAGTCCGGGTTCGATTTTCGGCTCTGCCAAGAAATATTAATTCTGGTCTGAGGGCTGAAACGGGGTGCACTAAGCCTCCTGGGGCAAAGTTGAGAAGAGGATGGTTTGACTCCCATCTAAGCCATCATGGAAGTAGTTTTCCATGGTTTCCCACTTCTATTCCAGGCAAATCCTGGGATGGTTCCTAACCTAAAGCCACGGTCGCCACCTTCCCAATCCTAGCCTGAACAACAAATACACACACTATTACTACTTCTACTACTACTGCATGTACTATAACACATTTTATCAGATTTTATATTATTATTATTATTATTATTATTATTATTATTTGTAGTAGTAGTATTAGCATTATCTACACCCAAGTACATGGAGCTGAATGACCACGATATCCAAGTCCCTAAAATGAAACTACAAACATATAAATGTGTCTGATAACATTTATTTACACTAATACAGCCATCATAATTACATAGGTTATCCGAAAAATGTCACACACACCCAAGTACACGAGGCTACATGACCACGAAGTCGCAAAGCCCCTAAATCAATCAACAACAAACGTCATACGGTACCAAGACAGCTGTATGCCAACTGAATCTACCACACTGCATCTAGCAGAAAATACAGAAACCAGGAATACTGGACAGCAGTCATATAGGAAGTTCTTGAATACTGATTGAACCAGCAAAGCTTATTGTGCAAGCCACACCGAAATTTTGCCGAACACCAGAGAAAGCTGCGTTTTAGAAGCAATTTGTAATTAATTAAATATAATAATACTGTCCCATGTGTCTGATTTTCGACTCTGTCTTTCGTTGTGAATGCTGGAACTCCGGGTCGGGGCTTTATCTTGGATTATAATAGCTAAGTAGGCTATAGGTGTCACCCTTCCCAGTTCGTTGTGAACAAAGGACCTAAGCGCTCCATGTAAGCTAAACCCTTCGAGCAACTGAGATGATCGTGTACCACTAGACACAAGGCAAAGTTCAAGAGTAACTTTCGTAGTAGAGGAATCTATTGTTGCTGCTGTGGACTTCACGAACTCTCTAATTGTGTGACAGATGCGCGTGCACTGGTGCTCTCAAGACAGTTTCAACTTGTGCTGCCTCCAAGAGACAAGAAAAAGCAGTCTGTTTCATTTTTTTTATCCTACTTTCCCTTCCTTATAAACTACATATTTCAAAATATGGTAATGAATACCTTGAGTGGTTGGTTCCTCAGTTTAGGGGCTGCGACAACGCGGTCATGTAGCCCCGTGTACTTTGGGTGTGGGTAGAATCTGTCTGATAACCGGTGTTAATTGTGATGTCTGTATTAGTGTGTGTTATCTGTAATTCAGGTAAGGACTGCAGATGATCAATTTCAAGTAGTTCCTACTTTTGCTACCATCAACGACACCTAGCTGTAAACTTGGCTACTAGATGCTACCGAAATCGGAACCTGGCAGCGAATGTTGGAGCTAATAGAGCATTAATCAAATCTAGCCTACAAATTTAGCTTCCCACAATATTGTATTTAGTGGCCATAAATCTATGACATGCACCCGCTGGCATTACTTCCCCTCCGAAGGAAGGCGTACTGAGGAATTTTTAACGCTCTTAAAAAATCCGACGACTTCAGCCGGGTTTGAACCTGCGATCTTGGGCATAGAAGCTCATAATGCTACCAACTACGCCACCGATGCCGCCTCAATAAATACCTTCTTGACATGTGTACCTACATGTCGTAGGCAGAAAGTGAAATCCGTCATTTCATGAAAATCCTAGGCACTTCATGAAAAGCCGGCACATGGTGTAAAAAGGGATAGTTACATTATCTGACGCGATTCTTCATGAAGTGACAGACCAATTTAGACAGATGGGGTAAGAAATAATTTTACAATATCAGCCGAGGCATTTCGTGAAGATCCGGTGTTTGTTGATTCCACTCTTCGTGAAATGACTGACTCAATGAAGTCGTGCATTAACTTTTCGCTGTTACACATGAACTATTCTAAGAAATAAATTAATGGGTGTTTATTATGATTTAAAGTAAATTTTCAACAATAATAATAGAACAACAGAACTATATTAGCTTAATATGTGCTGGCTGAACAAAATAATTACGTAAATCGTTTTGACAAAAATATACCTCAAGAAACAAGAGCTTTTGAACGTCCACGGTGGCTTCCATACCGTATTGCCACTATTAATTATTATCTCGCCACGAGAACACTGCTACTTAATCAATTGACGTGCTGGACTTCCTGTTAGATAATGTACAAAAAGAATTACACTTTATGATGGCGAAATCTAGTTATTTCATGAAATCACGCGTTAGATAGTGCAACTACATGTATAACTTTTTACATCATATACCGGCTTTTCATGAAGTGCCTAGGATATTCATGGAATGACGGATTTCACATCTGACTTCTCCCAAATCGAACTGGCTGCGTGGCTCAGCGGTAACGTTCTCGCCTGCTGTGCCGAAGGTTACAGCTTCGAATTCTGGCTCCCCGGCGAATCTAAAAGCCACAATAGTTAAAAGGGAAGTAAAGCCAACAACATTATAATTATAATTATTATTATTATTACTATTATTGGCCGACAGCGGGACTGTCGCTAACGCGCAGCACCAGGCTATCTGTGGGCTTGGTATACGTGGGTTCGAGCCCCACCCTCAGCCGTCCTTGAAATGGTTTTCCGTGGTTTCCCCATTTTCAACTTCAGGCAAATGCTGGAATGGTACCATGTGACAGGCCACGACCACTTCCTTACACATCTTTGCCCAGTTTCATTCATATTCATTCATTTCATCTTTCATTAACTCCTCTCCTGAGGTTGGCATCAGGAAAGACATCCGGCCGTAAAATCCGGTGTTTCGTATTAAAATGTATATGGTCTACTTTCGTTTACGGACTTTTGTCAGTTTGTAACGTTGATAAATATCAACTTAAAAGTACGTTTCAATCCAAATTTAAACCTGTAAATTTGAAACAATGTTATCAGTTTAATCTTTTGTGCAAAGGCTTGGACACTCACCAACACAATGACAAAGAGGTGACACCTGTGGGCTTTTGTGTTATAATTTGAACGGTAACATAAGAACCGTCTTTTTCGCGTGGATTCACATTATTTTAATTTAATATTTGTGTTGACCGATTGAAAATTACAATTCAACTGTTAATAAAGTACACTGAAAACAACAGCTTCAAAGCTTTCCATGCATTTAATTTTTAGCCTATTTCCATTTATGAAAAAATAGGCTTATGAGATCACCTTTTGTCCATGTGTGTGTGTGTCCCCACTAATAAAATCTAAACAGCTGGAGCGATTTCAATAAAACTCGGTATGGTCACAGTAGTATTTTACCCGAGCCCGACTGTGCCTTTCAAATTTTATAACGTCTCTCTAATCCAATATGGCGGCCATTCCATATTTCCGAAACAATGACCGATATCACCCTGAAATTTGTACGGTGATAAAGGGCACTACCAGAAGTTCACCTATGTGACTTTCAAACCCGCGTTAAGTACAAAACGGACATGGCGGCCAAGCGAAGTTGAAACATTTAAATATACTTTTCTCGCAAGTAAACCATCCGAGTGCAGAGAAACTTGGCACAGCAAATGTTTATAAACATTACAATGCACTGGCCTTTAAAGTAGTTCAATTGTTTACATAACTTCAAGATGGCGGCTGTGTGAAATTTTAAAATTAAGTTTTTTATTTCTTGTGTCCTAATCATGCGATCGAACTCAACGTTTGAATAATTGACCCACGCAATAATCGTCATTTAATAGTACTTAACTCTATGGCCTACATATATAAAATCCAACATGGCCACTATCCGAAATATTTAGACAGTTTTCAATATCTACTTAATCTATGACAGCAACCAAACTGAAATTGTGTATGTTGATAAAGACTGTGAACATACGTTCACGTATGGGACTTTCAATAACATAATGAGCCCAAAACCAATATGGTGGTGACGCGAAATTTGAATATTTAAATGGGCTTTTCATGCGATTTAACTATCCGAGCGCAGTGAAACTTGTTACGGTAAATGCTTACACAAATTTTAATCCACTGGCATCTAATTTGTTTCAATTGTTTTCGTAACCACAAGATGGCGGCTGTGCGAAATTTTAACATCTTTTTTTTATTTCTTGTGTCCTAATCATGCGATTGAAGTTTGATCAATACACCTACACAATAATCTTCAATCAATAGTACATAACTCTATGGCCTACATTTATAAAAATCCAACATGGCAACCATCCGAAATATTTAGATGGTTCTCAATATCTACGAATCTATTACAGCAATCAAACTGAAATTTGGTATGTTGATAGAGGCAATTAACATAAGTAGGATATTATGACAATAGACTTTAGTTCTTCACGGAACTACTTGTTTTTATATATAATTTTATTACTGCAGTCAATGGTCATATATTTTATTTTCAGTAAGGGCTAGGGAAGGGATTTTGGAAAGAAAGTAACCATCGCGGCATTTTCCGGACGGGTGAGGTGGGATTCGAACCCCGGCTTTCCCAGTGACACGAGTTAGCGCATTAGAGCTCTCGGCCATCGTAGCCGGTCTTCCTATACTTTTGTATTGTTGATATAACCTATACCCAAAATATCATGAAATATCACGAATGACAACATGGTCGATCAATATACAAAGAAATGACTTAAAATTGTTGTTGTTGTTGTTGTTGTTGTTGATATTTCGTTTTTAGGAGCCTGGGTCATTTTGGTCATCAGACCTGATTACTTGGATGTTTGTTAGATTTTTCTGATTTCTATGATGACTATACTGTAATTATTAGGGTCATGTATGAGGTAAGTAGGATATTATGACAATAGACTTTAGTTCTTCACGGAACTACTTGTTGTTATATATAATTTTATTACTGCAGTCAATGGTCATATATTTTATTTTCAGTAAGGGCTAGGGAAGGGATTTTGGAAAGAAAGTAACCATCGCGGCATTTGCCGCCAAAATTTGTGTGTCTGTCTGTCTCTGTGTGTGTGTGTGTGTGTGTGTGTGTGTGTGTGTGTGTGAGAGAGAGAGAGGGGGGGGGAGAGAGAGAGTACTCTGAATGTACTTGAAATAGGTACTCTCGCAGCCGGAGGGGAACCACATCAGGAGAGCCGCTGTCTTGTCATATTAGCCTACTTTCGATTTTTGCAAACAATGAAAGTAGACTTATGAGATCTACAGAGGGCCAAAAATTGTGTGTGTGTGTGTGTGTGTGTGTGTGTGTGTGTGTGTGTGTGTGTGTGTGTGTGTGTGTGTGTGTGTGTGTGTGTGTGTGTGTGTGTGTGTGTGTGTGTGTGTGTGTGTGTGTGTGTGTGAGTGTGAGTGTGTGTGTGTGTGTGTGTGTGTGTGTGTGTGTGTGTGTGTGTGTGTGTGTGTGTGTGTGTGTGTGTGTGTGTGTGTGTGTGTGTGTGTGTGTGTGTGTGTGTGTGTGTGTGTGTGTGTGTGTGTGTGTGTGTGTGTGTGTGTGTGTGTGTGTGTGTGTGTGTGTGTGTGTGTGTGTGTGTGTGTGTGTGTGTGTGTGTGTGTGTGTGTGTGTGTGTGTGAGAGAGAGAGAGAGAGAGAGAGAGAGAGAGAGAGTACTCTGAATGTCTGTCCTCCCCTATCAATTCGAACACGGTGAAACCTAATTGAACGAAATTTGGTACAGAGGTAGAATTAGCAAAGAGCACCTCAGTATCATGTTTTATATCGCCGCCATCTTGACGGAAACGTAATGGCGGCCACCCAAATGTTCAAAGCTTAAATCAAATTACGACTAACCTAATCATCCGATCGCTACCAAATTTTGCAACAACATATATTTATATAGCAAGCGCCTTTTGACTAAACTACAAGGTCATCAGCCCAATAGTTTGCAGATGGCGGCCATGAATGTGTGCAAATCGATTCCCCCTATCAATTCAAACACGGTGAAAACTAATTGAACGAAACTTGGTACAGGGGTAGCACTATCAAAGGACACCTCAGTGTCATGTTTTATATTGCTGCCATCTTGACGAAAACGTAATGGCGGCCACCCAAAACCTAATCATCTGTTCTCTATTTTTCAACATTATACCTTTATGTATGAAGAATCTTTTGACCAAACTACAAGGTCATCAGCCCAATACTTTGCGTGTGGCAGCCATGTATGTGTGCAAATCGATTCCCCCTATCAATTCAAACACGGTAAAATCGAATTGAACGAAATTTAGTACAGAGGTAGCACTAGCAAAGGTCACCTTATTGCCATGTTTTACATCGCCGCCATCTTGATGGAAACGGAATGGCGGCCACCCAAATGTTAAAAGCTTAAATCAAATTACGACCAACCTAAACATTTGATCTCTACCAAGTTTTGCAACAACATACCTTTTTGTGGGAAGAATCTTTTGACTGAACTACAAGGTCATCAGCCCAACAGTTTGCAGATAGAGGCCATGTATGTGTGCAAATCGATTTCCCATATCAATTCAAACACGTTGAAATCGAATTGAATGTTTTTTTTTTTTTTTTTTTTTTTTTTTTTTTACAGAGGTAGCACTAGCACCTCATATTCATGTTTAATATCCGTATAGCACGTTGCATTTCAACAAGCTACGACAACCAACATTCAATTATACTCCTAGAAAAGGACAAAGAGTTATAAAAAAAAGGAAGCTTGTAGTTTAACGTGACCGTTAATCTCGCGATCATAAGCCACGGGACCTCCGTTTTACGTGGAATCCGAACCACAGGACATGGCATTTCACATCGAAAATCTCACATGCATTGACCGGGAATCGAACCCGGTCCGCCTTGGTGAGAGGCATACAGCTTGACCGCTGCGCCACCACGCCCCGAAAAGAGTTATAACAATACCCATGCATTTAGGAGAAAGTAGGCTATATGTTCTTTACTGAACATCTTGTTTTTCATAATGTCAATTACTATTACAAAAACTCATTCTGCGGGGCAATTAAAGGGAAGGAAAGGTCCTGAATCACGCCTTAGGCCTATTTCTCTTTTGGGAAATGCACGTCAATGCTTAATTACGTATCAAGTGGATTAATCAGTGCTGCAGTTAATAATAAGCTCTGAAACACGATTTCATAAACACATCTGTGTCAGTAAGTAGACACCTGGGGCTGGTTTATGATTTTGGTTACTACTGATTGTTTTCTTTGGCATTGTGTTCTGTTTCTGAACGAACATTACAAGAAATGATCAATATAGGATATTTTTTTCATATTAGGTTTAATGAAGAATATACATTTATTATTAAAAGCATTTGTTTTTAATATTGTTGTTACTTCGTATTACAGTCATCTTTGATCATCAGCCCGATGTAATCTATTTACTGACACAGAAGTGTGTTTGAATTTGCCTTTAGGAATTATTTGCAAATAAATAGCCAACAGAAGGATTCAATCGTTGCAATAACCATAAAATTGGCCAGATGAAACGTCAGAAAATTTAGTTTAAAGGACAAATAAACCTTCACTAACGTAGGAATTATTTACAAAATTTCCCTGCAAAGAGATTCGAATCGCGTATGAACTATTTACATTCCGTCGGTTAGAACGTCAGAAATTTCATCACTAATTTTCGAAAGATTTATCGTTTTAAATGAATAGTTGCTTGCCACGGTGGGTGAGTGGTTATCGTGTCGGTCTACCAACCCCAAGGTTGCAGGTTCGCTCCTGGCCGTGGTAAGTGATTGTTGATAGGCGACAAAAATCACGACACGCATGTCATATTTTGTTGCCATGTAAAGAACCCATTTGAATTCAGTAGGCCATGTTCATAATGGCAAAATTAATCTCGGGATTTTCCGCCCACAAGTTCCTCCTTTCTCTACTAGAAAGCCCTATAGTGTCAAGGAGCTTAGATATCTTACCTCCTTGACTTGCATAGTGCTCCAAGGAACAACAAAATTCGGCATGCAAGTTGCCCTCTGGGTATCAAATAACAAAGCTTACCCGTCACCCGAGGTCATACAGGCTCTGACGCATCCCGAATGCGAAGTGGGGCTTTGCTCTTTTCAGAGACTCCCTTCAGTGTACGGTAAATATAATGTAAGGCACTGATAAATAAATATGAAATGAAAATGAAATGAAATTATTATTAATGAATAGTTACAGTGGTTAGTTAGTTAGTTATTGTTGTTGTTTTAAGGGGTGGAACTAAGAAGTCATCTGCCCCTAAATGAATAGATTAGGAGATTGCGCACGACACATTATCATGGGTATACTCGCTGCCATTCCAGGAGGAGAAGATACGTCACCAGCTGGCTTTGAAAATTGGAGCGTTAAATGCTCTAGGTTCAGCCATGTGGCAGGGCAAGGGCCATAGCCACCAGCAGCCAGTTTGGATATCACTGGCTTTTCAAATACAGTTATTCCAAAAACTCCTTCTCTCCTTTATCGATCTATTCTAAATAGACAAGTGTACGCCATCCCTAGCTACAGTATATGCACTAATTTGACCTCCGTCGATGCTCTCTGTCGAAGGATACGGATATGAGCTCATCGATATGCAGCGGACTACCATTGATGAAGTCTTTGTGCAAACGCAGGAATACTGGAAGCCAATACAGCTGTACCGTGGATCGCAATACGACGTCTCATATGACACACACACATGGCAAACAAGATGAAATGGAATACCATTCTGAATATATTACTTTGCCAGTAGAATATTTCTCATGACTCTTTTATTTCTTTGCTTGCTTTCCATATACAGTAAGTAACAGAAACATTGTTTTGGAGAGCAAGCGACACCTGCTTCATTTTTGAGACCAGTTAAATGGGCTGCAAGAAAATTACTCTCTGACATCATACAATAGTCCAGACGAAATATTCATGTCAATGAAAAAAAACAGATGTTTGGCGTCATACATGTTGTCACCACTGCCCTCCTCCACCCCATTTATCGTCCATCCCAAAGCCATCCACACCCTTCCCTTAGAATACACGTTACGAAACGTGTTATTCTTATGTCAACAACGTTCATTTATCTGTGCAAATAATTTACTGTTAGCGGCTTCGGTGGCGTAGTTGGTAGCATGCTGAACTGCTGTGCCCAAGATAGCGGGCTCAAACCCAGCCAAAGTCGTCGGATTTTTAAGAGCGTTAAAAATCCTTCAGTATGCCTTCCTTCGGAGGGGAGGTATAGCCGGCGGTCCCATGTAAGAAGAATAGGGTAAAGTGTGGAAAATTAGTTCATCAAGCTAAAAATTGGTGGAGAGGTTCCTTGAATAGACTGGATAAAAATACTAAATGTCCCAAAAAATCCCTTATGGGGAACACCCGTATTTTTTGATTTACGAAAGTGCTGTTTACATATTTTTATGCGTTTTGATGTGCTTAACAACATTTATTTCGGTACGTTCTTCAATCCCATGACTGTAAAAGGTGAAAAATCGACATTGAACATCAAGATGGCTTTTAACGCTACCCTATGAGAGTTTGTTTAAGTGATTTATAATAACAATTTCGATTGTTATCTAGGTTAAGTAGTATCAAAATGATAGCCTGCATTCTGGTAAGTTATCCTGACAAAACCGCATGTCCCTATCTCCCTTAGGTACCGAGTTATGACGTTCAATGCGATGCTGGATACGAAATCCATGATGGCGGCAATTTTTCCACGATGGCGGCATGTTCCCCATGAGGGATTTTTTGGGACTTTTAGTATTTTTATCCAGGTTATTCAAGGAACCTCTCCGCCAATGTTTAGCTTGATAAACTAATTTTCCTCACTTTGCGCAAATGCTGCCTAATATTCCTGCACTATTATGACATGTAAAAGATCCATTCACAGACTAAACTTGTGTAAAGCTAAATTGTTAGGTTAGATTTCGTCGGAACGCTCTATCAAAGTTCCAACGTTCACCACTAGGTATCATTGATATCTGGTGGCGAAAGTTGGAACTATTTGAAATTCAACGGAACTTGTAGCTCACCCTAAGGGTGTACGTTGGAAGCAGCTACAGACTCAGGCGAGCCGAACATGTCCTCGGACACTCCCGGCACTAAAAGCCATACGATAAATAAATAAATAAATAAATAAATAAATAAACAAATAAATAATTTACTCTTGTTGTTGATTCATTAGGGGCATTTCAACATCGTGGTCATGTAGTCCCGTGTACTCGGGTGTGTGTGTGTTTTGACTGTATCTGATAATCTGTGTTATTGTGATGGCTGTATTAGTGTATATATTTGTAATTAAAGACTAGGATTAGGGAATGAGGCGCTCCCGACATTTGACAGGTGTAGAAGTTAGAAAACCACGAAAATCCATTTCTAGGATGGTTGAGGTGGGAATCAAACCCACCATTTCTCAACGATTCTTCGCGAGGTCGAGTGTACTCCTTTCCAGCCCTCAGACCAGAATTGAATTTCTTGATAGAGCTGGAAATCGAACATGGAACTCAGGAGTGACAGCCAAGAATGCTATCCACTCGGCCACAAGAGGTCCCAATAACTTACTTTTAAGGTACGATGTAAGATCGTATTGTTAGGGATAGATTCAGTTTTAACCTTCTATTTGATTATTAGGTCTACTAGTCTACTTTCAGTGCAATTTTTTTACTCATTTACAAAAAAGAAAATAATTTCATATTATTGCAAAATATCACACTAATTCAAAGAAAAATCACCATTTACAGTACTTGATATGCAGTACAATAAGTTATAGTTGTTTCGAAACAAATAAACTTAGATCTTGGATATTTGAAATTGAAATTAAATAAACTACACAAAACAAAAAATAAGCTCAATTTACTTCAGAATGTTGACGTTATAGCACTGCTGTGTTAACTGACAAAATAGTAGCTCTCTGTCCAATTTGAATGAAGCTACAGTAGTTTTGTTTCTTCAGAATATTTATAGTTGTTGTAAAATCAGAAGAGTTTCCTTTTGGAAACAAGACTTCCTTTCGCCGACCTCTGATTCGGTGTTACGTGCGGCTGCTATTGCCGTAGGGTGTATATTTTTTTTTTAATCGAGTATATCCTCCAGGGTGGTGGCTCCCACGGACTCAGCGAGGGAACTCACCCCTACCACCTTTTCAGGCAGTGTCCTAGAACTGGGAACATCTGATCGGAGTGGATACAACTGGTGAGGTGGGATCAGCACCTCGCCCAGGCGGCCTCACCTGCAAAGCGAACAGGGGCCTCATGAGGGAAGGGATTGGAAGGTTTGGATAGATAGGCAAGGAAGAGGGAAGGAGGTGTCCGTGGCCTTACAGGAGATATCATCCCGGCATTTACCCGAAGACGAAGTGGGAAACTACCGAAAACCACTTCGAAGATGGCTGAGGTGGGATTCGAACCCCCTCTACTCATTTGGGCCTCCCAAGGCTGAGTAGACCCCGTTGCATCAATATGGTTCTACAGAATTTTAGTTTCTTACTGTATTAAAATGATGCAGGCCGGCCCCGTGGTGTTGGGGTAGCGCGCCTGGCTCTAACCTGGAGGCCCCGGGTTCGATTCCCGGCTCCGTCAGGGATTTTAAAACTGACGTGAGGGTTGGAACGGGGTGCACTCAGCCTCGTGAGGACAATTGAGTAGCTGTCTGACAGTGAGGCAGCGCCCCGGTCACGAAAACCAAGATTAATGGCCGATGCGCTGATCACGCGTCACCCCAATATCTGCAGGCCAAATGGCTGGGCAGCGGTCGCTTGGTCGGCCTAGGCCCTTCATGGGCTGTATAGTGCCAGGGGTTGACTATTTAAATGATATGGATGGCTGTTCCTTCCTTCCTTCCTTCCTTCCTTCCTTCCTTCCCTTCTTCTTTCAATCCTCTCTTCCCTTCCTCCTTCCTTCGTTGCATTCCTTCCTTCCTTTCATTCCTTCCTTCCCTTTTTCATTCATTCCTTCCTTCCTTTCATTCCTTCCTTACCGTTCTTCTTCCTTCCTATCATTTCTTCCCATCTTCCTTCCTTCATTCCTTCCTTCCCTTCCTCCTTCCTTCCTTCCTTTCATTCCTTCCTTCCTTTCATTCCTTCACTTCCTCCTTCCTTTCTTTCCTTCCTTCCTTACTTCCTTTCATTCCTTTCCTTCCTTCTTCCTTCCTTTCATTCCTTCCCTTCTTCGTTCATTCATTCCTTCCTTCCCTTCCTCCTTCCTTCCTTTCATTCCTTCCCTTCTTCCTTCCTTAATTCCTTCCTTCCTTTAATTCCTTCCTTACCTTTCTCCTTCCTTTCATTCCTTCCTTCCTTCCTTTCATTCCTTCCCTTCTTCCTTCCTTCCTTTCATTCCTTCCCTTCTTCTTTCCTTCATTCCTTCCTTCCTTCCTTTCATTCCTTCCCTTCTTCCTTCCTTCATTCCTTCCTTCCCTTCCTCCTTCCTTCATTCCTTCCTTCCGTCTTACCTTCCCTCCCTCCTTCCCTCTTTCCTTCCTTGCTTCCACACTCCCCTACTTTATACACAGTATTAACACACCGGAATAGTAAGGAATACTAAAATTAACAAGTCCATAAAATATAAGTTTTCCCATTATGAGAGGAGAGTGATGTTTACTGATGAAAATAATGTTATAATAACGCATTTCGGATTGTTTGACATTGAGGTTACGCAGAGTGCTGAGAAAAAGGAAAGGCGTGTGCCAGCACCACTTGCTTAGGGCTATCCATAACATGGTTATAATATAAAATTAATGTTAGTGCAATTGTTCCCATTTGTATGTAATTTACTTTAAAAGCAAATGTCTAATACTTATTGAAGAAAGCTGGTGCTTCAACTAAGTAATTTCATTGTTAACAATGCAGTTAAGTCATGTGAATCTAGTCTAAAACTCCCAATTGGCTGATGTGTTTGTCGTCGTTTGCATAACGTATTTGTCATATATATAAAGTGACTGATTTAAAACGCAGGTAATTTTCAATATTTTACCTGTCGCATGTAAAATGTGCCAGCATTTTGACAAATTTGTACACTGATCGCTCTTGTCAGGAACGTCACGGTTTATGGAATACAGCTCCACTTCAATTAATTATAAAAGAGTGATAGTTGTTACTGGTGCCTTATTTGTGGCCCAGGGACATCCTGGTCATCAAGTCTTGTGTACTTGAGTGTGTATGGAATATGTTCGCGCATAACAAACATTTAATCATATAATTACACTTATCATTCACGCCAATTGAAACACACATTATGTAGTACTCATAGTATTATTAACAGAACTATTATTCCATTGTCGAGTGTTTGCATCACAAGCACACCGGCCTGCTGTTTCACGATACAAAAAAAAACACCAAACGTATCTAAGGTGCCGTGACTCTTGCCTCACGACACAGATGCACCAAACGCATCTATGATGCCGTGGCTGGGAACGGAACATGCTCCCCGCCTTTGAATCAGTTGATTCAATAGAAATTACATAGATTGAAAGTTCACTATAACAAATAAAAACAAGACACAATAGCAATAACACAAATAACGTTAAATACATTACACGGATGAATAAATAACAAAATAAAGAATCGCTGTGCAGATCTGCAATCTTGCTCTTTTTGAGACGCAGCGAATAGCTTGAAGGTCAGCTATCTCTTTAGTATAACACTTCTGTTGTGAGATTGTAATACAGGTGTATAACGCCAACTGAAGTTCTTGCTCAGTAAGTATTCCTGTATTTTTCTCCTGTGGGCTGGCAGCGTTGTGCATGAATCGTGGGCAATAAGCAGTCACTCGAGTCAGTCGAGACAACGATGAGTATTTGTGCATAAATGCAACTGCCTCGGTACTTACTAGGATGACCGCAGAATGTGTATCTCGAGATTCAGGTAACTCATCCTTCTGTACATGGGAGATACGTTTCACAGGCCAAAATTCAATGGGTTCAGGTAGCCATAGTGGACGATGCCACCAGAGCTTCGTGTCTTGTAGTCGTCCTGGAGCAACGCCTCTCGATATTAAGTCTGCTGGGTTGTCATGGGTGGGAATGTGTCTCCATTCTGCTTTGTAAGTATATTCTTGAATTGAAGAAACCCTGTTCGCCCCAAATGTCTTCCACAACGTAGCAGGGGATGCGATCCAGGACAGAACAATGGTAGAGTCTGTCCACAGGAACACCTTGCTGACTTGGAATGACAATACTGGCAGTGTTTTATGTACCAGTTGTGCGAGCAACAATGCTCCGCACAGTTCAAGTCTAGGCAGCGTCAGTCTCTTTATAGGGGCTACTCTGGACTTGGAGCATAACAAATTGACAAACGTCCTCCCTTCCTTGCCGACAGACCGTACATAAATACAAGCCACATACGCTCGTTCCGAGACATCGGCAAATCCATGTATCTGAACATATTTACAAGTGACTAATCGTTTCACCTTAAATTCCTTGACTGCAAGGAGTTGAGAATGAAGCCGTTCCCAATCTACAACTTGTTCAGACGGGAGTTCATCATCCCAATTTTGTGTGACCAACCATAGTTTTTGCATGAAGATCTTATAGGATATCACCACTGGACTGACCAAACCAAGGGGATCAAAAATAGATGCAATGACTGACAAAAGCTTGCGCTTTGTGACAATGGGATCAGCACGATTCGAACTGCAACACAGGTTACCAGAAATCAGGAATTGACCTGATAATGGTTGCCATAATAAGCCTAGAGATTTCACACTGCTACCTTGGTCTAGATTAAGAGGCAGCAGAGTTTATCTATTCTCTTCTGAAACTGCTGTCAGTAGAGCTGGGTGATTGGCACACCATTTTCTGAGAAGCCTCCACTCTCCAACAATGTTATGATTTCAGACTGAAGCTGTAGAGCATCCTGAAGGTCGTTACAACCACTAACTAGGTCATCAACATAAAAATCCCTGCGGAGAACTTGTGCTGCTCTAGGAAACCTTGATTCTTCTACTTCAGCGAGTTTTTGTAGGCATCTAGTGGCAAGAAAAGGTGCAGCAGCTGTGCCATATGTTGCGGTAGTTAGTTCATAGCAACTAGGTGGCTCCTCTGGACATTCTCTCCACATAATCCGTTGTAACTTTCTGTCACCAACATGCACCTTGACTTGTCGATACATCTTGGCAATATCGGCAATGAAGGCGAAAGTATGTGTTCTGAATCTGAGAATAATGGAGTACAGATCCTCTTGAACTGTGGGTCCAACCATTAGTATGTCATTGAGAGATAAACCATTTGAGATTTTGCAGATGCGTCAAAAACAACCCTAGTTTTGGTTGCAGTGCTACACGGCTTAAAAACAGGATGATGTGGCAAGTAATAGCATCCACTGTCATCACCTAACGTCAAAGAGTTATTTGTTTTCACCATGTGCCCTAACATTTCATATTCATGCAGAAAGTTACAGTAGTCTTGCTTTAGGGCGGGCTGTTTGCTAAAGCGCCGCTCTAGCTGAGTTAATCTTGACATAGCCTGACTAAATGAGTCTCCTAATACTTCAGGCTCTTGCTTAAGAGGCAAGCGAACTACAAATCTACCAGATTCATCCCTCGTAGTGTTATCTGTGAAATGTTTTTCGCAGTTTTTTTCTTCCTGAGTTTTGATTGGGGAAGAGAGATCCTCTATTTCCCAGAACCGTTGTAACTGGGCATCTAAGTTGTCTTCTATCCGCAAAAATTATGAGGCTACTCCTAAGCATTTTTCTACCTGTGGTCGAAATCGTCCTGAAAGAATCCATCGAAATTCAGTCTCTTGGAGGACTGGATAATTTGGTGATCGTGTACGATGACCAGGCTTCAGTAATGAAAGGAAATGCTCTGCGCCGATTAATAATTCTATGTCTCCTGGCTGAAAAAACTTAGGGTCAGCAAGTGTTACATCAGTGGGCAAGTCCCAATGATCGTGTTGAATAAAGCTGCTAGGCATGCTCCCTGTAATACGTGGAAGGATAGAGCATGACATATTAATTGTGAAGTCACTCACAATGGATTGCAGCAGCAACTGAACACTGTGCTTAGTTTGTGAAAGAGAGTTATTTATTCCACTAATTGGTATAAGGTTTTTGTATTTTCTTAGGCGTAATCTCTGAACAAGACCTTCCGTACAGAGATTTGTCTGGCTGCCACTATCCAACAATGCTCTACATACATGCACTTTCCCGTCAGAATCCATGACTCTTACTAATGCCGTAGACAATATCACCCTAGCCGAGTATCGATCCCCTACGTTGCAGTATGTGTGTGTTGGGTTAGAAGCCACTGGGTGTTGACTTGAGCCACCATTTCTACCTGACAGAGTACCTTCATTTTGTTTGTGTAATGATGTGTGATGCTTTTTGTTGCACAACTTACAACCGCGTGATTTGCAATATCTGGATGAATGCTCAGTGCGCAAGCAATTATAGCATAGACCTCTTTCCTTAACGATTTGAAACTTTTCCCCTAGGCTGAGAGCTGCAAATGTTTCACACTTGTGAATACTATGATTGTCCTAACAGTAGGTACATTTGATGTGGCTGGTCGTGACATAAGAATAACGTGCTTGAGTGTCTTCCTGTGATTTGACCTTACTCCGCTCAAATTGCTGTCTGGGCACTAGAGTGGTGTGTTGTGTGCTTGGTAAGTTCTATAGGGCTTGTCGTTTGTGTTCCACAAATGATTATAAGTCATTGAGGGACAGAGAATTATTCTCTACATGCGATAATCCCAGTCTCGCCTAGTACTGCTATCAAGTCCTCGAGCATACACTTGAGTCAGTATTACTTCGTGCAGTGGAATGGTAAGTTCCAAGGCTATAAGTGCGTTTAAATGACTGTTGAATGTATCTGAATACCTTACGAGTTCTTTAGCAGTTTCACTAGCAACTGGTTTTAGGCTTAAGAGCTCCTTAACATGCGTGGCTGCTATAAGCCTCTTATTCTCAAATCTGTCCTGCAGCATTTTCCAGGCTATCTTATAATTCACTTCAGTTATAGGAAGGTTTTGTATTAATTGGCTAGCCGGCCCCTTGAGAACTGACACGAGATAATGAAACTTTTGAACAACCGGTACCTGGTTATTGTTATGTACCATAACCTTGAAACTGTCTGCAAATGAGAGCCAGTTTTCATACTTCCCATCAAAATTAGGAATATTGATTGACGGAAGTTTCAACCCTGACACAGTGCCTGCTTGGGTTCTGCCTGAGCTTTCTAAATGATGTGATGCCTCTTCAATATTAGTGATTATGTTACCCATGTCACCCTTAGTCTTATAGTATTTAGTTTCAAATTCCAATCTAGCTTGTTCATGTACTTGCTCATTTTCGGTACCTCCTAGTTCTAGTTCAGACTGAACATCGTCAAACTTGGACATTATAGCACCCATATCGTCATATCTCAATTTAATTTCATGCAAATTAGATCGCTGCTGGTCGCCCAGATTTTCTACGAAGGTCTGAATGCGCGTAAGCTGAACTCTTAGCCGTGCCCTCTGCTTGATCAGTTTCTGTTTCGTGGCAGGATCCATTATTAATAGGATGATTGTAAAGAAAATGAGGCCTGAGCAACTTGTGGAGAATCAAATTCAATATGACCATTGTCATATATTGAGGATTAGACTACAGTACGACTGTCATTCCCGTTCTTTTCTCTCCCTTTGAGGTTATTTATATATATTTCTATCTATTTATCCATCTATTTATCTATTTATTTATTTATTTATTTATTTTTATTTACGTTTATGTTTACGTTTATGTTTACGTTTATGTTAATTGTTCTTGGGTTTTAGCAGAACTTAGGTTAACTATGCTTTCTGTTTACTCGTCACTTCGTTATGTGTTCACTTTTAATGGTTTAATTAACAGAGATTTAGGAGTTACAAACTTAGGACGAGGAAGAGTGACACGCATAAACCGAGCAATATAACTGGAAATATGAAGATCCTTACATAAAACAGAGTATAATTATTTGCAATAAGATGCGCTTGTTTGACTGGAATATTATCCATTTATAACAATACTCTGGTAGTGAGGATCAGTTGGCTGAGCCTGTATATTGTTTTCCTATTCTATTTAGGAGAACCATATATGGAAATGATCACCACATTTATCAATTCCAAAAATTATTAAAAATTGTGTAAACAAATCAGCTATCTATGAGCATTCGCGAAGAGTACCACGTCAGTGTCAACCTGCTAGAAGAGGTTTCGGATTATAGTGTGGATGTTGTACTACAGATTAGCACCAACGTGCAGGACTGACTCTTAGATGGTCCACTTTGCGAATGCTCAAAGATTGCTGACTTGTACTCATTTTGCACCGCTTCAGTTATGATCATACAACCCGCAACAAACAATATTTATATTTATATTTGTGCAAACGCGACACATTTCCATAAATAAAATTAGGAGATTTATTCTCCAACTCCCATTAAGCCTCCGTGGCTTAGGCGGCAGCACGCCGGCCTCTCACCGCTGGGTCCGTGGTTCAAATCCCGGTTACTCAATGTGGGATCTGTGCTGGACAAAACGGAGGCAGACAGGTTTTTCTCCGGGTACTCCGGTTTTCCCTGTCAAAATTTCATTCCAGCAACACTCTCCACTATCATTTCATTTCATCTGTCATTCATTTAATCATAGCCCCAGAGGAGTGCGTCAGGCCTCGGCAGCCGGCACAGTCCATATCCTCGCCGCTAGATGGGGGCTTCATTCATTCCATTCCTGACCCGGTCGGAGACTGGAAGCAGGCTGTGGATTTTCATTCATTCTCCAACTCCCGAAGGTAATTACTCGTATTTCGTGGACTGACTCACCTTTTAGCACTTTTGTCACCTGTGGCAGATTCGTAACCATTTTAAACACTCCTTGAAGTATTAAGAATATGAGAAAACGCTTCTCTATGTTAGCTAGAACCTGACACCTGTCGCATGCTAACAAGCGCAGTTATCTTCTACCGCACCCGACAACCAGAAGAAAGTTAATCTAAATACATTTTAATCGGTGGAAACTCCATTTGAAGTTCACTTGGAATTAAACGAGGAGAAAATTGTGGGCGCATCTGGTTCCCCGGCGGCCAGATCTCATTTGGGGCAGTAATCTGGATCTGATTAACCAGTGCCTCTCTCCTTGCTAGTCAACAGCCCACCGAGAACAGTTCATTCACACAAGGAAAACCTTTACGATTAGCCATGGTCGTAACTTAAATAAGTTAACCTTAGCTATGCTGTGCAAGTATACCAGTTGATCCAACTGATCTTGTAATTTGTTAAATTGTTTTTGTTGAATTATTTAAGGGCTCTGCGACACCGTGGTCATTTAGCTCCGTGTACTTGGGTGTGTGCAGAATTTGTATAATAACCTGTGTTATTGTGGTGTCTGTAGTAATGTGTGTATTTGTAATGCAGGTGAGGATTGGGAAGGGAGCAACCGTGACCTTAAGTTAGGAACCATTCCGGCATGTGCCTGGAGTAGAAGTGGGAACCCACGGAAAATGACTTCCAGGATAGCTGAGATGTGAATAGAACCCACCTCTTCTCAATGTTGCCTCACGAGGCTGAGTGGACCCCTTTCCAGCCCTTGGACCAGAATTAAATTTCTTGGCAGAACCAGGAATTAAATTTTAACTCTGAGATTTGCTGATGACATTGACATCTTAGCCGATTACCCAGAGGATTTGAATGAGTTATTAAATGGTATGGACTCCATCTTGAAGAAAGAATTCATGGTGAAAATCAATAAATGTAAAACAAAAGTAATGGAATACAGCCGAAAGAAATCAGAAACCCCTATTGACGAGACGTTAACAAGATAACACGTAACTGGCATGTAGCCAGCTAGTATCCAGTTGAGTCATATAGGCAAGTCATGCGCAACCCTATCTTGCTGAGTGTACGGAACACTTCTGTCCCTTAACACATTCCCGTTGAAACGTTGTTGCCAGACTGATCAAAAAGAACGGGTTCCCACAAAGTGTTTTCAGTAACACGGATTTTTTGGAAGTGTCAAGTGCCTAGATCCACCCCTAACATCAATTCATTGTTTTGTTATGCTGTAAAAAAGTGCTAGGCTAGTTCCCTTTTCACTGTTTCAGTACTAGCTGATAGCCCATTATTTTATTATTATTATTATTATTATTATTATTATTAGTATTATTATTTTTTTTTATCGTTATGCCCAACTACGGAGCGCGCTTGAACTTATTTTGCACAAGGTTCCTTCTTCTTTTCTTCCCAATATCTCTTCATTCGTTCACTGTGTTCCTTTCTGCGTGCTTCTGTGCAGCCTGTATTTTTCCTTTTAGGTTTCTCTGCAAATTTATGTTTGTTTACTAGGCTTCTAAATTTTACTCTATCTGGAATGGTTTTCTCAACAATACCCATTTTTTGTAGATTTTCATGCACTTCTGTTAACCAATGTTGCGGATTTTCAGGGTTAGCGCTATATTTAGAATTCTCTTTGTCAGCCTGTCGTTATCCATTCTGTGAAGGTGTCCGTAGAATTTTAATCGTCGTTTTCTGATAATAGCTGTGATTTTTTCTGCGGATTGAAAAATTTCATGTGGTTTCTTTTTCATCCAAATTCCATTTTCAAACGTTGGTCCTAGGATTTTTCTAAGAATTTTCCTCTTGTTTCTCGATGCTTTTCATTTGTGACCTGCCCCCAATTATCAGTGTTTCGGATGCATACAGTGCCTCTGGTTTGATGACTGTGTTGAAGTGTCGTAATTTTGCATTCTTTGAGATACATCTTTTGTTGTATCTGTTCCATGTGATTTTGTAAGCCCTTTGCAATTTAGCAGTTCTTTCTTTGTTAGCTTCCTGATTTAACTCTGCTGGCTAAATAATTTCGCCCAGATACTTGAATTTGTCTACTTGGGAAATAACTCCGTGTTTGGTGATTAGTGGATGATTGCCAAATCTTGATTTAGTGCCTTCCATAAACTGCGTCTTTTCAAATGATATTTGGAGTCCGGTTCTTGCGGCTATTGCATGCAATTTTTCTATGGAGTGGATTTCTTCTTGTCTGTTGTTTGAAAGGATTGCAAGGTCATCTGCGAAAGCTAAGCAACCAAGGTGAATTCTGTCTTTAAGACGTCTGCCAATGGTTATACCTTTAGTTCCTTTTCTCCATTCACCAATCACTTTTTACGAAACTAAATTATTATTGTTATTATTATTATTATTATTATTATTATTATCAGAATTTAATCAGGCTAGTGGCCACAAAAATTTACTTATTATAGCAAAAATAAGGCTTGTATATATTTTCTTCTGCGTGGATGAATTGTGAAACATTTATTTTCTCCTTCTGCTTCCTTGATTTGTGCTGCAGTCTTAAATAGATATTTACAGTTTACACGTCAAGGAACGAATCTCCAAAATGCTTGAAAGAGCTCAGGAGACAGTGTTATAAAGAAAAAAGTTATCATCATGTAAGATAGTCTAATATATGAGGCTATATAATCACAGAAATGACAAACGTGTTTAGATAAGAATAACAATACGAGGCTGATTTACACAGATTGAAAGTAAGCGCCGAAAAGGAAGAGTCGAGTCTATTTCTCCCCACTGTTCAGCCTTGTGATAAATAAGATTTTTTCAAGTGTGGGGAGGAAGGGTTTATATAAAAGTCTACGCCGGACAAAATTTATTGCCGCTATGGGACTCCAAAGAAGAGACTCAGTACTATGACCTCCATAAATTATAATACTAGTTTTAAGCCAAACACATCTAAGAATTAGACCAAGAATTAAGATAAATGACTTTTCAGATGCATATTTATCTGGGGAGGAGGAATACAGGGATCCTCAGAAGTAATTTTCTCAGTTGAAAAAAATTGAAATATGGAAACGGAAACTAATTTCAAAAAATAATATTTGAGATTATTATTATTCTCATTATTATCATTATTAATTTGGCAATCTGGGGCTACACTGATCAAGATGATATTCAATGTGACTGCGGAGAAGATCATACTGTTCAACATATGCTTCAATGTCGACTAGGGCCAGCCTCCTGTACAAAAGACGATCTTCATCATGGAAAAGAAAAAGCATTGGAAGTGGCCAATTTTTGGGCAAAAATAATATGACTGTGTAAAATGTGTATGTTTCTGATAGGAGAATAATAATAATAATAATAATTATTATTATTATTATTATTATTATTATTATTATTATTATTATTATTATTATCCACAGGTTTTATATACAAGGTGTTGCGTAAATTGTTGTGACTCAGTCTCCCCTTAATATCCATAGTTTCTTTATTTCCTAATAGAGATTATGCCTGGTGGAAAATTAATACACATTATTAAATAAGCATATTCCACTATATTAAAAATTTGTACATTAAAATTTGTCAGCATTCCTATCTCTTAACTAACTGGTAGCGAAATACATGTGTTATTAAATAGAGGCCTGTAGCAGCAAAAGCTACTTAATTATCTGTATGATTATATCAAATTAAAAACAAAAGCTTCCCGAGTGGCCTATTAAGAGCTTATCTCTTTTATTCTTAATCTACTGAACCCCTGCACGAGTCTTGTGGAATTATTTCTAATCGTGGGTATTAGAATGAATTTTTATGACAACCATATATATATATTCTTCTTGTTCGGTTCTATGTTGAAAGTCCATTGACCTCGTGGATTCGGTGGCGTAGTCGGTAGCATGCTGAACTGCTGTGCCCAAGATAGCGGGTTCAAACCCGGCCGAAGTCGTCGGATTTTTTAAGAGCGTTAAAAATCCTTCAGTATGCCTTCCTTCGGAGGGGAAGTAAAGCCGGCGGTCCCATGTCATAGATTTATGGCATGTAAAAGATCCTTTCACAGACTAAACTTGTGTAAAGCAAAATTTGTTAGGTTATATTTCGTCAGAACGCCCTATCAAAGTTCCAACGTTCAGCACTAGGTATCATTGATATCTGGTGGCAAAAGTTGGAACTACTTGAAATTGAACGTAACTTGTAGCTCACCCTTTAGGGTGTCCGCTGGAAGCAGCTACACAGACTCAGGCGAGCCGAACATGTCCTCGGACACTCCCGGCACTAAAAGCCATACGATAAATAAATAAATAAATAAATAAATAAATAAATAAATAAATTGACCTCGTCATTTCTTTGATAGATATTTTGACAGAGACGACCAGATTGCGTGAAGCAGAGTATTTTTAAGAGTATCACCAAAATGGCAGGAAGCTAGGATGTAAGCCATGATTTCGGTATCACTACAACTGACTTGCACAGGAGTGCATCAACTCGGAGCCCAAGCAGGGGAAGAAATCTGCTGAAAGTACTGTGGTATTTAGACCGTGCCATTGCCAAACCAATCGAAGTGAGATTAGCATAAGAATTTGATAAACGTACAGAAGAAGGAAGGTGAACAGAGGCTGATCTTACCAAGCAAATCAGATAATCTAATAGCTAAACCGAACGGTACAGCTCTTCCTCTCATTTGGTTGCTATCGTCATAGGATAAAATGATGCCGCGTTACATTTCATTTTCAGAGCATCTTTCCACACTGCATTGGAGAAACTATCGGGCTTCTTAAACCTTTTTGTCCTCAAAGCATTCAAATGAGTGAAAATTCTTTAAAAAATATCTTATTTTGTTTTATAAGATAATACAATTTACCATATGCTTCTGAATAAGAATCTATGTTTACAGCCCAAAGACCATTATTTTCTAGCCCTTAAAAACTAATTCATATTGAAACTTTTCAGTCGGTCAACGCAATATAATCCCAATTATTGGGACATGAGTAAAATAACCTGAAATAAATGCATGTGATAATAATAATAATAATAATAATAATAATAATAATAATAATAATAATATCGTATGGCCTCAGGTGCCGGGTGCAAGCTTTGTTATTTGTCACCCAGAGGGTAGCTTGCATGTCGAATTTCGTTGTTCCTTGAAGCACTATGGAAGTCAAGGAGGTTAGATATCTAAGCTTCTTGAACACTATAGCGCTTTCTAGTAGAGAAATGAGAAACTTTGTGTTGGCGGAAACTCCCGAGATTAATTTTGCCATTATGAACACGTCCTACTGAATTCAGCTGGGTTCTTTGACATGCCAACATCGTATGACATGCGTGTCGTAATTTTTGCCGCCTTTCAAATATCACTTACCACGGCCAGGAGCAAACCTGCAAGCTTGAGGTTGGTATACCGTCACGTTATTCACTCACCCACCGTGGCAATCGTGCAATAATGATTTGAATCGGTTAGCTTCTCGACTTGCCAGACTGACATTGAGTATACTGTAGATAGCTTTGAAGCCATTTTTCAGTGTTGCCTTATTGATAATTAGTATTATAATTGGGATTGCAATGTGTTGACCGACTAAAAAGTTGTAATATCAATTGTCAATAAGACAACACTGAAAATGGCTTCTAAGCTACCATTGAAAATACTCATCCGCATATACCACACCCTATTCTTGTTAACTTTAAATTCCCAAAACTACAAATTTTACTTGTACTGTAAATGTTCAGATATCTCGAAACTATTGAAAATAGAGTGTTGACATTTTGTATAAAACTTTTAGGTAGATTTTAGAGCAAAGCATTAGATGATATTCTGTATTTCTCCTATTTGGTATGGATCAGCCACTGAAATTGTTTAATATGTGTTTGTTTGTAAATGTACAAATTCACAAACACTAAAGACCAGTTGATGGTGAACATCTATGAAACATTTCAAGCCAGTTAAGTTGCTTATTTGTGACAAACATGCACCAATTTATGAAGTAACAAAATATATTAAGTGTTATAAAACCTCATTTATGGGTGTATACCAGGAGAAATTTGTGACTTTTGTGAATGTAAAATAATTATAAAGATAAAGGGAAATTATCGTATTAATTGTAACCTTGAACGTTCTAGAATTCAGTAGTAGGGGTATCATGGAAATAGGCAAATTATGAAGCATTTCCTGTGATGATCACGTGCAAGTCCCCTAAAAAGTAACATAATTATAATACTGGCCCAAGCGAAAATTGCATAGCTCGTAAGACGTGGCGATATTCTGTTAGCGATGAGCTATTTAGGAAAGTATTGGCTAAACATTTTATCTGAAAGGCCAGCCTCAGGAATAGGCTATCGATCACAGACTGATGGAGTAGCGGGTGAGGGTCGTATTAAGATAGAGCATACGTCAATAAAGGAGTGATTAATGGAGAGCCAATACGCTAAGACGCCATGCAGATAGCAGCACTTGCACTTGCTGTTTGTGTTCATAACAAACCGCCCGCTTGCATTAGCTCAAGTCAAGATAGTATCTCGATTCTGCTCTCCTTAAATTAGTTGTTAGTGATACTGTTTCTTGTAGAGCACCACGTTGCTCGAGAATGTCTGCAGTTGCGAGTTGTTTCATCTAGGTCTTGGTTAATTTATCCCCGTGCGCCGAATTAGTCTGATCGCCTGTGTTGTTGTGATGTATGTAATAGTGTGTGTATTTATAATTAATGTGAGGATTGGGAGGGAGCCTGCCGTGGCCATAAGTTACAAACCACCTGGAGTAGACGTGGGAAATCACGGAAAATCACTTCTAAAATGGCTGAAGTGGGATTGATTGTACCCCATTCCAGCCTTCAGACCAAAATTTAATTTCCTGGCAGAGCCGGGAATCCACCCAGACCTGAGGGATGAGATCACACTTCGAGACACTCGCAGATGAGTGATTTAGAAGTTGTCTCTATTGACCTACTGTTTAGAATTTTTAGAGCTTTAATCTTAAGAGAATTAATTTTACTATTATTGTTGTTATGTATAGGTACATATAGGGATCTGCGACATCGCGATCATCAGTTCCGTGTGTTTGAGGGCCTATATCGTCATTTTTTGCGGCGTCGGTACTAGTGTACGCAATTGTAATTGGTACATGAATTGGAAAGAACGCCGCCGTAGCATCAGGAACCTCCTGGTATTTTCCTGGAGCAGGAATGAGAAACCACGGAAAACCACATACAGAATGGCTGAGATAGGAATCGAACCGACCTCTTCTTAGATATCCTCACCAGGCGGAGTGGACTCCATTCAGTTCAGAGACCAAAATCATATTTCTTCGAATATCCGGAAATCGAACCCCTTGGAACGGAATCTCAGTACGTACCCACGGACTAAGAAAGGTGGCTAACTTACAGTTTATTATAGCGTGTACTATTTATTGAATAGAAACCTCGTTTTGAGACGGCATTTTCAAGGCGAAAATATTCAGCACAGAAGTTATACGGCTTAATAACCCAGAAATTTGCTCTAATATCAGTAATGATCATGAGGAGCTCTAAGATGTCATAAGATAAATAATTTACTTCATATGTGCTTCCTAGTGTTTTCCTGGAGCTGAAATGAGAAACCGGGGAAAAACACATACAGAACGATAGGCTGTCTGAACCTGACCAAGTATACCAACACAATATGTACGATATGTTAAGATCTTCGAAAACCTTTTTCAAGGATTCATAGTTTCTCTTTTCATTAGCTTCCTCACAAAGAGGGGGAGGGGGGGCGTGATGGTTGCAGTGGTCAGTCTAACTGCTTGCCTCTCATCAAGGCATCAAGACATTTGTATTCCCGGTCAATACATGTGAGATTTTTTAAGTGAATTACTGGGGATGTCTCATAAGTAATGTCATCTTTAAAGGAATTTTATTTGCGACGTTTTCTGACAAGAAATTACACTATTCTTCAAAGTAGAGACCATCAGATTCTATGGTCCTGAGCCATCTTTCAGCGAGGTTTCTTACTCCGCGACGGTACCAGTCTCTGGGTTTTGATGCGAAGAATTCAGCGAAACTCACTTCCACAGCTTCAATGTTTTCGAAATTTCTTCCACACAAAATATGGGCCATGGATCGAATGAGATGGTAATCTGAAGGCGCAAGATCAGGGCTGTATGCTGGATGTGGTAGCAGTTTGACTCCTACCAATTTCTGAATTTTTGTCATGGTTGTTCGTGCAGTATTGTAACCGTTCAAACCACTAGCTACTGATGATAATAATAATAATAATAATAATAATAATAATAATAATAATAATAATAATAATAATAATAATACAGACCCACAAAGGTTGTTATAATTTAATAAACTCTCCCTACTCTGATATGATCATCATCATCATCATCATCTTCCTTCCAAGTATTGGGCCAAATGTTCCGTTACGGTCTTGCACTTTCCCTCCATCTCTTCATCGGACGTCCTATAGATCTATTTCCCCGTGGCTGGTAGCGAAGGATCTCCTTTGGTAATCTTCCAAGTTCCATCCTTTGGACATGATGCTTCCAGTTCTCTTGGTAGTCACAAATGTATGTAGTTGTTGGTTTCACTTTTGGTTCCTTCAGCACATCCTCGTTTCTCTTATGCTCTGATATGATGCCATAAATAAATATAATATTTGGGGTTCGTGGGAGTTCAACACCGTAACGATGATAATAACAGCAATAAGGAATTCACACCCAACTACACCAGTGACCGCTTGAATTAAATAAACATGATATCTGGTTTTAAAAAAGCATACTATATTCTGAAATGACGCATTAGCCTATATGCCACACTTCTAGACCCTTGGTGACGATGATGATATTTGGTACTCACTCAGTGATGATCTCTCGAAGCTGAAGTCTATTGTCTACTAATTCTGGGGTAATTGTCCCAGAGAATTAGGCCTATTACATTTTACGTTGATATTAGCTATTTTCACACGCAGCCAGACTTGAGCTTTAGATTGCTTGGCTGACTGTAGCCTGATTTGTTTGTCGCACGAAGAATACATTATTTCGTGGATTACTATTTTGGATCTTGGTAGCAGATTGTTTGTTCCAATCTCCACTTCGCATTCCTATTACATTGCACGTTTAAACGTAGACTAGCTCATGTCTACAATTGTATAATATTTGATTCCCGTGAATAGTGTGTACAGACATGGACTCGCGTACTGCATATCGCGATTCGAATATTGTAGACTAGTACAGTCATACACATAACTAGGTATAGAATTCTCGTTATAGAATTCTACTTGCCCAGACTTTCCAGTCCGAGTCCGATACGAATTTGTATCATATGTCCTTATAACACATGGAGCAATTGGAGGGAGATTCCAATCACCACCTTAGAGAAGATGAAGTAGAATGAGGAAAAGGTTTGCGAGTGAAAGAAAAAGAATGGTTACAAGGGATGAACCCAAACAACAATAACAATTTATTTATAAAAAGAGGATGTAGAAGAAACAGGCAAAATCTAAGGGATAGGTAACTTCCTAAAGCAGTGTAGTGTGAGGAAAGGGGTGGTCCGTGGCCCATTTACAATAGTTGACTTTATTTATACATATGATTAAACTTGAAGACTTTGGAAGGAAAATGATTGTTGTGCTCCAAAATTGAAACTAAATCTCCCACAAGAAAAGGTACTAATAAGGGATTTAGACACAGTCTTGATTACGAAAAAACAGTAATCAAGTTGCATAAACTGAGAACGACCCTAGGTAGGAAGTTAGCTGAACGAACTATACCAGCGATAAACAGTCAAAGAGATCTGTGAAAAACTGAAGTAATAGATAGAAAAAAAACTTTAATAAGAGCACAACAAGTAGTTATCCAAGTTCACGTGGCACACCTCAAATTGCTGCCAAACGTGAAGATCAAGGGAAAAGTAATAATATTGATTAGCTTCGACAATAATTGGGCATATATTTTTAATCTTAAGTGAATACAAATGTTACAAGATTCAAACAGGGAGGCCGTGGCTATAATTTCAAAACTGTGCCAGGTATATAAAAAATAAGCAATTCAATTGCTGTGAGGTTAATATGCAAAAAATCAGTTTAGAAAATACAGTAAGTAAACATAATTTACGAGAGAATGAGTCTTTAGACTCGTGCACAGTAGTGCTAGCATAAATAGTTGGTCTCAGACCAAAGATTAACTCGAATAATAATTAATTTGCTTAGACATTTACAATTCCTTACATAGATTCGATTAAATGAGCAAGCATAGGACAAATTAAGGTTCCTCATTTGACACGCAAAGGCTAAATTATAGTTAAGAGAGAACAATCTAAGTTGATCCTGACAACTTGGTCACAGCAGTATTTGCTGTCAAAATTTGAAATAGCATTAAAAATGGAAAACACATAAAAAAGAGGCCGTTAGGGCATGATAATAATGAAATTGGGCCTAGACGTCAAGAGAATGCTAAGATTGACCCTTGAGGGTACCAAAATGTAAAGAGCTTGGAAGCTTAGAAGAATTACAATAAATATGAAGCGCTTTAGTTTCGAGTACGTTCCAACTTATATACGTTGAACAAAGAGAGGTGGTGGGCAATGCCACTGTGTTTTTACAGAATTACGGTTGATTACAAATTCAAAGTTTGGGGAGGACAGCATTTAGCTAGAACCTCCGAATTACACACAAAAAATAGACCAAAGATTATTTAAATTTACTAGTTGATTGTTAGTAAGTGAAATGGGGAGAAAAGGAGAGTGGGGATTTTTTCACTGGCTGTACATGCATGTATTTTTTCGCAACGCGGTAACCGGCTTTTGAGAACCAAACTGTTTTCAGACGCGATGGACTTTTAAGTTTATGTAAGTAGTTTCAGTTTGATAAATGTCACTGTTTAGCAGGTTGATATATAAATTTATAAAAATTGTCTTCAAATTAACACAGACAAGACCATGCAAATGACTTTTAGAAAAGGAGGAAGGCCTGCAGAAGACGACCACATAAAGATAAGAGGGGAAAATGTTCCAATCGTTCGGGCATTCACATATCTCGGGATTACTTTACAAACAACAGGTCAATGCTACAGACTTCACGTAAATGAAAGAGTCCCAGCTGCAATTAGAGCAATATACAATAAAAGATCTACAGAATTTATCAATAAAATCAGCAATGAAACTGTTTCATGCTGTAGTGAGCCCAGTAGCAACTCATGGGATACAGATTATATGGGATCACCTAATACTCGCAGACCTCCGATCCATAGAAAAAGTGAAGGCAAGGTTTCTTAAAAGAGCTCTCTGTGTTGGAATAAATACTAAGTCGAGACTGGTATATGAAATGGCCAAAGAGACTTTCTATATCGATGACATAAAGGCAAGGTTCTTACTACCATCCACTCAAAATAGTGCCAAGGTTCTTGAAGAGAGAAGACAAAAAGGGGAGGATATTTGGCTTGAATTTTATTCTACAGACGCCATGTGGGACCGACAATGGACGGAGGCAAATCAAGAATTAAGGCATGTCATCACAAGTTTAGCGGTTCATGGATATCACCACAAATTATGTTCGACGACACATTTCCATGAAGTAGGAAATGAGTGTGTGTGTGTACTTTGTGTGGTGAAGGATGTGAACGCTATCACATCAACCGATGCAAAAATAGGACAAAATAAGTTTTATGGTATAGCAAAGATCTATAGGCTAAATAACCAACATTAATATTGTATTTTGGCCATTCGGCTGCAATTAAATTTTATTTATATTTCCTAGTTGAAAATTTGCATAGTTCAAGAATAGTTTCAGGTTTCAACATTGGAGATATTGCTTGAGGTTGAAAACGTAGGGCATGAGCAGATTAGACCCTTCAAACTGTTTAGAATAAAGCAGAGTTAATTTCACTGTATGCCAATTACAGACTTTTAAGTGCGATGAGTACTCGAGAAAAACTTTCTTGACGAAGTTTCTTGGATTTTATGAAGTTTAGTGTAATCCCCTGGAGGTCCCATTTATTGGAATTTGACAGAGTTTATGAAAATTCCCACGATGTCCAATATGAATTTGAGAAGTGAAGATAAAAATTCCCACGTTGCGCTCAGACACAAGTTGCAATAACTCATTGACATGAACTCCCTCTGAGGAAAATGATAATTAAAACAACAAGTTGATGCTTTAACATTACAAGCAGGATATAGCCGGCTAGTTAAAAGTTCAATAGTTGCGTGATAAAAGTGTTAAAACAGCTTCATAGCTGGAATAAAACAGCGTTTTACTTATATTTTACATGATGAGCTGGCAGCGGGTGGTTGATGTAGTGTTCACTACATACCGATCACAAAATGTCGGGCGAGTCAACTGACCCTCGGAGAGCGGTCTGATCGAGCTGCTGGTTGCATTAAGAAGAATGGCAAGCGAGAAAGTTTCAAACCAGTGAAGCAAGCGGGGCGAGGGTGTAGGAGAAGGGTGACGTAAGACACAGCGTATACAAACATATGAAAAAATAGCTCACTTAGGTACACAAATTTCCTTTCTTGAGGAAGAGTCCATAAAGTAAAGAAAAGACATACATTGCCATCTGTAGCAAGTGAACCGAAGCAATAAACATTCTTCAGTAACCGTTGGCAAAGAGTTCACACGCTGGCTGCAAGAGACTAGCGAGTGTAGCAAAGCGTCGCGAGAAGACTCACTGGGGAGAATTTGATGTTTCTGTTGACCGGGAAGCAAAGCGACTCGTTTGCTGAAACATACTGAGGAAAGTCATAAGGAAATGCACAACAGGAGAGCAAAATGCAAAGAAATCTCTGTTGGTGGTTTCACGAAATAAAAGATCAGAGAGACGGGAAAAATTAAAGGAGACCCAATATGGGTGCAAATTTACAGATAACGTATATGCACAGAGTATACATACACACGTTCCCCATAAATCTCTAAGTACCATCCCAACTCCATTGAGTTCCAAGGATGAACTTAACTACCCTAAGTTTCAAATTACAACCAACTCCGCAGAGTTCACAAAATCTAACCAACTCCACCAAATCGAGTGCCTCACTGATCGTCAGTCGGAGTGATCATATCTTCACCCCCACCTTTCGTCCCATGACTACCGTAGCATAGAATACACCATAATTTGGTTATCAACCAATTACAAAGTAAAGCCGGCGGGCCCATGTCATAGATTTATGGCATGTAAAAGAACCTTCCACTAACTAAACTTGTGTGAAGCAAAATTTGTAGGTCATGTAGCCCAGTGTACTTTGGGTGTGTGTAGAATTCGTCTGATAACCGGTGTTAATTGTGATGGCTGTATTAGTATGTGATTCAGGTAGAAGGACTGCAGACAATCAATTTTTCCAAGTAGTTCCTACTTTTGCTACCAAATCCTACCGTCCACGACACCTACCTGAGCCAGAACCTGGCGGCGAACGTTGAAACTAATATAGCGTTATCACACTAACCTACAAATTTTAGCTTCCACAAGTGTAGTTAGTGGAAGGTTCTTTTTCATGCCATAAATCTATGACACGTGACCGCCGGCTTTACTTCCCCTCCGTAGGGGAAGATGAACTCGTAGTTCCGCCCCTTAAAACAACAATAACTAACGAACTAACTAACTTCCCCTCCGAAAGAAGGCATACTAAGGGATTTTTAACGCTCTTAAATAATCCGATGACTTCGCCCGGGTTTGAACCCACGATCTTGGGCATTGAAACTCAACATGCTACCAACTTCGCCACCGAAGCCGCTTAAAGTTCCATGTGTGAGTGTGTGTCAACAACAGACGACTGATACATTCTCATAATTAAAATTACGCAATGCTAGTCATGGCCTCCTGTAAATAGCGTTGGTGAAGCAAAGAAAAGCAATCCTATCTTATAAAACACCAAACTTAAAAAACTACATTACTTATGAGACATCCTAATATCACGTCCTGTGTTTTGGATTCCACGTAAAAATGGAGTTCCCGTGGCTCATGATCGGGAGATTAGCCTAACGGTCACGTAAAACTACAAGCTTCCTTCCTTCCTTCCTTCCTTCCTTCCTTCCTTCCTTCCTTCCTTCCTTTCCCTCCTACCTTCGTTCCTTCACCACAGTATTACTAGGTACTGTAGGCTTTTAAAGTGATTTCAGATAATTTGATTGTATCCTTTGAAGGCGAAAATATCTAGATCAGAATATACAAGAGTTGTTCAAATGAAACATATCAATACTGACGAACACAATATACAGTGTTCAATACACGCCATATCACGACAGCATACAGATGACAGTTCAAGGGAGTCTACAACATACATTCACTTCCACTGTTGAGGCTCCTGTCTTACTGCTGAACAAGTGCCCCTATACCCTCCGTCAATAATGACGTATCTGCTGGTGAAACAACTCCTTTACAGCATCACGAGTCACTTAAACAGTGATAAAACGGTTATCCTTCAAGAAATTCTACAATAGACCAAACAAACGATAGTCGCAAGGAGAGAGATCTAGACTTTAAAAGTCCTCTGTTTATTCGAGGTTAGTTGGTTTTACCATTCAAAAATTGTTACGTTGTTCAACCTTCTGATTGATACGT
This sequence comes from Meconema thalassinum, assembly GCA_946902985.2. Taxonomy (NCBI): domain Eukaryota; kingdom Metazoa; phylum Arthropoda; class Insecta; order Orthoptera; family Tettigoniidae; genus Meconema; species Meconema thalassinum. The sequence continues at coordinate 162,722,198 of OX336393.1, read as the reverse complement.
ATGTATAAACGCTAGACGATTTTCAGTAGGACTATTCAAGGTTAAATAACTTTTTCTCTTGAGGAATTTTTACGCATTGTACCATATCTTTGTACCTGGTTGGGAGCAGCAACCGATGACATTCAGCAACGTTCAATATACGTTTATTTCCTACAACCTATGAGTACATAATATACTTGGATATTTGAGCTTATGATACGGAATACATTAACCATTTGGACATCTAATTTATACAGAGATAACCTACAAGTTAGAATCATTTGGTTTAGTCAGGGTTAATTGGTTATATCAAGTATGTATTTATTAATTTCTTTTTGTGACCTTTCATTTATTTAAATTTATGACTTTTTGTGAGGATATCCAATTTCTTTTTGGTTTTTGTTAATATAGTTTCTAAGATTTTTCCACACTGAATAAGTTATCATTGGTATAACGAAACATGTACGTGTAATTTAATTATTAACCTACCTTCTTGTGTTGGACAATGCGGCTTTTATAATTTGAGATTTCTATTTGTTGCATAGCGCAGCAGTTAGGTAACCGCCTGTTGAGCGCAATTTTGCGGGATTGAATCCTGACGCTGTCAGTTGGCACTTGAGAGTCCTTAATTGCCAGAAAGCCAAGCTAGATTTACCGGCACATTGAGGATCCTCTTGAGGGAAAACTTCTGGCGTCTCTAAAGCCACAGTAATTAAAAGGACCAAACCCCCATAGCATTGTTATTATTATTATTACTATTATTATTATTAATATTATTATTATTATTGACTGGCTGCGTGGCTCAGCGGTAACGTTCTTGCTTGCTGGGCCCAAGATTGCAGGTTCATATCCTGGCGCAGTCAGCTGGCATTTGAGGGTGCGCAAATGCGAGGGAGCCGTGTCAGTAGATTTACTGGCACGTTAAAGATCCTCTTTGGGGCAAAATACTGACATCCTGGCATCTCTAAAAGCCAGAGTAGTTAAAAGAGGTGTAAAACTGATAACATTATTATTATTATTATTATTATGTTTTTATTTCTTCGATTAGGCCAACTAGGGACCACGTCAGTTCAACTGTCTCTTCTTACGAGCTCTAACTACCCCCAGTGTTCCCGCATTCGTCTCCGGTGTTGTTCCTTTCTCTCTTGGGATCACGCCTTCCCTGTCTTCAGCTTCGGATTTTCCTGGAAACCTTTGTGCGTATGTAGTTTTTCCTGAAGTGAAACACGCTCCTGGATATCTTTAGGGGAAATGTCTATTTCACGTAGATCTTTCTCAACTTCCGTAAACCATGCCCCTTTGGTTTTCTGATCATGAAAGTACGTCAATATCCGTTTTGATACCCTGCCTGGGCTCATTCGTGTCACGTGGCTATAAAAGGCAATCCTTCTTTTTCGAATCGTGTCACTGATCACTGATCTTCTCCACGTGCTTGTACAATTCGTGGTTGTGACGCCTTCTGTACTCGCTGTTTTGTTTGATGGTATTATTATTATTACTATTATTATTATAATAATTATTATTATTATTATATCCACACAGTGTCTCCTGTAGAGAAGTTCTAACTCGTGTCAAATGGTTTTGTTTCAGTGAGAAGAGTGACGTGGACAGCGCCGCAGGGCGGAAGACGCCTGCACTAGGGAGCAACAATATTGCTAACGATACAATATACAGCATGTCGCCCACGCGCCGACCGCTACACACCATCACAGGCTCGCCCGATGCCATGAAGGTGAGGCTGGCCGCCATGGTTCTGCAACCTCCCACCAGGGTGTAACACGATCGCCCTCACAAGCACGCGTGCCTTCTCGTCACAACCTGCACCCTTGACACCAGTGCATTAGTGTGACTAATGTGTGACTTTCAGAGTATTAGCATGACTGCTTTCACATTTAAGGCAAATAAAAACCAAATTATTGAATTGTTGGCAAATGATAAGATTTGCTATTCTTAATGCTACTAACTTGTGAATTAAGTTATGAATGTGCGTGACCTAAGAAAGCAATCATTTGCTACTCAAGTAATGGCTTAAACACGGGCGAAACAGAATTTTCCGTAACATACAAAAGTTACTTCTGCCAAAGGGTATCAAATTGTACACTGGAAACTGCAATTAATCCGGTAATCCATTTGTATAACATAAGAGACGATTCTATCCAATTGGCTGGCCTCTTGAAGTAGGGATGTACAACTTACGACCGGCGTGCTACGTGTAGACCACCTTATATATTTATTTATATTTTTGCCTCGCAGATAACTTGGAGTAATTCTTACGAAATATATTTAAACTTAATGGAAAACAATAGTGTAGCCTAGTAAGCTAGAGGAAAATACCATCTGTTTCCTGAAATGAACCAGTCAAAATTGAAGTAAATGAGCTGTCCCAATCACCTGTAACCAAATCGGTGATTGGATTTGACTGTCACATACCAACAACGCCCTTGTCGATGATTGTTTATTCATGCGTTGGATGTTTCCTTGAAATATTCTTTATAGCTATATCAATATACTGAAACTGTAAATTACAAGCTACACAGTACTCGTATCAATCCAAAATCTTACAATTTATGAATAGATTTGCATAAAATCTGAGAATTCAATTTTGCGTACACGCGCGTCAAGTAAATCAACTCCGACGGCCGGTACGTACTTGTAGGATGTACATCCCTGTTCTAAATATATAACGCCTCAAATAATTCGCTGCAGAGGAACAAATGAACTTTAAAAGTCATTATTTCATTATTAAGGTGACTATTCCTATGAAATTCAATTCGAATTTATTGCAGTCCCGCGTCTTCGCATAAACGTTAATTTCTGCTCAGGGAAGTGGAAATGTCGGTTGTGCATAATAACTGACAGTTGCTATGAATTTGTCACGGAAAATGAAGTAGTTTTCCCGGAAGAACTAGCGATACTCATGATTTGTGGATTTAAATCGCCTAACAGGACATCATATAAATAACCAAATAGATTGACCATGTGTACACTTGCGCAAGCAGTGCACTTTTCTTTGAATTTTAGATAAACTTAATATCAACATGAATTGGCGTTTTCGGTGTGATTTGTGTATACACCAATATAAATCTCGAAAATAAAGCACGGTTTGTTATCATTCATGGTTATTGAAGCTTTCTTGACTTTTAAACGTAAAGAGTACTTACGTTAAAATGGCTAGCTTTAGAAATATATGTGAGTTTTTTCATACAAACAAAATCTATTAACATAACATTGATTCCAAAGAACTCATATTACAGTAGATGAAAATTATCTAATCAAAATAGAGGCATTGTCTTAAATGCTACATACCTGCAGTTTTGAATCCTGTTAAGCAGTGCTAATTCACAGAACAGTATCCCTAGTTGCTATATATATTAAAAGATGACATTAATTTGCCACTAACTGTTCCAAGCTGAAGAAAATGTTGCTGCTATGCTGCTGAGCTCTTTGTCACATTGCCTGCAACTATCACAAGGATGCTTCTCTTACGCTGTTGCATCTTTCTGTTCCATCACTTGTCCATTGCACATGCAGCTTGTAATTTGCACCAGCACCAAGCCAGCACATAGAATTGTTGTCAAACCATCACTTGCACCGTACATAATTGTGAGGTAATTATACTTGAAGTCTTCTCCCCACCGAACATGATTTTATTTATTGCAAGTGAAATATAGCATTTATTTCTTAAAGTTGGAATGATATGAAAGAAGGAAAAAAAAGTGTCAAGAGATTCATGTTTCCAAACTTCTCTTTCACGAGTGTATATATTAATATTCATTTCTGCTAAAATACAACAGTTCAGAAAATGGTCCTATCTGATGTGAATGTGTATCATTCATATTTCTTTGGAAGAAATTGCAGTTTACTCATTTTCGACGAATATGTACCAGAGGTGCATCCTTCTCAACGTTAGCAAATTTATGTTCATTTTCTTTTTATTTTCATTGGAGAGGTGGCCCAACAAATTCTGGTTTTTACCGTCAGATGGCACTGTTAAGCAGAACGTCGAAATCGGAGAGTAGATCTCAATCGCTCCAACTCAAAAGTTGTACGCCACTGAAGCTGAGGTCATATTATTATTATTATTATTATTATTATTATTATTATTATTAAATCAATTTAAAATACCTTTATAGAACAGCATTGCGACAAGTATCATAAAGCACATTGTTACTTTTAAAGGGACCAAGGCACATATGAATTTAGAAATGGTCTATTTATCCATTAGAGTCAAAATTGCGAGGTAATTTGTAGCTTTATGACTATACCACTTTGGATCAAACTGTCAAATGAATAAATTCTTTATCGAAGATTTGATGACAGAAAACACATTTTTAAACTACAGTATTTCTGCAAAGTCACTCCATTTTATCAAACTTGAGGTAGAATAGATATAGAGAATCAATTAGTTTTCTTTTTTTAATGAAGATCCTTTCCTCTTTAAAGTTCTCTCACTCACCGTTCTTCCGAATTTATTTCAGTACGCAGGACCTCAAAAAATATGCGTTTTAAATTATGGGTGGGAGGACAACGTGCGTTGAAAGCCTTTTCGTTCTCGACTCTGTAACGTCTTGAACTCAAATTAGTTACCCATCGTTTTAAAAAGTAAAAATTATTAAGCTCACCACGAGGGCAGCTGCAGCAAGTCCGAAGATCGTAGGTTCGAAACCCGACGCTTGACATCGGGTATTCAGAGTGTGATTTTACCCCCCGGGTTTTTCAACACTCCCTCCTGGTAAATGCCAGGATAGTACTGTACTTCAAGTCCTGGGGCACCTACTCAATCCCTGTCCCTAATACAGTTACACACATTACAACAGTACAGTCATCACATAAATGCAGGTTATCATACAAAATTAGCACACACCCAACTACACGGGGCTGATGACCAAGAGGTCATAAGCCCCTAAAATTAATTAACAACAAAAATAACAAAAATGATTGATATCTCGTAAATATAGCTCAAATTATTAATTTCTCCCAATTTAATTTTGGGTTCATAGTCTAACTTTTAAAAAGATACTTTCTTAACATTAAAATATATATATATATATAACGCACTTTATACAGTCACTCATAAAATACACAGAAACATAAAGGCTATGCAAAACTTTCGTGTTTAAATGTGAAAACTGCACATTCTTCGTCAGTGTAAATCAAATTCCTGTTGTGCTAAATAAACTAATCTTCTGTATGAACGTGACTTGACTTTTCGATTCAACTGAATGTTTTGATTCTTCTTGATTGAAAAAGAGCCCGTAAAATTAATTAACTCATTGACCTAAAAATAACTGCACCTTGCATGACAATAACGACCATATGGCGTATGTACTGCATCGCTAACCGTAGAAAGCATGCCTTGGGTTGGTGATGGTCTCGGTTGCACAGTGTATAACATCATTTGCACCTTTTCGGGATTCTAATGGGACTTGTATTGTTTCCTTTCTTCTCTTGGCAGAATCTTCATTCTCACTTGAACACTACAGCGTGATTGTGCTGTAAAGATAAGATTGCACCACTTCTCAACTAAAACAGCAAAGCAAGTATGAATGAAAATTTACCAATGTAATAGGGTTAAAGGAACATGAACTACTGAATGTTTTCCCGCCTTCCAGCGTCGATTGAGTGGCAACTACAGCAAAGGAACATATAAAAAGGATCGAGAAACTAAAGACAATCTATACGCTGACCTTCAAGTGCCCACAATAAGCAACCATGGTTCAACATTGATGACAGTGGGAAACAGATCAAATCGCTCTCAAGCAAATGAACGTCAGCCAAATAGTTATTATCAGTCTCCAATGAGAAATGCTGAATACGTTTATACAACCACAAGTTTCCAACCAAATAGTATGGAGAGAGCAGAAATCTGACAACCTTCCTATGCAATCACAAATAAGCCCGTCTTTAACTAAACCTCTATTCACTGTTCACACACTGCTAACAACCACCGTTACTGCCAACTAAGGTTAAGTTTGCTTTAAGGTTTTTACTCTTATCAGTGAAAAATACGCAGGAAATACCACTAATTGTCCGCGATTCTTTTAACTAGTGTCACTAAAAACGCGTAGATAAAATAAGAGGGTGGATAAAAATTAGCTACACTTGAAAATGCGCGTGAAAAATATGTCTTCAACTTCTGTTTGTATACCATCTCCAAACAGTATGACACTACTTCCGTTCATTAATTTGTGACCCTTTGTTACTAAAAACGCGTAAGTAAGAGGGTAGATACAGATTAACTGCACATGAAACTGCGCGTGAAAAATATGTTTTCAACTTCTGTTTGTATACTAACTCCAAACAGCATGACACTAGTCCTGTTCATTAATTTGTGGCCCTTTGTCTGAGGAATAAAGCGTTATTGACTGTTATTCCTCCAAATTCCCACATTCGCTGAAGGCATGGGATGTGCTGACCTAGTTTCAGTTTAAATTTTATCTTCACTGTTCGTTAATTTTTGAAGTCGGTGAAAACTCATGCAGTATTGAAAATGTCCGGATAACATTCCAACAACATGGTTTCGTTTGCCGTTTTCTTTTATTTATGCCCATAGCGGGTTATAAACTTGCGCACTAATATAGAATATAAACGGAAATGTGGCATACTTCGACAAATGTTTTAGGCTGCTTTGGAGATATCTTAGATTAGTAACAACAAAACTAAATTCCAAATTTGAATTAGAGTTACAAAAATTGTAATCTATTAAAGAAATAAAAATGAGAATTCGGGAAGGCTATAATTTATTAAAATCTTCAGTTATCTTTTTAAGTGTGTCTTAACCTTGTAATTACCTTCTTATAAGATGTTCAACTTCGTACAATAAGGGAATCAGGTTTTGGGTAGCTAGTTATCAGTGCGAGTAAATTATTATGATTACTATTATTATTATTGTTATTATTATGTGGTTTAGTTATCAGTGTGTTATTTGTGAACGCATAGTTACAACTGACATTTCAGAAACGAAGATAATAAATACGGAATGTTACAAAAGTAAGTGATAAAACCAACAGACAATTCTGGAAGCGCAGCAATAGACGTATAAACTTTAAAAATTACTGACATGAGACATTATTTTAATCTTTAAATACATTTATATTTGTGTAAATAGTAAGAGGTAAACATTCTTACTGTAATTGAGAGATGCATAGAGACACGATTCTGTGTTTGTGTGATGTGTTACATTTGTGAGTGCGTGTGTCTGTGGGAACTTTTCAATGAACTGGAGAGTGTCTTAAACTTAAAGAGATAACTGTGTTATATGTGTAAATATGTATTGCTTTAATTTTTATATTATCACATATTTTTGTTGTAATTATCTGCACATATGTATCAGTTGATCATCAAATAACTTTATAAATGGAATATATTGAAATGTTGATGTTGTTTGCAGAAGAAATGTATGTTATATTTAGGAATTAATATCATGAGTTAATTTGTTTCTGCCTTGTGATATTCTTCTTTCAATACTTAATGAATCAAATTCCTGATCATTGACGTTTTCGCAGTGATTTAGGAACCAAGTACCATGTACATTTAACAACCCTATGCGTCATCGGTTTCAATTGGCAATGAGTTAGTTAGTTATTGTTGTTTTAAGGGGCGGAACTACGAGGATAATGTAGACCAGTTTATTTACTTGCATATGTTACGCCCTCATTTGAGCACATAACCAAAAAGAGTATATACAAGTCTCAAAAACAATATTAAAGATTCAGCTTCTTATTTTTCTTCTTTTGCCAAAACATTTTCATTCTAGTTGACCTTGCCGCTCTCTCTGCATCGCTTATAGTGTAAGTTTTGCGGGTAAAGGTTTTTAAGGGAAGTCGGATGTTCTTGTTTTTCAAGATATTCTTCTCATCTTTGTTAGCAATTTGGGACATTGTCAAGCCGAGTTCATCCAGATCATTTTGAATTTCCATAAACCAAGAGTTCTTTGTTTTACTTTTGAAAAAATAACTAAATAATACTTTTAATTGTCTGGCATCCGGCAGGCGTGCGATATGACAAAAATAATCAATTCGCCTTTTTCGCATAGTATCGACTATAGACTCTGTTTCTTTATAAACCACTTCATTTGGTGATAGACGCCATTGACCATCCACCTGATGTTTTTATTAATTATAGTTCTGAGAATTCTTCTATCACTCTCCTGTAATGTGTCAGTAACTGATCGAGTGTTCAACTTGAAAAGTGTTTCACAAGCATATATTGCTTCCGGTTTAATAACTGATTCGTAATGTCGTAATTTGGCATTTATGGAAAGTGATATTTTTTGTAACTAGACCAAGTAATATATTGCGCTTGTCTTAACTTTGTTGATCTATTTTCGATTGACGCTTTCTCATTCAAATTCCATGTTATAATCTCCCCTAAATAATTAAATTTATGTACAACTTTAATTTCTTTATATATTTAAACACAAATTGTGCTAAATGTTCCGGCATAACTCAACAAAATGACAGTGTTTCGCCCCGGTGTGCAATTGGGCTCTTCAGTTGGTTAAAGCACACCTCACCAACTTTATAAATGGAATATATTGAAATGTTGATGTTGTTTGCAGAAGAAATGTATGTTATATTTATAAATTTCTTTATTGTTAATCAATGTAATAGCTTGTGTTTCCACATCAAAGGATGCCATTATTTCAGTATTTTCAAATAAAATTTGAAGTCCTACTTTTGCTGCAATAGACCCAAGTTCTTCAATTTGGTGTTTAGCCTCATCTATACTGGTTGCAAGCAGTGCAAGGCCATCCGCAAAAGCCAAGCAATTCAGTTTTATATTAGTTTGAAATGGTTTTCCGTGGTTTCCCATTTCAACACCAGGCAAATGCTGGGACGGTACCTTCTGAGGGGCCACGGCCGCTTCCTGCCACATCCTTGCCCAATTTCATTCATCTTCATCCATTCCATCTCTCATTCTGACGCGCAGGTCACCCACGGGCGTCGACTTTAAAGACCTGCACTCGGCCTCTCTGGAGGCTACACGAAAAAAAAAAACTTTACATTTGGAGGACAAGTTTTGTTCCACTCATGCATGATCTTTTCAAGAACACAATTAAATAATAACTGTGATAGACCATCTCCCTGTCGAAGTCCAGTCCGGATATCAAATGGTTCAGACAAGACTCCTCGTAATTTAACCTTTGATTTAGTATCTTTCGAAGTAACGCCGATGAGGTTGATAAGCTTTTGATGTAACCCAAATTCCCTAAGAATGTTAAGTAGACCAGTTTATAAATAATTATTATAATGGCTACTCATAATCTATAAACTAGCAATCTACTCGGCTTTGCCCGGGTGAGCAAGAATTAATCAACTGTTTGGATATATTTTAGACAACTAAACACAGAAATAAAATCCAAGTTAGAATGATAGGAATATTATAATTAAACACCATTTTTATTTTGTTTTTAAATGTATTTTAATGTTGAGATTATTTTCTACTACGCTACTCGACTATAAGTAAAGAAATTAGTTTCTTATATAACGAATAATGATTCAGTGTGTTATTATTTTGTGAACGCATATACCGAAGATTGTATAATACGGAATGTTACCAAAGTAAGGGATAAAACCAAAAATAAACCAAGTAAATAAGCAAACTGCAACAAGTATTTCCTTGTGGGAAGGGGAAAGGGGGATGGAACCGTTTGTCGGAGAACATTTTCAGTTCTATGCCTTCATATGTTCGTAATATTGAAAAGGTAGTCAAGCAGTGTCAATTAAACAATTTGTTGTGATTAGATGTGAGGGTAGCTGTGAGTTTGTGTTGGAGGAAATACTAAATACAGCCCAATCTGAACTATATTTCCACCATCATTAGTGGTCATACGGACGTATCGTCCTTTTAAAAATTGATTCAGCCATTCGCGCGTAAAAATTGAATCAGCCATTCACGCGTTATTCAAGGATGCCTATAAAGTTGGCAGCATTTCACGTGTACTATTGTACAGAAATCTAATGCCCGTAGCCGGTACTTGCTTCGTATAAAATATTATTGAAATGGGATCAGCTGTTCACGATTCAAAGCAGTCGTTGGCGACACTTCACTCGTATTATAGCATAGAAATCTAGTGGATCTACTGGGTATTTTCTCGGTAGAAAGTTTGGTAAACTTTGCATCAGCTATTTAAGAGTTATTGAAGTGTGACTGTAAAGTTGGTATCCCCATGTATATTGTGGTTGGTAGCAATGCGCACGTATGATAACAATGAAATCAGCGCCTTTAGTGACTTCTTCCTACGTAAAAATAAATTGGAGAGAACTGAATTAGTCGCTTACGCTTCATACGTCATCTTTCCATATACTGTGTGTGGGAAACATCTTAGCATAGATGTTAGGACCTCTGTCAGCACCAATATCAATTAAAAGTCAGGCGTTAGTAGTGATTTAGCCTACTTCCGTCATGCAAGATTTCCTACTAATAGGATTTGCCGTTCAGAAGTTAATATCAGGGGGCTACAATGTACATACAGACGCACTCATGCTCACCCCAAATTGATCTTATAAACATACTTTTTCCACTTAAAATCAGAAAAGTAGGCTAATAATTAGGTTATGCATCACAAGTCTTGTTTTAATTGGAGCAAAGATCTTGCTAATATCTGATCACAAACAAATAATAATAATTTTATGTGGCCACTGTCGATTTTTGCAAAAATGAAAGTAGACTTATGAGCTCTACACAGGGCCAAATATTGTGTGTCTGCCTGTGTGTGTCTGTGTGTGTGTGTGTGTCTGTGTGTGAGTGTGTGTGTACTCTGAAAGTCTGTCCCCCCCCCCCCCCGCTATCAATTCGAACACGATGAAACCAAACTGAACAAAATTTGGTACAGAGGTGGAACTAGCAAAGGGCACCTCAGTGTCATGTTTTACATCGCCGCCATCTTGACGGAAACGTAATGGCGGCCACCCAAATGGTGTAAGCTTAAATCAAATTACGAATTACATAATCATCCGATCGCTACCAAATTTTGCAACAACATATATTTATATGGCGAGCGTCTTTTGAATAAACTACAAGGTTATCAGCCCATTAGTTTGCAGATGGCGGCCATGTTTGTGTGCAAATCGATTCCCCGTATCAATTCAAACACAGTGACACCGAATTGAACGAAATTTGGTACAGAGGTAGCACTACCAAAGGAAACCTCAGTGTCATGTATTATATCGCCACCATCTTGACGAAAACGTAATGGCGGCCACCCAAATGTTAAAAGCTTAAATAAAATTACGACCAACCTAATCATCTGATCTCTACCAAATTTTGCAATATATATATACACCGCGGACAGGCCAACAAGGACCACGCAAATATCACTTCTTTATAGGTCTAGTTTCCTTCTTTCTCTTCCAGAAGTCTTTCATCCTGGTCGACTGCGCAGCTCTTCTTTCAGCAGTCCATTCTCCTCTGTTGAGATTTTTCTTCTCCCCGACAAGAATTTTGAGACCAAAATTTTTTTTCCTGTACTCTATTCGATTTAGACAATCTTCTTCAGTAATTTTGAATTTTTGAAGTTCTTCTTTCATTTGTTTTACATAGCCTCCTTGTCCTTTATAGTTCCAGATTTTATCAAAAATTTGTTTGTTTAACCTTGAGCAATCCATGCGGACCATATGTCCGTAGAACTGAAGTCGTCGTTTTCTGATCATCACTTCAAGGTTGTCGATTTTACTATAAATTTCTGCATTCGATCTCAGTCTAAAACCTTCCTGTGTTTTCCTAGGACCATAAATCCTTCTTAAAATTCTTCTTTCTATCTTGAGCAAATTCTCCATTCCGGTTATATTTGTAGTTTCCATGCCGTACAAGATGACTGGTCTAACAACAGTATTAAAATGTCGTAATTTTGCATTGATAGACAGGTTCTTTTTATTGTATATATTTTTTGTACAAAAATTTAATCTTTCCAATTTCCCTTTTTTGTTCTCGATTGCCAATTTATCCGTCCCATTGCTACTAATTATTTCTCCAAGATATTTAAATCGGTCAGTGACCCTGATGCTCCCATAATTTTGCAATATTATACCTTTATGTATGAAAAATCGTTTCACCAAACTACAAGGTCATCAGCCCAATACACTGCGGATGGCGGCCATGTATGAGTGTTAATCGATTCCCCCTATCTATTCAAACACGGTGAATCCGAATTGAACAAAATTTGGTACAGAGGTAGCATTAGCAAAGGGCACCTCAGTGTCATGTTTTAAATTGCCGCCATCTTGACGGAAACGTAATGGCAGCCACCCGAATGTTAAAAGCTTAAATCACATTACGGCCAACCTAATAATTTGATCACTATCAATTTTTTCAACAACATACCTTTCTGTGGGAAGCATATTTTGGCCAAACTACAAGATCATCAACCTAATTGTTTGCAGATGGCGGCTATATATGTGTGCAAATCGATTCCCCTATCAATTCAAACACGGGGAAACCAAATTGAACGAAATTTGGTACAGAGGTAGCACTAGCAAAGAGCACCTCAGTGTCATGTTTTATATCGCCGCCATCTTGACGAAAACATAATGGCGGCCACCCATATGTTAAAAGCTTGAATCAAATTACGACCACCCTAATCGTTTGATCCCTACCAAATTTTTCAACATTACACCTTTATGTATAAAGAATCTGTTGACCAAACTGCAAGGTCATCACCCCAATTATTTGTGAATGGCGGCCATTTATGTGTGCAAATCGATTCCCCCTATCTTTTCAAACACGATGAAACCGAAGTGAACGAAATTTGGTACAGAGGTAGCACTAGCAAAGGGCACCTCAGAGTCATGTTTTATATCGCCGCCATATTGACGGAAACGGAATGGTGGCCCCCCCAAATGTTAAAAGCATCAATCAAATTACGACCAACCTAATCATTTGATCTCTACCAAGTTATGCAACAACATACCTTTTTGCGGGAAGCAACTTTTGACTGAACTACAAGGTCATCAGCCCAATAGTTTGCAGATAGAGGCCATGTATGTGTGCAAATCGATTCCCCATATCAATTCAAACACGGTGAAACTGAATTGAACGATTTTTTTTACAGAGGTAGCACTAGCCAAGGGCACCTTATATTCATGTTTAATATCCGTATAGCACGTTGTATTTCATCATGCTACTACAACCAACATTCAATTATACTCCTTGAAAAGGACAAAGATTTATAACAATACTCATGCATTTAGGAGAAAGTAGGCTATATGTTCTTTACTGAACATCTTGTTTTATTTTCAGAATGGGTTAGGGAAGTGATATTGGGAAGAAATCGGCCGTTGTGGACCTATTGAAAGGAACCGTCCCGGCATTTTCCTGGTGGTGAAAATGGGAAACCAAGGAAACAATTTTCAGAACAACCGAGGTGGTATTTGAACCTACGCTCTCCCGATGACAGCAACGTAGGAAGTAGCGCGTTAACGATCTCGGCCACCACGGTCGGTGATCTCAAACAAAGGATGATAAATAAAACTGCCGCCACCATGTGCATTTTTTCTTCAAGTAGGTAAAATGCATAAGACGCGGTTCCTTCTCAACATGTATTACATTGTACATCAACAAACACCCTGTACTTACTGCACATTTTTATGAACCTAGGACATCAAATTATACTTTTCATTCGGTCAACACGCCTTTGCCCCAATTTCATTAGGCGGGGCAACTATAGACTATACATACCAGGTGAGTCAGCCGCACCTTATAATATTGCTTTTATGCAGCCCAACTAACATGTTATGTCATGAAGGTCGATATTTCTGTGCTTGCATCCCGTATGGTACTAATGCACTGTAAGCATATCCCGCAAACGATACTGAACCCTATTATTCCCCCACTCGATATGACTACAGACCGTTCGAATAATATGATGTACCTGCAGTCAATATTGCAGTGTAACATATCATCTGCGTAAAGATGTCGTGCCATGTGGCTGGGTATCGAAAAACATTAAATTAACGCTTAAAACTATGATATAGTGGCGTGAAACAGAGAACTGGAGGAGTAACTTACTCTAAGAGGCTCTTAATACAAATTGCTTCCAAAGTTGAGGCGTAGCTCAAGTAGAAAATCACTGGACTTGTAATTGATGGACCGGAGTAGCAAAGGTTCGAATGCCACATTGGAAACATGTTTTTGCAACGTCATGAAGCTTCAATGCTACATTCACATGTCATTGTGTGCCACAACATGCAGTCTAATGCCGTTATTACAGTGTTTGTGCACTACCCATTCTGCGCAGCTATACAGTGGGATTGAAGTCACTTCATCCATTCGTCATGTACTCCACGGACAAATACGTTGACATGTTTCTTGTTTACGGGGAGGCAAGAGGGAATTCCTTGCAGATACTACGTCTGTATCGGGAAAGATATCCAGACAGGCGACATCCGAGTGGAAATACTATAAGCAATATTGAAAGACATTTAAGAACATCAGGGGAATTTTGGGCGATAACACCTGTCCGACAGAGGACCATAACGTCTGGTGAGAATGAGGAGGCAGTTATGGACGCAGCTCGCAATGACCCTCACACTAGTACAAGAGGAATTGCACAACAGGTGAACATTAGCCAGTCGTCTGTAAGCCGTATATTGCATGCGCATAAATATCATCCCTACCGTCAACAACTAAACCAGGAGCTCCGTGGGAGAGATTTCGAAGCTCGGATGAATTTATGTCAGCGGCTGTCAGGAAATGTAGAAGATGATGTAGCATTTTTATCAAAAATCCTATTCTGAGACCAATCGAGTACTGGTACCGTCAACCGCCATAACATGCACTACTGCAGTGCTGACAATCCCCACTGGGTTCGACTGACGGCCCATCAAGTGCAATGGGGAGTGAATGTATGGTGTGAAATTTTGGGCGATCGCCTTATTGGACCGTATTTTTGAAGGCCATTTGACAGGCGCACGCTATCTACAATTTCTACGCCATGAGCTCCCACTTCTGCTGGAGAATATGCTACTTCGGGAACGTTTAACGATGTGGTTTTAACACGACGGAGCTCCGCCGTATGGTACGTTAGCTGTCCGCAACCCTCTCAATAACACACATCCAGGAAAATGGTTCGGAAGAGGAGGACCTGTCCCTTGGCCCGCCAGGTCACCTGATTTAACGTCATGAGGCTTCTTCCTGTGGGGGTATTTGAAACAAGCAGTGTACACCCAGCGGCCAGAAAATCCAGAGCACCTTCGACAACTCATCGTCGAAACTTGTAATTGAATAACACCAACCATGCTACAGCACTCTAGAATGTCCATTCAGCGGCGTGCGCAGATGTGCATAAACTAAGGTCATCACTTCGAGCATTTGCTACCGTGACAGTTTTGTGCAGTTTGGTCCCCCTGCCCCTCCCTCCCCCTTCCCCACCTATTCATCTTTTCGTAGTCTGACCGTGATGACAAATCGGCCCTTCTTAGGGCCACATACACTTTCATTTTCTGACAATTTGCATACAAGGGGATATTACGAGATGGTAACAAACTAAATAAAACTTCAATAAGGAATAAATGAATAACCTCGCCAATACTCGAACTTCTCACATGTAGGACTGGCTCTTCGTCATGTTCGCCTCGTGCTTACCACATGAGCTATACTGTACCACGTCAAGTTGTTCGTAGATTACAGCTCATGTGAGAGTTTCAAAATGGTTGCAATGTCATTCCATGTTCTGCAGAGGTTTCACTATCGTCTTAGATGCTATTGTGTAGGCCGTGAATGCCAAGATATCAGTTGTACTCTGTTGAATGTGCGTACCGGAAGAGCAATTGTTTTCAGCACGAATATAAAACTGCGTGTCTGTGGCACACAATGACATGTGATTGTAGCATTGAAGCGTCATGACGTTGCAAACCGTTTCAAAAATGTTTCCGATGGGGGATTCTAACCTTCGCTCCTCCAATTGAACAATTGGAAATCCAGTGGTTGCCTACTTGAACTATGCCTCAGCTTTGAAATATACTTGTATATAGAGCCTCTTAGAGTACGTTACTAGTACCAGTTCGCTGTTTCAAATGTTCTCCACGTCACTATATTGTAGTTTTAAGCGTTAATTCCATGTTTTGCGTTACCCAGCCACTTGGCATGACATTTTAACGCAGATATGATGCTGCACTGCAATAATTGGCTGCAGGTACATCATATTATTCGAACGGTCTGTAGTCATATCGGGTGGGGGAATAACAGGATTCAGTATCGTTTGCGGGATAAACTTACAGTGCATTAGTACCATACGGGATGCAAGCACAGAAATATCGACCTTCATGACATAACGCGTTAGTTGGGCTGCATAAAAGCAATATTATAAGGGGCGGATGACTCAACCTGGTATATAGCCTAGTCCTGAAAAAAATATTAATGCATATATTCTGTTTCAGGAAATCGTGTTATATATAAAGTTATCCCCCTAATCTAATTGGGCAAAAGCGTGTTGACCGACTGAAAAGTATAAATTGATAGTTTGTACAAGTAACACTGAAAAATATAAGTTATGCCCCTCAAAACAGCAATAGAAGTAACGAATATCATTCGCAGACGATGCACTTTCCCCGATATATCATGGCGTAATATTTTTGAACCACTGTGGAAAGCAGACTTTCACGCCGAACAGCATGGCGCATCGGGCTAGACGTTGAATTACAGTTGGATTTAAGTTATAGGGGAGGTTTCTAATTTACATACACCCTTCTCTGGAGTAGATTATGGATCTGCGACTGCGTCGCTGTGCTAATCAATATATGTTTTCAACTTTTCAAATGTTGGAAGTTTAAAATAAAGAAAACTCTTAATTAAACTGCTAATTAATAATCAATGCGTGATTCAACCTTCGACGACGAACATTTCGACGTACCTAGATCTTGTGTTTTTGGGCACATAAGGCTATGAAATGTAAATATACCATGTTTAAAATATTGAAATAGCAAAACATTTGAATATAAAAGTGCCAATTAAATCGAAATGGTTTGATTAGTTCTCCTCAATAGGAAACGTGATTTTTCCTAATAAGTCTTTCAGCTTTTCTTTGAACGTCGGCATTGTTATAACCCATCCCTATCTCGCCTTACAAGCTAACTATCGTGAAACTATAACGAGCTCAGGAGACTTCCCGTCGCTGACTAACGCGGGATTGAGCGTTTCTGGCAGAATAAGATTACCTTCATAGGTTTTCAAGATCCACATACTTAGTCTTTTTTAAGTGCCACGGTGAGTACGGCTCCACAGCAGTGAGGGGTATTCTTCTTTTATTAAATACAGGTGATTGAGCCTTCTAGGACCGATCCCTAACCTGCAAGAGATTATAGAGCCCTACGTGGAAAAACAAAACGTTATCCGCAACCGCCCCACATCCGCACGACAGTTAACCGCATCCGCACATTTGTTACCCGAATCCGCTGACTTTACAATAATATTTTTAATTTATTAGATAAAGCATAAAGTATTAAAGATTTAGACATTTGAGGCGGAAGTCGTTTCCCTATGCTTTGTATGTCATGTGCTACTGTATGTTTAAAATGAATGTTATACAGCCAGAATTGCAACCCTTTTCAGTTCGGAGTGTCCGCTGGAAGCAGCTACTGGTTCAGGCAAGCCGAACATGTCCTCGGACACTCCCGGCACTAAAAGCCATACGATAAATACAAAAATAAATTATGCTTAATGACATAATTTGAATGAGATTAGCTTAAATCATCTTACATATGTCATAAACATCCGGGTCGTATTCAACAAGTTCGAAATTTATTCTAAAATCCTATCTGCAAATTTACTCTAAACATTACCCGCAGCTTATCCACTATCCGCACAGCCATGCAAACTATATCCACATGTCGAAAAAATTGCAGATATCAGCATCCGCGCAGGGCTTTAATTATATCCTCCTTTCTGAAGCTGGAAGGTGGTCTGTCAGACCATCGTCATGGCTTTCGTCACATTCAGTCAAGTGAGTTTTGGATCAGACACCCTGTGACGTGATTGAGAACAAAGATACCTTGCTGTTACCTCCTTTGGTCAGGGTGGTATTAAAATTGCCTTTCTGGAACGTTGTTGGCTAATTCGTTCATGCAGTAGGTTACGTATAGAAGCTGAAGTTGTTGTTGGTTCACTTAGGGACTTTGCGACATAGTGACCCTGTAGCCACGCATACTTGGGTCTTGGTTGGTTGTTTCCCTAGTTTAGGGGCTGCGACAGCGCAGTCATGTAACCCCGTGTACTTTGGGTTGTGTAGAATCTGTCTGATAACCGGTGTTGTGATGAGTGTATTAGTGTATGTATCTGTTTTAATTCAAGTAAGGACTGCAGACATTCAATTTTTCCAAGTAGTTCCTACTTTTGCCGCCAAACGCCACCGTCAACGACCAACTAGTTCAGAACTTAGTTACCAGATGCCACCGCAGTCGGCTGTTGACGACGAACGTAGGAACCTAAGAACTTTAGTCAAATGTTTAACCTACATATAATTTAGCTTCAAACAGGTGTAATTAGTGGAAGGTGCTTTAACATGCCATAAATCTATGACATGGGACCGCCGGCTTTACTTCTCCTTCGAAGGAAGGCATACTGAGGAACTTTTTAACGTTCTTAAAAAATCCGACGACTTCGGCCGAGCTTGAACCCGCGATCTTGGGCATAGAAGCTCAGCATGCTACCAACTACGCCACCGAAGCTGCCGTACTTGGGTGTGTGGAATCTGTTTAATAACCTGTGTCATTGTGATGGCGGTACTTGTGTGCAGGTAACTGGGGCTAGGGTTTGGATAGAAGGCGATCGTGACATCAATTAAGGTACCAACCCAGCATTCATCAGGAGTAGAAGTGAGAAACCACGCAAAACTAATTCCAGATGGCTGCGGTAGGATTCGAACCCACCTCTTCTCAGTTCTGCCTCACGAGAATGACCCTCAGCCCAGAATTAAATGTCTCGGCAGAGCCGAGAATCGAGCCTGAGCCCCCAATATAACAGTCACGACACTACTAGACAGACAGTCACCGTCACTACCTCACGAGCTGCACATGTATAGAAGCTTTCTACACAATATTCTTTGCTCTGCGATGTGATCGCTGTTTCATCTTCTTGCTCATTCCACCGCAATACATCATCTCCCGACCGGGCAGTTCCTCGGCTATCTTACTGTACAGATAAGCAGCCCGGATCCGACCAGCAAACAGTTGATCTGGAGAGGCCTGTAGCAAGGAAGGAAAAAAGGAAGGAGGCTTGAAGTTTTACGTGACCGTTAAACTCACGATCATGAGCCACGGGACCTCCTTTACGTGGAATCCGAACCACAAGACGTGATAGTAAGCTGTTACTTTTTACGTACGAGTCAATAAAGATAAACACAGCAAGTTCCATGTAACTTTAGTTCATCCCCTGTAAATAATATGTATCTCCTTACATAGCTCATTGCCACTTAGAAATCTGTGATTGCATCAATACCAATATTCCCTATGGTATATTTTTTAAGAAATCAGCTGATACGCTTGTATATGAATATTTATTTTCAGGTCAAATCGTTTATAATTTGGCCTCCAAACATTTTTAAAATACTTGTGATGTATTCATGATAATAACTGTTACGGATCTGAATAATGCAATGTCTATTGTGTATATTTGAAATGTTATATGAAAGTTGGTGTCAAATAAAGTGTGTGTACATGAAGAATGATTGCAGAGTGTTTATTGTATAGAAGTCTATAGAAGTGTTCTAATAAAGATGTGTCAATTGATATTTATTCTGCTGGGTGTATATTCTTTTTCTACCTCCTCTTTCAGCATAATGGATTCATCCATATTCAAAATCTTGAAATACACATTGTAAATCGCTAGCCTAATCTACTATATAAAGCTCAAATACCACTCACTCACTGACTGACTGACTGATTCATTCATCACGAAATCTCAGAAACCACTGAACGGATTGGAATGAAATTTGGTATCCAGCTTCCTCAAGGGCCGCAAACACCCACTAAGAAAGGATTTTTGGATATTCAGGTTCTAAAGGGGTGTTAAGGGGGTAGACCTGCATTTCATTGAATAGCAATATCTCCCGATTGGTTTCATTGGGGGATGTGATACTCGGCATATAAACTCATCATTAAAAATAAGAAGACATGTGTCTGAGGGTTTTTCGATGTGGTGTATTTTATGAGGTGAAAGAGGTGAAAAGTGGGGGTTGAAGGATTCCTAACGGAGCATGTATCCCTTAAACGACATAGGCCAGGAGTTTGGAACTCAGCGGGAAAAAATCAGCATAAAAAATAAGTAAATAGGTGTTTGACCGTTTTTTCATAAATCCAATTTAAGGGGCCCATGGGGAGGGGTGAAATTATGGGGGGGGGACGTAACATGTCTGAGTGTAAAATTATACATGGCCTATGTTGTAGACAATAACACATTACATCTTTTTTGTCTCTTGCTATTTCATCATACGACGAATACTTACGGAGTTATTAATGATTTTGTACTTTTTGGTCGGAATTAGACCTGCATTTCATTGAATAGCAATATCTCCCGATTGGTTTCATTGGGGGATGTGATACTCGGCATATAAACTCATCATTAAAAATAAGAAGACACGTGTCTGAGGGTTTTTCGATGTGGTGTATTTTATGAGGTGAAAGGGGTGAAAAGTGGGGGTTGAAGGATTCCTAACGGAGCATGTATCCCTTAAACGACATAGGCCAGGAGTTTGGAACTCAGCGGGAAAAAATCAGCATAAAAATAAGTAAATAGGTGTTTGACCGTTTTTTCATAAATCCAATTTAAGGGGCCCATGGGGAGGGGTGAAATTATGGGGGGGGGGGGACGTAACATGTCTGAGTGTAAAATTATACATGGCCTATGTTGTAGACAATAACACATTACATCTTTTTTGTCTCTTGCTATTTCATCATACGAGGAATACTTACGGAGTTATTAATGATTTTGTACTTTTTGGTCGGAATTTTCTAAGTCCCAGGAATGACATAAAAATTGGTTCGAATGAAATTTCAAAAATATTTTTTTTAATACTTTTATTATATTTTTCACGTCTTTTAGGGTCCGAAACCAACATGATATTTTGATGTTTTTTTTCGTCCCATGCATTTTTGGTTTCAGGTGATAGACCATGCTTATCTATCTATATAACTAATGTTATAACGGGATTCCAAATGTTAATGCGGGCGAAGCCGCGGGTAACAGCTAGTCTTCTATATAATAAAAATGAATCGCTAAATGTGTTGCTAAGCGCAAAACTGGAAAACGGCTGGACCAATTCGGCTAATTCTTCTTTTAATATATGTAATGTTTTATAGAGAGAAAAATTGGGAAAATTTTCCAGAAAACGTAAAAATCACATTATTCAGTGCCTACCAATGCGTAGCTATTGTTACTGGTGTGGCGGCAGTAGCACAGTTTGCCAACAGCTACCGCCACGGGCAGAGTCTAAGTTGCGATTGCTATTAGTGAATGTTCGAGGACCAACATAATTCCAGCATTTACGAACTGTTAATGAATTGTGTGGTTCTTGCAGAGAAGCCTGTCTACGTTTGCAACTGTTAGAAGAAAAGTAGGTGAGGGTGGGCCACAGTGAGACAGAAAAAATATATTTTAGTATACTGTCTTATTTTTCAATAAATGAAAATGTATTTATATACTGAAATAAAAGTTGATTATTGCTCATCAATTTCATACCCTTTGAATTTCTAAAGCATCCACACTTTTCTGTAAAAATAATAAATTGTGAACATGTTGCAGCAATCTTAGTCTACTGTATCCCACCCGTGGTCCACACAGAGATGATGGTCCACACTGAGACACAATGAAAAGAATTTATTTTAACTGGTTAAATACATAGATAAACACTAAAACAAAGAATTAATGCCAGAAAACACAACAGCACATTCAGATTCCCAACATTTACAAAAAATTTGATATATGATTTTTGTCTTTTGTTTTGCCATATGCACAGTGTCTGTTGTCATTCGCGGGGACTGAAGCAATATCTGCAACCTCTGGCTAAAAGTTTTTGTACTTTTTCTTAAGAATTTTACTTCATGATTTCCATCATCTAAAACTCGTTTCACTTCCCCGATGTAAAATCTTGAGTGTTCCCTGAAAACTCAACCAGAACGAAGTCACCTTCTTTAGGTTTGCGAGCAAGTTGATGAAATATTAGTAGATCGATTTCTTCATTATCTGATGAGCTGTCTGAATTAGAAGAATCATCAACATCATCATCCATGGAAATTTCTGTAGCTGCCTTCTTGGATTTCAAATTCCTTTGGCAGAACAAACTCTTCTTGCAGCTCTTTTGATTTGTTCTTCTTTTATTTGTGGACTTAAGAGCAAGTTTTTTTTCTGGAGTTTCACTTGGAATGAAAAATCTCCCCTTTTCTCTCCTAGAAGTTGACTCTGCCCTCTCCTCAGCTTTGGGGTTGCTCCGTATATCAGTCTCACAGTAGCCCACCCTACTGTGTCTCAATATGGCCCACTTGCGACATGTAAACACAATTACAGTAAACTCCCGATTATCCGCGGAATTGACTGGCGCGGATACCGCGGATAATCGAATTTCGCGGATAAGCCGCAAAATTGCTGGTAATGGTTAAACAAAAGTCGAAGGCACTAAAAAACAACACATAGGTGCTTTAAATAAGTTTGTTGTTGTTTGAGTCTTCAGTCTTTTGACTGGTTTGATGCAGCTCTCCATGCCTCCCTGTCCTGAGCTAATCGTTTCATCTCTACATAGCTACCACACCCTACATCCGAGGCAATCTGTTTAACATATTCTAACCTTGGTCTACCCCTACAGTTCTTGTCCTCGACCCTTCCTTCCATAACTAAGCTTGCTATTCCTGGGTGTTTTAGTATGTGTCCTACCAACCTATCTCTTCTCTTCATTAGCAGCCGCCAGAAACATCTCTCCTCTCCTACTCGTCTTAATACCTCTTTGTTTGTAACCCTATCTACCCATCTGATCTTCATCATTCTCCTGTAACACCACATTTCAAACACTTCAATTCTCCTCTTTTCTGCTCCACCAATAGTCCAAATTTCACTTCAACAGAGTACCACGCTCCAGACAAAGGCCTTCAAAAATGACTTCCTAACACCTAAATCTATGTTCGATGTCAACAGATTCCTTTTTCTGTAGAAATGCTTTCCTTGCCTGAGCTAACCTACTTTTCATATTCTCTTTGCTTCGTCCATCACTGGTTATTTTGCTTCCTAAGTAACAGAAGTCTCTTCCTTTAGTTATTCACCTTCCAATTTGATGTCCATAGAGGTTTCTGATTTATTTCGGCTGCATTCCAGTATTTTTGTTTTACATTTATTAATTTTCATCATGAATTCTTTCCGTAAGACGGAGTCCATACCATTCAAAAACTCATTCAAATCCTCAGGCTTGTCGGCCAAGATGACGATGTCATCAGCAAATCTCAGAGTTGAAATTATTTCTCCTTGAATCTTCACTCCCACTTTACATTTTTCTCTAATTTCCTTCATTGCTTGTTCAATGTAAAGATTGAAAAGTATGGGTGATAAGTTGCAGCCTTGCCTTACACCTTTCTGAATACCAGCTTCTCTCTCATGTCCTTCAACTCGAATGACTGCTATCTGGTTTCTGTATAGATTGTATATCACCCTCCTATCCCTGTACTTTATTCCAATCGATTTCAAAATGTCAAACAATTTAGTCCAATCAACGTTATCAAAAGCCTTTTCTAAGTCTACAAAAGCCATGAGCGTTCTCTTATCTTTCCTTATTCTACCTTCCAAAATCAGCCTAAGACTTAGTACAGCTTCCCTTGTTCCTACATTTCTCCTGAAACCAAACTGGTCTTCACCCAACTCCGTTTCTATCTGGCATTCAATCCTCTTGTAAATTATTCTAGACAGGATCTTTGAAGCATGAGTAATCAAGCTGATTGTAAGGTAATCTTCACATCTGTCAGCTCCCACTTTCTTTGGTATAGGGATGATTACATTCTTCTTGAAATCAGGGGGTACCTCACCTGTCTCATAAATCCTACACACCAAGTGAAATAACCTGATCAGACCTTCATCTCCTATGCAGCGTAGCAACTCAATCGGTATATCATCTATGCCTGGTGCTTTGTTCCTGCTTAAGTCTTCCAAAGCTCTATCAAATTCTGATCTCAATATTAAATCTCCTTTCGCATCCTCATCAATTTCCTCCTCCCTTTCCATTACATGATTCTCAATCTCCTTTCCCTTATACAAACTCTCTATGTAAGCTTTCCATCTCTCAACCTTTTCTTCCCTATCTGTTAGAGGCTTTCCATTTGTGTCCTTAATATTACAGCACTTAGTCTTCTTTTCCCCAAAAGTATTCTTAATCCTTCGATAAGCTGTGTCTACTTTTCCTAATTTCAGACAATTTTCTATGCCTGCACATTTCTCTTTCAACCATTCTTCTTTCGCTTCCTTGCACTTCTTGTTAACCTCATTTCTCAGACGTCTGTATTCTACTTTCCCCTTTTCATCTCTTACATTCTTGTGTTTCCGCCTTTCATCCATCAATTCTAGTATATCCTGAGTGATCCACGGTTTTCTACCTATTATTTCTTTCCTACCAATGTTTTCTTCTGCGGATTTTGTTATTTCATTCTTCAAAAGTGCCCATTCGTCTGCAATTGAAGTTTGTTTAGGGTTTTTCATTAGTCCTTCCTTTATACTCTTCTTGAATCTTTCGTTTACATCCTTCTCTTTCACTCTGTCTATTGCCCACCTTTTTGGCTTTTGACTTTTCTTCAGTTTCTTCAACTTTAATCTGCATTTCATTACAACCAGATTGTGGTCAGAGTTTATGTCAGCACCAGGATATGTTTTACAATCCAAAATCTGGTTTCGAAACCTCTGCTTGACCATAATGAAGTCGATTTGGTAACGCCCTGTATCTCCTGG
Source organism: Meconema thalassinum (assembly GCA_946902985.2). Classification (NCBI taxonomy): domain Eukaryota; kingdom Metazoa; phylum Arthropoda; class Insecta; order Orthoptera; family Tettigoniidae; genus Meconema; species Meconema thalassinum. The sequence goes on along the minus strand of OX336393.1, from coordinate 162,697,313 downwards.
TCTCATCCATGTGTATATTCTTCTATTGTGGTTATTGAATAAGGTGTTAGCTATGACCAACTCATGCTCGGTGCAGAATTCTACCAGCCTGCTTCCTCGATCATTCCTTTCACCTAATCCGAAATCTCCTACTATCTTCCCTTCTCTCCCTTTTCCTACCACAGCATTCCAATCTCCCATTACTATAACATTTTCATCCCCCTTGATATACCTCAGAATTTCGTCTATTTCTTCGTAGACCTTTTCAACATCCTCATCATCAGCTTGACTGGTAGGCATATAGACTTGTACCACTGTGGTGCAGGTAGGTTTAGTATTGATTTTTGCTACAATAATCCGTTCACTATATTGCTCATAATATTCCACCCGCTGTCCAAGTTTCCTACTCAATATGAGGCCAACCCCTGCTTGGCCATTGTTTGATTTAGTGCGAATGACCCTATAGTCTCCTGACCAAAAGTCCTGTTCTTCCTGCCAGCGCATTTCACTAATCCCAACCAAATCCAACCTCATCCTATCCATTTCCCTTTCTAAGTTTTCTAACCTTCCACTTCCTAGCAGACTTCTAACATTCCACGCTCCGATCCGTAGAATGTCAGATTTCCTCTTTGTCACTTCTGTGATGTTAACCCCTTCTCGAGTAGTCCCCACCCGGAGATCCGAACGGGGGACTAGTTTACCTCCGGATTGAAATTTTACAAGGGAGGAGGCCATCATCACGTGTAATTATGCATAGAGAGGTGCATATCCTCGGGAATAGCATACGGCTGTAGTTTCCCGTTGCTTTCAGCCGTGCAGCAGGACGCAGTTTAGCCATTATTTGGCTTATATTATCAATATCTTAACCGTCTATAAGACTAGTAAAGAATTGATTTATTCTGAAAGGCTGCTACTCCCTTTCAGAATAAGTAAAGAGCAATTCTACTAACAAAAATACTAACCTTCTACCGTACTAACAATTAAATACCAAAATTCTACTAACGAAAAAAATACTGAAGTTCCACCAACAACAAATACTACCACTAAAACAGCCTGTCACCAGGCACACTCACATGCACCCTCACACATCACAGTCTTCTGAAACAATGAACTATAACTAATAAACAATGCAACTGCTACCAGACACACTCACACACCACAGTCTAATAGAACAATGACATATCTAATAGACAAACTAACTACCTACTTACAACTAAAACTAACTACATACTTACTGTACTGTTATTTGAATTGACAATATTTACAAAATGCAATTTAGTTAGAAAATACTTACAAAATGTAATTTAGATTCAAAATAGTCACAAAATGCAATTGAGAATAAAAAATACTTACAAAATACCCTCCCTACATAATATTGGCATTTATCGAAGGATTGATTAATTATCTTAATGTCTTTCAAGTGCTGTGAGCCATTGTCTGTGGTTTTTCTTACACACACTGCACAGTTCCTGATTACTATGTATAGACATGAAATATATTGCAATGTAATAAGTTTATTATACAATAAAAGGACGTACATGATAACAAAAATCAGTCGATGTTATGTGTGTTATTAAAAACTCTTGTTTACTGTTTAACAAAAAATCGGTCATTTGCTTTTGCTTTTTCGCAGTGAAATACTTTTTCTTTATTAGTGATTTGAGTTTTCTCAACACCATCTTGTCACAAAGTTCTGCAGTGCCACTGGTCGCGTCCAAAACTGCTCAAGCACACACTACGTGCAGTGTGTATACCGATATGCAGTACAGTACTGTACAGTAATACTGAACTACTGTACACGCTTTGTACTGTACATTGTTAAGTGTACTGTACTGTATTTGCGATTTACGATTTTTATTACGTTTAAGTATTTAGTAACTTTATTTCAATTTTTGAGAAATAATTTTCGGTTTCAAAACCTTCCTTTTTTATAAAAAATATTCTCCTACAGGCACCGCGGATAATCCTCAAAGCGGATAAACCGCCCGCGGATAATCGAGAGTTCACTGTATGTTTACTATCTAACCTACAATACTGAACAAGCTGCCAATTCCAATAATTATTTAGTAATATGTATGTATTTCGACCATATCATATTCATTAATGTACAATGATACACATAACCATGACGAATAGAAGGACCTAGTGTGAGGACTCCGCCATTTTAGCATGGTAGTTTCTGGTCCCGCCGCTACAGGCACTGCAAGCGATTATGTCCAACACGCGCTCTGTTTTTCCGGCGAGCCGGGTCATAGAAAGTGCGCGAGAAGTTACTGTGTAAGATATTTGTGTGAATTAAATTGAATTTTCTTTGCTTTCAGTTCTTAAATTCAGTTTATTGTGTCTTGTGTACATCAGCGTTTTGTGTACTTCAAACATATTCCTTATGTGGCTTTGTTAATTTAATAGTTCCAACATACCTTACTGTTTTGTACCTGGCTGTAAGTCAGGGTATGGTCGAGTAGTTGACGATATAAGATTTTTTTTTCACCACCGAAGGATACAAATCAATTTGAAATATGGGCCAGAGCTATTCCACGAAGGGATACGAAGTTAACGCGTAGTAGTAGAATTTGTCAAATTCATTTCTCTGATGATTTGATAGTAAAATCAGATAATTTTATAGTGAATGGTGAAGAGGTGAAAATCTCTCGTGTGAGGTGGAAGTTATGTCCTGGAGCAGTGCCTCATATTTTCCCTAATTTACCGAAGTACCTGTCAAGTGAGAATAAGTCCCGTAAAGCTCCCAACAGGAAAATGAATCTCGATACCACCAGGAAGAGAAGAAAGAAGATTGAAGATGGGAGTGAAGCAACGAATGAGGCATTAAAAGGTCAGTCTAATGTTGATAAGAATTTGGGTCATTCTAGTGCACTTACCGATGCTGAAAAGACTATAATATTGCTCAAAAAACGCCTAAAGAATGCTAACCGTAATTTAATTCGCGTTAGATCCTGCCTCAACTCAGCAAAATCGAGAATTAATTTGCTGGAAAAGCAGGTTCGAAATTCACAGGCATTTAATTACAAAGATAACAAACACCTTAGCAAGAAGGAAAAGATGATAATAGACACTATGCTCAAGAAATGCCAGGTAAAATCTCCCAATGGTATGAGGTACAGCAATGAATTCATTTTAGAGTGTTTATTGTTGAGAATAAAATCACCGAAAGGATTTCGTCATTGTCGGCGACATAATCTCTTGCCTCTGCCCTCAGAAAGTCACTTGAGAAAACTTTGTAAAGGACTTAAGTGCCCTTATGGAGTTAATACGCATAGTATAATGCTATTTCAGTTTATTTTAAGGAAGAAAAGAATGATAATTCACGTTACGGTGTTGTCATTTTCGATGAAGTGAAGCTAAGAGAAGAAATCCAGTTTAATAGTTTTTCTCATAAAGTAGATGGATTAATTGATTTAGGTGAACATACACCTGACCTCCAGAAGAACGTACTTGCAAATCACGCTCTAGTGTTTATGTCCGTACCATTCATGCATAATTGGGTGCAGCCAGTTGCTGTTTATGCAAGCAGAAATGCTACTCCAGGGGACATTCTCGCAAAAATTCTAATACAGGTGATTTTGCAGTTAGAAGAGGCTGGGGCGAGGGTGGTTGGGTTTACTTGTGATGGTAGTCAGACAAATAAAAAGGCCTGGAGATCGTTAGGAGTTAGTGGCAAGACAAGCTCTCTACAACCTCACATCCCTAATCCTGCAGATGTTACGAGAAAGATCTGGGCTTTCTCCGACTTCGTTCATGTAATGAAATGCATAAGAAACCACTTTCATGACAAAGTAAAACTTCACTATAATGACAAAATTATTAATTTAAATTTTTATAGGGAATTGTTCAAAAAAGATCTCTCAGGGTATGCTGGGCTTAGAGCATGCCCCAAGCTGACAGTTGCTCATGTAGACCCATCATCTTTCCAGAGGATGAATGCTAGGCTTGCATTCCAACTTTTCAGTGACAGTGTTGCCAAAGGTATTACATTTTATCGAGAAATGGGACTGGCAGGATTACAGGGTAGTGAGGACACTGAGACATTTACCAGTGATATAAATGTTGTTGCTGATGCACTAAATGCATTCATTCCGTCTCAGGCTCTTCGTAAAGGTTCACCTTCTAAGAAGCTGTTGTTAATTTTCTTCAGACCGCGAGATCTACCAATAACACCTTTGCCTCCAATAGAACCTTGGAATCACTAGTAGTAACCCTACAGAGTACTTTGGAGATGTGTGAATGGCTTTGGGAGAAAGGTTATAAGTATGTATTGACAGGAAAGCTCACCCAAGATCCCTTGGAACGGCACTTCGGAATTATGCGGTTTTCCAGTTCAGATGATCATCCATCGACAATAGATTTCCTTCATTTGTATCTACTTTGCGTATATTAGCCCGGAATGTGGAAGTGCATAACAAGACAGTGAAGGAATCAGTGGAAACATCCATTAAGAAAAAAAATTGTGGTTCGAGATGCAGTAAATATCGACGACTGGGAAAGCTCTGTACCTGAATTTGACAGCGCAGTTCGAAACTCTTCGATTGATAAGTGTTTAGTGTACCATTTGGCTGGCTATGTTGTTAGGCACTCTTCTAAATTTATTAAGTGTTCGCCCTGTGCTCATTCTCTACGTGACAATAATCTAAGTAAATTTTCAGTTCTTACCGAAATAAAGGACCACGGTTCAATGAACAATGAAGTGTTTCTAACACGTCCTTCGAGAAGTGTATGTGACATTCTTTTCCAGGCCGAGAAAGTAATTACCGGAAAATTAAACTCAAAACCGATGTGGAGCGAAATATTTTTTTATTGTATTGATTCCATAGAAACAATTTCAGTTGATCCTTCAGGAGCTGGCTGTTGTCTTCAGCATGTCATGGATATTATCTTCAGACTTGTTTATCATTATATAAAGTGACGATTTTTCTTCAGAACGAAGGAAATCCGCCGAGATTTGCAATCTCGAACATCCGCCAAGTCTTCACGCAAGCTTTCGAAAGTCCAGTAGCCGACAAAATGAATTGGTAAGTAGAGTGTTACTTTAAATAGTTTATGAGTGCTTGTTTTAATATGCTGGGGATTGTTTTTTTTTTTTATCTGTGTCTGTATACTCCAGGAATCAGTGCTTTCCGCAACATGTAATGAAGACCGTAGTTCTTATTTCCATGAATTATATTTTCCATTGTGCCCTGCCGTGCTACTTTAATTGTAATCACTAATTACTTTTTAAAAGAGTATTAGTTACAAAGTAATTCGTTTCCCTTAGCAGCATCCCTAAGACCAGCTGACCCCGGCAGCGTGGAACTTGCCCCCTCCAGCGCTGCCTGGCGGGGCGCGCTTGAACTTGAGGAGTTTTTTTCACTTTCTCTTTCATTCGTCATGACATAACTATAAAAATATATAAATAAAAGGAAGAAAATTTTACTTTTCTACCTCAAAAACGATGACGTTGTTTATCTTCTACATAACATGCTTGTTTCAAAGAGTAAACAGAATCAAAATGTCTGCTACCAGGAGAGCCAAGCTGTAAGAAATATTTAAGAAATCCTCTTTCAAAAAATAGATTTAATGAGCTTGTCTGTGGCCCACCTTTCCCTAGTTAGAAGGGACGTAAAACCTATAACATTATTAACAACTGTTAGAAAATGACGCTCATTGGAATCAAACTCTCAATTATGCTGTAATTTCTTCACAATCTCATCAGGTAGAGTATCTCAATTAAGCATGGCCGCACCCAACCACCCGATGCACAACGTTTTTAATCAAGAGTTGCAACGCGAAAAAATGTACGATCTCGATGCTTTAGGAAAATCAGTCCGAAAAAATTTTCCGCTGTTGAACCAACAACAAAAGTATGTACTGTATTTGACTCTCTTATGAAAGTTGTAAATGGAACTGGAAGGATTTACTTCTTGACGCTCCCGGGGGTATAGGAAAAACGTTTTTAATTTCATTGATTTTAGCAAGCATTCGCTCACACAATGAAATTGCACCACACTTTCTTCATCAGGCATTGCAGCTACATTGTTGGAAGATGGTCGAACTGCCCATTCAGCGCTAAACTTGCCATTGAATATGCAAAGTAACGAAACTCCGACCTGCAACATTTCGAAAAACTCTGTAATTGCAAAGGTTTTGCAGCAATGTAAATTGATAGTGTAGGATGAATGCACGATGGAACATAAAAAATCTTTGGAGGCATTAGACCGAACCATGCAAGATCTGCGGAACAATCAAAACCGATTTGGTGGTGCAATGATTTTGGCTGAGGCCAAGCTTGCGACTTTGTAGCGCGTCAGAGTCGCTCGGTTTGGGTTTTCCCACTGGCGACATTTCTCACTGGCCAAGCTAGAGCGACTGTCACCGACTTCATGGCCTTCTATTTTAAATGTCACTGCGTGACTCACAGTGTCATAGTGGGATATTCGAAGAGGCCGTGGTTGAATGCAAGGTATTCTTTGCTTCGCAACTATCCATTTATGTAGTGGGGACGGCTACTTCATTGCATGAGGAGGCCATGGCAGAAACATGAGTTTTGATTTCTTTGACGTTAACACACTGTAAGGCACCTTTCACACCGAAGATGCAAGACGCAAGATGCATGCATCCTGGATGCAAGATGCATGCATCTTAAACACCAGACTATGTAATTGAACGAGAGGTTTCACACCGAAGATGCAAGTGCGTCTAGCATCCTGGATGCAAGACGCACTTGCATCTTGAGAACCAGCCGGCTGGAGATTTCAGCGTGCATCTTTGTTGTGCAGTCTTGCATACTCGCCCCTCTGACTCACCCGACTCTCGGCATCACTGAATGTGATTCACACCGTTGAACATGTGCTTGACTCGCGCCACTTCTTTTGAGTGTCATTAATTTCAGACATCAATTAGACGTTGTGTTCCACGTACGAAACTTCCATCCACCCTTCAACTATGTTATCCGCCACGGAGAACTTCAACGTGACCTTTGTTAAAGCAGTTGAAGACTATCCTGCAATATACGATACTACAAGTAAGGAGTACTCAAATAGTGACCAAGGGAAATCATGGAAGGCCCTGGCACAAAAATTCGAATCAACAGATAAGAGAGCTATGTCTTCACCAACACCAGTACAATGAAAAGGTATGTGCTAAAATATATACGCTAGTTTCAATATCGGTGACTAGACACCTACTGCTAGTTGGCGTCTTTCCGTGACGAATTAATGGTATTAATTTTTAGAAAAACCAAATACTCGGCTTGTTAATAACAAAAAGTAAGCTACAGAATGTAGTGCCCTTATATAAATGATTTTTATCATAGCTCATCATACGAATTATCTTTTCAATCGATTTTATCGATTTTTTAATTTTTACTAAGAAATATTCCCAAGTAATGTTTTCAGTTTTGAGCTATATTTACACGTTTCGAAAATGAGTTATACTATTCATGGGAAAATATAGTTACCGTACTTACCCCAACCAGGTAGTGGATTTTAGAAACAGATCTACCACTTTCGGAAACGCAATTAGCCCTGGGGTTCACTCAGCCTACACGAGAAATGAGTACCAGGGTAATTCCTGGGAGCAAAGACGGCCGGGCGTGGAGCTGACAACTCCATCCCATTTAGTACCGATGTCACAAAGTGTGGAAGCCTCTACCTTCCACTACTCCCGGCCTCCATGGCCTGTATGGAGTTGGCTTTGCTTTACTTACCTCAGTAATATCAGTAGTCTTTCGCAGATACACACAACCGATAATTTGTATCCCTACGACTCAGTGACGGTTCCATGAGATCCAACAACTTATAAAAAGTCGAAATCTTCATTTTATAATACGCCTGAAACTTTACCAGATGGTTCCGTAATTGCTGAGACACAATAGCAGGGCTATGCTCTCCAGCATTATCCCAGTATGGGTGCTGCCATAAACGATTCCTTCTTTGTCTTGGTCTCATTCTGACTGCACAAGCCAGAACTGTAATTTCGTCGTCTGAAGAGTCGGATAATTGATTATTCATTTCTCAAACTCGCGTACTAAACTCAACAGAGATAATGGATATTAAAAGAAGGTGCAAGTGGCACATGCATCTTGGGTGTGAAAGCGCTTTCATCAAGATGCAAGATGCATGCATCCTGCACCCTGCATCTTGCGTCTTGCATCTTCGGTGTGAAAGGGGCCTAAAAAAACTGTGCAATGTTCTATTATTTTGCTTGAAATGACCTTCTCCACAAACTGCTGGTGTTCATAAATGAGCTAAAGAGACATGTGCTATGATTTGGTATCTCCTTTCCTGCTCTCAATAAAATTAAAAAGCAATACCCCTCTCTTCCCAAGAATTAACTGAACACTTTAAACAGAGAGTCATTGCTCTATTTGAGAATATATTACGTGAGATCTTGTTGCTTTATATGGTGTCTGTGGTTCAAATTCATCAATACTTTCTTATAAATAATACATAATATGATTTGCTACTCCTGTGGGGGCACGGACACCTAGAGCCCGCTGATGAGCCTATCTTGGTGTTCCTAGTTGGAACCCCGCACAAAACACGGCATAACCTTTGCGTAAATTGCTGAGTTTTGGTATTAGTATTGTTCCTACCAGTGACACAATTTCCTAATAGTGACACACTTTTAAGATAAAACCAATATTTAGAATGATGTAATGTATATAAGTACAAACGTAGTTTTGTTTAATGACTAAAACTTCAAATAATTATCTAAAATCGTTTGACGTAAGTAATATGTGTATGCCAGAACATGGCCTACTGGTTAAACTTAATTTAACCAGTAAATAATAATAATAATAAATATATTTTATTATCAAATATTCTCTGAAAGAGAAAAAAAATTGGTAGATTTACCACTTGGTCCAAATGAACCCGGAAGGATTGACGAAATAAATATTCGACCATGCTGACAAAAATTCCGAAATGCAAATTAGTTGCTTCATCGAGGTGAAAAAGGATTGAACAGAAATGAACATTACAAAACAAGACATTCTAGACAGGCTCACAGTTCGAAAAGAGATTAGAAAATTCTGGTTTTTATTTTAGGAAGAACAATATAAAGCTCAACTGTTTAGGCAGATTAAAGAAGGAAAGAACCCAGAAAAAGGATGAAGAATTAGCCTAGTTGAAATAAACAAAAATCAAGAAAGGAGATAAAATAATGAGAATTTTATTTCACGTGGCCCATAGATGACCGAAATCGAAGAAAGAAGGGGTGGAAGAAGAAGACATATATTTACAGTGCGATTTTTAAGGCCTATAGATGAGTTTTTTAATTTTATTTAGATACTGGTTAACACTTTCGGAATTGTTTTTGTTGTCTACCGTGCATTTTCAGTGTGTGTGGCATCTGTCTAATGCTAATAATGTGCGTACTTGCAATTGGAGACGGAAAGGAGGTGGTTGTGGCCTTAAGTTATGATCAATCGCAGCATTTGTTTGGATAGAGTTCTATAATTGCGGAATGTGCCCCGTTTCAACCCTTGAAATTTTTGGTAGATTGGCAATTCAATCCTTTAACGTAGCTTCAACACATACCCCAAGACAACTGAAGGTCCAGTACCAGTACCAGTACCTACGAACACGTGGAAAGTCCCATAAATTACCAGGTACATTTCATATGCCTGTTTATGTCCGACGATGTCGAAATGTAAATATTATAAGATGTCAGAAAACTGTCCCATAATGAGGGTCATTATAACACTATTTTTCATTATGAAACAGTTTCTCCCACCAATCAGAGCTCAAGAAACAGTTTTGGTACCAATTAGGTAAGGATAGCATCGCACATACGTTGGGTTCCATAGACTCCTAATTTAAATGTCACTGCGTGACTAGTATCATATTGGAGTAATCGAGAAGGCCATGGTCAAATACAAGGTATGCTCTGCGTCCCATGCGCTCTGTTCAGTACATAAAACTGGTGAAATCTCGACAGGTATTTATAAATATTTATGTTCGAACATAAAATAGTTATAATCGTCGAACATAAACAGTCGTATGCAACTCGCCTATAATGGTAATTAAGACACTCGTATGGAAATTATAAAGCTCGCTTCGCTCGTTTTATAAATATACTCGTGTTTTAATTATTGCCATTATAGGCTCGTTGAATAATGTACTATTATGGAACCATGAACTGGGACTCAAGAAGGCTGTGGCCCAACGCGAAGATATTGTTAATTAATCTAATGCCGCAAGCAAATGGGTCACTTTTTGTCCATTCGTCCTATCGATGCGTGGCCATGAAGAAGATGATAAATTTATGTTAGCTATAGTCATTGCGGACCACGTCGTGGCGCAGTGGCTAGCATTGTCAGCTGTCACCCCTGAGGTACCGGGTTCGATCCCCGGCTCTGCCAAGAATTTAAAAGTCTTGGCATGGTCTGGTACGGGGTCTCCCAGTCTCGTGATGCAAAATGGGAACCTGCCGGATGCTATGGCAGGAGAGGGAGTGGAAAGGAACTGGCCACCCTACCACACGCAAACTCCGGCTCGGGATGACTGGTTGGTGATCCCTTGACAAAGTCAAGGGCTCTAATTCAGATCGCCTACGTCCAGGGAGGTGATATGGTACTCCAATTTTGAATTGAATAGTCACTGCACATTACTTAAAAAAGAAGCAAGGAAAAGAAAATACAGCGTTCATCCGATCAACGAGCAAAAACAGACAAGTGGACAGTTTCACACTTTATTGAATACCCTATGGGCCCACGATGCCATAATTTTTCAAATTTTAGAATGAGTGTAACTTCGTATGGCGAACTTTGTGTGTATCTGAAGAAAGGAATTGAAAAACAAATTTTAACAATGCAATATCAGTAGAAGAAAGATTTGAAGGTGCGTCGAGGTAAGATAAAATTCACACCTAGTTTATAAAACTATGTATTTGAGTTTCATTGTAGTAACAACCTATATGATTTTATTCATTCATTTATTAATTTATTCATTCAAACATTGATTTATTAATTAAGTTATTTAATTATTTATTTATGTATTTATTTATTGATTATGGAGCGCGTTAGTCGCCCAGAGCCTAGCATGCTAGAGCAACTCTGCCTATGAGCAATGCTGTATATGCGCCCAGTGTCGCGCTAGCATAGTCACGTCGATAAGAAACTACGCAGAGCATCTTTGTCGCTGCATCGAGAAAACGCTCTCCGCTGCGTCTTTGTCGCCATGTCGACCAAGCATGGCAACCTTCATTTGAATCAATGTAACACACTATGGCAACCGTGCCGTGGCATTTCTGACGCGGCTACAGAATCGCAAGCTTGGCCTCAGCCTTTGTTAGCAGGAGATTTTCGTCAAACATTGTCAGTGATTCCACGGTCAACGCCAGTTGATGAACTCAATGCTTGTTTAATGTCCTCCATTTTGTGGAAACAGATCAAGATACTAAATTTAAGCAAGAATATGCGTGTCGAGTTGCAAATCTGGAGAAATATTTTCAAAACAACTCATTGAGATCGGAAATGGCAAATTCCCTTCAGACATTTTGACTGGCTGCATTACATTTCCTGACAATTTTTGTCAGTTTACTGATTCATAATACGAACTCGTTCAAAAGGTGTTCCCAAACGTTGCTCAAAATTACAGAGATCATATTTGGTTGAGCGAACCAAAATGGCTGCCAAAAACATGTATGTAAATTAATTAAATTTCTAAATTCAAAATGAGATTGCAGGTGATATGAGGACATACAAATCAGTTGATTCCGCTAGTAACCATGATGATGTCGTCAACTATCCACCCGAATGTTTGAACTCGCTGGATTTGGCAGGATTGCCGCCTCACAATCTTCAATTAAAGGTCGGATCGGTGGTCATAATATTACGAAATATCAACCACCCACGATTTTGAAACGGCACACAGCTAGCGGTGAAAACTGAACGAATAACGTGATCGAAGCAACCATTCTTTAGGGAAAGTACAAAGGAAGACGTTTTGATACCACGCATCCCAATGATTCCCACTGACATACCATTTTAATTTAAACGACTGCAGTTTCCAGTCTTGCTTTCGTTATGACCTTAAATAAATCCCAGGGGCAGTCATTGAGTGTTTGCTGCATTAATCTTGATAACCCATGTTTCTCGCATGGCCAATTGTATGTTGCCTGTTCCCGTGTTGGAAAACAATAAACTTTCTTTGTTTACGCGCCAGGTAAACAACAAGAAATATCGTCTACCATAAAGCATTACAATGAAAAAATATCATTTAACAGAAGAATTTTCTTTGGAACTGGTCAGTATTATTACATGTGCAAGAAGTATTTCATTATCTTCCCAACAGTAGTGATATGCAGGTATATTTTCGAGCATTTCCTTAGTCACTATGCAGCTACTGAAAACACGTAGTTTCTTAGTAACTTTTGGTAGCAGTAGAAAATTAATTCATTTCATGTTGATGATGTAGTTATTTGCATTATTCTGATTTTTGCATGCAGTACAGACTGAATTGGAGTTCAATACATTGTCATTTATTTTGACAGAACGACGTCTGTCGGGTCATCTAGTAGAGTATAATTGTGTTTTAAATTGCTCGCGTAAAGCCATATCACACAACACTGGCTGGCAAGGAAGCTGTTGATATAGCTGGTACGAATTCTTGTCCGATTCTGTCCATCCTCATATCAACCACCCACGTCTTTGTAACGGCACACGGCTAGCGGTGAAAAATGAATGAATAACGCGGTCGAAGCAACCATTCTAAAGGGAAAGTACAAAGGAGAAGACGTTTTGATACCACTCATCCCAATGATGCGTGATTTTCCTACACCTGCTTTTATGAGCAAAGTAGGCTATATCACATGGTAATAGACGCTTGTATACCAGTTTGTAATAGTTCTAATACGGTGCCCCACATGTGTGGTGACAAATGTAATAGTTTGAAAGACGTGCTCTTTTCCTATATATAGGCTAATAGAATACAGATAATACGGATAATATTTGGGTGGGCGCCAGTTCACAAGATTAGGGCTTGTAAACGATAAAATAGAAATTATTGAACCCTTGCAAAGAAGCATATGAGACTCAGTTTCGGGGGGTGTATCGGTTCATATCGTAAGTTGTTGTCAAGGCGCTTCATTAACTTGCAGGGTAACATATAACAAAATAACATGCAGGAAAGAGTGAAGCCAGGGTTAAAACAAATGAATTTAATAAACAAATCACCATATTTACACTCAACCATTAACAAAATAACTCCCATATGACTCCCACTTAATAAAAATGCCAAAACTAGGCCAAAATCTCTGGAGAGATTAATTACACGGACCAAGTGTCCCAAAAAAATAACAAAAGTGACTATGTATGTGCTTATGTCGTTCTACATGCATCACGATGTGTACAAACGAATGCGTGATTCGTCATCATCCAGAATAATCATTCAGACAACGAATCCACATTTCTTAGAGCTAGACCGACACGGGGGAACACAACTACAATACTTAAAATTAAACCGACACTTCCTAGATCTAATATAAACAAACAAAATTTCCGTGTGAAATTGGACTCAAATTGCCGTAGCAACGTTTACTGCCTAAAAACGTAGGACTTCTCACACAAATCAACACAAGTACATTAACACGTGACCAATAAAAAAATACACAAATGACCGCCGTCAAAATTTACAAGTACTCTACCACAACACCACACAGGTGTCACATTAAAATTACATGAATCGAGTCATAAACAAACAATAGGCTCACAGCCAACATTTACGTTATTAATACACTATTTTACCCATACAACGTACAATAAGCCGTTACACACATGGCGAACTCCCCCAATTAATCATGGCTTAAAAAAATAACCATCACAATGAACAGGTTTTGCTACATGAAAGCTTACGGGGGCCAGTCGGACAATCAGGACTGCCTATCAAAATAAGTCTCAGGCACAACGGGCGATTTGTGGAACTCTGCATATCTGTCAACCCACGTGTCAATAATCTCGACCTCCCAGGACATGGGGTCGAATCTCGAAGAAGTGTGCCCCAAAGCACAATAATACGTGTGTGTGTGTCAGAATAATATGGACAAGAAACAGCGGTCTCCCTAGAGCACCCTGTCTTTCCATCAAAAATACAACAGCAGCAAAAATATGAGGGCGGTAGGACCTCTACCCCCTCCTCACGTAGAATCAACACACACTTGACACAGTAACACACACAGAATCACGCGTATGGGTTTTGACAGACCCTGAAATAAAAATACATAAATAATTTCCACATGCTGGCGCCACCGTTCTATGCCGTGACTAGTTAACCTGAAAAGGACTCAAAAAAATCTATCAAAATTAGAACGAAGGTGTTCTACAAATTACATCTTAAGTTGGTGCGCTTGGCAACCCTAATATGAATAATAACCTGTTCAGCAAATATCTTACAGTAATTACCTCCCATTCCTATTTCAAATATTAACGTTAATAAAGCACCATTCTACAAAGTATTTCGAGAGGAGATCCAAGGATACAAACCAATGAACCTCCATTTCAAGGATTCAACTGGTAGACTGGTCACTAATAATAAAGACAACTGCGAGTTACTAGCTAAATACTTTGAGGAACTTCTTAATTGCGAAGAACCTTTAGAAAGACTACAGTTTACATCACCACAAAAAGAGAACCCTCCGTCAGAACCACCAACTGTCCAACAAATAGAACAATATATTGACAATCTTAAAAATAATAAGGCACCTGGTGAGGATGGGATACTAACTGAAATGTTGAAACTCGGTGGTAAATTTGCAGCTGAAGCTTTACACAAAGTTATCAAGGAATGTTGGGAAAAAGGAACAATTCCAAATGATTGGAAACAGGCAATAATCCATCCTTTGCACAAGAAAGGAGATAAGGCAAACCCCAACAATTATAGAGGTATTTTCTTACAGCCAATCGCATACAAAGTTCTTTCTAAAGCATTGCTACACAATCTGGAAGAACAAGCAGAACATACTATCGGCGAATACCAAGCCGGATTTAGAAAAGGGAGATCTTGTCCAGAGCAAATTTTCAATCTCAAAACAATCCTTAGAATCAGAACAATACGTAACCTCAACACAGTTGTATCTTTCATTGATTTCAGAAAGGCTTATGATTCAATAGACAGACAGTCTGTATTCCTAACGCTAGCAGAATTAGGGATAGATAAAAATACCAGACAACTGGTTGAACAAACACTAACAAATACAACCTCAAGAGTTAAATTTCTAAACGACATTTCAGAACCCTTCCAAATCAAAACCGGAGTTAGACAAGGTGATGGGCTTTCACCACTACTATTTAATTTGATATTAAACAAAATCATGAAGGAATGGGAACTTAAATTATGCGAAAGAAACATTGAAGGGGTCCATTTGGGGCAAGGAAAAGGAAGATTTGAGGTGAAATGTCTTGCCTTTGCTGATGACATAGCAATCATTTCAGAAAACAGATTTCAAGCACAAATAATGGTTGAAACCCTACATGAAATAGCAATAAAAACTGGTCTTCAGATTTCATATGAAAAAACCAAATATATTGAACACAGACACAATGGAGAAAAATATCTAACAACTCAACATGGACAGATCCAAAGAGTTGATAAATTTAAATATTTGGGAGAATGGATCCAGTCAAATGGACTTGATAACACATCCTGCAAGGACAGATTAAGAAAGATGGAAAATGCCTATAAACTCACCCAACATAGATACAACAAACGATCAATTTCATTCCAGGCAAAAATCAGGCACTACACAACTGTAATTAAACCAGAGGTATTATACGGATCAGAATGTTTAACGTTGAACAAAAGAGGTGAACAAGAGGAACTGGAAAAGAAAGAAAGAAAGGAAAATACTGAGGAAAATTTTGGGTCCCCAAAAGAATAAAGATATTTGGATGAAGAGAAAAAATGAAGACCTTTACCGAAATGTGGAAAAAATTACAGACTCAATTAAAAGACGGAGACTACGATTTTATGGTCACCTTCATAGAATGGATAGCAGCAGGCTAACTAAGAAAATTTTTGACTACATCTCCAAATTAAAAAACACCACTAGATGGCTGGAAGAGATACGGTGTGATCTGCAAAAACTGAAGATCACAAACAACATCATTTCTAATAGGGTGGAATTCCGGCGACTGATCACTACTGCAGATTTTTCGATTCTGCAAGTTCCACATCAACCACGGAGAGTGTTATCAGCGGAACAGAGGCAGGCCATCAGCCAACGTATGAAGAAGTTTTGGGAAGAAAAGAGAAAACGAAACAATGTACCGTAGTCTTAGGTTCAAAGCGGTCTATAATTGGCCAAATTCTAAATATATATAAAGCACCATTTATCGAATGTAACGGGTTTCGCATTTGCATGGACAAAATCACGTACGCACGCCGCGCACATTAAATATGACTCAAAGAAAAACAAATATACAACGGACACTTTGGCCACGCGCCAACGGACATTTAAAACATTTAGTGTCGGTGCAAGAAAAACTCTAACAACAAGAAAAGAAACATGACTATATACAAAAGTTCCCCGGCCAAATCTAACTACATAATTGAAATAATCCAATTGTTGTACATCACCGATCAGCTTGTAGAACTTAAGACATCCTTCTCAGCCCATTTCCCTATGGACAGATTAACACTCCATCGTGGTCGTCTGCGTTGAATCGTTGAAGATCATCCCAACTCCAAACCACATGTTGAGCATCTTGGTATCGACTCCTTGGCAGAAAAGTTCAATGTTAATTATTATGACCTAGCTATAATCGCTTGCAGGTTACTCAATTCGCCCACAAATTGTCCTAATGCGATGAATTGCGAAGACATGCCCTAGATATCTCGCACACACGCACAATAAACACATGAAAAATACACTGAAATTTGTACATAAAATATACACCTCGAGACCACGTCACTGGCTCGATAATAAGTTTAAAATCTTGACTGCACAGGCAGTCGCTATCTCGCTCGGTATTTCCGTACTGTACTGTTGACCTTCGCTCTGGTGAGCGCTAATTAGGATGTTGCAAGACTTGCCCCTCATAGCTGAAATGGTCGTCTTTAAGAGAAATGTTACAAGTCACCACGCACACAGCGTGAAATAATAGCTCGCAAAAATAAAGTTGACTTCAGATAAAATGTACTAGAGCTTTAAAATTCGTTATTACGACTGATGTGAATTTAGCTCCTCAGAGATCACAAATAAAATAACTTCAACTAATTCAGAGCGTTAAAATTCGTTAAACAAACGGTCGTGAAGTTAGCCTCTCAAGGCTCCAAAACGAATGACTTAGAGTAGCGTCATGCCAAACTATTTATTAGAAACTGACAGGGGACGGAGGAGTGGGGTGGAATTGGATAAAAATTTCCAGAGTTTTTATCTCACAAATATGGGACTAGTGTCATTCTTCTTAAAATAAATCAAACGTCTCAATGCGCTCGTGCGGAGATCAGTCCGTTCGGCGGTTCTTTAGATAATCAATTCCGCGGGCTTTTTACTACTGACGCTGTCCATCGCGTGATCATGGCTTGGTCTCTCGTGATTGGCTGATTCAATCGTATGTTCGTTGCAAGTGACTCGTGATCATTCCTTTATGCTTCCAATTTTGGTGCAAGTAGTTGCTCAATTTGGCCTTGAACCCGGCTAAATCTGGCCGTCCGCCAAGAATAGCTACCAGCTCTGCTCCTGTTGCAATCATTACGAAACGCTAGCCTCCCTTTTATCCATGTCCACTTCCTCAAGTACTGCCTGGGCCACAGTAATAATAATAATAAATATGAATACTTATTTATCGTAGATCAATAAGGGTTCATTTATCCTCAGCAAGGTTTTGAAATTCGAAGCAATTTATTGATTTGGATTTCAAAAACAAAATCCACTGTAGTAACAACACATCTCTTTAATACCTCGCTCAGCTGCTCGAGTGTACGCCCCTCTGACTCAATTAGTGTGCTCTCTTTCTCGCTGGAATGTCATTCATACTTCCTCACTAGGTCTCCCCCTTCTCCTCACGTGATTGCCACTCCTGTCGTCTCAGCTGCTTGTTGTTTACAAACAAAGTGCGTACTCTGGCGCTCCACGTATATTTGAGTGTTGGCTTTGAAAATAAAATTTTTGCAATACAGATTCTGCACACATCACCTTTCCTAGTCATCAAATGGTTCCCTTCTGTAGTAAGGTTTTAAATTGGCGCTATTAAAACAGATTTAGCACCAGTGCTCACTTCCTCAAGCCTATAGGCATTGTTACCCAGATTCTTAATTACCCGGAACGGGCCTATAAATTTTGGACAGAATTTTGCGAAGACTTTGTTCTTAGGGTCGGATATCGGTGGTCTACGAACCAGCACTAACTCTTGTTCTTGTAACTCCCGGTGAAACTTCTTTCCTCGGTACCGTCTCAGCCTTCGGTCCGCTTGGTTCCTCATGTGCTCTCTCGTTCGCTGGATTCGCAAGTCATGCGCTAATAGTGGATCCCTTGGGCATGGAATAATCTTGTCCCAAGTTCTTTCTGGCAATCTGTTGTGGTGTACAATCAGTGGGACTTGACCCGTCGACTCGTGCTTAGTGGTGTTCATGCACATCTCAATTTCCCCTACTTTGTCAACCCATTTATTATGATCGTTAGGAATCATTACTCTGTAGTACTTGGCAACACAGCGAATTGTTCTCTCGCTCGGATTTCCACAAGGATGACGAATGCTTGAAAATACGTGTTTTATTCCTAGGCTCTCCAAACCTTGCCTAAAAACATTGCTCGTGAAATAGGTACCATGATCTGATAGAATGGATTCCGGCTTCCCAAGCATCGGAATAACTTTGTTCTGAATTCGACTGAGGACTTGTTTTGATGTCGTCTTCTGGATTGGACATAGCACGACCATCTTCGAAAATACATCGACACACACCAGAAGGTGTCGGCATCCACGCTTTCCTTTTACTAAAGGACCAAAGCAATCGATAGCGAGCATCTCGCATGGTTTTTGAGGTAAAAGTGGTCTTGGAGTTTGTTTCAGAATGAAGTTGTTCGGTTTCGTGCGCTAGCATGCGTCACAAGTTCTAATTACTTCAACAATGGTGAATCGCATCTTAGGCCAAGTGAAAGTCTCCCCTATCGTAGCTTCAGTCTTATCCGTGCCGATATGTGCTAGGCTCTCGTGAACATGCCAAGTCAATCCCCTCTTTAGTGATGCTGGAACTAGGATTCGCAGTTTATTATGATGCTCATCCACGTACTTATGTAACAAGTTATTTAAGTAGTGAAATCTTGCTTCTTTAGCACGGGCTTCTCGGCACTCAGGTGAAACTGGTGTTAATTCCTTCTTGTAGAATTTTATCATCATCATCATCATCCATGGGTCTGCTTCTTGCTCCTTCCGAATATCCTTCAATATCGCCAAAAACTCACGAGCCTTAGGTGTTAATGTAATATTGTGAACTTCCGCTGTTACTTCGTTTCCGTCCTCAGGATTTCTACTCAAGGCATCTGGAATGACGTTCATCCTTCCAGGGCAATGCTCTATTGTAATGTCAAACTGCTGTATGTAGATGGACCAGCGCGTAACTCTCTCACTTGCCACTGTTGTCTTGAATAAAAATGTCAGTGCATGGTGGTCGGTTCTAACAATGATGGAATAACCATAGATCATCTTACGCCACTGTTGAAGAGAATATAGAATTGCTAGCAGCTCAAGTTCCGTAACGGTGTAGTTCCTCTCATGTTTCCTTAATTTACGACTCGTAAATGCCAAATAGGATTTCTTCTTGGGTTCTTCAGCGTCCTCTTGGTACAGCATAGCACCGATTCCAATCAATGAAGCATCTGCTTGAATAATGAATCGCTTCTCAAAATCCAGATATCCAAGTTTCACACAGTTTTCCAATAAATCCTTCGTTGCTTTAAAAGACCTGTCGCACTCCTCGTTCCACGACCATCGATTTGCCTTCTTCAACATCTCCTGCATAGGTGCTACTGTTTCTGTGTAACCAGGGCAATTTTCTTTGAAGAAGCCTGTCACTCCCAAAAACGCTCTCACATGTTTGACTTTAGTAGGTGTGGGAAATTTCTTAATAGCATCAATCTTGGCTGGATTAGGTCTCACGCCCTCGACATCAATTATATGCCCCAAATATAAAATCTCGCTCTGGCAAAAATGTGATTTCTTTAGGTTAATTTTGAAGTTCATGGTTCTCAAGTTGTCCAGGAGTTTATTTAAATTTATCAGGTGTCCCTCCATTGTTTCAGATGCAATTAATATGTCGTCAACATATCTCGTGGTGAAGCTCTTGACCTCCTCAGTCAGATTTCTATCGAGTGCTCTAATGAGTGCACAACCCGCAGTTTTCACGCCAAAGGGCATTCGAGACCAGATATAACTTTGATTATCGAATAAAAATCCCATCAACAGTTGGGATTTTTCTTCAAGTTCAAGATGGTGGAAACTATTCGTCAAATCAACACTTGAGTATATCTTCTTCCCACGGAAGCCTTTCAAAACATCTTTGATCCTAGGTGCTTGCAGTTTGCTGTTCAAAACTCGCGCGTCTAGGCAGAGCCTAATTGATCCATTTGGCTTGGCCACAGCCAATATTGCGTTCAGGTAAGGGGTTGCCGCTTTCCTTATCATGCCAGAATCTAATAAGTTAGTAATAATGTCCTTCACCTGAGAAAAATGTTTCTCTGGGATCGGGTACAATTTACTTTTAAATGGGGTCCAGTCTGTCACTTGCATGGCATATTGAAAATGTAAAACCTTTCCAGGTATGGTGTCAAAAGCTCCTTTATGTAATCTTAAAATTTCTTCCAGTTTTCTTCTATCAGGTTCCCCTACGATGGCCTCCTTAAGTCGCTCCTGAAGTAGAATTTCAAATTTGGTTCCGCTAATTTCTTCTTCCGCCAAATGTACCCAAAGTTCCTGCGAAATATCTCGGCTGTCAATTTCTACCACTGCTGTCTGGCTGACTCGCTCCCCCGTCAAGTTCTTATCTCCGGCCTCATTAGTGCATTCTTCAACGACCCAAGTATTTGCCTCTCTCTCTCCAACGGACTCTCTTCCATGTTTAAACCCACATGATTCAACCCCTCTACTTGTTTGAAACTTACAGTGTTGTTACGTAAGTCAATTACAGCATGAAAATCGCAGATGAAGTTGGCTCCTAAAATTATGTTGTAGTTCATCTTTGGAATAACAATGAATGTTTGCGAAAAAGTATGGTTCAATATTTCCAGATCTAAAAATGCTTGCTGTTTACAATTTATAGTTTTGTCAGGAATAACCCCTCTGACTTTCATTAGCGGTACCGGCATAATTGGAACAGTTTGTTTTCTTCCTATTTCTTTTATCAAAACTTCAGTGACTAAGCTCACCTGGCTACCTGTATCAATCAAACATCTCACCCTCATGCCTCCAATATGCGCGTAAATAATTGGTAGTTGTCTGATAACATTTTCACGGTTCTTCACCACTTCCTCCAGGCAGTCGTCCGGGAATGCTACCCACTCTTCTATATTGGCCACTATCATCTCTTCTCACTCCCTGGCAACCTCCATTTTCAGACTATCATTTTTCAGTTCATTTGGAGTTTTTTTTTTATCCCGGGACCCATTTGTTGTGTTTCGCCGGTTATCACCCTGACGCTCCTGTTGTCTCAATAAACTCTCTGCCCCCTCTCCTTGATGATTGTCTGGGCTCTGTCTGTTCGCCATGGCACGCCCCCACTTCTCCTTCTCCGTTTCTTCGGCACTTAATTGATCCAAGTATTTTCGTGATTCAATATATCGCTCGTCCCAGTTGTTCCGATAATCTCCCCTATTTTCTTGGCGATAGTCCCTGCCGTTATTCCATCTACCATCTCCATTTCTTTGGTAAGGTCTACCTTGTCTCTGGTGTCCCCTCCAATTTGTGTACTCCCGCTTATACGTCCATTGATTGTTCTGATTTTGGTTGTTCTGATGGTATCTCCCGCGGTTATTCTGATAGTTTTGATTATTATTGTTGAACTGGTTTCGGCCGTCAAAATCTTGCCTTCTCGGTGTGAATTGTGTCCCTGTGGACTGAGTCTTGGTTTGGTTCCCCCGGCTGTGGTTATTTTGGAGTCCCTGAACTACCTCTGCCGTGTTGACACATTCCATATTCCTCCTTCCTGTCTGAGGGCTCACCATACTCGTCTCGTCTAAGTGTCTGAGTAATTCTGCGGCTTGGACTGCGGTTTGAATGTTTCCTGCGACTAATAGTTGTTGGATGTGCATTGGGAGTTGTTTCCAGATGGTTAGAACCATATTTTTCTCGCTAGGCGGGTCGTCAAAATCTCTGAATTTTACCAACTGCTGGCTGAAGAATTCTGAAAACCGGGTCGGATGCGTACTATGATATTTTCGCGTGTACAGGTCCATTCTCAACCCTTGCTGTAAAGAAGGGCTCCAAAACTTCTTTAAAAATGCTTCGCTGAATTGAGCCATGTCTGTGAAAGTATACTTAAAGCTTAAAAACCAGGTTAGGCTGGGTCCTTCTAAAAATTTCTCCACTAGTCTTAATTGTTTCTCAGGGCCGATGTGCTGGTCATTAAAGTAATCAGTTAACTGTCGTAGAAATGCTTTGGGAGTGGTTCCTGAATGTTCCTTAAATTTATCGGGCTTGAAATCATTACCCCGAATGACTTGGATGACTTGGGCGGGTTCCAAGTTCGGTTGTGGTGTTGAAGTCTCTCCCCTGTATTGCTGGAATGCGTTACTCGTTAGTCTGGGACTTTGACCCCGGCTGGTATCCTCAGCCAACTTCAAGCCTGCAGGACTTCCAATACTTCCCTGCTTCTCCGATATATTTTCAGCCGAAAATAATGTCGCATTCTCTAAAGATCTAATCTCATTTTTGATTATTAACTCTGAGTGTTCCTGTAATTTTGACTTTACATTTTCCTCCAATGCCTGCATTCGCTTTAAAACTGTCAGCCTGTCTTCCTTATTTGCGTGAGCCTGCTGGTCCCAATCTCGCCGGATCCTACTTTTCAAGCTGTTAATTTTCTCCTCGTTCCTTTCCTGATTTTTCTCTAGCTCTTCACGTATCTGTTCTTGTGTTTTGACTAGTTGTTCCCCAACCTCTTCTCTCATGACCTCTTGTGTTTTTATTAGTTGGCCTTCCAGATTATCCCGAGTCTTGACGAGCTGCTCTCCCACCTCTTTCCTTATGATCTCTTGTGTTTTTACTAGCTGTTCTCCTACTTCTTGTATTTGCTGTTGTGTTTTGCCTAATTGCTCCTCTAAGTTCTCCCGCAAGTGTATCCGTTCGGTTTCGGCCTTAACCTCGACTTTATCAATTTCTTTTATTAATTCCAGCACGTTGCTGTCTACCGAATTAATTTGTTGCTGCAATTTTTCTTGGGTTTTCTTCATTCCCGCGGTGTTATTGACACATTCTGCCTCTATCTGCTTGAGTTTATCTGCCACCATCTCGTCAAATTGTACTAATTTGTTATCAAACTTCGCCTCCAACTTCTTAATTTCGCCTAACTGTTTGACGTTGTTCTCCGCAACCTCGCCTGCCAGTTTCTCTACCTTTTTAACGCTCTGATTAATGTCATTAGTGATCTTTCCTAATTGTTCGGTTTGTGTCGTTTGTGTTACCACCTGTTCCGACAATTTGTGGTTTAGTTCATTTAATTGTTTGTCCGTGTTTAATTTCTGGACTTCTAATTGGACCGAAATATTACCGCTCATGTCGTGTAATTGTTTTTCACAGTCTATCTTCTGCGCTTGTAACTGGACCGTAATGTCACTTAATTGTTCCTTTAATTGTTTATCATTATGCTCCCGCTGAGCTTCTAATTGTTCTTTTAACTGTTTTTCCGTCTTTACGGACATTTGCACTAATTGTTCTTTTAATTGTTTATTATTGTCTTCGCTTATTTCCTCCTTCATGTTCTTTAATTGTTCTTCCGTCTTTACGGACATTTGGATCGACATCTGTTCCAACAATCCCTTAATTTCATCAACACTCGCCATTTCACACACAAATATATTCAGAGAAAACAGGGTCATGGGCCAAGATTTCAGTCATATACACGCATACATGTCACAACATTTAAATATTACTGGCTCTAATTTAATGAAAATTTCAGTAACAAAATTTACTGAATAAAATTACACTTATTCCCAAACAACAAATAACCCCTGGTGATCTGCTTTTAAATTCCTAACCAACAGAATTTACGAAAAACACCAATTAACCGAAGTCAATTAAATGTCATATATAAGGCAACACCTTCCTGCTTTGACTGAGTTCAATAATAATGCAAATTTCTAATTTTAATGCCGGGCGCCAGAACAGGTTTATAACAAATACAATATCAA
The DNA here is from genome assembly GCA_946902985.2 of Meconema thalassinum. Taxonomy (NCBI): domain Eukaryota; kingdom Metazoa; phylum Arthropoda; class Insecta; order Orthoptera; family Tettigoniidae; genus Meconema; species Meconema thalassinum. The sequence goes on along the minus strand of OX336393.1, from coordinate 162,673,001 downwards.
ATTCTAACCTTGTTCAATATCTCTAACTTTAGGAACTCAGTGATTTTACTAATGCACATGGCGGTACAACATCGCCTCAATTTACTGAATTTACATGTCCGCTTGACCTGGCATCATTTCTCAACGAAATAAATATGAGATCAGCGAAGCAACAACAACAATCCCCACTTGGGCAGCCATTTTTGTTTTATGAACCCTTGCAAAGAAGCATATGAGACTCAGTTTCGGGGGGTGTATCGGTTCATATCGTAAGTTGTTGTCAAGGCGCTTCATTAACTTGCAGGGTAACATATAACAAAATAACATGCAGGAAAGAGTGAAGCCAGGGTTAAAACAAATGAATTTAATAAACAAATCACCATATTTACACTCAACAATTAACAAAATAAAACTCCCATATGACTCCCACTTAATAAAAATGTCAAAACTAGGCCAAAATCTCTGGAGAGATTAATTACACGGACCAAGTGTCCCAAAAAAAATAACAAAAGTGACTATGTATGTGCGTATGTCGTTCTACATGCATCACGATGTGTACAAACGAATGCGTGATTCATCATCATCCAGAATAATCATTCAGACAACGAATCCACATTTCTTAGAGCTAGACCGACACGGGGGAACACAACTACAATACTTAAAATTAAACCGACACTTCCTAGATCTAATATAAACAAACAAAATTTCCGTGTGAAATTGGACTCAAATTGCCGTAGCAACTTTTACTGCCTAAAAACTTAGGACGTCTCACACAAATCAACACAAGTACATTAACACGTGACCAATAAAAAAAATACACAAATGACCGCCGTCAAAATTTACAAGTACTCTACCACAACACCACACAGGTGTCACATTAAAATTACATGAATCGAGTCATAAACAAACAATAGGCTTACAGCCGACATTTACGTTATTAATACACTATTTTACCCATACAACGTACAATAAGCCGTTACACACATGGAGAACTCCCCAATTTATCATGGCTTAAAAAATAACCATCACAATGAACAGGTTTTGCTACATGAAAGCTTACGGGGGCCAGTCGGACAATCAGGACTGCCTATCAAAATAAGTCACAGGCACAACGGGCGATTTGTGGAACTCTGCATATCTGTCAACCCACGTGTCAATAATCTCGACCTCCCAGGACATGGGGTCGAATCTCGAAGAAGTGTGCCCCAAAGCACAATAATACGTGTGTGTGTCAGAATAATATGGACAAGAAACAGCGGTCTCCATAGAGCACCCTGTCTTTCCATAAAGAATACAACAGCAGCAAAACTATGAGGGCGGTAGGACCTCTACCCCCTCCTCACGTAGAATAAACACACACTTGACACAGTAACACACACAGAATCACGCGTATGGGTTTTGACAGACCCTGAAATAAAAATACATAAATAATTTCCACATGCTGGCGCCACCGTTCTATGCCGTGACTAGTTAACCTAAAAAGGACTCAAAAAAATCTATCAAAATTACAACGAAGGTGTTCTACAAATTACATCTTAAGTTGGTGCGCTTGGCAACCCTAATATGAATAATAACCTGTTCAGCAAATATCTTACAGTAATTACCTCCCATTCCTATTTCAAATATTAACGTTAATAAAGCACCATTTATCGAATGTAACGGGTTTCGCATTTGCATGGACAAAATCACGTACGCACGCCGCGCACATTAAATATGACTCAAAGAAAAACAAATATACAACGAACACTTTGGCCACGCGCCAACGGACATTTAAAACATTTAGTGTCGGTGCAAGAAAAACTCTAACAACAAGAAAAGAAACATGACTAAATACAAAAGTTCCCCGGCCAAATCTAACTACATAATTGAAATAATCCAATTGTTGTACATCACCGATCAGCTTGTAGAACTTAAGACATCCTTCTCAGCCCATTTCCGTATGGACAGATTAACACACCATCGTGGTCGTCTGCGTTGAATCGTTGAAGATCATCCCAACTCCAAACCACATGTTGAGCATCTTGGTATCGACTCCTTGGCAGAAAAGTTCAATGTTAATTATTATGACCTAGCTATAATCGCTTGCAGGTTACTCAATTCGCCCACAAATTGTCCTAATGCGATTAATTGCGAAGTCTTTCCCTAGATATCTCGCACACACGCACAATAAACACATGAAAAATACACTGAAATTTGTACATAAAATATACACCTCGAGACCACGTCACTGGCTGGATAATAAGTTAAAAATCTTGACTGCACAGGCAGTCGCTATCTCGCTCAGTATTTCCGTACTGTACTGTTGACCTTCGCTCTGGTGAGCGCTAATTAGGATGTTACAAGACTTGCCCCTCATAGCTGAAATGGTCGTCTTTAAGAAAAATGTTACAAGTCACCACGCACACAGCGTGAAATAATAGCTCGCAAAAATAAAGTTGACTTCAGATAAAATGTACTAGAGCTTTAAAACTCGTTATTACGACTGATGTGAATTTAGCTCCTCAGAGCTCACAAATAAAATAACTTCAACTAATTCAGAGCGTTAAAATTCGTTATACAAACGGGCGTGAAGTTAGCCTCTCAAGGCTCCAAAACGAATGACTTAGAGTAGCGTCATGCCAAACTATTTATTAGAAACTGACAGGGGACGGAGGAGTGGGGTGGAATTGGATAAAAAATATCCAGAGTTTTTATCTCACAAATATGGGACTAGTGTCATTCTTCTTCAAATAAATCAAACGTCTCAATGCGCTCGTGCGGAGATCAGTCCGTTCGGCGGTTCTTTAGATAATCAATTCCGCGGGCTTTTTACTACTGACGCTGTCCATCGCGTGATCATGGCTTGGTCTCTCGTGATTGGCTGATTCAATCGTATGTTCGTTGCAAGTGACTCGTGATCATTCCTTTATGCTTCCAATTTTGGTGCAAGTAGTTGCTCAATTTGGCCTTGAACCCGGCTAAATCTGGCCGTCCCCCAAGAATAGCTACCAGCTCTGCTCCTGTTGCAATCATTACGGAACGCTAGCCTCCCTTTTATCCATGTCCACTTCCTCAAGTACTGCCTGGGCCGCAGTAATAATAATAATAAATATGAATACTTATTTATCGTAGATCAATAAGGGTTCATTATGTTTAGTACAGCACTGGAGACCTCTCTCGAGTCGTAAGTTGTTATAATTACCAACCCGGATGCATTAGATGAGAGGCAAGATTAATATACTGTAATGTAATATACAAGGAAAAGATGGCACAAGAAAATCGTTAAAAAATTGAATTTAATATAACCAAAAAATAAGACAATGAACATATGAATACTAAAATAGGGTATAGACTTGTGAAAGATCAGTATTTTGCTCACCAGAAATTTTTTATACACCGTTTCGTTTTCTTGGCTAATCCAGTATCTCCGAGTGATGGAATTGTTTCTATAATAAGCAGCTGTATACTTTCATAACTGGGCCGATAACCTAGATGTTAGGCCCCTTAAAACAACAATTGTCACCATCATCAACTGTCATAATTTGAATGTGTTTCAAAATATATTGAGCATTGGCCAAGAGACTTGCCCTTCCGAGAAGAACCTTTGGAATAGGCTCTCGCGTAGTTTTTCAAATGGATTATTTACATATCTCTTCACTACGAAAGTTTTCTTCTTTTCCTCCCCTTGTTATATATCTTGTCCTCCGAATAAACAATTAGAGTATGCTCCCTTTGCTCGACCAAGACCAACTACAATCCTCAGACCGTAATGTAGAAAAGATATGGCGGCGATGGTTGCCCTACCAATAGCTGAGATCATGCCATCGGGCTTGTCAAAGTTCGTGTAAATTATTATTTTTTCTCACCTAGGAGCATAAAAGATATCACAAGACGAGACTAGGTTCCGAAGAAATATGCATCAATAATATAGACTTACCTGAATTAATTTATCTATATAGTGCTGGCCTCGAATTATAATTTTCTTCGTCTTCACCCAAGGGGCAGCTACAATAGTCTCACTGTTTCTGTGGTTGAATAAGAAGCTTTTTGGCGAGTTATCACGATTTGTATTTAAGTTCAGTAATGATAGATTAATATTATTAGCATAAAATCAAACAGATTCTGAAGTAGGAGAGAACAAAAGTACCTGGTTACTGAAGTGCTGTCCCAGCACATGCAGAGTATTTGTGTACACAATCGGAATGAGAATAGTTGCCTGAAATGATCGAACCACCGCTATAGAGATACAATTCAATTAAGACCTCTCGTGGAATTGTCTAAAATCTCGGGTAAAACATCACACCGAATTAGTGGATTGAAATATGCAAAGAAGTCGTCGTGTGGATATCTGAGCATAATTATGTAGATTACCACGCACAAAGGACACGATAATATGTTACCAACTAACCTATTAAACATTCGCTGTTACCGTTTGGGATAGTTGTACGCTGGAAATATTTGATTTAGTAAAGTAATTTAGTTAGGAAAGCACTATCTCCCTCTTACGGAATTATCGCGGCGCACCATCTCGCAATATAAGTACATAATTGGCAAATTACTCACAACACTTTATTACACACATCATAATTAAAAATAACTTGCAAGCTGTAAGAATCACAAAAGTATGAATAATGACGGAACACAATGAGTTCATTGTTTGGCACAGAGGAAACATCTTCCTTAACCAATAAAAAAGTTCACTGTATTATTTGGCGTGTATACAAGGCAGTGTAGATCATCTGCCAGACTGGTAAGTATTTACGGAGACACGTGTTGCTAAGCGTTCAACGTTCAACGTCAACGGTTTGGTCTAGGCGTAGATGCTCATTGCGTTTTCCCTTTACGTACTTAAGTTCGGCATTACTGAACTGTACTAAGCTATCATTATATTGTCACTAACTGGCAAATAATTGCGGTGTATATTCTTGAGACACTTCTATTAATGCTATAGTCTTAGGTACTTCAACATCTGCAGTAAATGACACAATGCCATCGGTCAACTGAACAATCATCACACAAACGAACTAGTCAATAATAGCGTATTATCACATATTTACACCCGATTGCAGTACATTAACGCGAACTGGACTTTACAGACATACTGAAGACACTAAAAATTACAGATGAGCGATAGTTTATCCCAACTTTCATCAAACGAAGCTAATCGAGGCTAATATTGTATCCCAGCAACGAATGTAAACAAACAATATCTCGGGCTTCCGCGTACGCCATTGTCACACTTTCGATACCTGCATTAAGGTCTGAGTATTGTAGTTGGTCTTGATATAACAGACCGTAATACGACAATCGATTTGCAAAAATGGTAATAATCGAGACATAAAATGGCTTCTGCTGCCACGAATTCATATACATACTATATATCTCGAGTGATCTCGAAGTGTTTATCATGTTAATAGTGTACCGTAGGTAGTGTAGTACATTGTGAATAATAATAATAATAATAATAATAATAATAAAGTTTAAGTTTAAGCAGCAATAGTCGTGTGTGTTTTGACAGTTTGAACATACAGTACATGCATGGTTAGTGAAGGTCTCCAACTGCAAATGGTGAACCAATTCGCATTCCCAGGAACATTCTTAAATTAACACCTGGTGCTATTCCTCCCAAGTTTCCCTTATCAACCGTCTTACTATACAATTACTCTTCCCAAAGACAGAACGTTTACAACATGTGTTATTAGGTTATGGGGGAAATTTCGCAGAGTGGTGTGGACAGGATGGAGTTTTTACTTTCGTTATCTTTGGAAATAAGCTTGATAATAGCTAGGTGGTTATTTTCGCAGTTATAACGATAGATGATGATGGCAGGCATAATGACATACCGTCAGTGTGAGTTCTAAAGTGTCTAATTCTTTGAACGTAAATGCATTCTATAAGAATATCTATTGTGCATGTTGAGAAATGTAAATGGATACTGCAATGGCAGGTGGACCAAGCAGGACAATATTTGGTGAGTCATCTTTCTAATTACAATAACCTATATCTACTTTTGATATGATGCAAATGTTGGTGAGGGAAGTCTTGTGTCTTGATTGTGACACTGGTATAGTGGAAATTAAGTTTCCTTGCAACTCAAATCCAGTATTCGTTAGAGCTTTTAATATGGGCTATTCTCAATAGGCCTATCAGTCAAAGTAAAGATATAACATGATCATGTGTTTCTAAGAGGATGTGGTATAGGGTTTTCTCAAATATCATTCTTAATGGTAAAATGTAAACTCTACCATTATAAGGTTGTAACAGTATGTTCCACATTATGTGGTCTCAGGGATCGCATTGAGACTGTGGATCCAAAGGTCCTAGGTTCAATTCCTGGCTATGCCAAGAAATTCAATTCTGGTCTGAGGGTTGGAACGGAGCACACCCACCTCGTTGTTTTGCCCCTTAAAACAATAACTAACAAATGTCGAGATGGTTCCTAGCTTAAAACTACGGCCACCTTCTTCAAAATCCTAGCTTCAATCACAAATATATACACTACTACAGCCATTACAATGACACAGGTTATCAGACAGAGACCACACACACCTAAGTACAAGGGACAACATGACCACGATGTCGCAAAGGCCTTAAATGAATCAACATCCATGCAACAATCCATGACGTATGACTGTTGTTTTAATCCCTTGGTTGGGGGGTAGTTTGGGATAAAACACACTTTGTGTTACTGTACTAATTTGGAAGATTGTTCCTAAATGAGAGTAGCTTCCCGTAGCTGGAAAAGCTTACTAGTGTAGTGTGTTGTTTAGTGTTTACTCTCTAGGGGATGTTCCTGCAAAGATGCAAGTGTTTATTGGGGGATGGATCTCTAAATACAGGCTACTGTACTGGCCTGCCAGCTGGGCGGAACAATAAACGTGCACTGTCAGCGGCTCGATGCTAGGCAGTCGAGTCGCGTGCGGGAAGCACAATGGAATCTGACCAAGCAATTACTGGCTACTACGGTCACGGACAATCGTGACGAAGGTGTAATTAGTAAATGCAAGTGTAGTTTACTGACCATGTGTTTATTTGGTCAGTGGATGTAAGTTAGTAAGTCCCACTTGGGGAATGTAGACAAGTATACAATTGGTGTGTACAAATTAGGGGTAGGTGTTCACGAAATAAAGATTCTGAGCACTGCTGACTCTCACCTGATGATGAAACTGGAACAGACGTCGGCTAGGGCCGCTGGCGACGCACACTGTATAACAGATAATGGCTCCAGTTAGGACTCCACCTCTTATACTTTTTGGTGCTGCATGGTCAGCATTACGTCACTGTAGCTGCCCCAGATAGCTGTTGATGTAGATGTTTATGTATGTGTTGCAAGTAGTTGGCTAACCTCCCGAGCTGGGTGGCCGCCTCTTGCTGAGTATGGATAATGTTCTGGTCTTATGGTGTTGCCAGTTGGGGTGGTTTTGGTAAAGGATGGGGGGTGGCTCCCAGGTGGTACAGCCCCCCGGGCCTGTACAAGACCCCCTCATCGATTAGTACGCGTCCCCGCGAACTGGAAGTAGAGTGGGCGCGTCGATGTGATGGTTTGTTCTTGAATGCTCCTTTTACTTCTTCTTCTTTTCTTCCGTGTTGGTGTAGGTGTGTTGATGTTGTGTTGATGTGAGTTCAGCGTGTGCTCAGAGGGGTAGGTTTTGGGTTATACATGTTATACATAGTACATTTGGCCTAGTTCATTTTTGAAAGTTGGCATAGTAATAATAAGGTACAAAAAATGCATGGTCTTGACGTTATACATATATATGGTGTTATTACCCAGGGAGGGAAAAAACATGGCTGGACGGATGGTTGTGCCGTCCGGCGCTGTATGGAGAAAAAAAATGCTCCCTGCAGTGTATAGTTTAAAAGATGGAAGAGAATAGAAAAAACAGGTGTCCCAGGGTATAAGTTAAAGGGATATATCATAATGGTTTATTGTTCTTGGGATGAAACCGGACACCTTCACAAATTTGGGCGTTATTAGAGTAGAAAGGAAAAAACAAAACAGTGTATTTAGTGTTGACATTATGGCAGTGTTGAATGGCGTGACATATTGGCAGTTTATGTGCGTAGGCGTACACTTGAGCATTAATATATATTTGTGTACGCTTTGGGTTTACATTTTATTTTACAATCATGGTATAACATAAAATAATAATCTTATTACCAGACCGCTTTGCTCATGAGCCTGGTACCTTGTCTTATTCTATAGGCCTTCTGTAGCGCTCTCGTCTGTCGACTCATTCTCCCTTCACTTTTCTATTCGCTGAGCTGTAGGTACCTCTCACCTATGGCTGTGGGTTAGTGGTCATGCCGTTAACCTTACCTTTCGCAAATTTTCCCCGTGGGTGGAAAAATTCACCTTGGCAGCGAAGGTAGGTGCTCACAACCTCTGCACCGCCCCTGGCGACCGTATATTGCTCATTATTGAAGCGTATCCATGCGTGTGTTTGCGTCAGCGTCGCTCGGTGCCCCACGTCACCTTACGTCGCTGATCGCGGCGCCGTCACTTTATTGGCGCGACTGAAAAACGATGAGGAGCAGTGTGTTTGTGTGACAGAGATAAGGGTATGTGTATTTTGGTGTGGGAAATATATTTACAATAGACATGCTCATGCTCCTTGTTATCTGTGAAAAAAATGTATTAATGGCACTCTTCTTCTGTTGTGTATATCTGTGGACGCGTTGCTCCCTGGTTTTCCTGTGTTTGGGAAAGTGGATTAGTTGGTAGCAATACATGACAATACATTACAATACATTATATATGACATTTTCTTGGCAGCGCTTAATTTATAAAATTAAGTGTGGCGCCACTGAAGTCTAACTTACTTCTAGGTTAGCCTATGTTAACCTATCTTAGCCTAGTGTTGTCGGGCTTACCCTGGTAACGGATTTTTAGTCACCAGGTGCCGAACGGCTTAATCTTAGTCCTATTTATATTAATTTATATTAATATGTTGTCGGGCTTACCCTGGTGACGAATTTCCAGTCACCAGGTGCCGGGCGACTTTACCTTAATTTTAAAAAAATGCCTAAAGTTATGTTAATTTAGTACTTAAATGTAAGAACATGCTGTATGTACATACCGAGTGGACCTTAATCTAATGCCGAAATGTGCTGTGCTATTATGTAGCAACAGCGCTTATTAAATTTGCTTAATTCTAAGTTGCGTTCCAAATGCAACTGCCTTACATGCTAGAATTTAGATCGGAGCGATCGCCTGAGGCAGTTTTACCTCCTCATGGCACCACCCGTGTGTATTTTAGAAACACCGGTTGTCTCTAAAACCACCAGATTCCGCTCCCTTAATACTAATTGTCGACATTTATATTAGTAATTAATAACTAGTAATTAATAAAGTCCCGGGCGACTGCGCTGCTGAGGAGCAAACGCCTCGCCCCGCTATCCTGTTCATTGCCGTTGTATTTGCCTATGTTGCCATCATTCTTCATTGGTGATTTGCTGATATATTTATCATTGCTGGGTTTGCCCACGAGAACCCCTCTTGGCAGCCCGCTGCAAACCTATTTAATATCTCTGGCCGCCCGGTGCATGACCATTTAAGCTCTGGTGACTCGCTGTCAGCCATTTATGTGGGCACGGAACCGAATGATCGCATTCATTCCATATTATTCATATTTCATGTATATTATGCATTGTTTGTTGATTATCATTTATTTGGTCGTCTTCACCCCGTCACGCGGGACAAGGACTTGGCGAATCTAGGATTGGTCCCGCTGAATCCTGAGATTCTTCTTCACTTCTGCGAGTAGAAGACTAACTTCCCGCCATAGAAGCTCTACTTAACTTACATACTAGTCTAGGAGTCTAGACCTAATGTGGTCGTCCCTAGGTTCCTCTCCTGAGTCCGGTGCGGAGCTGGCTAGTTCTCCCCCCGTCCGTCAAAAAGTCTCCCCTGCAGGTCTTGGCTTCGACGACCGTGGCGCATAGTGGGTGTAACTTTCCTATGCCGAGGGGGTAGGCTAGACGCACCCCCGGTTTTGGCGTTTGCCCGCGCCAGGCCATCAATGCTTCAACCTTACGTAGTTCCGTCTTTTTGGTCTGGGTCAGGATCTGTTGGCGTCTTGCCCCGTCCCTGCCTTTCTGTTTACGTCTCATCACCATTCAGTGTGACCTCAGATTCCCTTTTTATTAAAAAAAATAGGTGTGATATGTAAGTAATTTACTGTGTAATTATGTAAATTTTTAAGTGTTCTGGGGTTATAGTATCTTCTAAATGCATTGTCTACTTTAGGCCTATTCGCCATGTCAGATGTCCAGCGTTGATGCCTTGTGGAATTTCCTGGAAGCGTTAGTAGGTTTCCATGGCGTTGGGTACCTTGTTATTGGGATCCGGGGGTGTTATCTGCTGAATGGGCTTAAAGCATGGTAGGAGAGGGTCGTGCATCGTTGGACTCCATGTTAATGGTGGCCGGGAGCCGGTGATGCTGTCAGGATGTTTTTACAGTGAGTGGATGGGGTAGGTTTTCCCCAAGTGTGTAAAAAAAATCAAAAAGTGCCATGCAGGTTCAATAATAATAACCCCTGGTATGTGGGTAGGATATTCCATACATGTGGCTGGATATGAGGCGTATCCGCTCTCATTTGAGGATAAAGTATGGTTTGGGGTGTGATAGTTCTATGTCCCTTGCATGCGGGATTATTTAGTATGAAAATATTTGTTAGTTTAAGTGTGGCCGCATCTCTTTATATTGAGATGTGCATTAAGCTTGCTATTCTTTCTGACACACCCCTAATACTCGGGTGTAGGCATTTGTGACCAGGGCGTAGCATACCCGAATTTTGGGTAGAAGCATGAAGCCTATTAACCTCGATGTATATTTTTGAATGTAGTCTATCTGTTTTTATGTGTTTGTGTGTCTGTGTTGGATGGCGTTGTGAGTGACAGGGTTATGTAAGGAGAAGGGTGGTATATTGGTAGCCCTAGGTGGTACATTGGCCATTCTGATGGAACTATCCATCTCTGCTCCTGACATCCTCACTTGGTCAATATCTGTTTCCTATCCGCTCCTTGGGATGGGTAAGTGAGGTGACGCTGTGACGTCACGGCCTAATGTGGTCTCTCATTTATAACGTTAAGGTAGGAAGTGATTGTAAGTGTAAGTGGTTATGTCCTGATCGCCTATGATAGTTTTTTAATAAAATAAAAACCCAAGAGAAGAAGTTATTAGGGAGGGGGGTTGTTCCCTTATGGACGCAGTCTGTGTCCACCCTTAATTATGGGGCGTGTGTAGGAAGGACGTGGTCGTAGCTGTGATTAGCGCAGCTGCGTGTGTGTGTGGCTGCGTTCCGCTACAGCACGCTGGCGGGTGGGCTGTTATCGGATAAGTTTTATCGTGTGTCGCGTGGCTGATTGTCAGGTGGCGCGTGAGGCTTGTTAACACCCTTGTAAACATGCTCCTGTGGCCCTAAGATAAATCCGGCCTATCGTGTCTGTACATTGCTAAATGTTATACCTATTGTAACAGCGCTGAATCCTGTGTCAACTGTATGCTATTATTATTGTTTGTTTTTTGTGGTCATGTCTGCATTTCATTGTCACTTCCCTTATAACAAGAGTGTCTGCCGACAGCAGTGTTGCAATGCGCTAGAATTCGCAACTCAGTGTTTTATTGTGTTTTTGTTTTCATGTCCTTGTATACGGGAAGTCTCTGATGTTACGTATGGCGGCTGACGGAAAGTGACTTTTGCCAATGTCCGTGTGTTGACATTGTTTGACATTCCGGGAGGGCCAATGTGTTAATCTGTCCTGTATTTGCTACCGATGTTGTGTAGACATTTCTTCCGCAAGACCTTTGCCTTGTGTAATTATCTGTAATTCATGTCTAGGAAGTCTATTGCCCATGTTCGGGGTAATCGAAATTTTGGCATGATTTCAGGCCATAAAAATGTGGTGTTACGTGTTTTGTGTCTGTGAGAGTGGCGTCCCCCGTATTTTAGGTGTTCGGCGCTATGGTTCGAAGGAAAGTGTGTTGTGGTTTCGGTATGAGTCTGGCGCTTTCGGTACGGCCCCTATTGGTAGTCCCGGGGTCGCTAATGCCTTGGGTAGGCTGTTGTAGCGAGTACCTTGGCACGAATCTATGCTCCTGTAGGTATGGTAAAGAACCTCCCTGTTATTATAATTGTGTGGCTCAACCGCTTATGTACTTGTATACGGTCCTATTGCAATGCCTTTGCCACATCTAGTGCATGTTCAAAGCGTGTACTCTGTGATAGCATGCCATTTATATATGCCTAATTTGAACAGCCTAATGCCTATTTTCACTCTTGGCTCCCTTCTATGGGGCACAGTGTCTGTATGGAACCCTATGGTTTTTTTCTGTAGGGGATGGTGTATGGATGCTATTTGTGCGATGGTACCCGTGTAATTGTCTGTGAGTGATCTTTCGTCGGTCGACAATTCTTGTTTTCCACGGTGTCCGCTCTTATTGGGCATTCGGACCCGCGATCCCGTGTATTACTCCGTGTTTCATGTCTGCGTTGTCTGTTGAGATTTGTGCGTCCCTAGTGTGGCTTCTGATTGTGTTTTCGCGCCAAAATGTCATTGTTTAGCTTTCCTTTTTGGCACGTTTGTATTGTGTTTCTGTGTGTTTGTTCACGCCTTGGACTAAGGCCTTGGTATTACATTTTCTGTACTGTGTGTACCATGGCGTGCGTATCGTGCGTTTGAGACATGCGTGAATATTTTGTGCCATTCGCGACGACCCTCGTACTCTAATTTTGGGAGTTATCGGGTTTTGAAACTGGCGTGAATGACTGTGTATGTTACAGCCAGGACTGGAACACTCTTAGGTTGTCCGTAGCTAGTGAAGGTCGCCTGCTCACGTGTGTGTTATCGCTGACTGCGATAGTATCTAATTTCATAGACGTGGGCATTACCTGTTACTTGTCTGGCGATGTGCATATGTCAAGCACGTGTATGTGGGCTTGGTTGCTCGCTCTCCTATTGTGAGCATGGCTTTCCGTCATGGAAAGGAACCTACCTCTCTCTATAATTGTATCCCCAAATTTTGTGTTATTGTAGGCGTGGGGTGAATATATTCCTGTTAGTGGTAGCTAGATGTACGTGTGTACGTGTGTCTCCGGGCCGCTAGTCGCGTGTTTGGTGACTAGGTGTCGGAGGTGATTTTATTATTTTGTGCGTAAGAATTCCTGTTAGCGTGACTGTCCCTTATTGCCCTATCCTTCAATTGGATAATTACCCGACCTTGCATTCCTGGTATTCAGAAGGTCGCGGGTCCGAGACCGTCTTTGTCCAGGGTAATTATTCCTGGTGCCTTTTAGGCCTGTGTCTCCGGGACAGTTTTGCCAGTGTTACTGATGTTTTGTGGCAATTTGAGCTTACGGTGTGCCTTCCAGAAATATGTGGGTTTTCCCAAAGTCTGGGATTTTCACCCTATGGTGTTTATGTTTAGTTTGAGCGCTATTATGGGGGACGAGAAAAATTCATGCTATAGGCCGTGTAATAAATAGCGTATACCTATGGGTCAAATATATATAGTTCAACTTGTATGGTTCGGACTTCAAGGGAATAATAAAAAAAATGAGTTATCCAAAATTCGAATTAAGAAAGAAAGAGTAGAGAAAATACATTGTATCACGTTTACACAGTGATTTATGTTGACTAAAGCAAATTAATTAACGATGGTGCTTTATAAAGATTGTACCGTAAATAATTTCAAAAGTTTCAAATGAAAGTAAAACCTGAGTGTACTATTTACCTATTTGACGCCGTTAGTAAGGCAGTAATCTAGTTACGTCTCAGAGAAATTTGCTATTTTTCAAAAATAGTTTGAAATTCTTAACTGTTTCTTACGATTAAGGCTCTCAGCCATCACAAAAGAATCGAGCAAATTGTATGAACGGAAAATAGAACAACTTAGTCATTTCTACTTAGAAAGACCCGCCTAAGCTCTGTACTGTGGTTTGTTGCTTAGGCTGCATTCGGAACATTTCTTTCCGGACCTGAGCCGCGTGGCCCAACTGATTGGCCTCCACTTGGCTTTGCACATTAAAAACTTTGAATTGTCCAGAATATACTTTGAATTAACCACGATTATAAACCATTGATGGCCTAAAAAATGCTAGGGCCAAGAAAAAATTAAGAAAAATTTCGAATTATACAATTTTGACTTAGCCATGTTCCACTGTATATACATGAAAAATGTGCAATTTTGTGCATGAGTCTCTGCGTATCAACCGTTTACAGGGGTGGAACCTGCCCTTTGTGTGTCAATTGTAGTGTTTCCTTCATGTAAAAGAACCTACTCGTGTGTATGTTTGTGATGCAAGTGACATTAGTGTATGTTACATTCCTGGTGAAAGTTGCTATCCACGTCCGAGCGTCATTGCTCGAGAAGGTGAATACTTTCGCCCTGTCACTAAGGCGTAGGCCCCTGATACCCATTGGGGTGCTTCTTTACTATTTTCTGGAGGGGTTTGTAGCAAAGTAAGTCTGGGCCTACTTTCACCGTAGTGCCTGGATATTGGCCTGAGTGTGCTTGTGTCTGCGGGGCTGGTTGCGCTTCGCGCTACCCTAGCAGTGTTTATAGGGGTGTGTGTCTCTCTGTCTGCCTGGCCTCGTGGGGTAGGTAATAAAACCTTTCGTATAACCCGTGTATTGCGTGTTTGTAGCTGGTCAGAGTGCACAGGTGTGCGTTTTGCACCCTGAAGACCTGAAGGCAACACCCTCTTATGCATTTGCACCTGGGGTACACATGCTAGTGCCCGCTTCCATTCTGGCAAAATTGCCCTCTGAACTAGTGGAAAAGGCCGTGTATTTGTCTGTGATCGTCGTGTGGATGTATTGGAGTGTAGTCTAACCGATTTCTGGCCTATGGCCACGGTAGACTCCTGCCCTTGTGTTTGCCTATGTGTGTAGGTTTGTGTGGGCTTAATGTGCTGTGGCACGGGTTCTATGTCCTCAGCCCATGACATGGTTACCTCTCGGTTTCTCCCTGTGTTACGGTGTGTGCCTGAGAGTCCTGGCGTCAACTCCCTCTCGTTCGTCCGTTCTGAGGGGGTTGGTGTAAGTTCTGCCCCTCGATCTGGCAAGATTGCCTCCCGGACCGGAGCTGAGGGGCGTGTGTTCATGTGATCTTGGCCCTGTAGTGTGTTGGAGTCTAACCTGGCCGTTTTCTGAACTGTGGCCACGGCGAACTCCTTCCCCTGTGTCTTGCTAGTGCCTGAGATGGACATCCGTGCGAATTGCCGCGTTAGCGTATCTACGCTTATGTCCTCTCTAGGCTGGGCTGGTGGCCCTGCTATGAACTCAAAAATGGCCTTGTTAGCCTGGAGCTCCCTATATTCTTCCCAAATTTGGGCGTACTGCCTATTGAGGCATATGGCCTGTTCGGCAACTTTGGTGCCATTAGTCCCTATCCGTTGGTGTTCCCTAATGATAGTTTCCCATTGCTGGAACATGAATTCGTGTCGGCAGTGTAGTTGCCAGTGTGCCTTAATGATTTGTGTACGGAGGGTGGGGATTTTCGCTCGAATCTTGCGATTCCTGGCGCTGCGGAGTGGCCGGACAAGTGCCCTTATAATTCGCATATACTGGGCGTGCAGTAGTTGCTGAAACCTTCTGAGGTAGTCCTGTCTTGTATCAAAGACCTTGTGTCAGGCAATTAACTCCTGGTACTCCCCAATGTTCCTCAGCACGGCTAGACGGTATAGAGGGGTCATGTTGGATCAAGTGTATGTATAAAAAAGAACTGTGTGTGTTTTGCAATGTATTATGTTTCTGATGCTTTCTAGGGGGTGGGGGTGGGTGGGTTGATTAAAATTTCCCTTGTATTTCTAGAGTGGAGGGATAAGAGAAAATATAATAATAATGCTGTCTTCAAAAAAAATTAACTAACGCTTGGCTGTGTGCGGTACGGGTCGTTTTACCACGAGGGCTCGTTGTATGAGTCCTACCCTTATTGTGCGTGGTAGTAGCGCCTCCACCAAATATGTCTTAATCCCTTGGTTGGGGGGTAGTTTGGGATAAAACACACTTTGTGTTACTGTACTAATTTGGAAGATTGTTCCTAAATGAGAGTAGCTTCCCGTAGCTGGAAAAGCTTACTAGTGTAGTGTGTTGTTTAGTGTTTACTCTCTAGGGGATGTTTCTGCAAAGATGCAAGTGTTTATTGGGGGATGGATCTCTAAATACAAGCTACTGTACTGGCCTGCCAGCTGGGCGGAACAATAAACGTGCACTGTCAGCGGCTCGATGCTAGGCAGTCGCGTGCGGGAAGCACAATGGAATCTGACCAAGCAATTACTGGCTACTACGGTCACGGACAATCGTGACGAAGGTCAGGCGGGGTATTAGGACGTGAAGAGGAGTGTAATTAGTAAATGCAAGTGTAGTTTACTGACCATGTGTTTATTTGGTCAGTGGATGTAAGTTAGTAAGTCCCACTTGGGGAATGTAGACAAGTATACAATTGGTGTGTACAAATTAGGGGTAGGTGTTCACGAAATAAAGGATTCTGAGCACTACTGACTCTCACCTGATGATGAAACTGGAACAGACGTCGGCTAGGGCCGCTGGCGACGCACACTGTATAACAGATAATGGCTCCAGTTAGGACTCCACCTCTTATACTTTTAGGTGCTGCATGGTCAGCATTACGTCACTGTAGCTGCCCCAGATAGCTGTTGATGTAGATGTTTATGTATGTGTTGCAAGTAGTTGGCTAACCTCCCGAGCTGGGTGGCCGCCTCTTGCTGTGTATGGATAATGTTCTGGTCTTATGGTGTTGCCAGTTGGGGTGGTTTTGGTAAAATATGGGGGGTGGCTCCCAGGTGGTACAGCCCCCCGGGCCTGTACACTGTCATCAATGGAACTCCTTATGATCTCCAGAAATGGAAGATTTGTGTCATTTGAACCGTGGATTGGACTGACATACACATTGCAGAGAAATTTAATTCTGGAGTGAGGGCTGGAACGGGATGCACTCAGCCTCATGAGGCACCTGAGTAGAGGAGGGTTCGATGCCCACCTCAGCCATCCTGGAAGTGGTTTTCTGTGGTTTCCCTACGTGAATATTTCTTCGAGTTTGATACAGTGAAACAAACTATAATATACAGCTTTAAGCATCTACGAACAGTTATTCGAATTTTAAGAGGCAGATTCTGGAAATTAGATATCATATTTCTGCAGTGGAGGAGGATCGTTTTTACTTGCTGATGAACATTACAACTTTAGAGTGAAGTCACATACTACGAGGGAACGTGAGTAATCGAACTATATGGTGATTCTTATGAACATTGAAGTATGCTATTACTTGATGATGATGATGATAATTGTTGTTTTAAGGGGCCTAACATCTAGGTTATCGGCCCCTGATGGTTTGGGTGATCGTGAAGATGAAAAAGAAAAGCGAACCCAAAACCAAAAACCACCTACCAACCCACATACTAGATGAAGAAATGGAAAACTAAAGGAGAACAAGGCAAACAAAAGGACAGAAGGAAAAGAAATGCCCTCAACCCTCGGAAGGAAGGAGAGCCATGAAAGGCTTATAGGAAAGTGAAAGAGGAGAGCGTCCGCCCCAAAGGTAAGGGACAAAAGGGGAAAACGGACCCAGCTCAGGAATCCCCCGGGGTCGCCAACTCCCGAACTCACCAGCCGTGAGCCCCTGAGGGTGTAGCATTATCTAGGGTGCACCAGAAGTGGTGGGGCTACATACACCCTGCCTCCTTAAGGGCCTAGAACACAAGGCAGGAGGTAAAAGGAAGAGAAAAAGAAGGCTGACCCCTCGCAGAAGGAGGGTATCAGAAAAGATGAGACAAGGGCCAATTAAGGCGGGAAAGGAAGAGACTCCCTAGGCCTCGGATACACTAATACCGTCGGGGTCAGAAGAGAACAAGAGTTGACCAAGTGAGGTCGACAGGAAAGAAGACAGAGAGGAGCCTGGCACAAGTAAGTGGAAACAATGCCGGACTCAGCTGGGGCCCCGTGGTCGCCAACCCACGCCCACAAGATGTGAGCCCCTGGGGGGCCATTACTTGAGCTACACTATGAATGCAAATATGAAGCTAAGAGGAATGTTGAATTATACATTTGAGATGAGAGTCTATATGGAGTAAAATTAAGATGCGACTGGGACACGTTTAACAGAGTTATGTGCTGACGACATGGATCAACGTTAACTACAGAAACTATGTACAGCATCATGTTCATCTACAATGTCAAGTACATTTATAACATTAAGTACTACACCTTCATGTACATTAATGTATGATTATGTACAATTACTATTTAACTACGAGCAACTATTACAATTCATCGAACATCTACATGAACATTTCCAACTATAATTGTGATTCGATCTACAATCTACAAATTTATTTGCAAAAATGGAGATCGATCGACAATATTGGTCAAGTTTGATCTGGAATTTCAAACGGAAACGACGAAAGAAGATTCATCACTGGAAGAATGAAGATGACAGGGCTTTCCCGTCAAACGCTTGAAGTCTGGTACTCGAGGATCAAGGGGTCGGTATGCAGTTCGCTGCCCGAAGGATGTAGGAGTTTACCAGGGAGGAACGACGTCCTTACTCGAGGTAGCAGCTTCATGGAGGGTGTAGACCTAGTTTCGAGATCATCTTCTATGGAACGTGGAACATCTGGGTATTGTCTTAATACCTATTATGAACTTCAAGAGTCAACACCAAGGTAGAATGACCAAATTTCATTACAGTAGTTAGGGTACTTGACGACATTTAGGCAATTATTTCTCCATGTTTTGTATTATGTTTTCATTTCGAAATTTGTTAATTTTTGTGCTTCGATATCATGTTAGAGGATTGTCTTTTATCATCGGAACATGAAATTTTCAACTTTGCAGTTTCCGCATTGACATGATTAAATTTTATGGAATTTAATTTTCTCATTTAAGATTTTCTTAAACTGCTTTCGACATTTTCGTTTTCATTAAACTGAGTTTCAGTCAGTTTCGTCACGGATGTCTATTATAAATTCATTTTGGTTAAATGAATTGGGCATCTTATTGTAAGAAGATATTTTAGTAGGAGAAAAAACTACGTGTGATATACTGTTTAAATATCATAAGGTTATTCGAGTAACATTGCGTCAATCTGGCAGGAAATATTCGGCATGATTGATGATTATACAACGATTTTATGTATTCAACGACGTTCTTGAATGGAACTATATTCATGATTTGACAAACCATTTATTTGATAGAAAGTGTTGATCTTTCTTTAATGAACCTTTTTAATGAGATACATCTTCTTAGAAGATAATTT
Organism: Meconema thalassinum; assembly: GCA_946902985.2. Classification (NCBI taxonomy): domain Eukaryota; kingdom Metazoa; phylum Arthropoda; class Insecta; order Orthoptera; family Tettigoniidae; genus Meconema; species Meconema thalassinum. The sequence goes on along the minus strand of OX336393.1, from coordinate 162,653,763 downwards.
GATTCGACAGTAGGGATTTTAGGGACATCCTAATCCAGTCGTCATTGATGTCTATCCAACACTTAAATAACATTGTCGTTATTATACACAATTTGCAATGTTATATAATATTGTTAGCGTAATCTTGCAACAGTGTAATTTAAAGAGAAATCAGTATGATGAGACGTATTATTGTATTCTTATTATATGTTAGTAACAAAGGGTTAACGACAAAGTAACTATACGGAGTAAACCTTCGTTAGGTCCTCCAATATAAACTTCAATAGTCGTTATAATAATGAAAGTTACGAAGTAACAACAGAGATTTATGGTAACAATGTAGGCAGTTATATAGACAACAGATACGTGAATGTAACATTGAATTAATGCAAGTAGGCCTACTACGTGAATGTTAATAGAAACAATGGTAAGAAAGTTACAGTAATTTGTTTATGAGTATACGAGGAATTGTTAATGCCGTATACGAGGTTGTATTGAAATATAGAAGTCTGCGATGATATAGATATTTGATAAAATACGAGAGTGTTTTCGTATTGAGAAGTTTATGCATTATAATACTGTTGTATGGAAGTTTTAAGCATTGTTATTTTGATGTTGAGTAGGCCTATAACTCAGATGTGTAAGTTTGGTAACGAGATTGAAGGGTAGACAGTCAGGGTGCTGGCGGAAACGTATCTGGGAAACGAAATTAACCTTTGACGACTAACGATTTATTATTAACATCTTATTAAACTTGATTTGAGTAATAATCATATGCACTATGATCGGTCATATCAGTCTGATATAAACAATTTAAACCTAAATCAGACTTGGTGACATAGATATCTAAAAGTCACTTCTTCTTCTTCTTCTTCTGCTTTTACGGCCTCATTGGACCACTTCAGTCAATCATTTCTTGGTCCTCTTCTTCAGTAAGTTTCCTTTCCGAGTCGCCCAGTAGCTCTTCATTCGCTCTGATCTTCTCAGGCATTCCTCATCTGTAAATACCCTTTTTACTGTATTACGTTTGTCTATTTTAGCCTGAAATCTTATTTTTATATCTCTCAGTTTTTTTTTAATTTTGTTGTTTTGTTTTGCAAGTCATCCAAGGTTATTTCCAATTCTTTCATATCTTCTCTAATTTCCTTAATCCATCCTACTTGTTTCATATTCCAAAGTTTCACTACAATTTTTCTAGATAACCTGGTTTCTGGTGTCCTCATGATGTGACCAAAGAAAGAAAGCCGTTTCTTCCGAATAGTATCAGTGATGGGCTCCAGTTCTCTGTATACCACTTCATTTGGTACTATCCGCCACTGTCCATCTTTCTGATATTTTTTATTTATGCATGTTCTAGCTATTCTTCTTTCTACTTTTAAAATTTTGTCGATTCTGTTTTTCTGAGTAACTTTAAAAAGAGTTTCACTTCCATAGGTCACCTCTGGTTGAACCACCGTCTTGTAATGTTTTAATTTTGTTGCGATTGATAGACATTTTCTTTTATATGTAGACCATGTTAATTTTTGGGCTTTTATCATTTTATTAGTTCTTTCTTGCCATGCAGGTTTCTCATCCAAGTTGTAAGTTATAATTTCTCCTAAGTATTTAAATTGCTTCACTATTTTAACTTTCTTGTTATTTACTGTTATGTGATTGATTACAAGTGGATTTGCTACCATTATCTCTGTCTTTTCAAATGATATCTGAAGTCCAATTTTTTGTGCTATATTTTGTAGGCTTATTATTTGATTTTTGGCTTCTTGAATATTATTAGCCAGTAACGCTAAGTCATCTGCGAATCCCAAGCAATTTAAGTCTATTTGATCTTTCTTGGTTCCAATTCTTATGTTCCTAGGATTTTCCCTGTACCATTCCCTCATTACATATTCCAAAGCACAGTTGAAAAGTAGAGGCGATAAACCATCTCCTTGTCTTAATCCTGTTTTAATCGTAAACGGTTCAGATATTTCTCCTCTGAATTTTACTTTAGATTTGGTGTTTGTTAGAGTTAGTTTTATAATTTTTATTAATTTGGGATGAAGTCCGAAATTCCTTAGTATTTTCAGCAATGAAGATCTATGTATACAATCATAAGCTTTCTTGAAGTCTACGAAGGTTATGACTTGCTGTTTTTGTCTACGTTTGTAGTAGTCCATTACTAATTTTAAGGTAATTATCTGTTCAGGGCAGCTTCGCCATGGCCGAAATCCACCTTGATATTCCCCTATTTCCAGTTCTAATTGATCTTTACAACGATTATATAGAATTCGTGACATGATTTTATATGTGATATCCAAAAGGGAAATTCCTCGATAGTTGTCAGGATTTGATTTTTCTCCTTTCTTGTGTAATGGATGTATTATAGCAGTAGTCCAATGGTCTGGCAGTTCTTCTTTGATCCAAATGTTCACTATGCATTGGTGTAATGAAATCTTTACTGGTTCTGCTGCATATTTCCACAATTCTGCAAATGTTTGATCTTCTCCACTCGCTTTGTAGTTTTTGAGCTCTCTCAGCGCTTTGTAGACTTCTTGGATTGTGGGTGGATTTATGTTTTCTGATGGTGTTTTAATAGTGGTGTTTGTATTTATTTGAAGCAGTTCTGGTGGATCTTCGCAATTTAGCAACTTGTTGAATGTTTCTGCTAAAATTTCTGTATTTCTTTTATTACTATGAGCTAACTCGCCATTTTTGTCTTTTAACATTAATGTTGGAGGTTCATATCTTTGTAGTTGTTTGCTAAAAATTTTGTAGTAATCTCTTGAGTTTGTTTTCGCGCTATTTGTTTCGATCATCAGAAGTATATTTTTTTGGTATAGCCGTTTAACCCCTCGTATTATTTTTTGAGTTATCTTCCTTTGTTTTATGATATCCAAGTGTGATTCATCTGTTTTTTTTACTCTGATACCGTAACCAGGCTTGATGTCTATCTTCCACTGTATTATCACACTCATCGTTCCACCATTGGTGTTTCTTCCTTGGATTTATTGGGGCTACTTGTTCAGCTATTTGTTTCAATTCGGGAACTATTTCCTCTAGATCATCTGTTATTTTAATATATCTAGTTCGTTCTTTGTATCCCTTGTTATTCATTAGTTTATGAGGGTCGAATGTTCTCTTCTTTTAGGTGAGTTTTTTTCTTTATCAACGGGGTAAATTTAATTTTAATCTTTATCATGTAATGATCCGATCCAGTATCTGTTCCTCTCAGAACTTTCACATTGTAGATCTCCCTGTGATAGTTCGTATCCATACAAACATGATCTAGTTGCCATTCACCTTTTTTCCAATCTGGATGTTTCCAAGTTTTGAGTTTATTTGGTCTTCTCTTGAAGTAAGTTGATTTGGAGATCATATCATGGTTTCTGCAAAATTCCACTAGTCTTATGCCATTCCTGTTTGTTCTTCTCTGTGCTGGCCATTTTCCTATTATGTCTCTATATCTTTTTTCCTTTCCTAACTGGGCATTAAAGTCTCCAATTAAAATTTTGGTGTGACATTTATTTATTTTTGTTGCTGTCTGATCTAAAAGCTCCCAAAATCCCTCCACATCATATTTGTGTTCTTTCTTATTATTTTTATCATTAGTTGGGGCATGGGCATTTAGAATGGTATACACACATCAAAAAAAGTTTTGCATCACCTCGGTTCCCAGATCTCCGGCATATAGACGTTGACTGTGTATATTGTATCAAAGATGCAGTCCCTTTGATTGTTCATAGATGTCACTAAAACTGCTCAAAGATGTAAACAACCATGCATGAGCAGGGCCTATTAGACGGAGGGGGTACGACAGCCAAACAGTTCCAGTCATTCCACCAGGACGAAGGTACGCTGCTCATGTTGTCTGTAGTTCTACCATGCCTAGAAGGTCAATACCGCAGTTCGATCGCGTCCGCATTGTTACTTTGTGTCAAGAAGGGCTCTCAACAAGGGAAGTTTCCAGGCGTCTCAGAGTGAACCAAAGCGATGTTGTTCGGACATGGAGGAGGTACAGAGATACAGGAACTGTCGATGACAGGCCTCGCTCAGGCCGCCCAAGGGCTACTACTGTAGTGGATGACCGCTACTTACGGATTGCCGCTCGGAGGAACCCTGACAGCAATGCCACCATGTTGAATAATGGGTTTCGTTCAGCCACAGGACGTCGTGTTTCAACTCAAACTGTGCGCAATAGGCTGCATGATGCGCAACTTCACTCCCGACGTCCATGGCGAGGTCCAGCTTTGCAACCCCGACACCATGCAGCACGGTACAGATGGGCCCAACAACATGCTGAATGGACCCCACAGAATTGGCATCACGTTCTCTTCACCGATGAGTGTCGCATATGCCTTCAACCAGACAATCGTCGGAGACGTGTTTGGAGGCACCCTGGTCAGGCTGAACGTCTTAGACACACTGTCCAGCGAGTGCAGCAAGGTGGTGGTTCCCTGATGTTTTGGGGTGGCATTATGTGGGGCCGACGTACGCCACTGGTGGTCATGGAAGGCTCCGAAACGGCTTTACGATACCTGAATGACATCCTCCGACCCATAGTGCACCCATATCGGCAGAATATTGGAGAGGCATTTGTCTTCATGGACGACAATTCTCGACCTCATCGTGCACATCTTGTGAATGCGTTCCTTCAAGATAACGACATCGCTCGACTACAGTGGCCAGCATGTTCGCCAGACATGAACCCTATCGAACATGCCTGGGATATGTTGAAAAGGGCTGTTTATGGACGTCTTGACCCACCAACCACTCTGAGAGATTTATGCCGAATTGTCGTTGAGGAGTGGGACAATTTGGACCAACAGTGTCTTGATGAACTTGTGGATAGTATGCCACGACGAATACAGGCATGCATCAATGCAAGAGGACGTGCTACTGGGTATTAGAGGTAGTGGTGTGTACTGCAATCTGGACCACAAATGCTGAAAGTCTAGCTGTATGATGGTACAACATGCAATGTGTGGGTCTCATGAGCAATAAAACGAGCTGAAATGTTGTTTGTGTTGATCTCTATTCCCTTTGTATTTAAAGGTTCCGGAACTCATGGAACCGAGGTGATGCAAAACTTTTTTTGATGTGTGTATGTTCTATTTGCAGCTTTTAGAGTTAGTGTCGAGAGCCTAGGGGATAATGCTTTAAATTCTGTGATGGATTCAATTATTTTGAGATTGACTACAAATCCTGTTCCGAATTGTGGACATTAGTCACTTATAATATTAATATTGCTAAATATTAATAATAGTGAGTTAGAAACGGATATAAACAATTAAACTTGAATTTATATACCGTTGTAAACGTTGTATTTACTTTTTAATAATATTTAATTATATTGGTGTTTCTTGTTGTAATAATATTTTCGCGTGCTATAAATATGTGCAGATCGTTTGAGAACGTGAGGTTCGTTAGTTAATTAGTTATTGTTGTTTTAGGGGGCGGAACTACGAGGTCATCTGCCCCTTGAGGTTCGTTATGTGTGAGCAGTTTTGTGTATTAGAATGAGAGTGTGTGGATCTACGTCAAATATGATCGACGTAAGTATATTAAATGAGGTGAATCTTTTTGTCAAGTGTATTTATTATACGATAATATTTCATAAGGCTTTGTATCCACTTCCCCCCTCCGTGTGCGCTACAAGGCGCCCGCCAACCCCGCTCTAGCAGTCTGCATGCATTGCAGACCAGTGTGTCTTATTTGTTGTCCACCGATCGCGATAGTTGCCTTGTAACAACAACATGAGTATTGTTAACTCAGTGCAGTTTTAAAAACTATCAAACTTAACAGTTTAACCCTAAATGAAAAGTGTGATATTAAAGCTCCAGGAAGACCTACCCCAGAATTGAAAATCTCCCAGACTGGTAAGAGCCGTGACAAAGAGTACACAAGCATTTTCAATCCAGATGTATATGGTAAACATGAATGGTTGTGTGGGTGCGAAGTTCAAAATGCACTTTTTTGTTTCCCGTGCCTTATTTTTGGAAGTACCAGTGAAAGAGCAAACAGTGCGTGGGTTGATACAGGAGTTCGTGATCTGAAGAGACTTTGTGATAAAATAAATAAACATGAAAAATCAGAAAAACATGTGAACAGTGTGCTAGACTTAGCTCTTCTAGGTTCCGTAGATGTGCGCCAGGGTTTAAGTAAGGCCTATGAGGAAGCTGTACAGCGTCATAACAATGAAGTAAGCAAAAATCGACAAGTACTATCGAGAATAATAAACTGTATTAAGTTCTGTGGGTCAAACGAACTGGCGTTGAGAAGACATGGCGAGAGGCCAGACTCCGAGAATCCTGGTATATTTCTGAATTTAATTAATACACGAGTGAACTAGACTCTGTTTTTAAGTCACATCTAGAGAGTGCTTCGTGCGTCAAGGGAACATCGAAAATGATCCAGGAAGAATTGTTGCAGTGTATGCTGGAGGTATGCAGAGAGGCTATTTTGAAAGAGGTATCCGAGTCTGAATTTGTAGCAATCATGGCTGACGAGACGACGGATGTGTCGGATGGATTTCAGCTTGTTCTTGTGCTAAGGTATTGTGATTTTCAAGGTAATGCTGCAGAACGGTTTTGGGGATTTTTTAATCCTTCTGGTCAAAATGCAGAGGCTATTCCAGAATGTATTCTTTCCCAGCTTGCCATTATTCTGAAAGGTAAGAATAAACTCATTGCCAAGACGTACGATGGTGCGTCTGTTATAAGTGGTGCCGTCAGTGGCGTGCAGACGAGAGTTAGGGAAGTGTACCCGCACGCCCATTTTATACATTGCTTTGCACACCAACTTAATTTGATAATGGAGAGAGCTGCTAAGCAAAACACGAAAGCAAGAATATTTTTTGCAAATTTGTCTTCAATACCGGCATTCTTTTCCCGATCACCCCGAAGAGTATCTGTTTTAGATTCTTGTGTGGCTAAACGGATACCTGCTGCTGGAGCCACAAGATGGAATTTTAAATCGAGAACAGTCAATACTGTATTCGAGAAAAAAATATGCTTTAATAGATTGCTTTGTACTACTGATGAAATCCGAGTCTTCAAGTGACATCACAATCAGAGAAGCACCGGCTTTGTACAAGTACCTTCAGGATGAAGAGTTCAACTTCGAGCTGAAATTCTTTCATCATATCATGCCTCATGTTGATATGTTATACAATCAACTTCAAAATCGGCAGGAAGATGTAGCAAAAATCCGTTGCCATGTTTCAAACTTTGTTAAAACTGTTAATGATGTGAGAAATACAATACTGGACTCCAACGAAAATTCTGAAACCTGAAATGTAAACAAACGACGCCATGTTCAGGAAACTGCGACAAGAGTGTCTGCGGCCAAGGAAGTCTGTGATGTCGTCATAACCCAGGCAAATAGCCGGTTTCAATTTACAAATCATCTCCAAGTGTCAACTCTGGTGATGCCATCAAATTTTCTTCCTTCAAATCAGATTTTCCTGAGAAAGAGCTGTGTACGACTTTTTCCTACTTTTGACAGAGAAAAACTACAAACTCAACTATCTGTTTTATACTCCAGAGAAGAATTCAGATCACTGTCTGGTGCTATCCAGCTGCTTCAGTTCATCATCTCGAACAATCTTCAGTCATCACTTTCAGAAGTAGTGAACCTTCTTCGCATTGCAGCAACTCCCAACTACCACCAGTGAACCAGAAAGGTGTTTCTCAGCCATGAAGAGGATAAAAACGTACCTCCGAAGCACCATGGGTGAAGAAAGACTGACAGCTCTGGCAACGCTGTCAATGGAAACTACTTTGATGAGATATATACCAAATTTCAATGAGAAGGTTATAAACAAATCTTCAACCTACAAGTCTCGCCGAATTCAGCTCATCTATAAATAAGGTAAAATTCAGTAATTATACATGCAGCCGCCCCTAGTGTTGAATGGCCACTGGTTGGACTTCATTTCTGTCATATGAGGGGAAAGCGAACCTCATTATTTTACTTCATGGATTTTTGATTATATTTATTTATTTACACTGTTTACGCCCACATTGGAGCACCAAAAATCAAACCTTATATACAAAGTCTTCAAATACTACAGTAAGTTCAGTTCTTAATTCTTGATAATTTTTTCCTTTCCCAATACTTCTTCATTCTGGAAGATCTTGCAGCCCGTTCTTCGGCAGATATAACATATTGCTTACGCTGTGAAATTTTGAATGTTGATCGAGTGTATTTGTTATTCAGAAGCTGTTTCTCCTCTCTATGTTCAATTTGATGCTTAGTAATTTTCAATTCGTCTAAATCCATTTGTATTTCTTTAAACCATGTGATTTTTGTTTTACTATTCCAAAAGAAGTCAAAAAGTTGTTTCAAGAGTCTAGTATTTGGCAAGCGGGATATGTGTCCAAAAAAGGCAATCCTTCGTTTTCGCATCGTGTCAATGATAGATTCATTTTCCTTGTAAAGTATTGAATTGGGCAAAAGTCTCCACTGGCCCTCAACCTGGTGTTTTTTATTGAGTATTGTCCGAAGAATCAGTCTATCAACCTTCTGTAGTTTGTCAGTTGTTGATCCGGTGTTTAGTTTAAATAAAGTTTCACTTGCATATGTTGCTTCTGGCTTAACGACGGAGAAATAATGTCGAACTTTAGCATTAATCGAAAGAGAATGTTTCTTATATGTTGGCCAGGTAATCTGTTGTGCTCGTCGCAATTTTAGTGTCCTACTATCTATTGATGCTCTCTCATTGGCATTCCAAGTGATGATCTCACCAAGATATTTACATTTTTTCACAATCCTTATTTTCTGGGCATTATGCAGTACAATATGTGGTGTGTCAACCTGAAAAGATGGCATAATTTCTGTTTTCTCAAAGGAAATTTTCAACCCAACCTTTGCTGCTAATCGTTCCAATTCCTCTACCTGAAATTTAGCTTCTTCGATACTAGTTGCTTTTTTTTCGTGTGGTCTCCAGAGACCTAGTGCAGGTCTTTCTATTCGACGCCCGTGGGCGATCTGCGCGTCGGGATGAGAGATGGAATTGATTAAGGTGAATGAAATTGGAGAAGGATGTGGAAGGAAGAGGCCGTGGCCTGTCAGAAGGTACCGTCCCAGCATTTGCCTGGTGTTGAAAATGGGAAACCACGGAAAACCATTTCAAGGACGGCCAACGGTGGGGCTCGAACCCACGCGTCTACCGAGTCAGCAGAGAGCTTGGCCCCATGACCTAACACTGCGCTTTAGCCAGCGTAGCCACTACTGTCGGTACTAGTTGCTAATAATGCTAGATCATCTGCAAAGGCGAGACAATTTAGTCGAGCATTTTTTCCAATCTTAACATTCGGTGGACAAACCTTATTCCATTGACGCATAACTTTTTCCAGCACACAATTAAACAACAATGGAGATAATCCATCTCCCTGCCGAAGACCAGTATGGATTTCAAATGACTCAGAGGTTTCACCTCTAAACCTAACTCTAGATTTAGTATTCTTAAGAGTGACCGCAATAAGGTTAACAAGTTTTCGATGTAAACCAAATTCAGTAAGGACATTCAATAGAGATTCGCGATGGATACTATCATAAGCTTTTTGAAAATCAACGAATGTGATCACTATGTCTTTGCTCCTAATCCTGTGATGTTTTATAATCCATTTGAGACTGATAATTTGATCTGGACAGCTTCGTCCTGGACGGAAACCACCCTGATATTCACCAAGTTCATTATCAAGTTCATTATCAAGTTGTTCGTGAATTCTGGAATATAAAATCTTTGAAAAAATCTTATACGTGACATCCAGCAACGATATCCCTCGATAATTGCTAGGATCTGATCTAACGCCCTTTTTGTGTATGGGGTGTATAATTGCAATATTCCACTCTTCAGGCAATTTTTCTGTATTCCAAATGTCAATAAGATGTTTATGTATGTTATGAATAGTCTGTACATTAGCATTCTTCCAAAGTTCTGCTACTACTTTATTCTCTCCTGCAGCTTTAAAATTCTTAAGTGAATCAATCGCTGTACGCACTTCATCGTAAACCGGCGGTATGATCTTTTCCAGGGGTGTTTTATTTCTAGGATAGGGATCGAATTCAAAAGAATCTTCAGGTTCATCACTATTAAGTAATTTTATGAAGTAATCTGCCAAAATTATTGCATTGTCATAATCATTATGGGCCACCTGCCCGTTCGTATCCTTCATCAAAAGAGTAGGGGGAGTAAATTTTGATTGGTATTGTTTAAATGTCCTATAAAAGTCTCTTGTTTTATGGCGATTGAAAGCTTCATCAATAGATTTTAATGTTGCCTTCTGATATTCTCTTTTAACCCTCCTGATTTCTTTGGCCGTTAACCTTCTAGCATTGATTAATTCTTCCCTAGAACTTTCAGTTTTTTGTTGTTGCTCCTTCAACCAAGCTGAATGCCGGCGTAGAATTGCTATATCACAATCCTCATTCCACCATGCATGTTTCTTTTGTTTTTTAATGGGAGCAACGTCTTCCGCTACGGCTTTTAATTTGTTAACAGTGATCCCCAAGTTGTCACTTAAAAGCGTGATGGATTGCTCAAAATATACTGGATTATTGATAACTGAACTAGGATCATACAATATTTTGCTATTGAATTTTTGAGGTTTATTTTTTCCTTTTAGCAGTTAATTTGATTTTAATCTTGGAAATGTAATGATCCGAATCAACATCAACACCACGAAGGACTTTTATATTATACATTTCTTTGTGAAATTTCCGATCCATGGCCACATGATCTATCTGAAACTCTCCTAACTTAATATTAGGAAATTTCCAAGTCATTAATTTATGTGGTCTCCTCTTGAACCTTGTTGTCTCCATAATTAGACCATGGTTAATACAAAATTCAATTAACCGTTCACCATTCTTGTTTGTCAAGTTATGTGCTGGCCATCGCCCCACCACTAGAAGAAATTGCCTCTCACGTCCAATCTTTGCATTGAAATCTCCAAGTAAAATTTTAATATTATATATTATAAATTGTTTTCTTTATTCTTCTTCTTCTTCTCCTTTTACGGCCTCATTGGACCACTTCAGTCAATCATTTCTTGGTCCTCTTCTTCAGTAAGTTTCCTTTCCGAGTCGCCCAGTAGCTCTTCATTCGCTCTGATCTTCTCAGGCGTTCCTCATCTGTTTTCTTTATTAATAAATTATTTCGTTCTTTTTCTACGTCTGGTGTTGCGTGACTTATTTTAATAATAGAGGCGTTTGTGTTGTGGAATCCAGAACAGGTAAGGCGTCCTATACCCTATTCGACCCCCTTTACCACCTTTATAATTTTATATAGATACATAGCACGATCGTAGATACCGTGTTTTATCACTAAGTGTTTGTTGGTAGGATTTTTTTTTCTTTCTAGTCGGGAACTTTCAAGATTCTGCGATCCAGCTGATCTTCGGATTTCCAGCAAGTGGTTCTTGATTTATACGGGTACAGTAGCTAATGTAAGAATACGGCTGCTTCCTATTCAAATCCTGGAAGTGGTTTTCCGTAGTTTTCCCACTTCAAATCCAGGCAAATGCCAGCATAGTTTCTAACTTAAGGCCATGGCCTTCTCCTTCCCAATGCAAACTCCAATTTTCAAACCTACTTGTTCAGCTATAACAATAAACACAGGTTATCACACAAACACATGGGGCTATAAGACCACGATGTCGTAGCCCCTAATATAAGCAACAACAACAACATCTATTTGCAGTCTTGTAGCTCGATTTAGAAGTATTTGCATGTTTAAATTGGTCTGCTTAAATTGGATTGGTCTGCTCAATCATCGGAAACACATCCACAAGCTTGTTTGAAAAGCTCTATGCAAGAAGTATGTGTACTCTGGAATCGTTACAGCCGCCGACATACAACGACGACATGCCGGTATGTAAATTAGCATTTCATAACAATTTGAATAAAAACCATAATTTGGGTTAAACCTGACAAATGAGTAATGTCTCTTGAAATGACATTAGTGTAAAATTAAAACCATATTTTTAAAAGGTTAATAGCGTAATTTCGCATTTATGTAGTAGCAGTAGTGCTCGGCTTCGCCCGGTGGATTTATTTGTTTTATGGATGATTATCAATACTACTACAGAACTAGCAAGTGATATTTAAACTAACTGAAAAAATACATAACTTTTTGTGGTGGTAGTGCGGGTGATAAGTTAGTACAGCATAATGGACGTAACATTAAGGTCATTTTCCGTAATGATAATGATGATAATGAATAGGGAAACGGCTATTTACTAACTGCAGTATTGACATGTGTAATTTACAAACGAATTGAAAAATAACTCTGCATAGGGCCTATATCTCATTGGCTGTCAGGAAAATAGAGACCAATAGTGTCTTCTTTTGTCGCATAGCACCGTGGGAAAATAATAACAGCACTTAGGAAAACTTCGCCTGTTCCAAGCTCCCGAGGCAGCAATAGTGTCATTTATCACCACATAGTGCTCAAGGATAAGGATCGGAATAAATTAAAGTAAATTTGAATGCACCATCGCTTATTGCAGCTGATAACCTCAATGTACTGCACCAACACCATCGCTCTTATACAGAGGAATAATATTTTCATAATGATAACTGTTTTAATGGGCCTAAGAAATCTTTTTTCACTAATTATTCCCCGTGACTGCAATTTATAAGCAGCGAAAGATGTAACTATTTTCGCAATTCTGCACCAGAACACTGGTAGGGGCGACGTGATGCAGCCCGAATTGCCAGCCAACAATAGACTTATTAAAATATTCTTGCAGGTAATCTACTCCGCACATGTTCTTGGGCCTTAAAACGTGGTTTTCAAGTTCATTTTGCCTGTTTTCTAAATGTACGGAATGGAGAGGGTTGTCCAAACTAACAAGTGGACAGTGTTACCAGCAGGGTTACAAAGGGTAAGTATGTAAAATTTGGTGCAATTAGGTGAAACGGTGTGGATTTGTGCTAAAAGGCCTAAATGCAGGGAATGGAGTGGTCAGTCTGAAATTTCATGTAGACAGCGTTACTCGCAGGGTTCCAAAGAGTAAGTATGTAAAATTTGGTGCAATTAGGTGAAACGGTGTAAATTTGTACTAAAGGGCCTAAATGCAGGGAATGGAGTGGTCTGTCCGAAATTTCATGTAGACAGTGTTACTCGCAGGGTTCCAAAGGGTAAGTATGTAAAATTTGGTGCAATTCGGTGAAACGGTGTAGATTTGTGCTAAAGGGCCTAAATGCAGGGAATGGAGTGGTCTGGCCGAAATTTCATGTAGACAGTGTTACTTTCAGGGTTCTAAAGGGTAAGTATACAAATTTTGGTTCAGATCGGTGAAACGGTGTAGATTTCTGCCAAAGGACCTAAATACAGGGGATGGAGTAGTATGTCCGAAATTTAAAGTGGACAGTGTTAACCGCAGGGTTCCAAAGGGTAAGTATACAAATTTGGTTCAGATCGGTGAAACGGTGTAGATTTATATAAATAACAGACAGGCAAACCAACATTGAGCTTTCCACAGGGCGCCAGGAAATGTTCTCCGCAGTGCCTACATGTGTCTGCGAGAGCTATCATCAGTAGTTACGTTGGCAGCACTACTGTCGCTTGTATCAAAACAAACAAACAAACAAACAAACAAACGAACAGCAAACTTTGTACTCACCACAGCCATTCATAACAGATGCTGGAATTGCTGATGACACATATGCTTGCTAATTGCAATACACACTGACGATTTCGACAGGCTACAGCCCACACGTGTGGGATTCACCCTGTCAAGGACACCGTGCTGCCAACTAAACTGCTGATGCTAGCTCTGGAAGAAGCCGGCAGTCACTGCGGAGAACATTTCCTGGCGCCCTTTATATACTGTATAGACTAACATCGCTCAGCGTTGACCGTGTTTTATAGCACAAATTTAGGTTTTACTCGCTAACCGTTAGAGATACACGAAAAGTGAAAAGGATCTTTCGTATATGCCATGAAAAGTTTGTTATTTCTTGGCATTCTCCTTTCATTTGAAATGGAAATCTGAAATTTTGAAACCAAAGTTTGCAGTGACGTCACTAAAATGGTCGTAGCCTATATGTTAACCAGGTAAATCAGCTACATCCTTGCAAAATTTCATTTAAATTGGACCAGTGGTTCTCGCGTAATTGAGTAATACACAGACACACACCATCTCATTTTTATATTGTTACGGCTGTGAGTTTGTGTCATCGCTCGCCGCATGAGTCACAACTGCCCCAGGGCTGGGCTGTGCCCTGCCTCGTGTATTGCGTGCACCTTATGCAACAGGGCTACTAGGACAAAGGGATGGTCCAGAATATTCGTGACTGAGCCAGCGATGGAAACCTCGAGAAGCCGTGAACCCTGGATGGATCTAGAAGCATTTATTGAGTCAACGGCCTGCTATATAAGTGCGACCTGTCAAGCAGTGGTTGTTGTTGTGTTTTACGAGCGAGTGCGAGCGCTTATCCTGAGCGACAGAAGTGTGGAGACTTGCGAAACCCCTAGTGAAGCCGATTCTCGTGACAGCGAAGGGAGTGAGGAGCTTACAGGGGACTGCCTGTGTTTTGAGCGAGTGTGCTTACTCAGTGCGAGAGAGGTCATTGTGGCGAGTTGCAAAACAGTGAGTGACAGACCTAGTGCAGCTATTTTCAGCCAGCGTACGGGACCGGACTCATTAGCGAGAGGATTAATTGTGGTCTGTTGACAAGTGAAAGGGGAAGTATTCTCGACGTGAGGAAACTGGAGTAAGGTAATAATTGCTTGTATTTGCTGTTGAGTAGTGTATCTTTCTGGCCACAATAAAGTTAATTATTTCTTTAAAGCAGTAATTGGTGTTGTGCTTTCAACCCACCGTAATCCAGTTAACAAAAGTGCCACTAGGGGGGTGGCACGTAACAATATATTAGTATAGATTTCAGTATCATTTTCGCAATTTGACGCTTTCTCAACACACATTAAAAAGTAGTTTACAGGTCGTGTAAAATGAAAATTAAAGAGCACATGCCATTATGAGCATTTCGAGCTTTATCACATTTGCGAAAAACCACCACCCCTAATCATTAACTATCAACGATCAGCAACAAACATAGATACAATAGTAATTTAACAGTGGATTGATCATTCATCCAATCCATATGTGTTCAAAAAACAATATAATTAACTATGCACGGTATTAAAGATCTACCTTTTACGCTAAAAGATAATCTAGAATCATACACAAAAGTAGGGAGATAAAAAGAAGGGTTTCCTGGAAGGCATCTTGTTTCAAGTCCAGGAGCACCTACCCCAATCACAGACTCAAATTATAGTTACACACACTAGTCATCGCAGAAACACAGGTACTGTAATCAAATTCCACACTCACCCAAGTATACGGGGCTGATGACCAAGATATCCCAAGTCTCTAAAATAAATACACAACAGCAAATAGAAGTGGAACTAACATACGGTACCAGTCAAAGACGGTTTGATGGCAATTGAGTTATATCATCCGATAGCGCAGCAGCACGATGTGCATAGAAAACCCTGTGGTACACGCTACGGTATGCCACCAATAGAACACGTCTGTGGGCACGGGTTACTAGTATATGTATGATGACCGACCGTACTCAAAGACGGATGTACTGTACAGTAAGTTGAGTAAAACAGTAATCATTCGTAAAAATTCTCATTCTCCGTGGCATAAATGCCCATCATATTCAGCTATCGATTAAGTCAGCCAGTTCGTATCACACGACTCTTGGTAGCATGAACGCTTCTGTCAGTACGAGTATGACAGCTTGTAACGTGTCCAGGTATCTTGATTGGAACATTTACGTGTGAACTGGTGCAATTGTGATGAGCTGTTGGAAGGAGACGTGATGGTAGCATTCCTGAGAAAATTCATAGATGTACTTGTACTGGTATCTTCTTATCTCCTGGGCAGATAACCTAGATGTTAGGCCCCTTAAAACAACAATTATCATCATCATCATATCTCCACCCTGATTCTGCTAGAGTGAAGTTCGGACTTGGAGACTATCGCCGTGAGATGGATTGGACTGTGTGAAAGATGCCTTGAACGGGATGAATGCAGTCTGCCACAATGGAGAAATTATCATAATGGATGGTTGCTTTGACAGAGGAATCTGTTGTAGTGGTGAAACGCAGAACTAAAGAAGCTTTGCATGAAGCACCCAGATGGCTGCTGCGACTTTGTAACTTTTGTAGTGGTGATATGGTGAACTAAAGGAACAGGATTGTCGAGCAAAGAGAAAAATATCATATTACAAGGCAGTCAAGTTGCTTTCTGAGGTACAATGAACCATGAAGAGTTCATCAGAGCATCAATTTAATACTTAGCATGGCCATGAGATGTGAATTGCATTCATCAGCATAACATTCTGATAACAGAACTAGGACCTCGTTACAAGATGATTCTCTAATTATTGTCGTACCAGCCGCTAGTCAAATGTTTACGTGCAGGGTCAACACAAACACTGAAGTCTCTTGATATGGTTGGCAACCATGAGCCTCCTTTGTAAATATTGTAGAGTAGGGTAATGAATAACTTTGAAAATATTGTTTCTTGCCTGAAATGTCCACATTCAAACTTTGGAGTTTTGAAATAGTTTATCTACACCGTACTTACAATGGATGTCATATATCAAAAGCTATTTAGTTGACAACATGGAAAATCCATGAAATAGGTGGGACAGTTAAATTTTAGATATACAAAAATTGCCCATTTAGTTCTTCACAGTACTTTTAGTAGGGTTAGTGATAGAATAAGGTAGCCTTTGGCTAACTTTTTGTCAATTCCACAATGCAATATTTACGAAAACCTCAAAGCAGACAAAATTAAATTGTAAATTCATTCATTCATTCATTCATTTATTTGCAATGGGGGGTGTGTCCCCCGGTGGCAAATTGGATATACATAACAAATACATAATTATACATAACAATACATAATTATACATAACAATACATAATTATACATAACAATTCAATAACAATTATACACCAATTAAACTGGAGTATTTACACAAATAGTCAGTCTTTTCTTAAACACACCTATATGTTTGGGAAAAGGCTCTAAGACTGCGGCAGGTAGAGAGTTCCAGTTATCAATGGCACGGTTTACAAAAGAATATTTACCATAATTTGTTCGCTGTGGTCGGCCCTTAACTTTGAAAGGATGATCGCTCCTACCCATGTAAGTGGGCTTTCCCAATCGTTTGCTAAGCTCACCCCATGCTGGTTGATTTGTATACGTGTTGTACATAGCGTAGAGTCTAGATTTCATCCTCCTAGCCTCCAGTGATTCCCATCCAAGTTTCTTTAACATACGGCTCACACTGCTCCTGGGATTAAAGTCACTGAGCACAAATCTAGCGGCCTTTCTTTGTACCATTTCCAACTCATTGATGAGCCCTACTTGATATGGATCCCAAACCGCCGAGGCATATTCCAGAATAGGTCTTACAAGTGACAAATAGCCTAATTCTTTAGCAGAGGTACTACTTCCTTTTAATACCCTCATTACAAAGTGCAGGGATTTGTAAGCTTTTGAAACTACACATCCTACATGACTACTCCATTTCATATCATTCCTTACGTGAACGCCCAAATATTTGCAAGAATCTTCTTCTACAAGTATTTCCGAGCCAATGTTATATTGAAAATCCTGCCTTCGCACTTTCCCTATTTTTAAGAGACTACATTTTCTTGTGTTTATTTTCATTTTATTAACAATCGCCCACTTATAGACCAGGTTCAGGTCCTCTTGCAGCACTGCATTGTCTTGTGAGTCGTGTATCTTTCGATATATTACACAATCATCCGCAAACAATCGACAGTCACTGCGAATTCCATTTGGTAAGTCATTTATAAACGCCAAAAACAACAAAGTTCCGATTACGCTGCCCTGAGGGATACCCGACGTTACGGTAATTTCATCCGAGAATACGCCTTCAACTTTCACTTTCTGGGAACGACCCTTCAAAAATTCTTGGATCCATAAAATTACTCTTCTATCAATCTTCGTCGAAGCTAATTTATGGAGTAGCATGTCATGCGGCACGACATCAAATGCCTTCGCAAAATCTATCACCACGGCGTCGACTGAAACTCCATGGTCTAACGATTCGCTAATGTCTTGAAAAAGTGATAGCATCTGACTCTCGCATGAGTAACCTTTCCGAAATCCATGCTGCCTATCATTAAACCATGATAATGTTTCCCACTGTTCTCTCAAATGTGTCTCAGTTGCTTTCAACTCACAAATTGTGTCAAGATATCGGCACACACCAGTCAACTTGAAACAGAAATCCAGAAGACTATCATACAAACTTGGTGCACCAAGGCAAAATCTCACTAAATTTTAAATAAAACCATGTCACAAAAAACACTTCCCCCTGCACTAAACGCAAATACCATATGTAGGAAGGGGCAGATGACCTCGTAGTTCCGCCCCTTAAAACAACAACTATAACTAACATATTTAGGGATGTGGAAAATTTCTTTTTGTGAAAAAGAACTTCGGCAGAATTTCACTCTTTTCTATTCTGCATAATTTAGAGCAGATATGGAATATACTTGAGAAATAGAACAAGCAAAATTTGCTTTTGGAATAACAGGAATATTTACGTAAATTTCGGCTTTTATTTTAAAACACATTTCAGGAAAGAAAATCTAAAATTTAATCGTTAAATCCAATATTGCATTATCTGCTGAACTTGAGACACAAGTTTCAACATTTCCCAACCTGAGAGCATAATATTGGGCGATCTAGTAATGTATTTCTAATCATATTTAAGAATTTTGATTGTTCAACACGCAATTCATTATGCACAAAATGCTGGTCACATGAGCTCTCAAGTGGAGAATTTACAGCACATTAAAAAAAATAGATAACCACTATTAATGTTATTAGGCCGTTACTTCACTTCTCAGCGGTTGCTGTCGAGATTTGTCGCAAAGCATACCTTGAAGACAAATGAAAAACCAAACCCCGTGGCATTTCAGCCTAAGCCTACCAAGCGACCTCTGCCCAGTCATTTGGCCTGCAGTTTATGGGGCGACTCGTAATCAGCGCATCGGGTCTCATCAGGCGTTAATCTTAGTGTCTGTGACTGGGGTACTGCCTCACTGTCAGACAGCTACTCAATCATCCTTACGAGGCCGAGTGCACCCAATTCAAGCCCTCACATCAGTTTCCAAATTTCCTGAGACAGGAATAGAACTCGAGACCTCCTAGTGCAAAGCAGGCGCGCTACCCCAACACTACAAGCATGACGAATAGAAATAAATAGTGTTATCACTCACCGAGTTCAACCGCGCCCCGCTCGGCTAGCGCTAGCGGCGCTGATCCCCAACGCTACACAGTCAGCTGTTCAATAGTGGGATACGCGCTGGGCTACGTAAACCTCTTTACGAAGGCTGCGGTTACGCTGATTACAACAAATTGTGTGTTTAGACTTATGAATAATACTGTCAAAAAGTTAGTATTAATATTCTCTGTCCCCATGTAGAACCCCATGTATCGTTTAAAACCCTCCGTTAGTCGCGCATTGGTCTGACAGCTCCATGGTTCGTTATATTAGTTTTAATATCAAGCCAACAGTTCAAGTTATGATCTTATCGTCTCGTGACATCTTACACCAAACCTTAGTAAGCATTTTTCTGGAGTTGTGAAATAGCATGCCTAAAAATAACTTTAACACGTGTAACATTTTGTCAGCGTGAGATTGATAGTACCAGCGCTCCCAATGATGTTACATTCTGTCAGTGAGTGGCAGGTGTGCTGTTATACCAATTATTTGGCTTAGTATGTTGCCTTAGTTAATATCAGTAAGGAGATTGCGCCTTACGAAAACCTAAGGATGCTGATGAAGCGTGTCACCTTCTGCTGAAAGATAACGAATAGCTAGGTCATGATTCAGTAATTTCAAAGGAATTTGTGACTCTGATACTGAAGACAAAGTTAAAACAAGATCCGAAGATCAGGAGGACGGTAACGGAAGCGAAGAATTGGAGGTCCGTTTATTTTATTGGCAGGTTGGCCATTATTATATGTCCGACTCATTCTTGGCCACTTGGCTATCACCACAGAAGTCCGGGTTCGATTCCCAGCTCTGCCAATACATTTAATACTGGTCTGAGGGCTGGAACGGTGTTCACTCAGCCTCGTGAGGCAAAAATGTTAAGAGGCGCGTTCGATTCCTACCTCAGCTATCCTGGAAGTGGATTTCCGTAGTTTCCCACTTCTCCTCCAGGCAAATGCCGGGATGGTACCTAACTGAAGGACACGGCCGCTTCCTACCCAAATCCGACCTCAATTCCAAAAACACACACTACTACAGACATCATAATGACACAGGTTATCAGACGAGTTCTAAACAAACCCAAACACATGGGGCTACGTGACCACGATGTCGTTAAGTCCCTAAAGAATCATCAACTATTATTATTTTAGGCCTATTATTATTAAGACGGATTTTTTTGTTGTTTTAGGTAAGGATGGCATGAAATAGAACAAGTAACCATGGAAGGCTGCCTTCATTCCGTATCCTACTGGGCGGCTTTCGTGATTTTACATCAGTGGATAGATATTTCGGTAAATTTTGAAAAATGTGAGGTACTGATCCTGGTTTTAATTTCCACTTCACGCGAGGAATTTCCACGTTCTCATAGTTCACTACGAAACAGTCCGCCTTTATAATAATGAAATCTTCCGAAAAACGCTCGTCACAGATTCTATTTTTGATCGACAATTGCTTATCTTTACACGGAATAACTCTCGCCCATTTCGCAAACAGATTTGTTTCTTTTGGCGGTGTGAAAAAATGTCTACCATCAGATTTTCTTCGTAACCCGATTTACTTCCAGGAACAAAACATTACGACATTTTCCCGAAACAACAGAAAACATAGTTGTTTGCACACACAAAGCACTGCACAGACATTCGTAAACTATTACAAAGAAACAAATTCCCTCGAATAATATGACTTCTCGCGCACGGGATATTACAGTACTAACCTTGTGGGTTCATGGCCGACTGGATGCGAGCTCCCCACAACCGGCCTAGACAATGAGACCTTTTAGCCTACATGAAATCTTGTTAGTTACTCGACTGCTCACACAGCGCTGTTCACCAAGCACTGCAAGACGAAGACTTAGCTCTGCTTAGTGTAAAACAAAGTCCCCGGTTCTTGGATATCACGGGTAATCTCGAGAACCACTGGATGGATTTTGATGCGGCTTTCACCATTCTGTACAGGTAATATCGAGGAAGATTTGTGTAGAAAATAATTTATTTATGATCAAAGGGAGCCAAGCAGTAACGATTTCAGATTTCATTGAATAGGTCGAAACAAGAACCTGGCGTCCGTGCACTTTTTAAGCTTACGCTGGGCAAACCGTTAAAAATATCAATATACTATGAGCGTAAGAATTGTTCAGCATGAAAAATTCTGCAAAAAAGTCCGCGAGAGCATATCTCTATCTTCGATACATCGCCCACTATAAGTGTTTTTAGTTTGGACGGCGGTGTCTCATGCCCCTCGCCATTCTTAAATTACGTCTGACAGGAATGCCTTGCACATTCATAACTGTTCACGGGCGAAGCCGGGGCGGGTTGCTAGTGACACTATATATTATCATTATAATTCCCGCAATATCAAAATGCAAATTATAACACAAAATAAAATAGCGTGCTAATAAATCGAAGAAAAATTAGACATACCTTGCACCTCGTTACAGTTGAATTCGATGAGAATCACTCAGTTTTCATTAAAGTTTATGCATTTTCCTGCTGTGCGGTTTGTATAGGAGGCGTTTGGAAGCAACCAGTCTTTCAGTTTCAGTTTGCGCGATATTATCCAAAATTGGCGATACAAATTTCTCTCCAATAATGATGGCAAGTCCGTTTGGACCGGTCTCGTCGCAAATTGGACACTGTAGAAGTGGACTCTTAGACAAAACAGGAACTAGTTCCGAACATATAACATCTAGTACATTTCTCCCAGGAACACATGGCGCAGCTTTTTCAACGAAGAGCTGAATTACAGATAGTATTGACACAAAAGCAGGTTTAGGGTAACGCAGATGTCCTAAACCTTGTGTTTTGATAAGGCTCATGAGTGGAGAGGAGTTAGAGTTAGAGATCTGCGAAATGCAGTCCAAACATTCCGTACATGAAATTCTTTCTTCCACTGCGCGTACAATGTAGCCACCGACGTTAGCCAGACTTGCCGTTTTCATTGTCGGAAAAGGTATTGCTGAAAATGAAATTTAACTGAGTTAGTATGATTTAGGTGAATTACACAACTTACTAGTAATTATTGTTATGTGCAGAACTCAAATCATTAGTCCACTTTATAAAAGATAATGTAACATACCAGGCTCCTTTAACAGATCTTGTAGAATATTCAGAATACTTTGAGGAATGACAGGTCTATTCCCTGAAGCTGGTGCATTTCCAAGAATCATGTTCTGAACTGGGTTATCTGTGATGCTAGATGCAGAGTCCTCTACATTGCTGGAAGTTGATGTACTCAGAATTCCAGTTTTCAAAATCTTCTGCAAACTGAAACTCACTGATCTTGAGTCCAGCATGTCATTTGACCCAGACATACGGCGCAATGTACTGAAGAATGATTCAACAGTATCGCTAGAGAATGTTCGAGTCAGAACATAATGATACCCATTTTTTAGAAGATACCTTATGCACTGCACAGTTGATTCCGTGGTTAATTTTATAGCTTCGTAAGTCTCAGAAGTCAGGAAGTCCTTTCTAGCAGCGTTACTAGCAGCTTTCAAAGTTTCAAGGTAAGAAACAAAATATTCTTCTAGCCAGTTAAGGCGACTGTCATTTAATGAGAAAAAATGCCCTTTATCTGGATTTCTAGACTGAATATGATGATATGTGTTGCTTACGTCATGCATAGCGAACCATTTATTAACGTTTTTCATAAAAAGTATGGTTGCTTCTGCGTCCATGAATTTGTACGCTTCCGGGTGCATGCCTACATTTTCTTTCAGTGTACTAATGGCACCAATAACTTCTGATGAGAACACTTCCTTGGCACGCCGAACATTCATTTTTTCAAAGTTAGTGGGTTCAATGTGTTTTTTAGTGAGGTGTCTCACAGGTTTGACGATCTCATCCTTTTGCATTTTGTATAGTAAAGACAAGTATTTCCCTGAAATTATTCCAGTACCATCAGTCATCTCTCGTTCCAGAAACTGCGTTCTAATGTTTTTTAGAATGTGACAATGATCAAAACTAAGGAATAACTTCCTAGACTCGTCGTATGGGTGATTAACCATTGGTTGCAAATTCCCTCCCCCTAAATGCCTCATCATTGTGGTGTTAGTTTTGTGATTATCAGAGACAATTCTTATAATTATGAAACCGCATTGTTCAACCTCGAGAATAACGTCCAGCACGAGTTTATGTAAGTCCCGTCCTGACAGCTGCTTCGTGAAAAAGAAGGCACACGGTATCTGATAATTTGTCGAAAGGCCTCTTAGCACAAAACACAACACTCGATTGGCTGCTACTTGTTCCCGGCTGTAATTTTCATCCTCTCTTTCCTTTTGATGAGACGGTGCTGTAATTGTGTCCTTGTACCCGAAGAAGCAGTCGAGTTTCCTATCATAAATAATCTTAGGATTTATTGCAGCCTCATCTACAACCAGGGATGAGAAACGTTCAGGAGTATTCAGTTTGTTTGCCTCTAATATAAGCCTGTCTTTAATCAATGTAGTAACACCTGTCGCACAATCACTAGAACCGGAATATCTACATAGAGTCCTCTTTGAGGGTAATTTCAGAAAGCCCCTTTTCCTTATATGGGAATAACCCTTCGGTGAGATATATTGAAAAATAATACACTCCCTAATTGTATCTAAACTCCAACTCGGTCTGCGTTTACTGTACAAAAGTAGCTGCTCTAAAATGAACTTCGCTCGAATTTCTCCTTCAGTCGCATCTTGCTTCAAGTGCTCAATTTCTTTGTGAAATAAATCATCTTTGAATTGGTTAAGTGTAACTTTTGTTTCCATTAATTCCTCCTGTTTTTTCTGCAGAGAATTGTTCAGCCGTGTTACTTTCACTCGCAACCGATTAATCGTTTTCATCATTTCCTTGATCTCGTAGGCATCAGTCTGCGTGCTCGAGTGTCCTATATTCACAGACTGAGTGTAAGGCAAGGGCGAACTGGGAATTTCCACAGCTGGAGTTTCCTCATCATGTACAATACTCTTCAGTTTTTTGGGTGAGGGTAATTTGAACTTGACAATGCTCCTTCGGGGTCTCTTTATAACAGGTAACTTATAGACTGGATAATTAGCAAACACCGACGGCACAGCAGTTTTCTTTAGCCTTCTGGACTTGCCTACATGTGAATAATCATCTTCCTTAAAATGAAGACTACATACAACAGACGAAGGAGAGTTCGTGTTCGGAACAAACTTATCGCGAGAAATCACCCTAAGCCATTCATCACACCTATCTGTGTCACACGGGAACTCATGAAATGAAAGCACACCTCCGCTTTTCTTCCTATTTGAAGTGCAAAATGGCACACAACAGTATGACATGCTGGATTTGAGCAGCGGCGTTCAAACCATAGTTCATAATTTATCCCAGCATTTTACAACTTCATAAGCGAACACTCCAAACAACGTAGGAATTCAGTATATTAATACCGACTACTTACAATAATTGAAACTGAAACAAAACGTTGTTGTTCTACACGTAACACTGTGAGAAGAACGTACTGTACTGCTTTTTCCTTATCGCGCCTATAATGGGAGGGGAGTGCGCTCTACCGGCAACGAGTAGAAACTTTCCAATTACATGTTATACATGGGTTCTGACTGGGAATGTCAAGGCCGGTATAGAGCGCAGCTCGATTCAGTCAGCCGTGGTGGGTTACTGTCACACGTGCTTATGGCTCGGCGCGACTTCCGCGCCACACACTGGCTGGACCATGAACTACAATGCTTACTGTCGACCAAAGTATTATGTGCACTCAAGTTTGAAGGTTGTTTGTGAAGTAACCAATAGACCTACATAAAATCCAATGACATTATCATTTTCGTCGTTCTATTTTACGTTAGTTGATGCAGGCTTGGAATTTTTAATTTATATTTTAATATTTTTTATCGCAGTTGGAACACAAAAAGTGCATGTTTTAAGCGTGTTTCAACCATGCGTCACATTTAACAATTATTATCTCAAAAACTCGTAATCAGATTGAATCCAAATTTTAACACAATATACATTGGAATGTTGTATAACTGGTTTGTTAATTTCAAAATTGTGTGTGTCCGAGAAACAAAGTTGTTATCATTTTTGTAAGGTAACTTTTTCACGGCTCGGGGTGGTTGGAAAATGTAGTTCTTGGTTGCGTTGTAATCGTTATATATCAAAATGTTATGCTGTATGACTGTGAAATACGTAAATTAATTCACTTATTTTATATCGGTTTGTATTTGTACGAGGAAATAACACATGGTTCACCAGCTAGCCGCTCCGGGCACAGCTGTACAGCGTTGCCGAAATGGTGCCCACACGCGTCATGGCGCGTCTCGCTCGGAAGTGATGGGGTCCATCTCAGCAACGCTGTACAGCTTTGCCCGGAGCTGTGAACCATGTGTTATTTCCTCGTACAAATACAAACCGATATAAAATAAGTGAATTAATTTACCTATTTCACAGTCATACAGCATAACGTTTTGATGTATAACGATTACAACGCAACCAAGAACTACATTTTCCAACCACCCCGAGCCGAGAAAAAGTTACCTTACAACAATGATAACAACTTTGTTTCTTGGACACACAAAATTGTGAAATTAATAAAACCAGTTATACAACATTCCAATGTATATTGTGTTAAAATTTGGATTCGATCTGATGACGGGCTTTTGAGATAATAATTCTTAAATGTGATGCATGGTTGAAACACGCTTAAAAACGTGCACTTTTTGTGTTCCAACTGCAATAAAAAATATTAAAATATAAATTAAAATATCAAAATCTACATGAACTAACGTAAAATAAAACGACGAAAATGTTGATGGTATTGGATTTTATGTAGGTCTATTGGTTACTTCACAAACAACCTTCAAACTCGAGTACACATGATACTTTGGCCGACAGTAAGTAGCGGAGTGATGACACTGTTTAGTTCTATTCGTCATGCTACAAGGTTGGCCTTTGAAGACAAATGCCATCAAAAATTGATTTAGTACCTGTGCTAGTTAAAGCATAATCAAATTATACAATTTCAGTTATTAAAACTGTAGCTACAGTATAACCCTTCTTTTACACTTTTCAAGGGTCTGGAATGAAAAAATGTAAATTGTGGGAAATAATTAGGTTACATTTTTTATACACTCGACTTGCCAAAAGAAAACTCTTGTAGAGTAAAACATTATTTTTCTCAAATAATATCAATATTTTAAGCAGTCTCGTATGAACATTATAGCTTAATTTCTGCATCATTTCAGTTTTGATATTTAGTTAGTTTTTTATAGACCTCGTGCGAATGGTGATATTTTAGTTGCTGGCGCCCCTAGGGGCAACTCTCTCACTGAGTCCGTAGGAATAGTGTGTGTGATGGCTCATGCTGGAGAACCGAGTAAGACAGTAAAATGAGTTATTAATGGTGAAATGTCGTCATCCATGGAAATTTATCAGGGTTTAGGGAATATTCGGAGGGATACATCGTATTTCACGGCCTCTCAGCTTAAATAATTATTAACAGCTAAAGGCGGAAAGTTCATTGTGAAATAAAAGTTGGGAGAAGACATAACTACACAGTTTGTATTTGCGAGAAACTAGCATTAATCAATCATGTCATACTGTTAAATTTGAGTTGCAGTGCCTTACTTTTTGGACAGTAGTGGCTACGCGGGCTAAAGCGATGCGTTAGGTCAAGGGGCCAAGCTCTCTGCTGACTCGGTAGACGATTGGGTTCGAGCCCCACCGTCGGCTGTCCTTGAAATGGTTTTCCGTGGTTTCCCATTTTCAACACCAGGCAAATGCTGGGACAGTACCTTCTGACAGGCCACGGCCGCTTCCTTCCACATCCTTGCCCAGTTTCATTCATCTTCATCCATTCCATCTCTCATCCCGACGCGCAGGTCGCCCACGGGCGTCGACTAGAAAGACCTGCACTCGGCCTCTCAGGAGGCTACACGACAAAAAAAACTTTTTGGGCTGTTATCATATATATATTAATTTAGAATATAATTATCAACGTACAACTTTACTTTTCTCTTTCCCATTTTTTTAAATATTTATTAAACAGATTAATTGCAATAAGAAATCTCAATCCCCTGAGGGTGGATGTAAACCATGTCTTTCGAAATATAATCCTTTGTAGGTTTCAAAATGTTTCAAACAAATTATGAGAGAGATTATTTGAAGTCTTCCTTCCTGCAACAAAGGGAGAAACCTAAGAACGTTGCCGTGGATTATTGTAAACGAGAGGGTCTGAGGCTTAGAACACTGTACACTCAGACTTATGAGGCTACATGTATGGCCGTTTGTCTGCAATAAAAAATAAATAAAGCTGACAAGAGGATGGTTCAATTCCCACCTCAGGTATCCTATAGGCCAAGTTGTTCATCTTGGTTTCCCCAGGTAAATTCCAGGACGATTCCTAGTAACATAGGCTTCTCAACAATTTCTACGCACACGCAAGTACATGGGCACAAATAATGAACAGGGCACTTCAAGAGTTGTTTATTGCATGAATATTGCATAGGGGAGCTGGATTTCTAAAAGATCAACTTTGATGCTACTGCAACCCGGACAGAATATAGCTAGGTCAGGACCGAGTGGGTGAAACTTTATAGTGTGTTTTTGTGCCAATGCTAGCTTGCCTTGTAGTAGCACCTGCTGACAACGTTAAAAACGCTAGCAGTCATCGCGTACGACGATGTAGTTGAGTTGTACTTCTATAGATGGCAGCAAAATTGGGGAGTATTCTTGTTAATGTTGTGTATTTACTTAATATTTGAATATATATCAATAGTCAATACATATTGCAGTGCTTAGAAAAGAATACAATCGGTTTCGAACAATATTATACGAAGAAATTGAATTATATTGAATCACACATCGATTTTAGTCGATACAGTGCGCTCGAAAACGATATCAGATACTGTCGATATACTGTAATTCAAAATAAGAGCTGGTTGTTCCAACGCTTCTCGTAATTCAAACGTGATATTTCTTAATTCGGTTGATAGGAAGTACCACACTGACAAATAATACTGGTGTGTAATAAGTGCAGCTGTAATTTTGTCTTACAATTCATTTTTAATATTGAAGCCTACTCTTTCTACACTGGTCAAAACAATTAGGGGATCAGTTGAGATATCTAGGTTCTGACGTATTGTCATCGGCAGAATGACCTAAAATGGTTCGACGTCTTTCTGTCGGTTCTACGGAGTGGAGAAAACAACATTACGGCAACCGAGACAGTGGTAATAACAGAAAGTTGCTGCAGAGGGGGTTGGTGTGGATGTGTGTTTACTCTACCAAACGAATGACACAAGCAGTTGCGTTCAGATGGTGTAGTGAGCAGGTAGTGCAATGCAACAACAACGTGACTTACCCGAAAGTATAGCATGGAGAGCCATAGGAAGGTTGGAAGCGGGACTGACTCAGAAGGAGGTGGTTGCAGCTATTGGAGTGTCCCAAAGTGTAATTTCCAGGACCTGCACGCGATTTCAGACAACAGGAACCGTTAAAAGAAGGCCAGGCCACGGTCGTCCACGGGTAACATCAGCAAGAGATGACCGTTATCTCCAGTTAACGGTCCGTCGAGACAGGAGGCTGAATGCAACTCAGCTGCAACGCACCCTCTAGGCGGCAACAGGACCCGCAATATCAACACAAACAGTCCGAAATCGCCTTTGGGAAAGTGGCCTCTACGCACAGAGGCCTATGGTGTGTCCCATTAAAATCACGCCACCGTTTAGCCCGCAGAAACTGGGTGGAGGAACATCAGGATTGGCGTTGTAACGAATGGTGCCGGGTTCTGTTCACAGATTAGCCAAGATTTTGTGTTCAGCCGGACAATCGTCGTTCCCTCAACTGGAGAAAACGTGGAACTTGGTACAAACCCGCGTGTTCAGAAAACAGCACCATATCATGGTGGTGGACGAATGGTGTGGGCAGGAGTCAGTATTGGCGGACGTACGGAGCTCTATGTCGTTCAGAATTGCGCTTTGACTGCTCCGAGGTATCGAGACGAGATCCTTCGACCATTTGTTGTGCCCTACGCTGGTGCCATAGGCGATGGGTTCACTCTGGTGGACGATAACGCACGTCCCCGCAGAGCTTCACTGGTAGACAACATGCTTGACGACGAGGGCATTGAACGAATGGAGTGGCCAGCTTGTTCACCGGACTTGAACCCGATTGAGCATGTCTGGGATGCACTTGGCAGACGCATTGCAGCCAGACCAGCACCTCCAACAACGGTTGCCGAGCTGGATATTGCACTCATGGAAGAATGACCAAATATCCCTCAAGAGCTGATAGTAACCTCATACTGTCCATGCCACGCAGGTGCGCAACTGTCCTGGCCGTCCGAGGTGATCACACACCATATTAGAGGGCAATGAGAATGAGTTTTTCACTATTATGGTACTCCCATGGTGCCTTGCTCTAAGTAAAAGCCATGTAAACCTCCAGTAAAGAGTTGAGACAGCACAATATCGAACTGTAGCACTCACAAACTACAATTGTAACCGAACTCTGAATAAAAGACGTTACCATATGTATTTTGTGTATGATATCTCACCTGATCCCCTAATTGTTTTGACCAGTGTATTTGTACATATCTGTGGGGTAGGCCTATGTCATCAGGGCTTCCATCCACTCACTCATCCAAAAATAGTGAAATAGTGAGTGTTTTTCTTCCAAAAAAGTGAAAAAAAGGTGAGTTTTTGCATGAAAAAGTGAGTAAATAGTGAGTAAATTCATAGCATTGTTCGCATTTATTTATCTGGTTCATAATTTTAACTTTTGTTGATATCTGTAGGCGCAATTAGGAGGGGTGGCTAAGCTCCCCAAAACCAACCGTAGCCCCTCATAAATGTGACAAAACTGTATTGAAATAGACAAAATTTTTAAGAATTGTAACGTGTTTTTCGAGGGGTTTTTATGCCACTGGCATAAGTCAGTAGGAAGCCATTCTATATTTATTTACGCGGCAAATTGTTCAGCCAAGATAATTTTTCATGTTAATTTATTATTATTATTAATTTATTATAATTATTATTAAAATATTTTCGGAGCATTTTATAAAAATTATAAGCATACAGATAGGTTTTCTATGTCTTAGAAAACGCTATCAAGCAAATTATTACGAACGACAATATCATAGAAAATTATGTGATTGCGGAATTTTACGGAGTTTTCGTCAGTTAGGATATTTTGAGAGACATGAGTCACTGGAAATTCATATACAGGATTAATCTTGTCGGGAAGCATGACGCAATCTTGGGTTGCTGCGTCAAGAAAAGGCGAATGTATGGAACGGAAAACGACTTCTCCCTCCCGCCGAGCGTAATGAGCCAGAGTGGGGATCTAGCGCGTAGGGAGCAGCCAATCAGTGGAGACCACGCAAGCTAGAAGTCTGGACTGGAGTGGGGATGCGACGTGTGCATATATCGTTCGGCGCGGGGTGGAACGAGAAGAAACTGTGTAGAACTTGCCGAGTATGGTGCACGCGGGAGTCACTCCGATGTTCCGTGGAGTGGAGGACTAACTTTTGTAAAACTTAACCAGTGTGGTTGTACGAGTGTTTGGGTCCGATGTACGGACCATAGAATTATCTAATCTACCAGAATATCATCAAATATCGACCGAGATGGCGACGTCCAGGAGACTGTGGGAAGCTCACAGCATCATCCTGTACGAGGGAAATGCTTTGGCAATTTCCAGTGGTAAGCGCAAATGACGCAGAAATACGCAATCTCTCGTTTCTCTTTGTTTTATATTTCATATTTCAGTAACTTCATAGCTTGGAAATAAGAGTAAAATCAATTTATCAGACTCCGTTTTCACGTAATTTTCTATCGGTAATATTAAAATCGCAACGCTCCAATTTAAATTTTAAACTTATTATTATTATTAATTTTGCTATACTTGTTTTATATAATAAATTCATTTCTTTTACAATGCAATCTTTGCTTTCAGTAGGTATCATTAGATATAGACCAATTCCTTCTCCTGATACAATTGTTTGTTGGGTTAATGATCAAATCATACCACGATCTGAGTGAATAGATTCTTGAAGGTGTTCCACCAGAGCTAGACGTTGTTAAATACAAATTTAGATTTCAGCATTGCGTTGAGGTCTTGGCGCCCATTAAAACAACATAGCTTAGGCAAAGGTAAACAGTTACATTTATCACCCAACAGTTAGGGGCAGCCAAACTGCTACAATTGTCGCCGACAACTTGGGGGCTGAAAACCTAATAACATTTGTGGAAGGAGAAGGGTATATATTTCTGTGCCTGTATTTTGGGGGTTGTTTGTCTGTATCAGTGTATATCATTATGGGAGATGAGAAAGAAAGACAGATGAGGTTACGTAGTGGTCATCAACGGGAGAGTGATGATATGAGCAGTATGTCGAGTGATGGTAGTACCGGGGTAGCGGAGGTAAATCCCGATACTGAAACAGGGAGTGTAGGCGGCCAACCAGAATTAAAAACTTTACTTCTCGAGTTTATGTATCAGAACAAAGTTATAGTGATGCCTTAAATGCAAAGTTAGAACAGAATAATGCAAGATTAGAACAAAACAGGAGGGAAAATAAAGAAAGTACAGACGCTTTAAATGCTAAACTGGAACAAAACAACGCTAGATTAGAACAAAACAGTAAGGAAAATAGAGAGAGTACTGAAACTTTAAATGCTATATTAGAACAAAACAGTAGGGAAATGAGTGACAAATTCGAACTGATTAGAGGTGAGATCAGGGGGGTGATGGAAGAAAAGGCTAAAGAGATTATTGCAGATGTAGACAGAATATTAGGAAAAGTACAGGAGGAGTTGGAAATTAGAATCAGTACACAGGCTGAAAATTTAAAAGAACTAGTGCAACTGGAAACACAGCAGGTCAAAAAGCAATTGGGGGGAGAAATTGACAAAATTCAGGTAGCTACTAAAGAGGTTAAGGAACAGCTGGGGGGTAGAATTGAGAAAGTCCACTCACAAATAGTTGCAGGAGTAAATGATTTAAGAGAGAGTAATAGAGAGAGCATTAGCAAGATTGAGGAGAAACAAGCAAAGCTATATGATAAGGTAGAAGAATCAGAAGGAAACATTAAATTAACAGTAAACAGTATTGAGAGGAAGGCTGAGGAAAAAATCGCAGAATTAGAATTAAAATTAAAAGCTAGGATCAGGCAAGAAAATAGTCAGAATAGGCCAGTTTTTGTGAATAGCACACACAGGGAGGTAGAACTGGGTAAGTTCAGCAATCGACAGGGGTGCCCAATGGAGTTCATGAACACTATAGAAAATAAATTCGGGGAGAGGTTGGAAAATGGTAGTATTGAGTGGTGCCAGGTAGTTGAAATTTTAGAACAAGTGTTTGTGGGGGAAACGAGGAATTGGTTTGCTGTCTACAGAGACAAGTTTACTGATATCAATGATTTTAAAATGAAATTCTGTGAAAAGTTCTGGAATGAGGTTATTCAGTCGCAGCATCGTGAGGGAGTAGTGTGTGGTAAATATAACCCTAAAGGAAGCTCCACCATGACCGAATACTTTTTAGGGCAGGTATTAGTGTGTAAATATCTTGATGGCTTGAAGGAGGAAAGTGATGTGGTGAGGTTGCTACTTAGGCACTTTCCCTATAGGATCAAGGAGGCTGCTTGTATCCAGAATGTAAAGACAATATCACAAGTAGAAAATTTGTTAAGCACATTTGATGCACTAGGGAGAGGGGGTTATGAGGACAATTTCAATAGGAACCAGGGTAATAATAATAATAGGCCTAATGAAGCCAGGCATCAGGAAGTTCAAGGGAACGGTGGCGAAGGAGCCAACGCTCAAAATAGAAATAATAATAATCAGCTAAATCAGAACAGAGGAAATGGCTATGGTAATCAGTATCAAGGGAGGAACAATGATTTCAGGAGAAATCAAGGGAGGAACAATGATTACAGGGGAAATCAAGGGAGAAACAATGATTTCAGGGGAAATCAAGGGAGAAATTATAATGACAATAATTACAACCAGAATAGGGGTCAAGGAAGAGGACAGCCTAGTGGTAGTAATATACAGCCAAACAATGACAACACAGCCCA
Organism: Meconema thalassinum; assembly: GCA_946902985.2. Classification (NCBI taxonomy): domain Eukaryota; kingdom Metazoa; phylum Arthropoda; class Insecta; order Orthoptera; family Tettigoniidae; genus Meconema; species Meconema thalassinum. The sequence goes on along the minus strand of OX336393.1, from coordinate 162,620,488 downwards.
GAACAACCAGACCAGTCCAGTAGTTAGTAGTACTACAGCCAGCTGTAGCGGTTCTTTAAACGCGAACCAGGCTGCGAAGTAAGGCCAGAATCTCAGTCTGTAGCATGCCCTGTCCATACAATTATACAGGAACCCTATGACCTAAATGTAAGAAATGAATTATTACGTGAACTAAATAATGAAGGCATTATTCAGGAAGTGGCTAGTAAGAGCCCCATAGTTAAATTTAACGTGTCCGAGGCGTACACAGATGTTTTAATTGATAGTGGTTGTATGAAGAGTTGCATAAGTAGTGCATTTTATGATAAAATGAAAGGAACTGGAGTAAATTTTGAGGAGATGCCAATTAAAAGCACTTTTGTTATCACAGCTGTTGGGAAGAGGTCTAAAGTAATTTCTAAGCAAGTTCTAGTAGACATTAAAATTAATAATCATGTAGAGAAGCAGATTTGTCTTGTAATTCCAAATTTAGTATTCAGTGTTATCTTGGGTTCAGAGTGGCTAAGTAGAGTGTCTGGTAACTTATGTTATGATGTAGGGAGTTTGAAATTTAAATGGGGAGATTCTGAAGTAGAAGTAGCATTCAATGACCATATTCAGAGGTGTAGTATTGTAGGTGTGATTTGTACTTTAAATGAGATATCGCCAGCCGTAGAGCGGGGTTCTCCATGTTTTGTGGGCAGTGTGATTACGAACGGTAGTCTAAAGGACTCGTTACGTGATGCTGCATTTCAGGGAAATATAGAGGATGAACAGTGTGTTCGGCTCTATGATGTTTTATTGTGTAATAGGAGAGTGTTTGAGGATCGCATTGGTATGGCCAATTGCTATATACATTCATTGAACGTTATTGATAGGTCAGTATTCACAGGACATAGATATCCTGTACCTTTCGCTTATCAGAGTGCAGTTGAGGCACAAATTAATCAGATGCTTGAAGATGGGATTATTGAGCACTCTAACAGTCCATATGTTAATTCTTTGATCACGGTACCCAAGACCGACGGCACTGTTCGTATTTGTTTAGACGCTCGTTTGGTTAACAGTAGAATTAGTTCAGATCAGCTGAAATCTATGTCAATAGAGGAATTAATGCAAACATTTGAGGGGAAGAAGTATTTCACTTGTGTAGATTTGAGTTCCAGTTTTTGGCAAGTGCCACTTATGTACGAAGATAGACCATTTACAGCTTTTAGTCATAAATATAACCTTTATCAATTTTGTAGAACACCTTATGGGTTAAAGAGTAGTTCAGCAGCTTTAATTAGGGCTTTAAACATCGCATTAGGGGATGACACAGGAGAGTTTGTAACCATTTACATAGATGATATGGTAATTAGTTCACGCAGTTTTGAGGAGCATCTACGTCATTTAGATATAGTTTTTCAGAAGTTAGATCAGGCAGGGTTCACTTTGAAGCTGTCTAAGTCGTCATTCTGTCAGTCAGAAGTGACATTTTTAGGTCATAGAGTGTCGAGTAGAGGTGTGACACCAGAAGAAAGTAGGGTTAATAAGATACTTAACGCAGAGGTGCCACAGAATGTTAAACAGTTAAAAACATACCTGGGAATTTGCAACTTTTTCAGGAGGTTCGTTCTTAAATACTCAGGGTTGGTAGAACCAATCAGGGAATTGCTTAAAAGTGGGACTCGGTGGAGATGGGAGTCCAAGCATGATCAGGCTTTTAGAGCGCTGAAGGAAGGTTTTGAGAAAGCTGTAGTGCTGAAATATCCGTTAAAAGATAAGGAATATGTGGTTATGACAGATGCTTCACATATAGGCATTGCTGGAGTATTATGTCAAAGATGATGAGGGTAATCTGTGCATTGTATCTTTAGCCTCGCGAGGACTGACAGCAGCAGAGAAAAGATACACGATTACTGAGTTAGAGCTTTTAGGTATCGTTTTCAGTTTGGGGAAATTTAGAATGTATTTAGTAGGGGGGAAATTTGAGATCCACACAGATCACCATGCATTACTGTATATGAGAACTTGTAAACTCAGTTCTAACAGAGTTAGTAGGTGGATTCTTGCTCTGCAGGAATACGAATTCACAGTAAAATATATTAAAGGTAAAGATAACATTCTTGCAGACATGCTATCGAGGGACACTAATTTATGTAGGGATTATCCTGTGGTTAAAGCAGAGGACGGTATTTTAATATGTGCATGTGTGGACAGTAGCAACAGGGCATCCTTACAGACACTGAGAAATATGCTAGTGGAGCAACGTGATGACGTTAAGTTAAAGGAGCCACAGGCTAGGTTGGAAATAGGTGAAGAAGAGTATGTGAAAGTAGGACGGTTCACGTACAAGATGCAGGATGGGCTTCTTGCAAGGAAATGTAGGAATAATCGGTGGGCAATATGTGTTCCTGCCACTTTGCGGGAGGAGCTAATTTGGTTCATTCATAGGGAATTAGGACACTTTGGTGCTGCCAAGGTCTTCTATGAAATTGGTCGTGACTTCATTTGGAGTAAAATGGGAAGGGATGTTAGGAGGTTTTTAGCTAAGTGTGACACCGGTCAAAGGAGTAAATATCCAGTTAAATATTTAGTGGGGGAGAGATCGGCAGTTCTCACCAGTAGTCCCGGCGAACTACTGTGTGCGGATTTATTTGGCCCGATCGTTAAAAGACAGTACGGCTACGAGTAAATTTTTATAGTTATTGACGCTTTTAGTAAGTATGTCAAGCTATATCCGCTAAGGAAAGCCACGGGACTAGCATGTAGCCGTCTGATCATTAATAAGTATGTACCTGAGTTTGGCCTTCCTCTCAGGATACTATCTGACAGTGGACCACAGTTTACTGCAAAGAAATGGAGAACCAGTATGCAGGAAGCTGGTATAACACACGTTCATTCCTCTGTAAGGTACCCTCAGGGTAATTCTGCAGAGCGTCCATTAAGGGAAGTGGCTCGTCTTTTTCGGACTCTAGTGCATGACAAGCATGCGGCCTGGGTTGGACATCTTCCCAAGGTCGAGACTTGGCTGAATTCTGTCCAGCATGAGAGCACGAAATTGACGCCATACGAAGTTCACTTCGGAAAAAGACCACAAAATGAACTAGCGAGGGTGTTGGGATTAAATGAGGGTAAGCAACCGGGGATGGATTACATTGTCCAGTTGGCGAAACAGAATTTATCTAAGTCAGCACAAAAGAAAATTCGCCAACAAAAAGAAACTAAATTTGACCTATTCGAGCCGGGAGACAGAGTCTTACTTAGAGTGCCGAAACAGTCAAATAAGCTAGAGAAAGTCATGTCCAAGTTCTTTTATCTCTACGAGGGCCCATTTATAGTTTCCAAACGTATTGGGAAAACAGCATATGTGCTGGAGAATAGTGAGGGAAACAGATTATACGGGACGTATAATATACATAGTCTCCGAAAGTATGTGTCATAAAGTGAGGATGTTTAGCTGGCAAGCCAGCCTATCAAATGAGTAAGTGTGGTATTTGGTGCGTGGGAGGAGATGGTCTTCAAGGCAGGCGTATCAGAAGTCACACAGGGGGGGTAGTATGTAAGTAAATGAGAGTTTTTAAGGTACAGGGAAATATGACGGGATTGTCGGATGCTCTTGAGCACTAAAATGTCTCGATACACCAAGGCCAGAATTTGGTAGCGCTGGTGAATTCCCATTTGCCTCCAAGAGATGGGTGAGCGCTTGGACAGGGTATTTTTGCTTAAGGCGTCCACGAGGCAAAAGATGGGCCATCAGAAGGCGAGACAGTCCTTCATGAAACTCATACATATCAGCACACGTGATTTCTGTTTACGGCCTCGCCATGTAAGATTTGTAAGTGTGTAATTTAAGGCAATTTGTATAATGGTATTATTTGTGTGAGGAGAACGGGTCTGTGTTGAGATCTAGTATTAAGTAGAATATGGTCTACGGGAACTTAACAAGACAGGGCGATTACGGCACAGAAATATTTGGTGTTATATGTAATGCACATTTACTGTTTTTTTTTTTTTTTTCAGAAGTCAATATTAATTTAATCTGCTTTAAAGAGAGATTAAGTATTATGGTCACGAGGCGCTGCCACAATAGTGTGATCGTGTGCTCAGTGATAAGTGGGATTAATTTCACAATAAGGAAGGAACCTCCAGTGAAATTAGGAAGTTCTATGGTGATATAAATATATCAGAACACCTTCAATGCGTGTGATATGACATCATAAATACAAAGGGCTCACACATTAATTATGTCTATTTCTCCAACATAGAGAAATTTCAGAGGCGGAAATATCCGTGGAACACTATTCTATATGTAAAACATTGGACTGGTTGCAAAGTGCAATCCATAGTGACAACAAACTTTGACGCAAAGTGCGTGAAGAAAAATTATGAGTGTATATATCTGTAATTTAGGGTGATCTCATTTATGTAATATGTATTTTGGATGGGGTTTATTAACGTGTCTGGGATAATCGGATAATGAACCGTCGTCACGGTAAATCATCCGATGATCCGAGGCGAATATGTAACGTGTTTTTCGAGGGGTTTTTATGCCACTGGCATAAGTCAGTAGGAAGCCATTCTATATTTATTTACGCGGCAAATTGTTCAGCCAAGAGTATTTTTCATGTTAATTTATTATTATTATTAATTTATTATAATTATTATTAAAATATTTTCGGAGCATTTTATAAAAATTATAAGCATACAGATAGGTTTTCTATGTCTTAGAAAACGCTATCAAGCAAATTATTACGAACGACAATATCATAGAAAATTATGTGATTGCGGAATTTTACGGAGTTTTCGTCAGTTAGGATATTTTGAGAGACATGAGTCACTGAAAATTCATATACAGGATTAATCTTGTCGGGAAGCATGACACAATCTTGGGTTGCTGCGTCAAGAAAAGGCGAATGTATAGAACGGAAAACGACTTCTCCCTCCCGCCGAGTGTAATGAGCCAGAGTGGGGATCTAGCGCGTAGGGAGCAGCCAATCAGTGGAGACCACGCAAGCTAGAAGTCTGGACTGGAGTGGGGATGCGACGTGTGCATATATCGTTCGGCGTGGGGTGGAACGAGAAGAATCTGTGTAGAACTTGCCGAGTATGGTGCAGGCGGGAGTCGCTCCGATGTTCCGTGGAGTGGAGGACTAACTTTTGTAAAACTTAACCAGTGTGGTTGTACGAGTGTTTGGGTCCGATGTACAGACCATAGAATTATCTAATCTACCAGAATATCATCAAATATCGACCGAGATGGCGACGTCCAGGAGACTGTGGGAAGCTCACAGCATCATCCAGTACGAAGGAAATGCTTTGGCAATTTCCAGTGGTAAGCGCAAATGACGCAGAAATACGCAATCTCTCGTTTCTCTTTGTTTTATATTTCATATTTCAGTAACTTCATAGCTTGGAAATAAGAGTAAAATCAATTTATCAGACTCCGTTTTCACGTAATTTTCTATCGGTAATATTAAAATCGCAACGCTCCAATTTAAATTTTAAACTTATTATTATTATTAATTTTGCTATACTTGTTTTATATAATAAATTCATTTCTTTTACAATGCAATCTTTGCTTTCAGTAGGTAGCATTAGATATAGACCAATTCCTTCTCCTGATACAATTGTTTGTTGGGTTAATGATCAAATCATACCACGATCTGAGTGAATAGATTCTTGAAGGTGTTCTACCAGAGCTAGACGTTGTTAAATACAAATTTAGATTTCAGCATTGCGTTGAGGTCTTGGCGCCCATTAAAACAACATAGCTTAGGCAAAGGTAAACAGTTACATTTATCACCCAACAGTTAGGGGCAGCCAAACTGCTACAGAATGTGTATCTGAAAAACAAATCAGCCCCCCAAAAATGTCAACCAAATTGCACCTATGTTGATATCTCCGAGTTCTGTTCGTAATTTTTCATGTAGTTAGAGAGGACACTTGGAAATAATGGATTGGAAAATCAATGCAACACTCAAGAAATTTAAATCGTAAAGCATAAAATATAAATGTGGAAAACAAAACAATGTTTTTTGTTATAATAGACTCTTTACTAGAAAAAAAAACTAAAACAAATAATACTGCCATATTGGCACATAAGAGTAAAAATAGATATCATTAGTCTTAAGATAAAACATTGTTTATACCATAATGCACTCCTTACTAGAAAAAAGAAAAAAAAACACCTAAAACAAATAATACTGTCCTACTGCCACATAAAAAGAAAAGTAGATATCATCAGTCTTAAGATAAAATTCACAAGTTGTCATCAGTCTTAAAAATAAATTCAAGTGTCAAGGTCATCTGGATCGTCGCAGTTTTCATCGCGCCTTCGTTTCCCAGGATTCTTGAAGAAATTTTCAAGTAGGGTGGAGGTGCGTTTCTGGACTTTCTTCCTTAGTGGCTCTGCCTGCTTTTTGCTGAGATCTTCGGCCCAGGATCGCATGCTGCGGGCACCTTCTAGCATACCTTGGCAATGTTTGCACTTTTCTGATCACCTTTTACCAAAGCAGCTTTTAACTTTTGGTTGGCCTCAATTAGGTAATCAGAAGCTTGTTTCTCCTCTTCTTCCACTTCTTTCGCCTTCCTGAACTCTCCCCGTAATATTCCTATCTCCTTCCTCTCTTTAACTTGAGATTTTTCCTGCTCTTTTTGCTTGTGCCGAATGTCCTCTGCCTCTTCCTTTTTCCTTTGCTCTTCCTCTGCCTCCTTGCGCTTAGCCTCTAAATAGTTTTCATGTGTGCTGTGAGCACCAGATGCCACTTTCAGAAGCGCCTTTGCGATGGGAACCGCTTCAGTCCACCCACCGAACCCCCTCATTCCGTCACGAATTTCCAGTCGAGCATTCAGGGTGCGCTCTTCCATTGCGGCTCTATCCGCCGGAAGTTGATTTCTTGATTCCAAAAATCCACATCAGAGCTTCCATGAGCTGCTGATAGGATGGCTTTCACGACTTTGCTCACAAGCGGATATTTCCCTGCCCAGTCAAGTCTAAAATGTCAAAAATTTGATGCCAAAAAATGGTCAATTCTTGGACTTTCCTCAAAATGTGGGAGATTTTCTAGCTACAACAGCTTCCATTCATCCCGAAGCTTCTCTTCGTACACATCTTTCAAAGGCAGCTGCAACATTTTGTAAACAAAGACAATGCTCATCAGAGACTTTCTTTGATGGCCTGAGGCTGCAAGCATTTCAAGTGCTTGGCATCCTTTCCAGTACTAAGGATGGACTTGTTAAGGACGTGCTTCGCCGACTCTTGATGAAACTACAATACTTGCAGTTAGTTAGTTATTGTTGTTGTTTAAGGGGTGGAACTACAAGGTCATCTGCCCCACTTGCAGTTCACTACAGCTCTTATCGATCAGGAGACGTTCAGCACTCTTCCCAATGTCAACAGTTTTCAATTCCATAAATTTTTTGCCATCACTGGTACTCTTCAATGCTTCTGCCAGGCAGAACCTACTCAAGAGCAATATCAATAAATTTGACACTTCTTCATACAGAACATGTATCATAGGTTGCTGTAATTGAAATACTTTTGAAAATCTTTCAAAAAGACTTGCACTATATACTACAAACGCAATCTGAGCGGGGAAAGTATCAACTTTTAGAGCAATAGCAATAGCCTGATAACATTTTGATTGCAGTAATTTTTCAGCATCCTTTCCCTTTTTAAGTGGCAGAAAAATTTTTGTACCATGACAGTCCAGATTGGGGTTGGGGTCATTCTATTATAATATCAAAATGTTCTCGAAAGAAAACGTGTTTTGTCCGTTGAGCCATTATATATTAACGCAAAATGTGATACAAATGTCTGGCATAACTCAACAAATTTCTAGCGTTTCACCCCAGTGTACCAATTGGGCTCATCATTGGTAAAGGTACACCTACCAAGACGCATAGCTGGCACACACTGAGAAGGCCTTTGCAAGACGATTCGCTACATGTGTAGCTACGTCACGAGCAAGCCAGTGCACCACGGGAGTCGAACCTCCACTCCAAAGCAATAAAATCCTTACCTTGGCATTGAATATAAAATCAGGCACCGGTGGCAGAAAAACGAACTACCCATTCATGGGTATATTTTGGGTTGTTTCTAGCAATTTGATTGTGCACGAGACCATTTTAAAGCAGAATGTGACCAGTTTTGTTAAAAAAGTGAGAATAGTGAGGCTGCTTTGAAAATAGTGAATAATAGTGAGAAAAGTGAGTCGCTGGAAGCCCTGTATGTCATGGCTATGTGGAAACATGGGCTGATAACTTTGAAACATCCACAACTATTCTGCTAGAGCCTACGTTTTCTTCTCTACCTGATATCACAGGGGGAAGAAATCGCCTATTATCAGACCAATTACTAAAATATGACCATTATAAGGCAGGGGAAAGAAAGGAATATAAAGTAGAGGTGGGGGGGATAGAATACGGGAAAGGGTCGAGTAGGCACGGGCCAGGAGGGGAGAGGGGTCAGTAGGCCAGGTCGAGGACGGATCGCACTCTTAAGTGCATCGTTGCGCCATCTCATATAGTCAGTTGGAACTACTTGCGCCGAGCAATAGGTTGGTGTCAAAATTTTGGATTAAGATGCAACTCTAGCCATACATCCTCCTTGGTCAGGACTGTCCACTCTTATGGAGATTGGGTGCCCTTATTCATGTTGTGATTGATGATAACACGTGCAATGTTAGCTGTGGTGACGACATCAAACTCAACTCAGTCTTTCACTATTTATGGTCACAATATTTGTCGATATAGTTGCGTTACATTATGATCCATATTTATACACACTTCTTTCACATCCCTCCTTTTCATGAAATGGTGAATCTTCCCAGCGGCTCATAAATAGTAGAACGTGGATTGGAGACCACGGAACTCCAGCTGAGCATGGCATTACTTCCACTTGTGCTGGGCTACTGTCATCTTTCATTTCAACCTCTCTTCATGCAGTTAATCTGCTACCCTCCCCTCATTCACGCTGATCTGATTAGTTTGGCTTCATATACAGTAAGACAGTGCCCGGGTCTGTCAGGACTCCTTATCGGTGTTCTATTTATAAAAATGCCGACAACAAATGCCACAATTACGGAGGCGTTCCTCCTACGAATGTACTGTTTCTAGTTTCTGAATACGAAGATTTACGTTCCAGGTGGATACTTCAGTATGTGTAGTTTCATTCAACCACAGAACAATTGCCTCTACTCTGTAGAACATATACCATCTTGAACCTGAAATCTTTCCGCAACATGATCTAATCATTCACACACAAGTCCTAAAGAATATTTGAATGGCATTCCACCAGAGCACAGCAACGTTCATTCGCACGAGGTCTATAAGCCTATTAAAAAAAAAGAATGTTTTAAATATTTTTATTGTGCTGGAAAATATAATTAAAATAGTTTCCATGCAAAGAGAATGTTTATTTAATTATCGATTTTTATGAATAATAGAAATACAGTGGAACGTGGCTAATTCGAACTTCTATAATTCGAAATCTTCTTTAATTCGAATGTTTCTCTTGGTCCCTAGCATTTTATATACAATCAATGCTAAAAAATCGTGGTTAATTCGAATTATATTTTGGATAATTCGAAGTTTTTAGTGTGAAAAGCCGATCGGAAGCCAAACATTTGGGTCAGTTGGGCCAGTTCCCGAAAAAACTGTTCCAAGTAATTGGTTCTGCTTTCCGTTCCTTAAATTTGTTAGATTCTTTTGTGATGGCCGTGAGACTTAATTGTAGGAAACGGCTAAAAAACCCAAACTATTTTGAAAAACCGTAGATTTCTCTAAGACTTAAATAGATTGCTAGATTACTACTGTCGTTAAATAGGTGAATAGGACATTTTGGTTTTATTTTTTATTTGAAACTTTTGAGGTTATTCATGATACAGTCTTTATAAAGAACCGTTGTCTGTTAATCTGCTTTGTTGAACGTAAATCAGTATGTAAACGTAATACAATATATTTTCTATACCCTTTTCAATGAACTATCTTAATTCGAATTTTTTACTGGTCCCTTGAGGTTCGAATTATCAAAGTTCCACTGTATTTTAATAATGTACAATTACAATAAGTTACTGTATGAATGAACCCCCCCAAAAAGAAATCCTGCATACACCACTGATCTTAATCACCCTCTACCAGTGGCATTTTCTCCAATACCACGGGGTAAGCACCGCTTACCTAGCATATTCTCATAAAAATGAAGTTTATATTATGACTTTCTTAAGCGCGACAAACAGCAAAATCGCCGCTTTGAATGAAATTCCTCGTTCTCTACCCCAGTTCTTCACCAACGCCCACCACTAATTTGTAGAGAAAGAGCGCGGCCGGTTGCTATGACAACGGCTTGTGTACATCTAGGCGCCTTTTGGCCCGGAACACCACTATGGCCGATGGAGTGGTACACTAAGAACGTCAGGTCGTCCTTGATTGGCTAAGACAGGGGGTGTGGCGTTCCATAGCCACAGGGCTGTCGTCAAAACAAGTCAAAGCTGGTAGCAGGGTCTGCTTCGATTCGGACAGCTTACCGAGCTTGCCCTCATGAGCATGGAACACCAACACTGCGCACTTCCCTAGTCCCCACCCTCCATCACGCAGAGAATGTTTCTGAGCATCAGACCCCACCTTTGATGGGTGTGTTAGTTACAATTCTGCTTCGTCTAGTATACTCACAACTGTATGTTTTTGCGTGCAATTAGCAAAACTTAGTATACGGTACCGTAACTAGATATTATTGCGTTTTAGTGTATAGTTGAACAAATTACCGTACGTCATAAATTATCATGTTTAGCGAGTAGTAGCCTACGTTAATATCCTTTTAGTTTGTACTCTTTGGTGCATGGATATTTCAAAATTGAGACTGCACAACATCCATGTAGCTATATTAAGGGTGGAGTAAATTATTCAGCAGGGTTGGCAAGCTTTTCTTATAGTGTGTCACTTCTAATATTTCTATTTCTCGTCGGAGAAATCGCTTGCTTCTAAGATATGATCTCGATAATTTAGTGAATGCTTTCCTTTGAAATGCATATTTTTCAAATTATTATATTTGAATCTTTTTTTACGTAATATTTTTTTCATTAATGGCAACTTCTTTTTTAATGCAATAAGCCACAACTAATTTTTAAATAATCTATCCTTTACACCTACTCTTTGAATATAGGCCTAATTTGAATGATATTCAGAGCAACTTTTCGGGTTGTTGGGCTACTCGGAAGATGCCTACGCTGGCCGTGAAAGCCTACGTCAGTATAATTTGAGGAATATCTGCAAAGAAATATTAACCGAACATGCAATACAATGTCATAAGGTTATCTATTACTAGTAACATGTTTATTATTTTAATGTTCACTTAGGTCCCATAATAGAAAATAATAATGTTTGTTTTTACATCCCTGTTAACTAGTGAGGCTTTTAGAGACGCTGGGGTGCCGCAATTGTGCCCCGAAGGGAATCTTTAACAAGCCAGTAAATCTACTTCGCATTTACGCACCCTCAAATGGCGATTGACTGCTCCGGGATTCCATCCCGCTATCTTGAGTTCAGCAGGCGAGAACGTTGCCGCTGACCCACGCAGCCAGTCATAATAGAAAATTTACGGGTAATAACCTTAACGTTTAGATCCTTAGACCAAGAAATGCGAACAACAAAAGCACAAACTGCCACACTGTTGAGTCGTCAAATGACACACTATAAGAAAAGCTTGCCAACCCTGCTGAATAATTTACTCCACCCTTAATATAGCTACATGGATTGGCATGCCTGAAATTGAAAAGGGGAATAATGGCCTGTGCTGTATTATAATTTCTTCATTTTTTTTTAATAATTATGTGTGTACGGTTGAGTAGTTGTTGCTACTTCAGACATCAACCTCCTCTACATTGACAAGGGTGTCGCTAGTACCAAGTGCTGAAGTTGCTCTATGGTGTAAGCCAATACTTTCAGTCTTCTTCACAGCTTACCCTCGAAAAAATTCCACGCCACGCCACTGCCGTTGTTTAATAGTTCCGTTCCAACGATACTAAAAACACTATTAATGGTTCGGCGTGAAACTTCCAAACGTGCCGTAATGGGAAAAGATAGGTTATGGTAGTAATCGACAAGCAACAAGGCACCTGTAGAGTTTTCGATGACATTTTGATAATTGCACTAAACCGGCTGACACATTCATTAGTTCATGAAAAACTGGTGGCATATGTGACATATCTGTCAGATTTCAGCCAGTCAGCTTTACAAATTTATTAACAGATTTCAGACAATATACAAAATTGTCGCGACATATTCATCGATTTGTCATGCTGTAACGTGTTTTTCGAGGGGTTTTTATGCAACTGGCATAAGTCAGTAGGAAGCCATTCTATAATTATTTACGCGGCAAATTGTTCAGCCAAGAGAATTTTTCATGTTAATTTATTATTATTATTAATTTATTATAATTATTATTTAGATATTTTCGGAGCATTTTATAAAAATTATAAGCGTACAGATAGGTTTTCTATGTCTTAGAAAACGCTATCAAGCAAATTATTACGAACGACAATATCATAGAAAATTATGTGATTGCGGAATTTTACGGAGTTTTCGTCAGTTAGGATATATTGAGAGACATGACTCACTGGGAATTCAAATACAAGCTGATTCCTGTCGAGAAGTATTACGCAAGCGGGTTCGCATCGTCAAGAAAAGGCGAATTGTTGGAACGAAATCGACTTCTTGATTCGCGCGCCGTGTGTAATGAACCAGAGGAGGGGAAGATCGCGTGGTGGGTCAGCCAATCAGTGGAGACGACGTAAGCTAGTTGGGACTGAAGAGTGGGGGAGCCGAGTGGTGCATATATCGTTCGACGCGCCGTGAAACGAGGACTAACTGTGAAATACTTGACGAGTATGGGTGCGCGTGCGAGTGGCTCCGATGTTCGGTGGAGTTAAGGACAATCTGTATAGTTCTTGCCGAGTGTGGTTATACGCGGGGAGTCGCTCCGATGTCCCGTGGATTGGAGGACTAACTTTTGTAAAACTTAACCAGTGTGGTTGGACGAGCGTTTGGGTCCGATGTACGGACCATAGAATTATCTAATCTACCAGAATATCATCAAATTTCGACGGAGATGACGACGTCCAGGAGACTGTGGGAAGCACACAGCATCAGCAAGTACGAGGGAAATGCCTTGGCAATTTCCAATGGTAAGAGCAAATGACGCAGAAATACGCAATCTCTCATTTTTCTTTGTTTTACATTTCATATTTCAGTAACTTCATAGCTTGGAAATAAGAGTAAAATCAATTTATCAGACTCCGTTTTCACGTAATTTTCTATCGGTAATATTAAAATCGCAACGCTCCAATTTAAATTTTAAACTTATTATGATTATTAATTTTGCTATATTTGTTTTATATAATAAATTCTTTTCTTTTACAATGCAATCTTTGCTTTCAGTAGGTAGCATTAGATATAGACCAATTCCTTCTCCTGATACAATTGTTTGTTGGGTTAATGATCAAATCATACCACGATCTGAGTGAATAGATTCTTGAAGGTGTTCTGCCAGAGCTAGACGTTGTTAAATACAAATTTAGATTTCAGCATTGCGTTGAAGTCTTGGCGCCCATTAAAACAACATAGCTTAGGCAGAGGTAAACAGTTACATTTATCATCCAACAGTTAGGGGCTAGCAAAACGTTTCATTTGTCGCTACCAACATGGGGCACTAATTAACGTTTCATTTGGCGCTCAACGTGTGGGCTAGCGAAGACGTTTCATTTGGCGCCGACAACTTGGGGCTGAAAACCTAATAACATTTGTGGAAGGAGAAGGGTATATATTTCTGTGCCTGTATTTTGGGGGTTATTTGTCTGTATCAGTGTATATCATTATGGGGGATGAGAAAGAAAGACAGATGAGGTTACGTAGTGGTCATCAACTGGAGAGTGATGATACGAGCAGTATGTCGAGTGATGGTAGTACCGGGGTAGCGGAGGTAAATCCCGATACTGAAACAGGGAGTGTAGGTGGCCAACCAGAATTAAAAACTTTACTTCTCGAGTTCATGTATCAGAACAAAGTTAGTAGTGATGCCTTAAATGCAAAATTAGAACAAAACAGTAGGGAAAATAAAGAAAGTACAGACGCTTTAAACGCAAAACTGGAACAAAACAACGCTAAATTAGAACAAAACAGTAGGGAAAATAAAGAAAGTACAGATGCCTTAAATGCTAAATTAGAACAAAACAGTAGGGAAAATAGAGAGAGTAATGAAACTTTAAACGCCAGATTAGAACAAAACAGCAAGGAAAATAGAGAGAGTACTGAAACTTTAAATGCTAAATTAGAACAAAACAGTAGGGAAATGAGTGACAAATTCGAACTGATTAGAGGTGAGATCAGGGGGGTGATGGAAGAAAAGGCTAAAGAGATTATTGCAGATGTAGACAGAAAATTAGGAAAAGTACAGGAGGAGTTGGAAATTAGAATCAGTACACAGGCTGAAAATTTAAAAGAACTAGTGCAACTGGAAACACAGCAGGTCAAAAAGCAATTGGGGGAAGAAATTGACAAAATTCAGGTAGCTACTAAAGAGGTTAAGGAACAGCTGGGGGGTAGAATTGAGAAAGTCCACTCACAAATAGTTGCAGAAGTAAATGATTTAAGAAAGAGTAATAGAGAGAGCATTAGCAAGATTGAGGAGAAACAAGCAAAGCTATATGATAAAGTAGAAGAATCAGAAGGAAACATTAAATTAACAGTAAACAGTATTGAGAGGAAGGCTGAGGAGAAAATCGCAGAATTAGAGTTAAAATTAAAAGCTAGGATCAGGCAAGAAAATAGTCAGAATAGGCCAGTTTTTGTGAATAGCACACACAGGGAGGTAGAACTGGGTAAGTTCAGCAATCGACAGGGGTGCCCAATGGAGTTCATGAACACTATAGAAAATAAATTCGGGGAGAGGTTGGAAAATGGTAGTATTGAGTGGTGCCAGGTAGTTGAAATTTTAGAACAAGTGTTTGTGGGGGGAAACGAGGAATTGGTTTGCTGTCTACAGAGACAAGTTTACTGATATCAATGATTTTAAAATGAAATTCTATGAAAAGTTCTGGAATGAGGTTATTCAGTCGCAGCATCGTGAGGGAGTAGTGTGTGGTAAATATAACCCTAAAGGAAGCTCCACCATGACCGAATACTTTTTAGGGCAGGTATTAGTGTGTAAATATCTGGATGGCTTGAAGGAGGAAAGTGATGTGGTAAGGTTGCTACTTAGGCACTTTCCCTATAGGATCGAGGAGGCTGCTTGTATCCAGAATGTAAAGACTATATCACAAGTAGAAAATTTGTTAAGCACATTTGATGCACTAGAGAGAGGGGGTTATGAGGACAATTTCAATCGGAACCAGGGTAATAATAATAATAGACCTAATGAAGCCAGGCATCAAGAAGTTCAAGGGAACGGTGGCGAAGGAGCCAACGCTCAAAATAGAAATAATAATAATCAGCTAAATCAGAACAGAGGAAATGGCTATGGTAATCAGTATCAAGGGAGGAACAATGATTTCAGGGGAAATCAAGGGAGGAACAATGATTTCAGGGGAAATCAAGGGAGAAATTATAATGACAATAATTACAACCAGAATAGGGGTCAAGGAAGAGGACAGCCTAGTGGTAGTAATATACAGCCAAACAATGACAACACAGCCCAGAACAACCAGACCAGTTCAGTGGTTAGTAGTACTACGGCCAGCTGTAGCGGTTCTTTAAACGCGAACCAGGCTGCGAAGTAAGGTCAGAATCTCAGTCTGTAGCATGCCCTGTCCATACAATTATACAGGAACCCTATGACCTAAATGTAAGAAATGAATTATTACATGAACTAAATGATGAAGGTATTATTCAGGAAGTGGTTAGTAAGAGCCCCATAGTTAAATTTAACGTGTCCGAGGCGTACACAGATGTTTTAATTGATAGTGGTTGTATGAAGAGTTGCATAAGTAGTGCATTTTATGATAAAATGAAAGGAACTGGAGTAAATTTTGAGGAGATGCCAATTAAAAGCACTTTTGTTATTACAGCTGTTGGGAAGAGGTCTAAAGTAATTTCTAAGCAAGTTTTAGTAGACATTAAAATTAATAATCATGTAGAGAAGCAGATTTGCCTTGTAATTCCAAATTTAGTATTCAGTGTTATCTTGGGTTCAGAGTGGCTAAGTAGAGTGTATGGTAACTTATGTTATGATGTAGGGAGTTTGAAATTTAAATGGGGAGATTCTGAAGTAGAAGTAGCGTTCAATGACCAAATTCAGAGAAGTAGTATTGTAGGTGTGATTTGTACTTTAAATGAGATATCGCCAGCCGTAGAGCGGGGTTCTCCATGTTTTGTGGGCAGTGTGATTACGAACGGAAGTCTAGAGGACTCGTTACGTGAGGCTGCATTTCAGGGAAATATAGAGGTGGAACAATGTGTTCGGCTCTATGATGTGTTATGGTGTAATAGGAGAGTGTTTGAGGATCGCATTGGTATGGCCAATTGCTATACCCATTCATCATCTTCATCATCATCTTCAGCAGTTTCCAACCGCTGGTCGGGTCTGCTTGGAACATAAGCCTCTCCATCGTTTCCTGTCCATCCACCATCTCTCGTCATTTACTGTGTCCCAGCACACTCCTCTTTCCTCCACACTCTTCTTAACTCCTTTCGCCCATCTGTCCCTTGGTCTTCCCCTTGGCCTCCTTCCCGTCATTTCCATTCCAAACATCTTCTTCGGTATCCTCTCCTCTTGCATCCTCCTCACATGTCCATACCATTGTAGCCTAGATCGCTCTATTCTATTTTGCAATGGTTCCTCTCTTACCATCTCCCTGACTCTCTCATTCCTTACTCTGTCCATTCTAGTCACTCCTACCCTACTCCTCTGGAACTTCATCTCCACTGCTCGTATTTTATTCTTGTCCCTTTCCTTCATCACCCATGTTTCTGAACCATATGTCAAAATTGGCACAAAGTAGGTTTTGTAGATGATTCCTTTACATTTTTGTGGTACATCTTTATTCCATATCATCCCCCTAACACTCTTGAAAAATCCATCTGCGCACCTTCCCCGCTCATTTATTTCCATCCTATTGCCTCCCTTTTCTTCAATTATGCTTCCCAAATACTTGAAGCATTCTACTTTCTGCAACTGCTGTCCTCCAAGTGTTATGCCCATATCCAGTCTGTTCTTCTTCCTCGTTGTGATGACCACTTCACTCTTTTGTGCTGAGAACTTCATCCCATATGATAACACTACCTTCTCCCACTCATCTAATTGCTCTTGTACTTCTTCCTCATCCTCTCCCCATACCAGAAGGTCATCAGCAAACAACATTGCCTTCATATTCCTTTTCCCAATGCTATTTACCATTTTTCGTATGATTTCATCCATCACCACTATAAATAACAGGGGTGAGAGGGCACTTCCCTGTTTCAGACCACTCTCCAGTTGAAACCATTCCGTTCTCTCTCTTCCCACCTTTACACAGCTTTTGCTTCCCTCGTACATTGCTTTCACTCTTGCCACTGTCTCCTTGTTCACTGCTTTTGCTCTCATTGCTTCCCATACGTTGTTTCTATTAATACTATCATATGCTTTCTCAATATCCAAGAAGGTCATCACCAGATCTTTCCCATATTCATAATGGTGTTCTTGTAGCTGTCTTACTGCAAAGATGAGGTCAACTGTTGACCTTCCTGGCCTGAATCCATACTGTTCTTCGCTCAGCCCATCTTCAACTTCTGTCCGAATTCTTCTCTCCAGTACTTTCTCAAATATTTTGGCGCAGTGGCACATGAGTGTAATTCCCCTGTAGTTCTTGCATTCCTTCCTACTTCCCTTTTTAAATATGGGTATTATTATCCCTCTTTTCCAGTCCTCTGGTATTTTCTTCTCCCTCCATATCACTTTCATTACTCGAAAGAGCCACTGTGTTCCTATCACCCCTGCTGCTCTCACCATCTCCACACTCACTTCGTCTATTCCCGGTGCCTTTCCCCCTTTCATCTTCTTTAATGCTTCCTCCACTTCTTTCCATGTCAATTCCTTCTCTGAAATGTCTTGGTCACTGTCTGTTTCTTCCTCCACAATGTCCACTACGCTGGTTTTAGTTGGATTTAGGAGTTCCTTGAAGTATTCTCTCCAGATAACCTTTACTTCTTCCATATTTTCGACCTCCTTTCCATTCCTGTCCACCATTCTGACATTTTCCCCTGTATCTCTTCTCTTTGCCTTTATCATTCCATACAACACTTTCTTACTGCCATCACAGTCCTCCTCCATCATTTCTGTCCATTTCTCCAGCCATTTCTTTTTCTCTTCCTTCACTACTTCTCCTGCTTCTTTCTTCCGCTCTTGGTATTCTTCTCTTGTTCTGTCTGTCCTCTGTTGGAACCATTTCCTGAATGCTTCATTTTTCTTTTTCACTGCTTCCTTAGTTCTGGGGTTCCACCATGGTGTTTCCTTCCACCTTTTCTTTCCACTAGTTCTGCCACACACAACTTCCGCTGCTTCTACCAACACGTCCTTGAACCTATTCCATTCTTCTTCACCTGTTTTCGGATCATCCTTCGGTAATTTGTTCCTCACTAATATCTGGAACTTCTCCTTATTTCCATCCTCCTTCAGCTTCCATGTCCTTATTCTTCTTTCTTGGTTTTCAGTTCTCCTCTTTTCCTTCAGTCCTCTCACCTTGGCAACCAGCAGACGGTGGTCACTGTCCAGGGCTTCTGAAGGTATTACCCTTATATCCGTGATACTCTTCTTTGTCTCCTTCCCGCATAGAATATAGTCCACCACTGATTTCCTAGTCAAATCCCAGCTGTACCAAGTAATTTTATGGCTCTCTCTCTTCTTGTACCATGTGTTTCCAACCATTAGCCCATTTATCTTGCACAGTTCCAACAATCTCTCTCCTTCCTTATTCCTGTTTCCCCATCCTTCACCACCAATCACTTCCTCAAAACCTCTTCTATCAGTTCCGACATGGGCATTTAGGTCTCCCATGACTATCAGGTCTCTCCCCACTAACTGCTTCTGCAACTCCTCTTCAAACTCGTCCTTCTCGCCTTCTGTGCATCCCACCTGTGGTGCATAGACTTGCAGAATGTCCAGGTTTCTACCTTTCACAGTGATTCTGGCTCTAATTATTCTATCACTTACCCTCTTTACTTCCTCCCTCAGCCCTTCTCTCACCACCATTCCCACTCCATTTCTCTTCCCCTCCTCATTTCCTATCCAGTATAGCTGCAAGCCATTTCTCAGTTCTTTTCTTCCTTCCCCTCTCCATCTGGTCTCTGCCAGTCCGAGTACATCCAGTTTTCTCCTCTCCATCATATCCACAACCTCCTCCACTCTTACCGTCAATGTCGTTATATTCAAAGTTCCGATTCGTAGTCCATTTCCATAGCCAGGTCTGCTTCCTTTAGATCTGTCCTTTCCGAGGCCCGTTCCAGTTTTAAAAGCAGTTTCATATCCACTACTGGCTTGCTAGGCCTAACGTAGCTTCACCATAACCCTGGCAAGGGGCCTGTTTTTGGTCCGCGAGAGGTATTTTATTTCCCTCAAACCCTCCGGACAAGTCCGGTGAGCCCCCCTATCCGCCACCTGGGACGCGCCCGATAGAGGAACAGGCAAACCCCCACGGGGCTATACCCATTCATTGAACGTTATTGATAGGTCAGTATTCACAGGACATAGATATCCTGTACCTTTCGCTTATCAGAGTGCAGTTGAGGCACAAATTAATCAGATGCTTGAAGATGGGATTATTGAGCACTCTAACAGTCCATATGTTAATTCTTTGATCACGGTACCCAAGACCGACGGCACTGTTCGTATTTGTTTAGACGCTCGTTTGGTTAACAGTAGAATTAGTTCAGATCAGCTGAAATCTATGTCAATAGAGGAATTAATGCAAACATTTGAGGGGAAGAAGTATTTCACTTGTGTAGATTTGAGTTCCAGTTTTTGGCAAGTGCCACTTATGTACGAAGATAGACCATTTACAGCTTTTAGTCATAAATATAACCTTTATCAATTTTGTAGAACACCTTATGGGTTAAAGAGTAGTTCAGCAGCTTTAATTAGGGCTTTAAACATCACATTAGGGGCTGACACAGGAGAGTTTGTAACCATTTACATAGATGATATGGTAATTAGTTCACACAGTTTTGAGGAGCATCTACGTCATTTAGATATAGTTTTTCTGAAGTTAGATCAGGCAGGGATCACTTTGAAGCTGTCTAAGTCGTCATTCTGTCAGTCAGAAGTGACATTTTTAGGTCATAGAGTGTCAAGTAGAGGTGTTACACCAGAGGAAAGTAGGGTTAGCATGTGTGGACAGTAGCAACAGGGCATCGTTACAGATACTGAGAAATAGGTAGGTAGAGCAACGTGAGGACGTTCATTTAAGGGAGCCACTTGCAAGGTTGGAAGCAGGTGACGCAGAAACATTTATAGTTTCCAAATGTATTGGGAAAACAGCATATGTGCTGGAGAATAGTGAGGGAAACAGATTATACGGGACGTATAATATACATAGTCTCCGAAAGTATGTGTCATAAAGTGAGGATGTTTAGCTGGCAAGCCAGCCTATCAAATGAGTAAGTGTGGTATTTGGTGCGTGGGAGGAGATGGTCTTCAAGGCAGGCGTATCAGAAGTCACACAGGGGGTTAGTATGTAAGTAAATGAGAGTTTTTAAGGTACAGGGAAATATGACGGGATTGTCGGATGCTCTTGAGCACTAAAATGTCTCGATACACCTACGCCAGAATTTGGTAGCGCTGGTGAATTCCCATTTGCCTCCAAGAGATGGGTGAGCGCTTGAACAGGGTATTTTTGCTTAAGGCGTCCACGAGGCAAAAGATGGGCCATCAGAATGCGAGACAGTCCTTCATGAAACTCATACATATCAGCACACGTGATTTCTGTTTACGGCCTCGCCATGTAAGATTTGTAAGTGTGTAATTTAAGATAATTTGTACAATGGTATTATTTGTGTGAGGAGAACGGGTCTGTGTTGAGAACTAGTATTAAGTAGAATATGGTCTACGGGAACTTAACAAGACAGGGCGATTACGGCACAGAAATATTTGGTGTTATATGTAATGCGCATTTACTGTATTTTTTTTCAGAAGTCAATATTAATTTAATCTACTTTAAAGAGAGATTAAGTATTATGGTCACGAGGCGCTGCCACAATAGTGTGATCGTGTGCTCAGTGATAAGTGAGATTAAATTTCACCATAAGGAAGGGACCTCCAGTGAAATTAGGAAATTCTATGGAGATATAAATATATCAGAACACC
Organism: Meconema thalassinum; assembly: GCA_946902985.2. Classification (NCBI taxonomy): domain Eukaryota; kingdom Metazoa; phylum Arthropoda; class Insecta; order Orthoptera; family Tettigoniidae; genus Meconema; species Meconema thalassinum. The sequence continues at coordinate 162,599,199 of OX336393.1, read as the reverse complement.
TTCAATGCGTGTGATATGACATCATAAATACATAGTGCTGACACATTAATTATGTCTATTTCTCCAACATAGAGAAATTTGAGAGGCGGAAATATCCGTGGAACACTTCTATATGTAAAACATTGGACTGGTTGCAAAGTGCAATCCATAGTGACAACAAACTTGGACACAAAGTGCGTGAAGAAAAATTATGAGTGTATATATCTGTAATTTAGGGTGATTTCATTTATGTAATATGTATTTTGGATGGGGTTTATTAACGTGTCTGGGATAATCGGATAATGGACCGTCGTCACGGTAAATCATCCGATGATCCGAGGCGAAAATGTAACGTGTTTTTCGAGGGGTTTTTATGCAACTGGCATAAGTCAGTAGGAAGCCATTCTATAATTATTTACGCGGCAAATTGTTCAGCCAAGAGAATTTTTCATGTTAATTTATTATTATTATTAATTTATTATAATTATTATTTAGATATTTTCGGAGCATTTTATAAAAATTATAAGCATACAGATAGGTTTTCTATGTCTTAGAAAACGCTATCAAGCAAATTATTACCAACGACAATATCATAGAAAATTATGTGATTGCGGAATTTTACGAAGTTTTCGTCAGTTAGGATATATTGAGAGACATGACTCACTGGGAATTCAAATACAAGCTGATTCCTGTCGAGAAGTATTACGCAAGAGGGTTCGCATCGTCAAGAAAAGGCGAATTGTTGGAACGAAATCGACTTCTTGATTTGCGCGCCGTGTGTAATGAAACAGAGGAGGGGAAGATCGCGTGGTGGGTCAGCCAATCAGTGGAGACGACGTAAGCTAGTTGGGACTGAAGAGTGGGGGAGCCGAGTGGTGCATATATCGTTCGACGCGCCGTGAAACGAGGACTAACTGTGAAATACTTGACGAGTATGGGTGCGCGTGCGAGTGGCTCCGATGTTCGGTGGAGTTAAGGACAATCTGTATAGTTCTTGCCGAGTGTGGTTATACGCGGGGAGTCGCTCCGATGTCCCGTGGATTGGAGGACTAACTTTTGTAAAACTTAACCAGTGTGGTTGGACGAGCGTTTGGGTCCGATGTACAGACCATAGAATTATCTAATCTACCAGAATATCATCAAATTTCGACGGAGATGACGACGTCCAGGAGACTGTGGGAGCACACAGCATCAGCAAGTACGAGGGAAATGCCTTGGCAATTTCCAATGGTAAGCGCCCCGCAGAAATACGCAATCTCTCATTTTTCTTTGTTTTACATTTCATATTTCAGTAACTTCATAGCTTGGAAATAAGAGTAAAATCAATTTATCAAACTCCGTTTTCACGTAATTTTCTATCGGTAATATTAAAATCGCAACGCTCCAATTTAAATTTTAAACTTATTATGATTATTAATTTTGCTATACTTGTTTTATACAGAGGTGCCAACCTTTGAAATGGGTTATCAGTAATCCCTTATGTATGTCTACCCCTTATTATTCCCGTTTTTCCAACGGGGTCGGGGATGAGATGCGATGGAAGTCTTTGTGGCGATGGTTTTTACGGCCGGATGCCCTTCCTGGCGCCAACCTCATGAGAGGTGTTAATGAGAGATGAAATGAATGATGGTGAATGAAATTGGGCAAGGATGTGGAAGGAAGCGGCCGTGGCCTGTCAGAAGGTAACGTCCCAGCATTTGCCTGGTGTTGAAAATGGGAAACCACGGAAAACCATTTCAAGGACGGCCGACGGTGGGGCTCGAACCCACGCGTCTACCGAGTCAGCAGAGAGCTTGGCCCCATGACCTAATGCTGCGCGTTAGCCAGCGTAGCCACTACTGTCGGTATATTATATTTTATTTGAGATAGTCTCCAAATTTACAGGTCAAGTTGAGTTCCGGAAGTGTTCGCGAATAATCGTCTCGTGGAAAGTCAGGTTTCCTTATAATACAGAAACATATTTCACACAAAACTAAAAATTCCTCTTGATGCCGAAAATATACGTTGAACCGATGTATACCTCTCAAGGTATCCTCAGCATGCAGTTCCTTTAGGGCAGGCACGGGGAAATATAGCTTACGCAATCGGCGCCGCTTGCGTGAAACTTGTAATCTGTGACTTGCTCCATCGCAATCTGCGAGCCTAGCGGCGCGAGTTTAAATGATTTAATCCGATCCCGGCGAGTTTTCGTTACCTCCAACTATCCAGACATAAACATTAGTTACTTTTAGTTATTTTCGTTAACTGTTTGTAAAATTAGCTATTTTTTCGTTACTTTCGTTTCTTTTCGTTACCGGTAGACACCCTGGAACCTTTTTTTTTCATAGAAATATTTTATTTTTCGTGATAATGACACTTTTCCGTAATAATTTCCACTTTGACCGTAACGCCGTAATCGTGAGGGGAAATCCGTAATAATTACGGACAATCCGTAACAGTTGGCACCTCTGTTTATATAATAAATTCTTTTCTTTTACAATGCAATCTTTGCGTTCAGTAGGTAGCATTAGATATAGACCAATTCCTTCTCCTGATACAATTGTTTGTTGGGTTAATGATCAAATCATACCACGATCTGAGTGAATAGATTCTTGAAGGTGTTCTACCAGAGCTAGACGTTGTTAAATACAAATTTAGATTTCAGCATTGCGTTGAAGTCTTGGCGCCCATTAAAACAACATAGCTTAGGCAGAGGTAAACAGTTACATTTATCACCCAACAGTTAGGGGCTAGAAAAACGTTTCATTTGTCGCTACCAACATGGGGCACTAATTAACGTTTCAATGCTTTGAGAAACGGTAACTTGTCGAACTATCGGACAATTTGTCATCCGACATACCGTCGACTTGTCGAAATAGGGCCCAGTTTGAAGCACAATGCGAAGAGAAAACCGAAGAAAACAAGCCGCTATTTGCATCAAAGGTCATAGTGCCAGTTAGCAAAGAGAATATAAGTGAGTCAGTTATTACCAACCTACATCTGGATAACTTAACTCGTCAAGAGTAATTCCAGGATGTCTACCAAAACCAACAAACAGATTTCCCTGAAAATTCCCAGATTTTTCCAGGATAAATCAGAAAATTCCCTGAGTAACAGTAGCGGCCAAAATAAATATATAAAACAGTGTTTGTACTTAAAAAGCATTTCAAAATGTGCTCGCACAATAAAGGGTAGCATGACAAAGTTAAAAAGGCGTTTTTCTATATTTTGCCAATTTCTAAATTTTTCATCCAAAAACTATTGTACAGTACTTGTGAGTATTTGCTCTCAAAAATCATACAATTACACATTTATATACAAACTAGCAGAAGTACCCATTCTTCGAACGGTCTTCAGTAATAATAACCAGACTTAATCAATTGAGCTACTGTTGCAATGGTTAGGGGCTTGGAACCTGTTTGTCGACAAAGATAAATGATTAGTTGAAATATGCTCTGAAACTAATTTACCTAATGTGAAAATAAAATTGAAAACCTCGTAGACAAAACGAAATACACGTCACATAAAAACTGACCCTCACTGTTGTGTCAAGTCCACATCCAGAGGAAGACCCCTTTAATAAATTATAAAGGTTTGTGGTTCATGAAAAGTCAGGTTTTTTAGCCTCCAATGTCCCAAATTCCTAAAAGAAGAAAAAAAAAAGAAAAAAGTACTATTTCAATTCAGGGATTTTTGAAAATAATGTTGCTGTTTGAAGATATAATAGACCTTCTGTACGACATATTGCAAGTTTAAGTCTTGAGAAAAAATCTAGGGTACCCCTTGACCCCCTTAAACGCATTGATGAATTTTACAGTTTTTGGTATATTGGCTTTCACGGCCGGTGAATTAAAACTCAGCAATTCTTCTAGGTTTGTGCCGTGTCTTGTGTGGGGTTTCGCCTAGGACACCAAGCTAGGCTCATCGGCGGGCTCTTGGTGTCCCCGCCCGGACCCCCACAGGAGTGACGAACTGCGCGCCACCTCCCTTTAAATAAGGTGCAACTGCACCTACTTGACTACGAGAACTAAAAGTTCAAGTAGCCTTAACCTCCCTATGAAGGCTTCCAAAAAGATGGTATATTGGCTTTCACGGCCGGTGAATTAAAACTCAGCAATTCTTCTAGGTTTGTGCCGTGTCTTGTGTGGGGTTTCGCCTAGGACACCAAGCTAGGCTCATCGGCGGGCTCTTGGTGTCCCCGCCCGGACCCCCACAGGAGTGACGAACTGCGCGCCACCTCCCTTTAAATAAGGTGCAACTGCACCTACTTGACTACGAGAACTAAAAGTTCAAGTAGCCTTAACCTCCCTATGAAGGCTTCCAAAAAGATGGTATATTGGCTTTCACGGCCGGTGAATTAAAACTCAGCAATTCTTCTAGGTTTGTGCCGTGTCTTGTGTGGGGTTTCGCCTAGGACACCAAGCTAGGCTCATCGGCGGGCTCTTGGTGTCCCCGCCCGGACCCCCACAGGAGTGACGAACTGCGCGCCACCTCCCTTTAAATAAGGTGCAACTGCACCTACTTGACTACGAGAACTAAAAGTTCAAGTAGCCTTAACCTCCCTATGAAGGCTTCCAAAAAGATGGTATATTGGCTTTCACGGCCGGTGAATTAAAACTCAGCAATTCTTCTAGGTTTGTGCCGTGTCTTGTGTGGGGTTTCGCCTAGAAGAATTGCTGAGTTTTAATTCACCGGCCGTGAAAGCCAATATACCATCTTTTTGGAAGCCTTCATAGGGAGGTTAAGGCTACTTGAACTTTTAGTTCTCGTAGTCAAGTAGGTGCAGTTGCACCTTATTTAAAGGGAGGTGGCGCGCAGTTCGTCACTCCTGTGGGGGTCCGGGCGGGGACACCAAGAGCCCGCCGATGAGCCTAGCTTGGTGTCCTAGGCGAAACCCCACACAAGACACGTCACAAACCTAGAAGAATTGCTGAGTTTTACAGTTTTTGTTGGTTCCGTGATAACTATAGAGACTTATAGAGAATTATAGGCACTAAAAACACTTAAAATAGGCAGGCATATAGGCTCTTAAAATAGCCAAAATAGGCATGTAAATAGGCACTAACGTGTAAAATAGGCAACAAAATAGGCGTGAAAAAATTTCTTTTAATTTAATAACATATTTAATTCCTATAAAATAATAAGCAATAAGCAACTTATAATTTAATAACATACTTATCTTATATATAAAAGTGAAAGTCTGTATGTATGTCTGTATGTTTGTGGGTGGGTGGATTTGTTCCGTATACAAATCTACACCGTTCCACCAATCCCAACCAAATTTTGCATACACATAGTTTAGGACCCAGAAGGAACATGCATTTTCGATAGTCTTTCTCATTTTTCTGATTTCGGCCTTTTTGCACTAAAGCAAAGGCTAATAAAAGCAGAAAATAAACTGATGAAGTAATAGCAAGGCTGGCCATCTCCGTAGCAACAGTAGCTCGAGACGGGACCACCAAGCTTACATCTATCTTGGTAAGAGGCCATGCTACACCCACTGCCAGCTAGATCGCATCCCTCCAAGCTGCTTTAAAATGCCTGTCCATTCGACACAAGATAGGTTACAGCACCAACGCACCAACGCCGCGGCATTTTCACTGCCAGCTGGATTGCATCCCTCCTGGCTGCATGGCAACAGTAGTTCAAGATGGGACCACCAAGTTTCCATCTTCTCGGTAAGAGGCCATGCTACACCCGCTGCCAGTTAGATCGCATCCCTCCAAGCTGCTTTAAACTGCCTGTCCATTCAACACAAGATAGGTTACAGCAACAGCCCACTGTGATCGACGCGGCATTTTAACTGCAGTGGATCGCATCCCTCCTGGCTGCTTTTAACTGCCTGCCCCTTCAACACTCAGGCGCGCACAGGATATACTGTATATTAATTCACAGTTAGGTTGCAGCCCCAACCTAACGCGGCTTTTGAAGGGGACGATACCTGAAACGAAGAGTTTTTAACTTTGGAGGCTTAATATAGAGATTGAAGAAACGCTAAAACATGGCACTAAGTTAGTTCTTTTGTAATTCAATCAGCATAAAGTTTATGATATTAATTCACAGACATACTAACGGGTACATTTTCAATAAAAAGAAAAGCGAAATAGCCCTACAAAACGAAGGGTTGTTAAGTTTGGAGGCTTAATATCGAGATCCCAGGCGCTATTTCTGGTGAATTCCGAGAATTCCTATTCTTGTTCGTGGGGTAAACATATTGAGAAATGAGAATATAATTCTGTCGAGCACACCAGCTGCAATATAATGCACTTAATACAGTCAAAAGGCATCAAATAGGCAATTATACTCCAAATAGGCACAAACCCTTGAAATAGGCATTTATAGGCACAATAAAACCAACTAAATCTAGCCTAAAAGAACCTAAAACGGATTTATATCTCGAAAGCCTACTTTTCTAAACACAGGAATAAAATAGGCAAATTCCCGCCTCTAGTGATAACCTTATAGCCCATTTGCAAACTTTCATAGAAATCTAATAAATGGAGTGGCATTACTTCTTGCAGAAATAGATGGAAAGTTGGATGTAGCTTTTTGTGACACTGTTTTCATGGTTACTGGCTTGCATTCCTACATTAGTTTATTAAATGAAATTAGTTTTCTGGGAATATCTCAGACTCACTTGGTTTTAGAGCCTTAAAATGTAGTTTTTGGGGACCCTTTACGGCTGTTTAGGGGCCCCGAGTTTTGTTTCCGACACCTAGGGGCTGAAAATAAGCTTTGTCTCTTTGTTGTAGGCAGTACTGATATCGCGTCAGTAGATGGCAGTCCAACACTCTGTGACGGGGTGCGGGGGGTCTAGCAGTACGCATGCGCGGCCCTCATATTCCAAACTTAAATATATATCGGCTTCGCACATGCCAATCGCTGTTATTGCAGCACACGACACGCAGCCAGTGAAAGAAGGAATGTGCTGAGTGAGTGAAACAAGTAGTGACTAACTTAATGTTTTTGGAATGCGCGAAACGCAGTGAGCGGGAAGACATCTGCAGTTCAAACCCAACTGCCAACTCCTGGCGCGATGTCAGTATAATAATTATAATAATAACATAATACAGTGGAATCTCGTTAGTAAGTTTTTCAAGGGACTGAAAAATTTGGACGTCATATGCGGGAAAACGTACTACCGAAAAACGCCATACTGCATTTACAACATGTAAGAAAGAACGCGGCGTATATATGGACGTTAAATCGCCGACCCTAGTAAGTGATTGTATGCACTACTAGTCACGTCAAACATAGGTTAGCAGTAACTTACACGGAATAAATAACATAAAAATGAATTACTGTACTGTGCCCGTTCAGACCGGAGTCCGCACGACCACATATGCATTTTACCAATAATCAGTCAGCACGAGAGTCAAAATATCCCGGAGCGCCAGATGGGTTAAAGCAAATCGCAAAAACGACATCAAATTTATAAAAATGCTTTACTGATTTTTGGCTCAATGCAACAATAAGGATAGAAGGAGATTTAATTGGATGAAACACATCTGGTAAAATTATCTCAGTTTATTTAAAGTTAAAATCTGACTGCAAGAATGCTCAAAGCAGCATCACTCCACGTGTGGCGATCCACACCCTTATTTACACACAACATACAGAAATCTTCCAAACACATTTGACAATCTTTTTGGAAACACAAGTCCGATTAATAGTCCTGTGGACTGTGTTCCAAAATTATTAATATTTAATTCCAGTACAAAATGAATTGTCTATACTGGAAATAACGTAGATCACTGTTTGACTATTTACATGATATTAACACTCGTAGAATAAATGTTTATAGAATTTCTTAAACTTTCACTTGTTTTCCAGTTTCAAAAATATATCGTTGAAAATATTATTATCATCATTGAAGCAACACAAATTATTAACATATTAATAACATCTGAAAAGAATTTGACCTTGAGCATAGCATCGAAGAACTGTGCGAAGCACAACAACAATTAATTGTTCTTCTGACATTAAACATTCGAGAAGTGACTCGATTATGAACTTCAAGTTCCAAACAAAATACATGATTTCTGAATCATCAACTTGATCAATAAATGGTTGAACCATTCAACTATTCAATTATCCACTTGGAATCATTATTATAAAAAATATTTATATTTATGGCCATTTCTAGTAACTTTCACAACTTGCAATTCTTCGACAGAATGCAGAAATTAGAATTGTAGTTTTCTAATGAATTCATTCAGTTCATGGCACTAGGATTGAAAATATCCTTCAAATTATTCGTGGTTAAAGAATTATTTTTAATTGGCAGTGGCCCATTCTACTATTTGTGTAAGAACACAATATTACAATAACAACAACGGCAAAGGTCTTCCTCTGAAGAAGAATAAACTACTATCATGACAAATCCGGGTCCTAGCAAAATCAAAGTCTAAATGGAATTCGTAAACAAGGTTGAAATAAGAACTGATGGTTTCAAAGAAATAACCTTCGGGTTATTCATACGACGAAATGTGTGGCTCCAATACTCCTACCATGACGAATAGAAGGAGAAAGTGAGGAGACTCCTGAAGTTCAAGCGCGCCCCGCCAGGCTGCGCTAGAGTGGGCAAGTTCCACACTGCCGGGGTCAGCTGTTCTTAGGGATGGAGCTAAGGGAAACGAATTACTTTGTAACTGCGAGTAATACTCTTTTAAAAAGCAATTAGCGGTTACAATTAAAATAGCATGGCAGGGCACAATGGAAAATATAATTCACGGAAATAATAACTACGGTCTTCATTACATGTTACGGATCGCTCCGATTCCTGGAGTATACAGACACAGATAAAAAAAACATAATCCCCAGCATATTAAACAAGCACATATAAACTATTTAAAGTAACACTCTACTTACCAATTCATTTTGTTGGCTACTGGACTTTCGAAAGCTTGCGTGAAGCTTGGCGGATGTTCGAGATTGCAAATCTCCTTTGTTATATTGCAAATCTTGGCGGATTTCCTTCGTTCTGAAGAAAAATCGGCACTTCATATAATTATAAACAAGTCTGGGGATAAAATACATGACATGTTGAAGACAGCAGCTCGCTCCTGAAGGATCAACTGAAATTGTTTCTGTGGAATCGATACAATCAAAAAATATTTCGCTCCACATCGATTTTGAGGTTAATTTTCCGGTAATTACTTTCTCGGCCTGGAAAAGAATGTCACATACACTTCTCGAAGGACGTGTTAGAAACACTTCATTGTTCATTGAACCGTAGTCCTTTATTTCGGCAAGAACTGAACATTTACTTAGATTATTCTCACGTAGAGAATGAGCACCGGGCGAACACACAACATAGCCAGCCAAATAGTACACTAGACCCTTATCAATCGAAGAGTTTCGAACTGCGCTGTCAAATTCAGGTACCGAGCTTCCCCAGTCTTCGATATTTACTGCATCTTGAACCACATATTTTTTTCTTAATGGAAGTTTCCACTGATTCCGTCACTGTCTTGTTATGCACCTCCATATTCCGGGCTAATATACGCATCTGATTAACATACGAGGTCAAGATCTGCTCCCGTTTAGGTTCACTATTTCCACCAACATTTAAAGCCTGTTTTATAGGGACGTATATACATTGAAATGAAGGAAATCTATTGTTGATGGATGATCATCTGAACTGAAAGATCGCATAATTCCGAAGTGCCGTTCCTAGGGATCCTGGGTGAGCTTTCCTGTCAACACATAGGGACTACTTATAACCTTTCTCCCAAAGCCATTCACACATCTCCAAAGTACTCTGTAGGGTTACTACTAGTGATTCCAAGGTTCTGTTGGAGGCAAAGGTGTTATTGGTAGATCTCACGGTCTGAAGAAAACTAACAGCTGTATGAGAAGGTGAACCTTTACGAAGAGCCTGAGACGGAATGAATGCATTTGGTGCATCAGCAACAACATTTATATATTACTGGTAAATGTCTCAGTGTCCTCACTACCTTGAAATCCCGCCAGTCCCATTTCTCGATAAAATGTAATACCTTTGGCAACACTGTCACTGAAAAGTTGGAATGCAAACCTAGCGTTCATTCTCTGGAAATATGATGGGTCTAAATGAGCAACTGTCAGCTTGGGGCATGCTCTAAGCCCAGCATACCCTGAGAGATCTTCTTTGAACAGTTCCCTATAAAAATTGAAATTAATAATTTTGTCATTATAGATGTGTTCTACTTTATCATGAAAGTGGTTTCTTATGCATTTCAATGCATACCTGCCAACTTTTGAAAAGGGCTATCAGTAAAACTCACGCGCGACAAAAAATCGAACGCTTTTCGATATACCCCCGGCTTGACGAAAATAATAATACTTCTGGGCTATAAAATACAATAATTCATGCTTTAAACAGGATACTTCCATGAAATCATATCTACTTACATAATTTGTAGATGAACATAACAATCCAGAAGAAATCCATGTTAATCAGCAGCAGGCGTGGTGAATATTGGTTTGGAGCACACATAACAGGATTTCCTTGATAGATTAAGCTGATATACGATAATTGAAAAAGGCTTTACACAATAAAACTTGTTTAACGTAACACAGGCAAGAAATAATATACACACTGCAAATCACATGCTAGTTCGACTTTAAAGTTATGGTTGTGGTCTTTTTAGCTTCCTGCAAAAAGTCATGAGAAAATGTTTTGTCATAACAGCGACCAGAACTCCTGGTCTTCAAAATAGAAATAGACTCCAGAGATTCATTGGACATGGATGACCTGAACTGTGTTCTATTTTTCTTCACAAGGCTAAAAACACGTTGACATTCTGCATTGCTATGGGGTATGGTGAGAACAGAGAGCATTACTCTAGAAATTCGGTTATACTTAAGAAGTCTATCGGCTCCACGAATTCTTGATATTTGTGCCCAACTGGAATCACTTGCAGCATCTTGATGTGCAGCCGAAGTGTCATCTACCTGAAGAGCTGTGAACTGCCTCTGAAGCTCATTCACCACCTCATCTGTAGTTTCATTCTCTTCCTTGCATAACATGATAGGAAACTTTTCCAAGAAAAAACGAATGGAAGAAAACTGTGCATCTTCAATTTTGTCTAACCTAGCAACTTGAGCATTCTTTAACACGTCATCCTTGAGTGGAAACTTGTTGATGATGTAGTCACAGGCAGTACAAAAGTAGTTTCTCACTAATGGAAAGAAAAGGAATTTATCTGTATCCGGTCCGTTCTGAAGGCACTTAACAACTTCAGATGATGCATTTTTTGCCATTTTATTTACAAAGCATGTCGTTTTCGTGCGACCACAACTATATTTCTTTGCAACTTCTGATGTGGGAAACATCTTAAATAAAGCACCAGCATGATCAGCCGCACTTAAGGGCACATTGTGTTCCACCAAAAAGGAAGTAAACAGACACTCGGCCCTAATTACGTCACTGTCAACGTCAAGAAAGAATATGCACATCCTAGAAATAAAAAACACACACACACGTGGAACGAATGTAATTAGTCCAAGGAATACAGGAAACTGCGAAGCACGAAGTTATAGCACAAAAACTCGAACGCTTCATTAAAATATGCCATAACCTTAAAAGACGAAAACATTCAAGGAACGCCAACTTCGCGAACAATGAACAACTCGCGTGGTCTAAGAATATGGTTTAAACCGCAACGAGCGAACGGAGCGGAACAAAGAATTTGCGAAGCAGAGCCTGTCGACACCTAAGATTCACATGGAAGAACGGTTATCCCGGCTTCAAATTCAATTACAATGAAGACACAAACATCACACGGTTAAAAGTACGAATCATATCAAAGAACGAGTTATCGACTATCGTGGACTTGCCTTCGACCCACGCAAACAATCGATTGTACGGAAGTGGGCGGTATTATCGAATGTAAATTATCTTTTCAAATTTTTGCCCGCGAAATCGTAAAATGACACCGTTCATCCGTAAAACCGTAAAATGCTGCAATGTCCGTAAATTTTACGGATAAACCGTAAAAGTTGGCAGGTATGGTAATACCTTTGGCAACACTGTCACTGAAAAGTTGGAATGCAAACCTAGCGTTCATTCTCTGGAAATATGATGGGTCTAAATGAGCAACTGTCAGCTTGGGGCATGCTCTAAGCCCAGCATACCCTGAGAGATCTTCTTTGAACAGTTCCCTATAAAAATTGAAATTAATAATTTTGTCATTATAGATGTGTTCTACTTTATCATGAAAGTGGTTTCTTATGCATTTCAATACATGAACGAAGTCGGAGAAAGCCCAGATCTTTCTCGTAACATCTGCAGGATTAAGGATGTGAGGTTGTAGAGAGGTTGTCTTGCCACCTACTCCTAACGAATTCAAGGCCTTTTTATTTGATTGACTACCATCACAAGTAAACCCAACCACCCTCTCCCCAGCCTCTTCTAACTGCAAAATCACCTGTATTAGAATTTTTGCGAGAATGTCCCCTGAAGTAGCATTTCTGCTTGCATAAACAGCAACTGGCTGCACCCAATTATGCATGAATGGTACGAACATGAACACTAGAGCGTGATTTGCTAGTACGTTCTTCTGGAGGTCAGGTGTGTGTTCACCTAAATCTACTAATCCATCTACTTGACGAGAAAAACTGTTAAACTGGATTTCTTCTCTTAGCTTCACTTCATCGAAAATTACAACACCGTAACGTGAATTATCATTCTTCCTTAAAATAGTCTGAAATAGCATTTATACTATGCGTATTAACTCCATAAGGGCACTTATGTCCTTTACAAAGTTTTCTCAAGTGACTTTCTGAGGGCAGAGGCAAGAGATTATGTCGCCGACAATGACGGAATCCTTTCGGTGATTTTATTCTCAACAATAAACTCTCTAAAATGAATTCGTTGCTGTACCTCATTCCATTGGGAGATTTTACCTGGCATTTCTTGAGCATAGTGTCTATTATCATCTTTTCCTTCTTGCTAAGGTGTTCGTTATCTTTGTAATTAAATGCTTGTGAATTTCGAACCTGCTTATCCAGGAAATTAAATCTCGATTTTGCTGAGTTGAGGCAGGATCTAACGCGAATTAAATTACGGTTAGCATTCTTTAGGCGCCTTTTGAGCAATATTATAGTCTTTTCAGCATCAGTAAGTACACTAGAATGACCCAAAATCTTATCAACATTAGACTGACCTTTTAATGCCTCATTCGTTGCTCCACTCCCATCTTCTTTCTTCTTTTTCTGGTGGTGTCGAGATTCCTTTTCCTGTTGGGAGCTTTACGGGACTTATTCTCACATGTCAGGTACTTCGGTAAATTAGGGGGGAAATGAGGCACTGCTCCAGGAAGTAACTTCCACCTCACACAAGAGATTTCCACTTCTTCACCATTCACTATACAATTATCTGATTATACTATCAAATCATCAGAGAAATGAATTTGACAAATTCTACTACTTCGCGTTAACTCCGTATCCTTTCGTGGAATAGCTCTGGCCCATTTTTCAAATTGATTTGTATCCTTCGGTGGTGAAAAAAATCGTATATCGACAACTACTCTACCATACCCTGACTTACAGCCAGGCACTAAATAGTACGGCAGTGTTGAACTATTAAATTAACAAAGCCGCATAAGAAATATGTTTGAAGTTCACAAAACACAAAACGCTGATGTACACAAGACTCAATGAACTGAATTTAAGAACTGAAAGCAAGGACAATTCAATTTAATCAGGGTGTCTACTGTAAGGATGAAGTAAAAATTAGTTACTTTTTAGGTACCTTTTAGTTACCTTTTAGTTACCTTTGAATTCAAGTTACGTCTGCGGTCTACAAGCATGGGCGCTCATCACGCGGTGAAGAAAAACAACAATGAACTGTTTTTAAAGAAGTTTTTTATTTATCGTATGGCTTTTAGTGCCGGGAGTGTCCGAGGACATGTTACGCTCGTCTGAGTCTGTAGCTGCTTCCAACGGACACCCTTAGGGTGAGCTACAAGTTCCCTTCAATTTCAAGTTGCTACCAGAAATCAATGATCCCTAGTGATGAACGTTGGAACTTTGATAGAGCGTTCCGACGAAATATAACCTAACAATTTAGCTTCACACAAGTTTTGTCTGTGGAAGAATCCTTTACATGCCATATATCCATGACATGGGACCGCCGGATTTACTTCCCCTCCGAAGGAAGGCATACTGAAGAATTTTTAACGATTTTAAAAAATCCGACGATTTCGGCCGGGTTTGAACCCGCTATATTGGGCACAGCAGTTCAGCATGCTACCAACTACACCACCGAAGCCGCTTTAAATTAAATTCACATGATGTTATAAAAATTTAAAACATAATAAATATATATTAGATATTTAATATCCAATGAGTTGTTTCAGCTAATATGTCGTCTTGTCCACAATATGTTGTTATTATTACGGTACCAAGAGGTTGCTCAGCTCTTGACCATTTGGCGAGATTTCCTTCGTCCCCGCGGTAGGTCGCGAAGAAATGTATGCGATGTTACGCGATCGTCACCGAATTCTGTCTTCGCAGTCAAATGCGGAGAAATATCGAGATGTTACACGATCGGCGCTGGTCTCAGTTGTTTGGTGAGCTTCCCGTAGATTTCACGATAGAACACGGAGAAAATCGCGATTTAGATCATCAGCGTCACTTTTAGTCATTCGACGATATTTCCACTGTCCTTGAGTTCGAGCGCAAGAAAATTTAGCATTATTAAGCAATCGGCGCCACTTGCTGTCCGTTTGATAAGAATACAGTTGTCCTAGTCATTGAATGCGGAGAAATATCGCGATGTATCGCAATCGCTGCCGCTCTCGGCCGTTTTACGTTGTCCTCGAGATATTATGCAATCGTCGCCACAACCGGCTGTTCAACGATTGTCTGCCTGTCTATCTGTCCTGATAGAATGGCGGAGGCAAGCTCAAGGTTGGGCATGGTTAAAATTCACGCGTAGTTATGAACATGTTGTTCGGTCGGCGCCGTGATTCCCTTTGTTTCTATGGGAGTTCATGAGTTCAGGGTGGATCACGAGGAGGATTTAGTATTTCGATGCTACGCAGGCTGCCATTTTTAAGTGGGGTGATGCACTTCTCGCTCCCCGCACGCTTTTAAGTATACGGTCATGGGAAAAGTGGCAAGTAGGTTTCGTGATGGGTGCCCCGTGATGGGTGCCCAATCACCTTTGACAGGATTCCCGCAGTCCTCGTGGTCACAAGTTCACGATAGGGGACGGGTTTTATGATTTTACGCAACTGACGTTGATCTTGGTCCGTTTGACGAGATTCCCGCAGGCAAGTCGTGCGGTCAGCCGGCCGTCTTGAGGATGCGATTTTGGAGGATGAACGTTCGAAGTAGGTACGGTATCGAATATTACGAATTGTTCTGAGAGGATTGCACGAATAATACGACAAGAGGGCAAGTTTGATTTCGATTGAGAACCACGAATTATCAACAAGTTATCGAAATAATCTGTTAGATTAGGCCTATATATCCGATGGAACGAAAGTTCGAAGGAAAAATCGACTTATAACGGTATTTCGAAAACCATACTGAATGTCGCAAATTTACATGACATATTTTTTAAATAAGTTACCCGGGTATATGTATTTTAAAGATTTTTCGCATTTTTTCGAAACGGTAACATTATGCAAGATTGCGACATTAAATTGTTTCGCGTTATTTCTGGACTTCAATTTGACATAGTTTCCAAATAACAGAAATGAGAGATTTCTTTTTAGTTTCGGAAGTATTCGCGAATAAACGTCTCGCGAAAAGTCAGGTTTCCTAATACAGTAACACAGAAAAATATTTCACACGAAACTTAAGACTTCTTGATGCCGAAAATATACGTTGAACCGATGTATACCGCTCAAGGTATCCTAGGTATGTATTTCCTTGAGGTCGGGCACGGAGAGATATAGCTTAGTACAATGCAATAGGCACGGCGCCGCTTGCATGAAACTCGCAATCTCTGAGCCTAGCGGCGCGAGTTTAAATGATTCAACCCGCCTTCAGAAAATTTTCGTTACCTGTTTGTAAAATTCGTTACTTTTTCGTTACCCATTTGTAAAATTCGTTACTTTTTCGTTACTTTCGTTACCGGTAGACACCCTGATTTAATTCACACAAATATCTCACACAGTAACTTCTCGCACACTTTTCTAAGAACCGGCTCGACCCAACAACAGGACACGTTGTTGGACATTATAGCTTGCAGTGCTTGTAGCGGCGGGACCACAAACTACCATGCTATAAAGGCGGAGTCCTCACACTAGGTCCTTCTATTCGTCATGCTCCTACTATAAACCTGAGCCATCGAACCTGCTATTTGATTGATGCTCGAAAAAACCTTCATTCCTGCGACTTAACATGCGCACCTGGGAATGGCATTTCAACTACTCCACACACATAAATTTTCTTCCCAAAATGTATACAATAAATCAAGCCTCTGCTTGTTATCAACACTGGAAGATTAATAAACTTACAAGTTTATTTTATTTTACCATTCAGTTCAACCCGTGAATTTACCATACTTATGAAAATCTTTATTTCACTTTCGAGTGTATTTACGTCATGATTTTATATAAATACAAAAATATCCTATTTGATACAAATATCATTTGCTTCCCGTTTCATGCCTCTCCGTGTTATATGAAACATATACTTTGCTCATTGCAAATATCAACTGTTCAACCAGAACTGAAATGTTGGTTGAATGCGGGCTTGCGCTAACCACTCTCCTTCGGAAAATCTCCTGTTCCAAACTAGAAATGTTTAAACTACTTCATAGGCTCTTTCTCAATACATATGATTATTAGAAAATATAATATCCATGAATTATTTATAAAAATTATTATTATTATTATTAGTGGATTATTATTATTATTTGTATCATTTTAAATATGTTTAATTATCATCTCATTATGTGAGAATCCACATGTTCGAACCTTCGAATATGGAAAAAAAAATCCATTCCTCAACAAAAATAAATTTAACTTTTACAGTTACATCGGCGATTACCGTGATTTCCCAAAAATATGAAAAATTCAAATAAATCTTCGAAATGCTCGGTCATCGATCCTAAACTGTTCTGAGTGTTGAAAATACTCAGAATAACTCTAATAAGTCTTGCGTAAATCATTACAAGCTTTAAATACGACGAAAAAAATGTGTTGGTCATCTGCAGAAAAATAGTTTGTTCCAATTAGCTAGGCATAATATAATTCAAATGTGGCTTACATTTCTTGATGGTCTTGAAGTGTAGTAAACCTGGTCTGTACCAGATTTATCCGTAGACATGCCCTATCGGACAAGCACGTATAATCCTTGTATCGGCCGCCATTGTAGACCCACAAATCGTCTAGTCAGACATAGTGGTAGTATCTTTCGACGTTTGAATTGACTGTTGTTCCATTTTAATATGGGCTTCTAACAAAGCCATAACAGTTTGTTGAAATAGGGTCAGACCTAAGTGATCTCTTATTAGATATGTCAGTTGTAACATAACTCACTGTAATCTCATCAGTACAAGAAAAACATTGACAGTCTAAGCAGTTAACGGCTGTTCTGAAGATCGTTCCCTGGGCATGGTTTGTATATCACCATCTGCCATGCGCTAGACAACTTGCAGTTTCCCTTGCGTAGACTAATGAACGCCACCGTTATAGACTAGTCTTCAGTGTACTGACAGATCGAAGTGGTTAACTAGTTACAAAAATGAAAACTGACTTGATATGGATTTAAACATCCAAGTATTAAGTTACTACTGGACTGTGACAAAATACTATTTTCTAGACAGAGTCTAGCATATGTCCTTTTGGAAATATAAATATTTCCACCAATGTCTGTAGAAATCAATCACCTCAGTGATTCTCCTCACCAGGAACTTACTAAGTTCCAACTCGTTTGCGCAGCACTTCTCGTGACTATCACAACTTGAAAAGAACTTCTGCGTAGATACGGCAACCATGTGCCTTGGCTCAGCGTAGACGCAACTTGCTTGCCAAGTGCTTGTGTTGGAGTGAGCTAACCATGCCTGCTCCAGCTGGCTTTTATTCAAAACTGTCAGGGTCACGCGTCATCGCCTGATATCTGGAAATCCTCATATCTCTTGAATCCCTGGTCCGA
Source organism: Meconema thalassinum (assembly GCA_946902985.2). Classification (NCBI taxonomy): domain Eukaryota; kingdom Metazoa; phylum Arthropoda; class Insecta; order Orthoptera; family Tettigoniidae; genus Meconema; species Meconema thalassinum. The sequence goes on along the minus strand of OX336393.1, from coordinate 162,581,142 downwards.
TTTACTTGATACTAATTGCGTTCTCTTTCATTTGGCCGTGCCAGTAATCTGATCCCAGTCTCAAGTCTCTGCTCCATAGTTAACTATTTAATCAATAAATAGCCTCCACCTCTGCTGTTACTCGCTACGTCACTTGCCATCCAACTATCGGTAAAATCCTTCGAAATGCTTCGAGAAGCAATGTAGCGCGATATTCAAATATCTGAACTTTCAAAAGCGGCTACAGCCTTTCCCTTGATAACTAGGTGTCTGAAACTTGGAATACCCATTCCCAGATTTGGGCACAGTACCTCTACCGGTACACTACAGTATAATACAGGGTCTATATTTTTGCTTAGCAAGGACATTTTTGCTCTCGCGCTCCGCCAGTGACTGCTCAGTTGCCGGCGACCGCATATGTAGGCCTACGGCAGAATACGGTGCTTAAAATCAGTATCCTACCATGCAGTTTTACTGGCCATGATTTACAGCAGATGCTGAAAATGTTCCCCATCCGCTTCCAAACACATAATACAGTCTTTCTTTATATTTGATCAGCAAGGACATTCTCGCTCCGCCAGTGACGGCTCTGTTGCCGGCGACCGCGCACGCATATGTTTGAAGCCCGGGCTGGCTTGAACCACTTCAATAAAGTGCTTTCTAGTTCAGGAAACTGTCCCTCTCGCACAAGTTTCCTTTTACCGAGAATGTGTTCAGTGTAGACTGAGGAATTTCCACTTTCGCGCTATATCCACACGCTTCATGTGAGGATTGCAGTCCACGTCTCGAATGTATTTCATCTTCTCATCATTAGTTATCTGCCATACTTGCTTCTTATCCATTATGAAACACGCAATAAAATAGGTCATAACTGGACGTGAACACGAAGACAATAAAGGGCCTACGTGAGAAATAAACTAAGGGGGTGAAGGGCAGCGGGAGAGACATGTCACCTGCGTTGCATCATAGCTATAGCCACTTCTACGCCGTCAAACTCAATAAAATCATCTACACTGTCAATAACTATCAGAATATGAGGCAATATCGCGTTGTGTTTTCCAGAAGCCAAATTTTATAATGAAATAATAATAAAATCCGGTTCGCTTACAAATAGTACAACGGAAATTTGATAGTCGTAAGCGGGAATAGAAAACGTATTAAGGGGATCTATCAACATGTATTTTGTAGAATTGGTACTGGGACTTGAGAAAATCATCGCACTCAACGGGAAAAAGTCGTAACCGAGAACGTGCTAACGAGATTCCACTGTACAGGGATAGGGATATAATAGACCTTCCGTACCGCTGGTCCGCACCAGCACGTGTAAATCGCGTGAAAAAATTCTCGAGTACCCCTTGACCCCCTTAAGCGCATTATATGTATTGATGAATTTTACAGCTTAATTTAGTTCAGTTATAACCTTATAGCCATTTGCAAACTATGCGTCCTACAGCTATAGATGGACCTGCGAGTTTCTGTTGCCATGGTTACCGGTTTCCTTTCATTATTGTATTAAATGAAATTCATTTTCTGGGAATATCTCAAAAACTGTTGGTTTTAGGGCCTTAAAATGTGGTTTTCAGGGGCAGGGCCCCCGAGTTTCGTTTCTCACATTGAGGGGCTGAAAATGAGCTTTGTCTCGCCCTTCTACGCCTATTTCAGCAAGTATTCTAAGGAGGTAGGCCCCCATTTATGAGGTACAGAGAAGAGTTACATCAATGATTAGTGTCTTGCGTCTGAAGGATATCTGTACCGAATTTGACGTTGATCCACCCAGCCGTTCTCGAGTTATAAGGGAGCAAAATTGTCCACAGACATAAGGCCAAAAAAAATATTTTTGCACGAATCCGTCATAAAACTGTCTGAAACGCGTAAATAACGCAAATTTCCTTAGAAATTCGGAAAAAACAGACAAACTTTCATTCTTTTATATAGAGAGAAAGAGATAGTGTACACAGTTAATTCGTGTACTCTATCTTGCAAGAAATGAGAGCTTACTCATTTAACATCAGTACAAACATACATCTACAACAATCACCAGAATATACTTTTCCCCCCATCAAAATTTAAATGCTTAATTTCCAATTATTCAAGGTTGCATTTTTTTAAACTAAAATTTCCCGAGTGACATTAAAATAACCTGATAATTCCTCGAGTTTTCCAGGATTTAAAAATTCCTTGACTATTCCCTGTTTTCCCGAGTAGTCGACACCCTGAATTCGCTCTTCACTTATTGGTGAAAGGGCCGGTCACTGCTCCCAGCGCTTGGCGCGCTCTCTGGGCGCCTTCCTGCTGAAGCTGAATTCTCTCTTCACTTATTGGTGAAAGTGCCGGTCACTGCTCCCAGCGCTTGGCGCGCTCTCTGGGCACCTTCCTGCTGAAGCTGAATGATCAAAGCCACCGGAGTACCTTACTAAACGCCGCGCGGCATGTCCAGTGCTTAGGAGTTAAACTGAGACTCGTTCTCAAAACAAAACTGTCCTTTCGGTGACAGCGACCAATAGAGATATCTGTTAAGACGATCACCACTTTTTAGTGGAAAAAGTAACACTCCCATGCGGTGTCACATGATGAAGAATAACACATGACTTCGTCCTGCACCTGCATTCAATACCCCAACAATTCGTTTTCATCGGGGTAGCGATAAGCTGCTTGGTACGACCTGGCGACATGTAAGTTCGTCTCGTGGGCATTTTGTTCGCCTTGTTATATCAAGTTATTATTATTATTTAAAATCCCTGTCTTTTCTTTATGTTCGCCAATCTACGAGGTTAAATTGCAGGAAATTTAAAATTTCAATAACTTAAAAGCGGGGACCAGATTGCATTGAAAACAGGAGAAGTGAAGGGACCGAGGAGAAATGTTGTAAATGGCAGGAAAACATTATTTGCGGGAACGTAAAAGCCGGGTTATACTGTATATTCATTTATCCAAGCATTGTTCCATCAGTTACCCAAACTTCTACAGGAAATTACTAGATCCCTACTCAATGCCCTGGCGAAGTTTCCTATGGAAAGAGAAATTTGTTAGGAGATTCAATATAACCAGACATTTGATTTCACTAATGAATGAAAATCCACAGCCTGCTTCCAGTCTCCGACCGGGTCAGGAATGGAATGAATGAAGCCCCTATCTAGCGGCGAGGATATGAACGTGCCGGCTGCCGAGGCCTGACGCACTCCTCTGGGGCAATGATTAAATGAATGACAGATGAAATGAAATTATAGTGGAGAGTGTTGCTGGAATGAAATTGTGACAGGGAAAACCGGAGAAAAACCTGTCTGCCTCCGTTTTGTCCAGCACAGATCTCACATGGAGTGACCGGGGTTTGAACCACGGACCCAGCGGTGAGAGGCCGGCATGCTGCCGCCTGAGCCACGGAGGCTTGATTTCACTAATACTATTCATTATATCAAGCTGGGTCATTCCGATTAGAATCCCATCTCCATTTCCTCCCAATTAACTTAAAACACGAACAAAAAAGTTCAGAGATTAGTATTTATTGGAAACAAATATACTACTGCACTATATGCTGAGGATAACCACGCAGAGCTGGAATAAAGTTAACAAAACTAGATATCTACTGCCTATGTTTCCTCTAGCAACTTCACATGCACCAATCAAGATTTGAGGTTGGAAAGGATAGGAGATGAAACCGGTAGTAAGCATCATTACTCCCTTCTACTGAATATCATAGTTTATTAAACAATATACATAAAAACATCTTATATGATGCCTATCTTATTCGCCACGTCCAGGGCATCGTAGTCTCTCGCTAGCCGAACGTAAGCCTTCTTCTTTCCGTCAGGCCTGCAAGGAAAGAAAACAAACTCATTTTGAACCATACATTACAACAAAATTTAGACAATGTTGTTGACACACACACAAAGTTGGCTACATTTTGCACTGAAGTTGCTAGGGCAAGTACAAATCCAGAACAAGAAAGGCAGCAAGGAGATGCGGGTAGTATCTGTGCATGCCTGCTTAGAGGGCAAGACATCACACTTGTATGGAACACAAATTTTATCATGCAAATTTTTGGCTTGACCCCCAGTCCAAAATCATATCCATGTTCACACAGCTTAGAAAGGAGAAGGGGAAGAGAGGGGGAAGTGAACATACCCAATGACACTTCTGAAACTTTAAACATTCTGGGGATAACTATCATATCAAATGTATGCCAAACTAATTTTCATAGAAAGGAAAATGCCCAGTTATCACTTAAAAAAACATTGTCCCTACAAAGGAAACCAGGACACAATCAGTTATGTGTAAATTTGAGAATTTTCATAAAGGTTCAAAGAGATTCCCACACAAAAATCATCATATGTGAACTGGTTTCAATCCTGCTACCAATACGACACAGGAGAGGGTATACTATTACTGGTATTTGAAATCCCCACAGAACAGAAGTAAAAAATCTTCAAGAACATAAAGAGCTGAAAAAAAGGGGGAGCAGGCAAGAAGTGGAACCGGGTGTGAACCTGCTATGTTGCAACACTTGTAATATGCATACCTGCCAACTTTTGAAAAGGGCTATCAGTAAAACTCACGCGCGACAAAAAATTTAACGATTTTCGACATACCCCGGCTTGACGAAAATAATAATACTTCTGGGCTACAAAATACAATAATTCATGCTTTAAACAGGATATTTCAATGAAATCATATCTACTTACATGATTTGTAGATGAACATAACAATCAAGAAGAAATCCATGTTAATCAGCAGCAGGCGTGGTGAATATTGGTTTGGAGCATACATAACAGGACTTCCTTGATAAATTAAGCCGATATACGATATTTGAAAAAGGTTTTACACAATAAAACTTGTTTAACGTAACACAGGCAAGAAATAATATAATACACACTGCAAATCACATGCTAGTTCGACTTTAAAGTCATGGTTGTGGCCTTTTTAGCTTCCAGCAAAAAGTCTTGAGAAAATGCTTTGTCATAACAGGGACCAGAACTCCTGGTCTTCAAAATAGAAATAGACTCCAGAGATTCATTGGACATGGATGACCTGAACTGTGTTCTATTTTTCTTCACAAGGCTGAAAACACGTTCACATTCTGCATTGCTATGGGGTATGGTGAGAATAGAGAGCATTACTCTAGAAATTCGGTTATACTTAAGAAGTCCATCGGCTCCACGTTTCTTGATATTTGTGCCCAACTGGAATCACTTGCAGCATCTTGATGTGCAGCCAAAGTGTCATCTACCTGAAGAGCTGTAAACTGCCTCTGAAGCTCATTCACCACCTCATCGGTAGTTTCATTCTCTTCCTTGCATAACATGATAGGAAACTTTTCCAAGAAAAAACGAACGGAAGAAAACTGTGCATCTTCAATTTTGTCTAACCTAGCAACTTGAGCATTCTTTAGCACGCCATCCTTGAGTGGAAACTTGTTGATGATGTAGTCACAGGCAGTACAAAAGTAGTTTCTCACTGATGAAAAGAAAAGGGATTTATCTGTATCCTGGAGATCATTCACTATGTTCGAAGTTTGAATGCCAATAACTAACTCATCATCACTTCTTTGATTTTGAATCAAGTTGTACTCAACTTCAAGCAATGAGGAGCTTTTGACAATTTTGGGCTTAACAAACTTGGTGAACAGCTGCTTTAGCAAATCCATTAGAAGTTCTAATAACAAGTGAACTTGTGGGGAAGAAGTCTGAAGGGCAACATTCAATTTGTCAAATACAGGAATAGTCACATGAAGAAAAGTGCAAAAGGCCTTGTTCAAGTTTGAGGACAGGAACATAAACAATTTTTCCTCACGAGTTGTAGCAGAAGTCTTATTTTTTAGGATGGGTTTGTCACATTTGGAAGAATATGCTATTGGCTGATTCCAGAGAATAGTCCACCCAATTAGGAAAAAGTAAAATGGAATGTAAAAACTCTGCAATAAGTTTTCATGATAGATAAAACATGAAATTTTATTAATTTTATGATATGTATTCATTTGCTGATGTATTTCAGTCCTTAATTGAGTGGTTAATTGAACCTTTATGTCAGTCTAAATTCATTTGACATTTCTCCATGGTTTTAGGAATTAGTTTATTAAATGATGAAAAGGTATGAAAATAATTATGGTAAATGTTAATTCTCATGTTCTTTCTCTTCACAGTAAAGTACTTATTTAGGTTATTAACAGTTTATATAAGGTGTAATAAGGCGACGAATTTATAGCTGCAGGCCATGTAAACACGCGACGTAAAAGGTATAAAAGTTTCTGTAGATGAAAAGTGCGTGGCTCAATTTGAATAAAATTTCGTATGCAAAGCCAATTTTGTACACCCTTTCAAACTGCTATATCACTCGTTTAAAATTTCAAATGGATTCATACAAAGCTGGTATTAAAATACGTCGCGTGTTTACGACGTTCTCGCGAGTAGGCGGCTGGGGAGTTTCCCGTCACATGGAGCCGCGAGCTTTCAGACGTCAGTACAACATTAGGGATGTCCCATCACATCGGGACATTGTTAAATGGTACAACATGTTTTTGGAAAATGGATTGCAGATGCCTCCCTCACACAGGTGGAAGGCGGCGTGATAGCAACAAGGAGGAAGATATACGACAAGTCATGACGCAGAGTCCACGAAAGTCACTCAGCCGCTTATCAACAGAGCAGAATACACCATGCACAGCATGTCACAGGATTGCTAGGCGTATCTTCACATGCGTCCATACCGTATGCAGCACCTACAAGCATTGACACAGCTGAAATATGGAGCTCGACTCAGTTTTGTTACGACGATGTGTGAGCGGCAGGAAGGTGGTTAAAACGATGGATGTTCACGGACGAAGCCACATTCCATGCGAGTGGCCGAGTCAACACGCATAACTGCATCATTTGGGGAACAGAAAATCCACATGTCTCATACGAACTCGGGACACTAAAACGTAATTTGACTGTTGCTCTAAGTGCAAAGAGAGACCTTATAAACGTCCACGATGTTGTGGAAGTGGCGAAAAGAAATTCAGCAAGCACAAATGTTATATGTGTTCCTCTGAAGAAGTTGAAAAGAGTAAACCCCTTCTGGAAATCCGCTTCGACGATGTCTGTGCTCTATCAGGAACACACATGATATTCATTATGTGGAGCCGTTAAAAAAATACATAGTTCAGGCAAGAAAATATTATTATTCAGAAACAACTACCACACACTCTCTACATCCAGATTACAAGTTCGAAGCAGATGACAGAAATGCACCCCGTGACAGCTTTTGAAGTGGGCGACTTCGTACTTGGAAAATACAGTGGAAAGAAACAATCCAAATATTATGTTTGTACCATAACTGAAAGTGATGGTGATGTTTATTTCGTAACCAATTTTCGCAAGTACAATGATGAAGCTAAACTGTTTTGTGAACCACCGACGAAAGACGAGTGCTTTTTAAATGAAAGTGAAATTGCAAGAAAATTACCTGTGCCTAGTTTTACGCTACCGACAATCTCGCGATCATAAGCCACGAGACCTCACTTTTTACGCGAAATCCGAACCACAGCATGTGACTTTCATCTCGAAAATCGCACATGCATTAATCGGGACTCAAACCCAGTCCGTCTTGATGGTTGAAAGTGTCAGCTTGACTGCTGCGCCATCACGCCCCTTACTTATAATTACTACGATATTAAATCTACATTTTATCATTCAGTGATCGTATTTGATGACGAGTTGGCTCCTCGTGCCATGTCGCGATAGTACTAATTCGTACGTGTAATCACGCGACGCTGTCAAGTAAACACGCGACGATCGCATTTAACTATATTACGCAGATATTACGCAACTTACACATTTGGTTTTTTCGTAAAAACGTACCTTTGTCTTTCTTGTAAACAATATCTTAACATTACCAATGAAAGTTATCACAATTCGCAGAAGTTTGAAAAAACTTAAAGATATGTGAAATTAAAAGTCCGTCCCATGTAAACACGAACGCTACGTTTAAAATTTTATAGAATTGCATACATCAAGCCTACAACAAAGAAATTTGTGGAGGTTATTAAGTATTATCTAGACGTTATTATTCATAAATCTCAATTTTTTTAGATGGTAAGTTTCATATATATGTTAAATAGAAATGTACAAATGTAAACACGCGACGCCTGGAGTTGGCCTATTCTTTTAGGGGCATGTGTAGTAGGAGAATCAAGAATTCTCTTCTTCTGATACTCTTTGGATCCACTTTGTTCAACTTTAGGTATTCTGAAAGATGTCAAGCTTGTGGAAATGTTTTGGGTACATAATATTACTTCCTCCTTGAAGAAAGAAAGAAAGAAAGAAAGAAGAGGATCCCACTGGTCCAGTAGTCTATCCAAACATCTTCAGAATTTTCTTTGCTTCCTTATTGTGCAAGTTCTGAAATTTCTGAAGGCGTTCTTTTCTCTTTACACTCTTCTCTAAGAAATAAAATATATCTACAAGGATCTCATCCACTTTAACTGGTAATCTTCCAGCACCTTTTTCAGCTGCTAGATTAATCAGGTGGCAAATGCACCCTATGATGGCAATACCTGGTTGAACTTCCTTCAGAACTGCTGAAACCCCATTTTTGTGTCCTATCATAACAGGAGCATTGTCGGAGCAGAAAGCCACACAGTTTTCAATTGGTATATTATGAGAACTCAGCTGTGATAATATCAGGTTACCTATGTTTCGCCCTGTTGAGTCCCCGTCCAACGCTGGTATGGATAGCACAGTGCTCACTACTTTTTCCTGCCGAACATCATAGAATGTAACAACAATAGGATACAACTTGGCATTCGTATCATTGCTTCCATCCGTTGCCAAAGAAAATGGTCCGTTCTGAAGGCACTTAACAACTTCAGATGATGCATTTTTTGCCATTTTATTTACAATGCACGTCGTTTTCGTGCGACCACAACTATATTTCTTTGCAACTTCTGATATGGGAAACATCTTCTTAAATAAAGCACCAGCATGATCAGCCGCACTTAAGGGCACATTGTGTTCCACCAAAAAGGAAGTAAACAGACACTCGTCCCTAATTACGTCACTGTCAACGTTACCAGCCTTGGCAAAAAAGGTGTTGATTTTCTTGCTATCTTCCTTCGATTTAACATAACTTATGTGTTTACCGTACTTCACATGATTACTTAAATCGTTTTTTCCACCATGAGCAATATTAATATCACACGCACATACCGTGCAAAAGGCAAATTTTTCTCCCTTTCTTGATTTTAGTATGCACGGAAAATCAACCGAGTATGATTCTTTAAATGTCTGGAAGTACTGTTTCTTGTTGTATTTGTTCATTCTCGATATCTACTAAAACATCGAAAGGAACCTGGATCACTAAACGTCACATAAAATTATAACATAAATCGCATAAAACACAGCCAACACTTCATTAAAACAAGTCAAAGCACACAAGTCAAATGAACACGACGCCAACTTCGTAAAGAAAGAATATGCACATGGTAGAGAAAAAAACACACACGTGGAACGAATGTAATTAGTCCAAGGAATACAGGAAACTGCGAAGCACGAAGATATAGCACAAAAACTCGAACACTTCATTAAAATATGCCATAACCTTAAAATACGAAAACATTCAAAGAACGCCAACTTCGCGAACAATAAACAACTCTCGTGGTCAAAGAATATCGTTTAAATCGCAACGAGCGAACGTAGGGGAACAAAGAATTTGCGAAGCAGAGCGTGTCGACACCTAAGATTCACATGGAAGAACGGTTATCCCGGCTTCAAATTCAATTACAATGACGACACAAACATGACACGGTTAAAAGTACGAATCATATCAAAGAACGAGTTATCGACTATCGTGGACTTGCCTTCGACCCACGCAAACAATCGATTGTACGGAAGTGGGAGGGATTATCGAATGTTAATTATCGTTTCAAATTTTTGTCCGCAAAATCGTAAAATGACACCGTTCATCCGTAAAACCGTAAAATGCTGCAATTTCCGTAAATTTTACGGATAAACCGTAAAAGTTGGCAGGTATGAATATGGTATTGGAAAATACCCGTGCACATTTAAATGTATTTTGAATGCCCCTTGCCCACACTTCTCTCAACTGGCAGCATTCACAAGCAATACAGGGAAACACTATTTCAAAAATATTCTGGGTTTCTCTCTTAACATCTGAGCAAGTTACACTACAACTGCACAATAATCTATTTAAGTGGTACTGTACAACTGCTTCTCCAATGGAAAAGGCAGCAATGAGATGCAGGTAATATAAAGTGCCTGCGGTAGACCATCACACTTTGGAGAACGTGAATTATATCACGTAGAGTTTGGCTTGACCCACAGTCCGAAATCATATAGCCTACAAAGGAGAAGAGGAGTGGGGGGGGGGGGGGGGAGGAGGAGGAGGATGTTAACATGGCCAATGACACTCTTATGAAATTTGAAACATTCTGGGGACAACTGTTGGAACATCAAATTTTACGACAAATTTTGTAGAAAGGAAAACGCAAGTTATTATGCTTAGAAAAACATTGTCCCTACATAGGAACCAGGACACAATCAGTTTTGTGTAAATTTATGAATTTTCATAAATGTTCAAAGAGATTCCCACACAAAAATCATCATATGTGAACTGGTTTCAATCCTGCTACCAATGACACAGGAGAGTTTATGCTATTATTTGAGATTCCTACTGGCCAGATTTAAAATATCTTCATGAGCATAAGAGCTGAAAGGAGGGGGGAGGAGGCAAGAATAGGAACTGGACATCAACCTGCTATGTTGAAACACTCCTAATAGAAAATGAAAGAAACTAATCTCATTGATGGAGACAAAACACCTGTACATAGTCTACGGACATAGCTCAATTTAAACTAGGCCCTCAAGTGCTCGTTTGAATGTACCGTATTTACTCTTCTATAACACTCCTTTTTTCCGAACTTTCAGCTTCAAAAATAGGGGAGGGTTTAATAGGTGAAAATTTCCCATTATATAGGTAAGGATGGCGTGTTATAAAGGCACACAAAGAAGCACCTAGCGTACATAAATCAACACGCAAAATAGTTATTTTAACCCATACTTTATTTACGGAAAAAAAGGTGATAATAGCCCATTTAAAGTTTTATATCAGCTACTCTCTTGGATCATTACAGCTAACCGGTTCGAGGATTATGGCAGAGTCGAGTTCAAGGTTACACAGCGTTGCAATGTCACACGGCAATTACCTGAAACACGAAATATTTGTTTCTAATACCGACCGACTTTAAGTACTCTAATAATTAATATCGAAGATCAGTGGCATCTGATCGGCATTTCACAAGGAATGAAATTCTATAACTTTCTCGGTAAAATCCGATGGGCTCGGTGACGTTCTTCTCCACTAAACTTAGTCCATTCCAGCGCATAAAGCGTTCTGCCCAACCTCTACTAGCTTTAAATTCATTCCCTGCAATGCCAAGACTTTGTGCAATTTCGCACACTTTAAACTGCATCATTTCGTGACTTACAGCGTAGCCATCGACGGCTTCGGTGGCACAGTTGGTAGCATGCTGAGCTTCTATGCCCAGGATCACAGGTTCAAACCTGGCCGAAATGGTCGGATTTCTTAAAAGTGTTAAAAATCCGTCAGTATACCTTCCTTCAGAAGGGAAGAAAAAGCCGGCGGGGTCATGTCATAAATTTATGTAAAAAAAAACTTCCACTAACTACAATTCTGCAAAGCTAAATTTGTAGGTTAGATTTGATTAACGCTCTAATAAGTTCCAACAATCGTCGCCAGGTGACATCTAGTAACCAAGTTCACAGATAAGTGTCGTTGACGGTAGCCTTTGTTAGCAAAAGTAGGAACTACATGAAATTGATCGTCTGCAGTCCTTACCTGAATTACAGACTACACTCATTAATACAGCCATCACAATTGACACCGGTTATCGGACAGATTCTACACACGCGCAACGTACATGACCGCGTAGTCTCAGCCCCTAAACTGAGGAACCAGCCTGGCCATTGTCTCTTAAACCCACTCAAGAACCTTTATGTCCACATTTTCGTTGATTTCCTTTTTCACACCGCGGAAGAACTTGGAAGTTTTCTTTGTTCCTAATAATTTGTCCTGGTTACGTCAATTAACGAATCATACACAGCTGCACTTCGTATTTACGACTCACAGCTCTCACTCCATTTTCTGCTGCAAATTCTAGCAATTTCAACTTTAAGGATGCCGTAAAACTTATTCTCTTGCTCATTTTCAGTCCTGCTTGTGTACTGAACGCTTCCTAATAATACACTACACACGGCCATGCGGCAGGCAGAAGCGTGGGTTTTACCATTAACAAACATTGTAGGCCTACTTGCTAGATTTTTCCAACTATTTCTCCCTCCCAATTCCTTTTTACAATTATTTATCTTTCCTCAATAATAGTTGAAAATTGTGTTATAGGTCAAGCCCTGAGCGGATATCCGCAAAATCCTTCGCCATGCGGACACAGTTTGCATGGCTGTGCGGATAGCGTATAAGCTGCGGATCAAGTTGGGAGAAAATTTGTGGATATTCTTTATTTTTCCATTATGTTCTTTTCATGACAAATGCATACCTGCCAACCTCTCAAAATGAAAAATCGGGAGATCGACGCAGCGGCGATTTTGGGGGGAGGGGGGTTGCAACGCAACATAATACATACACAGGCTAAGACATTACAGCAAATATATAAGTTACACTATTTAACTGTACATGACTAACATGATATGACATCCCAGTTTACAAATGTACTTAAGACTGAGGAATTTTAAATTCTAAATAGTCTATCGATCAAGCATACCTTTCTTTCGACCACACTCAGGCATACAAAACTAGTGACAAATCGAAGATCATATAATTGGTCGTTGTTGCAGATGACTGTGGCTGATTTTGCCCTCTTCAAAAAGGTATTGCTATATTCTTGCTCAAAACACTTCCCTTTCTGAATCGACTTCAGAGTTTGTCCAAAATCTTGTCGGAGAGAGACGACCTGAACGGCGTTCTTGTTTTTCTGACAAGACTGAACATCCTCTCACTCTCTGCATATCTATGCAGAATGGTCAGAATGGAAAGCATAACTTTAGACAATTTGTCATACTTGAGTACCCCACCACTACATTTCATTTGGCCTACCAGTGCCCACTTCACATCAATTCTCTCTTCTTCCTCAATAGATGTCACATCTTCAAGTTGGAAGTTACAGAATTGGGAATGCACATTTCTGCAAGGATGGCCGACGTTTTAGTTCTGGCTGAGCCATATCTCCCGGCAATTTTTGAGTCTGGGAACATCTTCCTAAATAAAGGACCAGCGTGATCGGAACAATTGACAGGGAGGTTATGTTCAATAATAAACGATGTGAACAATACTTCTGCACGTGTTATACTGTCAGTGTCTTCCTCCTAACACTTGAAATAATCAAGTTTCTTGTTTATCCCAACACACTGTAATTTGTCTTTGTTTCTTTGAGAGCACATGTTTTGAAATGTCCCCCTTTCCACCATGCGAGATGCTGAAATCGCACATACAGACACTATAAAATGCAAATATATGCGGAAAGTCATCTTTATATAAACTTTTAAATGTCACATATTTCTTCGCCATATTACCCAGGAACCGACGCAATCACTCAGATCGAAAAATCACAATAGCCTACAGGCATATTAACGCCAACAATATCTAACAAAGTTATACGCAAATCATATAATTTCACATGTGAAACAGATACAATATTCCGCAGCGTACAATAACTCTCACCCACATGCGATTATGCAAAACATCTAGGACCAAGCGCTGAATTAACCATCGACGATTTCAAACAAGGAAGTATTCGAAGCCAACTTTTTATAACAGCAGGACGCAACGCGGGGGTTTGTACGCAGTTGTCGATTACCGGTATCGATACAGCGGCATCGAGATATAACGTCAAAACACGTAAAGTCGATCCGTTCGATCGACGACTGGAGTGTCATCTCGCACATTCAATCCGAAATTACACGTGGGATTTTTGAAAAATCGGGAGATTTAATACGTTAAGCGGGAGGGCGGGAGAAATGGTCTGAAATCGGGAGTCTCCCGCCTAAATCGGGCGAGTTGGCAGGTATGCAAATGTAAGATGATGACTTGAGCTAACCTCATTCAAATTATGGCATTAAGCATAATTAACACTCCGAACAGGAAAATGAAAATCCACAGCCTGCTTCCAGTCTCCGAATGGAATGAATGAATGAATGAAGCCCCCATCTAGCGGCGAGGATATGATCTGTGCCGGCTGCCGAAGCCTGTCGCACTCCTCTGGGGCAATGATTAAATGAATGACAGATGAAATGAAATGATAGTGGAGAGTGTTGCTGGAATGAAATTTTGACAGGGAAAACCGGAGTACCCAGAGAAAAACCTGTCTGCCTCCGTTTTGTCCAGCACAGATCTCGCATGGAGTGACCGGGATTTGAACCACGGACCCAGCGGTGAGAGGCCGGCGTCCGAACAGGAAAGGGTTGCAATTCTGGATGTGTAACATTCATTTTAAACATAGCAAATGGCAAAAAAAAGCCTTAGGGAACGACTTTTTCCTCAAATGTCTAAATACGCTGCCTTAGTAATTATGCTTTATCTAACTAAAAATATTATTGTAATGCCAGTAGATTCGGATAACACGTGGGAATACGGAAAAGAAGCGTGCGGATAGCGTTTTGTTTATCCGCGCAGGGCTCTAGTTATAGGCAAGTAAACACGGTACTTTGAATGCCCTTGTCCACACTTTTCGCAACTGGCACTTGCAATAGTGACACGGTCCACACTCAGCAGCACAGCACTTTTACTTCCACTCTGCACAGGTTTGTGGAATCAGGTAGTAAGGTCAGACTCACATGGTTTAATTCTATTAGTCATGGTATTACAGCTTTGAAACAGAGGACAATTATACACCTGCCTTTCTTCTACAGTTCATCCCTTCTTGAAATGGACCGACTGGATATGAACAACTGTCTGGACAGATATCTTGACAAACAAGCAAGAAAAAACTACAGTATTTGGAAAATATTCTGGGATTCTCTCCTAACATCTAGGACTTACCTGATCAAGGTATTAACTTTGGCCACATCAATTTCATAGAGTTTCTTCACAGCAGCACGAACGTGATGCTTGTTAGCTCTTGTGTGTACAATGAAGACCAGAGTGTTATTGTCTTCTATTTTCTTCATTGCAGCTTCTGTTGTCAGTGGGAACTTAATTATGTTGAAAGCATCCATTCTAAAAAGAAATATCACAGAGTTACAAAGGACTAAACTAAAACTACACACTAATCTGTCTAATGAACTAGATCGATAGTTAAGACAGCTTTATCCCAAATATTACGATAAAACTAGCAATGCATACAGTTGATCAGGTTTATAAGCATGAGTGGCAATAACTTGACAAGGCACAAAAGGGAATTTAGAACAAGAAAATATATCCCCGGAGTTCCACTAGTGAAAAATGCATACTCTCCTAACATGGATCATCATTAGACACGGTAATATCGCAACTGCGATAAATGCGAATTTTACTTTTCTCACATTTCTCGACTATCCTCTATTATGACTATGTATATATTTGCAAATGAATATGCAACAATGTGTGATAACTAAGGGTTATTGCCAATATACCCCATAAATGCATAAGTGCCCAATTTACTGAAAAATATTGAATATGTTCTCTTCTTACGAAACTTTCGCGCCGTACTTTGAAATGTATAAGTTCCTAGCGGAGAAAAATAGACAATCAATATTTACGGAGATCGATCGTCTGAAAACAATCGATTATGGTAGTTGATATCTATTTGAAACTGGCTGTTCTTGCCGCATGGTATCCACAGTTTTCAGCCAATAAAACAGTTTTTGGAGAAATTATTTCGTAGTTTTATTTGGTTGTGTTAATAAAAGGAATGTTCTAGCCGTTTGTATTGTTTCTTTTTTTACAATTAGAGTAATAAGGTTATTTTTATATTGGTTTATATTGCGTCGGCCACTCATTGCTAATAGGCTACCCTATTTGACCATGATAAATAAAGTTGAAAAATGTTTCGCAATATCAATAGACAATGTATATTTTGCATTCTCCTCGTTTTTTGGAATGTTGTTTAATATGATAAAATTGTTCTCTCCAATGTGAGAGTTAGAGCCTGTTATAGGTTATGTTTCATGCAGTCCAGCGATTTCTCCTTGGATACGGTACTGTTTTGTTGTTTGAGTCTTCAGTCATTTGACTGGTTTGATGCAGCTCTCCATGCCTCCCTATCCTGAGCTAATCGTTTCATCTCTACATAGCTACCACACCCTACATCCGAGGCAATCTGTTTAACATATTCTAACCTTGGTCTACCCCTACAGTTCTTATCCTCGACCCTTCCTTTCATAACTAAGCTTGCTATTCCTGGGAGTCTTAGTATGTGTCCTACCAACCTATCTCTTCTCTTCATTAGCAGTCGCCAGAAACATCTCTCCTCTCCCACTCGCTTTAATACCTCTTTGTTTGTAACCCTATCTAACCATCTGATCATCATTCTCCTGTAACACCACATTTCAAATGCTTCAATTCTCCTCTTTTCTGCTGCACCAATAGTCCACGTTTCACTTCCATAGAGCGCCACGCTCCAGACCAAGGCTTTCAAAAATGACTTCCTAATACCTAAATCTATATTCGATGTCAGCAGATTCCTTTTTTGTAGAAATGCTTTCTTTGCCTGAGCCAACCTACTTTTTATATCCTCTTTGCTTCGTCCATCACTGGTTATTCTGCTTCCCAAGTAACAGAAGTCTCTTACTTCCTTCAGCTTTTCACCTGCCAATTTGATCTCCACAGAGGTTTCTGATTTATTTCGGCTGCATTCCAGTATTATTGTTTTACATTTATTTATTTTCATCATGAATTGTTTCCGTAAGACGGAGTCCATACCATTCAAAAACTCATTCAAATCCTCAGGCTTGTCGGCCAGGATGACGATGTCATCAGCAAATCTCAGAGTTGAAATTATTTCTCCTTGAATCTTCACTCCCACTTTACATTTTTCTCTAATTTCCTTCATTGCTTGTTCAATGTAAAGATTGAAAAGTATGGGTGATAAGTTGCAGCCTTGCCTTACACCTTTCTGAATACCAGCTTCTCTCTCATGTCCTTCAACTCGAATGACTGCTGTCTGGTTTCTGTATAGATTGTATATCACCCTCCTATCCCTGTACTTTATTCCAATCTATTTCAAAATGTCAAATAATTTAGTCCAATCAACGTTATCAAAAGCCTTTTCTAAGTCTACAAAAGCGATGAACGTTCTCTTATCTTTCCTTATTCTACCTTCCAAAATCAGCCTAAGACTTAGTACAGCTTCCCTTGTTCCTACATTTCTCCTGAAACCAAACTGGTCTTCACCCAACTCCATTTCTATCTGGCTTTCAATCCTCTTGTAAATTATTCTAGACAGGATCTTTGAAGCATGAGTAATCAAGCTGATTGTACGGTAATCTTCACATCTGTCAGCTCCCACTTTCTTTGGTATAGGGATGATTACATTCTTCTTGAAATCAGGGGGTACCTCACCTGTCTCATAAATCCTACACACCAAGTGAAATAACCTGATCAGACCTTCATCTCCTATGCAGCGTAGCAACTCAATCGGTATATCATCTATGCCTGGTGCTTTGTTCCTCCTCAAGTCTTCCAAAGCTCTATCAAATTCTGATCTCAATATTAAATCTCCTTTCGCATCCTCATCAATTTCCTCCTCCCTTTCCATTACATGATTCTCAATCTCCTTTCCCTTATACAAACTCTCTATGTAAGCTTTCCATCTCTCAACCTTTTCTTCCCTATCTGTTAGAGGCTTTCCATTTGTGTCCTTAATATTACAGCACTTAGTCTTCTTTTCCCCAAAAGTATTCTTAATCCTTCGATAAGCTGGGTCTACTTTTCCTAATTTCAGACAATTTTCTATACCTGCACATTTCTCTTTCAACCATTCTTCTTTCGCTTCCTTGCACTTCTTGTTAACCTCATTTCTCAGACGTCTGTATTCTGCTTTCTCCTTTTCATCTCTTACATTCTTGTGTTTCCGCCTTTCAGCCATCAATTCTAGTATATCCTGAGTGATCCACGGTTTTCTACCTATTCTTTCTTTCCTACCAATGTTTTCTTCTGCGGATTTTGTTATTTCATTCTTCAGAAGTGCCCATTCGTCTGCAATTGAAGTTTGTTTAGGGTTTTTCATTAGTCCTTCCTTTATACTCTTCTTGAATCTTTCGTTTACATCCTTCTCTTTCACTCTGTCTATTGCCCACCTTTTTGGCTTTTGACTTTTATTCAGTTTCTTCAACTTTAATCTGCATTTCATTACAACCAGATTGTGGTCAGAGTTTATGTCAGCACCAGGATATGTTTTACAATCCAAAATCTGGTTTCGAAACCTCTGCTTGACCATAATGAAGTCGATTTGGTAACGCCCTGTATCTCCTGGTCTCATCCATGTGTATATTCTTCTATTGTGGTTACTGAATAAGGTGTTAGCTATGACCAACTCATGCTCGGTGCAGAATTCTACCAGCCTGCTTCCTCGATCATTCCTTTCACCTAATCCGAAATCTCCTACTATCTTCCCTTCTCTCCCTTTTCCTACCACAGCATTCCAATCTCCCATTACTATAACATTTTCATCACCCTTGATATACCTCAGAATTTCGTCTATTTCTTCGCAGACCTTTTCAACATCATCATCAGCTTGACTGGTAGGCATATAGACTTGTACCACTGTGGTGCAGGTAGGTTTAGTATTGATTTTTGCCACAATAATCCGTTCACTATACTGTTTTACAGGTTGTCAATCAAGAGTTCCAATAAGGTATACTGTATTCCTTCCTAAAGCAGAACTTTTAGGTCTAGTAAAAATATTGTTTAACTTAACTAAAGAATACCTTCGCGACTGATAAAATGTGATCATTTGAATCTTGGGAGTAGACATGAAAGATAAATAACAAAATTCACAGGATTGTGAACACTCATTTATAAAAGTTGCATTGGTAGCAGTGTTAAGTATCCTGTTGTGTTTTCTTCTTACTAAGGGTGTATTGGAAGTACAAAAATCCCAACATCAGCATTAATGTAAAAACATTAAATCTGACTTCCCATTTCCAAGGTCACTACACTACAATCTTGATAATCCGACATATGGGACCGGGCAACCGCTGGATACACAATTTTACAAATAAGTACAGTACATCTCAATTTCTGGAAAAAATAATACTTAACACAGGTGTTGGCTATGAAAAATAATCATTGTTTTTTGTTTCTTTGATTTATACATTTTATCAAAAACGCACTCTTGTAACCGTTTAAGCACCAGGACATCACCACTTGCGATGTCATTTTCTTCTGCCCATTGAGAGCATTCAATGCGCCGAGTCAAAACCTCCAAGTCATCATTAGATTCGTAATCCGGGAATCTAATTTGGCTGAGGATTTCTTCGTCAGACAGGGATCGAAAATTTTCCTCCTTGTCCCTTGAAGCCAATCGGTGATATCCTCGTTTGTCAGGGTAACATCCACTTCACATTTGTTAGAAAACTCTTGTAAAAATTGGGAAGTCTATTGTAAAGAAGAGTTATCTTCAGAATGGTCAAACATGTTTTCAGAATTAAAATCAGGGTGCATTGGCCAAACCTTTTTCCACGAACACTGGATAGTGTCACTTAACTTTGTTCCAGCTGTGAGCAAGATTGAAAACGACGTCTTTAATGTTGGTTTTTTTGTTGTTTTTTTTTTTCTCAAAAAATTTATTACTCCATCAGATTGTTTTATTATAGCACAAAGGAGTGTTTTTTTTTGTAATTAACTTCTATTTGCTGGATTACATTTTGGACCATTGGCTGCAAGAGTGGTGTCTTGTTTGGAGGCATGTAGAGGACTTGAATTTTCCTGTCTTCGGAATGTAGATCCTCTTCTTTAGGGTGTCCAGGAGCGTTATCCAGAAGTAACAAAGCTTTGGGAGGTAAATTGTGGTGTTTTTAAAATCTTTTCACAGCCGGTATAAAATCTTGCTTGAACCATTCGGTAAAAACATCTCGGGTAACCCATCCTTTGGTGTGGTTTTGATAGGCGACTGGTAAGTGATATGCCCTCGGATGCTTGGCTTTTCCTACAACCAGTGACGGAAGTTTGTGTGTGCCAGTGGAATTTGCACAAGGCATGAATGTCAGTCAATCTGTCTTTTGACATTTTTCTTCCTGGGGTACTTCTACGGAAGAGTGTACGAAGATCTTATGAGGTAACATCCTCCAGAATAAATCACTTGCATTATAAAATCCATTGCAAATAATTTTTTTTACGAACGATACTGAAACGGGCAAAAAATATCCGAGAAGGAAGCGGTTGGCAAGAAATTTGAATGTATGTCTACCCCTTATTATTCCCGTTTGGGGATGAGATTCAATGAAATTCCATGTGGAGGATGGTTTTTACGGCCAGATGCCCTTCCTGATATCAACCCCGTGAGAAGAGTTAACGAGATGGAAATTATTGAAGTTGAATGAAACTGGTAAGGATGTGGAAGGAAGCAGCCATGGCCTGTCAGAAGGTACCGTCCCAACATTACGGAAAACCATTTCAAGGACGGCCGATGGTGGGGCTCGAACTCATGTTTATAGAGTTTGCAGATAGCTTGACCCCATGACCTAGCGCTGCACGTTAGCAAGTATAGCTACCGCTGTTGGTTGGAAGACATTTGAATAAGATTTGTTAAATGGATGAGCTGGGAAGGAGTATACAGCAGTAAAATATTCATAAGTCCGATTTACAGGAATGGGTCTTCCTGGAAATTTCACTCGAAACCTTTGTCTTCTAACACACGATTTCCTGCACTTAATGTACGTATAAATATTTTTCCACGTAACGAATATTTCACAAGGGATTGCAGCACTATACCCAATCACAATAAAACAACTGGCTAAGAGATTCAAACATACGGGTTCAGTAAACAATAAAAATTAGACATTAAGGTCGCTAATTCCTCACTCAAGCTAAATTAACCAGAAACTTCAGGAGGAGATGCCTATTATGTTTGGCAGCGGATGAGGAACATTTTCAGCATCTACAGTAAACATGGTGATTAAAATGCACGATACTGATTTTAAGCATCACACTCTGCCGTACATATGCGTGCAAGGCAGCTGAGCCGTTACTGGCGCAGCGCGTGAGCGAGAATGGCCTTGTCAAACAAAATAGAAGACCCTGGTGACCCCTGGGATACAAATTCGAAGTAAAATTCAAAATATCGCGAAATTCTAAATTGTAGTTTCAAATTCAAATTAACATTAAAATTTAAGAACTGTATAATAATTAACTATTTTTTGTTCAAATAATTATATATAATATATTTTCTGGATAGGAAACCAGGACAATCAGTTTTGTGTACATTTCAGACTTTTCATGTCCTCTCAAAGAGATTCCCACACATAAATCATCATCTGTGAACTGGTTTCCAATTTCCAGTCAATCCAACATTACTGAAGACTTTTTAACCTTCCCAGGTCACAAGGGATCGAACCCTTATTTTCGGTACGTACGATTTTCATAACCATCCATATATTTTTATTTGATGTCTTTATATTTTATAATTATTTAATGAAGTATATAATGTCATATCATTCCCAATTCATTTGATTAGGTTTTAAGATATTGTAATTGGCAAGATCTGAGTAAAGTTAGATATGAATATTTTAACTAATAATCTTCAGTCAGTCTGGAATTGTGTGCAAGAACCAGGAAGTAGGCTTGTTGTCGCCTGGGTTTTTCTCTCGCACACTGAAGTGCATGATGACTCGTGCAGGTAGAGCGAATAATGCAACGCAGATCTTCGGCCATGTTCGGTAGTGGCGTACAACGCCCCTCCCACTTCCCGGCAGTAGCTGGCTAGCAGCAGTTCTGAATGGATCGGCTGCCCAGGCTTGGCAGGCTGACTGTGACTGGGGTTCAAGTGAGACCTCAGCGCGTGTATGTAATGTCTTACACAGTAATAGCCTAAAAATACTGTTGAAGATGCAGGAAACAACAAAGAGATTAAGAATGATCTAATTGTAAAATAGCAGTCAACTTACCTAATGGCCTATCCCTAGTGCAAGTCTTCTGAAAGAGGTTGAAAGCCACTCATATCTCCTTCACTGTCATCTGTGCTATTGATGCTGGAGTCACTAACACGCTCTGTCACTGCCGTCTCCCAGATTAATGATTATGCGGTCTGATACTTCATTATGTGATCGCTGTCAATGTACTTCTTCTCAATGTCTATTACGTGCCTACACCGACTCGACCATTCTTCTGCTCCAGTGGACGCAACTATTTCCATAAGCAATGTTCTTTGAAAGTAACATTCTTTTCAGCTACATAATTGTTAACATGAGCCCAAATCATTTCGATAGGATTCAAGTCGGGGTGGTACGGTGGTGGATGCAAGATCGTGTGTCCATAGGTAGCAAGGAGTGTATCGATTTTGTACGTCTTATAGCATGGTTTATGAGATTTAATCAAAGCCTACAGTTGAGGTTTTATCACCTCTGTAGAAAATTGAATACCCTTATCGGTCAACCAATCCTGCATAATCATTTTTCGGGAAGATGATGTGGGTGCGCGCTCACATTGGACATTATGGTACGAGGCATTGTCAATCACAACTACAGAATTGGTTGGCAAATTGGGAATTAATTTCTCTGTCAGGTATTTTTCGTAACTTATATAGTTCATCTCATCGTGATAGTCCCCTGTTTGGTTGGATTTGAAAACCAACAAAGCATTTCGAACAAAACCTGCATGTACCTACCACTATTAATCTTTGCCCTTTTGAGATACCGTATTTGCTCGCGTATATCTCTCACCCCATTTTTTAGTTGGGATTTCAGGGGGAAAAAAGTACTCTCATATCTCTCATTCATTTTTGACGCCGTCATATAAATGACCGTAATAACCTTGAGGTATAAACACGTTCGATTTAGGGCGCCACAAGTCGTCATTGAAAAAGACGTTATATGCTCGTTACGGATGATTCAAGGCAGAAAAGGAACTCCAGCATTTATATTGGATACGATCGATCATCTTCCATATCGATTTCTCACTACATGTACGAGCGAGCTCGATCTTACCCGACCGCGGCTGAAGACACAATGTAGGCCTAAAGCGTGCTAACAGTCACGCCGGCGCCGCATCGCATGCTTGCTCGAGGTCTGTCCGAGTTTGTACGTTCCTAGCGGCACTACAGTATAGCGTCAGTTTACGCAAGTTTGCATCAGTTCGTGTGTTATGGTTATGCGACATTAAGAACCTATGAAAAAGACGTCATGAGCTCGTTAAGGATGATTCAAGGCAGAATTTAGAGCGCAGACGCGTAGCGATCGATATCTTCCATATCGATTCCTCGCTACATGCCCAAGCGAGCTCGAACTTAGCCGAGCGCGGCTGAAGCATGCTAACACCCACGCGGCGCCGCTTTACATGCTTGCACACGGCCGAGCTCTGAAGCAACGCAATACGCAAAGACGAAATCATTGAGATTCGAGAAGACTGAACTGCGTTTCTCTGCGATGTAACAGTAGGCCTAAATTTCAGGAAAAAAAAGAGCGAGATAAACGCGAGCAAATACGGTAGGTGACCAGTCCATGAAGAGAACCGTCACTCCAAGCCCTTTGCTTAGTGAGCGAACTATGCAAATATGTCTCATCAGTGTAAACAATAGGCCTACCCTGTTGTCAGTACCACCTTATGCTCTGTAGTACTGCATACGTAGGAGCCTTACGTCAGGCTTCTCCATAAGTATTCTACGCATGTCTTCTGTCTTTCTCCATCTAAAGCCTAGGCCTCAAACTATCTTGCTTAATGTTCGTACCCCACCTTTAAAATTTATATCCTCGGCCAGTTTCCCACGGAACTTTTCCAGCGTTGGCCTCTCGCCTTTGGTATTGTGAAAATTATGAATCGTACGCCTGACCACGCATTTATCAAAATCGTCTACCTTACACTTATTGACAGGCGTTGAAAATGAATCCACTTCACTTTCAATTCTTTTGGCGCCTTGTATTATATTCCGCACCGACCTTTCTGACACCTGTTGCTTCAGCCACTTTATTTTGAATTGCGCATATGTTTCCAGCGAGATGTGTTTAGTTTTTCATGAATGTACACACATTACAAATAACTTCCCTAGTTTGACTGTAAAGTTTTGGCACTCCCTAATTTGGAGCGAAACGGTAGCATTGCTAAGAACACTGAATATTATATACAATTTTCAAGGCTTTAGGTATTCAACTAACGCACTTTCAGCTACGTAATACCCGAATGTAAGACTAGGTTTTTTCCCACTTTTTGTGTTATAAAAATTTGGGGTCGTCTTATATTCAGGGTATTAAAAAAAAAAAAAAAATATTATTTGCAAAGTAGTATGTGGTGTTGGCATCTTGTAACTCGCAACAAATCATTGCGTTAATGAAGATTAAAATATAGTTTGTTATGTTGAATTACCATGCATATACGAATAGCGTACATTTTGAGGTTAGGATTTACGCATACACGTCATTTTAAGCGGATAAATTATATGATCGAAAGCATACGGAAATATGTTTTAAAACAACCTTTACAAGAACAACCAGTCAGTTTTACGAGCAGTAATTGAGTGATCAACGTATCTTAATTTAATAACGTCTCCCATTCTTGAACAAAGAAATTATAGAGTATGTCTTGGAAAAGCGGGCAGAGGGATTTCCGATAACACGAGACGTTATAAAAATGAAAGCACGACCTTGAGGGCATATATTGTGCAAGTTATGAGTTAGTGAGTATTAGCTTGCCACGGTGGGTGAGTGGATAGCGTGTCGGTCTACTAACCCCAAGATTGCAGGTTCGCCCCTGACCGTGGTAAGTGATTTTTGAAAGGCGGCAAAAATACGATACGCATGTCATACGATGTTGGCATGTCAAAGAACCCATTTGAATTCAGTAGGCCGAGTTCATAATGGCAAAATTAATCTCGGGAGTTTCCGCCAGCACAAAGTTCCTCATTTCTCTACTAGAAAGCGCTATTGTGTTCAAGGAGATAAGATATCTAACATCTAACCTCCTTGACTTTCATAGTCAAGGAACTACGAAATTCGACATGCAAGCCACCCTCTGGGTGTCAAATAGCAAAGCTTGCACCAGGCACCCGAGGCCATACGATATTATTATTATTATTATTATAGTGAGTATTTTTTTGAAAAAATCTGTTAGAGGCAGTTGATAACTAGGCCTCGTCATATTCGGGGTCGTCTTACATTCGGGTATATACGGTACATACAATAGTAATAATACACACGTGTGATGCCTCCGGCACTCTACGTTTGGTTTACAGCTGTAGACAGTCTCGGCCCGAGCTGCGTTGTTGAAGAGTGGAGTGAGCAGTGAGCCCCGCAATGAGCATTAAAATACGCCGATTGATATGGGTCTCTGCGCATCGTTGAGCTTCGGCAAGCTTTTCTTGCGTCTGCTCTAGGAGGCTTGGCAACCCTGTGCTAGGGGTGCGTCAAGGGTATTTTGAAAACCACGAAGGCGCTCCTTATATGGTAATGTTTTGTTTTGATTGGCTAGACCCGTGAGGGAAGCCAGGTAGGCCAGTGACTTGTGGAGGAGAGATGAATGATATTAGGAATTGACGAAGCTGTGAGGGCGACTCATTCTTAGGACTACGTGTGGAGCGGTACTCATTCTTTGGACCACGTGTACGGCGGTGCAATCATCTTTTGGACTCCATGTGGAGTGGTTCGTATTCTTGGTAGGTCTCCGTGAGGGAGTGGAACTTGTTTTTGGACTTTTGTGGTCTTTGGTGGAGAAGGAAGGTATTTCAGACAATCAAAAGTTTGTGTTCGAGGTGCAATTACTGAGTTGCTGGCTATACATTCTCAAGGGAATAATGAGCCTAGTCTCAAACAAATCACTTAGATTGTCCGTCTCGAATCGCATGAAGTATTGTAAACGAACGTCTGTGTACCGAAAGTCTGATACCATAGCGGTAAATTGTTATACGACAAATACTAGTCAAATATGCTATGTATTAGTAAACTCAGGAGCTAAGTAGTTGCGATAATCCAACACACGGATTTAAAGCATCTTTTTATAATCAAATCCACGACGCTATATAAATAGTTTGATTCTGACCATCAATACTACTGTACATAATGTTTATAGTTGGGAGGCATGCGTGTGAAATATATAATTGTGCTGCGAGTAAGTAGGACTGTTTCTCTGGGAGCACCAACAGCTGTACCAGTCATTACTTCCAAGGGTCATCAATATGTCATAAGTGTGCCTGTGTAAATATGATAGGGAGTGTTGAGATAGTCAGTACGATGAGGATCCTGCGAAGTGTATTTTATGTCTGGTATCAGAATAGATTGTAATTTTTACCAGATCTCTAGTGTCTTTATTTATGAGGTAACCAGTGTAGTTAAGAGTGAATGTTTATTGCTGCTGCTCATATCGTACAGATGTTTAATCCCCCCCACGCATCCCGGTTTATTACAATTAGTCGCTCAAGAGGGGCAGAGAAATTTTACAATAATATATTTTCTGGACAGGAAACCAGGACAATCAGTTTTGTGTAAATTTCAGACTTTTCATGTCCTCTCAAAGAGATTCCCACACATAAATCATCATCTGTGAACTGGTTTCCAATTTCCAGTCAATCCAATATTACTGAAGAATTATTTTAGGACCTTAAAATAAAATCAGTTACACAATCAAAATTAAATCAAGGGATGAACAGTAAACTTTTTCGAAAGGATTACACAAGATGAGCAGGAGCGCTAGTTGGTGAACAAGCCTCCTCCATTATCAGTTATTAGCAGCCTATGTTTCTACAATAATTAAAAATAGTTTCACCTTCATCACCTAGGTGAGAGGCTTCAATTATTACCCTCTAGAGCAGAGTTCATTAGCCTCCAAAAAAAAAAATCATCCATTCACAAAATATGGCACCCCAAACTCAGTCACCTCATATGAACAGCCTGGCCAGTTTGACAGAGAGCTCAACTTGAGCCTAGGGCATCAAGAGTTGTGGGACATGGGACTACTGTCGACCAAAATATTATGTGCACTCGAGTTTGAAGGTTGTTTGTGAAGTAACCAATTGACCTACATAAAATACAATAACATCATTTTCGTTGTTCTATTTTACGTTAGTTCATGTAGGTTTGGAATTTTTAATTAATATTTTATATCGCAGTTGGAACACAAAAAGTGCCCGTTTTAACCATGCGTCACATTTAAGAATTATTATCTCACAAACCCGTCATCAGATCGAATCCAAATTTTAACACAATATACATTGGAATGTAGTATAACTGGTTTATTAATTTCAAAATTTTGTGTGTCCAAGAAACAAAGTTGTTATCATTTTTGTAAGGTAACGTTTTCTCGGCTTGGGGTGGTTGGAAAATGTAGTTCTTGGTCGTGTTATAATCCTTATACATCAAAACATTATGCTGTATGACTGTGAAATACGTAAATTAATTCACTTATTTTATATCTGTTTGTATTTGTAAGGGGAAATAAGACATGGTTCACCAGCTAGCCGCTCCGCGGTATGCGGTACAGGGTTGCTGAGATGGAGTCCATAACTTCCGAGCGAGTCGCGCCATGACGCGTGATGGGCTCATATTGGCAACGCTGTACAGCTTTGCCCAGAGCGGTTAGCTGGTGAACCATGTCTGATTTCCCCTTACAAATACAAACCGATATAAAATAATTGAATTAATTTACGCATTTCACAGTCATACAGCATAACGTTTTGATTTATAAGGATTACAACGCGACCAAGAACTACATTTTCCAACGACCCCAAGCCGAGAAAAAGGTATCTTACAAAAATGATAACTTTTTTGGATACACATAATTTTGAAGTTAATACAGCAGTTATACAACATTCCAATGTAACGGTATATGGTGTTAAAATTTGGATTCGATCTGATGACGGGTTTGCGATATCATCATTGTTTCCAGCCACTGGCTGGAACACAAGCCTCTCCAACGTGTTCTGTCTTCTCACCATCTCTCAGCCTCCACCCTTGTCCAGTCTTCTCCTCTCTTCTTCACGCTTTCTTCCACCCCTTCAGCCACCTGTCTCTCGGTCTCTTTCCTTTCCATTTCGTCTCGTGTACTCTCCTGGGTATCCTCTTCTCCTCCATTCGTTTTACATGTCCATACTGTCTAAGTCTCGAGTTCTCTATACCATCCTGTAATGGTTCCTCCTTCATTAATTCTCTGGTCCTCTCATTTCTTATTCTGTCCATCTTTATAGCTCCAATACTGCTTCTCAAGAACCTCATCTCACTGGCCTGTATTTTGCTCTTCTCCCTTCCTTTCATAACCCAGGTCTCCGAGGCATACGTCAGGATAGGGACATAATACGTCCGATATATGATCTTTTTGCTGTTCTGAGGGACATCCTTGCTCCATAACATGCTTCTCCCACTCCTCCGAAATGCTTCTGCCTGCCTCCCCCGCTCATTTATTTCTCTATCGTTTCTTCCATTATCTTGTATCAGGCTTCCCAGATACTTGAAACTCTCCACTTTCTTCAGCTGTTCCCCACCAATTGTAATTCCCGTTGTGGTTCTTTCCTTCTTCCTTCTTGTGATCACCATCTCACTCTTATTTATGCTAAATTTCATCCCATATCCTTGTATTATTCCTTCCCACACATCCAACTGTTCCTGTACCTCCTAGTTTCCCCAAATCATCAAATCATCTGCAAACACCATTGCTTTCATCTTTCCTTCCCCAATTACTGTATATACCCGAATGTAAGAAGAGGTTTTTTCCCACTTTCTGTGTTATAAAAATTTGGGGTCGTCTTGTATTCAGGGTATTAAAAAAAATATTATTATTATTATTATTTGCAAAGTAGTATGTGGTGTTGGCATGTTGTAAC
This sequence comes from Meconema thalassinum, assembly GCA_946902985.2. Lineage (NCBI taxonomy): Eukaryota > Metazoa > Arthropoda > Insecta > Orthoptera > Tettigoniidae > Meconema > Meconema thalassinum. The sequence continues at coordinate 162,552,209 of OX336393.1, read as the reverse complement.
TCGCAACAAATCAATGCATTAATGAAGATTAAAATATGGTTTACCATGCAGATACGAATAGCGTACATTTTGAGCTTATGATTCACGCATACAGGTCATTTTAAGCAGATAAATTATATGTTCGAAAGCATATGGAAATATGTATTAAAACAACCTTTACAAGAACAACCAGTCAGTTTTACGAGCAGTAATTGAGTGATCAACATATCTTAATTTAATAAAGTCTCCCATTCTTGAACAAAGAAATTATAGAGTATGTGTTGGAAAAGCGGGTAGAGGGATTTCCAATAACACGAGACGTTATAAAAATTAAAGCACGACCTTAAGGGCATATATTGTGCAAGTTATGAGTTAGCGAGTATTTTTTTGAAAATCTGTAAGAGGCAGTTGATAACTAGGCCTCGTCTTATATTCGGGGTCGTCTTACATTCGGGTATATACGGTATTAAGTTTATTGTGCTGCTAGCATGATTAACAGCTGTAGGATTTGATGTAGAGTGCTAGGATTGCTTGGGGGAAGTGTTGGTGAGAGGGAGAGGCGTGAGGGGATGGGTTTATGGAGTTGTTGCTTGTTTTTAAACTGCTGTTTTTTATGGCGTGCTTGTAGTGCCTACAACCCTGGTGCACGTTGTTGGACATTATCGCTTGCAGTGCTCTTAGCGGTGGGACCACAAACTACCGTGCTATAATGGCGGAGTCCTCACACTGGGTCCTTCTATTCGTCAAGCTATCACACTAGTGAGAAGCCATGAGTACGCATAATATTAGTAATTACAATGATCAAATCTACCAGCTTTTAGTCGCCGATTCAGAATCTCTACTTAGAATAAAAAAATGAAGTCCCCGATTCTTGCATGTAACAAGTAATCTCGAGAACCACTGGATGGATTTTGAGGCAGTTTTCACCATTCTGTAAAGGATTTCTCAAGGAAGGTTTTGGTAGAAAACCATACATTTATGACCAAAGGAAGCCGGGCAGTAACGATTTCAGTGAATCGATTCAAAGAGAAACCTGCCGTCCGTGCACCTTTTAAACTTACGCTGGGTAAACCGTTTAAAGGTACCCGGCGAAGCCGGGGCAGGTTGCTTGTTATAGTAAAGAGTGCTTTGAAGCCATTTTTCAGCATTGCCTTAGTGATTATTGATATTGCAACTCTTCAGTTGGTCAACACAATATAATCCCAATTACTGAGACATGCGAACAAATAACCTCAGAAAAATTATGTCTGATAAAAAATATATTTGTTATGGACCAAAGAGGACGAAAATTGTGGGATGACATGTTTTGCTTGTCAACCGACATGTTTTGCTTGTCAAGCGAGCATCATCAGATCCAAGTTATTGAGGTTTTAAGGAGCAGAACTACGAATTGCCCCCATCAGATTCAAATATACAGGACTGATTACCGTATATTCCCGAATGTACGACTTGGTTTTTTTCCCACTTTTTGGGTTATAAAAATTTGGGGTCGTCTTATATTCAGGGTATAAAAGGAAAATATTTTTTTTTTTTAAATAAAGTGGTATGTGGCGTTGGCATATTGTAACTCACAACAAATCAATGCGTTAATGAAGATTAAAATATGGTTTGTTATGTTTAATTACCATGAATATACGAAGTGTACATTTTGAGGTTAGGATTCACGCATACACGTCGTTTTAAGCAGATAAATTATATGTTCGATAGCATACGGAAATGTGTTTTAAAACAATCTTTACAAGAACAACCAGTCAGTTTTACGAGCAGTAATTGAGTGATCAACGTATCTTAATTTAATAACTTCTCCCATTCTTGAACAAAGAAATTATAGAGTATGTCTTGAAAAAGCGGGTAGAGGGATTTCCGATAACACGAGACGTTATAAAAATGAAAGCACGACCTTGAGGGCATATATTGTGTAAGTTATGAGTTAGCAAGTATTTTTTTGAAAAAATCTGTACGAGGCAGTTGATAACTAGGCGTCGTCATATTCGGGGTCGTCTTACATTCGGGTATATACGTTACTTGTGCCACTCGGGTCATTATGTCATCCATCACCACAATGAAAAGTAATGGTGACAGTGCACTTCCTTGTTTCAGGCCGTTTCTCTGTTCCAACCAGTCTGATCTCTCTCCTCCCACTTTCACACAGCTCACGCTTCCCTTGTACATCTCCTTTATCCTCTTTATAGTCCATTTCTCTACTCCTCTATCCTCCAGGGACTTCCATACTTTGTTTCTGCATACACTGTCATATGCTTTCTCAATGTCCAGGAAGGCCATCAGTAGATCTTTTCCATACTCTTAGTGCTGTTCTTGTAACTGCCTTACAGCAAAAATCAAATCCACTGTGGACCTTCCTGCTCTGAAGCCATGTTGTTCTTCCCTCATCCCTCCTTCTATCCTTGTCCTAATTCTCTTTTCCAAAACTTTCTCGAAGATCTTTGCACAATGACTCATCAGTGTTATTCCCCAATAGTTTCTGCAATCTGTTCTACTACCTTTCTTGAAGATCAGGACAATTATTTCCTTTTTCCAGTCCTCTGGGGTCTTCCTTTCCTTCCATGCTGTCCTCATCACTCGGTACAACCACTGTATCCCCACCTCTCCTGCTGCTCTCACCATCTCCACACTCAACTCATCCACACCCGGTGCCTTCCCTCCTTTCATCTTGTTCACTGCATCTTCCACTTCTTTCCATGATAAGTCCTTTTCTGTTTGCAGTTCATCTTCCTCTTCCCCGATTTCTTCCTCCTCACCATCTTTTCCATTTGCGTTCAGAAGTTCTTCAAAATATTCTTTCCACATTTTCTTCAGTTCTTCCCTATTTTCTATCTCTTGTCCCCTTTTGTTCACCATTCTAACATAATCCGTAGGATCCTTCCGCCGCTTATATTTTACCATCCCATACAGGACCTTTTTTGTACCTTCACTATCCTCCATCATCTTTGTCCACTCTTCCATCCACTTTCTTCTCTCCTCAGCCACTACTCTCTTCGCCTCCTCCTTTCTTTCCTGGTACTCTTCCCTTGTCTCTACCGTCCTATTTTGATACCACCTCCTAAAAGCTCGATTCTTTTCCCTTACTATATCTTTTGTCTTCTCATTCCACCATGGTGTTTCCTTCCACCTCTTCTTACTACTTGTCCTCCCATATACTGCTTCTGCTGCACCTACTAGTGTCTTCTTAAATCTAGCCCATTCCTCTTCCTCCCCTCTTTCTTCATCTGTTGGAATTCCTTCCTTTACCATTTTGAGGTACTCGACCCTTCTATCCCCTTCTTTCACTTTCCATATCCTTATAAGTCTTTCCTGGTTCTCAGTCCCTTTCTTCTCCTTACTCCCTCTCAGGCTCATTACCAGCAATCGATGGTCGCTATCCAGGTTCTCCGTTGGTATAACCTTGATGTCCGTGATGTTCTTATTTAGTTCTTTCTCATACAGTATATAGTCGACCACCGACTTCCTGGTCAAGTCATCACTGTACCATGTGATTGTGTGGCTCTCTCTTTTCTTAAACCAGGAGTTCCCAACTAGCAGGCTGTTCCTCTGGCAGAAGTCCAACAGTCTCTTTCCTTCCTCATTTCTTCTGCCCCAACGCTCTGGTCCTAGAACACTCTCATAACCTTGTCTTTCTCTTCCTACATGGGCATTGAGATTCCCCATAACAATCATATTTCTTCCTACCAGCTGCTTCTGCAATTCCTCTTCAAACTCCTCCTTCTCTTCAGAGGCGCAGCCTACTTGTGGAGCATACACTTGCACTATTTCTACGGTGAGATTTAGTGAGATAATTGTTAAATGTGACGCAAGTTTGAAATACGCTTAAAAACTGGCACTTTTTGTGTTCCAAATGCGATAAAAAATATAAATTAAAAATTCCAAACCTACATGAACTAACGTAAAATAGAACGAAGAAAATGGTGATGTTATTGGATTTAATGTACATCTATTGGTTACTTCACAAACAGCCTTCAAACTCTAGTGCACATAATATTTTGGTCGACAGTAGCAGGGTGTCGAGCGATGGCCTTTTTTCAAATTCCCGTATAACTCCCGTATTTCCCGTACGAAAATCCACCAAATTCCCGTATATTTTAGAACCCTCTAAGACTAGAGTTCGCACACCGAATGGCTGAAAAATGAATCTTAAAGCGCGAATCAAAATTGTCTGGCGTAAGTGTAACTGCATTTTGGAGACACTTCCGCAGCTCACGGGTGATGGCGATATTTAGGCCTAACCCATAGCGTGAGCAAAGCGCGCGCCCGCGCGCGCGAGTGAACTCTCTCGCAGATGGGATGGGATGCTACAAACACAAATAAAATACCGTTTACCTGAGGAGAGCTGATATAAATGACTGTTTTACTGAGGAGAAGTGATGTGCGCGAGTGACGCTTGGACTCGCGAGAATCGAGTCTAGCAGTTCCGAGTCTGAACGAGTAACCCGTGCGAAGGACTCCAGTCTCCACGGTGACGTCACGATCCGTATTTACGATATAGGACAGAATGCGGCCAAATTCCCAACACTCGCTAAACTTGCAAACGACTTTTCTACTAGTGATTTACAAGAGAAATCGTTTGCAAAATGCACACTATGCTTCATATTATAACGACTAGGTAATGATAAAGAAAAAAATGTAATTTAAAAAATCAAGTATAAAAAACCTCCTCGCCAGGAATCGAACCCCAGCACGCTGCGTGAAAGTTAGCACCGTTAACCACTCAACTAGAGATATCGATAAGACTAATGACGTTATCAACAGCGATATATACTACTGCTTAGCAAATTATCACGTTGAAGGAAATTTCTCTTTACTGTATTGCGTTCTTTCTTTCTGTCATCGGTCCACTTCTTGCCGGTTTCCAATTTTGAATATCCTATTGTATCACTGTGCATTGATGGGAAACTAATAATACTTAGCCAAGGCGTACCGACATTACTATATATCGTGTAGTTTCCATATATGGCTCACGGATAACGCTGACAACGTCCTCGGCCTCGATTCCGGACTCGAGTATCTAGAGTTTTACGGTTCCAGACTCGATTCTTCGCGAGTCCACTCGGAGCCCATCACTACTGAGGAGGGTTGAGAGAGTAGAGAATAGGAGTGTCATATCTTCATATATATTATTTCAGTAGTATGCATCCCTCCTGCGGCGCTCACAAGCGACCGATCGTGACAAATGAGCATTCAACTGAAAGAGAATAGACATTAGCAGTGACTTATTGCACTATAATTTCATAAATATCTATAATTTCTTTAAAAAAAGGACTTTAAAAAAATGTACGAAGTGTGCGATTTGCGATCACCGTTGATGTAGGATAATACGCTCCATACTTCCTGTCCACGGGCCACATGTTTCATGTCATATTAACATTCTGAGGTCTTTCCTTTATCCTGAAATGTTAATAGTGTTCTATAATCATTTGGTTGAAATAAAAACATAACCTTTCTCCTTAAGTGTCTCATTATAAACCTATTGGAGAAAGTGTGGTTTATGAACATGCGAGATTTCTCGCACGGGTCCGCTAGTAATAAATATTTACTGGAAGTGATTGAATTGTATGGTACCGTAAGATTATAGAGCTTCCACGAGATAAAATGGCATCGAAGCTTATGCATAACGAACGTCCAGTCCGCGAATCTCCATTTGATTTTCATTGGCAGTGAAACGTTCGTTCGTGATTATCTTCGTTGTTATTTCGGATTGTGGTTTTGTTTTTAGGCGTTCAACTTATGAAATAATAACTAAAGGGTTGGTCTTTCATGAATATTCCAAAGACAAGTGTCTCCAAAAAGAGTAATTAGTAGATCTTCGCATCAGAGGCGACCATAACAAACAGCTTGCCTACAAAGTGTGCGATTTGCACATTTCAAACGGCATTGGTCTAACATATCTTAGACTACAATAATTAAGTTGGTGCAAATTATATATGTTATATGTGAGAATATTATTATAATTTGCTATCCAGTTGTTATATTGGCATATTATGCATTAACGTGACCTGTTTAAATGCTAAATTGTGACGTAAGCTACGAGTTGTAGGCTATTCGCCGTACCGGTAGGCCTAATATTTACTAACAACGCATCGTTTCTTCTTTAATATTTATTTAATCATTATAATTGCCTATCTATTAACACTTATTTAACCAATAATCATTTTATAATTCTATACATATTCCAGGTATTGCAAGAAAGCGATTTGATAGTACATGCGGCTCTACCTTAAAATCCAACCATGCCCAGTTTTCATTACCTATGGATGATATTACCGCAAGTTAATAAACCAAACAACTGGCAACATATTTTTTTAATGCTCATTTACATCTTCACCCTAGTCTACGTAAAGTACCATACGGTAATCACTGAAAGGGTAGGGGGGTTATGACCCCAATTTCACCAACGACGGACCTCATTTTGCATGAATTATGGAACTCGAATCCTAATGGAGGTATGGATTGTCTGCATTTAGAAATATGTTAGTCAATAATTTAAAACAAGACGCCAGAAAACTAAATACAAAAAGCTGCGTGCCTACTACGGTGTTAAGTTGCTCCGTGAAAAAAAAAATACACTTCGCCAAGATTATACGTCAGCGTAGCCATTGCGCCAGAAAGCAAATTCTTCTGATTACAAAGAATTTCCAGGGCAATGACGATCGTAACTTCTTCCAACTTAGGAGTCTCAGCGACCCCTATAGTGTCTAGGCAGGAAATAGCACGGGACTCTCGTGCGCAAGAGTTGACCACTCTGATTTTTTCAGCCATAGGATACGAATGTACAATTTTCGGCAGTTGGTGCGAAATTGCAGCACATCCGCGTCTGGAATTTTCTAATATCTTGATCTGTTAGCTTCATTAAGGGCGGCTCTTGTCGAGAAACCCAGGTCTCCTCTGTGAATAACAAGGCGGACTGATTCCTGTATGTGATTGTCAGCAACGAGCGCTGCGCGCGTAGCCCCACGCGTAGAGGGTACGGCCGGCGGTCGGCCAGGCAAAGTATGCATTCGACGTTGGCTGGGTTCTCATCCCGCTTAGCGCTCTATCGGTGGCGCAAATTACGGGTGGCAGCGCGGTCTGCAGGCGAAATAGAAGATTGAGCGGGAGGACTCTACCGAGCGTTCGGGGGCTAAGAAGTCGGGCATTATGAGACTTTTCAAGATTTCCCGTATCAAGTGCGAATTTCCCGTATAATTCCCGTATTTTTCCCGGGTCACTAAAATTCCCGTATCATTCCCGTATTTCCTGTATCGCTCGACACCCTGCAGTAGGTGTGTGGGAAGTCTTCACCATTCTATGGCCTCCATCATGACACACGGGTTGCCTACGGACATCATCCATATTAGGCCTCACGTCACTTTATAATAATATGAAGAGACTCGCCCAAGGTGTCCAATATCCAGGGCACCCATCTATTAGTTCAAGCAATCATTCACACTACCTTCATATCTGTTACCTCCCAATAACCATATATTTTTTCCATAGTTGGAAGAGAAGAATTAGTGTGCCGACATTGAGTCGAGATTGGTATACAAGTTCCTCCATTCAAATTCAATGACATTTACCCACCACAAACTACATACGACAAACATACTGTAACCTTGACTCCAGTGGTCACTGAAACAGCACCCTTTAGCAAACTCACTAGTTCTGCAGCAGCAACTGTCATTCAGTTCCTCATTATCTTATTAAAACCGCCTGATAATACTATCAGTCAACACGGTTATTACCATTGCCATAATGGTCAATGATTATGCATTTTCAGTTCCTCATGTGATGCATTCCTATTTTCAAGTCTGCATGCATGGCAATATCCCCATACCCAGTCCTGCAACCACTGAAACTGTTATAGAGTGACCACATTTACTCGCATATAAGACCCTGCCCCATTTCTTGAGCTGGGGAAAAAGAATAATTTTTGCCTCTCATATTTGACCTATTATTAACGAATTACAGGTAACTACGCGTGTTTACTATGGAGTGCCTTTTACTAGGCATTATGATACTTCTAGGACAGCTGAGCTGGGCCCCTAAAGAATCTCATTTCAGTTTTGCCTCATGAGGCCGAGTGTGCCATCACAACCCTCAGATCATAAATGAATTTCTTGAAAGACTAGAGAATCAAACTCAGAACCTCAGAACCAGTTTCAATACATACCCTGAGGCACACACCTATTGGTCTTTTAAGCATTAGGCCAGGTCTGGTGCCAGCAGAATTTCTTTTTCAATTTTTATCAAATGAATTTATATGAAAAAATACATACCTGTTCCTTTTAGGAACAGACTTCCTTGGGTACTTGGGGCTCCTGGGCGGGCGAAACGTCTTCGGGCGTCTGAAGTGCACAGAATTTCGAATCTTACGTACACGGGACCCATGTTCACCTTTAATAATCTGAAATAAATTAAGAATTAAGACTAAATATTTCACATTCATCAACAAACACTAACTAGATATAATCTTTTCATTGTTTCCATCTTGCTAGAAAAGTACATAGTGTCAGAAAAATTAAAACTGCTTTTTTCTTTCTTAGTTTTTAAGATATTTCTTGTTTCAGTGTGAAAGATGTTTACAAAGTAATCCAATTAAATGTTTAATGAAAGGTTTTTTTATTTTCACTCTAATGCCAGGTAACAATTTATTGCTGTTTAGATGGCAGTTTGTGTAGCATTTGTTAATTGAAGGCACAAGTGTAAAATTTAGCATTTTATGTGTTAGTGTGTATTGTGCCAGCAGGTGGCAGTAAATGCTTCTGCTAGTTTTATTCAATGTCTACATGTCACTGCAGGGCATACCGTTGCTAATTACTACTTCCTGTTATGCATTCCTACTTCTTGTCTGTTAATAATCCCTTAGAATAACCCTAGGAAATTTTCACGTTTACCTGTCGTGTTTTTGTGATTGAAAGAGTTTGATTGACAAATTCTAATATGTGTAGAAAATGTGATATAACATTAAAAAAAAGGCTACACAGATTGTGAATGTGGTAAAACTAATAGCAAGACAGCTCACAGCTTGCAGAAAAAAATAGAGGGAAACTTCTGGGGTTAAGGTTTGCTCTAGAACTGTAAGGAACATCGTAAAAATTTGAATTGGGGTCCAAGAAGCCTGTAAAGAAACCAATCCTTGCCAGAAAACAATGTATGAAGTATGTACAGTGGAACATCAGCACTGGCCAGCTGAGCAGTGGCGTAAAGTTCTGTGATGAATATAAAATCAACATTGGTGGAAGTGATAGGGGGTAGTGTTTTTGGGAAGGTAAGTGAAGCACTGAATCCAGCCTGTACTCTAAAACCTTTAAAATTTCAAGCTAGTGTTATGCTTTGGGGGTGTTTCTTATACAACAGTCCTACAATCTACCATCACTTGAGATGTGTACAAGAAAATTTTGCAGAAAATGATGTTAGCATCAGGAGAAGATTTATTTAAAGGGCAACCATTCATTTTCAGGACGATTCAGCACCCTGACATCATGCAGAAGTGGTCCAAGAGTTCTGAAAACATGGGTGACAGGCCCCCAAGAAATGTCGTAGTACGCCAGCAAACCGTTAGTGACATGCCGCGAGAAGTCAGTTTTAATCACATTATTTTTGATAATCCTGCCGCATCTCTACCATATAATGAACAATTTCAGACAAACACGGAGTAGAATATTTGTAGATGAATGCCACTTTCCCTCTGCCCAAAACATTCTTTTATTCTTTGACTAGCAGAAGTACCCGTTCTTCGAACGGTGTTCGTTGTTAACACCAGACATTATCAATTGAGCTACTGTTGCAATGGTTAGCGGTTTGTCATTCCTTCAAGTTTATCAGAACGAAGTTAGTTTACTGGGAATCTCACACACACTGTTAATTTAAGGCCCTTAAAATGTAGTTTTCGGAGACCCTTTATAGATTCCCGAATTTTGGGTCTCACATTGAGAAGCGCAACATATGCTTTGGTCGTCCTTCTAGGATAATTTTTATATTTCGCCTATTTTAGCATATATGGAGAAGTTTTTCTCTATATCCACCCTTCTACTGTATGAAAAATACGGTGAAGAGTTTTATAAATGATTGGTGTATTGACTCTCATGGTTACCATACCTAATTTTACGATGCACCAAGCATCCGAACACGAGTTATAGGCGTACATAAAGATACACAGAAAGACAGACAATTCTATTGTCTACAACATATTACACAGATATCCAAACATGGGTATATCTACCACACAGTATCAAATAAAATCATCCTTACGATGAACCCGTATGTCGACAAAAAAAAATAGTTAAAATGTGCTCTCAGACTAAATTCACCTAACGTGTACTTCCTGACGTGAAATACAAATGAAAGCCTTGTAGACGGAACGCAATACACGTCACATAAAAACTGAACCTCTACATTGTGCTAGATGCCTATACACATAAATTATAAAGGCTTGTGGTGCATGAAAATTCAGGTTCTTTAGCCTCAAATTGCCCAAATTCCTAAAAGCCGCAAAAAATGCTGGTTCAATTCAGGAATTTTTGAAAATAATGTTGCTGTTTGGAGATATAATAGACCTGTACTATATGTCGAAAGTGAAAATTGCATGAAAAAATTCTAGGTTACCCCTTCACCCCCTTAATTGCATTGATGAATTATATGGTCTACGTTAGTTCCGTGATAACCTTATAGCCATTTGCAAACTTTCACAGAAATGTAATGAATGGAGTGACATTGCTTCTTACAGAAATAGAAGGAAAGTTGTATGCCACCCCTTGAGAGAATGTTCTCATGGTTACCGATCGGCATTCCTTCATTAGTTTGTTAAATTAAATTAGTTTTCTGGGAATATTTCAGAAACTGTTGGCTTTAGAGCCTTATAATGTAGTCTTCGAGGACCCTTTAGGGCCCCCGAGTTTTGTTGCTGGCACCGAGGGGATTTATCTCGTCGTTGTACGCCATAATATAATACTAATAATAATATAATATAGGGAGAAATTATAACACCTAATTTATTTTTATTTTTAATTCAGCCAATGGCCATGTACTTCAGGACGGGTCAGGGAAGGGATATTATCAGAGAAAGAAGCATTCATATCACGCATGAGCAAAATGGAAATGGCCTACCATTTAACTAAGGACATCTATAAGAAAAGGTCAATATCCTTCAAGGCAAAACTAAAACATTACTGCAGTGTCATCCGTCCGGAGGTCTTGCATGCTTCTGAATGCCTCACGAACAAAAAAGGCTGGGTCGAGAAACTGGAGGCCAAAGAAAGGAAAATTTTGAGAAAGATATTGGGTTCCATCAAAGACAATGGGGAATACAGAAGACGGCATAACCATGACCTATATACTCACGTGGAGAAGATAAGCAACGTCATCCGGAAGAGGAGGTTACCATTTTTTGGGCAAGTGAAACGATTGAGCCCAGCGAGACTGACCAACCGCAACATAACTTACTTTCAAAAGAGGAAAACAAAATGGGCCTGGTTCATTGAACTGGATAAAGATCTGAAAGAAGTGGGGATTACACCAACAGACATTCAGGAGCGCGCCCCACTCAAAAGGAAACTTCAAGCTTGTAAAGGTTTCCAAGAAAAACCGAAGCAGAAAACTGGAAAGATTTGGACCCAGGAACGGAAGGAAGTCCACCGAGAATGAATGCGGGCGTACAGGGCAAACATCAAAGCCAGTAGGGGACGGTTGGAATGACGCGGTCCATAGATGGCCTATACGAAATGAATGAATAATACGGGGATAGGAATATAATAGACCTGCCGTACCACACCCGCAGGTGTAAATCGCATGAAAAAATTCTAGAGTACCCCTTGATCCCCTTAAGCGCATATACGTATTGATGAATTTTACGGCTTAATTTGGTTCCGTGATAACCTTCTAGCCGTTTGCAAACTTTCACACTAATGTAATTAATGGAATTGCATTGCGTCTTACAGCAATAGATGGACCTCTGAGAATCCGTTGGCATGGTTACTGGCTTGCATTCGTTCATTAGTTTATTAAATTAAATTAGTTTTCTGGGAATATCTCAAAAACGGTTTGTCTTCGGTCCTTAAAATGTGGTTTTCGGGGACCCGAGTTTTGTCTCTCACATTGAGGGGCTGAAAATGAGTTTTGTCTCGTCCTTCTACGCCTATTTCAGCATGTATTTTAAGGGGGTAGGCCCCCTTTTATGAGAGGTACGGAGAAGAGTTACATCAATGATTGGTGTCGTGCCTCTGATGGATATCTGTACCAAATTTTACGTTGATACACCCAGCCGTTCTCGAGTTATAAGGGAACAAATTTGTCCACAGACAAACAAACAGACAGACAAAAACTTTATTTTCGCGTGCATCCATCATAAAACAGTCTGAAACGCGTAAACCACTCAAATTTCCGTAGAAATTCAGAGAAAAATACACAAATTTTCATTTTTATATATAGAGAGATATACTGCACCGATCGGTGTCGACCGTGTTTTATTGCACAGATTTTGGTTTTACTCGCTAACCGTTGGAGATACATGAAAAGCGATAAGGACCTTTCGGATAGGAAATTAAATTTCAAAGCTCGTATGTACCATCAAAAGTTTGCTATTTCCTACCGTTCTCTTTTTATTTGATATGGAAATAGGAAATTTTGAAACCAAAGGGTCTAGTGACGTCACTAAAATGGTCGCCATTCTTTAATAGTGCAAAATTTCGAAATAAAAAGTATCCTATATGTAAACCTGGTAAATCAGCTACATCCATGCAAAATTTCATTTAAATCGGACCAGTGGTTCTTGCGTTATTGAGTAACACAGAGACAGACACACACCATCTCATTTTTATATATTAGTATGATTTAGTTTCGAAACATCCGACGTTCTTTCTGCTGGCTCAGTCAATGACAAGATGGAGCCCTTGTATAATAAGATAGGATTTTAGAAGAACTATCATTCAAATGCACCAAGTTAGTACGTTTTTCAAGGGACCGAAAAATTTGAACGTAAAAAGCGGGAAAACGTACTAATGAAAAATGATAATTGAACATCATTAACTTGTTTCAGTGAGGGAAAAGTAAAAAACGTGATAATCGGATGTACGTACTATCGAATATACAATTTTAAACAGCCTACATAATTATTGCATTACAGAACTAGTTTATACAACACAGAGACACGAGAGCAATGAAAACAAGAGAATAATTTACTACCGTATACTGGTACCGTACTCGTAATTGAAGTACTGTAGTACGAGTTGAAATATTTAGTTTTCTAAAATTGATTTCGGCTTAAATACATGTTTTTTCTTGATATTCTGTGGAAAAGAAGTACCGTATTCTTTGGCGTGAACGATTGGATATAAGCGAAGTTTTCTTTGAGGTTAGATATGCTCGCGCGAGTACAGAAAAAAACTACATCCACGCACTTAAGGTGAGGATTATACAAAGGATCTCCTATTTTGGAGCGCCACCTCCATTATTTCAATACGACGCAAAAAAATTATCACTAGGTTTCACCACTTCTTCGGTAATGTAATGCGTATTTGCGGGAATCAGATTGTATTGAGTTTCAAGGTCTATACGGTAAAATTGTGGGATCGGATCGTATCCGAACTGGTGTTCAGGAACATATAAACGCATATCGTATTGAAAGCGATTCTGCGCGCTGACAAAAATGCGATCGTACTAAAGCGATGCGCCGCAAAATATGCAACGTGACCTTGTTTAAAGGTTCTGTGCTCACGGGCTATATAACTCACGCTACGCGACAGATGACGGGGCGGCCATCGTCAAACGCACGCTGCCGCATTCACAGAAGGACGAGACACTAGTGGTCGGCCGGCATACGCACGCCAATCTGAGGTGTATTTCGAAACAGAGAACGTGTTATAGGTGGCATGTTCTACTGGCGCGAGAGAGACACGTCTGCTATCTTCCGTGTTGCGTCATAGCTTTCAAGCCACTTCTACACCGTCAGCTATCTTCTGTGTTGCGTCATACCTCAAGCCACTTCCACACCGTCAAAACACTAATCGTCTACACTGTCATTAACTATCAGAGAATAGGAAGCAATATTGCATCGTGTTTTCAAGATGCCGAATTTTATAATAAAATAAGAATAAAATCCGGTTTCCTAACAAATAGTACAACGGAAATTTGATCGTCGTAAGCGGGAATAGAAAACTTATTAAGGGGATATATCAACATGTAATTAGTAGGAATGGGGCTGGGACTTGAGAAAATCATCGTGTTAAACGGGAAAACGTCGTAACCGAGAACGTGCTAACGAGATTACATTGTATTTTTTTTTTTCGCGTGGTGTCCTCAGAGACCTAGTGCAGGTCTTTCTATTCGACGCCCGTGGGCGACCTGCGCGTCGGGATGAGAGATGGAATTGATTAAGGTGAATGAAATTGGAGAAGGATGTGGAAGGAAGCGGCCGTGGCCTGACAGAAGGTACCGTCCCAGCATTTGCCTGGTGTTGAAAATGGGAAACCACGGAGAACCATTTCAAGGACGGCCGACGGTGGGGCTCGAACCCACGCGTCTACCGAGACAGCAGAGAGCTTGGCCCCATGACCTAACACTGCGCTTTAGCCAGCGTAGCCACTACTGTCGGTACCAAGTTATATTGAAAGAGTGGAAACTAAATGGGAGAACGATTTTAGATCCCTAGGTGCCATAACATATCCAACGTAGATACCAAACTTTGCTAGATCAACCTAACCTCTAATATGCTGCATTTGATCTTTCTTAAGGCACCACTGCACAAAGGGACATGCTTCCAAGTACAGTATATCACACTCTCGAGCACTACTGAGGGTATTAGTGTACACTCATACCAACATCCAAGATAATATCTGGGCATGTTTTAATCTTGGCAGAAAAATGCTCACAGAGGATGTGACTTGTCCAGGCATCCTGTCACTAATGTGATAAGCAGGAAAATGTCAACACTGCCTTGGCCTGGCAATTCACCAGATGTATATCTTATAGAAAACTTGTAGATGATTTTCAATAAGAAAATAAGAGAAAGGAAGACCCAAACAAAACTGCAATTGATTGAGACCATTGTAATCATCTGATATGCAATGCCCATTGAAACTCGCCAACATCTAGTAGAATCTATTGCAAGACTGTGTCAGGAAGTTGAGAGGCTATCCCGCCAAGTACTAGTGGCAAGATAACAAGCTATTCCATGTAGTGTAAAATTTTAATCTTGTGCTTTCAAGTAACAAATGCTACACGAACTGCCATGTAAACAGCAATAAATTTAGTTATTTCCTGCATTAGAATGGAAATTAAGCAAGCTTCCAGAAAATATATGGATTATATTACTTTTTGAACACCTGTTTAATTGAATCATGAAAATATCCTAATACAAGGAGAAAAATTATGGAGTTGCCATTAATTTTTCCTGCACTATTAGATTAAATTTCTTCCTTTCATATGAAACCCATACACTATCAGTAATGTGTCAATATGAAGACTTTTCATGTCTATTCAAAGAGATTCCCACACATATATCATCATCAGTGTACAGGTAAAAATATGTAATTATAACTTTAAAAAAAGATAAGTCACAAAATAATATATTAGGAATTAGTTACAGATGTTGAACAATTTGTTATAGTACTGCTGATTTATGTCCCCCTTGTGGGCTGTACAGAGTTCGTTTACTGTAAGTTTGCACTTTTTTGACAGCTAGGGTTGCCAACTATCATAAGGAAAGACTCAATTTATAACCTGTAGTCCATAACAAATATATAAATGTTTTAATCATATGCTAGTTTTTTCAGGTTATTTTTTCGCTTGTCCCAGTAATTGTGAATATATTGGCAACATTCTGTCGGCCAGACTGAAAAGTTGCATTATCAGACTGAACTACCACGTGCTCGTGGCATGGGTGTGCGGTTGATTATGGACGCTTTACCGTGTTCATCCGCCTGTGCAAATAACGTGATAATTACATTAAATAATAATTATGTAATTGATAATATTGAGCAAAGTCGTCTGAAAGTATTATTTCCATTTGAAGGAGTGTTCACTTTTCAGAAAAATATATAGTGGATATCTTAAATGATGAGTAAATATGTAGCCAGAGGTCTCCATGTCGGACATCTTTGTTTTGACTATCGAGTCTGAAGCAGATCCGGAATTTCTTATTCAAGATGTTAATTTTATTTCTCTCTTATTGAAAGTAAAAGAAAAGGCAGCAGAACTATTGATTTCCCCAAGGACATTGGCCTGGTGAATAATTTTCATATGGCATGATTTGTGCAAATGAATTAGGCCTAAAATGAGTTTTGTAGGCCTAAAAGGTAACTAATTTTTCATATGTTTTATTTTAATATCAATCCAATAGGTCAAGCAACAGACTGAAACGTTGCATTATCAGACTGAACTACCACGTGCTCGTGGCAGGTCTTAAGGACATCTTACACCATACCTTAGTAAGCATTTTCCATGAGCTGTGAAATGATGAGCCTAAATAATTCCACTGTAACATTTAAGTTATCAGCTACTGTCATAGCGCCCAATGATGTAACATTCTGTCAGCGAGCCGTCAGTGAGTTTTAGGTGTGCTGTCAGAACCATTATTTTGATAAATGCCACAAAGAAATACAAGCTTCCTTTAAAAAGGGCAATGAATTGATATTGCGAGATGAATGTAGGCTTAGGCAACTCATAACAGCTGTTCACCCCTTGACTGAATACGGCGGCCATTGCTGGCTGCCATATGGGTGATGGCTCAATGGCTGGAATGCACGTGGTAGCGGCGGATTGATATGTTCTGTAGGACAATTTGTTCCCATGAGAACTGTACAAAAAAGTGCAAAGTTATAATAAACTAACTTTTAGCAGTAAGCCAGAATGCAATCCCCCCCCCCCTAAAGCAAATATTAGCAATGATAGTTGAAGATTCAACTCACCTTCTTCTGCACTTTCAAAGCCTTCTGAACAGGTTTGATAACTTTTCCACCCTTCTGACTCTTGGGTGCTACACCTCGAAGTGGTTTCTCAATCACCTTCTTGGCAGCTCCCTTCACTGGTGCCTTAGCTGTTGGTTTTCCAGAAGGTTTAGCACCAGCCTTAGCAGCGGGCTTGCCAGCTGCCTTTGCTGCAGGTTTGCCTGCCCCCTTGACACCAGCCTTGGCTGCACCAGGCTTAGCAGCACCAGCCTTACCAGCGCCAGCTTTGGCTGCACCGGCTTTCCCAGCACCAGCTTTGGCTGCACCGGCTTTCCCAGCACCAGCTTTGGCTGCACCAGCCTTCGCTGTGCTAGCTTTGCTGGCTGTTCCAGGTTTTGCAGAGCCAGGCTTTGAGGCAGAACCTGCCGAAGCCTTGGCAGCAGCAGGTTTGGCAGCGGCTGACTTAGCCGCTGGAGACTTTGCGGTGGCAGCAGGCTTAGCTGCCCCAGCTGCTGCAGGTTTGCTGCCCCCAGCTGGTGCACTTGCAGGTTTTGCTGCCGGTGCCTTGGGAGTTGCAGGCTTTGCAGCTTTAGATGTGGAAGCAGCTGAGCTTGATCCAGATGCTGCAGGAGCTGAAGCTGGCTTTTTCTCTGGCTTCTTCTCTGTCTTCTTTTCAGCAGGCTTGGCTGTGAAGAAAAATGTTTTCATCACACTTCTGGCAACACAAAAATGGCATTACCATAACACCTGGTAAGCTAGCAAAAGGAAAGCAATTACAAGAGACAATGGGCGATATGAATAAAACTGAGCATAAGCTTCGAAGTATCTACTTCGAGCATGAGCATCAGTTTTGAGTATGGTATACTCTGTTATGAATAAAAGATCTTGAGTCTATACTACAATTTCCCCTCCTTTTGGAGTATATACTTCACTTGCGCCACCAAGTTTCTCTCGTTTAGTCGTCGCACGATTAGTAAGTCAACTGTTTTACGTGCCATTTGTTAACACAAACCAATCGTCTGCTGTAGACTTGTCTAGTTGATGAAGTGAAAGTTCCCGGTGAATTGATATGTCTGATAGTGGGAAAGAATAGGTTACAGTATAATCCCACTTTTACGTTCCTGCAATTATGGTTTCCCCGCCATTTACAACATTTTCCCTCGGTCCCTTCAAATTTTCCTATGTTTTCAATGCAATCTGGTCCCCGCTTTTACGTTATCGAAATGTTAAATTTCCCGTTATTTACACCTCGTAGATTAGCGAACATCAAGAAAAGACAGCAATTTAAAATAATAATTGCTTGATATAACAAGGCGAACAAAATGCCCACGAGACCTTAAATGTCGCCAGACCGCACCAAGCGGCTTATTGCTACCCCGATAGAAACGAATTGTTGGCGTATTGAATGCAGGTGCGGGACGAAGTCATGTGTTATTCTTCATCATGTGACGAGGCATGGGAGTGTTACTTTTTCCACTAAAAAGTGGTGATCGTCTTAACAGATATCTCTATTGGTCGCTGTCACCGAAAGGACAGTTTTGTTTGAGAACAAGTCTCAGTTAAACTCCAAAGCACTGGACATGCCGCAAGGCGTGTAGTATGGTACTCCGGTGGCTTTGATCATTCAGCTTCAGCAGGTAGGCTCCTGGATAACGCGCAAAGCGCAGGGAGCAGTGACCGGCACTTTCACCAATAAGTGAAGAGCGAATTACTCTTGACGAGTTAAGTTATGCAGATGTAGGTTGGTAATAACTGACTCACTTATATTCTCTTTGCTAACTGACACTCGGCAACATGTTCTTTCATGCAAATGGCGGCTTGTATTCTTTTTTTTCTCTTCGCATTGTGCCTCAAACTGGGCCCTATTTCGACAAGTCGGCAGTATGTCAGATGTCCGACAATTTGACAAGTTACCGTTTCTCAAAGCATGACAAATCGACAAATATGTCGCGACAATTTTGTAAATTGTTGTTACATATTGTCGGAAATCTGTTTCATAAATTTGTAAAGCTGACTGGTAGAAATCTGACAAATATGTCACTTAAGCCACCAGTTTTTATTCATGAACTAATGAATATGTCAGCCGGTTTTGTACAATTGTCAAACTGATCGAAAACTCGACAGGCGCCTTGTCGCATGTCGATTACTAACATAACCTATCTTTTCGCATTGCAACGCGTTTGGAAGTTTCCCGCCGAACCATTAATACTGTTTTTAGAATAGTTGGAACGGAACGATTAAACAACGGCAGTAGTAGATAGTGGCATACGCATAGGGTTACCAACTGTCTGGACATGTCCTGCTTTTGAATCATTTTGGTTATGTCCGGCCGGCATTTCTTATTTATCGACATTGTCCGGCATTTTTCGTTACAAGATTGCTCACTTAGGTTTTAGGCTGAAGACAGCATGTTATTTTATCGTACATCAACTCCATGTGCTCAGGTCGCTACTTCCGAGGGTGGAAATAAGTAATACTAATATTCGATATATTGAACTTGAAGTCCAGGCATCGATCAACCAATCGACGTGCTTCATTTCCACGTTTATGTTGAGAGAAACTGGAAGTGTCGAGAGCTACAGTTTACATGGGCATGCTATATGATTTGCAGCTATCATGTTTGCCTATCTGGTTGTCGCCGTAAATTATAGTGCGAGTATGCAGCGAGTGGAGTGAATTATTATTCTCATTGCATCCTAATACGTACCGGTATGTCATCTTTGCAATCTGAAAGGAGTGAATCTAAAAAAAGACTGTCAATTTTCGTATCAACTAAAACATAAGTACCCTTGCTTTACTCACGGACGCAGTGAAAGCGAAGCGAAATGTGCAGTGTGTGATAGTTATGTTAATATCGGATACAAAGTGTTGGCGACTTGGAAAGACACGTTAACAGTGAAAAACACAAAAATATGGTGAGAACTAGGTCAATATCATGTTCAATGTTATCATTTGCCACTCCCAAATATTCACCAGATGATAAAAAAAGTTGATGCCGCAGAAGCTACAATGTCATTTCATACAGTTTCCCATCACCAGTCACACAAATCAATGGACTGCACAGCTAAATTGAATAAGAGTATGTTCTTAGGTTCTGAAGTAGCACAGAAACTGACCTGTGCAAGAACTAAAACAGAAGCCATAATAAATAATGTTATTGCCCCTCACTCGACAGATATTATAATTGAAACTCTTAACAATCAAGTTCCATTTTTTGGCCTAGGAACAGATGTAAGCAATCATGGTGCACTAAAGTGGTTTCCAATTGTCATCCAACTCTTTAATTACAAAAATAATGGCATTCAGATAAAAGTTCTTGATTTACAAGCATGTCCAAATGAAAGTTCTGAATGTATTTCCTCCTATAAAGGAAGCTTCTAGTTTAACGTGACCGTTAATCGCGAGATCATGAGCCACGGGGATATTTCCTCCTATATTTCAGATACTTTCAAAAAGCATAAAATTACTTCTAGATGCATTGCATTTTCTGGAGACAATGCCAATGTTAATTTTTGAGGCCTTGCATGCAGGGAAGGGAAGAATGTATTCTCTGCTCTCAACAACGACTTGAATGAAAACATAGTAGGTGTTGGATGTCCTGCTCACATTCTACATAACTGTTTGCAACATGGAGCTGATGCTCTTCCTATTGATATTGAGTCTATGGTGATGAAAATGTTTTTAACTTCTTTCATATAATATGCAGTGCACTCAGGAAGTGAATGACTTTTGTGAATTTGTTGAGGTAAATTATCTGCAGCTTTTAAATCATTCTAAGACTAGGTGGTTAACATTGTATCCAGCAGTTGAAAAAAATCCTGCAATTGTTCCCAGCTCTGAAATCCTACTTTCTTTCTCAGGGTAGGAAGTCAGTGTCTTCATCAATTAGAAACTTCCTTGAAAATGACTTTTCAGGGCTCTTATCTTTTGCTTCTTTCCTCAACCATACACATTTTTCACTAGAAAATTTTGTCACTTCAGAAAGTAAATAATTCAGTTGTAGAAGTGCTTGAACTATTAGAATCTGTCCAATCTTCATTGAAAGGCAGACTTGAAGGTCAATTCATTCCCCTTAAAGTCAGACAGATGTAAAATACATTTTCAGAAGATGGTTTGGATAAAGAATGCAAAGTGTTTATGGAGAAGCTATCTTGTTTCTATGAAACCTGCACCGAGTACTTGGATAAATGGAAGCATCCTATAGAGGAATTCAAGTGTTTCAAATGGTTGAAACTTCAAAAAGACCTCAGCTTTGACGATATTGTACCATGTATCTAGTATTTACAGTCAAAAGGTGTAGAAATAGATGATTCAAAATTATCCGGGCTTATTCTAAAACTTCAACTTTGGATAAAGATACAACACTAGACCAACAATGGTCTGGTTTTTTTAATAAGTGCCAGAACATTGAGGTATTTTCTGAACTTTTGAACATTTGCCAGTTTTTCTTTGCCATACCAGGCAGCAATGCCTCTACTGAACATGTGTTTTCATTCATAAATGCTCAATGGACAAAGGAAAGGAACCGTTTGTTGGTAGAATCAGTGAAAGGAATGTTACTTGTCAAGTTCAATTTCAAAGATGTGTCGTGTGAAAAATTTTATAAATATGTACTTCAAGAAAATAACTCGCGTCTTCTTTCAAAAGTAGGTTCTGTTGAAAAATACAGCTTCAAGGAAATGAACTGCAGCAAGGGCTGATCATTAAGTAAGGTAGGCTATTTCCTTTTGTAAAAAGTTGTGTGTAATATATGTATAATTTTGTTATCGACTGAAATTGTCAGGCATTTTTCTTAAATGTCCTGTATTTGGAAATTTTCAGTTGGTAACCCTACATATGCAGGATTTCTTTTTGGGGGGTTTCATTCAAACAAGGTAATTGTATATTATTGAAATACTTCAATTATTATTCATAAAAATCAATAAATAAACATACTCTTTGCATGAAAACTACTCTAATTGTTTTTTCCAACACAATAAAAATATGTTTAAAAAAATTTAATAGGCCTATAAAAAACTAACTAAATATTAAAACTGAAATGATGCAGAAATTAAGTTATAATGTTCATACGTGACAGCTTAAAAAATTGATATGTGAGAAAAATAATGTTTTGCTCTACAAGAGGCTTTTTGGCTCAGTGTATAAAAAAAAGTGACCTAATGATTTCCTACAATTTACACTTTCCCTCGATTTACACTTTTTCATTCCAGACCCTTGAAAAGTGTAAAAGAGGGGTTATACTGTAGATCAGTAAGTTTCCGAGTTGGCAATTGTAAGTTTTGACTATCCTTCAGTATTTTACAATTCTCAAACACCTAGCTCTCATAAGGAAAAAAAAAAAAAAAGTTTCATGATGAGAAGTCTAAACACGTACTAGAAACAAAAGAAGTCCATCTGGATTGGTCATTATCCAGATCAGACTATCCAGATTGCGACAAAGTATAACTTGGGAACGGTGCCGATCACATCCAACTGCATACCGTACTCACGACTTCCCCAAAGTCAGACCCCACCATAAACTCGCAACCCCAGAGTATAAACTGTGAGAATTAAGTCAACCCTCTTGCGAGTGGCGCCGATACCTACTCGCCACATTCGATCATGCCCGACTGTGACTCGCCACCAACCAGTTTGCTAGGCCAACGGGAATCTTGTCGAACTGCCAAGAGCGGTGTCGATAACTTACATAGCGTCATTTCTCCGTGTCTGTCCGCGGGAACCAAGATCTCGTAAAAAGACTGCGAGCCGCATCGATTGTGTAACAAGAGATATTTATCAGTGCCAGACTGAAAGAACGGGATTCTCATCAAATGAACGGGTGAGTGGTGTGGATTGCGTAACATCTTAATATTTCAGTCTTGAGGAGGCCGCGAAGATAACAGGAAACTCGTCAAATGGCAATGAGCGGCGTTGACTGTGTATCGTGATATTTATCCGTGCCCAACTGCGAGAACAAGGGGAGTCTTGTCAAACAAACGGTGCCGATGCATAACAATGCAATATTTATCCGTGTCTGACCGCAAGAACGAGAATCTCGTCAAACAGACCACGGACGGCACCAATTGTGTCACATCACAATATTTCTTCGTGTCTGACCGAGATAACGGGAATCTCGTCAAACGGACCACGAATGGCACCGATTGAGTAACGCCGCAATATTTGTCGATATTCGACCACGAGGATGAAGTGAAACCTGTCAAATAGCTGAGAGCTGTGTTTATTGCGTAACATCGCAATACAGTTACTTCCCGCATTGTTCCCCAGTACCCAGCCTCGACCTCAAAGCCATGGGAACAGCAGAAATCTCGTTCAAGTGACGGACGACGACGTAGGCGAATTAGTATAATGGTTCCTACATCTGCTGAATATCCCTCCCCATCGCATTGAGCTTTGCAAACTTACCCATTGACATAATATCAGATCTGCATAAAAATAACTGGTCTCCTCGGTGGACAACAATGAAGGCTGAGCCCTGTTCGTCTTTGTCTAGCAACGAGCGGGCCGCGAGGATGGGGTACGGCCGGATGTCACATGCAAAGCAGTCACAAACGCATTGGCTGCGCTCTCACCCCCTTGGCGCTCTTAAGCGGCGATGGCGCAGACAAGCGTCTGCAGACAACACCTATTTTTCTGCTGCTTGGCCCAATTCCTATTCAGCACGTATCGGACAAGTTCGGATCAACTGGTTGATGCTCGCTCTTCTTGTTCGTGTCACCTCGGGTAAAATCCTGGACACTGATGACTGTTCTGACGCGGTAAATCGCAAATATCTCGTCCCTAACTCCAGAAAAACTCCAGACGAAAACCATGAAAGATGAAAATGAGTGGCTTAATAGTGTGGAAATCAAAAAGAACAATAATTTAACAAGAAAGCCCAGAAACAAGACCCCATATTTTTTTAAATTCATTTAACTTATTTTAAAGTAGGCACCTGAACCGTAGCCCGTGATGGTACAGTAGGCTACATAGAAATTATATTTGGTGACAGAAAAGAATATGTTTTTACAAGTTATAACTAAGGGCCTTATTTTTTTTGGTGAAATAAAACCGTTGATTTCGATGTTAAACTGACGCCATTTCGATGGGTATTTCGCGAAATAAATTGTCATAATGATCAATGTTTCTTCTGAAATCTTCATTATAGTATGGGATAAATCTAACAGATTATGTGATAAGGGGGTTTTTAAGCTTCTTTGCGATGTTCCGAGTATCGCCGAATGTTATTTACCGCTTAGAATTATGTTAATTTCCTTCTTTCTTTCTCTTTTTTTTTCCGTCGCTGAATCTCTGCAGTGTTTATTGCACGTGTCTTTTCGCTCCCACTGAATACGAACATTGGAGTATTTACACATTAGAATCTTTCCTGCAGCGTCAAATACATAGAACCCCTCACTGTTGTATTCCTCGGCCCTCGAGAAAACTGTTGTGACTTTAATTTTCCGCATTTTTATACTTAATGCTGGATGTTTGCCGATAGTTTTATCAGTCGCAAACTTGCTCTGATGCATCTATGACCACAACGCCATTTGATGTAATTGATAGCGGATATCGATTTTCATCGATAGCCATAGAGATCGCGGAACTGAATACACATACTTCCGGCGTTGTGGGCATTTGTGTAGAGAATATGCAGCACTATCAATCAAATCAGAAGGAAACCACGACGGTCAATGCGCCAGAGCATTTAAACGTGTATTGGAGAGCTTTTTCGATAATATTGAGCATTTTCGTACCAAGTGGAGTACGGTATATTTCGTGATAATTTGTGCAATTCGTGCAATAAATCAGATTTCGTGATATTTCGAGAGTTCATTTTGCTAAAATATGCTACTTTAAGTACCTACAAGGTCATATATAGGCAAGAAAGGAAGTATGAAAAAATTTCGCGCGTATCGCTATTACCAAAAAATACGGCCCCTAGTTATAACATACATGAACAGAAGTAACAATCATCATCATCGGCTTTAACTCGAATCCGAGTATAAATCACCTTCCTTCAGTCCAGTTTTTGGATGTGTTTACGGTGACTAAAGAGTCCAATCCTGGCATGGAACAAGCGACCACACAAGTCACATAGTATTGCTGGAGGAGGACGTGGTTGGGCTGCTCGAAGTTTCCTAGCTTGACACTTGGCCTCTTCATGTGTGCGTCTATCCCTTTCAAACGTCTTTACAGTATCCGAGATGGTAAAGGGCCAAGTTGAGCGGTCTTCAGCCAGCATGTCCCAGGTTTGTGAATCAAGACCTGTCAATTTCAGGGTCTGTTTAAAATGGTCCTTGTAGCGCCTCTTAGGACCACCATGAGGTCTGGTGCTGTAGCATAACTCACCATATAGCATTTGACGAGGTAATCTCACATCATCCATCCTATGGACATGACCAATTCATCTAAATTGGTGACCTATTATGGATGATTCTATCAGTACCTAACTACATGCCACTTATTCACCAACTTTCTGGGAGCCCTACTGAAGTGCATCTGAATGAGGGTAATGAACATGCAATTTGTAACTGACCACTATAAGGAACAATTTTCAGCGTTACCAAGACTAATGATCAATAATCTGCCAATTTTCAGAGTAGGGAGCACACAGAAGTTCTATGTGAATATTAAGTTAATTATTAATATTATTACTGATTTACTCTTAAGATGGTCTAAAAACAAAATACATACGGTACTTTAGGCCTTTCATTTTTCTTGTTATTAAGGTAAGAGTTTGCCATAAATTAGTGAAACACAGTACAGTATGTTCAGAGTATTCAATTTAAGTCTTACACACAGACTATGTAGAACAAGAGGAGCGTTTGAATGGAAAGAGAGCGAGTAGCACCTAGCAGCGCTCTACATGCCATGATTGTATTTAGATAGAGTGATGACAAGCCAGATGGCTATGCCTGCTGAACAGAATATTCCATAGATGCAAAGTATTGATTGCACTGTAGTTCCTTCTGGAATAAACCATATGGGCTTGATATGGCAAACATTTGCTCCTTTTATCTTGTAGGAAAGATCTTTGAATGGTAGCTTGAATTTCCCATCCAGAACTTATAAAAACACAGACAACCATACTTCCTATTTTTGATTATATCTTCAAGAATAAGTTTTGTCAAGCATAGACTGGTATATTTCAACGACCATCCAAAAGAATACGGACATGCAGTCGCGAAATGGATCAATTAACTGACCAAATCTTATCAAAATATGAAAAACATGATGTACTTTTATATCAACTAGATATTGCAGCGGCCACAAATTATTACTATCCAATAAATTCCAAATTAAATAGCAGAAATGAATAAAATAGTGTATCATCATTGCTAGTAGAAAATCTGCTATGTGGTGATGAAGGCTATACCATATTATTTTTCTTGATGGATATCAGGGGCCTGTCATATATATGGAAAGAAACCTTTACTACTTTTGCAGCAGGGCAGATAGTTGTTTTAAGGAAGGAAACATAGTTTTACATGACCGTTAATCATGCGATCATGAGCCACGGGACCTCCGTTTTATGTGGAATCCGAACTACAGGACATGGCATTTCGTTTCGAAAACCTCATATGCCTTGTCCGGGAATCGAACCCGCTCCACCTTGGTGAGAGGCCAACAGCTTGACTGCTGCGCCACCACGCCCCCCTAGATAGTTGTTTTATTGTTGCTCATTTTAGGGGCTGTGACAGTTATTGTTGTTATAAGGGGCAGAACTACGAGGTCATCTGCCCCTAGGGCGGGGGGGGGGGTCTATGACATCGTGGTCATATAGCTCCATGCATCTGCATGTGTGGAATTTGTATGATAACTTGTGATATTGTGCTGGCTGTAATAGTATGTATATTTGTAAATGAAGGATAGGATTGGGAAGGAGGTGGCTGTGGCCTTAAGTTAGGAACCATCCCAGCATTTACCTCAAGTAGCAGTAGGGAAACATGGAAAACCACTTCCAGGATGGCCGAGATGGGAATTGAATCCTCCTCTTTTCAGTTTTGCCTCAAAAGGTTGAGTGTACCCCATTCCAGCCCAAACTTGGCAGAGCTGGGAACCAAACCCGGACCTCGGGGGCGACGGTCAAGAACGGCTACTACACCATGAAGTGGTCAGCAGGGCAGATAGACCTAAGCAGATTTTCTACTGGCAATGACAGTTATGATACTGCACCCAAGCATAGTAAGAGAAGGAACATCTCAGTCCTGTCCGAACTCAGATTTTTATATGATTATCCGTTATAAATCACAAATAAACTTAAAAAGGCTAAATAAGATGAAGGTGGAAAGAGAGAGCGGCTTGTTCCTGAGCCCCATCATATGTCATGAAGGGGCTGCCAAGCTTCAGTTGGCCTTTTTAATCACACTAGAATACTAGACGCTGCAAGAACTGAATCAGTATGCTACATTGTATGTGCATTTAATGACAATACTAGTACAGTAATGGAAGTAATCATTTTCATTTATAATTTTAATGAACAATCATGGTATGGTAGGTCGGGTGTGTTGGCAAAATTGTAAAGTCTCAACTCGTGTCTACACATTACTAACACTTGAAGTACAACTTTTCAGATTCCTTTAATAACCGGGTTATTCTTCCAAAGAAATGAATACCGTATTCAGAAACTTATGTAGGAATCAATTCATTATTAATACAGTATGGGAAAGAGGCAGACAGTATCTTTCCCCACATAATGTCTACGCTTTGGCATATTTCAATAAATTGATACGGTAGGCCTATGGTACGATGAGAATCACGAGAACATTGCATTTAAAAGGAGTACCGTAGGCCTAGTGATGAAGATTTGATTTAAGACTTTTAAACTGATATGCATATTTTAGCCATTGCTGCTTTCATTACAGTATTATGCTTATTTTTAGTGCACAAGAATATCCACACAACTCCTTAATTATAATTTATATAAAAAACGAACTCCTAAAAAAAGCCATTCTACACAAGATTACATTTATATCAAGAAGCATGAACAGTTAACTCGTGTGTGTTCACAGGTGTTTACAGCCAGCCGACGAATCAATACAAACTCACCCGAGTCACACCGAAGAACCGCAGCAGAAAAATAGGATGTCTGCAGACGCTTGTGTGGCGCAGTATGCAGGCGAAATAGAAGGCCGAGTGGCAGGACTCTACCAGGCGTTCGGAGGCTAAGATTTCCCAGATCAAATGCGAAACTCCCATATATTTCCCAGGTCACTAAATTCCCATATATTTCCCGCATGTCCCGTATCGCTCGACGCCCTTTTATTACATTGGACACACTGCATTCCCTATTTAAAGAATTACAATCATACAAGAGATGAGAGTTAATTTCATACGACCCATTCAATTTTATAAATTAATTAGCTGCAGTCATAGCTGATGGGTTAATTATGAATTCCCTGCACCTAAGATACCCACAATTTGGGGTCAACCCAAGGACCTCTGATCGCCTTGTTCATTACAGTAACCCTTACGCCAGGTAAGTATGCATGAATTACTATTCTCAAGCTGTAGGTCTAAATAAAAGAGACAAAGGCTCTTTGATATCTGTCTTTTTTACCCCGTTTTCAGAAATTTGGGAGAATTTTAAGTTAATAACGAAGTTAATGTATGCCTTACCCTAAGACTCAGTTAAGCAGACTTACAGGGAGATTTATGTTAGTTGCTTCAAGAGCGCAACAGCGAGGTCATCTGCCCCTATGGAGAGGTTATCGCATCTAGTGCCAGTTGCAGTTAATCTGAGGAAACCTTTAAAATTACTATGGAGGATAGGAGAACCAATTCTTCACAGGCTTCCTAGTCGTTTTCATCAAATCAACATACATATTTGGGTCACAAACATGGGCCAATGACAATTGCTTCCTGATGAAATTATGGTATTTTTGTTTACACAACAGCTTTGCTATAAAATATATGTGAAGTGAAGAATTTTTGCTGTCCTTCAAAAATGAGACGATCGTTGGATAAAATTTTCTGAAGTACTGAAATTAGTCAAAATACCTTTTGAATTAAAAAATAAATCAGGAAATTAGTAATAGAAGTTTTACTCATTAATTCTTGACCAGCTATTTTTGGCTTTTCAACTTTTACAAGGCAGATTAATAAAAATCTATGATTTATGATTCACATACCTTTCTGGGAGTCATTAGAAATTAGTTTTACCTTGAATTGTCCTGCTTCACCGGAAATATTTGTTTTATTAATTACGTAAATAAATGTTTTCACTTCTTGCTCATTCGACTGCCACCATGACACACAGACGTCATACACATCCTATCAATGTTGCCAACATGTCAGATACAAAATAGGTCTACACCACACATAACTTTGTAATTACAGCAGAACGCAGTTTATCCGAACTAATTGGGACCGAAAGTGTTCCAGATAACTATTTTCCAGATAATCAAACAAGCGTTTATTTCATAGGAAAAACACACACAGTACATAATGGTGATAACCAGCAAGCTTCTCATTTGGCATCAACGCTTTCTCACATAACAAATGTCCAGAAATGGGATCTCCCTTATTTCTAGACTGAATAAACCATAAGTACGCCACTCCTTCCAATTTTTCATCTGTAGCTGATCTCATGGTTTTTCTCTTTTTAGACTCCTAATCACTAACTTCGATGCATAATTCAGAAATTCATCTTTTCGGTTCTTCAGATCATAATTTGTGGATTTCTCAATAATGTAAGTTTTCATTAGACACTGCACTCACCTTTATCCAGTTTATTAATGATCTCCACCTTCTTCTCAATCGATAAAACATTGTGATTTTGTTTTTCCTTTTTGACACTCGTAAAGGAAGCGCACTCACATAGCACGTTGAGACATTATAGAGTAAAGAAACGCTAAGAGACAACAGTTGAAAACCGACTCACTACTGTAGGCAGCGCGCATTTCCGCATAACAGTAAGCACGCGCTGCTCCATTTTTTCTTTCTTTTTTGCTCGTCCGGATAATTGATGTTCCAATTATTTGACGTCCTGATAAATGAAAAGGAAGCTTGTAGTTTAACGTGACCGTTAATCTCGCGATCATAAGCCACGGGACCTCCGTTTTAAGTGGAATCCGAACCACAGGACATGGCATTTCACATCGATAAATGACATTCTACTGTATGTGAAAAAAGAAATAAAAGGCAAAACGATTGGCCTGGATAAAGATTATTGACGCACGACTACCCCCACTGTCTTCTTCCTAGAGTTTTCCTGCTAGTGCAAGGTCCACTCTTTTGATCTTGCCTCGCCATTTTGTACAATCTTGAGCATCTTGTGGTCTTAAGTCGAGACTCTTCATATCAGCATTCACTGTGTCCAGTGCTGCTCTGGACGTTCACGTGGACGTTGCCCATTACTTTCAAACGAGTGGGTGAAATTGGCAACTGTTCCAGGTGCAGC
This sequence comes from Meconema thalassinum, assembly GCA_946902985.2. Classification (NCBI taxonomy): domain Eukaryota; kingdom Metazoa; phylum Arthropoda; class Insecta; order Orthoptera; family Tettigoniidae; genus Meconema; species Meconema thalassinum. The sequence continues at coordinate 162,521,978 of OX336393.1, read as the reverse complement.
ACGCAGGACATGACCATACCATTGGAGATGCTTTTCCCATGTTTTCTCAGTGATGGGTGTGATGCCCATTTACTGGCGAATAGTGTAACTTTTATAGATAGCGGAGGAGCTAACATCCATTACTATATCATCTCCAGATATTTTTCCGACTATTAATTCAGGTATTTTGTTTAATTTCAATACTTTAAGAATTTTCTCCCATAAAATAGCTCTCGTCAAGTTTTACTGCTAACCATAACCCAGACCACCATCCCCCCCTTAGATCACGACGTATCTAGTCAAATTCCAGTTATGCCTGCCATTATCCGCATGAATTATGCACAATTATGCACATGAATGGAGATCAGTAATCAAATTACTATATAAAGGAAAGAGATTTATGCAATCCTGATTCATATTGAGGAGTTGCGCTCGAGTCTGTGACTTTCAAATTATTCACAAGGACACTAGCAGGAAGAATAAGTTACATAGTCAACTCTCATTTACCTGAACAGTGTGGATTTAGACCTAAAAATTCAACACTTGAGGTGACTACGAACTTAATGAAAGATCTACACTAGAAAGTTTATCAGGAGGGAGGAAGTTTATCAGGAGGGAGGAAAGATGTATGCAGTATTCGTGGATACTGGAGTTTGATTTTGTCAATAGGGGAAAACTCCTACACAAGTTAGAGGAAATTGTCGGTCGCAATTGGACGACATGTATAATAAGACACCTGAAGAGAATTTTAGACATATCAAAATACACTCCTTCAACACTGGCCTATGAGCTTGCAAAAACGTGCTTCCTCATATAAGACTTGAGGTTCAGACAACAGCTGCCAGCGACTAAACAAGAGTCGGACCTACTTCGGGACAAAAGAGATCGGACATCTGGCTCAATTTCTATACTACAGATGCGATGCTGGATAGGAACTGGACAGGAGCAAACAAGGAACTACGAAGCGCCATAACTAGGCTCTCAGTGCACGGTTTCCATCAAAAAATATGCACGACAAACAGTTTTCACGATCCCTCACCAGCGTGCGTATGCAGCCTCTGCGGGAAGGCCTGTGGGCGCTGCCATTTCACTGTGTGCCAAAAGCGCACAAAATCGCTACAGGAATATAGTAAAGAACAATGATATTTACATGCACATGTAATCTAAACTTTTATACTCTATGGTCGTTCGACTGCAATGAAGTGTATATATAATAACAAATATGTTAGCAGAAAACTATATCCAAGCAAGTATAGCATCGGTACATCACAGTGGATATTGCAGACAAATGGGGAATTACAAGGTGACCCTCTCAGTCCAATCTTGTTCAATGTCCTCACATATGATATTACAAATACGATCAAAATGAATACGGTGAATGTCAATATATATAATGCGTATGACATGGCGCTAACGTCAGGAAACATTGGACAGTTACAAAATATTATGGACATTTTGTCGGAATGGTTTCAGAAGAATGATATCAATGAAAAGACGACTGAACTCTTAGACAAAAACGATCAAAATGAATACGGTGAATGTCAATATATATAATGTGTATGACATGGCCCTAACGTCAGGAAATATTGGACAGTTACAAAATGTTATGGACATTTTGTCGGAATGGGCTGAGAAGAATGATATCAACGAAAAGACGACGGAACTCTTAAGTCTTCAGGAAAGGAGGTGGTGATGATAATTGCTGTTTTAAGGGGCCTCAAACATCTAGGCTAGGAGGGAAACTAGCAGAGAAGGAATTCATTGCAACACTGCTCACTGTTGCTATGGAGACCGTTACCGCTCTCGTCTCCACTCCTCACCCTTCAAGCGGATGACAGCTTTCACCGTTCATCTATAAGAGTCAGCATCTTCGCGTGAATAATAATTTCAAATACTTAGGGCTGATAATTCAGATGACTGGTAATTCTTGATACACGAACACCTGAAAGAACGCTTAGTCACTGTGACTCATCGCATTAATGATGTGAAATAAATATCTTCAGGAAATATCGTTACAAACGGCCATGAAAATGTTTCAGGTTAACGTTCTGCTGACTCTCACATAGAGTTATGGGCTGGAAATATCTGATTAAGAAAATTTGAAGAAATAGAGAATTTTAAGGCACGATATAACAAAAGAGTGCTAGGAGTGTCAAAGTACAGTATACTCCTTCCCGGCTGGTATATGATCCCACTATACTCTGTATTACCAATAATGATCGCTGACAGCTGTCAAAGATAGCACGTTGGGAAATGCCGAGTTGCCACCGAGGCAGACCATGACTCATATCCCACGAGGCTTGCAGGAAGGCACAAATACTGGGGAAGTTAGCCCCCCTGCCTGGCGATCTAATGACCGTGACGAGTCAAGGCACAGTAGGACACAGAGTCAAACCATGTGCTCACTGATGTGTCGGCATACATTGCAACACTGCTCGCTGTTGCTATGGAGACCGTTACCGCTCTCGTCTACACTCCTCACCCTTCAAATGGATGCCAGCTTTCACCGTTCATCTTTTGTAAATCAGAGTATAGGGAAACATCCGGTAGCGGTTCACTTTAGACCATCCTTTGTATAAATATTTTTAAAAACTGAAATTACCTGATTTAATAGTCGGGAGGATATCAGGAGAGGATTGAGTATTAGATGTTCACTCTTCCGCTGTCATAGACCCTCCATCCCGCCCAAATAGCGACACGACGTTCTCACCACCATCTTTCTCACTGAGCCAGTGTTGCCAACCCCACGCGTTTGGTACTAATTCGCACGTGATGTATGAAAACACTAAGTGAACTCAATTACAGTGTTTATGTATTTATAATGTTTTACATATAAAAACAGACCTAACCTGGGGCTTACGCCCCAGACCCCCTTGCTTGTGGTACTAGCATTAATTTTCGACCAGGCAGTACCTAACCTAGTAGCGGACATAAATTGTATGTTATTAATGTTTTACGTACAAAAACAGACCTAACCTGGGGCTTACGCCCCAGACCCCCTTGCTTCTAGTACTAGCAGTAATTTTCAACAAGAAAGTGCCTAACTTAGTAGCGAAGGCGTGTGGTGAATTTCTTTATTCAAGTTGGTAACGTAGTCACAAAATCGACTTCCGGGTGTCACATGACTGTCAAAGATGGCGTCCGTAAGTGACGGAAAATTGCATTATTTCCGTGAAATAACAGTTATTGCGGTGCAGCAGTGGCTATTGAGTATGAAGAGATTGTGAAACTACTCCCAACAACTCCCCGAAGGGTATAAATAAATGATATATTTTCAATAAGCTAAGGTGTTAAAGAATGTTAAAAGTGATGAAGAGGGAGGATGGTCTAAAGTGAACAATAAATGAAATATATTAGTTATTAACTTATGCACATTGCCAACTCCAACGAAACACCACCCATAGGGTAGGCCTACTAATTGTATAGGTGGTCTAGGTAGCGTTGTGAGAGGGGTTCAAATGGAAGGAACAATACTTTTGACAATGGTTACAGCTGAACGTGTTATCAACAGTGCCCAGCTAGCTTCCCGCGGCCGCACCTCAACCCTATCATTCCAATCTTAGTTTTGTCAATTAATGTGGTGTATTTTGTATCCCACATGTTGGCAACAATGTGTGCACAGTTGAACAAGAATCATTGTCAGAACATGGCTGCAGTTGTTAAAAGAGCAATAAATATAGGGTAAACTGTACAGTCGGTGGCACTCGTACAGTCATTGGCACCTTGGTTATATTCTTCCGCATAATAAGAGTTTGGGGAACCTCAGAGACATCTCTGAGCCACATATGGAATCGCTGCTTAATGCTTGTTTTCATGGTTCTGGAGTTGCCCACTGTGAGCGCTTCAGTTACTGCCATGGCTGCTTGATATTACATGCTGCAAGCACCTTCTGCTGAACAAGCTTGTTTCTTAAGGTAAGGCCTAAGCTACTTGCTTCACAACTTCTACTCTCTCTTGTGTTATTAATATATCAATTTTGCTAAAGTTACTTTTGCAGTTTCTATAATGTCTTATGAGTGTAACCTATAAAAATGTAAGGTTCATAACTAAAATTGTCACGTAATGGTGGGGTGCCAACAACTGTGCCTCAATATTAAATATTGGCAGTGATTGGCACTTTGTGCCAATGACTGTGTAAATTAATTTTATTATCTTCTACTTATATCCAAGCAGTATACAACTCCACTACTAATTTAACATCCATGATCCTTTATTGAAAGGCTTGGGATCACATTGAACAGTTGTTGGCACGGGGTGCCAAACACACTTATTCCGTGCCAATAATAGTCATATGTATAGTTATTGGCAGTGCCAATGCTTAACATTATATTTTTTCTTTCAGAAACTTAAAAATGAGTCATGTCAAATCTGGCAGGATTGAGAAGAGGAAAGAAGAAGGAAATGTGCATATAACCCTGCTGAAATAGAACTTGCTTTACAAGACATTCGAGGAGGTTTGTCTAAGAAGGCGGCATAAAAGAAATATAACATTCCAAGGTCGACATTGCAATTTTGTCTAAGTGACAAATTTTCTAAACCTTCAATGGGACCACGCCCAATACTTACTGACAATGAGGAACAACTGCTAGTTAAATGGATAATGGAATGTTCCCGGAAAGGATTTCCTCAGAGGAAGTTAGACGTCCAATTGTCAGTTAAGGAATTCTTAACTCCGAATAAGAGAGAAAACCCCTTCGAAGGTAATATGCCAGGGGATGGGTGGTTTAGAGCATTCCTTCGCAGTCATCCAGAACTGTCCATTCGTACCAGTGAAAGTTTTACATCTGCCAGCGCCACGGTTGGAGAGGCCGATATTCGGAAATGGTAAAAACTTAATATCGTTAATTTTACCCGCCTCTAGCGTAGGTCTCCTCTGCTTTAACTGCATGCTTCAAAGCCTAAGTCAACATTATACAATAGCAATTTTTAGCCACTTCTAGATTTAATCATTTTTCTAGGTGTCCAAAGTTCTGAAACATTTCTTTTTGCTTTCTAGGTTTCAGCAAGTTGAAGAGATCTTGAAAGAAGAAGATTGTCAGGACATCCTGAAAGACCCATCAAGACTTTTTAATGGTGATGAGCCTGGTTTTCAACTTTGTTCAAAACTGGGAAGGTTCTTGCAGGTAAAGGTGAGAGAAATGTATATGAAATTGGCCCAGCGAAGGCATCCATCACAGCAATGTTTGCATTCTCTGCATCTGGATTAATATGCCCACCCATGGTGATATATCCATACCAGAGAATATCACAGGAAATTACAAAGAGGATTCCTGACGATTGGGGAGTAGGACATAGTCAATCTGGTTGGATGACAGCAGAGGTGTTTTATGTGTATATTGGCAATGTATTTGCCCCATTTCTTCAAAAGCAGAAAGTAACTTTGCCTGTGATCCTCTTTGTAGATGGACATCGTACGCACCTAACATACCAGTTGAGTGAACTTTGCTCCGAATTGCGTATAATACTGATATCTCTGTATCCAAATGTCACTAGAATCCTGCAACCACTCAATGTTGCAACATTCAGACCACTTAAAATCGGTTGGAAGGTATCAGTCCTGGAATGGCACAAAGAAAACACGGACAAAACATTAACCAAAGAATGGTTTGCTCCAGTTTTACAGGCAGCTGTGAATAAATATGGTCTGGAACGCTGTACTGTAAGTGGCTTTCGAGCATGTGGCTTGTATCCGTGGAATCCAGATAACATTGATTTTACAAAATGTCTGGGGAAGAAAATCACAAAACCAGGGCCTTCAGAACCCTGTACCAAGGTCCTCACATTTGACCATTTCCGAGAAATTGTTGGAAATGAGCTCATAGAGGACCTTAATGCTAGAGATGGTATAAATGAAGCTGAATCTGCCCTTAAGAGACTTATTGAGGATATGGAAATTCCCATGACTTCGTACGAAGTGATCATCCCACAAAGTCACACATTTGATGAGGCTGGCCCTAGCCATGCAAGTCTACAAACAGAACAAAGGGTTCATGTGGAGCAAATAGACACAAACACACCTGCCCCGGATATTAACCCTTGTAATGCCGATGTTGATGACGAACTGGATATCAGACCAAATGATAAAGATAATTCTCCACTGCAGGAAATTCTACAATGGCCAAGTACACCAAAAAGAAAATTTCAGAGAAACACCGAGAGAATGCCCTTCATCGTGACATGCAAATCATGGAAAACCTTATTTGAAGAAAAAGAAAACAAGAAAAAGTTAGAAGAACTTTCAAAACAAGAAAGAAAGGAAGAAGAAAAGAGAGGAGAGGAAGCGAAATAATCCTAAACTGAAAAGGAAATTACAGAAGGAGAATCGTGAAGTAGACGATAGTTTTTCTGTAGGTGACATTAGCGTTGCAGGCAATGATAAACGAGGGATGTGCTTTAAGTGCACGAAAACCATAGGGCCGGCAGATTTATTGTGTTCATAGTGCAACAAGCTGTTTCATGCAAGGTGTGTGCCGGATATTCACAAGGAACATATTCCTGAAGAGGACGATTCCTTTGTCTGCCACCTGTGCTTTAAATATGCCGATAGTTCATCTGGTATGGACTGCGATGTGGGTTCTTCTGACCAAAATTTGAAGATTGGTGGGATAATATTATGTTCAACGTTCACATAGGCATATGTATACGACATTTTGTGAAGTGCATTCCATTCTAACAATTAGGTCAATGTGTTCTTGCGGGTGCCAATAACTGTATCGTATTAGTGCCAGCCACTGTATATGTTGATGCCAATTACTGTAATTTTTGAGTTTGTAATTTTGAACCATTATAAAAAATAAATTAAAAGCAAAGAGAATGGATATGTTAAATCATTATTATCCTACAGCTGTTCTTATTCCAAATCCATGGTCCTAATTACTTCTAATGTCACATTGTGAGTACCCGAGCCAAGGGAGCATAAGATGGTGTCTTAACAGTGCCAACGACTGTACAGTTTACCCTACATATTTAAGTAATTTAGCATATATTTCAGGTGCAGTAGTGACCAGTAGTGAATTGGTCAAATCTCCCAGAAGATGAAACAAGGAATGTAAAAACCACAAGGACTTCTGATGCAAGTGTAAATGCCACGTTTAGGGGCAGATGACCTCGTGGTCCCGCCCCCTAAGCAATATAATAAAAGCCAAGTTCTGGTCTCCTTCAGAATTAATGATGAGAGGTATTAAGTCAGCCCAACTTTCAATGGGCCAAGTTTATCCATATATTATTTAGATCACTGAGAATCTCTGCACTTCATGCATAATAAAACTTCATTCCTTTCCTTACACAACTATGGATGGCAGGTCCTAAGGGGCTCATCAGTACTGAAAAGATAAGCAATCACTTCCCAACAATGTAAACAGCTCTGAAAACATACAGTGACATGATTAGGGAAGAGCAGTACCTATGTCCAAGTCGTCAGTCGAGGACAGGACAATAAGGTAATCTTTCCCAGCAATAGTAACTATCCTTAGAATATAAAAGTCGTGAATTAAAAAGCTGAATGAATTTGTACTTCGGCAAAGGTCTGGTTCACATGCACTACGACCAGGGATCGGTTTTGGGCCCACTACTCTTTCTTCTATATATCAATGATATAACACAGAACGTTCATTCACATAAGGAAATTTTGTTTGCGGACGATACAACACTCGTAATAAAAGGTGAAACTAAACAGGTCATACAGCAGTCTGCTGACTCCGTTACAGGAGAGTTAACCAAATGGTCACAAGATAATCGCCTCATAATAAACTATAAAAAGACAGTATGTCTAAATTTCCACACTATACAGAATAGGAATCCTGCGATGCCCAATATAACATTAAATGGTCATCAAATAGAAAATAAATCAGAAACAAAGTTTTTAGGACTATGGATACAACAAGACTTGAAATGGAATAAACATATACAATATCTGAATACTAAACTGAACTCGATGTGCTTTGCGTTACGTATTTTGAAAACCTGCACTAGCATGCACACATTAAGAAATACTTATTTTGCTTATTTCCATTCATACTTAAGATATGGGATCATATTTTGGGGTATGTCGCCAGATGTACTAAGCACGTTTAGGATACAAAAGAGAGCGATTAGAATTATGGCAAATGTACACTCTAGAGAATCATGTAGACCTCTGTTTAAAGATTTAAACATTCTCCCACTGCCCTGCATATATATCTTTGAAAGTATTATGTTTTTTAAAAAGAATTTAATGAATAAAGATGTTTTTCTTAAAACAAACAATGATGTTCATAGGCATAACACAAGACAAAATCAAAACATTCATATTTCACACACACACACAAGCATATATCAAAAAGGAACTTTTCACACTGGAGTTAAATTATACAATAAACTACCCCAGTATATAAAACTGGCCCCAAAAATAAAAACCTTTGATAGAATGTTGAAAGCTTATCTGCAGTGCCATTGTTTTTACTCAGTAGTTGAATATTTTAGCGTATAGGAGTGATGGAATCTATAACTATATTTTACTTTTTTAATTTAATTTTAATACCTAGCTGTATGTTGTTGTATTTATAGAATTAAGTTTTCATATTATGATAATAGAGTGAGGTGTAAATAGTTGTGCAATAAGATTGTATCTATTAAGATTTGCTATTATAATAAGTTATAAATAGTTTTAATCTTAGTAATATATACCTGTTAGTTCTTTTATTTTATGCATGTAAATTCTGACATGTCCTATATCAAAAATGTATTGAATGCATGTATTTGATCAAATGGAATTAATAAAAATCTATCTATCTATCTATCTATCCAAATACAACAGCCTATTCTCTTCTTTCGCGAAAGCTCAGGCTTTGCATCTAGTGCATAAAAAAGTACAAATAACAAGAAGTTTAATAAGCAAGTATGTACACAACTTCGTACATGTCTTCGCAAAAATGTAGCAATTCATCAAAATTGGCCAAGGTAAAAATCACTCAAATGATTGATAATAAACCAACCTCAACATACACAAGAAGATTTCTAACGTGAAGAAAAAACTGAAAACTTAATTTAGCAACGCGAGTTGCCCATGCCCATGTGGTCCCTAGCAGGCGACCACGTTGTCAGAAAACGTACGAGTCACTATTTGCATGGGACGGGAACCGTAGAACTGTATTCACCCAATGCCACAATTGATAGTCACATCTAAAACGCTAGTCTACGCACACACAGACACCATGTGAAATTGCAACTATCTTGTTTTACCTGCTTTATCCGTCGGCTTCGGTTTAGGAGCCATATTGACGGTACTTAAAATGAACGAAACAGGAACGGGAAGTCAAGCGATTAAAAAAAAAGGATGAAATTGGGACGTCCGAGGTAGGTGCGTCATTTCGTAATATCGATATGACGTATCGTGCCTAAAGATCTTCTGCCAATTTGTGAATCTTTGGAACATTTGAATATTTTCAAAGGCATTTAAAATATAATAGATATCAATCGTTATAACAATAATAGTAGAGCAAGTTTCAGTAATTCATTTTCGTAGAAACTTATCAACGATAATTCTCGAAGCTCCTCATAACTACTCGATTCAACTAACGCTGAATGGTCGACTCCAAGTCGAGGTAGGATTGTACAAGACCGACTCCAATACTCAGACCTTAATGCTACTCTCGATTGCTTCAAGATGGCGATTCGAGAAGCCCTAGCCTGTTCAAAACGTGGGTTTGTTTACATACGTTGTTTCAGTTTGCAGTTAGTAGAAGCAGTGAATACTAGTGTCTCGTAATCTATTGCATTGAATTATAGTGAGAATATCCTATATAATACCGAATTTTAGAGGTAAGCTGAGCGAAGTTCATTTTCGGTGTATGCAGTGAAAGTGTTAGTGAAAGCCAAATATCGAAATTATCAAATCAATCAAACTATCTAAGTTGTAAATAAACTCTCGAATTTTGACAAAAACACCAATCGCCATATTGTCATAGAAATTGTTGACAGATTAACCATCTGGAAATCTTTTGATCAAAGAGTACAGAATAAACTGCACAATTACCAAGCAATTACCATTGCAGCCATCTTGTCATAGATGTTATAAGGCAGACATATATTTCTCAGTGAAAAATGTCAAAGAGTAAAGAACAAAAACACACCATGGCAAATGCAAATCCCAAAGAGATTAGCTCATCAACATATAACACGAATGACATGTGCGACATTTGTAATAATCAAGTCAAGGACACTGATAATGCCTTAGAATGCGAGTCCTGCAACATATGGCAGCACCAGGAATGTTTAAGTATGTCCAAAGGGGATTACGACGCAATTAAAAAGAAAAAATGCATGCTAACATGGCTCTGCACTGTATGCAAACCGCAAATAGTGACACAAAGAAGACACCAAGACACAAAACTAAAAGAACTAGATCAAAAAATGAATATGATATTAGATCTCATCAAGGATTCCATACCAACAATAATACAGAAGAAGGTAGAGGAGACAATATTGTGGATGAACACCTGTAAGCAACCTGCTAAACAACATCAACAACCAACAGAAACACTACATGAGACGGATATATTTATTACCTCGGAGGACGAATCATACAATTATGATAAACAATGCTCACCTCTCGTCAACAACAAAGCCCTAGAAATAGTACCGAAATGTAACCCTAGAAATGGGGAAGAATACATAGGAGACGGTACGCATAGCACAGCAGCGTGGAGGAAATCGCCCCGAAAGAAAGCGGCCACTCATTGGAACTCAAGGACAGAAATGCTTCTCGGAACAAAGGAAGGCGAAGATCTTCAAGCAGGAGAAAGCACCACACCATGGAGGACAATACCCCACCGGAGAGAAGGCTCTCGGCGCAACCCCAGATCAACTGTGGTTATCGGGACAAAGGAGGATGAAGGATTACAAGCAGGAGAAAGAACGGCCTGGCTCTACATAGGGAAGCTGAAAGAGAACACAACAGGTGGCAAAGTGATTTCATTTCTACGCAAAAATGGAATAAAGGGGGATATAGCATGTGAAGACCTGAACTCTACAGGCACAAACAAGGCCTTCAAAGTTGGAATATCATTTCAATACCTTGGAATGACTGAAAACCCTGACTTTTGGCCAATTAATGTACTAGTCAGACGATTTCGCCTCTCCCGAGCTTTCACACAAAGACGGGCTGCAGGATCCCTGGAATAAGGACTCAAGATTTTTATTGCCCACTTCACGCAACAAAAAGCAAATATCAGTTTCAAAAAATTCAGGAAAGGAAAATCTGGTGAAGATACTGTTATGGAACATAGAAGGATTGAAAAACGCTGTCAACATGATACCAGAGGATACTTTCAACGCCTATGACTTAGTTACACTTACGGAAACGTTCTTGACCACACAATGGAGCACAGGACAATTTTATTCAATTCATTCATATGCAACACAAGGAGAAAGGGGAAGGCCCAAAGGTGGCATAACTATGTTAATAAAACCTACCTTGGCCCCCTTCGAGATTCAGCTTAGCTCGCCAAATATTCTATTAGTGAAAACAAAATTATGTGTAATAATGTGTGTGTACTTCCAACCAGACTATAAGGCAGATGATATAATGGAAGAAGTTGCAAATGCTCTCAGCCTGACAAACAGAAACGACAAGCTAATCTTACTAGGAGACATGAACTGCAGGATCGATGCTCCCTCTCAGAAGACGAGCACTGTGATCAGTTATTTAGAAAAGGAGGGCCTAACGTTGATCAACGACAAAAAGGAAAAAACCTACTTTGGACCTAATGGTTCCAGTACTATTGACCTTGTGTTCGCAAACAGCGGCAAGACACATCAAGAGATCAGACAAGACCTGCCGGTACGAAAACACTTACCAGTCAGCACCCTAATTACAATGAAAGGATCTTTCGCAGAAGAGAAGCCAACCAAGCTGTCAACAAGGATAACCAGAGAAATCGATATAAGCAAACTCAACATGGATGCGACACCCATAGCGCTACGAGAGATCAAGGAAGGCAACATAGACGAAGCTTTGAGTATAATTGAAGAACAGCTGGCACATGCAATAGTAACGCAAAAATGGAGGCAACGGAGGGCAAAACCTTGGTTCACCCGAGAGTGCTATCAAGCAAGAAAAACAGCGCTAATCGCACTACATAGAGCAAAAACAACATTAACTCAGAAAGACCTGGAGACATATAGCACAGCCAGAAAACACTACAAACAAACTATAGATCAAAGCAAAAAGAACCATCTTGTAAGAGAAGAGAAGAAACTCATTGAAGAAGCTGAACAGCAATGGTTCAAAGCCTCAGCGCCAAAACAACCCTATTTCCCGAGAGACATTCCACTTAGCACATGGGAGAAACACTTCAGGACGGTCCTACAAGACAGAGAAACACGTCCACCTAACACAAACCAAGACGAAGAAATTGAGTTAACGAATCCATTCTCACTGGAAGAAGTTCGGAAGCAAATCGCAGAAACAAAAGATAAAAAAGCTTGCGGTCCAGATGGTATCTTCTTCGAACACCTGAAGGAAACTGCACATGCTCTTGCAACAACATGGACTGAGCTTTTTAATGCGTGTCTAAGACAAGGAAACATCCCAAACAGATGGAGGCTTTCTACACTAAAGGTTTTGTATAAAGGGAAAGGTGACTCGAGGGACCCGAACTCATACCGGGGGATAGCTTTAGAGTGTGCACCACTGAAAATTCTGACAGGAATATTAACTGACAGACTTAGCAAACTGACATCTCACGCAATCCCTGAGCAGCAATTTGGGTTCATTAAAGGGAAATCCACAATTCAGGCAGTAAAATGTCTTCAGGAGGATATTGAGGCGGCACTCAGGCTTCCAGGAGGGATGCTCCATGCAGTTTTTATAGATTATACAAAAGCTTTCGACTTGTTGAACAGGCAACTATTAATCAGGAAAATAGAAGACATCGCCGGAAGAAATCAAGTGACACGTCTAATAAAAAATATCTTGTCGAACAATCAAGTAGAAATAGACAACAGAGTGTCTAAGTCAAACCCGATGACCCAGACCAACGGAGTACTGCAGGGAGACCCCATGAGTCCACTGCTTTTCATCATAGCCACTGCGGAACTACCTGGAGAAATTGCAGTTGAAAACGTTAAAATATACGCTTACGCAGATGACATGGTCCTCACTTCTCGAAACTTAGATTGCATTCAATCTGCTTTTGATAAACTCTCAACATGGGCCGAAAACAATGAATTAACACTAAACGGTACTAAAACTGTGAAAATGACATTCAGAAAAGGAGGTAGACTTTCAACAAATGACTTCATTATGTATAAGAATGTCCCGCTACAGAATGTATCACACTTCAAATACTTGGGAATCACTTTTCAGACAAGAGGTGATGTCTATAGCCAACACGTCAAGGAAAGAGTCGCCGCGGCAAAGATTGCTGTTCACACTATAAGGAATCTGAGAGAGCTATCTTTAGCCACAGCCATCACCCTGTTTCGCCTTAAAATTACACCAATAATAACTTATGGTCTAGAGACAATTTGGCTACAACTGACGAAGAGAAATTTGGAAGAAATAGAAAGAGTCAAAGCCACTTTCCTGAAAAGAACATTGTGCCTGTCGAAATTCACACGGTCTCGCCTCACCTACGTGCTAGCAAGACAGCAATTTTTCATCGAAGATCTTCGCCTTAACCTATTACTACCATCAACCGTCGCCTACACAGAACTTTTACAAGAACTCAATGCAAAACAGCAAGACATATGGCCAACGTTCTTTTCAACAGATGCCATGATTTACAGAGAATGGACTCAAGTTGGATATGAACTACGGCATGTAGTGACGCGATACGCCGTGCATGGTTTCCACCACCGGATATGCCAGACTGAAAATTTCCACGACCCGGACGATAACTGCAGGTGTAAACTGTGTGGGTCAACCTGTGACCGTTATCACCTGCTTTTGTGCACCAAACGGAAAGTCTCGTTGACAGATTTCTGCAATGACTGAATGTGTGGTTTTTATTTAGGTTATTGTATGCACGGTCATGTATATATTCCTTTTGGCAGTTAGCTGCACTTATTAAATTATTATTTCAGTTTGCTACCGATGAAAGTTGGCGATAAGTAGTGTTACCTATGGAGAATAGTGGTGCGTGAGAGTGAATTTGTGAGTCAGTTGATATTTAGCAGCTGTAATTATACGCAGTGACATATGAATGTTTGTTTTGAAGTTATGTAATGGGTCGCTCTTGTTGTGTACCGGGTTGTAAGAGTAATTACGGCAAAGCTTCTCATACAACTATTTTTAAGTTTCCCAAGGAAAAAACATTAAGAGAAAAATGGATTAGAAGTATACATCGTGACAATTTTGTGGTCAGTGATAAAGCAGTAGTATGCATACACCATTTTGAAGATAAGTTTGTGGTTAGGGAAGACGTGTTCCCTGTTGTAAATAGTGAACCTATTCGTGTTCCTCGGAAAGTTCCAAAACTAAGCGATGATGCTTACCCCACAATTTTTCACAATCAACCCTCTTATCTAACTGTTAGGCTTAGTAAAGAAAGGAAAGATCCTGAAGAACGTGTGCAGCAGATATTACAGAGAGATTTGGATAACTTTAATGAATGGTGTGAACAGGATACCATTGCAAATTTCGAATCTTTCACAAGTGAAGTTAAGAATAGGCCGGTAAATCCATTTATAACAATTGTGAAGGAAGACTATGTCCTTTTTATTAAAATAGATGATAATGCTTATTGTGATGTTCCATCAGTGTCAATGTGTTTCAAAGTGTCGAGTGATTTAGATGTAAATGTGTTTTACAAGAATCTGTGCTTACCTGCGGAGAAGTTTAACTGGATCTTGGAGTGCAACGGAAGCAAGGCATATAAATGTGATAGATGGAGCAAGTTGGATAATTTGGTGAGTTCTCTTGCTAACTATAATAATGAATCAGTATCTCTCTCTGAAAGGGTAACTTCATTGATAAATGTTACAAAGGAGGGCCTGCAACTTGATGCTGATGAGAATTTAGAGAGGGCTGGCAAGGTAAAATTTGCATTAGAACAGTTGGAGCTTGCTTTTGCTTGTCAGATTAAATATTCATCAGACCTCCTAATATGGGCCGCAAGTCTCTCTTACTCACACCCTGGAGCTTACCAATCTTTAAGAAGGACAAACATAATGACACTACCTCACCATGTTTATCTCAGGCAATTCTTGTCCAAAATAGGTCCAAACAGCTCAGGTGTTGGGCCTTTGCAAAAATCCTTTTTGAAAGAAAAAAGCAAGCTCCTGAATGATGAAGAGAAGGTTGTTACTGTTTTGCTGGATGAGATATATGTTAATTCCAAACTCACGTATAAAGGAGGGAAAATAATCGGGATGGCTGAAAATAGCTCAGGAGCCGACTCGGCCACCACCATACAAGCTTTCATGTTTTCCTCATTACGTTCAGACAGTAAAGATATAATAGGTCTTTTCCCAGTGAGAAACCTAAATGCAAAAACTCTACTGACTCTAACCATTGACGTCCTAACCTTGATGGACGAGCTTCAATTTCATGTAGTCTGTTTGGTATCAGATAACCACAGCATGAATAGGAAGATGTTTGAGCTCTTGGGTGGTGGTACTCTAAAACCCTGCATTACAAATCCAGCTAATACCTCCAAGTCACTATTTCTTCTGTTCGACAGTGTACATTTGCTGAAATGTGTAAGGAACAATTGGTTAAATCGACCCAGTCAAACGTTTGTCATTCCCAACACCCAGCAGACAATTCCCAAAATAGAAAGCATGCTACATGTTACTGAAAATGAATCAACTTTTCAGTACACAAATGTCGAGGCTAAGTTATCAGATATTAGAGATCTATTCCATTCTGAAAAGAGTATGATTCTAAAACTGGCTCCAAATTTGTCAAGAAAGGCTTTATATCCCACTGCTATAGAGAGACAGAATGTTGCTCTAGCTATGAGCATATTTGATGCCAAAAATATAGTGGCATTGGATATGCTTAAAAGTGAGGGTGTTGCTATTTCTGATGGGACTGTCCAGTTTTTGAAATTAATTTCAAAGTGGTGGACAATTTCAAACGTTCAGCACCCAATGAAAGGAAAGTACACCCGAAATGATGATGCAAACCCAATTAGTGGCCCCAATGATACCAAGCTTGTCTTTTTGGAAACTTTGAAAACATATGTTGACATATGGCATAGCAACACCTCACACAATGATGGAAAATTGAGTAATGAAACGTTCTTAGCATTCACTCACACACTGACTGCAGTTGTCCAGCTATGTAAATATATTTTTAATACATATAAGTGGTCCTACATCCTGACAGCTAAGCTGCAGACAGATGGCTTAGAAAGCAGGTTCGGAGCATACAGAAGATTGGGTGGAATTCAGAGACATTTCTTGAGGACACCTTGAGGAGACCTTGGGCTTGAGGAAGCCTTAAGGAAGCCATTTGCATTCAGAGAGCTTCCTTGAGGCTTCCTTGAGGGAGCCATTTGAAGGCTCCCTTGAGGGTTCCTTAAGGAGACCTCAAGCATTTCTTAAGGAGACCTCAAGGCTTCCTTGAGCAGAAATACTATTCAGTGACATTTCTTGAGGAAGCCTTGGGCTCAAGGACTCCTTCGCGTCTGCGCACGACTTGTCGTGTGCTAAGGTAGGGGACAAGCTACCTTAAGGAATCCTTATCACAAGAAAAATGGACGTAGGCTTGGCGGACGATAAATTTCTTTATTATATTGAAGCGGTATTTGAAGAAGATGACGTGCCAAGACGATATGTAAGAGATTTTGAAAACCCATTGGAAATATTTTCGGAGACGATACCGTTTTTCAAAGGATATTGTGACAAACGACAGTTTGCCGTTGGTTCAAGTTGAAAGGCGGCGAAACAGACGAGGACTTCCAATATCTCCAATGCTTCAAACTTTAATAAGTCTACGATTTTATGCCACCGGAAATTTTCAGGTACCGGTAGGCCTATGTGGAGCATTCAGAATAAAATCCAATAGCGATACGGAAAGTACGGTAGACTACCGTACCGAATTAGGCTAAGGTACGGTTATTTTGTTGGTTAGGTACGGTACGGTAAGTTACTGCAGTGTAGACTATAATTTGCAAATGTATTACCGGTATTTGTTTATTTATAAAGATATTTTGACGGTATTGTAGACAGATTGTTGACGGACTGATAACTGTATTTTCCACAGGATAAGAGCCGTACGGTAATGTTGCATGGTGTGAATAAAGTTCTTTGTCGAGTGCAATTATTACAATTCATTCAGGAATATAAAATAACGTTTGTTGTAAGCCTGCCGGTAAGTTGACTGCTTGGAGACTATACCAGTAGGCTACCGTACTAGGTTCATGTGTGCGTCTTAATACGTAAGTTACACAATTAGCCTGTTAACCTATTTTGATGCAAGACTTTCATACCGTACTTCCAGTAAGTCTACCGATACACGGCACCAAATAACCTACAATACTGGTACGGTAATGTAAAGTAATAGCCCATATAGGCCTTACGATCACGCAGTGGATGATTTCTCATAATAATCCTGTTTACTGGCCTCATTATTGGGTTAAAAATGGCTAGATGCAAACATGCACATTACTGATAGGTCTATAATACGCAATCTACTACAGTACGCATAGAAATACAAGTCACCTGACATTCATCAACACACATTCAACTACGCGGGTCTGATTGCCAAGATGTCCCAAGACCCTAAAATGAACGATCATCACGCAAAAATAGTGAATTTCTGTAGGGTAAACCATTTTGCTCTTGACTGCACTAATCGGAGACACACCCCAGATATTAATGGAAATTAATGTGTGTCCTTACTGTAACTTACAAATTGAACTGAGATATGCTAGTCAGTTAGGCCTAATGAATTCTAATAAATGGTATTTCTAGGATATGCCTATATTTTGGCTTCGGGATAGTGCCTCAAGGCATCTTTGAATTTCCTATAAAAAATTAGTACAGGTACCAACTTATTAATAATCTATGAAACAGCCTCTTGCTGTTTCACTGGACTTAGGGCATCATGGTCATCAAGCCCATGTAGGCCTACTTGAGTACGGTACTGGTATGTGCAGGCTATAATCTGTCTGATCTCATGTTTTTTTTTTTTTAGCGTATGGCTTTTAGTGCCGGGAGTGTCCGAGGACATGTTCGGCTCGCCAGTTTTGTAGCTGCTTCGAGACGGACACCCAATGGGTGAGCTACAAGTACCGTTGGGGGGGAAGTTGGAATGTAAGGACGAGGAGTTGGAAGGTAGCGGCTGTGGCCTATAGTTAGGGACCAACCCCGGCATTTGCCTGGAAGGAAGATGGGAAAACACAGAAGACCATCTTCAAGGTTGCCGGCGGGGGATTCGAACCACCTCGCCTCCCGGATGTGAGCGACTGCCAGCAGTCATGCCGTAACGACCTCGGCTAACTCACCCGGTTCTCATGGGTTATTTTGTGTCTGTAATAAATTGATGCTAAGGTTAAGAGGGTGGCTTATAAGAGCCATCCTGGTATTTCTGTGGAATTGAATTGGAGAATCGTGGAAAACCACTTCCATGATGGCTTACATAGGGATCGAACCCACCTCCTTTCAGTTTTTCCTTACAAGGCGAGAGTACCTTGTTCCAACCTGCAGGCGAGAATTAGCCTTAGGAACTGGATTCTGATCATGTACATACCCCAAGAACAGAAGGTGGCCAAGAACTGGCTGTTCCAATTGATCTGCACATAAAAAACATAACAGATGTAGTAGGCTAATCCAAAGGCCATATAACGTAGGTCAATTCATCAATAACGGATGTTAAAGCATGCCCTGTAGTTAGTAATCCCCCTACATCAATAGGATATCCCTCTGGGGCAGATGACTTCAGTGTTCCACAAGAAAAAGTAGCCTATGTTACAGACTAGTTGCATAAATCTTCCAGTTGATAATACATATTATCTGAGAAAATGAATGTGGATTTACCTTCCTCATCAGAAAAATATAACAGCTTTCTGATTGACAACAAAATGAAATTTTATTGACCATGTGTAGGCTTTGCCTCACCAAAATGAAATAGTGTTGTTAATTCTGAATCATACAAAAACAATTTTAACATTCTGTAACTAGGCTGTCTCATCTATTTTCTTAAAACAACACTAACTTTTTTTCAGACTGTATGTGGTGATCTTCGGGGAGTAAGCCAGTCCACTGCATGCAGGACTGTCTTACATACATCCGAGCATTTGGCACAAAAACTTCCAACATACGTAAGATTCCCGAACTCACAGGAAGAATTTGCTAGGAGGCGAAGGAAATTTTTTCAAATGGCTAATTTCCCTAATGTCAGTGGGTGCATCGACTGTACCAACATGCCCATCAAAAACCCTGCTGGACCAACGGCAGAGGTGTATAGGAATCGCAAAGGATATTTCTCTTTCAATGTTTAGTGTGTTGCAGGTCCAGATCTTGAAATCTGTGACATTGTTATTCGATGGCCTGAATCCGCTCACGATTCAACATATGCCATATGGAAGTGAGGCAACCATTTATAGAGAGGCATTTCATTGGCTAGGAATAGAATATTGAACTAGCCACTCACATGCCAAAGTTATTTACATAAAAGTTAAAGCTTTATAGTTCGTCATCATCATCCGTGTCCAACCCCTGTAACCCGGGTGTTGTAAACTAGCCTCTACCACTCCTGTCTATTATTCCACTCCTCCTGCTCCATTACTTCTGCCACATCCAGTTCAATGTCACATGTCTAGTGGGATTTGGTCCATCCATCTCTTCTTTGGTCTTCCAAACAATCTAATAGTTATTTTTGGCAATTTGAGACTGCATAATTCACTGGGAACAACATGCACCATATGGAAGTGAGGCAAACATTTATAGAGAGGCATTTTGTTGGCTAAGACTCACATGCCAAAGTTATTTACATAACAGCTGAAGCTTTATAGTTATTCTTGGTAATTTGTTACTGCATAGTTCGCTGGGAACACCGAACAACATGTGCCATATGGAAGTGAGGCAACCATTTATAGAGAGGCATTTCATTGGCTAAGATTAGAATATTGAACTATCTACTCACATGCCATAGTTATTTACATAAAGGTTGTGGGAAACTTGCCATCCTGGGGCCAATATCTGGCAAGCCAGATTCTGCCTGTCACAAGCCAGGACAAAGGGTGAGTATTAGAGGAGTAACACCTCTTTAAAAAACCTTGGTCCAGCTGGCCCAGCTGGTAGTACCTTGTAAGGGTCCCTTGCCTGGGTTACAGGTGAAGATGGTCAAAGGTTTTGAAAGCGGAAGAGGACTCCATGTCCCAACGGTGGATAAAGCGGACAAACTGTCATCAAGCTCTGGGGCTTACAACCTCAGTTCTATTTCCGGGAAGAAGCGTCCCAAACCATTCTAAACAATCAAGCATTATTGCATGTCGTCATAAAGACGTCGCTATGCCAGGTGGTAACTGTTCGCCGGAATAAAGCATTTATGCTTGAACATGAAGAAAGCAGAAGGGGAATCAACGTGCACGTAGGCCTTTGGATTCTGGGGAGCCTACTCATATTAGATGCTTAAGAGAACTGAAACCTATTAGGAATTTTATGATTAAACATACAAAACTCTTACATTCAAAATTTCACAGCGTAAGAAATATGTTATATCAGCAGAAGAACGAGCTGCAAGATCTTCCAGAATGAAGAAGTGTTGGGAAAGGAAAAAATTATCAAGAATTAAGAACTGAACTTATTACTTGAAATAATGGAAGACTTTGTATGTAAGGTTTGATTTTGGTGCTCCAATGTAGGTGTAAACCGTGTAAATAAATAAATACAAAACTCTTGATGAAGCAAACTTTGTTCAAGCATTTCCATAAAATATTCTGAAACATGTACTGTTGAAAATGAAATAAACATGAGTATTGACTAGGCAGATGAATTTCCTTTGAATGTTATCTAGTAGAAACTTGTCCACAAGAGTGCCTCATCAGGTACTCACTAGTAATATGGTTATAAATGGCATACGTACCTGAATTCCTTATTATTACAGCAGCAAGGGGTAACTGTAGTGTGTAACTTGGACCATACTTATACAGCGATACCATATGAAACCTATACTCAAACTCCAACAAATATTTGTTTTTCGTCTTGTCTATTGTGGAGATTGATATTGCAACTTTTCAGTTGGTCAACACAATGATATCCCAATTAATGGGATATGTGGAGGCTTTTCAACATATGGAATGATTGCGGCCACATTGTGCTAACCAACTGAAAAGTTGTAATATCAATAAGGCAACACTGAAGAAATGGCTTCAAAGCTCTGTCGTGAGGTTTCACTTAGGTGTGGCAAGTTAGACTTTTGGCACAACTTGCACTACATACCAACTCATAATTTTTGTTTTAACTTGCCACAAGCAGTTCTGCCCCTTAAAGCGCAGGGACGCAGACACATACTAAAAGACTCTGATATCACAATAAAATTCAACTTGTAAAGTGCAAAAAAAAAGACTAGAGAGATCTGCCTTGACCGATCACAATGCAGGAAACAGCAACAATAGCATTTTTTTTTTCTTTTTTGGAATTATACCGGCTAAGCTACATCAACAGTAGGCCACAAGTTCAGCAGCTGTTTGCAATGTTCTATAGTTTACTTTTTATTATGAAGACATAATGCAAGGGTTCATTTTTATAGGTATTTATTTACATACTATATACTGGTACAATTAATAAATACATTTCATTTGGGACAGGAAGTCTGCTATTTCAGAATTAATTCCTGCTCCTTGAACTTGATATTAATTTCCCTTACTTGCTTAAAATGTAATTTTTTTTGTCTTGCGCCAACAGGGTTTGTATCCGAAGACACCTTTCTTGTATGCTAGTTTTTTCTTCAGAGCCACTGCACGAGGCTCTCAACTTTTCTTCATTGGAAATTGCTCTGAAACACATAAAACCTACATGTAACTTATATTATGAACAAGGTTTGGAATTCCTTTGATAGTTCATGTAAACTAAAATTATATTAAATGGGCATTGTTATAAGGAAAACATTTTACTGTGATATAAGTATAATTAATTTCATGGAAATGTGGTGAAATCTTCATAGGAATGTGGTGTGATGAGAGTCCTTACTGTTGAAAGAGTTTGACTTCTCCACCGCCCTTTACAAAAGTTATTTAAAGGTTGCACTCTATTTAAGTTTCTGGTAAGTACAATTTATAAGAATACTTTCAAGAGGTTCATTTAATAGAATTTTTTGAAATTTCTCAGTGCTCTAAAATACAAATCAGATAATATTATGCAAAAGTTGCACAACACAGACTGCTCTGTGTGTAATTAAGCCATGAAAGGTAAAATTATAATTACTTAATTTACAGGTAGAACTCAAATCGATTTCACTGGACAGGGAGTGGCAGTGGCCTATCAGGAAGAATGGAAGCTTGTTGTTTTATGAGTCCACTAATTTTGTGATCATAAGCCACGTAACGTCCTTGTTATGTGGAATCCAAGCCAACACATTTCACCTCATCAGCCCCTAATGGTGAGGATGGTAACTTCCCTTACCACTACCAACTACAGGGTGATTCATGTAAAACGATTTTATTTGCATAGGAATACACCGAAATGTTTCATTTACCTATCCCCGGTACTGACAACCTTCAACGGCACAGTCAACTGCCAGATATTTCGGACATTTAAGAGGCTAAAGCACGTTACTGGCAACCTTCATGTCAAAATAAACATGATCCCTCAGTATGCCTTCCTTCGGAGGGTAAGAAAAGCCTGTGGTTCCATGTCATAGATTTATGGCATGAAAAAGAACCTTCCACTAACTACACTGGAGGGGGATGTGTGGTGCAGTCGGTAGAGGCACTGAGCTTCTAACTGAAAGGGAGTGGGTTCGATCCCCACCCAGGTAGTGGATTTTAGAAACAAAACTACCACTTTCGGAAATGCAAATAGCTCTGGGGTTCACTCAGCCTACACCAGAAATGAGTACCAGATTAATTCCTGGGAGCAAAGACGGCCAGGCATGGAGCTGACAACTCCATCCCATATAGTACCGATGTCACAAAGAGTTGAAGCCTACTTCCAGGGCTTCCATGGCCTGCACGGAGATGGCTTTACTAACTACACTTGTGGAAGCTAAAACGTGTAGGTTAGGTTGATAACACTTTATTAGCTCCAACATTCGCCGCCAGGTGGTGACTGCAATGGCATTTAGTAGCCACGTCCGTAGCTGTCGTGGATGGTAGCATTTGGTAGCAAAAGTAGAAACTACTTGATAAAATTAATCGTGTGCAGTCCTTCTACCTGAATCACAGATAACACACACTAATACAGCCATCACAATTAACACCGGTTATCAGACAGATTCTACACACACCCAAAGTACACGGGGCTACATGACCACGTTGTCGCAGCCCCTAAACTAAGGAACCAACCAAATAAAATAAACATGAAATGAAAATCATGTGTTGAATATGAATCACCCTGTACTTACAAATAATTTACATACTACAAGAAAAAAATGGAAAATAATAAAGAAAGAGGGAAAATAGAAAAGGAAATGCCCTCAACACTTCAAGAATGATGATGGATGGACTTTGGAAGGAAAGGGAATATGCAGAAAATCCATCCCAAAGCCACTGGGAAACAGATCGAGCTTAGTATCTCCTCAGAGTTGCCAATTCACAGGCTCACTAGCCATGAGCATGTTAAGCAGGTCATACCCTGGTAAATGTCTCGACTCCCTAGTATCCAAATTATGCACATTTTGAAAATGGTCCTTGCGTTAAACTAATAGATGTAGCTCATTTTCATGACTTTCACACATAGATCATTAGTATAAAAGCAAATCTTGTGGTTGATTTTAAGTTCAAATGAATATTTGTTGAGATATAAATTAACACAATTTACAATGTTTGTAATCCCATTAATTGTAGCCTATTGTTATAAAATTAAAATATATTTAATAGAAAAACTCAGAATGCTACAGTAAAACTATTCACTGAACTTATGGAAGCATTCATATAGAACGAGTATAAAAATGTGCAACATTAAAGCTGCAAATCTGATAGGCAAGTTGCAAATTTTGTTTCAAAAAATGGGAAACTGAGGTACGGTACAAGTTTTCATGTACAAGGTGATTGAAAGAAAGTTTTCTAGAGTCACCATCTGACAAAATTGTAGTGTAACACATCTGCCCATAAAACATGTGCCGCAAATATTTCCATGGCTACAAAACTATCTTCATAATTCATGTCACATTCTCCACTAGATTAATGTCATTCATGGGCTACTACTGGGGACTGGTCCCCAAATAGTACACAGAGGTGTAATTATATCAAAAAATTAAAAAAATTGATATTATTGAGATTGCTGACCAAAACTCAGTCATAGTACAAAGTCAAGGTTGAAAACATAAAAGAAAATTCTTTATTTCATGGCAAAAATGTACCCTGGAGAAGTCACTGAGCACTGGACGCATTGTAGCACTGCATTTACTATCCCCCGGCTCTTGTCCGGACACACTTCCCCCTGATACACCCTCCCTCTGAGCCTTGATTGCAGGTGAAAGTTACCGTACACATGAAAAGTAGCATTTTGACAGCCATGGCTAGTAGCGATGGTTGGCCCAAACTTCACCTGCATTCACATGTGAGTGTCCAGATACCTCTGTTCACATAATGTATAACCTACATGGCCCTTTGTTTTACAAATCCCAGACACCATAGAAATGGGAATAATATCGGGTAGGAGAACATTGTTCTGCAAACAATCTTAAAACTATCTCTTTGACAAACCTGTTGGGCTTTCATGATTTGATGTACTGGTGCCAGCCTTATCTGTTTCCACGACCAGCTCGTTGATAGGCTCTCCTTATATATGATGCTGCCCCTTCAACCTGCCTATCTTGTGTGAACATATCACTGTCCAGGGCAAACAGTATTTCGTTAACCACCTGCCCCAAGAGAGCTGGGTCATGTTATAGAGCAATCTTTTTTCGTCACACAATTGCTTTTCTCGTTGTCCCAATTTTTTGTTTATTTGTTCAACCATTTTCTGAAAAGAAAATTCATTATGTTAAGGTAACACTAAAAAAAAACACCAATTAAAAATATCAGAAAAAAAGGATAAATTATAGCCATTAACATTACACTAGTAAAAGTACCGTAGCCCACAGAGTCATGTTTATGGCACTGCTTTCAAAAAGCAGTAATGTCATTACAAGAAATTGGCATGGTTCTATTTTTAATCAGAATTAGAAGTCCATTACAACTATTTACAATAGTTCCCTCTCCTTTAATGTTCATTATAATAAATAACTATGGTATCGTTATTATTCTTTGAATGTTATAGTTATGTAAATATTTTTTTTGTGCAGTTCATGAGCTTAGAAGCTATAAAGTCTGCTGCAATTTGTACAGTCTCATCACAATATTATGTGCATCTAGCAAATTTTAGGAGTAAGCACCCTTGGTTTTCCGATGTGTGACAGTGTGCCTACCATCATATGTAGCCTACACTTATGCAGTACAATCTGCAATCTATCCGAGAAGGAAACATTTTCTCCACAGTGATCCCCAATAATTTCCTCTGAAATGTACTCCTGTGTTGGCTAGCCCATAGTGGCAATTAAGTTGTTCTTTACTGCCACTGTCCTTCTATGCCATAAATAGTCCATAGAATACCATGTTATACAATTGGGAGGCTCTCGATATGCCAGCATTCCTATCTCGGTACACTTATTACACACCTAATAAGACTGACAATATCCAATGGAACATCGAACAATATGCTGGCACCATTATGATATAGGCAGGGGGGAACATAGGAGTCACTGTGACAGTAGTTTTCAGTAGATCTTCAGTCCTCACCTAACCTGTCACTTATCAGTAATTTTTGGATAATAGTTGTTTTGGCACCAATTTCAAATGTATGGGGGGTAATAGTAAGCTTAACTATCATGTTATGGTTTTAGTATCCACCAGACCTAACCAATCAACATTATTTAAACATTCTAAAACAATTTTTATTCCATAGGCCTAAACATGTAAAACACCTGATCTACCGGTACAGTACATGACGACATCAGACCCATATAAACAAATCCAGCATGTTGTCTATCACAGTATTTCGAGAGGGTCTGTTTGGATGTCAATACCAAAGTCTTCCCCCATACAACTGTGACCTCATTTATGCCATGTGGCACCATATGAATCACTGATGTAATTTTTTTCATAAGTAACATTTACTATTTTTCACAACGACTCAAAATCTTTAAATGCTTCCCCTGGAAAAAAAAAAGGTACAATTCATTATCTCTCTCCTTATGAGCTTTGCAAACTGCATCTGCAGCCTCATTAAAGAACCACCAACAAGTTTAGTAATTATCGTAAGGCCTTTCCTGGAGTAAATAGGCCTATAGGTCACAGTACAAGAACATTTGCACAAAGCTTGACAATAACCGTCACCTGTGGCACTAAAATGGTTTATTCACATGCTATGTTAGTTGTACTATGGGAACTTGAGGTTTTCATGCTGCATCTTTTAAAATTAAGAGTATGCTGCAAAAAGTGGGAACTTGCCTGGCATGTCTTTGAACTGCCGCAGCTTTCAAGCTGAGAAGATACCACGTTCTTGAATGGAGAATATCATACAATGAAACAAAATTTTAATAAAAAGTAACGTACTTTCAAAGTCTGTGTGCATTTCGTTATACGATTTAAAACTTTGTGCACACATCCGGATTTTGGTTGCTTATTGCGTGTAGGCCGTAAGCAAGATGGCGTCACAGTGAAAGTGTAGTGAAATAGCAGCTAGTGTAAATATTTGATAAAAGTGGTAAAATATTATAACAGAGGCTTAAAATCTATAAAGTTACTTTCCTTAGATCAAGTGTAATACGGAATATTGATAGTATTTAGAAATTCTTGTTGATAATTTAATAAACTTAAACTAAGTTGTGGGAACGTGTATCCAAAGATTCGGTGACTTCTTCAATCACTGTTTGAACCAAGTAGAGCAGTGGTGCTTTTACGAGACTTCACCCGATTGGAAGATATACGTATTTCACATTCTTCTTTATTGGTAGGTTATTAGATTAATTCTATTAGGTAGTAATAATTAAATTAAATTTAGTGTAATTTGGTGTAAACATCTAGGCTCACTTAGATCTCTAGTATGACGACAGTCAACAGTGTTAGTATCTCGTCAGGTTGTGTAACCGTAACGGATTTATGCTCGTCGTGCAAAATAAAAGTAAAAAATGCAAATAAAATCATCACAAGATCTCAGGTAAAATTGAATGAGGAGAAAAGTGAAACCGATTGTCGTAATGTAGGCCTACCGCTACCGTCATGCGAATGTCATAACCTGAGAAACGAACTGTCCTCAAAAGACGAAATTATAAAGCTGCTAAAGGAAGATATTGCTAAGTTAATGGAAGAGTTGAATAAATTAAAAGGAAACAGAGGGGAAAGCAAGGAAACTTGGTCGACAGTGATTGCTGGTAAGGTAAGATTGAATAAGCCTAGGCCTATAAATGGAGTACATGTAACTGAAATTCCCGTCTCAAATTCATTTGGAGTGCTTGTCGAAGAAAATGATGACTTTCCTCAAGAAGAAAAGAAGAAAGTGATAAAGAGAAAATCCAGGAAGATGCGGATATTTGCGGATAGCCACGGGCGAGATGTAGCAGCAAGCGTTTTGGAGAGAAGCCGAGAAATGGAGGTCACTTCGACAGTGAAGCCAGGAGCTCAGATTGCAGAAGTCACGAACGGGATGATAGGAGAGTGTGCGTCCCTTACTGCAAAGGACTACGCAGTGATCATCGCTGGAGCAAACGACGTCTATAGAAATGAGAGTAAAAAGGTAATCAAAGATTTAAAGGGTACATTGCCATCCATGCAAAAAACAAATGTCATTATTGTAAACATTCCGCAGAGACACGATTTAATTCCCAAGTCATGTGTAAATATAGAAATAGAGGCTACAAATGGAAAAATTCATAAAATTTGTAAGAGTTTTCCAAATGTCCAAATTGTAGATGTAAGTAAATTAGACAGGAAGTTCCACACTCGGCATGGCCTACACTTAAATAGATTAGGAAAAGAGTATCTTAGTGATGAAATCTGCAAAATTGTAAATTCAAATGGTAAGAATAATTCGACAGTAATATCATTAGAGTGGAAGCAGGGAAACTGGTAGAAGAAGCCAAACGTGAGGTTTGGCATTCACATCTTTTGAAGTCAAATTTAACGGAGTGCAACAATGGTATTTCGGATTTGTCTAGCAACAATAATAATAACAATTATGATAATAATAATGTAAATAAATCACCAACACAAGCTTGCAAAAGTAACAAATTTAAAATTTACCACCAGAATGTCCAGTCTCTTTATAATAAAATTGATTACATAAATCTAATGCTTAAAAATGAACTTAAAGACATCTCAGCACTATGTATTTCAGAACATTGGCTGAAAGAGGAACAACTTGAATTAATTCAATTCCCAGGGTTTATACAAGCTAGTAAATACTCTAGATCTAATATTAGCCATGGTGGTACTTGCATCTTCTTAAGAAATAATTTAGATCATGAACAGATAACAGCTTATGATTATCTAATTATGGAACAGGATTTTGAATTCTCTGCCGTAAAAATTCAGCAGTTTAAGTTAATAATTGTATGCGTATACCGTTCTCCGTCAGGAAAGTTTCCTCTATTTATAGATAAACTAGAATTGTTACTCAATAACATGAGCAAAGTAAATTTCGATATAATAATTTGTGGGGATGTAAATGTGGATTTCTTAAAACTTGATAGAAATTGTGAATTATTAAACCAGTTACTAATTTCCTATGGACTGAAACCTACAGTAAATACACCAACAAGAATAACAAAATTTAGTAAAACCACTCCTGATCAAATTTTTATAAATACAGATAAATATCACCATTCAATAGAAGTCTATTGTCCGGGTTTTAGTGACCACCATGGACAAATACTGAGTTTTGAAGTATCCGAAGTAATCAATAATAATGATAATGGAGTAAAATCAAAGTGCAGGTCATTCACTGAAGCAAATGTTACATATTTCAATGACTTATTAAATAAGGAAACATGGTCAGAAATTTATGAACTAGAAAATGTAAATGATAAATTTAATGCATTTAACAGTACCCTAAAACACTATTTTGAAATAGCATTCCCCTTTAAACGAAGAACTGTTCAAAATAACAAAACTAGCAATTGGATAACAACAGGGATTATAAATTCATGTCAAAGAAAGAAATTTCTACACAAATTATATAAACAATACCACACAACACCTGAATTCAATTTATACTACAAAAAATACACTAGCATATTAAATAAGGTAATAAGACTAGCAAAGAAAATGCATAATGATAATTTTATTTCCCAATCATCTAATAAAAACAGGGCTATGTGGTCCGTAATAAAGAAAGAAACTGGAAAATATGCTAAAATACAAAGGAACATTACACTGACCAGAAATAATAAAGTGATTAATAATCCAGAGGAAATAGCAAACACTTTTAATGACTATTTTCTGGAAATTCCGCAAAAATTATTAAATAAATCACAGGTAAATACACTAAATTCTAATAATAAAATAAATATATGCAGTGATTCTTTATTTATAAATCATGTCACAAGTGAAGAGGTAAGAATAGTTATAAAAGAGCTAAAAAATAAATTCTGTGCTGGCATTGATGGCATCCCTGATGCAATTTTAAAGAAATGTGCCGAAAATATAATAAATCCACTTACGCACTTAATAAACAGTTCAATTCTCTCAGGAACTTACCCGGATATTTTGAAGTTATCAAAAGTAATTCCAGTGCACAAAAACGGTTCAAAAGATGAATTAGATAACTATCGTCCTATTACCTTACCAACTGGTATTGCAAAAATTGTGGAAAAAATTATGTATAAGAGACTGATAAGTTTCATAGAAAAAAATAAAATATTATCAAACTCACAACATGGATTTAGAACGGAAAAATCTACACAGACAGCAATTTACGAATGTAGTAATAGTATACTGAAATTAATTGACAATAAGGAACATGTAACTGGCCTATTCTTGGATTTATCGAAAGCATTTGATGTAGTTGACCATAAAATCCTCCTTACCAAACTAAATCAATATGGTGTTAGAGGTCTAGCTAATAAATGGATAGAGTCTTACTTAACAAGGCGTAAACAAATAGTAAGCTTGAGACACAAGGATGATGGAACCAAATTACTTAATGAAACATTGTCCAATGAGGGAATTATTGAATTTGGAGTACCCCAGGGATCGGTTTTGGGACCACTACTCTTTCTTCTATATATCAATGATATAACACAGAACGTTCATTCACATAAGGAAATTTTGTTTGCGGACGATACAACACTCGTAATAAAAGGTGAAACTAAACAGGTCATACAGCAGTCTGCTGACTCCGTTACAGGAGAGTTAACCAAATGGTCACAAGATAATCGCCTCATAATAAACTATAAAAAGACAGTATGTCTAAATTTCCACACTATACAGAATAGGAATCCTGCGATGCCCAATATAACATTAAATGGTCATCAAATAGAAAATAAATCAGAAACAAAGTTTTTAGGACTATGGATACAACAAGACTTGAAATGGAATAAACATATACAATATCTGAATACTAAACTGAACTCGATGTGCTTTGCGTTACGTATTTTGAAAACCTGCACTAGCATGCACACATTAAGAAATACTTATTTTGCTTATTTCCATTCATACTTAAGATATGGGATCATATTTTGGGGTATGTCGCCAGATGTACCAAGCACGTTTAGGATACAAAAGAGAGCGATTAGAATTATGGCAAATGTAAACTCGAGAGAATCATGTAGACCTCTGTTTAAAGATTTAAACATTCTCCCACTGCCCTGCATATATATCTTTGAAAGTATTATGTTTTTTAAAAAGAATTTAATGAATAAAGATGTTTTTCTTAAAACAAACAATGATGTTCATAGGCATAACACAAGACAAAATCAAAACATTCATATTTCACACACACACA
Organism: Meconema thalassinum; assembly: GCA_946902985.2. NCBI lineage: Eukaryota > Metazoa > Arthropoda > Insecta > Orthoptera > Tettigoniidae > Meconema > Meconema thalassinum. Next base: position 162,490,925 of record OX336393.1, on the reverse strand, counting down.
CAAGCATATATCAAAAAGGAACTTTTCACACTGGAGTTAAATTATACAATAAACTACCCCAGTATATAAAACTGGCCCCAAAAATAAAAACCTTTGATAGAATGTTGAAAGCTTATCTGCAGTGCCATTGTTTTTACTCAGTAGTTGAATATTTTAGCGTATAGGAGTGATGGAATCTATAACTATATTTTACTTTTTTAATTTAATTTTAATACCTAGCTGTATGTTGTTGTATTTATAGAATTAAGTTTTCATATTATGATAATAGAGTGAGGTGTAAATAGTTGTGCAATAAGATTGTATCTATTAAGATTTGCTATTATAATAAGTTATAAATAGTTATAATCTTAGTAATATATACCTGTTAGTTCTTTTATTTTATGCATGTAAATTCTGACGTGTCCTATATCAAAATGTATTGAATGCATGTATTTGATCAAATGGAATTAATAAAAATCTATCTATCTATCTATCTAGGTTATGGTAGCCTACGATAACCTTAAAAGTAGGCTACTACTTTCCTTTTTTGCTACTGTTTCATCTATGTTTCTTTTAGTCAGTAGGCCTATTGCACGTATTGGTGCTTTAAAATAATCAACAGGTGCGTCTTACTACAGAAATAATACGAAAATTGAGGAAATCTTACCTTGTGCTCAGGCACGCAGTTGAACGCCTCCGTTATATTTTGACATGTTCTTTTCTTTTTTCCACGGTAACTTCGTCCGTCTTCTTATTTTCAAGTATATTTTTATACTGGAGGATGATTTGCACAACAAAATGTTTATCCTCTACACACACACACAACGATTTCTTATTACTCCACTCTATACTCCATGTGGACATATTTGCGTTTGAAATACCGGTGCGCGAAGATTGCTTCATAGCTTCCCTGGAAACAAATGCTACACTGACCGTTGCCAAAAATCTCAAAAACTAATATTGAAATAAGTACGCGCTAATCACACATGTATCATACGTGACTAGCTGACAATCAATTATAATGTTTAACAAATCAACGTTAATATAATGCAACATCAGATTATATTGTAAGACACGTCAGCTTTAGTTCTTATTCGAATAACACTAGTGAAACTTTTCGTATGTGATTGGTACCCGTGAATCTTACTTTCGAGGAAGCCTTGAGGAAGCCTTGAGGATCCCTTGAGTAAGGAGACCTTAAGGAAATGACTCTGACGGCAAAATCAGTCTCAAGGAGACCTTCAGATTGGAGGAAGCCTCAAGGCCTCCTTAGTCAAGGTCTCCTCAAGGTGTCCTCAAGAAATGTCTCTGAATTCCACCCTAAGTGGCTGCACATATAATGTCTCAGTAGAACAAGTGCTAGAATCTGAACGGAGACTCAAGGTATTAAGTTTGCTAAAACTTCAGTCGGCAAAGTTAGGAGAATTTACTCTCAAGGACCTGACAGTTACTTTCAACCAAGAAAAAGTAGTCGAGAACCTTGATAAATTTCAGTCTGCCCTGGATGAAACACCATTAGTGTCGATTCCGCTTGAAGCAAAGAAGATAATTGTATGCATTGCTAGTTACACGAGCATGAAAGTTTTGGCCAAGTTGGTAAAGAGTGGAAAGTGCATTCGGTGTAAAGAAGTGCTACAATCCGAAGAAGATTTAATCCTTGATTGTGACAAGAAGCTTCTGTCTTACTTCAGTGAACTTAACAGGGGTGGGCTGAAGTGTCCTTCCTCGTTTTTGATGGGTTTATGTTGTGATATATATAGACTTGTTCAGGTACTCATAAGCAGCAGCTTTGAATCTGAATTTTTGAAACTCGAAAATCAGAGGGACGCTGTTATTGCATTAGGGACTCAACTTATAGAGAGTTCTATAAGCAATATAAATGATGAATGTAGTTGTGGTGTGCCCTTGATCAAGATTGTTAAAAAATGTGTTAAAGTGTTTGCGAACATATTTGTTAACAACTACTCCAAAGTGTTGCACGATAAAAATGTGTCCAGGGAATTGTGCAAGAAGTTTGCAAACCAGGCACAAAAAAGAAGACCCACTGAGGAGCTTGGAGTTAAAGTAAACAAGCGCAAGGAGTTGAAACTCGGCAGCAAGTAAGGTGAATAATATTTTACATTTATTTATTGTTCTGTAACATTTGCAGCAATTTCCATTGGCTGCAGCTGGGTCCAGCTTGATGATCTCCATCCACCTTCAAACCTTAACCTGACTTATGCCTGGAATATTGGAGCCCCCACCTACTTACCAATTGACTCTGATCTGTACTGTGTTATAATATTTGACCGTCTCAGGGTAAAAGAACTCAAGTAATGCTGTCATAGTTTTCGCGAGAGTGAATAAATTGAGATTTTTTCACATACACTTTTATTTAAACCTTTTTTTTTTAATATAAAATTATTTTCATCCATGCAGTGAAGTAAAATCGAAGAGAGAATGTTATTATATAGTTACGTGAAATTTCTAATAAATCAACTTGTTTTCTTTTACTGTGGGACAGCCATTTCTTCTAGTAATATTATGTGATATGTAAGTTAGTTGTTCGCGAAGCTTTTTCATGCATGGAACAGTGATTTTCCCAATTGTGTCGTTTTCCCTACTTCAAATTACCGCCGTGTACGTCTTGATTTCGTGTTACCCAATAGGAGAAGTGGGGCTTCTGCGGCCGCCATGTTTTTTCTATGTTACGGTCTGAGTATTGGAGTCGGTCTTGGTCTTGCTCTTTGGCTGTAGCACTGAAGGTCGATACTTAGAGCTCGATTTACACACCATTTGTCAACAAACTTTTGTTTTGACGTTTGAAATTGTACTCGCGGGGATAAAAAAATATCTTCTTAGTACAAAGAAGAGGATTTTTGGACATGCCAGTCACTGAGGTATATTAGGTTGTTGTTTTTTTATGAAGGGGCTATTGCGTTCGCTAGAGAGAAGGGGCTTTTGGCGGTGGAATACGCTTGTCCAAAATGTTCCCGGCCTATGAAGGGTTCCAAGGTGCCCGCATGCCCGTCTCACGTAGCTCTGATTGCCTCATGTTGCACGAAATGTTTGGTTTGGCAGTCAATAAGAAAGGGTTCTTTCTTTGCAAAGGCGCGGATTACAATTAAGGATGTTGAGTTGAATGTGTCTGCGGTCACTGTTATTGACTGGTTTGTGTTTTGTCGTGATGTATGTGGTGCTTGGGTGTCGGATCGGGGGCCTTTTGGGGGGGAGGGGGTTATCATAGAAATTGATGAGAGTTGTTTTGGCAAGCGCAAATACAATCGGGGTAGGCAAATGAAAAATGCATGGGTTTTTGGTGGGGTGGTTCAGGGAAGTAATGGGAGGGATTATTTCTTTGAAGTAGTGGTCAAAAGGGATAAGGGTACATTATTGAAAGTCATAAAGAAATATATTAAGGGAGGGTCAACTATTTATAGCGATATGTGGGGAGGTTACAAGGGGTTAAACGATGAGGGTTTCACGCATTTTACTGTAAATCTTTCCATTGAATTTATAAATTACGAAACTGGGGCATATACCAACACAATTGAGGGTTTCTGGTCTGCAGTGATGTACAGTATTGGGAAGGGTCACTGCAGAAGCATCTGGATGAGTATGTGTGGAGGAAAAATGTTGATTCCGGGGGGTGTGTGTGTGTTTGAAAGGTTTTTGGTTGACTGTCGGAGGTTATATCCTCCAAGTGTGAGGGATTGAGTGTATGTGGTAAATGGGGATGTTTTTTTTTTTCTCTCATTCTTGGCAGGGAACAGTTTGAAGGCTATGGGGATAGGGGAGTTTGGGACGGGGGATTAGCCTTGGTAATATGTCAAGTGGGAAGGATGTACTGTGTACCTGATACTTGACAAACCAAGGCTTATATTAGGCAGTTATTAACGAGTTCAAGAAGCCCCATTATATAAAGACTGAGAATTGTCTGCCTTAGTCGCTTAAATATGGGTCTTTAGCTTATGCGTGGCGGGGAAGAGATTGGTCGTTAGTAGTTGAGATTGTGCTTCTTACCTGGCCTTAATTTATAATGGGTATGTCCCTGCCGAATGGGTTTTTTTTTCTCTTTTCTGGCTGAATGACATTATTTTAATTTTTGATTTGTATTGATATTTTTGCGGAAGAATAGGAATGGTTTAAGTTTGCAGAGTTGTTTACTTTAAATGATTATATTTCTTTATTTAATTTTTGTTTTTTCTTGTAAGTTATGGCCATTTTGATTGGAATATTATGTTATGTTGGCAAGTATCAACGTTGCGTATGTTATAATTATTTTTTGTTTTGTTTCGGAGTAACGTATATCTATTTCTTTTTTAAGGGAAATTCGGGACTACTATACATTGCGATACGGCCGCGTATGAAATTCCCCTAAAACAAAATGGCGGCTTCTGTGACGTCATCAACGACATCACGAAATACTCCTCTGGCAAGCCTACGGGAAAATCCTGGGTAATAGGGGTTTTTTGGGTGGGGAAACATAAAAACCGTCAATTTTTTTATGTAGGCCTATCGAAATCCGTAATTGAGCTATATAGTTCAATTAAAGATTCCGATACATTAAAAAATTCGCAAATTCACGTAATAGAAGTTTTTTGGGTGGGAAAAAACAAAAACCGTTTTTTGTTTATGTATCGAAATCTATAATTGAGCTAAATAGTTCAAATAAAGATTCCGATACATAAAAAAATATTCGCAAATTCACGTAATAGGAGTTTTTTGGGTGGGAAAACACAAAAACCGTCAATTTTTTTTGATGTATCGAAATCTATAATTGAGCTAAATAGTTCAAATAAAGATTCCGATACATATAAAAAATTCGCAAATTCACGTAATAGGAGTTCTTTGGATGGGGAAACACAAAAACCGTCAGTTTTTTTTATGTATCGAAATCTATAATTGAGCTATATAGTTCAATTAAAGATTTCGATACATAAAAAAGTCGCAAATTCACGTCATATATATCCGGGAAAGGCCTGGGTAATAGGGGTTTTTTGGATGGGCAAACACAAAAACCGTCAAATCGACCAATGAATCGAAATCTATAATTGAGCTATATAGTTCAATTAATGATTCCGATACATTTAAAAAAATCGCAAATTCACGTCATATATTATAAATTTCCGTATCGAAATATATAATTGGCCTAAGTAGATCAATTACAGATTCCGATACACATGATAATTATTTTCTTTTCGTAAATAAAAAACATTGCATCGAAATCTATAATTTACCTATATAGCTCAATTAACGATTCCGATGCTGAATAAAATTTCGCAATTTAACGTTATACTTTTCAATTTCCGCATCGAATTCTTTAATTGGCCTATGTAGATCTATATTACAGATGACGATACATATCTTTATTAGTATAATTTCATATTAATAAAACATTGCATCGAAATCTTTAATTGAGCTATATAGGTCAATTACGGCTTTCGATACAATGTCTTATAAATATAAAATTAAATTAATTACGACGCTTAACGTCATCTGTAATTCAACTATATAGGCGAATTACATATCCCGAAACGGAATTTTAAAAATATGTCATAAATGTAACCCTAAATTAAAATATTTTCGTATGTATGGCGTGCCAAATTGTGGTAGGCCGATAAATAAATTACATGTGACGAAACACAATACGTTTCGAAGTTTTTTAATGCTCATTTCTGTTATTGAGTTGTTACCACCCAAAATACCCTATAACCAAGGTTTTTCCCATAATCTTGCCAGAGAAGCATTTCGTCAAGTGGTTGATATCATCACAAAAACAACCAATTTGTTTATATAATATATTCATGCACAAACGATCGCGGTCTGTAATAATCGCCGGTTGACATCAATACATTAACCTATAGTAAAGCCATCATAACTTCCGACTTGACATTTCAGTGTTACCCTGGAGTTATCCAGCGGTCAGAAGGAAAATCACTTTAACTAGCCAATCACAGGCAGTCATTCAAATCAATATATCATGACAAATCGAGTTTCATTCGAGATGTCGCGATTTAGCGAACGAAACTCGAGCCAAGTACTCAAACGTCAAGTCGGAAGTTATGATGGCTTTACTATAGCTGCACATTGTAGTATTATTATAAAACATTGTCGTCAATAATGTTATTGTGTAGTTTCGTTTTTTTCCAAAGTTGGCTGCAAATACACGAAACACAATGCCATTATAAAACACTGCCCCTCCCCCCCCGGTAGGTTGGTATTTTTATGTTTTCCAGTATTGGCTGCAAACACAAAAACAAGACCTATAGGCCGATAGGTCTAATACAAAACATTGCCATATCTATTTTGCAGGTGTTCATGTAAATGCCAGTTTGTCTAAATTTTACCCATCCATTACTATTTTGACAGGCGTATTCCCCAACACCGTTCCTGGCGTAATATTATCGTTTAAACAAATTTCCTATTAAATGCAACAACCAAAAAACATATATGAACAATGTAAAAACTCACCGATATATTCCAAATGCTGTATTATTCCACATGTACAAGCAGAAGCACTGATTTTCTACCACAAGTAACGGATTTTATTTTAATGCAACAACTTCAGGATTTAAACAATTTTAATACAAATCGTCAATACAATCGAGCACTGCTAATATCAAAATCTTGTTCTACAGGTTATTCACGGGAATATTTATTTTAATATTACGCTTAGAAAACGCTAACTCGTGACAATACAAAGATGGCGAACCGACTCCAGCAAAATCCTGCGACGAACTGACCGCGGAACTGACGTAGTAATCAGCTGACAACCAATAGCGTTACCGATAGCAATACGTCAGCCGTGAGATCACGGTTACGTCTCTGATCTCCCTGAAATCTCCCCAGACGCCGCTGTATCGCAATGTACAGTTCAACCGGAAATTCTTTTGAAGGATTTTCGGTTTATTTCTATTATTGTATGTTGGCTAAGTTGAGGCCTTGAAATAATTAATATTTTTAATTTTATATAATTTATTTATTTAGGAGCAATAACATGAATGGTTTCCAGTTTGCGATTATTTTATTTTTATATACAGTAGTTCTATTGGCTAGTAGCCATGGACATTATAGTTGAACTTTTGGTAATTCTGCAGGCCGTGAGAACATGCCTTTTCGTAACTTCTAACGAGGTATATTATTGAAAATATAGGATTTATGATTTACATACCTTTCTCGGAGTTGTTGGGAGTCGTTTCACAATCTCAACTACAACTGCCGCACCTCAATAATGTGTTGTTGTTGGTTTTTTTTTTTTTTTTTTTAGAAAATAAAGAATTTTTATCATGTTCGTTTCACTACGGACGCCATCTTGGACACTCGACAGACGGACATGTGACTACGTTACCAACATGTCGCACACAAAATTCACCATTCTCCATTTCACACGTAAAGTACTGCCTGGCCAAAAATTACTGCTAGTACCACAAGCAAGGGGGTCTGGGGCGTAAGCCCCAGGTTAGGTTTGTTTTTGTATGTAAAACATTAATAAGATAGAATTTATGTCCACTACTAGATTAGGTACTGCCTGGCCGAAAATTACTGCTAGTACCACAAGCAAGGGGGTCTGGGGCATAAGCCCCATGTTAGGTTTGTTTTTGTATGTAAAACATTAATAAGATAGAATTTATGAAGTAATTTCACATGTCACACAATCCATGGTTAAAGTACGACTGACGAGTTGGATTTGGCGCAATAGTATATTACATTATCGACGCGCTTTTGTTTCTTTGTATACCGGGTTGCGAGATAGTACCAAGTGCGTGGGGTTGGCATTCCTGACTTAGTGAGAACGATGTCTCCTAGAGACTTCATTTCAACTATATAAGTAGTGTTGCTATTTGGGATGGCCACGTGGGTCTATGACAGCGGACGAGTCAATATCTATTAATTTATCATCTCCAGATACCATTAGTACAGGTACTTCGGCTAATCTCATTACTCAATTTTTTTTATACACATGTTCTCACGGTGTGCAGCGCTACCGAACTTTTTACTTTTCTTTCAATATATAAGTTATTGATAATTTTTTTACGTGAGAGGTTCATGTTGGATTTGTTTATAATTTCCTTTTTAATTTATTATATTGTTATGTTTATTTTAAAGAATTATTATTGTTAGTATACCTTGGCATAAATAGATTTCGATACATGTTTTGTGGGTCTCCCATAAGTCCAACCCCTCGTCCACGTCGTGGGAGACGGGCAACGGCACAAAGTAGGGGATCGCCTGTAAGGGCGAAGTACAGTGGGGACTTCGTGTGCCCCGGGACCGTTACGGTAGCTGTGAAGGTCCTACAGGAACCCTGAAAAGTGACGGCTAACGGGGCTCTGGTGAAGCTACGATAGGCCCAGCAAGCCAGTAGTGGATGAAACCAAATGCTTTCAAAAATGGAACGAGCCTCGGACATGATGGATTTAATAGACGACACGGCTGTACACACGGACTAAGATTTGGAACTTTAAACCTAAGAACGCTGACGGGGAAGGTGGAGGAGATAGTGGATATGATGGAAAGAAGGAAGTTGGATTTATTGGGATTGGCAGAAACAAAGTGGAAAGGGGAAGGAAGGAGAGAACTGAGAAAAGGCTATAGACTGTACTGGAGTGGGAACGAAGAGGGAAAGAGGAATGGAGTGGGAGTAGTAATACGAGATGGTTTAAAAGAAGAAGTGAGGAGAATAAGTGATAGGATGATGAAAGTGAAAGTAGCACTGAGGGGAGAGACCGTAGAAATAGTGCAAGTGTATGCTCCACAAGTAGGCTGCGCCTCTGAAGAGAAGGAGGAGTTTGAAGAGGAATTGCAGAAGCAGCTGGTAGGAAGAAATATGATTGTTATGGGGGATCTCAATGCCCATGTAGGAAGAGAAAGAAAAGGTTATGAGAGTGTTCTAGGACCAGAGGGTTGGGACGGAAGAAATGAGGAAGGAAAGAGACTGTTGGACTTCTGCCAGAGGAACAGCCTGCTAGTTGGGAACTCCTGGTTTAAGAAAAGAGAGAGCCACACAATCACATGGTACAGTGATGACTTGACCAGGAAGTCGGTGGTCGACTATATACTGTATGAGAAAGAACTAAATAAGAACATCACGGACATCAAGGTTATACCATCGGAGAACCTGGATAGCGACCATCGATTGCTGGTAATGAACCTGAGAGGGAGTAAGGAGAAGAAAGGGACTGAGAACAAGGAAAGACGTATAAGGATATGGAAACTGAAAGAAGGGGATAGAAGGGTCGAGTACCTCAAAATGGTAAAGGAAGGAATTCCATCAGATGAAGAAAGAGGGGTGGAAGAGGAATGGGCTAGATTTAAGAAGACACTAGTAGGTGCAGCAGAAGCAGTATGTGGGAGGACAAGTAGTAAGAAGAGGTGGAAGGAAACACCATGGCGGAATGAGAAGACAAAAGATATAGTAAGGGAAAAGAATAGAGCTTTTAGGAGGTGGTATCAAAATAGGATGGTAGAGACAAGGGAAGAGTACCAGGAAAGAAAGGAGGCGAAGTGAGTAGTGGCTGAGGAGAGAAGAAAGTGGATGGAAGAGTGGACAAAGATGATGAAGGAGGATAGTGAAGGTACAAAAATGGTCCTGTATGGGATGGTAAAAAATAAGAGGCGGAAGGATCCTACGGATTATGTTAGAATGGTGAACAAAAGGGGACAAGAGATAGAAAATAGGGAAGAACTGAAGAAAATGTGGAAAGAATATTTTGAAGAACTTCTGAACCCAAATGGAAAAGATGGTGAGGAGGAAGAAATCGGGGAAGAGGAAGATGAACTGCAAACAGAAAAGGACTTAACATGGAAAGAAGTGGAAGATGCAGTGAACAAGATGAAAGGAGGGAAGGCACCGGGTGTGGATGAGTTGAGTGTGGAGGTGGGGATACAGTGGTTGTACCAAGTGATGAGGACAGCATGGAAGGAAAGGACTGGAAAAAAGGAATAATTGTCCCGATCTTCAAGAAAGGTAGTAGAACAGATTGCATAAACTATCAGGGAATAACACTGATGAGTCATTGTGCATAGATCTTCGAGAAAGTTTTGGAAAAGAGAATTAGGACAAGGATAGAAGGAGGGATGAGGGAAGAACAACATGGCTTCAGAGCAGGAAGGTCCACAGTGGATTTGATTTTTGCTGTAAGGCAGTTACAAGAACAGCACTATGAGTATGGAACAGATCTACTGATGGCCTTCCTGGACATTGAGAAAGCATATGACAGTGTATGCAGAAACAAAGTATGGAAGTCCCTGGATGATAGAGGAGTAGAGAAATGGACTATAAAGAGGATAAAGGAGATGTACAAGGGAAGCGTGAGCTGTGTTAAAGTGGGAGGAGAGAGATCAGACTGGTTGGAACAGAGAAACGGCCAGAAACAAGGAAGTGCACTGTCACCGTTACTTTTCATTGTGGTGATGGATGACATAATGACCCGAGTGGCACAAGTAATTGGGGAAGGAAAGATGAAAGCAATGGTGTTTGCAGATGATTTGATGATTTGGGGAAACAAGGAGGAGGAGGTACAGGAACAGTTGGACGTGAGGGAAGGAATAATACAAGGATATGGGATGAAATTTAGCATAAATAAGAGTGAGATGGTGATCACAACAAGGAAGAAGGAAAGAACCACAACGGGAATAACAATTGGTGAGGAACAGCTGAAGAAAGTGGAGAGTTTCAAGTATCTGGGAAGCCTGATACAAGATAATGGAAGAAACGATAGAGAAATAAATGAGCGGGGGAGGCAGGCAGAAGCATTTCGGAGGAGTGTGAGAAGCATGTTATGGAGCAAGGATGTCCCTCAGAACAGCAAAAAGATCATATATCGGACGTACTATGTCCCTATCCTGACGTATGCCTCGGAGACCTGGGTTATGAAAGGAAGGGAGAAGAGCAAAATACAGGCCAGTGAGATGAGGTTCTTGAGAAGCAGTATTGGAGCTACAAAGATGGACAGAATAAGAAATGAGAGGACCAGAGAATTAATGAAGGAGAAACCATCACAGGATGGTATAGAGAAATCTAGACTTAGATGGTATGGACATGTAAAACGAATGGAGGAGAAGAGGATACCCAGGAGAGTACATGAGACGAAGTGGGAAGGAAAGAGACCGAGAGGAAGACCGAGAGACAGGTGGCTGAAGGAGGTGGAAGAAAGCGTGAAGAAGAGAGGAGAAGACTGGACAAGGGTGGAGGCTGAGAGATGGTGGGAAGACAGAAGACGTTGGAGAGGCTTGTGTTCCAAACAGACCCGGCCAGTGGCTGGAAACTGTGCAAGATGATGATGATGATGATGATGACGACATGTTTTGTGGTTGTTACATAATTTTTTGTTTGGGGTGTATGTTGTATTGCTGGTGATAATGTGTATGTGTATGCATGGTTTAGTGTATAGGTTTCGCAAGTGTTCTTATTTTTTATTTTGTATTATTGCCCGAGCTTTTGTGAAAGAAAGATCCTTTTTGTTTTGTGTGGCTATTATTTTTGTGCTACGTACTTCACGTCCTTACTTATGAGGTAAGTTGTACTTGATGTTTGTATTAGTCTTGTAGATTTGTTGGTGAAAATGTTTTGACATTACTAGCTAGCTATATTCATGTTGTGTGAATTTTCCTGTTTATGATGAAGGAAATGTGGAGTTATTTCTTGTTTATGCATTGTATTTTTTTTTTTCCTTTTTATATAATGTCTATGAGGAGTTAGTAAACAGTATGTCCTGGATTGTTATACAATATTTTTGTAGTTTAGAATGGAAAACTTACAAATACCATACTACATAACACTTGTGTGAAGCGGGTGTTCTATATTTCCTTTGGTTGTTGCAATTGATTGAAAAGTTGCACTGTACTCTTCTAAAGCCATACCCAAAGCCATTTGTTTCAAAAGACGAAAATATAACGTTAGGCACGATGTGGGGGAATATGCCTGGTAAAATAGTTTTGGGTGGGTAAAATATAGACAAAAATTGGCATTTACAAGAACACTTGGAAACGAGGTATGACCCAGTTAATTGTATTACACCTACATATAGGTCACTTTTTGACGTTTTATACAGTATGTCTTTGAGGCGTTGTTGAACCGTATGTTATGGATTGTGATTTATAATTGAGATACAAGTATTTCCAGCCAATATTGGAAAACATTAAAAAAAACTTTGGGAGGGGCATCAAAAATAACATTATTGACCACAAAGTTTGTGTTTTTGCATATGTCATTGTGTTTGCATTTGCGTATTTGGAAGCAGGATTGGAAAAAAAATTTGGTGGGAGGGAGGGGGTTGGGGAGGTGGCGCACCTTTCCCAGTAAACAAGAACATTATTGACCACAATGTTTTATAAGAATATTACAATGTGTCAGCGAACGGTTGTGTTTGTGGTTTTGATGGTAATTAATCCGTCTGCCAGCAGCTACATTAGGTTTGTGTATGCGTGCGAAATGTGTTTCACAATTATATTACTGCTTGTGGTCCGAAGAAGGAGGTGTTAATGTATTGATACCAAACGGCGATTATTACACACCGCGTTCATTTCTGTATAACATGTTTGTAATAACAAATTGGCGGCTTTTGTGATGTTATGAACAACTTTACGAAATGCTTATTTTACAAGCTTATGGGAAAAACCTTGGTTATAGGTTATTTCGGGTGGTGACAACTCAATTACAGAAATGGGCATTATGACAAACTTGGAAATGCATTCTGTTACGCCATCTGTAATTGAGGTATATGGCCTGCCTTAATTTGATACGCCGTACATATGAAAATGTTATAATTTTGGGTTGTATGTATAAGATTTTGAATTGGATTGGGCAATTGGTCTACTGAGCTAAATTATTGTTGGCGATATTTATGAAAGTATTCCGATTTTAGGTTATATTTTTAAAATTTTGTATCGGTAGTCCTATCTCTAATTTGCCTATATAGCTGAATTTTACAGGACGATATACATTGTAATTTATTTTAATATTATAATTATAAATTATTGTATTGAAATCTGTAATTGACCTATTTAGCTGAATTGCAGATTTCGATACATACAAATATTTCTCGATGCAATGTTTTATTTTTATGAAAATAAAATGATTATGATGTCTATATAGGCCAATTATAGATTTCGATACGAATTTTTTAAAATTTAACCTGAAATTGGGATATTACAATGTGTATCGGAATTTGTAATAATTAACCTACATAGGACAATTACAGATTTTGATGCGGAAATTAAAAAATATAATGTTAAATTACGAAATTTGTAATTGACCTGCATAGGCCAATCCCAGATTTCGATGCGGAAATTTAAGAATATAACGTTACATTGCAAAATTTTTATATGCATCTGAATCTTTGATTGAGCTATGTAGGTCAATTACAGATTCCGATGCAATGTTTTTTAGTTTTGAAATGAAAATAATTACGATGTGGATCAGAATCTGTAATTTACCTACATAGGCCAATTACAGATTTCAATGCGGAAATTTTAAAATATAACGTTAAATTGGGATTTATTTTTATGCATCGGAATCTTTAATTGAGCTATGTAGGTCAATTACAGATTTCGATGCATAGTTCGTTTTGAAGGTTTTTGTTTAATGTACCTTTTCTTTTTTCCTTGTGTGTTTTCCCACCTAAAGTCCCCATAAGCTTGCTAAAGGAGTATTTCGTGACGTCATTGATGTTGTCACGAAAGTCACCATTTTGTGTTAGGGTAATTTTATACGCGGATGCATCGCAATGTATAATTATCCCACACGATGCACCTGGGTGAAACCCTGCAAAAGACACAGCAAAAAATTAGAAGAATTGCTGGAGTTTAATTACTTGGCCATGAAAGCCGATATTCCAATAATAATACAGTAAAGGTTGTAGGTTTGACTCTCAACTCAGCCAGGAAATTTAATTTTGATCTGAGGGCTGGAACTTTGTGGACTTAACTGAGAAGAGGGTTCGATTCCCACATTTATTATTCATCCTGGAAGTGATTTTGCATGGTTTTCCACTTCTACTACAGAGAATGCCAGGATGGTACCTAACTCTCAATCTGACTTCAAAGTAGGTGAACATTATCAGTAGGGATCGGAAGTTGAAGACCTATAAATTGCCCAAAGAAGTCCTATAAAATGAATTAAATTATCAAAATAAAGGACATGATAATAGTAAAACAGATGTATAAATGTAATCCAATCATTAATTATTTTGTTTGAATTACATATTTTTATAATCGAAAGTTTGATGCTTTTCAGTCGGTCAACACGATTGTACCCAAATGAGGTGGGTTATTCCCTAATCCTGATGAAAATTTACTAAGGCAACACTGAAAATGGCTTCAAACACCATAATATTTTTATAATGTTTAAGAAATTCTTCAAAAATATATGAATGGAACACTTCTTTTTTTAACATAATTCCGTTTATTAAAAAAAGTAACTTACTTGGGGAATTTACAACATGATTTTTTTCCCCCCTAGAATAAATTCAGCGAACCCACAATGGACATCCTGGAGAAATTTAGTATCATTATAATAATATTTGGCTGAACAACACTAGGGTTATAGAAATTGAAATTCTGCTCGAGGTCATTGTCATGACGCGCCTCTTCCTTATCTGACTTATCTTCTGCCGTCCAAAAATGTTTTTCTCTCTTTTTGCAAAAAAAAAGTTAAAAAGTACCAATAAGCCAAAAAAGGACAAATAAACCCAACCATTTTCCGTCTTACAGTGATCCAAAGTGAACATATATTTGGCCTCGTTTTTGGACACTTATGGTTTTTTCCTCAACTTTCGAGCCCTAATTATCATTATTATTATTATTATCATATTGACAACTGCTTCATTGTCTAAGACAGTTACGTAAATTAAAGTAATAAACAGTATGACATTAAAACATGCAAATTATGTTAAGAAATTTTAAATTGAAGTGTTTCTTTTTATGATCTGTAGGTGCAAAAGATTTTATAAATTAAATTGCCCAAAGCTACTTCCATGAAAATGAAGGTTGCCTGCCTTTTCTGGATGCCATGGTTTCCAAGAAGTCTGAAGGCAGCCTAGGACACACGATTTATCATGAACCTAGCTATATGAATCTTATCTTCATGGGTTCTCTCACCAGCATCCTTACCAGAAATGTGCTGCAAATAACACTCTTGTCAACAGAGCAAAGACGGTGTATGTAAAGGATAAGTTAGACGTTGAACTTGTGTTCTTGTCCGATATTGTCCAGAAGAATGGCTACTCGATCAGACAGATTAATTATTCTAAGCCAAAGACAGATTATCACGGAATCCTCCTCCTCCAAAATTGGTCTATCTGCCCTATGTTCTATCAGTGGTGGTCGGTAATATGGTTGCAGTGTTGCACAGAGACCAGATTTTATAAATTTAAAATAAAATAATACCATAATTATAATCCTTTAGCAATAAAAACCGTGAGTGTCCTCTTACATGCATAGGAATTCGTAGTTTAATTTATAATTTATTAATAATTCAGAAAAACGTGTTAGGTAACTGTACCGGTATTCGTCACTGAGCCAGTAGTCGTCACTCTCGTATATAAGTACAAAAAATAGGCATGTCAACGGGTCTTTCTCAACGCACAAAGTCTTAAGAGATGCGTCATACCTTCGTTGCCGATAAGGAGCAACTTTGCGAAATCATGCGTGTGATGTAATAGGTGATTCCCAGTGTCAAATATCTCCTGTGAGTTGAATTGTCTTGACGCGGCATATCGTTCTCGCATGTGCTAAGCAGGCAAGTGATTTAATCATGTGCATACGTGTTATGTTCTGACATTTTACAATGTTACAAGTGTGTGATATAGTTGGTAATTGTTTCTGTAACATATGTGATTTGTTATTTCGTGCTCACGTGCCTAGTTTTGTTAGAAATACCGGTGACGAACCCTGGATTTTAAAAAACACACTTTACCAATGGTCGTCATTTGTGATGAAAACTGGCACATTGTCATTTCTCCTTGTAAGACCTACCTAACAGCGGCAATATACATATAATGTAGCTCTGAAGCACCCTGTTGTAATTAAATTATCATTTGATCATCGTGTCCAGTAGTCATCATAGCTGACGATCTTTAGAGCACATCCGTGACGAACACTAGTGCACGATAATGTTAAAGTTTGTGTTAACGTTTCACAACCAATAAACATTTACAGTGTATTGTTATTATTACGTAGGTCTCTCTTCTTGACGGCCGCACCTCAGTAGGCCTAGGGTTTTTTGGCTAGGCGTGCTACAGACGATTTTTAAATTTTTAATTGAGGTGAAAAATATCATATTATTCTAAGACTAAATCTTTCTTTCAGGCAATATGTTGAAACGCACAGTCCTGAATTATGATATTCAGCAAATGGAAGCTGCTATTAAGGCCATTGTGGAGCACGGCATGAGTATTAAAAAGGCCGCGGAGAGGAATGGTGTTCCGAGAAACACCCTCTCAGACAAAATTAAAGGAACATCTCCTAAAGAGAGGAAGATGGGGTCAAGTTCCTTTTTAACAAAGGAAGATATAATAATGTTATTGGTTTAACGTCCCTTTTAGAGACGCCGGGGTGCCGGAATTTTGCCCCGAAGGGGATTTTTAACGTGCCAGTAAATGTACTGACACGGCTCCCTCGCATTTGCGCACCCTCAAATGCCAGCTGACTGTGCCAGGTTTCGAAAACAAAGGAAAAAGAGGCTGTGCTAGTTCAATGGGTAATCTAGCTACGAAAAGCGGGGTTCCCGGTAACAAAAGACGATTTGCAAAATAGCGTCCAGTGCCTCACACAAGAATTGAAGAGGGACTTTCTTTTCAAAGATGGGTGGCCCGGAAGGAAATGGTGTGAATCTTTCCTAAAAAGAAATCCAGGTCTATCTTTACGAACCCCTCAAAATTTGATGGTAAGCCGTGCTGCAATTACAGAACATCAAATTAAAACCTGGTTTTCAGAAGTCTACAGCTATTTGGTGGAAAACGACTTCCAGTCTATTTTGTCAGACACTCGGCGACTGTTCAAAGCAAGCGAGACGGCTTTCTTTCTCAATCCGGAAGGTAACAAAGTGCTGGCGAACAGGGGTGAGAAAGAATGCTTAACGGTACTTGTAACAGGCAATGCCCACGGCGATATTTCTCCTTCCCTTGTAGTGTTCAATTATGAACGTCTGCCGCAAGACATCATTGCCGCAGTGCCAGCACACTGGGGCATTGGCAAATCGCCAAATGGGTGGGTGACGGGGGAAGTGTTTTACGAATTTCTCAGTAACATATTTCATCCTTGGTTGGTTGAGAAAGAGATTCCTCTCCCTGTCATTCTATTCATAGACGGGCACTCCTCACACTTGACCATACATACCAGTAAATTTTGTGAGGATCATGGAATTGTTTTGGTCGCTTTACTACCTAATGCCACACACGTACTTCAACCCGTGGATGTATGGGTTTTTAAGCCACTAAAGACTGCCTGGAAGAAAAGTCTACATTTGTGGCAAATTCAGAGGGTTGCTAATAGCGAAGATACTGCACTGAAGAAGGAGGATTTTTTATACTTTTGGCAACCACAATTGCAACATCAGTGAGTCGTGAAAATTTAGAAAGTGCCTTCTGGAAATGTGGTATTTTTCCTTGGAATCCTGAGGCAGTAGATGTGGTTAAGATTGTGTCAAACACTCCCACTACTCCTATTGCAGCTGCTATAGCTACATCTGCAACCCCAGAGCCTAACCACGAAATTGAAACTGAAAGATGCCGATTTTCTTGTATGTTGGCCACTTATTTGGGAGAAGAAAAACTCGCTTCTTTTGAAACAACAGGAGACGTTTGGCTCGGAGATGTTAAGGATGAATCATTATTCAATATCTGGAATTTTCTGAAAACTCCCGAACATGTCCAATGCTGCCTGAGCGCCCAATACGAAGAGCCACAGACTTCAATACAGATCGGAAATTTGACTATCCAAGATAGTCCCCCGTTCGTAGACACATCTAGAACGGATCCTCTTCCTAGTACATCCTTCCAATCTGCAATGCCAACCTGCCCTTCTACTCCCCCAATCGTAGACATACCTAGAACGGATCCTCTTCCTTGTACATCCTTCCAATCTGCAGCGCCAACCTGCCCTTCTAGGCAAGAATCTGTCCCAGGACAAAACATTCCCTCCCCATTTAAACGGGCTTTGTTTTGGCCTGGTCCACGAAATTTGAAAAAGACCAAAAGGGCACCACGAGAGAAAGTTCCTGCAGTTGCCAGTTCTAAAGCATGGCAGGAATACTTCTCTTGCAAAGAAAAGGAACAACAGAGAAAGGAAGAAAGAGCAGCAGAGCGGACAAGAAAAAGGTTGGAGAAGGAACAGCAGAAAGACAACCCTAAGAAACCAAGGGAAGAGACAACCGAATCTTCATCAGACGAAGATGATGGCATCGTTCCATTAGCATCTTCTGATGAGTTGACTGCATCAGAAGATGAGAATGAACTGCAAATAGAGAAACTGAGCAATCAAAATTTACAGCCTGGTTGTTTTGTTCTTGTGGCATTTGTTGGTCGAAAGAGAGGAGCTACAAGGTACCGATACGTTTGTATAATGCAAGATACTGAAGGTAAAGATGTGCAGGTAATGGGTATGAGAGCCCAAGACAGTACAAAGAAAGTGTTTGTTCTCAGTGAGGAAGATGTATCTTACATTTTAAAAATCGCAAATACTTGGAGTTTTGCCAAGTCCAACAATGAGCCATCAAGGTGCCAGAACACGGTACCTGTTCAGTGGTTCTGTTGATGTGAATGAAATCTGAAAACAGTAATCTGGGTTCGTAAGATAGTCTCATTACTGTGTGTAAATATTTCGTCTTTTATAAATACTGTATCCAGTTATTTTAATATTGAAGCAGTTTATAATTGTACTTGTTAATGTGTTCGTTTAACAATTTACAGCGTTAACAATATTTGTTTCTCTTTACTGCGGAAAAGGAAGTGTAGCTTAAGTTATGATTTAAGGTGTTAGGCCTTGGTGAATGGTCATTTTCCGGGCTGTTATGCCGTCGTCTCACTTTTTATGTGACTACGCCTCCCCTCCCCCTGCAAAATAAAAAAAGACATCGGCATAACAGGCCGGAAAATAACCGTTCGCTCCTGAACAGCTTCTTGTGTTTATATTGTTCCAATTTCTATTATTATTATTATTATTATTATTATTATTGTATTTCTAACGCACTTTAAGTTAATACAAAAATAAATTATAATAAATGTGTTTAGAGCAGAATTGGGATATTTTCATGCCCGTATGTCTTCTACCCACCATTCCCGCTTCCCGATGCCGTCTTTTTTATTATTATTTATTATATTTCATTTTTATTTAAAAAAAAACATAATTAACTGGTACTGTTTTATTCGTAAATGTTAGCCTCCAAGTCGATAAATCTGTGTCTCGCGCAACAATTGACAGAAATGCATTATAAAAAGCAGACAAAAAAAACAACCCCTGGCATTATACAGCCCATGACGGGCAAGGCCGACCAAGCGAGCGCTGCCCAGCCATTTGGCCTGCAGATATTGGGGTGATGCATGATCAGCGCGTCGGGTCCCCTCGGCCATTAATCTTGGTATTCGTGATCGGGACGCTGTCTCACTGTCAGATAGCTACTCAATTTTCCTCACAAGGCTGAGTGCACCCCGTTATAAATAGCAGACAAGGAAAACTAACAATGTGACGGCAATTGGTGCAAACTGGTGACGAATATAGGAAAATCCAAAGACATCGTGCCGAGGACTAGTGCAAAACACACTTATTTTTAAAAACGTATTTTTTCCTAAAACGAATATTGAGAGTTTCCTAGAGTTTGAGGTTAGATACAGTGCTTTTGTTGATTAATTCTACCAAAATGTATAAGGTATTTATATTTTCTTGACTAAATCTGTCTTAACATGACGACCATTGGTGCATTTACCTTAGTACTGTGAACTGTTTGAGAAAGCGAAGCGCTCCAATATTCTGCCAGGCTCGAGCACTGACCAGATCTCAACAGTGGAGAGTATGACAGAGATGTTAGACCGGGTAAGTCCCATCCCAACAGTTAACTCGGTTGGTCATTGCTCGCTGATTACAACAAGTGGGGAGAGGGGCAGACGAAGACATCCAAGATACTGCTGTTACCATGTCTCGCAATGTTATTTCAGCATGATGCGACACTTGCAGTTCTCTCTTGCCCTCGTGTAGCCCATAGCTTACACGGATTTGTTCTTGTTAGTTTTTTCAAATAATCAATTTAATCTCGAGGTGAACATGATGTTCTCAGGACTGCGACATGTGTGACGTATAAGCTACATCAGTTTTACCGAGCACATGTACAAGGGCTATTCCAAAACTAAGGTCCGGTTAAAAAAAGCATCCAAAACAATTGTTTTATTGACATTCCTTACGTCTTTCTCTATTTTTCTACATCATTTCCATACTTATTTACACATTTGTCACATCGTTCCACAAGCTTTTGAATGCCTAAGTCGTAAAACTTGTCTGCCTGCGAAGCTAACCAGTCTTTAACAGCTTCTTTCACTTCATCATCTGTGTCTAAGCGCTTGCCGCCAAGAAACTCCTTTAGGTAGCGGAACAGTTGGAAATCACTTGGCGCCAAGTCCTGACTGTACAGTGGGTGGTCCATCTGTTCCCATCCAAATTTCTTGATTACAGTTTGCATGTCATTCGCAGTATGGGGTCTGGCATTGTCATGCAACAACAACACTCCAGACGACAAAAGACCACGTCGCTAATTCTGGATTGCACGTCGAAGTTTAGTCAGGGTAGCGCAGTAGGCGGCTTTATTGGTCGTTGTCCCTGAAATAGTGAATTGTCGATCTTCACGAATTTTGTCGTCAACCACATGAACCAACTCGTCTGAAATCACTGATGGTCTGCCAGAGCGGGGTTCATCGTGCACATTTTCCCGTCCTTCATTAAAGGCTTGCACCCACTTGCGCACTTAACTGTCACTCATTATGTTAGGACCGTACACTTCAGTAAGCTGCCGATGAATTTCTGCCGCAGAAAATGATGTTTCTTGCAGACAGAAACCGTATCACTGCCCTTACTTCACAATCGGCGAGCTGATTAATTGTCTTAAACATTGTGAACTGACACTATCAACAGCACACAGCAACAGTAACAACGCTACTGGCGGCTTTTGCCGCGCAAGGCATGCCAGGAGTCGGCGCGCATGCGTGTTTTGCCCTTGGCGCCGCTTTCATATATTTACGGCGAATCGGACCTTACTTTTGGAATTACCCTTGTATAACGTCTTCTCTGGTATCAAGCAGTCATTTACCCTAGCCCACCTCTCCTTAGTGAAAATAGTGCAACACCCAGAACAATTATCTGCCAACCACCACTGCTTAATCTGTAATCTAGACCTGGAAATTACCTATTGACTCCAGGCTGCCTGGTTAAACTGGAGAACGTTGTCTAGTGTTCTCTGTGACAGGAGACTAAATCGAAGTAAAGGGGAAAGCGTATAAATGTACAATGAGATCTACCATGCTATACGGAGCAGAAACTTGGCCAGAGGTATGGTCACAAAATAAGCAACTGGATGTAGTCAAAATGAAAATGCTGAGACAGATGTGTGCTGTTACAAGGAAAGAACACATCAAGAATATACGTCGCCCCAGAGGTCTGGGTTTTGATTCCTGGCTCTGCCAAGAGATTTAATTCTGGTCTGAGGGCTAGAACGATATACACTCCTCTGCATGATGCAAAACTCAGAAGAGGTGGGTTCGATTCCCATCTCGGCCATCTTGGAAGTGGTTTTTCATGGTTTACCACTTCTACTCCAGTCAAATGTTAGAAAGGCCACGGCCGCCTCCTTTCCAATCCTCATCTGAATTACACACTACTGTAATAAAGCCATCATAATAACACTGGTTATCAGACAAATTCCACACACACCCGTGGGGCTACATGACGACGCTGTCGCAAAGCCCCTAAATCAATAAGCAACATCTCTAGGAGCCGATAAGGGGCAGATGACCTCTTAGTTCCGCCCCTTAAAAGAACAATAACTAACCAACTAGGAGCCGATAATAACAATGTTAGGCCCCTTAAACCAACAATATCATCGTATTCATAGTGAAAGATGTTTGTTAAACAGTAAGGTTCATAATACCATATTAAATTCTTGTAGGTCCAACTAAAGTTATTTCTAAGCCTGTGCTGATTTTTTTAACATAAACATCTTAATCTTATCAGTTAAAACTGATAAAAATAAAATTGTTCACATTTCTTGTATCACATGTAGAATTTAAAAGTATATAATGTACTGTGATCTACTGTAAACAGCTTCGGTGGCGTAGTCGGTAGCATGCTGAACTGCTATGCCTAAGATCGCGGGTTCAAATCCGGTCGAAGTCGTCAGATTTTTAAGAGCATTAAAATCTTTCAGTATGCCTTCCTTCGGAGGGGAAGTAAAGTCGGCGGGCCCATGTCATAGATTTATGGCATGAAAAGGAACCTACCACTACAGTTGGTAGTGTATAGCTAAATTTGTAGGTTATTTGGTGTGAAACGCTTTTTCAAGTTCCAACGTTCGCTGCTGGGTGTCAGTGACAGTCTGGTATCCAAAGTTGGAACTACTTGAAGTTGAACTTTCATTCATCTTCATTCATTTCATCTCTCATTAACTCCTCTCGTGAGGTTGGTGTCAGGAAGGGCATCCGGCCGTAGAAACCATCAGCCAAGTGGAATTTCATCACATCTCATCCCCGACCCTGTTGGAAGAATGGGATTGATAAGGGGTAGACATAGATAGATAATGTACTGTGATCTAAATGTCTGTAGAACTGATGACATGTTTACAAAAGCCTTAGATGTAGGAAAATTAATATGCTTGTTATTTTAGGAAGTTGGCACATGTCCCAGCATTAAATTATAACACCAGAAAGTGGAATATGTGGTGTTTGTTGTGTAGTCTGTGTATACTGTTACTCTCTTGTTCTTAGGTCAATGTTTGTATATACTGTAACTCTCTTGTTCTTAGGTCAATGTTAGAGTCTAGGTCAGCTACCTTCAAGATGTTAAGAGATAAGGCCCACAAGGATCGGCTGGTAAATGTGTTTCCCGATCCCTACCGTAACGATGCAACTCCATATACACAGCTGGACTTCAGTCGTCCAGTGAAGGAAGCTTGCATATCCAGCAAGCCAGTGATGGCTGGTTTAAAAATATCAAAAGCTATATTCCTGGGTGATGTTGCTGTGGGGAAGACTTGCTTGGTGAATAGGTAATATTGTTCTCAACATGGTATTGTTTACCGTTGGAGAGAATTATTATTTCTACAAAGGTGTTGTAGAATAAGTAAAAATGAGCATTGTGTAATTTAAGTTTTCTTTTATGAGGAATATTTATTTATTTGACCTAAGATACTTGTAGAATGTAGAAAATTGTTCTTGTTGTACAACACACAATCTAATAGCTGCTAAGAGTCCCCTTAATCATCAATGCTTTCGTGAAAATTTCAAATAAATCAGTAAGTTAGTTATTTATTTGTGTATGCATTGATTTATTTACTTATGTATTTACCCATCTATTTATTCAGTTATTTATTCCTTTTTAAATTTATTTATGTTAGTGTTGTTTTAAGGGGAGGAACAGCAAGGCAATCTGCCCCTAAAAATGTATTTATCCCTCCCTAAGTCTACTGTAATGGGTGAAACAGATTCTGCATAATGTCCTGAGACACATCCATGATACTTTGAGAAATGATAGATGAGGATTTTATTAACTCGATGTTGAAATTATCAAGACTACAAAATTTTCAAACGGATCTAAGAAAATGATACTTCTGGGAACGATAGGTAAAGGTTTCAGAGAGAGATGATGACAGCTGCATTCATCATAATTTAAAAGTCTGTAGATAAATTCATTTGTATTTTATTTTCAACTTTGTACAATAATGGCAGTTTCTCTCATAGATTCCCTAACCCCAAATGCATTTCAAAGTGCATTGTCATAACTTCTTCACAAGGGAACATTGTATGATCTTCTTGGCATCCTGCATAAACTCCCAGGCATTTTAGAACATGGAAGCCACAAATTTCTGAAGCTCCCTTTTGATGCCTTCAATGTTGACAGCAATATCATCTGGTAGATTTCCTTCCTTACAGTGGTCGGAAATTTCCTGTAAACGTTCCACTAACATCTTGTGCAGCCACCGATGCTTGGCAGGAAAACCAGCTTTGAAAAAAACACTTGAGGAGAATTTTCTTTTTGGCCTGATAGATCCAGGTAACAGAGTCAAGGACATAAGTCTATTATGTGAGCTGAGAAACAACTGTACAGGTGTTGATTTTATCAAGTGACTTCAGTGCAAACTTCATATAATTAAGAGTATATTGCACCCTGATCCACCCTGTGTTAAAGAGGCGAGGGGAGAGAATAGACTATCTTCACATTAGACAGATCTTTAAATGACAGGTTGCATTGTCCAAGAACAAAATGACCTCCCAGCCTTGACTTATCATTATTCTATTAAAAGTAAGAAGCCACTTCCATCATAGCAGTGGTCATCAGGGTTTTTTTTTAAATTAAATCACCAATTGACTAGGAGAGAATTATGAACCTGATGTCAGAAGGGCCTGGGACATGCTAATCTTCCAATCACTGTTTGTTTTTTTTAAATTTCATCAGTCATGTTAGTATAAATAAATAATGAATGTATTTCCTCGGTCAGTTTGCCACCTGTATATTTATCACCACGTACAGTACAGTGTCTTTGAAGGCAGCACTCTAAAAAACAAATCTGTTTCATCACCATTATACACATTTCTATGTTCATATCCCACCACTAGATCTTTAGTTTTCCCTTTCCAGTCCATTACTGTCTGCATATCAGCAGATCAGCTTCACCACACACAGCATTAAAAACAATATTATGATGGTTTAAAACTGTCGATCCACCCATTGGGCACACTGAAATTGTGCTTACCTAATTTTTTTTACTGTCTCTGAAGCTTCAGTCAATGGTCTAGAAATTGAATTTCTTTAGCATACACACTGAGGGACCACTCAAACATAATATGATTTATTTCATCTTACTCCGTGGATTGTTTGATGCTTTTCACATGCCCTGCTGTTCCCTTTACCCATTCATCTTTAACTATAATTTTGTGTTTTAGTCATAAAATTGAGTTTTTCCCATTTAAACAACACAGTTAAATCTTTAGCTGGAGGGGCAGATGACCTCGTAGTTCTGCCCTTTAAAACAACAATAACTAACTATTTAGCTGGATTTTTTATTGCATTCCATCTCTTTGACTAGGCCTATATTGTAATTGGAATTTTGCAACACTCCTAAAGAAAGAGAATTATGAAGCTTGCTAATCCCATTAGGGTACACTGAAGGAGTGGATAGAACATTGTTTCTGGGAACAAGAAGTAGAGTTTGCAAAAAAAATATGACTTTCATACATAATCTTTCCTTTATTTTCTGCAGGTTTTGTCACCAAGTATTTGACAGTAATTATAAAGCAACTATTGGAGTGGACTTTGAAGTGGAACGCTTTGATATCTTAAACATTCCATTTAATTTACAAATGTGAGTACATTTTCATATATATTACAACTTTTCCCTTCTGTTTCTCTCTCTCTCTCTGCCCATGCCTGATGTTGTGTTTGTCCTTTTCCTACACAAGGATTCTTTATTTACACATGGTATTTTTCTACTTAGATTTATTGTTGTAATTTTTAATACAGTACTTCAAAAAACTTCCTACAAATAATATTTGTTTTTTGTTTTTCCTCAGTTGGGATACTGCTGGACAGGAAAGGTTCAAATCAATTGCATCGTCATATTATCGGGGAGCTCATGGTATGATATATGCAAGTGAATCAGTAACTTTTATCTTAGTCTCTTTTGTACTGCTCTTTGTATTCTCCTTTGTTAGGAGAATGAACAAAACATGGGAAAGTATAAATGACACAAAATAAAATATATTTACTTGTGGTTTGCTGTATCGTGGGAAAGTATAAATGACACAAAGCAAAATAAATTTACTAGCTTTGTCTTGATTTGTTCATGGAGGGTATTTTAGAATTACATTAAACTAGAATTTGAAAACCTTTGTCTGGAGCATGGCACTCTATGGAAGTGAAACTTGGACTGTTGGTGCAGCAGAAAAGAGGAGTATCGAAGTGTTAGAAATGTAGTGTTACAGGAGAATGATGAAGATCAGATGGGTGGATAGGGTTACAAATGAAGAGGTATTAAGACGAGTGGGAGAGGAGAGATGTTTCTGGCGATTGCTAATGAAGAGAAGTGATAGGTTGGTAGGACACTAACTAAGTTATGGAAAGAAGGGTCGAGGACAAGAACTGTATGGGTAGACCAAGGTGAGAATATGTTAAACAGATTGCCTTGGATGTAGGGTGTGGTAGCTATGTAGAGATGTAACGATTAGCTCAAGAGAGGGAGGCATGGAGTGCTACATGAAACCAGTCAAAAGACTGAAGACTCAAACAATGCACAGAATTACATGTGCAGTAGTGACTTGTGGACACCATCTACATCATTGATTTATTTACTTGTGGTATTTTCGTACTTATTTATTATTGTAATTTTTGCTATAAGGTTGTGTATTGTACAATGATTACAAGCCTTGTAGATGAATGTGGGAGACAAACCTTCTGCTTGGCTGCCACTGCTCTACTAATCTATCCAAACTGGCAGATGCTTTAGTTCTCATAATAACAGTTTGTCTGTGCTGACACAGTCATACAGTGACAGTAGACCACTCTGGGTGCTCTTTTGTTATTCGCTCCTGAGGCGGCCTTGGCCGAGCTTGTGGCACGCCATGGCCCCCTGCTGTAGTATTGAAAGCGCGCGCATAGTGCATACGAGGGCTGGATTATTTCTTTTCAAGTTCCGATGGACAGTATAAAATTAACAGAATGACATACCAAACTGATTTTACTACTAAATGTTTGCTTGTTTTATTCGTATGTCTCAACATAATCGCCAAAACGATTGAAACATTTGTCATATCGTTACACCAGCTTCCCAATGCCCTCGGCTAAATATTCTCCCACCACTGAAGTGGGTACATCTGGACAGTCTCCTGAAGTTTTTCCTTTTTGACGAGGGGTTGCCACCCAACCATACCTTCAATTCTCGAAATAGGTGAAAATCATTCAGTGCTGGTTTGGACTAAACGGCAGATGGTCCAAAACTTCACACTCGAATTCTTTGTAAAAGTCTATCGTAACGTTATTACAGTGTGGTCGTGAATGATTTTCACCTTTTTCGAGAATTGAAGGTATGTTTTGGCTGCAACGCCTAGGAGGCTGTCCAGACGTACCCACCTCTGTGGCGGCACAATATTTTGCCTAGGGCATTGGAAAGCTGGTGTAACGATACGACTAATTTTTCAATCGTTTTGGCGATTATGTTGAGACATAAGAATAAAACAAGCAAACATTTACTAGTAAAATCAGCTTGGTATGTCAATCTGTTATTTTTATACAGTCCATCGGAACTTGAAAAAATAAAAGAAACGGCCCTCTTATGTAGGCTACTATGCGCACGCTTTCAATAGTACAGCAGGGGGCCATGGCGCGCCACAAGCTCGGCCAAAGCCACCGCAGCAGCGAATAACAAAACTGCCGCTTGCCGTTCTTACTTTATATGAAAGACCCTGTATTAATGACTTGATCTGCTCAGGGAATCTTGAGCAGGAGCTTCCAACACCACAGTACCAATTGTATGTATGAAATTCATTGGAGCATGGGTTTACTTATCTATGTATGAAAGCAAAATCCAGCAGTAGTAAGTACCTGTCAATAACTAATTCTTTAAAGCTGAAATTTGTTACAGATGAACACAAGTGGACACATATGAAAAATGCATAAGAATGTGGCCAAAGCCAAAGGGTCAACTCTCTCAATTGCCAGACATTTTAATTTTCTATATGGCTTGTACGAGGGCTATTCCAAAACTAAGGTCGTTTTTTTTTTATTTAAGCCCGTAGTTAGTGCGCACGCTGCAACAAGCGTGCGCGCTACCTCCCGGCATCCTTTGTGAACAAGCAGGCATCCTTTGCAGCTGTGTAGCTAACCTTTACGCTGAACTGTGCATCTTTACTATGTTCAAGATTATTGATTCGCCCGCCGCATATGAGGTACGATCTGTGATACGTTTTTTGAGTGCAAGAAACAAGTCTGCTGCAGACATTCATCGTCAGCTTTGTGAGGTTTATGGTGATAATGCAATGACGGAAGGTAAAGTGAGAAAATGTGTACGCGAGTTCAAAAGTGGCCGTGAAAATGTTCATGACGAAGAACGCTCAGGTCTGTGATCACAGATGACTTGGTGACTGCATTTGACACGAAAATTCACTAGGACCGAAGATTCATGATAACCACTCTATCAATGGATTTTACTCAAGTGTGAATTCTTGGTTGTCAGAGCAGGCGGCAAACTTTTATGCAGAGGGATTTGAGAACTTAGTTTTAAGGTATGACAAGTGCCTAAATAACGAGGCAACTATGTAGAAAAATAGAGGAATGTATGTAAAACCTAAAAATAAATGTGGTTTCAAAATAAAATGTTCGGTTGATTTTAAAAAAATAAACGGACCTTAGTTTTGGAATAGCCCTCGCACTTCTTGTAAGATGCATGAACCTGATTTAATAGCAGAAAAATCTCCTTGGTCACACCTATTTTTCTTTTGCCAGTTGTCAAGGTTCTTTTTGCTTTACATTATCGATTCGTGGGCAGGATGTCGACATGCATTTCATTGAGTTTGATCAGGGCAGGTATTGGTGACAGCGAGAGCAGGTATTGCAATGTAATGCATTACTCTCTGACCAGTTAAGATTGTTGTAGCTCCTTGTGTTCTACCAGCCGTCACCGAGATACAGTTTTAACAAGCATAGAACAGGGTGAAACAACTCTCCGGCTCATTTGGCGAGATTCTCGTAGTCCTTAAAGAGTTAATAGTTCGCGGGTGGTCCCTACAGTTTCGAGTTCACGGTCGGACATGGATAAATATTATGTTTACGCAATCAGCATCACTTTCGGGCCCATTTGATGAGATTTCCTGCTGCACTTGCGGTCGTGTGAGGAAAAATATTCCGATATTATGCGAATGGCGCCATTCTCGGACCATTTGTATTGCATATTAAACTGATGGGAGTTTCAAAACCCATTAGGAGAAGATCATAGTTGCTATCCAACCATATTCTACACATTGTGGAAAAATACAATTTAACAAGCACAGCAGTTTCTTCCCATGTTGATAACTACCACAAGTCTTTAGTGTTGATTGTGTTGACTCTGCACATAAACAATTGACTAGCGGCTTGTACGACAATAATTAGAGAATCATCTTGTAACGTGGTCATAGTTCTGTTCCCAATATGATGATGATAAGGTGCCATCAAGTCGGCGTCGACTCCTAGCTACTGCATGGATGGACTGTCTCCATATGATTCAGTCTTCAGCTATATAATTCAGATCCTTCACTGAGATATTCATGACGGATTAGATGGAGTCGATCCAACTCAATGCTGGTCGCCTTCGTCTCCGAGACCCTTCCACCTTTCCAGGCATAATTGTCTTTTCTAACTAATCAAAATTGGGGCAAAATATGGAATATTTGGATTTACAATACAGCAAACCATGAATGATTGATTTTTATCGCTCTTAAAAAATCCGACAATTTTGGCCGGGTTTGAACCCGCGACCTTGGTCATAGAAGCTCAGCATGCTACCAACTATGCCATCGAAGCCGCCCTTAATTATTGAACTCCCACCCACCTATATTGTACCCGATTGTCACCATGTGGACCATGTGTTCGTATCCCAACTAGCTCACGGTCTTTCGAGGTATGGGACGTTCCTGCCCACAATACGACCACATGCTCAGGATTTGAGTCTACCAGGTAACTACTCTACAGGAAATACACAACATTCCTATGAATAAAATATTTACTGATCTAAAATCATGGCTGTACAACAAATACAAAACAAAGGACAAATTACAATTAATTCCCACAAATAAATAGGGTTATACTGTGAGCTTTCTCCTTAAAAATAGCGCTACAATGCACTCAAACCTACTTCTAATATCCTGTCAATAATAGTTCAGGTTACAAGGTTTTCATAGTGTTCGTCATGTGACACAATTTTATTTAATGGAAATATCTTAACACAAAAACCACATGTCACATAAACATGATATTACGAAGACATTATTCCGTCTCCTACGGCATTTACTTTAATTAGCATTACTTCAATGTTTCCTACATTTATTAGCAAATATTTGTTGTGTCGTGCGAATCATCTTCCTTCTTTCCATCCCTATGAACGCTCTAGGAAAATGAGTCATGCTTCATAATCATAAAATAAACATAAACATGGATAGAATATTTATAGTTTCACCATATAACGATTATCTGGGTCTTGTCGGACTTATCATAGATACAACTGTGTCATGTTCTGGGAAAAACACATACCCGTTTTTCCTAAATTAGCATAAACTGGCAAAATGCACTTTAAAGGAGATGCCTACATTATTTTGGTTCAGCTTTCCCCCTCAGAGGATAACTTCGCCAAATATCATCTGATTTCTATGGTTCAACCACATATGTGAGTTGCCATACACCAATTAATTCCATTGGCATCACTAAAATACTTATATTTTAATTGCATATTGAATACCGAGATCTCTCAGTGTCCTATTGTGACTGTAATTGACAAGGGATCGGTCGAGCAACCTCCCCTTCCCTCAGCAGGTCATAAAATTCGTTCCAGACAGCTCTCCAAGATGGCTGCCACGGAAATGGTCTACATTTTCTGTCTCTCTCTACCGTCAAGGCCACACTTGTTTACAATTATATAACAGTAAAGATCCGCTAGGCATAGTCCTAGGTAATTGAGTCATTTAATTAATTAACACCTAACTTTACAGTGTATTTGGGCTCAAATGGCTCCTATTAAACATTCATGGCAGGGGTGAAATTCCAATGATAGCATTGTCGTTCTAAGGTGATTACTTGTGGCTTTTAAGACGCGCATCATAATGAAACCCCATGGTTATCATCAGCAGCTGTCATTAACATATATATGGGAACCACGTTCCTCGTCGACGAATATGATTCTACCTCTCGGGCAGACCATAAGTATAAATGCACACCGCGCCTCGCTGGGCGTCCATAGTGGCTATAATTCAATGCAAGCGTTGGCAATAGACAGAATCTATCCAAATCGCTGCGTAACAAATACAGTATGCACAAAGGCGATACTTCTCGAAGATTAAGCCAATTTTCACCTCACGCGCAAGCTATACTAGTCTTTCCCGTGCTTATCTTACGTAAATCACTGGATTCTACGTTAATCTGCACGCTATATGCGGCTAAACAATATTTCACATATATGACTCCATTATCAAGGTACCTGCGTTCTTCCTGTTATACTATTTAAGCCAAAGCTTTACATAGCTCCTAACACAAATGTATAAATATACTGGCTTACTTTAATTTCAAATATTCATTCAAAATTTCACTGACACTGAGAAAAGCTCTCGTATTCGCTATATTCCACACTACATTCTTTACTGTTTACCAAATGACAGTATTTTAAATTAGACATGACACTATTTGAACATTACTTAGGCCAACTTTGCCCTTACTTTATGGTTGCCGACCCCAGTTATTATTATTATTATTATTTTAACGTTTAGATCCATCACTATTTTTGACCTAAATGGTCCTAAGCAAATCACCTTCCAAGTCATACTTTATTCAAGACGAGTGGTGAAAACTCGTTCAGTAAGTGACTATTACATCTTTAATTTCAAAGTGATTAATCGTTACATGGTGAACTATTCCATTATAATGTTATTATTTGCATGTGTACTCACGTTTCCTTCTGGCTGGAAAGTACCAGTATCTCCGCCTGAGCTCTACCATGATGATTGACTTAATCCATCATGATATCCAATACACAACACTGAGATTCACACTTTTTACACATGATACACATATTACCACAAGTGGCCTTTACCACTGATAAACACTGAATATTAATCATTAAACACATTAACACTTTAAATTATTATTTCACAATTTATACACTTCATCTATCATTTCACATGTTGATCCTTAATCTGGATTTCACCTACGCTTGACCTCAGAGATGCGATGAACTTATGATAACCGCTGGTCTCCGTGAAATCTAGTAGCGTTCTTATAGATGTTCGATCCTAGTTCCCTGCACTCCCGTTCACCTCACTGTCCTGGTTAGGTGGCAATAACTTCCACTCTCCCATCACTGGAGTGCTCCTGATGCTGATGTCATATAATTGACAATACCTTCCGGTATACGAACTGTTCCAAACATTATCAGTTCCTATTCGCTGTAGCGAATTTATATCTGTGTCAGATAATAAAGAAATATCTGCATTGAGTTACTTTTGATGCACTTCATTATTACAGATGAAGCTTACAATTTGCCTCCATTGTCTTCAACGGCGGTACGCTGATATTTTAATAATTGGCGTGCTTACTGCAGAGCGCTTGTAGACAAAGGACTAACTTCCAACTCGAGCGACCGTCTGACGTCTTCAACTGCCTTCAACTGCTTTCCAACTGAACCATAACTGCCTTGCTACTCCCTTATATTGGTTTCTTGCACAAAATAGTTCACGGGACAAGTGAGAGCGACTCCCTTCTTGAAATACTCCGTCTTCAGCCGAAATAACATCTGCATCTTGTTTATCTAGGCGTGGAGGTTTTAAAAACACTCGCGTGCCGGCGATCGCTTCGGCCAATTAATTACAATTAATTGTCTTAGTTCAGCGCGTGGGATGCCACGGTGGGGATTTCCCGCTGGTTGGTTAAAGTATTCGTGCTCTCGAGCGTGAGTTAGGTTGTAATGCGGTCATTTTGAGAAATAGGCGTAATTTTAGGTGAAAAACCACTCCTAAATTACTCCTCCGTGAATACATTCATCTGTGTGTGTTCCATTGCATTACAATGCTCCATTTATCTGTAATTAATTAATTTCTTGTGGGCTTGGTCCCGCCAAAGCTTTGCTCGTTGTCGACCGGTGGATTCCCGGGTCATTAATTTTGAGCTGTCTGACCGCGCTAGACGGAAATAGTTCCGTAGGCGCCAGGCCTACCCCGCCTACTTGCTAAAGTAATTTGTCAGACTTCAAACTAGCCTTCTTTCGACTTCGTATGCACTGAAAACGTACATTCCCTTGCATTTTGCTTATAATTTCTCCTTTAAATTGCTATGATTTGCACCTAAATAATCGTGAAATCACACTAGACTATTTTGTGTCAGTAGACCTCTCATTGCTCTGTGGGTTCCATATAATGGCTCCCCCTTAGAGACCACTGGTTCGACCTTAGGCATAACCATTTGCCTGGTCTTCTCTGATAAGGCCTGAGTTTGATGCCAGACTGCCGTGACCAGTTGGGCACAATATATAGGTGGGTTATGTATTTGTAGATTTGTAAATGTGTAGGTATACATGTGTAGCTGTATATGTCCCTATACTGTTTGTATGTATGTATGTATTGCATATGTTCTGTATGTCCATTTAGGTGTATAGGTCTATGTGTTTGTGTACATCATGCATGTATTGTATATGTTTGTGTAGGTGCATATGTCTCTATTTGTTTAAGTATGTATTTGTTTATTTCACTTTATTTATTTTATATTATATATTCATTCATTTAAGGGTCATCCATAAAATATGTTTGCGCGAACGGGAGGTCCTCCTTAAAAGAATATGCTCACTGCCATCTATGAAGCTCTGCAGTTTGCACTACAGGGTGCACGAATCCACTTTGACATGTGTACTGACTCGTTGAGTTCGTTGCAGTCAATTGCTACATGTTTCCCACAACACCCCCTAGTGCAGCGAATCCACGACCTACTAGCCGGGTTGTGCCGCGCTGACACTCGAATCACTTTTCTGTGGCTTCCAAGCCACATGGGAATTGCGGGAAATGAGTTAGCGGATCAAGCTGCAAAAGAGGCGGTATCACTACCACCTCGACCAATGAAGGTACCAGCTAGAGATATTCGCTCTCAGTTACGCCGACAAGTACTGGCATTTTGGAAGAGTCAGTGGCTAGCTGACCCAATGCCCAGTAAACTGAGAGCGATCAATGGGACTACTCGCGTGAGGCGGAGCTCTTTCCGGTCACAGAGGGAGTCCGTCATTTTGTGTAGGCTAAGGATAGGTCATACTAGATCCACCCACTCCTACCTCATGAGAAGGGAAGACCCCCCCACTTTGTACCTGTGGAGCCGTTTTCACCGTGGCTCACATTTTAACCGAGTGTGTGGATCTTGCAGACTTACGAAGAAACCTTGGTTTGCAGATGACACTCAAACTTATATTAGCCGATGACGCGGTGGCTGCTGAACTCGTCATCCGCTTTATTCGACTCCATAATGGAATCCATTAGGTCCGTATTGACAAGAATTGTGGCATAACATCCACTTTATAAGTGAGAGTGGGTTAGGGCCAGCAATCTAAATTTTTCAGTGAACATTGACTCAACGACTTGTTACTTTTTGATTGATAATTTTTTTGTTTTTCAGTAATTTTTGTTTATTTTTATAATTAATATTTCTATTTAATTTTTTGTTTTTTTAATTTTTGGTCTTTCCAAATTTAGGTGTCCACATCTAAATTTTTATTTCAATTCCAAATTTGTATTCTTTAATCTGTGATAAGGGGGGCAGATGACCTCGTAGTTCCGCCCCTTAAAACAACAATAACCATAGTCCGGGACACCTTAAATAAGTTACTAGAAAACCAACATGGCCACCACATTTGGTGTTGCCAACCTACATCATTTAACACCAAAAAGTCAGCACACGCATCCATGTAACACATATGGCAAATGATCTAAGTAAAGGCCCTTTTACGAAAATACATTTTACATAAAGTTGTGAAGCAGCCCATGCTCAAGTTAGGGACATCTTGGTCATCAGTCCTCAACAGTGTAACTCTTAACCCTTTGAGCGCCGCGTGCTATTATGGTTTGCCTACCTCTGAGCGCCAAGGCCAGTTTTCGTTTTTTGCAAGCTTTTGTTTGATCACTCATAGTTCAGCTGTTATTACAGGTAGAAACTTGAAATTTTCGTTATTTGTTTACTAATATGATGGCCTATACGAATAAAGCCTTATTCAGTTCATTTATGACCATTTGTAAACATTTGGCAGCCAGAACCCAAAAATATTAATTAAAAATAAAACAAAACCAAAGTTTAGCAATAAAATTTTGGTAGAACAAAAATATTTTTATACATCGCGAACCTACTTATTGAATAGTACGACTTATTATGAAGCTATATTGAAAATTTCATTCATTTTGAACCTAAAATAAATCTGTAATAAAAAAATTAATTTACATATTCAAATGAGCCAAAAATACAACACAAGTCTTATTACATTCGTTTGGTTTATATGTCAATACTTACGGAATATAATACAAAATTCTTTTACATAACACTTACATAACATATTACAAATAATAATAACAATAATAATAACAATGATAATACTGATAATAATAATAATAATAATAATAACCAAACATTCTTCTTAGAACACTATTCGTAATATGATCGAACTAACAGGAGATCGGCTCATTTTCACAGCAATAAAAAAATGAACAAGTAAAAGATCGAGAGCAACTAGACACAGAGCGGACAACGTGCACAGCAAGTCTGTTAGTGTTGATGCCGCGCCATGTAAAGCGCGCCAAAAAATATGCCTGCTGATTGGACTAATAAATGGCATTAAAATTAAAAGAGGCTCTTTATTGCAAAAACAGTAAGTCTTTAACTAACTATATTGAGAAATTCTGAAAGGAAATGACTGTAACTATTAATAATAAAAAATAAATACTGAACGTCCTTTTGAAAGGACGTTGGCATTTTTCAGATGAAAACCAAACGGGCTTTCAAAAGGACGTTGGCGCTTAGAGGGTTAAGCAGTATTGTGGTAGTGAAGTTAACTTAAATTAGCTCTTGTAGATTGATTTTTAAAGCATCATATTAAATGCATAAGAATAGAAACATTAATACTTACTCAAGGTTCTTTCCAGTTTTGCCAGGGAGCTAAAGATGAGCATGTTCATTACTTCTTATAGGATACATTTTTATGATTAGTCCAAAAATGCAGACCATTCTGTTTTAAGATGAGTGTTCAGAGAAGGATTTAGGAGTAGGAGAAAAATAGAATAGTAGGGTACATATTAGCTTATTATTTCTTTATTTTTGATAAGTACCATACTCATTTCTTGCATGTATAGGCCTACATATATGGAAGCAGAATTGAGACAGGCTATTGAAAACCTATTGGCAAATCCCTATTGAGATGCAAGAAGATGGTTGATCCAATGCTTAGGCCTAAAACCATTCGAACTAGTCGTGGATTTTAGGGGCATAAGACTGTAATGGCAACTCTAAGATTTCTTCTTGGAATGGTAGAAAGCAGCAGTTGTTGGTTGATTTTGGGGCTTTGCGACATCATGGTCATGTAGATCTCTGTATTTGGGCATGTGGAATTTGTCTGATAACCTCTGTTATTGGGATGGCTGTATTAGTGTGTGCATTTATTATTCAGATGAGGATTGGGAATGAGGCGGCCATGGCCTTAAATTAAGAACCATCCCGGCATTTGTCCGGAGTAGAAGTGCGGAAACCACTTCCTAGATGGCTAAGATGGGAATCGAATTGCAACTCTAAAATTTCTTCTTGGAATGGTAGAAAGCAGCAGTTGTTGGTTGATTTGGGGGCTTTGCGACATCATGGTCATGTAGATCTGTGTACTTGGGCATGTGGAAGTTGTCTGATAACCTGTGTTATTGTAATGGCTGTATTAGTGTGTGCATTTATTATTCAGATGAGTATTGGGAACGAGGCCACTCTTCTCAGTTTTGCCTCACGAGGCTTAGTGTGCTTTGTTCCATCCCTCAGACCAAAATTAAAATTTCATGGCAGAGCCGGAAATCGAACCTGGACCAACTGCCAAAAAATGCTAGCCGCACAGCGCGAGATGGTTGGTAGAATACTCTCCTGACCTCTCGTCACCTGGCACATTAAAAGCCACTTGCAGAAAATTCGAAAATTCACTGACAAATTGACTAGTTAAATACACGCGTTGAAAGGCAAGCTTTATCGACGGAGTAATATACTGACCGGCAAAAAAAGTGGAACAGTTAAAAATGTAATATAAATAGTATAAAATTAGCCATGAAAAAAGATGTATCACATTTTAAAAGCTTTTCACGCATTAGAACAAACATCTGAAACATCCGTGAATAGTAATTGATAATATGACATTTCTTAGGGTGGTTTATCACCATCAATTACCCCAATCTTCGATGAGCCTATCTTAATGGTTTTATGGTGGGAAGTACACTGTAAGCATTTAAGGGTTATGAGTGTTGCCGCTCGCATAGGAATAACAACTGGCTTTTGTTGAACACCTGTGAACCATTGTCATACATTTTAGTAAGTTATCCATGTGCAGTTCACACTAAAACATGCCTCTTAGCCGTGAAGGAGCTGCACAGGCAGTTGCATTGGTGGAGGATGGCCGCAGCTTCCTTTATGTTGCCGAGGTCATTGGATCATCTCTCGGTAGCATTCACCGTGCAGTCAACGTTACAGAGAACTCCAAACATACGACAGGAGACAAGGGTCAGGTCGTAGAGGAAGCACAAGTGCCAGGGATGACAGATTTCTCACGCTGCAAGTTCTACGTGATCGCCATACCACAGCAGTCCATGCACGAAATCAACTGGAAAATGTCAGAAATGTGAGAGTGAGTGAGCGAACAGTAAGAAGAAGGTTTGAAGAAGCTCATCTTTCGTCCAGGAGACCTGCACGTGGACCTGCACTCGAACGACATCACAGAGAGGCTCGTCTTCTCTTCGCAAGGCAGTATCTGGGATGGACCCACGGGCAGTGGGCCTCTGTTCTCTTCACTGACGAGAGTTGCTTTAACCTTAGATCTCCCGAAGGAAGAGAAAGAGTGTGGAGAAGGCGCGGGGAGAGGTACAGCCCTGTTGCTTTCTCCACCAGGACTCCATTTGGAGGTGGCTCGGTTATGGTGTGGGGTGGCATCAACATTATACTCTGTGAGCTGCCAGAATAGGATTGACAGTTCTCGCCTCGCCTTTTGGTCAGGGAACAAGGTTGCCCAACAGTTAAAACAACTAGCGATCACACTGTACAAGCTAGAGATACAGCTGCCAGGCACTGACGCACGTTGGCTAAGATATTGCAACGCAGAGTACTATGACATCAACTATGCGAACATGGATTGGTCAAGAGGCAGAGGGGTGATGACTGACGAGGAACTTCCGGCCAAATGTCAATCCTATTCAGACAGCTCACAGAGTATATGGCCCGCACTGAGTTGGTGTGCATCGATCACGTGACACTCAATTCCCAAAGGTACATCGAAGAGATCCTGATGAACCATGTGATGCCCTTTGCGCCTTTCATTGGTCAGAATTTCATGCTGATGCAGGATAATGCCCTCATATTGCTCGCTGTGATGTATAATATCTGCAGGAAGTGGGGATTCAAACCCTGGACTAGCCAGCTCATAGTCCTGACTTAAACCCCCATCAAACAAGTAGAAGATATGCTTGGAAAGAACGTCACACAGTGTGACCCCACCACCTTGGCACAACTGAGAACATTGCTGCTGGAGGAATGGGATCGCATCCCGGCAAATGTCATTCGACGAGTTGTGAACAGTGTGCCTGAGCATTTACAAGCTGTCATAGACGCTAAGGGTGAAAACACTTGTTTTTAGTGACCAGTGGTGTTGTGCAGTGCAATCATTAACATTGTTTGTTTGAAAAAAAAAACAGCCCAAGAGAACATTACTAAAAAATAGTAAATTGTAAGATTTGCAAAATGTAACGAAATTTGTGAGTTAAAGCGTTTTGTAAAACAGGTTTCAGTTTTTTCTGTAGCCAACCATCTAAAATGTACATGAATAATGCAAATATTGGAAAACCGATACATATTAGTGGAATAAATTAAGAAATTACATAAAATAATAGCCCATCTTCAAGCAAAAATGTTCAAGCAAAACGACATACGTACCGTAATAGAGGTGACACTTCAGGAGTGATGAACCAAGTAGAATACTTAAATAAGTTACCTTGTGTAATGATGAATAATAATTGTGGAAATGATGTCTTAATAAGCCTCCGTGGCTTAGGCGGCAGCACGCCGGCCTCTCACCGCTGGGTCCGTGGTTCAAATCCCGGTCACTCCATGTGAGATCTGTGCTGGACAAAGCGGAGGCAGACAGGTTTTTCTCCGGGTACTCCGGTTTTCCCTGTCACAATTTCATTCCAGCAACACTATCCACTGTCATTTCATTTCATCTGTCATTCATTTAATCATTGCCCCAGGGGAGTGCGACAGCCTTCGGCA
This sequence comes from Meconema thalassinum, assembly GCA_946902985.2. Lineage (NCBI taxonomy): Eukaryota > Metazoa > Arthropoda > Insecta > Orthoptera > Tettigoniidae > Meconema > Meconema thalassinum. The sequence goes on along the minus strand of OX336393.1, from coordinate 162,451,514 downwards.
GCCGGCACAGTTCATAACCTCGCCGCTCGATGGGGGCTTCATTCATTCCATTCCCTGACCCGGTCGGAGACTGGAAGCAGGCTGTGGATTTTCATTTTTCATGTCTTAATAGATGTTTTCTCCTTCGCTGTGTGTAACCCACCCGCTATCCTCTTTACAACACGACTACTTATATACTGGAGGGAAATTTCAGATTAATTCTGTACCACGTATCACTCTTTTCCTTTTCGCTTTCACTTTGATAATATATTACCATTTTCATACCTTATTTCATCTTTGGGGGGGGGGGGGGGGGGGACGACGACATTATCAATTGTAACTACTAACCTTGATCACTTCTGCACCGGATATATGTGCTAAATTACTTAAATATGTGTTTTTATTTATTGTATATTTAACATCCGCAGCGATCACATTGACGTCATTAGTTACCAACATATCCGATACAAAATAGGCCTAAATTAGACTACACATCTAATGTTGCAATTATGTGTGAAAAAAAGAAATAATGGGGCTCTTCTTAGTTAGACGACTGTCTGGACGAAACCATTGGTTGCTACTTGGTTAGACGACTGTCTGGTTTACTGATTGCACTACAAGGAAGGGAGTCTGGGCGTAAGCCCAAGGTTAGGTTTGTTTTGTATGTAGAACCGTATTTACCACTGTAATGAACGCTGATCGCAAGGATTCCATGTTTCGAACTAATCTGCAAAACCAGCGCTTCACTGCCTAAAAATTATTGGTCTAGGCATAGTAACTTATGTAATGTGACTAAGATACAAGAGTTGAACATTTAACGCTAAAGGGTGTTATTACATTTTTCAGCAGTGCCATCATTATTGTTTGGCACTGGTCTTGCCTCTTAGTTCGAGTGTGGTGAACCCGGAATAAGGCTTTATATACAAACCTAACCTGGGGCTTATACCCCAGACCCCCTTGCTTCTATTAAAAGCAGTAATTTTCATCCACACAGTCACCTGGCCTAGTAGTGGCCGGTTTCGTCCAGACAGTCGTCTATTCTAGAGTTGTATTTTCAGAGATGTGTTCTGACCGTTCGGCGGATAAGCCTTTGAACTGAAGGAAGCGGGTAATCTCGAGAACCACTGGATGGATTTTGATGTGGTTTGCACTGTTCTCGAGGGAGGTTATTTTAGAAAGAAAAAATTCATTTATGACCAAAGGAAGCCGATTTTGTATCCCACATGTTGGCAACAATCTGTGCTACTAGAGTGCACCTTGTTGACAGTTGAACGAGATGCAAGCGCTGTTGGAACATGGCAGCCGTTTTTAAAGAGCAATAAATAAAAACGCCCAGAAGATGAAACAAGGACACAAGGTATGTAAAAGTCGCATTAATGTCCGATGCAAGTGTATAAGCCGCGTTCTACTTTCATTCAGAATTAATAATACAAGTAGCCTAGACTATAGTTGCGAGCAATATTTATAACGTATTGCAACCTGTGGCTTCGCCCGAACTGTCATCTAACCAAGTAGCGAACAATGACTTTGTCTCACCCAACGTAAGTACATCAGTAATTTGCACCCAGACATTCAGTGGTGCAGTAACTTATGTCGAGAACTAAAAGAGAGCCAAGAGATATTGTTGGTATTCTCTGAAAATGTGCATCTGTGACTCAAGCGCAGTGCATATCCTGTACACATGTTATTATATTGCTCTTCAGAATGATGATTGATTCATGTTGCACAACCCTTGAAGCTCATTGAAGGCTTCCACACTAATCTGTCGCAACCATGACTGAAACAAATAAAAATAGGCCTAATATAAATATTTTATCTGCCTACTACTAAGTAGGCTATAGGTCAGTAGCCAACTACATAAATAATCACCAATACATTCACTACCACTAGCCGAGTGTGAATCATAGACTACTGTACTTTCAAGCTTACGAGTAACATATGCAATGTATTATAATATTATGGCTGACAGCACTTGGAAGTCGAAAATAAGATACGTTACAATATTAGAAGGCGAATTGATCCTGAGAATATGTTCCTGGGAGTGAACTTACATAGGCTATATTTTAGGTTATGTTTGGTTTGTATTATACGAAATATCCTGCAGGGTACGCCCTAACCTTCTCCGAATCATTTGAAGTGCCATTTCCATTTTAGGCTATTATTACGATGGGGTCGCCACTCCCAAAGGCATTTTATGAAGCTACTGCCAGCTGTTATACAGGCCGCCCCTAACATGGGAAACAGACGCCCTTGCAGCCGCCCCTAACCTGGGAAACAGACGTTGCCGATTGATGCTGTACTCATACTATTCCCTGAGTTGAGGTCTTCGCACGTAACCCTGTGTACGGGGCCTATGTTATACCCCATAGGACTGGGTCCTCACCAGAACTTAGCCGGTACTGTAGTTTCATGGTATATTACAGTACCGTTGCCCACCCCCGCGACGTGGACGCGCCTGGCAAGAATTATCCATGTAGCCAATCATAATTGCCTCATGGACCGGGTTAAGGAGCTGTCTAAATCCAGCCTCCAAGGATGGAGGAAAATAGAATACCAAGACAGATGCTGGAGGCGAAGTGCAAGGGTAAGAGAGCAAGAGGAAGACCTAGAACAAGGTGGATTGATTCAGTGAAGAACAGCGTAAGAAAAAGAAATCTGGACTGGGACAAGATCGTGGAAGAAGAATGGTGGAAGGAAAGTGGAGAAGTGCCATAAATACCCCGACCCGGCAGGAGCTGGATAAGGGGAAATGATGATGATGATGATGATGATGATACAAAATATGCAGTCAGAAGACTATTTCAAAATTTCCAAAGACCGTTAAGGTTGTTTATTATGTTATTTGTGCTCGGACTGAATGTAAAAATAAATAAAACAACGATTAAATAACTTTGTACTTTAAATTATGTACTTACTCGAAAGTAGTTGATTCGCCAGTGATCTTCGTAGAGTTTCTCCAATCCATCTCCAATCTTGTTCTCGTGTTTTTTAGGCGTCAAGATGAAATCTTAAGAATTTATCCAAAAATTAATTAAATAAAAGACAAGTGGGTATGAACACGCACATATTTCATAATCAAGAGTCTATAATAACTGTAATCGATGTATATTAGTAGTACTTACCTTGTACAACTTGTTTTAACTTCATTAGACTTGTAATTCCAAAGAAAACTGAAATTATTCGGATAATAGTCATTAGTGAAAGTCGTAATTATTATGTTGGGAGAATGTGTAGAAATGCATTCTGGGAGTTATCGCCAGAAAAAAGTCGGCAACTGTGTGTTAAGAAATTTTAGTGGTATTATTGTCTTTGGAGATGGCAAGATTTTAAGCAGGGTTGGCGTCAATGTTCTGGCACATGAAAACAACTTAACGTCAAGAAATTCAAGCATAAACCAACATTTACGTAGGCATAGGGAACGGCTGTTAATGTTGGCTACCCTGTTTTGATCTAGTAACTTATTTAAGCTGACCCGGACTATAACTATGTACGTTCATCAGTTGTAGTTTTTTTTTTTTATTGTCCTATTTGCAAAATCTAAATGAACTTTCTTTTTGGCACTTTCCGTTTACGTTTTTAGGACAACAACTTCTTGTGTAGGTTGATTTGTGGGAAGGAAATATTCTGCTTCTGGTGCTGGAGCCCGGGCCTGTAAAGTGGATTTTTTTTCCATGTGCCAAATTGGGCAATACATTGAAAACAAGGCAGGGGTAATTTATTTTGGATGTTCACTTGAGGAGGGGGTGTAATAAGAATTGTTATGTGTTACAATGGGTGAGGGGGTTTAAATTTTATAGCATATTTGTGAACATAATTGGGGAGTGAACTAAGCGACTCAATAGCAGTTTTGATATATATTTTTTTATCATATGGCTTTTAGTGCCGGGAGTGTCCGAGGACATGTTCGGCTCGCCAGAGGCTGTAGCTGCTTCTAGCGGACAGCCATAGGGTGAGCTACAAGTTCCGTACAATTTCAAATAGTTCAAACTTTCACTACCAGATGTCAATGATACCTCATTGTGAATGTTGGAACTTTGATAGAGCGTTCCAACGAAATCTAGTTTTGAAATAAATAGCAATGACATTTACAACTTCACTACTTTGTAATAGCCAACATGCAGTCAGTGATACCACGGTAGCCAAAACAAATATCGATTCGACTTGGTTCGTTATGTCAGCTCACAAAGAACACATATGTCAGTCACATAGCGTGCTTAACATCATTTTATTTTATTTTTTATTTTTTTATGTTGCTTAGTTCACTATGGCATAACACTCCAATTTATAGATGGCCCCTTATTCATTTATTTATTTATTTAAATGAAAATTGATATCAACTATATGTTACTGAAAATTACATTGAAATTTTATCTCCAACAATGAAAATAACCTGTGAAGAATGTAAAATGTTTTTACTATTGTTAGCAAACCCAACATCTTGAATAAATTTATTATCTAATTTGTTTTATAGAAAATTATAGTATTGTTCGTATCATCAATCCCAATACTTTTTTGGAGTTCAGATGATATTTCTCTGCAAAATAATGGAGGTTCACAGATGCCACTTTTCTCCTTAAGACTATCACATGTCTGGTCCATTAAAGAAGTTCCTAAAGAAGTGTTTCATCACTGATCAAGCAGTTCATATACTGTGGAAAAGTAGTTTCACTAGCAACTAGTGAGGCTATAGGTGTTGGGACTAATGCCGTTCGTGGAGGTGAATATCCATAGACCCGACTGTCATCTGTATGCTGTCGTTCTGATGCAAGTTTTTGTCCATTACATTTAGTGTTCATTTCTAAACATCAGTTTATGTTTCATTTGAATAATCATTATGTATCATCATCATCACTAGTCGGTTTACTCATTGCTGAGCATCGTGACCACATGAACCAAGCAGCATGATCCTGAACGGTTACCAGCTTATCTTAAAGCCTGCTGAAGAGGTAAACCAGTATTCTTCTTAACTTGGTATGTCCATCTGCTCGCTGCTCTCCCCCTTAGTCTCCTGCTCTCAATCATCCCTTCCATGATTAATTTTTGTATTTTTTTCTCCATGGAAAATCTTCTTCACAATATGTCCAGAGAACTGAAGGATTTTTTTGGCTGATAATAGAAGAAAAGCTCCTAGAGATGTTAATAATGGACTTATTAGTTCTCTTTGCAGTCAATTTTATGCTCAGCATTCTGCGTTAGCACCAATGCTCGAATGCATCAATAATACTGTATATAAATACCATGTGCAAGCGTACACAACGATATGTACAGTATATGTATTATGGTCTTGGCCAGGTTAGATTAAGCTTTTGTGACTTTTGTAGATAAATGTTGAAAAATCAACTTTTTAAGTACAATCACAAGGAAAAGATGAACATGACAGTACCTCTCTATTTATTGAATGAAATTACATTTTTCAAAACAAAAATGAAAACCTAGCTGAGTTGTGATTTCATATTTTGTTTTTGTAAAATTCATTCATTCTGATCGCAGTGTTCTTAATTCGTCTGAAATCTCTGCAGGCCGTATGTGCATCATTTCTGCTGAAAATGTGTGTTTCTTAAGAAGGGTGGTAATTTTATTCTTGTTCTCTGCATCTGTAATTTCGAGTCCAACTGATTTGAGATCCTCTTGAATTTCTTAGATCCAATGCCCTCCAGTCTTCTTTCCCAGAATTCTCATCACTAGTTGTCGTAAAATTCTGTTTTCTGGTAATCGTAGGATGTGAATAATAAGAGATTCTTTTCTTCTTCATCGTGCCGGTAACTAGGTCAATCTCTCGATAGACTGTTTCATTGGAGAGGATTCTCCAGACTCCTTCAACCTGGTACTTTTTATTTATGCAGGTTCTGATAATTCTTCTTTCAGTTTTGAGGAACTTTCATTTTTAATTTGGAACAACGTTTCGCAAGCATAAGTGGTTTTGGGCAAAGTTACAGTTTTGTAGTGTTGGATCTTAGTGCCTATTGACAAGCATTTTTTATTATAAGTTGATCAGGTTAGAAATTGTGCTATTTTCATTTTGTTGGTTCTATTTATCCATGTTGTTTTTTCGCTTTCTCCAAGGTATTTAAATTGTAGAACTATGTTAATTTATTTATTTATTTTATTTTTTCAGTGATAGTGATTGTATTCGACCTGACTAGTCTGATGTCCTTATCTCATTGTCGTGACTGGCAGAGTGAAGCTTTGAGGGCCAATTCAGGCAGCCCATATATGTTTCTTGTGGGAACAAAGAGAGATCTTATGGTTAGAGCATATGTTGGTCTATAATCTAATATGGGACTCTTAATAAGGCAATGGCTTCTAGAAACTTCTTCTTTTATCTATGCAGGCATTTGGAAACTTAGGGTTTTAGCAGGATGATTAACAAATTAGTGGTACTGTATGTCTTTATTTTGGTGTGGAATGTGTGATGTAAGAAATGTATTGATTGATATCGGCATGCTTAAGGATGAGTTGTAGATTAACCTGTTGCACCCTCATGCATGATAGGATCTTGCAAACACTTGCATGTTTTCCTGTTGGATGCTAGTTGTATTATTAGAGCTACTCCTTAGATTCACACTGTTAAAGTCACTATAACAACATAGATCATAAGACTAATTACATACGTACCCTCACTCAAATACATAGAAATGATGACCAAGCTGTCCCAATACCCTGAAGGAAGCAGCAACATCCACTTTGGTGATAGACATTGTGCAATCTTATGTTCTGTTGTGATAATTTAATATGCATTGACGAGTTCCTTTGTATTAAATCGTGTAAGAAGATTCATACAATATCTCCTGTCTCATGTATATTAAGTACCCCACAGTGTAGCCATGCATGTTAAATCAGTCACCCCTACCGCGATGGGGGAGCTGCAGCAAGTCCAGAGATCAAAGGTTCGAATCCCAGTGCTGACAACAACTATCCTGTGTGTGCTTTTCCCCGGGCTTTTTCCACACTCCCTCCAGCCAAACAATACCTCTTTTCAAGTCCTGGGGAACCTACCCATCCCTAATAATTATAGCTACACATGCTATTACAGTCACCACAGAAAGACAAAGGAAGGAAGGAAGATTGTAGTTTTACGTGACCGTGAATCTTGTGATTATGAGCCACGGGACCTCCTTTTTACGTGGAATCCGAACCACAGGACATGGCATTTCACATCGAAAATCTCACATGCATTGACCGGGACTCGAACCCGGACCGCCTTGGTGAGAGGCATACAGCTAGACCGCTGAGCCACCACGCCCCTCACAGAAAGACAGGTGAAGTACATGAGGCTGATGACCAAAGGTGTCCCAAGCCCCTAAAATGAATTAACACTACCCTATAACAAGCATGCATTAAGCTGTTTTGTGCTAGATGTGGGAAAATATATAAAATTTATGAAAATGAATTGGTTTCTTCCAGAGAGAGGATTATGAGATATGAAATATGTTAGAAGTGAATGGTGAACTTAATTAATTGGTGTTCCGAATGTGAGTGGAGCTTTCATCAGCTGGCTCTGCCATGGTGTTGGTCTGAAATTATGCAACATCTCCATTCCAGACCAAACCGACATACAGACATTCAAACTATCCTATCTTTGTCAATGATGGATCATTCCAAATATTTGCTACTGGTATGATTCATATGCCATAGTGCCACAAGTGGTAAAAAGACAATTGATGCTTTTCTGATAGTTTTTCAACTTAGAACCACAGTTATCAAACAAGTTCAAATCACACCCAAGTACACAGGGTTGATGACCAAGATGTTTCAAGCCCTTAATGCTCAAACACTGGGCATAAAGGGAAGAGAGACATAATACTTCTTGAACAACCAATTAAATTCTGGTTGGTTCCTCAGTTTAGGGGCTGCAACAACGCGGCCATGTAGCCCCGTTTACTTTGGGTGTGTGTGGAATCTGTCTGATAACCGGTGTTAATTGTGATGACTGTATTAGTGTGTGTTATCTGTTTTCAATTCAAGTAAGGACTGCAGACATTGAATTTTTTCAAGTAGTTACTACTTTTGCCGCCAAAAAGCCACCGTCAACGACTACTAGTTCAGAACTGGTTACCAGATATCATGGCAGTCAGCTCCCGGCGATGAACGTCGGCACCTAAGAGCGCTTGTCAAATGTTTAACCTAACCTACAATAATTGTGTGAAGCTAAATTATTTAGTGTAACTAGTGGAAGGTTCTTTAATATGCCATACATCTATGACATGGGACCGACGGCTTCGGCTGGGTTCGAACCCGCGATCTTGGGTATAGAAGCTCAGCATGCTACCAACTACGCCACCGAAGCCGCCAATTAAAGGCTAATGAGTATCTGAAGATACAAAACAGCCTGCAGATGCCCAGGTTATCTGTCAACATCCATCACTGGAACACATCAATAAACGATTACCTCCAGAACTGTGTGTTTCACCTCAAACTCCTGCAGAAGTACTACTGAGTTAAGTGTACTACAATATTCACTTTAAGACTTAAGCAACGAATTAGGAAGCAAGTTGTTAGAATGAATTTAAAGACTGATTAAACTTCAATTTCTGCATTTATTCCCTCCTTCCAATTAGCAATTTTCTCTTAATGTCAACTGTTAATAACATTAGTATGAAGAGCTGTCATGTATAAAAACTATTTGCGGGAATATTGATCATATCAATTGATGCCACGAAATTATATGGTTGCATTATATATTTCTTGAGATAGTGTGTGTTCTAAAATTTGCGAATGATGGTAGCAATAAATCTATATTATCGAGTTTGTGTGTGAACTTTTTACTACCCCATTCCTAGACCCTAATATTTAGGCTATAATCACACACGCTATCTCAATAACACTGGATATCAGATATATATACACACATCCCCAGTCCCTAATGGAAGTAAGAACATTGCAATTTATTACAAATGCACTGCATGGAAATGGGACCTGCTGCCTTAACCTCATTTCCAGAATTCCACATTGTAGTCACAGATACTCACTCTTTGTATGGAACAGAACAACTGCACTTTCTTCTCTCGAGTTGATAGATTTAGCTTAAAATAACAATGTAAGTTTTCTTATTTTCTGTTCTGTTATTTGTTATGCTGTATATATGTTTCACTTTTGGAAAACAAAACCTTTTGCTTATTATCTATGCAGAGCTGCCCAATAATTTTTACAGCTTTTTGGAATGAATATGCTTTACATTTTGGCAAAACCCCACAGATTCATGATAATGGTATTTTCGTATTATAATTTTCTGATATTATTCGCTCACGAAACACCTACCTAAATTTATTCAAACGAAATCTAGTGTAACTTTGTATTACCCCTATTTCTCCTTCCACATTTGGAAATGTGCTCAGCAATATGGCTTTGTGGAATATGCATCTTCAATTGAACTGTCTGTTCATCCTCGTAACCTGATAAGTTTTACTTGTTAGTGCTTAGTAAGTCAACTATCTTACCTGGTGATTTTAGTTGATGGGATATTAATTTTCTTTGTTGCTTATCAAAAAAATAAAATATTGAAATCTGTTTTGATTGAAGTTGGTTTTTTTTTGTATTATTAGTTTATTACTCAATTGTGTCATTAAAGGATTGCCCTCCCTCCACACCTCTATTTCGTGTCTAAACTACGAATGAGCTTCCTTAATGGTTAGCTGCTGTGGATACACACTGGTAAGCTTGGCAGTATTCAATTAGGTCTTGCCACATCCAAGTTGTACAACAATGACCCTGCAGATCAGGTCCATCTTTCTTTTTTACTGACCAGTATTAAGGATACAGATATATGTAGTATGTAACATAGGATACTGGTGCACTACTGGTGATTTATTTGTATGACAGAAAATTGTAACTCTGAATGCATCATAGCATCCCATTAATCTGAATACATTCTATTTTGTATGAAAGCTAAACTTAATTTGGTTATACAACCTGTGACAATAAAGTTCGGTGAATAGTCCTGTACTATCAACATAGATGAACAATGCACGACAGTGACCCTACTGTCCTTCGAAATAGTCCCCTCCCATAACTATATAATGCTGAGATCGGCGATGCATGTCCTGGAAACTTTACAAGAAGGCGTCCTTTGGGATGGTGTTTAAAAGCCTAATAACGTTGCATTCTGACCGAAAAGTTCGGTGAATGGGTCTATATTACGAACGGATTGTTGGCTTAAAACCTGAAACAGCAGGTACTGTCCTTCGAAATAATCCCCATGGATGGTTATGCACTTTTGAGAATGTCTGTCCAAGTCCTGGAAACTCTTTAGGGATAGCCTTCAGTTGGGTCGTTACATTACGTTGGATGTCCGAAATGTCTGAAAACTTCTGGCCCTTCAGGGCTTTTCGGTGACACTGGACCTGGACCCCGCCACTCCATACTTTTGATGCTTGACTTTGGGGTCGTACCTCAGACACCAAGGCTCTTCGCCCGTGACTATGGTTTTCAGTGCCATTCCATTCCACAGAGCATTCACCCACCAAACAGGTGTGCATGGTAGGTTGCATAAATTCATCCTTCTCACTGCCACCCGCCAAAGAGGTGTGCATGGTAGGTTGAATAAATTCATCCTTATAAACACGCACTGTGTCAAACAGGTCTTACCCGTTGCGTTGTGTGTCACCATGGTTGCCAGGTCGACCGTTCAGAGTTTATTCACCGAACGCAACGTGACGAGGCTTTTGAACACCATTCCCAAGGACGCCTTCTTGCAAAGTTTCCAGGACAAGTATCTCCGATCTCAGCATTGTATAGTTATGGGAGGGGACTATTACAAAGGACAGTAGGGTCACTGACGTGCATTGTTCATCTATGTCTTTAGTACGGGACTATTCACCAAACTTTATTGTCACAGGTTGTATACTAGCTAGACTAAAATCATGCTCACTATTTCTCTGTTAAGCTATCACTCATTTGTGGTCTGGATCTGTATATACCAGATGTCTCACCTGAGAGTCATGAGGGACCTTATCTCCATTGTTTCTGAAGATGTATTCAGTTGTTGCTTTTTTTTTTATGTAGAGTCAGCCAAAATAGTGTTAGTTAGCTACATATTGCACCATCCTATTTGAATGGAAAATGTATTAATGTTTGCCATTCCAAAGAAAATCTTGTTTCAAGTTCAATTTTAATTGATCAATAAAGCAGTGTCAAATTAAATTTCATTGAACACACTGTGTGTATAGTATGGGTACAGATCAGCTATTGAACAGACTAATTGAAAGTTCTTATCGTTTGTATAGAAGTTCATGGGTTTTGTTCTCCCATTTTAGACTATTAAGTGATACTGTGGACAGTGGAGGCCACATAGCATACAGGTACACTGGATCGAAACATGGTGGTATCCTCTTTGGTTACAGACTCTCAGAATCACTTTATTTGGCGTTAAACACAAGTGCAATAGCCATCGTCAGGTTAATAATACAAAACAATAAAATCAAACAATCCTACATTACTTAGCCTACTTATAACAGTATATACAAACAGCTTATTATCGTTATAACAAAATGTAACCTACTTCTATTGCACTAAGTATTACACCAATCTGCTTCCATACATTCTTCCAGGGAATACCATGGATTCATCAGCAACCACTTTTGCAGCTGTTTCTTAAAGATTTTGGTTGGTAGTTGTTGGAAAGACAAACTCAGTTTGTTAAAAAATTTAATGCCAAGAATTTCATGACTGTTCTGTGTTTTTGAAAGCCGACACCATGGTACCTCTATCTGGTGTGAGTTTCTTGTGCTGTATGAGTGAATTGTTACCCGTCTGCCTGGCAATTCATGTGGATGTTTATTTTTCATATACATGAGGATATTTAAAACAAAAAGATTTATAACTGTTAGTTTGGAAGATTTAATAAATAAAGGTCTACAGGGTGTGTTAGGAGGAGCATTTGCAATAATACGGATTGCCTTTTTCTGTAATTTTAAGATATTTACAATGTGTGCACTATTTCCAAAAAATATTAATCCATAACTAAAGAGACTTTGAAAGAAAGCAAAATAGGCTGTGTGTAAATATATCGTAGGAACCTCATTTTTTAAATGACGGAGTAGATACACCACCCTTGCAAGTTTATTCGAAAGGTTATGAATGTGAGGTTCCCATGTTAATTTTGAGTCAAAATTCATTCCTAGTAGCTTAGCTTCCTTTATATCATTACTTATATTTTTAAGGCTAAATATTAAATTTTGAGTTTTAGTTTCATTTAAGTGGAATCCATTCTCACTGAACCATTTCCTAGCTTCTAGCAAGCACTGACTTGATAAATTTTGTAATTCACTGATACATTTGCTAGAACACAAAAATGTAGAGTCATCTGCATAAAGAATTGTTTTTCCAGATACATTTACTGCTAAGTCATTCATCATAACGACAAAAAGAAATGGACCCAGAACCGAGCCTTGGGGTACACCATACCTAACTTCTAACGCATGAGATTTCCTATCCCCATTCTCTACAAACTGTACTCGGTTTGTTAGATATGATTTAAAGACTTCATACTCTGATCCTTTAATTCCGTACAGTGCTAACTTTTGCAGAAGTATATCATGTGACACACAATCGAAGGCCTTGGATAGATCACACAGGAGTGCATCTACTGAGCTCCCTTCTTCAAAATGGTGCATTATGTGACAAACAAAATCATCCAGTGCACTAATTGTAGATTTTCCCGGAAGGAACCCAAACTGAGTTGGTGATAGAAGGTTGTTGTTGATGAAAAATTCATAAATTTGACCAACTATAACATATTCAAAGACTTTTGACATGATGGTTACTACAGACACAGGCCTGTAACTATCAGGTTTAGTCTTATCCCCTTTTTTATATACTGGAACAACCCTCGTAATTTTTAACTGAGCTGGGAAATAGCCTACGCTAAGGCACTCGTTTATGCAGTGCGTCAAAGGAATTAAAATGCTGTCAATAATGGCCTTTAAAATGTTGTTGGTGAACCCATAACAATCCTTACTATTGGAAGGTTTCATATTTCTTACAATTTTCTTTACCTCACTACAGTTTACCTTTCTCCATTTAAAAGTATTATTTGATAAACTCGGAACTATTTTTTCTACTCTTTCAATTGCTGCTGTAGGCAGCTGTGAGGCAGGTGAGCAAATCCTTTCGACAGACTCAATAAAATGTTTATTCAGAACCTCAGGACTGATTTCTATTGTGGAACATTTACTTGCGACTCTAACATTGTTAATTACACTCCAAGCTGCTTTACAGGGGTTATTTGAATTCTCTATGAATCTAACGTTTGCTTCAAGTTTAGCTTGCTTAAGGGCACATTTATACTTATTACGCATTTGTAGATAATTCTGTTTAGATTCAATAGATCCCTGTTCATTATGTATTACATAAAAAAACATAACCTGTGATTTCATTTGTTCAAGCTCAGGTGTATACCATTTTATTTTATTTATAGAATTACTCCTTTTCTTGGAACTTTTAATCTCCACCATTGGGCATGAAGTATCAAAGTATGAAAGAAGTATGTGAAAGAAATCATCAAAACATGTAATGGGAGAGTAGGAGTTGTCAGTAATAACCCAATCAGATAGGATATGCCTAAGGTATGAATTAAATAGCTGTATTCTGTCAGGGGAAATATGTCTAATATGAATTATTGTGGGTGATTTAGCTATATTCCCATTTGAAAAACTACTGGATTGCATTGTGGCAGTCTTGCTTAGGCTGGGATGACAAGTGAAACGGTATTTACTTTGCTCCACGTTGAGCGTACAAATGTGGCAGTCTCGCTAGCCCACACTGTTGGGAGAAAATGTAATTATTTACCTTTGCCTAAGCTATGTTGTTTTAATGGGCGCCAAGACCTCAATGCAATGTTGAAATCTAAATTTGTATTTAACAACGTCTAGCTCTGGCAGAACACCTTCAAGACACTATTCACTCAGATCGTGGTATGATTTGATCATTAACCCAACAAACAATTGTATCAGGAGAAGGAATTGGTCTATATCTAATGCTACCTACTGAAAGCAAAGATTGCATTGTAAAAGAAATGAATTTATTATATAAAACAAGTATAGCAAAATTAATAATAATAATGATTACAAAATTTAAATAGGAGCGTTGTGATTTGAATATTACCGATAGAAAATTACGTGAAAACGGAGTCTGATAAATTGATTTTACTCTTATTTCCAAGCTATGAAGTTACTGAATTATGAAATATAAAACAAAGAAAAATGAGAGATTGCGTATTTCTGCGTCATTTGCGCTTACCATTGGAAATTGCCAAGGCATTTCCCTCGTACTTGCTGATGCTGTGAGCTTCCCACAGTCTCCTGGACGTCGTCATCTCCGTCGGAATTTGATGATATTCTGGTAGATTAGATAATTCTATGGTCCGTACCTCGGACCCAAACACTCGTACAACCAAGTTTTACAAAAGTTCGTCGCTAACTCCACTGAACATCGGAGCGACACGCACTTGCGACCGTACTCCGCAAGTTCTACACAGATTGTCCACGTTTCACGGCGCGTCGAACGATATATCCACACGTTGGCTCCCCCACCATGGTACCGACATCTAGCTTACGTTGTCTCCCCTGATTGGCTGAGCACGCCGCTAGTTCCCCTCCTCTGCCTCATTACACTCGGCGCGCGAGAGGGAGAAGTCGATTTCCGTTCCAACAATTCGCCTTTTCTAGACCTTGCGACCCAGCCTTGCGTAATACTTCTCGACAGGAATCAGCTTGTACTTGAAATCCCAGTGAGTCACGTCTCTCGATATACCCTAACTGACGAAAACTCCTTAAAATTCCGTAATCAGATAATTTTCTATAATATTGTCGTTCGTAATAATTTGCTTGATAGCGTTTTCTAAGACATAGAAAACCTATCTGAATGCTAATAATTTTTATAAAATGCTCCGAAAATACCTTAATAATAATTATAATAAATTAATAATAATAATAAATTAACATGAAAAATTCTCTTGGCTGAACAATTTGCCGCGTAAATAAATATAGAATGGCTTCCTACTGACTTATGCCAGTTGCATAAAACCCCTCGAAAAACACGTTACATATTCGCCTCGGATCATCGGATGATTTACCGTGACGACGGTCCATTATCCGATTATCCCAGACACGTTAATAATCCCCATCCAAAATACATATTACATAAATGAAATCACCCTAAATTACAGATATATACACTCATAATTTTTCTTCACGCACTTTGCGTCAAAGTTTGTTGTCACTATGGATTGCACTTTGCAACCAGTCCAATGTTTTACATATGGAATAGTGTTCCACGGATATTTCCGCCTCTCAAATTTCTCTATGTTGGAGAAATAGACATAATTAATGTGTGAGCACTATGTATTTATGATGTCATATCACACGCATTGAAGGTGTTCTGATATATTTATATCTCCCTAGAACTTTCTAATTTCACTGGAGGTCCCTTCCTTATGGTGAAATTTAATCTCACTTATCACTGAGCACACGATCACACTATTGTGGCAGTGCCTCGTGACCATAATACTTAATCTCTCTTTAAAGTAGATTAAATTAATATTGACTTCTGAAAAAAAAAACAGTAAATGCGCATTACATATAACACCAAATATTTCTGTGCCGTAATCGCCCTGTCTTGTTAAGTTCCCGTAGACCATATTCTACTTAATACTAGTTCTCAACACAGACCAGTTCTTCTCACACAAATAATACCTTTGTACAAATTATCTTAAATTACACACTTACAAATCTTACATGGCGAGGCCGTAAACAGAAATCACGTGTGCTGATATGTATGAGTTTCATGAAGGACTGTCTCGCATTCTGATGGCCCATCTTTTATCTCGTGGACGCCTTAAGCTAACAAGCCCTATACAAGCGCTCCCCCATCTCTTGGAGATAAATGGGAACCCATCAGCGCTGCCAAAATGGCCTTGGTGCATCGAGACAAATTAGTGCTCAACAGCATCCGACAATCCTGTCATATTTCCCTGTACCTTAAAAACTCTCATTTACTTACATACTACCCCCCTGTGTGACTTCTGATACGCCTGCCTGGAAGACCATCTCCTCCTACGCACCAAATACCACACTTACTCATTTGATAGGCTGGCTCGCCAGCTAAACATCCTTACTTTATGACACATATTTTCGTAGACTATGTATATTATACGTCCCGTATAATCTGTTTCCCTCACTATTCTCCAGCACATATGCTGTTTTTCCAATACGTTTGGAAACTATAAATGTTACTCCGTCACCTGCTTCCAACCTTGCCAGTGGCTCCCTTAAATGAACGTCATCACGTTGCACTACCTCCCATATTTCTCAGTATCTGTAACGATGCCCTGTTGCTACTGTCCACACATGCACATATTAAAATACCGTCCTCTGCTTTAACCACAGGATAATCCCTACATAAATTAGTGTCCCTCGATAGCATGTCTGCAAGAATGTTATCTTTACCTTTAATATATTTTACTGTGAATTCGTATTCCTGCAGAGCAAGAATCCACCTACTAACTCTGTTAGAACTGAGTTTACAAGTCCTCATATACAGTAATGCATGGTGATCTGTGTGGATCTCAAATTTCCCCCCTACTAAATACATTCTAAATTTCCCTAAACTGAAAACAATACCTAAAAGCTCTAACTCAGTAATCGTGTATCTTTTCTCCGCTGCTGTCAGTCCTCGCGAGGCTAAAGATACAATGCACAGATTACCCTCATCATCTTTCTGACATAATACTCCAGCAATGCCTATATGTGAAGCATCTGTCATAACCACATATTCCTTATCTTTTAACGGATATTTCAGCACTACAGCTTTCTCAAAACCTTCCTTCAGCGCTCTAAAAGCCTGTTCATGCTTGGACTCCCATCTCCACCGAGTCCCACTTTTAAGCAATTCCCTGAATGGTTCTACCAACCCTGAGTATTTAAGAACGAACCTCCTGAAAAAGTTGCAAATTCCCAGGTAAGTTTTTAACTGTTTAACATTCTGTGGCACCTCTGCGTTAAGTATCTTATTAACCCTACTTTCCTCTGGTGTCACACCTCTACTCGACACTCTATGACCTAAAAATGTCACTTCTGACTGACAGAATGACGACTTAGACAGCTTCAAAGTGAACCCTGCCTGATCTAACTTCTGAAAAACTATATTTAAATGACATAGATGCTCCTCAAAACTGCGTGAACTAATTACCATATCATCAATGTAAATGGTTACAAACTCTCCTGTGTCATCCCCTAATGCGATGTTTAAAGCCCTAATTAAAGCTGCTGAACTACTCTTTAACCCATAAGGTGTTCTACAAAATTGATAAAGGTTATATTTATGACTAAAAGCTGTAAATGGTCTATCTTCGTACATAAGTGGCACTTGCCAAAAACTGGAACTCAAATCTACACAAGTGAAATACTTCTTCCCCTCAAATGTTTGCATTAATTCCTCTATTGACATAGATTTCAGCTGATCTGAACTAATTCTACTGTTAACCAAACGAGCGTCTAAACAAATACAAACAGTGCCGTCGGTCTTGGGTACCGTTATCAAAGAATTAACATATGGACTGTTCGAGTGCTCAATAATCCCATCTTCAAGCATCTGGTTAATTTGTGCCTCAACTGCACTCTGATAAGCGAAAGGTACAGGATATCTATGTCCTGTGAATACTGACCTATCAATAACGTTCAATGAATGTGTATAGCAATTGGCCATACCAATGCGATCCTCAAAAACTCTCCTATTACACCATAACACATCATAGAGCCGAACACATTGTTCCACCTCTATATTTCCCTGAAATGCAGCCTCACGTAACGAGTCCTCTAGACTTCCGTTCGTAATCACACTGCCCACAAAACATGGAGAACCCCGCTCTACGGCTGGCGATATCTCATTTAAAGTACAAATCACACCTACAATACTACTCCTCTGAATATGGTCATTGAATGCTACTTCTACTTCAGAATCTCCCCATTTAAATTTCAAACTCCCTACATCATAACATAAGTTACCAGACACTCTACTTAGCCACTCTGAACCCAAGATAACACTGAATACTAAATTTGGAATTACAAGGCAAATCTGCTTCTCTACATGATTATTAATTTTAATGTCTACTAAAACTTGCTTAGACCTCTTCCCAACAGCTGTGATAACAAAAGTGCTTTTAATTGGCATCTCCTCAAAATTTACTCCAGTTCCTTTCATTTTATCATAAAATGCACTACTTATGCAACTCTTCATACAACCACTATCAATTAAAACATCTGTGTACGCCTCGGACACGTTAAATTTAACTATGGGGCTCTTACTAACCACTTCCTGAATAATACCTTCATCATTTAGTTCATGTAATAATTCATTTCTTACATTTAGGTCATAGGGTTCCTGTATAATTGTATGGACAGGGCATGCTACAGACTGAGATTCTGACCTTACTTCGCAGCCTGGTTCGCGTTTAAAGAACCGCTACAGCTGGCTGTAGTACTACTAACTACTAAACTGGTCTGGTTGTTCTGGGCTGTGTTGTCATTGTTTGGCTGTATATTACTACCACTAGGCTGTCCTCTTCCTTGACCCCTATTCTGGTTGTAATTATTGTCATTATAATTTCTCCCTTGATTTCCCCTGAAATCATTGTTTCTCCCTTGATTTCCCCTGTAATCATTGTTCCTCCCTTGATTTCCCCTGAAATCATTATTCCTCCCTTGATACTGATTACCATAGCCATTTCCTCTATTCTGATTTAGATGATTACTATTATTTCTATTTTGAGCGTTGGCCCCTTCGCCACCGTTCCCTTGAACTTCCTGATGCCTGGCTTCATTAGGTCTATTATTATTATTACCCTGGTTCCGATTGAAATTGTCCTCATAACCCCCTCTCCCTAGTGCATCAAATGTGCTTAACAAATTTTCTACTTGTGATATAGTCTTTACATTCTGGATACAAGCAGCCTCCTTGATCCTATAGGGAAAGTGCCTAAGTAGCAACCTCACCACATCACTTTCCTCCTTCAAGCCATCCAGATATTTACACACTAATACCTGCCCTAAAAAGTGTTCGGTCATGGTGGAGCTTCCTTTAGGGTTATATTTACCACACACTACTCCCTCACGTTACAGCATCACTTGAAATAAAACTGCTGAATGATCTGACAAACATGGGGCAATAACTTTAGTCTGGTACTGGCTGCGATTTAAATCCGTGAATACATTATCTAAGCAGGATGATCCTCTTGTTGGTTCATTAATTGTGTGATATAAGCCAAAGGATTTGAAAAAATTCCGAACCATAATAGCTTCTCGTTCATTGAATCTCAGGTCTACATTAATGTCTCCACAAATTACTAACTTATATTTTCGGTATGACTTTATAACACTTTCCAAAACCCCTTCCATACTTTTTAAAAATGTATAAATATTACTATCAGGTGTTCGGTAAAAGGCTACCATAACAATGTTAGAATCTACAAGTACTGCTGCCACAATTTCACAGTGTTTTTCTAAACCAAATTTTGACACATCAATCACTTGGTATTGCGTTTCTTCTGACACAAATATGGCACTTCCACCAGCCTGATACAAACATGACTTGCGACAAAAACTATCTACTAGGAAATAACCCTCAAGTTTAATCAAATCAATTTCTTGACTAGCAAGCCAGTGTTCATTAATACATAAAACTTGGTACCTACTACTATTTAAAAATGCATTAAGTTGGTTTACTTTGTTTCTTAAACTACAAACATTTAAATGAAGAAAACAAATATTATCTTCACAAGATGCTTTAGGTGTAGAAAATGCAGTTGTATCAGCCTTCATATTTGAATGAATGTGAGCAGTATGCCTACCTGTTTTGGCTTTTGGCCAAGTTTTCTTTACAAACTTGGCCTTACTACAGAGTTTCCCTGACTACCAACCGAATCACATTCCAATGGACGATTATCAGTGCTTAGGCCTACAGTAAGATCTTACTAATATCTAGAGCCAATTTTCTTTTACCTTTACTGTTTAAGTGCATACCATGGTTAGTAAACACGTTTCTATGATAATTACCTAAATCTACAATCTTAACATTTGGAAATTTACTGCAAAAGTATTTTATATGATCATTTGTTTTTTTAATTTCAATATTGACACAAGACCAACTTGCAAGGTCAGTGTCTGAGAGGACAGGTAGTCACTATAATATTTGCAGTGTACATAACTTGCAAAAGACGAACGAAATTCTTTATGAAAGGCTTAGCACAGTTCTGATAGACATCATTTGCACCTCCTACCAACACCGTGAAATTAGGCCTACTTTTCATTTCGATGTTTGCGACACTCGGTTTCAGAGAGTTAACAACTTCGCTAAATTTCGCCCCTGGTTTAACACTACCACAAGCACGGAAATGACTATTTAAGTTATTAATTTCCGTAGCTACACCTCGACCGTGACTGTCTGAGAAAACACTAATTTCTACCCTTTCCGATAACGAACATTTGAGGTTACCGGTAGGTTCACTGTCCGCCCACAGTTCCGGTTCACTTACGTCTCGAATATTTTCCATCTCCTCACTATTATCATCTAAGACTGAAAATTTATTGTTAGTCACAATACTTGCGTTTCTAGACACGATACTCGATTTTCTGTGAAGCTGAGATTTGGGCCTCCCCTTGCGTTTTTGCGACCGCCATTCAGATGGCCAGTCCGAAATGCTTTCGCTACAATTTGAAGGCATTTCATCAAGCTCACTTGTGTCGGTAGCACTAATATTTACGTTGGAGGTGGATAACTTTTGTGACAGTTTATCCAAATCATGACGTAAGACGTTTATTATTTCATCTTTCGTTTTCAGCTCGTTTTCAAGATGTTTTAACTGTTCTTTCGTACACAACTCGCACACATAATGATCACTGTTCTTAAAATAAGTTACATTTACTTTGGCACATTTTTCATGTAACCAAAAGTTGCAGCTCATACAAAATATTCCTTTCATCACTCTTTTTGAACAGATTTTACACGAATTACCACTTATACGATTCGAAGTTTCAGAGCTATTCACACACGAAACATACGCCGCCGCCATCTTGGTGGAAGCAGTGTGCTGCGGTCCTCATGAAGACGTGCCATAATTTGAAGTTAGGTACTTTGCATTCCATTGTGTTCATTCCTAGAGTTTAGTAGACGTTTTGGTCTATTGTTGCTGGCTTTTGTTCTCATTCTTCGATGTGTGCCTCGTATGCTGCTGTATATTCGGGGGTTAGTGTTTACTCGATTGTATACTAGCCTCGTCTGTGTCGTTCATTCTAGGTGGCTTTCACCGCTTCTAGTCTTTTTAGATTGGTTCTCATGAGGTGTGCCCATACCTGGGTGACAGCGTAAGATGCTATCGGTACTGTCTTGATTTAGGAAAGGTTGATGGCAGTTCTTACAAATATTTTTTCCAGATTATTTATCTCGAATATTGATTTAATTGCTGCCATGCATTTGTCCTCTATGTGTCTGGTGAATGCATTCCTTGTTACGTGCATGGTCAACTCCAGGTATTGGTATAAGTTGACTATATATCTAGTCTGTCGCTGCCACATGTGAAGGCATCTTCTTTTGTTGGGACTACTATACATTGCGATACGGCCGCGTATGAAATTCCCCTAAAACAAAATGGCGGCTTCCGTGACGTCATCAACGACGTCACGAAATACTCCTCTGGCAAGCTTACGGGAAAAGCCTGGGTAATAGGGGTTTTTTGGGTGGGGAAACACCAAAAAACGTCAATTTTTTTATGTATCGAAATCTATATTTGAGCTATATAGTTCAACTAAAGATTCCGATACATGAAAAAAATTTCGCGAATTCACGTATTCTATGTATCGAAATCTATATTTGAGCTATATAGTTCAACTAAAGATTCCGATACATGAAAAAATTTCGCGAATTCACGTATTCTATGTATCGAAATCTATATTTGAGCTATATAGTTCAACTAAAGATTCCGATACATGAAAAAATTTCGCTAATTCACGTAAGAATAGTTTTTTGGGTGGAAAAACGCAAAAACCGTCAATTTCTTTCCATGTATCGAAATCTATATTTGAGCTATATAGTTCAATTAAAGATTCCGATACATAAAAATAATTCGCAAATTCACGTAAGAGGAGTTTTTTGAGTTGAAAAACACAAAAACCGTCAATTTCTTTCTATGTATCGAAATCTATATTTGAGCTATATAGTTCAATTAAAGATTCCGATACATAAAAAGAATTCGCAAATTCACGTAAGAGGAGTTTTTTGACTGGAAAAACACAAAAACCGTCAATTTCTTTCTATGTATCGAAATCTATATTTGAGCTATATAGTTCAATTAAAGATTCCGATACATAAAAAGAATTCGCAAATTCACGTAAGAGGAGTTTTTTGCGTGGAAAAACACAAAAACCGTCAATTTCTTTCTATGTATCGAAATCTATATTTGAGCTATATAGTTCAATTAAAGATTCCGATACATGAAAAAATTTCGCTAATTCACGTAAGAATAGTTTTTTGGGTGGAAAAACGCAAAAACCGTCAATTTCTTTCCATGTATCGAAATCTGTATTTGAGCTATATAGTTCAACTAAAGATTCCGATACATAAAAATAATTCGCAAATTCACGTAAGAGGAGTTTTTTGAGTTGAAAAACCCAAAAACCGTCAATTTCTTTCTATGTATCGAAATCTATATTTGAGCTATATAGTTCAATTAAAGATTCCGATACATAAAAAGAATTCGCAAATTCACGTAAGAGGAGTTTTTTGCGTGGAAAAACACAAAAACCGTCAATTTCTTTCTATGTATCGAAATCTATATTTGAGCTATATAGTTCAATTAAAGATTCCGATACAGGTCAATGCCATCATAAAACATTGTGGTCAATAATGTTGTTTTTGCTGGGGGGGCTGTGCCCCCCCCCCCTCCCCTCCGATAGGTTGGTATTTTTATGTTTTCCAATATTGGGTGCAAACACAAAAACCGTCATTTTCTTTCTATGTATCGAAATCTATATTTGAGCTATATAGTTCAATTAAAGATTCCGATAGGTCTAATACAAAACATTATCATATCTATTTTGCAGGTGTTCATGTACATGCCAATTTGTCTAAATCCATTACTATTTTAACAGGCGTATTCGCCAACACCGTTCCTGACGTAATATTATCGTTTAGACAACTTTCGTATTAAATGCAACAACCAAAATATATGTATGAACAACGTAAAAACTCACCGATATATTCCAAATGCTGTATTATTCCACATATACAAGCAGAAGCACTGATTTTCCACCACAAGTAACGGCTTTTAGTTTAATGCAACAACTTCAGGATTTAAACAATTTTAATACAAATCGTCAACACAATCGAGCACAAGACACTGCTAATCAAAATCTTATTTTACAGGTTATTCACGGGAATATTTATTTTAATATTACGCTTAGAAAACGCGATCGCGTGACAACACAAAAATGGCGAACCCACTCCAGCAAAATCTCCAGACGAACTGACCAGGGAACTGACGTAGTAATCAGCTGACAACCGATAGCAATACGTCAGCCAACCAATAGCGTTACCGATAGCAATACGTCAGCCAACCAATAGCGTGACCGATAGCAATACGCCATCCGTGAGATCACGGTGACGTCACTGTTCTCCCTAAATATTCCCCAAACGCTGGTGTATCGGAAGGTATAGTTCAACCCTTTTGTTATATTTCCTCTTCACCTGAATTTCATGACTTTTGTTTTGCTTTTGTTTATCTCCATGTCGTTTCTCATTGACCATTCATGTAGCCTGTTGAGTCCTTGCTGTAGAACATTTCTATGTTTTGCTAGTAGTATCATATCATCATACAGGAGCCCAATTCAATATAGCTGCTGAGTGAAGCTGTTCGTTGTAGGGACAATGTAACTAGCACAACAAGATCAGTAAATTCGAGCAAGCAGGCATCCTCACTCAGCTGCAATACTAAATAAAAACTATTGTTGGTGTTACACAGTTACCATCAATAAATTTCCTTGAATTGAATTACACAAATATACTGATTTAAAGTTGGTCCATCAATTGAACAAATAAAATTAAACTTTAAACAATATTTTGGCTGAAATTGCAAACTCAAGGCGTTTTGAATTCAAACTGAACATAGCATAGCGTAACCAATAAACAGGCTTTATTTGACAAATTAACATTATGGTGTTGGAAGCCATTTTCAGTGTTGCTTTGTAAACTAAAGTTTTATGCTTTTCAGTGTTAACCGACTGAAAAGCATCAAACTTTCTTTAACAAATTAAGTTTTTCAGCTATTAGTTCTTGGAATCTATAGGCTCTATTTGGACTGACATGACCTGCACATAAGAAAAACAAATTGTAAACATCTTCAGAAACATAGGAAAAAATGGTGCCCGGCAACTCTTTAAGAGATATACCAAGGTATAAAAGTTCTCCTTTAAATATAAATTCTTAACAGATTTGCACTCCACTTAATTGAAATAAAATAAAAACTGTGTCTTGTGGCAGACTCGATCAGCTTTCTCTGAAGTGGAAGCACATGCTGTGAGGATGGCTGCCGAAATGGGTGCTGAGTTGTGGTGCGTTTCGTCTCGGACTGGTGAAGGTGTATTGCAACTTTTCAGCAGAATGGCTGCTCTTACGTTTGACAATTCTGTCATGCAAGATCAAGCCAGGAAAGAAGCTGTCACTGTGGGCTCAGATCTAGTCAGTAAGTATCAATAGCTAACCTCGCACTAATGTTTAGTCATAATAGCAAATAACATAGCTTGGGAGGAACACATCAAAGAATCACGACAGCTCTTATGTTTTGAAGAGAATTGCAAGCTGCTTAAGCAGTCATCGGCGACAGCTGATACTCGTATCCGAGTGTACGTTTCTTTCCTGCAATACTAATTATTTGCATCCACTCGATGGTGATGTCACTGGTGACTCAACAGACCAATTCAGGCATAGAACATACGGCCGCACATCATGCATGTGATGGAAGGTGGAGGACGTGGTAATATCTGGCTCAGCTTTCTCCTCTATTGAGTATCCATTTCCTGTATTCGGTGTTCGTCTTCAAAGTGTGAAACAGCAGCTGAGGTGGCTGCACACCAACTTGTGTGATCTTCTGCAAGTGTATGCCAATTATCTGGATTAATGGCTACACTCCTCAAGGTATGCTTAAGCTGGTCTTTGTCATCATCATCTTGTACAGTTTCCAGCCCCAGGCTGGGTCTGTTTGGAACATAAGCCTCGCCACTTAGTCCTTTCTTCCCACCACCTCTCCGCTGTCACTCTGGTCCAGTCCTCGCCTCTCTTCTTGACACATTCCTCCACTCCTTTCAGCCATCTATCTCTTGGTCTTCCCCTTGGTCGTTTCATCTGCATCTCATGTATCCTCTTCTCATCCATTCTCTTTAAGTGTCCATACCACCTCAGTCTTGACGTCTCAATCCTACCTTGCAAGGGCTCCTCTTTCACCATTTCCCTGACCTTTTCATTCCTCAACCTGTCTCTTCTTGTTACTCCGATCCTACTTCGCAGGAACTTCATTTCACCTGCCTGTATTCTGCTTATGTCTCTTTTCTTCATTGTCCACGTTTCTGAAGCATAGGTCAGTATCGGGATATAGTAGCTTCTGTATAACACTTCCTTGCTTTTTTGTGGGACATCTTTATTCCACACTAAGCTCCTAATGCTTCTCAGAAATGCTTCTGCCTGTCTGCCACGTTCCGTAATCTCTTTGTCATTTCTCCCATTTTCCTCCACTAGACTTCCCAAGTACTTGAGACTTTCCACCTTCTTCAGCTGTCCACCTCAAGTGTTATCCCACTCATTGGTCTGTCCTTTTTCCTGGTCGTTAACAGGATCTCACATTTACTGATGTTGAACTTCCATCCGTACTCTCCCACTGTTTCTTCCCAAGCCTTCAGTTGCTCCTGAATTTCCTCCGCCTTGTTTCCCCAGACCATGAGATCATCTGCAAACACCATTGCTTTCATCTTATCTTCTCCTATCTTTCCTGCTATCCGTGTCATTACCTCGTCCATAACCACAATAAAGAGAAGGGGTGACAGCGCACTACCCTGTTTCAGGCCACTCATTTGTCTGAACCAGTCTGTTCTTTCCCCTCCAACTTTCACACAACTCACACTTCCACAATACATCTCCTTAACTCTGCCTACAGTCCCTTTTTCCACTCCCATGTTTTCCATTGCTTCCCAAACCTTCTCCCTACACACACTATCATAGGCCTTTTCGATGTCCAGGAAGGCCATCAACAGATCCTCTCCAAATTCATAGTGGTGTTCCTGGAGCTGTCTCACTGAAAATATGAGATCCACTGTTGATCTCCCAGATCTGAATCCATACTGCTCCTCTCTCAATTTTCTCTCCACTTTGGCTCGTATTCTACTTTCTAATATCTTTTCATATATCTTGGCACAGTGAGATATGAGTGTGACTCCCCTGTAATTTCTGCACTCCTTTCTGCTTCCTTTCTTAAATATTGGGACAATTAATCCTTTCTTCCAATCTTCTGGGGTCTTTTTCTCCTTCCATATCACCCTCATCACACGGTACAGCCACTGTTTCCCAACCTCCCCTGCTGCCTTCACCATTTCAACACTCACTTCATCCACACCCGGTGCCCTTCCTCCTTTCATCTTGTCTATAGCCATCTCCAGTTCTCTCCAAGTCACGTCGTTTTCCATTCCTGTGATGTCTTCTCCATCTTCCAATGCATTGTCTTCCTCCCTATGACCATTTGGATTCAGCAAATCCTCAAAGTACTCTTTCCACACTGTCTTGAGTGTCTCTTTGTTGTGACCTCATTTCCGTTTTTGTCCATCATTACCACATCCTCTCGCAGACCTCTTCTCTTACTTTTGACCATCCCATAAAGTACTTTCTTATTTCCTCTACTGTCTTCCTCCATCATCTCTGTCCACTTTACCATCCACTTCTTCCTCTCCTCTGCGACAATCTTGTTTGCTTCTTTCTTCTTTATCTTCTAATCTTCCCTTGCCAGATCAGTTCTTTCCTGGAACCACACTCTGAAAGCCTTGTTCTTCCTTCCCACAGCTTCTTTTACTCTCTCATTCCACCATGTTGTCTCTTTACACCGCTTTCTGTTGCTTGTTCTTCCACACACTGCCACTGCAACTTCCACCATTGTGTTTTTGAATTGCTTCCATTCCTCTTCCCCTGTTTTAGGATTGTCTGTTGGCATCCTTTCCCTTATTATCTTCTGGAATTCTTCCTTGAGTTTCCATACTTTGATTCTCCTTTCCTGGTACTCTGTCCTCTTGCTATCCTTAACAACTCCCAGGTTCATTACAAGTATTCTGTGGTCGCTATCTAAGGCCTCTGATGGTATTACCTTTATATCTCTGACACTTCTCTTCATTTCCCAGTCGTACAGCATGTAATCTACCAAAGATTTCTTTGTTAAATCACTGCTGTACCACGTTACCTTGTGGCTTTCTTTCTTCCAGAACCAGGAGTTGCCTACCACTAAACCGTTTCTCTTGCAAAAATCCAGCAACTTTCTCCCTTCTTCATTCCTGCTACCCCATCCTTCTGCTCCCAATACATTTTCATATCCTTGCCTTTCACTTCCTACATGTGCATTCAAATCTCCCATGACAATGATGCTCTGACCATTCAACTGCTGTTGTAGCTCCTCCTCAAAGTCTTCCTTCTCTTGAGCTGTACATCCAACTTGAGGGGCATATACCTGGGCTATCTCCAGGCTTCTTCCCTTTACAGTTACTCTGATCTTCATGATCCTGTCACTTATTCCCTTTACCTCTTCCTTCATTCCATCTCTCACAACTACTCCTACTCCACTGCTCCTTCCTTCACTGTTCCCACTCCAGTACAACCAGTACCCTTTCCTCAGTTCTCTGCGACCTTCTCCTTTCCATCTTGTTTCTGCCAAGCCCAGTACATCCAGTTTTCTTCTCTCCATCACATCTACAATCTCCTCCACCTTTCCTGTCAGTGTCTGTATGTTTAATGTCCCAACTCGTAGTCCATTAGCATATCCGGGTCGTCGTCGTTTGCATCCGTCCTTTCCGAGGCCTGTTCCTGTTTTGAAAGCAAATATGATATCCACTACTGGCTTGCTAGGCCTATCGTAGCTTCACCAGATCCCCGTCAGCCGTCACTTTTCAGGGTTCCCATAGAGCCTTCACAGCTACCGCAGCGGTCCCGGGGCACACGAAGTCCCCACTGTACTTCACCCCTACAGGCAATCCCCTACTTCATGCCGTTGCCAGTCTCCCACCACGTGGAGGAGGGGTTGGACTTGTGGTCTTTGTAATGCTTCCAAAGTGCTCCTAGAGGTCTCTTGCCCGTGCTGAGCTTGCTGTACAGGATATGCTTAAGCTGTAATATCAGGTAAATATATTGTCTATTACATTCACAAAGGCCTACTTGCTAACTTTTATGATTTGCACATAAAATTTAGAGATCTTTTCTTCAAATATATGGGAAGATTTAATTTTTATGAACTTTGATGCTTTATAATTCATTCTGCTGCAGTTTGCTTGATGATGATCAGGGTCCGGATTTTGATGACTTGTTATCTTTTAATTGTTTTACCACAGACATTGCTAACATATAAAGAAATCCTGATCATATTTCCTACATTGTAGAAATGCTAATTTGTCATCTCATTTTTTGGTCATTTTTTAAAATTATTCATCATTATTTTGGTCAGTATATGGAATGTATTAAACTATTTAATACTTTTTGAGGCATTTTCTCATATTTTTAAGAGGTTTGATGGATTTTTGCATATGGTATTGGCTATTATCGGAACTTAAAGCGAGGATGAATTTGGAGACATGAGAACCTTCACAAGAGCCTCCGTGGCTTAGGCGGCAGCACGCCGGCCTCTCACCGTTGGGTCCGTGGTTCAAATCCCGGTCACTCCATGTGAGATCTGTGCTGGACAAAACGGAGGCAGACAGGTTATTCTCTGGGTACTCCGGTTTTCCCTGTCAAAATTTCATTCCAGCAACACTCTCCACTATCATGATGGGAATACTAGTTGCCATTTCTGGTCCGTATTGACGTATATGAATAGTTTATTCAGTTGAAACTTCCCGTCAGATCAATACAAAAATATTTGCGCTATTATTGCGCTATTTGGTACATGTTTCGAACCTTGTATACCGGTCCTTCATCAGCCCATCACAACAACAAATGGCCACACATCAAATCAACACTGAACAATCCAAAAATGCATGCACACTAATAATACATATTAAAACCATTGCATTAAAATTCTGTACAAAACATATTAAAAACACATGTTAAAAATTCTAAGAGTCCACTTCACTTGTTCATAAGCACATGTCTTTCTGGTAGGAATCTTGTCCTATTCTGTTGTCTGCTTCCTGTCATGTGGGGAACTAGAATATTAATCCTATTTGAATGGTCCAAATGCGAAGACTTTAGGTACTCCCTTTTGATAGGAGACTTTTCCTGTTCTGCCTCTTGTCATATGTGGAACGGAAATAGAATAGTATTCCCATTTGAATGGTCCAAATGCTAAAGACTTTAGGCGCTCCCCGACTAAACCTGTAGTCCTCTGTTAAAAGAAAATTAAATTGATTTAGTGAATGGACTGAAGTAATGATCTAATATATGATCAACCAGAAAACGATTGCTATGAAATCCTTACCTCCCAGCGTGTGCAGTGAACCTGTGTGCTTTAAACAGCTGTTGCAACTCAAGTGCTGAGTCTAGGCGAGGCGAGGCGAGGCCACGTGAGACATGTAGGGGGGGAGAGTATCATTGGTGGAAGCAAAGAGCGGAGGGGCGGGGAGGCAACTTAGAGCGGGAGGGGAAGGAAGTTTGGGTGGTACTGCAAACCCAGGTCTAATATTATGGAGGTTTTTTATGTTTGTTACTGGTGACAAAATTTGTCAATGTTTCGTATAAAACATTGCTATCGAAATTGATTTCATTAAGATTGTGCGACGGGTTGTTTCTCAGGGCCTGGTCTATCTCTAGTTGCTCCAAAATATTAAGCATAATGCCTTTGCCGCAATAATGCAAAATTTCCAAGTCTTCCTCAATTTTCGAAAAGTTGTGGTTGCGTTCCTGCATATGATTATTAATGGCTGAGAATTTTTTGTGCCTAGCAGCGTTGAAATGCTCATTATATCTTATTTTGAAACTACGCCCCGTTTGACCTATGTAATCCGCATCACAATCCTTGCACTTTATTCTGTAAATACCGGATTTCTGGAATTTGTCTTGTTTGTTGACCGATTTGGAGTTAAATAAGTGTTTCATAGTGGTATTATCCGTTCTGTATGCTATTCTAAGCTCCTGTTTCTTGAAAACGTTCGTGATGTTGTGCGTTAGTTGATTTGCGTATGTGAAAACTGCAACTGATTTCTTATTTTCAATTGGTTGCAAGCTTGTGACTGGTCTATTTTTAATTTTACTTAAAATGGAATCGACGTACATTTTGCTAAAACCATTAGCTATGGCTATCTGATATATGGTGGAAAGCTCTTTGTTCCAATCTTGTTCTGAGAGGGGTACGTTAATGGCTCTGTTAATATATGCCCTGAAAGCAGCTTTTTTATGGCTGGCCGGATGGTTTGAATCCTTCCTGATGGTGGTGTGCGTTTGGGTTGGCTTCCTGTATATTTTAAAACGTAGGCTCATGGTGTCCCTAATGACAGTAAGATCCAGGTAGTTTATAGACTGATTTATTTCTGATGTTGTGGTGAATTTGATGCTATTATCAATTTGGTTTAGCTCTGTTGTACAAAGAGCTTTCCACCATATATCAGATAGCCATAGCTAATGGTTTTAGCAAAATGTACGTCGATTCCATTTTAAGTAAAATTAAAAATAGACCAGTCACAAGCTTGCAACCAATTGAAAATAAGAAATCAGTTGCAGTTTTCACATACGCAAATCAACTAACGCACAACATCACGAACGTTTTCAAGAAACAGGAGCTTAGAATAGCATACAGAACGGATAATACCACTATGAAACACTTATTTAACTCCAAATCGGTCAACAAACAAGACAAATTCCAGAAATCCGGTATTTACAGAATAAAGTGCAAGGATTGTGATGCGGATTACATAGGTCAAACGGGGCGTAGTTTCAAAATAAGATATAATGAGCATTTCAACGCTGCTAGGCACAAAAAATTCTCAGCCATTAATAATCATATGCAGGAACGCAACCACAACTTTTCGAAAATTGAGGAAGACTTGGAAATTTTGCATTATTGCGGCAAAGGCATTATGCTTAATATTTTGGAGCAACTAGAGATAGACCAGGCCCTGAGAAACAACCCGTCGCACAATCTTAATGAAATCAATTTCGATAGCAATGTTTTATACGAAACATTGACAAATTTTGTCACCAGTAACAAACATAAAAAACCTCCATAATATTAGACCTGGGTTTGCAGTACCACCCAAACTTCCTTCCCCTCCCGCTCTAAGTTGCCTCCCCGCCCCTCCGCTCTTTGCTTCCACCAATGATACTCTCCCCCCCTACATGTCTCACGTGGCCTCGCCTCGCCTCGCCTAGACTCAGCACTTGAGTTGCAACAGCTGTTTAAAGCACACAGGTTCACTGCACACGCTGGGAGGTAAGGATTTCATAGCAATCGTTTTCTGGTTGATCATATATTAGATTCATTACTTCAGTCCATTCACTAAATCAATTTAATTTTCTTTTAACAGAGGACTACAGGTTTAGTCTGGGAGCGCCTAAAGTCTTTAGCATTTGGACCATTCAAATGGGAATACTATTCTATTTCCGTTCCACATATGACAAGAGGCAGAACAGGAAAAGTCTCCTATCAAAAGGGAGTACCTAAAGTCTTCGCATTTGGACCATTCAAATAGGATTAATATTCTAGTTCCCCACATGACAGGAAGCAGACAACAGAATAGGACAAGATTCCTACCAGAAAGACATGTGCTTATGAACAAGTGAAGTGGACTCTTAGAATTTTTAACATGTGTTTTTAATATGTTTTGTACAGAATTTTAATGCAATGGTTTTAATATGTATTATTAGTGTGCATGCATTTTTGGATTGTTCAGTGTTGATTTGATGTGTGGCCATTTGTTGTTGTGATGGGCTGATGAAGGACCGGTATACAAGGTTCGAAACATGTACCAAATAGCGCAATAATAGCGCAAATATTTTTGTATTGATCTGACGGGAAGTTTCAACTGAATAAACTACTCCACTATCATTTCACTTCATCTGTCATTCATTTCATCATTGCCCCAGAGGAGTGCGACAGGCTTTGGCAGCCGGCACAGTTCATATCCTTCATTCCATTCCTGACCCGGTCGGAGACTGGAAGCAGGCTGTGGATTTTCATTTTCAGAACCTTCACAACTCATTGTTGATCTGAAGACCAAAGTAGCATTGTTCAGTTCTTACTTCTTGGAAATATCCACTTTCCAGGAGACACACCTGCACTTACAACTAATCTGTGAGTGATGTTGAAAGCGAGGGTGTTCCTTTCTCTCCCGGAACGATTCCTGGTACCATGCGGTAGCCAGGAGATGCTCGCTGGTTATGGTGTTCGGTTTAGCAGAATTCAAAAATAATACGTTACACACACACATTGATATTTAAACTATATATTTACACATATTAAACAACAAAATACACTGGCTGTAGCCGTGATGGCCACGATTTAGTTCGTTCTCTTTCAAGCCGCGCCATGCTTGATCTGATGTCAGTCGGCCATGTGCTGCACGCTTCGAGCAGACTCGCGTCGCCCCAGGTCACATGATCACGCGGCCGGCCTGCTAAGGCTCTGGACCGGGCGTCAAGGAAGTGCTGCCAAGAGCAACGCAGCGGCGCACTGAGTAACTACCAACATACCGCCACCCCTAAATGTATCACATTTAACAACTGTCAGAAAATGATTGATTTACATGAATCAACAGTAGTAAATTAAAGTTCTTTCACCACCAGTCCGTATGGATCGCCGACTACAAAACACACACAAACCCCAACCAAAACAACATAGGAACAAAAATACACAAACTATAGTAATGACAATGAAATGAACATGTTAAATCATACAATAAGATGGTTCAACACTATACACAAACAAGAAAGTACACTGGTCAAAAATGAACTCTTGCGACACAAGAATAAAGTAATTAACTGAATCACAAGATGACACTGAAAGTAATTGCACATATCAGTCTTGAATTGGCAATGGACATAGTTTATGTACAGAACGCTTCAAAATTCCACTGCTGGTACGAATGGTGACTGCACGCACTCGTCCATCCTTCCCAGGATATGTTTCCTTGACCGTTGCAAGCCTCCAAGAAAGAGGAGGAGTGTTGTCGTCCTTAACCAACACGACAGTTCCAGGCTGAAGGTTAGGCTGACTCGTCAACCATTTCTGCCGCTGTTGCAAGCTATTAAGATAGTCATTAGACCATTGTCTCCAAAACTTCTGCTGCAGCGCTTGAATGTAGCGCCATCTGGAAGTATAACAGTGCACACCATCTCTAAGGTCAGGTTCAGGGAAGGATAACAGGGGAGCACCTATTAGAAAGTGGCCAGGAGTTAAGTATGATGGTTCATCAGGGTCGTCCGATAGACTAACGAGCGGTCGTGAGTTCAGGCATGCTTCTATTTGGCAAAGTAGGGTGTACATCTCGTCATACGTCAAGCAGGCATTGCCAGCTGTTCTTCTTAAATGGTGTTTCATGGATTTAACTCCAGCTTCCCACAAACCACCGAAGTGTGGTGAATCAGGAGGAATGAAATGCCAAGTGAATCCTTCTTGGGCTGCGTTGTTCAGCATTTCTATCTTCCACTGCTCGGACTGGTGCACTCTCAACAATTCATTTCTAGCCCCTACAAAGTTAGTAGCATTATCACTGTATAGATTTGCACACCTTCCCCTCCTGGCTGCAAATCTCCGTAAGGCGGCGATGAAAGCCTGTGTAGTCAAGTCACGAACCAATTCCAAGTGTATCGCCTTGGTGCAAAGGCAAACGAACAACGCTACATAGCATTTTACCTTGACCTTGCTCCTGGTTGCACCCTGTTTAATGTACAGCGGGCCAGCGTAGTCAACTCCCGTGTTCAAGAATGGCCGCGATGGAGTCACTCGAGGCGATGGTAGCTGACCCATGAGTTGAGTGGCTGTAGTGGCTCGTAGTCTAAAACACTTCAAACACTTGTGAATGACAGTCCGTATCACTTTCTTTATGCTTACTATCCAATATCTGGACCTAAGTGAAGCCGTTACATGATTAGCACCAGCATGCAGCAGACGAACATGCTCATCAGCCATAATCAACTGGGTTACATTGTGACGCTGAGGTAATATGATCTGGTGCCTTTCTGCAAATGGTTTCAACGAGTTTTGTAGGCGACCACCTACTCGTAATAAGTCGTTCCCGTCTATGAAGGGGTTCAGATTTTTTATTGCACTTTGCTGTGAAACTGATGAGTTTGACTTCAACTCGCCTATTTCCCGTGCGAATGTCACACGTTGAGCAAGCTTGATACACGTCTGAAGGCCAGTCTCAAGCTCTTCTGCAGATAGTGGTCCCGTTTTTCTTACGTTGTGTCTTCTGGAATTGAACATAAATCTGTTGCAATAAGCCATTACTCTCTGTAGGCGACGGAGGGAAGAGAACCTCGTCGTGATTTCGTCTGATGGAGTAGCACTAACTAGACATTGTACCGTATCCCTTCTTTCTGGAAGTTCACCTGCAGAGTCCTTCGAGTCCCTAGTGGGCCAGCTACTTAAATCTTGTAGTAACCATGCTGGACCATGCCACCACTGTTGATTACACCGCAGGCTGAGTGGTCCTTCTCCCCTTGAAAGAATATCGGAAGGGTTATCTTCTGACATCACATGACCCCACTTGGCTCTTCCAGTCAATTGCTGTATCTCGGAGACACGGTTGGCGACGAACGTTTTCCATTTTGTTGGTTCAGCTGCAAGCCACGATAGTACAATTGTCGAGTCAGTCCACAAGAACATGTGGTCAATTTTCAGGTTTAAGGTGTTGGTAGTCTTATCAACCAGACGTGCCAACAAAAGAGCTCCACACAGTTCTAACCTAGGTAAGGACTGTTGTTTCAGAGGAGCCACTCTGGATTTTGAACATACCAACTTTACTGAAACTTCCCCGAGTTGGTTGGTGCTTCGAATGTAAACACACGCTCCATAGGCCCGTTCAGAAGCGTCTGAGAAACCATGAACTTGTATGAGGATCACCCTTCCCGCAGAGAGAATCAACCTGTCGACATGAATGTTATTTAGAGCTGGAAGATCAGTGAAGATTTCGATCCAGCCTTCAAGTAACGGAGATGGTAGTGGTTCATCCCATCCTAATTTTTCTTGCCATAATTGTTGCATGAAAATTTTACACCTCACAATTACTGGTCCTATCAGCCCGAGGGGATCAAATATAGAAGCTATAATTGAAAGTACCTTCCGTTTTGTGGGCCTTCCACTGTTCTCCTTGATGTGGACCTCAAACTGGAACTTGTCAAGAAAGGGATGCCATAGTAATCCTAGCGTTCGGATGTTGTCTTCCTTATCAAATCGTAGTGGTAACTGTGATTCTCGGAGTTCTTTAGGTATAGTCTCAAGTACAGCCGCGTGATTCGACGTCCACTTGCGGAGCGGGAACCCTCCTCGTTGCAGCAACTCTTGTAGTTCTCCTCGTAGCTGTATAGCATTTTCCACAGTGTCGCTACCACACAATACATCGTCCATGTAAAAATCCCGTTTCAATACGCAAGCTGCTGTAGGAAACGCATGTGCTTCTTCTTCAGCCAGCTGGGTTAGACATCTTGTGGCTAGGAAGGACGCTGAAGAAGTACCGTATGTTACAGTCTTTAGTTGGTATGTGCGTAGAAGCTCAGATGGATGTTTTCGCCACAGTATGCGCTGTAAGTTAACATCTTCGTCGTCTACTCTGATCTGACGGTACATTTTTGTAACGTCTGCCGTCATCGCAATCTGATGAGTACGAAACCTTGTCACAATTGATAGCAGATCTTGTTGAACGGTAGGTCCCACCGCCAGAGTGTCATTAAGTGAAACGCCGTTGTCAGTTTTGCAGGAAGCATCGAATACAACTCGTGTTTTAGTAGTGGTACTCTCAGCCTTCAATACTGCATGATGAGGGAGATAGCAGCATGCTTCTTCGTCCTTGCTTATATCTGGAACCAACTTCATATGACCCAGGATCTCATACTCCTCCATGAATCTCACGTAATCTGCACGCAGATCAGGTCTCTTCTCGAATCTCTGTTCCAGTAGTCTGAATCGTTTCTCCGCTATTTTGTAAGATTTTCCAAGTTGTGGACTTTCTTCCCTTGTAGGTAATCTTACACTGAAACGTCCGCTGTCGTCCCGCTTGGTGTGAGTTGTGAAATGCTCCTCGCAATACTGCTCTTCCTTGGTTAAGTTGGTTCTTCTAGTTGTCACTTCTTCTATCGACCAGAATTTTTCCATCTTCCTGTCGAGGTCATCGTCCTGTCTAAGGAAAAATGATGAAGTGGGTGGTGCTTCCGCCTTCTTACTGGTCCGATCCTGGGATTTTATGGGACCCGACAGTATCCATCCCAGGGCGGTATTCTTCAAAATGGGTAATTCATCGCAATTTTTCCGCCACCCTTCTCGCAACAGCTGCATGAAAATCTCTGCACCGATGAGCATATCTACTGATCCTGGCTCGTTGAAGTGAGGATCCGCTAATGTGATATCTTTAGGTAGGTTCCACGATTTGCAATCAACATAGTTTGCCGGAATATTGCCTGTTATGTGAGGGAGTATAGAACATGTGATAACAGTTTCAAAATTGGACACGTTAGAACTGATACGAACATCAACACTTTGAGATGCAGTGACCGCAGTGTTATTTATACCACTAATTGGAATACAGCTTCTGTGTCGTTGCAACTTAAGCTTACTTGCAAGTGACTCAGTTATAAAATGGGACTGTGATCCATTGTCGAGTAGCGCTCGGCACTGGTGAACTCTACCATTGTTGTCTGCCACTCCTATTACTGCAGTAGACAGCATTATTTGTGACTGTGGCTTGAATTTAAGTGTGCAGTAACTTGCCTTACTATGCCCTCCTTCGTCTTCTCGAATACCTCTACCAGCTAGGGCATCCCTGTCTGTAGTCGTTTGACTGCTTGTGGGACTGTCGAAATGAATTAGGGTATG
This sequence comes from Meconema thalassinum, assembly GCA_946902985.2. Lineage (NCBI taxonomy): Eukaryota > Metazoa > Arthropoda > Insecta > Orthoptera > Tettigoniidae > Meconema > Meconema thalassinum. The sequence continues at coordinate 162,414,295 of OX336393.1, read as the reverse complement.
ATGTCTGCCTTGGCATCTCTTACACCTATCAGATTTGCATATGCTGACATTATGATGTCTAAAACAGTTAAAGCACAGACCCTTCCTTTTGACAAAATCATACCGTTGTCTTACGCTAGCCTTCAGAAAACCCTCACACCGATGTACCGGGTGATCTGCATCACAAAAATCACACTTCCCCCTTGTAGATACGTAGGAGCTAATTCGACCTGGATTGTCATTGTTCCTCACATGTTGATTCTTGGGTGGATTTGCTGTGTTCCCCCTTTGTTCCCGTGTTGCCATCATTAGCTCCAACACTTGTGCCCTCTCTTCCAAAAACGTGGATACCTCAGTGAGTCTTGGAAAATTATCGCTGGGAGCCTTCATTTCATACTCTTTACGGGTAGCGGGATCTAACTTATCTAACATCAGCTGCTGAAGTAAGATTTCATGAAGCGGCACTGAAAGGTTGAGATTTTGAATAGCATTCAAATTGCTTACTAAGTGGTTGTTCAGTTTCCTAAGATCAGATGCTGTGTCTTTGTGACAATAAGTTAACGACAACAGAGCCTTGATGTGTTGTGTTGCTATCAATTTTCTGTTGTTGTACCTCTTGCACACGATTTCCCAAGCTACTGGAAAGTTAGGGTTAGAAATAGGAATATTTTGAATCAGTTGGTGAGGTTCACCCTTAAGTGCGGACAGTAGATAGTGGAAACGTTGGATGTTTGATAGTTTTAAATTATCAACAATTAATGCCTGAAAGGTGTCCTGGAAATGTGTCCACGTCTCATATTGTCCATGAAATGTAGGGAGGTTAATGACGGGCAATCGTACCTCCAAGGAAGCCTGCTGTGAATTACCGTACGAATGCTGAGATAATTGATCGTTATTCTGCTCTGAAGTTATGCTCCGATCTATTAGTGTGGTCATTTTGGCTTCTAAATCATAATAGTTTTCTTCAAACTGTTCCCTATCCTGTTCATGGGTTTCACTATTTTCGTAGTCATTAATTTCAAGCTTACATTGGACATGCTTATATTCTTCCCAGAGTGAAGGCAATTGCTTCAGCCTGCTACGTAATGTATTAATATCGGAGCCTGCCACAAACTTGTCTGCATATTTACTGATACGTGTCAGTGATCCTTTAATGACCGCTCGTTGTTTCACCAACAGGTTTTTCTCACTAGACTCCATGATAAGTAAGGAAAAGGAATGAAATAAAAGGATTGACTGACCTCGGTATACTGCTATGATGTGCACTTATCTTATAATCCTTTGTGTCCTCCCCATCGTGTACAGCATGCCGCCGAGATGATGTTGCACGTGCTCCAATATTCTCGCCACTGGATGTCCGCACTCGGAAAGTATATTCAAATGCACCGGAGGACCACGTAATATTTTAGCATTACGACACTTTCACAAATCCGGCCCGGTCTGACCATGTTCCTTTCTCTCCCGGAACGATTCCTGGTACCATGCGGTAGCCAGGAGATGCTCGCTGGTTATGGTGTTCGGTTTAGCAGAATTCAAAAATAATACGTTACACACACACATTGATATTTAAACTATATATTTACACATATTAAACAACAAAATACACTGGCTGTAGCCGTGATGGCCACGATTTAGTTCGTTCTCTTTCAAGCCGCGCCATGCTTGATCTGATGTCAGTCGGCCATGTGCTGCACGCTTCGAGCAGACTCGCGTCGCCCCAGGTCACATGATCACGCGGCCGGCCTGCTAAGGCTCTGGACCGGGCGTCAAGGAAGTGCTGCCAAGAGCAACGCAGCGGCGCACTGAGTAACTACCAACAGAGGGTAACAGGACAGACTAAAGTAGACCCAGTAATGCCAGTCTGGTTAAGTAAAACATGTGTCGAGTGAATTTGTGTTATCGGCTGCGATTGTTATTTTGTGTGTATTTAAAATACCAAAGTTAAAGCCATCTAGGGTTGCTCGTTTCAAAGAAATTATTTCCGAATTCGGCGAGGATAGTTTTTCTACCGATGGTGAAATTTAAGACTTCCAGTGCTCTATCAAAAATAGCATTAAACATATGAAAAATAATAAAGCTCCTGGTAATACAACATCCCAGCTGAACTAATTAAATCTGGAGAAGTATTACACAAATATATATACCAACTTACACTGAGAATTCAGCAGAATGAAACGATGCTTGGAGAATGGAAAGAATCTCTCATAGTGCCCCCTGCATAAAAAGGGAGACAAGGAAGATATTCAAAATTACCGTGGAATATCCCTTGTTAATACATCCTATAAAATGTTATCCTTTGTTATACTAAATCGCTTGAAACCATATGCATAGATCCACTACTGACAACATATTTGCAATTAAAATGATAGTGAGAAAGTGTGGTGATATAATCAATGTATTCACTATTTGTTTATTGATTTCCTCAAATCATATGATTCAATTCATAGAGAGAGCCTGTGGAATGTCATGACAGAGTTTGGTTTCCCTCTTAAACTTATTAACCTGTGTAGATTGTGTATGGATGATAATATAAGTAGAATTCTCCTGAATGGGAAAAGATCTGACCCTTTCACAAACAGAACCGGTTTAAGACAGGGCGATGCTCTATCCCCTCTTCTCTTCAACATTGCTCTTGAAAAAGTTATCAAATCACTAAAATTAGTTCCAGCTGGCATGCATCTCGGACAGTATAATAAAGTGCTTGCATACACAGATGACATTGTACTCATAGGAAGAAATGAGGTTGAGATAAGAAAATTGTTTGTTGAACTTGAGGAGATAGCTTCAAAATTAGGCCTTAGAATTAATGACCAAAAAACTCAGTAGTAGGTAATGAAGAGGAATATTGACGTGTTTGGGAATCGGTTACCTCTTCTTATCGGCAAGCATAGTTTTGAGCAGGTTGAACATTTCAAATTCTTAGGAGTCATGATTGATGAACAGAATCATACAGAAGTGGAAATTAAAGTTAGAATACAGAATGCTAACAAAGTGTACTACTCTTTGCAGTTTTTATTGGGATCCAAATTTTTGATGAGAAATACAAAATTGAAAATATACAATACTATCATTAGGCCAGTTCTAACTTATGGTGCAGAATCATGCAGTTTAACAGAACAGGAAGAACACCAGTTGCAGGTTTTCGAAAATAAAGTGTATGGGAAAATTGTTGGACCATTTTTTGACCCCGCATCTCAAAGCTGGAAAAAAAGATCAAATAAAGACATACACTCACTATCACAGCAAGCACCAATACTCAACATCATTAACTCCAGAAGACTTCAATGGGCTGGTCATGTACTAAGGATGGGAGATGATAGGATGGTCTTACAAATCTTTAAAGAAGAACCCAGAGGAAAAAGGCCAGTAGGAAGACCACGAAATTCCTGGAAATATGAAATCTCCAAACTTTGTAGACATTTGAACGTGGACAACTGTCATGAACTCGCCCAAAATAGAATTCAGTGGAGGCATTTTGTGAGATCGGCGCGGGATCTGTGTGTCCCATAGAAGCCTTCTGGGTGAGTGAGTGAGTTCTCTATCAAATTCTGATCTCAACAACAAGTCTCCCTCCGACGGGCACATGTCGTACATTTATGGCATGTGAAAGAACCTTCTACTAACTTCAGTTCAACTGTGTGAAGCAAAATTTGTAGGTTAGATTTGATTAGTGCTCTTTAGTTCCAACGTTCGTCGCCAGGTGCTGGTTGTGATGGCATCTAGTAGCCAAGTTTGCAGCTAGGTGTCATGGACGGTAGCATTTGGTAGCAAAAGTAGGAACTACTTGAAATTATCGTCTGCAGTCCTTACCTGAATTAAAACAGATAATACACACTAATACAGCCATCACAATTAACACCGGTTATCAGACAGATTCTACACACACCCAAAGTATACAGGGCTACATGACCATGTTGTTGCAGCTCCTCAACTAAGGAACCAACCTCCTTTCTCATCACATCCACCCCACACATGTGTTTGTGCACATAAAATAAATCACACCAAGATGAATATCAAGCAATACAGGGATTTCTTTTGTGTGTTTGTCTTTGTTACTGCAAGTATATCTTTGGTTTTCTTTTCAGCCGTTTACTTACATGGTGGTGTTGCAATAGGATACTGACAATGTGTAGTATCATTGTTGGCAGAACATTTTTTTAATTTCTGTTTTATTTACAGTGATAAACAATATTTTTGAGCCTATATAGAATGGATACTTTTGATAGAGTCCAGGAGAGAATAAGGAATTTCAAATTACCCCGTTGGTTTTACAGTTCGTGTAAACACACGTAGCTACTGGGCTACTGTCCAAACCTTAACCATTCATTTGAGGGCAGCAGTGAAGCAGTTTGGTGGTACTGAGGTTGAACCTCACCCCACAAAAAATTCAGTCACTATACGATGTTTTCCCTTGAAGAAAGAACAGGAAATCTCAAAAATCGTGCGTGCTGCAGTTCCAACAAACTTGTCTGCATGGAACACAGAATTGTTTACTGTGAAGGGTGCACTCCTGAATGTAAGCTCTTATCACCATAACTCTCCCCCAACCCTAACACATTTTTGATGTACAGGACATATTTTTATACTATACAATTCATTGTTATTGTTGGCAAGTACCATTTTAGATCAAGTTTACTCATTTATTCATATTTTAAGATAAGTATTTCCTAGGGAAAGTTCTACCTCCCATATACAGTATGTTTTTAAATAAATGTATACCTCAAATGCATAATTCTCTTTTATTTATTATTCCTTTCATCGTGTATTAGCTCCAATTAATGTTTCTTAGTCATTTAATAGGATTTCAAAGTTATTTATTTAAACATGCAAACTAGACAATATAAAACACAATAAGAATGATTCAGTATATGAATACGAGAGGAAGGGTTTCAAAGTAAATATGCCCCTAAGTAATAAAGAAAGTAATTCTTACATATGTAACTTAAAATCATGAATTAATATGGTAGTTTATAAATTACAATAAAATAACTTGTGGGTTGGAAAGCACCCCGCGCGAGTGCCTGCGTCCTAAATTTTGTAGTGTGTGCTTAAGGGTCAATAAAGTAAAACACCTTATCAAAGAGTTGATACGTTAAGTTCTGTTATGTAGAACTATGCAGCACAAACATGGTAACCCTCTTGTGGCACAGTGGCTAGCATTCTTGGGTGTCACCCCTGCGATCCTGTTTTATTCAGCCTCATTAGGTAGAACAGAGATTCAATTCCCTCCTCAGCCATTTTAGAAGTGATTTTCCATGGTTTCACACTTCTCTTCCAGGTAAATGCTGGAATGGTACCTAAATATAGGCCACATCACCTCCTTCCCAATCATAGTTTCAAGAAACAAATACAGCCATCACAATGATACAAGTTATCAGACAAATTCCATGGACACCCAAAAACATGGGCTACATGACCACAATGTTACAAAACACCTACTGTCATCGCGGCAGGAGATGGCAGTTGAACACGCTGAGACGGGGTGCGGAGGGTCTTGCAGTACGCATGCGCGGGTCACCTATTCCAAACTTAAATATATCGGCTACCCGCATGCCAATGGTTATTATTGCAGCAGACGACACGTAGCCAGTGAAAGAAGGAATGTGCTGAGTGAGTGACGCAAGTGGTGACCAACTGTATGTTTTTCGAATGCGCGATACGCGGTGAGCTGGAAGACCTCAGCAGTTCAAACCCGACTGCCAACTCCTGGCGTGATATCAGTAGTTGAATCAACATGAACTTTATTTCAAAATGTTTTCCGTCAATTCTTGTTGGAGCACTTAAACTGTTTTAATACAAACAGGTTGATTTTGTGATTCCTCTTTTGTTTTATTTCAGCTTTGAATAAACGGCCAAATCTTCCTGTGAAGTCTCGACAGAAATGTTCAAGCTGCAGTACTTAAATCATCTACATAGATCATGGCAGATTTATGCAGCAGCAACTGAAGTAATGCTTACATTATGATGAAACACGTGATGTGAGATAAAGTGATAAAAGGGAGGCAGTGGTCTTATCTTAGCAGCCAGATAGTGTAGATTTGAAACCATTTGTATCTGTCCAAAGATTGTTTTTATGTCCACCTTTTTGTACAGGGACTTAGGTGGGAAACATAACCCCACCCCCATGGGAAGCAGACCTAAATAACTGCTTGCGCATAGTCAGGGGCCAGTTTCACAAACCAGCATTGGCTCTGGTTGGGCAGAAGCTGCCATCTGCAGTGGGTGATAGTACTATTAGGACCACCTGATAAAAGTAATATTTTCAATGATTGATAAGACAACATCATCATCTAAAGGCTAAGTCTTGTCGTTGCAGTCACAGCCCACGATCTTCAGCAGTTCTCTTCATAGTGACGTAGGAAGCAAAACCCAGCTGAGTGCTTTTGTTTTTAAGGTATGAGAGGAGCAGTCTTCCTCTCGATTTCTTCCATAGGACCTTGCCTTCGAAGACAATCTGAAGAAAGGTGTCGTGCAGTAAGATGTGTCCAAGAAATGTAGTTTTCCTCTGTTCTAATGAATAAAGTAATGTGATATTAAGACATACAAAACAAAATTTCACTGATATACATTTCCTTCATCTAAAATTGATTTTGACAAACATATTACAGTACAGTCCTTTTAAAGCATTAATAAAAATAGCAGCTTCGGTGGCGTAGTTGGTAGCATGCTGAATTGCTGTGTCCAAGATAGCGGGTTCAAACCCGGCCGAAGTCGTCGGACTTTTTAAGAGCGTTAAAATCCTTCAGTATGCCTTCCTTCGGAGGGGAAGTAAAGCCAGCAGTCCCATGTCATAAATTTATGGCATGTAAGATCCTTCCACAGACTAAACTTGAGTGGAGCTAAATTTCTAGGTTAGATTTCGTTGTAACGCTGTTTCAAAGTTCCAACGTTCACCACTAGGTCTCTTTGATATCTGGTAGCGAAAGTTTGAACTACTTGAAATTGAACGGAACTTATAGCTCACCCTAAGGGTGTCCGCTTGAAACAGCTACAGCCTCTGGCGAGCCGAACATGTCCTCGGACACTCTCATCACTAAAAGCCATACGATAAATAAATAATTAATAAAAATCATGAAATGTTCGACACAGTGGTGATTGTTTCGATCAAGGATTTTATCCGTGACAATTTATCTTCATTACCTTCCACAGGTCCTCAATCATTTTGATGTCCGGAAAGTTGCCAGGCCACTCTAGAAACTTTATTTTGTTGTCACTTTCTTTTTAGTTTTGTAACAAGGTGCAGAGTTGTGCATGAATACAAATTTGCTGTCTGGAATCCATTCACAGAGTTGTGGAAACTGCCATTTCTTGAGAACCTTGATGTACTAATGGTGGTTTATTGTCCCTTCTACAGCATATACTGTAAGTGGCAAATTCCAGTTCCACCAGTGAAACAACACTCATCTTTGCCTTCGTCACTTCACTGTATCACGTAATTAATACAAATAAATCCACGATAAATCACATATGTCACTCCGACAGCAAAGTCATCAAGGAACTTAGTCATAACTAGGGTTTTTTTTTCATTTTTTTTTTTTCATTTGACTTAAAGTTTAATTTACTGAGCTTCTTAAAGTGGGACAGATTATTCAAGATACTTACAGAAATGTGTATGGTACTTAATATCCAACAAAGAAAAGGCGGCAATCACAAAGTTCAAACTCAAGAATAGCGATCCAAATGAATTCTCCAGTTTTTAGCTTGTGGCCCTAATAATATGATCACCTGCTGTAAATAGTACTTTATGTACAATACACGACCTAATAGCTGAAATCCTCCATTTGTCATCCTGTATAGAGTTATGAAACAACTAAAAACACTTGGTCCACATGCTTGAACAATTTTCTGAAAAATCTGAACTTTGGTTTATGATCTCAAGATTTATCAGGCACATAAAATTGCATTGCTTTGTAATGATTATAAAAACTTTGTTCACATCTCCACTCCCAATGGCTTCTTCCTTTCCTTGTTAGAGGTTATGGTTAGGGACAGGAATATTTTGTAGAAGATTTCAGTGTTGTTTTTAGGCTACAGTGTTCTTAGCTGAGCAACTACAGCCAATCGCCAACCACAGAGTTTATACCCCATACATATTGTAACCAAACCCTAAACTAACCGTTACTAACTCAAAAGTTTCAAGAGTGCCGGTATATTATGGAGATGATGTCCCTATTCCATAAAGGAACTTTAAAAAGTCACAATTTCTATTATTTTAAGCAATAGAAAACTTTGAATTTAAAAGTTGCTAGATCTAGGCACGAACTCACCAAATTATTAGCATTATGCAAGCAAACATGTTAAAGTCAGACTGCCATGCTTTCACCTAAATGTAAGTTAACAGTCAAAATTTGGATAGATTTAAAACTATTGTGCCTTGGAGAAATCTTAAAGACTCACCAGAGTGGTATGGTAAACTGACTTAATTTGTTATGTCTGCCAGAGTCCTGCTTTGATAAGTCACTGTTTCCCTTTGTGCATATCATTGGTGAAACTTGATTGTATTGTCAGTCAATGTTGTTGGAGGATTCAATCTGGTGCTTCGATAAGCTATAATTACATGTATTATATATCTGCGCTGTGTTTTTTTTTACATACTGTATATTAATGTAACATTTTACAACTATTTTTATTCAATTTTTTTGAATTGTCAGAACTTCATTCTCTCTATTTTATAACATATTTTTTTAAATTTATGCATATCATAAAAAAATATATTAATATATTCTACAGCATGTTGTTGTTTGAAATAAAAGACCTGCCTCTCCTCCCTAGTGGTGTGATGGCACAGCAGTCAAGCTGCTTGCCTCTCACCAAGCAGACCAAGTTCAATTCCTGGTCAATGCATATGAGATTTTCTAAGTACAATGTCATGTCCTATGTTAGGGTTCCACATTCAAATTTAATTCTACCCATTTACATAGGGAGAGATGTTGTTGTTTGAGTCTTCAGTCTTTTGACTGGTTTGATGCAGCTCTCCATGCCTCCCTGTCCTGAGCTAATCGTTTCATCTCTACATAGCTACCACACCCTACATCCAAGGCAATCTGTTTAACATATTCTAACCTTGGTCTACCCCTACAGTTCTTGTCCTCGACCCTTCCTTCCATAACTAAGCTTGCTATTCCTGGGTGTCTTAGTATGTGTCCTACCAACCTATCTCTTCTCTTCATTAGCAGTCGCCAGAAACATCTCTCCTCTCCCACTCGCTTTAATACCTCTTCGTTTGTAACCCTATCTACCCATCTGATCTTCATCATTCTCCTGTAACACCACATTTCAAATGCCTCAATTCTCCTCTTTTCTGCTGCACCAATAGTCCAAGTTTCACTTCCATAGAGCGCCACGCTCCAGACAAAGGCTTTCAAAAATGACTTCCTAATACCTAAATCTATATTCGATGTCAACAGATTCCTTTTTTGTAGAAAGGCTTTCCTTGCCTGAGCCAACCTACTTTTTATATCCTCTTTGCTTCGTCCATCACTGGTTATTCTGCTTCCTAAGTAACAGAAGTCTCCTACTTCCTTCAGCTTTTCACCTGCCGATTTGATCTCCATAGAGGTTTCTAATTTATTTTGGCTGCATTCCAGTATGATTTAATAATTTATTAAGTTGCGCACGGAAGAGCATTATTTATTTACACTGTTTACGCCCACATTGGAGCACCAAAAATCAAACCTTATATACAAAGTCTTCAAATACTACAGAAGTTCAGTTCTTAATTCTTGATAATTTTTTTCCTTTCCCAATACTTCTTCATTCTGGAAGATCTTGCAGCCCGTTCTTCGGCAGATATAACATATTGCTTACGCTGTGAAATTTTTAATGTTAGTCGAATGTATTTGTTATTCAGAAGCCGTTTCTCCTCTCTATGTTCAATTTGATGCTTAGTAATTTTCAATTCGTCTAAATCCATTTGTATTTCTTTGAACCATGTGATTTTTGTTTTACTATTCCAAAAGAAGTCAAAAAGTTGTTTCAAGAGTCTAGTATTTGGCAAGCGGGATATGTGTCCAAAAAACGCAATCCTTCGTTTTCGCATCGTGTCAATGATAGATTCATTTTCCTTGTAAAGTATTGAATTGGGCAAAAGTCTCCACTGGCCCTCAACCTGGTGTTTTTTATTGAGTATTGTCCGAAGAATCCGTCTATTAACCTTCTGTAGTTTGTCAGTTGTTGATCGGGTGTTTAGTTTAAATAAAGTTTCACTTGCATATGTTGCTTCTGGCTTAACGACGGAGAAATAATGTTGAAGTTTAGCATTAATCGAAAGAGACTCTTTCTTATATGTTTCTTATATTACAATCTAGAATACAATTTAAAAAAAAACCACAATACGACCAGTACTGTAGTCTTTTTTATTGTACTGTATATCACGGTCTTTGCTGTCACACGGTCCATCACATAGGTATTACTGAGGTCGTGGTAGAAAGTCTTTTTGCATATCGTGTGGTGGAACCCATGAACTGCCAGTCTAGTTAATACGTGCCGCTGTCTTTGGTTTGGAAGAGTCCAATCTCTGTAAATCAAGGCATCAGTTACTGTTTTATCTCTCCTTCAAGATGGTGGTTTTTGATGTTCATCTCAGTACGAGTCATTTCGCATGAAAATATTCTGATGAAAGTGGGCATCCCAATATTTGGAATTTGTTGCATAACACCTAACATCATGCACCATATGAACAATGTCACTGTGGCTGATGAACACATAGGCCTATCTGTGAAAGAAATGCTTGTCACAGTTGCAGTTGAAGAAGGGTTGTGTAAAATACATCCTGAAGATGATCATGAGGAGACCTGAAAAATGTGTGCAGCAAACTCTTGTCACAGTACACTATTGTTTGAGATGACTTATTTCAAAAATCATGACAGGAAAAGAAATATGCCTGCACCATTTTGGACCAGTACCAAAGACACAATCAATGGAGTGGAATCTTCCAAACTTCAAAGAAATAGAAATTCAGCAGAAAAGTTATGGCAACAGCATTTTGGGACTCGGAAGACATCTTGGACATCATGTCAAGATGGACTTCCATTAATTCTGGCATGTTACCATACCTACCTTACAGTACTGACCTGACTTCTACTGCTTTTGTCTTGACAAACTGAAAGATTTCTTTTGCAGATTGTAGATCAACCCTCCCAGGTGATGGCTGCATAGCAGTCGTTTAGAGACACTCGTCCTGAGTTCTATCGTGCAGACATGCAGGCCCTGGTTCTGAAGTGGCGCACGGCCACTAAAAGAATGGAAATTAAGCAGAAGTGACATTTTGTTCATAAAGGATCTATCAAGATGCTGTAGAAGTAGCAAGGATATTATGTGCTGTATATTATTTTTTATTCATTTTTTTTTGTCAGTGCATGTACTTTGGACTGACCTTCATAAATAAGAAAATCTAATCTTTTATGATTGATAAAGCTACATTTTTGCTTCCTTTATGACCTATCTGCAGAGATCAGCCTCAGTCCTATAACACTGCTATCAGAAGTCACTAAGGGAAACGGCATTTGTATGCTGAGTAATTTAGACAGTGAAAGTGGGCATGCATGACAGCATGCAATACACTTTTTTTGTGGTCTAGTTTCTCACATTAAAAAATAATAATCTTGTGTGCCAATTCAGGAACTAGCACCAAACACAATGATAATGTAGTAGACCTAAGTGAGAGCAGATAATTTTGTCAAAGCACACAATGAATATTGGAATTACTGCCATCCTACAATAAAAATAAGACTGCTTCAATATTTTTCAAATTTTAAGGCATTTTAATTACATGATCAATATAAGTAACAAATGTTAACCCACATAATATGGATGTTAACAAGGTTGCCATGGTCACACATTATATTTCTTTTAGTTTGCAGAAGTAATGAGTGAGGAGGTTTAAGCCATGGTGAAATCAGGAAGCTGATCAACAGCTCTTCTAACGAAGCATTATCCTCCTCCAAGTTTCAAATATTATCCTCAGGTGACGAATCTGGCACTTTGAGTTTCAAATTCAGTAACTTCTTTCTTAATTTCCACAATTTTCAATGAACACTCGAAGGGAGTATGATTTTATATTATATGGCTTTTGATATGTAACAAACTTGAGATAAATTAAAATGACAAGACTATGTGTTCTTCAAATTAATACTTCTGTTGTCGCCTGAGTCCTGACATGAAAGCTTTCTCGAAAGCAGAATTTATCATTTGGAGAAATGCTCTTGATATGGCTCTGAAGATTCCTCATCACAGCACGAACATTGCAACGACAGAACCACTCCACTTCTGAAAACAATGCAACAATCAACACTCAGTACTTTAAGGAAGTAGCAAACTATCTAGGTTGCTCAGAAAGTAATGTTCTTTTCACTACCAATACAAAAGTTGTTTCTTATGTCATATATTTGAAGTTTCCTACAAGTGTGTTTAAAGTTAAAAGGCATGCTCACAGATAGCAAAGCTGTAGTGATCAACTGGGGACTGCTTAGCCCACTTGTACAATACAACTGCTTAGGAGCTAATGTACAAGTTTCATTCAATACAACAAATGTAAAAGTTTTCATTTATTACATCAATAATAATGAATGTTAAAATGTTACTAAAGACATTTTAAAAAATCCAGCTGAGTTGTTCCGAGTGCTGCTGAATGGTTCTAGACACCATGATAAGCATAATGATGAGGCGGATTTATGTTTTAATTGCGTTACGTCATGCACTTGTTGTCACTAAGGGGACAGCTGTGAGTTGGGGCTGAGGTGGCCCGCGCTCATGTCGTCCACGCTAAGGTGGTCCGGGGTGAGAAATCAACAATTTTATTACAAATCGCCAACACAATCCGTGCACACATCACTGGTCATTTCAAAATCTTGTTCTATAGGTTATTCACAGGAATATTTATTATTAATATTACGTTTACAAAATGCAAACAGGTGACAAAAATGGGGGAGACTACAAAAACTGAAAACTTCCTCCAAGTCACACAACAACATCCTCGCAAGCCGAAATTTCACGCGACACAGACATAGAAATCAGCTGACCAGCTAGCAGACACAGCAACAAAAGAACATCAACATCAATACGTCATCCGTGACGTCACCGAGACCTTAAACTCGACTGCATCGCAATGTGTAATTCACTCTGGCATTATAGATCCATTAATGATAGAGCAAATACTGTTAAATATTAATCAAATTGCCATATAGTGCATTATTTAGAGATCATCGTGTAGTGAACAGTGAAATGTAATTATATTTGAGCATAATTATATTGTCTGGACGTGAACAGTGGATCTTTGACGAAGTTTATCGTGTTTTGAAGCTGGATTGTAAGTTGAATCGTGAGCAGATTAATGGTAGGCTGTGTTATGATAATCCAGCGTGGCAATGTGCTTGTTTGGCATTGTTCCACAAGTTGTGTTATATTTTGAGGTTGATATTGTGCTATTTTTGTCGTCATTGTGATGTTTATAATGATGGTGATATACTTGTATTTTGGAAGAATCGATCTTCATTTTGTAGTGATAGTTCGGGGTGGCTATCGCGTTAAGCTGTTCTCAGTGGAGATATGATGTTGCTCAGATCCTCATTTTACTGATTCACTGATCGAAGGTCATGCTCAAAGCTAACACAATTTGATAATTTTATCAAGCTAAGATAAATTTATTTATGTGAGAATTTCTATTTAAAAAAAAACGGTAAATTATGCTGCTGACATAGATATGATCTAGGCTTTACTGCTCGGATTATTAAAGCTGATTTACAACTATAATAATGATATTGACATAAATTTGGTGGTTTGATGCAAGGCTTGATTCAAAGCTGGGTTTAAAGCTTGATTCCAAGGATTTATAATTGTAATATAATTCGTGGAGATGAACGTGAACAGATAGTTAATATTTTTGCAAATTATTATTATTATTAATAATTTCGGTAAACGAAAACAGTACACCATTACAAATGAAGAGAGGGTGGCCAGGTCGGAGAGATTAAAGAAGCTCTGGAAAGAGAAGAGGAAGTTGAGAAGCCATTACAACTACTATTGTAAAGACTGTAGTGTATATGGATTGATTTAAGTGCTCCAATGTGGGCATAAACTATGTAATTAAATAAATAATTTCGGTATTAATTTAATTTCTTTTAAATATTTTGAAATAGGTTTGGAAGGATTTAAGGAGTCTTGTATAGAGTTCGAAGATGTTTAGTAATAGCGAAAGGCCATCACTATTAATTTATTTTGGGCTAGGTAACATTTAATATTTTTCTTTTACTCCTTAACCCATAAACGCCTAGCGTTACCATACCGATCATTGCATTTATTGCTCTACAGAACCTTTGCCAGTTAAAGATATTCGAACTTTGCGCTTATATGATCATGGAAGGTCTATTTATTCATTTCCCGAGCACTAGTCGCTAGGGAATGTCTTGGGTGATGTCGCAACAATCGTGTGCATTTCGAGGTTTGTTTCTCACGTCGTGATGGCATGCCGCAAAAGGTACCGCATGCTAAATTATTGCGTGAAATGGAGATAGTTTACTTTGTCTTCAGGATTATGGTAGTAAACATATCTAATTTATAATTCAGTACCATATCTTGCGTGTATCTTTACACAGGCTCATGCCCGGGACTAATTTTCCCAGCGTTACCATATGGTAACGCTAGGCGGATACAGGGTCAGTGGTAAGGCAAGATATTTTCTGTAGCACATTCATATGAAATGAGTTAGAATACATTTCATGCATTTATACACAAAACGTTTTTCCATATACAGCTTTTTTAACAGTGCACGACTTGATATAATATGTTTTATGTCACCGTAGCATATTTTTTTTATGTCAGTACCGTATTCAAGACCATACCTTTGCCGAGATATCTGGCTGCAGGCAGTGTTTCAGAAAATACAATGCTTGAATTATTTCGATATTTCAGAGGTCTAGACAGGCGGCATGGCTCAGCGGCAACGGTCTCTCTTGCTGTGCCCAAGCTTGCAGGATTGAATCCTGGTGCAGTCAGCTGGCATTTGAGGGTGCGCAAATGCGAGGGAGTCATGTCAGTAGATTTACAGACAAGTTAAAGATCCCCTTTGGGTCAAAATTCCGGCAACCCTGCCAGTGCAGTTAAAAGGGACGTAATAGTTATAATCCCACGTCCTCTCCTGATCCGCACCTATAACGAATTTATGTGGGGAACGAACCTTATGGATGAAAATGTGAGCTGATATCATCTGTCAATAAAAAACAAGAAGTGGTGGTGGGCCATATTTTCTTGGCATCTTGACGAGAGTCTCCAAAACGCATGGTACCTTATTACTTTGTTACGGTAAAGGACAACTCAACTGGAGTTCAAGTGGGAAGTGGCACAATTCTACGTGAAACCGTACGGCGTAGAACCACGTAGAGCCAAGTGGCTGTCAACAGCACGTGCAGTACAGGGCCGCGACATTGAAGACTTGTGATATGTTGGACGCAATCTTCTGGTCATCAACGTCCTAGGACATAAGCGGAGGCGGTGTGCCGGTAAATTGTGTGTAAGCAGTGCCCGCACTGCATGTTGTAAATGTGATGTGGGACCGTGCATATCATGCTTCTTGCCGTTCCACGCCATGTAACTAGTCACTATACTATATGATCGAAGGTTCAAAGGTGTCAAAATACTTGCTCAGTGCTTTTTAAAGTGTAATATTATCAAGATAAGTATTTAGCAACAAATATGAAATTGGTACATTATTGTATTTATAAATCACCATTCAGAATATGCAGTAAGGGCTTTGACAACACAAGCGCCTAGCATTACATATATGTAACGCCCTGTATTTCCGGAACTTAAGATGCCACGTTCGTAAAATATGGTTTGAGCAGCATAATAACTCCCTATGGTATGACTTATTAATAAAAAAGCAAAATTTTCAAAAAGTATTAATTCGGGCATTCATGGCTTTAATTAGTGTATAGGTCGATTGTAGTCTAATCTACTGATTCAGGTTAATAATTATTGCTCTAATTGGCAATCTAGTTTGAATTTGATTTTTACTAAGCGATTACAATGTAGTAGTTAGGTGTTATTTATTTTTTAGTTGTCCATTTTTGAGTAAATAAATTTTATACAGGCATGTATTTGCGTGTTGCTGGTGTTTTATCTAAATTTGATTCTTTTTATTTGCATTTATTTAGGGTTGTATTGTGCAACAGTGGAGAAAGGACTCTTGGGCCCACCATTTACCCAATCCTCGAGTGTTAGTAGGGTTTCTCACTCTCCAATTTTCCGTGATGTCCTAATCGAACCTGTAGTTTGTCCTGTAGCACAATGTAGGATAACTATACCCTTCCTGATGTTTTTGTCAGTAGTTCTTCATGGTTTTTAGCCTGGTACAACAAGTTGCTACGATCCTGGTTTATCTTTTTATACTTCATCAGTTCGGGTACAGTACAGTATGTATTAAATACGTTATCGGGAAAAACTCTTTGGTAAACGGGGCACAGAAGCCCTCTTTCAGCACTCACAAACAACAATGAACACAAGTAGAGAGCAGCTCTGTTGGCTACTCCGTGTTCTTTGTTCCGTCAGTTGTTTATCGGAAGTTCAAAGTGCGTAAGTCCGTAAACTATTGTTTTGTGCGCTCCGTTGTACAGTACAGTATTTTAATGAAAGATTGTGGAATGGGTGATTAACGAAAAAATGTTGTAGTGACTATACAGTACATACTCTCTCAATCGTTGCGCATGAAGAGTTATTGGGCAAACATCAAGGCGATAAATGTTGATTCCGTGTGGTCCTAGGAGACCCATTCACGCAGAAGAAGAAGTGATGAAAAACTACCTGCTGTAAAGCGACTAGATTCTGGGGTAACGGCCAAAACTATTGCTTTGGAGTTAGGGGTAGGAAAAAGTACAGTTGGAGACTGGAAGAAAAATCAAGCAGAATTTGAAAAGTGGTGTGCTGCCCAAAGTAGCGGAAGTGGAATGAAAGTAAGAAAACCGATGTTGAAAGGTAAGCATAATGGTACGGCTAGGATCGGAAGAGAAAATATAGAACTCTGGTCTATCTTGCTTGACATTCCGCCACATTAGGCCGGATAGCCAAGAGTATACTGTATTTTGTTTTTGGAGGGCAGAGACTATCTGTGGGTGTCACTGTAGGTTTGGTAGTGTTTTGTAGAGATATTTGACGTGCATATTAGAAACTGATAATGTCATCCCTTAGTTTTCTTCTTCTTCAACAGTCCATAACATCTTAATCACATGTAATTTATTTCTGGTTATTTTTCACATAATCCAGTAATTGGAATGATTTTTATGTTGCCCTACTGAAAAGCTACAATATTAATTGTTAATAAGGCAAAACTGAAAAATGGCTTCAAAGCTAACTTTATAACATTTATATCAAACTGTCCCAAAGTACAGTGCCATGTTGTACCTAGGTAGACTTTTTAATGATCAAGTGGGGTATCTCGTTATTTGTATCCAGCTTGTATACGAGTACTGTACTATGTAGGTTTTTTAATATACTTTAATTATTTATTTATTTATTTATTTGTGTTGTGAACATTACAGGAAGAAGAAAAGAAGGGTTAGGTATCAGAAGGAAATTGGCTGACTACAGTACAATATATTACATCTGAAAATATATAAGTCAAGATTATGAACTTTATTATAGTGGGATAATATTCTGTTAATCTGTGAGTTTTTATGGCTGTCTGTGTAAACTCTCGGAATAAAGAAAATGTTTCGGAATCTACTAGGTTTAACGGCTGGTACATATAACGTAATTCTCTCTCGAATTTTAGTGTCATCAATTTTAATGTTTACTATTTTATAGAAGAAAAGCAGGCCCTGACAATTTCGTCTGTGAGATAGTTTTCTGACATTGAAGGACTAATATAAATGTGTATTATCCTCGCCGCTAGATGGGGGCTTCATTCATTCCATTCCTGACCCGGTCGGAGACTGGAAGCAGGTTGTGGATTTTCATTTTTCAATATAAATGTGTATGATTTGTAAGAGGGATAATAGCCAAATCTTTTGTAATATACATATTTTAAGAATTTCTTTTGGATGTTCTCTATAAGTTTATTATGTTTCAATGTGTATGGATTCCATATAACTGAAGCATATTCTAGTTGTGATCCGATGAAGGCACTAAAGAGCAATATTAAAATCCCATAGGAGAAATTAAATGAATTTCTTATTACAAATCCCTTACATTTATGTGCTTTAGAGACAATTTTCTCTATATGTCTTTGAAAATTCAGATCATTGGTAAATAGAATTCACAAATCCTGAACTTCACGAATTTTGAGTAAGCACTCCCCGTTAATGTCATAGTGAAAATTTATGTAATTTTTTCGCCAAGTAAAATTAATTTGCTTGCATTTACTGATGTTAAATGGCAGTTTATTTTCTTTTGTCCATATGTTTAGTTCATTTAAATAATTTTGAGGTTTGATACAATCGGAAGGGTCACGTATTGATTTATATAATTTTATATCGTCTTCGAATAATAAAATTTCTGAGTATAGAACTTTATAGCCTATATTTTAAATTATTATTTCATTGTAATCCTATGCGATAATACAGAATTTCTTTGTAGTGTATTTTGTCTTATTAAAACTCAACCTTTTGTAAAACGGAAACTTGTGAAAACGGGAAAATAAATCCGGAACTATTGTATTCCGCTTTAGGCAGGTTTTACTGTATATAGTTCCCATGTTATGTCTGTCTTTTAGGTAGTCAGCCTGGAGGCTGGTTGGATCCTCAAAAAGCACCACCATAGGTATGTGGTAGAAACCTACAAAACCGAGGCAGCACTGTAATTAGGCATACTAGGCAAGGTGAGGAATGAGGTAGTTTGCCATTGCTTTCCTCACTGAGTCAGTATAGCTGTACTAACCCTATGAGCAGAACCTTTCACAACACCTACAGGCACTGACTGTGCCTTGAAGGCCATTACTCCGCACCACCCATACCTCAGTGGCTTCCATATAATCACAGCCATGTATGAGACTGAGATATCGGTGAAAAGCCACATTTTACTCTAATCTGTGAAGAGTTTATACCAATGTCCACAGTACTTCATATTCTAAAATAATAGGGTGATTTCTGGGGATATCATGCCCGGAAATGCAACAAGGAAAGGATTAAAGATGGTGACTTTATAGTTACAGGAATTGGTTTGGTCAAGTCAAATCTGGCTCGTATTCTTTATTTTTGTGTATGATTTAATCCCATTACAGTCTTCCTGCTGTAAAATCAGGTTGAAATTAAATTCCACTTTGTAGCGTGTGAACACAATATTTAGAACACAAGCTTTTCTCATGTTTGTTAACCATACTTCAGTGCTGAAAGATGTTTTAAGTGTATATTGACTACCAAACAACTTTCGAATTTCCCATAACCAAATTAAGTGAGTAGGCTACTGATGGGGTATTTATGGAATTATTCTGACTTGCTGTTGCTGAGCACTTTGATGTCTCTTCCTAGTTTGTTAAATCACGAGTTTGCCACTAATAATATTCAAGAAAACTGCAGAAGCATGGAGATGGCTGTAGAATCTAGAAAATCAGCCTCTATTTTGGTGGTAAGTTTTAAAACTAGTACTGTATTTCACTTAAGATGATATTTGCAGGACATGTTGAACTTTGCCTTAATGGTAACTCTGTGGTTAAATTTGCGGACATAGGACGAAGGAAAGTATCCTCCTAATTTATGGGTATGGGAAGGGGAAGAATCTTTTCAAAAGTACAAAGTCTTGTGGGTAGAGGTACGTCCGACAATGAATGATTCTGCATATTTTCTACATGCATCAGATACCAGAAGTGGAATTTTATTGCAGTAATTTACAATTCAGGTCTGGTACCAGTATGCCTTTTGTGGACAAGCTTTTTTGTCGAATAGGTGGTAAGAGTCTTGAATTACAGTATAGTAGAGCAAGCAGGAGTCATATTTAGTACAATTACATACTGCTACAACCATCATTTTGTCTGTATTCTTCTTCTTCTCACGGATGGGTCACTTAGGACCACGCGAAATCAAGGTATGTTGAGCCTTTCTCCTTGCCCAATAGCTCTTCATATGCAAGGATTGCTGTAGTTTCTGTTCCTCCGACCATGCACGTCGTGTTGGTTTCTTCTGATCTTCCTCAAATCCCCTTGTGTGAACAATATTCCTGATTACATTTCTATTCATCAGATCTGGCGATCCCATCTCCACTAGGTCCCTCTCCACCTGTTGGTACCACTCTGGATTCGGTACGTATGTCTCGTAGGATTCATTCTTTCCAAATGGCCCAAAAATTGAATTCGTCTCATTCTCATGGTATCGGTAAGTTTAGTAATTTTCCTGTATATTTCAGAGTTGGGTTTGTGATAGTGTATGCCATTTTTAATTCTGGGCCCTAAGATCTTTCGCATAATTTTCCTTTCCTTAATCTCTAATTGTTCCTTAAATGTTTTAAGTTGTAAATTGAGAGTTTCTGAAGCATAAAGAGCTTCCGGTTTAATCACTGTTAAGTAATGGTGAATTTTACTATTCCATGACAAGCATTGCTTGTTATAAACAATTTTTGTGTATTGAAAAGCAACCTCCATTTTCTGGATTCTTGATGTTATGGATTTATTTTCATTGCCATTATTTTTATTATTATTGCCATTTTCTGTAACCCATTCGCCTAAGTATTTAAATTCGTTTACTGTAGCAATTTTGTTAGCGTTAATATCAATTGCATGTGGAGCATTTTTTAAGTTAGTCATAAATATAGTTGTTTAGCCTATTTTCATTTATGAAAAAATAGGCTTATGAGATCACCTTTTGTCCGTGTGTGTGATGGATTTTTGTCCCCCCCCCCCCCTAATAACTTCTAAACGGCAGGAGTGATTTCAATGAAACTCGATAAGTTCATAGCACTATTCCGGGCGACCCCGACCGTGCCCTTCAAATTTTGTTACATCTCACCAATCCAACATGGCGGCTGTGCGAAATATTTCACCAGCATTCAATATCTCCGAAACTATTACCGATATCACCCTGGAATTTTGTACGGTGATAAAGGGAACTACTAGAAGTTCACCTAGGTGACTTTTGAAAACCTGGTAACTACAAAACCAACATGGCGGCCAAGCGAAGTTGCGACTTTTAAACAGATGTTTCTCGCGATTTAACCAACCAAACGTAATGAAACTTGGTACAGTATATGTTTATACACATTGTATTGCACCGACATCTAACTTCATTCAATTGTTTACATAACCTCATGATAAATTGTGCTTTGAAAGAAGTTCATTTTCCGTATTGACAGATTCACTATATAACAAACGAGAAACTGTTCCGCCTAGTCAATACATTTATTTACAACAAGTTATAAACTTGCTATTATATGGATATGGTACATGTTTCGGGGCCTCTAGTACTGGTCCCTTCTTCAGCCATAAATTAAGTTGTAAAATCCAGCATAATTAAAGATATCATAATAAAAAATATATAAAATGATGAGTAATGGATGAAATGAGGCGAAAAAGAACATATTACTCATGAGAAGTAATGTGAGTGCACATCAGTAAAAATTAACACCATTGGTATTGCTAGGTTCTTGAGAATACACTTATATCGCACTGTTCTAATGTTTGTGCATGTGGAAATCACTTCACTTGGGATTTATAGCCTGTTATTTACAATGCTGTTGACTGAAACTTGCTGTTCAAGCTGGGGCTTCTGAGCTTATAGTCTTGCATTAGAGGGAAAACATCGAATGTCATGTAATGAAATATATCATCATGATGAGGAGATGTCCAAGTTTGGAAAAAACATATTTTACTTAGACCAACTAAAACAATTTCCTCTTTTTTTTTTTTTTTTTTTTTTTTTTACCAACTAAAACAATTTCCTTTGTTGATCTAATTCACAGAATCTCAATTTACTTCATGGCCCCATTATTGCTTCATCCAGTTGCTTAGATACCTTGGATCCAAGGCTTCTAGATTATATGCATTGCCTAGGTCATGAAGTATTGTTTTAGTTGGGCTAAGTAAAATATGTTTTTTCCAAACTTGGACATCTCCTCATCATGATGATATATTTCATTACATGACATTCGATGTTTTCCCTCTAATGCAAGACTATAAGCTCAGAAGCCCCAGCTTGAACAGCAAGTTTCAGTCAACAGCATTGTAAATAACAGGCTATAAATCCCAAGTGAAGTGATTTCCACATGCACAAACATTAGAACAGTGCTATATAAGTGTATTCTCAAGAACCTAGCAATACCAATGGTGTTAATTTTTACTGATGTGCACTCACATTACTTCTCATGAGTAATATGTTCTTTTTCGCCTCATTTCATCCATTACTCATCATTTTATATATTTTTTATTATGATATCTTTAATTATGCTGGATTTTACAACTTAATTTATGGCTGAAGAAGGGACCAGTACTAGAGGCCCCGAAACATGTACCATATCCATATAATAGCAAGTTTATAACTTGTTGTAAATAAATGTATTGACTAGGCGGAACAGTTTCTCCTTTGTTATATAGTGGTAACCTCATGATGGCGGCTGTGCGAAATATTTCACTGGCATTCTATATCTCTGAAACTATTACCGATATCACCATGAAATTTTGTACGGAGATAAAGGGCACTACTGAAAGTTCATCTATGAGACTTTGAAAAATCGGTTAACTACAAAACGAACATGGCGGCCAAGCAAAGTTGAAAGTTTTAAATAGACTTTTCTCGCGATTTAATGATCCAAACGCAATGAAACTTGGTACAGCAAATGTTTATACACATTGTAATGCACTGGTATTCTAATTTAGTCCAATTGTTTATATAACCTGAAGATGGTGGCTGTGCGAATTTCGAAAATTAAGTTTTTATTTCTTGTGTTCTAATCATGCGATCGAAATCAACATTTGCATAATGAACGTACACCCTAATCATCATCTAATAGTACATAACTCTATGGCCTACATATATTGAAATCCAACATGGCGACCATCCAAAATATTTAGACTGTTCTCAATATCTATTAATCTACTACAGCAATCAAACTGAAATTTTGTAAGTGTATAGAGGCTATAAGCTAAGTTCACCTATGGGACGTTCAATAACCTGGAGGCGACGCGAAATTTAAATATTCAAATGGACGTTTCTTGCGTTTTAACCATCCGAGCACTGTGAAACTTGATACGGTATATACTTATACAAATTTTAATCGACGGCATCTAATTCATGTAAATTATTTTCATATCCACAAGATGGCGGCTGAGCGAAATTTCAAAATCCCGCTTTTATTTCTTGTGTTCTAATCATGCGATTGAAATTTGAATAAATCACCTACACAATAATCTTCATGTAATAGTACATAAATATAAGGCCTATAATATAACGATCCAACATGGTGACCATCCAAAATATTTAGACGGTTCTCAATATCTACGAATCTATCACAGCAATCAAACTGAAAATTTGTATGTTGATAGAGGCAATTAATATTAGTAGGATATTTGAAAATAGGCTATTTAGTTCTTCACGGAACTACCTGTTTTCTATTCAAGTTGATGAAAGCACAGGCATCACTGGCCTTGCAATACTGGTGAAGATATTGTACCCTTAGAAAAGAAGCACTACACAAGACTTAGATTTGGGGTCGTGATCGGTCCTTGAAATAGTATGAGGAGAAACGTGCTTCTTACATTTCCAGGATTCATAGGGGAACTTAATATATGAATAATTTACATGACAGGTTAAAACAATAACAATTTAATTCTGAATCATCACAGACAAAACACTAAATTTAAACCACCCTGATGTATGACTTTGAATTGTTTGCCTGCCATAAATGACCTACAAGCAATCCAATAGCCCACATGCGACCTCTAGGTATCCGATACTATGTAAACAAACAAAGCCGGGACCAAGAATAGTCACCTCCATATTTGCCACCATAGTACCCTCAAAACATGTTAGCCGACAAATAAAATGACTGAATCAAAACATCAGTCCACAAATATAAATTAAATCACACACTCAGCTTAGACAGCTGTTAAACAAGGTGAACCAAAATGTCACCTAAAGAAAATAAATACACTGAATCAAACAACAAAATATCCAAAGAAAAACATGTTTTATGTGTTGTGTGCGCGGTCCGACAACTAAAAATAACGAGTACTTTGACGAGAATTCATTCCCGTTCGACCACTGTAATATGTCATGAATTCCCGTTCTGCGGGTTAGGAATCACGACAATATTGGGAATACACAATGGCTAATACTATAATAAACAAGCTGACATAGTCTAACCCTTTACAAACAAGCAATAATACACGAATTGTATTTTATAATGAATAGCAGCCGAAACAAGCTGTCTTAAGCTCACAAATCAACACAATGCAACACGTGACATACAAAACACAGGTTAGCTGTTTGCAACCTTAACGTGACATCCTAAAGACTTGGCGAAGACACGCCAAGCAACAACAACAAAATAAGAACAGGCGTTAAAAAAACAAATATATTACGCTTCGATAAATGGACGGCTCAGTGCCAGAGGTGACTAAGTGTCATCGCGGCTCATTTTGACCTGTTCAGTGTAATGACTATAAAAAATTCTAAACTATCTATGCCAAACATGACTAACAGCCTACATGTGTCTGCAAAGTGCTCCTGCCAGCGAGCAAGTCGGGCACTACTAGAACCATTGAAATACGTGAGCGCCATACATGACCAAGTACCAACAAGATGGCGGATGTGGTGCAGGAAAATTCATCAGAATCCGACTTTTCTGCAGTTAGCGATGATGATAGGACATATCAAACGGAAGGAGAGATCTGCATAAATGAATCAGGTATGCCTAATTGCTTTAGGAATGATAATACGGGTAGCATTTCATAAAAACAGACGTAATAGTTCATTAAATTATTGTGGTAGTTAGTCACATCTGGCGCTCTTGCTGCATGCAAACCGGTGATGTATATTAGGCCTGCTAATTCCATACTTGCGCCTTGTAACATTTGATTCTTCAGCCGAAGTGCACATGAATGAAAATCCACAGCCTGCTTCCAGTCTCCGACCGGGTCAGGAATGGAATGAATGAAGCCCCTATCTAGCGGCGAGGATATGAAATGTGCCAGCTGCCGAAGCCTGTCGCACTCCTCTGGGGCAATGATTAAATGACTGACAGATGGAATGAAATGATAGTGGAGAGTGTTGCTGGAATTAAATGTTGACAGGGAAAACCGGAGTACCCGGAGAAAAACCTGTCTGCCTCCGTTTTGTCCAGCACAGATCTCGCATGGAGTGACCGGGATTTGAACCACGGACCCAGCGGTGAGAGGCCGGCGTGCTGCCGCCTAAGCCACGGAGGCTCCCCGAAGTGCACATCATGTTTTAAAATAATAATAGTCTTATTTTCTACTCCAGATGATGATATTTCAATGCACCCTGGAAGAAAAAGAAAACGAAATCCCAGCAAGCACAAGAAAGTACTCAGGAAAAAACTAAGTCTGGACAAGAGTATACATCTTCAAGTAGAAAATAAGTTAAAGCGACTGTTCAAAATATTACAATAGTTTGCTACCATGGAATAGGCGACTTGAAATTAATCGTATTTTTTATAAGTTGGACTGGTCACTAAAGAATGCTTTCATTCTGGGATCAGTAACAGTTTGAAGGCATCGCACCAAGTCTGAAGAATCTCGTCAGAGTATCAGTGACTGTTGATCGGAGAAAGAGAAAAGCTGGTCACCCTAGTGGATTTAGGGGCACTACTCCACTCTGGTATCCTCAAGGGCGCAGTATTACCTCTGCAAAGTAGACAGACCTATTGGCGTTGTTAAAGTATATCCCTCCCGTTCAGTATCAGTTTTATTGAAACCTTGCAACAGTGGAGACAGCAACAGAACAGGATGACGAGAGCTTATAGTTGTTTCTTGAAGGACATGCTAACATGTACTGTAGTTTAAGAATCTTTATCCAATTTGATATTCCCTTTGGTTAATGTACCAACATTATTCTGAAATAATTAAGTAATTAAGCAGGGAAGCGTGATGACACAGTGGCATAGCTGCTAGTCTTTCACCCGGACGGCCGAGGTTCGAATCCCGGTGACAGCGGGGTGGAATTTTCACCTGAAAAATAACGTGGCGCCACGAAGGGCATCCGGCCTTAAATCCCCGGCCAAAACCAAAATGAGCCTGGTTGGCTCCGGCGACCCCAATTAATTGGGAAAAGCCGAAGGAAGAAAGAAAGAAAGAAATGAGTAAGACATTTTTATTTTGATATCAGGTAGATAACTTCAAAACGGTTTCCAAGTATTGTATTATAATTGACTGGATTAGAATAAAATATGTTTGCTGTCAGTGTTCTTTTTTTCTTTCATGTTCTGTGAGCCAAACATGACTAACTACTGCTTATGTGCCAATATAAGACAAGTGATATTGTGCCATATATGACTATGATTTTTCACGTACTTTGCAGGCTATGTATTCATACCCCCTTAAGAATAATTATTAAATGGTCTGCCAATGTGAAAGAGGATACTTTTATGAACATTTTGATGCTTTAAAAAAATGTTTTTGAAAGCTGCTATAATTTTAAATCTATTGTTGACTTTAACCTTCATTATCTCAAAACTTGTCCATTGGCATTTAGTCACCTCTGGCACTGAGCCGTCCAAATATGGTCGGAAACTGGTTAGAAAGTCGCATGAATAGCTCCCAATTAATTCAACACATCATAATCTTTCAGACAAGACATTTAACTAATTACCAAAACGAAGAATGCGTAGCGCACAGCTACGGCTTATCAACATTCTCAAACTGAGTACGGTGGTCAATCAAGTGCTGAATACTGTGCTCTAGTGTGTAGACAAATACCCAAGCCTGAGACCTTGAGTTTCGAAGACAGCCTCCACTGGCTCCTGCAAACACGATACATAAAAAAATCAACACAATCATAATTTCTTGAAAAATCCACGCCATGGGATATCAAGATTCAGTCGTCAGCAAATATGCCCCATAAGTCACGTAAGCTGGAATAAAGTAGCAACGGTACAGGATCCACAGTCCTTATCTGCTCCTATCGAAGATTCACACAATAGCACACACACTTGTCGAAGCTTGACCAATGACCCCAACTCATACATCAGACCAAGAATAGATTACAGACAAGGCTAATGATATGAATACGGTAAGGCAGACGACCTTCCGTGTCAACAAGAGTTGCACCAAGCAAAACAAAATAAACTCGCAATGCCTGAACAATTATAACCAAACAACGGGCAATTTTCCCCCCAAGTCTAATATTATAATCTAATAAAGATTCATTTATCGCCATAAATTATCTCACTAGTACTATGTTTAAATGCACGCAAGGCGACATAAGAACGAGCACTCTAATCAAGCAATAAAAAGAAAGCAAAAGTAAGAAAACACACAAAATACTATACAGTACTTACAAAAATTGTCACGTGATGCTAAGAAACTAATTATGTCAGCCACGAAAGAATCTACATTTAAAACACACAAAGCAAAATTATTTACAAACAAATTTCCCAACATTGTGCGTGACCCCGTCCCGACAAATTAATAAATTAATTTTGTACTCATCACTTTCAGCTTGCCCGGTGCCATGACGGCACCACGTCACCGTCCCTCCTGATGATCTAGCCCATGGTATAATTCATCGTGGTAGATGAACCAATATTCTTCAAATCTTCCGTCACGTGGGCGAACATCTTGCTGTAGGAAAAGTTATTATTATTATTAAAATCTCTACCTAGCTAGACTGCATAATAAGTTACTCAATTCGCTTATTTAGTCTTGTGCAGTACCAAAGAAACTTTCCCTAAAAACTGTGGAATTGTATCCACCTAATATTCACTGTAATTAGCATAATATGTTGCTCCGCACACAACACAATTACTCTACAAATTCTAAATGTTAGCATCACACTTCGCAAAATGTTTAAGTACCAGAGTGCCTCGCACTCGGACAGAGTTTCACCCTCGAACGTCTTCACATTCACAAAATCAAGTCATCGTTTGTTCACAGTTCGTCGTATTTATACAGTTTATCAAAACAGTCAGTGGAAGGGGAATCATCATCATTTCCCCTTATCCAGCTCCTGCCGGGTCGGGGTATTTATGGCACTTCTCCACTTTCCTCTTTCCTTCCACCATTCTTCTTCCACGATCTTGTCCCAGTCCAGATTTCTTTTTCTTACGCTGTTCTTCACTGAATCAATCCACCTTGTTCTAGGTCTTCCTCTTGCTCTCTTACCCTTGCACTTCGCCTCCAGCATCTGTCTTGGTATTCTATTTTCCTCCATCCTCTTTACATGTCCAAACCACCTTAGTTTATTCTACTCAATTCTCTCATTTAGGTTTGCCATCCCAACTTCCTTCCTAACATCTTCATTCCTCACTCTGTCTTTCCTTGTCTTTCCTATCATACTTCTTAGGAATTTCATTTCACTGGCTTGGATTCTACTCTCTTGCCTGCTTGTCAGGGTCCAAGTCTCAGCTGCATAAGTTAATATGGGTACATAGTACACTTTATACATTACCTCCTTGCTTTTCCTTGGTACTTCCTTATCCCAAACAAGTTTTCTTACACTTTGATAGAATGCATTGCTCTGCTGTACCCTCCTGCCTATCTCCATGTCCAACCTACCAGTTTGCATCAATTCACTTCCTAGGTATTTGAACGTGTCCACAATTTCCAAACTCTGACTTCCAATTTTCACATTGCCCTTTCCTTGTCTTTCCCCTCTTGTCATCACCATGGTCTTGCTTTTCTTTATACTGATTTTCAGGCCGTACTTCTCAATATTTTCGTTCAGTGCATCTAGTTGTTTTTGCACTTCTTCAGTGTTCCTTCCCCAGACCACAATATCATCTGCAAATAACAGTAACTTCATTTCTTTATGTCCATATGCTTCCTTTGTTTCCTTTACAATTTCATCCATCACCATTATGAACTAGAGAGGTGACAGCACACTCCCCTGTCTTAGTCCAGTCTTGTTCCTAAACCAATCTGTCTTTCCAACTGGGGTCAGTACCCTGCTAACACAGTTGTTGTACATTGCTTGCACCAATTCCAACATTTCTCTTCCCAGTCTCTTCTTAACCATGGTTTCCCATACCTTCTCTCTGGGGACACTATCATATGCCTTTTCTAGATCTATGAAAGTCATGATCAAATGCTCTCCATATTCCCAGTTCTTTTCCATCACCTACCTCAAGCTAAAGATTGGGTCCACTGTGGATCTTCCACTCCTGAAGCCATACTGTTCCTCTTGCAACTCTCCTTCCACCTTTCTTCTCATTCTTCTTTCTAATATCCTTTCCAGTATTTTTACTATCTGTGATATGAGGGTGATCCCTCTATAGTTATCACACACCTTCTTGTCCCCCTTCTTAAACACTGGTATTATTAGCCCTTTCTCCCAGTCTTCTGGTACACATTTCCATTTCCACACACACTTTAGCAGTCGATACAACCATTGCATACCAACAGGTCCAGCAGCCTTTATCATTTCTACACTGATTTCATCCACCCCTGTTGCTTTTCCCATCTTCATTTTCTGTACTGCTAATTCCACCTCCAGCATTGTTATATCATCTTCTGTTATAGAGTCGTCAGGTTGTGTCACTTCCATCTCACCAGTACAATTGCTCACATTCAATAGCTTATCGAAATACTCCTTCCATCGTCCCTTTATCTCTTCTGGGTGTGTTAACAACTCTCCATCTTCCTTTTTCACTAGCTTTGTAGTAACTCTTTCTTTCCTCTTACTTCTTAGAAGCCCATACAGCATCCTTTTACTGCCACTTACATCTGTTTCCATTCTTCGTGTAAATTCTTCCCAACTTTTCTTCTTTTCTTCTCCTACCACTTTCTTACACCTCCGTTTGCTGTCGTGATACTTCCTTTTGCTTTCTTCCGTTTGATCTCGGTTCCATTCTTTCCATGCAGACTTCTTTTCTTTCACTGCTTTCCTCATTTCCTCATTCCACCACGGTGTCTCCTTCTCTTTCACTCTTGTTGACGTCCTACCACAAGCACTCTCTGCTGCACCAACAAATGCCTTTTTAAAGTGGGACCATTCCTCTTCTATGTTTTCCACTTCAGTAACTGGGCTTTGTTGCTTCAATCTCTCCTGAAAATCTTCCTGTACAGTTTTGTCTTTCAATTTCCATACTTTTATTTTACTTTCTCTGATCTCTTTTAGGTTTTCCAATTTTTCCCACCTAAATTTTGCCACCACAGCTCTATGGTCCCCATCAAATGCTTCTCCTGGTAAAGCTGTCACATCTATCAGCTTTCTGCGATTAGTCCTTTCCACCAGAAAGTAGTCAATTACTGATTTTGTTCTTCTATCGCCCCAACCATATCTTGTAATTTTCCTGCTGTTTTTCTTCCGAAACCATGAATTACCCACTATCAGTCCATTCCTTTCACAAAAGTTTACAAGTTCCTCTCCTTCCCGGTTCTTTTTCCCATATCCATATGGTCCAATGACTTCTTCCTTTCCTTGTCTCTCGTTTCCGACTTGTGCATTCATATCTCCCATGATCACCACTTCTACATCTGAAATTACTCTTTCTACAGCCTCCAGGAATACCTCAAATCTTCTTCTCTGTTTCCAGTCTGTGGTGCATACACTTATATGAGGTCCATCACCTCATTCTTCGTCTTCATTCTAATTTTCATTATTCTGTCACTCGCACACTCGACCACTTCAACATACTCCTCCAGTTGTTTCGAGGTTATCAGTCCCACGCCATTTTTTGCCTCTTGGCCACCACTCCAGTATAATGTATATCCTTTCCTCAATTTCTTCCTTCCTTTACCTTTCCATTTCACTTCACTCAGCCCCATCAATCCAACATTCTCCCTCTCCATGAAGTCTACCACCTCCTCCACCTTGCCTGTCAGGGTCATGACATTCATGATTCCCACTTTCATTTCGGTTACTGGTTGCCCATTTCTCACACAGTTCCCCCAGTACCAAAAGAACTGTGCGTCGCCTGCAGGGTACGCCCTAACCTTCTCCGAATCATTTGAAGTGCCATTTCCATTTTAGGCTATTATTACGATGGGGTCGCCACTCCCAAAGGCATTTTATGAAGCTACTGCCAGCTGTTATACAGGCCGCCCCTAACATGGGAAACAGACGCCCTTGCAGCCGCCCCTAACCTGGGAAACAGACGCTGCCGATTGATGCTGTACTCATACTATTCCCTGAGTACTGGGTTGCCTCTTCCGCAATCTCCACCGTTCCGAAGTCCATCTTCTCCGCTGCAGATTCCGTTGAGGTCTTCGCACGTAACCCTGTGCACGGGGCCTATGTTATACCCCATAGGACTGGGTCCTCACCAGAACTTAGCCGGTACTGTAGTTCCATGGTATATTACAGTACCGTTGCCCACCCCCGTGATGTGGACGCGCCTGGCAAGAATTATCCATGTAGCCAATTATAATTGCCTCATGGACCGGGTTAAGGAGCTGTCTAAATCCAGCCTCCAAGGCAAGGGGAATATCGCTCCGTAATAAATCTTAAAAATTGTCCACTGACTTCGGAAACATCTCAATGAACTCATAAAAATTAGCACTTTCCAATGACACTCGCGTGCAGAAAATCGCATCGTAGGAACACACATTTCTCGATTACGTGGGCAAAATAAGTTCCCGCCGTAAGGTGCATCATATTTCCTATTGGCAGTTCATTCAAATTATTGAAAATCTCAGTTGGTGAACTCCTCCCACTTCGTGACGTCGGACACTATCTCCGTCCTTACTTGCGACACTCTTTCTCCGTCTTCCTTCCTCAAGACAAGGGAACTTTACTGACCTCCACTTTGAAACAAGTAACGAACTTTCAGCTCACACCTGTCTTCCTTTTCTGAGAATCGGATAAATATAGACTGGCCTGTTGTTCTCACTGGCGACAGTAGCAAGACACTTTGTTCACCCAGACAGCCTACTCTTGCGAAATATGACCAGCACTTTCCTCGACTGAGCTAAATCAGAGCTGTAGAAATAAAATTATATTTAAGGGTTCAATATATTTAATGCAATTTACAGCTATTTCTGTGAAAAGGAAATAGATTTGACTGAATGGTGTGGCGTATGCACTGATGGCGGAAAATCCATGTCTGGATGCTACGCTGAGCTTCGAGGACGTATTAAAGAAGTAGCCCCCCATGTATAGCATGGAGTCATTGCTGCATACATAGACAAAGTCCGGCATCCGAGAAGCTACCCACCTCATTAAGTGAAGTGCTTAATGAAGCAGTGAAAATCGTTAATTTTGTTAAAGCCAAGGCCACGAACACCAGACTGTTTCAAGTACTTTTTCAGGAAATGGGAGGTGTTCACACCACACTACTTTTGCACACTGAAGTTAGGTGGCTGTCTCGCGGC
Source organism: Meconema thalassinum (assembly GCA_946902985.2). Classification (NCBI taxonomy): domain Eukaryota; kingdom Metazoa; phylum Arthropoda; class Insecta; order Orthoptera; family Tettigoniidae; genus Meconema; species Meconema thalassinum. The sequence goes on along the minus strand of OX336393.1, from coordinate 162,381,918 downwards.
AAAGTTCTTACGATATTATTTGACCTGAGGCATGAACTTCAAGTCTTCTCTGAAGAACACTCCTTTCCTCTAGCCTTGAAGCTACACGATAGTGAGTGGCTTCAAAATCTGGCTTACTTGGCTGATATTTTTTCACAAACCAATAAACTCAGAGTTACAAAACAGCTTGATTTCAATGTTCCAAGTTTCAAACAAAATCGAGTCCATGCTGAAAAAAATTGACTTTTGGAAAACGTGTATGGAAAGCAACCAGCCTGAAGTGTTCGAAACACTACACAGCTTGCTAAGCGAAAATGACCTAGTTCTACCAGCAGAGGTAAAACACAGTATAATTTTGCATTTGACAAGCCTTAAAGACTCATTTAGGCAATATTTTCCTGAACGTAAAGATGGTGAAAATTGGATAGCAGATCCGTTCAGTGAAGTAAACTTCAAGACTGCCACGTTGTCTATTCTGGAAAAAGAGAAACTCATTGACATCTCTGCACTCTTCCTTTAAATCTGATTTCAAAACAAAAAGCTTTGGAAACTTTTGGGCTAGCATTAGTGATGAATATGAGCCCATCTCAAATATAGCACTCCAAATTTTAGTGCCTTTTACTAATATGGAACTTGTAGAAAGAGCTTTTTCTTCATATGCCTTTATTAAAAACAAATATCGTAACAAGCTTGATGCAAGTCCAGACTTCAGAGTGTATTTGTCAAAAGTGCCGATAGATTTCAAAATGCTATGTGCAACAAAACAAGTCCAAGGATCACATTAAAGACACTTATTGAAAACTTCCATATGTAATCTGACACTATTCTATATGTATTCTATGTACACATTCAATGTCCTTAATAAAAAATTTGGTGTTCAGCAGAAATTATCGTGTTACTATTTTATTTCCTTAGCTAAATTTCCATTCATAGGTGTCGACCTGTTGTTCAAATATTGCAATAAATCTGTTATAGTACAGTAAAAAAAAAGTAGTGAGTACTTGGGGGGTACTATGTCTGTAAAATATGGTTTAAGGGGTACGCAAAAGAAAAAAGGTTAGGAACCGCTGCTATAGTGCATAGAGCAGCCACGTTTTAAATGGAACAGCACATTTTGGTTATAGGGAGCAATGTATTGAGAACCCAGACCATGCTGATACACGTTCCTGACATCTTTTGATAAATAATTATTCACTTGCTTGAGTTCTTCGTAATGATCTGTATTACTGGTGTACAAAGGTAATTCCAAAAGTAAGGTCCGATTCGCCGTAAATATTTGAAAGCGGCGCCAAGGGCAAAACACACATGTGCGCCGACTGCTGGCATGCCTTGCGCGGCAAAAGCCGCCAGTAGCGTTGTTACTGTTGCTGTGTGCTGTTGATAGTGTCAGTTCACAATGTTTAAGACAATTAATCAGCCCGCCGATTGTGAAGTAAGGGTAGTGATAAGGTTTCTGTCTGCAAGAAACATTTCTGCGGCAGAAATTCATCGGCAGATTACTGAAGTGTACGGTCCTAACATAATTAGTGACAGTAAAGTGCGCAAGTGGGTGCGAGCCTTTAATGAAAGACGGGAAAATGTGCACGATGAACCCCGCTCTGGCAGACCATCAGTGATTTCAGACGAGTTGGTTCATGCGGTTGACAACAAAATTCGTGAAGATCGACGATTCACTATTTCAGATTTAGAGGTGAAGTTCCCGAATGTGAGTAGAACAACTTTGTACAGAATTGTGTCTGAACATTTGCATTTTCGAAAATTGTGTTCCCGTTGGGTTCCCAGGCTGCTTGCAGAGTCCCATAAAATGAAAAGGATGGCTTCTGCTCTTGCATTTTTGGAGCGTTATCATGTGGAAGGATACAGTCTTTTAGACCATATTGTCACAGGGGACGAGACATGGGTTTCTCACATAACCCCCGAGTCTAAACGTCAGTCAATGGAATGGCGTCACACGTCATCGCCAGTCAAGGTCAAGGCAAAGCAGACAATCTCTACACGCAAGGTTATGGCGACCGTGTTTTGGGATAGGCATGGAGTATTGTTAGTCGACTTTATGGAAAGAATAAGGGACGTGGTCTTTTGTCGTCTGGAGTGTTGTTGTTGCATGACAATGCCAGACCCCATACTGCGAATGACACGCAAACTCTAATCAAGAAATTTGGATGGGAACAGATGGACCACCCACCGCACAGTCCGGACTTGGCGCCAAGTGATTTCCACCTGTTCCGCTACCTAAAGGAGTTTCTTGGCGGCAAGCGCTTCGACACAGATGATGAAGTGGAAGAAGCTGTTAAAGACTGGTTAGCTTCGCAGGCGGCCAAGTTCTACGACTTAGGCATTCAAAAGCTTGTGGAACGATGTGACAAATGTCTAAATAAGTATAGAAATTATGTAGAAAAATATAGAAAGACGTAAGGAATGTCAATAAAACAATTGTTTTGGAAACAATTTTGGATGTTTTTTTTTAACCGGACCGTAGTTTTGGAATAGCCCTCGTATGTTAATATGGGATATACGACATATTGAGACTTCAAACCTTTGCTATACGTTGAGAGAATCTATAAACTTGCTTATGAAAGAAAAGACTGAAAAACCGTCAATTTTGGATTTACGTCACATTGAAAATGCTTGGGTCGCTAGTGGCACGATGGCAAATTGGTGGGTCGCATCCGGCACGACACCATTAATTGGGCACCCTTGTGTTGACCGACTGAAAAGCTTCTACCATGACGAATAGAAGGACCTAGTGTGAGGACTCCGTCATTTTAGCACGGTAGTTTCTGGTCCCGCCGCTACAAGCACTGCAAGCGAGTATGTCCAACACGTGCTGTGTTTCCGTCGAGCCGGTTCATAGAAAGTGCGCGAGAAGTTACTGTGCGACATATTTGTGTGAATTAAATTGAATTTTCTTTGCTTTCAGTTCTTAAATTCAGTTCATTGTGTCTTGTGTACATCAGCGTTTTGTGTTTTGTGTACTTCAAACATATTTCTTATGTGGCTTGGTTCATTTAATAGTTCAACATGCCTTATTGTTTTGTACCTGGCTGTAAGTCAGGGTATGGTCGAGTAGTTGACGATATACGATTTTTTTCACCACCGAAGGATACAAATCAATTTGAAAAATGGGCCAGAGCTATTCCACGAAAGGATACGAAGTTAACGCGTAGTAGTAGAATTTGTCAAATTCATTTCTCTGGTGATTTGATAGTAAAATCAGATAATTTTATAGTGAATGGTGAAGAAGTGAAAATCTCTCGTATGAGGTGGAAGTTACGTCCTGGAGCAGTGCCTCATATTTTCCCTAATTTACCGAAGTACCTGTCAAGTGAGAATAAGTCCCGTAAAGCTCCTAACAGGAAAAAGAATCTCGATACCACCAGGAAGAGAAGAAAGAAGATTGAAGATGGGAGTGAAGCAACGAATGAGGCATTAAAAGGTCAGTCTAATGTTGATAAGAATTTGGGTCATTCTAGTGTACTTACCGATGCTGAAAAGACTATAATATTGCTCAAAAGGCGCCTAAAGAATGCTAACCGTAATTTAATTCGCGTTAGATCCTGCCTCAACTCAGCAAAATCGAGAATTAATTTGCTGGAGAAGCAGGTTCGACATTCACAGGCATTTAATTACAAAGATAACAAACACCTTAGCAAGAAGGAAAAGATGATAATAGACACTATGCTCAAGAAATGCCAGGTAAAATCTCCCAATGGTATGAGGTACAGCAATGAATTCATTTTAGAGAGTTTATTGTTGAGAATAAAATCACCGAAAGGATTTCGTCATTGTCGGCGACATAATCTCTTGCCTCTGCCCTCAGAAAGTCACTTGAGAAAACTTTGTAAAGGACTTAAGTGCCCTTATGGAGTTAATACGCATAGTATAAATGCTATTTCAGACTATTTTAAGGAAGAAAAGAATGATAATTCACGTTACGGTGTTGTAATTTTCGATGAAGTGAAGCTAAGAGAAGAAATCCAGTTTAATAGTTTTTCTCATAAAGTAGATGGATTAGTTGATTTAGGTGAACACACACCTGACCTCCAGAAGAACGTACTTGCAAATCACGCTCTAGTGTTTATGTTCGTACCATTCATGCATAATTGGGTGCAGCCAGTTGCTGTTTATGCAAGCAGAAATGCTACTCCAGGGGACATTCTCGCAAAAATTTTAATACAGGTGATTTTGCAGTTAGAAGAGGCTGGGGCGAGGGTGGTTGGCTTTACTTGTGATGGTAGTCAGACAAATAAAAAGGCCTGGAGATCGTTAGGAGTTAGTGGCAAGACAAGCTCTCTACAACCTCACATCCTTAATCCTGCAGATGTTACGAGAAAGATCTGGGCTTTCTCAGACTTCGTTCATGTATTGAAATGCATAAGAAACCACTTTCATGATAAAGTAGAACTTCTCTATAATGACAAAATTATTAATTTCAATTTTTATAGGGAACTGTTCAAAGAAGATCTCTCAGGGTATGCTGGGCTTAGAGCATGCCCCAAGCTGACAGTTGCTCATTTAGACCCATCATCTTTCCAGAGAATGAACGCTAGGCTTGCATTCCAACTTTTCAGTGACAGTGTTGCCAAAGGTATTAAATTTTATCGAGAAATGGGACTGGCAGGATTACAAGGTAGTGAGGACACTGAGACATTTACCAGTGATATAAATGTTGTTGCTGATGCACTCAATGCATTCATTCCGTCTCAGGCTCTTCGTAAAGGTTCACCTTCTCATACAGCTATTGTTAATTTTCTTCAGACCGTGAGATCTACCAATAATACCTTTGCCTCCAATAGAACCTTGGAATCACTAGTAGTAACCCTACAGAGTACTTTGGAGATGTGTGAATGGCTTTGGGAGAAAGGTTATAAGTATGTGTTGACAGGAAAGCTCACCCAAGATCCCTTGGAACGGCACTTCGGAATTATGCGGTCTTTCAGTTCAGATGATCATCCATCGACAATAGATTTCCTTCATTTGCATCTACTTCAATGTATATACGTCCCTATAAAACAGGCTTTAAATGTTGGTGGAAATTGTGAACCTAAACGGGAGCAGATCTTGACCTCGTATGTTAATCAGATGCGTATATTAGCCCGGAATGCGGAAGTGCATAACAAGACAGTGAAGGAATCAGTGGAAACTTCCATTAAGGAAAAAATTGTGGTTCGAGATGCAGTAAATATCGAAGACTGGGAAAGCTCTGTACCTGAATTTGACAGCGCAGTTCGAAACTCTTCGATTGATAAGCGTTTAGTGTACCATTTGGCTGGCTATGTTGTTAAGCACTCTTCTAAATTTATTAAGTGTTCGCCTTGTGCTCATTCTCTACGTGACAATAATCTAAATACATTTTCAGTTCTTACCGAAATAAAGGACTACGGCTCAATGAACAATGAAGTGTTTCTAACACGTCCTTCGAGAAGTGTATGTGACATCCTTTTCCAGGCCGAGAAAGTAATTACCGGAAAATTAAACTCAAAATCGATGTGGAGCGAAATATTTTTTGATTGCATCGATTCCATAGAAACAATTTCAGTTGATCCTTCAGGAGCTGGCTGTTGTCTTCAGCATGTCATGAATGTTATCCCCAGACTTGTTTATCATTATATAAAGTGCCGATTTTTCTTCAGAACGAAGGAAATCCGCCGAGATTTGCAATGTCGAACATCCGCCAAGTCTTCACGCAAGCTTTCGAAAGTCCAGTAGCCGACAAAATGAATTGGTAAGTAGGGTGTTACTTTAAATAGTTTATGAGTGCTTGTTTTAATATGCTGGGGATTATGTTTTTTTTTAAATCTGTGTCTGTATACTCCAGGAATCTGTGCTTATCGTAACATGTAATGAATACCGTAGTTCTTATTTCCGTGAATTATATTTTCCATTGTGCCTTGCCGTGCTATTTTAATTGTAATCGCTAATTACTTTTTAAAAGAGTATTAGTTACAAAGTCATTCGTTTCCCTTAGCAGCATCCCTAAGACCAGCTGAGCTAACACCGGCAGCGTGGAACTAGCCCCCTCCAACGCTGCCTGGCGGGGCGCGCTTGAACTTGATGAGTCTGCTCACTTTCCCTTTCATTCGTCATGCTTCTACTGATAAGACATCTCACCAAGATGCTGGCTAGTACATGTTGTAAGGCCACTCCAAGGCTCTCATGAACCATAAGCAGTGCCAATGTGCCGTACTAGGAGATGCATAGCTCTCTTAAAAAAAAACTGCCTTCCCAGCAGATTCAAGCAGATGGTCTATGTTTGCAAAGAAAGTACTCCAACTGAGGTGATCAACGTCAATTTAAGTTACAAAGAAACTGAAATTGCCCAGTTATTTCCATCAATTTTGGCAGAGTTTCACATTTCTTGGAGAGGTTATTATTATGGAGTTTGAAGCCATTTTTCAGTGTTGCCTTAGTAAACAAAAGTTTGGTGTTTTTCAGTCGGTCAACACAAATGTACCCAAAAGAGTTGGTTTACACCCTAATCCTGAAAAAATGACATGAGATTAATAAATACACTAGGATGACCAGACAAATTCCGGAGTTCTATCACAACTTTTAGCATTTCATCAAACACCATATAGATTACAACTAACATAATTATACAGCCACAAGTCTTGGGAACACTGTTCTTCCTGACAAAGCCCATGTTGGGTTGTAGCTGCAAAATACAGTATCATCATACCATGCAGAACATGGGAATTAATGGCAATACAGGATGTAATAATAAACAAAGTTTTTACGGTTCCGCCTAGTCAATACTTGTTTTATTAGAGATTTTATCGTGACATAATCACTTGTCTTTACGTATGTTGGGACATGTTTCGGTGTCTAGTAACATTGACACCTTCATCAGCCTACGGTTATTGGCAATACTCAATGACATTAAAATAATTATTAAAACAACACACAGATGACTAAAATAACACTTTAAAAAGTTTTTTAAAACACTTATAAATAATTTTTTCACCTTTAATAATAATAATCTTCAAGCAAAAAGAGGGACCGTCAATGGGTTCCCCGCTCTCTGGCATAATAGCCAATATATACTTAGATCACCTAGAGCATGAGGAAATCATAAACAAGATTGATGGGATATTTTTTTGGGCAAGATACGTGGACGATGTATTTGTAATATTAGATAAGACGACCCTGAACATAGAAGGATTGGTACACAAATTAAATAGTCTGGATAAAAATATACAATTCACGGCAGAATCAGCGGTAAACAATAAATTAAACTTTCTTGACATCACAGTCAGTCAGATTAATAATAGATTAACATATAAAATTTTCAGAAAGCCAACCCAAACGCATACAACCATAAGGCAGGACTCTAATCACCCAGGTAATCAAAAGAAAGCCGCATTTTTGAGCATGATCAACAGAGCCTTCTCCCTTCCTCTAGACCAAGCAAGCCTAAATGAAGAGCTAAAAATCATTAAGCAAGTTGCTAAAATAAACGGATTCGCACCACAGATAGTTAACAACATCATTAATAAAATTAAAAATAAACCGGTCACCCACCTAACGCCAGAGCAAAAAGAGCCACCCAAGTACGCAGTCTTCACGTACTTTAACAACAAATCTTACAGCATTTCCAATATCTTTAAGAAACGCGGTCTAAAAATAGCCTACAAAACAACTAATACAAATAAAGATATATTATTTAACACCAACAAATTGAACCACACGAATAAGTTTAATAAATCAGGCATATACAAATTGAAATGCACCAAATGCGAAACTAATTATTATGGACAAACCGGTAGGTCATTTGCTACAAGATATGGTGAACATTTTAACGCTCTAAAATACAATAAATTCTCCGCTATGGCCAACCACATGAAGGACAGTAAACATGAATTCACTGACATCAACAAAGACATGAGCATTCTGCATCTTGCTAAGAAAGGTATCACAATGAACATATTGGAAGAAATCGAAATAGATTTTGCCCAAAGAACAGACCCCCTAACCAATATTAATGAGATCAACTTTGAAAATAACAATGTACTCTTTGAGACCTTAACTAATTACAGAGTTAAATACAAACCACCTTAATTTTATCATTTAATTCGAGGATCTACAAATCCGCTCATTCCACCCCTCAACCCATACCCCCACCCCGCTCCTGTCCTCCAAAATTGCCAGTATACTTACCCTCCCCCCGCCCCTCTTGACTGAAGCCTTGCCCGCTTCCCCCAAGCTATTCCATATCAGTACTGCACAGTCTCCGTATGCCTCAGCACGGCCCGATTTCTCGCTGCCACAACTACAACGTAAGTTCACCACACTCCTTTTTTATATATTTTACCACTTTTTCTTTGTTTAGCTTTCCACTTTTTCGGTTTTTAATACTTATCATAGTTCACACAGGGATTTTCTTTTCCAGTTATGTATGGTCACCTTTTGCTGGATTTCGGAGGTTATTATCGGAAGCAGGACATTGGAAACCAAAACAGTGCACCAAGCCTTCTTAAAAGACTTTTAATTTGAACTTTCATTATGACAGTGTTTTAAAAAACTTTTTAAAGTGTTATTTTAGTCATCTGTGTGTTGTTTTAATAATTATTTTAATGTCATTGAGTATTGCCAATAACCGTAGGCTGATGAAGGTGTCAATGTTACTAGACACCGAAACATGTCCCAACATACGTAAAGACAAGTGATTATGTCACGATAAAATCTCTAATAAAACAAGTATTGACTAGGCGGAACCGTAAAAACTTTGTTTATTATTACATTCTGTCAATACGGAAAAATGTGCGACTTTAAAAGTCAAAAAGAATACAGGATGTAACGTAGTCTGCCAGCGATGTAGCGATGTGACCTGCACATATGCGATGTAACTGTCGTATGAACTATCACGTTGCCAGTAGCTCAGTGGCAACATGCACACCTGGTAGACAGAGGATGTAAGTTCGCTCTCTTTTTTTTTTTTTTTTTTAATCGGGGGGGCCCCGAAAAGGTTACCCGCACCCCCCGCGTGGCACCCGACCTTACTACTGGTGCCTCCGACATGCAGTTAGTCTACGATAGTAGAAGAGAAAGCATAGGGGATTGGATAAAAGGAGTGTCTTTTAGGACTTAGTGCCTGTCCGATCGCGGTCGCGATTTACCAGGCATAATAGGTAGATGTTAACATAGGTATATGTTTATATATGAGCACATATAAGTATGTACTCATATATAAGGGTAAGATTGTAGGGCCAGGGAAAACCGCATAGGCAGAAAGGAAAGATTGCCTACACGTAAAACCTGGCGGCTTGGTTATTGCCACATGCAAGGATAATGTGGGTATGGAAATGAGTAGGTTTTGTTAGTGCGGGAGGTGTATCATGCAACAGTTGCAAAATCCGTTTCCTCGCCTGGATTAGTATTTGTGGGAATCAGTTGGCTTGGCACGGCTGGGGCTAGCGCGTCCGCAATGGCGGACGAACCGTACTTCCGGGGTTAGGTTCGGAGCATAGTCCGCCCGCCTAGAGCGTCCTAGTACCAAGTCTCCGTGATCCGGAGAGGGGAGCCACGCCTGCGAACAGGGGCTTCTTCTCTCGTGTCCTGGACATAGCTGATGGTTGTTGTATCAATCACTCCGCCGCTGCATACACTCGTCCTGAAACTATAAGCTAATGATTATTAATAGTCCTCCCCTTGGCTATCCTTTCGGCAAGCCAGGGGAAGGGTTTTTAAAACTAATTTTTTTTTTTTTTTAAATGCTGAAACATAGAAGCAAACTGAAACAGAGAGTCAGACGTGCACATGGACATAGACAATTTCTACACATAAATATATACACTTCATGTATGCAGCAAGGGGGGCGCGTGCGGCCGCCTTGGTTGGCCTGAGCCATTACCAAGGACTTCCTTGGGAATGTGGTGTTGGGGTTATCCATGGGAGAATTCCATGGGATGTGTACTTTGGGGGTGACATTTGTATTGTATGTCCCTGGGGTTATTGCCGCTTTGCGCTACTCATAGCACCTACCTTTACCTGACTTTACCTGAAGAGAATGTGTCGAGGGGTAGGGTATTTGCTATTTCGGCCCATATCGTGTCGGCCGAGGGCTCTTACGAGTGGGTTTGCCGAATAGCGCCTGGAGCGTTGCGACCTTAGTGCAAGTTGTCGCACAAAGGCTTTGATGCTTGGCGTATTTGTTATGCGTTCTAGCTCCCGCGTGGGTGTATCCCGCGGGAGCTTTTGTGCTAACCGCAAGCATTTGTTTTGGATCAACTGCAGCTTTTTGAGGTTCGACTTAGCTGTGTAGCCCCATACAGGGCTGGCGTACATGATAATGGGCCTTATGAGGGCTTTATACATGTTTACGCCCAGCGTCTTGTCGAGTCGACTCTTCCTATTTAGGAATGGGTAAAGCTGCATTAATCGCATGTTGGCTTTACGCTGGAGCGTTTTGACATGGTGTAGCATGGTTAGTTTAGCATCTAGAGTTACTCCTAGATACTTAACTGTGCTTGTCCATGGTATGTCGCGCGCAAATAGTGTGAGTGGCCGGATGGATTCGGGTCGGCGTGTGATGCGGTTTTTCTTGGTGAAGAGAACCGCCTGGCTTTTGTCCACGTTGACTTTTATCCGCCAGTCTCTGAAATAGGGTTCCAGGGCCCATAGCGCTTCCTGAAGCCGTTTGCGAATGCTGGCTATGCGGAAGTGTTGGGCTGTCATTGCCGAGTCATCAGCATAGAGGTATAACGAGGTTAATGCTCCTGCTGGTGTTGGCATGTCATTGATGTACAGGCTGAACAGCACGGGAGCTATAATACTCCCCTGCGGGACGCCTGCTCTGATCTGTCGCTTGGTGGACAGCACGTTCAGAATATCAACCTGGAATGTACGGCCTTCTAGATATGATTGTATGAGTCGTATGTAGGCCGGGTGGAAATTACAGTCTATTAGTTTGGCTAATAGGCCTGTGTGCCACACCTTGTCGAACGCTTTCTGAATGTCTAAGAAGACAGCGCCGGTGTCGCGTTTTTGGTTGAACCCTACCGTGACGTGTTCGACTAGCCTCATAAGCTGCTGCGTTGAGGAGTGGTGGTTTCGAAACCCGAACTGTTCGTTCCTGAGCAGTCCATTTTCCTTAACGTGCGCTACTATTCTCTTTAGCAGTATTTTCTCGAATACTTTGCTTAGGGAGTCTAGTAGGCTTATTGGGCGGTAGTTGTCGGGATTGGACTTGTTTTTGCCCGGTTTACCGAATACTAGAATTTTTGCTTGCTTCCAGCACACAGGATAGTACTGTAGCGTGAGCATTGCATTAAAGATGGAGGTTAGTATTAGTAGGGCCTTGTCAGACAACCACTTCAGTACTATATTCTGTAGGTTGTCTGGGCCCGGGGCTTTGCGATTGGGGAGGTGCCGGATGATCCACTTTATTTCGTGAATGTTGGTTTTGCGGACTTCCGGCTTGGGCGCATTGGTTATGTAATCATTTACCTTTGCGTCCATCCTGAGCGTAAACTCCGGGTTAGAGGGTGTGTCATTGGGAGTAAATGCTTCCTCTAGGGAGTTCGCTAGGGCCTCCAGTTTGTCCCGTGTCGAGTAGGCCGGTCCTGTCGGTGTTTCAAGGGTCGGCACCTGATGGGTTTCGCGGGTGAAGTGTCTCGCGAGGGGCCACACTGATGGTGTATTTGTCAACTCAGGCATGGACAGGCATGATGATGAGCTGCACACCAGCTAAATTATTACAATTTTTAATATAGCTTTTTAATTTGTTTCTCCCATTACTGACAGGACTGCCAATTTGATAGAATTAATACTTTCTAGCCGAAATATGAACCATATTGATTATAATGACTAAGAATATGAAACTTATGTGCCAAACTCCAAAATATGGAAAATAAGTACTCCATTTATCAACTCCACATGTCATGATTTGTCAAGATAATACAATCGAATCGAGTTTGATTAATCTGGCGGATATGTAAAAGGTTTATATTCTAAACATAAGCAAAATTAAGAAATTACGCAGGTTTACCGAGGATTACGCGAGTGACTAAAGTGTTAAATATTGTGTGAACAGTGTAGATAAAATACGTAAGAGAAATACAATACATAACTTGTTAAAAGAGAAGTCATATAACATTTAATATCATGACGGTCAACTGTGCTCCATGCGGCAAAAAGATCAAGAACAATCAGCAGGCTGTAGGATGTGATGGTGAGTGTGGACGCTGGTTTCATGTAACATGCATGAAAATGAGTAAAGACACGTACCAACAATTCCGGAAAGATGATACTTTCAAATGGTCATGCAATCGTGAAGACTGCCTCCCACAACCTAACCTCAAAGAGGTTATGGCATCTTTCTCCCAGAAACTTGAGGAATCCCTTTCAGCGATGAGAGAAGAAAACCACGAGGTAAGAAAACTAGCAACTTTCTTATCAGAAAAGTATGATGAACTCCACCGGGAAATTGAAACTCTGAAGAAAGAGAGAAAAACCGTCAAGGACGCAGAAATGCCAGCATCTAGAGCTATCAACGAATTGGAGGAACTAAAACAGTACCAGCGCAAGAACAACTTGATAGTGTATGGAATACCCACTGAAAGAGAGGAGGATGTATTTCACAAAATCTCTGACATTGGCAAGACGTTAGGAGTTGAAATCACCAGGGCAAACATAGACGCAGCTCACCGCCTCCCGTCAACAAAGCCTGGGCCTCAACCGATAATTGTGAAATTAAATAATAGGTGGAAGAAGGAAGAGATTCTCAGTAGCAGAAGACAAAAGAAGACCCTGAAGACGAGTGAAATTGGTTACAGTGATGGTGGTAATATATATATCAATGAACACCTGACCCCAAGAAATGAAACCATCGCCAAAAAGTGCCGTGACTTGAGACAACAGGGAAAAATCTTTGCAACTTGGGTCAGAGACTGCAAAATATACATTCGGAAAAATCAAAATGGACCCTCAAAGCTTATATCAAGTGCTGAAATACTGGGATGAACTCGCCCTCTCAAACTAAAATCTATGTAATAGTAAGATATCTACTAAGTATTATCCCATATGGAACTAGAATTACAGAAATTAAATTTTTTAGGTAATGCAAATAATAATACACTAGAATTAACCGAGTGTAACTGTAATACACTTAGCGATTATTATAAAATTAAGGACAGTAAACAGATAATAACCGATACCAGTACACTAAAATGCGTACACATAAATGCACATAGCATAAAAAACAAGTTCGATGATATCCAAATAATGTTAGACAGAATTAAAGGTGTAGATGTCCTAGCAATCTCAGAAAATTGGTTAACAGAACAAACAAAAATGTTTTTCAATATTAAGAAATATGTTGCATATCACATACGGTAGTTAGAAAGCAAACTGGAGGGGGAGTATCTTTGTATATTTCAAACAAATGTAGCAGTACCCTTGTAAAGGAAATAAATTCCACCCACAGCATACTGCACATTACTGTGAGAAAAGGCCATCAAGAATACAATATAATCACTGCTTATAACCCTCATAAAAGCAACATTCCACACTTTCTAACTGATCTCGAAGTAATTATTAGTTCTTACTCAACGAATCCTGTTATAATACTAGGTGATATGAATATCGATCTATTATTTGGGGACAGATATACTAGTAGTTATATTAACCTAGTCAAATCATACGGTCTAGTCTTATGTAATACAAAATATCCAACTCGTGTAACACAAACTAGCTCTACTCTAATTGATCATGTATTGGTGAACGACTGTGACAAAATATGTAATGTCTATAACATTGATAATGATTTGAGTGATCACCATTTACTCATCTGTGAAATGAGAAACAAAAAGATAAACAGGAACTCAATATGTGATGATAGGCCAATAGAAAAGGATAAAATAAACTACAAAAAACTTAATAAATATTTAATAACTCAAGAATTTGTATGCAATGAAACTAACATCAATGACTACTACAATAAATTCTGTGATTTTATTAATAAAGGAATAGAAGCCTGTACTATGAAATATACGAATAAGGAGCCAAGTGCCCCACCAATAAAACCCTGGATCACACAAGATCTTTTAGCACTAATACACAGGAAAGATAAGATATATACAAAAACCAAAGTTAAAAATCCATCTGCAGAAATTTTAGAAGAATATAAAATTATTAGCAACCAAGTTACAAAACTTAAGAGAAACCTACAAAGAAACTACTTTGACCAAAAAATTCAAAATGCAAATAATCAGAGGGAAGTGTGGAGTGTTGCTAATGAGATGTTAAATAGGCCAAAGAAGGGGAAAAATGAAATTGTCAAACTTATAGTCGACGGCACAAATGTCGAAAAAAAGGAATATATATGTGATGAAATTAAGAAATATTATGTCAATATTGCCAACAGTATATGGGAAAATCAAGGAAACGGTTCTACCTCGGACATTACAAGCTATAAAAATACTACTAGCACTAAGACAATCTTTATGTCACCTACTGTTGCTAATGAAATACAATCAATTATAAACTCCCTAAAACACAAAAACAATATAAGTGAGGACAACACTACTAATGTCATGCTACAATTGTGTCTTGAGGGCCTTACACCATATCTTGTCAAAATAATAAATCTTTCACTGATGACTGGTATATTCCCCGATGCCTGTAAAGTCGCTAGGGTGGTCCCGATCTACAACAAAGGAGACAAAACCCACCCATCAAATTACAGACCCATTAATATTATGTCTGCCATCAGCAAGGTTCTAGAAAGCGTTGTTAAACGAAGACTTATGAATTTCTTCATGAAAAATGATTACTTTGCAAACTGCCAATATGGGTTTATTCCAAATAGAGGAGCTGATAGTGCTATATTTGAAGTAGTAACTGATGTAGAAAAGGCATTAGATGAAAACAAACTAGCTGCTGGTGTACTAATTGACCTTCAAAAAGCCTTCGATCTGGTTAACCATAAGATTCTCCTTAATAAACTAGAATTTGCAGGCATCAGAGGAGTGGCACATGATTGGTTCAAGAACTACCTCACTAACAGAAAACAATATGTTGCAATCGATAATGTAAAAGGATCTCAAATGAGAATTGACACAGGAGTACCTCAAGGTTCTGTCTTAGGACCAATTCTTTTCTTGGCCTATATTAATGATATAGTATTATTAGAATTGAAAGGCAAGCTTAAACTATTTGCAGATGATATTTTTATACTCTATCTGGGAACATCTGAACAGGAAATTATGCTAAATATTAATTATGATCTCAATAAGCTGGTGGATTGGTTGAGAGCACACAAAATGGTTATCAATATCACTAAAACAAAATATTTATTCTTCCATAAACCATCATACAAGATTGAGACCACAAACATAGTCAACATAGCCAACAAAGAAATAGAAAGGGTTAAATCGGCAACATACTTAGGTATCACACTAGATAGTACACTAACCTGGGAAAATCATGTAGAAAATGTAAAACATAAAATCAGCCCTTTAATTGGTATTATTTTCAGATTAAGATATAGCTGTCTTACTAGCCAACAATTGAAAAATATATACTTTGCTCTGATACATTCACATCTAATGTACATGAATTTCATATGGGGATATTGTAAGAAGGAGCTGATAAAAGAACTTGAGATACTCCAGAAACGTGCTATAAAATCTATCTTTGGATTTCCTTGGCTCACACCCTCAAATGAATTATACTCAAGAACTAAAATTATGCCACTGCAAAAACAAATAGCTATGTCAGCAATAGTATTTGTATTCAAATTAGAAAACAAATTGATACACACACACATCCATTTTACCCATGCAAATGACATTCATCATTATGCAACAAGAGGAGTAAATCAAATATTCACCAGCCATTCCCAATCCATTAAATTTGGAACTAAAGGAATTATGTCCTCTATAATAAAAGAATACAACTCGCTACCATTAGGCATAAGGGAAAGTTTCTCTATAAAAACATTTAAGAGGAAAACAAAAGACTTCTTATTAAGGACTGAATAGCCCATGTACAATAGCCTTAAGCAATGCAATGTATCATACCGAATCATCTCTGTAAAGTTAGTCACTAGCAATCTAATATAAGTTAGGCTACTTCTTCTTTTGAGACCACAAAGGATCACTTTACCCAACCATTAGTTCGTCGACTTGTAGGAACTGTACGAGCCTTGCGGTCCTCCCAGTACTTCTTCATGCGTATTGATCGTCTTGCCCGTTCTTCGGCGGAAAATATTCTTGTAGGAATTTTCTTCTTTGTGAGTGGAAAATGAAACGTCATATTTTTAAGTGCTGTAGTTAAACTTTTCTTATTTGCAGCATCTTCTGTTGTTAGGCCAATTTCTTTTAAGTCCTCTCTGATTTCTTTTAACCATCGGCATCCAGTTGTTGTGTTTTTTGAAGCAAGATTGTACTGCACTAGTTGTTTTAGAAGACGTGAATCTGGCATTCTCATGATGTGCCCAAAGAATCCTAGTCTTTTCTTTCGCATGGTATCAGTAATGGGTTCTAGGTTGTTATAGACCATATTGTTAGGTATTATTCGCCACTGCCCATCTTTTTTATATCCTTTATTGATACAAGTTCTTCCAATTCGCCTTTCGATCTTCTGTAATCTGTCGGTTTTAGAATGTTCATTTAGATGGAATAATGTTTCTGCTGCATATGTGGCTTCCGGTTTTATGACTGTATTGTAATGTTTAATTTTTGCATTAATTGATAAGCATTTCTTTTTGTAAGTTTCCCATGTTCATTTTTGTGCCCTAGATAACTTGTTGGTTCTTATTTGAATTGACGCTTTCTCATTTAAATTGTTTGTTATTAGCTCTCCTAGATATTTGAATCGTGTTACAATTTTAATTTTTGTATCATTAATTTGTATTTCCTTTAATGGTGTTGGTTTTTGTGGCATGATTTCTGTTTTTTCGAATGATATCTTAAGGCCAATTTTATTTGCAATTGTCTGAAGCTCTGATATCTGTGCTGTGGCTTCCTCTAAATCTTTCGCCAATAATGCCATGTCGTCTGCAAAACCAAGACAGTTTGTTTGAATTTTTCTCCCTATTTTTATATTTGGAGGGCATTTCTTAGACCATTCTCGCATTACCATTTCCAATGCACAATTAAATAGTAATGGTGATAAGCCATCACCCTGTCGTAAACCGGTTGTGACCTCAAATGGGTCAGAGAATTCACCTCTGAATTTAACTTTTGATTTGGTGCCTGTAAGAGTTAGTTTTATGAGATTTGTCAATTTGGGGTGTAATCCCATGTGTCTTAGAATTTTTAATAAAGATTCTCTATGAATACAATCATATGCTTTTTTAAAGTCGATAAATGTTATCACCATATCTCTATTCCTTTTTCTATTATAATCCATTATCAATTTTAGGCTCATAATTTGATCTGGGCAACTTCTCCAGGGCCTGAAACCTCCTTGATATTCTCCTAATTCATTTTCAAGTTGTACTTTAATTCTATTGAGAAGAATTTGAGAAAAAAATTTATAGGTAACATCCAGGAGTGAAATCCCTCGGTAATTGTTAGAGTCTGTCTTATCCCCTTTTTTATGTAGTGGATGGATGATAGCTGATCTCCAATGTTCAGGGAATTTTCCTGTAATCCAGATGTTGACTAGTTGTTGGTGAAGAGCCATTTTTGCCGAATTTCCAGCATACTTCCAAATCTCTGCAAAAGTCTGGTCATCTCCAGGGGCTTTGAAATTCTTCATCTCATTCAGTGCTATGTAAACGTCTTCTAATGTGGGCGGGTTAATGTTCTCCGGTGGTGTTGTTATTGGAGTGTCAACATCCAATTGGAGAAATTCTATGGGTTCTTCACAGTTTAGGAGTGTCTTAAAATATTTAGCCATAATTTGTGCATTATCCTGGTTGTTGTGGGCCAATTTACCATTTTCATCTTTTAACAATAAGGTAGGTGCTTCATATTTTTTCAGATGTTGTTTAAAGATTTTCTAATAATTCCGCGATTGTGAAATTTTGAATTCCTCTTCAATTGTTTGTAGGGTGTCAGTATGATATTGCCGTTTTATTCTTCTTAAAGTTTTAGTTGTTTCTTTTCGTTGTGTAACTAAATTTTGAAAAGATGTTTCAGATTTTTGGGATTGGTGTAATAACCACGCTCGGTGTCGTTTTTCAATCATCTCATCACATTCATTATTCCACCATTGATGTTTTTTCCGCGGTTTAATTGGAGCCAGGTCTTCTGCTATTCGTTGTAGGTTGTGAACCAAGTTTTCGAGTTTATCAGTTATTTATAAGTTAGGCTACTATTAAACTAAACAATAATGTTACCAAAATTATATATATGCCATGCTGTAACTATGTTACTTGATTGTCCCTAACATGAGCTCAGGCTCATTGGGACCTATGTAAATAAATAAATAAATAAATAAGGTCTGTTCTTTAACTGTGATTAGTATGACGTATGACCACTGTGATGCAATCTCACGTCTGATGAGGCATGGAGACTTATCGCTTCCAGAAATATCTCATCCCTCACATCCATTGACAAGATGAATGTTTCTCTCAGGTTATTACATTATTTCACCATCAAGTTCGTAGAGTTTTGAAAGGTGATCGTGATTGTAGCTTGAAGGGGCAAAACATTGAGGTCTCTGCCCCTAAGGTTTGAATGATATAAATACCATTGAGTTTTGTAAACTATTTTATCTTCTTCTTATGACGCCGTCTCCCTCCGAAGGTTGGCGATCCAATTGATTATCATTACACGCGAAACTATTTTATAGTAGCTTAGAATTCACTGAGGAGGTGAGTGTCTGTCTCTCTATTGATCTTGCATCAGAGTTTGGTTGGTTCTTAAGTTTAGGGGCTGCAACAATGCGGTCATGTAGCCCCGTGTACTTTGGGTGTGTGTAGAATCTGTCTGATAACCAGTGTTAATTGTGATGACTGTATTAGTGTGTGTTATCTGTTTTTTAATTTAAGTACTGCAACTTAGAATTTTTCAAATAGTTCCTACTTTTGCCGCCAAGCGCCACCGTCAACGACTACTAGGCCAAGTTCAGAACTTAACTTCTAGACGCCACCGCAGTCGGCTCTTGGCAACGAACATAGAAACCAAAGAGTGTTGTTTACATTCTTAACCTATCCAATTTAGCTTCACACAGGTGCAATTAGTGGAAGGTTCTTTAACATGCCATAAATCTATGACATGGGACCGCCGGCTTTACTTCCCCTCCGAAGGAAGGCATACTGAGGGATTTTTAACGCTCTTAAAAAATCCGACGGCTTCGGCCGGGTTTGAACCCGCTATCTTGGGCATAGAAGCTCAGCATGCTACCGACTACGCCACCGAAGCCGCCATCAGAGTTTATTAGTGGTCTTATTTTTGTGATGTGGTGTTATGGTCACACGACGTCACCAACTCAGCATTTGAATTTTTTTCTGGAGAGAAAAAGCTAAAGTGATACAATGTAAAATATATTAAGAGGTAGTAAAGCTTGTTTTCAGTAAGATACTTCATCATTTTTATATTTGGGTCAATTTTGTGCAAACATGTGTGGGACTGCGGAGACTCAACCCCAGTTAGTTCCGCCATTTCAAATGCTGCCACAGAACTTGCACGCTGGTAGTTACATGTACGGTATATGCAGTGGCTGCCTTTCTACTGGTTTGAACTGTATGCAACCGAAGGCACCTACCTCCCCAAGACATGTATCAAAATATTAAGACCACTTACCTAATGGTTGGAGGAACCACAAAGTAATGTTCAATGAGAGTTCATCGTACTCTCAAATTTCCTCAAGTATTGAAATTAGCCAAAATACCTTTTCTAATGATGAAAAATAAATCAGGAAATGATGTAGTAATTGATGTTTACTCCTCCACTGTCTATAACCCACCCACCATGCTCTTTTTAAACCACGAATTACATAGCAAAATTCCAGCTGTGTCTGCCATTATACGCTGAATTATCGTCAAATACAGTATTGCCAACCCCGTGAATACGGTACTACTGTGTATTTAAAGGCGGTACTGTAATCCTCCCACCCGCTAAAAGGAACTTCTGCCGCTACTGACAAGGGAAGTATCAGGCAAGATAGGTTGAAACCATTCTGAAACTTTGTGGACCCAATTGTTGTACTATAAGAGGACAACGTGTGGAAACTCAGCCACCAGATCGAACTGCAAGGCTCCGAAATCGAACCTGGCATCCTGGTACACAGGCATGATGGCTCACGGAGCTGGACATCCCTGCGGCACTCAGAGTAGTAGCGAGGCAGGACATATATGCTGACTGGATTGTGCGGCTGCTTCCTACCGGCCTTGAGCGCTTAGGCCGTCAGGGCTGTCCCTTCAAACATGTACGGACTCTCTACTTCACATTGATTTATACGAGAGATTCGCCACATGATTTCGGAGTCTTGCAGTTCAATCTGGCGGCTGATTTTCCGCACGTTGTCCTCTTATAGTACAACGATTGCGTCCACCAAGTTTCAAGATAGGTTTCGACCTGTCTTGCCTAATACTTCCCTATAATGATGCTTTGGATTTTCAAATAAGCCACTCCATTGTTTCATTAAATCAAGAATCTCATCTTTTTTCTTCTATGAAGTTTGGAAGCCTAGCTGATTTACTTCTGTTTCCTTTAATAGTTTCTTTGAGCTCTTGAGTATCATTTGCTAATCTTCAGTATTCCGACTCTTTGTGTGAATCTGTTTCATCACCTTAATCCTCCATGGAATTAGGCAGATTTCATTAGAAAGGCTACCTATTGCAATGGGTAACCTGTTTCGACTTCCAGAAAATTTCAACATATCTTCATGTTTCACATCCCCCAGTCCCCAAAACCACCATCAGTTAATAAGTTTATGTAGAATTAAATGTTTAAAATTATACTCAACATATTTTTTTAATATATAGGACATGTTTCGACCTTCAATGAGGTCATCTTCAGCTAAAAAATTAAAATCTATTAAGAATAAAACCAAAACAGTATATATGTACTTAAATCTAAATAAGAAATGAAATGTTAATGATAAAATTGTAATAAAATGAAATAAAAGACTAAAATGGATATCCTTACAATTCAGATTAAATAAAATATAATACTGGTCCTTTTACAATAATTTTCAAAATGTAGTTAAAAAGCGAGAAATATTGCTGGTGATTGTAAATAAATAAAGTATAATAAAATTGGGGTATCCGCCTGATCAATACACAAAATTTATATATGGGTCTATATTAAAACCATTTGGTACATGTTTCGGGGCCTATTATGATGGCCCCTTCATCAGCCAATAACATACAGATTATCAGTATAATCATAGGATACATTGATAAAAGGTAAAACTAACATGTAAAAACAATGGATGAAAATGAACATAATCATGAAAAGATGATGTGGTGATAAAAACACTTGAATGTGACAAAAATTTCAGAGACATTTAAAAATGTTAACAGGCAACATATGAAAAAACACTTTAAAACAACATTTTAAAAGAGGGGGGCACTTTAAGTGCTTGTCAAGACAAATCTTTCGTGTGTCCATATGAAAACAAAAATACCAGCAGGGTATATCGTGTCTAAAAGCAAAAGTTCAGTCCATGAAAATCGTTGAATATGTTGTTAGCAAACCAATCCTATTGGACCTGGCTCTCTTGTGACTCCTATTAAATGGAGGATTGTTGTTAGTTCGAAGATCAATATTTCGCCTATGAAAAGGATCGAAACAGGCCAAGTTAAAACGAGCCTCTTGAGAATAGAAGCAAGAGGAATTTCTTAAAAACTTGAAGACATGTATAGATCAGTCCAAAAGATCCATTTTCTGAGTGGCAAAAGAGCCTTAGAGAGATCCTGAGAAGGAAACAAGAAACGAAAATTTTAGTATAGAAAAATAAATAAAATATGGGGAACTAAAAATATATATATCTATTGGGAACAAAAATAGTGAAAATAGCTCTTTAGGCCGATACAAAATAACTCACAGTATAACGGAACGAACACCGGGTGTCCGAAGCAGGAGGCGCAGCGTCCAACAGACTTGGAAGTGTGACAAAAACAGCAGTAAGCTGAGCATGCAAGCAAACAAATGCGGGAAGGAAAGAGGGGAGGTGGGGAGCGCTGTTGTGGCGATAGTGAGGTGGGGGTTGGGAGGGGTTAAGGGGAAGGTGTCGGGGAGGACAAAACAGCTGAGGAGTGAGCTCAAGGAGGTTTATTATAATCTTTATTTGTTGTTGTAATAAAATCTGCTAGGGTGTCGAACATAACATTCGAGTCGAAATATATTTCATTGGGGTTTGGGGGGTTGAAAATTCTTTGGGCTGTGTTGATTTCGATGGACTCCAAATTGTTCATTAAAGATCCTTTGTTAATGTGATGTAGAATTTCAAGGTCATTGTCAATGTTTGTGAAATTATGGTTCATATCATTCATGTGGGAAGCCATGGCTGAAAATGTTCTATACAGTATTTAGTAGCGTTGATATGCTCAGAAAATCTAGTAGAAAAGCTTCTCCCGATTTGTCCAATGTAATTAGTATTGCAGTCATTACAATTTAACTTGTAGATACCAGAGGCACTGTGCTTATCTTTAGGATTCAAAGTGTGTGAGTTAAAAAATAGGTTCCTATTGCTATGACTGGTTTTATATGCTATTTTCATATTGCATTTCTTGAAAATGTTGGTGATACTGTATGTGGCATTATTGTGATAGGTGAAAACCGCATATGTTGGTTTGTCGATTTTTTCTGGTATGAGGTGGGTGGCTGGTTTATTTTTCCTGAGAATATTATTCACATAATTCCGACTAAATCCATTAACTTTTGCTATTTGATGGATAATTTTAATTTCGGCATTGAAATCCTGTTTAGATAAAGGTAAACTGAGGGCCCTGTTAACGAGGCTAAAAAAGGAAGCTTTTTTATGGGAACCTGGGTGGGTAGAATCATGTCTGTTTATGGTATGTGTTTGGGTAGGTTTTCTAAATATTTTATAATGCCGTCTACTCTTTGTTTTAGTAACAGTAGTATCCAGGAAATTAATATAGACCCATATATAAATTTTGTGTATTGATCAGGCGGATACCCCAATTTTATTATACTTGATTGTCAATCAATACGGAACCATGACTGAGTCTATTGTTGTAAATAAATGTTAAGCTATATAATAAAAATGTTATCAAAATAATATACATAAAATAACTTAGAAAATTAAGTTCTAAAATCAATAATTAATTCAGTTCAGTGCTTGAATGAATAAGCTAAATCTTTCTTCAATACGGAGTATGAAAATTTTGAATAGGTGCCAACCAGTTAATATGTCGACATGAAAATAACCTTGATGTATAGGATGGAGAATTCGGTGTGATTTGTATAAGAGAAATGCCTGATGTGGAATAGGTGACAATTCTAATATTTATCCAAACGTTATGAATACAATGAAAGCAAGATTCTTGTAGTTTAATAACGGCATTAATAGCTTCTCTTCACTTGTCAAATGTGTATGGTTTTTAGCCTATTTTCAATTTTGAAAAAATAGGCTTATGAGATCACCTTTTGTCCGTGTGTGTGTGCGTGTGTGTGTGTGTGTGTGCGTGTGTGTGTGATTCGTGTGTGTGTCCCCCCCTAATAAAATCGAAACGGCTGGAGCGATTTCAATGAAACTCGGGAAGTTCCTAGCACTATTCCCGGCGACCTCGACCGTGCCCTTCAAATTTTGTTACGTCTCTCCAATCCAACATGGCGGCTGTGCGAAATATTTCACTAGCATTCAATATCTCCGAAACTATTTCCGATATCGCCCTTAAATTGTGTACGGTGATAAAGGGCACTACTAGAAGTTCACCTATGAGACTTTCAAAAACCTGGTGACTACAAAACCAACATGGCGGCCAAGCGAAGTTGAGACATTTAAATAGACTTTTCTCGCGATTTAACTATCTAAATGTAATGAAACTTGGTACAGCAAATGTTTATACACATTGTAATGCACTGGAGTCTAATTTAGTTCAATTGTTTACATAACCTCAAAATGGCGGCTGTGCGAAATATTTCACTGACATTCTATATCTCCGAAACTATTACAGATATCACCCTGCAATTTTGTACGGTGATAAAGGGTACTGATGCAGGTATACCTATGTATATTTCATAAACCTGTAAAGTACGAAACGAACATGGCGACCAAGCGAATTTAAAATATTTTAATAGACTTTTCTCGTGATTTAACTCTCTGAGCGCAGTGAAAAGTGGTACAGTAATTGATTTTGCAGATTGTAATGCACTGCCATCTAATTTAATTCAATTGCTTACATAACCTTAAGATGGCGGCTGTGCGAAATTTTAAAATTAAGTTTTAATTTCTTGTGTCGTAATCATGCGATCGAAGTGAAAGTTTGAATAATGAACCTAGGCAATAATTGTCCTTGAATGGTACATAACTCTATGGCCTATACACATAACACTCCTAAATGGCGAGCTTCCGAAATATTTAGACGGTTCTCAATATCTATGAATCTTTTACAGCAACCAAACTGATTTTTTTTTATGTTCATAGAGACTATGAACATATGTTCACCTATAGGACTTTCAGGAACCTGGTGAGCACAAATCCAACATGGCGGCGACGGGAAGTATAAATATTTAAATGGACGTTTCTCGCGAATTATCTATCCGAGTGCCGTGAAACGTTGCACGTTAAATGCTTATACAAATGTTGATCCACTGGCATCTAATTTATTTCAATGGTTTGCATTATCACAAGATGGCTGCTGTGCGTAATTTTAAAATCTCGTTTTTACTTCTTGTTGTCTAATCATGCGATTGAAGTTTGAATACCCCTCACGTACACAATAATCTTAATGTAATAGTACAAAAATAAAAATCCAACCTGGCGAACATCTGAAATATTTAGACGGTTCTCAATATCTACGAATCTGTTACAGCATTAAACTGAAATTTTGTATGTTGATTGTGGCAGTTAACATAAGTAGGATATATGAAAATAGGCTGTATAGTTCTTCACGGAACTACTTGTTTTATATGTCTTCATGAATGTAAGTGTCATATATAGTCTTCCCATAGTAATGCAAATGCAAATTTATAACCTATGATTTAAAACATTTGTTTTTTCATTGGCAAATGTGTTTGCTTTCTATAATTTATGTATATACTAGCAACCCGACCCGGCTTCGCCCGGGAACAGTTATGAAATTGATAAGCGCTTTTCTTTTTCCAAAGTCAATGAACAACAACCAATATCCGTTTTACGTCTCGGCATGATGGGTTAAAATCACTGACTGGACTATTAATTATATTATCATGGAGATGCATGTGCAACAAATTCTTGTCAGACGTAATTTAAGAATGGCGAGGTGCATGTAACACAAATCCCCCTTCCGTCTAATCTTAACTTGACTGTGAAATTTGCGGAACAAAAAGATTACAGGCTAAATTATGAATAGCCGAGTTGCACTTCCAGGGAATCTCCAAACACAACCACTCTTCTCTAAAGTTTTTAACTCAACACGACTGACAGTTTACTGCTGGCTGTATCTGGGGCAATAAGCTCGTCCGCTAGCTAAGCTGTAACTGGGGTGATAGTCTAGCCCCTAGCTAGCTCGTAAACTGTCGCCTCAGTAACTGAATGAAGATTGTTGGAAGAAATGAAAACGTAAAAACACTTATAGTAAGCGATGTATTGAAGATAGAGATATGCTCTCCCTGGCGTTCTTGTAGAACTCTTCATGCTGAACAATGCATACACTCATAGTAAATAGATATTTTTAACAGTTTGCCCAGCGTAAGCTTAAAAAGCGCACGGATACCAGGTTTTCTTTTTTCCGACCTTTTCACTGAAATCGTTAGTGCTTGACTTCCTTTGATCATAAATAATTATTTTCTACAGAAACCTTCCTCGAGATATCCTTTACAGAATAGTGAAAACCGCATCCAAATCCATTCCGTGGTTCTCGAGATTACCCATGACATCCAAGAATCGGGGACTTGGGGGTATAATTTCTACTTAGTATAAAACAATCAGTATAATTTAATATAATATAATCCCCCTTCTGTCCAATCTTAAATTGACTGTGAATTTTGCGGAACGAAAAGTTCACAGGCGAAATGAGAGACACTGCCAGGGAATGAAACTTAAATCCCCCTTCCGTCCAATCTTAACTTGACTGTGTTTCACAGGCGAAATGAAGAAAACCCTAGTTGCACTTTCAGGGAAACTCCAAACACAACCACCCTTCTCAGAAGTCTTAACTCAACGGTTTGCTGCTGGCTGTATCTGGGGCAATAAGTTCGCCCGCTAGCTAGGCTGTAACAGGGATGATAGACTCGCCCTTAGCTAGCTCGTAAACTGTCGCCTCAGTAGTTGAATGGACATGGTTGGAAGAAATTAAAACGTAAAAACACTTATAGTGGGCGATGTATTGGAGATAGACATATGCTCTTGCGGACTTTTTTTTGTAAAACTTTTCATGCTGAACAATTCTTACACTCATAGTATTTAGATGTTTTTAACGTTTTGCCCAGCGTAAGCTTACAAAGCGCTTGGACGCCAGGTTTCTTTTCGACTTTTCCACTGAAATCGTTACTGCTCGACTTCCTTTGATCATGAATAAATTATTTTCTACAGAAATCATCCTCGAGATATCCTTTACAGAATGGTGCAAACCGCATCAAAATCCATCCAGTGGTTCTCGAGTTTACTCGTAACATCCAAGAATCGGGGACTTGGTTTTATACTCAGTCGAGATATACTGTATTTATGTACTTTCTTGTGGACACGATAACTACCGCAATTTTGCACCAATCACTTTTAATTTTTTTACATAATATGTATCCCTTAAAATATTGGTCGAGTTCGTTAATAGGCTAAATCGGTCAAGGGCGGAAAACGGGGGACTTTTTTTTCGATAAAGTGAAATATAGCTATAACTCTCTTAATATGTGATCAAATCCATTCAAAGTTCATACTATGTGGCGAATAAGGGCCAATATGTTTGAAAAGTTTTTGATAGCACCAACCAATGACCAAAGGGGTGGGAAAAGGTGGGTTTTTGGGAAACAAAAATCATCTCTCTCTTAATAGGCACAAAATCAAAACTGTTTAAAATGGTCAATACTCCTCTAATTATTACCTAAAACATTTGTCTGAAAGAATTTCTGATATGACCCACCGTTACTCCAAGGGATGAGCAAATGATTTCGGAATTATAATAAAATGCCAAGAGCCATCAGAGGTTGCCATGACGCCACTAAATTGATGAGGGAAGAGTCATCAGAGGTTGCCATGACAACGCCACTAAATTGATGAGGGAAGAGTCATCAGAGGTTGCCATGACAACACCACTGCACGAGATCACATTCAGTTTTCCATCTGTCCCTGTGGGAAGCGGCTTTGGTGGCGTAGTTGGTAGCATGCTGAACTTCTATGCCCAAGATCGCAGGTTCAAACCCGGCCAAAGTCATCAGATTTTTTAAGAGAGTTAAAAATCCCACAGCATGCCTTCCTTTGGAGGGTAGTAAAGCAGCGGGCCCATGTCATAGATTTATGCCATGTAAAAGAACCTTTCACTAACTACAACTGTGTGAAGCAAAATTTGTAAGTTAGATTTGATTAATGCTCTAAGTTCCAAATTTTGTTGCCAGTTGCTGTGGCCAAGTTCACTGCTAGGTGTCGATGGTAGCATTTGGTAGAAAAAGTAAGAACTACTACTTGAAATTGACAGTCTGCAGTCCTTACCTGAATTACAGACTAATACAGCCATCACAGTTAACACCCGTTATCACACACCCAAAGTATACGGGGCTACATGACTGCGTTGTCGCAGCCCCTAAACTGAGGAACCAACCAACATCTCTGTGGGAGATAAAATTTTGCGTGAAGAAGTAACAGACCGTTAGATAGTTACACATCAGTGTTGAAACCTTGCATAAGGACAGTGTGACCACCAGTATAAAAATAGACCCCAAATGACGAAAAGGTTACCGTCCCCATAAGACAATAAAATGTTAAAATTATGCATAAAGTTTATTAAGCTCCAATTGTAAAATACTTCTTCATAATTAGAGGGATAAAACGAGGTCTGGTCCTTCTACGAAAACCTCCATATTTTGCCTATTCCCTAGTTTGCCCGGTGAAATCTATCTCTGCCTTCCGGCGTGCTGAGAGGGATTTATTTTTAGATGCAGTTGAATCTCTGAAAAAACTGAGTTATGGTCCAAGTTACTGTCAACTTCTGGGTATGTTTTAGTGCTGTTAACACAATTTAGATAATGACAAGTGATCATAATGTAATCAGATTGACTTCTGACAATTATTTGAGGAATATTTAGTGGCAACCGCCAGTTTTACAGTTGAAAAATGGTAGTGTGAACCAAATGTCTGTTATTACAGAACCTAACAATGCATCACCCTTTTCATTCCTTTTTCTCAGGTCATGCAGACCTGCCAATTTTAGCATTCAGGTCAGCCATAATATGATATGATCTTTCAGAACTCTCATGAATTTTTCTGCTTGTTCATAAAATTCCTCAACCTACTCCTGTTGGTACATAAACTTGATTTTTTAATTTATTTTTTAAGGGTGTTCTGCAAGTTGCAGGAGCAAGCAATGTCCAAAGTACGGTATGAAGTTTGAGATATATCTAAGCAAGTGATACACAGATGATCACAGTGATTTGGGTTACCTTCAAAGCTACCTGAAAAGTGCAATGTGACTCCTGTTTTCCACTGCCCATTGCCCATCCAACAAATTTCACTTTGTCCCAAGATATTAAGGTTCATCCTTTCCATTTCTAAACCTACATTTTTCAGCTTTCCCGTGTGGTACAACGATTTAACATTTCAATCCTCATTGGTTAGCACTTCTTATGCTTGTGCAAACTTTCCAAGTGAGGCCTGGTTCCTACCCCATCTTGGTAGTATTATTATTATTATTAATCTTGATTGGTCACATTGGACCACTTGAGTCGTTCCACAATCACTTCTTCTTTGAAGGTAGTACTGCTTGGTTCTTGCGCTCTTTCCAGTACTTTTTCATTCTTTCAGATCGGGATTTTCTCAACTCATCTGAAATCTCCATAGGCTTTCTGTGTGTCATTTCTGCAGAAAATTTTTGAGTTTTAAGAATGGTGTTAATTTTATTTTTCTCCTCGGCATCTGTTATCTTGAGTCCAACTGCTTTGAGATCTTTTTGGATTTCTTGGATCCATTTTCCTCCAGTTTTCTTTCCTAGATTTCTCATCACCAGTTGGCGTACAATTCTGTTTTCTGGAAGCCGTAAGATGTGAAAAAAATATGAAATTCTTTTCTTCTTCATTGTGCTGGTGATTGGATCAATCTCACGATAGACAGTTTCATTTGGGAGAATCCTCCAGACTTACAGTAATTACAATTATTAAGGTCTAGGATTAGGGTAGGTGCACTGGGGCTTCAAATGAGATACCATCTGAACATTTATCTGGAATAAGTAAGGATAAACCCAGGGGGAAATCACACTTAGGATGGTCACTGTCAGCACAGAGGTTCAAGCTAGAACCCCTCTCTGTCTTAAGATGTTCAGCTATGTTGCTCGGTTGTGATCATACTGGCAGCAAAATCAGTAGTTCAGCCCCACATCACCTTATTCAGCATTACCAATAAACTCAGGAGGTGTGAGGGGGGGAAATATATAAGGATGCAACAGTAGCCGCTTAATGACTAGTATAATATAATTTTCCTTTTATTATTACTTGCACAAGGACATTATCACAATGTAAGGTCACCCTTTTCCATATTCCTATTTAGTACATGTTAAAAGACAAAGGCTTTTGTGAGAACATTTTCCTCCCAACAATATTAGTGTGACAAGAGACAAATGAACCAATGCCGAGTATTACCTGTTCTCATATACTCTCTTGCAACTAATGCACACATAGGCACTGACATTCAGTAGGGTTATTAAGTTCAAGATATGCTTGAAATGTTTTGTACAGTACTTATCAAGCTAAAACCAACAATTCACATGAAAGTGTTCACAGGTACCAGAATTACCAGGTGTTATGTCAGCCTAAATATCTGAATCTGATAACTTACTTCAATAAATAGAATTGATCATCTGAACACACTAGCCTGTTTGTGCTACCTAATTCCCATAGTGAAGCAAGGGGAAATTTCTATCAATTCCTTCTTCTTTCGTTTCACCCTCTTTGGGGTAGGCTATGTTGAATCAATCATTTCTCTGTGTTTTGTTCTTTCCTTAGTGCCCAGTATCTCTTCATTCTTTCTGATCTTCTTTTCCTCTCTTCTTCCGAGATGATGGGTTTGGATTTTAGTGTAGATTTGTCTCTGAACTTTATATTTTCGTCTTTAGTAATTATTTTAGCTCTTCGATTGTGTAGTGAATTTTTTGTAATTTTTAATTCTACTACGTCTTTCAGTTTCTGCCAATTATATTATGCTTATTTTCTTTTTAAATCGGAAATACATGTTGACCACCATAGCTAACTGGGCCTGAAGTTAATCACCCGCATGAAGTCAGTGCCTAAGTGCTGGCTTTTCAGCTCATGCCAAGTTATAACAGTCAGTATGACCACTATAAGTAGAAACATTCACATTGTTGGCTAACAGGCAAATTAGTAGTGCAGGTTCTTTTGACTCTTGTTAACCTCTAACTGTGAATTTAACATCATCAGTCCACTAAAACATATGAATGATTATTCTGAAAAAGTAGTTAAATTATGGAAATGACTGTAACAATTTTAACACTATGATAAAAAATTTGTATGCAATTTTAATTATTTTGTATTCCTAGTTATTTTTAGCAAATGGGTTTTGGCACATAATGGCATTATAAAAATGTATTTTATAATAAAGTATCACATTGTACAGAATTAATTAATAGGAATATTTAAATTCATGATTATTTTAAATTTTTCTTTCACAATCTGGGTTAATGTAACACTGTTCAACATTAAAATCAAGTGACCTGAAATAGGGGCAGAGTCATACATCTTAAAGTAACAGTAACAGATTTCTGATCACGATGTTATACACAGTGCTTTCAAAAAGTTTCAGGACTGATGTGTCCGCTAGTACT
The DNA here is from genome assembly GCA_946902985.2 of Meconema thalassinum. Classification (NCBI taxonomy): domain Eukaryota; kingdom Metazoa; phylum Arthropoda; class Insecta; order Orthoptera; family Tettigoniidae; genus Meconema; species Meconema thalassinum. Next base: position 162,350,894 of record OX336393.1, on the reverse strand, counting down.
ACTTACTATAAAGCCTTCATCACCTACAATTTAAAGTTCATAGAATGGAGTCTTCCTGTGGTGACAGTGAAAGTTTGACTAGTGCACATTTTCACCCACCATTAAAATGTTCGAAATAAAATTAAGACACACAATCAATTTTTGTTTTAAATGGAGAATGAGTTGGACAGAAATGTTTTGTATAAGGTGCGTTCAAAAAGTAACGAGCCGGAGGCTGGAATGCGGAAACCGGTGACGACATTGGCTAATCGTGGCGTGTGTAACGAGGTGTGGTTCCGACCAGAGCGTGGAAGGTCACAGCCCATCGCTAGAGGGCATGCGTGCACGTCACGTGACGATACAAAACAAGCAGCAGCATGCATCAATCGTCCAACGCTGTCAGTCGCATTGCAAACAGTGACATGGAGGCGTCAAACGAAGATCAAAGAGGTGTTGTTCGGTTTCTGACAGCGGAAGGAGTAGGGGGAACGGACATTCATCGCCGAATGTCACAAATGTACAGCAAACACTGCATGTCCCTTGCAAGGGTCAAGGAGTGGCACAAGCGCTTCAGGGAAGGGCGGGTGTCATTAGCCGATGATGCCCGGTCTGGGGCACCCCCCACATTACCGATGACAACGTCCAGCTGGTTGATGCACTCATTACCCAGGACCGCTGAGTGACAGTGAACGCCATAGCCGCCGTGGTCGGATTGAGCGTCGAAAGTGTGCACACCATCATGAAGGAACGACTGCACTTGCGCCAAGTGTGTGCCCAAAGGGTGCCCCACAGTTTTCAACCACACCAGGAAGCATGTCAAATGGCCCACTGTCCTGGTCATCTGCAGAGCTATGCGAGGGAAGGGAATGGGTTTCTGGCACGAGTGGTGGCTGGAGATGAGTCATGGTGTCATCACTTCGAACCAGAATCCAAACGACAAAGCCTCCAGTGGAAGCATACAGGGTCACCACCACCCAAAAAAGGCAAGGCCATCCACACGAGTGCAGGAAAGGTAATGCTGACGTTCATCTTTGACCAAGAAGGCCCATTTCTGATACACTTCATGCCGAATGGGACAACAGTGAATGCCCAGCGTTACTCGCAAACCTTGACCACCCTTCGCCAAGCGATCAAAACAAAATGACCAGGCAATCTCACCCGTGGGGTCATTCTGCTCCACGACAATGCACGACCTCTTACGGCCAACACAGTCGCGGCACTCCTGCAAAAATTCAAATGGGAGGTTCTCGGCCACCCTCCATACAGTCCAGACCTCTCTCCCTGTGATTACGCCATGTTTGGTCCCCTGAAAAGGGCTCGGTAGGGCCAATGATTCACCTCGGACGCCGACGTCCAGCTGTACGTGCGGAACTGGTTCACATCGCAGCCCAGGGAATTTTATGAGATAGCCTCGTGTCGGGACAAGTGCCTCAACAGCCAGAGCCAATACTTCTAACATACTGGTACTGGTTTCTGTAATTATGCCTCCGGCTCGTTACTTTTTGAACGCATCTTATATATAAAGAGGATGGTTAAGTTGTAGCAAGGTATTCGAGTGGCATGCACATTTCACAATATTTTTCATGAATATTAGTCAATGGAAGACAATCCAACACCTCTACAATCAAGACTGATTGCTTTCTTCAATTCAAGGGGACTGATCCACTGTGAATTTGAGCCCCACAACCAGACAGTGATTGGACCGTTCTAAACCACTTCTGGAAAAGAAATTGCAGGGCTAGGCCATACATTTGCTTCTCAAGAATGGCACCTCCCACACTACGGGACTTCGGCATATTAAGGCGGTGACCCAAAGCTCAAGTTGATAACTATTAACTACCTGCTAGCTACTATTCACTAGGTACTACACACTACAGAGCTTTGGACATGTGTGCTTGAAACATGGCCTCCTTCATAGACTTGTGTTTTGAAACACACAAGGTTTACATTCCGGTGCCAAACCAAAGTGCACCAGTGGCATACCTACGGGGATCAATCCCCCTCCCTCCCAGAGCCAGATAATAAAAATGCGTAATTCGATGACTTCTTTTATTTTGAATAAAACCAATCAATGACAAACGACTAAATTATGTACGTTTATATTTACTAATTCAAGAACATTTCTGTTTACTCGTGTAAAATGTTTAGTGTTATACGAAAATGTGTAGCTTTCCTTTAATTAGTGTATATTTAAATTTGCCCAAGCATCTCCCTCCCCACCCCTGCGCTGCACTACGCAAAAACCAAAGGAAAAACAAAAACCTTAAACCAGAAAAAGAAATCAAATATCGAAAGGAAAAGCATAAAACAACAAATACAAAATCAAAAGCACAAAGCAAACGAAAACATTTAAAAATAAATATTTTTGTCCTATAAAGAGTTTATCAGGCAAGTGAATAGACCTAGGAAAACGCTCTTCCTAGCTTATTAGTTCAGATTTGACTCAGCTCATCCCCCTCCAGAAGCAAATCCTAGTTACGCCACTGCTCCGCACCTGCTTCGAGTAAAAGTCAAAGATGAAAGACTAGCTACGTCTATAAATTCTTTGTACAAGTCGACAATCAAACAAGCACTTTTGTTCACTAGCTGCTTCAGACAGATTCTACACTCACCCAAAGTACACGGGGCTACATGACCGCGTTATCGCAGCCCCTAAACTAAGGAACCAACCAGACTTGATTGCTATGTGCTAAGCAGCTTTGGATCATGACATGTGACATCCGGAATATTAGTTGACTGACTATCAAGTTCACTATGGTTGAAAATGTAGCTTTGGTACACAGCCTTATCACTGTTTCATAATTCCTCGTTAGAAAATCAATTGCAGTAATTAATCATACACCATATGCATTGAAACTAGCTACAGAAAACTCTTTTCCATTCCCCAAGCTGGAGATAGTCATGAAATGAGAGTGTTTTTACTACGGTATGAGGAGACTAAGAAGAACATAATTACAATGAAAATGTGTACAATTCAAACTATCACTGCTCACTATGGAATGATACCTATGTATTTAATTTAAATCGGTGAAGAAAACTTCATACCATGTAGTTTTATATTTAAACACAAATTGTGCTAAATGTTCCGGCATAACTCAACAAAATGACAGCGTTTCGCCCCGGTATGCTATTGGGCTCTTCAGTTGGTTAAAGCACACCTCACCAAGACACTGTTGAGTTATGCCGGAACATTTAGCACAATTTGTGTTTAAATATATAATGGCTCAACGGACAATACATATTTTTCTTTTGAAAATTGTATATTCAATGCCAAGGTAAGGTTATAATTGCTTTGGAGTGGAGTTCCGACTCCCATAGTGCACTGGCTTTGCTCGTGACGCGGATACACATGTATCAAATACGTCTTGCAATGGCCTTCCCAGTGTGTACTAGACAGTGTCTTGGTGAGGTGTGCTTTAACCAACTGAAGAGCCCAATAGCACACCGGGGCGAAACGCTGTCATTTTGTTGAGTTATGCCGGAACATTTAGCACAATTTGTGTTTAAATATATAATGGCTCAACGGACAATACATATTTTTCTTTTGAAAATTGTATGTAGTTTTATAACGGACATGTATATGGCATCATTTGCATGTCTGCACCATATCAGTCTTGGAACATTTTGGCACTCCTGCAAGGAAACTGCTACAAGTCAACTTTCGAGATAATGGTCCTTAATATAGAAAGATGTAAGAGTAAATCAAATACTACACTGCCAACTTTCCTCAAAGGTTCTGTATATTCTTTACAGATTTAATCATCATCAATTTCAGTTTTCCAGCTTGGGCCAGATCGGAGCAAATATGTCGCCCCTACAGAGGTAATATACTGTCATTACACAAAATACCCAACTATTTAGAAGCTAAAATCTGGTGTTAAGCTCAACTTCAAAAGTGCATTATACTGTCAACTACAGAATAAATATAAAGTTAGCGCGCTGACAGTTTGTCAACACTGTTCAGTTGGTGGTACAATTCAAAATCAACTTTGTGACTAGTGACAACCTTCTTGCAGGGATGCTACTTAAGCAGGTAATTCCAGAGTTTAAATGGAATATGAACAATAGATATACAGTATGTATGAAAGATGAGTGGATTGCCAATATGGCAGTCTAAGAATTATGTTTAACAGGCAAGTTAGATTAGTACATTTTTGTTTACATTTATAGGAATGGTAATATGTGTCTTTATGGATTTGCAGAGAACATCAACTATTGTAAGCTTAAGTACAGTATGGAAGATAGATACAATTGACAGATTACATCACTTTATACCCACACAAGAGACATCTACATAAAATAGGATATCATTTCAATCTAAACATCATTTTCTGCTTTATTCATAATCATTTCCTCTTTCATAAGGCTGACGAGGTACCTACCAGTTAAATTTTCAGCCCTAAACCAAGAGCATATCAAACATATTCGAATAACAATGATTCTCTTACTTGGAAAACGGATTTACGAAATATCTACGTGTCAGTCATAAGGTTTGCTGTTATTACTGGATGGGAGCATATTCTTCAAGAATATTATTTCCTGGAGCTCCTGCATTCTACTTTCAAACCCCATAATGGTACCTGATTTGCTTCTCCATTTACTGCAGTCCATGTCAGTCATCTGAAGGAAATATTACATTACTTCAAAATGTAATGGCGACAAACAAAATTTGAAGATTAGTACATTCTGTAACTAATGATAATAATGTGCTAAGGATGCAGTAACATATCTAGTATTTAGCTAGGTTGTATCTTTGCATGACCAAAATAAATAATTTAAAAACTATCATGTCATAGTATTAATCGACCTCTCTGCTTGAGGTGTTAGCTGACTATCAGACTGTATAATGTGGAAAATAAGAATTATAAAAAGATGAATAAATGCCTAATATACACTACAAAACAGTCGGTTATTGTTGATAATCACTGATAACATTATTAAACTTGATAAATGTTGATTTATCCACTTTTAACTCATGATTTTATATAATTTTCTTAACAGGCTATATATTTACTAAAGTATTTACTGAAAGCCTCAAGTAAAATTACAGGCTTGGTTCATTGTGTAAGATATGAATCTTTCTCCTTCCATGTAGTCGATAACTGTTCTGCTTTTGGAATCTTCATTATTTATGCGGCAATTGAAATCTCCTGCTACAGTGGTAATTACAGGGTCATTATCTATGTGCGGTTCGATAAACACGGCAAGCTAAACCGGCTGTGACTGGCACAAATCACGGGCAAACGTACGCGGTTCAGCCGGTTGTTGGCGCGCTCCACTACCTCATATCGTTAGGTCACACGTGTTTTGTCATTCATATGGACGTGTATCTGCAAAGCTTAGATGTTAGTTTTGCACGTTTAGGGAGTATTGTGATTACTGCGATTGTTGGTCATGCATAGGGCCAATTCACATTGCGCAAACGTGGGTATATCCATAATTCGTATATGAAAAGCAGAAAATCTTGTTCTGAAACGAGACGAAAATTTCGAATCAAGTTTCTGCCTAATGCCAGTACAATTAGGAGGCTCGCTAAATGATTCAAGGAAACAGGTTCCATATATAATAAAAGAGTTGACAGACTTTCTTACATCAGAAGATGTCAGGTGTGTGTTACAAGAAAGGGAGGACATTTTCAGCATCACCTATGAGCACTGTGAGTACACATTATTGAACATGTTTGGTAAAAGTGTGAAAGTGCGTGCCAACCACCGGCTGAACCGGGTATGCGCACCCGCGATCTGCACCAGTCACAGCCGGCTCAGCTTGCCATGTTTATCGGGGCGCACATACATAATGACCCTGTAGATCCTGTTTGATGTTCTTCAGCAATTTCAATCATATCACATGGGACTATTGGAATACCGGTAGTTAGGTGCATCTGGATTCTTTTCCATGAATCGTCATTTTGCGTTCACTTTAAAACTTTGCTATTATAGGCTCTAATTAAGGTCCTAAATGTTCAGTTTATTTTATTTCATTCAGGAATCAATACTGTTATGAAATATAGTTTTATTTCCACGAACCAACAGCTCGAAATTATATTACTGCACGGTACTACTGAAAATTTACCAACATTCAACTGATATTTTGTTATCATAAGTCTATAAATATAGACAGCACCTAAGATGTTGGCAACAGCAATGAATGTACAGTTATTTCAAACAATATGTTTGAATTCCAATTATCTTGGTCATTACAACTATCGTATCATATTCGTAAATACCAAATAGTGTTTTTGTTTACATACAAATTATCAAATATGCCTCATCGTCTTCAACCTTTTCATTGCCAACCTCTGCTGCAACACTGTGTCAGATTAGTTTCGGATAGATATCTGGGGGAAAAAATACGTCTGTAGAACAAATCAGCAACTTATCAGCCAGTTGACTGAGGGAATAAAATATCTGACAGAATTGATGTTCTTCAGCAATTTCAATCATTTCACATGGGACTATTGGAATACCGGTAGTTAGGTGCATCTGGATTCCTTCCTATGAACCATCATTTTGCGTTCACTTTAAAACTTCGCTATTATAGGCTCTAATTAAGGTCCTAAATGTTCCGTTTATTTTATTTCATTCAGGAATCAATACTTTTATGAAATATCGTAAAATATTGTAAAAACAGCTCTTACTTGGGAAAGATTAATCTATTCTCCAAGTCTTACAACACCCTAATATATCAGTATCTCCAGTACATGTCAAGATACCACTGACCTGCCGTATACAAGCATACAACTCGCAGCTTTTGGTTAAATTTCACAAAAGTACTGTTAGTGCCACCTACTCACTCTCCAAGGCTGCACAAATATTGAAAAGAAATACATATTTGGTTTGACATATTGTTGCGGGTGCAAGCTAAAATGTTGGGCACACAAGTGCCTGCGGGCTTGGGACTGGCAAACTCTGCCCTAGTGCAATGTTCAATGGTGGCACACAATGGTGATGACTCAGACAAGTGGATGTTTCAAAGACTCTCATGGGATATGGAATTACATTCTGATCATATAATGTGCACTATTTTATGACATTTGGATGCACAAAATATACTACAAAAGTTTTGTAAAACATTAAAATACAGATAAATCATCAAGAAATTATGGTATATTGGCTTTCACGGCCGGTGAATTAAAAATTAACAATTCTTCTAGGTTTGTGCCGTGTCTTGTGTGGGGTTTCGCCTAGGACACCAAGCTAGGCTCATCGGCGGGCTCTTGGTGTCCCTGCCCGGACCCCCACAGGAGTGACGAACTGCGCGCCACCTCCCTTTATATAAGGTGCAACTGCACCACTTGACTACGAGAACTAAAAGCTCAAGTAGCCTTAACCTCCCTATGAAGGCTTCCAAAAATATGGTATATTGGCTTTCACGGCCGGTGAATTAAAAATTAACAATTCTTCTAGGTTTGTGCCGTGTCTTGCGTGGGGTTTCGCCTAGGACACCAAGCTAGGCTCATCGGCGGGCTCTTGGTGTCCCTGCCCGGACCCCCACAGGAGTGACGAACTGCACGCCACCTCCCTTTATATAAGATGCAACTGCACCACTTGACTACGAGAACTAAAAGCTCAAGTAGCCTTAACCTCCCTATGAAGGCTTCCAAAAATATGGTATATTGGCTTTCACGGCCGGTGAATTAAAAATTAACAATTCTTCTAGGTTTGTGCCGTGTCTTGTGTGGGGTTTCGCCTAGGACACCAAGCTAGGCTCATCGGCGGGCTCTTGGTGTCCCTGCCCGGACCCCCACAGGAGTGACGAACTGCGCGCCACCTCCCTTTATATAAGGTGCAACTGCACCACTTGACTACGAGAACTAAAAGCTCAAGTAGCCTTAACCTCCCTATGAAGGCTTCCAAAAATATGGTATATTGGCTTTCACGGCCGGTGAATTAAAAATTAACAATTCTTCTAGGTTTGTGCCGTGTCTTGTGTGGGGTTTCGCCTAGGACACCAAGCTAGGCTCATCGGCGGGCTCTTGGTGTCCCTGCCCGGACCCCCACAGGAGTGACGAACTGCGCGCCACCTCCCTTTATATAAGGTGCAACTGCACCACTTGACTACGAGAACTAAAAGCTCAAGTAGCCTTAACCTCCCTATGAAGGCTTCCAAAAATATGGTATATTGGCTTTCACGGCCGGTGAATTAAAAATTAACAATTCTTCTAGGTTTGTGCCGTGTCTTGTGTGGGGTTTCGCCTAGGACACCAAGCTAGGCTCATCGGCGGGCTCTTGGTGTCCCTGCCCGGACCCCCACAGGAGTGACGAACTGCGCGCCACCTCCCTTTATATAAGGTGCAACTGCACCACTTGACTACGAGAACTAAAAGCTCAAGTAGCCTTAACCTCCCTATGAAGGCTTCCAAAAATATGGTATATTGGCTTTCACGGCCGGTGAATTAAAAATTAACAATTCTTCTAGGTTTGTGCCGTGTCTTGTGTGGGGTTTCGCCTAGGACACCAAGCTAGGCTCATCGGCGGGCTCTTGGTGTCCCTGCCCGGACCCCCACAGGAGTGACGAACTGCGCGCCACCTCCCTTTATATAAGGTGCAACTGCACCACTTGACTACGAGAACTAAAAGCTCAAGTAGCCTTAACCTCCCTATGAAGGCTTCCAAAAATATGGTATATTGGCTTTCACGGCCGGTGAATTAAAAATTAACAATTCTTCTAGGTTTTGTGCCGTGTCTTGTGTGGGGTTTCGCCTAGGACACCAAGCTAGGCTCATCGGCGGGCTCTTGGTGTCCCTGCCCGGACCCCCACAGGAGTGACGAACTGCGCGCCACCTCCCTTTATATAAGGTGCAACTGCACCACTTGACTACGAGAACTAAAAGCTCAAGTAGCCTTAACCTCCCTATGAAGGCTTCCAAAAATATGGTATATTGGCTTTCACGGCCGGTGAATTAAAAATTAACAATTCTTCTAGGTTTTGTGCCGTGTCTTGTGTGGGGTTTCGCCTAGGACACCAAGCTAGGCTCATCGGCGGGCTCTTGGTGTCCCTGCCCGGACCCCCACAGGAGTGACGAACTGCGCGCCACCTCCCTTTATATAAGGTGCAACTGCACCACTTGACTACGAGAACTAAAAGCTCAAGTAGCCTTAACCTCCCTATGAAGGCTTCCAAAAATATGGTATATTGGCTTTCACGGCCGGTGAATTAAAAATTAACAATTCTTCTAGGTTTGTGCCGTGTCTTGTGTGGGGTTTCGCCTAGGACACCAAGCTAGGCTCATTGGCGGGCTCTTGGTGTCCCTGCACGGACCCCCACAGGAGTGACGAACTGCGCGCCACCTCCCTTTATATAAGGTGCAACTGCACCACTTGACTACGAGAACTAAAAGCTCAAGTAGCCTTAACCTCCCTATTGAGCCATGTTTAACATCTCTCATTTCTTTATTTTCTTTGGCGGCCGTCCCGGTAGACTCAGACGCCATGTGAGATACTTTCTGTCCGGACGTGCCTTGAGGCTCTCCGCCTTATTATTTAAAATGTAATGTTTTCCTTTTTATTTAACATTGTTATTATGCCGAAGCCTTCCATTTACTCATGTAAGTAATACATCTAACCTTGTGTCCACTATGCTCATTTCCTAAATTTAACCTTTCTTTTTGATCTTCGTCGTGTGCTTGGATTTGCTGTGGAACCAATCGTAATGGCGGTCTCCTGTTTTATTTTGTTTGAGTCTTCGTTTAACCTTTTATTTGTGCCGTGAAATATATCTGCGAGTGATTTTGTGAGTGTATGTTTTTCTTGCTGCCAGGTGCATTGATGCTGTTTTGATTGGGCATATCTTCGAATGGGTCTCCCGTGGTTTGTGGACGTTGGCGTTTCGACCATTCTCCCAACACGAGGCATGACACCATATATTTTAGCCCTTATGTATTCCCTTCATTCCATGCTTCGTGCAACTGAATCACGGCGGTAACTTTAAGTAGGCCTTACCGTATTCAGCTCGAACTCGGAACGTAAGTTGGGGACCATATAGGTTTAGCATGTTTTGCTAGACTACCTACAAGCACGAGTTGCTTTGAGTTTTATTTCTGCATCGTCGGCTGGCATTTTGTGTGTTTGACTGCGTGTATGTATCTTGATATATTTCACGGACACCTGACGTCATTTGTTTCTTCTTATAGTATCTTTGGTTTTGCTTTTCTTTTCTCTGGGGACTGCCAGCTCGATCGCATCCCCATTGCTCGCCACAGCCTCTGCGACACGCACACAGCCTCTTGTTTTATCTTTGCTATGCTTGTTATTTGTGGTCGTCATGACAACCATCCATCTCTAGGCTGAGAAGTGATTGTTGTTGACCAGCGACCGGCTCGATTGCCTCTTGATCTTTTACTTCCTCCCTTTTTACATCGTTTTCACCGAAGTGAGCACAGGTATGAATTTAATTTGTTAACGTTATTTACTATCGTAAGTTATTTATTGTTATTTATATTTATCTTCCCCGTTTGAAAGTGACTTTATTTGACCCCTAGGTGAAGGGTATTCTTTTTTGTGTGTGTTATTCTGGCCGGGTTTCTTTGTGTGTTCGGTTTCAATTCATTAAATTTCCATTTCTTTACCCATGTGTCTCATTTAGTAGTGTTGGGCGATCGGGCTGCTCGCTCTCTCTCTCACTCTCTCTCTCTCTTCAAACCTAGGCCTAACTTATTCTAGCTTTCTAGCACCAGGAGGGTATTCCTACCACTCGTCGTGGGACCACCTTCACGGAGTCTGGAGTCGCTCGGCACATCTGGCCTGCAAGTACGGGCCCAGCACAGGTCAGAAATTAACATCCATTTCCACTGCGTACTCCTTTCTTTTCTAGTTGGTTCCAGTGATGCAGCTAGGAGGCATGCCAAGAATATGTTTATTTCTTTTGGAGGGCGGTGCACTATGAAGGCTTCCAAAAATATGGTATATTGGCTTTCACGGCCAGTGAATTAAAAATTAACAATTCTTCTAGGTTTGTGCCGTGTCTTGTGTGGGGTTTCGCCTAGGACACCAAGCTAGGCTCAACGGCGGGCTCTTGGTGTCCCTGCCCGGACCACCACAGGAGTGACGAACTGCGCACCACCTCCCTTTATATAAGGTGCAACTGCACCACTTGACTACGAGAACTAAAAGCTCAAGTAGCCTTAACCTCCCTATGAAGGCTTCCAAAAATATGGTATATTGGCTTTCACGGCCGGTGAATTAAAAATTAACAATTCTTCTAGGTTTGTGCCGTGTCTTGTGTGGGGTTTCGCCTAGGACACCAAGCTAGGCTCATCGGCGGGCTCTTGGTGTCCCTGCCCGGACCCCCACAGGAGTGACGAACTGCGCGCCACCTCCCTTTATATAAGGTGCAACTGCACCACTTGACTACGAGAACTAATAGCTCAAGTAGCCTTAACCTCCCTATGAAGGCTTCCAAAAATATGGTATATTGGCTTTCACGGCCGGTGAAGCTTTCATAGGGAGGTTAAGGCTACTTGAGCTTTTAGTTCTCGTAGTCAAGTGGTGCAGTTGCACCTTATATAAAGGGAGGTGGCGCGCAGTTCGTCACTCCTGTGGGGGTCCGGGCAGGGACACCAAGAGCCCGCCGATGAGCCTAGCTTGGTGTCCTAGGCGAAACCCCACACAAGACACGGCACAAACCTAGAAGAATTGTTAATTTTTAATTCACCGGCCGTGAAAGCCAATATACCATATTTTTGGAAGCCTTCATAGGGAGGTTAAGGCTACTTGAGCTTTTAGTTCTCGTAGTCAAGTGGTGCAGTTGCACCTTATATAAAGGGAGGTGGCGCGCAGTTCGTCACTCCTGTGGGGGTCCGGGCAGGGACACCAAGAGCCCGCCGATGAGCCTAGCTTGGTGTCCTAGGCGAAACCCCACACAAGACACGGCACAAACCTAGAAGAATTGTTAATTTTTAATTCACCGGCCGTGAAAGCCAATATACCATATTTTTGGAAGCCTTCATAGGGAGGTTAAGGCTACTTGAGCTTTTAGTTCTCGTAGTCAAGTGGTGCAGTTGCACCTTATATAAAGGGAGGTGGCGCGCAGTTCGTCACTCCTGTGGGGGTCCGGGCAGGGACACCAAGAGCCCGCCGATGAGCCTAGCTTGGTGTCCTAAGCGAAACCCCACACAAGACACGGCACAAACCTAGAAGAATTGTTAATTTTTAATTCACCGGCCGTGAAAGCCAATATACCATATTTTTGGAAGCCTTCATAGGGAGGTTAAGGCTACTTGAGCTTTTAGTTCTCATAGTCAAGTGGTGCAGTTGCACCTTATATAAAGGGAGGTGGCGCGCAGTTCGTCACTCCTGTGGGGGTCCGGGCAGGGACACCAAGAGCCCGCCGATGAGCCTAGCTTGGTGTCCTAGGCGAAACCCCACACAAGACACGGCACAAACCTAGAAGAATTGTTAATTTTTAATTCACCGGCCGTGAAAGCCAATATACCATATTTTTGGAAGCCTTCATAGGGAGGTTAAGGCTACTTGAGCTTTTAGTTCTCGTAGTCAAGTGGTGCAGTTGCACCTTATATAAAGGGAGGTGGCGCGCAGTTCGTCACTCCTGTGGGGGTCCGGGCAGGGACACCAAGAGCCCGCCGATGAGCCTAGCTTGGTGTCCTAAGCGAAACCCCACACAAGACACGGCACAAACCTAGAAGAATTGTTAATTTTTAATTCACCGGCCGTGAAAGCCAATATACCATATTTTTGGAAGCCTTCATAGGGAGGTTAAGGCTACTTGAGCTTTTAGTTCTCGTAGTCAAGTGGTGCAGTTGCACCTTATATAAAGGGAGGTGGCGCGCAGTTCGTCACTCCTGTGGGGGTCCGGGCAGGGACACCAAGAGCCCGCCGATGAGCCTAGCTTGGTGTCCTAGGCGAAACCCCACACAAGACACGGCACAAACCTAGAAGAATTGTTAATTTTTAATTCACCGGCCGTGAAAGCCAATATACCATATTTTTGGAAGCCTTCATAGGGAGGTTAAGGCTACTTGAGCTTTTAGTTCTCGTAGTCAAGTGGTGCAGTTGCACCTTATATAAAGGGAGGTGGCACGCAGTTCGTCACTCCTGTGGGGGTCCGGGCAGGGACACCAAGAGCCCGCCGATGAGCCTAGCTTGGTGTCCTAGGCGAAACCCCACACAAGACACGGCACAAACCTAGAAGAATTGTTAATTTTTAATTCACCGGCTGTGAAAGCCAATATACCATATTTTTGGAAGCCTTCATAGGGAGGTTAAGGCTACTTGAGCTTTTAGTTCTCGTAGTCAAGTGGTGCAGTTGCACCTTATATAAAGGGAGGTGGCGCGCAGTTCGTCACTCCTGTGGGGGTCAGGGCAGGGACACCAAGAGCCCGCCGATGAGCCTAGCTTGGTGTCCTAGGCGAAACCCCACACAAGACACGGCACAAACCTAGAAGAATTGTTAATTTTTATTTCACCGGCATGAATGCCAATATACCATATTTTTGGAAGCCTTCATAGGGAGGTTAAGGCTACTTGAGCTTTTAGTTCTCGTAGTCAAGTGGTGCAGTTGCACCTTATATAAAGGGAGGTGGCGCGCAGTTCGTCACTCCTGTGGGGGTCCGGGCAGGGACACCAAGAGCCCGCCGATGAGCCTAGCTTGGTGTCCTAGGCGAAACCCCACACACGACACGGCACAAACCTAGAAGAATTGTTAATTTTTAATTCACCGGCCGTGAAAGCCAATATACCATATTTTTGGAAGCCTTCATAGGGAGGTTAAGGCTACTTGAGATTTTAGTTCTCGTAGTCAAGTGGTGCAGTTGCTCCTTATATAAAGGGAGGTGGCGCGCAGTTCGTCACTCCTGTGGGGGTCCGGGCAGGGACACCAAGAGCCCGCCGATGAGCCTAGCTTGGTGTCCTAGGCGAAACCCCACACAAGACACGGCACAAACCTAGAAGAATTGTTAATTTTTAATTCACTGGCCGTGAAAGCCAATATACCATATTTTTGGAAGCCTTCATAGGGAGGTTAAGGCTACTTGAGCTTTTAGTTCTCGTAGTCAAGTGGTGCAGTTGCATCTTATATAAAGGGAGGTGGCGCGCAGTTCGTCACTCCTGTGGGGGTCCGGGCAGGGACACCAAGAGCCCGCCGATGAGCCTAGCTTGGTGTCCTAGGCGAAACCCCACACAAGACACGGCACAAACCTAGAAGAATTGTTAATTTTTAATTCACCGGCTGTGAAAGCCAATATACCATATTTTTGGAGGCCTTCATAGGGAGGTTAAGGCTACTTGAGCTTTTAGTTCTCGTAGTCAAGTGGTGCAGTTGCACCTTATATAAAGGGAGGTGGCGCGCAGTTCGTCACTCCTGTGGGGGTCCGGGCAGGGACACCAAGAGCCCGCCGATGAGCCTAGCTTGGTGTTCTAGGCGAAACCCCACACAAGACACGGCACAAACCTAGAAGAATTGTTAATTTTTAATTCACCGGCCGTGAAAGCCAATATACCATATTTTTGGAAGCCTTCATAGGGAGGTTAAGGCTACTTGAGCTTTTAGTTCTCGTAGTCAAGTGGTGCAGTTGCACCTTATATAAAGGGAGGTGGCGCGCAGTTCGTCACTCCTGTGGGGGTCCGGGCAGGGACACCAAGAGCCCGCCGATGAGCCTAGCTTGGTGTCCTAGGCGAAACCCCACACAAGACACGGCACAAACCTAGAAGAATTGTTAATTTTTAATTCACCGGCCGTGAAAGCCAATATACCATATTTTTGGAAGCCTTCATAGGGAGGTTAAGGCTACTTGAGCTTTTAGTTCTCGTAGTCAAGTGGTGCAGTTGCACCTTATATAAAGGGAGGTGGCGCGCAGTTCGTCACTCCTGTGGGGGTCCGGGCAGGGACACCAAGAGCCCGCCGATGAGCCTAGCTTGGTGTCCTAGGCGAAACCCCACACAAGACACGGCACAAACCTAGAAGAATTGTTAATCATCAAGAAATTGATTTTATGACCACATTGATGAGGCACATTGAGGCTTTTAGCAAGTTACAAAAACGGAAGGAAGCTTGTAGTTTTTTGTGACCATTAATCTTGTGATCATGAGCCGCGGGGTCTCCTTTTTACATGGAATCCGAACCACAGGACATGGCATTTTACTTCGAAAATCTCACATGCATTGACCGGCAAGCCCCTTTTTCACAAGTTAGAGGTTGCAGTTTTGAGCCCTGCATATGTCATTTTAATTCTCTATCTTCCATCTAATGGCTTGTACTGTTAGTAAAATACATGACCTAATAACGCTAGCTGAAAGCTTCCATTTGTCAGATAAAATCATCGGTCTTTCCTAATTAACATGCCCAAACTGTCCATCTAAAAACCACTGAGGTTTTACTGTATTTGTATAACAAAAATGTGCTTTCCGTGTGAAAAACTAAAATATTTTAAACCATGCTCTTTTCTTCTATTGTGCCTTGTATGAACATGTGAGTTTTACTATACATATTATTAGGACTGATATGGCAGTTTATAAATTTACACTACATTTACCTACTAGTATAACAACATCAACAACAACAAATGACAACACAGTAACAATTAAGACACCTCAATTTGAACTTGATATAGTTCCTTTACCACTACCCTGCACAACAGCTATTAGCAGAGGCACATTCATAACTCTTATATGTTCAGCCTTATTTGAGCAGTAACGCACCAATTACTAACACCTCTTGGAATAACTGGATGAAATTCTCCAGTTGGGTTTCTCTATTGTACTACATCACATAATGGTAATGACTAATATTAATACATCTCTTTATTAGATTTAACATTTAAGGATTGCCCAGAAGTTTTGAAGCCATTCTTTCAGTGTTGCCTATACAAACTGTCAATTGTAACTCTTCAGTCGGTCAACACGAATTTGCCCTACGACTGAGTGGGGTACAACAGGTTTGCTGAGATAAGTAACCATACACATGATGAGGATCAGGTGCCATCAAGTCGGCGTTGACTCCTAGCGACTGCATGGATGGACTGTCTCCATAATATAATTCGGTCTTCAGCCATATACTTCAGATCCTTCACTGACATATTCATGTTGGATTTGATGGAGTCGATCCATCTCAATGCTGGCCGCCATCGTCTCCGAGACCCTTCCACCTTTCCAAGCATAATACCGGTATACATAATAGCTGATAAATTATACACTGTTACTTCTGACTATTCCGCCAATCAATACAAGTATTGGTTGGCGGAATGGTTACAAGTAACATTGTAATCACTTAATATTGGCAATACGGACCAAAAATGGATTCGAGTAATCCCAGAATATACATACAGTAATAGCATTCAAGTGCATGCTCTAATTTTTATATTATTGTGTTCTAATTTGTATACACATGCATAATATGCTCATACGTAATTCACAAACCCTTATAAAACCCCTAACTAACCTTATATAACAAGATTCAAACTCTGAATTGTAGTATAAACACCAATTAAACGCACTACAAATTTTTGGTAGTTAGATAATATTTGTATATAAATTTAAACCTCAACACAGTGATTAGGATCTGATGATGACCGCTTGAAGGTCGAAACACACAATTCGAAAATTGCACATTATAACAGTCATCATCATCATCAATGTCCCACTTCAGTCGCCCGGGTGTGGTGATCATAACTAATACATGGCATTTTTTTTTCAGGAATGTTATTTACTTTTTATTCATATATTATATACAGTACATTGTACCCCGCCCAGCCATTGGTCAAATTCGTGTTGACCGACTGAAGAGTTACAACTGACGGATTGCCCAGAACCTAATACATATTCTGCAGAAATGCTTTGGTTTCCTGTTAACAGTGGTGTATATTAAGTACTACTATTGCTCATAAATAACAGATGTATGGTATATGCTATCTTCTCCAGATTACAGTGTATGTTCAAAGAAGAAAATACAGATAAACACAGATATGGCATGGAGACGAAAATTGACAGTAATAGCTGAATTATGCTAATGAATTAATGAACTATGTACATTTCCTTTGGGGCCGATAACCTAGATGTTAGGCCCCTTAAAACAACAATCATCATCATCATCATTACACATTTCCTGGATTTTTAATTATCTACAACGATTACTATGCTACACAGCAATCTTGATCTTTTGTATCTCTTTCTCTTTTCCTTGTCATTACATAATGTGTTTCTCCTCATAATTAAACACAATTACATTGTGTGGGATAAGTCACATAAAGAAATATGCATGGTGATCGTTAACTCTGCCTCATTATCTTACAAAAATTCAGCTTTGTGATAGCAGTATATCTTCATCTTGCAGTATCCTTTAAAAACTGTTCCCTTTACTGTCTAATACATACATGTTTATTTCAAAGTATAGAGGAGTTATATCACATTAAATGATTATTTTTATTGTGATAGAATGATATCCCTTTAGTATAGATTGAAACTAAAGTGACACTCAACAAAGTGTCCAGTATTTGAGACCATGGACACCTGAGTCAACATAACATTGCACCTTAATGTTTGATATACTTGCATAGCCATTTTGGCTGTGACTATGCTGGTGTTCAAACATGTTATAGTATACATATTGGCAACACTTATATTGATTTTCAATTACAACTTTAAGTATGAGATTTAATCTCAAAAACATCTAGACCTAAACTTTAACTTCTGTATAATTTGGAATGAACATACAACTAAGTATTATTGTATTTTACTTACTAACCAGAAGAATTACATGTCCTGTACACATTTCAATAATAATAATAGTAATAATAATAATTAACTTTATTGATCCCATTGGACCACTTGCGTCGTTAAATGCACTTTTCTTTGAAGGTTGTACCGTTTGCTTCTTGCAAACAGTACAGCCTCTTCATTAGGTCCGATTGCTATTTTCTCAATTCATCTGAAATCTCTATTGGTCTTCTGTATCATTTCCCCTGAAAATTTTTGAGTCTGAAGAAGGGTGTTAATTTTATATTTGTTCTCTGTATCTGCTATCTTGAATAATAATAATATACCGTGGACTCAGCAATTCAAACAGGACTTGGAGAAGGCCCAAGTAAGAACAGCGGGAGTCTTTGACAGGAACCTATTCCAATGTAGAGGAATGATGCTCCAAAGATACCAGCAACCAAGTGGAATGAGGAAGGGAAGATGGCCCATGGAGAGAGAATGAGAGCCATATGGAAGATCAGAAAGGCGAATAATAAAAGTACTGCTTTACAGATGACCTTGCTGTTCTGTCCCTTAACGCAACAAAACTAAAAGTACTGCGCTATCCATCTGGGTCCGATCACACATAATAATAATAATAATAATTGAGCCATGTAAAACATGTCTCAAAAATTTATTTTCAACGTCAATTATTCGATAAATGTCATAGATTAATGGTATGTTAAAGAACCTTCCACCAATTTCACCTGTGTGAAGCTAAATTATAGTTCAACATTTGACAAATGCTCTTAGGTTCCTACGTTCGTCGTCAGGAGCCGACTGCGATGGTGTCTGGTAACCAAGTTCTGAACTAGTAGTCGTTGACGGTGGCATTTGGCGGCAAAAGTACTTGAAAAAATTCAATGTCTGCAGTCCTTACTTGAATTGAAAACAGAAACACACACTAATACAGTCACCACAATTAACACAGGATATCAGACAGATTCTACATACACCCAAAAGTACACGGGGCTACATGACCGCGTTGTCACAGCCCCTAAACTAAGGAACCAAACAACGTATTTTTCAATTTCAAGGTCCTGACGGCCTATAATGCTTTCACTCGCCCACAGACGTCAGCAGTATTCAGGAGCTACTTAACTGAAAATAGTTAATTGCTTTGCTTCCGTTCGCTGAAACTGAGCTAGTATTCGACTGAAGGAGAATCTGGAAACTAATCTTCAAAACATTTATGACAAACGAAAATTATCATTAAACCGCCAAATAGGACCCTTTAGTACGGCCGTGTGTAAGAGGACAAAATGTACATTGTCAATCATGCGCCTATAAATCTGATTGGTTCGTGAATAAATCATTGGGGCTATGTGAAAGGCGATCGTATTTTGTCTAAATGCCATCTTGAGGCTAGATTGAGCTATAATCCGATATATGTGGTCATTGGATCGTCTTATTAAGTTTGCAGAAAACCAAAGAAATGTGAAACGGTGAAAAGTTCAGTTCAGGGTGAACGAGGATGGCAGCCATTGTTTTGTGGTATTGTGGTAGCTAATGTTTCTAAATTTTATTTAGTTTGTTATGTGTTTCTGAATATTGTCTCCCAGAAAGATGGATTTTAAAGGTACAGTATTTGCATTATATCTCTGTCGGTGAGGTCCGTTACATTTCCGAGAATTCGAGCGGTCTATTCCTCTACTCCTATTCATAAGACATTACCCCACATTGTGGGGCTTGGGAGTTCTTACGGCCGACTTAGCATAATGCACTCAGCACACTCATTAGTGCTTGCCACACTATTTTTGGTATGCCAATTTGAGATATGTCTTTGGTGTGGCTAGTAGTCTTTCCTGGAAGTAATGACGTAGCTCACCGGCAGAGATATAATGTGGGCACTGTATGTTCTATTTTTTTTTTTTGGAGCTCCATTGATTACTATCGTTATGGAAATTTGTGCATAAACAAAAGCCTTCTGTTATTCAAGGGCAGACTAAAAATTAAGCATCAAGATGGCGGCAAGCAGGTGTGTAGCAGTTAGAGTGCTGCAAATTTTCCTAGTGTTTTATCTAGTAAGAAGGTCAGTGTATGCCTCCAAAAAGATCCTCGATCATTCTAAAACAATTGACGACTCGTGTGTGGATTCCGACCTGAAGGAACACCTCATGGTAGTTTGCAAACTCAATATAATTATCATCTCTCACATGGTGTGGAAGCAAGGGGCTGATGTTAGTCACGGCAGCAGGCAAAGCGCGCCCAGCATTGCGCGGGGTTGCCAGACTGCTCGCTGCATTATTACATCTTGTGGTGTTGTCTGTGGCTCTCAGTGGAGATGTGGAGATGAACCCAGGACCAAATAAGGTGTGTATAATTTGTGAATCAGTTAATTGTGACATGTACATCTTGCCTCTCACAAGAGCACAGAACTTGCACAAAAATCAGTGCTTCAAAACACAAAATAATCACCTCTGGGAAACAATCGTGGCTGTGTTGGAACTGTTCTTTACCCCAGTCCTTTAACTCATATTTTAATACGTCATCACAGAGTGTAAGTGTAGATAGTGACGTAACAGCCAAGGATGGCAAGGCATTGTCTATTTTTTCCTTCAATGTCCGAAGTGTTCCACCAAACAACTGGTCCTGCGTTCTTGTCTCACAGCACTTAATCCATCAATTGTGTGTTCAGGGGAGACATGGCTGAAGGAATCCACTAACAACCCAGAAATATTTCCGGAAACACACACCATGTTCCGCAAAGACCGGACATGGACATCAGGGGAAGGGGTACTGATAGCCATGAAACCTGAGTTAAGGCCTGTTCGCCAACGGGAGCTTGAAACTGATGCTGAGGCTGTGTGGGTGGAATTCACGTGTGCGAACAATACATCTCTTATAGGCTCTGTATACCATGCTCCAAATTCAACTCGGCACATCAATGATAAACTTTGGGAGTCCCTCCGTCGTGTACAATACATCCAGCACAAGGCCATTTACATAACAGGTGATTTTAATTTAGAAATAGACTGGCAAAATTCTCCTCCCACTCCCAATGATCCCATAGCTAATGAGTTCCTTACTGCATTCTACGACTTATTCCTTGACCAATTAATAACCGAAGCAACTCGCATCACACAAACTACACGCTCCATAATAGGCCTATTCCTCACAAGCCTTCTTTCCTCCATACAGAAAGCTGAAGTCATCCCCGGTTTCAGTGATCATTCAGCAATCTTTACCACATTACATTACAATAAACCACGCTGCAAGAGCACAGTAAGACAGTATACAATTACAAAAAGGCAGACTGGAAACTGTTATCATCTTTATTCCTCGAACACCATCCCACCAAATGTATTCTGGACAACAGTGACATCAACTCAGTGTGGTACGCCTGGCGAAATTGCTTCTTTGAATGTGTGGATATGGTTATACCGAAAGTAACCATTAGTGGAAAGAAAAATTCTCCATGGGTAATGAAGGAAGTGATTAAAATGATTAGGAAAAGAAACATTTTATACAAGAAATGAGGAACCAAACAAAGAACGCTCCATAATAGGCCTATTCCTCACAAGCCTTCTTTCCTCCATACAGAAAGCTGAAGTCATCCCCGGTTTCAGTGATCATTCAGCAATCTTTACCACATTGCATTACAATAAACCACGCTGCAAGAGCACAGTAAGGACAGTATACAATTACAAAAAGGCAGACTGGAAACTGTTATCATCTTTATTCCTCGAACACCTTCCCACCAAATGTATTCTGGACAACAGTGACATCAACTCATTGTGGTACGCCTGGCGAAATTGCTTCTTTCAATGTGTGGATATGGTTATACCGAAAGTAACCATTAGTGGAAAGAAAAATTCTCCATGGGTAACGAAGGAAGTGATTAAAATGATTAGAAAAAGAAACATTTTATACAAGAAATGAGGAACCAAACAAAGAAATTAATTCGTGAAACATAGAACGATTATGTTCACAAAATAAGAAACACCAGTGAGATGTGGAAATTCTTGTCCAGAGACATGGCAGCACAGCACCGGACTCGTTTCACTGTAACGGTACATTCCTCAGTACACCCCAAGATATTGCAACAGCCTTCAATGACAGTTTCAAGCAGAACTTCTGTAAGCCGGATACGACCGTGATCCTGCATCTGCCAAGGTGATCACTTCCACCCCTCCCTCTCTCCAACCTGTACTTCACAACATCTGAGGTGATTCAGAGCCTGCGGAAGATTCAACCAGATAGTGCAACCGGCCCAGACAATGTTCCCGGGCGGATCCTGCTGCAGTGTGCGGAAATATTAGCACCCTCCCTGTGTGCATTATTCAACCTGTCAATCAACCAAGGTTTTGTGCCATATGGGTGGAAATGTGCTAATGTGGTGCCAAAAGCAAGGTGACAGAGAAAATGTTGCAAATTACAGGCCGGTGGGTCTAACATCTATAATCTGTAAGGGTATGGAGCGGCTAATAGCAAACAGTGTGCTGGAATTCCTGCAGGAAAACAATCTGCTCGACCCAAATCTGCACTTTTTTTTTCCGGGTCGTTCTTGCACTACTCTATTGACAAAAGTCATTGATGAGTTTCAGTTCTACTTGAATCAGCCAGAAGTGAAACAAGTAGACTGTATCGCACTGGACTGGGCTAAGGTCTTCGATCAAGTATCTTATGAAAGACTTTTGTTAAAGCTACAGCAGCTTAACATACGGGGTAGCTTACTGGCATGGGTGAGGCCATTCCTAGAGGGTCGAATGCAGTGTGTGGCGTACGGAGGAGGTCGATCACAGGCTGTTCAAGTTACTTCTGGAGCGATTCAGGGTTCTGTGATCGGACCTCATCTCTTCACTATATATGTGCTCGATCTTCCTGGCTGTGTTACCTCATCAATGTCACTATATGCAGATGACACAGTGCTATACAGGTGCATTACAGTAAATGAGACTCGGAAGACATCCTGGACATCATGTCAAAATGGACTTCCATTAATTGTGACATATTACCATACCTGCCTTACAGTACTGACCTGACGTCAACGCTTTTGTCTTGACAAACTGAAAGATTTCTTTCGCAGATTGTAGATCAAACCTCCCACACTCTTCCCGAGTTCTATCGTGCAGACATGCAGGCCCTGGTTCTGAAGTGGCGTACGGCCACTAGAAGAATGGAAATTAAGCAGAAGTGATATTTTGTTCATAAAGGATATATCAAGATGCTGTAGAAGTAGCAAAGATCTTCTTCTTTTTCTTCTTTTATGACCTGATAGGATCACTGTAGTCAGTTCATCGTTCAGATATTCAGTACTGTAAGGCAGGTATGGAAACATGTCAGAATTAAGGATATTATTGTATATTATAATATCATTTTTGCCCTTATGGACAGTGTTTGAACTTAAATATGTCATGATGACACATTTTCACTTCTCTCCCTTCTTCCTCTTCTCTTCCCAAAATCCCTTCATCCTTCGACTGTGCACCTGTTTCCGTTATTCTGTCCACAATGTTCTTGTTCTTCTTCTTGTATATTATTTTTTTACTCATTTCATTTTTGTCAGTGCATTTACTTTGGACTGACTTTCTTAAATATGAAAATCTATTCTTGTATGATTGATAAAACTACATTTTTGCTTCCTTTATGACCTATCTGCAACAAGATTTTTCTGCAGAGATGAGCCTCAGTCATTGCTATGAGAAGTCACTGAGTGAAATAATATTAGTCATCATCATCTTCATTTCCCGGTTCCAGCTTCCTGGGTCGGGTTGTGAATTAAGGACCTCCAACGTTTCCTGTCTCTCCTCTCCTCCTACAGTGACCATTGTTCTTGAAAAACCCTTACACAATGAGAAGATTGGGGTGTGGTGTGCGATTAATGGACACCGCATTATTAGTATGCAGAGTAATTTAGACAGTGAATGTAGGAATACACGACAGCATACAATACTTTTTTTGGGGTCTAATTTCTCACATAAAAAAATATCTTGTGTTCCAATTCAGGAACTAGCACCAAACACAATGATAATGTAATAAACCTTAGTGAGATATCAGAGCAGATACGGGGTCATTATATATGTGTGCGTGAGTAAACGCAGGCGTATCCGCATCCTACACAAGAAATGCAACTAAATTATTGAAACTGAAGCCATATAAACTTCCAGTTGTGCACTCGCCAAATGAACCAGATCACAATAAGAGGTTGCGATTTTGTAACTGTGTGTTAGAAAAGGTAAACTCAGGGGAATTAGATCCTGAATTAATTTTCTTAGTGATGAAGCGTGGTTTTATTTACATGGCCATGTTACTTCACAAAATTATCGTTACTACAGTGACCATTGTTCTTGAAAAACCCTTACACAATGAGAAGATTGGGGTGTGGTGTGCGATTAATGGACACCGCATTATTGGGCCATTCTTCCACGAGGGTACGATAAACAGTGAGCGGTATGTCATAGACATCCTTAACCCCTTCTGCGACGAACTTACTTATGCTGAGCGTCTGACCAATTATTTTCAGCAGGATTCTGCCACTCCTCATAAAGCCGAAATGTCAATGACGGAATTACGGTGTATTTTTGGTGTTCTGAACGTATCATAAGTAAGAATTTGTAGCCTTCGCGAAGACCGGATTTGACAATCTGTAACTTTTATTTGTGGGGAACACTAAAAAGTAGGGTGTATAGAAAAAATCCACATTCGATTGATGAACATAAACAGTACATAAGAGATGAAATCGAAGCCATCGCTGCTGTGGAACTTCAGAATGTTGTTCATTCTTTCATCAAAAGATGTCAGGTGTGTGTGTTACAAGAGAGGGAGGACACTTTCATCATAGCCTATGAGCACTGTAAGTACACATTATTGAACATGTTTGGTAAAAAAGTGAAAGTGCGCGCCACCACCGGCTGAACCGGGTACGCGCGCCCGCAATCTGCGCCAGTCACAGCCGGCTAGCTTGCCATGTTTACTCGTGCACACATACATAATAACCCTGTAATTTTGTCACAGCACACAATGAATATTGCAATTACTGCCATCTTACAATAAAAATAAGTCTGCTTCAATATTTTTCAAATTTTAAGACATTTTAAATACATGATCAATATAAGTAACAATTGTTGATCTATATAATATGGATGTTAACAAGGTTGCCATGGTCACGCATTATAATTCTTTTAGTTTGCAGAAGTAATGAGTAGGGAGGCATAAGCCATGGTGAAATCAGGAAGCTGATCAACAGCTCTTCTGACTAAACATTATCTTCCTCCAAGTTTCAAATATTTTCCTCAAATGGCAAATCTGGCACTTTGAGTTTCAAATTCAGTACCTTCTTTCTTAATTTCAACAATTTTCAATGTAAACTTGAAGGGAATATGTATATTATAAGGCTTTTAATATGGAACAAACTTAAGATAAATTAAAATGACCAGACTATGTGTTCTTCAAATGAATACTTCTGTTTTTGCCTGAGTCCTGAGATCATGAAAGCTTTCTCGAAAGCAAAATTTATCATTTGGAGAAATGCTCTTGATATGACTCTGAAGATTCCTCATCACAGCACGAACATTGCTACGACAGAACCACTCCACTTCTGAAAACAATGCAACAATCGACACTCAGGACTTTAAAGAAGTAGCAAACTATCTAGGTTGCTCAAAAAGTAATGTTCTTTTTACTACCAATACAAAAGTATGTTTCCTATGGCATACATTTGAAGTTTCCTTCAAGTGTGTGCAAAGTTAAAAGGCATGCTCACAGATAACACAGCTGTAGTGATTAACTGGCGGGCTGCATAGCCCACTTTCGCAATACAACTGCTTAGGAGCTACAATACAAGTTTCATTCAATACAATAAATGTAATAATATTCATTTACTACATGAATAATAATGAATGCTGTAACAGATGTTGCTAAAGCCATCTTTTAAAATCCAAAGACAATTACTTTTGGCGGTAAAGTTGAATTATTCTGAGTGCGGCTGAATGATTCAAGACACAACTACCGCAAACCTCAGTCACTACATGTGTTATGTCAGTAGCATCTATACGTAGCAGGTGATAAGTTTGAATTTCGTTGAGGTCTGTTTAAAACACGTAGTGTACATTGTTATTAAGAAAATAATGGCAGATGAAGTCCTATAGATCATCCAGCGTTTAGAAAAGACTGTGGAGCCTTATGGCGACAGTGTTGCTAACTCTAGGCAGAGGTAGCGCTGACGTCATACGTTATGTTCACCCGCTTCGAGTACTGTCCTTTCACAAGTTAGCGAGACAACACAACCCCAGCAGTTAACTGAAGTAGAACACGCACAGGAAGGAGCAGTTTTGCAGGTGTTAACGGATTGGACCAGTATTGAGGATACTGTACGCGAAGAGAACCAATAACAACATTCATTTCGTTGTGATATGACGCATTACTGATTGACAGATGTCGAGAGCACAACTCTTCCTTCCTTCCTTCTCGGATGTACTGTATGCTGACGATGTTAACAATTTTTATGTCAGCAATACTGTTCATCATCACTCTTTTTGGTATTAGTTGGCTATAATTCAGTTTCTTTCAATTTTATTCTTGTTGTTTTGTTTAGATTAATATTTGTAATATTGTAGTGAGTTAGCCATGCGGTTAGGGGCGCGCAGCTGTGAGCTTGCATTCGGGAGATAGTGGGTTCGAACCCAACTGTCGGCAACCCTGATTCTATCGAACAGAAAATAAAACAGGCAACAATAACACCAATGACAGATAGTGCTTCTGAACTTATGTTGCCGGCGGAACTGAGCACGTGCTCCACTCCGGGCGAGCATGCAGCACTGGACGAGGCTCTTCTTTCCAGCGTGCTAACCTCGAAAAATTTTAAATCACTAAGACGTAATATAAACAATACTTGTATGCAATAACAAAGGTAATCAATTGGCAGATAATTGTAGGAGGCTATTATGACGAAAAATATATATGTTCAGAGTTCCTTCATGATAAAAGGGGGTTCCCGGTCAATGGATGTGAGATTTTCGAAGTGAAATGCCATGTCCTGTGGTTCGGATTCCACGTAAAAAGGAGGTCCCGTGGCTCATGATCTCGAGATTAACGGTCACGTTAAACCACAAGCTTCCTTCCGCTTCCTGATAAAAGGTGAAGTAACAAAACCAGTGTAGGGGGGTTTCCGTTAAAAGTAAAAGCACATAAGACCCACAGTCTTTTCTAAACGCTGGATGCTCTATAGAAGCCATTTTTCAGTGTTGCCTAGTTCTATTAAATAAAGCTTTCTTTAATAATGACAGATCCACAACATGATGCTGTTGAGAGGGTGTCCTCTCTGCTTTGACTGAACAAAGGAGAAAAAAAGTCTAAATGATAATATGAGAAAAAAGAAGCCATGACATGAACTTTAAATGATAAATGAATAGTCATTGGCGAGGCGAAATGTACACGTAATAAGTTCTATTACATCTAGAATGGATATAGCATGAAATTCTACAAAACAAAATATTTATTTGCATAATCTTCTGTAAAAATTGAAGAAAGTCCCATTCATATGATAGAAATATTTTGTAACAAAATGTCATGAATTTATATTTGAGCAGCCATCTTTTGGTAATATTAAAAGCAACATCAAATCAATGCTTACCCTTCAGTACATAACCAGAATCACGAATTGTTTTATGCTGTGTAGTCCAAATCTGAACCATGTGATAAAAAACTGCAGCATAGAACTCGTTCAGAACATCCACCACCATCTGACGTTCATTGCATTCCCTGAAAAGTATACCATAGTTTATAAGAAATAGATAAAGTAATCAATTTAGCAATTTAGTATTGTGTTTAATTCACATGAAGGAAGGAATTAATGTCCAGTTTTAAGCAGATATTACAGGAAGTCAAAATTTAACCAAGCAAAACATGAATGAATAAACTAGCCCTGAAATAGCCAAAACTTGAACAATAATTAATTTACAAACTGTCCATCGAAAAATAGTGGATCACTTGGAAATTGTTTAGAGAATTTTTCTTCCTTTGCCTAGTAAGCATGTTTTACAGTAGTGACAGTTGGTTTTAAAATGGTGTTTATGATACAGATAACCAAATATTTATGTTCTCACAAATTTAATAGAAACCACATTTTACCAATTTGATGGAAATCCTAATCGTTAATTCTTTTCTCCTCACTAGCATTTTAAACACTTTGTTATTCCAAAAACTGATACCGCACATCCTACGTACACCAATAGTGGGTGTTTCCTCCTCTAATGACGGCATGAAGATGTCAAGGCATACTGTATAACAGGTTCCTGATGCACTCCTGAGGAATAGGTTTCCACTCTTTACACCAACCATCTCTGAGCTGTCGCAAGATGTAAACATTTTTATGTTGAACATGTCGTCCTAGCACATTCCACACATGCTCTATTGGATTCAAATCGGGGCTGTATACAGGCCAGTTTACATCCTGACTGCAATAAAATAGTCACTCACATATGGTGCAGCATGTGGTCAGGCATCATCACGTCCAAATGTGAAGCTTTCGCTGGCAAATTGTTTATATTGCACCACATGATCAACAAGGATGTATCAATGTATATTGAGCCCTGTACTATAGCCAATATGCACAATGACAAGCTCAGCATGTGCCTGAAGAAAAACCTTCCCACACCATAACAGAGCCTCTCCCCAAGAGGTGTCATAGAAGAGAATATAACAGGGGAATATAATTCTCTCATCCAGGGACTGAAGTCAAAAAACAGCTTTCATCAATGAAGATAATATAAATAATAATATTAAGGGTTACACATCCCTTTTAACTACCGTGGCTTTTAGAGGTGTTGGAATTTTGCCCTGAATATGCTAGTAAATCTACTGACATGATTCGCTCACATTTAAGCATGCTCAAATGCCAACTGACTGCATTGAGACTTGATCCCGTAACCTTGGGAACCACAAGTGAGACCTTTACCACTGCGCCATGCAGCCAACCATCGGTGAAGTTAACATCCCCATCGCTCTGCAGTCCAGTTTTTACATACTGTCTTGCAAATTGGAGTCGTGAAACGCTGGACTCGGCCAAATGAAGCTCAGATAGAATTACCCACAAATTGGAGGCCCATCTTCTCTTCATGTCTTAAAAGGTGAGCCGATTGGTTTCGACTCACAATATTTCGCCGCCACCGCCCCCCCCCCCCCTGTGCCCGCCGCCCCCTTCGCCGCCCCCATGTGATGACCCCCCCCTCTGCCGACGCCCCTGGTTATTAATTGTGAATCATTTCAGGAAACAAGAAGAGGACAGAAACAATTTAAAATGCCCATTGTCTTTTAATGGAAGATATATTAACTAATTATTCCGGTCTACATTGATTGAATATAGCCATTGTTGACTGTCTAGTGAATAATATGTATGCTGGGACTGTACTGGATTTGGCGGCCTTTGTTCAAATAATCTAAAGTCTGGATAGCCAATCATTGATGGACACATAAATGAAAATTCTATTGCCAAATTAAATTTGGTTAAAAAGGACGTTTCGATCATTTAAGAGGTGAAGGAAAATTAATTATAAAAGTTGGCATTAAAACTAGTGCCAGGCGTTCTTCATTTGTCATCGGTTTTAAAATGAACTTCTGCACATGCGCAAAATGGCGTACCATTGTCGAGAAAGCTACGAATAGCTTGGACGAAGAGAACACAATGTGAGCTTACGAAAAAAGGACGCGGTTTGTGGTAGCCTCGGACCACTACCTAAATCTTGGTCCGAGAACAAGGTAAAACTGTTGGATAATACTAGTTTGAACTCTAGAACCGTCAGACAAAATATTTATGACATTTCATGAAAATGGGAATTAAGTTTGTGAATTTTAAGAGGCCAAGTGTCGTCTGGCCGGATGCATTGAAACAACTTTCGATTCCAAAAGGACGCTATTCTTCCTTTACCAAGGCGTTTCTTAGATTGTCTAATTTATTCAATTTATATTTTAATGGGTCTATTATAATGTGGCCTAAGATTATTTTATATTCATAACACGCCTCCTATTATTTAAGCAGCGAAAACGAGTTTGTTTTACTTCATCTTTCGAGATGTGTTTGGTTTCATTTTTAATCGTTTCATGCTGCTAATGTGAAATTAAATGATTTCAAGAATGTAATTGTCAGGATTTTGATGTGGGGTACTTGATAGTTTTAATAATGACAAACGGTCCCTTGCTTTTCGTTTGTCTGAGATGGCATCTTTTGGTCTATTATGGCCGCATAAGCACAGCATCCATGCTGGTTGCAAAACAGTTTTGGAAGCCTATTTGAAAGAATGTAATGAGTAACCAATTGAAATGAATCGGAATGAGACTTGAATAGTTTCGGATATATAATTGGAAAAGGTTTAATATGAGGTGATTTATAAATCACGTAATTGTGACCTGTTTTACTTTTACAGCGTTGCCATATAATTTGGGGATAGCTTGGCCTCCATTTTAAATATATAGTAGGAGTGCAGATTGGTGTTCCCTCCCATAGCCATTCGGCCTTGTATTCTTTTCCCTTTAAATATATATTTATTTTACCTACTACTGTTCGAGTCCGTGTTTCATTGAGCGCATAGAATAGTACTAGGTTAATTGTCTTCAGGCCACTTTGGCCTCGGGGTACCTAAGCCCTACCTCCCCGTACAAAAGGCATCTCTAACTCAAAACAAGAACTTATATAAATAAAACGTCTGAAGTTTGCTTCCAATAAGAAAATTAGTGAGGCAGAGTAACAAATACTGTATTTAGTATGAACTTTTTCTTTAATTTTACATATTATTTATTTATTGAGTTTCCAAAACATAGAAGGAACCCTATTTTGCCTAGCATATTAGTGTTATAGTTCGACAATTACAGAATATTTACTACTTGTATTACATTATACCCGCCCTCGAATAATCCCCCCATTTTTGTATGGAAATGTAAAAAAAAGAAACTTTAATTTTTATCTCAGCAATTCTTCTATGTTTGTGCCATGTCTTATGTGGGGTTTCACCTAGGACACCAAGCTGGCTCATCAGCGGGCTCTTGGTGTCCCCGCCCAGACCCCCACTGGAGTAGCGAACTGCGCGCTACCTCCCTTTTTATGAAGCGCACCTGCACCTCTTTACTGCGAGAACTAAACGCTCAAGCTCCATAACCTCCCTATGAAGGCTTCCAAAAAGATGGTATTTTGGCTTTCACGGCCAGTGAATTAAAACACAGCAATTCTTCTAGGTTTGTGCCATGTCTGCTGATGAGCCCGCCTGGTGTCCTAGGCGAAACCCCACACAAGACACGGCACAAACCTAGAAGAATTGCTGAGTTTTAATTCACTGGCCGTGAAAGTCAATATACCATCTTTTTCTTCTTCTTCGCGAATGGGTCTCTTAGGACCACGCGGAATCAACAATGGTTAGCCTTTCTTGCAGCCCAGTACTCCTTCATACGCAACGAATGGGTTTGCTTCCGTTGTGCAGACCAGATATGGTGGTATGGCCGTCTTTCTTCCTCCTCGAAACCCCGTGTGAGTGCAAGTGTTCTGATGACATTTCGGTCTAGGAGATTTGGCGATCCTAATTCTTGCAAGTCTTTTTCAGTCTGTTTGTACCAATTTGATCTAGTTGTTTTGTTTTTCAAGTATGTGTGAATTTTGTGAGTTAGTCTATTTGGGTCCATTCTTTCCAGGTGCCCCAAGAATTGGATTCGTCGCATACGCATTTTGTCTGTGATTTTGGAGATGGTTTTATATATTTCAGCATTTGGCTTTGGAAGATGAACACCATCTTTGATTCTCGGCCCTAAGATTTTCCTCATTATTTTACGTTCCTTCACTTCCAACTGATCTCGAAGTGTTCTATGTTGAAGAGTGAGAGTTTCTGAAGCGTAGAGAGCTTCGGGCCCGATCACTGTTGTATAATGTTGAATTTTGCATTTCCAGGAAAGACTCTTTTTGTTGTAAGTATTTTTCGTTAACTGAAAAGCAGTTTCCATTTTTTGAATTCTTGTTGTAATGGACCTCTTTTCATTACAATTGTCGGTAATCCATTCACCCAAATATTTAAATTCCTTCACACGAGATATATGGTCAGTACCAATTTCAATTTCAGATGGGGCATTCTTTATATCTGTCATAAATTTTGTTTTATCAAATGAGATTTGCAATCCAATTTTCTTTGCTTGTTCTTGTAGAAGTTCAAGTTGGTATTGCGCATCAGAGATGTTTTGGGCAATTAATGCCATGTCATCAGCAAATGCCAAACAGTCTAATTCTATGCCTTTAAGTTTTGGTCCTATCCTATGCGTCGGTGCACCTGCTTTTCGCCATTCTCGTACAACCTTCTCTAGTGCACAATTGAAAAGCAACGGGGACAATCCATCTCCTTGTCGGACTCCTGTGTCAATGGGGAATTCTCTGCTCAGTTCTCCCATAAATTTAACCTTAGATTTGGTTTCCATGAGTGTTTCCTTAATAATATTTGTTGTCTTTTGATCTAATCCAAATTCTTTGAGTATTTTGAAAAGGGATTCACGGTCGATGCTATCATACGCCTTTTGGAAGTCAACAAATGTAATGACATAGTGTTTGTTCGATGTATTGCGGAAATATTTCATTGAGTTTTTTAAATTGATAATTTGTTCCACACACGACCTGCCTTTCCTGAAGCCACCTTGGTATTCGCCGATTACTGGATCCAATTGAATTTCTGCACGATTCAGGAGAGCTTTAGACAAAACTTTGTATGTTATGGATAGTAATGAAATTCCACGATAATTGTTGGGATCCGTCCGATTTCCTTTTTTGTGCAAGGGATGTATGAGTGCCATCTTCCAGTCAGCAGGGATTTTTTCAGTTCGCCAAACTTCTTCTAAAATTTCTTGGAGTTTTACAATGAGATTTTCTCCTGCATTTTTCCACAACTCGGCAACAATTTGGTCTTCCCCCGATGCTTTGTTGTTTTTCAATGATTTAATTATCTTTCTTATTTCCTGAACGTTGGGTGGATACGAATCTTGGTTTTGTTGCGTGTGGATAAAAGTGAATGTTTCTTGAGGTTTCTCACAATTGAGCAATACCGAAAAGTAGTTTGCAAGGATTTCACAGTTTTCTGTGTTACTATGAGCAATATCCCCATGTTTATTTTTGAATTGAAGTGATGGAGGGGAATATTTAGTGAGCTTCTGGCGAAAAGTTCTATAGTAGTTTCTAGAATTATGTTTTTATTTATTTTTATTTTTGTCACTTTATTTTAAACAAATGTATACTATTAACCCCTCAAGCCAGTTCGCCGTACACTGTACGTCCGCTGGACTCGACTCGTTCAGCCGGTTCGACGTACCACAAACGTCCGGTCCAGGCGGAAGTTAGAATGCCTATTACGCATGAAACACTGCTGCTTCGCGGGATCTTCTTTCACGTTATGAACCGTGAAGTTATGTACTTTCATGCCATCTCTGTTTCATAATTAGAACTAATACGAAGTTGATCGATATCCGTTGCTTTTGATGACTCATATCGATCAGGGAAGGAACATGAAACGCGCTCTATTGAGTTTCAGGTTAGTTGCTCAAGAAGGTACCACATCCTTTCCTGCCATCTCGAGATTATTTTGTGAACTATGTCTAACTTGACAATTTATGTCACTTATGAAGGGGAAGCACCGATGGCAATTACTTAGTAGATAATTTTTGCTTCGCAAGCTAGAGGCTGCTCAGTCGCAGATGAATAATTGCTGGGCTGTCTCATTCTCTTATAGTGCAGATATTATAGGTTTGATAGATGACAGTAGTGGAAGTGATGTGTAGGGAAGCGATATTTTCGGTAGTGATACGGACTATGCACAGCATGATGTCATTGGAGAAACGGCGGACAGCCCAGATGAAGAAGATATAGCTACAGCTGTAATAACAACGGCTGCTGTTCAGTGTTTGTGGCGAGAGGTAGACCTCGTCACGAGTACTCAAAAGATCTCATTCACGGGTATGCCGGGTACAAGAAAGCATTTCACGTCTGTTTTTTGCCGTTTTCGACAAAGTGATTGAACTAATTGTTTGAGAAACAGATATATACGCGGCAGAATGAAGAGTGGCGCGCCCTTGAAACCAAGGTCGCGCGCCAGGAAGTGAGAGTCAGTGACAGGGGACAACATTTATATGTTCAGAGCTTGTATTGTTGATGGGGATAATGCAGAAACCTACCCCAATGAGCTATTTCACTCCTATATTACCTCAAACAATGCCAAAGGACAGGTTAGAATTAATATTGCGATATTTACATTTTGTTGACAATTCTACACGGGATACGTATACGGGGCCTAAAAAGCTTTTCAAAATTCAGCTTTTCCTGGAAATTATACCCGACAATTATGTATATATGTAGATTGAACATTATCATGTGAATATCTTGCTTTCATTGTAAATATACCTGAAACAAATACCAAAAGTGGAACTTTTCAAATTATTATAATTTTGTAAATATTGCGTGTGATTATGGACAACCCTGAAAAGCAGTCGTCACATATATTACTGAGAAACATTGGACAGGATTTCGGTAAGTAATCCTAAAAATGTCATTACGTTATATTTCGTAGATTTAACATTATTAATTTTTTACCTTGTTGGTGTCCAAACCTCTATTGAGCTTCAATTTAAATACCGCCGGAGAAGTAAACACCTCCGGATTAAATAGCCGGCCTGAGGGGTTAATACTTTACTACATATCATTAAATAAAACAAGGAAGGTACACAATCATTACGGTACTTAATAAGGTCCGCCTATAACACCCCCTTTTTCCCCCCGAATTTTCGGCTTCAAAAATTGGAAAGGATATAACAGGTGAAAATTTCCCTTGATATAGGTTAGGATCGCATGGTATAGGGAGTCCTTTTGAATTCCTCGTGACGGCGTACCGAGGTTTAGGAGCGCATGAAGCGGAGACAGTGAGCACAGTGGCAGCAAGGGCTAGCAAAGGTGAGCGGATGTTATTGAGCAATTACTGTTGTTTCCTATGGCTAGCCCGGATTCCAATCCAATCCATTCCGTCTGCAGCTGTCACCCGTCAGCGGTCTGCTATCGACACATGACATATGGTCTCATATGGGAAATCCCGCGGACCACAAATGGGGTTCCCGCGGGTCGCGGCGTGAAAAGTGAAGTCTTGAAAAGAACTCACAAAGCTACACAGTGGAGCACCTCATCATCATCTTCATTTCCCGTTTCCAGCTTCCTGGGTCGGGTTGTGAATTAAGGACCTCCAACGTTTCCTGTCTCTCCACCACTCCTCTCCTGTTTTTAGTACTTCTTCAGGTTTTCCTCCTCTCTTCTCTATACACTCCCACACTGTATCTGCCCATCTCTTTCGGGGCCTTCCTCGTGGTCTCTTCCCTGTCATCTTTTCACAGAAAGTTTTCTTTGGTACTCTCTCCTCTCCCATTCTCATCATATGTCCATACCACTTTAACTTTGTTGTTTCTATCCTGTCCTGCAGCTTCAAGATTCCTGTCCTTTTTCTAATCTCTTCGTTTCTAACTCTATCTCTTCTGGTCTTGCCCTCTATACCTCTTTGGAATTTCATCTCCGCGGCTTGTATTCTACTCTCCTCTCTTTTTGTAGTAGTCCACGCTCCAGCTGCATATGTTAGTATGGGTCTGTAGTAGGTTGAATATAATACATTTTTACATTTCTTTGGGACATCTCGGTTCCACAGAATACCCCTTATGCTCTGGTAAAAACTGTTCGCTTGTTGTATTCTCTTTCCAATTTCCTCAGTTATCCTTCCATCTTCTGTGATCACACTTCCCAAGTACTTGAAACTTTTAACCACTTCTAGAATTTTCCCATTCAATTCTATCTTTCCTCTTCCTTCCTTCCTTCCTCTTGACATTACCGTTGTCTTGCTCTTCTCTGTGCTTACTTTCATCCCATATTTCTCTATTTCTTGATTCCATACATCTAGTTGTTTTTGTACTTCCTTTTCATCCTCGCCCCATATCACTATATCATCTGCAAACAGTTGCCTCTTGTCCCAATCTCTGTTTAACTTTCTTGTGAATTTCATCCATGACTATGATGAATAGTAAGGGGGACAATACACTTCCCTGTCGGAGACCTGTTTCCACTTTAAACCATTCTGTTTCTCCTATACTGGTCTTCACGCTACTCACACAATATTTGTACATAGCTTTTAACATTTGGACATCAGCTCCGTTAACTCTCCTTTTCCTTAATACATTCCAAACCACCTGTCGAGGCACACTGTCGTACGCTTTCTCAATATCAATAAATGTCATCACCATGTCTTTTCCAAATTCCCATCTTTTCTCCATCATTTGCCTTAATGCAAAGATTAGGTCAAATGTTGATCTGTCTTTCCTAAAACCATACTGTTCTTCTTCCATCTCTCCTTCTATCTTCCTCCTCAGTCTGCCTTCCAGAACTCTCTCAAAGATCTTAGCTACATGAGCGATAAGAGTGATCCCTCTGTAGTTATTGCATTCCTTTTTGTCACCTTTCTTAAAAATCGGGATAATTAATCCCTTTCCCCGTTCTTCTGGAATCTCTTTCTTCTTCCAAATTATTCTAAATAATCTATACAACCACTGTACACCTATTGGTCCCGCTGCTTTTATCATTTCCGTGGACACCTCATCCTCTCCTGCTGCTTTACCGCTCTTCATCTTCTGTATGGCTTCCACTATTTCTAGCATAGTGATCTCCTTTTCTTGTTCTTCTTCTTCATCCATTGTTTCTTCTTGTTCTTTTTCATCTTCCAGTTCAATGTATTTAACATTTAGTAGCTTTGAAAAGTATTCTTCCCATCTTTTTAATATATCATCTCTTTGATACAATATGTGTCCTGCTTCAGTTTTTACAAATTTTGTGTTTTCCCTACCTTTTACACTGTTTTTCACCAATCCATATAGAACCTTTTTACTTCCTTGGATATCCTCCTTCAAAGTTTCCGTGAAACCTTCCCAACTTTTCCTTTTTTCTTCTTGTACAATTTTTTGGCATGCCTTCTTTGCTTCTCTATATTTTTGCCATTTCTCTGCATTTTTACAGCCTATCCACTTCCTCCATGCCATTTGTTTTTCTTTAACAGCTTCCTTTACCCTGTTGTTCCACCAAGGAGTCTCCCTTTCCTTTTTCTTCCCTGATAGTCTTCCACAAGTGTTTACTGCACACTTCGCAAAACAATTTCTAAAACATGCCCATTCCTGTTCGACACTTTTTGCTTCGTCTTTGGGAATTTCCTTTTTCAAGTCGTCTTGGAACTTTTCCATTGCCTCTCTCTCTTTTAGCTTCCACACCTTTATTTTTCTTTCCCTTTTCTCCGCAAGCTTTGTGATTTTCCCAAGCCTTAATTTGGCTATCACCACTTTATGGTCTCATTCAAAATCTCCTCTTGGCATAGCTGCCACATCTACCAGTTGTCTACGTTTATCCTTTTCCACTAGGATAAGATCGATCATTGTTTTTGACTTTCTGTCTCCCCATCCATACCTAGTTATTTTTTGGGAGTTCTTTTTCCTAAACCATGTATTTCCAACAATTAATCCATTCCTTCTACAGAAATCTATTAACATTTCTCCTTCTTCATCCTGATTTCCATAGCTAAATGGGCCAATTATCTCTTCTTTTCCCTGCCTATCTGTTCCCACATGTGCATTCATATCCCCCATTATTATAACCTCTTTGTCTTCTATACACTTTTCCAGTTCTTCTAAGAAATCCTCTAAACATTCATCTACCTTCCCTGTCTGGGGTG
This sequence comes from Meconema thalassinum, assembly GCA_946902985.2. Taxonomy (NCBI): domain Eukaryota; kingdom Metazoa; phylum Arthropoda; class Insecta; order Orthoptera; family Tettigoniidae; genus Meconema; species Meconema thalassinum. The sequence goes on along the minus strand of OX336393.1, from coordinate 162,313,531 downwards.
CATAAATCTGTATAAAATCCTTTGTTCCACTCTCAAGTCCTAGTCTAATTTTCATCATTCTGTCATTAATTTGGTCTACTTTCTCAACATACTGCACTAAGTCTTCTCTCAATATTATTGCAACACCATTCATTGCCTTATTTCCTCCACTCCAATATATTCTATATCCCTTCCCTTTCTTGACTTCTTTCTCACCTTTTCCCTTCCACCTAGCGTCCTTAAATCAACACACACCTAACTTTATTTACAAAAAAAAAAGATAATAGCCCATTTAAATAGCCACTCGCTTGCATAATCACAGCTGACTGGTAACAGAACTAAGGCAGCCGCACAGAAGTGCGTGCGCAGAGTTCAAGTTTACGCAGTGATGCAATGTTACGCGGCAACTATCTGAAATACGAAAGATTTGTTTCTAATACCGACCGACTTTTATCAAGTACTTTGCAGTACCGGTATAAGACCTATGACGAGATTTAATGTTAGCTATTATAGAAGAACTGAGCATCACAAAACATTTATCTTGCCGTATTAGTGAAAGTTACCGCCAATTCCTGGGACATACTTTGAGGAGAGAAGGAGACAATTGAGAAAAGACCATTCTACAAGGCAAAATTGAAAGTACCAGACCAAGAGGTAGAACAAGTAGATGGTTAGACCAAGCAAAGAAGATCACCTGCCTACCTCTTCACGATATCTTACGAAGGGCTGAAGATCGCTTAGGATGGAAACATCTCGTCAAGGATGTAGTTACTAATGAAGTGAAGAAATGAGGTCGCGACGCTCAGCAATGAGTAAAACGACTAATAATTGCGCGACCGGTCAGGCCACTAGGCAGAAATAAACGAGTACACCCAAACAAGCACTAGCACCAGATAGTGGATACTTGCGCGTGGCGGGCAATTTAAATCTTTAAAATTTGGATGGCTCAATTAATACCCGAACCCCAATTCTTCACGTCCGATTTTGTATAAAAATGTGTGGATGGTATTCGGGTATATATGGTAATAACTAATGGAAGATGTGATGGATGAATGAATGTAAGAAAATGAGAATAATAACATGATTTTTTAAATATAGGATACAGAGGTTTTGTCAGTTCATTATTGCAATAACTCAGGTGACATTTTATAATATGTCTTTCTTTTTCAAAAGCAGGTCAGTTGAAAAGCAGGTGATGTACAGTTGAGAGGATCCACTAAAGCATGGTGGTTGGTTCCTTAGTTCAGGGGTTGCGACAACGCAGTCATATAGCCCCGTGTACTTTAGGTGTGTGTAGAATCTGTCTGATAACCAGTGTTAATTGTGATGGCTGTATCAGTGTGTGTTATCTGTGATTCAGGTAAGGACTGCCGATGATTAATTTTCAAGTAATTCCTACCAAATGCTACCATCCAAGACACATAGCTGCCAACTTGGCTACTAGATGCCAACACAACCAGCACCTGACGGCGAACATTGGAACTAATAGAGCATAACAAATCTAACCTACAAATTTTAGCTTCACACATGTGTAGTTAGTGGAAGGTTCTTTTACATGCCATAAATCTATGACATGGACCCACCGGCTTTACTTCCCCTCCGAAGGAAGGCATACTGAGGGATTTTTAATGCTCTTAAAAATTCAACGACTTCGGCCTTGTTTGATCCCGAGATTTTGGGCATAGAAGCTCAGCATTCTACCAACTACACCACCGAAGCCGCTCACACATAAATGCATGTATAGTCATTTAGAGGTAGTTAATCTACCTAATAAAGCTAAATGTGTGTCTGTTGTGTATACAAATCTACACAGTTTCACCGATTTGAACGAAATTTTACATACTTACCCTTTGGAACTCTGCGAGTAATACTGCCAACTTGAAATTTTGGTCAGACCGCTCCATTCACTGCATTTAGGCCCTTTGGCACGTATCTACACCGTTTCACCGATCTGAACCAAATTTTATATACTGACCCTTCGGAACGTTGCGAGTAACACTGTCTACTTGAAACTTCGGACAGACCTCTCCATTCTCTGCATTTAGGCCCATTGGCACAAATCTACACTGTTTCACCGAACTAAACCAAATTTTATACAATTACCCTTTGGAACCCTGCGAGTAACAATGTCTACTTGAAACTTCGGACAGACCTCTCCATTCCTTGCAATTAGGTCCTTTGGCACAAATCTACACCGTTCCATCGATCTGAATCAAATTTTTCGTAATTACCCTTAGGAACCCTACGAGTAACACTGTCTACTTGAAACTTCGGACATACCTCTCTGTTCCTTGTATTTAGGCCCTTTGACACAAATCTACTTTGACACAAATCTACACCGGTTCACTGATCCGAAACAAATTTTACATAATTACCCTCTGGAACCCTGCGAGTAACACTGTCTACTTGAAAGTTCGGTCAGACCTCTTCATTCCTTGCATTTAGGCCCTTTGGTACAAATCTAAACCCTTTGGAACCCGACAACTAGAAATAACAGACAAAGGGAGCTGTAAACCACGTTTTAAGGCCCTAGGACCAATAATGTCCTAAGAAGTGTAACTGTAAGAATATTTATTTAAGCGAGTTGCATAACACCGCACCTACCAGTGTTCTGGTAAGAAAAAAAAGGCGAAAATACTTACAATATCTTGCGCTGCTTACAAATTACAGTCACGGGGAGTAATTAATTAGTGACAAAAAATATTCAAGCCCCAAATGACAGGGTCATCATTATCATCATGCATAACTGTAGGCCACATCTGTTAACTAAATATTAGGCCTCTGTTATTTACAGTAAACAAATCTACACCGTTTCACCGATCCGACCAAATTGTATGTACTTATCTTTTGGAATACTGCGTGTTAGGGTGTCTATTAGAAATTTCGACAGCCCTCTTTTTCCCTAGATTTAGTCCATTCGGCACATGGGCGAAATATCGAAATTGTCGTAGAAGGACCAATCTAGGCTCATTTTAAGCCTCGCAAAGCAGGTAACAAAACTCGCGACTTAAAATTTTGTTCAGTTCGGTAAAACATTGTAGATTGTATAAATAAGGCTCATTTTAGGCCTCACAATGCAAGAAATAAAACTATGGGCGTAACATTTTTGTAGTCACTATATCGGTGCAGATTTGTATAAATAACAAAGGGACCCAAACACCACGTTTTATGAGCCAAGGACCAACTGTGCGGGAAGTATTCTGGTGTTGTAGTAGGGGTCCAGAAATCCTGGGAATTGAGGTGCAACTGTAAGAATATTTAAATGAGTCTATTGTTGGCTGGCAATGCGGGCTGCATCATGCTGTCCCTACCCGTGTTCTGGTGCAGAATTGCGTAAATAGTTACATCTTGCGCTGCTTACAAATTGCAGTCACGGGGAGTAATTAGTGAAAAAGATTTCTTAGGCCCCTTAAAACATTTGTCATCATGAAAATATTAGGCCTCTCTATAGTGCGTTGGTGTTAAAAAACTCCTGGCACTACAGCCCATGAAGGGCCTTAGCCTACCAAGCGACCGCTGCCCAGCCATTTGGCCTGCAGATATTGGGGTGACGTGTGGTCAGCACATCGGGTACCCTCGGCCGTCAATCTTGATTTTTCGTGACTGGGGCACTGCCTCACTGTCAGACAGCTACTCAATTGTCCTCACGAGGCTGAGTGCACCCCGTTCCAGCCGTCACGTCAGTTTCTAAAATCCCTGATGGCTTACGTAGTGCAGCACCATGGTGCATGCTGTTTGCCGATGACATTGTTTTGTGCGACATCAGTAGGAGAGAACTGGGAAGGCGACTGGAGAACTGGCGAGAAGCCTTGGAGACCAGAGGCATGAAAATCAGTCGAAAGAAAACAGAGTATTTGTGCCTTGGTGGTGAGGGTAATGAATTAGTGCAGATGGATGGAGTAAGCTTAAGGCAAGTCAGTAGCTTCAAGTATCTTGGGTCAACCATGTCTGAAGATGGCAACATAAATACTGAGATTAACCACAGGGTTCAGTCAGCCTGGATGAACTGGAAAAGGTTTTCTGGCATTCTGTGTGACTAAAGGCTCAATATAAGGGAGAAAGGAAAGGCCTACAAGACAGCTGTGAGGCCAGCCATGATGTATGTTGCAGAGACATGGGCAATAACTAAGTCACAATGTCATAAGCTGGATGTGACTGAGATGAAGATGCTGCGCTGGGTGAGTAGCGTCACTAGGATTGATCACATCGCAAATGAGAAAATCAGGGGCACAGTAAAAGTAACAGAAGTCGCAAGGAAAATCCAGGAGAGAAGACTGCTGTGGTATGGGCATGTTATGTGTCGAGATAATAACTATGTAGGAAGGAGAGCGATGTCTCTGGTTGTGGATGGCACGAGGAATAGAGGCAGACCTCGAAGAAGATGGACTGACAATATCCATGATGACCTCATGGAGAAACAGTTAGGGGACGACGATGTGTGGGACAGAATAAAATGGAGAAGACTTGCCAGAAACAACGACCCCACTTGAAGTGGAATAAGATGAAGAAGAAGATAAGAGGAAAATGACCAAGATGTTATGTCCATTATACTGTACTACTTATCACCTCCACCACCACCACAATCCTCATCAAAATTTACGACAAAAGTTTATCTTGTGCTCTTATCTAGCACAACCTAGTTCCGCCAATAGGTTTGTTAGAAATGCGACTTAAGAAACAATGCTCTGGCAACGCTGTAACTGCGTGCAGCATGGCCAATAACAGGTCCCATGAATTCGGCGCTGTGCCTGAGCTGTCTTATTAGCTCAGTGGGAAAAGGCAATGCCGAGAATGCTGCTTATGCAGACGCGCCAATGGTCGAGTCGCGTTCGCGCCAAGAAGTTTTTCAGTTAAAGTATCAAATTGTATCCAATGTACACCTCCACAATGCAATACATTATGTTGTATATTATGTCATACCTTTAGTGTTACTTTTCTTTTGCTTACTTTTTCCGATGAGGCCTGCTAGGAACCACGCACCCATTTCGATTCTTCACTGTTGTTTTCTCTTCCGTTCTTCCCAATATTTCTTCATTCCTCGACTATGCTGCTTCTTTCTGTCCTTAGACCACTTCGCCCCAGGTTTCCTTTCCACTCTTTCCTGGAATCCTTCCGCACTTAACACCTCACTCACTCACTCACTCACTCACTCAGAAGGCTTCTATGGGACACGAAGATCCCGCGCCAATCTCACAAAATGCCTCCACTGAATTCTATTTTGGGCGAGTTCTTGCCAGTTGTCCACATTCAGATGTCTACAAAGTTTGGAGATTTCATTCTTCCAGGAACTTCGTGGTCTTCCAACTGGCCTTTTTCCTCTTGGTTCTTCTTTAAAGATTCGTAAGACCATCCTATCATCTCCCATCCTTAGTAAATGACCAGCCCATTGAAGTCTTCTGGAATTAATGATGTTGAGTATTGGTGCTTGCTGTGATAGTGAGTGTATGTCTTTATTTGATCTTTTTTTCCAGCTTTGAGATGCGGGGTAAAAAAAGTCCAAAAATGTTCCTATAGAGTTTATTTTTGAAAACCTGCAACTGGTGTTCCTCCTGTTTTTTTAACTCCATGATTCTGCACCATAAGTTAGAAGGGGCCTAATGATGGTATTGTATATTTTCAGTTTTGTATTTCTCGTCAAAAATGGATCCTAATAAAAACTGCAGAGAGTAGTACACTTTGTTAGCATTCAGTATTCTATCTTTAATTTCCACTTCTCTATGATTCTGTTCATCAATCATGACTCCATCATTTGAAATATTCAACCCGCCTAAAAACTATGATTGCCAATAAGAAGACGTAACCAATTCCCCAACACATCAATACTCCTCTTCATTACCATGTACTGAGATTTTTGGTAATTAATTCTAAGGCCTAATTTTGACGCTATCTCCTCAAGTTCAACAAACAATTTCCTTATCTCAATCTTATCTCTTACTATGAGTACAATATCATCTGCGTATACAAGCACTTTATGATACTGTCCGAGATATATGCCAGCCGGAACTAATTATAGTGATCTGATAACTTTTCGAGAACAATGTTGTTGAAGAGAAGAGAGGACAGAGCATCGCCCTGTCTTAAACCGGTTCTGTTTGTGAAAGGGTCAGATCTTTTCCCATTCAGGAGAATTCTACTTATATTATCATCCATACACAATCTACACAGGTTAATAAGTTTAAGAGGGAAACCAAACTCTGTCATGACATTCCACAGGATCTCTCTATGAATTGAATCATATGCTTTGAGGAAATCAATAAACAAATAGTGAATACATTGATTATATCACCACACTTTCTCACTTATCATTTAGATTGCAAATATGTTGTCAGTAGTACTTAACACCTTATTTCGAAAAATCTCTCTGTCCACAGTGTCTTCTTCTCTTATATTATTTCTTGCCAGGAGTAAGACCAATTGGACATCCTAGGAAGAGATGGACAGGCCAGGTTAAGGAAGATCTCATAAGGAGAGGAGTAACATGGGATGCAGTGGAGAGGGGAGAGTTATACCAGAACAGGACTAAATGGAGGCATATCGTTCACAGCGTTCCTACCTGGCTCGCTGGAAGGATATCCTGATGTCGATGATGATATTCCCTTTATTTAAACATTCAAACATAACATGAACTTCTTACAGATGTAAACGACCACTTAAGTTTCATCCATGGCACAAATAAAGTCAACAGAACATAACTAGCGGACCCGTGCGAGAACTCTCGCATAATGGGTTGCGTGCGCCCCACGTGTACAGATTACCCGCCCTGCTCTAGTGCTATGCGGGCTGTACGCGACACAGTTCTGCCAGGGATATCGTCTTGTTTTTTTGTTTAAAAGCACTTTATAAACAAATAAATATATTTCCGTTAACTTTTCAAGAATGCAAGATTTTTCCTGTACTATTGAGACGATTTGGAAGATTTTGGTACAAACCACACCTTCTAACTCCCTCTGGTTTAGGAGCTTGAGTCCAGTCCAGTCTTATCTTCACAAAGCCAGGAACTGTCGTCACAAAAAACACGACCTGACGTAGATTAGAACCATAGCTCCATGGTGGATGTGGATTTGATCCAGCAGTCTACTCAGTGAGCTACAACGGCTGGTACGGTAGTGCTGGGTGAAACACATTCCTCTGTACATTCCGATGCGCTGCAGGATGTGACTGTTGCCAGCTTCTCATTTTCATATGTGTGTTTTCAAACTGCACACTCTCCGATTTTGCTATAGAAACTTTTGTCTTGCATTTGGATGAGGAGTCGCATGCCAACCTCCAAGTGCAGCTTTTTTTCTTCACCCTGTATACAGGATGTTTCAGAAATACTTTTACAAACTTTGGAGATTGGTTCCTTATACCAAAACAAGAAAAAAAGTTCATATACACATACTGTATGTCCCAAAATCCTTCATTTTCGATTTATTTATGAAAGAACACTGTACAGTGACACATTGACGGCCTGTTTGGAAGTGTTTAACACATTAACTCATATCAAAAAAGGTTCCTGACACCGACAGATGGAAAAACTGTCAAATGCACAGGTGTTCCAGACAGGCTCGCCATCAGCACCAGTTTAGGATTAATGTGTGGGCTGGCATTGTAGGTCCATACGTTCTACCAGCACGTCTTACAGGTGCTGTCTCCAGAGACTTTATCCAGAACAACCTTTCAGATTTACTGCATGACAATGTGCCCCTGCAAATACGACAGTGAATGTGGTTGATGCATGATGGGGCTCCTACACACTTTAGTCACCTTGTTCGCACTGCACTGACGGAGATCTTCCAGGACAGATGGTTGGGCAGAGGAGAACCCGTTCCATGGCTTGCAAGGTCCGTTAGACTTTTATCTATGGTGTCAGGAACCTTTTTTGATATGAGTTCATGTGTTAAACACTTCCAAACAGGCTGTCAATTAATGTGTCACTGTACAATGTCCTTTCATTAATAAAGCGAAAACGAATGATTTTGGGACATATGTGTATATGAACTTTTTTTCTTGTTTTGGTGTAAGAAACCAATCCCCAAAGTTTGTAAAAGTATTTCTGAAACACCCTCTACATATATTGGTACTATTGGGGATAGCAATATAAAGGTATGGTTTTCTACAAATAAATGCACCTACATTTAATCACCATAATTAGGTTTACTGCTAAGGATTAAAACCAGAGCAGAAATTATCCTTCATTAAATCAATGGCTAAAACTAATGTGTGGTGCTATAAGATTCATTTCGTATAATTTAAGTGAGAACCCAGTCATTCTAAAAATCTTTCAGAGTGGCCTTCATCACTATAAAACTAAATAATCCCCCTGTAAACCATACTCACCTATTGAGTTGTCCTTGCCTTAATGCTTGCAAAGCCATGCGTGTCAAATTGAAGCTCAGAATGGCAAGAGGGAAGTTTTGTATCACATCATTGGACACTCTGTAGATGTGTTTAGCAAGGGGCGAAAGTTGAGTTGAACTGCTGAGATACAGCAACTGTAGGAGTCCCAACATTCCCACACCTCGCAGATCTGTGCCTGGATCACTACCCTGCAAACATATATAAATTCAAAATCTATCTTTAACAAGACTGAATTTAATTTCATAACCTACAATGTGTAACATCTTTGTTTCTACAAAATATATGAACAGTATATATATAGCTAAAAAAGTTTTAACAAACAGGGCAAGTTGTCAAATCAGGATGTCTACTAATTTGAAGTTCAAACTCCAGTATTTTCTGTATATATTCCCGAAAAATTCCAGTACATAATCATCATCTTCTACAGTTTCCAGCCCCTGGCTGGGTCTGCTTGGAACATAAGCCTCTCCATCGTTTTCTATCCTCCCACCACCTTTCACTCCTCACTCTGTCCCACTCCTCTCCTCTTTTCTGCACTCCTTCCGTCACACCCACAATCCACCTATCTCTTCGCTTTCCTCTTGGTCTCTCGCCCTCCATTTCCATCTCATGCATCCTCCTTGGTTCCCTTCCCTCCTGCATTCTCCTAACATGTCCGTACCAACTCATTCTTGACTTCTCTATGATCTCTTGTAAGGGATTCTCTTCCACAATCTCTCTCACTATCTCATTTCTTTCTCTTCTTGTTATTCCTAATGTGCTTCTCTGAAATTTCAGTTCGTAAGCCTGGATCCTGCTCACCTGTCTCTTCTTCATAACCCACGTTTCTGATGCGTAGGGGGGTATTGGGACTAGAGCCGGGCAAATTTGCTCCAGTTCCGATCGGTACCGTAAGTTGCCGCATGGCCAGTATCGTCCCCCACCAAGCGCACTCAAGACCAGGTCTCTCCAATGAATGAGAATCTTAAGTCTCGATAATACCGGTACTGAGTGGGAACCTTTATTCTCGATAATACCGGAGCTCCTTTTTTCTCGGCGTTATCGACGGTATCTATTTAAAGGAAAAAGCAGACTCACTCAAGCCGCTGCACGTGTGAAGTCAAAGCTCTCTGTAACTCTGGAATGTGAACCATTCCTCATTCTTACATTTGACAAATTTAAAGCAGTATGAAGTGATCCACTTACGAGGAAGACCCTATTGTATTGAGTTTGTTATATTTTTACGATGACTTCTCTCACTAAAGATATAGTAAGAGAGAAATTAGCAGATCGAAGTCTGAAGTTATTAGAAAAATCAGTTACTGATCGAATAAGCGCCTGCTGGACGAAATTTCACGTAGGGTTATTATTAATATTTCCAATCATTCCCCTTCAGGAGAGCGTGAGAACTTGAGCCAATCACAGCTTCACTTCCTTTTCCTCTCTTCGTTTCTTCCCAAACCCTCTTCATTAGTTCACTGTGCTTTTTCTTCCTTTACTCTGTCCATTTTTCCCTGATGTGTCCTTCCTTGAGACTTGTACAATTTTCGTGTTTCTGATTTTATTTCTAAATTGTTCTCTGTCCTTAATGTCGTCTTCAGAGATTTTAAGTAATTCCATGTCTTCATGTACTTTTTTTTATCCAACTGGTCTTTAATTTACTTGCATTCACGATATTGGAAATCATCTTAGCGAGTCTGTTCTCATCCATCCTATATGTGCATGGTCACTGTGGAAATCAGTTCCTAATCCTCATACTCGCAATGTTTTTACTCACCTACGGAAAATTTCAAGAGTTCATATGACAGAAGATTACAACCGCTACATTTCATCCATAACAGGAAATCTCAAGAATAACCCGAAGAAGTTCTGGACACTTATATCATCCCGTAGAAAGACTCCTAGAATTCCACTTAACCTAAACCTCAATAATGAAGAAATCCCATTTGAATTGAGGTCCACACATTTCAATGAATATTTTCACTCAACCTTTTCAGTTCCCGTACCAATCGCCAGTCCCCCTCAACTTACTAGCGTCTGTTCTGATTCACTGTCTCAAATTTCAACGACCCCCGATGAAATCCAAAATATCTTAAAAAGTCTGCCCGCAAACCGATCTACTGGGCCATCAGACATAAGCCCTATATTCCTGAAAAACACCTGTGCATCTCTCAGCATCCCCTTGTCCATAATACTCAACTGGTGCATGTCATCCGGCACTTTTCCCGACTCATGGAAAAGAGCTGACGTCACACCTGTCTTTAAATCAGGCAGCAAGCACGAAATTTCCTCATACAGACCTATATCTATCGTCCCTATACTCTCTTCAGCCTTCGAAAGAATAATACATTGCCGTCTCCTCACTTTCACCAAACCTCACCTCTCAGAAGAACAACATGGCTTCGTCCCTGGAAAATCATGTTTAACAAATCTGACTGTTCTGAACCATCACATAATTTCTGCAATTGAACAAAAATCTCAGCTAGATGTAATCTACGTTGACCTGGCCAAAGCATTTGATTCCGTGAACCATTGCCTTCTCCTCCACAAGCTTGCTTCACAATACAACGTACATGGATCCTTCCTGTCCCTAATACAAAGTTTCCTGTCCAATAGGCAACAACGGGTAGTGCTTCCAGGATCTGTATCGTCCTGGCTCCCAGTCTTATCAGGAGTAACTCAGGGCAGTATCCTGGGACCCCTTCTCTTCGTGCTGTATATGGACGATATAAACACATGTGTGCAAAATTCTCCGTGTTCCATTCTTCTGTACGCTGATGACCTCAAGATATTCAGAAAAATTTCCAGTTCTGACGACCGCACTGAGCTCCAGGAAGCAGTGAATGCATGTACTGACTGGTTCAACAAATGGAGGTTATCTCCAAATCCCAAAAAGTGCTTCAGTGTGTCTTTTTCACTACTGAAATCTGGAAATCAGGCCGACTATAAAATTTGTGGAAATAAATTGGATACGGCTTCTCAGGTAAGAGATTTAGGAATTATTCACGATGATAAACTGACATTCTCTCCCCACATTGACCACATCAAATCTCGCGCAATGCGCAGTCTCGGCATTCTATACAGGTTCACAGAAATTAAAGACCTCACTGCACTTAAATTATACTTCACCACATATGTTCTCCCTATCCTAGATTTCTCTTCTCCAATTTGGTCTGCCTCGGCAATAACCAATATTTCTAAATTGAACAGTGTCTTTAATTTCTTCATATCAATAGTCAAAGCTCGCAATCCTTCACTAAGGCACTTTGCCAAATCCGACATTTCAAATCAGCTCAATGTACTCGACCTGAGAAGCCGTCTACAATTTACTGACCTGTGTTTCCTACATAAAATTATGAATGGTTACACAAAATGTAACATGCTACTAAGCTACTTCACACTCCACGTTCCCTCCCGTTCAACACGTCAGAACCATTTACACCACATACCTCGCCCACGTCTTGAAGTACAGAAGCGCTCTATTTTCCACCGTCTGCCAACCCTTAGCAACTCCCTTCCAAATATTGACATATTCTCTCCCTATAGAACATTCAAACATAACATTAGAAGATCCCTTTCATCCTCAATCCCTACCCCCTCACCCTCCTAATCACCCACTACCCCAATCATTCCCTACGTCTTTCCCGAGATTTGTCCCTTGCTGCCATCACTGCCATTTGTTACCTGTTATTGTTGTTGTTGTTTTGTTAATATTATTTAAAATTGTTAAAATATTAGTGTAAAATGACCTATTCATGGTTGTATCTAATAATTATTAAATAAATAAATAAAATAAATGTGTGTCCATAGAACTGCAGACGTCTCTTCCTAAATTTATCTATAATGGTGTCTGAATTTTCATGAAGTTCCTTTGTTGGTCTCCTGACCCGAATTCCATTACGGAAAACAGCACCATGGATTTTCCTAACAATTTTTCGTTCTTGTTTCTCAATATCATGAATTCTCGTCATTCCTCTAATGACTGTGGTTTCTGCCGCGTACAAGGCTTCAGGCAAAACAACTGCGTTGTAATGGCGCAGTTTTGCATTATGAGATACTGCTCTTTTGTTATAATGATTCCATCTCAGCTTGTACGCCTTCTGCAGTTTTACTATTCTCTTTGCATTAGAAATTGTGTTCAATCCTGTGGGCTGGATGGCTTCTCCTAAATATTTGAAGTGAGTGACCTGCGAGATTTTTCCATATTGCGTTCGCAAGGTGATGTTTCCTGTTGATTTGGTATCCATATACTGTGGGTTTTAGGTAGATTTCATTAGAAAGCTAACTATTGCAATGGGTACCATGTTTCGACTTCCGGAAATTTTCGACATATCTTCGCGTTTTACATCCCCCAGACCCCAAAACCACTGTCAGTTCAAAAGTTTATATATAATTTATGTATGTATATCAGTTTCTTGTGGACATGATAACTGCCGTAATTTTGCACAAATCTCTTTGAATTTTTTACCGAATATGTATACCTATAAAATATCGGTCGAGTTCGTTACTGGGCTAAATCGGTCGAAGGGGGTGAAAATGGGGGGCTTTTTTTCGAAAAAGTGAAATATTGCTATAACTCTCTTAATATGTGAAATATCGAATCCGTTCCAAGTTCATACTATGTGTCGGATAAAGCCCAAAAATTTATGTTTGAAGAGTTTTTTCATAGCACCAACCACTGACCAAAGGGGTGGGAAAAAGTGGGTTTTTCGGGAAACATTAATCATATCTTTCTTAATAGGCACAATATCAAAACCGTACAAAATGAACAATATTCCCCTAATAATTACCTAAAACTTTTGTCTGAAAGAATTTTTGATATGACCCACCATTACGCCAAGGGATGAGAAAAATGATTTCGGAATTATAAGAAAATGCCAAGAGATCAGTGGTTGCCATGGCAACACTACTAAATTGATGCGGGATGAGCCATCAGACGTTGCCATGACAACGCACTTGCACGAGATCAGATTCAAATTTCCATCTGACTAAGTGTGAAGCGGCTTCGGTGACATAACTGGTAGCATGCTGAACTTCTACGCCCAAGGTCGCGGGTTCAAAGCCGGCCAAAGTCATCGGATTTTCTAAGAGCGCTAAAAATCCCTCACTATGCTTTCCTTTGGAGGGGAAGTTCCAACGTTCGTTGCGAGTTGCGGTGGCATCTAGTAGCCAAGTTTACAGCTAGGTGTCGTTGACGGTAGTATCTGGTAGCAACATTAGGAACTATTGCTTGAAATTGACCGTCTGCAGTCCTTACCTGAATTACAGACTAATACAGCCATCACAATTCACACCGTTTATCAGACAGATTCTACACTCATCCAAAGTACACGGGGTTACATGACCGCGTTGTCGCAGCCCCTAAACTGAGGAACCAACCAAAATCTCTGCGGGAGATATAATTTTGCGTGAAGAAGTAACAGACCGTTACATAGTTACACATCAGTGTCGAATCCTTGCATAAGGACAGTGTGACCACAAGTATAAAAATGGACTCCAAATGACAAGAAGGTTACCGTCATCATAAGACAATAAAATGTTTAAAATATGCATAAAATGACGAAATACAAAGTTAATTAATCTCCAATTACAAAATACTTTCTCGCAATAAATGAGGTCTGATCCTTCTACGAAAACCTGCATATTCTGCCTATTTTCGCCTATCCCCAAGTTTGTCCGGTGAAATCTACCTCCGCCTTCCGGCGTGCTGAGAGGACTTTTTTTTTCATAGGAAATATCAAGTCCCGTATTACTGGAGATTTCATGTAGTTTGTCTAGCGCTAGACTTCATCCTGGTTGTTTGTTAAGATGGCCAGATCATCTGCAAAGGCCAAGCATTTCACAGTGACTCTTTTCCCTTTCTCCTTTCCAATTTGGATACCTTTCACATGCTTTTCCCATTCTCTGATGATTTTGTCCAGTACGATGTTGAACAAGAGTGGTGATAAACCATCCCCTTGTCGGACTCCGGTATGAATTGTAAAAGAGTTAGAGATTTCTTCCATGAATTTCACTTTTGAGGTAGTTTCCAATAATGTTTCCTGGGTGATGGCCCTGGTCTTCCTGTCAACTCCCAATTCTTCTACACTGTTAAACAAGGTTTGTCTGTCAACCGAACCGAAAGCCTTTTTGAAATGTGACTGTAGTATTCCTGCATCGTCGGATGTGTAGTATGGTCTTGAGGTTCCAGATCTGCTCATTACAGGACCTTCCCTTCCTGAAACCCGCCTGATATTCTCCAATATGGTGGTCCACCTGTGGCGTGAGTCGATTCAGCAAAGCTTTAGAGAGAATTTTATAAGCGACTGGAAGAAGCGAAATTCCTCTATAATTATTCGGATTAGTTTTGCTTCCCTTCTTATGGAGTGGGTGTATCAAAGCACTCTTTCATTCTTTTGGAATTTTCTCTGTTTTCCAGACATCTGATATTATTCTGTGAATTTTTGGTGTTATGTGTTCATGATTTCCAAACTTCTGCAATAAGTCCATCTTCACCAGGGGCACGATTGTTTTTTAATGACTTGATTATGTCCACTATTTCTTCATGTGATGGTGGAAGCGAATCAAGGTTGGGCAATGGTTTTGCAAATTGAAGTTGTTCAGCAGGTGCTTCGCAATTAAGGAGTGTACTGAAATATTTAGCTAGAATTTCACAATTATTGTTCGTATTAGTTTCCAGAGATCCATCAAGTCGTTGGAAGCATAAACTAGGAGGTTGATAGCCAGCTATATTTTCTCTAAAGGTCTTGTAAAAATTTCCGGTGTTGTTCTTAGTTAAGTCCTGTTCTATTTCATTTAACCCACTATTATCATAAATGCGCTTTTCTCGGCGAATAGTTTTAGAAGTGTTTTTCCGAACCTGCACAAATTCTTGCCATTTTTCTTTTGTTTTATGACTAATGAAATTATTCCATGCTTTAAACCTATATTCAATAGCATGATCGCATGTGATGTTCCACCACCTACGTTTTCTCTTTCTCGGAGGTTACCGAATTTTATTGTTTGTTTCATTTTCTCAGACCAGCTCGTGGTATCCATTTGACGGATTTCTTCAATGATGTTCATCTTGTTTAATTCAAGGTATTCTGGATCAGTTCGGAAAAGCTGGGTTCCCCTTGTCCTTTGTCTGTTGGGTTGAAATTTTACCTTGATTTGCAGTAAATGATGATCTGACTCAAAGAATCCTCTCCTGGTATTCACATTAAGGACTTCTTTAGCGTTCCTTCTAGAGATGGCAACGTGGTCAATCTGGAATTCTCCAAGTGTTTCATTTGGGGATACCCATGTTGTTAATTTATGAATAGGCTTCTGGAATTGTGTTGACATAATTAAGAGATTGAAGTTTTGACGGAAGGTGTTCACCATTTTTATTGGCTCTGCTATGAGTAGTGTATGGTCCTGTAATTCTCCTATATTTCTTTTCTTTTCCTAACTGCCCATTAAAATCCCACAGTAGAATCTTGACATAATGTTTGGGAATTCTGTTCGCGATTTCCTCCAGAAGTTCCCAGAAGTCTTCTCTTACCTGAGAGTCTTTCCTGCTGTAGTCATTCGTTGGTGCATGCACGTTAATCAGTGTGTATACCTTGTTTCCCGATTTTATTGAGAGTGTTGAGAGTCTTTCTGATGGTGAAGTAAAATCAATTACTGAATCTGTGATGGATTTGTACCCGCAAAACCTGTGCCAAATTGTCTTGGTCCTGTGTTGATCTGCACTGAAGGTTTTCCTTTATAGAGCCTGTAATTTCCAGAATCAAAGTGATTTTCATCTTTAAATCGTGTTTCCTGCAATGCCAAAATTTTGATGCTGAATTTATCAAGCATATTCATTAGATGTTTGAATTTCCCAGGTTTCAACAAAGAGTTCACATCAAGTGTACCTATGAAACACTTTCGTTTAGGTCGAAGAGGTTTTGAGAAGCTCTGATCCTTCTCTACATGACATGTCTGGTCCCCCAGAATCCTATAACCAGAACAGGGATCCAATCTATTGACTGGGGCCTGGGGTAGTGGAATCTTTTCCTGTCGCTTTGCCATGGTTACTTCAAGTTGAAGATTGTTTGTGGTGACCTTCGATGGAGATCACAAGATTTTAAGACTTAATTGTTGAGATAGAGCCGTACTTCGAACAGCCGGACCAACTAGGTGAACAGACGCTGCCCACTAGCCACTGGATGCCAGAACAGACACTAGTGAGTCGGATATATGGGACGTCCATATTGTTATTATTGCTGGTAGGTTGTCAGCAATTTCAGTGTCATGATGTTCTTTTGTTTTACTTATTGTGATTGGCCCGTTGGTGCGACTGTGGCGCTACCACACGTTCTTGATTGGCGATGTGTTGCGAATCATCGTGATAATGGAGTGTGCCAGAGTATCAGTGTCTGTTTATTCAAATTAAATATCTGTTAACATTAACAATTCGGTCTTTATTCCACTGTCTAATGCAACCTAACCACAGGTTATGGGCCCAGACCACAGTTAAAGTACGAATAATGAAGAGAAGTGAAAGTTGAATGAAGAAAGTCCAGAGCAGTGAGTGTGACGTAGGCCTAGACCCAAAATGGCAGACGACAAACGAAGTGACAGTGTGCCGCGATTGAGAAGTGATAATTACTATGCATGGTCAAGAAGAGCGCAAGCTGAACTTATCGAAAGAAATTGCTGGAATGCCATAGAACCTGGTTTCAACGTGGCAGTGGAGAACTATAATGAAATTCAAGAGAGAACGAACAGAAAGGCCTCTGCATTTCTTCTCAAGTATGTGACTGATGCATACTTGGAAGACATTGGAGAGGAAGCAACAGCAAGAGCAGCGTGGATAAAATTGAAGAACATTCATTCCACATATACCCTACCTCAGTGTTTGGATAAATTGAAAGAAATGGTGAACTTGGTGAAGACGAGTGACATGTCTATGCTTCAATACATGGCTAAAGTACAATCCCTCAACAGAGTGATTAAGAGTGCAAACTGTGGACTTGAATTTAACGACACTCAACTTGCTGGACAATTGCTCAATGGTTTACCCAGAGATAAATATAAAGTAACAATAGCGCTGCTCGGTGGTGAGGAGGGACTAGCGACCGAAAGAGTGAACGCTGCTCTCCTGAGAGAAGATTTTGTTCCACGCCTGGATCAGTAAGCGGGGCGCTTACGTCATCATCGGGAGCTGGCCGAGGACGCAGCGATTCCGGAGAAGTTTTCCGTGGACGAGGAGGTCGATGTGGCGACAGAGGACGAGGCGGTAACAGCAGCAGTAACCAAGCAGGGAATGCTACTCCAGGGGAGGCGGCTGTTCATCAACAAGATCAACAGAAGTGCTATATATGTGATCAGTGGGGTCACATAGCCAAGATGTGTGACAAGATGCGATGTTACCAGTATACGAAGCCAGGACACCTAGCACGAGATTGTACAGAGCAGATAAGTGAAAGTAGAACAGACAAAGGTAAGATTAGTCAAAGCCAGAATAATTACAGAGCATGTGTCGGAGCTAAATCATTCATTACTTCGTCAATGCAAGAATGGGTTATAGATTCAGGAGCTTGTGATCACATTTGTGTGGAGAAAGAGAAATTTAAAAATTTACACCCTGCAAGTGGTAAAGTAGAAATGGGAGTGGGCAATGTAGAAGTCCTAGGTATTGGCACAGTAGAGATTAAAATGAAAGACAAGTGTGGAGGATGGACATTGGGCTTGTCAGATGTATTAAATGTACCCTCATTTAGATGTAATTTGATATCATGTTCAAGACTTAGAGGAGTTGTGTGTGAGTTTCGTAAAGAGAGTTTTGTTGGCCAAGATGAGAATAATTGGAAAGAAATAATCTTCAGAGGTTATGTAAGAGAGGGATTATATTTTTTGGATACTGTTAAAGAAATAAATGCTTCTTGTGTTGTGACTGAAAGTGATGTAAACACTGTTGTAGATTCTGTAGCTGTTAAGAGTGTGTCAGATTGGCATTTGAAACTAGGGCACTTGCATGAAGAAGGAATAAAGAAAATAATTCCTATCAAAGTTCAAGGTAGCATGGAAGAATCATGTATAGCATGTTTTAAAGGGAAGTCAACAGAGAAAGGTTTTCCTAAGGCTAGTGATAGGGTGTCTAGCAAACCATTAGATCTTATCCATAGTGATGTGATGGGCAAATACCAGTTTCGCTGGGAGGTTCACAATATGTAGTCACTTTTATTGACGATTATTCTCGAATTGTATTTGTGTATTTCTTGAGTAAGAAAAGTGATGTGTTTGAAGTCTTTAAACGATTCAAAGAAACGGTAGAAGTGTTTCATGAAAGGAAAATAAAGGCTTTGCAGACAGATGGAGGAGGAGAATATGTGAGCAAGGAGTTTGATGAATTTTTGAGCAAGCATGGTATTACACATAGAAAAACTGTAAGTTACTCACCTGCTCAAAATGGCATAGCAAAGAGGCAGAACAGGACGTTGACCAATAGTGTGAGGTGTATGCTAATTCATTCTTATCTTCCAATCAGTTTCTGGGCAGAGGCAATGAATGTAGCATGTCATGTTAGGAACCTGTCTCCTTCTAGGGCAGTAGGTAATCAGGTACCACTTGCCCCGTGTGGAGGGGCACTCCAGTAAATGTAAAAGACTATGATTATCTTAAGCCGTTTGGATGTAGAGGGTGGATCTACCGTAATAAGGGATCAAAGTTCAATGAGAGAGCTGTTTAAAGTGTATTGGGTATGGGGACAATGTTAAGGGTTATAAAATGTGGATTCCATCAGAAAGAAAGTTCCAGATAGAACACAGTGTGAAATTTGAAGAAAAGGTGTTCCCTTACATTCAGTATAGTGAGAGTGACACAACGTCATCTATTTTAGATCTTAGAGCCAGATCTAAAGTACCATTGAATGATAAGGTACCCATTAATGTTGGTGATGAAACACCAAATTTTGATTTTCATAATGAGTTATTTGAGGAAGAAGACATTGATGAAAACTTTGATATGAGTAGCATTACTGAGAGTAGCGATAATGAACCATTCCTAGGTTAGGATATTAACGAGTTGGAAAATATTATGCATGTGAATGTACCTGTTGACACAGATGAGATGGAGTTGCGTAGATCACAGAGAATAAGAAAGAGAAAGGAATGTTCAAAGTGTAGTCATGTCATGTTTAATACTGATTGTGATACCAATTTGTTAAATGTTTCTCATGAACCAAAGACTATCAAAGAAGCTTTAGAAAGTCCAAATGCAAGCTCATGGTATTCAGCCACGGAGGAAGAGATGTATCAGCTTAAGGCGAAAGGTGTTTTTGTGTTGGTAGACAGACCGAAGAACCACAATTAACTGGGAAATAAGTGGGTGTTTAAACTGAAACAAAACCAGGATAGTACAGTAGAAAGGTTTAAGGCCATGTTAGTAGCTAGAGGTTTCTCCCAGATTCAAGGGGTAGATTGTGATAAAACATACTCACCTGTAATGCACAAGAAAACAATTAGCCTTTAATTGTCATTAGCAGCAGTCAATGGGTGGGAAGTGCTACATGTGGATATTCTGACCGTATATCTTAATAGCCCTCTTAATGAATTAGTGTATTGTGAACAGCCAGAAGGTTTCGTTGAAAAAGGAAAAAATAAAGTGTGGAAATTAGTCAAAAGTCTATATGGACTGAAGCAGAGTGCTAAAGAGTGGTTCCATAAAATTAATAGGGTGCTGATGAGCTGGGTCTAAGTGCTCTTAAAAAGGACCAGTGTGTTTATATCAATAAGACAAAGGATTTGATTGTAGGAGTGTACGTTGATGATTTGGGTATTTGGGGCAGTGCTGAAAATGAGAATTGGGTGAAATCTGAGCTGAAGAAAATGTTAGAGTTAATAGACTTAAGGAAAATGACCAATTTTCTTTCAATGAATGTAACACAAGACAGAAAAAAAAATTGTATTGATCAAAGTAAATACACTACAGAAATACTTTTGAGTTGTAAGTTAAGTTCTGCAAAAGGGAGGTCAGCACCCTTAGCTATCAGTAGTGATGATAAAACAGGATCAGGGGAGGAGAAAGTAGATGAAAAAAATGTTTCAAAATGCAGTAGGAAAGTTACTATATTTGTCGACATCAACAAGACCAGATCTCAGTTTTGCGGTATGTAAAGCAAGTCAGAGATGTAAAGAGCCTAATAAACAAGACTGGAATGATGCAACGCATATCATGAGATATTTAAGAAATACAGAGGAAAAGAAAATTGTATATTGTACTAGGGACCAAAGTGATTGTAAGGTGAAAATATTTTGTGATGCAGATTATGCTAATACCACATCAGAGAGGCTGTCAATTACAGGATATGTAATTAAATTTGCTACTGGTCCAATTATTTGGCGTACTAAGAAACAAACGTGTCCTGCACTCTCTACAGTTGAAGCGGAGTACAATGCCATGTGTGAGGTAACTCGAGAGGTGTTATGGTTAGACATGATCCTGAGAAAGTTAGGACAATGCAAGTTTATGAGTAAACCAATTGTTATTAAGTGCGACAATCAAGGTTCAATATTTCTGAGTGAAAATGGTTTGGATTCAGAGCGATCCAAATACATGGATGTAAAGTTATGTTTTTACAGCACTATGTTAAGAGTGGTATGATTCTGTTCAAGTATGTTCCATCAAATGAGAATTTGGCCGATTTATTTACGAAATCTTTGAGTGGACCAAGGACTGCAGAATGTGTTGGAATGCTTGGCATGTCTGATTAGTGTTTGGAAGTGTTGATTTAGGTTTGTTTGATTTGTTGGTTGAATTTAGTAATTTAAATGTGTTGTTCTTCTGTGTATTGGTGTGCAGTTTGAGCACTGAAATGACTGCCAAAGGGGAGGTGTTGTTACTGCTGGTAGGTTGTCAGCAATTTCAGTGTCATGATGTTCTTTTGTTATACTTATTGGCCCGTTGGTGCGACTGTGGCGCTACCACACATTCTTGTTCGGCGATGTGTTGCAAACCGTTGTGATAATGGAGTGTGCCAGTGTATCAGTGTCTGTTTATTCAAATTAAATATCTGTTAACATTAACAATTCGGTCTTTATTCCACTGTCTAATGCAATCTAACTACACATATACCTTTTACTCTATCAACCCTGAGAACTGGGGTGCCTCCTCCACCTCATACGCTGTACTGAAGTCCAACTTCTCCACCGTATTCGCCGTTGAGGTCTTCACTACTAACCCAGCTTGGGCCCTCCATATTTATAACCCCTGGAGAGAGGGTGTCCCAGCATTATAAAGCCCCCAGGAGTTGGACTATTAGGGTTATTATAATACAGTATAAATAAAATAAAATGGAATTCATTTTCAAATCGTAGTCATCTACTCCAGACCAATATAAACAGATTAAGTTCTTGGCCATATTCACACGGTGAAGTAGGATGGTCGATTACATGAGGGAAGAGTTTTCACAAATTAAGGGTGTATCATTATTATTATTTATTTCCTCACATGTGCACCATCAGTTAAATGCTTTGTTTATATCATATAAATAGCTTGTGTTGTCACTGTGGCTTTTGTACCCAACTCCTTCAATTATAAATAGGCTAAACGATGAAATGAAAATGAATTTAGGAATTCAGGAACTTAAGTCGAAATACTCTACATCATTTTTCATCAAATCGTTTCCTTTCACCCTTATTATTATTATTATCATCATCATTCTTATCTTTATTATTATTATTCAACTAAGGAGTGTGATTGAACCTATATCACAGATGAATTTCAATTAGCTTTCTTCTCTTCCCATAATCTCTTCATTATCTCACTATGATTTTTTTTTCGTTTCTGCTGTCCATGCAGTAGTGGCTCTCATGCGGTGGTTTGCAGCAAAATAGTGTTTGTTCACCAATGATCTGAATCTAAGCCTGCCTCATAAAATTATTACTATCATCATTATTATTATTATTAATAAGAGGGGTTGTTGTTATATAGGAAATCAAAATCTGCTTTGTATCCACAGTGTGAAGCCCATATATATATATATATATATATATATATATTGAAATGATCAACGACCTATATAATTATACTTGCCACTCGCAGTTGAGAGTAGTTCATGTTTTTGTTTAATACCGGTACTTCCTGTATTCCTTACGTAAACTTTTTTATAACGAGTAGCCCCTAGAGTAAAAATAAACCTGAAATATCGGCGTCGCGGAGAAGTACCAAAAGAAAGTCTCACTTGCATGGCTCATGAACTATTAGCACTACTGACTAGGAATTTGCTTTAAAGAATACTTTCAACCTTATTATCGACCTTGTAACTCGTTCTTCGAGAAAAGTATTGTCTAAAATTGGCTACGATGGTTGAAATACTCTTGCAAAATATTTCGCTTAAAATGTTTCAGCTAATTTCATCTACATAAAGCTCTGATTATGTGCTTGAAAGCAATCTGTTTGTGGCATACGGTATATTAATCATGCCAGTACAAATACATCACTGAATAGTCTATAAATGTCAAAGATATGACAGTTTGAGGGACAAGAGTACGACAGCAGTTCTCTGAGAACTCATTACCGCAAATGTCACTTGGTCCGATACTCCACGGTCTCGTTCGATATTTCCCATTCTCTTCTGTTTACAAGGTAATGTTTATCACAACCCACAATGCAACGGTGTGCAACGTGTGAGAACGTGCTTAGGGATGCGATTGAAATGGTGGTGGCTCAAGCATATTTCAAAACTATCATAACTAAAGAAAAAATCAACCTTATTCTTGAATGTGAACATTATTTTTTCGTATGCCCCACGACTAGAGAATATTATTCGAACTGCTAGGAGCATTTTAAATAAAGAGAGTCAAGTATCCAATGCAAAAGTTCTCACTCTGTATGTTTGTGACATTCTTTCTCCGAGTTTAAGAGTCTCCGTGGCTAAATTGGTTAAGCGCTGGACTCATGAATGAAAGGAATGGGGTTCGATACTTGGTAGGGGAAGTAATTTAAAATTTGTTTCCTTATGTTTTACTGTTTGTGTCGACTGCCTTATCAGTATCATACTACAACGAGCAGTTCCGCGAAGAACTATACAGCCTATTTTCATATATCCTACTTATGTTAATTGCCATTATCAACATACAAAATTTCAGTTTGATTGCTGTAATAGATTCGTAGATATTGAGAACCGACTAAATATTTCGGATGGTCACCATGTTGGATTTTATATATGTAGGTCCTAGAGTTATGTACTGTTACATGAAGATTATTGTGTACGTGTAGCATTCAAACTTCAATCACATGATTAGGACACAAGAAGTAACAAGGAGATTTAAAAATTTCGCACAGCTACCAATTGTGGTTATGGAAACAATTGAAATAAATTAGATGCTAGTGGATTAACATTCGTATAAGGATTTACTGTACCAAGTTTCACTGCACTCGGATGGTTAAAAAGCGAGAAACGTACATGTGAATATTTATACTTCGCATCGCCGCCATGTTGGATTTGTGATCACCAGGTTATTTAAAGTCCTATAGGTGAACTTACGTTCGTAGCCCCTATGAACATAAAAAAATTCAGTTTGATTGCTATAATAGATTCGTAGATATTCAAAGCTGTTTAAATATTTTGGATGGTCGCCATGTTGGATTGTTAAATATATAGGCCATAGAATCATGTACCATAAAAGAAAATTATTGCGTAGGTTCATTATTCAAACTTTCTCTGCGATCGCATGATTACGACACAAGAAATAAAAACTTAATTACAAAATTCGCACAGACGCCATCTTGAGGTTATGTAAACAATTGAACTAAATTAGATACCTGTGCATTACAATGTGTATAAACATTTCCTGTACCAGACTTCATTGCGTTTGGAACATTAAATCGCGAGAAAGATCTATTTAAAATTTTCAAATTCGCTTGGCCGCCATGTACATTTTGTAGTTAACCGGTTTTTGAAAGTCTTATAGATGAACTTCCAGTAGTGCCCTTTATCTCTGTACAAAATTTCAGGGTGATACCGCTAATAGTTTCAGAGATATAGAATGCCGGTGAAATATTTCGCACATCCGCCATCTTGTGGTTATATAAACAATTGAACTAAGTCAGATGTCGGTGCATTACAATGTATATAAACATATACTGTACCAAGTTTTATTGCGTTTGGTTGGTTAAATCGCGAGAAACGTCTATTTAAAAGTCGCAAATTCGCGTGGCCGCCATGTTGGTTTTGTAGTTACCAGTTTTTCAAAAGTCACATAGGTGAACTTCTAGTAGTTCCCTTTATCACCGTAAAAAATTTCAGGGTGATATCGGGAATAGTTTCGGAGATATTGAATGCTGGTGAAATATTTCGCACAGCCGCCATGTTGGATTGGTGAGACGTAACAAAATTTGAAGGGCACGGTCGGGGTCGTCCGGAATAGTGCTATGAACTTACAGAGTTTCATTGAAATCGCTCCAGCCGTTTAGAAGTTATTATGGGGGAGACATACACACGGACAAAAGGTGATCTCATAAGCCTATTTTTTCAAAATTGAAAATAGGCTAAAAATGATATGACAGAACACAGTTGCATCACAGGGGCACTAGTAATATAGCGAGTGATGAATTTTCAAGTTCGATTACGAGAAAGTTACATAGTGCTTGAATGTGGCATTACACGAAAAAATCTTAATATGTACACGTCAAATAGAATTTTCTTTTGCTGAAATTTAAAGACCAGATAATACCGACTGACGATCAAAATCTCCTTCAATACGTTACTAGGAAGATATTCTCAATATAATCTGTTAATATGATGCCGTTGAAGTTGAGTGGTTTCTTCCAATTCGCAGACTCCAGTCTACAGAATTAACAATTCCCATTGAATTCTTACACAACAAGCCTCAGTGCCTTCAGGCAGGGCCATATTGCCCAAGCGAGAACGAGCCCACATTACCGGTAATACCAGTTCCGGAACCAGCATTTCCATTCTTCATTATCATGCAACGAGACCGATCGGGACCGAACTCACGAGCTTTTTGCCCGACTCTAATTGGGACATAATACGTTCGATACAATACCCGTTTGCTCTTCTGGGGTATGTCCCTGCTCCATACCAGACCTCTCACACTCTGCAGGAATCCATGGGCTTGCCTTCCTTTCTCACTGATCTCCTCGTCATATATACCACTTCTATTACACTCCCGAAATAATTGAAACTATCCACCTTCTTTAGTACTTCTCCTCCAATCATTATATCTGTTGTTACTCTTCCCCTATTTCTCACTGTCACCATCGTTTCACCCTTCTTTGCATTAAATTTCAAACCATACTGTTTTACTGTCTCAACCCATACATTCAACCTTTCTTGTACTTCTGCCTCTCCATTGCCCCATACCATTAGATCGTCTGCAAACATCATTGCTCTCATATGTTCTTCTACTATTTGTGCTGCCACTTCTACCATTACCTCATCTAACACAGAGATGAAAAGCAGTGAAGATAGTGCACTCCCTTGTTTCAAAACACTCTTCTGCTTTAACCAGTCTGACCTCTTTCCCCCAACTTTCACACAGCTCACAGTTCCTTGGTACATCTCCTTTATTCTAGCCACAGTTTGATTTTTAAATCCCTTTTTCAGTAGGGTTTCCCACACCTTTCCTCTTTCCAAGCTATCATATGCCTTCTCTATGTCCAGAAACACCATTACCAAATCCTTTCCATATTCATAGTGTTTTGCTTGGAGCTGCCTTACGCTGAAAATAAGGTCCACTGTTGATCTTCCTGATCCACAGTGTTCCTCCCTCAACCCTTCTTCTACTACTCTCCGCACCCTCCTTTCCAGGATCTACTCAAATATCTTCGCAGCATGGCACATCAACATGACTCCCCTATAGTTCTGGACTATTTTCCTGTTGCCTTCCTTAAAATATGGCACAATTATCCCTTTCTTTCAGTCTTCATCATCATCATCATCATCTTGCACAGTTTCCAGCCACTGGCCGGGTCTGTTTGGAACACAAGCCTCTCCAACGTCTTCTGTCTTCCCACCATCTCTCAGCCTCCACCCTTGTCCAGTCTTCTCCTCTCTTCTTCACGCTTTCTTCCACCCCCTTCAGCCACCTGTCTCTCTGTCTTCCTCTCGGTCTCTTTCCTTCCCACTTCGTCTCGTGTACTCTCCTGGGTATCCTCTTCTCCTCCATTCGTTTTACATGTCCATACCATCTAAGTCTAGATTTCTCTATACCATCCTGTAATGGTTCCTCCTTCATTAATTCTCTGGTCCTCTCATTTCTTATTCTGTCCATCTTTGTAGCTCCAATACTGCTTCTCAAGAACCTCATCTCACTGGCCTGTATTTTGCTCTTCTCCCTTCCTTTCATAACCCAGGTCTCCGAGGCATACGTCAGGATAGGGACATAGTACGTCCAATATATGATCTTTTTGCTGTTCTGAGGGACATCCTTGCTCCATAACATGCTTCTCACACTCCTCCGAAATGCTTCTGCCTGCCTCCCCCGCTCATTTATTTCTCTATCGTTTCTTCCATTATCTTGTATCAGGCTTCCCAGATACTTGAAACTCTCCACTTTCTTCAGCTGTTCCCCACCAATTGTTATTCCTGTTGTGGTTCTTTCCTTCTTCCTTGTTGTGATCACCATCTCACTCTTATTTATGCTAAATTTCATCCCCTATCCTTGTATTATTCCTTCCCACTGTTCCTGTACCTCCTCCTCCTCCTTGTTTCCCCAAATCATCAAATCATCTGCAAACACCACTGCTTTCATCTTTCCTTCCCCAATTACTTGTGCCACTCGGGTCATTATGTCATCCATCACCACAATGAAAAGTAACGGTGACAGTGCACTTCCTTGTTTCAGGCTGTTTCTCTGTTCCAACCAGTCTGATCTCTCTCCTCCCACTTTCACACAGCTCACGCTTCCCTTGTACATCTCTTTTATCCTCTTTATAGTCCATTTCTCTACTCCTCTATCCTCCAGGGACTTCCATACTTTGTTTCTGCATACACTGTCATATGCTTTCTCAATGTCCAGGAAGGCCTTCAGTAGATCTGTTCCATACTCATAGTGCTGTTCTTGTAACTGCCTTACAGCAAAAATCAAATCCACTGTGGACCTTCCTGCTCTGAAGCCATGTTGTTCTTCCCTCATCCCTCCTTCTATCCTTGTCCTAATTCCCTTTTCCAAAACTTTCTCGAAGATCTTTGCACAATGACTCATCGGTGTTATTCCCCGATAGCTTCTGCAATCTGTTCTACTACCTTTCTTGAAGATCGGGACAATTATTCCTTTTTTCCAGTCCTCTGGGGTCTTCCTTTCCTTCCATGCTGTCCTCATCACTCGGTACAACCACTGTATCCCCACCTCTCCTGCTGCTCTAACCATCTCCACACTCAACTCATCCACACCCGGTGCCTTCCCTCCTTTCATCTTGTTCACTGCATCTACCACTTCTTTCCATGTTAAGTCCCTTTCTGTTTGCAGTTCATCTTCCTCTTCCCCGATTTCTTCCTCCTCACCATCTTTTCCATTTGGGTTCAGAAGTTCTTCAAAATATTCTTTCCACATTTTCTTCAGTTCTTCCCTATTTTCTATCTCTTGTCCCCTTTTGTTCACCATTCTAACATAATCCGTAGGATCCTTCCGCCTCTTATTTTTTACCATCCCATACAGGACCTTTTTTTGTACCTTCACTATCCTCCTTCGTCATCTTTGTCCACTCTTCCATCCACTTTCTTCTCTCCTCAGCCACTACTCTCTTCGCCTCCTTCTTTCTTTCCTGGTACTCTTCCTTTGTCTCTACCGTCCTATTTTGATACCACCTCCTAAAGGCTCTATTCTTTTCCCTTACTATATCTTGTCTCCTCATTCCACCATGGTGTTTCCTTCCACCTCTTCTTACTACTTGTCCTCCCACATACTGCTTCTGCTGCACCTACTAGTGTCTTCTTAAATCTAGCGCATTCCTCTTCCACCCCTCTTTCTTCATCTGTTGGAATTCCTTCCTTTACCATTTTGAGGTACTCGACCCTTCTATCCCCTTCTTTCACTTTCCATATCCTTATACGTCTTTCCTGGTTCTCAGTCCCTTTCTTCTCCTTACTCCCTCTCAGGTTCATTACCAGCAATCGATGGTCGCTATCCAGGTTCTCCGATGGTATAACCTTGATGTCCGTGATGTTCTTATTTAGTTCTTTCTCATACAGTATATAGTCGACCACCGACTTCCTGGTCAAGTCATCACTGTACCATGTGATTGTGTGGCTCTCTCTTTTCTTAAACCAGGAGTTCCCAACTAGCAGGCTGTTCCTCTGGCAGAAGTCCAACAGTCTCTTTCCTTCCTCATTTCTTCCGCCCCAACCCTCTGGTCCTAGAACACTCTCATAACCTTGTCTTTCTCTTCCTACATGGGCATTGAGGTCCCCCATAACAATCATATTTCTTCCTACCAGCTGCTTCTGCAATTCCTCTTCAAACTCCTCCTTCTCTTCAGAGGCGCAGCCTACTTGTGGAGCATACACTTGCACTATTTCTACGGTCCCTCCCCTCAGTGCTACTTTCACTTTCATCATCCTATCACTTATTCTCCTCACTTCTTCTTTTAAACCATCTCGTACTACTACTCCCACTCCATTCCTCTTTCCCTCTTCGTTCCCACTCCAGTACAGTCTATAGCCTTTTCTCAGTTCTCTCCTTCCTTCCCCTTTCCACTTTGTTTCTGCCAATCCCAATAAATCCAACTTCCTTCTTTCCATCATATCCACTATCTCCTCCACCTTCCCCGTCAGCGTTCATAGGTTTAAAGTTCCAAATCTTAGTCCGTGCGTACAGCCGTGTCGTCGTCTATTAAATCTATCATGTCCGAGGGTCGTTCCATTTAGAAAGCATTTGGTTTCATCCACTACTGGCTTGCTGGGCCTATCGTAGATTCACCAGAGCCCCGTTAGCCGTCACTTTTCAGGGTTCCTGTAGGACCTTCACAGCTACCGTAACGGTCCCGGGGCACACAAAGTCCCCACTGTACTTCGCCCCTACAGGCAATCCCCTACTTTGTGCCGTTGCCCGTCTCCCACGACGTGGACGAGGGGTTGTCTTCAGTAGCATAATATGTATCAAAAATTAAAATGTGTGCTGTGATTAGTATAAATTACGAGGTCTGTTAGAAAAGTATCTCACCTTATTTTTCTTTGTGAAAACCTGATGGATTTAAATAAAGGCACTTGCTTGAGCCGATCTTGAACCTTCGTGCGCATGTGTGAAATTTTTCCCGCCTGCTGATAGCGTCTGTTGCTGGCAAGCAGCATTGGAGTGAGGTGTGTAATACTCTCGTCGGTTTTTCATTGCAAGAACTGGGATTTGGTTTCTGGGTCATACACGAACACCCAGGACTCGTCACCAGTGATAAAAAAAATTAAAGCAAATCCCCCTCTTCTATATTCTACATTAAAACCTGCTCATGAAGTCGGAGTCATTGTTTGTGGAGTCCATCATATCCTGTGAGACTTCAACACGAAGTTGCTTTTGCTCCGCCGTCAGCAGTTTCGGCATGAGAGGAGAGTTTTAATGGCAAAGACCAGTGGGATGTATGAAAATAGGCTATTTAGTTGTTCACAGAACTACTTGTTTTCTATGGGACTGAAACCTTCCATTACTGAATTTGACAATATAATGTGCAATCTCAATTTTAGCAATAACAATTGTGTACCTTCACAGCAATCATGTGGGAAATGAGGTAATTCCATAAGACAAACAGTGTACCACATCTATGTTTGTGAGCAGCCTCCCGCCAACAAAAATTGGTTTGCTTCAAAATGATTAGAGTATAATTTTACTTTATTGTACAAATAGTCCACATCTTTATTCATTGATCACTTCGTGGTGTAGCATCAAGCATTCTTGGCTGTCGCCTTGGGGATGCGGGTTCGATCCCGGCTCTGCCAAGAAATTTAATTCTGGTGCAAGGGCTGGAATGGAGTACTCAGCCTCGTGAGGAAATACTGAGAAGAGGCGGGTTCGATTCCCACCTCAGCCATCCTGGAAGTGGTTTCCGTGGTTTGCCACTTTTATTCCAGGCAAATGTCGGGTGGTGCCTAACTTAAGGTCATAGACGCTTCCTTCCCAATCCTCACCTGAATTACAAGTACACACACTACTACAGACACCACAGTTACACGGGTTATCAGATATAATTCCTCTCGCACACACCCAAGTATACGGCGCTAAACGACCACAATGTCCAAGCCCCACAAATATAACTACTAAAACTATTTATTCATTACTGTAAATCAGCTCTGCTACTATTTACATACCATTCTCTACACCAGATAAATTATTAATAATAATAATAATATCGTATGGCCTCGGGTGCCAGGTGCAAGCTTTGTTATTTGACACCCAAAGGGTAGCTTGCATGTCGAATTTCGTTGTTCCTTGAAGCACTATGAAAGTCAAGGAACTCTATATAGCGCTTTCTAGTAGACAAATGAGGAACTTTGTGTTGGCGAAACTCCTGAGATTAATTTTACCATTATGAACACGGCCTGCTGAATTCAAATGGGTTCTTAGACATGCCAACATCGTATGACATGTTGTCGTAATTTTTGCCGCCTTTCAAAAAAATCACTTACCACGGCCAGGAGCGAACCTGCAAGCTTGGGGTGGGTAGACCGACACGTTGACCACTCACCCACCGTGGCAAGCACCAGATAAATTAAAATATCGAGACATGTTTGAGATGACATCATTTAAACTTTCTTACAAGGTATATATCTTAATTTTCAAAATGCATAGATATTCTACTGAGATAAGCTTCTGGATTTATAACCAGTTAACCTTCCATTGGGTGCAATGAGCCTGTCGGGCACAGACTTTAGAAATCAGAATTTACAATATTTTCTAAAGGGAACTTCTAAATTATTCTATACATAACATTGTAACTATAAATAACAGTTATATTTATATAAAGATTATCATATGAAGGATGATTGAATGATTTCTTTAATTTCCGGGACAGTCGATGGGGTTGAAGCAGTAAAAAATAACAAGGCTTCAGGGAAAGATCCAATAACTGCAGAACTATGGAAAAATGCAGGAGAAATTTTCATCACAAAACTTCATGAAATTATTTTGGACATTTGGCAAACTGAAGAAATTGCCACATATTGGAATACACCTCATACACAAAAAAGGATGTAAAACCGATCCAAATAATTATCGAGGTGTCTCTTTTCTTTATATTACATACACAATTCTCTCAAAAGTTCTACTAAAACGTGCAGTGCATCAACTGAACCAACAACTCAGCAAATTTTACGGATGGATTTAGTCACGGGTTTGAAATACAGTAAGTACAGGCATCCATTAAGGTGATAAGCTATCCCCAATACTGTTCAATTGCCCTCTTGAAAAGGTTGTCAGAGAATGGAGAAAAGCAGTTGCACCACCTCACAAGGAAGATGAGAATAAACGAACACGACATACATGGTCGGAGGAGGAGGGTAAGGAGGAGGAGTATTTTCAAATTTAACTAAGGCAGCTGAAACAAACTACAGTATCAGATAACTTATTTATTGTTGGCAAACAATTCTAAATTTCTTTTCTGTTTTCAAGACAACATCCCATTCTTCGCTAGTATGTCTCAGTACTTCTTAAAGCCAGTTTTTTCCCTTGCAGACAATTATCAAATTGGATGGTTGGATTTGTGGAGGACAAGATATTTAAAGGACATATAATTGGGGGATCTGCTGTATGTATTCAATGTACTATGTTTATTGCCTTAGCAGTTATTAATGAAAATAACTCAGTTCAACATAATTGACTCACTTGAAATCCAATGTGTTCCCAATGGGAGCCATAGCAAGGACATCCTAGTGCTGCACCAGTGAAACGATAGTAAACCGTCTGCAAAATTCTTACATGGATTGCATCAGTCACGTCCAGTTTACCTGAAAAGCAAACATAAACTGGTTGACAGGTAGAAGGTTTGTATTGAAGTTGGACTACAGTCCCAGTTCACAGTTGGTCAACCTATAATGCACAGTTTCCTCAACATAACAAAGTAAATAAAGAAATAAAACAACAGCTGGTTCCAAATACAAAATACATGAATCAAAACACCAACACAATCATACCATGGTAGCTGCATGCACCAGAGACCTGCAATAGGCCACACACAAGCTCATACTGAGACTGGTTGTCACAATTTAGGCAGAGCAAGGGTCTAGCAGTAGAGGAAGAAACTTCGGGTCATAGCATCTCACTTTGAGGTAACCAGCTCTAAGTTTATTCAACTCCAATCCAATGCGTGGCTTGAAACCCTACCGACAGGAAATCGTTTAGAACTTGTATTTACAAACCACTGGCATTTTACACCTACTGTATTTTGTTTTCCTAGAAGACTTTTCCGATGTTATTAACTTTAATAGAGGCAAGATCTGCATGTGACTAAGCATGCCCACGTGTGAAACATGTTGGACAAAGCCCAGTGCTCTCTCTTTATTTGAGGTAATTGGTGGTGGTATGTAGAACGCAGCTACAGAAATAAGAAGTTATAAAGCTCATATAAAAAGCATTGATGTCTAGTTAGTTAGTTATTGAGGTTTTAAGGGGCGGAACAGTGAGATGTCTAACACGCACTTAGTTGGAGGGCAGATTTTGCTGCCAGAGTTAAAAGTTATAGCAGTTCTACATCACATATCATTATTAAAAGGTTTCCTGACATGGAAGCTCGTTGATTTTCCTTTTCAAATTAATTTAATAATTTTTGTATTAACTGTAATACCATTTGGAGCCTTGGATAGCGATCATCGGCTTTTAGTAGCGACTATTAGAGGAGTTAAAGAGAGAAAGGTGTAGAGAGACAGGAAAGAAGGATAAGAGTATGGAAGCTGAAGGAAGAACAGTTGTTGTGTTGTTTGAGTCTTCAGTCTTTTGACTGGTTTGATGCAGCTGTCCATGCCTCCCTGTCCTGAGCTAATCGTTTCATCTCTACATAGCTACCACACCCTACATCCGAGGCAATCTGTTTAACATATTCTAACCTTGGTCTAGCCCTACAGTTCTTGTCCTCGACCCTTCCTTCCATAACTAAGCTTGCTATTCCTGGGTGTCTTAGTATGTGTCCTACTAACCTATCTCTTCTCTTCATTAGCACTTGCCAGAAACATCTCTCCTCTCCCACTCGTCTTAATACCTCTTTGTTTGTAACCCTATCTACCCATCTGATCTTCATCATTCTCCCGTAACACCACATTTCAAATGCTTCAATTCTCCTCTTTTCTGCTGCACCAATAGTCCACGTTTCACTTCCATAGAGCGCTACGCTCCAGACCAAGGCTTTCAAAAATGACTTCCTAACACCTAAATCTATATTCGATGTCAACAGGTTCCTTTTCTGTAGAAATGCTTTCCTTGCCTGTGCCAACCTACTTTTTATATCCTCTTTGCTTCGTCCATCACTGGTTATTCTGCTTCCTAAGTAACAGAAGTCTCCTACTTGCTTCAGCTTTTCACCTGACAATTTGATCTCCATAGAGTTTTCTGATTTATTTCGGCTGCATTCCAGTATTTTTGTTTTACATTTATTAATTTTCATCATGAATTCTTTCCGTAAGACGGAGTCCATACCATTCAAAAACTCATTCAAATCCTCAGGCTTGTCGGCCAAGTTTACGATGTCATCAGCAAATCTCAGAGTTGAAATTATTTCTCCTTGAATCTTCACTCCCACTTTAAATTTTTCTCTAATTTCTTTCATTGCTTGTTCAATGTAAAGATTGAAAAGTATGGGTGATAAGTTGCAGCCTTGCCTAACACCTTTCTGAATATCAGCTTCTCTCTCATGTCCTTCAGCTCGAATGACTGCTGTCTGGTTTCTGTATAGATTGTAGATTACCCTCTTATCCCTGTACTTAGATTTTAAAATGTCAAACAATTTAGTCCAATCAACGTTATCAAAAGCCTTTTCTAAGTCTACAAATGCCATGAACGTTCTCTTATCTTTCCTTATTCTACCTTCCAAAATCAGCCTAAGACTTAGTACAGCTTCCCTTGTTCCTACATTTCTCCTGAAACCAAACTGGTCTTCACCCAACTCCGTTTCTATCTGGCTTTCAATCCTCTTGTAAATTATTCTAGACAGGATCTTTGAAGCATGAGTAATCAAGCTGATTGTACGGTAATCTTCACATCTGTCAGCTCCCACTTTCTTTGGTATAGGTTTGATTACATTCTTCTTGAAATCAGGGGGTATCTCACCTGTCTCATAAATCCTACACACCATGTGAAATAACCTGATCAGGCCTTCATCTCCTATGCAGCGTAGAAACACAATTGGTATATCATCTATGCCCGGTGCTTTGTTCCTGCTTATGTCTTCCAAAGCTCTATCAAATTCTGATCTCAATATTAAATCTCCTTTCGCATCCTCATCAATTTCCTCCTCCCTTTCCATTACATGATTCTCAATCTCCTTTCCCTTATACGAACTCTCTATGTAAGCTTTCCATCTCTCAACATTTTCTTCCCTATCTGTTAGAGGCTTTCCATTTGTGTCCTTAATATTACAGTACTTAGTACAGAGATAAATTCCAAGAAATAGTCAAGAGCAGCATACCAACAGATAAAAAAAAGTCTGTCGAGGAGGAATGGAAGAGGTTAAAAACAACAATGGTGGAGGCAGCAGAAAGAGTGTGTGGAAGAACTAGTGATAAGAAAAGGTGGAAGGAAACACCCTGGTGGAACGAGCAGGTGAAGGAGAAGGTTGCAATGAAGAACAAAGCTTTCCGTATATGGATCCATGAAAGAACAGAGGAAGTAAGAAAAGAATATATGGAAAAGAAGAGAGGCAAGGAGAGTGGTAGCAGAGGAGAAGAGGAAATGGATGTTAGAGTGGACAAAAATGGATTCATGGGCTGTAGGTGTGAAGGAAAGAGTGCAGAAAAGAGGTGAGGAGTGGGACAGAGTGAGGAGAGAAAGGTGGTGGGAGGATAGAAAACGATGGAGAGGCTTATGTTCCAAGCAGACCCAGCCAGGGGCTGGAAACTGTAGAAGATGATGATGACTGTAATACAAAGCCTTCTTCCACTAAAAGGCTTTCCCTTTTACACTATTTTCTACATTAAAGCATAAGAAGATTCATTCTTGGAGTGTATGCCACTGCCTCATACATATTACGAAAGAACAATATGTATTAAGCCAGTCTAAAGGAAATAACTCCCTAAACCACCAAATAAAAGTTTTTAAGAACAATCTTTATATTTTAATTCTACCATATGGATGGTCACAATGAAGATATCAGATTAATAACTATTTATTCTCAACTTCGCACCATTAACGAAGACCATTTTTGATGCAAGATTCCACTGCATAAATGTAATTTTAGACAATGCGTTTACAATAAGCATATTCTTAACATAATTTTAATATTTTTATTCATTTAAGTTAAATATGGGATCCCAATTTTAGAGAAAGTTTTCACATTGAAAATGACATTTCTCATTCTAATGTACATCCAAAACTGTACAACTATAGATCAAGATGTCTTTCTAAAATTTTTGCATGATGATTTTACAACATGTCTTATTAATGTGTTTCCTATGGCTAGCCCGGATTCCAATCCATCAGCTTACATGTCTTAATGTATTTTGTTGAATATTTGAGCTTTGAAATGCTGCATTAAATAATGCCACTGGTAAAAACCATACATTTTCATAGAAAGAATCCCTATAAACTTAATAGCCAATACGGAAAAAGAAAAAGAATCATTCAAATTCTACAAATCATAAAACAGTCAGTGTATGTTCATTAAATTGTGAACTAAATAACTACTTCATAATATAATAAAAATTAAACCAATAATTTGTAATAACAATATAACACAAAAGTTTATAATACACCAAGGACACTTCACCTTCATCATCATCTTCAAACTCCCCTGCACCTTGTCACTCTTTTCCTCCGTACTCTGTCTTGTTGAACTCTGAGTACTTTGTTTCTGTTGCATTCTTCTTTCTCTACTCCCTCTAAGAGCAGGGGCGTGGTGGCTCAGCGGTCTAGCTGTATCCCTCTCACCAAGGCAGTCCGGGTTCGATTCCCGGTCAATGCATGTGAGATTTTCGAAGTGAAATGCCATGTCCTGTGGTTCGGATTCCACGTAAAAAGGAGGTCCCGTGGCTCATGATCTCGCGATTAACGGTCACGTTAAACTACAAGCTTCCTTTTTTTCCTCTAAGAGCTTCTTAATTCTATCATTTTCTTCTTCGGAGTCCATCATAAAATGGAAAAATCAACAGGTCGCATGTGGTGGAAAAGACCAGGTCTGGTATTGACGTCAGAAAAGTTGGATGGCGCAGCCACGCGGTAGAATGTTGAAGCTGTAACATTGTGACTGATGAGGTTTATTTAGATAGTGAAGCATTGACGTCGTGATGGAAACAGAAAGAAATTTGTCAAATTCGAGGAGGTACTGCTCTGTATACGGTTGCAAATCGTATAAAACGGGTACGAAATATCTTCACTACTTTCCTGTACAAAAAGTTCAGAGAGAAAGATGGGCTTCGGCGCTGTCAATTGGAAAACGTGTTACATGTTACATGACAGTGTGCAGTGTGCATTTTTGTGAAGACGACTTCTTTCCACCAGTACTGTTGTTTATTGATAGTTATTGTCTCTAATTTGTATTCACATGGATTTAGCTACATCAAAAATACTGATAAACTTGTAGCCTATTACTTCTGTGCCGTACATAGAATGTAATCCGCTCTTCGTAAACTTATTTTAGGGATTCTTCCGATTGACAATAGCCGAATGGTTAGAAAACTTAAGAAAAATGCTGTTACTACCCTTAATTTGCCAGAGA
Organism: Meconema thalassinum; assembly: GCA_946902985.2. Taxonomy (NCBI): domain Eukaryota; kingdom Metazoa; phylum Arthropoda; class Insecta; order Orthoptera; family Tettigoniidae; genus Meconema; species Meconema thalassinum. The sequence continues at coordinate 162,276,418 of OX336393.1, read as the reverse complement.
ATTTATATTCTTGCCTTTGAACAGCAAGTATGTAGGTCAATATTTGCAATATTGAAGTATGATTTGAGCATCCCAAGTAATGCTTCTTTGAACCCAAAACATTCATACAAATTCAGGGTTGCTTGATTCAATTTATTATCAGGGAGTCGTCCTTTGTGTTATGTGAGATATATATATTGTGAAATTAATAAAAACATCGATACCGCTAGGCTCCCAAGTACAGGCTTCATATAGGCCTATGTAACAGCAGACAGTAAATTAACTATCTACATGTGGGTAATATTTTTAACTGGTAGTAATTAGGCACTGCATTTAAATTGATTATAAAAATATTTCTATCAATGAAAGAAAATATGTAGTAATTTGCCATCATAAATTAGAAGCCATAACAAACGCACACCCAATTACTTCACGTCACTATCTCGCCGCCATATTGCAAACAGCTGACCGTAAGCTCCTCCCCCGTTTCGGACGTCAATAAAGAGTGAATCATTCAAATTGTCGCGCAACAGTGGACTGGTGACTCACAGAACAATGTTGCTGAAACTCTCCGCTACAGTTAGATAAAGTATCGTGGTGGAGGCACGCAGTGAATAAGAAAGGTGATGTGAACAATACAAACCTGGTCTAAAAGACCGCAACAGGACCTCTTCAGGTTAAAGATTGAAAATTAAGTTATGACATTGTGGTCAGAAAGGCATTTTTGAGCAGGTGACAAGTGCTTTGTAACACACCACACTTGGAGATGTTTTAAACTGACAGAATTACGAAAATGTTTTTAACTAACAGAATTACAACTCAGTGCCTTGTAGTCTTGATATAGAGTCTACTGAATCCTGAAACCAATCTGCCAAATCTCCTTCACTAGGGATGAATAATAACCCTTAACTATGGACGTGCGGTCAACATGACCGCGGTGGAAAAATAAACACTTGCCACACCTCGATTATCGCCCTCCCAGTATATTTGCTTGCAGTACCTTTCTATGTCAAGAAGACCTCTCCACTGCACTTATCTTATCCGTCCTTAATAACCATGCAGCCGCGATAAGAAGCTGATGAGTTTCGTACCGGCCTGGGTGACCGCAGGTCCACGGTTGAAGCAGTGGAGGAGCGTATCAACATTGCTGAGGAAAAGCTTGAAAAACGGATAACTTGTCGTCTGTATCTACCAGCAAAGAAGAGGAAAACATATTACAAATGCTATAGATGTGAAAAACCAGTATGCTTGCAGTGTACTAGAAAGATCTGCTACGAATGTGTTGAGTGAGAGTAACATTGAGGGTCAAGTTCAGTGCTTGCAATTTCCACCCCAATAAGAGATCAGTCTCATGTGTGGTTAATTTTCAATGCAGTGGTTATCAAACAGCTTTAATACCCAAGCTAGGGTCCATTTTGGTTGATAGTGTAAAGGATATGTGTGTTCAAATGAAACAGTGCATTCTGAGTAATGAAAATTGCTGCGACTGTAATCTGAAGGTATGAGGGTTCTACAAATTAACAAATGAAAAGTATTGTTGTGGTTTTGGGTCAAATAAAGTGTAATTATTCAAATGAAAACAGCTAGCAATTTCTCTCATTAACCCTCCCTTCCGTAGCCATATTAATTTTGATGCTGTCTCTGTGACCTCACGTCCATGTTGATGTCACTGAAATTGTACATCCATAGTTAAGGGTTAACCACTACACATACTGCATGAGATTAACAGATGACTTCTATGTTCTGTACCTTAAAGCAACCACAACATAAACCGGGAGGGATTTAGAGCCTTCCATGTTCTTTATTCAGCACTAATAATGAAGAGCAACCCATTATCAATACATTGCTAGGTTACTATTACTACAAAATTACATGTTTTACAGAAAAGTAAACTGTTAATTTTATTTTTCAATATGTTGTGTCTAGAATATCAGAAGGCTCTTGATAACTATAAGCCTTACTTGCTCATGGCAGACAGGTTATATGAGAAAGAAAAGCCAACAAAATGTACAGTAAAATTATTGTATTTCAGATTTTTTTTTATTAAGAGTATGGTAGTTACTATTTGTTTCCATATGATGTTAGTTTGAAGAATGTGATAACTGTTTTAAGGGGCAGAATATTGAGATAATCTAGATTCATGGAAGAAAATACATTACATAACAAATGCTAAGGTACATTCATGTTCGACTTGATGCTGCCACTATGACTACTGACACATCATGGTTATCATCCCCATGTATTTTGGATGTTTAAAAATGTCTGATAACCTGTGTTACTATGGCATCTGCTAGTATATGTGTGCTTCTAATTAGGATATGATGGAAAGGAGACAGCCAAGAAGTGCCATTTGCCAGGAGTAGAAGTGGGAAACCATGGAAAAACACTTCAAGAATGGCAGAGGGAAATGAACCCACCAGTCTACATGGTCTTTTGCTCTGTCATCCTCTCTCATGAGCTGTTTCATCATCATGTGTATTCTGTCTGGTGGTGGGTCTATATTGAGGTGGTCAAGCTTTATGAAACGACCTGTCCTCCTGGGACATCTATAACTATGGGGAGCAAGATCGTGAGTGTGATCCTTGATATGCCAACAGAATCACAACAGCTCATCCTCCTTCTAACCTCTAGGCACATGTTTCTCCAAGTGAAATTTTCATGGAGTGCATGATCGCATACACTCGGTGGACAAAAGTCATGGGAAGACATGAAATATGATGTTAATAACGAGGTGCTCCTCCGCGAGCACTCAAATCGGCAGCAATATGGCGAGGTATCGACTCGACAAGGAATGGGTTCCTGACTCCCAACATTCAACTGGGCGGTGATCTGACTCACAGTAACCCTTCGATTGCCCTGTATGGTTCTCCTGAGGCGACGTGATGTCCGTTCGTTAAACACCTGGGGTCGTTCCGTGCGGCGGTTTACGCGGATGGTAACATTATCTCTGTGATATTGAAGATCCACCCTTGACACTATTGACCTCGGAAACCTGAATTCGCGTGTAATCTCCGAAATGCTAAAACCCATATACCGTGCGTCGATGATCATCCCACATTCAAAGTTGGTTAACTTGCGACGTGTTGCCAGCTTCACTACACTCTTGCCTGTGACAGATTGCTCTATTCTGCCGCAGCTAGCCGCAACGCACAGGAGTCATACACGGCACATTTTCTCATGGAACTACCCTTTCCGTGACTTATGACCACTCAGTGTATATTAGCTTCATAATAGCCTAGGGTGAAATGGTTACTTAAGTGGTTGGCTTGCAAATTCTCAAATCCTTGCATGTGCTTTTCTTTTTGCTCTCCTATCAATTGTTCCCCACATTCAATCTCTTTGCATGGAACTCAGTCCCCTGTGATCCACACTTTTATGTCTATCTCCACATAATGACTCCCCTAGTAATGCTTCTCCCTGTCATGCATTCTATTCTTTGCTAGCATTCTTCTCCATACTTTTCCTTATACAGTCAGAGCTTCATAGATAAGCAGTACTAACTTCACAAATCTGACACTTATCAACATCATACATTTGTCTATTTTGTCTTCCCTTAAAACACGATTTCTAGCTTTAAGAACCTCTGCATGTTGCATTTTCTTACATTACAATAGGAACCATCCCAACATTTTCCTGGAGTAGAAGTGGGGAAACTATGGAAAACCACTTCCAGGATGGCTGAGGTAGGAATCAAACCCTCATCTCAGTTTAGCCTCACAACAGCATTAAAATTTCTTTGCAGAGTCAGGAATCAAACCCGGACATCCAGGGTGACAGCCAAGAATGCTATACACTACAGAACGAGGTGGTCTAAATGTGTTTATCATTGTATGAAACGTTTCGACTAGCAAAATATCAAAAATCATATAATATTATATCAAACTGTCCCACGGTACAGTACAATGTTGTACCTTGGGACATATGTAGACTTTTTAATGATCAAGTGGGGTATCTCTTCATTTTTATCCAGCTTGTATACTTTGTAGGTCTTTTTAATGTACTTTAATTAGAGTTACCTACCAGTAAAAACGTAAAAAATATGGAATTCAAAATATTATGCTTACAGTAAAAACGTTGCCCCTAGGTACAAGAATCTCCTTTTATATATTAATTTTATTTATATTGAGAGGTCTAATCGCCTTATTAATTGGAATATCCTCTTTCATCAGATATAAAATGAGTACTTATTTAAGACCATTTTTATTACCCTATTGCAGCAATGGATATAAACTGGAAGATCAATGGTTTTAGACCTGATGACTGTAGGTCTACATTGCCTGAAGACACGGCTGAAGATATCAAGATACCTACCACTATTCCATGTAAATGGAAACCTATTGGCGATACACCCATATCAATCGAGTAAGTTCAATTTGATAGTGACTATGATAATTTTTGTTTTAAGGGCCCTGATATCTAGGTTATCTATATAAATAAAGTAAGCTTTCTGTCTGAACAGTTTGTATTTCCTACTAAAACGTATTTATGCTAGATGAAGTATATAATGACTTAACATACCCTGATTTTCCTTTCTGTCTTCTTTTTGTTATGGCTTGGCATCAAAACTACTGGGGTGAATGACATAAACACAAATTATTAACTTCGTCCAAAGATATGAGGAGGTTAGAAAGGGCCCGTAATTGTTTTTCGCTCTATTCTTCAAAGCTGTCAGTTTAATTTACAGATTTTACAGAATTGGGAATTTAATTATGAACATTATGAATATTTCCAGCTAATAACTTTCATGATGGAATGACCCTTACTGAGATAAATGCAAAAATCTAATCAAAAATGTAATTAACTTGCATTCACGATATTGAAAATCATCTTAGCGAGTCTGTTCTCATCCATCCTATTATGTGTCCATAGAACAAAAGAGCAGTATCTTGTAATGCAAAACTCGCCATTACAACGCAGTTGTTTTGCCTGAAGCCTTGTACGCTGCAGAAACCACAGTCATTAGAGGAATGACGAGAATTCATGATATTGAGAAACAGGAACGAAAAATTCTTATCAAAATCCATGGTGCTGTTTTCCGTAATGGAATTCAGGTCAGGAGACTAACAAAGGAACTTTATGAAAATACAGACACCATTATAGATAAATTTAGGAAGAGACGTCTGCAGTTCTATCACTTCCTTTCCTACAGACAAACGTCTATTCTTAAAAGAACTCTTCCTTAGAAGTTCCATGCTGGATGATAGTTAAAGCCCTGTGCGGATGCGGATATCCGCAGAAATTTTTGCCATGCGGATCTAGTTTGCATGGCTGTGCGGATAATGTTTGGAGTAAATTTGCGGTTAGTCTTTAGAATACCATCCGAACTTGTTGAATATCATTACTATGACCCGGATGTTTATGATATAACATATTTTTCCGTTATGTTTTTCTCATGACAAATGTAAGATGGTTATTTAAGCTAATCTCATTCAAATTATGTCATTTAGCATAATTAACACTCTGAACTGCAAAGGGTTGCAACTCGGACTGTATAACATTAATTTTAACCATAGCACATGACACATATAGCCTAAGGGAGCAACTTTATACACTGTAATTAAAAATATTATTGTAATGCCAGTAGATTCGGATAACAAACGTGCGGATAAAAGTTGTACGGATGCGGGGCGGATATGGATAACAGTCGTGCGGATGAGGGGCGGGCGCGGAGTAGGTGTGAGGCGGGTGCGGATAAAGTTTTGTTTATCCGCGCAGTGCTCTAATGATAGTTTATCTCTTTACAACTGTTTAATGTTTATTGTCTACACTGAAACAGTTCTTTTTTATTAGTACCTAACTCTAAGCAGACTAATGTACAGGTTGGAAATTACATTTCTGGGTACTGACCAAAGGAAGGTCCTGCGCCCTACCCGTGTAAGTCCAGTGTCTCTTTGATCTTTCTGTGGAGGTTAAAGCTGTCATGTTTCTCCTGTAATTCGTCAATCTCCTAACATTTAGCAGACTTGCATTGCTTTTTGGCTGCTTTACATTCAGATCATCAATCATATGTTTGATGATATTGTTTCTTCTAACTTCTTCTCTCATCCATTAAAACGTTTAGCCAAATCTTGCTCTCTTCTGACCCCTTTGTTAGTACCGTATGGCTCATTTTCAAATTTTTAGTTTCTGTTAGGTAATAAATAAAGATACAAATACATATTGAAAGTGATATTGTAGCTCTTCGATTTTGATTTTGTAGCATATGCATTTAAAAATTAAGTCTTTGATAAGTCACTAGGCATCAAGGAGTAATAAGGAGAGGCCCTAACGGCAAGGAAGTGAAGCCAGAAGTTACTCCTTCACATATGCTCAAAACATTGAGGTAGTCCCATAAGAAAAGCATGTAATGGTGTGACGTACGTACTTAAAAGTGGTGATATTTCGAGTGTGGGTCGAAATGTCGACGTGTGGGGCATATGTTTGCACAAACAGAACTCCCACCTGCCAAAGTAATGTCATTTCACAAGTAAATACACTTTATTTGCCATTCATTGTGTTAAGTTTTCATCCTTAGAGTAGCCACCTTACGATACTGTTCTAGTATCATTCGTTAAATGTTCATATAGTGGCATATGTGTCCACAAATATAAGTATTTTGATTGCTAGGAATTAATTAAGGATATTTTCCTTCGTTTCTTACTGGAAATAGTTTCTGCTTGTCAATTAGAGACGGTATTACTGTAATCTAATCACCCCCAATCTTCTTTTAACGTGGCTTGAGCTATAGATTTATTGCTCGTGGGTGTTAGAAGATTTATATGCCATTATATGCATATTTTAGCGTGTTAAACTCAAACCTCAGCCTAGACCTTGTTTAGTTTGTTACCGGGAAGTATTAAAAAAAAAAGCATCGTGTAATAAAAACAATAACGTCACCACCCAATTAGTTCACATGCCTTAATATTTTGAATTTATTTAATTTATTTAATACACATTTGTGAATATAATGGCAGGCCTACTGGTATCTCGGTAATTAATTGCCTATTATTTGGTATAAGTTAAGAAAAGTGGTGGGTGTCTGGTTGCCTGAAATCCCACAATAATTACAGGTTATAAAAACAGCATACCGCTCGCTATAGTACATTCATTTCCCCAAGTGCTATACTACCTAGGTATATTTTAGATCGGTGTATTGCTCTAGTTTATGTTGTAAAATTGAACGTTTTACGGCAGTTTACATGATTATCGAGTGAGACGAAAAGTTTTGTGACTGCCGTACACTTCATGCTAGCCAGCAAAGATCAACAAATATTCCTTGATTCCCATCGTCATATAGGCCTACTTTACAAATTCGTACTATACCTGCACACGAATCTTTAACTGGTAATCATACTTAAATCCCACTAATAAATAAGTCTACGGTACCGTAGGTTCCATTTACCGCTCGAGCCGGGCAAGTATGGGGGCGTGGTCAGTGCTTCAACTCTCCGCATGCTATAGTGCTGACAGGGCGTCTCCTTATTACTCCTTGCTAGGCATGGTAAAAGTTGTAAAAGTTCAAAATTAATAAGCACTGGAACTAATGCCAACATGTTCAGTACATGATATGTGTGGGAATAAGCATTTAAAAATTAATTAGCATGGTTCATACATTTACTATACATACAGGACAGTAAAACAATACAATGGATAATAACTAAATTAAATGTTTGTCTATCCCTTACTGTTATCTTTTCAACCGGGTCGGGGATTAAATGTGAAGAATATCTATTTGGCGAGAGCCTCCGTGGCTGAGGCGGCAGCACGCCGGCCTCTCACCGCTGGGTCCGTGGTTCAAATCCCGGTCACTCCATGTGAGATCTGTGCTGGACAAAACGGAGGCAGACAGGTTTTTCTCCGGGTACTCCGGTTTTCCCTGTCCAAATTTCATTCCAGCAACACTCTCCACTATCATTTCATATGTCATTCATTTAATCATTGCCCCACAGGAGTGCGACAGGCTTCGGCAGCCGGCACAGTTCATATCCTCGCCGCTAGATGGGGGCTTCATTCATTCCATTCCTGACCCGGTCGGAGACTGGAAGCAGGATGTGGATTTTCATTTCATCTATGTGGCGAATGGATGCCGGATGCACTCTTGTCGCCAATCTCATGAGAGGAGTTATGGAGAGATGAGGAGAAAGAAACTTGACAGGTACTGGTAGTTGGAGGAAACCAGCCATGGCATAGAAAATGGGAAACCACGGACAACCAGTTCATGAACTGCTGATGTTGGGGTTCGAACCTACTCCCCTACCAAGTCTGCAGGATGCAGCATTACTGTCAATACACCAACAGCTGCCGAACCGTAAACTTCATAAGGCAAGCACTGAGGCTTGACTACAGTCAGATTCGTTCTAACAATCAGCAGTTTATATCAATGAAATATTGTAACACACTGCGGGCGCTCCACGTGCTCGTCATCTTGCATGTAGAGCTAAGGCCAACAACTCAGGGTCATTTGAGTTGCCGTATTCTAGGGACCATGTAGATAGTCTAGTGCTGCCGAAGCAGCAGCTTTCGTAAGTAATTGCTGGAGAAGCACACTGTTGGATAGATATTTCAATTTTAATAACATATCTCAATAAATATTGATGAACTCAAAGCCATTCTGCTACGGTTTGTGTGCTGGTATTTGCACAGTACAGTGCAGCAGTTACAATTATAGCCTTAAGCTATTGTCATTACCGGATTCATCGCATGCATACTAAGCGATTAAATAGCGTACGCTTCTATGCGTCCACCGTGAAGTAGCTGTCGATCCCTAACTTTTATATATTACTTACAATGTTTATATGTAGGCTATGGTTTTTTAATACTTGTTTTATTATAGATAGCTTTATTCTCTGTTATCCCAGAAATTAGTAAAGGGTTAGCGTCAGGAAGGGCATCCGGCTATAAAACAAACTGCCAAAACCGTACAAATATGACAAGTTCTGTAAATTTAGCCTCGGAAACTGCTAGGGCGTTCCCCGGAAGCGACGCGCAAGGGTCCCGCCTACCCCTTGTGAGAAATGAGCAAAGGCTACCGAGTCATGGGCGGGCTCGGCTGAAGAAGCAAGTCCAGATTCGAATTGGAACCCTGAATGTTGGATCGATGACTGGGAAAGGAAGAGAGGTTGTGGACCTAATGACGAGAAGAAAAATTGGAATTGTGTGTGTCCAAGAAACTAGGTGGAAGGGTAATAAAGCAAGAGAGCTTGGAAGTGGCTTTAAATTGTTGTACAGTGGAGCAAACAGAGCGGGAACAAATGGTGTTGGAATTATCCTGGCTAACGATTTGATCCCCTCTCTAGTCAGTGTAAACAGAAGAAGTGATCGCTTGATGAGTGTGAAGCTGTGCCTTGGGGAAGGGTTTACCATTGTAAGTGCCTATGCTCCCCAAGTTGGCTGTGAGGAGGAAGAAAAGGATGGTTTTTGGAGGGACCTGGAGCAGGAACTTTCTAGTATATCAGCAGATGAAAGGGTATTTCTGGGTGGAGATCTAAATGGACATGTTGGCACCAGTGTGGAAGGGGAAGTAGTGAGGAGAGTGCATGGAGGCTGGGGATTTGGTACGAGAAATGAGGAGGGTGAGAGAGTGCTAAGTTTTGCCTTGGCATTAGATCTAGCAATATGTAACACCTTCTTCAAGAAAAACGAAAGGCAACTGGTGACCTACAAAAGTGGAGGAAGACAGAGCCAAATAGATTTCCTTTTGTGCAGAAGAATGCATTTGAAGGAGGTTAAGAATTGTAAAGTTATTGTGGGGGAACATGTTACACCACAACACAGAGTGCTAGTTATTGATTACGAATTCATGGGCATTAAGAAAAGAACAGCAAGGAAAATTACTCCAAGAATTAAATGGTGGAAATTGAAAGATCCTATTTTGAGAAGTGAATTCAAGGAAAAAGTGTTGCAAGGAACATGGCCAGTGGAAGGAGTTCAGAGATGGTGGACAGTAAATGCAGAAGCAATCAGGAAAGCAGGTGTAGAAGTTTTGGGGAAGACGTCTGGGAAAGGTGCTCCCCTGGATAAAGAAACATGGTGGTGGAATGATGTGGTTCAAGATGCCATCAAGGTAAAACGACAGGCAAAAAAGAAATGGGATGAGTCTGGAAATGACGAAGATAGAGAACACTACAGAAAGGCAAAAAAAGTTGTGAAAAGAGCTGTAGGGAAAGCAAAGACAGCTGCATGGAAGGAAGTCTATGAAGAACTAGAGACCACAGAAGGGGAGGCCAAGCTTTTCAGAATCGCTAAGGCACGAGACAGGGCTTCAAAAGATCTCACACACATCAGGCAGATGAAAAGTGAACAAGGAATTGTAATTCAAGATGAAGAGCATATTAAGAAGAGATGGGAGGAATATTTTGAAAAGTTGCTAAATGAGGAAAATGCCCGTCTTGTGTTTGAGGATGGTATCCCAAATCACAACGTAACAACTGGCATATGCAGGGAAGAGGTTGTAACTGCTATTAGGAAAATGAAATGTGGAAAAGCAACCGGCCCCGATGAAATTCCAGTGGAGGCTTGGAAATGTCTGGATGAAGAGGGCATAGATATGTTGTGGAATCTATTCCAACAGGTACTTCAAGAGGAAGTAATGCCCAAGGAATGGCGGGAGAGTACCATAATTCCCATTTATAAGGAGAAAGGTGACATTCAGGATTGTGCAAATTACAGAGGAATAAAACTCATGTCACACACAATGAAGATCTGGGAGAAAGTTATTGAAAGTAGGCTTTGGGTGGAGACGACAATAGGAGATGAACAGTTTGGATTTATGTCGGGAAAGGGAACAACAGATGCTATTTTTGCACTTAGGCAGGTCATGGAAAAGCACAGGGAGAAGAGAAAAGAACTACATATGGTGTTCATAGACCTAGAGAAAGCGTATGATCGAGTGCCCCGTCAAAAGGTATGGAGATGCATGAGATGCAAGGGAGTACCGGAGAAGTATGTGCGCAATGTTCAGGATATGTACCGTGGAGCAAGGACACGAATTAGAAGCAGTGTAGGATTGTCAGATACTATACCGGTTCAAGTAGGTCTTCACCAAGGATCTCCACTAAACCCCTATATTTTTGATCTAATAATGGATGTCTTCTCTGAAAACTTAAGAGAACCAGCTCCTTGGTGTATGCTATTTGCAGATGATATTGTTTTATGTAGCACACACAGGGAAGAGCTTGAATATAAACTGGAATGCTGGAGAAGAGCCATAGAGGACAGAGGCCTTAAAATCAGTAGGAATAAGACCGAATACCTGTGCCTTGGAGGAACTGGAAATGAAACTATTCAGATGTATGGTAGCCAGCTACAGGCAAGGGACAGTTTCAAGTATCTGGGATCCACTGTATCTAACGATGGCAATCTAGATCTGGAAATTACCCACCGAATCCAGGCTGCCTGGTTAAACTGGAAAAGGTTATCTGGTATTCTCTGTGACAGGAGACTGAATATCCAAGTAAAGGGTAAAGCCTATAAATGTGCAGTGAGACCTGCAATGCTATACGGAGCAGAAACTTGGCCAACAGTGCAATCACAGTGCAAGCGACTGGAAGTGGCTGAAATGAAGATGCTAAGATGGATGTGTGGTGTTACAAGGAACGATCACATCAAAAACACCTTCATACGAGGCAGCGTAAAAGTGACTGAAATATCAAAAAAAGTGCAAGAAAGACGCTTGCTCTGGTATGGCCACATTAAGCGCAGGGATGAGAGTTATGTAGGAAGGCGAGTGCTTGGTCTGGAGGTGGAAGGCAAAAGGGAAAGAGGCAGGCCTAGAAGAAGATGGATGGACTGCGTGCATGATGATCTCCGGGAGAAGCAGTTAACAGAAAACACTATTTGGGACCGAGGAAAATGGAAACGACTTGTCAGAAACGTCGACCCCGCATGAATGGGAAAAGACGAACAAGAAGAAGAAGAAGACAGTATGTGATAGATATGTCTTTAAACTTTGCAGCTCCTGAGAAAAAGGCACATAGGTTAACCGAACAAAAATTGTATTTTGAGAAAAATGAGATTGAAGTTTGTTGTAACTTTGATAGTTTTATTCTTATTTATCAAGTATGCGGTTCTATTTTATGTAAGGTGCTGCCACCTGCCCTTTTATGCTTCAGTTTGTCTAAGACCCGCGCCATGTTCGCACATGTTTAGTTAGTGCGGTTCCGCTATTGCCAATCCATGTACATCAGTTCATTATTATTATTAAACTCACATCAGTTCGCTTTGCTTATATATATCTGGTTTCCTTATATCCTCTTACAGGTTATGGGCCCAGCATGAGTATTAACTTGCCCAAGATTTTGAAACATTCCTCATCAGTGCTACTCCTAGTCTTCTCGTTCTGCCCTTCTTGGTTGAATATTCAGCTGCTCTGTCAGCATAATATATGCATTCTCGATCAATTTGCTGAAGGCTTCATTGACAGTTGCCAAGTTAATGCTTTTGTTTTCAGACCGCATGTTTCTTTAAGAGGTTTGATCTTATATTTCTAAGATTCTTGGATATTCACAAGACAAGTGCCTTCTAAATGAATAGTAAAACTTCTCAAAAGAAAAGACCAAACACCTTGATCTAAGAGTGTAATATTACCCTAATTCAAGAAGGGCAACAGAAAGAAGTGTGAAAACTCTTGTGGAATCACAATGTGTCACATGGGCTCAAAATTTGGGAAAAAATAATCACGAAAAGGTTATGGAGACACCCAGAAACCTTACTAGTGTAGGAACATGGTTTCACACCTGGAAGAAGCACAACAGATTTAATATTTGAAGTAAGAATGCTTTTGGGTAGCTCTTTATGACCCTTATTGTTCATTGCTATTATGGATGGCATCTCGAAGAAACTTAGTGAAGAAATGTAAGGCCACAAAAGCCCTGGTCTTTGCGGATGATGTTATGATTTGGGGTGAAGTGCATAAGAGGTGCATGAAAAGCTGTAGATTTAGAATACACTGTGGAATATAGGCTAAATATTAGTCACAATAAGACAGTGGCTATGGCAATAGGTACAGGGATTAATGCACACATTTACCTGAACAACAACAACAACATCAAAATACTGAACAATTCATATATCTTGGCAGTACTCGGAGTAAGGACAACAACAGTAAATACGAGGTCACAAACAAAACCAGTAATGCAGCAGTCTTCTACAACCAAGTCAGAACACTACTGTGGGATAATAAAATACCCAGAAAGTGTAAACATGTATTATTTAAAACCTACTACCTCCCCATACTTACTGACTTATGCACTTGAAACATGTACCCTTTCCAAAAGAGACAATAGTACAATTCAAGCATCCGAAATGAAGTTAGTGCATACCAGGAAAGATAAATAAAGATAAATTAAGAAATGAAATAAATCGTGTAGAAGTTATTATAAAACCAGTGTTAGTTCTTACAGAGGTCTCACCTGAGGGGGTATGGACATATCGAAAGGATGACAGAGGAATAAAAAGCAAAGGCATACTTTAATTTCAACTTCAAAGGAAAAATATTTGTTGGAAGACCTAAAAGGAAATGGATATACTGCCCCCGAAAATTGAATTATTCTGGGACAAAATGAGAGTATTTTCCGTCCCCATGATAAAATTTAACCAACAAATATAAATTCTGGAAGTGTGACACAGGAGGGTAGTGTTACAAGGCCGAGGCCGTGGGAGAGCCCGATCACGTGATATATTGCACAATAGACGCTTCTAGAAGGCTAAAATTGGCATAGCAACAGTGAGTTTGGAAATTAATATTATAAATATTGTTATAAATTATGCTATTGGATCCCAGCCCAGAGCCAATGAGAAGAGGTCTTATTGAAGAAGGGATCAACTTCAACTACATAATTTGGTGAAATTATGCATTTAGGCCCTTAGAAGAAGATTTTCTTATTTGGTTATGAAGAGAATATTAAAAGAAATTATGTCTGATACTTTAAAAACCGCAGATCAGTTAATCTACGCAGTAATAAGCATTAGTAATCTACGCGCTAAAATTATGGTGGGAGATTGATATGGCCGCCAAAATTTCGACTTGGAGGGGGAGATCCAAGGATCGATGTTCTTATTCCAGCAGTCTTTGAAGAGTGAGGAAGTGTTTTTTATTGGGTTAACGGAGATCCCCAAGCTTTGTCCGAGTGCGACGACTGTCGACTTGTGGAGACGCGAGGATAGCTAAGTAGATTGTAGGAGATTACCGCACTTCCATTTTATGTGAAGTTGTGAGGAACATTGAAATTAGTATATCTCGTATATAATTGAGATTTGAGTTCAACTAATTGAATATATATAAAGAACAGGTCGAATACTACATTCTGTTAAAAATCGAGCGTTCTAAAATTTACCGTTTCGACAACATAAGCCTGTTAGGACAGATTTTCAAATGTGTTGGAAATAAAGCTGAATATCATTTTAGATTGCAACGTGAAGTTGGCTAACGCAGTTCAAGTGAACAGTAGCGGAGAACTTTTAACATTGGCGCAGCAAATAAATATTATTATAATGACTATCATTATTCTTCAAGTGGTTTCATTCAACATAATTAACATTGTTGATATGATGAACTAAATAGTCATGTGCCAGAGACATATTCGATAACAGAAGTTAAGATACAACGATGGAACTCCGTTAGACAACGTATTCTTGAATACAGACGTAGTGTACAGTCCATCTTGTACATTTTCGTCAGTCTATGAACACTAATATAACATCAATTAGCAATAGAAATATTTCATTCACCATTTATATGAATATTTCTATAAATTATATTCCAATGATGAGGCTGATACATATTTGAGACGGAGAATGAAGATTCTACGGAAGAGATTTGTCAAGATGCTAGGGATAGCCCAGCAACCACAGAAGAATTTGCCAGAAGGATGTCGTTCGAGCCCAGGCGAATGTTGGTGAATTCCAGAGAGGGAACGTTTTTCCTATCTCAGAGGTCGCAGATCCGAGGTTCGAATGCAGATCCATCTCAGTAACTTGAACTGAGGAAACATCTAAAGTATTGTGTGAATACTTATATAGATCTTCAAGTTTTCGTCCAAATAAGGTAGCCGTGTCTCTTATTTTTAGCAAAGAGCTTGGTTAGTGACATCCTGAGCCAACGATCTTCCTCCATATTTTCATATTTCATGTATTTCAGTGTTCTCATGTATTTTACACTTCAGAGGTATGCTAAGTTTTTTATGCTTCAAGATTATTTAGGAGATGATTGCCTTTCATCTATTTTTCAATTTTATTCTACGGATCAGTTGTGGAACTGACATTAAAAAATTTTGTTTGAGGAATCATATCGCCTCATAGAAGACTAGTCGTTTCGACTCTCGAATTTTAATAATTCATTTAAACCAAGTATTCTGACATTGTGTCATAGTTTCAAATTAAATTATTTTTAAATTTAATTTGAGCACTTTAATGTAACAACATTTAACTTCAAGAACAGAAGAAACATCGAACGATATTGTTATATCATTATTGTACAGAAACTGTTGACGATCTAGGAAATACTATTCGTTTGAGAAGACCGAAGTCTTAATCCCTATAAACATTCGTGTAGAGTGGAAAAACATTACGACGTTGACAATCCTTTTTGTTATTTGTAAAGCTGAGAGCTTTGTTCATTTAATATGTTAGAGGAAATACCTTTTGATAGAAGATTATTCAAATCTTTGGCTAGGAATTCAAAGCTAGTTTATCCCGGTCAAGATTGAATTATATTTGACAATATAAATAGCATGTGTGTTATTTTACACAATTTGTGTAACATCACGTCATTTTGTAGACCTGATATTACAACGATAAACAATTTAAAGCTTGATCAGTGAAGTGAGACAGGAGTATTATTTTTATTACATGTATTTGCGACAGACGAGTTACCAGTTAATTATCTTTTTGTGGAGTAAACTTTAGGAGGTCAATCACGACAGTCTAATATCGTTCATTACAATTGGAAGTTTTGTTTGAAGAACTTAAGTATGTATAATTGTAGATCAGTAGTCATGTGAAATGATACTGAGGGTCATGCCTTTATTTGAGAAAAGTTCCGGCAGAAGAAATGTTAATAACAATTAACCCATTTTGGTTATTGTTTAACATAGTGGATGATAATTGTTTATGCCATATATATATTATTATATGAGGATTTGTAGAGCTATGAAGTGCTCGTGCGAAGGAAGTTCCGCATTTTAAGGGAAGTCAAAGTATTGTTGTTTTTTGATAAGAAGGCATGGATCATGATAAGAGTCGTTGTATACAAGTAGTCCAGTTCATGTGAAAGTAACGTTTTAGCTGAGTTGACAGAAGGGTTTTAGTGGAAATACAACTAGAGAACGATTGTCTACTCATGTCAATGATACAATTATTATATTTTATTAAACCCAAAGTTATGTAATTACATACAGTTAACCTTAGTCAGTCGACTGTATTAGACCAACAATGTAAGGAAACCTATATAAGACGATGTGTAAGCAGTATATCAAAACTACGGAGTGTTAGAAAATGATTATGTGGAAAAACAGTGTATATAATTAATTGAGAGTTGTATTGTAACCGAGAAGCCAGAATCTCGAAAGTAACGTGTTAGCAACACTAAATAGTGTCTATTATTATGAACAAATTACATGTAAATATTTTTCGGAAATGATTTAATTAGTTAAATAATTTTGGTAGGATTTATTAATAGATTATTTTGGAATAGCATGTGTTTTGTGAGCAGATCTTTTGTATGAATGATTGTCCACTGTTAAGAGTAATTGTTGAACCGGATTGGACTAGAACAATTCCGGGGTGCGAATGAAAGATTGTATAAAAATTTTCAGAATGATTGTTAAAGGAACATAGAAGTTATGAGCATTTTTGTAAGATCTGAAAGTTAATTTTACGTGTATTTTGAACGCACACAAGGAAGTCTCAATGTAGGCTAGCCAGAATGATTCACTGTTAGGATTGGAGAGCGGTGTGACATAATATGAACAGGTGAAGATTCACAGCCTCGTATAAAATGTAAAAAGTTCTGTATGCAGCGTGGTGCTAGCGTTTCATTGATAAAGCCAGGCTAGTGCACGTGCGTTTTCCAGACGCGTGCTAGTGAATGTAACCAGTTGTTAGGAATGCCATGAATGTAAGAGCCTTCCTTAAACGTTTTCTTTTTACGTAGTGGAGGCCTAAACAAAGCAAAGAATTTTATGTTGATATTTTTTACACGGCATTGTAGTAAGATGTGTAGTAGAAAGGAAGTGTGTATGATTGTGTGGTTTTCTTTTTCTTTTATTGTTAGATTAATTTATTATTTTGTTTATTTAGGTTAGTTTACCATTGTTAATAAATTTATTCAGTTCGTTATCTGTCGTTGTTGGCGTGTGATTCATTTTAAATATAAGGAGTAGAGTATAGTGGATGTATTGTAGGCGAAGATGAATTCCCAGTCCCCGAGAACATTAGTAAAGGTAGGTGTGCCCTGTGTAGTTTGTTGTTTATCCACAATATTCTTGTAACTGCTGTATGTAAATCCCTAAAGGCCATGATGGAGCGATTTCTAATGTAGTAATTGGCTGGTGCTGTTAGAAATAGGCGATCCAGCTGGGGCAATGGATATTCCAACAGGCTACTTTCCAGATTTACGGGTACAATACCAAATCAAGGGTGAACTGGAAGACATCAGGCTGGATTGGGGGAGTACTCATGAAGACCAACTATTCATGGAACGAAAGAAGTGGTGATGATGATGATAATTGTTGTTTTAAGGGGCCTAACATCCAGGTTATCGGCCCCTAAAGGTCTTTGTGAAAGCGAAAATGTCAATGAAGTGGAAACCAGAACGAAACTTAAGTGAGCAGGAAAATACTTACAAAAAGGAACTCAGATGGAAACTACTCACAAAATGGAGAGCGGTAATACTTACAAAAGGGAATTTCGAACGAAAATACTCACAAAAGGAATAGAGTGAAAAATACGCACAAAATGTAGGTTAAGTTCAAAATATGTACAAAATGCAACATATAGTCGAAATACTTACAAAAGGCAAGTGAAATCAAAATACTTACAAAATGCAAATGAGATTGAAAATACATACAAAATGTAATTTAGATTCAAAATACCCACAAAATGCAATTGAGAATTAACTACTTGCAAAAAGCGGTTTAGGTTGAATGTATGGTAGATTCAAACTTCTCATTTGGATGGACAATACTTACACAATGCAATTTAGATTGAAAATACTTACAAAATGTAATTTAGATTCAAAATACCCACAAAAATGCAATTGAGAATTAACTACTTGCAAAAAAGCGGTTTAGGTTGAAAATACAAAATGCAATTGAAATTCAAAATACTCACAAAAGGTCCGCCCCCTATATTGAAAGACTTATTAAAAAGCAATTTAGATAGTCAATCCTTACAAAATGCAATTGAGGTTGAAAAACACTCACAAAATGCAATGTAGATCGAAAAGACTTACAAAATGCAACGGAGATTGAAAACACCCACAAAATGGAGTGGAGATGCAAAAAAAAAAACCAGTGCGGGAATCTTAAAGGAAAAAGGAAATATACTGAAAAGAAAACAAGAGGTCTGACCCATCGAAGAAGGAGGGATCAGGAAAGACGAGACAAGGGCCAAGTAAGGCGGGAAAGTGAAAGACTCCCTAGGCCTCGGATACCCTAATACCGTCGGGGTCGGAAAAGAACAAGAGTTGACCAAGGGAGGTCAACAGGAAAGAAGACGGAGAGGAGCCCGGCACAAGTAAGTGGAAGCAATGCCGGACTCAGCTGGGGGCCCGTGGTCGCCAACCCACGTCCCACTAGATGTGAGCCCCTGGGGGGTGGAAGGAAGGAAAGCCATAAAAGGCAGATAGGAAAGTGAAAGAGGAGAGGGTCCGCCCCACAGGTAAGGGACAAAAGGGGGAAACCGGACCCAGCTCAGGAATCCCTCAGGGTCGCCAACTCCCGAACTCACCAGCCATTAGCCCCTGAGAGTGAAGTACTTTCTAGGGTGCACCAGAAGTGGTGGGGCTACATACACCCTACCTCCTTGAGGGCCTTGAGCAGAAGGCAGGAGATAACAGGAAAAGAAAAAGAAGGCTGACCCCTCCCAGAAGGAGGGGATCAGGAAAGATGAGACAAGGGCCAATTAAGGCGGGAAAGGAAGAGACTCCCTAGGCCTCGGATACCCTAATACCGTCGGGGTCAGAAAAGAACAAGAGGTGACCAAGGGAGGTCGACAGGAAGGAAGACAGGAGCCCGGCAGAAGCAAGTGGAAGCAATGACGGACTCAGCTGGGGTCCCGTGGTCGCCAACCCACGTCCCACTAGATGTGAGCCCCTGGGAGGAGGAAAGAAGTGGAGAGGACTTGTGAACACCACCCGGGTGACTGGAGCTGATTAAAATGATGACGACTACATCTTTTATGAATAAGTGGTGGCAATCCTGTGAGCTGTGTTACTTGTCTTTCATGCCTATTCACATTACTCATTTTGTTAATCACAAAGGATTTTCCTTAGTTGAGTGAAACATAGAATATTTTTATTTAAACACCTAAAATTTATGTTTAATCAAATATTTCTCCTTCAATTCTTTGGAATTTTAATTTAGAACTAGCGGACCTGATAATAAACAAAGTTTTTATGGTTCCGCCTAGTCAATACTTGTTTTATTAGAGATTTTATCGTGACATAATCACTTGTCTTTACGTATGTTGGGACATGTTTCGGTGTCTAGTGACATTGACACCATCATCAGCCTACGGTTATTGGCAACACTCAATGACATTAAAATAATTATTAAAACAACACACAGATAACTAAAATAACACTTTAAAATCCAGCTGGATTTCGGAGGTTATTATCGGAAGCAGGACATTGGAAACCAAAACAGTGCACCAAGCCTTTTTCTAAGACTTTTTATTGAACTTTCATTATGACAGTGTTTTAAAAAACCTTTTAAAGTGTTATTTTAGTTATCTGTGTGTTGTTTTAATAATTATTTTAATGTCATTGAGTGTTGCCAATAACCGTAGGCTGATGATGGTGTCAATGTCACTAGACACCGAAACATGTCCCAACATACGTAAAGACAAGTGATTATGTCACGATAAAATCTCTAATAAAACAAGTATTGACTAGGCGGAACCATAAAAACTTTGTTTATTATTACATTCTGTCAATACGGAAAAATGTGCGAGTTTAAAAGTCAAAAAGCTAGCGGACCTGTGCGAGAACTCTCGCATAATAGGTTGTGTGCGCGCCCCATGTGTACAGACTACTCGCCCGGCACTAGAGCTAACCGGGCTTGACACGACACAGTTCTTTCAGGGGGCTATCGTCTTGTTTATTTGTTTAAAAGCACTTTATAAACAAATAAATATATTTCTGTTGACTTTTCAAGAAAAGCAAGATTTTTCCTGTACTATTGAGATGTCTTGGGAGATTTTGGTACAAACCACACCTTCTAACTCCCTCTGGTTTAGGAGCTTGTGTTTTGTGAAACATACACCTTAGCCTATTATATAATAAGATAATATCGAGGTAATATATACCACTGACTTCGAGAGCCATTCACGAAATGCCGTTTCTTACACAACTGCTGCTCAATATGTTTGCACATGCCAGCAATCATACCGTAGTGTCAACAGACTGAATATTTCTGTAACCTGAAGTGAATAAAAGTACTACCTTGCTTTCATGAAAACTGATATTGCTTGCAACAAAGGGGATTTCACTGAAATGATTGTTTATTTGCACACAACAGGAGTTACATGCCAATTACAGTGACATAAAGTCTACACAGGATGTTACAGTAGAGTCTTGCAAACTCGGCACTCGGTAACCCGGCCCTCCGGATTTCCTGGCCACCCTGACAGGAGAAAAAAATCATGATTTTTGTTTGTTTTTGTGTTTCCGGACAGAGCGTTATTATGTTTTCTTTCGTCTTCTCCGTCAATGGAATTATAGACAGTTAAATACGACGCGAAACAAGTTGACATACAGTACATAGTAAGAAGAGTAACGACGACCTGTTAAATACAGGTAGTTGTACAGTACAGTACTGTAAATGCACAAAATGTTGGCAGTAAGAAGTAAACAAATGGTTCTTGCGCAGAGCGTTGCATTACTTTTAAACCAAAACAAACAGCTTATTTCTTCTTTTTAACACATTTCCCGATAACCCGGCATTTTCACGAACTCGGCCACCCTTCGGTCCACATTAGGCCGAGTTTGCAAGACTCTACTTATACTAACTTAAGCTAAATAATTACTAAATAAAAGTAGAGGTGAGCATTAAAATAACTAAATGTGAAATTAAAACAGTATAATACATATATAATACAAGGTTGGCTAGGTAGAATAACACAGTGGTAAAAATTTATAATTTACAATTTGCAAAATTTGAAACATTTTTAAGTTACAAAATTCTTGTATGTGAACGAACATCTGCCAAACTCTTTTGGCCAATATATACAGTATTTTTTGTAAAAAAACAAGATGTTTAGTAAAGAACATATAGCCTACTTTCTCCTAAATGTATGGGTATAGTTGTAACTCTTTGTCCTTATCAATGAGTATAATAGAATGTTCTTCTGATGAACATTAAATGTTGTATCCTACACAAGACTCCTGGTTTACTAAGATAAAATGTTATTCCACCTAGCCATCCAGAGGAATTGATTGCAACATTAGAAAAGTATGTCCATCCACGATCTTTAATGTATGGAATCGTTTATCTTGCGCCTTCTGCAGGAAAAGCATTTGATGTGAGCCTACATATTTGCTGCGTTTCGGCATTGTACCTGTAATAAATAGTGGATTGTCGATACCAATCTATTATCATGGTGGCCACTCAAATCGGTCAACGATTTTCCAGGAATAATTCAAGTTTTTCCAGATTTAAAAATAAGTGCGAGTGCGGGGGGATTTTTCGGTTGCCTATTTCAAGACCAAAATAAAGCAGTTGTGTTTGGTTTACTTATACAGATGTTGACAAAAATTAGTGGTGATTGCGTTATTGATACGCAAGCCTACACACAAATGATTTGTTGTTTTAAAAAAGCCTTTGTGACTCAAATGTCCACTTAAAAAAAAAAGAGAAAAGAATGCCGCCTGCAATTTTATCACGGTGAAGTTGTCTATACTCAATATGTTTTACAAAAATACTATCGCGTTTTCTCACACACAGAAACAGGTAGCCTGAGGAAATTAATTTCGTTAACGATAGAGTGCTCACCCAAAACCGCAGCGGGTGTATGATTTAAGATGGAAAGATTTTTATAATTAATTAACAGTGGCTATTTTCCAGGAGTTTTCAAATTTTTCGATATTTTCCAGGAGTTTTCCAGACCTAATAAAAATCCAGGAGTTTTCCAGGATTTCCAGGTTTTCCAAGAGTAGTGGCCACCATGTATTGTATACTGCAGGCCAAAAGTTTCCGGACAAACATTAAACTTTAAAAATAATGACAGAGTAAAAGGAAGCAACACATATATGCAAGGATTTGACAAACATGTATTCTAGAACTAATTTACACTACACCCAAGTAAGAAATTAACAATATGTACACATTTACACCCACAGATCACGAGAATACATCAAACTTTCTTCTCATCAAAGAAACCCCCCCTTTGCTGCAAGCACACGTTTCACTATTCTTGGCATTCTCAGGACAAGTTCCTCCAACACCAATGCAGGTATCCTCTGCCAGGCATTTTGTAGGATGTCCCACAGCTTTTCTTATGACGAAGGACACTCTTTCCGCACTTGCCGATCCAACTCCTCCTACAACAGCTCAATCGGATTTAAGTCGGGGGATTGAGGGGGCCATTCCATTAAAGACAATTCCCCAGAGTTTTGCTTGCTTCGCAAATATTTCATACAATAGTGAGATGTATGTTTAGGGTCATTGTCTTGTTGGAAGACAAATCCACGTCCAGCAAGTTGTTGCCCAGATGGGAGAGCATACCGAGATGAGATGGAAAGGTAACCGTTTTTGTCCAATATTCCATGAATGCGGTGCAGCATACCAACTCCACTGATTGAGAAACAACCCCAAACCATCACAGAACCCCCTCCATGTTTCACTGTAGGTGTTATACAGTCAGGATGCATTTTCTCCGATGCTGAACGTCGAACATACACTCGTCGCCATTGCCCAAAAACTTCGAATTTGGATTCATCTGTCCACAGAACCCTTTTCCAGTCCTCAACTGTTAGTCCAGTCAAATTAGACATTCGACCTTGCAAAAGGTTATGTAGTTCTAATTTATTTATATGTTGTTTGGACCTCTGCCAATAGTAAAAAACCAAATTTGCAACTTCGAAAGTTGTGTAATACCCAAAAAACAACTAATTTTTTGCACAATTTTCGGTTTTTGCTCAATGTCGTTTAAAATATGCATCTTACAGAAAACAACATACTTATTTTTTGTAAATTAGATTAAATTTACTACAATTTGAAACTTAAGCGAATACTGTATGTTTAGTAGATCCCGAGATACAGTTCTTCAAAGGTTGAATATTTTTTCATAAAAGTAAAAATTCTTGGTTTTGGTCTTCTAATTTGACAAATATTATCAAAAATACTCATTCCATGAGAAAATTCACAGGAAATGAACTTGAAGGATATTTCTTTAGCTTCAATTTGAGCTCTGACGGGTACCTCTAGGCCAAGTGCTTCTCTCAAAAGTGAATTTGAAAGTATCAGTTCACATAGGTACTATTTTGTTTTATTACAAGGGAAAACTTAACGTTTAAAATAAGTTTTTACATGTATGGAGCAACAGGTCCTATTGTAATTCCATTTGTTTTGATGGCCTGGGTCTCGAAAAATATTCCTCGGATGTTGGTGCACGTTCATTGGAGGAGTTCTCGAACTAACAGCAGGTACAAGCTCGTTTTTCCGTTCTATCAATTGAGCGGCGGGGACATCTTCCTCGTTGTCAGAATCCTGTAGCTGAAGAGATTGCACGTTTTTACATAAGTTTGCCACCACAAAATCGACAAAGGGCTCAGAATTTGAGTTCAGCTTACGGCAACTCCAACCGCCGCTGCAACCTCTTCTGTAATTGCAGGAGATCATGCGCAGTAGGAGCTGAGGTTCAGGATCCATAGTTGTAGTGACAGGGATAGGACCTTGATCATCAAGCTTCTACCCCCAATCTATAAGATTTTGATTGACCCCAAACTATTTTTGAACTTGGTTGTAAGTTCTGTAAGCATGGTGGCGTACTGCATCCTCTGTTGGGGGAAGCAAGCATGATTGATTTTGGCGTTGGCTGCAAATGTAACAAATAGTTGGCAAGGAAGGCTATTCAGGGTGTTTGTTAGGAAATCATCCCGTACAAAGCCACAAAGCACTTCTCCCCAGCTTTTGCTATGGTTTCATTACCGGAGTCTAGTAGCAGGAAAAGTTCTGCCAGTTCTAGACGTTGGGGATTTTTCTTTGTCAAAGACAAACTGGATGAGAGCTCCTTTATCAATAGGTGATGAGGATTCAAACCTCCTGATCGCAAAACTTTCAAGCTGCGCTGCATCGCTAAAGTGGATGGAAATCCCAGAGCTGAATACGTATTAACTAAATGCTTGGAACCAAATTTTCTGTACAAGTAGGTCCCAAGGCCAAACATGAGTGAGGAGATGAAAGACTGAGGTCGTACAGCACATTTGAGAGTACGGTATGTTAAAAAGCTACACATCAGTTCTCCAAGTGTCAAGAAAGGCACGCTTTTGTTTCGGAACAACGGTTTCATAAAACAGCAGTACAGTACGGATTCAGGGAAGAAACCGTAGTAGACCTACTATGCGGATTCAGGGATGACTGAATTAACATTGCCTAAGAAATCACCGGATGGAGCATATTCATTGGGTTTCATACACTTTGAGATCTCACAGTTGTTATATCAGGATAATCTCCTTCGATCTGTTTCAATACATCATCTATTGAGAACGGATGTTCCTCCGAGTTCTCCAAGAGGTAAGTGTATAGCCTATATCTTCCAATGCCTCATCTACATCAGTTGCCGGTCGATGTCCTCTCTTCTATCCAGTTGTTAATGGCTTAGTGAATAACGTTTTATTACACAGGTCGAGGTATCTTGTATCAGCAACTGCCCAGTTAATTACACTTAAGAGCCGCTGTATAATTTTCCTTCCCCATTGGCCACCTCGGCGTTCAGCTGCATCTAGGACTGTTATCCTGAAACCCAACTTAACAACTTTGTGGACATCATTTCTTCGTGATTTGGGCAGTTCTTTTTATAGCCTGATGAATTCTTCAGTTATATCCTGCCGAGTTCACTTGACGATCTTGAGGGTCTGGATGGTTGGAGATCAGAATCTCCTTTACGTCGAACAGATGCTTTAACATTGCTTGCAGCAGTGTAACTCTTCCTACTTCCTCTTGAAGTTTTCGAGAGAACATTTTCTTTTCATTAAGGTCCCTTTTCAAACTCGCATTAATGTGAGCGAATACCCACTTGCTTTACGACAATGGTTGGGGCTTACGACATTTAAAACAAACGCCTAGAGGAATAGACATTGCACCAGGCTTTCGAGTACACTAACACTTCACTGTCCTCACTCTTCGATTTACGCAGCAAAACTGACAAAAGAATGTGTAGGAGGGAGGAGGGAATGGTCGATTCTTTGTTCAGGGGCTTTGCCTTCATTGTTGAGGTCCCGACGCTTGCTCTCACACACACAATGAACCTCACATGTCTTCAAGCCATTCGGACGCGTAAATATTATAGGTAAATTACACATCATCATTATCGGCCCTATACTTGATATCTCATGCACTCAAAACTTGTTTTAATTCATTTTTCCTGATTTCTATACTTCAAGGTTTTCAATTACGAGTACATGCCACTTTTGAGAGAAGCATTAGGCCTACCGGTACCAATCAGAGCGCGAATTAAAGCTAAACAAATAAACTTCCAAGTTCATTGCCTATCCCTTTTTGATGGAATGAGTATTTTTGGTAATATTTGTCAAATTAGGAGACCAAAACCAACAATTTTTACTTCGATGAAAATTATTAAATCTTTGAATAACAGTATCTCGGGATCTACTATACATACAGTATTCGCTTGGGTTTCAAATTGTAGTAAATTTAATCTAGGTTAAAAAGATAAGTATGAGTTTTTCTGGCAGATGCATATTTTAAAAGACATTGAGCAAAAACCAAAAATTGTGCAAAAAGTTAGGTGTTTTTTGGGTATTACACAACTAGCACAGGTCTTTCGAAGTTGCAAATTTGTTTTTTACTATTGGCAGAGGTCCAAACAACATAAAAAAATTAGAACTACATGACCTTTTGCAAGGTCGGACCCCTTTTTATGTCTAATTTGACTGGACTATGTCCAACTTTAGTGGACTTGAGCCCACTTCAGTCTCTTTTGTTTATTTCCACGTCTTAGAAGTGGCTTTTTAATAGCAATTCGGCCGCAAAGATCAGCTGATCTGAGGCGACGCTTAACTGTGGTCAATGACACTTTATTCTCATGGTTCATATTAAATTGTCCCTGGATTTCTGGCGCTGTAATTTTTCTGTTTTGTTTACTGACAACGACGATATACTTGTCTTGAGCTTTAGACGTAATTCGGGGTCTTCCAGAAAGATTTTTGACTTTGTTAGACCCCATTTTATCCAAACGCAAAATCGTATCACTGACTGTTGAACGGGGGATTTTTAGTTTACTAGTGATTTCCCGTATCGTATATTTTTCTCCTCGAAGAGTATTAATTGCTGAGCGTAATTCTAAGCTGATGGTCTTTCCTCGGCCCATTATCTACAAAGGATAATAAAAATTGATGCTTTATTTGGTACCAGTGACGTCACAATATTTCTTTAGCTTCAATTTGAGCTCTGATGGGTACCTGTAGGCCAAGTGCTTCTCTCAAAAGTGAATTTTAAAGTATCAGTTCACATAGGTACTATTTTGTTTTATTACGACTTAATACGACTTTGGTTTGTAATAATATAATAACTACATTGTAATATAACATAATACTTACAGTTTAATTGAAGATAAGTTAAACAACTTCCCTCCTAATAAAGAAACTAAGCTGTTGCACCAGAACAATTAATTTCAGCTAACAGAGCACCCTGACTGATTGATCAACTACGTGTTGATGCGAGGGGAACAAGCTGTGACAATGGCGACAGGTAGTGAACACGTGTAACCTTGAACCTCCCGCGCGATTGTTGGCTAACACATCCAGAGGGATGCTACAGTTCCGCCAACCTTTGAAACCTGGTTACAATAACATTAACTATCCCTAAACAGTCATTAAGCATAGTTATGCCAGTACATATGTTTTGTCCGGAAACTTTTGGCCTGCAGTATACTGTATATACAAAAATGAATGTTTGTTCGTCTTTTATGCATTCATACACCATTCATCCGATTGCAATCATATTTTGGTGAGTTGTTGTGCACACTCCCGGGATGGTTATAGGCATAGTAAATCCAATTTAAAATAGATTACGGGCGAGTAGTGTGAACAAATGAGTGTTGGCGTGCGAATCGTTTCAACAAAGTCTCGCATTTCACAGTAGGTAGCGCACGAGTAGATACTTACCATTTGGAACAAGACGAGTACACTATCTACTTGAAATTTTGGACAGCCTCTTCATTCCCTTCATTTAGGCCCTTTGGCACAAATTAAGAATTTGTTCGTCTTTTATGCGTTCATACACAATTCATCCGATTGTGATCAAATTTTGGTGAGTTGTTGTGCACACTCCTGGGATGGTTAGTTATTGTTGTATTAAGGGGCAGAACTATGAGGTTTTCTGCTCCTCCTGGGATGGTTATAGGCATAGTAAATCCAATTTACAATATGCACGCGAGCAGTTTTAACAAATGAGTGTTGGCGTGCGATTCATTTCAAAAAAGTCCTGCATGTGTTCATATACCATCTGTCCGACTGCGATGAAACTTTGGTGAGTTGTTGTGCATACTCCCGGGATAGTTATAGGCATAGTAAAACCAATTTATAGATAGCGTGCGAGTAGTTTCAACAAATGAGCATTGGCGCGCGATTCGTTTCAACTAAGTCCCACATGAGTTCATATACCATTCTTCTTCTTCTTCTTCTTCTTCGCCTATTGAGACCACATAGGATCACTTTAACCAGCCATTAGTTTGTCGACTTGGAGGAACTGTACGAGCTTTGCCGTCCTCCCAGTACTTCTTCATGCGTATTGATCGTCTTGCCCTTTCTTGGGCGGAAAAGATTCTTGTTGGAATTTTCTTTTTTGTGAGTGGAAAATGAAAAGTCATATTTTTAACTGCTTTGTAGATTTTTACAGAGTGTTAACACTACCTAAGGGAAGATGATAACAGAGAAAAGGAGGTGGGTTTAGGAGTAGAGACAAGTATTGGTAGATAGGAAGAGAATCCAACACTAAGTTGTAAATAAATGTTGATATGAAGAGGAATTTCGCCGTGTTAAACCTATGAAGTACCTAACGTTAGCGGGGGCTTGTACAAGGCAAGCGGAGAGCACAGTATGAATTGAGGTTGCCTGCAAGCGCTCGGTAAGTGCTCTTTCCCTTCCGAGCCGGTATTCCGGTACTATGGGGACGGGTGGTACTCTGGCAAGACAAGGTATGCCAAAGGGAAAAAAAAATTACTAACCTTCCCTTCAAAAGGGTATGATTTTACTGAGCATTCTAAAAGGCTGGAATAGTTTGATTTTGTCGTAATATTTTTAATTGTTGGGCACTGTTGGATCTCTAACGGAATGGCCGAATGCCCCCAAAGCGGGGAGAAATAAAGCAACTCTAATGCTTTTAGCAATATTTTTACTGTTTTTTTTTGTGAAAATCCTAGAAGAATACCAATTGCTGCACTTAAAGTAGGCTAAGCTTTTACCCAGCAGGGTGCCGACCAAAAGCTTAGAACTAAGAAAACCCTCAGACCTAATTTAAACAAAACTGAAATTTTGAAAGCAAAACATAAGTCAGAGAGAAAATCTCTACAAATAGGAAGCTGGCGGAGCAAGCAATACTTGCCTTAATGATTTGCTAGAATTAGTTGTAGAAGCTAAGAGAAACTTTGAAAATGTTATTTGACATTTTGTTTCAAATGCAACAAGTGGTAAAGGTTTTCTTGTTTTAGAGATAGCCTTTTTTATTTTGAAATACCGTAAGCGATAATTTTGGGAGAAGAATCAGAGAAGAGAGGGTCCTGCCTAACCGTGATTCTAGCGAGAGAGATAAAACGAAAAGTAATACAGTGGAACTTGGATAATTTGAAACTCAAGGGACCAGTAAAAAAGTTCGAATTATCCAAAAATTCGAATTAAAAAAGTTTTTTAAAAAGGGTGGAGAAAATATATTGTATTGCGTTTACATAATGATTTACGTTCAACAAAGCAGATTAACAGATAACGGTACTTTATAAAGAATGTATCATGAATAACCACAAAAGTTTCAAATGAAAAATAAAACCAAAATGTACTATTCACCTATTTAACAGCAGTATTAACCGCTTGACGGCGTCAACCGCGTATACGCGTCATAGCACATTGATCGCAAGTTGCGTGAACCGCTTTTAAGCGTCAGCCAATTTATATTGTACCTCGCACGTTGCGTGAACCGCTTCTAGGCGTCAAATGTACTGCATTCGCCTCTGCCATCTTTTGGGAGTTATTCGTACTTGTTTGAACTTTGTGTTCGCTTCTGCCACCTATTGGGTGTTAGTCGTAGTTGTTGCTGCGTTCCCGCTGAGCCACTACTCTTCGTCTGGCGGGCAATCATTTCGCCATGGCATCTTGTAATGTTAAGCAGAGTAAAACAACGCTCAAGGAATAGTAAATAAGAAAGGTGGGGGCCAGAAAATGAAACCAACAATCAGTTTCGCTTACAGCAAAGGAATGGGTGGAGTAGACTTGGCAGATCAGTGCATTGTTACTTACACAATTTCAAGGAGAAGGCTGAAGAAGTTCTACATAAAAATGTTCAGGCATTTAGTAGACATCAGTGTTTTCAATTCATTTACCCTGTACACGAAGATGGGACATTACGAGTCCCAGCTGAATTTCAGACTGAAGTTAGTAGAAGGACTCACTGAAAAGTATATAACAGCTACCTCCAAGCCAAGGAGAGTCGGACGTCCGAGTATTGAATCCGTAGCTCGACTCACGGCAAGGCACCTCATGGACATGAACCCCGGAACTTCTTCGCAAGCGCATTCGAGGAAAAGGTGTGTGGTCTGTCTCTCTCACAAGGTGAGAAAAGAAACAATCTACTGCTGCAGGGAATGTGATGTGCCACTGTGTGCTGCTCCATGCTTCAAGGTGTACCACACTGTGAAAAACTTCTAACTCGTGTGTTCATGTGAGTGATTGTTTACATGAACTGTTGATTCTGTTATATTGTATTCCACTTTGAATGGTGTATTGCATTATTATGATTTAGTATGCAACCTTCCAGTCCAACAATGTAAATGAAAATCCGTCATTGAATTAAATTTAGGGTACACTGTATATACATAAATGTAAATATATATAAAGATATAATATATATATAGGCTATATAACAAAATATTTTACGAGTTAAAATTCCCATATTTTTGCCATTATGAACACGGCCTACTGAATTCAAATGGGTTCTTTAACATGCCAACAACGTATGACATGCGTGCCGTGATTTTTGTTGCCATTCAAAAGTACTTATTTTTTTGTTATACCTCAGATCTGTTTGCTATTCCTATGAAATGTTCACAATTTGGACGAACAAAAAACGCATTTAAAAAAATACGCAACAAGTGGAAAATAAACCCTCGGTTAAGGGGTTAATCCAGCAATCTAGATAAGCTTAGAGAAATCTATTGTTTTTCAAAATAGTTTGAGATGTTTACCTGTTTCCTACAATTAAGTCTCTCAGCCATCACAAAAGAATCTAACAAATTTAAGGAACGGAAAACAGAACTACTTACGTCATTTCAACTTTAAACAAACCACGTAAGTTCTGTGATGAGGTTTGTGCTTGGGGCTGCACTCGGACCAGTTTTTTCGGGAATTGCCCCAACTGTTTGGCTTTTGATCGGCTTTTTACACTAAAAACTTCGAATTATCCAAAATATAATTCGAATTAACCACGATTTTTTTTGCATTGATTGTATATAAAATGCTAGGGACCAAGAGAAAAATTCGAATTAAAGAAGAGTTCGAATTAGCCACGTTCCACTGTATATCATTTATTTACCAGTTGATAAACTTTTGAACATAACAATGAAAAATGAAAATCCACAGCCTGCTTCCAGTCTCCGACCGGGTCAGGAACGGAATGAATGAAGCCCCCATCTAGCGGCGAGGATATGAAGTGTGCCGGCTGCCGAAGCCCGATGCACTCCTCTGGGGCAATGATTAAGTGAATGACAGATGAAATGAAATGATAGTGGAGAGTGTTGCTGGAATGAAATTGTGACAGGGAAAACCTGAGTACCCGGAGAAAAACCTGTCTGCCTCCGTTTTGTCCAGCACAGATCCCACATGGAGTGACCGGGATTTGAACCACGGACCCAGCGGTGAGAGGCTGGCGTGCTGCCGCCTAAGCCACGGAGGCTTCGAACATAACAATGGATAAGTTTAAATCTTATTTTTGAGATCAAAGTAACAACTTAGCTATTTTAAGCTAAAATAAGAGGTTTACAAGTTGGAAGACTGAGACCTCTATTAGTACAAACTACTTACAATGGTTGTTTAACAAGCTTATAAAGAAAAGGTTCTGAACCTTTTGGATTAATTATAAGATTGTAATTCAATGCAACATTTTGTTAAATGAGTTAGGTAGAACACCAACAGAGTAGAATGCTCTTTTGGCAAGCAAAAAAGCTATGAAAAAATAGAGTAAATTCCTGATCGTAACAGGAGAAAAAAAAAGAAAATTGCAAGCGGAAATTACCGCTATTTTAAGCAGAAGTTAACAATGTCATATGTTCAAAAATGGTCAGGTAGAATTACCGAAGCTTGGAGCAAAAAGATTAAGTAAAAAGGTTTAATACTTAGAAAGTTAACAATTCCTGTGCTAGCAAGATAAGAAAAGAAAGATTAAAGAGAAGTTTCTAAAACTTCTTCTATTTATACAGACTTAAAGAGATTTTAAACTCTAATAGGGCAGGTCACTTTTTGTGAAGCCTGGATTACAAAATTAGCTAACTCTTTTATAATTAGAAAAAGTAGAATTCCCTAGTTTTAGAAGGGAAGAACACTACATCAGCGGTTCCCAAACTGGGTTCTGCGGAACCTTAGGGTTCCACGAAGGCATCGCAGGGGTTCCGCGATAAATCTTAAAAATCAAATTTAAAACTGATTTTAAAATAAAACCACACGAGGCTAACTATCACATTGTCTCTAATGAGAAGGTAGGTTGAGTTAGTCTTATATCCAAACTACTGTCCGGCTGGGCGGCCGCACCCAGCAGGTCACCCCTCATGCGGTCGAAAACCAAAAACTACCAAGTCAATAAGGACACACAATTTTATCATTGGAACATGGAACGTCAGAACTTTGCTTGACTTAAAAGATAACGACAGGCCTGAAAGAAGAACGGCTCTTATTACTCATGAATTATCCAGACTCAACATTGACATCGCTGCTCTCAGTGAAACCAGGTTGTCCACTGAAGGAAAAATTACTGAGTTTGGATCAGGTTATACCATCTTCTGGAAGGGAAAGGAGGAGGGAGAACATCGTATTCATGGTGTAGGATTCGCTGTAAAGACCAAGCTAGTTAATGATTTCCAAATTACTCCCACTGCAATCAGCGAAAGACTTATGACTCTCCGCATTCCACTCTCTGGAGGTTCATTCATGACTCTCATATCTGCCTATGCTCCAACTTTGAAGGCCGATGATGAAGTTAAGGGCCAGTTCTATGACCAGCTTGGCACACTTATCTCCAAGGTACTATCTACAGATAAGCTCTTACTCCTTGGTGATTTCAATGCAAGAGTTGGGAAAGATAACCGGCTATGGCAAAATGTGATGGGTAAACAAGGTCTTGGATCCTGTAATCCCAATGGACTTCTTCTTCTTGGTCTTTGTGCAGAACATGAACTCTTCATCACCAACACTCAATTCCGATTACCTGACCGCTTCAAGACCACGTGGATGCATCCACGTTCTAAGCATTGGCACATCCTTGATTACGTCATTACCCGACAATGTGATAAGAAGGACATACTTATTACCAAAACAGCAAGGAATATTGACGATTGTTGGACGGATCACAAACTTCTCATCTGTAAACTCAGGATATCCATCAGCCCAAAACCACCAAGGCGTTTCCAAACCCCATCCAGAGGAAAGTTTAACACCTCCAAACTTCAGGATGAATCTATCTCCACAAACTTCGAGAATATGATCAATGCCCAGCTATCAGATCATCCAGTTAAAACAAGTGACATTCGAGAAGAATGGACCAATCTGAGGGAGATAATCACTAAGTCAGCTGAAGAAACCATTGGTTTGGTAAAGCAGAAAAGTCAAGACTGGTTTGATGACAACAATGAAGAAATTTTGCGTCTCATCAACATCAAAAGGGAAGCCTATCTATCTCATCTTCAAGACCCATCCTCAAATACGAAGAAAGCTCTGTATTTAGAACTCAAGAGTAAGTGTCAGACACAAATAAGAGAGATAAAGAATACTTGGTGGCAGCGGAAAGCTGAGGAACTTCAGAGGCTATCTGATACTCGTGATCTGAGGAACTTCTATGCAGGGATTAAAGAGATATATGGCCCACTTCGTTCTTCATCAGGTACACTAAAAAGTGCTGACAACTCTGCCACTCTTACTGACAGCCATGATATCTTAGAGCGTTGGAAGGAACATTTCTCCATCCTTCTAAATCGTCCCTCAACAGCTGCTGAAGACTTCCTCCGTGATGTGCCGAAATATCCTGAACAACCATGGATGGCTGTACCTCCTTCTTACACGGAATTCAGTGTAGCTCTCAATCAAATGAAACCAAGAAAGGCACCTGGCCCAGATAACATCCCACTGGAATTAATTCAAGCTGGAGGTCAGTCCCTCAAAACGCGGATTTTCACTCTTATTCTCAAAATTTGGGAATTAGGAGAAGTACCTGGTGACCTAAAGAACGCCACTATCATCACAATCTTCAAGAAAGGTGATCGTAGTGTTTGTGGCAACTATCGCGGTATATCGCTACTATCTACTGTGGGTAAAATTCTCGCCAGAATTTTACTTAACCGCCTTCAGGTTATCTCAGAAAAGATCCTCCCCGAGTCCCAGTGTGGATTTCGATCTTCCAGAAGCACAACTGACTTGATTTTCTGCATAAGACAACTACAAGAAAAATGTAGTGAGCAACAGAATCCACTCTTCTTAGTCTTTTATGATCTGGAAAAGGCCTTTGACTCAGTTCCAAGATCTGCTATGTGGGCGGTGCTACAACGCTTTGGCTGTCCTCGACGCTTTGTTGATCTAATCCAAGCTCTCCATGATGGCATGACCGGTCAGGTTTGTCAGCAAAATAAGATCTCTGACGAATTTCCTATCACTCATGGACTGAAACAAGGCTGCGTACTTGCTCCAACACTGTTTGCATTGTATTTGGCTGCAATGCTCTATAAATCGCCCACAAACATCCCAGGTGTAGATGTCAGGTACCGATTTGATGGAGGGCTCTTCAACCTAGCTCGATTTCGCTCCAAGAAGCTAACTCAGGTTACGAAGATAACCAATATGTTGTATGCAGATGATGCAGCATCACCTACACTCACGCCAGTGGAGTTGCAACAGACTGTTAATTGCTACAAGAATGCATGTGAACGTTCTGGTCTCACCATTAATGTTCAGAAGACCAAGGTTCTGGCACAACCCTCACCAGGCACTTCCCTTCTGCACTTCAACATTTCTATCTCCGATACTCCATTGGAGCAGGTAGACCACTTCTCGTATCTGGGCAGTCTGCTATCTGTACACGGCAATTGTGGGCAGGATGTTGAGAAGAGAATCGGTGCTGCCCATGCGGCATTTGGGCGACTATCGCACCGGGTCTTCTTGAATAAAGATCTGACCGTGAAGACGAAGCTCATGGTGTACCAAGCTGTTGTTATCTCAACATTGTTGTATGGCAGTGAAACCTGGACCCTCTATCGACATGACTTCCGAAAGCTTGAGCGCTTCCATCAACAGAAGCTTCGATCCATCCTTAAGATAAAGTGGGAAGACCACATCACCAATCTTGATGTTCTTGAGAAAGCGCTTGCTAATAGTATAGAATCATCCATCATTGGTCATCAACTTAGATGGATTGGACATGTCCAACGGATGGATGATACGAGACTACCACGCCAGGTTCTGTATGGTGAACTCACCTCCGGCACCAGACCTCATGGAGGCCCTAAGAGACGTTACAAGGACCAATTCAAGCAGAATATGAAGTTGACAGGTCTCAATCCACAAACCTGGGACCAGCTTGCTAAAGACCGTTCAACTTGGCGCCAGACCATCCCGGCTGCTGTCAAAATGTTTGAAGAAGAACGTCGTAGAATTGTTAAGGCCAAGCGACAAGCACGTAAGCTCCGTGCAGCACAGCCACGCCCTCCACCAACAGTTCTGTGTGATCTGTGTGGACGTTTGTTTCATGCACGCATTGGGCTGTTCAGTCACCGCAAACATGCCCACAGACCTCAACCTTAGATTATTTTAGACTGTTTTGGAAGAAGATGTATACTCGGAAACGAGTTAAAGCCGACGACGATATCCAAACACCTATTCGTTAGGACTTCGTTTTATGACTTTTATCACAGCAAAATCCATTTGCCAACCGAAATAAACCTCACATGTCCGTGCCCGACTATGAAGATCTTATTGAAATTCAATTTACCTCCGGTTTTAAAACGAAATTTGAATTAGTGCCGCTGAATAACTTTTGGGTAGGACTGATAGCCGAAAAGGCTATCCGTGCTCTGCTCCCCTTCGTTTCCACCTATTGATGCGAAGCAGGCTTTTCTGCTGATGCGTACACCAAAAACAAATTTAGAAGTAGGTTGAATGCTGCCCCGGATTTACGTATTCAGCTGTCGGACATAAAGCCCGATTTCAAAACTATTTTAAGAACGAAAATGAAACAATTTCATTCATCACATTAGAAATTAGATGGAAATCCATTTTTTATTGTTCAAAAGTAATTCTTTATATTTTTGTACCAAAATAAAGGCTTGTATGTATATTTAAAATGCTTTGTCTTTGTTTCTAAACCTACTACGTTAGCGTTAGGCTGTACAAAACACCCAGGCAGTAAGAATTGATGAAAGCAGGAAGAACGTTGTGGGTTCACAATGCTCAGTAAAAATCAGGGATAGAGTTCGGGTTCCGCGGAAAGAACATGACTTCTGAAGGGTTCCGGGACCGAAAAAGTTTGGGAACCGCTGCACTACATATTAAAATGTGGGCTAGTCACATATGTTGACGCAGAATGACTATATGAGAAATGGGACAAAGTTGGGAGGGCGCTTAATTGTAAGCGAGGCCTCTTAGAAATTGGACTTAAATTTAAATTTTAAATCAATTTTGTTAGTAAAAGGTATTTGGGAAATAAGGAGCAAGGAATTCAAAGTTCTGGCCAGTTTTATTGCTCTAACGAACGCGGAGCGGTTGAAATTAGCACACACAAATTCAAAGCACTGATAGTTTGTTGATAAGTTGAAAATGTACACTATTGTAGTGTATGTAAGTCCGTAGAACAAGAGAAAGTTCTTGCAGTTTATGTAAAACACTTCGTTGAATTTTAACATGTTACTAGCGTTGTACAAGTTTTAGAATGCAAAGAATAGTTCCAAAATTGTAGTCACAGTTAAATGATTCGGTAATAATCCCTCGGCGAAAACAAATTAAGTTTTGAACAGCGGTTAATTTAACATGAATCCCTCGGTGTGGAAAAGTATTCCCTTATTTGGTGTGGAAAATACTAGATTTCTTGACTAGTAGAAAGATTGGTTCACATGGAAAGTTCCAGAGCTATGATGGCAGTTAAATAGGGCGATAGAGTTCCCACGGTGGAAAAAGCTAAGTTTATAGACAGAGGTTAATTTGACATGAATCCCTCAGTGTGGAAAAGTATTCCCTTTTATTTCGTACAAGAAGTACTAAACATCATGTTATAAAGCCCGCTTAGATAGCTAAAGCCTGACAATGAAAATCCCTCGAAGACGGTTATTGCACCATAGTGCGCAATTCTCCACACCTATCTATAAGTTTCTATTAAAAGCATTTAGCAATTTAAAACCATTAAAATATGTCTAAAATCATTGAAGTTTTGTACTTAGCTTTTTCATGTTGAGCAGGCGATGGTTCCTTGTGACCGTTAGCTTTAAAACATAGACATGGCGTCTATTTAAAAATGTCTCATGAAGACAGGAGACTGGCCCTTGGGAGGGCTCCGAACTGTACACTTGACGACTGGACTAGAAGTGAGAGCAGCTGAACAGCGCGTGGAGGGACCAGGGAAAAGAGGGAGAGGGGGTAAAAGGCAATGGAATATACGTCAGAAGGGTAAACATTACAAAAATAAAAAAACCTTTATACAACAAATTTTCTTCATGGAGCAGTGTCTTCAAAGAGATGTTAACTGGCGACGAAGACGACGCCTGGTGGATTGGTGAGGAAGTCCTCTTGAGCTCAGAGAGATTGAGGAACTTCGGTGGTTTGCTGCAAGATGCCGCTAGGTTATCCATAGAAGATACACATCTAGAACAGACTCCAAGACACAATAAAATCCTGCTCAAAGGAAAGAAGAAACACAAAGGGATCACTGTTGGTGTCTGCGAAGAAAGAAATTAAATAAATGAACTAAACAAAGAGCAGCAAGAGCTAACTCTGACTGAACGTGTATTTCAAGGAATACACCAGTGCTGTCATATACCATTCAATACATTGCGATGAAATGTTGGTGAATTGTTGTTCCCACTCCCGCGAAGGTTTCTAACTTAGTAAATCCATTTCACAATAGGTAGCGCACAAGTAGATTCAACAAATGAGTGACGGTGCGCGAAACGTTTAAACCTTCGATCATAAATCCAATAGATGGCTGATGACGTCACGTTGTTGAGAGCAACATCTCGATCAGCTGACTGTAGCGAACTGCGGTAGTTTGGATCACTGAAATACTACACGTGATGATAGAATTGGGCTTTTTAAAGTGAGTTTTATTCATTACTAAGCCAGAATGGTGTATTACTGTGTCGCGTATGGATGTAAGGAGATGTTTAAAAGAGATCGGGCATTTCTTTCCATAGGTAAGTTAATTCATTGTAAAATAACCCAAAAAATCTTGACTTAACTACTTGCATTTCTTTAGTCTACGTTTCCTCTTAACTCTAAAACATGAAAGAAAAATAATTAAACATGTAAATTATAAATTATTATAATTTACCCTATCCCTTACTCCACTGAACAGGCCTGTATTTATGCTCAAAGGTATCAAGTATTTAAATGTCCATAGACTTTTCTCTTGGTGTTTTGTTGAGACTGCTAGTAAATGTTTCTCTGAACATAAAAATGCTTTATGTCCCTATGCAGGATTAAAAATGAAGTGTAGACTACATCATAAATCATGTTCAGTGTCAAATTGCAGGTTATGCTACAGATGTGACGGTGTAGTCTTCGATAATAAACAAGCTGTGGTAACCTCTGCCATCTTATTAAACGTATGGACAGTGCGTTTGGTAGAGGAAATTTTAAGATTCTCCTAGGATACATTGCATCCCTAAATAAGTCTATTTAAATCTTGGTAGAATTTAAAAGTTCTAGGCTATTTTCATGGAAAATAGAATTTAAAAGGAAACAGTTCATTGATTATAATGTTTGCCATTGTAGCATATGCAATGCATAGTTATTAAAAAGCAACGCTTACTAAATCAATAGACTTCCTTATTTCCATTTGCTCATGTTGTTTTGTTCACATTCATAAAATACTGAAGTGGAAAGTAACACTGAATGCGAGCTCATTGTACGATAAAATTTTCTTATGTATTGGTACTGAAATTAGCCAAAATACATTTCCTAATGATGAAAAATAAATTAGGAAATGATGAAATGATAGATTGAACTTTTTGGGAGTCCTCAGTCATTCAATCGAAAATGACCAGCTACACAAAAACAATTCTGTTCAATAATGAGAAGGGAAGACCCCCCCCACTTTGTACCTGTGGAGCCATGTTCACCGTGGCCCACATATTAACCGAGTGTGTGGATCTTGCTGACTTACGTAGAAACCTTGGTTTGCACATGAAACTCAAACTTATATTAGCCGATGACGCGGTGGCTGCTGATCGCGCTATCCGTTTTATAAGAGGGCCAGCAATCAAAATTTTCCAGTTAACATTGACCCAACGACTTGTTCATTTTTTAATGATGTTGTTGTTTGAGTCTTCAGTCTTTTGACTGGTTTGATGCAGCACTCCGTGCCTCCCTGTCCTGAGCTAATTGTTTCATCTCCACACCTACATCCAAGGCAATCTGTTTAACATATTCTAACCTTGGTCTACCCCTACAGTTCTTGTTCTCGACCCTTCCTACCATAGCTAAGCTTGCTATTCCTGGGAGTCTTAGTATGTGTCCTACCAACCTATCTCTTCTCTTCATTAGCAGTCGCCAGAAGCATCTCTCCTCTCCCACTCATATTAATACCTCTTTGTTTGTAACCCTATCTACCCATCTGATCTTCATCATTCTCCTGTAACACCACATTTCAAACGCTTCAATTCTCCTCTTTTCTGCTGCACCAATAGTCCAAGTTTCGCTTCCATAGAGTACCACGCTCCAGACAAAGGCTTTCAAAAATTACTTCCTAATACCTAAATCTATATTCGATGTCAACAGATTCCTTTTCTGTAGAAATGCTTTCCTTGCCTGAGTTAATCTACTTTTTATATCCTCTTTGCTTCATCCATCACTGGTTATTTTGCTTCCTAAGTAACAGAAGTCTCCTACTTCCTTTAGTTTTTCACCTGACAATTTGATATCCATAGAGGTTTCTGATTTATTTCGGCTGCATTCCAATATTTTTGTTTTACCTTTATTAATTTTCATCATGAATTCAAAAACTCATTCAAATCCTCAGGCGTGTCGGCCAAGATGACTATGTCATCGGCAAATCTCAGAGTTGAAATTATTTCTCCTTGAGTCTTCACTCCCACTTTAAATTTTTCTCCAATTTCCTTCATTGCTTGTTCAATGAAAAGATTGAAAAGTATGCGTGATAAGTTGCAGCCTTGCCTTAAACCTTTCTGAATACCAGCTTCTCTCTCATGTCCTTCAGCTCGATTGACTGCTGTCTGGTTTCTGTATAGATTGTAAATCACCCTCCTATCCCTGTACTTTATTCCAATCGTTTTCAAAATGTCAAACAATTTAGTCCAATCAACGTTATCAAAAGCCTTTTCTAAGTCTACAAATGCCATGAACGTTCTTTCCTTATTCTACCTTCCAAATTCAGCCTAAGACTTAGTACAGCTTCCCTTGTTTGTACATTTCTCCTGAAACCAAACTGGTCTTCACCCAACTCCCTTTCTGTCTGACTTTCCATCCTCTTGTAAATTATTCTAGACAGGATATTTGAAGCATGAGTAATCAAGCTGATTGTATGGTAATCTTCACATCTGTCAGCTCCCACTTTCTTCGGTATAGGGACGATAACATTCTTCTTGAAATCAGAGGGTACATCACCTGTCTCATAAATCCTACACACCAAGTGATATAACCTGATCAGACCTTCAACTCCTATGCAGCATAGCAACTCAATCAATATATCATCTATGCCTGGTGCTTTGTTCCTGCTTAAGTGTTCTAATGCTCTGTCAAATTCTGATCTCAATATTAAATCTCCTTTTGCATCCTCATCAATTGCCTCCTCCCTTTCCATTACATGATTCACAATATCCTTTCCCTTATACAAATACTCTATGTAAGCTTTCCATCTCTCAACCTTTTCTTCCCTATCTGTTAGAAGCTTTCCATTTTGTATCCTTAATATTACAGCACTTAAAGTCTTCTTTTCCCCAAAAGTATTCTTAATCCTTCGATAAGCAGTGTCTACCTTTTTAATTTCAGACAATTTTCTATACCTGCACATTTCTCTTTCAACCATTCTTCTTTCGCTTCCTTGCACTTCTTGTTAACCTCATTTCTCAGACGTCTGTATTCTGCTTTCCCCTTTTCATCTCTTACATTCTTGTGTTTCCGCCTTTCATCCATCGATTCTAGTATATCCTGAGTGATCCACGGTTTTCTACCTATTATTTCTTTCCTACCAATGTTTTCTTCTGCGGATTTTGTTATTTCATTCTTCAAAAGTGCCCATTCATCTGCAATTGAAGTTTGTTTAGGGTTTTTCATTAGTCCTTCCCTTATACTCTTCTTGAATCTTTTATCCTTCTCTTTCAGTCTGTCTGTTGCCCACCTTTTTGGCTTTTGACTTTTCTTCAGCTTCTTCAACTTTAATCTGCATTTCATAACAACAAGATTGTGGTCAGAGTTTATGTCAGCACCAGGATATGTTTTACAATACAAAATCTGGTTTCGAAACCTCTGCTGGACCATAATGAAGTCGATTTGGTAACGCCCTGTATCTCCTGGTCTCATCCATGTGTATATTCTTCTATTGTGGTTATTGAGTAAGGTGTTAGCTATGACCAACTCATGCTCGGTGCAGAATTCCATCAGCCTGCTTCCTCGATCATTCCTTTCACCTAAACCGAAATCCCCTACTATCTTCCCTTCTCTTCCTTTTCTTACCGGGGCAGATGACCTCGTAGTTCCGCCCCTTAAAACAATAACTAACTAACCTTTTCCTACCACAGCATTCCAATCTCCCATTACTATAACATTTTCATCACCCTTGATATACCTCAGAATTTCATCCATTTCTTTGTAGACCTTTTCATCATCTTCATCATCAGCTTGACTGATAGGCATATAGACTTGTACCACTGTGGTGTACGTAGGTTTTGTATTGATTTTTGCTACAATAATCCGTTCACTATATTGCTCATAATATTCCACCCGCTGCCCAAGTTTCCTACTCAATATGAGACCAATCCCTGCTTGGCCATTGTTTGATTTAGTGCTAATGACCCTATCTCCTGAACAAAAGTCCTGTTCTTCCTGTCAGCGCATTTCACTAATCCCAACCAAATTCAACCTCAACTTATCCATTTCTCTTTCTACGTTTTCTAACCTTCCACTTCCCAGCAGATTTCTAACATTCCACGCTCTGATCCGTAGAATGTCAGATTTCCTCTTTGTCACTTCTGTGATGTTAACCCCCTCTTGAGTAGTCCCCACCCGGAGATCCGAACGGGGGACTAGTTTACCTCCGGATTGGAATTTTACAAGGGAGGAGGCCATCATCACACGTAATCCCTATATCCCTATATATATTATAATTGTGAAAATCTGTGTGTCCGTGTGTGTGTGTGTGTTAGTTGGTTACCTCTTGACACTACAACGGCTGGACGGATTTGGATGAAATTTGAAATGGAGACAGCTTATACCCTGGGATAACATATAGGCTGCCTTTCGTCCGGAAATAAATCATTGTTCCCGTAGAACGGGCAACATAACTGAAAAGTCACCAAAAATACTCAACCAGGACAAAATATCGAAGTTGTCGCATAAAGACCGGACAAAGCTCATTTTACTCCCCTCGATGCAAGAAACAATACTCGGTATGTCCCTGCGGGACACCGAAAACTATATTTTAAAGCCCTAAAACCAACAGTTTCAAAGATATTCGCAGAAAACTATCTTCGCTCTGATTGATGAACTAATTGCAAGTCCGTTTCCATGGCAACACTACCTGAAGGTATGACATCCGATTTTCTATATATCCCTGTAGGAAGCAATGAAATGAAAATCCACAGCCTGCTTCCAGTCTCCGACCGGGTCAGGAATGGAATGAATGAAGCCCCCATCTAGCGGCGAGGATATGAACTGTGCCGGCTGCCGAGGCCTGACGCACTCCTCTGGGGCAATGATTAAATGAATGACAGATGAAATGAAATGAGAGTGGCGAGTGTTGCTGGAATGAAATTTTGACAGGGAAAACCGGAGTACCCGGAGAAAAACCTGTCTGCCTCCGTTTTGTCCAGCACAGATCTCACATGGAGTGACCGGGATTTGAACAACGGACCCAGCGGTGAGAGGCCGGCGTGCTGCCGCCTAAGCCACGGAGGCTCTTCCTGTAGGAGGCAATGCCAATCCATTTATTATCTCTTTCAAGATATATATAAACACAATAAGAACAGTGTAGCGCGCCTGCCTCTCGTCCGGAGGCCCCGGGTTCGATTTCCGGCTCCGTCAGAGATTTTAGACACTGACGTGAGGGCTGCAACGGGTTGCACTCAGATTCGTGAGGACAATTGAGTAGCTGTGAGGCAGCATCCCGGTCACGAAGAACAAGATTAACGGCTGAGGAGACACTAGGCACTGACCACGCGTCACCACAATATCTGCAGGCCAAATGGCTGGGAAGCGGTCACATGATAGGCTTAGGCCCTTCATGGGCTGTAGTGCCAGGGGTAAAAAAATTAGGGGAAGCGCCTTCTAATACCACCTTTAATTTTTAAACACTGCAGTAGCGGCTATAAATAAAGGTAGCGATTTAGCTACATTCAATTTCATAGACACTGGGCTCACAAATCCCATATAGGTAAGTACAAATATCAGTCTGGTCATTATTTCAGTAGCAACGAAGCTCTGAGGCGGCTATTGCCGTTTCCTTAACACTTAAGGCATCCCGCCGACATATACCTCAATGTGCACTTACCAAATTGTGAACCAGTCTATTTTACTGAAAAGAATTTCTACTAGCGAATATCCACTCCGGCAAAAACCACACTCACTACCTTTTCCAAAATTTACACAAGACATGATTTTTAAAGCACTCTTCTGTATGTTGAGGTACAGAGACATACCACATGGAAAGATACAATAAAATGTTGGCAAATCTGAGTTCAAGGAACTGCTGTTCAGAATAGGCTTTCGGTACAGGTTATGCGGCCCATGTTCGTAACTTGGAATGTTTTCCTTTGCCAATGTATCTGCACCATGTGCGAGGGCAAGGCATTTCAAAGATCTCTAAAAACACAATAATCAGAATGCAGCCGAAATAAATGAGAAACGTCTATGGACATCAAATTGGCAGGTGAAACGCTACGGGAAGTAGGAGACTTCTGTTACTTAGGAAGCAAAATATCCAGTGATGAACGAAGCAAAGAGGA
The DNA here is from genome assembly GCA_946902985.2 of Meconema thalassinum. Classification (NCBI taxonomy): domain Eukaryota; kingdom Metazoa; phylum Arthropoda; class Insecta; order Orthoptera; family Tettigoniidae; genus Meconema; species Meconema thalassinum. The sequence continues at coordinate 162,232,219 of OX336393.1, read as the reverse complement.
TATAGAAAGCAGATTGGCTCAGGTAAGGGAAGCATTTCTACAGAAAAGGAATCTTGACATCAAATATACATGTAGGTATTAGGAAGTCATTTTTGAAAGTTTTTGTCTGGAGCGTCACACTATAAGGAAGTGAAACTTGGACTAATGGTGCAGCAGAAAAGAGGAAAATTGAAGCGTATGAAATGTGGTGTTACAGGAGAATTATGAAGATCAGATGAGTAAATAGGGTAACAAATGAAGGGGTATTAAAGACGAGTGGGAGAGGAGAGATGCTTCTGGCGACTGCTAATAAAGAGAACAGATAGGTTGGTAGGACACATATAAAGCCACCCAGGAATAGCAAGCTTAGTTATGGATGGGAGGATCAGGGACAAGAACTGTAGGAGTAGACCAGGATTAAACAGATTGCCTCGGATGTAGTGTGTGGTAGCTATGTAGAGATGAAACGATTACCTCAGTAGAGGGAGGCATGGAAGGCTGCATCAAACCAGTCAAGAAACACAAGACTCAAACAACATCAATCAGGAATTTTAATTACTTAGAGAGGCATGTGAGTCAAAAGGGTTGTTGGAAAATTTCAATCCCTGGGATGTATCACTGGAAGAGACTGCATAATGTACATCAGCGGCCAAGGCGAGAGATATTTTACTATAGGTCTATTAATAGCGACATGTTGACGTTCAAATCATCAATGAGTGTGGCAAAATTTCACCCAGAATAGCTTAAGGAAAAATACTTTTAATTCCCCATATTCCGATAGATTTGCCATTCCAGTGTGCAAGCGTGCAGTTCCCTCTTCAAACAATATTCGCTATTTCTATTAACAAAGCGCAATGACACACACTTAACATCAGCATCTGTACATTTAGACGAAACAATTTTTTCTCATAGGCAACTGTATGTGGTGTGCTCACGAGTATCCGGACAACAAAATCGTTATGTCTCAGCAGAAGATGGCAAAACCAAAAACATAATTTTCAAATGTGTTCACTTAATGTAACATCTTACTCTGCAGACTTTCACAACTCTACAAAATTCCCACTTTGCTGCTCATATCAATATACTGTATGTATCAGAATTTTCAGAATTAGAATGGACCCACCTGTAGCCGCGATTGCTGTAATAGAATAGACCAATTATCGTCCACATTGTCTTGATCGCGAGCGAAGCCGCGGGTACCTGCTAGTTATGCATAGAGAGGTGCATATCCTCGGGAAAAGCTTTTGAATGATAATTTTTTGTTTTTCCGTAATTTTTGTTTATTTTTATAATTATCATTTTTATTTAATTTTTTATTTTATTAATTTTAGGTCTTTTCAAATTTAGGTGTCCACCTCTAAATTTTAAATTCAATTCCAAATTTGTATTCTTCAATCTGTGTTAAGAGGGGCAGATGAACTCGTAGTTCCGTCCCTTAAAACAACAATAACTAACTAATTCTGTTCAAAAATCAGTAGGCCTAATTCAGAGTTGGATTTGTTATTAATTATTTACAAGAAGTGATCCTGGATGTATGAGTATTACGGAACACGTCAGCCACATTTAACACCAAATATGTTACATTCTTACCTTTGCTACATTCCGGTAAGTAAAGAAACATGCGATGCTTTTCCCAATGTTGTGTAAATTACGAAAATGTGTGTTAAAACCCTCATTAAAAAGCATTTTCCCATCTACTCCTCTCACCTTCCATTACGAGTTATCTGTTTACACTACAGTCAGCTGATCGAGATGTTGCTCTCAAGTCACAGTATAGGCGCAGAGTGGCAATGCGCATATTGCATTTATGCTCGAAGGTTTAAACAAAATCCTGTATACGTTCATATACCATTCATCCGATGATACTTTGCTGCTGTGACCGATCCAGTCAGAGTCAATTTCCGGCCCCGGATGACAGAAGATCGGAAGGTGACCGGAGAGTCAGTATGACGTCATGGCATGACGCGGCGAGGTAACCGCGAGAGTAGGGGAATGCTCCAGAAGGTTCCAACCCCTCCCACTTTTTTTTTCTCGAAGAAGGACGGAGTTCCGGAATGTTCAGTATGTGAGTCAGCTGTATGTGAGTCAGTAGTGCGTGGACGAGAATGTCATACAGCGGAGCACGGACGAATAGCCCATGTCACGCAGACAGTGATTTTACATTGGGAACTTGAATGGTTTTCGTGAGTGACCAACAGGCCATGAAGCCTGAAACTAGCGTGCATGTATTGCAAGTGAGTTTTTTTTTACAGTGAAGTATGTCAGTTTGTTTGTCGAACAGTGTGAATTTCAAGGCGATATCGGACTCGCTAGTATGTGAGGAAACAGAACTGATAAAGGAAGTCCGTTTATGCCGACAATTTATGTTCATTAAAGATTGATACCAGGGGGTGTTTAAAATTACGAGTATCGGGGGAAGAACTATATAACGATAGTCGAGGCGAAGCATTATCGCGAGGCCCTATATTGTAACAGACATCCATTCGGAAATAGCATAGCAGTACGGCATTTTAAGAAACGCAGTGAGAACGCAGTAAGGAAGGCCACATCTACTTTAAGCTTGTGTTGGAAGACGGTAGGCCTCAGGCAACTTGATATGTCGGTCAAGGCCAGCTCGAAATAGCTCCTCGTGGAAGGAAGTGTGTCACTGGGTTAAAGGAAAGTGAAAACATATAACTCAAGTGAACCAGGAACTAGACGCTATAGTGTGCGAGCGTGAATGTGCTCTGATATAGTGAGATGTAATATTGCCACATGGCAGCATGAACTTAATAACGATGGACTCATATATTCTGGGCATCAACATGCATATTAACACGCGAATTATGCTGCACTGAACTTCTAAAGGGGCCATAATGGGGTGAACGGTCGCAACGAGATGGACGAGTGGACCATGGTTGGGACGTCGGGAGACGCCGCTGCTGAAAGTGACCGGGGACAACCTGTGGGCAGACATGGGCGTCGCCAGGAGATCGAGAGTTGCCGGAGGCGGATACCTCTACCAGTACGCTGGGAGACCACATCGCGGAGACATTGGAGGAACGACGTCGCCCTGACGCCGCAGACGATGACGGCGCCGACGCCATGGATTTCCGAGGACACCGGATATAAAGTAAGACGTTTCCTTTCCATCCTTGTTCATCAGAAAGAAGAGAACTTCGACCTCGGATAGCCATGCCATGAGATAACCTGAGATCGTGTAACTTAACGCCCTTTATAATCATTTATTCCAGATTGAATAAGAGCATCATTTTTTTTTCTTCATAGGGTCGTGCAGATGTGTTTTTTTTGTCTTTCTTTTCGGGTCATTTGACCTACATAAATTTACAGCATCAATGGTAGGAGTAAGACATGTATTTATTCTCTGAGACATAATAATAATAATAATTTGAAATTGGGTAACGAGAATAGGAGATGCCCATTTTGCTGGGAGATTCTAGCATGTCGATTTCAGAGGTCATTATTCGAATTTTATTCTGAAAGGTTGGTCACGGAATGCATAGATTTTTATAGCAATGAATATGGTTGAAGATTGTCGGATAAGGTTCCTTGGATAGGATGCCATATTATCATACGACCTCGTGGTCCCGATAAAGTTGATACGCTCTGTTAGTGTGGGTTCTTGAGACATGCTAATAATGCATGATTTATTTTGTAATGATGTTGTGTAAAGTTTATGTGATAATTATGTGGTAATTAGATATGGTATTATTCCGTCAAAATGTGACGAGGTTATTCACGGGGCGACGGATGTCCGTTGAATTGAATTTGTAAGGACAGGGTCCTCTTGACGAACGTGCAACGTTCATTGATGAGTTGTATTGAATAGCGCAGGTGTGTAATTGATGGTGCGCTCGACAGTCAGGTTGTTTGGATCTTCACACAGAGCGTTCGGCGGAAGGGTTACGATTAAATGTTTGTTGTGAGTATGAAAGACGCTAGGGCGCCTTATTACGAGGTTCTTAACCTTTCATAAACATTAGACAATGCTATAATTTAATGACAAATATGACAGCGTGGATCAAGGTTGTTGGAAAGGCGGAGATAAATCATTAATAATAATAAGAATTAGTAGTGTAAATATGTAAGCACAATCTGGGTGTGTTAATAATTTATGATAGGTTATAATTAATTGTTGAAATGTCATAGTATGTGAAGCTGAGTCGATGTTTGAGTGCTATTTGATGTAACATGATGCTCTTTTAATTATTCATTTGCAGTTCGATAGAGGAGATCCGTCCATTGCTGTATAAGGGTAGACAGTTGTAATTTACATAGATATTCGATATTTTCTTTGAATTTTTTTGCCGCAGGTGAACTTCGTGATAAGTGGCTAGTGATGTTTACATGCGTGTGCACCAATAAATGAAGGGTTAATTTAGCTTTTTGAAAGACGATCTCCTTGTCGGAACTTTAAGAAAGGACACCCACGAGTTTGAATAAGCGTAATTTTCTTTTCTTTGTTTAGGGACTATGAACTTTATTTCTTTTCCGGACTTTGTCCCACCCTAACATTATACTCGTGCGTGATAGGCAGGTTGCATATTTATTTATCCTTTGGCCAATAAAGGAGCAGATGTGATTTTACGAGGGCTTTTCCTTTCTTTTCTGTTTGTCAGTTCAAGTTAGGGTTTTGCTTGCGAATCCTGGTTCAGTCTATTTGCCATCCCAACCCGTAAACGACCCGAGACCCCTTTGTCTCTAGCTCGCTGGAGCTTTTCTTTTAGTCTTGTCTGTATGAACCAAGATTCATGCCCTAATTTTTTTTGTACCCACTCCCTTGGCTGTTTCTTCTAATGGGGCCGGGATGCTAGCCGGGTGATCGCCTGTCCCATTGGAAAAGCGGGCACACTGCGTTGTTGTGTATTCTCCCGCGAAGGTTTCTAACTTAGTGAATCCATTTTACAATACTGTAGGTAGCGCACGAGTCGATTCAACAAATGAATGACGGTGCACGAATCGTTTCAATACAGTCCCGTATGTGTTCATATACCATTCATCCGATTGTGATGAAACTTTGGTGAGCTGTTGTGTACACTCCTGCAAAGGTTTCTGACTTAGTAAAGCCATATTACAACAGGTAGAGTATGAGTAGATTCAACAAATGCGAATCGTTTCAACAAAGTCGCGTATGCATTCCTGTACCATCCATTTGATTGCGATGAAACTTTGGTTAGTTGTGTGCACGCTCCCAAGAATGTTTCTGAATTAGTAAATCCATTTTACAAAAGTCTAGAGGCAGTTAACGGAAAAAGAAAAATAATATTGTGTATCCAAAAGCACTTCAACAAACAAAGTTACAACGCAAACACTTTATTTGTATGGCATTGCAACGCATGCCTGGTACAGCTAGTGTCATATAAATTCAAGATGGCAGTTATGTGCTATATGCAGTGTGATAGTCATGATTAATGCAAGCCAGGTGTCTTATCTGTTTCTCCCCTCTTAGAAAGTTTTGTGTTAATTGTGCAATTGGAAAATGAGTTATTGATTATGAAGTTTTAATAGTATGCTCCGCCGCCATCTTGAATATATGGCGGGGGGGGTTCTTTTGCCATTGGCATACAAAGCCCATACATGTGACTACATCATCATCATCTTGAGCAGTTTCCAACCGCTGGTCGGGTCTGCTTGGAACATAAGCCTCTCCATCGTTTCCTGTCCATCCACCATCTCTCGTCATTTACTGTGTCCCAGCACACTCCTCTTTCCTCCACACTCTTCTTAACTCCTTTTGTCCATCTGTCCCTTGGTCTTCCCCTTGGCCTCCTTCCCGTCATTTCCATTCCAAACATCTTCTTCGGTATCCTCTCCTCTTGCATCCTCCTCACATGTCCATACCATTGTAGCCTAGATCGCTCTATTCTATTTTGCAATGGTTCCTCTCTTACCATCTCTCTGACTCTCTCATTCCTTACTCTGTCCATTCTTGTCACTCCTACCCTACTCCTATGGAACTTCATCTCCACTGCTCGTATTTTATTCTTGTCCCTTTCCTTCATCACCCATGTTTCTGAACCATATGTCAAAATTGGCACAAAGTAGGTCTTGTAGATGATTCCTTTACATTTTTGTGGTACATCTTTATTCCATAACATCCCCCTAACACTCATGAAAAATCCATCTGCGCACCTTCCCCTTTCATTTATTTCCATCCTATTGCCTCCCTTTTCTTCAATTATGCTTCCCAAGTACTTGAAGCATTCGACTTTCTGCAACTGCTGTCCTCCAAGTGTTATGCCCATATCCAGTCTGTTCTTCTTCCTTGTTGTGATGACCACTTCACTCTTTTGTGCTGAGAACTTCATCCCATACGATAACACTACCTTCTCCCACTCATCTAATTGCTCTTGTACTTCTTCCTCGTCCTCTCCCCATACCAGAAGGTCATCAGCAAACAACATTGCCTTCATTTTCCTTTCCCCAATGCTATTTACCACTTTTAGTATGATTTCATCCATCATCACTATAAATAACAGGGGTGAGAAGGCACTTCCCTGTTTCAGACCACTCTCCAGTTGAAACCACTCCGTTCTCTCTCTTCCCACCTTTACACAGCTTTTGCTTCCCTCGTACATTGCTTTCACTCTTGCCACTGTCTCCTTGTTCACTGCTTTTGCTCTCATTGCTTCCCATACCTTGTTTCTATTAATACTATCATATGCTTTCTCAATATCCAAGAAGGTCATCACCAGATCTTTCCCATATTCATAATGGAGTTCTTGTAGCTGTCTTACTGCAAAGATGAGGTCAACTGTTGACCTTCCTGGCCTGAATCCATACTGTTCTTCCCTCAGCCCATCTTCAACTTCTGTCCGAATTCTTCTCTCCAGTACCTTCTCAAATATTTTGGCGCAGTAGCACATGAGTGTAATTCCCCTGTAGTTCTTGCATTCCTTCCTACTTCCCTTTTTAAATATGGGTATTATTATCCCTCTTTTCCAGTCCTCTGGTATTTTCTTCTCCCTCCATATCACTTTCATTACTCGAAAGAGCCACTGTGTTCCTATCACTCCTGCTGCTCTCACCATCTCCACACTCACTTCGTCTATTCCAGGTGCCTTTCCCCCTTTCATCTTCTTTAATGCTTCCTCCACTTCTTGCCATGTCAATTCCTTCTCTGAAATGTCTTAGTCACCGTCTGTTTCTTCCTCCACAATGTCCACTACGCTGGTTTTAGTTGGATTTAGGAGTTCCTTGAAGTATTCTCTACAGATATCCTTTACTTCTTCCATACTTTCGACCTCCTTTCCATTCCTGTCCACCATTCTGACATTTTCCCCTGTATCTCTTCTCTTTGCCTTTATCATTCCATACAACACTTTCTTACTGCCATCACAGTCCTCCTCCATCATTTCTGTCCATTTCTCCAGCCATTTCTTTTTCTCTGCCTTCACTACTTCTCCTGCTTCTTTCTTCCGCTCTTGGTATTCTTCTCTTGTTCTGTCTGTCCTCTGTTGGAACCATTTCCTGAATGCTTCATTTTTCTTTTTCACTGCTTCCTTAGTTCTGGGGTTCCACCATGGTGTTTCCTTCCACCTTTTCTTTCCACTAGTTCTGCCACACACGACTTCCGCTGCTTCTACCAACATGTCCTTGAACCTATTCCATTCTTCTTCACCTGTTTTCGGATCATCCTTAGGTAATTTATTCCTCACTAATATCTGGAACTTCTCCTTATTTTCATCCTCCTTCAGCTTCCATGTCCTTATTCTTCTTTCTTGGTTCTCAGTTCTCCTCTTTTCCTTCAGTCCTCTCACCTTGGCGACCAGCAGACGGTGGTCACTGTCCAGGGCTTCTGAAGGTATTACCCTTATATCCGTGATACTCTTCTTTGTCTCCTTCCCGCATAGAATGTAGTCCACCACTGATTTCCTAGTCAAATCCCTGCTGTACCAAGTAATTTTATGGCTCTCTCTCTTCTTGTACCATGTGTTTCCAACCATTAGCCCATTTATCTTGCACAGTTCCAACAATCTCTCTCCTTCCTTATTCCTGTTTCCCCATCCTTCACCACCAATCACTTCCTCAAAACCTCTTCTATCAGTTCCGACATGGGCATTTAGGTCTCCCATGACTATCAGGTCTCTCCCCACTAACTGCTTCTGCAACTCCTCTTCAAACTCGTCCTTCTCGCCTTCTGTGCATCCCACCTGAGGTGCATAGACTTGCAGAATGTCCAGGTTTCTACCTTTCACAGTGATTCTGGCTCTAATTATTCTATCACTTACCCTCTTTACTTCCTCCCTCAGTCCTTCTCTCACCACCATTCCCACTCCATTTCTCTTTCCTTCCTCATTTCCTATCCAGTATAGCTGCAAGCCATTTCTCAGTTCTTTTCTTCCTTCCCCTCTCCATCTGGTCTCTGCCAGTCCGAGTACGTCCAGTTTTCTCCTCTCCATCATATCCACAATCTCCTCCACTCTTCCCGTCAATGTAGTTATATTCAAAGTTCCAATTCGTAGTCCATTTCCATAGCCAGGTCTGTTTCCTTTAGATCTGTCCTTTCCGAGGCCCGTTCCCGTTTTAAAAGCAGTTTCATATCCACTACCGGTACTGGCTTGCTAGGCCTAACGTAGCTTCACCATAACCCTAGCAAAGGGCCTGTTTTTGGTCCGTGAGAGGTATTTTATTTCCCTCAAACCCTCCTGACAAGTCCGGCGAGCCCCCCTATCTGCCACCTAGGACGCGCCCGATAGAGGAACAGGCAAACCCCCACGGGACATGTGACTACATCAATGCTAATTTCAGATAATGTATCTCTAAAATACAGTATATAGATTTTTGTTTTTATATTTTATAATTATTATTATTTTTGAATAGCCTAATAGCATGAACCCTATTGTACAAACGTATATTAGGGTTATAGTTTTGATCATTTAATTATTGGTCCGTTAACACAAAATTATGAAACTAGATTATTGTAGATGTGGTGAACGAACTTAAGGAACAGCCGGATTTCTTAAACAGATGGAATAATGGCTTTGAAAGTTCCATATTACAATTGTTCAGTTGACACTCAAGATCAAATCTTGTCCTGCTAAACATGGCACAGTCGAACAGTAAATGGTCCACTGGTTCGAAGTAGCACTTAAACTTTCCATGACCAGAGAGAAACTGCGCAAGGATGAATTCGGGCACTAATGTATTGCACTGGAGTCGGCTATAAATGTCGGGGAAAAATAATTCTCTAGTGACAGACTCTTTGGTACTGGATGCCCAGAGGTTGTTCCACTGTCTAATTAGATGTGTTTTGATTTGGGCGTTGGCATAACTTATTGTGGTTTATTGTATGTAATTTCTATGTTAGATGAGGAGGCTGCATTTGCGAGGATGTCTGCTTTTTCATTTACAGGAGAACCAGTGTGTCCTCGGATCCAGGAAAGACATACATGGGGGCACAGCTGTGCTCTAGATCTTAGTATAGCAGCAATTGGGTTGAGATTGTACTTGTCTTTGATTGTGATCAATGCAGCCTGTGAGTCACTTAGTATCCGAGCACTTCTGTTGTTGTGTTCACACCACTGGAGTAGTTCTTATACAACCAGAGATGGTTCTCATGGCTATGTTGAGCTGAGTGTCTACCTTCTTTGCGTGGGGGCTGTTCATGTAAGGGATTAGGGTAGGTGGCCAAGGGTTTCAAATAAGGTACCATCCTGACTTTTATCTGGAGGAAGTGAGGATAAACCTGGTCTGAAACCACACACTGCTGTCAGTGCCAGAATTCTAACCACTGATCCCCAGACCTGTTGCAACTCCCCATTACAGCTATGCGGCTATGTCGCAGGGTCCTGTCTATATTAAACCTATATTCAGGTTATGTTATACAGTCATATCTAGTGAAAAAATGAAAATCCACAGCCTGCTTCCAGTCTCCGACCGGGTCAGGAATGGAATGAATGAAGGCCCCATCTAGCGGCGAGGATATGAACTGTGCCGGCTGCCGAGGCCTGACGCACTCCTCTGGGACAATGATTAAATGAATGACAGATGAAATGAAATGATAGTGGAGAGTGTTGCTGGAATGAAATTTTGACAGGGAAAACCGGAGTACCCGGAGAAAAACCTGTCTGCCTCCGTTTTGTCCAGCACTGATCTCACATGGAGTGACCGGGATTTGAACCACGGAACCAGCGGTGAGAGGTCAGCGTGCTGCCGCCTAAGCCACGGAGGCTTAGTCATATCTAGTGCTAGCTATTATTTTTGCTGGATGAGCATGCTGTATTGGACCAGAAAGCAACGTGAAGATTCCTCAGTACTTAAGCAGATCAGATGGTGTAAATCCTGAAGATATGGAAATGGCTGAGTAGATATGTTTAATTTAATATGAAATACATTATTTATACCGGGGGATGAAGTTACGTCCGCAGCATACCTTAAGCTGTACGTGTCCCCTGGGTGGTGCTAAACGAGTAACAATTTTGGCAAAAAGTTCCAGAATATAGAAACATGAGCAAACAAATGCAAACAAATAAAACAGCTCTTTTCAGAGCAAAACAACACAAAGTAAGAATACTGCAATGGAATGCAGGTGGTCTATCAACAAAGAAACTTTTGGAAGTAAAGAAAATCATGATAGACAGAGATATAGACATCCTTCTAATCAATGAAGCCAACACTACACCTGAAAACATACAATATTTAAAGATCCAAGGGTATACCATCTACACTCTCTTCAAAACAAGACAAATAGCAAGCGGAATATTTGCAGCAGTGAAGAACAACATCATGTCAAAATTCAGAATTGTAAAAGAAATGGACCCAACAGATACATCAGAAATTATCGAATTATCCATATGGATCAACAACAAGAAAATAACAATATTCTGTGTTTACAGTCCTCTAAACAATAAAAATCTGAACCCTCACCTTTTAGAAATAAAAACAGCTACTATTTTTATAGGAGACTTCAATGCAGCTTCTCCAGTCTGGGGCTACAACTACACAAATTCAGCTGGTAAAACAAGAAAAGACCTTATAGAGGGAAGCTCTCTTGAGCTATTATATAGTAACAAAGACCCAGCAACATTCATTCACCACTCTGGTTCCACAACTAACCCAGATCTCATATTAGTCTCAACAGATCTTACAAACCACAGTCATCGATCAGTACTCGAAGATCCAGGCAGTGGACATAGAACGTCCCTTCTTACTATTACATCATACAGTGAATCTGCTCAAAGTGCAGACCAGAAGATTCGGTGGAACTTTAAAAAGGCAGACTGGGAAAATTTCAGAAACAAACTTGAAACTAAAATGTCAGAAATTGATCTTGATGCACCTCCTAACATCATCCTGAATAAATTTACTACAGCCGTAAAAGACATAGCCAAACTGTGCATACCCAGAGGTGCCCAAACAAAATATAAATCTTTCTGGTCAGATGAATTGAACAATCTTAAGTCCGCCAGAGACAAAGCAAGAAGAACAACCGAACTTACTCAGGATCAAAATGATGTACGGAAATGGCGACAAGCAACAGCAAAATTAAAACAAGCAATAACAATATCAAAAAGAGAATCTTGGAACACATTTTTAACAAGAGTTGACTATAGGACAGACAGCAATAAAGCTCACAAACTTATCAATTCTCTAAACAACAAACATGTAGTCACTCCTTTGAATCCTATTATGATAAATGATAAGGAAATTACAGACTGTCATAAATTAGCAAACCACTTCCGTAAACATTTCACTTCAATTAGACTATCAAAACAGAAAAAGAAAGAAGATAAGACTCTCAAAAAAAGTCAACAAATTCATGAATAATAATGCAGACGATATCTTTAACAATGAATTTTCAATGGAAGAGTTAATGTTAGCAATAAAGAACACACAAGTCAGAAAACAACCAGGACCTGATGAGATATTCCCAGAATTCATAAAAAATCTAGGTCCATCTGCTCTAAACATACTGCTACACATATTCAACAAATTTTGGACATCAAATGATAACCTACCTAAAGACTGGACTAAAGCAACCATCATTCCCATCTTAAGACCAGGCAAGCCAAAAAACCAAGTCCCCTCGTACCGACCTATAGCACTTACCTCCATTCTGGTAAAAATTCTAAGAAGGATGATTACAAATAGACTCAATTGGTACTTGGAAACAAAATCTCTTCTATCAGAAGAACAAGCAGGGTTTAGACAAAACAGGTCCTCCTCCCACCAAATAATGAGATTTACACAAGCTGTTAAAGAAGCCTTTAACAAAAGGGGAAGTGTTCTTGCAGTTTTCATCGATTTTAAAGGAGCCTATGATACTGTATGGCAAAACATGCTGCTAAAGAAACTTATCAGCTTCAAAGTAAATGGATGTATGTTCAACTGGTTTTCAAGATTCCTTTCACAAAGAATGATCAATGTTCGTTACAACAACAAAACTTCAGGTTGCAAGCAATCAAAACTAGGCCTCCCATAAGGAGCTGTATCAAGCACAACTTTATTCAATGTGTACATCAACGATCTTCCAAAAACAATAAAGGAAGTTAATGTGAATATCAGCATGTTTGCAGACGATGTTATCATTTGGACCACAGCACGTAACAGCTCAAATCAGCAAATGCTTCTTGAACACAGAACGAACCAGGCACTTATAAAACTCAAAAAACTGGACTGAAAACAATAATATGGAAATCAATACTACCAAAACAGTCTACCAGTTTTTCTCCCTGAGACACCACAATCCAACTTTCAGACTCAAATTTAGTAATCAAGACCTTCCAAAAAGTGAAAGTACAAAGTACCTAGGTATCATCATGGACAAGAAGCTGAACTGGGCCAAACACATACAACATGTGGAGGATAAGGTAAGCAAACGGATGAAATTACTGAAGAGACTAGCAGGAGCGACTTGGGGGAGCACTCAAGACACACTCAACAAAACCTACAATACTTACATCAAACCTATCATAAAATATGGCAGTGATGTACTCTCTATAGCACCCCAGTCAAACATTGATCGCCTCCAGAGGTGTCAGAATAATGCCCTACGAATCATAACAAGCACAATAAAAACCACACCTATAACCGCCTTGCAATTATATACCCACAACTTACCAATAGAAGAAGAGATGAAACATCAAACAGCCAATGCATATCTAAGTATACAAAGACTACCTCAAATGACATGGATCAAAAAACCAGTTTCTAGCCCCAATCTTAAAACACAAAAAGATCCCTTAAGTCTCGCCAAAGAATATATCAATAAGAGCAATCAGCAAATAAAACTTGAACCACTCTGTATGCCAGTCAACCCCATTGAATATATACAAGTGATTACAGATCTTACTTTGCTAGAAGAGGTCTGCAAGAAAGACTCTTCACCACAAGACCTAAAACAACTGGCCCTCTGTACAATAGAAGAAAGATATCCATCTAATCAATGGCTAAAAATATTTACAGATGGCTCACAAGACAAAGAAAATAGAACTGGAGCAGGAATACATTCATCTCTCTTCTCACTCTACATGACCGCGTTGTCGCAGCCCCTAAACTAAGGAACCAACCATCACTCTACTTCCCAGTAGGCCAAAACAAACTTTGAAGCTGAGATAAGAGCAATTTCACATGCACTCCATCAGTTATTAGGCAGAAACATTGATTATCAAAAATGTGTTATTACATATTCAAAAGCAGCCATCCAAGCCATCTCGTCAAATTATAAGCCCCAAAATAAAGAACTGAAAGACATTTTTTGTATGATAAAAACCCTTCAAAGACTCCACAAACAGATCTCATTTCAGTGGATCCCTTCTCATGTTGGAATAGCAGGAAATGAAGAGGCAGACAGATTAGTAAAAAAAGGTACCACACTACAACAACCTGTCAGTCAGACTGATTTTATGTCAGCAAAAAGGATCTTGAAGAATTCTATCAAAAACAGGTATGAAGAAATGGCAAAGAAAACAGCAGAAACCAAATTATGGAAAGACATTGATGCTAAATGGGATCAATATAAATTAACACCAAGAAGAGAGGCTGTAGCCTTCTTCAGACTTAACACTGGCCACGACTGCCTTGCAGCTCATCTGAAACGAATCAACATCCTGAGATCTGAAGAATGCACCCTTTGTCACGAACCTGGAAGTAAAATGTATAAGGGGCACCTGCTACATTGCAACTAACTTGATGTGACTGCTAGAACTTCTGGAAACCTTACACAACTCTATTGGAACGCAAGAAAGCTGATGGATTGGAATCCGGGCTAGCCATAGGAAACAACATCAACAAAAACATTATTTATACCATTCATCAAATTCATAATTCTTTTATAAATAAAACACATCACCTGGCTATTTCAACACGTGGTTAAAGGCAAATTAAAGTATAATGCTGATACACATGAAGTTAGCACTTGTCCCAGTATGCAAACCACAGAATATCATCTTATACATTATTTCAGTAGTATAGATCCCTCCTGCGCCTCTCACAAGCGACCGATCATGAAAATGAGCATTCAAATGAAAAGAGAATATATATTAGCAGTAACGAATTGCACTCTAATTCCATAAATATCAATAATTTCTTTAAAATATGACTTAAAAAACTGTACGAAGTGTGCGATTTGCAGTTACTGTTGCTGCAGGAAGATACGCTCCATTGGCGTCCACTTCACATTTTGATCGCTGTGACGCCTGTTTCATGTCATTTTAACATTCTGAAGTCTTTCCTTTATCATTTTGCAGGGATTTCAGAAACAGTAAATCAAAGGAATGTGTACTCAAATCATATAATTTCATAAATTAGCAGTGACGAATTGCCTTCTAATTTCATAAATATAAATTTTTGTAGGAAGTGTGCGATTCGCAAATACTGATGCTCTAACATGTTGCAATTATGAGCTGTCGTCTAAACCCTTTCAACTATTAAACATTAATTATTTTACAGGTTTTTCTTCTGCATTCTAATTTCATAAATGTCGATCATTTCGAATGGTTTTCAGAAACAGTAAATCAATGGATTGAGTAGGCTACTCAAATCGTATAACCTGCGTGTGTTACTGCTAAGCTTTCAGTCAATGGACTCAGCACACACATGATTTAAACTCATTCGTATAAACAATGGATTTATTTTCAGGTTTGTTAAATTCCAGGTTTGTTAATATGCCGCGATACAGGGTTTTCTCCTGCATTCTAATTTCATAAATCTGGATTTTTGTAAGAAGTGTGCTATTTGCCAATACTGTCGCTCTAACATGCTGCAATTATGAGTTGTCAGCTAAAACCTTAAAACTATTGAACGTTAATTCTCTTACGGGTTTTCTTCTATCATTTCGCATGGTGTTCAGAAACAGTAAATCAATGGATTTAGTACTCTAATCGTATAACCGGTGAGTGTTACCTACGTCATCTAAAACCTTAGAACTATTAAACGTTAATTCATTTACAGATCTTTCTTCTATCATTTCCCATGGTTTTCAGAATCCGTAGGCTAAATCAATGGATTGTGTACTCAAATCGTAGGCCTATAACCGGCGAGTGTTACTGCTAAACTTTCAATCAATGGACTCAGCACACACGTAACTTAAGCTCATCCGACTAAATAATGGATTTATTAAACTCCAGGTTTGTTAATATGCCGCGATACAGGTTTTTCTCCTGCATTCTAATTCCATAAATATTGATTTTTGTAAGAATTGGGCTTTTTGCAAATACTGTTGCTCTAACATGCTGCAATTATGAGTTGTCGTCTAAAACCTTAAAACTATTGAACGTTAATTCTCTTACAGTTTTTCATCTATCTACTTTTCAGAATCAGTAAATCAATGGATTGGGTACAGGTTTTTCTTCTGCATTCTAATTCCATAAATATCGATTTTTGTAAGAAGTGTGCTTTTTGCAAATACTGTTGCTGTATCATGCTACCGGTACAATATGAGTTGTCGGCTAAAACCTTAAAATCATCGTCATCGTCATCATCATCATCATCATCATCATCATCTTATAGGCCTCATAAATTAGCAGTGACAAATTGCATTAAAATTTCATAAATATAATTTTTTGTAAGAAGTGTGCGATTTGCAAATACTAATGCTCGAACATGCTGCATTTATGAGTTGTCGTCTAAACCCTTAAAACTATTAAACGTTAATTATTTTACAGGTTTTTCTTCTGCATTCCAATTTCATAAATATCAATAATTTCACATGGTTTTCAGAAACAGTAAATCAATGAATTGAGTACTCTAAATCGTATAACCGGCGAGTGTTACAGCGTCTAAATCCTTATAACTATTAAACATTAATTCTTTTACAGGTTTTTCTTCTCTCATTTCCCATGGGTTAGAGAATTAGTAAATCAATGGATTGGGTACTCAGTATAATTTCATAAATATCGAATAACCGGTGAGTGTTATGATGAACCAATTTTCAGCGATTGCCTTCTTAAGTTAGGGAACGTACAACTTGGAATTCTGACTGAAAGTTAATGTATTCAATAACTGGTGAGTGTTACGGCTAAGGTGTCAATCAATGGACTCAGCACACAAATGGCATTAACAGTGACGAAATGCGTTTTATTTACATAAATATCCAAGAAAGAAACCAGCCACACCACGCTCTCATGCTGACGCTCCACTTAAAAAAGCGAAAGCACCCCTGTAGGTAACGTGCAAAGGAGTTTAGCGATGAGCGCTACACACAGAACCGGGAAAGCTGCCCTGCAGGTAGTGTGCTAAGGAGTTAAATGCTGATTGTTGCACTTAGGAACAAGTAAGCCTCACTGTAAGCGGAAGTTTTCCACCGAGGGCTGGCTTGATAAGGGAGAAAGAGGCTCCTCAGCCAACAAGATAAAGCAGGATATCTTGACCAAGATGCTTTCTGCCCGGAGTGCACCCAGAAGCAACAAAAAGGAATTCTGCCCGACATGTCAGAGGCAATGCACTATTGAGGACAGGACATTCGAATGCGATTGGTGCAGAGAAAAGACCCACGAGAACTGTACTGGCCTGATTAGTCAGGGAGTCAAAGACCTTGAAAGAAAGAACAGGAAACTGATGGGCTGTGTGAAATATGTAAACCTGGGGCACTGGACATCAATAAATCTTGTAGGGTGGTAATAGCCACCCTTGCCGAAAAGGTCGAGGACCTAACACAATACATCAAAACCAGACTTCAGGAAAACATGGAAAATGAGATCAAAGAGGCAGTATACAATGCTCACAGAAAGAAACCTGCCACAGCACCCTCTCATGCTGAAGCTCCACTCAAGAAAGCGAAATCACCCCTGTAGGTAACGTGCAAAGGAGTTTAGCGGTGAGCGCTACACACAGAACCTGGAAAGCTGCCCTGCAGTTAGTGAGCTAAGGAGTTTAACGCTGATCGTTGCACTTAGGAACAAGGAAGCCTCACTGTAAACGGGGCGTGAAGAAGTTTTCCAACGAGGGCTGTCCTGACAAGGGAGAAAGAGGCTCCTCAGCCAACTAGATAAAGCAGGAAATCTTGACCAAGATGCTTTCATAAATATCGAATACCTGGTTAGTGTTATGATGATCCAATTTTCAGTGATTGCCTTTTAAGTTAGAGAATGTACAGCTTGGAATTCTAACTGAAATGTAAATAGTGTTCTATAATCATTTGGGTGAAATAAAAATATAACTTTTCTCCTTAAGTCACTCATTATAAACCTATTGGGGAAAGTATGATGAACATGCGAGATTTCTCGCACGGGTCCGCTAGTATATTTCAATAGTATGCATCCCTCCTGCAGCGCTCACAAGCGATCGATCGTAAAAAATGAGCATTGAAATGAAAGAGAATATACATTACCAGTGACGCATTGCACTCTAATTTCATAAATATCTATATTTTTTTTTAAATGACTTTTAAAAAACTGTACGAAGTGTGCGATTTGCAGTTACTGTTGCTGCAGGAAGATACGCTCCATAATTGGTGTCCACTTTACATTTTGGCCGCTGTAACGCCTGTTTCATGTCATTTTAACATTGTGAGGTCTTTCCTTTATCATTTTGCATGGATTTCAGGAACAGTAAATCAAAGGAATGTATACTCAAATCATATAATTTCATAAATTAGCAGTGACGAATTGCATTCTAATTTCTTAAATATAACTTTTTGAAAGAAGTGTGCGATTTGCAAATACTAATGCTCTAACAAACTGCAATTATGAGTTGTCGTCTATATCCCTAAAACTATTAAATGTTAATTATTTTACAGGTTCTTCTTCTGCATTCTAATTTCATAAATATCGATCATTTCGAATGTTTTTCAGGAACAGTAAATCAATGGATTGAGTACCCTAATCGTATAACCGGTGAGTGTTACGTCGTCTAAACATTAAATTAATTCTTTTACACGTTATCTTCTGTCATTTCCCATGGTTTTCAGAATCAGTCGGCTAAATCATTGGATTGGGTACTCAAATCGTATAACCGGCGAGTGTTACTGCTAAGCTTTCAATCAATGGACTCAGCACACACATGATCGATCATCTTCCATTATCGATTCCTCGCTACATGCACGAGCGTGCTCGAATTTAGCCAACCGCGGCCGAAGACTAACGATGTACAGTGTGCTAACACTCACGCTGCGCCGTATGTTTGCACGCGGCCGAGCTCTGATGCGACGCAAAGCGTAAATACGAAATCATTGAGATTTGAGAAGACTGAACTGCGTTTCTCTGCGATGTAACAGTAGGCCTACTTGCACAACTGTTGTGGCGCGCTAATCGCTAATTCGAACGTGTCTCAAGGCGGTGAATTTAGCCAACCGCGGCCGAAGACTAACAATGTACAGCGTGCTAGATAGATAGATAGATTTTATTAATTCCATTTGATCAAATACATGTATACAATACATTTTTGATACAGGACACGTCAGAATTTACATCTATAAAATAAAAGTACTAATAGGTATATAATACTAATACTGTAACTATTTATAACTTATTATAATAACAGATCTTA
Source organism: Meconema thalassinum (assembly GCA_946902985.2). Lineage (NCBI taxonomy): Eukaryota > Metazoa > Arthropoda > Insecta > Orthoptera > Tettigoniidae > Meconema > Meconema thalassinum. The sequence goes on along the minus strand of OX336393.1, from coordinate 162,213,313 downwards.
AGAGATACAATCTTATTGGACAACTATTTACACCTTACTCTATTATCATAATATGAAAACTTAATTCTATAAATACACCAACTTACAGCTAGGTAGCCTATTACAATTAAAATAGAAAAGTAAAATATAATTATGGATTTCATCGCTCCTATACACTAAGATATTCAACTACGGAGTAAAAACAATGGCACTGCAGATAAGCTTTCAACATTCTATCAAAGGTTTTAATTTTTGGGGCAAGTTTTATATACTGGGGTAGTTTATTGTATAATTTAATTCCTGTGTGAAAAGTTCCTTTTTGATATATGCGTGTGTGTGTGTGTGTGTGTGTGTGTGTGTGTGTGTGTGTGTGTGTGTGTGAAATATGAATGTTTTGATTTTGTCTTGTGTTATGCCTATGAACATCATGGTTTGTTTTAAGAAAAACATCCTTATTCATTAAATTCTTTTTAAAAAACATAATACTTTCAAAGATATATATGCAGGGCAGTGGGAGAATGTTTGAATCTTTAAACAAAGGTCTACATGATTCTCTAGTGTTTACATTTGCCATAATTCTAATCGCCCTCTTTTGTATCCTAAACTTGCTTAGTACATCTGGCGACATACCCCAAAATATGACCCCATATCTTGAGTATGAATGGAAATAAGCAAAATAAGTATTTCTTAATGTGTGCATGCTAGTGCAGGTTTTCAAAATACGTAACGCAAAGCACATCGAGTTCAGTTTAGTATTCAGATATTGTATATGTTTATTCCATTTCAAGTCATGTTGGGGATAGTCCTAAAAACTTTGTTTCTGATTTATTTTCTATTTGATGACCATTTAATGTTATATTGGGCTTCGCATGATTTCTATTCTGTATAGTGTGGAAATTTAGACATACTGTTTTTTTATAGTTTATTATGAGGCGATTATCTTGTGACCATTTGGTTAACTCTCCTGTAACGGAGTCAGCAGACTGCTGTATGACCTGTTTAGTTTCACCTTTTATTACGAGTGTTGTATCGTCCGCAAACAAAATTTCCTTATGTGAATGAACGTTCTGTGTTATATCATTGATATATAGAAGAAAGAGTAGTGGGCCCAAAACCGATCCCTGCGGTACTCCAAATTTAATAATTCCCTCATTGGACAATGTTTCTTTAAGTAATTTGGTTCCATGAACCTTGCGTCTCTAGCTTACTCTTTGTTTACGCCTTGTGAAGTAAGACTCTATCCATTTATTAGCTAGACCTCTAATACCATATTGATTTAGTTTTGTGAGGAGGATTTTATGGTCAACAACATCAAATGCTTTCGATAAATCCAAGAATAGGCCAGTTACATGTTCCTTATTGTCAATTAATTTCAGTATACTATTAATACATTCATAAATTGCTGTCTGTGTAGATTTTTCCGTTCTGAATCCATGTTGTGAGTTTGATAATATTTTATTTTTTTCTATAAAACTTATCAGTCTCTTATACATGATTTTTTCCACAATTTTTGCAATACCAGTTGGTAAGGTAATAGGACGATAGTTATCTAATTCATCTTTTGAACCGTTTTTGTGCACTGGAATTACTTTTGATAACTTCAAAATATCCGGGTAAGTTCCTGAGAGAACTGAACTGTTTATTAAGTGTGTAAGTGGATGTATAATATTTTCTGCACATTTCTTTAAAATTGCATCAGGGATGCCATCAATGCCAGCACAGAATTTATTTTTAGCTCTTTTATAACTATTCTTACCTCTTAACTTGTGACATGATTTATAAATAAAGAATCACTACATATATTTATTTTATTATTAGAATTTAGTATATTTACCTGTGATTTATTTAATAATTTTTGTGGAATTTCCAGAAAATAATCATTAAACGTGTTTGCTATTTCCTCTGGACTATTAATCACTTTATTATTTCTGGTCAGTGTAATGTTCCTTTGTATTTTAGCAGATTTTCCAGTTTCTTTCTTTATCACGGACCACATAGCCCTGTTTTTATTAGATGATTGGGAAATAAAATTATCATTACCGTATGCATTTTCTTTGCTAGTCATATTACCTTATTTAATATACTAGTGTATTTTATGTAGTATAAATTGAATTCAGGTGTTGTGTGGTATTGTTTATAAAATTTGTGTAGACATTTCTTTCTTTGACATTAATTTATAATCCCTGTTGTTATCCAATTGCTAGTTTTGTTATTTTGAACAGTTCTTTGTCTAAAGGGGAATGCTGTTTCAAAATAGTGTTTTAGGGTACTGTTAAATGCATTAAATTTATCATTTACATTTTCTAGTTTATACATTTCTGACCATGTTTCCTTATTTAATAAGTCATTGAAATATGTAACATTTGTTTCAGTGAATGACCTGCACTTTGATTTTACTCCATTATCATTATTAATGATTGTTTCGGGTACTTCAAAACTCAGTATTTGTCCAAGGTGGTCACTAAAACCCGGACAATAGACTTCTATTGAATGGTGATATTTATCTGTATTTAAAAAAATTTGATCAGGAGTGGTTTTACTAAATTTTGGTATTCTTGTTGGGGGTATTTACTGTAGGTTTCAGTCCATAGGAAATTAGTAACTGTGTTAATAATTCACAATTTCTATCAAATTTTAAGAAATCCACATTTACATCCCCACAAATTATTATATCGAAATTTACATGGTTCATGTTATTGAGTAACAATTCTAATTTATCTATAAATAAAGGAAACTTACCTGACGGAGAACGGTATACGCATACAATTATTAACTTAAACTGCTGTATTTTTACGGCAGAGAATTCAAAATCCTGTTCCATAATTAGATAATCATAAGCTGTTAACTGTTCATGATCTAAATTATTTCTTAAGAATATACAAGTACCATCAGGGGCGGATCTAGGGGAGGGCGACCACCCAGGGCCCCGCACCATGGATTTTTAAATGTAATTAATTAATTATAGCCTAATTTTCAAACTTTTCATACAAATTTACAATTCTTTTTTTTTTTCTTTTGTTCAGTGCAGCTATGACCTCCCTTGCCCGTTTAGCAAGTTTAGATTTCAGTGAAATAATAGAAGACTTTAGCCGGAAAAATAGTCGTAAAGTAATATTTTAATATTTCATAGTTTACATAATCTTCTTCAAGGGGACTTATAGGTTTCTTTCATATTATAAAAAAATGTAGCGTGGTGTATTCAAAATATTGTACCGGTAACTATTCTTTATTTTATTATTATTACAAAACTACTTTCCATTTGATTTGATATTTTTTTATTTCTTATTGTTGTGGGCCCCACCTCATCCTATCGCCCAGGGCCCCACAAGGCCTAGATCCGCCATTGAGTACCACCATGGCTAATATTAGATCCAGAGTATTTACTAGCTTGTATAAACCCTGGGAATTTAATTAATTCGATTTGTTCCTCTTTCAGCCAATGTTCTGAAATACATAGTGCTGAGATGTCTTTAAGTTCAATTTTAAGCATTAGATTTATGTAATCAATTTTATTATAGAGAGACTGAACATTCTGGTGGTAAATTTTAAATCTGTTACTTTAGCAAGCTTGTGTTGGTGATTTATTTACATTATTATTATTATTATTATCATCATAATTGTTATTATTATTGCTGCTAGACAAATCCGAAATACCATTGTTGTACTCTGTTAAATTTGACATAGAAAGATCTGAATGCCAAACCTCACGTTTGGCTTCTTTTACAAGTTTCCCTGCTTCCAGTCTATAGATATTACTGTTGAACTATTCTTACCATTTGAATTTACAATTTTGCAGATGTCATCACTAAGATACTTTTTTCCTAACCTATTTAAGTGTAGGCCATGTCGAGTGTGGAACTTCCTGTCTAATTTACTTACATCTATAATTTGGACATTTGGAAAACTCTTACAAATTTTACGAATTTTTCCATTGGTAGCCTCTATTTCTACATTTACACATGATTTGGGAATTAAATCGTATCTCTGCGGAATGTTTACAATAATGACATTTGTGTTATGCATGGATGGCAATGTACCCTTTAAATCTTTGATTACCTTTTTACTCTCATTTCTATAGACGTCGTTTGCTCCAGCGATGATTAATGCATAGTCCTTTGAAGTGAGGGTCGCACACTCTTCTACCATTCCGTTCGTGACCGCTGCAATTTGTGCTCCTGGCTTTACTGTCGAAGTGACCTTCATTTCTCCGCTCCTCTCCAATTCGGTTGCTGCTACATCTCGCTCGTGGCTATCCGCAAATATCCGCATCTTCCTGGATTTTCTCTTTATCACTTTCTTCTTTTCTTCTTGAAGAAAGTCATCATTTTCTTCGACGAGCTCTCCAAATGAATTTGAGACGGGAATTTCAGTTACATGTACTGGCCTAAGCTTATTCAATCTTACACTACCAGCAAGTTTCCTTGATTTCCTCTTTGTTTCCTTTTAATGTATTCAACTCTTCCATTAACTTAGCAATATCTTCCTTTAGCAGCTTTATAATTTCATCTTTTGAGGACAGTTCGTTTCTCAGGTTATGACATTCGCATGACGGTACCGGTAGGTACAATCGGTTTCACTTTTCTCCTCACTCAATTTTACCTGAGATCTTGTGATTATTTTATTTGCATTTTTTACTTTTATTTTGCACGACGAGCATAAATCCGTAACGGTTACACTACCTGACGAGACACTAACACTGTTAACTGACTACATACTAGTTAGCCTAGATGTTGATACTAAATTACACTAAATTTATTTTAATAATTACTACCTAAATGAGTTAATCTAATTATCTACCAATAAAGAAGAATGTGAAATACGTATATCTTCCAATCGGGTGAAATCTCGTAAAAGCACCACTGCTCTACTTGGTTCAAACAGTGATTGAAGAAGTCACCGAATCTTTGGATACACGTTCCCACAACTTAGTTTAAGTTTATTAAATTATCAATAAGAATTTCTAGATACTATCAATATTCCATATTTCACTTGACCTAAGGAAAGTAACTTTATAGATTTTACACCTCTGTTATAATATTTTACCACTTTTATCAAATATTTACACTAGATGCTATTTCACTACACTTTCACTGTGACGCCATCTTGCCATCCCTAACACTCACGCTGCACCGTATGCTTGCAAGCGGCCGAGCTCTGATGTGACACAATGCGTAAAGACGAAATCATTGAGATTCGAGAAGACTGAACTGCGTTTCTCTGCGATGTAACAGTAGGCCTACTTGCGCAACTGTTGTGGCGCGCTAATCGCTAATTCGAACGTGTCTCAAGGCGGCGAATTTAGCCAACCGCGGTCGAAGACGCGGCGAACGATGTACAGCGTGCTAACACTCACGCTGCGCCGTATGTTTGCACGCGGCCGAGCTCTGATGTGACGCAATGCGTAAATACGAAATCATTGAGATTCGAAGGAAGGAAGGAAGATTGTAGTTTTACGTGACCGTGAATCTTGTGATTATGAGCCACGGGACCTCCTTTTTACGTGGAATCCGAACCACAGGACATGGCATTTCACTTAGAAAATCTCACATGCATTGACCGGAAATCGAACCCGGACCACCTTGGTGAGAGGCATACAGCTAGACCGCTGAGCCACCACGCCCTCCCCCCCCCCCCCCCTTCCCCATTGAGATTCGAGAAGACTGAACTGCGTTTCTCTGCGATGTAACAGTAGGCCTACTTGCGCAACTGTAGTGGCGCGCTAATCGCTAATTCGAACGTGTCTCAAGGCGGCGAGTTTTGCCAACCGTGGTCGAATACGCGGCGAACGATGTACAGCGTGCTAACACTCACGCTGCGCCGTTTGTTTGCACGCGGCCGAGCTCTGATGTGACGCAATGCGTAAATACGAAATCATTGAGATTCGAGAAGACTGAACTGCGTTTCTCTGCGATGTAGCAGTAGGCCTACTTGCGCAACTGTTGTGGCGCGCTAATCGCTAATTCGAACGTGTCTCAAGGCGGCGAATTTAGCCAACCGCGGCCGAAGACTAACGATGTACAGCGTGCTAACGCTCACGCTGCACCGTATGCTTGCACGCGGCCGAGCTCTGATGCGACGCAATGCGTAAAGACGAAACCATTGAGATTCGAGAAGACTGAACTGCGTTTTTCTGCGATGTAACAGTAGGCCTAGTTGCGCAACTCTTGTGGCGCGCTAATCGCTATTTCGAACGTGTCTCAAGGCGGTGAATTCAGCCAACCGTGGCCGAAGACGCGGCGAACGATGTACAGCGTGCTAACACTCACGCTGCGCCGTATGCTTGCACGCGGCCGAGCTCTGATGTGACGCATTGCATAAAGACGAAATCATTGAGATTCGAGAAGACTGAACTGCGTTTCCCTGCGATGTAACAGTAGGCCTACTTGCGCAACTGTTGTGGCGCGCTAATCGCTAATTCGAACGTGTCTAAAGGCGGCGAATTTAGCCAACCGCGGCCGAAGACGCGGCGAACGATGTACAGAGTGCTAACACTCACGCTCCGCCGTATACTTGCACGCGGCGCCTCGATCCCTAATCGGCTCATATCGGACAAGTTCGGATCAACTCGTTGTTGCTCGCTCTTCCTGTTAGTATCGCTTCGGGTAAGTTCCTGGACAATGACGACTGTTGTGGCGCGCTAAATCGAACGTGTTTCTACCTCAAGGTTATTACGGTCATTTATATGACGACGTCGGTAATGAATGCGAGATATATGCGAGTACTTTCTTTTTTCCTGAAATTTCAAATAAAAAAATGGGGTGCGAGATATACGCAGGGGCGAGATATAGGCGAGCAAATACGGTAAATCATATAGGGTGGTAATAGCCGCCCTTGCCGAAAAGGTCGAGGACCTAACACAATACATCAAAACCCGACTTCAGGAAAGAAAGAACAGGAAACTGATAAGGCTGTGTGAAATATGTAAACCTGAGGCACTGGACATGAATAAATCCTGTAGGGTGGTAATAGCCGCCCTTGCCGAAAAGGTCGAGGACCTAACACAATACATCAAAACCCGACTTCAGGAAAACATGGAAAATCAGATCAAGGAAGCAGTATACAATGCTCACAGAAAGATACCAGCCACAGCACGCTCTCATGCTGACGCTCCACTCAAGAAAACTAAAGCACCCCTGTAGGTAACGTGCAAAGGAGTTGAGCGCTGAGCGCCTCACACAGGAACGGGAAAGCTGCCCTGCAGGCAGTGTGTGAAGGCGTTTAACGCTGATCGTTGCACTTAGGAACAAGGGAGCCTCACTGTAAGCGGGGCGTGAAGAAGTTTTCCAACGAGGGCTGTCCTGATAAGGGAGAAAGAGGATCCTCAGCCAACAAGATGCTTTCATAAATATCGAATAACTAGTGAGTACCGGGTGAGTTAGCCGTGGTGGTTACGGCATGACTGATGGCAGTCGCTCACATCCGGGAGGCGAGGAGGTTCGAATCCCCCCGCCGGCAACCTTGAAGATGGTCTTCTGTGGTTTCCCATCTTCCTTCCAGGCAAATGCCGGGGTTGGTCCCTAACTATAGGCCACAGCCGCTACCTTCCAACTCCTCGTCCTTCCATTCCAACTTCCCTCCCTCCCTCCCCAACGGTACTTGTAGCTCACCCATTGGGTGTCCGTCTCGAAGCGGCTACAAAACTGGCGAGCCGAACATGTCCTCGGACACTCCCGGCACTGAAAGCCATACGCTAAAAAAAAAAACAAAAAAAAAAAAACTAGTGAGTGTTATGATGATTCTATTTTCAGTGATTGCCTTCTAAAGTTAGAGAACGTAGAGCTTGGAATTCTAACTGAAATGTAAATAGTGTTCTATAACCATTTGGTTGAAATAAAAACATAACAACCTTTCTCCGTAAGTCACTCATTATAAATCTATTGGGGAAAGTATGACTTCTGATCATGCGAGATTTCTCGCACGGGTCCGCTAGTTATACTGTATACGAATCTTGGAAATATCTGTTCCCGAAGGAAACAGGATGTAAAAAAAATGTAAAAATTTCTTTGTGAATTTGTTAATAGTATACGAATCTGGCAACATGCAGATGTCTCATATCAAAAATTAGATATTGTATTTATATGGCAGTTTTTCTGCAGATAGTTGAGCATCTTGATTACAACATCTTAATTATTAAAAAATTGGCACCTTGTACTTGTATGTACAACATGGTCCACTTTAAAGTCAAGTATGCTTGAATACCATAGTTCCTCAAACTAATGTATCAATACTATACTCGTAGCCTAACAAAGTATGATTTATTCAATTTCAGACTGGTTGAAGCTACAAGACGACCCAGTCCTGAAGACTGGGTGTTTTCAGAACGACATACCCGTACCAGTGAAGGCAGTTCCCTCACAAAAATGCTGGGACTCTTAGGTAACCGGGTTCAAGAAATTCCCCCAGATTGGGGTATAGGATATCAAGGACCACCAAAACTATCCACAAAGCCAGTGACAACCTTCCCCTTAAATTACAGTGCTCCAACAAAATTTATGAACAAATACCTTACCCTTGATCCAACACCCACATTTAATTTTTAGTTAATTAATTAATTCTACATGAAAATCTGGAGTTTTTACTTACATTGGGCAATGGCAAATATGAGGTCTCTCTCAACTACAAGATGATCATCCAACTGTGGAGGACCCATGAGACACGAGAAGAGAGTGCATAACCCTCTCTGTTCCACTTCAGGCTGGATGCTGGACTGAAACATACCAGTTTGCTTATATAGTACTGCCTTACCAGTATTTTGGACTGATATTATATACTGATTTCTTACTTGTGTATTTATGTATAGAGTTCTAAACACACCAGCTTGGATATTCATGTATTTAACGTGTATTTATATTTATACTTTTATTATACACTGATTTCTTACTTATGTATTTATGTATCATGTTCTAAACACACCAGCTTGGATTTTCATGTATTTATATTAAAGTACAGTGGAACTTGGATAATTCGAACCTCAAGGGACCAGTAAAAACATTCGAATTATCCAAAAATTCGAATTAAGAAAGTTCTTTGAAAAGGGTAGAGAAAATATTCAAATTTTAAGTTTTCATCCAAGAACCTTTATTAAACATATTACATAGGTTTTTAACAAGTAAAGTGCTTATATACTATGTATTGAAAATGAAAATCCACAGCCTGCTTCCAGTCTCCGACCGGGTCAGGAATGGAATGAATGAAGCCCCTATCTAGCGGCGAGGATATGAACGTGCCGGCTGCCGAGGCCTGACGCACTCCTCTGGGGCAATGATTAAATGAATGACAGTTGAAATGAAATGATAGTGGAGAGTGTTGCTGGAATGAAATTGTGACAGGGAAAACCAGAGTACCCGGAGAAAAACCTGTCTGCCTCCGTTTTGTCCAGCACAGATCTCACATGGAGTGACCGGGATTTGAACCACGGACCCAGCGGTGAGAGGCCGGCGTGCTGCCGCCTGAGCCACGGAGGCTTGACTTATATACTATGTATTACGTTTTCAAAATGATTTACGTTCAACAAAGCAGATTAACAGACAACGGCACTGTATCGTGAATAACCTCAAAAGTTTCAAATGATAAAATAAAACCAAAATGTACTATTCACCTATTTAATGACAGTAGTAATCCAGCAATCTACAGTAGTTAAGTCTTAGAGAAATCCACTGTTTTACAAAAAAGTTTGAGATTTTTACCTGTTCCCTACAATTAAGTCTCTCGGCCATCACAAAAGAATCTAACAAATTTAAGGAACGGAAAACAGAATCAATTACGTTATTTCTACTTTCAAAGAAACGCCTAAGTTCTGTGATGTGGTTTCTTGCTTGGGCTGCACTCGGAAGAGTTTTTTCGGGAACTTCCTCCACGAGTTTATCGCCATATGCGTCGTCACCATCTTCTTTTTCGGAGTTCAGTACATCGGCGATGATTTTCGCGTCGGTCAGCTTACCACAAACTGCGACATTTTCGTCCGATTGGCTTTTTTTTTTCACGTAAAAACTTCGAATTATCCATAATATAATTCGAATTAACCACAATATTTTAGCATTGATTGTATATAAAATGCTAGGGACCAAGAGAAAAATTCGAATTAAAGAAGATTTCGAATTATAGAAGTTCGAATTAGCCACGTTCCACAGTATAATAGCCTACTATGTTTGAAGCATAACAGATTGCATATTTATTTACTCATTGAAAACCTTCACTTTGTTAATAAATAAGTTCACAGGACAAAAAAGTATTCACCCCCTGGAGACACCATTCTAATGCCCTGTAACACTGGCTTGCATTGGTTGGGAAAGGAGTCAACAAGTTTCAACAGGTATGCCATATCTAGATAAAGCTACTTACTGAATACTAAATCAAGTAAAGCCACCAAATTATTGGAATGCTGTTTGCTGTGTTTCACCCACTATTCCAAGCAGTCCCACACATTTTCTATGGGATTAAGATCGGGTGATTTTGTGGGCCAGTCTGGGTGCAAGAGGCTATGCGTTTTTCAAACAAGTCACATGTGTCTGCAGTCCTGTGAACAGCATACTCATCATGAAATTGAATACAAGACAATACTTGGTCACCAAGTGTGTTGAAATAAGCATTCTAGTTCAAGTTCATGGTGACCTGAATTTTTCTTTAAAGAATTGACTATTACACTTTGTGTTCTTTCCTCTTTATTGCTGTTGTTTTCTTGTTTTATGATCTTCCTAGTTTCATTCGTTGCTAGATTCTTAGTTATTTCTCTTTCTTGTTCCGGTAGTTTACTGCACACAATTTCTATGTCCACTATCAGTTTTATATTGTAGTCCATGAGTTATCTTCGCATCCTTTTTCCAACATTGATGCCTCCTTTGAGAACATGTTTTGTTCTATTGTGTAGCCTATTTTGAAATTTAGTGCATTAACTGCAGTGTTCACTTCCCCCATTGAAGATTGTATCTTTTCCTTAGCTACATTGTTCAATTTATTCTCTAATAATATGTGTTTTCTGATTGCTTGACTTTTAACTGTATTGTGAAGGTATTCTGCAAAAAGGTACCCATTGAGTGCGATGTTAAAAATTACTTAACAGTAATTGAATGTTGAGCAGTTGGTGTTTCATCGACTGTCCTAATATAATTAGGCCTACCATCTTTTGACATACATAAGTTTTTATTTAAAATGCATTCACAGGAACAGGCTTTTGCCTAAAATCCAAAGTTATATTCAGAAGTATGTTGTCGTTAGGCCTACCATATATTCTGATAGATCCCGTCCTTGGAAGTAAGCTAGCGCCTGCTGGAAGGAGATCTGGGATGCTGGTTGAACACTCACTCGATATATAGGTTCCACAGTTGCCACTCCATCCCACTCCTCCTGAGCAACAGCTGTGGCCAACCTGGATTACACACACAAACCTTGAAAAATAACTTATTGCTTGAAAATACAAACAATTTGCTTTCCCCATTCAGGGATTGCAACAAGACAAAACATACTTAACCAAAGAAGTACTTGTACACATATACTATACATCTATAGTAGTGGAGTAGTGTAGATGTGTGGTGGCTATGTCGAAATGTATATACATTCATGATCCATGAAGATGGTTTCTGAGAATCATAATTGAACCCTGTGAAGCTGTAATAGTGGTACCTTAAATGAACCAGTCATCCAACTGAAAACCCCTGCAGAACATAAAGTTCAGGATTATGCTCTTTCAGAAACAATCAAGCCAATTCCTATCTATATATTTAAAACACTAAGGTGATTTTTGATACAGCAAGATTGAGAAAACGGCTTAACCGATTGACTTCGTTAAGCATCTTTGTTTCATTCATATCCATAATGGAGTTTGTTAGGTCCGTATTGACAAATAACTAATAAATAAATTTAAGAGCAACAGTCCGTTAATCAATACTTATGTATTAAAACATATTTACATTGGGCACATGTTTCGAACCTTATTGGTCCTTCTTCAGCCCTGAACTTTTATAAATTTTGCAAATAATCATAATACAACCAACATCAACATGATCCTTGCAAAGCATACTATAAATAAAAGACGTAATTAAGTCCTGAAAATGACACAAGTTAAAACAATGAAAACACATTAAAAACACTGTTAAAATTGAATAATATTAGTTGCGTCGTAGTATGACGACTTAGTCCAGTTGAATTAGGATGATTGACCACATAAAGTTTTGCTGACAGACTTGACTTTAAGTTGTATGTGGGCTGTGATGAATCAAGTTGATATTCTAATTGGATTGTCCCATGCGGCAATTTGACGGAGGTTTCTCTTATAATAAAATCTTGGCGAGATTCATGACTTGATCTCTTTGTGCAGAGTCTATCCAAAAAGAAAGAAAAGAAATAATAATTAATACAATTAAGTCCATAGAAGTAAGTTTAAATTTATTATTAACGACATTCTTAAAACATGAGATTGACAAAATGCAAACTGACTTACGCTTGTCGTGAAGGAAGGAACGTGGGCCGATGACCCTGGCCCGTCTGTCTTTGAAGTGAACTGAGAATGAAATAAAAACTATAAGGAAAAAAAAAGACAGACAGACGGGCCAGGGTCATCGGCCAACGTTCCTTCCTTCCCGACAAGCGTAAGTCAGTTTGCATTTTGTCAATCTCATGTTCAAAGAATTTCGTTAATAATAAATTTAAACATACTTCTAGGGACTTAATTATATTAATTATTATTTCTTTTCTTTCTTTTTGGATAGACTCTGCATAAAGAGATCAAGTCATGAATCTCTCCAAGATTTTATTATAAGAGAAACCTCCGTTAAATTGCCGCATGGGATAATCCCATTAGAATATCAACTTCACTCATCACAGCCCACATACAACTTAAAGTCAAGTCTGTCAGCAAAACTTTATGTGGTCAATCATCCTAATTCAACTGGACTAAGTCGTCATACTACGACGCAACTAATATTAGTCAATTTTAACAGTGTTTTTAATGTGTTTTCATTGTTTTAACTTGTGTCATTTTCAGGACTTTACGTCTTTCATTTATAGTATGCTTTGCAAGCATCATGTTGATGTTGGTTGTATTAGGATTATTTGCAAAATTTATAAAAGTTCAGGGCTGAAGAAGGACCAATAAGGTTCGAAACACGTGCCCAACGTAAATATGTTTTAATACATAAGTATTGATTGACGGAGTGTTCCTCTTAAATTGATTTATTCGTTAAGCATTCTGACAAAAGCTCTTTGTCTGTAGATTTGCATAGTGTTTTTAAAAGGAATATATATATATATATATAAGGGTAATATTTGTCGCTCCTGTGCAAAATGGCTTTTCTCCAGGAAAGAAATGGCGGATCCCGCCGCGTCTTACTGAGATATTTGTTTATGAGAATTAAAAAAGGGGGAAATATTGTTTATATAAGAGGATATAAGGAAACCAGAGATATATAAGCAAAGCGAACTGATGTGAGTTTAATAATAATAACGAACTAATGTACATGGATGGCAATAGCGGAACCGCACAAACTAAACATGTGCGAACATGGGGCGGGCTTTAGACAAACTGAAGCATAAAAGGGCACGTGGCAGCACCTTACATAAAGTAGAACCGCATACTTGATAAATAAGAATAAAACCACCAAAGTCACAACAGTTTATGATGTTTCCAGGATATATTGAAATAGAATTATAAGATAAGGGAAGTACTGAAGAACTTAACTGGCAATTGAGTGAGTATGCTGTTTACATAAATTAATATTGCACTCCTGTCCTATTGTCTGGGTGGCTCAGGAACTAGCGGTACAGTCTATGAAATGTATTATACATTGTCGTGGGAGTTCGAATGCCACCTCGATATGTTTTCTTATTTCCGTATCCTTCATTCTTACTATTGGTATTACAGTGTCAAAACATATTTTACTTTTGTCTTTCCCGTAACGAATTCACCAAGATTTACGTTGCCATATACTTTTAAATTATTAAAGAAAAATGTAGTATTCCAGGCACTCGCTCGTGCACACAATCACTTTCGCCATGAGAGCAAACATAATTCATTTGAGGGGCTTTGACATCGTGGTCACTCAGCCCCGTGTACTTTGGTGAGTGCTTAATATTCTCTCTTATAACCTTCGTTATTGTGATGGCTCTAATTATGTGTGTATCTTTAACTAAGGTGGGTATTGGGAAAGAGGAACCATCCCGGTATTTGCCTGGAGTGGAAGTGGGAAACCACAAAAAACGCATCCAAGATGGTTGAGGTTGGAATCGATCCCACCTCCCCTCAGTTTTACCTCTCGAGTCTGAGTGTGCCCCGTTCCAGCCCTATGGCCAGAATTAACTTTTTGGCAGAGCAGAGAATAGGACCTGGATCTCCGGAGTGATAGCCTTAACGGTGGGCTTCCCTGTGTTAATACGATGTTTCTCATGTACGGGACATAGAATTTTACAACTGCCTCTATTAAGGTGGATGGCGAAGTGATTCTATGCTCCCCTGCATAATTTACTGTCATGGAAACCCAAAGGATTGTACCTATAACAGGCGATGGACATTGCTTATTTAGGGCAGTTTCGCACTCTTTATATCAAAATGAAGAACGTCATCGTGAGCTGCGTTTGCAAACTATTGCAAAAATTGTTGCTGGCAGGGATAATTATAAGGATTGTATTATTGACGATTAGCCTCATCGCATTCTCCTCAGCAACCAACTTGAGTATGAAAGTCTCTGGACGGTGAATTCACTTGTCATGTTGCACTTCATTGTACAGTATAAGCCAATTGCTTATTGGTTATTTGTTTCGAGTACATTCTAACCACACTGTTGATTTTGGCAATGGAAGTATTATTTGCCATTTAATACTTAGCGGCTCCGTTGATGCAGGACACTATAGTGTTATCGAATACGACGTTACTGTAATTTGGGGAGAGATGCTACTATAAAAATCCTGTTCGAAGAAAAAGAGCATTGGCCGGTAAACTTTATTGAGGCAAAAATGTGAGAAATCGGAGAAAACACGAGACCACCTTTAAAATCCAATATAAATATGCCATTTCAGAAACAATTCCAGATATTATGCTGTACGGTGTAGGGTCCTTGACGAAAAAATGTAAACATTGTTCTGCATTGAATTTCTCTTGCGAGAAGTCAACGCCTGGTTACTTTGGCCTTTGCTGTTGTAATTGTAAAATTGACCTGCTGGAACATAAAATACCTCACAGGCTGAAACAATTTTTGACTAGAGATGATATATCAAGGAATGTCAGAGATAATATTCGGCAGTACAACAATGCTATGTCCTTTGTTTCCTTTGGTGCCAATGTTACCGTGCCACATGAATACGGCCCATATTGACTTAAAATTTCTGGGATATCACATCATTGCATTTCTTCTTATATTCCAAAAATATAAGAGACGGTTCTAACGGCCAGTTCTATATGTTAGACTCCTCAGAAGCTAATCAAGTCAGGTTGTAAATCAAGTGAATTCTTGCATCGGGAAGGGCATACTTCACAATTTAGACAATATTTTGCAAGAGCATAAGCCCTACATTCACCATTCAAAATACCTCCCAACTTAAATAAGAGTTCAATATCTAGGTAAAATTAAATTGCAATCCAGCTGACGATATTCGATTATCATGGCTCATAATGGGGTGAAGCTACAATGGCAAATATTTATTCAATAATGTGCGTGAATCGACTTCTAAAAGATTATTATACGTAACAACATTATTCTTTTTTGTGAGATAGTTATTGTCCTTGGAGGAGACTTCAGGTAGGTTTTGCCTGTTGTGCCTTCTCGCCAAACAGTTATTCATAATTGTAGTAAATACTCTTCTCCCTGACACTTCTCCAAAATACGCTGCTTACATAAAAACACGTGATCAAAACCAGATAAAATGGAATTATATGATTTTTTGGGTACAAGTTAACGACTACCCCTCTGTGGACGGTGAGGAATCAAATGTTATTGAATTACCAGCCAGACTTCCAACTCATGATGGTATCATGACAGATTTTCAGCAAAACTTTCACTTCCGCGAAGAATAAAATAAATTTATTGAAAGTTTACATTCTTACACCAAGAAATGAACACTGTAATGAAATTAATTTAAAAGTCACTGAACTGATATCCCATTATTCAAAAAAATACACCAGCGTTAACAGATTAAATACTGAAGATGAAATTAACTACTTCAGTTTCCTACAGAATTCTTGAATTCCTTGGAATTATGTGTTTTGCCTCCACATATTCTTACTCTAAAAGTTTGAGCCATAGTTATGCTCCTTAGAAATTTGAATGTTTCCTTAGGGCTCCTAAATTGAACCAGATTAATTGTAAGAAATATGTATGAAAATTAGTTGAATTTGGAAATAAGTGCAGATAACATTGGGCGGAGAGCTATAATCCTTCGACTTGATTTAACATCAGCCAATAAAACACTTCCATTTTCCAATTCGCATGGTGTACTTTATCACAATCAATAAAGCTCAAGGGGAAACTCTAGAACGTGTAGGTCTCTATTTGCCTCAACAAGGTTTCAGTCATGGCCAGTTATATGTTGCGAAGTCGATCTTTCGACGCCCTTAAAGTTGTAATAGTGTTAAAAAGTAATCATACAAAAAATGCATATAAGAGAATCCTGCAGTAAATATTTTCCCACTGACTGACATGTTTTGACGGGTTTCAACTAGTATACATAAATTGTACCTTTGTCCTCCTGTCTGTACCCTCCATCAATGGAAAACGACTTAACAGATTTCTGTGAAAGTTTGCAAATAGCTATAAGGTTAACCCGGAACCAACTCAGGCTATAAAACGCATCAATATGTATAACTAGCAGTAGTGCCCGGCTTCGCCCGGTAGATTTACTCGTTTTATGGATAATAATGAATACTACTACAGAACTGGCACATAATACTTAAACTAAAAAAAAAAAATTAAATAAAACTCTTGGTGCTGGTGGTAATGGGGGGTGATAAGTAGTACAGTATACGTATAAAGGACGTAACATTCAGGTCATTTTCCCGTAACGATAATAATAATAATGAATAGGGAAACTACTATTTATTAACTACAGTACTGACACATGTAATTTACAAACTAATTTGAAACTTCTCTCAACCTCCCGCTGGAGTTGATTTAACTTTAACTACCCTCACTTACCACAAACCTACAGAATTTACTGCCTTTAAATACAGGCCACAAGTGATTTTAACGTTACTTCCCGACTTTGAATGGGCGCCAAGGTTGACCATATGGGTCTTCCTGAATAAAATAGAAATAAATACATAGCTGTTGCCCCGACTATGAAAACTCTTTCTCCCAGACGTAGGGCATTTGGCATGCGTTTGCTGATGTACAGGTTCATGCAAGACAGGAATATAAACACACATGTATTTTAAAATGATAATCTATTGGCTGTTCTAACACATATGTACACAAATATACAACACAAAATACCCTGAAATACACTTGTAATAATTTCTGTACAGTACCTTTTGTTCACTGCTTCTACGCTCTTAGAGTAACAACACTTCTGGTCAGTTTGACCCCCAGGCATTCAGCCTCCTATCATATTTACACTTGTGTAGTTTGTACGGAAAATGTACACAAGTTCCAACAGTCGGCGATTATAGCGTTGTTCCACAGTCCTTTATGCTCGATCCACGATAAGTCGCTCGCCACCACTTTCCAACATGTGGACCACAAATAGCTTGTTAGGCCCAGATGTATAGTCATGTGTTATAATCGTCCTTCGGGCGTGATTTGCACCAACAACCCATGGTACTTGAACAGAACCATAATAATGTAAGTTTCAATAGCCGAAGCTCAGTGAAAGCTTATAAAGTCCCAGCTGTTCATTACTGCACCACGGCAAGTGGAACGACCCTGATTCCCTTAAGAACACTGAAATAATGTAGTTACCAATAGCCGAAGCTCAGAGGAGAACTATCACTGCCTTTGCTGTTCGTTACCGCACTATCACATAGAACGACCCTGATTCGCAAGAAGACATCGTAACAGCATCAAACACGCCATTTTAAAACACTGGCGCATGAATATCCTTCCACCCAGTCCTGTGCTTTGACCTGCCGGAACTAATTGGCGCGCGCCCACTCCAAGCAGATATTCGTGGCAACATCGGAACATTTGACGATCGTAATTCTGCTGAGCGCACACTAACTTCACTGAGTACTTTTCCTGCGCCGGGTCATCAGAGTTAAGGCTATTCGTAGCCCAGGCATTTCCTGGCTTGACACAAATAAGTCAAATTACCGTTTAACTTTTCCATATGCCCCAACTTCCAGCCTTCAAAATTTTGACTCGTGTACCTACAGTACAGCCAGCAATTGAAACTTTTAACATTTCTAGTTAAAATAAACACATTAATCCCAAACCAAAATGAAATAATGCTTCTACTACAGGTAATAATACAGTCTTTTATATCCCTGTTCCCAAAACGTAATAAATCGCAAAACCCCGTATTTTATAATATCAAATATCCAAAAACCGATAATTAATAAACAGTGATCCTAGGTTGTCCAGACCATCCAAAAATGAATCCGTCCACAAAGACACACACAGGCACAATAAAAATCACCTCTGCAACCCCACATTAACCCAATATAATAAGATACGAATAAAATACCCCAAACTAACTGCACAAGGCAAAACCCGAGGGTGAGCTACTGTAACTGAATAAATTCCGTTACAAATTGAAAAATATGATTAGAAAGAGGACTATGTGAAACAGCAAACACTGCCTAGGGACTATATCTCATTGGCTGTTAGAAAAGTAGAGATCGTCTTTTGTCGCATAGCGCCTTAGAAAAATTCTCTATAAGACTACGAAAACATTTTCTTAGATTTGTCACTTTCAATCATTGGGAAATGGCAGAATCGCCGGGGTAGAAAAGGACGAAGCTAATTGTAGGACATAGGATTGCGAGTGAGAGGTAAATGCTGCATTTAATTCCATACTGTCTTTTAAGGCAGACACACAGTATAGTGAAAGAGCTTAAGGCGTACTGCTCGGGTCCCAGCTGCATGGACCTGAGATGACAGACGTTCGGGGGGGGGGGGGGGGGGGGGGGAGGGGGTCCCGGTCCTAATTACATTGGCCGGTGAATCATTCACTCTTTCGTAACACCACACTGGTTTGAGCAACGGCCCTATATAAACATCAGCATAGTTAGCAATACCAGATAAGACGGCGGGCTCTGGACAGTCTTCACATGCCACCTCGCGGTGAATCAGCAACTACTCCCCCCCCCCCCTGTCTCTCAACTTGTGGGACGTGGGTTGGTGACCACGGGCCCCAGCTGAGTCCGACATAGCTTCTACTTACAGGTGCCGGGCTCCTTTCAGTTCTCTTTCCTGTCGGCCTCCCTTGGTCAACTCTTATTCTCTTCCGACCCCAACGGTATTAGGGTATCCAAGGCCTAGGGAGTCCACTTTGCCGCCTTAATTGGCCCTTTTCTCATCTTTCCTGATACCCTCATTCTTCGAGGGGTCAGCTTCCTTTTTCTTTTCAGAATATCTGCTGCCTTCTGTTCAAGGCTCTCAAGGAGGCAGGGTGTGTTTAGCTCCACCACTTCTGGTGCACCCTGGATAGTGCTACACCCTCAAGGGTTCATGGCTGGTGAGTCCGGGAGCTGGCAACCCCGAGGGATTCCTGAGCTGGGTCCGGTTTTACCCCTTTTTTCCATTGCCTTTGGGGCGGACCCTCTCCTCTTTCCCCTTCCTATCTGCCTTTCGTGGCTCTCCTTCCTTCCAAGTCCCTCAATTCTCATTTATCCAGGGTTGAGGGCATTTCCTTTTCTCCTGTTTTTTGTTTCCCGTATAACTTTCTTTTGTCCTTATCCTCTTCAAGCCCGAAGTTTTGTAGTTAGTTTTAGTTTCAATTTCACGATCCGCCAAACCATTAGGGGCAGATAACCTCGATGTTAGGCCCCTTAAAACAACAATTATCATCATCATCACCACAACTGGCATTTTGCAATTGGGTTATTGTGGTATTTAAAACTTCCTGTTAAGTCTCTCACCCATTTGTATTACATAAATAATTTGTAGCTAGAAACCTTCCCTGGAATCCACGGCATAATGCATTTGGGTTACTATGGTATTTAAAACTACCTGTTAAGTCTCTCACCCTTTTGTGTTACATAAATAATTTGTAGCTAGAAACCTTCCCTGCAATCCACACAACAACTCACCCAAGTTTCTTCGCAATCGGATTAATGGTATATCAACGCATACACGTATACACTACCACTATTGAGCAAGACTTTATGTGGTGAGATGACTACTACTGCTGAACTGGTTCATCAAACTTAAAAACTAATAGAAAAACATATTTTAAAAATCACAGGCGGGGAAGAGTATGGTGTTCCTTAACTTCTGACATGATTGGTTCGAAGGGCCTTAAAACGTGATTTGCTGGTCCCGCACAGTTTCACCGAAGTACTCGTTGGGTTCCAAGGGGTAAGTATACAACATTTGGTGCAGATAGGTGAAACGGTGCAGATTTGTGCCAAAGGGCCTAACTGCTGAACTGGTTCATCAAACTTACAAACTAAGAGAAAAACATATTTTAAAAATCACAGGCGGGAAAGAGTATGGTGTTCCTTAACTTCTGACATGATTGGTTCGAAGGGCCTTAAAACGTGATTTTCTGGTCCCGCACAGTTTCACCGAAGTACTCGTTGGGTTCCAAGGGGTAAGTATACAAAATTTGGTGCAGATAGGTGAAACGGTGCAGATTTGTGCCAAAGGGCCTAAATACGGGGAAGGGAGTGGTCTGTCCGAAATTTCAAGCAGGCAGTGTTACTCGTCGGGTTCCAAAGGGTAAGTATGTAAAATATGGTTCAGATGGGTGAAACGGTGTAGATTTTTGCCAAAGGGCCTACATGCAGCGAATGGAGTGGTCTGTCCGAAATTTAAAGTGGACAGTGTAACCCGCAGGGTTCCAAGGGGTTGTTTCTCCGCAATTTCAAGCAGACAGTGTTAGTCGCAGAGTACCAAAGGGTAAGAATACGAATTTTGGTTCTGATCGGTGAAACGGTGTAGATTTGTGCCAAAGGGCCTAAATGCAGGGAATGGAGTCGCCTCTCCACAATTTCAAGCAGACAGTGTTAGTCACAGTGTTCTAAAGGGTAAATATACAAATTTTGGTTGAGATCGGTGAAACGGTGTAGATTTGGGCCAAAGTGCAGGGGATTGGAGTGGTCTGTCCGCAATTTCAAGCAGACAGTGTTACGCGCAGGGTACCAAAGGGTAAGAATACAAATTTTGGTTCTGATCGGTGAAACGGTGTAGATTTGTGCCAAAGGGTCTAAATGCAGGGAATGGAGTGGTCTGTCCGCAATTTCAAGCAGACAGTGTTACGCGCAGGGTACCAAAGGGTAAGAATACAAATTTTGGTTCTGATCGGTGAAACGGTGTAGATTTGGACCAAAGGGCCTAAATGCAGGGAATGGGGTGGTCTGTCCGAAATTCAAGTGAGCAGTGTTACTCGCAGGGTTCCAAAGGGTAAGTATACAAATTTTGGTTTAGATCGGTGAAACTGTGTAGATTTGTACGAAAGGGCCTAAATGCAGGGAATGGGGTGGTCTGATCGAAATGTAAAGTTGACAGAGTTACCCGCAGGGTTCCAAAGGGTAAGTATACAAATTTTGGTTCAGATTGGTGAAACGCTGTAGATTTGTATACATAACAGACAGACAGACAGACAAACTTTGTGCTTTATATAGTATATAGAAGACTAGCAGTAGTACCCGGCTTCGCCCGGTGGAATGATGATAATGTCTCAAAGTCTCCTTAGAAATAAAATGGACTTAAAATCTAGGTCATTTGCCCCCAAAGACAATGAGGGCGTAATATCTAGGTCATTTGCCCTTTTGATAAGGATGATAATGAAAACTACTGATGAATTGACACGTCAAACTTACAAACCACCGTAATAGAAATACATATTTCAAAATTCACAGGCGAGGCAGATTTATTGTGTGTGGTGATTAATGGTGTAATGGGCGTAACATCTAGGTCATTTGCCCTTATGATGAGGATGATAAGGGAAACTACTACCGGTTTTGAATTGACACTTCAACTTATAATGTATACAATGCACTGTAATAAAAATAAATATTTTAAAAATCACAGTCGAGAAAGACTTTATGCGGCGGTGATTAGTGGTATGATGCGCGTAACATCTAGTTCATTTGCACTTATGATGATGATGATAATAATAAGGTTGAAAAAATGACTACTAAACGAACATGGTGTAATTTTAAAACCGATATAGGTAATTCAGATGTCTAGCCTAGATGTCTTCCAAAGTCTCAACCTTATTTTCTGGCTTAGGCCTGTACTCGATGCGTCTAGTCAAAGAGCTTATGGCGTACTGCTCGGCAAAGAATATGGGTCCAAGCTGCACAAACCTGAGATGATCGCAGATGATGACGAAATATGACACACGTTCGGGATCCCCTTCCTATTTAGATTGGCCGGGGAATCACTCTCTCTTTCGCAACACCACAGTGGCTTGAGCAACGGCCCTGTACTGGCATCAGCATAGACAGCAGATAACACGGCGGGCTCTGGAAAGTCCTCTCATGCCACCTCGTGATGAATCAGCAAGCTATTCTCACAACTGCACCCCCCTCCCCACCCGGGTCGCACAACTTGTGGGACTTGGGTTAGCGACCACGGGACCCCAGCTGAGTCTGGCATCGCTTCTACTTCCTGGTGCCGGGCTCCTTTCAGTTCTCTTTCCTGTCGGCCTCTCTTGGTCAACTCTTGTTCTCTTCCGACCCCGACTGTATTAGGGTATCCGAGGCCTACTGTCGACCAAAATATTATGTGTACTCGAGTTTGAAGGTTGTTTGTGAAGTAACCAGTAGACCTACATGAAATCCAATAACATCATCATTTTCGTCGTTCTATTTTACGTTAGTTCATGTAGGGTGGAGTTTTTAATTTATATTTTTTATCGCAGTTGGAACACAAAAAGTGCCCGTCTTTAAGCGTGTTTCAACCATGCGTCACATTTAAGAATTATTATCTCACAAACCCGTCATCAGATCGAATCCAAATTTTAACACAATATACATTGGAATGTTTTATAACTGGTTTTAATTTCAAAACGTTGTGTGTTCAAGAACGAAAGTTGTTATCATTTTTGTAAGGTAACTTTTTCTCCGCTCGGAGACGTTGGAAAATGTAGTTCTTGGTTGCGTTGTAATCCTTATAGATCAAAAAGTTCAGCTGTATGACTGTGAAATACGTAAATTAATTCACTTATTTTATATCGGTTTGTATTTGTATGGGGAATTAAGACATGGTTCACCAGTTAGCCGCTTCGGTGTAAGCTGTACAGCGTTGCCAAAGTGGGCTCCATCACGCTTCATGGCACGCCTCGCTCGGTAGTGATGGGCTCCATATCAGCAACGCTGTACAGCATTTTCTGGAGCGGCTAACTGGTGAACCATGGCTTAATTCCTCGTACAAATAAAAACCGATATAAAATAAGTGAATTAATTTACGTATTTCACAGTCATACGGCATAACTTTTTGATCTATAAGGATTACAACGCAACCAAGAACTACATTTTCCAACGACCCCGAACCGAGAAAAAGTTACCTTACAAAAATGATAACTTTCGTTCTTGAGCACACAAAATTTTGAAATTAATAAACCAGTTATACAACATCCCAATGTATATTGTGTTAAAATTTGGATTCGATCTGATGACGGGTTTGTGAGATAATAATTCTTAAATGTGACGCATGGTCGAAACACGCTTAAAAACGGGCACTTCTTGTGTTTCAACTGCGATAAAAAATATTAAAATATAAATTAAAAATTCCAAACCAACATGATCTAACGTAAAATAGAACGACGAAAATGATGATGTTATTGAATTTTATGTAGGTCAATTGGTTACTTCACAAGTAACCTTCAAACTCGAGTGCACATAATATTTTGGTCGACAGTAGGGATTCTTTCAATTTCCCGCCTTAATTGGCCGTTGTCTCATCTTTCCTGATGCCCTCATTCTTCGAGGGGTCTGCCTTCTTTTCCTTTTCATAATATCTCTTGTCTTCTGCTCAAGGCCCTCAATGAGGCAGGGTGTGTGTAGCCCCACCACTTCTGGTACACCCTCAAGGGCTCATGGCTGGTGAGTTAGGTAGCTGGCAACCCCGAGGGATTCTTGGGCTAAATGCAGGGAATGGAGTGGTACGTATGAAATTTCAAGTGAACAGTGTTACCCATCGGGTTCCAAAGGGTAAGTATGTAAAATTTGGTTCAGATCTGTGAAACCGTGTAGATTTGTGCCAAAGGGCCTAAACGCAGGGAATAGATTGGTCTGTCCGAAATTTCATGTCGACAGTGCTACTCGTCGGGTTCCAAAGGGTAAGTATAAACAATTAGGTTCAGATCAGTGAAACGGTGTAGATTTGTCCCAAAGGGGTGGTTTGTCCGAAATTTAAAGTGGAGAGTGATACTCGTTGGGTTCCAAAGAGTAAGTATACAAATTTTGGTCCAGATTGGTGGAACGATGTAGATTTGTGCCAAAGGGTCTAAATACAGGGAATGGAGTGCTCTGTCCGATAGTTCAAGCAGACAGTGTTACTCGTCGGGTTCGAAAGGGTAAGTAACTTACATAAAGATTGGTTGAGATGGGTGAAACGATGTAGATTTCTGCCAAAGAGCCTAAATGCAGTAAATGGAATGGTCTATCCGAAATTTCATTTAGACAGTGTTACACGTCGGGTACCAAAGGGTAAGTATGTAAAATTTGGTTCAGATCGGTGAAACAGGGTAGATTTTTGCCAAAGGGCCTAAATGAAGGGAATGGAGTGGTGTGTCCAAAGTTTTAAGTGGACAGTGTTACTCGTCGGGTTCCTAAGGGTAAGTATACAAATTTAGGTTCAGATCAGTGAAACGATGTAAATATGTGCCAAAGAGCCTAAATGCAGGTAATGGAGTGGTCTGTCCGAAATTTCAAGTGGACAGAGTTACTCATCGGGTTGCAAAGGGTAAGTATACAAGTTTTGTTTTCGATCGGTGAACGATGTAGATTTGTGCCAAAGGGCCTAAATGCAGGGAATGGAGTGGTCTGTCCGCAATTTAAAGCAGACAGTGTTACTCGCAGGGAACCAAAGGGTAAGAATACGAATTTTGGTTGTGTTCGGTGAAACGGTGTAGATTTGGACCAATGGGCCTAAATGCACGTAATGGGGTGGTCTGTCCGAAATTTTAAGTGGACAGTGTTACTCGCATGGTTCCAAAGGGTAAGTATACAAATTTTGGTTCAGATCGGTGAAACGGTGTAGATTTGTGCCAAAGGGCCTAAATGCAGGGGATGGAGTTGCCTCTCCGCAATTTCAAGCAGACAGTGTTAGTCACAGTGTTCTAAAGGGTAAATATACAAATTTTGGTTGAGATCGGTGAAACGGTGTAGATTTGGGCCAAAGTGCAGGGGATTGGAGTGGTCTGTCCGCAATTTCAAGCAGACAGTGTTACTCGCAGGGTTCCAAAGGGTAAGTATATAAATTTTGGTTCAGATCGGTGAAACGGTGTAGATTTGTGCCAAAGGGCCTAAATGCAGGGAATGGAGTGGTCTGTCCGCAATTTCAAGCAGACAGTGTTACTCGCAGGGTACCAAAGGGTAAGAATACGAATTTTGTTTCTGATCGGTGAAACGGTGTAGATTTGGACCAAAGGGCCTAAATGCAGAGAATGGGGGAATGGGGTGGTGGTCTGTCCGAAATTTTAAGAGGACAGATTTACTCGCAGGGTTCCAAAGGGTAAGTGTACACATTTTGGTTTAGATCGGTGAAACGGTGTAGATTTGTGCAAAAGGGCCTAAATGCAGGGAATGGGGTGGTCTGTCCGTAATTTAAAGTTGACAGGGTTACCCGCAGGGTTCCAAAGGGTAAGTATACAAATTTTGGTTCATATCGGTGAAACGGTGTAGATTTGTATACATAACAGACAAACAGACAGACAGACAAACTTGTGCTTTATATATATACTAGCAGTAGTACCCGGCTTCGCCCGGTGGAAAGATGATAATATTTCAGTCTCCTTAACACTCAACGTCATAAATTATATTTATTTATGTATTCATTTCTTACATTATCAAACCCAGTAACAATGTTTATACTTAAGTCACTATGGGAAGGCTCTGTAAAATAATGATCATTCTCGTGATATTTGTCTTCAGTCCGAGTCGAGATATGTCGTTAGCGGTCCCAGAATTCGTGACATCTCAGTCGTAGAAGACTTTATGTGGTGGTGATTAGAAATATAATGGACTTAAAATCTAGGTCATTTACCCCAAATGACGTTGAGGGCGTAATATCTAGGTAATTTGCCCTACTGATCAGGATGATATTGAAAATTACTACATAACTGACATATGAAACTTAGAAAATAATAGAAAAAGTTATTTTTAGGACTCACATTTCGGGAAAGACTTGATTATTTTTTGCCAAAGAGCTCCCACTTAGATCGCTATCTGGTTAAAAGTTTCGTCTGTTTAAGGTTTAAACTGTACGATAAATGTCTGAAGCAATTCCTCAAAGAGAAGCTTCCAGATTTCGCAGTCGATATATCGTTAACGTTCCTGAGCATCCAGTTGTCTTTTCTTCTGACGCAAAACATCTTCTACATAGTGATGATGAACATAGAAGCGACTACTGGCACATGTAACTTATCAACGAATGGGAATAATTGATACTTTAAAGGAATGAGAGGTCATTTGCCCTTTTGATGAGGATCACAATGAAGACTACTACTACTACTACTACTACTACTGAACGGGTATATCAAACTTACAAACTAATGGAAATACGTATTTTTAAAATCACAGGCTAGGTAGACTCTGGTGTTGCTTAGTAGTATCTAGGTCATTTGCCCCTTTGATGAGGATGATAATGAAGACGACTACTACTGAACGGGTATATCAAACTTACAAACTAATGGAAATACATATTTTTAAAATCACAGGCTAGGTAGACTCTGGTGTTGCTTAGTAGTATAATGGACGTAACATCTAGGTCATTTGGCCCTTTGATGAGGATGATAATGAAGACGATTACTACTGAACGGGTATATCAAACTTACAATCTAAAGGAAATACACATTTTTAAAATCACAGGCTAGGTAGACTGGTGTTGCTTAGTAGTATAATGGACGTAACATCTAGGTCATTTGCCCCTTTGATGAGGATTATAATGAAGACGACTACTACTGAACGGATATATCAAACTTACAAACTAATGGAAATACACATTTTAAAAATCACAGGCGATGAAGACTGTGGTGTTACTTAGTAGTATAATGGACGTAACATGTAGGTCATTTGCCCTTTTGATGAGGATGGTAATGAAAACTACTGTTGAATTGACACGACAAACTTACAAACTACCGTGATAGAAAGAAATATTTCAAAATTCACAGGCGATGAAGACGTATTGTGTGTGGTGATTAGTGGTATAAAGGGTGTAACATCTAGGTCATTTGCCCTTATGATAATAATAAGGTAATGAAAAATGACTACTAAACGAACATGGTGTAATTTTAAATCTGATATAGGTAATTCAGATTACTACCTTCGATGTCTTCCAAAGTCTGAACGTTATATTCTGGCTTAGGCCTATACTCGATGCGTGTAGTGAAAGAGCTTATCGAGTACTGCTCGGGTCCAAGCTGCACGTAGCTGAGAATATTGCAGATGATGATGACGATATATGATGACAGACGTTCGGGGGGGTTCCCGGTCCTATTCACATTGACCGGTGAATCACTCATTCTTTCGTAACACTACAGCGCTTTGAGCAAAGACCCTGTATGAACATCAGCATAGTCAGCAATAACAGGTAACACGGCAGGGTCTGGACATTTTTCTCATGTCACCTTGCGATGAATGAGCAAGCTATTCTCATCCCTGCCCCCTCTTCCCCCCTCCACCCACCAGGGTCACAACTTGTGGGACGTGGGTTTGCGACCACGGGACCCCAGCTGAGTCCGGCATTGCTTCTACTTACTGGTGCCGGGCACCTTTCAGTTCTCTTTCCTGTCAGCCTCCCTTGGTCAAACTTTTGTTCTCTTCCGACCCCGATGGTATCAGGTTATCCGAGGCCTAGCGACTCTTTCACTTTCCCGCCTTAATTGGCCCGTGTCTAATCATTCCTGATAGCCTCATTATTTTCTTAATATCTCATATCTTCTGCTCAAGACCCTCAAGGAGGCAGGGTGTGTGTAGCCCTGGTGGACCCTGGATAGTGCTACATCCTCAAGGGCTCATGGCTGGTGAGTTCAGGAGCTGGCAACCCTGAAGGTTCCCTGAGCGGGTCCGGTTTTACCCCTTTTTTCCATTGCCTTTGGGACGGACCCTGTCCACTTTCCGGGAATGGAGTGGTCTGTCCGCAATTTCAAGCAGACAATGTTACTCGCAGGGTACCAAAGGGTAAGTATACAAATTTTGGTTCTGATCGGTGAAACGGTGTAGATTTGGACCAAAGGGCCTAAATGCAGAGATTGGGTTGGACTGTCCGAAATTTCAAGTGGACAGGGTTACCCGCAGGGTTGCAAAGGGTAAGTATACACATTTTGGTTCTGATCGGTAAAACGGTGTAGATTTGGACCAAAGGGCCTAAATGCAGAGATTGGGTTGGTCTGTCCGAAATTTCAAGTGGACAGGGTTACCCGCAGGGTTGCAAAGGGTAAGTATACAAATTTTGGTTCGGATCGGTGAAACGGTGTAGAAGTTTGCCAAAGGGCCTAAATGCAGGAAATGGGGTGGTCTGTCCGAAATTTTAAGTGGACAGTGTTATTCACAGGGTTACATAGGGTAAGTATACAAATTTTGGTTGAGATCGGAGAAACGGTGTAGATTTGGGACAAAGGGCCTAAATGCAGGGAATGGGGTGGTCTGTCGGAAATTTCAAGTGGACAGGGTTACCCGCAGGGATCCGAAGGGTAAGTATACAAATTTTGGTTCAGATCGGTGAAACGGTGTGGATTTGTATACATAACAGACAGACAGACAGACAGACAGACAGACAGACAAACATTGAGCTTTATATATATAGATAGAAGATGTGCTTAAGGGGGCCGAGGGGTGTCCTATAATTTTTCAATCCGATTTACACCTGTGACATGTCATACAAAAGGTCTTTTATAGCTCTATACAGCAACTCTTCAAAACTTCCAGCAATGAAAAAGATTTTTTGTTTTTCAATTCTTTTGTTGTCATTGGAGGCTGAATTTTCATGCCCCACAAGCCTTTTAATTTTATAACAAGGGTATTCCTGTGGATGGGGACTTAATTCAAAAGGTGGCATTCAGTTTTTATAGTATACTAGCTGTTACCCGCGGCTTCACCCGCAATAACATTTGGAATCCCGTTATAACATTAGTTAAATAGATAGATAAGCATGGGTCCTAGTGGAAAATAATTCTATCACCTGAAAACAAAAATGCATGGGACGAAAAAAAAAAACACATCAAATTATCATGTTGGTTTCGGACCCTAAAAGACGTGAAAAATATAATAAAAGTATTAAAAAAAGCTATCTTTTGAAATATCATTCGAATCAATTTTTATGTCATTCCTGGGACTTAGAAAGTTCCGGCCAGAAAGTACAAAATCATTAATAACTCCGTAAGTATTCTTCGTATGATGAAATAGCAAGAGACAAAAAAGATGTAATGTGTTATTGTCTAAGTAGGGGGGTAAGGCGGTTTCTAACTCCCCCCACCACCTCTCCCTCTGACGTCACATACTAACCCGCAATACATTCAGGGGCAAAGCCAATATCTCGTCAACCCATGGTCCGATTTTGACAAATGAGGTGTCGTTGGACTCGGGCTAACGCCCTCTTTACAACGGACTACTCATTTCAACCCCTAAATAAAACCTACCCCTACTAGGGGGTGAAATTGTAATTTTTTAGTGAAAGTCTCTTTCCAAATGTGACATGTATAAGCTGCGCTGCTAAAATGAACTTAAACGTGGTTGCTCATATAGTGCATGCATTTTACGAGATGCCGCTATGGATGAACATTTTTGTTTTTGTTTTTTACGCATGCGCACTGGGGATTTTTGTAAGAGGGCGAGCTCTTTGAAAAAAATGATTGATAAGAAGAGGTTTTGGTGGTGAGGAGAGAATCAGATAGTCGCCTACTTTCCTACGAAGTTTGCCGATATCTCTCAAACGCAAGGTCGGATTTGGACGTGTGACGTGTCAAATCGCTTGTCTCGAAACCCTATACATGTTATTAATAGGTTAGAGTTTTGAGAATGAGGGAAACAGGCTTTTTTGGGGTAAAACCATGATTTTAGACTTTTTCTGATATTTCACGAATGCATGGTCGGATTTGGTCCTATAACGTGTCAAATGGCTTGTCTCGAAACCCTGTGTATTTTGGTAATAGGTTAAAGTTTTTGAGAATGAGGGAAACAGAATATTTTGGGGTAAAACCGTGATTTTAAACTTTTTGCTATATCTCGCGAACCAATCATGCTAGAGGCATGTACGACGGGTCCAAGGACTCGGGGTGACGTCGTCTCTGCTATGGACCACTCGTTATATTTTTAAAAAAAATTTGGAAACGCGATTTTGGGGTAAACACGTGTTTTTTGTGATTTTTGTCGATATATCACAAACCAATAACGCTAGAGACGTGTACGAGGTGTCCTAGGACTCGGGATAACGCCCCCTTTCAAATGTGGTAGATATTTTTTTTCCAGAAATAATTCACATGGGTCTAACGCCATACATGTTGAAAAAAGGTTTTCTTTTTCTTTACCTGTTTATAAAGTTTATGAAGCGTGGTGGTTGAGAGAGACGATACTGCTAGGTGTGTGTTTGACCGAACCTGTCGCTTAGCACAAGGACCATGCTTAATAGAACAATCGCTATTTCAGCGGGTCGGTGTATGACAGAGCGAGGGTGCGTTTTTCTGATATTTTACCTTTAATGTGTAAACGGTGATGAGAACTTGGTTCTATGTTGGTCGAAGCGAGTAGAGAAAACAAACTTGCAGAGGAGCAGGAGGTGAATGTCATTTGAGCTTATTGGAATGCGCTGATCTGACTTGACAACAAGTGCAATGGAAAAATGACAATGACGCTTGAAGGTGAAATAATCTGACCACCGTGGTGGCAGGGAAGAGCGAAATGCATGTGAACATGTGTGAAACCACATGTACGCTAAACAAGTGACATCCTGTTTTGCTTCGTACGTGACAAAATGCAAGTTGACGTGAAATTTGATCTGCCACAGGTGTTCACCTTGGACGTTAGCTGTCCACGTGCACGATAACAGAATGTTCAAAGCGTGGGAATCGCTGAATCAGTAAAAAGTATGATGCAACTTGTGGGAATGATGTCACAACCAATAGATAGGCAAGAGCAGCGAACAGCAGTGGTGGGAGGTGGAGGGGGGAGAGGGGGAGGGGTCATGTAAGAGAGATCATAGGTGGAAAGGGAAAGACAAACATGTATGAACATGCACGAAGCGCGGAGCGCTGTACACACAGAGCTATAGGAGGTGTACAACATGTGTGAATAAATAAAAAGTGCGTTAATATCTCGCTAACTAATAATCAGAGAGTGTCAAGTGAGGTGTCAAAGGACTCAGGATGGTCAACCCTTTTCCATGACCAACGAATTTACCCTAAAGATCTAAGGTCATTAGCTTTTAATATCTCATGAATCAATAAGGCTAGGGACCTGTATGAGAGGTCGTTGGACTTGAGGTGACATTCTGTTTTTGAATATATTATTTATTTATGTCAAAAGGGCCTAACTGCACTTTTGTTGATATCTCGCTAACTAATAATCAGAGAGGTTCAAGTGAGGTGTCATAGGTCTCACGATGGTCAACCCTTTTCCATGACCAACGAATTTACCCACAAGATTCAAAACAGCAAGGTCATTGACCTAATATTTTATAAACTTATAATCGAATATCAACATGTGAGGTGTCATAGGACTTAGAATGGTCAACCCTTTCCCATGGCCAATGAATTTTCCCAAAATACCCAATACATCAGGGTCATCGACCTGAGATTTTATAAACTAATAATCGGATACGAACACGTGAGATGTTTACCATGTGTGATGAAACATAGCTAGGTAGAGAAAGATTTAGTGTAGGCTACATGTATGGTGACTGACAAGTCATTGAAACTTCTTTTTCAGATCAAACTGCAGTATAGAGAGAGTATATGTTGCAGGTATGGGTTAATAATTGACGAACGGTGTACACAAACTTTGATTTATCTATTCAAGAAGTAAGAGTAGACTATCTTTAATTGATTGGTTAAAGAGGATAGCTAAAAACACAAAAAGAATACTCAGTGGTTACCGGGACAAGATGGTCGCTACGCACAACAAGCTTTAAATACTTGAAGCTAATAATCTATACACACACACTCTCGTGTTCTAAACTAAACTGTGTTGCTGTCAGTGCTCAGACAGTAGGCTGATGACAAAATGCATTGCTAACAGAAATATAATCATTTCCGGTTGTATAATGTTATCAGCTATCCATTTTGTGTTGCAGTGTTAAGCACTTTTAGCTCTTGTACTGGTGGTCTTAACTCGATTTCCAGGTCTGAGGCCTAGAACGAGTCAAACTAAGAAACAAGGGCATGGTGGTGTAGTGGTTAAGCTGTTAGCCTTTTCACCAGAGTTCGATTTCAGGTTAATATGCATGTCATAAACATATTAAACAAAACAAAACAGAGATAACGTTTAAAACTGATTACATTTGTGTCTTTTCAAATTATTACTTTGATTACAAAAACAAAGGTGAACTGTGTTTGACATACAGTTAATGCTGTCTATTACACACTAGACTGTAAGAAAGCCAAATAGCAAAAGGCGTAGGTAGAGCAGTGGTAAAATTGCTATATGTAGAGAACTACCTAGCGGTTTTATGAACTGGCAAAGCTATATCGCATAAACAGTGCAGTATACAATCCAGCAATCAAATTTGTATCTTGTGGAACAGAGAAAATGCACTTTTACCTTGATGGATAGCAAATGAGTGCAGACGAATGACCTATGCATTAACCTACCCTGGGGTTATAACCACGAGGTGGAGGTGTGATTTCACTGTTTAATCATTTAGAGACATGGCTTTTTTGTAACCAGTAGATTTAGTATTTTGTAAATATTCATTTTTGTAATTGTAAATAGTGGAAACATTTTTTGTAATAGTAAATGTTAAATGTATAACTAAAAGTTATTTGGGATAAGTGTGCATGTCAAGGATAAATAGCGTGGTTGTATTTGTTTTTCAAAGACAGGTATGGTTGTGTGAATATATGACTATAGATAGAATGATAGAGAGAGAGAGAGAGAGAGAGAAAGCTTGTGTGTGTGTGTGTGTGTGTGTGTGTGTGTGTGTGGGTAGCATTGATTTTTCAACCAAAGCAAACACGGCAAGGTAGGATGGTGGGGTAATTAATGTATATAGCAAATGGTAAATAGTATACTATATTTTTTTAACACTTGTGTTTTTTTTAATGCAGCAGTAGATAGGTGTTATTTTGTAAAACAGTCTTACCTACAGTAGTAGTAGTAGTAGTAGTAGGCCTATATGTTTTTGGAAACAAACAGAAAGAGAATGCACTATTGCCATGGCCAAGCACTTCCATTAAAGTGATTTCAAGAAAATTTAAATCAGCAAATGTGTGTTTTACAAAACTAAACATTCAGCATGGACTAAATCATAAACGTGTCTTCTGTGATATGGAAAAAATAGGAAATCCATGTTTCCATATCAACACAATTTAAAAACTTAAAACTGACGTTTAAAAAATGTAAATGGGAAATTGGCAAATGTGTAAACAACAAAATGGAAAATTCTTGTTTCCATATCATGAAATCCAAAAACTTTTAACTGACATTTTCAAATCGTGTACATGGAAAATTGACAAATGGCAATGTGTGAAATGTGAAAATGAAAAAAATATGAACAAATGGCTATCATTATTTAAAAAAAATAAAAAACCATCGTGTTATATCGTTAAAGTGTGAATCAAACCACATCTACTTATTTGGATCACCCGAGACTGAGTAGACCTGTTTTAGTCCTAATATACTTTTAAAATTTTATGTTAAAGCTCAATTTGAACTCAAGAGCTTTAGAGTGCCAGCTAACTATTATAACCGTTACGTCACAAAGACAACTTTACACTACTCTTAATAAACAATAATAAGAAAAAGAATAATAAATGTTGATTTTTTTTTTAAGGATGAGCATGGTGACACTGTTTCTGTTGCACAGTCTGCTAGCTACTAGCCAGCAGCTGGGGTCTTAGAAAACGATACAGTTGACATTTTGTAATGAGATGTGACATGTTTCAAAGTACAGTATTATGGGTTGCTGTTGAGTAAAAACTAATCCTGTACAAGGAAGCAAGGGTTCGAACCCCTTACCTAACATTACTATTGCCTGAACATGGCTTGACGACACTGTATTATTATGATACTCGGTACACAAACCATAGATAGAGTGTATTGTTTAAGATCACTTTCTTTCTGAACATAGGTGGAGACTGTTGATGGTTAACAATGGCATTAATATAGTAGGACGTGGGTATAGCAATTAAGAAAAAACAGACAATACCCATACAATATTTTTATTTATTTAATATAAGTACTTGTACAATAGTTACATTCAAAATACATTTCTTTTTTCTCTATTACTATTTAGTCCTTTTTGATTCTCTTGCATATGAAGGGTAGATAACCTTGTAGTTCAGCCCCTTAAAACAACAACAACACAACCTTTTGCATAGTCTGTGATGTTGACGACTCTTGAGATGTGGAAGATGGATTAAACATAACTTTTACAGCAGGGGTTAAATGTTGCTCAATAAACACTGCACTATTTTGAGTAGCAACATTTTTTTCTTGTACTAGCTTTTTAGCATTGTCATGATTATTTGTTGACACCAACAGTGTTTCATCTGGTACACCACATTGATGATCACTCACACTTAAAACCTTACCATTTCTACTTTTTAGATTGCCTCGACATCTTTTTGACCTCTCTTTTGAGCATTGCCAAAATATTATTCCTTTTACATTTTGACGATTATAGTTATAAGAGTAGCCTTTATAGAGTACACGTTGTTTACCTTTGTTAGTTGTAGTAAGTTCCATAGTAGCAACTAACCTGTTAGTATGATTTGCTCACTACAAAGGTTATAACTGTTCTGATAATAAAATCATTTAGCGTTGGCTTTTATATTTAATATGTACAGTTTGAAGTGATAGCAAAAGTGAGAGCAAAATGGTAGCAGAGTGGTAGAAAATATAACATGTATTGTTAAGAAATAGTTTAAGCTGTTATGTGGATCCATTACATAATAATTTTAGCACAACGAAGCTCATTTTCTATATCCAATAGTTCTTCCTCATATTCAGTATAACCAGCCTGTTTATAGACATGCAGTTGCTGAAGCCGCCGGATTAGCTTACTTGGATTGTTCCAGTAGACAAATTTAACAAATGATTTTTTAGTTGTAAACAAAGCATTACCATTATCATTATTATCTTCATCATCAACATCATCATCATCATAACCATTATCATTATCATCATCATCATTATCATCATCATCATGATCATTATAATCCTCATCACTATTACTATATAGTCCTTTTTGATCCTTTTGCAATACCACATTTTGCACAGTCTGTGTTGCCCTTGATAATGATGGGAGTTTTTCAGACATTGACAACTGTCCTAACACGACTTTCTGAGGAGATGATACATGCTTCTTAACAAACAATGCACTATCTTGAGCTGCAATATCTTTTTCTGGGACAAGTGTTTTAGCATTTTGAAGAGTTTTTTTAAACAGCAACGATGTTTTATCTGGTACACTACATTGATGATCACTCATACTTAAGACATCACTATTTTTACTTTTCAGCTCACCTCGACACTGTTTTGAACGATGTTTTGAACAACGCCAAATAACAGTTCCATTTTTATTGGTTCGTTTTACAATATATTTATATCCTTTATAGAATGCGTATGGCATACCATTGCTATTTGTTGATACTTCCATGTCAATTGTCAAGCATGAACTAATCTCTAGCAAAGTTCACTCGATAATATAAATAATTTCTAAACCCCAGTAGTGAATAGTCAGTTGTTTTTGATCTATGCAAGCGTAAACATGTCACATACACTGGTAATGAATACTCAAGGCTTTAAGGTCAATGAAAACAAGTACAGTATATATTTAAATAGGTGGCTATCATTGATTGCACAACACGCGGGTCACCATATCTTTTTTTCTTTCGGACTAGTGTTTTAACATTTGAAGAGTGTTTTAAACAGCAACGATGTCTTATCAGTCACACTACATTGATGATCACTCACACTTAAGACCTCGCTATTTTTACTTTTTAACTCACTTTGACACTGTTTTGAACGATGTTTTGAACAACGCCAAATAACAGTTCCATTTTTATTGGTTCGTTTTACAATATACGTATAACCTTTATAGTATGCATATGGCTTACCATAACTATTCGTTGATACTTTCATATCAATTTTCAAGCATGAAATAATCTCCAATAAATTTCGCTCGATAATAGAAATAATAGTTTAAAGTGAGTGCAAAGGTGAGTGCAAAAGTGAGTGCAAAAGTGAGTGTAAAAGTGGGTGTAAAAGTGAGTGCAAAAGTGAGTGCAAAAGTGAGTGCAAAAGTGGGTGCGAAAGTGGGTGTGAAAGTGGGTGCAGTTTATAGTAGGCACCATTTTTACTAGAATGTGATTTGAGTAAATATAATTACTAAACCCAAGTAGTGAATAGTCAGTTGGTTTTGATTTATGCAAGCGTAAACATGTCTCATACACTGATGATGGATACTCAAGGCTTCTCGGTCAACAAAAACAAGTATATAGTTAAAGAGGTAGCTATTATTGATTGCACAACACTGAATCTATTTTTGAAATTTTGACAAAGGGTCTAAGTGCACTTTTGTTAATATCTCGCGAACCAATAAGACTACGGCATTGTATGAGGTATTGTTGGACTTTTTGCCGAAGACTGCTGGTAAACACTTATGTTCCCACGACCTTTTTAAAGATGGCGGCTGACCCACGAGGGGTGATTAAAACGTATTCCAAGCGACGCTTGTCGATAAGCAAACCAATAATCAAAGGGGGGTGTGACAGAGCTTGAGGCGATAACCCCCTTTGATTGATCCCCGTTTATTTGCTCCTTTGGACTGGTCCCCGTTGACAAGTCCCTCTGAACGGGTCCTTTTTGAAGGGAGTCATTTATGACGGGCCCCTGCTGACGGGTCACTGTGGACGGATCCCTGTGGACAGGTCCCTGTTGACAGGTCCAAAGGGATTAGTCAAAAGGACCTGTCAACAGGGACCTGTCCACAGGGATCCGTCCACAGTGACCCGTCAGCAGGGGCCCGTCATAAATGACTCCCTTCAAAAAGGACCCGTTCAGAGGGACTTGTCAACGGGGACCAGTCCAAAGGGGCAAATCAACAGGGATCAATCAAAAGGGGTTATCGCCTCAAGCTCTGTCACACCCCCCTTTGATTATTGGTTTGCTTATCGACAAGCGTCGCTTGGAATACGTTTTAATCACCCCTCGTGGGTCAGCCGCCATCTTTAAAAAGGTCGTGGGAACATAAGTGTTTACCAGCAGTCTTCGGCAAAAAGTCCAACAATACCTCATACAATGCCGTAGTCTTATTGGTTCGCGAGATATTAACAAAAGTGCACTTAGACCCTTTGTCAAAATTTCAAAAATAGATTCAGTGTTGTGCAATCAATAATAGCTACCTCTTTAACTATATACTTGTTTTTGTTGACCGAGAAGCCTTGAGTATCCATCATCAGTGTATGAGACATGTTTACGCTTGCATAAATCAAAACCAACTGACTATTCACTACTTGGGTTTAGAAATTATATTTACTCAAATCACATTCTAGTAAAAATGGTGCCTACTATAAACTGCACCCACTTTCACACCCACTTTCGCACCCACTTTTGCACTCACTTTTGCACTCACTTTTGCACTCACTTTTACACCCACTTTTACACTCACTTTTGCACTCACTTTTGCACTCACCTTTGCACTCACTTTAAACTATTATTTCTATTATCGAGCGAAATTTATTGGAGATTATTTCATGCTTGAAAATTGATATGAAAGTATCAACGAATAGTTATGGTAAGCCATATGCATACTATAAAGGTTATACGTATATTGTAAAACGAACCAATAAAAATGGAACTGTTATTTGGCGTTGTTCAAAACATCGTTCAAAACAGTGTCAAAGTGAGTTAAAAAGTAAAAATAGCGAGGTCTTAAGTGTGAGTGATCATCAATGTAGTGTGACTGATAAGACATCGTTGCTGTTTAAAACACTCTTCAAATGTTAAAACACTAGTCCGAAAGAAAAAAAGATATGGTGACCCGCGTGTTGTGCAATCAATGATAGCCACCTATTTAAATATATACTGTACTTGTTTTCATTGACCTTAAAGCCTTGAGTATTCATTACCAGTGTATGTGACATGTTTACGCTTGCATAGATCAAAAACAACTGACTATTCACTACTGGGGTTTAGAAATTATTTATATTATCGAGTGAACTTTGCTAGAGATTAGTTCATGCTTGACAATTGACATGGAAGTATCAACAAATAGCAATGGTATGCCATACGCATTCTATAAAGGATATAAATATATTGTAAAACGAACCAATAAAAATGGAACTGTTATTTGGCGTTGTTCAAAACATCGTTCAAAACAGTGTCGAGGTGAGCTGAAAAGTAAAAATAGTGATGTCTTAAGTATGAGTGATCATCAATGTAGTGTACCAGATAAAACATCGTTGCTGTTTAAAAAAACTCTTCAAAATGCTAAAACACTTGTCCCAGAAAAAGATATTGCAGCTCAAGATAGTGCATTGTTTGTTAAGAAGCATGTATCATCTCCTCAGAAAGTCGTGTTAGGACAGTTGTCAATGTCTGAAAAACTCCCATCATTATCAAGGGCAACACAGACTGTGCAAAATGTGGTATTGCAAAAGGATCAAAAAGGACTATATAGTAATAGTGATGAGGATTATAATGATCATGATGATGATGATAATGATGATGATGATAATGATAATGGTTATGATGATGATGATGTTGATGATGAAGATAATAATGATAATGGTAATGCTTTGTTTACAACTAAAAAATCATTTGTTAAATTTGTCTACTGGAACAATCCAAGTAAGCTAATCCGGCGGCTTCAGCAACTGCATGTCTATAAACAGGCTGGTTATACTGAATATGAGGAAGAACTATTGGATATAGAAAATGAGCTTCGTTGTGCTAAAATTATTATGTAATGGATCCACATAACAGCTTAAACTATTTCTTAACAATACATGTTATATTTTCTACCACTCTGCTACCATTTTGCTCTCACTTTTGCTATCACTTCAAACTGTACATATTAAATATAAAAGCCAACGCTAAATGATTTTATTATCAGAACAGTTATAACCTTTGTAGTGAGCAAATCATACTAACAGGTTAGTTGCTACTATGGAACTTACTACAACTAACAAAGGTAAACAACGTGTACTCTATAAAGGCTACTCTTATAACTATAATCGTCAAAATGTAAAAGGAATAATATTTTGGCAATGCTCAAAAGAGAGGTCAAAAAGATGTCGAGGCAATCTAAAAAGTAGAAATGGTAAGGTTTTAAGTGTGAGTGATCATCAATGTGGTGTACCAGATGAAACACTGTTGGTGTCAACAAATAATCATGACAATGCTAAAAAGCTAGTACAAGAAAAAAATGTTGCTACTCAAAATAGTGCAGTGTTTATTGAGCAACATTTAACCCCTGCTGTAAAAGTTATGTTTAATCCATCTTCCACATCTCAAGAGTCGTCAACATCACAGACTATGCAAAAGGTTGTGTTGTTGTTGTTTTAAGGGGCTGAACTACAAGGTTATCTACCCTTCATATGCAAGAGAATCAAAAAGGACTAAATAGTAATAGAGAAAAAAGAAATGTATTTTGAATGTAACTATTGTACAAGTACTTATATTAAATAAATAAAAATATTGTATGGGTATTGTCTGTTTTTTCTTAATTGCTATACCCACGTCCTACTATATTAATGCCATTGTTAACCATCAACAGTCTCCACCTATGTTCAGAAAGAAAGTGATCTTAAACAATACACTCTATCTATGGTTTGTGTACCGAGTATCATAATAATACAGTGTCGTCAAGCCATGTTCAGGCAATAGTAATGTTAGGTAAGGGGTTCGAACCCTTGCTTCCTTGTACAGGATTAGTTTTTACTCAACAGCAACCCATAATACTGTACTTTGAAACATGTCACATCTCATTACAAAATGTCAACTGTATCGTTTTCTAAGACCCCAGCTGCTGGCTAGTAGCTAGCAGACTGTGCAACAGAAACAGTGTCACCATGCTCATCCTTAAAAAAAAAATCAACATTTATTATTCTTTTTCTTATTATTGTTTATTAAGAGTAGTGTAAAGTTGTCTTTGTGACGTAACGGTTATAATAGTTAGCTGGCACTCTAAAGCTCTTGAGTTCAAATTGAGCTTTAACATAAAATTTTAAAAGTATATTAGGACTAAAACAGGTCTACTCAGTCTCGGGTGATCCAAATAAGTAGATGTGGTTTGATTCACACTTTAACGATATAACACGATGGTTTTTTATTTTTTTTAAATAATGATAGCCATTTGTTCATATTTTTTTCATTTTCACATTTCACACATTGCCATTTGTCAATTTTCCATGTACACGATTTGAAAATGTCAGTTAAAAGTTTTTGGATTTCATGATATGGAAACAAGAATTTTCCATTTTGTTGTTTACACATTTGCCAATTTCCCATTTACATTTTTTAAACGTCAGTTTTAAGTTTTTAAATTGTGTTGATATGGAAACATGGATTTCCTATTTTTTCTATATCACAGAAGACACGTTTATGATTTAGTCCATGCTGAATGTTTAGTTTTGTAAAACACACATTTGCTGATTTAAATTTTCTTGAAATCACTTTAATGGAAGTGCTTGGCCATGGCAATAGTGCATTCTCTTTCTGTTTGTTTCCAAAAACATATAGGCCTACTACTACTACTACTACTACTGTAGGTAAGACTGTTTTACAAAATAACACCTATCTACTGCTGCATTAAAAAAAACACAAGTGTTAAAAAAATATAGTATACTATTTACCATTTGCTATATACATTAATTACCCCACCATCCTACCTTGCCGTGTTTGCTTTGGTTGAAAAATCAATGCTACCCACACACACACACACACACACACACACACACACACACAAGCTTTCTCTCTCTCTCTCTCTCTCTCTATCATTCTATCTATAGTCATATATTCACACAACCATACCTGTCTTTGAAAAACAAATACAACCACGCTATTTATCCTTGACATGCACACTTATCCCAAATAACTTTTAGTTATACATTTAACATTTACTATTACAAAAAATGTTTCCACTATTTACAATTACAAAAATGAATATTTACAAAATACTAAATCTACTGGTTACAAAAAAGCCATGTCTCTAAATGATTAAACAGTGAAATCACACCTCCACCTCGTGGTTATAACCCCAGGGTAGGTTAATGCATAGGTCATTCGTCTGCACTCATTTGCTATCCATCAAGGTAAAAGTGC
Source organism: Meconema thalassinum (assembly GCA_946902985.2). Lineage (NCBI taxonomy): Eukaryota > Metazoa > Arthropoda > Insecta > Orthoptera > Tettigoniidae > Meconema > Meconema thalassinum. The sequence continues at coordinate 162,171,603 of OX336393.1, read as the reverse complement.
ATTTTCTCTGTTCCACAAGATACAAATTTGATTGCTGGATTGTATACTGCACTGTTTATGCGATATAGCTTTGCCAGTTCATAAAACCGCTAGGTAGTTCTCTACATATAGCAATTTTACCACTGCTCTACCTACGCCTTTTGCTATTTGGCTTTCTTACAGTCTAGTGTGTAATAGACAGCATTAACTGTATGTCAAACACAGTTCACCTTTGTTTTTGTAATCAAAGTAATAATTTGAAAAGACACAAATGTAATCAGTTTTAAACGTTATCTCTGTTTTGTTTTGTTTAATATGTTTATGACATGCATATTAACCTGAAATCGAACTCTGGTGAAAAGGCTAACAGCTTAACCACTACACCACCATGCCCTTGTTTCTTAGTTTGACTCGTTCTAGGCCTCAGACCTGGAAATCGAGTTAAGACCACCAGTACAAGAGCTAAAAGTGCTTAACACTGCAACACAAAATGGATAGCTGATAACATTATACAACCGGAAATGATTATATTTCTGTTAGCAATGCATTTTGTCATCAGCCTACTGTCTGAGCACTGACAGCAACACAGTTTAGTTTAGAACACGAGAGTGTGTGTGTATAGATTATTAGCTTCAAGTATTTAAAGCTTGTTGTGCGTAGCGACCATCTTGTCCCGGTAACCACTGAGTATTCTTTTTGTGTTTTTAGCTATCCTCTTTAACCAATCAATTAAATATAGTCTACTCTTACTTCTTGAATAGATAAATCAAAGTTTGTGTACACCGTTCGTCAATTATTAACCCATACCTGCAACATATACTCTCTCTATACTGCAGTTTGATCTGAAAAAGAAGTTTCAATGACTTGTCAGTCACCATACATGTAGCCTACACTAAATCTTTCTCTACCTAGCTATGTTTCATCACACATGGTAAACATCTCACGTGTTCGTATCCGATTATTAGTTTATAAAATCTCAGGTCGATGACCCTGATGTATTGGGTATTTTGGGAAAATTCATTGGCCATGGGAAAGGGTTGACCATTCTAAGTCCTATGACACCTCACATGTTGATATTCGATTATTAGTTTATAAAATATTAGGTCAATGACCTTGCTGTTTTGAATCTTGTGGGTAAATTCGTTGGTCATGGAAAAGGGTTGACCATCGTGAGACCTATGACACCTCACTTGAACCTCTCTGATTATTAGTTAGCGAGATATCAACAAAAGTGCAGTTAGGCCCTTTTGACATAAATAAATAATATATTCAAAAACAGAATGTCACCTCAAGTCCAACGACCTCTCATACAGGTCCCTAGCCTTATTGATTCATGAGATATTAAAAGCTAATGACCTTAGATCTTTAGGGTAAATTCGTTGGTCATGGAAAAGGGTTGACCATCCTGAGTCCTTTGACACCTCACTTGACACTCTCTGATTATTAGTTAGCGAGATATTAACGCACTTTTTATTTATTCACACATGTTGTACACCTCCTATAGCTCTGTGTGTACAGCGCTCCGCGCTTCGTGCATGTTCATACATGTTTGTCTTTCCCTTTCCACCTATGATCTCTCTTACATGACCCCTCCCCCTCTCCCCCCTCCACCTCCCACCACTGCTGTTCGCTGCTCTTGCCTATCTATTGGTTGTGACATCATTCCCACAAGTTGCATCATACTTTTTACTGATTCAGCGATTCCCACGCTTTGAACATTCTGTTATCGTGCACGTGGACAGCTAACGTCCAAGGTGAACACCTGTGGCAGATCAAATTTCACGTCAACTTGCATTTTGTCACGTACGAAGCAAAACAGGATGTCACTTGTTTAGCGTACATGTGGTTTCACACATGTTCACATGCATTTCGCTCTTCCCTGCCACCACGGTGGTCAGATTATTTCACCTTCAAGCGTCATTGTCATTTTTCCATTGCACTTGTTGTCAAGTCAGATCAGCGCATTCCAATAAGCTCAAATGACATTCACCTCCTGCTCCTCTGCAAGTTTGTTTTCTCTACTCGCTTCGACCAACATAGAACCAAGTTCTCATCACCGTTTACACATTAAAGGTAAAATATCAGAAAAACGCACCCTCGCTCTGTCATACACCGACCCGCTGAAATAGCGATTGTTCTATTAAGCATGGTCCTTGTGCTAAGCGACAGGTTCGGTCAAACACACACCTAGCAGTATCGTCTCTCTCAACCACCACGCTTCATAAACTTTATAAACAGGTAAAGAAAAAGAAAACCTTTTTTCAACATGTATGGCGTTAGACCCATGTGAATTATTTCTGGAAAAAAAATATCTACCACATTTGAAAGGGGGCGTTATCCCGAGTCCTAGGACACCTCGTACACGTCTCTAGCGTTATTGGTTTGTGATATATCGACAAAAATCACAAAAAACACGTGTTTACCCCAAAATCGCGTTTCCAAATTTTTTTTTAAAATATAACGAGTGGTCCATAGCAGAGACGACGTCACCCCGAGTCCTTGGACCCGTCGTACATGCCTCTAGCATGATTGGTTCGCGAGATATAGCAAAAAGTTTAAAATCACGGTTTTACCCCAAAATATTCTGTTTCCCTCATTCTCAAAAACTTTAACCTATTACCAAAATACACAGGGTTTCGAGACAAGCCATTTGACACGTTATAGGACCAAATCCGACCATGCATTCGTGAAATATCAGAAAAAGTCTAAAATCATGGTTTTACCCCAAAAAAGCCTGTTTCCCTCATTCTCAAAACTCTAACCTATTAATAACATGTATAGGGTTTCGAGACAAGCGATTTGACACGTCACACGTCCAAATCCGACCTTGCGTTTGAGAGATATCGGCAAACTTCGTAGGAAAGTAGGCGACTATCTGATTCTCTCCTCACCACCAAAACCTCTTCTTATCAATCATTTTTTTCAAAGAGCTCGCCCTCTTACAAAAATCCCCAGTGCGCATGCGTAAAAAACAAAAACAAAAATGTTCATCCATAGCGGCATCTCGTAAAATGCATGCACTATATGAGCAACCACGTTTAAGTTCATTTTAGCAGCGCAGCTTATACATGTCACATTTGGAAAGAGACTTTCACTAAAAAATTACAATTTCACCCCCTAGTAGGGGTAGGTTTTATTTAGGGGTTGAAATGAGTAGTCCGTTGTAAAGAGGGCGTTAGCCCGAGTCCAACGACACCTCATTTGTCAAAATCGGACCATGGGTTGACGAGATATTGGCTTTGCCCCTGAATGTATTGCGGGTTAGTATGTGACGTCAGAGGGAGAGGTGGTGGGGGGAGTTAGAAACCGCCTTACCCCCCTACTTGTCTACAACATAGGCCATGTATAATTTTACACTCAGACATATTACGTCCCCCCCCCATAATTTCACCCCTCCCCATGGGCCCCTTAAATTGGATTCATGAAAAAACTGTCAAACACCTATTTACTTATTTTTTATGCTGATTTTTTTCCCGCTGAGTTCCAAACTCCTGGCCTATGTCGTTTAAGGGATACACGCTCCGTTAGGAATCCTTCAACCCCCACTTTTCACCCCTTTCACCTCATAACATACACCACATCGAAAAACCGTCAGACACGTGTCTTCTTATTTTTAATGATGAGTTTATATGCCGAGTATCACATCCCCCAATGAAACCAATCGGGAGATATTGCTATTCAATGAAATGCAGGTCTACCGCCTTAACACCCCTTTAGAACCTGAATATCCAAAAATCCTTTCACAGTGGGCGTTTGCGGCCCTTGAGGAGGCTGCATACCAAATTTCATTCCAATCCGTTCGGTGGTTTCTGAGATTTCGTGATGAATGAATCAGTCAGTGAGTGAGTGGTATTTGAGCTTTATATAGTAGATAAGCATCGGTCGTAGTGGAAAATAATTCTTATCACCTGAAACCAAAAATGCATGGGACGAAAAAAAAAACACATCAAAATATCATGTTGGTTTCGGAACCTAAAAGACGTGAAAAATATAATAAAAGTATTTAAAAAAGCATTTTTTTGAAATTTCATTCGAATCAATTTTTATGTCATTCCTGGGACTTAGAAAATTCCGACCAAAAAGTACAAAATCATTAATAACTCCGTAAGTATTCGTCGTATGATGAAATAGCAAGAGACAAAAAAGATGTAATGTGTTATGGTCTACAACATAGGCCATGTATAATTTTACACTCAGACATATTACGTCCCCCTCCCCCATAATTTCACCCCTCCCCATGGGATTTATGAAAAAACGGTCAAACACCTATTTACTTATTTTTTATGCTGATTCTTTACCGCTGAGTTCCAAACTCCTGGCCTATGTCGTTTAAGAGATACACGCTCCGTTAGGAATCCTTCAACCCCCACTTTTCACCCCTTTCACCTCATAATATACACCACATCGAAAAACCCTCAGACACGTGTCTTCTTTTTTTTTAATGATGAGTTTATATGCCGAGTATCCCATCCCCCAATGAAACCAATCGGGAGATATTGCTAGTCAATGAAATGCAGGTCTACCCCCTTAACACCCCTTTAGAACCTGAATATCCAAAAATCCTTTCTTAGTGGGCGTTTGCGGCCCTTGAGGAAGCTGCATACCAAATTTCATTCCAATCCGTTCGGTGGTTTCTGAGATTTCGTGATGAATGAATCAGTCAGTCAGTCAGTCAGTCAGTGAGTGAGTGAGTGGTATTTGAGCTTTATATAGTAGATAAGCATGGGTCCTAGTGGTAAATAATTCTATCACTTGAAACCAAAAATGCATGGGACGAAAAAAACCATCAAAATATTATGTTGGTTTCGGACCCTAAAAGACGTGAAAAATATAATAAAAGTATTAAAAAAGCTATTTTTTTAAATTTCTTTCGAATCAATTTTTATGTCAAGCCTGGGACTTAGAAAATTCCGGCCAAAAAGTACAAAATCATTAATAACTCCCTAAGTATTCGTTGTATGATGAAATAGCAAGAGACAAAAAAGATGTAATGTGTTATTGTCTACAACATAGGCCATGTGTAATTTTACATATTACCTGTTTCTTTCCCCCCAGAATTTCACCCCTCCCCATGGGCCCCTTTAATTGGATTTATGAAAAAACGGTGAAACACCTATTTACTTATTTTTATGCTGATTTTTTTCCGCTGAGTTTCAAACTCCTCGCTTATGACGTTTAAGAGATACACGCTCCGTTAGGAATCCTTCAACCCCCACTTTTCACCCCTTTCACCTCATAATATACACCACATCGAAAAACCCTCAGACACATGTCTTCTTATTTTTAATGATGAGTTGATATGCCGAGTATCACATCCCCCAATGAAACCAATCGGGAGATATTGCTATTCGATGTTTCTTTTTTCAGAATTTCACCCCTCCCCATGAACCCCTTAAATTTGATAAATGAAAAAAAAATGGCGAACAGCTATTTACTTTTTTTAAGCAGTTTTTTCCCCAAGTTTGATGAGTGAGTCAGTCAGTCAATCAGTTAGGACACTTTCTTTCCTGTTTTTTTTTCCCCCAGAATTTCACCCCACTCCATGGGCTCCTTAAATTGGATTTATGAAAAAACGGTCAAACACCTATTTACTTATTTTTTATGCTGATGTTTTTTCCGCTGAGTTCCAAACTCCTCGTCTATGTCGTTTAAGAGATAAACGCTCCGTTAGGAATCCTTCAACCTCCACTTTTCACCCCTTTAACCTCATAATATACACCACAAGGAAAAACCCTCAGACACGTGTCTTCTTATTTTTAATGATGAGTTTATATGCCGAGTATCACATCCCCCAATGAAACCAATCGGGAGATATTGCTATTCAATGAAATGCAGGTCTACCCCCCTTAACACCCCTTTAGAACCTGAATATCCAAAAATCCTTTCTTAGTGGGCGTTTGCGGCCCTTGAGGAGGCTGCATACCAAATTTCATTCCAATCCGTTTAGTGGTTTCTGAGATTTCGTGATGAATGAATGAGTCAGTCAGTCAGTGAGTGAGTGAGTGGTATTTGAGCTTTATAGGCCTACTAGCTGTTACCCGCGGCTTCGCCCGCAATAACATTTGGAATCCCGTTATAACATTAGTTATATAAATAGATAAGCATCGGTCGTAGTGGAAAATAATTCTATCACCTGAAACCAAAAATGCATGGGACGAAAAAAAAACCCATCAAAATATCATGTTGGTTTCGGAACCTAAAAGACGTGAAAAATATAATAAAAGTACTTAAAAAAGCAATTTTTGAAATTTCATTCGAATCAATTTTTATGTCATTCCTGGGACTTAGAAAATTCCGACCAAAAAGTACAAAATCATTAATAACTCCGTAAGTATTCGTCGTATGATGAAATAGCAAGAGACAAAAAAGATGTAATGTGTTATGGTCTACAACATAGGCCATGTATAATTTTACACTCAGACATATTACGTCCCCCCCCCCCATAAGTTCACCCCTCCCCATGGGCCCCTTAAATTGGATTTATGAAAAAACGGTCAAACACCTATTTACTTATTTTTTATGCTGATATTTTCCCGCTGAGTTCCAAACTCCTGGCTTATGTCGTTTAAGGGATACACGCTCCGTTAGGAATCCTTCAACCCCCACTTTTCACCCCTTTCGCCTCATAATATACACCACATCGAAAAACCCTCAGACACATGTCTTCTTATTTTTAATGATGAGTTTATATGTCGAGTATCACATCCCCCAAAGAAACCAATCGGGAGATATTGCTATTCAATGAAATGCAGGTCTACCCCCTTAACACCCCTTTAGAACCTGAATATCCAAAAATCCTTTCTTAGTGGGCGTTTGCGGCCTTTGAGGAAGCTGCATACCAAATTTCATTCCAATCCGTTCGGTGGTTTCTGAGATTTCGTGATGAATGAATGAGTCAGTCAGTCAGTGGTATTTGAGCTTTATATAGTAGATGTGTTGCTTTTCTTCTCGGAGTTTCTCTGTATTATTTCCACATCGGGAATGAGATATTACGTTCATTTAACTTGAGGGCAGATTTGTTGCTGATATTATATTTATTGTCGTCAAATGGGGACATATAGAAGATGGTACTTTTTGCTGTGTGGAGTACAGGTCCAGATCGGTCCAGCTGCTTCTATGGTCCAAATCACAGCAAGGAACACACAAATAGATTTTGTCAACTCGGAAGTGGGATTTTCTGATTCCATGTTTCCTAGTAACGATGCCTTTAAAAGCTTCCTATAATTTACTTTGAAGCAGTGAATTACACATTGATCTATTGGGTTATAGTAAAACTGGAGGAGACCAAATCCCGACGCATAAAAATCTTAAGCTACTGAAATTAGCCACAAAAAAACTGTGGTAATGGTCGGGAAAGAATCTAGAGATGATGTAATAGATGTTTACTCCTCTGCTGACTATTACCCACCAACCTTCCCCTTTTTAGAACACAACTTATATAGATAGAATTCCAGCTGAGTCCGCCATTGTATGCGTGATTTATGGACAAATAGAGTATGGCCAACCCCACACATACAGTAGGTCCTAGGGGCAGATGACCTCGTAGTTCCGCCCCTTAAAACAACAATAACTAACTAACAGTATGCCCTACTACTGTATAGCCGGTATCGTAAAAAAAAGAGCGCCAAGTTCCATTCAGAGCACCACTCCGAAACAAATCGCCCTCGAGTTACCAGAGTGCACCAGGTTTTTTTAAAGTAACATCTGAACTTTATCCTCCCATCCACTAAGGCTGAAATTACCCAAAACCACATCGATTATTTACATCCAGATCAATGGATTTTGCCTAGACCAATATTAACATAAAATACCAATGAGAATTTATTAATTCAATTATAAATTATAATTTTTTTCCCACCTAATGTCAATAAACATAAATTAATAACATTATTTAGACTAGTTTCGGCCACATTATGGACCTTCTTTAGGTTTTATTAAATTCCAGGAGCAGTTTTAGTTAATATAACAGTTAGGAGTTTATTCATTATGTACACTTTACATTTGGCTGACACATCCACTCCATTCAGACAACACACGCGCTCGGCCAGTGACGGCTCAGTTGCCAGCGACCGCCCGCACATATGTACGGCAGAATATGGTACTCAAAATCAGTATCATGCATTTTTTCTCACCATTTTTCATTTATTTTTATTTAAATAAAAAAATGTTCCCCATCCACTGCCAAACATAATCTGCATCTCCTTATTATGAAGTTTCTAGTTACTCCAGTTAATTTAACTTCAGTAAGGAAATAACAACCTTTACGTCTATTTTTATTGTTTACTGAACCTGTACATTTGAATCTCTTAGCTAGTTGTTTTATTGTCAGATTTATAGAATGGGTCTCCATGGAAATTTCACTTGAAACTTCTGTCTTGTTCTAGTGCACGATTTCCCGCACTTTATGTACATATTGTGCAGATATACACGTTCAAGTAACGAATATTTCACATAAGGCATTACAGCTCTATACACAATCACAATAAAACAACTGGCTAAGAGATTCAAACGTACAGTTTCGTTGTTGTTTAAGTCATCAGTATTTTGACTGGTTTGATGCAGCTTTCCATGCCTCCCTGTCCTGAGCTAATTGTTTCATCTCTACATAGCTACCACACACTACATCCAAGGCAATCTGTTTAACATATCCTAACCTTGGTCTACCCCTACAGTTCTTGTCCCCAACCCTTCCTTCCATAACTAAGCTTGCTATTCCTGGGTCTCTTAGTATGTGTCCTACCAACATATCTCTTCTATTCATTAGCAGTCGCCAGAAGCATCTCTCCTCTCCCACTCATATTAATACCTCTTTGTTTGTAACCCTATCTACCCAACTGATCATCATTCTCCTGTAACACCACATTTCAAACACTTCAATTCTCCTCTTTTCTGCTGCACCAATAGTCCAAGTTTCACTTCCATAGAGTGCCATGCTCCAGACAAAGGCTTTCAAAAATGAATTCCCAATACCTAAATCTATATTCGATGTCAACAGATTCCTCTTTTGCAGAAATGCTTTCCTTGCCTGAGTCAACCTACTTTTTATATCCTCTTTGCTTCGTCCATCGCTGGTTATTTTGCTTCCTATGTAATAGAAGTCACCTACTTCTTCTAGCTTTTCACCTGACAATTTGATGTCCATAGAGTTTTCTGATTTATTTCGGCTGCATTCCAATATTTTTGTTTTACATTTATTGATTTTCATCATGAATTCTTTCCTCAAGTCGGAGTCCATACCATTCAAAAACTCATTCAAATCCTCAGGCGTGTCGGCCAAGATGACTATGTCATCGGCAAATCTCAGAGTTGAAATTATTTCTCCTCAAATCTTCACTCCCACTTTAAATTAATTAGTTATTGTTGTTCCTGGAAACCAGTGAAGAAAAACTGCAACATGCACTCACGGAAATGAACAGGATTCTACATGAAAAATATAATATGAAAATTAATATTAAAAAGACTGAAATATGGTATGCGCTAGAGAACAACTTAATGCAGCTATTCACATAGCTGGTGCTCCTCTTAAGCAAGTTAACACTTTCACCTATCTAGGGAGTAAAATTACTTCCAATGGAAAAGTTCAACTGATATTCAAGCTAGAATTGCCCTAGCCAAAATTGCTTTTAACAGCTAAAAATCCCTTCTGACTTCAAAGAATATATCTATTGAGACCAGGATTAAATTTATAAAATTTTATGTGAGGAGTTTAGCCTTGTATGGCTCAGAAGCTTGGAGAATGGGATGTGCTGATAGAAGACTTGCAGCTTTTGAAATGTGGTGTTGGCGGCGGATGGGAAAAATTCCATGGACCGCAAGAGTGATGAATGACGAACTGCTCTAAAACATTGATGAAAAGAGAGCATTTCTCAAAACAATACGGAAACGACGAGACCAACTGATAGGACATGTATATCGCCACAATGACTTTACGGTAACTGTGTTAGATGGCATAATTCGGGGCAAGAGAGGAAGAGCGCGACCGAGACTGCAATACATCAAACAGATCATAACAGATGTTAATGTCCATTCATACAGAGACATGAAGAGACTGAATGGCGACAGGGAAGAATGGAAGAGGAGGATTGCTGCAGGCCAATCTACGGATTGAGAACATGAATGAATAATGTTGATTTAAGGGGTGGAACTACGAGGTCATATGCAGATAACACAGATTAAAATATATAAATTTGGAATGGATTTTAAATTTAGAGGTGGATACCTAAATTTGAAAAGACCGAAAAATAATAAATAAAACAATAAATTAAATAAAACTAATAATTATATAAATAAACAAAAATTACAGGGGAAATAAATTCAGCAGTCGTTGAATCAGTGTACACTGGAAAATTTAGATTGCTGGCCCTAACCCACTCTCACTTATAAAGCGGATGACGAGATCAGCAGCCACATTGTCATCGACTAATATAAGTTTGAGTGTCATCTGCAAACCAAGGTTTCTTCGTAAGTCAGCAAGATCCACACACTCGGTTAAAATGTGGGCCACGGTGAAAACAGCACCAACGGTTCAAAGTGGGGGTTTTCCCTTCTCATTAGGTACGAGTGGGTGGATCTTGTATGACCTATCCTTAGCCTACACAAAATGAAGGACTCCCTCTATGACCAGAAAGAGCTCCGCCACACGCGAGTAGTTCCCTTGATCGCTCTCAGTTTACTGGGCATTGGGTCAGCTAGCCACTGACACTCCCAAAAAGCTAGTTCTTGTCGGCGTAACTGAGGGTGAATATCTCTAGCGGGTACCTCCATTGGTCGAGGTGGTAGTGATACCGCCTCTTTTGCAGCTTGATCCGCTAACTCATTTCCCGCAATTCCCATGTGGCTTGGAAGCCACAGAAAGGTGACTCGAGTGTCAGCGCGGCACAACCCGGCTAGTAGGTTGTGGATTCCCTGCACTAGGGGTGCTGCAGGAAACCTGTAGCAATTGACTGCAACGAACTCAAAGAGTCGATACACATGAGAAAGTGAATTCGTGCATCCTGTAGTGCAAACTGAGGAGCTTCATAGATGGCAACGAGCTCTGCAGTAAACACAGGTATTGAGATCTTGGTATTTGCTCCATCAATAATGTAAGCACAACCCACCTTCTCGTCCACCTTCGAACCATCCGAGTATAGAATACCAGCATCCGGAAATTGGTGAACTATGCCATGTTCACCTTAGGACCTTGGTGTAGATCTAACCGAATTTCCGTACGCAGAACTTGCCATGGAGGCACCGCGCTAGGTGTCCAGATCATACAGCCACTCCTATTTCAGTACACGAGGTACCGAGTCTGGTGGTATTGGGTACTGAAGAGAGCTCGATAGCTCGGACGTTGCGGCATTTGATGCACATTGGCAGCATATGCTAAAAGCATATGTTGGCGTCTATAATTTAGAGGTGGAACACCTGATTCGGTGAGTAGGCTGGGTATCGGGCTGGTCCGGAAGGCACCGGTAGCCAGCCTAACACCACTATGTTGGATACTGTCCAGCATTTTCAAGGTTGCCAGCCTTCTTGAACCATATGCCGCAGAATCATAGTCTAGCCGCGACAGGACGAGGGCTCGGTAGAACCATAGCAGCACCGCACGGTCAGCCCCCCACGTAGTGCCATTAAGAAACTTGAGCATGTTCCGTTTCCTGAGGCATGCCGTCTTTAGTTGCCGTATATGGTGCTGCCACATTAATTTGCAGTCAAAATGGACCCCAGGAAGCGATAAGCGTCTACCAACGGCAACGCAGCGTCCCTGAGATGTAGTTCAGGGTGGAAATATAGCCTCCGGAGCCGACTAAAATAGACGGAGGTTTTCGCTGCTGAAAAACAAAAACCTCGGTCGTGAGCCCACCTGTCGACCCTGTTAATAGCTAGCTGCAATTGCCGTTCCACGATTGCCATACTTCCAGAGCTAAATCGTCTACATACAGGGATGGAACTACCGTGAGCCCAGCGGCGGCAACAATGCCGTTTATGGCAACCGCGAACAAGGTGACACTCAGCACAGTACCCTGAGGAACTCCATTTTCTTGAGTGTAATATTGCCTAACGACTCTTGCACGGGAGAGTCGGACTGACAAAAAGTTCGCAATAAAGATTGGTAAGTTACCACGGAGTCCCCACACGTGAAGGGTGGAAAGGATCCCGTAGCGCCATGTGGTGTCGTAGGCTTTCTCGGGGGCAAAGAAAACCGTGACCAGGTGCTGCTTTCGGAGAAATGCCTCCTCTATGGCGCTCTCAAGTCGCACCAGATGGTCGGTGGTGGACCTATGAGAGCGAAATCCACACTGGTACTCAAGACAGGAGACCTCTCACTTCCAAGAACCACACCAGTCGATATAAAAACAAGTATAAATCCTAATGACCAACTGGTCAACACTGGTTCCCAAAACTAAAAAGACTGTAACGTTTGGTCCCAGTCAGTCATTCAGCATCCCAAGGGTTCCTTCAGTGATAAATCAACCTGATCCAGAACCTCTGAATGATCAGAATCCTCAGCCAGTCCCTGAAGTAACACCGGACCCTCCACAGGATCCGGTATAGATAAGTAAGACTACGGGTAACGTTTTTATTGACGTCTAAACTCTAGTATCTATACTTATCTCTTATGATAAGTATTTTAACATTATAAATGTTGGTTTTGGTTGACACACACATGCCATTGCTGTGATATAGGCATGATTTGTCAACAATATTTGTAGCATGTTCAACAATCGAATGAATATTGCTATTTAATTCCTCTCTTAAGTTGGATCTCCCCCCCCCCCCCTTAAAACAAGAGGCGGCTTGACAAAATATTGAGCTGTTATTGCCTTAAGAAATGTATAGTGGTTACAAATGTTATTTGTACATGTACCACAAGAAGATTACAAAATGAAACAATATAAAACAAGATATTCAAATGTCTTTCTGAATAAACGAAGAGTGGCCTAATAATGTGGCCAGGGACTGTAGGCCCTATGCACGCGGCAGCTGGCAACTGAGGCGTCATTGGCAGAGCAAGAGTGTCCTTGCCAAGCAAATATAAAGACCCTGAACTGCTCTAGCCAAGTCTCTTCTTGTTGGCTGTTGCACTCAAAAGCTAGAGTCAATATTCCAATACTCCCCCTCAACAGCCAATCACTCAACATGAGAAACTCACAACACTAATCATTAATATTTACAAAATCACACCAGCTCAAAACAAATAAAAGTATCAAACTTTTAACATGAAATTGTAGGAACAATAAGCCTTGGAGCCCTAATTTCTCAACAAGCTCCGTGGCCTTCACCCCTGACAATCTTTTAGTAAATAGGTCAGCCACATTTTCTGCCAACCCTACATACTGAAACTTTATTTCACCTCCCTCAACACACTGGCAAACAAAACAACACTCAACATTAATGTGCTGAGTATTTTCTGAATCTAACCCTGTTTAGCACATTTTGATGGCACTCCAATTATCACAATCAGGGGCGGTTCGAGTGGGGGGTTGGGGGTGTCTCACCCCCCCCCCCCCCCCTCCTCTTGTATTTTCTCAGTCGACAGTCGGCAAATCCTGAAGAAGTCTGAACATTTCCCAAAACTGCATTTAAAAAAGCAAAACGGGGCATGGCTATATACGGTTTGGTCCGATTAAAAAAATATATATATATTATACTGACAGTCCGCATTTTTACCGACAGTCGGCACAAACGGACCCTGCATTAATTTCGTACATCCAGGGAATAGCCCAGTGCGGCAAGAGGAAGAGTCGGCAAACTCAAGCCAACTCATTCAGATGTTGTCGGAGGAATGTTATGAGTCATAACTTATGGCCCGGTACCGCTGCACAGTGGGTCAAAATCGAAATCTAGGGGGACAAAATTATTTTTACGTTTTAATCAAATTTAGAGTGAAATCAACGTATATAATTTGTTTACTTCATAATAAACATCAGTTAAGATGTTTTTTAAGCTACGTCTACACATGCAAGAAATTGTCTATGACTAGGAGTTGGATAGATCATTCAGTTATCTCTTCAGAACAATTTTCTACCCCTAATTTACTTATAACAAAGTCACAAAGTTCCACCTTTGACATAATCGTCGAACCCAGTGCTTCAAACAGTTGTAATCGTGTGAGCACTGGTTGCGCGGCATCTTCTAAAACGTAAAATAACTAGGTAAGTTGCAAAACGATGCAAAAAATCTTATAACAGGCGTAAACAACAAGACTTTATCTACATTTTAACATTAACTAGAAAGTGACGCCGAGTGACGCGACATACTAAAATCCAAGTGAAAATATAATTTTAAAAATAATAGTTAAATATTATATAATTCAAATATAGCTAAAATTACATAACAATTACGCCACTAATAACTGAAACACGTTACAAAGATCATACCTTCAGCTGCATGTTCCATCTTAAAGCATCACACTAACCACAAAGACAACCAAACCACAGCCACTTACATTCAGACTGCTCGAACAGTGGTGACAGATTTACACTAAGATGCGTTTATATCCCAGAATAGTGAGCGGCAATTATATGAAAATGCTGTAGAAGTAATAAATTTTGATTTTTTAAATTATGAAAATAAATAATTTTGTCCTCCTAGATTTCGATTTTGACCCACTGTGCACTGGTCTCGGCGCGTCCTCACATATCCGCGCTATTGTGACAAAATTGACAGGTTTATGGTTCCAAGGTTCCTCAAGGGGTGGGGTGGTCACTATGGTCAGTGCAGTCACCGAGAATGAGTGAAAGCAGTCGGTCCTGAACCGGCAACTTTTACATTGATAACTAGGTGCAAATACAGTGGCAGTGGGACGTGAGTTTTCGCCGGCACGGAAAATTGTCACGGAGCATCGCGTACCCATCAAACGTAAATAGTAATAATGCTATAAATACATGCGTATTTTCAGCCATGTTTATGTTTAATGGTGTTAACAAGAAAAAATGACCCATAAATCCAAAAAAGTCGACCTTTGTGGGGGGGAATTGTTCTCTTCTTTTTATTTAAATAAAACTTACAGAGTGTTTTAAAACTCAGTGACAAGAGAACCGGGGCGGGGTGGAGAAGACAACTCTAAGTAACTTTGTCGAAGGAACGAATATCCGGAGAAGCACCCCTGCGACGCTCGACGTCTTCAAAGGGTTGAACTTTAATGCCCATCGGGTAGCTAAGGTACAATTGCATACCTGCCAACCTTCGGAAGTCAAAAATAGGAAGATTTTTTAAATTATAGATTTCATCATGCGCAGTATACCGTGGCGAGGGCGAATGAGGGTACACGAAAGATCTGCGTGTCTTTATTGGCAAAGTATGAATTCAGCATAAAATTCACAAAAATATAAACAATCATCAATTAGTATGTTTGGCCAATATTTAAACGTAAGAGAACATAATTGTGTGTTTAAAGAAAATGCATACAATCATTCGTATGAATTACACGTCGAATTCGCTACCACATATTCATTCTACTTTAGATTCCGCCATGGTCCGTATTGACAAGAGATTATAAACCAATATAAGACAATACATTTCCGTCAATCAATACCAAACGGAAATATATTGGTTTATTACCACATATTCACGTAGGCTTGACGACTGTTTGTCCGTAATATACCACCAATCAGTATGCGGTACGGCGATCAGCTGACTCACCATTCCGAAATCGCAGCTATGGAGCTCACAGCCAAGCGAGGAACTTACACAAACTTGCACAACAAACCAAGGTTACGCAAATCACAAAAGAAATTACGACTTACGAGAGAATCTCCTTGAGCAGGGTGTCTACTGTAAGGATGAAGTAAAAATTAGTTACTTTTTAGCTACCTTTTAGTTAATTTTAGTTACCTTTGAATTCAAGATACGTCTGCGGTCTGCATGTAAAGGGGCTTATCACGAGGTGAAGAAAAACAACAATGAACTGTGTTTAAAGCGGTAAATACAATTCACTTAGGGAGTTATAAAAATTAAATAAAAATACTAGATATTTATTATCAAATGAGTTTCAGATAATATGTCGTCTTGTGCACAAGGCGTTTTTATAATTGCCAAGAGGTTGCTCTGCTCTTGACCGTTTGACGAGATTTCCTTTGTCACCGCGGTATATCACGAAGAAATTTATGGGACGTTACGTGATTGTAACCGAATTCTGTCTTCGCAGTCAGGTACGGAGAAATTTCGAGATGTTACACGATCGGCGCTGGTCTCACCCGTTTGTCGAGATTCCCGTAGTTTTCGCGATAGAACACGGATAAATATCGCGATTTAGATAATCGGTGTCACTTTTAGTCGTTCGACGAGATTTCCATTGTCCTTGAGGTCGGGCACGAGAAAATATAGCATTATTACGCAATCGGCGCCACTTGCTGTCCGTTTGACAATAATCCAGTTGTCCTCGTCATTGAATGCGGATAAATATCGCGATGTACCGCAAACGCTGCCGCTCTCGGCCGTTTTACGAGATTCACGTTGTCCTCGCGATATTGTGCATACCGCGCCGCACCCGGCCGTTGAACGATTGTCTATTCGTCCTGACAGAATGGTGGAGGCAAGCTCAAGGTTGGACATGGTTAAAATTCTCGAGTAGTTATGGACAAGTTGTATGGCCGGCGCCGTGATTCCCGCCGTCCCTATGCTGTGGTTGGGAGTTCATCAGTTCAGGGTGGATCACGAGGAGAAATTAATATTGCGACGCTACGTAGGCTGTCATATCTAAGTGGGTTAATGCACTTCTCGCTCCCCGTACGCTTTTGAGTATTCGGTCATGGGAAAAGTAGCGAGTAGGTTTCGGAATGTTCGTGATTGGTGCCCGATCACCTTTGACGGGATTCCCGCAGTCCTCGTGGTCACAAGTTCACGCTAGGGTACGGGTTTTATGATTTTACGTAACTGACGTCGATTTCGGTCCATTTGACGAGATTCCCGCAGACAAGTCGTGCGGTCAGCCGGCCGTCTTGAGTATGAGTGTTCGAAGTAGATATCAAATATTAAGAATTATTCTGCGAGGATTGCACGAATAATACGACTAGAGGACACTTTTTTTTCGAATGCGAATCACGAATTATACAAGTTTTCGAAATAACCGGTTGGATTATAATATATCCGATGGAACCAAAGTTCGAAGGAAAAATCGACATATAACGGAATTTCGAATTAACCATACTGGATGTCGCAAATTTACGAGACAGATTTTTAAAATAAGTTATAGCCCAGGTATTTCGAAGCTTTTTCATAATTCTTTTTCGAAACGGTAACATTTTGCAAGATTGCGACATTAAACTATTGTTCGTTATTTCTGGACTTCAATTTGACATAGTCTCCAAATAAATGCGAGGTTTCTGATTAGTTTCAGAAGTTTTCGCAAATAAACGTCTCGCGAAAAGTCAGGTTTCCTAATAACACAGATAAATATTTCACACAAAACTAAAACGTCTTCTTGATGCCGAAAATATACGCTGAACGATGTATACCACTCAAGGTATCCTCAGTATGCATTTCCTTGAGCTCACGCACGGGGAAATATAGCTTATGCAAACGGCGCCGCTTGCGTGAAACTCGCTCCATCGCAATCTCTGAGCCTAGAGGCGCGAGTTTAAACGATTCAATCCACCTTCAAAAAAATTTCGTTACCCGAATGTAAAATTCGTTACTTTTTCGTTACTTTCGTTACCCATTTGTAAAATTCATTACTTTTTCGTTACTTTCGTTACCGGTAGACACCCTGTTGAGAATGGAAATTATTTGCAGTTCCTTTTTCTTTTACAATATATCACTGGGGCCCGAAATTCGGAAGAAATAATAGTAATTAAGAAGATCGGAAGACGAGGTGAAAATTCGGAAAGTTTCCGAATAAATCGGAAGGGTTGGCAGGTATGCAATTGAAATCAAATTAAATCTCAGCGGAATGGATAGATTATCATTGGTAAATTTCGTTACGGCGACTCTTGCTGTAGCTCGTTAGGTTTAGGTGCTTAATATCTCTCAGGAAAATGCCTTTACCTGTATAGTAGGCAATAATTCACACACATGATTTTTGGTGATTTTCCAGAAAATCTCTCCATATGAAGTTTACTCATATTTATGTACTCGATCCATTCCGCTAAGATTTAATCTGATCTGATGAGTAATTAAGCTATCCGACATACACCAAATTAAGCCAACTGCCCAATTTGACAAAGTCCAGCGTCGTAGGGGAGTATTTCTGGACTTTCGTTTTTAGACTAAGTGGCTTAGCATTGTCTCCTCCACCCCGACCCGGTTTTCTTGTCACTGAGTTTTGGATTATCCTGTATACGGTACTCTCCAAAACGATTCGGCCAAACTCGGGCCTACTCTTTACTGATTTTGTTAATGAATTGTAGATTAGACATCTGTAAACACCCTACATAATTTTTGCGCACTTCAAGCCAATGTGTAAAATGAACAGTCTTCAAACCAGACTGTACCAATCGGACTACCTTAGGCCGGTATTACACTATCAAAGATCTTTGATAAAATATCATTTATAAAAGATATGACAGTGTAATGGGGAAATCTTTTATAAAAGGTGGTTTTATAAAATTTCTTTTATAAAATGTATGAGCATCATGGTATCTTTGATAAAAGATTCAAACCAAAATGGCGGATCATAACAGCTGGAATATTACCACAACAAATATGCTCATATCAGAGTGTGAAATGCATGAAATGTTACATAATATGTTACATAATGAATGGTATACGATGTAAAACATGAATAACAGATAGAAACTGTGGGTAAAAATAGCCGAGGCTATATCCTCTGCGCACAAAGGACGCGCATTTCAGGATATAAAGAGGAATTCAATAGTTACATAGGCTGAAATAAGCAGTGAATAGTAGTGCACTTTATGTTATAATATTTGTATTATAATTTTTCAATTACACTTATGATAGTACAAACGAGTTCAATTCAGTGAAGTTTATTATATTCCGCCCTATTCAATATAATAAACTTCACTGAATTCAATTTGCGTCAATACGGGCCAATATGAGCGAAATGACGAGTACAAACGAGTGTAAATAAGCACTTGATCCTTACCGGTACGTAATGCATCTAACCAACCATTACATGGCAGTGCCTAGTTAGCGGAATGGGTAGAGCGCTCGACTGAGGTTCGAGGGGACCTGGGATCGAATCCCACTCAAGACATAGTTTTTTACTTCGTATGTTTCAATTTTCTTTGCTTGGGCAGTGGTTTTTTCGAACGTCACAATCATTCATTTCATCATAATTATAAATAATTAAATATTAATGTAATTTTTCAAGTGCTCGTACTGCAGCTTGTTCACCAAGATTTTACTCGTAATACACTTTAACGTGGGCAACCCAACCATAGACGTTCACTTTATCTTTCCGTTTCATTTATATACCCTTATTGCCACCACAGAATTTCAACTACCGTAATACAGTAAAGTGAACAGGGAACTGTCCTTCATCCATTTTGCTGAACTATGATAAAATATTTGATGTAGTGTAATGGTGTGATTATTTCTTTGTATAACTTTTATAAAAGTTCAGTTTTATAAAATATTTGATAAAATTTCTTTGACAAATTTATTTGATAGTGTAATACCGGCCTTAATATGAGAGCTATTTTGCCTTGTATCGTCGTGTAGTGTGCATTTGTTTTTCGATCTGTTATGTATCGATATTTTAGGGTGTTGCAAGTGTTATATATTTTCATGTTTTACCTCCTCCTTTCTTTCAAAGGCATTATTGAGCATGTATAGCTTAAAAACTATTAAATCTTAGTCAGCACCTTGATAACGGTCCGGTCGATTTTTTACTTTTGTCATTCATTTTTCGCGCTTTACTGCGGTGAAAAGCTTGGTTATACGACGTCCAATGGAAGGTACTGGCCAAAAGTTGTTTTTTTTGTATGGCTCTTAGTGCCGGGAGTGCCTCGCCAGATTTTGTAGCTGCTTCGAGGCGGACACCCAATGAGGGTGAGCTACACGTACCGTCGCGTGTGGAGTGTTGTCTGCGGAGGAAAGCGTGATTGTAAGCACAAGGAGTTGGAAGGAAGCGGCTGTGGCCTTTAGTTAGGAACCAACCCGCATTTGCCTGGAAGGAAGATGGGAAACCACGGAAGACCATCTTCAAGGTTGCCGGCAGGGAGATTCGGATCACCTCGCCTCCCGGATGGGAGTGACTGCCAGCAGTCATGCCGTAACGACCACGGCTAACTCACCCGGTAAAACGTCGTTATGCGTCGCATAAGTTAATGTGTGCTTACTTTGACCTGTTTTTATCATATAAGGCATTCATTCTCACTTTTTATGAGGTTTAGATCTGGGAAACGTCTTGCAAAAGCAGCACTTCTCTGATAGGCGTCACATAAATGAGCTTATTTTGCTGAAGGGACAGGCTAAAAACATCGTATAAACAGGATCGTCGTGCAACTAATCGTCGTGTAACTAAGCTTTCACCGTAGTAAACATTTTCCCTGTTAAAAATTTTAGTTATTTTTATATACTTTGCCCCCTTTACATACAGCTCTAAACCTACTTTCACTTTCCGCTGTTATGGAGTATGTGTCTTAGAAATAAATAAAAAATATATATTCCGTACGTTCCATGCCAAGCTCACAGCTTAAACATTTTTGTTGAGACAGCTTGTAATGCTAGCGTGCTTATCCAAGAGTTTTTGACACTCTTGAAGCATTGTACGTTTTTTTCCGGGTAGCACGAAACGACATAAGCTTGCTGAAAGAGCTTGATAAAATTGAAAATTCACTTCAACTTAAGAATTTATCAAAAACAAGGTGGACTGCGCGCGCCGAATCGGTGAGAGCTGTTTCTACGTCTTATAAAGAGATAGTCACAACATTGGAAACAATGAAAACCTCATTCAATTCTGAATTTGACAGTAAAACCCGAACTTTTTCGTCAGGCTTGCACAAACAGCTTCTAGGCTTTGATTTTATCTGCGGCATGTACTTTATCAAAAACATCATGTTTAAAATTAAGAACGTAACCGAACTTTTAGAAGCGGAGGAGCTGGATGTAGTACACGCGATGCAGCTGATTCAGAGCGCTTTGAAGTCTTTTGAAGATATCGACTACGACGGCAAGATGAACGCTTTAATAAAGAGTGCATTGTCATTTGCGAAAAGTATGCAAGTAAATGCAGAGGAAGACTTCTTAAAGCACCACAGGATCCGGCGACTTGCAAAGAAGTGTGATACGCACGCTGAAACGACAGCAGAAATTTCTCTCCTTACGTTCTACAGAAAGGAGTTCCGAATACTTGTGGATGTATTTACTACAAGCGTGCAAGACATCTCGCAAAACTAATTTCTTTGCTACATCCATTCCACATAATTTTCAAGATACCCACTGACAGAAAAAACTGCACCATCGAGCGCTTCCGATCTATAAAGCAATCACGCCCCAAAATCATCCTTCAAGGTGAAGAGCTTGTGCTGGCTGAGCTTGAAATCCTGCTTGATGCCAGTAAACAGTGCTCATCTTTTAAAGAAATCGCAAAAGTTGCTGTTAAATTAAAGAGGATTATCCCATGTGGTTATCAAGTAGTTCGACTGATTTTAACATCCCCAGCGTCTTCTGCTCCTTCCGAACGGTCCTTCAGCAAGTTGAAGCTCATTTTCGATCATTTGCGGACATCGATGGGTGACAACCGCTTATACTCCCTCATGATGTTGTTTTCAACTAAAGATAAGGTCGACGACATTGAAATTACGGAGATAGTGGAGAAGTGGTTCTTGTTAAAACATCGTAGAGTAGGGATTTAGAAAGATGATGATGATAATTGTTGTTTTAAGGGGCCTAACATCTAGGTTATCGGCCCCTAATGGAGGATTTAGAAAGATAACTGGAGTTTTTTTTATTCTTGTAATATTTAAACAGTTATTTTAATCATTTATCAAATTTTCCTGCGATTCAAAATTCTAGAACTAATAAAATACATTTTAAATGAAAGCCGTTAATTAAGTATATTTTTTGACTTGTGTATCGTTTGCTGCCGCTGCCGCCCTCCCCCCACCCCTCCTGTTACTCAGTTTTTAAGCGTATAGTCGGCAATGTTAAACAGCCAGTCGGCATTTTTTAAATTCTCACCCCCCCTAGATGTACAAGGTCGAACCGCCCCTGATCACAATGTATTATTGTAGGCTCTTTTACTAACTCTGGCAGTTCCAATTCTCTTAGTATCATTCTTAGCCAACACACCTCCTTCACAGTCACACATATAGCATAGTATTATGCTTCAGATGTAGATTGCGCAATAATGGACTGCTTCTTAAAATACCAAGAAATAGGACAATTTGCTACCTTAACTACATAGGCTGATCTAGACAATCTTTCACCCTTGGCTCGCCCATAATCTGCATCACGAAACACCTCAATAAGGAGGAACAGATGACCTCGTAGTTCAGCCCCTTAAAACAACAATAACTAACACCTCAATAAGGTTAGGACCTAACTTATAACATTTATTTCAGCTCACTAGTACCGTACCCTTAAGATATCTCACGATACGGTATGGAGAATATCATTCCAATGCTTCTTCCTGGGGTCACATACAAACTGGCTCAAAATACTCATAGCATAGCTAATATCTGGCCTTGTACAGGTTGACAAATACAGGAGTTTAGTCATAACATTACTGTTCACACACTTCAAAATATACAAACCTGATTCTTGAATTGCTCCACAAATTTCATCATTCATCTTACCCAAAGCATAATTTTCATGAGTTTCACAAACTATTTTCTTCTTCGACGACTTAGAACAGGAAATCAAATTACTGTATATCCAAATTCAGGCACAAAGAAAACATCATTTAACTTCCGTGTAAAGCCACCACATTCATCAGTTAGATTAATGCTAGCAACTCCTTTTTATAGGAACATTGCCCTTTTCCATACTAAGAAATCCACTAGCTGGGATTTTAGAAGTAAACATAGATTCATTGTTGCAAATGTAATCAGTTGAGGCACTATCTAACAACCATTCATTATTTTGTAGGTTCATTGTTACTAAATTTATTGCAGTGATGCAAGAAATCACCCTTCCCTTTGAATTTGAACCAGAATTCCCTCCCAAATTATTGTTATCATTGTTAAGACAATTTCCCTTCATAGGAATCACTTACACAATCACGAGCATAATGCCCCCCACACCCCCACAATTATAGCACATCTCTTTTCTCTTGGATGCTGATCTCAAGATAGAGGGGAGGCAAATGCGAGGGAGCCGTGTCAGTAGATTTACTGGCACGTTAAAGATCCGCTTCGGGGCAAAATTCCGGCACCTCAGCGTCTCTTTAAGCCTCAGTAGTTAACAGGGACGTAAAACCAATAACATTATTATCTCAATTGGATGGACATTCCCTTGCCATGTGTCCCACTTTATTACAGTAGAAACATTTTCTCTCTTCGTATCCTCCTTGGTTTGGGTTGGACCGGGGTAGTTGACCTCCGCCTCATCTTCCTCTGCCACGACCTCTTGATCTATTGGTACTGAACACCTGCGTGAAGTTGGACACCAGAGCTCCCTGTACTTTGTCTTCATTCTCTCGAAAGCCTCGGTCACCATCTTCTTGGAGTATATTATAGTTTATTTATTTATCGTATGTCTTTTATTGCCGGGAGTGTCCGAGGAAATGTTCGGCTCGCCTGAGTCTGTAGCTGCTTCCAGCGGACACCCTTAGGGTGAGCTACAAGTTCCGTTCAATGCCAAGTAGTCCCAACTTTCGCTACCAGATGTCAATAATAAATTTATTAAAGCACAAAATATGCAGTATGAAATTACAACTAGTTTGAACAGAACTGAGACAGAGATAACCTCCTCTGCCCACACCACATCACGTGGTATCGATCACATCATCTACCACATAGGGCACATACACAATTTAAGTCTGGCTGATGAAATCTTCTGTTATTACACACTTTGAAGTGGAAACCATGTACCGAGAATCTCGTTACCAGGTGCCTCAGCTCGTAGGAGCTCTGTCCAGTCCCGTGATGTCATCGCATCAGTCGCGTAAAATTCTTGCCAGATGCTATCTTTCTTAGACTTCATTTCCTGAACTAGTGTCTCAAAACCATGTGTTGTTGGCAAAAGCATCTGCAGTCTCAGTTCTTCAACAAAGGGAAGCTCACTTGAGAGTTCATAAATCAAACGAGAAAGAGTAAATCGGGAGAGGCATAAGACTTTCTTTAGGTAGACAGCCTTGACCTTCTCTATCTCCACTAGATGCTTGTACTTTAGGTGGGACCAAATGTTTTCCAGACCATATGTAATTATCGGGGCGATTTTCAGCCAGAAGAGTTTCATTGCAGTCTTTAAGGAGAGTGTTCCGAGATGCCGAATGTCACTCATGGCCTTTATAGCCGCGTTTGATCTGTCCTTGATGTGGATTGAGAAAACGTTGCCATGCATCTGAAAAGTCACCCCAAGATAGTTGAAGTGTGTCACACACGCCAGTGGTTTATCTCCGTAAAGAATTGTTGCTCCTCTTCCTCCTTTTCGAAAAGACATGGAAACTGTCTTCTTCTCATTCAACTGAAGTTCATTTGATTTCGCCCACTCCGTCACTTTATTAAAAGCCTGTTGCAGCGCCACTTCACTGGTTGCCGTTAGAACCATGTCATCTGCGTAGATATATAACTTCACGTTTGAGGGTAATACTTGTACAACATCTGCCGTAGCAATAATAAAAAGAATAGGGCTGAGGGGATCCCCTTGCACAACTCCTATTGTCTGTCGTATTTCCTTCGATTTCGCGATTTCATCCGAAATGACAACGAAATTTTCACTCAGTAACGACCGAACAAACCTCACCAAATAGTTTTCTGTACCTATTAAGTTTTCTAACTTTCTCACTAGTAATTGCCTATTGATTGTATCGAAGGCCTTGGCATAATCCAGGAATACTGCATGTAGTTTGCCCCTTTTCCGTGACAAGGCTTCCTCTATGTTAGTTTGTAAACAGGCTATGGCTTGCGTGGCAGATCTTCCCTTTCTGAAGCCAAATTGCTCCTCCGGTAATTGAGCGTCAATGATTTTAGACAGACGATTACATAAAATAATGCTTAGGAGTTTCAGAAGAACTGATTCCAGGGCAATGCCTCTATATGAATTGGGATCGCCACAGTCTCCCTTACCTTTATAGAGCATTTTTACTGAGGAAGTCCTCCACCTGGCCGGTATGGACCCCTTCATTAGACACTCATTAAACAGTGCAGCTAGGCAGCCACTTAGTTCCGCCGATGCAATCTTTAGGTGCTCGTTGTAAATAAGATCAAGACCACACGCCTTATGATTCTTCAAATCCTTTATCGTGGTCATCACCTCCTGTTCAGTGATCCTTTCAGAGTTTATTAGGAAAACTGGTTTTGGTGGGGACTGAACAGTTGGCCGAGTATCCCTGTCTTGCAAAATGGCAGTCAGATGCTCTTCCCATCTCTCAATAGGAATATTCCTAGAGTACTTCGGTTTCCTTGGGTTCAGAGTCTTGTAGGGGTTTTCTTCCGCTTCGGATATTAGTTTCCTCTCTTCTTTTTTATTGTAGGAGTCTCTGGTCGTTCGCAGAATGTCCTTATACCATTTCCTCTTGAGCCTATAAACCTGCAGGTTATGTTCTGATGGATCCACACGGGCTGATTGAAGGGTATCTAATACATCCTTCCTGGCCACGTAACATCTTTCGTTGAACCACTTCTTAGCCGTTCTTACCCGTGGTGATGGGAGCGTGGCCTTTAGTATCAGATCTTCTAGGCTAACTATTGCAGCATCCAGCTGACCACTATAGATTAGAGCCAGTATATCATTTATGTCCTGTCCTCTTAGTGAATCTGGATCTAATTTCCGGGATCTCTTTGGGTGACTGACAACCTCCTGAGAGATCGCAGAGGACATTTCAAAAATTGTCAGAACAGGCAAATGTTTCCTTACTGACTCGCCAATGATTCGCTGCTCCACCATCTTTAAATTGGCTTCATTGGTGAAGACAAGGTCTATAATGCTGGAGCCATTGTGACTTAGGTAAGTAGGACTCTTGCATAGGTTGACGAGCGTCAATCCAGTCTCTTCTAAAAACTCCAGAACATGTTTTGTCTTCAGGCTGTGCTTGTCTATACGGCAGTTTAAGTCACCAGCTGCAATAACTGTCTCATTGCAGTCGGTTACCTCTAGTACGCGTGATAACTCATCTATTATTTCGGCTTGAGACATTTCAGGTTGAAAATACATACAAATGATAACACAAAGTTTCGTTCTTATTGCAAGGATGTTTTCTGACTCATAAACTTTCTTGAAGGGCGAAAGCAGAGGTTTTAGGAGACAGGTGAGCCCACCTGATGGTCTTCCTCGGGGTCCCTGCCTTGCCAACACATTTACAGTATAGGCAATACTTGCCTCCCACTCCGTCGTCAACATAGTTTCTGTCAATACCACTACATCATAGTTGTCAAACACGTTGTTGGGCAGAAGACTAATAACACTTCGTAGTCCCTCTACGTTCCATAATAGAATCCTCAACTGTGACCTCACCAGGAAGGACCTATGCAAGATTAGCCCCTCTGTATCCCTGCCTTGGAGCTCGAAAGGGCCGCACGAGAACACCCTTTGGCCAGAATTCAGCCTTCTCTACCAGATCCAAAGCGTTAAAGGGGATTCCTATCTTAAAAGCTTTATTCGTCCCCACAGTTCTCAATTCAATGATACCTAGTGGTGAACGTTGGAACTTTGATAGAGCATTCCGACGAAATCCAACCTATCAATTTAGCTTCTCACAAGTTTAGTCTGTGGAAGGATCTTTGACATGCCATAAATCTATGATATGGGACCGCCGTCTTTACTTCCCCTCCGAAGGAAGGCATACTGAAGTATTTTTAACGCTCTTAAAAAAATCCGACGACTTCGGTCGGGTTTGAACCCGCTATCTTGGGCACAGCAGTTCAGCATGCTACCAACTACGCCACCAAAGCCGCTAGTATATTATATCTTTATATGATACGGAACGGTAAATCAATGGGAATTGCACACACCTGTTATTGAATTGAAATTAATATTTTCCTTTATTTGAATCTGATCTTAATTTCTTATCTATCAACTTGTAACATAGAGATCAATTGTAACATATAACAAAGAGTAAGAACATGCAAAACCAAAGATCATATCAGTCAGAATGTCCAAGAGACACCAACTCCACCTACCTCAATATTTTGAAACCATTAATGGTCATGACATTCACCCCCACTTACATACAAAAAAAAAACAGACCGAATGTTTACATCTCATAATCCTTAAACCAGATGGGTGGACGTCTGGTTCTCTGTGATCGATCCTGTACTTATCTAACCTATACTTATGTAAGGTAAGTCTTACATTTTAAATTAAAAAAAGCTACACCAAACTTTTCCTTATTTTATTCTGCATTTAGCTATGTATAGCATTTGTATTGTAGCCCATTAAAGTTTTATAGCCGATTGAACAAAACAGTGCCGATTTTATTACCAAGTCTATCGAAGCGCTCACTTAGAAAGATTATTACATTAAAAGTATTAATCAGATCGTAATGAAAATTTAATGTGTCTTGAAGAAACTTATTGTTAACGTGTATGCGAAGTTTAAATCTGATCTGACAGTTCTGAAATTAGTTGTTAATATTTTTAACCAACTTTTTCTCGGGTCTGGGTGGTCGTAGCAGTATGAAATATGGCTTGTTATGAAGCTCATAGCAATGCAAGCCTAAACAAAAAACTATGTTTTATTTACAGTGCACGTGATTGGTGAATTTATATGGATTGATATTTAATCGGGTGGTTATGTGGGAAGAAGTATCCTAGCTAGCGATGGGAACAATGTTCTCGGCCAAGGGAAGTCTGGCGATGTTGCACAGTGAAACAAAATGCGTGTGTACCATTACGTATGGTTTGAGAATTTTTGTAGTTTAGTCATTTGTATTAGAGAAACTCTATTTCTTTCATTTTCGTACGAAGTGAAGCATTTCCCATCCACCGTCTTTTTTTTATGAGAGCTTTGGACCACCAATGGCAGGTTTAAAAATTTGTGCCAGCTGAAAAGCTGTTATTAAGTTATAAGACAATACGGTCAAGATAAAATGTTTGAAGTAATTTATACTTAAAGAGTTTATCAACCGTCTGAAAAATCACTGTCCGATAAATAGGATGAACTGACGTTTAAGTTCCTAACAAGTGGGTCAACAATGGGGCCGTCATCAGTTAACCCATCCTTTCCCCAGTAATGTTTCTCTATTTTATTGGTGAGTCCGATGCATTTTGTTCCATAGCTCGGGTGTTACTGACTTGTTGACGATTTTTGAAAGAGTTCTTCTTGACATTGCTGGAAAACCAGTCATGGTCTCAATAAGTTTCTAATTTTTTATGTAGGGAACATCGTTTTAAGATAGAAGTCTTTTATACTCCTCCTAGGTCGTCGAGCTTTATCTTTTGGCGTCCCGTCCTCATACACCCCTTCTTGCTCAATCTAAATCCCGCATTCTGTTCATTTTCTTTCATTGAAGCGGAACACCTCTCTACCGTCTCTATCGACCTTAAAATACGCATGGACACTTTCTGGTAAACCAGATACTTCTTATTATCCCTTTCTCTCTCGATTCTTCTGCTGGCAGTGTGGCTCAGCGGTAACGTTCTTGCTTGCTGGGTCCAAGTTTGCAGGTTCGTATTCTGGCACAGTCAGCTGCGCAAATGCGAGGGAGCCGTGTCAGTAGATAGACTGGCACGTTAAAGATCCCCTTTGGGGCAAAATTCCAGCACCCCGGCATCTCTAAAAGGCATTCTTAAAAGGGACGTAAAACCAATAACATTATTATTATTCTCTTGCTTCTAAAAAGAAACAAAGATATTGCACTAATAATCATGATTTCTCTCTCCGATAACTGTGGTTTGGCAGGCATTTTGAACAATGTGCACACAATGGGTAATGCAGACAGTGAAGAAGTTGCTGCTTGCTGCTAAATGACCCAAAGGAGAATAAAAGCGGGTCAGAGTTGTGTGTGCTCCGCAAGTTCGAGTTAGTCAACTGGCAACATTGCCCACCCGCTATGGTACCCTTGCCACACACAAAGATCCGATTAAATATCAATCCATATAAAATCACCAATCACGTGTAGATAAAACGTAGTTTTTCATTTAGCCTTGCATTGCTATGAGCCTCATAACAAGCCATATTCCATACTGCTACGACCACCCAGGCCCGGGTAAAAGTTGGTTTACAAAATTAACAACTAAGTTACTATATAACATTTTAAGGGGTTACAATACAAATATTTACTCCTCATAGCTAAATGCTTAATAAAATAAGGAAATGTTTGGTGTAGCTTGTTTATATGTAAACAATGTTTTTAATGACGTCTAAACTCGAGTATCTATATTTTTTTCCCCGACAGTAGTGAAAGATTGCATTTTACATTCCATTCGATTATGTTTCACAGACCAAATATTTGCCCAGTTCATGATCTTCCTGTTCCTCTTTAATCCAGCGGTCGGCCGCAGTATGAATTCGCATCAGGAACCAGGCAGAGAATTATACCTGGCCCTCACAGAAGTGCTTTAGGCCTAAAACTGTATAAATATGAAAGAGGGAAAGTGTAGGCTACATGAATCTATGGAAGATATAATGTTTCAGAGAGAGGCTTAGTTAGAGATGACAACTTTCTAACAAAACCTCAAATCAGTAACTTAGGCCTATACACAATTTCTACAATAAGTCTAGTATTCGGCTCTTATGACAAAAGATATGAAATAACATTACCTTGCCTCTTCCTCATTTGTATTAATTCGGTGCCAATTAAAAGCGGTATTTTCCACCGTAGTGGAATTGTCTTGTAATGGCATTATTGTAAAACAGCTTCCTGCCTAGTATGAATCCTCTAAGTCTGAAAAGCACGTATATTGAACTATTTTGTTAACTGTAATAAACCTATCTGCACAGCACCAAAAATTTAAAAAAAAACTTTTTACAATTAGCATTTGTAGACATACATAGAATCAGTATAGGCCTACCAGTCGATTATGTCATACTAGGAAACACTATATTGACAACAAAAATACCATGAAAGGCATTCAAATATGTAATAAAATAACTTCAATTGGCCTTGGGGTACACTACACTACTTTGCAACACGTTGATCAATAATACTTTTATTTAAGATCATTTGTGTTTAAAATCGACATAACATTCCAACTTCTGTCAAAAATTTCAAACACTCCCGTTTCAAAGATATTCTACCCACTGCCGGCTGGATAGCAACCAAGGAGATAGCAACCATCGCAACACTCAATGGTTGCTTTAAACTGCCTGCCCATTCGACGATTACAGCATTGGTTTGAGCGTACAACCTCGTTTCCAAATACAGGCGCTAGGAAGCAGCACCAAGGCACTGTGGCAGACATAAGTTTTGTATTGATGTTAATGGAGCAGTTGTGTTTGGAATGTATTCTGAATGATTTTATAATGCTGTACTGCTGCGTGCCCTTTTGTAAATCAGAACAGGCCAAGTTAGAATACCGGGGACCATCGGACAATTCACTGCGTGGGATGTGGTTACGTGCAATTTCCAGAAAAGGTGACGCAGGGGAAGCAAATAAACAAATAAATAAATACATACCGGTTGATGAATGAATGATTGAGTAAATACGTGAGACAATAAATATGTAAGTAGGTAAATATGTAAGTAAGTAAATACATAATTTAAGAAATATGTAAGTCAATAAATAAGTGAATAAATAAGCAATAAATAAGTAAACAAATAAATAAGTAAACAAATAAATAATAAAATAAATAAATAAATGTGAAAGTAAATAAGTAAATAAATATGTAAATAAATAAGTGAATAAATAAGCAAATAAATAAGTAAATAAATAATTAAACAAATAAATAAGAAAATAAATAATTAAATAAATAAGTAAAAAATAAATAAGATAATAAATAAGTAAACAAATAAATAATTAAATAAATAAATGTGTAAGAAAATAAATATATAAATAAATAAGTGAATAAATAAGCAAATAAATAAGTAAATAAATAATTAAACAAATAAATAAGAAAATAAATAAGTAAAAAATAAGATAATAAATAATTAAATAAATAAGTAAACAAATAAATAATAAAATAAATAAATGTATAAGTAAATAAATATGTAAATAAATAAGTGAATAAATAAGCAAATAAATAAGTAAATAATTAAACAAATAAATAAGAAAATAAATAATTAAATAAATAAGTAAAAAATAAATAAGAAAATAAATAATTAAAAAATAAATGTTTAAGTAAATAAGCAAAAAAATTGTATAAGTAAATAAACAAATAAGTAAATAAATAAGTAAATAAATAAGCAAATAAATAAGTAAATAAATAGATAAGAAAATAAATAAGTTAATAAATAATTAAATAGATAAATACGTAAGTAAATAAAGAAGTAAATAAAAAATAAGTTTTTTTTATTTAGTCGATTTACCCTCTAGGTTGGTGGTTTCCACGGACACTACCGCCTCTACGGGCAGTGTCCTGGAGCTTGGAACATCTGGACGGGTTGGATACAACTGGGGAGGTGTGATCAGCACGTCGCCCAGGCGGCCTCACCTGCAAAGCGAACAGGGGCATCATGAGGGAAGGGATTGGAAGGTTAGGATGGATAGGCAAGGAAGAGGGAAGGAGGCGGCCGTGGCCTTGCAGTAGGGACCATCCCGGCATTTGCCCGAAGACGAAGCGGGAAACCACGGAAAACCACTTCGAGGATGGCTGAGGTGGGAATTGAACCCCATCTACTTATTTGGACCACCCGAGGCTGAGTAGACCCCGTTCCAGTCCTCATACCACTTTTCAAATTTCGTGGCAGAGCCGGGAATCGAACCCAGGACCTCCGGGGCGGCAGCTAACCATGCTGACCGTTACGCTACGGAGGCGACTAAAAAATAAGTAAATAAATAATTAAATAAATAATTATGTAAGTAAATGAGTAAATAAATATATACCTGAATAAATAAATAAGTAAACAAATAAATAAGAAAATAAATAATTAAATACATAAATGTGTAAGTAAATAAACAAATAAGTACGTAAATAAATAAGCAAATAAATAAGAAAATACATAATTAAATAAACAAACATGTAAGTAAATAAACAAATAAGTAAATAAATACGTAAATAAATACCAAAGCAATAAATAAGCAAATAAATAAGTAAAGAAATAAGAAAATAAATAAATAAATTTGTAAGTAAATAAATAAGTAAAAAATAAACAATCTGTCCAAAAATCTGTAAAAATGTATAATACAGCCATCACAATAAGACGGGTTATCAGACAAATTCACCTCACACCCAAGTACATGGGGCTACATGACCACGATGTCGCAAAGCCCCTAAATAAATCATCATACCATTTTTCGGGGGCCGGAGGCATTTCTTTTCCCTGTCTTTTATTGTCCTTATTCTATTCTTTTCTTTTCATCTCGCCAAGTATGTAAGTTAGATTTAAGTCAGTTAGAAGTAGTTATATTTTTTATTATCGTCTGCATAATTACGGGAAAATGAGCTAGACATTTCGCCCCTTAAAAACAATCGCCTCCACCACATGTATTTTTGCTTTCCATTATACTGAAAATTTGCCCGTTAGTATGTGTCTGAAAACTTTTAGATGTTAGAATAACAAAGGAACTAACTTAGTGTAATGTTTTCACGTCCGTCAATCTCGATATTAAGCCTCCAAACATAACAATACTTCGTTTCAGGTATCTTCCCCTTTAAAAAGCCGCGGCAATCTCAGTCCCTTTGTGCTGCACCTAGCGGTGAATTAATGCATATATCTTGTACGCCTGTGAGTGTCGAATGGCCAGGCAGTTTAAAGCAACCAGGAGTGTTGCGATCCAGCCGGCAGTGATTCTACCACAGCAGGAGAAGCAAGATGATTTCCGAAAAAATTGTGTTTTTTTCCCCCGCTTGTTTCGTTGAAGGGCACAGGCGAAGACTTCGCCCAATAGCTTCTGTATAATAAGTAGGGCTCGGATTTTTAGGTAAATAAATATTATTTTATGTAAATACAAATCTTAAATATTTTTTTTCTATAAATACTTAAATTCCTTCTTGACACTTATTAGCACATAAAAAGACATAATATTTACATTTTAAAATATCAGTATGCTAGATCTTTCAGTTTATTGCATTCTTGTTCTGTGATACTTCAACGAGGAAGAACCTGTGAGCTATCTAATCTTCATGCAGAGCGTGTGTCAGCTTACAACTGTGTTATTCTTACCTTGTCGCCCCGTGCCACTCACTGTGGAAGCCGGGGATATTGCACCACGTGCTAGTCCTGCACCTCCCCAAGCTACCTGGAACCAGTGTCACTCACATACAGTTCATCTGTGACACTGTGAAGTGTAAGGCAGTAGTTCTACGATGCCTAAAGTAAAAACAACTACAATTTATCGTCTGTTGCAGAATTTAAAGATAATTTTAGGGGACGTTCTGTTCTGCCAAACATGTGGGAAAGCAATCAAGGCTGAACAGCGATCTCAAGTTACACAACACCTCAAGGGCAAGTAACATATTGCCGCAGTTTTGCGCCTTCAGAAGAAGTGTTTCGCGATAATCGTCGGTCATTTGCGATGGACAACCTGAAGTATCTAGTGTATTGTAATTCTTCATTAGTCAATGAGGCATAGCATAATTTGCATTCGTGAGTACTGCATATTGTTTATATTCACACTAATAAACTAAAATATAATTAAATATTTTTACTTTTTTGTCACATATTTCAGGTATTTTTAATATATAAAAAATATATATATTCCTGATTTTTAGCACCTAAAAATCCGAGCCCGAATAATAAGTGTGCGTAATTTGTTGGTAGTCCGAAGTTCTTTTTTCTTCTTTCTTTCATTGGTGTTTGATGGGCACGTCACTCTCCTTACCCAATAGCCATTTGTGAAAAGGTAATCAACTGCTCAACATACTGTTTTAATCCCTTGGTTGGGGGTAGTTGGGATAAAACACGGTTGTGTCAGTGTGCTAATTTAGAAGGCTATTTCTGGATGAGAGTAGCTTCCCGTGGTTGGGAGAGACTACAGGTGTAGTGTGTTGGTGTTAGTGTTTAATCTCTTGGGGGCGTCCTTGCAAGATGCAAGTATCTGCTAGGGGATGAATGTCTAGTTGCAAGCTACTGGGCTAGCCTGTCAGCTGAGCGGAATGAGTAATTCAATAAATGTGCAGAGTCAGCGGCTCGACTCTCTGTAGTCGAGTCGCGTGCCGTGAGTACAATGGAGTCTGACGAAGCAATTACTGACCGCTACGGTCAGGGGCACTTATGGCTAAGGTCAGGTGGGGTATGAGGACGTGAAGTGGAGTGTAATCAGTAATACAAGTGTAGCTTACTGACCAAGTATTTAATGGCCAGTTGATGTAGTGTTATGTCCCTCTTGGGGAGTTTGAGCAAATATAAATACAATTTGTGATGTGTACAAGTTTAGGGTAGGTGTTTTACAAAATAAAGGATTCTGAGCACGAGCTGGATCTCACCTGATGAAGAACGGACGTCGGGCAGAGCCGCTGGCGAAGAACACTACAGAACAGATAATCCTTCCCTCCTGGGCTCCGTTCTTATACGTTTTGGTGCTGCCTGGTCAGCATTGCGTCAATGTAGCTGCCCCAGATAGTTGTTAGTGTAAATGTTTGTGTATGTTCTGCAAGTAGTTGGCTAACCTCCTAGGCCTAGGTGGCCACCGCTTGCTGTGTAGAGATATGTCCTGGAGTTATGGTGTTTCCAGTTGGGGTGGTTTTGGCGAAAGATAGCGGGGTGGCTCTCAGGGGGTACTGCCCCCCGGGCTCTAAAAGTCCCCCTCATCGATTAGTTCGCGTCCTCGCGAACGGGAAGTAGAGTAGGCGTGTCGTTGTGATGGTTTCTTCTTGTTTTCTCCTCGTACCTCTTCTCCTTCGTCTTCCGTTTCGGTGTCGTGTAGGTGTATCGATGTCGTGGTGATGTGAGTCTAGCGTGTGCTCAGAGGGGTAGGTTTTGGGTATATTGGTGCTATGCAGGAAGGAAAAAAACCATGGTTGGACGGGTGGTTGTGCCGTCCGGCGCTGTGTGGAAAAAAATTGCTCCCTGCAAGGCATTGTATAAAAGATGGAAGAAAATAGAAAAACAGGTGCCCCAGGGTATGAGTTAAAGGAATATATATTAAATGGTTTATTGTGTTGGGGTGAAACGGGACACCTTCACAAATTTTGTCGTTATTAGGATAGAAATGAAAGAAACATAAGTGTGTAGAAATGTGTTTGGTGTTATGATGTTGCAGTGTTTTATGTATATTCTTCATATTCGACGGTTTGACAGTTGCTTACAATTTTTATTGCAATCCTTATGTTCTAGCCTTAATTATATTATTATTATTACTAAACCTCATGAGTATCTTTCTCCTGTGTATATGGCCATAGCGCTTTTCCTTCTTGGCCACCTTCACCTTGTGCCACTTGTCTGTGGCTTTTGACCTGCCACTGTGGTTTAGTGGCTAAACCGTTCACCTGTTGTCGTGAATTTCCCTCCGTGGGTGAAAGAATTCACCTTGATGGCTAGATTTGGGTCTTACAAGATTGTACCATTCCTGGCCATCGCATATCGCTCATTATTTAAGCGGTTTCATATCTGTAATTGCGTCAGCATCGCTCGGTGCCCCACGGTCACCTTACGTTGCTGGCCGCGGCGTCGTCACCTTTAGGGGTGTGACTGGAAAATGACGAAGATCAGTGGGTTTGTGTGTGAGAGATAAGTAGTGTAATTCATTGTTGGAGATATATTTACAATAGACATGTTTATGCTCCTCGTCCTCTGTAAAATAAAATGCATTAATGGCCATTTCATATGTGGTTCTGTGCATGCCGTTGCCTCCTGGCTTTCCTGCATTCCTGAAAGTGGATTATGTTATTATGATTACAGTACATGTATATATATATCATTTCCCTCGCTGCGCTTATTATGTGGCTTAAATGTAACGCCCCTTAAGTCTAATTTAGTCTAGTTTAGCCTAATTTTAGTCCAGCTTAGCCTGAGTCGGCTGGATCTTACCATCCTGTCTGTATCTTTCCTCTTTTCTCCGTGTATTTGTGTGTGTAGCCCGCTATAGGGCGGTGTAGTGTATCAAATCTGTCGTGGCTGTGACCATGGTCTTTGACGATCTCTGCCGTATCGATGGAGCTCTTTCTCTGAAATTCAAATACATATTTTATGAAATACCCTTGGCCACAAATCTTCTCTCGCACCGCTGTGGCCGGTCAGCTTCGGTTGCTGTGCCGAGCTGTCGCATATATCGATTTTGTATGGGTCGGCTGGCTCCTGTGCCACCGCCTTTGGTGCGCCTATCGTGCTGTCGCCTATTTTCATTAGAATTATTGTTACTATTATTATCGCTTTATCGGCCTTATCCTGGCAACGTCTAGCCGCCAGGTGCCGGACGTTCAATCCTGATCCTATTCATCCTTTGTATTGTCGGGCTTACCCTGGTAACGGATTTTAGTTGCCAGGTGCCGAACGTTCTATCATAACTAGAAAAGTTCTTAGCCTAAAATATTAAAAAAACGAAATATATATATTGTATTTACAAGCCGAAATGGTCCTTAGTCTAGTGCCGAAATGTACTGTAGCTACTGTTTCACGACAGTGCTTATTAAATTTGCTTAAATTTAAGTTGCCGTTTGAATGCAACTGTATCTTATGTGCTAGAATTTTGATCGGAGGCTCGTCCGGTCGATTTCTCTTCCGGGGGCCCTTGTAACCTATTGCCGAGACCGGAACCCAGCAATGGCTCGTAGTCCCCTCCCTTAATACTAATTGTCGACATCGCTCTATTAATAATTAGTATAGGCTTGCGCGACTGCGTTGCTAAAGAGCAAACGCCTCGCGTGGATATCTTTTTCGTCGCTGTTATACCTGCCTGTGTTGGCATTGTTCGCCATTTATCATCTGTTTATATTTATTGCTGGGTTGCCCACGAAACCCCTTTTGGCAGCCCGTTGCATACCTATTTAATATCTTTGGCCGCTCGGTGCGTTACCATTTACGCTCAGGAGACTCGGTGTCATCCATTTATGTGGGCACGGAACCGAATGATCGCATTCATTCCATATGCATTATTTATTATTCATTTGTTATATATATATGATCGTCTTCACCTCGTCTCGCGGCACGAGGACTTGGCGGATCTAGGATTGGTCCCGCTGAATCCTGAGATCCTTCTTCACTTCCGCGCGTGAAAGACTAACGTCCCGCCATAGAAGCTCTACTTAGGTTACATGCTAACTAAAGTCTAGTCCTAATGTGGTCGTCTCTAGGTTCGTCTCCTGAGTCTAGTGTGGAGCTGGCTAATTCTCCTACTAGCCGTCAAAAGTCTCCCCTGCAGGTCTGGCTGCGATGACCGTAGCACATAGTGGGTGTAACTGTCCCCGACAAGGGGGTAGGCTAGACGCACCCTAGGTCTTGACGTATGCCCGCGCTAAGCCATCGATGCTTCAACCCTACGTAATTCCGTCTTTTAGTCTGGGTCAGGATCTGTTGGCGTCTTGCCCCGTCTCTGCCCTTCCATTGACGTTCTCATCACCATCCAGTGTGATATCAGATTCCTTTTTTTTTTGAAAAAAAAAGTGTGATTTGTAAATATTTTACCATGTAATTGTGTAATTTTTTAGTGTTCTGGGGTTGTACGATCTTCTAAATGCATTGTCTACTTTAGGCTTGTATTTGCCATGTCGGATTTCAAGCGGTAATGCCTTGGTAATTTCCTGGAGGCGTTAGTGGGTTTGTAGGGCGTTGGGACCCTGTTATTAGGATCCGGGGGTGTTATTGGCTGAATGGGCTTAAAGCGTGGTAGGAGGGGGTTGTGCATCGTTGGTCTCCATGTTAATGGTGGCCGGGAGCCGGTGATGCTGCTGGTAGGTCTTTACAGTGAGTGGATGGGGTAGGTTTTCCCAAGTGTGAAAAAAATTAAAATTGTCATGCAGGTGTAATAATAATAAACCGTGGTATGTGGATGGAACATTCCATGCATGGAGATGGATATGAGGCGTATCCGCTCTCACTTGGGGATAAAGCATGGGTCGAGGTATAATAATTATATGTCCCTTACATGCGGGATTATTTAATTAAAAAAATAGTTTTTAGTATAAATGTGGCCTCATCTCTTTACATAGAGATGTGCATTACGCTTGATGTTGTTTCCGACTCACCCCTACTACTCGGGTGTAGGCATTGGGGCCAAGGTGTAGCATACCTGAATTTGTTTAGACGCATGAAGTCTATCAACCCCGATGTATATTTTGGAATGTAGTCTAGCTGTTTTTATGTGTCTGTATGTTTGTGTTGGATAGTGTTGTAGGTGAAAGGTTATGTAGGGAGAAGGGTGCTGGAATGGTGCCCGTAGTTGGTACCTTGGCCATCCTGATGGCACTATCCATCTCTGCTCCTGTCGTGGTGTGTGATCCTCTCTTGGTCACGACGTGCTCTCTATCTTTCCTTGGGATGTACACTTGTGGGATTGAGATGCCATAAAGCATCTACCAGTATGTGGAATGCCTGTGGGTCTGTGATACCCACGTTGTGTAAAAATGTTTGTTTCTGTGGGCGCCGCCTTCGGGCTGCCCATTGGGATGTTTGAGTGCGGTGACGCTGTGACGACACGGCCTAACTTGGTGTCCTGTTCGTAACGTTCATAACGTTGGGTTATCATGGGATTGTAAGTGTGAACTGTCATAGCCTGATCGCCTGTAATGATTTAAAAAAAACAAGAAAAGAAGTTATTAGAGGGGGGTTGTTCCCTCATGGACGCTGTCTGTATCCGCCCCTGATTGTTGGGCGCGTGTAGGCGTGAGGTGCCCGTGGCTGTAATTAGCGCGGCTGCGTGTGTGAGGTCGCTTACCCCTGCCGCACGCTGGCGCGTGGGCCGTTATCCGAGGAGGCTTATCTCGTGTCGCGTGGCTGATTGTCGGGTGTCGCTTATTGCGTGTTGACATCCTTGTAAACATGTTCCTGTACTCCTGAGATGAATCCGGCCCATAGGGTTGGTACATTACTGGATGCCAGGCCTATTGTAATAGCGCTGAATCCTGTGTCAACATCCGTCACTGTATGTTATTATTGTTGTTGATTTTTGTGACAGTGTCATCATGTTTGCGTGTCATTGTCACGTCTGGCTATGCTGGGAATGTCTACCGGCAATAATGTGTCGCAGCGCGCTGGAATTCGCTTATCCGCAACTCAGTGTTTTGTTGTATTTGTTTTTGTGTCCTTGTTTGTAGGAAGTTTCTAAAGTTATGTATGAAGGCTAATGAAACGTGACTTTCGCCATTGTCCGTATGTTGACATTGTTTTACATTCTAGGAGGGCCAATGTATTAACCTGTCATGTTTTCGCTACCAATCTTGTG
Organism: Meconema thalassinum; assembly: GCA_946902985.2. Taxonomy (NCBI): domain Eukaryota; kingdom Metazoa; phylum Arthropoda; class Insecta; order Orthoptera; family Tettigoniidae; genus Meconema; species Meconema thalassinum. The sequence continues at coordinate 162,132,214 of OX336393.1, read as the reverse complement.
TGGACTTTTCTTCCGCAAAACCTCTGCTCTGTGTAATTATCTATAATTTGTGTCTAGCAAGTCTATCGCCTATGTTCGGGGTAATCCAAATTTGCCATGATTTTTGGCCTTAGAAATGTGGTGTTACCTGTTTTGTGTCTGTGAGAGTGGCGTCCCCCGTATTTAGGTGTCGGGCGCTATGGTTCTAAGAAAAGTGTCTTGTGGTCTCGGTAGAGGCCTGGCGTTCTCGGTACGCCCCCTATTGGTAGTCCCGGGGTCGCTAATGCCCTGAGTAGGCTGTTGTAGCGAGTACTTTGGAACGAATCTACGCCCCTGTATCTATGTTAAAGAACCTCCCCGTGTTCATGATTGTGTGGCTCAATCGTTTATGTGCTTGTATATGGCACTATTGCAATGCATTTGCCACCTCTAGTGCATGTTGAAAGCGTGTACACTGTAATGATATGCCATTTATATACGCATAATTTAAACATTCTTATGCCAATTTTCACTCTTGGCAATACTCTATGGGGCACAGTGTCTGTATGGGACCCTATGTTTTTTTCCTGTATGGGATTGTGTATGCATGCTGTTTTTGCAATGCTGCCCGTGTAATTGTCTGTTCCCGTGTCCATATTCCTGGTTTAATTTGGACGTACTTGCGGACTGCCTTAATTGTGGCCAGTTTCCGTCTAGGTGGGAATGAATTTTCCCCTGTGAATGGGTCTATTTGGTGTCTAGTCGTGCCGCCTGAGTTTTCCGACTTATCATGTCGAAAGATCTGTGTGTTGTGTGTATCTGATCTTTCGTCGGTCGCCAATTCTTGTTTTCCACGGCGTCCGCTTTTATTGGGCATTCGGACCCGTGATCCCGTGTAGCGCTCCGTGTTTTATGTCTGAGTTGTCTGTTGGGATTTGGTGAGTCCCTAGTGTGGCCTCTGATTGTATTGTCGCGCCAAAAATGCCATTGGCTAGCTTCCATTTTGGCACGTTTGTATCGTGTTTGAGCATGCGCATCTGCTTTAGGCTAATGCCTTGGGACCATATTTTCTGGGTTTTATGTACCGTGGCGTATCTCTTATATAAAAACAAGTGTCCTGACTGACTGACTGACTGACTCATCATCGCCCAGCCAAAACTATTAAAGTTAGAAACATGAAATTTTGGGAATATGTTCGTTGTAAGTCGAAAACGCCCACTAAGGAAGGGTTTTTGGATATTCAGTTTCTAAAGGGGTGTTAAGGGGGTACACCTGCATTTCATTGAATAACAATATCTCCGGATTGCTTTCATTGGGGGATTTGATACTCGGCATATAAACTCATCATTAAAAATAAGAAGATACGTGTCTGAGGGTTTTTCGATGTGGAGTATATTATGAGGTGAAAGGATGAAAAGTGGGGGTTGAAGGTTTCCTAACCGAGCGTGTATCTCTTAAACGACATAGGCGAGGAGTTTGGAACTCGGCGGAAAAAATCAGCATAAAAAATAACAAAATAGGTGTTTCACCGTTTTTTCATAAATCCAATTAAAGGGGCCCATGGGGAGGGGTGAAATTCTGGGGGGAAAGAAACAGGTAATATGTAAAATTATACATGGCCTATGTTGTAGACAATAACACATTACATCTTTTTTGTCTCTTGCTATTTCATCATACAACGAATACTTAGGGAGTTATTAATGATTTTGTACTTTTTGGCCGGAATTTTCTAAGTCCCAGGAATGACATAAAAATTGATTCGAATGAAATTTCGAAAAATAGTTTTTTAATACTTTTATTATATTTTTCACGTCTTTTAGGGTCCGAAACCAACATGATATTTTGATGTTTTTTTTCGTCCCATGCATTTTTGGTCTCAGGTGATAGAATTATAGGACCGATGCTTATCTACTATATAAAGCTCAAATACCACTGACTCATTCATTCGTCACGAAATCTCAGAAACCACCGAACGGATTGGAATGAAATTTGGTATCCAGCTTCCTCAAGGGCCGCAAACGCCCACTAAGAAAGGAATTTTGGATATTCAGGTTCTAAAGGGGTGTTAAGGGGGTAGACCTGCATTTCATTGAATAGCAATATCTCCCGATTGGTATCATTAGGGGATGTGATACTCGGCATATAAACTCATCACAAAAAATAAGAAGACATATGTCTCAGGGTTTTTCGATGTGGTGTATATTACGAAGTGAAAGGGGTGAAAAGTGGGGGTTGAAGGATTCCTAACGGAGCGTGTATCTCTTAAACAACATAGGCGAGGAGTTTGGAACTCAGCCGATAAAAATCAGCATAAAAAACTAAACAGGTGTTTGACCGTTTTTTCATAAATCCAAATTAAGGGGCCCATGGGGAGGGGGGGGGGTAAACGTAATATGTCTGAGTGTAAAATTATACATGGCCTATGTTGTAGACAATAACATATTACATCTTTTTTGTCTCTTGCTATTTCATCATACGACGAATACTTAGGGAGTTATTAATGATTTTGTGTTTTTTGGCCGGAATTTTCTAAGTCCCAGGAATGACATAAAAATTAATTCGAATTAAATTTCAAAAAATAGTTTTGTTTAATATTTTTATTATATTTTTCACGTCTTTTAGGGTCCGAAACCAACATGATATTTTGATGTTTTTTTCGTCCCATGCATTTTTGGTTTCAGATAGAATTATTTGCCACTAGGACCCATGCTTATCTATCTATTTAACTAATGTTATAACAGGATACCAAATGTTATTGCGGGCGAAGCCGCGAGTAACAGCTAGTATTGTATGTTTGAAACACGCGTATGAAAATATACGTTAGTGTGAGTGTTTTGTGTTGCTCGGAACGACCCTCGTACCTTAATTTCGGGAGTTATCTGGCTTTGAAAATGGCGTGAATGATTGTGTGTGTACCTTCCAAAGTGAAAGCGCTTCTAGGCTGTCTGCTGCTTGCGAAGGTCGCCTGTCCCATTACGTCTTATCGCTAACTGCGATAGTGTCAAGTTTCACTGACGTGGGCATTACCTGCTACTGGTCTGGCGGTCTGCATGTGTTAAGCTCGTGTGTGTGTGTTCGGTGACACGCTCTTCTATTGTGAGAATATATAATGTGTCTTCGGCTTCCCGTCAGGGAAAAGAACATACCTCTGTTCATATATTGTGTCCCCAAATTTTGCGTTATTGTAAACCTGGGGTGAATATATTCGTCGGTGGCAGTTAGATGTCTTTATGTACGTGTATGTCCGGGCTTCTAGTCGCGTGTTTGGTGACTAGGTGTCGGAGGCGGTTTTATTATTATTTTATGTATATTAATCCCTGTTAGCGTGACTGTATATGTTTTATCCCTTATTGCTACATCCTCCAACTGGATGGCTACCCGACCTTGCGCTCCTGGTGTTCAGAAGGTCGGGGGTTCGAAACCGTCTTTGTTCAGGATAATTATTCCTGATGCCTTTTGGGCCTGTGTCTCCGGGACAGTTTTGTCAGTAATATTGACTGTTTTGTGGCAATTGAGCTTACTGTGTGCCCTCCGGAAATATGTGGGTTTTCCCTAAGTCTGGGATTTCACCCTATGGTGTTCACACCTGGCTTAGCAACTGTCGAAGGAGATGAGAAAATTTCTCCCGTCCTGTGGCGCACATTTTGCGCAGTGTCTTACAATGTGACATAGTAATATATAATATAAAATGTTCATTCCCTTCTAACATTTATGCATTTATAAGGTATATTTTCCCTTACTGGATACCTTGTCTATGGCATCTGGGAAACATGTTTTGTAGTATGGCTCTGTGTGAATGAAGGCTAGTGCGTATGAAAAGTTGTATAATTATGTGTTCTCCATTGCCGTGCGCGTAAATGTGTGTTGGTCCTCTCTGGGAACCTGGGTTCGGTCTCATGCGAGTCCCTACCCTTCTTGGTATATTCGGCCTCTTTCTATGGCAACTGTGTTTACCGTGTTACCTCAAGATATATTGCCGAGTTTTCCCCTGAACTGTGAGTGTTATCCCCTGATATTTACGCTTAGTTTGAGCGACATCATAGGGGATAGGAAAAATTCCTGCCATGGGCAGTGTAAAAATAGAAAAAGTAACGTGCACGTATGGCTTAAATATATACAGTTCAACTTGGATAATTCGAACTTCAAGGGCTTAGTAAAAAAAATCGAGTTATCCAAAAATTCGAATTAAGAAAGTTCTTTGAAAAGAGTAGAGAAAATATATTGTATCACGTTGACATAATGATTTACGTTCACCAAAGCAGATTAACAGACGACGGTACCTTATAAAGATTGTATCGTGAGTAATCTCAAAAGTTTCAAATGAAAAATAAAACCTAAATGTACTATTCACCTATTTAACGACGTTAGTAATACAGTAATCTAGTTAAGTCTCAGAGAAATCTACTGTTTTTCAAAATAGTCTGAGATTCTTAACTGTTTCCTACAATTAAGTCTCTCAGCCATCACAAAAGAATCTAGCAAATAGTAGGAACGGAAAACAGAACAACTTAGTCATTTCTACTTAAAAAGATCCGCCTAAGCTCTGTGATGTGGTTTGTTGCTAGGCTGCACTCGGAACAGTTCCTTCAGGAACTGAGCCATATGACCCAACTGTTTGGCTTCCGATTGGCTTTTTACACTAAACACTTTGAATTATCCAAAAAATAATTCGAATTAACCACGATTATAAACGATTGATTGCCTATTAAATGCTATGGGCGAAGATAAAAATTCGAATTAAAAAGATTTCGAATTATATAATTTCGAATTAGCCACGTTCCCTTGTATATACATGTAAAATGAACAGTGTTGTGCATGAGTCCTGGCGTGTCTACCGTTTACAGGGGTAGAACCTGTCTTTTGTGTCAATTCTAGTGTACGCGCCCCCGTGAAGGTCTTCGAAACGTTTCGGCATTTTAAGTGGAAAGTTCTGTTTGTGGGAATATTTACCCATGGGCTTGCGCGGTCAGTGAATTTCACTACATTGCGCGCTTTCTCGCCCGTCGGGGTGAATTATTGCGCCCCGTTATGAAGGCATAGGCTTCAGGTTCCCATTGAGGGGCTTCATTACTATCTTTCAGGGGAGTTTTAAGTAAAGTAGGCCTAAGCCTTCGTTCCCCGTGTTGCCTGTAAATAGGCGTATGAATGCTGGCGCCTGAAGGGCTGTGTTGGCTCTGCGCTGCCTTATTAATGTCTGTGCGCGTGTAAGCCCTCCTGTCGAACTGGCCTTGTGGGGTAGGTAATAAAACTTTCCTTATGCCCCGTGTATTGTGTGTTTGGGCCTGGGCAGTGTGCACAGGCGTGCGTTTTGCACCTTGAGGGGCTGAAGGCAACACCCTCTTATGCATTCGTACTGGGGGTGCACATGTTAGTGTCCGCTTCCGCTCTGGCGAAATTGCCTTCTGAACTGGCGGTAAGGATCGCGTAATTGTCTGTGAGTGCTTGAGCAACGTATTGGAGGGTGGTCTGACCGATTTCTGGCCTGTGGCCACGGTAGACTCCTTCCCCTCTTGTGGCGGTACGTGTCGAGAGGGACATCCTCGCGAGTTGCTGAGTTAGCGTATCTACGCCTATGTCCTCTCCTAGCTAGGCTGATGGCCCTGCCGCGAACTCAAAAATGGCCTTGTTGGCTTGGAGTTCCCGGCACTTTTCCCAAATTTGGGCTTACTGCCTATTGAGGCATATGGCCCGTTGGCAAATTGCTGTGTTGACGCGTTTGCGTCCTATACAGTTCTGTGGCTGCCAACTGGAGAAACGCCTGTTCGCGAATAAGCTCCCTGTATTGGGCATATAAAATTGTGTAGTGCACCCTCATCCTCTCTAGGGTTGTGTTATCTATTGTAGGACCATGTGTAGTGATTAATCGTTCGTATATTCTGTTCCTTTGGACATGGCTCTAGCACCTTAGTAATAATGTAAGTAGTATTGGTGTACCCCTATTGCCTCTATGCCTGACAATCCCGGTTGCTTCTGCATGTGGTGCCATCCTGAGCTAAGTGTTTGTCTAAAACGAAATGTGTGCGACTTCTAATGTATGAGATTTCTGATCCTTTCTGGGGGGGCTTGACAAAAATTTCCCTTGTGTAGCTAGAGTGAAGGAAAAATAATGCTTTCTGTAAAAAAAATTCAACTTTTCGCTTGGCTGTTTGCCGTACGGATCGCTTCTACCACAAGGGCTCGTTGTTTGAGTCCCTACCCTTATTCTGCGTGGTAGTCGCGCCTCCACCAAATATGTTTTAATCCCTTGGTTGGGGTAGTTGGGATAAAACACGGTTGTGTCAGTGTGCTAATTTAGAAGGCTATTTCTGGATGAGAGTAGCTTCCCGTGGTTGGGAGAGACTACAGGTGTAGTGTGTTGGTGTTAGTGTTTAATCTCTTGGGGGCGTCCTTGCAAGATGCAAGTATCTGCTAGGGGATGAATGTCTAGTTGCAAGCTACTGGTCTAGCCTGTCAGCTGAGCGGAATGAGTAATTCAATAAATGTGCAGAGTCAGCGGCTCGACGCTCTGCAGTCGAGTCGCGTGCCGTGAGTAAAATGGAGTCTGACGAAGCAATTACTGACCGCTACGGTCAGGGGCACTTATGGCTAAGGTCAGGTGGGGTATTAGGACGTGAAGTGGAGTGTAATCAGTAATACAAGTGTAGCTTACTGACCAAGTATTTAATGGCCAGTTGATGTAGTGTTATGTCCTTCTTGGGGAGTTTGAGCAAATATAAATACAATTTGTGATGTGTACAAGTTTAGGGTAGGTGTTTTACAAAATAAAGGATTCTGAGCACGAGCTGGATCTCACCTGATGAAGAACGGACGTCGGGCAGAGCCGCTGGCGAAGAACACTACAGAACAGATAATCCTTCCCTCCTGGGCTCCGTTCTTATACGTTTTGGTGCTGCCTGGTCAGCATTGCGTCAATGTAGCTGCCCCAGATAGTTGTTAGTGTAAATGTTTGTGTATGTTTTGCAAGTAGTTGGCTAACCTCCTAGGCTTAGGTGGCCGCCGCTTGCTGTGTAGAGATATGTCCTGGAGTTATGGTGTTTCCAGTTGGGGTGGTTTTGGCGACAGATGGCGGGATGGCTCTCAGGGGGTACTGCCCCCCGGGCTGTACAATACAACACTTTGCCAGTTTGTTTGTTGTGTTAGCACTGTTCATTATAAGGAATCATCAGCGAAACAAACGTCATAACGGGAGAGAGAAAAACACAAATTCAGAAGGACAAAATGCAGGAGATAGGAATAACACGTAGAAAAGGACATTTACGCGGCATCTACTTCGGCCCCAACTAAGCCGGCCGATCGACACAAATTCCCTAAAGTTGAACCCCCATAGTATCCAAAAAGTTATTAATAACGTTCACGACTGGCATCTTCGGAGAATGCAACAGATGTTGTTGTTGTTTGAGTATTCAGCCTTCTGACTGGTTTGATGCAAAACTCCATGCCTCCCTGCCCTGAGCTAATCGTTTCATCTCTACCACTGCCAGCTGGCAGTTATCTCTACATAGCTACCACATCCCACATCCGAGGCAATCACAACAGATGAGCAACATTCAATGGTAAGCTATAATCTTGCAACCGTAATGCCCTGAGCATAGGAGTGCGCGCTGTATCATATTGAGGACACTGAAATAAAATATGATGAATATGAAGTGAACCGTCAAGATGACGTGTGAGATAGAGAGGAGTAAGGGCATGATTAAAGCGGATAACAGTGATAATATGACGTCTCGTGTATTGTCCCAAAGAAAACCATGGTTGAAGCCGAATTTCCGGTTGTACCCAGAAATATTGTCTGGCCTTAGTCCTCGTAAATGCCAACCATTCCTGTTGCCACTCGTGCCGCGTCCTTTCTCTTATGAGGGGAAGTAATTCTAAACAAGGGATCGCAATGTTATACTTTGTTCCCGTCCCCAATGCGGCAGCCTTGGCTAGAGTGTCTGCCCTTTCATTTCCCACTATATGCCAGTGACTGGGAATCCACGTTAATATGACGTCATGGCCCGAGATATGTAAATCATAGCAACTGCGCTAAATGGCATGAATACCAATTAAATGATTGGGAGGGCTTGAATAACACTCAGGGAATCTGGCTGTGAAGATAATCGACTTAGGAATGTGATGTTGCTTAATGTAAATACTGGCTTGTCTGATGGCAAGGATTTCGGCAGTAAAGATCGTGCAGTGTGGTGACAAAGTATATTGTCGTTCAAGTTGAAGATCCGGGGCAAAAAATGCTGCACTTAATCGCGCGGGGTTGTTAAGTTTCGATCCGTCGGTATAAAAAACAGCCCGTGGAAGCAAAGGACGTAAAAAATCCTGACACACAGGATTAATAATATTTGGTAAATTGACAGATGAGTTACAAATATCCTCTAAATTATTGTGACGGCTGTGAGTTTGTTTCGTCGCCTCGCCGCGTGAGACACCGCCACCCCGGGCTATGCTCTGCCTCTATGTATTACCTGCGCCTTTCGCAACAGGGATACTAGGACAAAGGGAAGTGTTGCAGGTAGTTCTACCGAGGCCACCGGTCCCATTAGGAGGGATTCACTTATGTGGCTTATTGACAAGTGAATGGCAAGTGTTCCCTAAAAGAGGAAACCAGAGTGAGATGCTAATTGCTTGTATTTGCTATTTGTGTGGTGTATCTTTCTGGTCCGCAATAAAGCTAATACGTTTCTTTAAAGGAACAATTTGTGTTGTGCTTTTACCCTCCGTAATCCAGAATATTCGTGACCCAGCCAGTGATGGAACTCTCGAGAAGCCGTGAATCCTGGACGGGTCTAGAAGCATTCATTGAGTCACCAGCCTGCTATATTAGAGCGACCTGGCCAGCGAGGTGGACAGTGTTTTTTTTGTTGAGCCAGTGCGTGCTTCTACCTGAGCGACAGTTGTTGGTGACGTGACTTGCGAAACCCTAGTGAAGCTGATTCTCTTGACAGCGAAGCAGAGTGTAGTGGTGAGTGACTGGCTATCGTAAATAACTGTGGCTTGTGTATTCAAGGAAGTGTTGCAGGTAGTTTTACCGAGGCCACCGGTCCCATTAGGAGGGATTAACTTCTGTGGCTTATTGACAAGTGAAAGGCAAGTGTCCCCTACAAGAGGAAACTAGAGTGAGATGCTAATTGCTTGTATTTGCTATTTGTGTGGTGTATCTTTCTGGCCCGCAATAAAGTTAATACGTTTTTTAAGGAGCAATTTGTGTTGTGCTTTTACCCACCGTAATCCAGTTAACAGAAGTTCCACTAGGGGGTGGCACGTAACAACTGGTGTCAGAAGCCGGATTACGAACTCAAGCACAAGCACAACACCTGAAGGTCCTGGCTTCAAAACCCAAGCAGGTCATTTTACCACAGTTCTCTAATTTTACTGTTAGTGCATGCCCTTTACAAGACAAACATCTACAATGGAAGCGCAATTGGCAGCATTGCTAGAAAAGTTAAGTGGCATGGAAACCAAGATAGAAGACGGCCAAAAGTATATAACCAAGGACCTAACTGCCAAACTAGAAGACGGCCAGAAGAAGATGGAAGACGTCCAGAAGAATATAGCCGAAGACTTAACTTCCAAATTAGAAGACGGCCAGAATAAGTTAGCCGAAGACTTAACTTCCAAATTAGAGGAAAGCCAGAAGAAGTTAGCAGAGGACCTGAAGAAGATCGAAGACGGTCAGAATAAGCTAGCAGAGGACCTAACAGCCAAATTTCTGGATGGCCAGAAAAATCTGGAAGAGTGTCTGCTGACGAAATTACAGGAAAATCAATGGAAATTAGAACAGGGCCTACGTGAGGAAGTCACGGCAGTGGAAAAGAAGTACGACGCCTTACAAGTGGAAGTTGCTGAGCTGCGCCGATGCCCGCTGATGGGGGTGGAGGAGAAATTCAACGCCTTACAAGAGGAAGTTGCCGCACTGCGCCAACGCCCACTGTCGGGGGTGGAAGAGAAATTCAACGTTTTACAAAAGGAAATTGCTGAGCTGAACCAACGCCCGCCGACGGGGATCGAAGCGAGATTCAACGCTCTTCAAGAGGAAGTTCCGAGCTGTGCTGACGCCCGCCCACAGGTACACCGGGAATATCAGGAACGAGACAGTGCAGAGTGACGCCCCCAACCTTCGACGGAAAGGACCCGTGGAGCACCTATTTACGTCAGTTCGAGGCAGCCTGCTCCATAAACAACTGGAACAGCACGGAAAAGGCTACAGCTCTCATTGTAGCGCTGAAAAGGGACGCCCTTAACGTCCTTCAGGCCATCCCGACTGGATCCCAGGACTACGCTTCACTAATCGCCCATATGGAGTCCCGATATGGAGATAGCCATCTTCAGCAGGCTTACCAGATGCAGCTCCGGACCCGGATACAAAAGAACGCGAAAACCCTGCAGGAGTTTGAGATGGACATCGCACGCCTCGTAAGGCTCGCCTATCCAACAGCGCCGGCAGACTTTCTGGAACAGATTGCGACGCAGACCTTCACCGACGGGCTACGGGACTCGGACACTCAACAGGCGCTGCGACTCGCGCGCAATAAGACCCTGGCAGATGCGCTGAGCCACGCGTCGAGTTCGAGATGGCAAAGCTGGTATCCAGAATGCACGCACGGGTGCGTCAAGTGGACGTCGACGAACCAGCCAAAGCCAACGAGACCAAGCCCCTGGCCGATGAACTGATGGAGGTGCTAGGCCGGTTCTTCAAGAGACGCAGCACCACCAACAACGACGTTGCCAGAAGACACCCGGAGAGGCGGCCCGGAAGAGGACTACTGACCTGCTGGACATGCCGTAAGAAGGGCCACCTGAGCAAGGACTGCGGTGTTCGCCGCCACCAAGGGTTTCCGTAGGGAAAGTCAGTCATAGGGAAAACGCGCGGACCAGGAAAACGAGTACCAGCCAGCCTTGGCCGAACGTCCGCCTGTCCAACCTGAACGACTACGACATTACGGTTCACCGGGACACCAACCTAGGAGTCTGCGAGCCCGTTACCTGGATTGCCCTCATCAAAGACACGACGGACTGACACCTGCAGACGGACAACCGAAGAAGACGCGCACTGCCAGAAGAACTACAGAAGCTGTACCAAGGATCCCAGGACCATTTAGACGAGGAACAATCACGCCAACTTCGGGACCTGCTACACGAATTCCAGGATGTCTTCTCCGTTGGGAGCAAAGACTTCGGCAGGACAAGCTTTGTCCGGCACAGAATCGACGTTGGGGACAGCGCACCGATTAGGGCCCCATTCCGACGTGTTCCGTTCACCAAGCAAGCCGAAGTCGACCGGATGGTAGAAGAGATGAAGGAGCAAGGGGTGATCGAGCCATCGCATAGTCCTTGGAGTTCTCCGATCGTGCTAGTGAAGAAGAAGGACGGTTCCACCAGGTTCGGCGTGGATTACAGGCAGGTGAATGACGTCACGAAGAAGGACAGCTACCCTCTACCCCGGATTGACGACACCCTGGACACCATATCAGGGTCAAGATGGTTCTCCACCTTGGATTTGAAGAGTGGCTTCTGGCAGGTGGAGGTCCACCCTAAGGACCGCGTTGTCTGTGGGCAGCGGGCTCTGGCAGTTCACCGTCTTGCCATTCGCTCTGTGCAACGCCCCTAAGACCTTCGAAAGGCTTATGGAGTCCATTCTGAGGGGACTACACTGGAAGACCTGCCTGGTCTAACTAGACGACGTCATCGTTCTGGGGAGAAGCTTCGAGGAGCACTACAGCAACCTGAAGGAGATCTTCATGAAGCTACGGGCTGCCCAGCTGAAGTTCAGCCCCAAAAAGTGTCAGCTCTTCCAGAAGCAGGTCCAGTACCTTGGGCATATCGTCTCCGAGGAAGGGGTGCGCACCGACCCAGAGAAGACCGCAGCGGTGAGGGAGTGGCCAGTTCCGAATGACAAGTCCCAACTACGATGCTTCGTGGGACTCTGCACGTATTACCGTCACTTCGTGAGAGGATTCGCCGACATCGCCAAACAACTACATCGACTGACTGAGAAGGACCAACTCTTCACGTGGACAGCAGAATGTCACAGTGCCTTCGAACAACTCAAGCAGGCTCTGTGCACGGCACCTATTCGGGCCTACCCTAGACCTGGAATAAGGTTCATCGTCGATACCGATGCCAGCGACTTTGGTATAGGGGGAATCCTGTCGCAAGTAGTGGACGGCGAGGAGAGAGTAGTGGCATACTTCAGCAAGGCCTTGTCAAGGCCACAGAGGAACTACTGCGTCACCAGGAAGGAGCTGCTCGCCATCGTGAAGACCATTGAACACTTCCACAAGTACCTGTACGGGCAAGAATTTCTCATCAGGACCGACCATGCATCCCTGCAGTAGCTCCTGAACTTCAAGCAGTCCGAGGGTCAACTCGAGCAGTGGTTAGAGAGGCTTCAACAGCACAACTTTGAGATCCAGCACAGGAAAGGCCAACTGCATTCTAACGCCGACGCCCTGTCACGAAGACTGTGCCCCGAAGACTGCACCTTCTGTACCAGAAGGGAGGAGAACACCGGGATACAGTGTCGAAGGACTGCCGTGGAACTTCATGGGAGCTGGAGCCGCGAATCTTTCACGCGGGCACAAGCAGAAGATGATGACCTGGGACTGATAGCCGAATGGAAGAGGGCCTGTGTTCCCAGACCCGGGTGGAACATTGTGAGCGACTGCAGTCCAAAGTTCAAGTCCTACTTGGCGCAGTGGGACTCGCTGATTATAAGGGATGGCCTCATCTGCGTACCTGGGAGAGCACCGACGGGAAGACATCTCGGGAGCAAGTCGTCGTAACAAACGCTATGACGGAGGAAGTCCTGAAGGAAGTCCATGGAGGATCATCTGGTGGACACCTAGGGATAAAGAAGACCCTGGAGAAGCTGAGAGAGCGGTTTTACTGGATCGGATGCCGAGCAGACATGGAGAACCACTGCGCGAGGTGCCAAGAATACGCAGCCAGCAAGGGACCAGGACGAAGACGACGGGGTCCACTGAAGACCTACAACGTGGGCGGCCCCATGGAGAGAGTGGCCGTCAATGTTGCTGGGCCATTCCCGTTGAGAGAGGCAGGGAACCGCTACATATTTGTCGTCAGCGACTACTTCACCAAATGGTCGGAGGCGTATGCGCTCCCTAACCAAAAAGCCGCAACGATCGCAGAGACCCTGGTGAAGGAATTCGTCAGCTGGTACGGAGTACCCCTGGAGCTGCACTCCGACCAAGGGAGGAATTTCGAGTTGCAGGTGTTCCAGAACCTATGCCAGCTGCTGGGAATCCGGAAGACAAGGACGATGCCACTACACCCTCAGTCCGACGGGATGGTAGAGCGATTCAATCGCACCATCGAGAACCAACTCCGAATAGTCGTCAGTGAGCACCAGAGGGATTGGGACAAACATCTTCCACTATTTCTCCTGGCCTAACGCGCCGCCGTGCATGAAGCCACCCGGTGCACACCAGCCCGGGCCATGTTTGGGAGGGAACTTCGTCTACCTGTCGATCTTGCCTTCGGCCGACCTGGGAATGATCCGGTTCCGGTAAGTCAGTATAGTCAAGAACTGGTCGACCAACTGGAGGACGTGCACGCGTTCGCGAGGAGGAGACTGCGGATCGAGACCGACCGAATGAAGACCCGATACGACCAGCAGATGGATGCCGGCGGATTCCACGAGGACGACCTGGTCTGACTCTTCAACCCATTACGGAAGAAAGGCCTGTCACCCAAACTGCAGAAGTCCTGGGAGGGCCCGTACCGAGTTGTGAAACGGATCAACGATGTCGTCTACAGGATCCAGCGGAGCCCGAGGGCGAAGATGAAGATCGTGCATTGAGATCGCCTGGCAGCCTACGGAGGGTCACAGACGGACCAATGATTGATCGGGACAATCAACCTTTTAGGAAGGGGGAGGTGTTACGGCTGTGAGTTTGTTTCGTCGCCTCGCCACGTGAGTCACCGCCGCCCCCGGGCTATGCTCTACCTCTGTGTATTACCTGCGCCTTTCGCAACAGGGCTACTAGGACAAAGGGATGGTCCAGAATATTCGTGACCCAGCCAGTGATGGAAATCTCGAGAAGCCGTGAATCCTGGACGGTTCTAGAAGCATTCATTGATTCACCGGCCTGCTATATAAGAGCGACCTGACCAGCGTGGTGGACAGTGTTTTTTTTTTGAGCTAGTGCGTGCTTTTAACTGAGCGACAGTTCTTGGTGACGTTGTAACGTGTTTTTCGTGGGGTTTTATGCAACTGGCATAAGTCAGTAGGAAGCCATTCTATATTTATTTACGCGGCAAATTGTTCAGCCAAGAGAATTTTTCATGTTAATTTATTATTATTATTATTAATTTATTATAATTATTATTAAGGTATTTTCGGAGCATTTTATAAAAATTATTAGCATGCAGATAGGTTTTCTATGTCTTAGAAAACGCTATCAAGCAAATTATTACGAACGACAATATTATAGAAAATTATGTGATTACGGAATTTTACGGAGTTTTCGTCAGTTAGGGTATATCGAGAGACGTGACTCACTGGGATTTCAAGTACACGCTTAATCTTGTCGAGAAGCATGACGCAATCTTGGGTCGCAAGGTCTAGAAAAGGCGAATTGTTGGGACGGAAAACGACTTCTCCCTCTCGCGCGCCGAGTGTAAAGAAACCAGAGGAGGGGAACTAGCGGCGTGCTCTGCCAATCAGTGAGGACGACGTAAGCTAGATGTCGGTACCATGGTGGGGGAGCCAACGGGTGGATATATCGTTCGACGCGCCGTGAAACGAGGACAATCTGTATAGTTCTTGCCGAGTGTGGATATACGCGGGAGTCGCTCCGATGTTCCGTGGGACGTGGACTATCTGTGAAATACTTGAGGAGTATGGATGCGCGTGCGTGTCGCTCCGATGTTCAGTGGAGTTAGCGACGAACTTTTGTAAAACTTGGTTGTACGAGTGTTTGGGTCCGAGGTACGGACCATAGAATTATCTAATCTACCAGAATATCATCAAATTCCGACGGAGATGACGACGTCCAGGAGACTGTGGGAAGCTCACAACATCATCAAGAACGAGGGAAATGCTTTGGCAATTTCCAGTGGTAAGCGCAAATGACGCGGAAATACGCAATCTCTCATTTTTCTTTGTTTTACATTTCATATTTCAGTAACTTCATAGCTTGGAAATAAGAGTAAAATCAATTTATCAGACTCCGTTTTCACGTAATTTTCTATCGGTAATATTCAAATCACAACGCTCCAATTTAAATTTTATAGTTATTGTTATTATTAATTTAGCTATACTTGTTTTATATAATAAATTCATTTCTTTTACAATGCAATCTTTGCTTTCAGTAGGTAACATTAGATATAGACCAATTCCTTCTCCTGATACAATTGTTTGTTGGGTTAATGATCAAATCATACCACGATCTGAGTGAATAGAGTCTTGAATGTGTTCTGCCAGAGCTAGACGTTGGTAAATACAAATTTAGATTTCAACATTGCATTGAGGTCTTGGCGCCCATTAAAACAACATAGCTTAGGCAAAGGTCAACAGCTACAATTATCACCCAACAGTGTGGGCTAGCAAAACTGCTACATTTGTCGCCGACAACTTGGGGCTGAAAACCTAATAACATTTGTGGAAGGAGAAGGGTATATATTTCTGTGCCTGTATTTTGGGGGTTATTTGTCTGTATCAGTGTATATCATTATGGGGGATGAGAAAGAAAGACAGATGAGGTTACGTAGTGGTCATCAACGGGAGAGTGATGATACGAGCAGTATGTCGAGTGATGGTAGTACCGGGGTAGCGGAGGTAAATCCCGATACTGAAACAGGGAGTGTAGGCGGCCAACCAGAATTAAAAACTTTACTTCTCGAGTTCATGTATCAGAACAAAGTTAGTAGTGATGCCTTAAATGCAAAATTAGAACAAAACAGTAGGGAAAATAAAGAAAGTGCAGATGCCTTAAACGCCAGATTAGAACAAAACAGTAGGGAAAATAAAGAAAGTACAGACGCTTTAAATGCTAAACTGGAACAAAACAGTAGGGAAAATAGAGAGAGTAATGAAACATTAAACGCCAGATTAGAACAAAACAGTAGGGAAAATAAAGAAAGTACAGATGCCTTAAACGCCAGATTAGAACAAAACAGTAAGGAAAATAGAGAGAGTACTGAAACTTTAAATGCTAAATTAGAACAAAACAGTAGGGAAATGAGTGACAAATTCGAACTGATTAGAGGTGAGATCAGGGGGGTGATGGAAGAAAAGGCTAAAGAGATTATTGCAGATGTAGACAGAAAATTAGGAAAAGTACAGGAGGAGTTGGAAATTAGAATCAGTACACAGGCTGAAAATTTAAAAGAACTAGTGCAACTGGAAACACAGCAGGTCAAAAAGCAATTGGGGGGAGAAATTGACAAAATTCAGGTAGCAACTAAAGAGGTTAAGGAACAGCTGGGGGGTAGAATTGAGAAAGTCCACTCGCAAATATTTGCAGAAGTAAATGATTTAAGAGAGAGTAATAGAGAGAGCATTAGCAAGATTGAGGAGAAACAAGCAAAGCTATATGATAAAGTAGAAGAATCAGAAGGAAACATTAAATTAACAGTAAACAGTATTGAGAGGAAGGCTGAGGAGAAAATCGCAGAATTAGAATTAAAATTAAAAGCTAGGATCAGGCAAGAAAATAGTCAGAATAGGCCAGTTTTTGTGAATAGCACACACAGGGAGGTAGAACTGGGTAAGTTCAGCAATCGACAGGGGTGCCCAATGGAGTTCATGAACACTATAGAAAATAAATTCGGGGAGAGGTTGGAAAATGGTAGTATTGAGTGGTGCCAGGTAGTTGAAATTTTAGAACAAGTGTTTGTGGGGGAAACGAGGAATTGGTTTGCTGTCTACAGAGACAAGTTTACTGATATTAATGATTTTAAAATGAAATTCTGTGAAAAATTCTGGAATGAGGTTATTCAGTCGCAGCATCGTGAGGGAGTAGTGTGTGGTAAATATAACCCTAAAGGAAGCTCCACCATGACCGAATACTTTTTAGGGCAGGTATTAGTGTGTAAATATCTTGATGGCTTGAAGGAGGAAAGTGATGTGGTAAGGTTGCTACTTAGGCACTTTCCCTATAGGATCAAGGAGGCTGCTTGTATCCAGAATGTAAAGACTATATCACAAGTAGAAAATTTGTTAAGCACATTTGATGCACTAGGGAGAGGGGGTTATGAGGACAATTTCAATCGGAACCAGGGTAATAATAATAATAGACCTAATGAAGCCAGGCATCAAGAAGTTCAAGGGAACGGTGGCGAAGGGGCCAACGCTCAAAATAGAAATAATAATAATCAGCTAAATCAGAACAGAGGAAATGGCTATGGTAATCAGTATCAAGGGAGGAACAATGATTTCAGGGGAAATCAAGGGAGGAACAATGATTTCAGGGGAAATCAAGGGAGAAATTATAATGACAATAATTACAACCAGAATAGGGGTCAAGGAAGAGGACAGCCTAGTGGTAGTAATATACAGCCAAACAATGACAACACAGCCCAGAACAACCAGACCAGTTTAGTAGTTAGTAGTACTACGGCCAGCTGTAGCGGTTCTTTAAACGCGAACCAGGCTGCGAAGTAAGGTCAGAATCTCAGTCTGTAGCATGCCCTGTCCATACAATTATACAGGAACCCTATGACCTAAATGTAAGAAATGAATTATTACATGAACTAAATGATGAAGGTATTATTCAGGAAGTGGTTAGTAAGAGCCCCATAGTTAAATTTAACGTGTCCGAGGCGTACACAGATGTTTTAATTGATAGTGGTTGTATGAAGAGTTGCATAAGTAGTGCATTTTATGATAAAATGAAAGGAACTGGAGTAAATTTTGAGGAGATGCCAATTAAAAGCACTTTTGTTATCACAGCTGTTGGGAAGAGGTCTAAAGTAATTTCTAAGCAAGTTTTAGTAGACATTAAAATTAATAATCATGTAGAGAAGCAGATTTGCCTTGTAATTCCAAATTTAGTATTCAGTGTTATCTTGGGTTCAGAGTGGCTAAGTAGAGTTTCTGGTAACTTATGTTATGATGTAGGGAGTTTGAAATTTAAATGGGGAGATTCTGAAGTAGAAGTAGCGTTCAATGACCATATTCAGAGGAGTAGTATTGTAGGTGTGATTTGTACTTTAAATGAGATATCGCCAGCCGTAGAGCGGGGTTCTCCATGTTTTGTGGGCAGTGTGATTACGAACGGAAGTCTAGAGGACTCGTTACGTGAGGCTGCATTTCAGGGAAATATAGAGGATGAACAGTGTGTTCGGCTCTATGATGTGTTATGGTGTAATAGGAGAGTTTTTGAGGATCGCATTGGTATGGCCAATTGCTATACACATTCATTGAACGTTATTGATAGGTCAGTATTCACAGGACATAGATATCCTGTACCTTTCGCTTATCAGAGTGCAGTTGAGGCACAAATTAATCAGATGCTTGAAGATGGGATTATTGAGCACTCGAACAGTCCATATGTTAATTCTTTGATCACGGTACCCAAGACCGACGGCACTGTTCGTATTTGTTTAGACGCTCGTTTGGTTAACAGTAGAATTAGTTCAGATCAGCTGAAATCTATGTCAATAGAAGAATTAATGCAAACATTTGAGGGGAAGAAGTATTTCACTTGTGTAGATTTGAGTTCCAGTTTTTGGCAAGTGCCACTTATGTACGAAGATAGACCATTTACAGCTTTTAGTCATAAATATAACCTTTATCAATTTTGTAGAACACCTTATGGGTTAAAGAGTAGTTCAGCAGCTTTAATTAGGGCTTTAAACATCGCATTAGGGGATGACACAGGAGAGTTTGTAACCATTTACATAGATGATATGGTAATTAGTTCACGCAGTTTTGAGGAGCATCTACGTCATTTAGATATAGTTTTTCAGAAGTTAGATCAGGCAGGGTTCACTTTGAAGCTGTCTAAGTCGTCATTCTGTCAGTCAGAAGTGACATTTTTAGGTCATAGAGTGTCGAGTAGAAGTGTTACACCAGAAGGAAGTAGGGTTAGCATGTGTGGACAGTAGCAACAGGGCATCGTTACAGACACTGAGAAATATGCTAGGTAGAGCAACATGAGGACGTTCATTTAAGGGAGCCACTTGCAAGGTTGGAAGCAGGTGACGGAGTAACATTTATAGTTTCCAAACGTATTGGGAAAACAGCATATGTGCTGGAGAATAGTGAGGGAAACAGATTATACGGGACGTATAATATACATAGTCTACGAAAATATGTGTCATAAAGTGAGTGTGTTTAGCTGGCGAGCCAGCCTATCAAATGAGTAAGTGTGGTATTTGGTGCGTGGGAGGATCTGGTCTTAAGGCAGGCGTATCAGAAGTCACACAGGGGGTTAGTATGTAAGTAAATGAGAGTTTTTAAGGTACAGGGAAATATGACGGAATTGTCGGATGCTGTTGAGCACTAAATTGTCTCGATGCACCAAGGCCATTTTGGCAGCGCTGATGGGTTCCCATTTATCTCCAAGAGATGGGGGAGCGCTTGTATAGGGCTTGTTAGCTTAAGGCGTCCACGAGATAAAAGATGGGCCATCAGAATGCGAGACAGTCCTTCATGAAACTCATACATATCAGCACACGTGATTTCTGGTTACGGCCTCGCCATGTAAGATTTGTAAGTGTGTAATTTAAGGTAATTTGTACAAAGGTATTATTTGAGTGAGGAGAAATGGTCTGTGTTGAGAACTAGTATTAAGTAGAATATGGTTAACGGGAACTTAACAAGACAGGGCGATTACGGCACAGAAATATTTGGTGTTATATGTAATGCGCATTTACTGGTTTTTTTTCAGAAGTCAATATTAATTTAATCTACTTTAAAGAGAGATTAAGTATTATGGTCACGAGGCGCTGCCACAGTAGTGTGATCGTGTGCTCAGTGATAAGTGAGATTAAATTTCACCATAAGGAGGGGACCTCCAGTGAAATTAGGGAGTTCTATGGTGATATAAATATATCAGAACACCTTCAATGCGTGTGATATGACATCATAAATACATAGTGCTCACACATTAATTATGTCTATTTCTCCAACATAGAGAAATTTGAGAGGCGGAAATATCCGTGGAACACTATTCCATATGTAAAACATTGGACTGGTTGCAAAGTGCAATCCATAGTGACAACAAACTTTGACGCAAAGTGCGTGAAGAAAAATTATGAGTGTATATATCTGTAATTTAGGGTGATTTGATTTATGTAATATGTATTTTGGATGGGGATTATTAACGTGTCTGGGATAATCGGATAATGGACCGTCGTCACGGTAAATCATCCGATGATCCGAGGCGAATATGTAACGTGTTTTTCGTGGGGTTTTATGCAACTGGCATAAGTCAGTAGGAAGCCATTCTATATTTATTTACGCGGCAAATTGTTCAGCCAAGAGAATTTTTCATGTTAATTTATTATTATTATTATTAATTTATTATAATTATTATTAAGGTATTTTCGGAGCATTTTATAAAAATTATTAGCATGCAGATAGGTTTTCTATGTCTTAGAAAACGCTATCAAGCAAATTATTACGAACGACAATATTATAGAAAATTATGTGATTACGGAATTTTACGGAGTTTTCGTCAGTTAGGGTATATCGAGAGACGTGACTCACTGGGATTTCAAGTACACGCTTAATCTTGTCGAGAAGCATGACGCAATCTTGGGTCGCAAGGTCTAGAAAAGGCGAATTGTTGGGACGGAAAACGACTTCTCCCTCTCGCGCGCCGAGTGTAAAGAAACCAGAGGAGGGGAACTAGCGGCGTGCTCTGCCAATCAGTGAGGACGACGTAAGCTAGATGTCGGTACCATGGTGGGGGAGCCAACGGGTGGATATATCGTTCGACGCGCCGTGAAACGAGGACAATCTGTATAGTTCTTGCCGAGTGTGGATATACGCGGGAGTCGCTCCGATGTTCCGTGGGACGTGGACTATCTGTGAAATACTTGAGGAGTATGGATGCGCGTGCGTGTCGCTCCGATGTTCAGTGGAGTTAGCGACGAACTTTTGTAAAACTTGGTTGTACGAGTGTTTGGGTCCGAGGTACGGACCATAGAATTATCTAATCTACCAGAATATCATCAAATTCCGACGGAGATGACGACGTCCAGGAGACTGTGGGAAGCTCACAACATCATCAAGAACGAGGGAAATGCTTTGGCAATTTCCAGTGGTAAGCGCAAATGACGCGGAAATACGCAATCTCTCATTTTTCTTTGTTTTACATTTCATATTTCAGTAACTTCATAGCTTGGAAATAAGAGTAAAATCAATTTATCAGACTCCGTTTTCACGTAATTTTCTATCGGTAATATTCAAATCACAACGCTCCAATTTAAATTTTATAGTTATTGTTATTATTAATTTTGCTATACTTGTTTTATATAATAAATTCATTTCTTTTACAATGCAATCTTTGCTTTCAGTAGGTAGCATTAGATATAGACCAATTCCTTCTCCTGATACAATTGTTTGTTGGGTTAATGATCAAATCATACCACGATCTGAGTGAATAGAGTCTTGAATGTGTTCTGCCAGAGCTAGACGTTGTTAAATACAAATTTAGATTTCAACATTGCATTGAGGTCTTGGCGCCCATTAAAACAACATAGCTTAGGCAAAGGTCAACAGCTACAATTATCACCCAACAGTGTGGGCTAGCAAAACTGCTACATTTGTCGCTACCAACATGGGGCATTAATAACCATTACAACGTTACTTGCGAAACCCTAGTGAAGCTGATTCTCTTGACAGCGAAGCAGAGTGTAGTGGTGAGTGACTGGCTATCGTAAATAACTGTAGCTTGTGTTATCAAGGAAGTGTTGCAGGTAGTTCTACCGAGGCCACCGGTCCCATTAGGAGGGATTAACTTCTGTGGCTTATTGACAAGTGAAAGGCAAGTGTTCCCTACAAGAGGAAACTAGAGTGAGATACTAATTGCTTGTATTTGCCATTTGTGTGGTGTATCTTTCTGGCCCGCAATAAAGCTAATACGTTTCTTTAAAGGAACAGTTTGTGTTGTGCTTTTACCCACCGTAATGCAGTTAACGGAAGTGCCACTAGGGGTTGGCACGTAACATTATGTTTGAAGATAGTAGGCTTAAAATGGTTAGTCCGAAGTTTTGTACACAACACACATGCTTATCAATGTTAGTAAACAATTCACCCCGATTCTATAAGAAATGGTTAAGCCATAACCAGTCTTTGGGACCCGAAAAGACTAGTTAGCGGTCGAATTGGCTGTAACGCCAAATCGCATCCATGTTGTGACGTAGGTCTTACCGCTTAACTATCAACCGTAAAGGCATGTTAGCCGTGTTGTAGACCATGGTTAGCCAATTTCTAACGATAAATCAAAGATGGATGTTAACAGCTGATAAGTATATTATCGCTTAATGGCTTGATTATTAAGTTATTTATTGAAGATGGGCTAAGGTAAGTACAAAACAATATATTATTCAATCTTCAAGTTGTGCAAATATCTTTCTTTGACAATTAAGGCATATATCATACTTGATATGTTCCACTTGTTTCTGTTTTCAGATGCCGTACTTATAAAAGTGATCTAAAACGATTTTTATTTGCTGGAGAAGATACTTATGTGCTATTTTACTGCTTTGGAAAGAATTAGCTTTAATTTTAATTGTAGAATTCGAATCATATTTGCGGAAGCTTAGGTACCGGTCGGTAGTCTTCGAATGTTGTTTCTAAGTTATGGGAATAATTGCTGTCAGAAATTTGAAATTGTCCATTTTAATTGTTTAAATTATCAATGCTTGAAGAGAGGCTGCAAATGATCGCATTTATTCACGGCCTTTGGCCTATACCATTGGTAAATTATAATTAATCAATCGTGGTGACAGAGATATGACAACATGACCATAATTAACTTTCACAAACTGAAATGAAATATTTATCTAAGAAAATGAGAGAATTATAGGAAATGTTATGCACTTCTTCAGAACTGGTAGTGTCAAAGCATTCAATCCTGATGCAGTAAGTATTTAAACAGAGCTAGGCAGATTGGAACATAGCTTAAAAGAGTATTGTAGGCTATATTGAAATAAAGAGGGAAGTTAATGTTAAAATAATGTAACGCATGCAGTCGAGTTACAGTGTAGACCTGGAATGCAGTAGTCTACTTCAATATATCGTCCTAATGAAATAGGCCATCAGTCTGCCGGATGCAATATAGTACTGAATGTGTGGGGTTGGCCATATGGTACATGATGCTAAAAATGGCTGAATCAGCTGGGATTTTGCCTATATAAGTTGTGTTCATATTTGGGATGCCTGGGTTGGTCTTAGACAGCAGAGGATTAAACAACTATTACTACATCATCTCCAGACATTTTCCCGGCTATTAATTCACGTAATTTGGTTAATTTCAGTACTTAAAGAATTTTGTACCGAAAAGTACCTCTTCTGAATTTTTACCGTCGAGTCTTGGTTATTTATATCAAATTTAAATGCTGCTAGATGTTCTTAAGAGGAATATTCAACACTGTGCTTTCATTGACAAATGTTCCAAAAAGTTTTCACATTCTTAACAACCTGGTATGACACAGCTCGGCCATATAACTAGATATTTCGGGGAAGGGTTGTACTTTAGTTTGTCACCGAGGAATAAAACAGATGGCTCGTAATTTGCGAGTCGGTTGCTAAGATGGAAACATGAAACCTCAGTCTTAGAAGCGCTTGGGATCAATCGCCAAGACCTGAAGAATGTGGCCATTTTGTCCAAGTCTGCTGAAAGAATGCCTTCTCCATCCTCAAAATTTCTGCTTTGAGCTACCAGTGCAATGTCGTCTGCATAGATAAACGTAGATGGTGAGGTTGAAGGTAAGTCATGGATGTAGAGGTTGAAGAGAACTGGGGCCAATACTGATCCCAGTAGCAAACCGTTATTTAATTTTCGTTTACGACTTTCAGAATCACCTAGGAATACTACAAACTCTCTCTCACAGAGCATGTTGGAAATTAGGTTTGCAATTTCCAAGCAGGGAATTACTTCCAGCACTTAAAGAATTAGTCCATGTCGCCAGACAGTATCATATGCACTTGTCAGGTCAATAAAGACAGTTGTTGATTTTAACTTCTTTTGGAAGCCTGCCTCGATGTGAGTGGTAAAGTACTTAGTTTTCATGATTTATTAATGCATGTTAAAGTCGTCGGTTTAGCTCCCTAGTTGTTTATTATGCAGAATCGTAGATGACCATCATGGCACAGGCTGAATAATAATTATAAGTCTCCACAATAGAGATGCTTACAAATCACGTGACCCTAGTAGTCACCATAACACCATGAGCTAACAATGCGCTCCTATAATAGCATCGCGACTCTCCAAGCACGCGAACAATTCACATCGATTCGGTCTGGCAACAAGGCTCAATTCTGACTGCATAACGAATGGTTGAGGGTATTAATTCACCCGTCAGCGTGTCTCAACAGACACAACAATAACATGAATACTGATATCGCGCCAGGAGATGGCAGTTGGGTTTGAACTGCAGAGGTCTTCCCGCTTACTGCGTATCGCGCATTCCAAAAACATTCAGTTTGTCACTACTTGCTTCACTCACTCAGCACATTCGTTCTTTCACTGGCTGCGTGTCGTCTGCTGCAATAATAACCATTGGCATTCGGGTAGCCGATATATTTAAGTTTGTAATAGGTGGACCACGCATGCGTACTGCACGACCCCCGCACCCCGTCGCAGCGTGTTCAACTGCCATCTCCTGCCGCGATGACAGTAACTAGCCTTATTCAATGGATGACTGGTCAATAAATAAACTGGGATAAACCTCTCATCAAGTTATGTAAACCATGTATATTTCATTGAAAACAGTCGCTTGCAAATAGCAGACTTTCGAATGTGACTTCACTGTTACCCTATCAAAGACGGCTAATCAGCTGTTGACCTACATTCTTACCCTTTATTTAACATTGCTCAAAGCATACCATACGGAAATGTGACGTCTGAAATCGTCAATTGTATTCAAGTCTAGCAAATATTGAGATCACTGGTATTCTGTGTAACTGTAAGTTCGGGGTTAGCTTGACCTTGAGTGAGTCGATCTGTCTCGACTGCGTTCAGCGCGCTCCACATAGCACGTGAAAACCACTTGCCTCGGCAAGTTAAAATACATGTCCTACACAATGCCGGGTTCAAATGTTGAAGTCCTGAATGTGACCCTTTTAATAAGATAAATAAGTTAAATGTCCAACACACTGACCTGTAGGCTACCCTGAATTGTACAGCATAAAAATATAATTTTTTCTCAAAACCAATGAGTACCACAGGACAGACTATTTACTCTCGTCCTAACTGCTTTGCTCTTCAAAGATATTCCTACACCACTTCTCATATGTACAAGTTCTTGCAAAAAAAAAGTGTGTGTCGCCTCCTGACACAACAGTTAAAAAGATACGAGCCTTACAGTACCGTAGTCGCATATGATATGTAACATCTGACATGTTATCCTACTATGAAATTGAGCAGATATATATGTGAAGTAGCCTCCGTGGCTTAGGCGGCAGCACGCCGGCCTCTCACCGCTGGGTCCGGGGTTCAAATCCCGGTCACTCCATGTGAGATCTGTGCTGGACAAAACGGAGGCAGACAGGTTTTTCTCCGGGTACTCCGGTTTTTCCTGTCAAAATTTCATTCCAGCAACACTCTCCACTATCATTTCATTTCATCTGTCATTCATTTAATCATTGCCCCAGAGGAGTGCGTCAGGCCTCGGCAGCCGGCACAGTTCATATCCTCGCCGCTAGAAGGGGGCTTCATTCATTCCATTCCTGACCCGGTCGGAGACTGGAAGCAGGCTGTGGATTTTCATTTTCATATGTGTAGTAATCTGACATGTTATCCTACTCGTATACAACATAGCTTGGACATTCTTAAGATGTTAATTTACGCTCCGTTTTCATACTAGTACTATGATGAATGTATAGATTGAATTGGAGATATCCTACTGTCACACTTGTTTCAACAAACATCACATATTATACTGTTAATTAAGAGGAAGAATGAAACCATAGTCTCTAGCCTATATATACATATATATACTAGAAATGTTCCTGCTTGGTGCAAAATATTGTAATAAAAATTTGATAAATCGTAATTCCAGGTAGATTCTGTTAAATTTATGCATAATGTTATGATAAATATCGTTCAAATCGATAATCTGGTAGCAAAATTAATTGCCGGGACTAGGATTCGAACCTGAGACCTCATGCTTCGCAGTACAAGACGCTATCGTCGTAGATATTACAACCAAAGACATTTAGAGTACAAGACGGTTACTTATTTTCACGCACGGCCATGAAAGGCTAGCCCAGTTCCCATATAAACACATCGATGTATATTATATTGATAAATGCATTACCGCAATGTGGATTAATATTTGAATAGCCATTGTGCAGAAACATAATACCGCCATTGCCGACTAGTTACAATGTTTCATATTAAAGCATATCATAATTTAATTACTGATACGAAGACTTTGACCATGTGGTTTGTGTTTCAATCAGTTGACATCAGAGTTCGCATAACTTTGCATTGAAATACACGTTACTCGGGAAGTGGATGCCCATCACTTTTATCCAGAGATTGAAAAACAGGCCCTTATTAAATCATAATTGTTTTCAGTAAATATGATATAATGAATATTTTCACACCAAAGAATGACAAGTTGAAGATGATTTATCGTAGGAATAGGTGTAACGAGGCTTCCAAACATTGTAGTAAACCGTATGTGATAATACGTCGTGGTACCAATCTCCGCCACCGCGCGCGCTCATTGTTTCATGCAACACTTTTCCGTCAATCCCACTTCTGTCCCTTTTTTCAAAATCACTACCACAAAAATATCCACTCCCGGTATGACAAAAGTCATACGCTAAATAAATAAATCCAGCAACCGAGCAGAAAAATGTTACACATCAAAAATATAAATTGACAGCACTTACACTCTCGTGCTGTTAGAAATGATACGCTGGTGTACCTGGGTTCGTAACAGGTCAAATATCCACTGTCACTACACTCGTTGATTATCCCTACTCGGAATCAGTGGCGTCAGAGTTCCACTTAAAACATGAAATAAAGCCTTCCTAAAGGCGGTGGTTGTATTTCACATCCCACCAAATGATACGCCCATAAATGTGGTGTACATGAATCAAGAACTAAACAGGATGTCTATAAAGTTATCACCGGGATGATAATCATCCTCCAAAATTACGTTCAGCACATGCTGAATTGAAAACAGCTCTCAGAGCTAAGACAAATTAATGGGTACATTTTCAGTATTGGTATTTAAGCTGGCGTAGGTGCACCGTCGTGTTAACTTCCGCAGGGTGTCTCACAAGAAAATTGACCAGTTTGCAAAGTTGAATGGAAGGTAAAATACATCCGAAAATACACTATTTTGTAAACCTGCCTATATGATTGCTATCCGAGTACGGTTTCTATACTACTCTACCGAGACATGAACTTTACATAAAACAAATTACAGGACTCACTGTGGAATTCGTATTTCACCTCATTTTACCATGGAGATGAGGGGTTAGTCATTTCCTATGCATAGGAAAGTTTCATTATTATCCATCCTGGGTTTAAATCCTGCCTTCTTCCTTTTCATCTTCATAGTGTGGCTATTCTTCAGACATCCTCCTCATGGGATAATTTAAGCCATCATGGACATCTTGTAGACTGATCGAAACATGTGGTCCACGTGGGTTGGGATAAGATCCATGTCGAGTAGAGAAATAGTGATGCTTTCACTGAATTTAAGGTTTTCAATACTGATATGATTTCAACACTGATGTTACACTCAAGTGCAGACAAATGCAAAAATGGCCTTTGGCGTATGCCACAGATTATAGAGATACAGCAGATGGTATCCTTCACACTGAGTCTAATACTTCCAACACTATCACTCAATATCGTAGGAATCGTATTAAAAAAATTACGACACAAAATTGGCACTGGTGAATTATACAGAATTACGTGTTTTCCGCTAGATGCACAGTTCTTGTGGGTTTCCTTCACCAAGGTTTCCACACCTCGTGGATCGGAGGTGTCTGCAACGTGGTGTCGAAGATAATGGACCACGTGCAAGACAGAAAAATATATTTTCGCGAATCTGATATGAATTCGACACTGATTTTTCTTTCATACGCTCTACAAGGCGTTTCACTTATTTCTATGCACCTTAAAGTGCTTGTTCAGTATGATGATTGCAGATTTACAACTGCTTCTATATAATGTGGGACTATCCCCACAAGGACGACTGGACTCGACGGTCCTAAAACGTGGTGTGTCTTCTCTCGGAACAGCGTTCCGGCTTCAAAGAACTTCAAAAGTCGTGCAGCGACTACTTAAAATCTGCTTCGCATTTCTGCGAGGAAAATACCTTTACCGATTATTTAAAATCATTTGAAAAGGCACTGTAACGTGGTAAAATATGCAGAATTACAAATACTAAATTCCTGTGATGTGCAGAATGAAGATATGAATATATGCATTCAGGAATAACTTTAGAATAACTCTTCAAACTCAAAAGAGTATCTGAAGATCGAGCTGGATTTTCGGAGTGCGTTCTATACATGATCGGTGTAAAGGACATGCTTCCTAAGAGACTATCAACAGCATGAGCGCATACGGGTTCAGTATAATACTGCTTCACAATCCGCTCGATGAGTGAAGCAGAGTGAGACTTTCCCCAGGTTCAGTAGCTGTATATAGATGGCCAGATTTCTGAAACAGTTAACCAGGCAGCATAGCATAGACATCTGTCTGCAACTTCAGCATGAGATTCTTCGTGTTCTTTCGCAACATACTGTAATTCTTCCTGATGACACTCTCAGCTGTCTTACATAATTCCACTACCTCATTTGATGGATTTAAAAGGTCATCTTTCACGTCTTTCTCTTTAATCAGTCCTTCTTTCTGAACATTGACCTGATAAAAGAACTTCTAGGCATTCAATACAAGTTAATTTTTAGACATTTGGCAAACGACACTTCCTGCTATGTACTGAACAACATTTTCTACATACAAGCTCAGTGAATTTTAATCTTCAAAGTAAACATGATCTGTACTCCCAGAATTGTCTGTCAGCATAGTATCGTCCTTCCCATTGACACCATGAATATCTGCAGTCACATTTGTTACAAGTAGGCCACACTCCATAGGCTTAAAGTTGGAATTCATGGATGGGCCTACCCTCGCAATAAACACTTCCTATAAGCTGATTATATTGTACTGCATGGATTATTTCTGTTCCCACCTCTGGAGCATATAGAAGAAAAAAATAGCTCTAAGTGATCCTGATTCAATCTGCGTGTCAATAAGTATCTCAATACAGAATTTTGTCCCTATTTTTATGAAGCATGACATGGAGCAAGGATGTCCCTCAGAACAACAAAAAGGGCATATATCGGGCGTACAATGTCCGTATCCTGAAGCATGCCTCGGAGACCTAGATTATGAAAGGAAGGGAGAAGAGCAAAATACAGGCCAGTGAGATGAGGTCCTTAAGAAGCAGTATTGGTGCTACAAATATGGACAGAATAAGAAATGAGAGGACCAGAGAATTAATGGAGGAACCATTACAGGATGGTATAGAGAAATCTAGACTTAGATGTTTTGGACATGTAAAACGAATGGAGAAGAAGAGGATACCCAGGAGGATACACGAGGCGACGTGGAAATGAAAGAGGCCGAGAGACAGGTGGCTGAGTGGGGTGTAAGAAAGCGTGAAGAAGAGAGGAGAAGCCTGAACAAGGGTGGAGGCTGAGAGATGGTGGAAATACAGAAGACGTTGGAGGGGCGTGTGTTCCAAACAGACCCGGCCAGTGGCTGGAAACTGTGCATGATGATGATGATGATGACGACGTATGCTTCTGCTAATTGTATCAGACTTAAGATATCAATAATCAAACCGTATATTGGCATCTTTCTGCTGGAATCGCAGATAAGCTTTTCATCTGAAAGTTTCAGCTTCTTGAGGTAGTCAACACAATTTGCTACTTGGTTGCAAATCGTGGCTCAGTTCTTCTTCGATACTGGTGCCTTTGTACCTTTCCCCAAAGGATGACAGGAATTCAGTATGTCGAATATAACATCTATCATTTTTTTTAAATTCACAGTACACTCACAGTCATTGATCTCCGTAAATCCTTTTTCCTTACTGTTGTGTATTTACTTGAGTTAACATGAACATTCTAGAAAATGTTGTGTAGCCTATTTACTTGAGATAACACGAAAATTCTTGTCACTATACCCAGAAAATTCCAATCTGGAACCTTCCATATACTATGTATATATGCACCCGCAGACTGTAGACGCCAGTTCCACGTATATTCTTGAGTTCCGCGCCAGTTCAGCTCAAGTTAGTCTACCTTGTGTATCGTTGTGTATCAACTAGTGTTAAATAAAACGTTGTTTTATATTAACAAGTGTATGTTATTAATGTTGTATCTCCCACGATATAACAGTGTTGTCAGAAGTGGGATAAGATAAGTAACGTTGTGAAACCGAGTGACTTTCTATCCTCAACGCAAGTGTTGCACCGAACGACGTTCATCGCAGTGCGTGTTGGAAATACTAAACTGACAAGGGAAGTCTCTGAACCGGGGAATCGCGGATCCTGATGGAACTTAGCAGATGTGTTGCGTGAGCCCAACTAGGCAGAACCGTGAAGAAAAATCTTTCGGAAATTAACTCCTACCCACCGTAGACGGCGATAAGTACAACAATTTTGAACTGTGCGCGCTGGTCAAGAGGGAGTGTGCCTCACTCCTGATTGGTGGCTCAAAAGATCACGTTCCAAACGACTGCCCTCCCGTACTCGCGCTCATAAGCTGCGCTGCGGCATGGGACATTAATGTTGCATCTTTACAAAATATTGCACGTCGTGCTTTATTATTAATCATGCAATGTAAGGTATCACCGACAGAGGCGGTTTTAGAACAAGGGCTCACGGTCACGTGCCCCACCATTAATAATCATTCTCCTTGGGTTGTAGTCGTCTTGATAATCCTTCCGTGGTAATGGCGCTTATGACGTGGCCAAGCAGTTCAATCGGCTTGCTGTTCACTTTCCCCGACAGCAGGAGCATGGCACGTCACAACGAGGTGCTCTGCTGGGCACATGCCTGGTGTGACCAACACAGTGTAGCCACATGCTTCCTCTTCCTGGCCCTTTAACATCATCCCATAGGTTTACAGCGGGGAGAGGCGAGAGAGGGGCTATGGGAGTTTCCTAGACTTGGGGCACAGAGGGCACAAGAATCCTGTGACTAGCCGGCGATACGGCCGTGAAAGTAGCGTGGGAGGGTCGGGGCGAGGAGGGTCGGAGAGGGGTGTTCAAGTGTACCGTTAGCAAGGAGTACCGATAGAGGGCAGACAAGTTCATAGGTAGCTTATTTACCAACCTTCAGCAATTTTCCACCAAAATAATATACGGAACATAGCGCCCGTTATTAATATGTACGGAGAAAAACAACAGGTATAATATGCATTGAGAGGGAAACGTAACATTATGACCGTAGGGTATGTACCGTAAGCGAACTTGTATTATGTTATAACGTCAAGTCTGAGAAATTTCATTATCTGGGCGAATACACAACTGCGTGACGACAGCACTGCCTCAGTACTTGGGTCCGAAAGTTTTGGCGCCGTGTTCGAGTGCGGTGGTCTTTTACAGTGTTCAGTAATATTAATCTTACATAGGCTAATATTTGTATTGGAAGCGTGTTTTGTGAATAACGGGAATAACGCGTACCAGTGTGTTATTAAACATAATTAAAATATACACTGAACGAGTATTTCGTCGTACGAGGTAAGTGGTTAATTCCTACTTATCAACTATGTATTATGTGGCATTTTATTTTTAGACCGTAACTTAATGCTGCGACAAATTACTTTATAATTTTCACTGTGTTTTCAGGCATTGAAGGTGTGCATGTCGTTACCAAAACCGTGCAATGAACGAGGTAAAATACTTACAAAATAAGTCCTTAACTTATGAGGACAGACTATTAGCAAAGAAATTAGGCCCTCCGAAACCAGATCTGTGCATTAATCAAGTCTCTAAAGATAAAAACAGAACATATCACAGGACTTTCAATAGGCCTAAATCTGTGTATAAGAAATGGGATTGGTTATGTGGATGTCCGGTAGTAAATTCATTCTTTTGTTTTCCGTGCCTGTTATTTGGTGGCGATGACACATGGACCAAGACTGGCATTAATGATTTAAACATTTACCTGAAAAAGGAAAGAAACATTGTTTGTCAAAATGCCATATGAACAATGAAATGAGTTTAGCAGTGTTAGGGAATATAAGCATAGCGCAGCAACTGGATGATGGCTACAGGATTTCTGTTCGTAAACACAATGAACTTGTGGACAAGAATAGGTATAGGCTATTATGTCGCGCATTATTGATGCTATTAAGTTTTGTGGGGAATTTGAATTGGCCTTGCGTGGACATGACGAAACCGACGAATCAATTAATCCAGGTGTTTATAAGGGTCTCATCAATTACACTGCGGCACTTGACAATGTTTTAAAGGATCACTTGGAAAATTCAAGCGTGTTTAAAGGGACATCGAAGGTCATCCAAAATGAAATTTTAGACACGATTCTGTCCGTTTGTCGGAAGAATGTTGTCGAGGAAATCAGTTCGGAAGACTTCCTCTCGCTCCAGGCTGACGAAACAACGGACGCTTCATGCAAAACCCAAATGTCCCTAATTTTTAGGTATCAAATAGCAGGTAGAATTGTTGAGCGATTTTGGGGATTCTTTGAAGTCACCGACAGGAGCGCGCACGGTCTGGCTGCAACAATATTGGGACAGTTGAACAAAATTGAAGTAGAAAAATCTCCTGAGAAACTTATTTGTCAAACGTATGACGGTGCTTCTGTGATGAGTGGGCATAGGGGTGGAGTGCAGTCGTTAATTAAGGAGAAATACCCAAACGCGAATTAATTGTTACGCACATCAAGGTAATTTGATTCTCCAACACGCCACTTCATCTTGCTCCCAAAGCAGAATATTTTTTCAAGATTTGCAAGGGATAGGGCCATTTTTTTCAAGATCTCCAAAGAGAATGGATTGCTTGATTGAAGTGGTTCAAAAGAAAATAGGTTACGCCCCTCCGACAAGATGGTACAGTGAAACCTCTCAAATCCGAACTAATTGGGGCTGTAGCCTGTTCGGATTTCAATTTGTTCGGATTATCCGAAAAATTTGCATAACCTAACATAATAACCAGCCCTCGTTACGGTATCGGACTG
Source organism: Meconema thalassinum (assembly GCA_946902985.2). NCBI lineage: Eukaryota > Metazoa > Arthropoda > Insecta > Orthoptera > Tettigoniidae > Meconema > Meconema thalassinum. The sequence goes on along the minus strand of OX336393.1, from coordinate 162,098,890 downwards.
TACATTGAGCGAGGTAGGCTAGTGACAGTGACGATGAAGAAACTTCGACAGACATTTTATACTGAAGCTGCATCGGCTCTTTACGTCGCATTGTGCTTCGTAGAACAACACGCTGCAGCCACGCCAAACGATAGGGCTCAATTGTCACCACGGGAAGATTTTCATCACTTCGACAATTGAAGATAACTGATTTCTACTGAAAGATTACGTGATATTTTGTGTGTTTCTATTGGCATTTCATTGTTTTTGCAAAGTGATTAACCTAAGGAATTACAATAACCTACTATTCCGTTTTTCAATCCTGGATGAGATAAGTTTGTAGCGTGTTTGTTAGGTATGCTAACTGTACTTCTTTGTTAATTTTTCAAATAATTATGTAAATTAAGGTTATAATGTCGAATATATAATTGTTTTATGACTAAATAATTTTCTCTTTTTTGCGTGTGTTTTTCTAATTTAAAATTGTCGGAAAGAAGTCGTTCGGATTACCCGGGATTTCGGATTTCCGGGGTTCGGATTTGAGGGGTTTCACTGTACTTTAAACATAGAACTGTCAACACTGTGTTCGAAAACAAAGAAAATCTTTTGAAATGTTTTGAGCACATTAGAGACTCAGAAGTTAATGACAGAAATGCCTCAAGTCAAGCTGCAGGATTTATGCGTACATTGAAAGATCCCCAGTTTATATACTGGCTGACTTTCTTTCATAAAGTTATGCCACACGTAGCTATTTTCTTTGATTGTATTCAGCAAAGTGGTATTGATGCTGTTAAAGTCAGTGACTTTATAAAGCAGTTCTCTAAAGCGGTGACCAAAGTTCGCGAAGAATATGCGGAAAGTGAAGTGTCCTTTAGTGAGCCCGCGAGCAAAAGACTTTGTGTTGAACAAGGAAGTAGTACGAGTAATCGTCTGGCCGTAATAGAAGTGTGTGATACTATTGTTAGTAGCATTAATGACAGGTTTCAGTTTTCGGATCACTTGTGGGCTTCAAAATTATTTCTAGTTGAAAAGTTTCCATACTATTCCATTGAATTTCCAGAGAGGGATTTCCAGACAGCCGTTACATTGTTCCGTGCAATAAATGGTCCGAAACTGATAACTGAATTGGAGGTATTGTACTGTCGTGAAGATTTGCGTAATGCTTCTGGTGCGGCACCACTTCTGCAGTTCTTTTATAACAATAATATGTTGCGCACATTTTCAGAGTGTGTGATACTTTTAAAAATCATTGTTACTATCCCAATGACGACTGTAGAGACAGAAAGGTCATTCTCTACTTTGAAGAGGATAAAATCTTTCCTGAGAAATTCTATGGGGGCTGATAGACTGTCTGCACTTGCAATGTTGTCGATGGAGAAGAGGATGATAAATAGTATCCCAGAATTCAACACACGCGTGATAGAGGAGTTTGCTGCTACTAAAAATAGAAGGATCGAACTATTCTACAAGAAGTGAACGAACAGGTAAGCTTTTTCTTACTTGGTATAACTCTGATTTTGTTTCAATTTTTTTTCTTTTTTCGTGGTAATCAATCCCGTGTACCCTAGCCAACTTATTGTGTGTGTTAATTACTTAGTAACCTGCGTTATTTTCTGTTTATTTGACCGGGTTTGTACTTAATTATCTGTGCCTACAATTGGGAAAGGAAGGCATGATGAGGATGACGCCCATAATCAAATCACTCAACTGTGGTTTCATAGTTCACTCATGGTACGGATTAGGGGGCAGATGACCTCGTAGTTCCTCTCCCTTAAAACAACAATAACTAACATCGAGAATTATGGTCATGTGTTTTAGCAAAACTGATACCTGCTGTGCCCCACCCTTATCAAAGCCCACGAGCCGCCTCTGATCACCGATACATATAATTACAACATAACACAGAGTAAGCTGAACCAATGGTCACACAAGTGAGTAAGAGACCAAGCTATTTCACATAGTTCTGACAACAGTGATGTTCGTGGTAATAATGTTGGAAACACAAACTGCTTTTACACCATCCTCGCCGTATACGACACGGGCGAGTGCAAGTACTATATGGCATTGCACTGATATCGAAACAATATGGCACAAGGTGTTCAAACCGTTCGGGAATGTCGGACAGATACTGACTTCGGTACCATGTGTATTGTCACATTGAAGTAAAACGAGAGGACGACAATTGGTGGTCAGAGACTGCATTTTCAAGATTGTATTTCTCTGGGCCAAATTGATGTCAAAATGCAATAACCGAAAGGTGTTCGAAAATCAACGGACAAAGCTTTTCCAGACCCTAATCCGTATACATCCAATGGTTGACAATAGGCTGTGGCCTCAGGAGGGATGATCATCAGTCGTATGCGCTCTTCACTTTCTAACAATTTATGTCCAGAAAAGGAATCCAGAAGGAGTGCTACATTGCCAGACGGTACATGCTGTTTGAAAACATTATGGAACCAATTCTTCAATTGTGCGGATCCCATTTTGCCAGAATTTGTGGGAACAACGTTAATATTTTCATGTGCAAACATAGTTTCTTTCGCCCTTTTACCAAACACATCTTTTGGTTCTTTCAAAGTTATGAAAGAGGACCAAGCAGCTTGCCCGCTGCTGTTACTGTTGGCATTATTGTATATCTGTGCGTTGTGGCCCCCACTGATTGCACTTTGGAGCAAACCGTTTTCGACCCTTTTATAGCCAGTGTCCTACCCGAACACATCTCCAAATTGAACCCACTTTGATCATTATTACAGTACATTCGTTTCCAGGGCCGAGAGAATCTAGAACTGATGTAACCTCTTCTACGAATATTTCTGCTGCTGACATAATATCCATTTCTCGATGGACATTCTTTGATATCACCACAGTTGCTATTTTTCGCGAAGTGATATTATAGCGATCCTTAAAGTGCTGAACCCAGGAATGGCTGCTTTAAACCCCGTACATTTTACGTCCTGCGCAGCTAGCTTAGCCCATTGCTGAATTGTCACGCCATATATTACGTCATTATTCTGATGGGCAATGTCAAATTGGACTTTTAAGGCACATGTTATTCTCCTCAATTTGTCGCGGTGGGTGCCGCCCCTTTTCACTTGCTCTGCCCACAAAAATAAGTCTTTCTTACTTCTTAAACGGTAGAACTTACATTTTACCGACGAAAAGGAAAGCGGACGCCTATTACCGCTTTTGCAATACTCAACAGCATTTTGTTTGTATTTCATACCTAACACACTTGTTACAAGAGACGAACACCAGAAAGCCAGACAGGCACAAAACCATCCAAACTGTCCAATAGGTCCAGTTCATGAATGCTGAGAGGCCTTTCCATACATTTTCTATATTTTTCCTCCAGACAACATATAACTTTTCCAATATTAACATTCATAATGCCATGCATGGGACACTCTCCGTATACGGATATAAGCGTATGCCGGGTCTATCGCCTCTCATTCGGTGACTGTACATCGTAGGCCGGGAAGCACAGTACGGTTGGGAAGCAACCTCTGACGCAGCCAATGAAGCTCACGCCACTGGCGCGCCAATTTAAACGTGTAAAACTTAATTATTCATCTAGTAGAAGGGGAAGTTAATTTCCGAAAGATTTTTCTTCACGGTTCTGCCTAGTTGGGCTCACGCAACGTATCTGCAAAGTTCCAGCAGGATCCGCGATTCCCCGGTTCAGAGACTTCCCTTGTGAGTGAACTTTCTAACCTCAACGCAAGTGTGTGCACCGAACTAAGTCCATCGCAAGTGCGTGTTAGATATACTGTTCTCGACTCACCTTCACCATGACGGACTTAACCTCTGAGCAACTCCAACAATTCTCGGCAATGATCGCCAACGCTATCCGACAGACAATAGGGTCAACAACGTCATCAGAGCCTCGACCGCCAAAGTTCACAATGCAACCTATCGTGCTACCGACGGGACGACTGTAGCCGACTATTTCACCCGCTTTACCTGGGCGCTCAACCTCAGCAAGGTATCCGTGGATCAGTATGCAAACTTTGCACGTGTTTACATGGGATCTGAACTCAATGATGTCCTGAAGATCCTGGTGAGTCTTAATGATCCGGAAACTCTGTCATACAACGAGATTCAATCTAAGCTGAAAGGCCACTTCTACGCCACACGCAACAAGTTTGCCGAGAGCATCAAATTTCGGAGTGTAATGCAGAAGCAAGGAGAAACCATCGCTAGCTTCACCTTAAGACTGCGGCAGGCTGCAACGTTTTGTGAGTATGGCACATTCCTTGATCGCATGTTAATTGAACAAATGCTCGCAGGGTTGGAATCACGAGAAATGTGTGACAAGATTATGGCAAAATAACCAGAGAACTTCGCCGCGGCATATGAAATCGCCCACGCACTCGAAGCTACTCGCATCACCACCGACGAGGCCAAAACAGCTTCCACTAAGTTTGAATCAACCAATCGGATTGGATACGAGAAGCTTCTGTACAGGAAGAACAGCAACCAGCAGCCGCCACGCAGCAAGTCAGTTAATCGAAGTCAAGGGTCTTACAACCTAAAGAGACAGCACCAATGGCCACACCCGGCAAACCAGAGAGCATCCCAGGACAACCAATCAACATGTGCAGGGTTCGGTGAAGCCCACCCTCGCAGTCAGTGTATGTTCCTGAACGCAGAGCGCCTGAAGTGTGGCACGAAAGGTCACATCAGAAAAGTCTGTCGATCGAAATTGAGGAAACATCGAACAACAAACCATGTGACCGAAGAAGAGCTTCTAGCAGCGAACCTTGACGTTGTGGACTACCTCAGCAAAATCGAGGTCAACGCAGCACCTAAGCCACTGGTTGATGTCAGCATAGAGGGAACCACCGTCAAAATGGAATTCGACACCGGCGCCCCCTGCTCAACCATGAGCAAATCTCTGCTAAGTATGATCAAAACAGGTTTTGTGTTTCAGAAAAGTGATCATAACTTCGTCAGTTACACCGGTCATCCGATAAAATGTATTGGCAAAACGTCAGTGTGCACCACAATCGGAACCACAACCAGGAACCTGAATCTCTACGTGGTTGACGATGAAGTCGAATCGCTCTTTGGCCGAGAGTGGAATTCAGAGTTTGTACGGGAGATCGACTTTGGTCACCTCTTCGCAAAACCCGACCGAATCCACAAGCTCTCAGACAAGCAGGCTCTGACCTTGGAACAACAGAAGCAGCTCGACAACATTCTATCTCGCTACCAGGATGTGTTCAGCGACACCCCCGGGAAGTTCTCAGGTCCCCCAGCGAAGATGCATCTGAATGCTGGAGCCACACGTGTTTTCGCCCGAGCTCGAGACGTACCAGTTGCCCTCCGCGATGCATACGCCAAGGAAATCAACAAGAAAATTGCATCTGGCTTCTACAAAAGAGTGGACTACTCTGAGTGGTCATCGACAACGCACGTTGTCGCCAAGAAGAACGGCAAACTGAGGATCACAGGCAACTACAAGCCTACTCTCAACCCGCGGATCATCATAGATGAACATCCGATTCCCAAGGTGGAACATCTGTTCAACCGAATGTGCGGCACCACTCTCTTCTGCCACCTGGATATCACTGACGCGTATACTCATCTCGAGGACGACGAGGAGTTCAACCATGCTCTCACGCTTAACACGCCAACTCACGGTCTGATCCGCCCAACGCGAGCAGTATATGGAGCAGCTAACATCCCCGCTATCTGGCAGCGGCGAAAGGACACAGTCCTGCAAAGTCTCCCAAATGTCATAAGTTTTTTCGATGACAGTATAGTTTATGCTGATAGCTTTGAAAATCTGATGCAGGCCCTCAGCACCACTCTGGAACGGTTTCGGCAACACAACCTCAAGCTCAATCGAGCCAAATTCGTTTTCGCTCAAACATCCCTGGAAGCTCTTGGCCACAAAATCGATGCGTCAGGCATCCACAAGTCTGATGCACACATCCGAGCTGTACGTGATGCACCGAAGCCGACTACACCAGAAGAACTCCAACTGTTCCTTGATAAAGCAACCTACTACAGTTCGTTCATCCCCGATTTGTCCACCAGAACAGACCACTCAGAGACATGCTGCTCAAGGACCCTCTCATCTGGACACCAGAAGGCGACAGGGCATACAAAGCCATCAAGAACGCCCTAACCTCGCCCCAGGTACTCATGCAGTATGACCCAGCGTTACCACTCCTGTTGGCCACGGACGCCAGCAAGACAGGCCTGGGCGCTGTACTGTCGCACCGGCTCAGCAACGGGCAAGAACGTCCAATCGCTTACGCCAGTCGAACGATGACAGCGACAGAGCAAAGGTACCCTCATCTCCGCACGAGACTCAACTTGACCAGGCCACGTCGAGGTTACCGCGCAACCGACCTAATCACCGTGCAACCGAATAAGTCACCGTGCAACCAACCAGGTCACTGCGCAACCGACGAGGCCACCGCACAACCGACGAGGTCACAGCGCAACTGACCAAGCCACCGCAGAACCGACTGAGCAACCGAGCCTGAGACGAGTTCGCTTCACCGAGACACCAGCAACAGTCCAAACACCACCAGCCACACCAGCTACACCTGAAAACAGGACCCCACCTATTTCCCAGACCTCTTTTATTCCCCGCAGGAATACTCGCCAGCACCGACCACCATTGAGATTCTCTCCTGATTAAGTTTCCTAAATCATCCATTTAAAAGAGGGAGGAAATGTCGTGTATTTACTTGAGTTAACATGAACATTCTAGAAAATGTTGTGTAGCCTATTTACTTGAGATAACACGAAAATTCTAGTCACTATGCCCAGAACATTCCAATCTGGAACATTCGAATCTTGAACCTTCCATATACTATGTATATATGCACCCGCAGACTGTAGACGCCAGTTCCGCGAATATTCTTGAGTTCCGCGCCAGTTCCGCTCAAGTTAGTCCACCTTGTGTATCCTTGTGTATCAACTAGTGTTAAATAAACCGTTGTTTTATATTAACAAGTGTATGTTATTTATCTTGTACCTCCCACGATATAACATTTACAAAATACTATGTCACAAGCAACAGATCTGCTTAGTGTTTCTGCTGCTAAATCAACCTTCATTTTATGAGAGCGATACTGTATGTGCCGTTTCCTTAACTTATTAGCAGCACATAAACCATCCTTTTCCTGTATGTCATACAATTCCTCCACAGAAACCCACCTGATACTAGTGTTTTCAGGCTCTGTACCATCTCGAAGTATCTTCTCATCAGCTAATAAATTGCATGCCAATTTTAACATGTGGGCAGCATAAAAAATCAGCACACTTTTAATTTAGTATCAGAAGGGTGGGGGAACCAGCACTGAATACTATCTACATTAAAGACACTCCTAGCTTCTCCAAGACAGATCTATTTGTTGCAGTACCATCACATACCACAGCAACAATGTTTATCTCTCTCTCATACAGTTTCCTGAAATCTTGTTCTACTAAATTTACTTTCATACCATTTATTAGACAATAACCCACCGGTATTTTCCAGCTGAGATTCAAATATGTGACCATAAAAAGCAGAGCTTCTCTATCTAGTGGACAGTGATCACTTTCTATGCATCCCTGACCTAAATCTCCGTAACCACGAATTTCATTTCCGTCCCATACTAAATCTTTCTTTATGGCCATTTCATCGAACATCAGTTCTTTTCGGATAACAGTCTGCTTAGCAGTTTTGAGTTTCCTCTTTAACTCTATATTTTTGTCTGTATTGGCTCTGTACTTGCCTGCGCCTCATGCTGCAATTTCAAAAAACTCTTCTCCGTAAATCCAGGATTTCCATCGAGATCAGAAGCCCAATAACGTACGGTCCTTGGATGTGGTAATTTGTTGAATTTTCTAAGGTATCTATATGCCTGGGCTGAATAAAAATAAAGATTCAAAGCAAATTTTCGCACTTCAGTAGGCCTACTATATATCTTTACACACCACAATTCAGGGTAACCTGTACAAGTTCCTTCAGAACACCTTCAAAACACTTAGTTATCACTTCAGATCTTGCTTCACATAACCTGTTATTTAGCCCTTTCATAAGTTTCTGATAATTAATTATTTTCTGTTCTTTTCGGATAAGAGTCTGCTTAGCAGTTTTGAGTGTCCTCTTTAACTCTGTATTTTTGTCCTCTACATGATCGAAAATTTTCTTCATCTTCCGTGGGATAGGGACAGAATATGTGTGATCAATGCTGTAGAATTTCTGAGAAGAAAGAAAAAATCAAAGATTAGTAAAGCCTGTTACGTTTCCCAAAATGAGTTCAAAACAACGAACTAGAGAAAGTATACCTCGTTGGCTTACGAAGATTGATATTTGAACAATATATTTTACTTTATAGCGATTATTATTATTATTATGGCTCACAACTATTTTTTCTTGAATTTTAAGACAGTTTTCTTACTGATATCAAGGTCTTCTGCAACAATGCTATCTGATTGCGAGTGTTCTGTAGTTTCCTGGAAACTTCCCTTCTTCGGCGAAGATCTACAGGCCTGCTTTTTCAGCAGACGTGCAGGAAAATTAAAAATTGTAGGTACTGCATTAGCTAGTAGACGTCACCTGTCATTTGCTACATACATATATTTATCTTCAAAGTGTAGAGAGCAAATAAAGCTGTATCTCGTGAGGTACCATTTATCTCCTTTCATGTTGACAACCCATTGTTTTGTTATTTCCTGGTTCTGCAAAGGGAATCTGAAATGTAAATATCACTCAAACTTAAACTGCTGCATCACGTTTTCGTAAAGAGTCTACCTCATTAATTTATGAATTTGGATGACATTTCTTACCTGAAATACGGCACTGCTGATGTCTTATTACTTCTATTCGTACAATTGAATGACGAACACACTGACGGCATTGTCTATGCATTTTTAAATAAATTTCATTCAACGCATGTTCCAACACAGCCCGGACAATCACAACAAGCCCTTGTCAGATGACGTTTTGAATCATGGCCCCCTTAACTCAGGTTGCCTCCGCCAAGAGCGCTCCTACGTGGCTCCTTGCCTCTCTATATACCTTTCTCTAGCTAGTTGGTTCCCACACATACTGAACATAAATGTCTAAGTAACTCCTATCATAAGATCACGACTGACCCCAGTAAATCCATAAACAAGTAGGCTAGTCCTATTTACAATACAATACAATACAATACAAAAAACTATTTCCAGAACCTGCATCATACAGAATTGGTTACGTAACACAACATACAGTTAAATTCACATATTTACAACTTTTTTACATAATTAAACAGTTACATGTTTCTTTAAAATTCTCTTAAAGAATACAACACTTTCTGGGCTAGGTATATCTTGAGAGACTTTCTGAACCCAGTTCCAGTCAAAGATTTTAAGTGGTTTGGAAGCTTATTGTGGTATATAGCTCCTTTTTGAAAGGATCCTTTTCTGCATATTGTTTATTTACCCTCTTTTGAAAATAGTCATTCTGTCCTCTGGTTTCATGATTGTGGACATTGTTGATTGTGGCAAATTTATGTTGATTTTCCCTTACAAGCAAGACAACGTTGAAAATATACAATGAAAATATTGTTAATATATTAGTTAGATAGATAGATAGATTTTTCTTAATTCCATTTGATCAAATACATGTATACGATACATTTTTGATATAGGACACGTCAGAATTTACATCTATAAAATTAAAGTACTAATAGGTACCGGTATATAACACTAATACTATAACTATTTATAACTTATTATAATAACAGATCTTAAGAGATACAATCTTATTGGACAACTATTTACACCTTACTCTATTATCATAATATGAAAACTTAATTCTATAAATACAACAACTTACAGCTAGGTATTACAATTAAAATAGAAAAGTAACATATAATTATAGATTTCATCGCTCCTAAACACTAAGATATTCAACTACAGAATAAAAGCAATGGCACTGCAGATAAGCTTTCAATATTCTATCAAAGGTTTTTATTTTTGGGGCAAGTTTTATATACTGGGGTAGTTTATTGTATAATTTAACTATTGTGTGAAAAGTTCCTTTTTGATATATGCTTGCGTGAGTGTGTGTGAAATATGAATGTTTTGATTTTGTCTTGTGTTATGCCTATGAACATCATTGTTTGTTTTAAGAAAAACATCCTTATTCAATAAATTATTTTTAATAAACATAATACATTCAAAGATATATATGCAGGGCAGTGGGAGAATGTTTAAATCTTTAAACAGAGGTCTACATGGTTCTCTAGTGTTTACATTTGCCATAATTCTAATCGCCCTCTTTTGTATCCTAAACGTGCTTAGTACATCTGGCGACATACCCCAAAATATGACCCCATATCTTAAGTATGAATGGAAATAAGCAAAATAAATATTTCTTAATGTGTGTATGCTAGTGCAGGTTTTCAAAATACGTAACGCAAACACATCGAGTTTAGTTTAATATTCAGATATTGTATATGTTTATTCCATTTCAAGTCATGTTGTATCCATAGTCCTAAAAACTTTATTTCTGATTTATTTTCTATTTGATGACCATTTAATGTTATATTGGGCTTCGCAGGATTCCTATTCTGTATCGTGTGGAAATTTAGACATACTGTTTTTTTTATAGTTTATTATGAGGCGAATATCTTGTGACCATTTGGTTAACTCTCCTGTAACGGAGTCAGCAGACTGCTGTATTGTTAGAAATATGTAACCCAACAGCTGATCTATGGTTTAAATTCAGCGCCAGGAAGCGCAACGCCATTGGCGGCGGTTATAGTTACGAGAATGTTCTCGTTGATTCTTTTGTATGTTTTTGTATATATACGCCTGTATGTAACCTTGTCGTTCAGTTCGTATTAAACATGTATACTGCATATACGCCTAGACGTCTTTCTCCTGCATATACTCCTACAGGTTATGGGCTCCAGCAGGATCATTGACGAGTGTATAGTTTTCTGACCAGTGTGATTCTATTTGAATTAACAAAACTGTGATCGCGTGCAAAAAGTGTGTGCATCATGGCGGAATCAAGCACCGGTTCTCTTTATAACTTCGAGAAACTGAAGGGGAGAGAAAACTACATTGACTGGCGTTTCCAGATGAAGAATTATCTTATGCACGATGAGCTTTGGAAGTGCATATCTGGTTATGCAGAAGATGATGAAACGGGCGCAGAGGTTAAGCTACGGCGCGACGAACGTGCTTTGTGCAAGATTAACCTTATGATGGAAAAGAGTGTTTTTCCGTACGTCATGGAAGCAAAAACGGCGAAAGCAGCATGGAATTCGCTCGGGATGGCATATGAAGATAAAGGTGCCAACAGGCACACAAGAATTCTTCGCCAACTGTGTTCCACCAAGCTTGAACAATTCAAGACTATGGAAGAATATGTCACCACAGTTTTGGGGCTCTCCCAGCGGCTAGCAGCAGTTAAAAAACCACTTGATGATGAATTTCTAGGTGCCTTGCTATTGCAGGGACTACCTGATGACTATGAAGCTATGATTATGGCATTGGAAAATTCAGGCGCAGAGTTGACTAGTGACTTTGTGAAATGTAAACTGCTACAGGAAGACAAACGCAGCTCCAGCAAAGAAACAGCACTCTACACCAACAGGAGTGGATTCAAGAATACTAAACCCAAGAAACCATTCTGTTGGAACTGCCGCAAAACTGGCCACTGGAAACAAGATTGCAAACACCAAAACAAGACAGCGGCACATCAAGCAGATGCCAAGCCACTAGAGAAGAAAAGAAGAAGGGTACGGCTCTGCTCACAGCCCTTGGAGTTGATGCCCACTCAGCAGACAGCTGGTACATGGACTCCGCAGCCTCCAAACACATGACTGGTAGAGTGGATTGGATGTCAAAATTTGATGATAAAAGGGAGGTTGGATATGAAGTCACCGTAGCAAACGATTGTAAACTATATAGTGGCGGTATAGGTGATGTTCTAGTACAAGCAAATGTTTTTACAAAGGTGAGCGATGTTATGTATGTACCTAACTATACTCTCTGTGAACAGTATTGTTAAAAAGGGTCATGCAATTGTTTTTGATGAAGAAGGTTGTAAAGTGTTTCAAGACAGTGACTGTCAAGATTCAGGTGATGTGCAATTATTGATTGAAGAGTCAAATGGACTTTATATGGACTTTATATCTTAAATAACTCAGGGTCTGTAAGTGCAAATGCATCAGCAGTGTCTTGTTTAAGTGATGCTAAAAGTGTTTGTTCAAAAAGTTCTAATTCTAGAGAATTGTGGCACAAAAGGTTAGGCCATCTCAATCACGTGGGTATGGACTTGTTAAAAAATGGTTTGGCTACCGGTATTGATTTTTCGGGTGAAAAGCAGCTCTGTGTTCCATGTATAGAAGGGAAACAAGCTCGACAGCCCTTCAAGACCACCAAACATCGTGCCAAGAACCGACTGGACCTGTTGCACAGTGACCTGTGTGGACCGATGCCTGAGGAAATCTGGGGAGGAGCCAGATATTTTCTTACCTTCATCTATGACCATACGAGGAAGGTTTTTGTATTTTTTGTAAAAAGGAAAAGTGATGTAAGAGAAATCTTTGAACAATTTGCTAATTCTGTTTAAATTGAGTGTGAAAGGAAAATCAAGGTCATACGTTCTGACAATGGTGGGGAGTATTGTAATAAAGCTATGGATGAGTTTTTCAAGCAGCGTGGCATCAAGCATCAGCTAACAGTAAGGTACACACCAGAGCAAAATGGAACTGCAGAACGAATGAACAGGACTCTGAATGAAAGAGCACTCGCTATGATGCAAGGTGCAGCTTGTGACAAATGCATGTGGGCAGAAGCTGTCAATACAGCTGCATATCTTGTCAACAGGTCTCCTGCACGAAAAACACCAAATTCAACACCAGAACAAATGTGGACTGGAGAAAAGTAGACCTGACGCACTTAAAAGTGTTTGGATGTAATGCCTACGTTCATATTCCAGATCAGATTAGAAGAAAACTTGATCCCAAGACCGAGAGAATGGTATTTGTTGGGTACTCGGATGAGAAAAAGGCGTACCGGCTCCTGCATCCAGTAACCCATGAATTAATCACAGCGAGAGATGTGATTTTTGATGTGATGTCTTTCTCTGCTCTAACAGATCCTCCAGTGGTACCAGGGAATACAATAATACCCCTAACCACTGAAAACAGTAAACCACTATTGACTGCATGTGATAGGGATGTTCCAGATCCAGCTCCACAGCACAATGAAGAAGTGGAAGTTGAGCCTGATCATCAAGATAATCCATCACAGCACAATGAGGAAGCGCGTCGCTACCCCCAGCGAGAAAGAAGACCAAGACAATATCCTGATTACATTCTGCATTACACTCGTTGTTCTGATCAAAGTGAACCATGTACCAGTAAGTGAAGCCTTGTCATCACCTTACTCTAAGGAATGGCATAAAGCCATGAAGTGCGAAATGGATTCCATGATGGTTAATAAGGCGTGGGTTTTAGTTCCTAAACCAGAAGGTAAAAACATTGTACAGAATAAGTGGGTGTTTAAAGCTAAGCGTAATACAAATGGTGATGTTGTAAAATATAAATCAAGGTTGGTTGCAAAGGGTTTTTCACAGCAATTTGGCATTGACTTTGTTGAGACATTCTCACCAGTTGTGCGGCATGGCACACTCAGAATTTTGTTTGCTTTAACGGTTGAATTAAATTTACAGATTGATCATCTAGACATTGAGACTGCTTTTCTCAATGAAGAGTTACAGGAGGAAATATTTATGTGTCAGCCAGAGGGCTTCCAGGTGAAGGGAAAGGAAGACCAGGTTTGTTTGCTCAAAAAGGCCATTTATGGACTAAAGCAGGCTGCACATATGTGGCACAGAAAGGCTCATACAGTTCTGTCTGCTTCGGGCTACACAAACAGTCATAATGAGGCATCTGTTTACAGAAAGAGTATCGGCAATACTGTAATTCTTGTTGCTCTGTACGTTGATGATTTCTTTGTGTTCCACAATAATCCACAGGAAGTTAGTAAACTAAAAGATGTCTTAAAACAAACTTTCATGATGAAAGATCTTGGACCTGCTGCTCAGGTTCTTGGAATGCAAATAGAAAGGGACACAGATAACAATATACTCAACATTTCTCAGACACAGTTCATAAAAAATCTGCTCAATAAGTTTGAGATGACTAATGTTAAACCCATCGGTACTCCTATGGAAGTAAATATGAAATTGTCTAAAGCCAAAAACGTGGATGATAAACCTTATCAGCAGCTGATAGGTTCACTCATGTATTTGAGTGTGTGTACTAGACCAGATATTGCCTATGCATTGTCATATTTAAGTCAGTTTAATTCTTGCCACAGTGAGGAGCATTGGCTTGCAGCCAAAAGGGTACTTAGGTATCTTAAAGGTACGATAAACCAAGGACTCATTATTAAGAGCACTGGTTTAGAATTGGTAGGGTTTGCAGATGCCAGTTTTTCCACAGATAGTGATAGTAAGTCCTATACTGGTTATCTTTTCAAGCTTGCTAATGCTGCCATATCATGGGAAGCTCGTAAGCAGAGCTCAGTTGCTACCTCATCGACAGAGGCTGAGTATGTAGCTTTGTCAGAGGCTGCAAAGGAAGCAGTTTATCTTAAGAATCTGATGTTTGATTTGATTGGTTCTAATCAAGGTCCAATAAAAATTGAATTTGTTAAAGGTGAATGTGATTTGCAGTGTGTGTTGATGGATTGTAATCAAGATATTGATTTGTATAAAGACAGTCAAAGTGCACAGAAAATTGCAAAAAATCCTGTTTTTCATAGGCGCACAAAACACATCAACACCAAACATCATTTCATTAGGGAAAAGGTTCAATAGAGAATCATTTCATTGCACTATTTGTCCACACAAGAAATGATTGCAGATATTCTCACCAAACCTTTACCTAAACCAAAACATGTATATTGTACCCAAGGAAAGGGATTGAACTGTTAATTAGTATTTTAAGTATACATTGTGTTCAAAAATATTTTCAGTAATTGTATTATGTTTTCAGGGTACTCTATGATTGAAGTCTGATGATAAATGTCTATTGCATTCTAGATCAGCTATTGGTTTAAGTGGGTGTGTTAGAAATATGTAACCCAACAGCTGATCTATGGTTTAAATTTAGCGCCAGGAAGCGCAACGCCATTGGCGGCGGTTATAGTTACGAGAATGTTCTCGTTGATTCTTTTGTATGTTTTTGTATATATACGCCTGTATGCAACCTTGTCGTTCAGTTCGTATTAAACATGTATACTGCACATACGCCTAGACGTCTTTCTCCTGCCATATACTCCTACATGTATGACCTGTTTAGTTTCACCTTTTATTACGAGTGTTGTATCGTCCGCAAACAAAATGTCCTTATGTGAATGAACGTTCTGTGTCATATCATTGATATATAGAAGAAAGAGTACTGGGCCCAAAACCGATCCCTGGGGTACTCCAAATTTAATAATTCCCTCATTGTACAATGTTTCATTAAGTAATTTGGTTCCATCATCCTTGTGTCTCAAGCTTACTATTTGTTTACGCCTTGTTAAGTAAGACTCTATCCATTTATTAGCTAGACCTCTAATACCATATTGATTTAGTTTTGTGAGGAGGATTTTATGGTCAACAACATCAAAAGCTTTCTATAAATCCAAGAATAGGCCAGTTACATGTTCCTTACTGTCAATTAATTTCAGTATACTATTAATACATTCATAAATTGCTGTCTGTGTAGATTTTTCCGTTCTGAATCCATGATGTGAGTTTTATAATATTATATTTTTTCTATAAAACTTATCAGTCTCTTATACATGATTTTTTCCATAATTTTTACAATACCAGTTGGTAAGGTAATAGGACGATAGTTATCTAATTCATCTTTTGCACCCTTTTTGTGCACTGGAATTACTTTTGATAACTTCAAAATATCCGGGTAAGTTCCTGAGAGAATTGAACTGTTTATTAAGTGTGTAAGTGGATGTATTATATTTTCTGCAAATTTCTTTAAAATTGCATCAGGGATGCCAACAATGCCAGCACATAATTTATTTTTAGCTCTTTTATAACTATTCTTACCTCTTCACTTGTGACATGATTTATAAATAACGAATCACTACATATATTTATTTTATTATTAGAATTTAGTGTATTTACCTGTGATTTATTTAATAATTTTTGTGGAATTTCCAGAAAATAAAAATTAAAAGTGTTTGCTATTTCTTCTGGACTATTAATCACTTTATTATTTCTGGTCAGTGTAATGTTCCTTTGTGTATTTTAACAGATTTTCCAGTTTCTTTCTTTATCACGGACCACATAGCCCTGTTTTTATTAGATGATTGGGAAATAAAATTATCATTACCGTATGCATTTTCTTTGCTAGTCATATTACCTTATTTAATATGCTAGTGTATTTTTTGTAGTATAAATTGAATTCAGGTGTTGTGTGGTATTGTTTATATAATTTGTGTAGAAATTTCTTTCTTTGACATGAATGTATAATCCCTGTTGTTATCCAATTGCTAGTTTTGTTATTTTGAACAGTTCTTTGTCTAAAGGGGAATGCTGTTTCAAAATAGTGTTTTAGGGTACTGTTAAATGCATTAAATTTATCATTTACATTTTCTAGTTTATACATTTCTGACCATGTTTCCTAATTTAATAAGTCATTGAAATATGTAACATTTGTTTCAGTGAATGACCTGCACTTTGATTTTACTCCATTATCATTATTATTGATTGTTTCGGATACTTCAAAACTCAGTATTTGTCCATGGTGGTCACTAAAACCCGGACAATAGACTTCTATTGAATGGTGATATTTATCTGTATTTAAAAAAAAATTGATCAGGAATGGTTTTACTAAATTTTGTTATTCTTGTTGGGGTATTTACTGTAGGTTTCAGTCCATAGAAAATTAATAACTGTGTTAATAATTCACAATTTCTATCAAATTTTAAGAAATCCACAGTTATATCCCCACAAATTATTATATCGAAATTTACTTTGCTCATGTTATTGAGAAACAATTCTAATTTATCTATAAATAAAGGAATCTTTCCTGACGGAGAACGGTATACGCATACAATTATTAACTTAAACTGCTGTATTTATACGGCAGAGAATTCAAAATCCTGTTCCATAATTAGATAATCATAAGCTGTTAACTGTTCATGATCTAAATTATTTCTTAAGAAGATAGAAGTACCACCATGGCTAATATTAGATCTAGAGTATTTACTAGCTTGTATAAACCCTGGGAATTTAATTAATTCGAGTTGTTCCTCTTTCAGCCAATGTTCTGAAATACATAGTGCTGAGATGTCTTTAAGTTCATTTTTAAGCATTAGATTTATGTAATCAATTTTATTATAAAGAGACTGAACATTCTGGTGGTAAATTTTAAATTTTTTACTTTTGCATGTTTGTGTTGGTGATTTATTTACATTATTACTATCATAATTGTTATTATTATTGTTGCTAGATAAATGCGAAATACCATTGTTGGACTCAGTTAAATTTGACATCAAAAGATGTCAGTGTTTGGCTTCTTTTACCAGTTTCCCTGCTTCCACTCTAAATATATTACTGTTGAACTATTCTTACCTTTTGAATTTACAATTTTGCAGATTTCATCACTATGATACTCTTTTCCTAACCTATTTAAGAGTAGGCCATGCCGAGTGTGGAACTTCCTGTATAATTTACTTACATCTATAATTTGGACATTTGGAAAACTCTTACAAATTTTATTAATTTGTCCATTTGTAGCCTCTATTTCTTCATTTACACATGATTTGGGAATTAAATCGTATCTCTGCGGAATGTTTACATTGATGACATTTGTGTTATGCTTGGATGGCAATGTACCCTTTAAATCTTTGATTACCTTTTTACTCTCGTTTCTATAGACGTCGTTTACTCTAGCGATGATTACTGCATAGTCCTTTGAAGTAAGGGACGCACACTCTCCTACCATCCCGTTCGTGACCACTGCAATTGGTGCTCCTGGCTTTACTGTCGAAGTGACCTCCATTTCTCCGCTTCTCTCAAATACGCTTGCTGCTACATCTCGCCCGTGACTATCCGCAAATATCCGCACCTTCCTGGATTTTCTCTTTATCACTTTCTTCTTTTCTTCTTGAAGAAAGTCATCATTTTCTTCGACGAGCGCTCCAAATGGATTTGAGACGGGAATTTCAGTTACATGTACTGGCCTAAGCTTATTCAATCTTACACTACCAGCAACCACTGTCGACCAAGTTTCCTTGCTTTCCTCTCTGTTTCCTTTTAATGTATTCAACTCTTCCATTAACTGAGCAATATCTTCCTTTAGCAGCTTTATAATTTCATCTTTTGAGGACATTCGCATGACGGTACCGGTAGGCCTACATTACGACAATCGGTTTCACTTTTCTCCTCACTCAATTTTACCTGAGATCTTGTGATTACTTTATTTGCATTTTTTATTTTATTTTGCACGACGAGCATAAATCCGTAACGGTTACACTACCTGACGAGACACTAACACTGTTAACTGACGACATACTAGAGATATGAGTTAGCCTCGATGTTTGTACTGTACCCGTAACACTTCCAATACCTGGTGAAATCCCTCGATGGTCTCTGGATCGTAGAACCTGAATATGCCCGGCGAAAAACCCTCCCAGGTCCTACCACCAAGTAGAGGAGTGAATAGGGAACTAGTCATCATAACAGGCTGTCTTAAGCATGACCATGGCTTTGAAGGAGAAATGAATATAAAACTAGCTCAAGAACACGAAAAACAACTCTAAAGAGAACTATCTCAAAGGTGGAATACCCTGAAAATTCCAAGCGATGTCCATCTTAACACTACCTCCCATATCTTCGTCAAATTATCACGCCATGATTTAAAATTGGGAAAACAAACTTTATTCCTTAAAGGACAAGATAACAAAACAGAGAAAAAGAATCAAATACCCTGTCGTCAAACGACCAAAGTCACGGTTACCAAAACTGTGTAAAAAAAACTAGAGAATGAATTATAATGATCACCTACCCGCTGGAGTGATCCTAGATATTATAACTAGCAATATATTACACAACTATGACGAATTAATCTCACAATGATATTTCGTTGACTGGACGATGAATAAAAATAAATCAACATGAAAAGATTATGTGAGAATCGTCTAAACGATCTTCTAATGCAATAGCATTTATCAAAATTATATACAATGAATTTACAAGGGTTTATACAAAAATGTGTCTTTGGACATTCTTGTGTTTCAATTTAGTATCTGATCTGGCTCATAGCATTCGCATCGTTACATATTAAAAATAAATATTCATTAAACAGGGTTACATTTCACCAAGCGATTATGCTAAGTAGAAAATCAATGGTCTACGTTCATGTTTTATGTAGAAAGTAAAATTGTGTAAAATTGTAGAGGTTTTGGATTATCAACTGTGGAAATGCCATAAGTTGCATAAACAGATTATCCAAGCATTGCTCATAGTTAGGTGAAGAAAAGCATGTAGGCTCAATCTAGCAGATCGACGACACCCATGTCTCAACGAGACATGAAAACACAAGAAAACCTCACCTAGGTTTATGTAACACCAAACATGGGTGTTGGACTACTCGAAGTCCAAAACGGATTGGCACTCACTGGCTTAAAAAGCTCTTATTGGCTCAATTGAAACTGTCCTAATGCTTCAACAAGCACAAAATCTCAAAACTACAGCATAATCCCGGATATGCATTCGAATCACAAAATAAGGTTATAAGAACCTTCAAACACCATTATTAAATCTCATTACTATCTCAAAAACCTACAAAACATGCTTAAATCACACACTAACCTCAAGCACGTTGTTCAAAGTCATGAAACTTAAGCATTTCACTGGCAAAAATAAACTATCATGCCTCACAATGATGTATAATAAGTATACAGTTTAATCTCTTGACTCGAAGTCAAGCTTCCCTGGAATAATTTAATCAAAATTCAGGATGGTGTTCAAAAAGCTGTACTTATATCTCACTCACACAATTGACTAAATGCAATTATTTACGTTAGTCAAAAAATAGAAAATGAATGTCTCGAAATGACATTAAATATTAAGTTACTCTCAAATTAATACCTAATAGATGGTGAAACAGATTCTTCCCTAAATCAGGATAGCCTCCAACCTTGGTGAGTTTCGAAATATCAGTGGATAAAACTTACACCATGAAAGCAAGTTAACTACTCAGGTTAATCCAATGACAATCATTAAGTAAATCCACTAATAAATCTTCACACACAAAAGCGAAGTGCTCTCCATGAAAATAATCCAAAAAGTGGATTAAAACTAGAAGGGCAATTAACACCAAGAAAAAACTTTCCAAGATTCAAATCGCTGCGAGAAAACCAAGTTCCCAACTCAACAGTAGTACATGAAAACATGTACTAGCCACAAAGAAAATAGTGTTCCAAACACTATTCAGCAAAACGCGATTAAAACTATACTTACACAAAAAACTGAAGTTCTTCCCCTAATCCTTCTTCACGGCAAATAAAAATACGCACTATTAACTAATATACTACTGAATTTACTGATTAAATATCAAGACTATTAATACGCAAGGGATGAATTCATTAAGTGAATACATAACAAATACATAACAAATCAGTTTCGACAGAACCGTCAAAGCTAAACTCGTGCATGCCCTTTTAATCTACAAAAAGAAAAGAATGGCACTTGCAATTGCTAACAAAATGCCCTCACTAGGCTACTATAAAGAAGTTGCTGGTCCAATACCTTTCTTTGACTCTCGTAGCGTTGTAAAAAGGATATAAGTATCTGATGAATCTCCACGGTATCATCAGATAATACATTCTTCTTCCTTGGAGCTGGGATGCGAACCTGGGTATGCGACACCCGCGAACACCGGTCGAGTGGCCGTCCGAGCCCTCGTCATTCATGCCAGAAAAGTTATAATACGCCCGTGAAATTGTACTGTTCTGCATGACGTAGCTTGCGAAGTCATCAGCTAGCAACCACTGGAGTACCGAGAAAGTAGTCTCCTTTCCAAAAGGAAAATGCAGTTTGTGGTTTGCAGGCATCTCACTTATGCGTTCCACATGTAGCTACCCCATATATTTTAACCAGCCATCCTGGAGGTCATAACAAGAACGTTAATCCTCCCCACCGACATCTCAAATGACAATATGCCTTTCAATGTTCGCATGATGCACTGCGTAAGAACTTGTTGTCGGCAATACTGGCTCAGAACTACACGTTACTAACCATGTAAGAGAATCCACTTAGGGTCCCGCAATTGCTGCCTCAATACGGACAACGCTGGACAGAGAAATATATATCAGCCCGCGCTCCATTTAAAACTAGTCTTCCTTGAGACGACATTCTGTATTATAACTGTACTGCAATTGTTTCAAATCCATTACACTATGTTCGCAGCAGAAAGTATTCGCACACGGTACATGACCGCTTTACGAGACTTAAACTTTGAATCCGGAGATAACACACGTCAAAGAACACGTTCGGCCTAGCCAAGTAAAAACTCTAGCCACCACGACAGGGAGTAACTTTCACTCTCCTTGCACCTGTGAATGTCTCACCGGCTGAGTCACGTAACTTTACACTTGACAATCAGACATCGAGTAACCCTCTCTTGCTACCTGCGACACGACCCGTAAAACTGCCACCACTGCTTTCGTCTTCCTCGATATATCAATATGTCAATATCTCGCTTGTGGCTTGATTCTTACAGATGTTATTCCTTCGTTTCACTTGTTAGATTCTATTCCTCATACATAATAGCTTTCTGCTATAGTAATCCACGTTCTACAGTCTTCGAAAGGTCTTCTATAACTCTGTTTAGCTTCAAAACAGTAAAGATTATCCCCTAGCCGTGGTCGATATCAGACATGACGTCACATATGGATTTATTGATCGGGCGGGCCATGAGTCAATCCACTCGGGAATGCTCGTAACTTCCGATCTGTAACCGAATGACACTTCTCAAGGTCTCAGCGCTTTATAGCCTGGCCTGCTCCGCGGGTTCAACTGCTTCGCGCCTCCTGGCCACCCTATTACAGTGTCTGGACAAAACCTTATAAAAAAACGGTACAGTACCAAATTACACTACATTTATTGTAATTATTACTACATAAATGAATTAATCTAATTACGTACTGCTCCCGTAAATTGAATTATTTTGGGACAAAATGAGAGTATTTTCCGTCCCCATGATAAAATTTAACCAGCAAATATAATTTCTGGAAGTGTGACACAGGAGTGTAGTGTTACAAGCTCGAGGCTGTGGGAGAGCCCGATCACGTGATATATTGCACAATGGACGCTTCTAGAAGGCTATATTTGGCATAGCAACAGCGAGTTTGGAAATTAATATTATAAATATTGTTATAAATTATGCTATTGGATCCCAGCCCAGAGCCAATGAGAAGAGGTCTTATTGAAGACGGGATCAACTTCAATTACATAATATGATGAAATTATGCATTTAGGCCCATAGAAGAAGGTTTTCTTATTTGGTAATGAAGAGAATATTAAAAGACATTACGTCTGATACTTTAAAAACCGCAGATCGATTAATCTACGCAGTAATAAGCATTAGTAATCTACGCGCTAAAATTATGGTGGGAGATTGATATGGCCGCCAAAAATTCGACTTAGAGGGGGAGATCCAAGGATCGAGGTTCTTATTCCAGCAGTCTTTGAAGAGTGAGAACGTGTTTTTACTGGGTTAACGGAGATCCCAAAGCTTAGTCCGAGTGCGACGACTGTCGACTTGTGGAGACGCGAGAATAGCTAGGTGGAACGTAGGAGATCACCGAATTTCCATTCTATGTGAAGTTGTGAGAAACATTGAATTGATTATATCTCTCATATAATTGAGATCTGAATTTAAGTAAGCGAATATATATAAAGAACAGGTCGCATACTACACTCTGCGAAAAGTCGAGCGTTTTAAAACTCACCGTTTCGACAATATAAGCTTGTTAAGTCAGATTTTCAAATGTGTTGGAAATAAAGCTGAATATCATTTTAAATTGCAACGTGAAGTTGACGAACGCAGTTCAAGTGGATAGTAGCGGAGAACTTTTAATATTGGCGCAACACATAAACATTAACAGTATGACTATTATTCTTCTTCAAATGCTGTCATTCAACACAATTAATATTGTTGATATGATGAACTAAATAGTAATGCGCCAGAGATATATTCGATAACAGGAGTTAAGATACGATGGAGCTTCGTTAGACAACATATTCTTGAATACAGACGTAGTGTACGGTCCATCTTGTACATTTTCGTCAGTCTACGAAAACTAATGTAACATCAATTAGCTATGGAAATATTTCATTCACCATTTATATGAATATTTCTATAATTATATTCCAATGATGAGGCTGATGCATATTTACGACGGAGAATGAAGACTCTACAGAAGAGATTTGTCAAGATGCTAGGGGGTAGCCTAGCAACACAGAAGAATTTGCCAGAAGGATGTTGTTCGAGCCCAGGCGAATGTTGGTGAATTCCAGAGAGGGACGTTTCCTATCTCTGAGGTCGCAGATCCGAGGTTCGAATGCAGATCCATCTCAGTATCTTGTACTGAGGAAACATCTAAACTATTGTGGGAATACTTACATAGATCTTCAAGTTTTCGTCCAAATAAGGTAGCAGTGTATCTCATTTGTAGTATAGAGCTTGATTAGTGACATCCTGAGCCAACGATCTTATTCCATATTTCTGTATTTTCACATTTCATGTATTTCAGTGTTTTCATATATTTTACACTTCAGATATGTGTTGAGATTTTTATGCTTCAAGATTATTTAGGAGATGATTGCCTTTCATCTTTTTTCAATTTTATTCTACGGATCAGTTGTGGAACTGACATTAAAAATTTTGTTTGAGGAATTATATTGCCTCATAGAAGACCAGTCGTTTCGACTCTCGAATTTTAATATTTCATTTAAACCAAGTATTCTGACATTGTGTCATAGTTTCAAATTAAATTATTTTTAAATTTAATTTGAGCACTTTAATGTAACAACATTTAACTTCAAGAACAGAAGTAACATCGAATGATATTGTTATATCATTATTGTACATAAACTATCGACGATCTAAGAAATACTAGTCGTTTGATAAGACCGAAGTCTTAATCCCTATGAACATTCTTTGTGTAGAGTGGAAAAACATTACGACATTGACAAACCTTTTTATTATTTGTAAAGTTAAGAGCTTTGTTCATTTAATATGCTAGAGGAAATACCTTTTGATAGAAGATTATTATAATCTTTGGCTAGGAATTCAAAGCTCGTTTATCCCGGTCAAGATTGAATTCTATCTGACACTATAAATAACATGTGTGTTATTTTACACTATTTGTGTAATATCACGTCATTTGTGGACATGATATTACAACGATAAACAATTTAAAGCTTGGCAAGTGAGGTGAGACAGGAGTATTATTTTTATTACATGTATTTGCGAGAGACGAGTTAACAGTTAATTATCTTGTTGTGGAGTAAACTTTAGGAGGTTAATCACGACTGTCTAATATCGTTCATTACACTTGGAAGTTTCGTTTGAAGAACTTAAGCATGTATAATTGTAGTCCAGTAGTCATGTGGAATGATACTGAGGGTCATGCCATTATTTGAGAGAAGTGCCTACATAAGATATGTTAATAACAATTAATCTTTTTGGTTATTGTTTAACATAGTGGATGAGCCATATATACTGTTATATGAGGATTTGTAGAGCTATGGAGTGCTCAGGCGTGGGAGTTCCGCATTTAAGGGAAGTCAAAGTATTGTTGTTCTTTGATAAGAAGGCATGGACCATGATAAGAGCCGTTGTATACAAGTAGTCCAGTTCTTTTGAAGTAACGATTTAGCTGTGTTAACAGGAGGGTTTCAGCGGAAATACAACTTGAGAACGATTGTCTACTCATGTCTATGATGCTATTATTATATTTTATTAAACTCGAAGTTACCGTATGTAATTACTTACAGTTAACTTTCATTAGTCGACTGTATTATACCGAAAATGTATTGAAACCTATATAAGACGATGTGTAAGCAGTATATCAAAACTACGGAACGTTAGAGAAGGGTTATGTGAAAAACCAGTGCGTATAGTTAGTAGAGAATTTGTTGGAGAGCGCTTGCCACAAGGTTCGGATACTCCAAGCTGTTTGCCGAGAGCGCTGGCATAGCCTGATCTCAATGGATTGCAAGGCAGTGTGTAGATCGTGTGTCTACACTCTGTGGGAAACAAACTCTACCATCTCCAATGATTGTGGTGGGCTTAGAGTACATGTTATATTGTTAGAATGTAGGCTATGTCAAATAAAAGCACTCAAGTGTTACAGTTTATCGATCGTTGATATTTATAATAAGCTGCTAATTCATCAGGTTATGAGGCCCAGGCTACGGAAAACTGCGCGTAAGTGGATTAAAAGCCTTTTTAACGATCGTGTGCTTTAAGTGTGTGCGGTTACAAGATGGCTCAAGAAAGTGTCAAGTTCAATATTCCAATGTTAAATGGTGGAAATTTTATATTTTGGAAAACAAAGTTGCGAGCCGTATTAGTGCGTGATGATTTGTGGGAAGTTGTCAGTGAACCAAAGCCTGAAGTAATCAACGCGGTGTGGCAGAAGAAAAATAACAAAGCCTTAGCGTACATTACATTGAGTGTTGAGGACAGTCAACTCATTCATTTTGCACACTTGAACGATGCGTGTGATGCATGGCAGGCTCTGTCGAGAAAGTACGAGAGATCCACGTTCGGAAGCAGGTTATATTTACGACGTAAACTGTACGGCATACATTATCGTGGTGGACCAATGAGCAGTCACATCGACGCAATTATGGAAGTAGTGGGTTTGCTGCGTGGATCTGGTAGGCCACTTGAAAACGACGAGATTGTTGCGGTTTTGCTGGTGAGTCTTCCAGAATCTTATTCAGGGCTTGTCACAGCGCTCGAGGGCCGTGACGAGGCAGATTTAACGGTGGAATATGTAACTGGGAAAATGCTTGACGAATACCAAAGGCGTGCCGAAGCTGGTGTGCCTGGAAATTGTGATTCAGAGGCTGCACTACAGTCGGCGGTCGCAGACTCAAGTAAGGTTAGTCGTGCTCATCAAAGTGGAACAACTAAAAATTCAAGCGGGAAACCAAATAAGGGTGGCAAAGAGATACGGGCATGTTACTTCTGTAATAAACTTGGCCATTTAAAGGCAGATTGCTATCGATTCAAGAAAAGTCAACAGCAGAGATCAGCAGGTTCAGAATCGGCAAGAACATCGGTTGAGGTTAAGGTATGCAACACAGAACTATGCCACATTTAGGGCACTGGATCAACAACATGCTGCAAGTAGGCCTACTGGAGGATGGTGCATAGATTCCGGGGCAACCAGTCATATGACGAATGATAGGCAATTTTTCATGTCTATTCGTGACACAAGTGCTACGGTCTTTCTTGCCGATGGTTCATCCGTGGTAGCTGCTGGAATCGGAGATGGACAATTTTACTGTGAGGTACCAGGCGGGCACCTCCAAGAAGTACTGTTGAAAAATGTGCTGTTTATTCCACAATTGGATGATAGTCTACTTTCGGTGAGGCGCATAACTGAGCAAGGTCACCGAGTGACGTTCGAGAATGACACGTGCAGCATCTACAAAGAACATCAGGTCATCGCAGAAGCAAGGAACGATGGGAATTTATTCAGACTTCAGACTGTGGTACCTAATTCGTCAGTTCATGTGGCGAGAGAAGCTGTATGCCTACACCAGTGGCATCGTCGATTGGGACATCGGGATCCGGTTGCAATCCAGCGTCTGATCAATGAGGAATTGGCTACAGGAATCCAAGTGTCGAAATGTTCGGAGAAGGTGGTATGCGAAGACTGCATCAAGGAAAAACTAACCGAAGCAAAATTTTCTGAGAGTACATCCAGAAAGAAGGAGCCCATGCGACTCATTCATTCTGATCTTTGTGGGCCCATGCAGACTGCAACGCCAAGTGGAAATAGGTATTTTCTATCACTCATTGACGATTACTCCCGTTTTACTGTGGTGAGGCTGGTAAAATCCAAAGATGAGGTGGCAGGCGCCGTAGAAGATTACATTGCTGCAATGCATACTAGATTTGGAAGGAAGCCGATTGCCATTCGTACAGACAATGGCAAGGAATACGTTTCACAAAAACTGGAGAACTTTCTGCGGAAGGAGGGGATCCAACATCAGCTCACAGTCCCCTACACTCCACAACAAAACGGTGTAGCAGAGAGGAAGAATCGGTCATTGACAGAATCTGCAAAGTGCATGTTGCTGGTTGCTGATCTGAACAACCGCTTCTGGGGAGAAGCAGTTTTGACCGCAGCTTATTTGCAGAATCGATCAACGAGCCGGAGTATCAACAAAACTCCAGTTGAATTGTTTACAGGTGTGCAGCCATATCTGGGTCATTTACGTGTGTTTGGATCTAAGGTCTATTCGCTTGTACCCAAACAAAAGCGAAAGAAATGGGACAACAAAGCAATAGAGGGCGTCCTGATTGGCTATGATGGAAATACCAAAGGATATCGGATTCTAGATCCAAAGACAGCCAAGGTTTGTATCAGCAGATCGGTGCGGGTAATTGAGAGTGTTGCCAGGCATCCAGCTTCGGTAGGCAGTGCACCGAAAGAAGGGGTTAATGAAATCACACCGCAGCATGTAGGGACATTGGAACGTGTTTCGACACAGAAGGAATCAGCTGACAACTCAACACTGAATCCCAGAGGTAACAACATGGTGACTTTCAACAGAGGAGAGACTGTAAGCAGCATAGGAGATGAATGTGAGACTGAACCAGAAACTCCACAATTTCCACAAAGAGTTTCTGAACGGCAAAATAAGGGTATACTAGCAAAGAAGCTAACGTACAAGGTGCAGATGAATCACACCAGAGAGCCAGCCTCATGGAACGAAATGTTCAAAATGTCACCTCGTGAGCAAAAGTTGTGGACTGCTGCTGCGGAAGAAGAAATAAGCTGTCTCAATCAACATTGTGTGTGGGAATTAACGGAGCTTCCACCAGGGAAGAAGACTCTTTCTTGTAAGTGGGTATTTAAGGCAAAATTGGACGGTAACGGTCAGATCCACACTTACAAGGCCCGATTGGTAGCCAGAGGATTTTCTCAACGATATGGTGAGGATTACGATGAAACTTTTGCGCCAGTGGTGAAGCATGACACTATTCGAGTTTTATTCAATGTAGCTGCACAGAGGGGACTTCACGTTCGGCATCTTGATGTGAGAAGTGCTTATTTGAACGGTGAATTAAAAGAGGAACTATATATGGAACAGCCACAGGGTTTTGAGGAACACGGTCAAGAGAGCAAAGTTCTGAAATTGCGGAAAAGTCTCTATGGTTTAAAGCAATCGGCACACGTTTGGAACAAGACAGCTACAGAGACATTATCCAAGTCAGGCTTTCAACAAGGAAATGCAGATCAGTGTCTTTATTCAAGAAAGGAAGTAGATGGAAGCATTACTTACATTCTGTTGTATGTCGATGATCTGCTGGTAGCCGGTCAGTCTGCAAAATTAACTGAAAAAATTGGTACAGAATTGCAGAATTATTTTGACATCAAAGACTTGGGTGATGTTAGTTACTATCTGGGAATTCAAGTGGAACGACAGGAAAATGGAACATTTTTGCTAAACCAAAAGGCAAAGATCGCAGCATTGTTGGAGGATCATGGCTTATCGGAGCCAAAACCAGCTGCGACTCCAATGGAAACCAATTTCTTGTCTGGTGAAGTGACTGCAAGTGCAGAGTTACCAAATAATACTCTGTACAGGAAAGCCATAGGGTCTCTACTATACAAAGCCACAGTATCCAGACCAGACATCGCAGTCGCAGTGAGTCTACTTAGTCGTCGAGTGGAGAAGCCTACTCAACAGGACTGGAATGCTGTAAAACGAGTGATGCGGTATCTCGCATTTACAATACACAAGACACTTCGTTTATCTTCAACTAAAGACACAGAGCTCAAATGTTATGTGGATGCTGACTGGGCTGGTGACAAGACCAACAGGAAATCTACAAGTGGTTATGTTTTCTTTCTTGGCGAAGGAGTTGTAGCATGGTCAAGCCGGAAGCGAACGTAAGTTGCCATGTCGTCTACCGATGCGGAATACATTGCAGCATCATTTGCCAGTCGGGAGCTGCTGTGGCTCAGACAATTACTTATGGACATGAGTTTACCGATTGTTGGTCCAACAATCATGTATGAAGATAACCAAGGTTGTATTAAATTAATTGAGTCAAATCGGTCTGGGGCTCGCACCAAACACATTGATGTATGTCATCACCAGCTTCGGGATCTCCGAGAAAAGGACATCATAGAAGTGTTGTATTGTCCATCCAACAAGATGCTGGCTGATGTATTCACGAAGCCTTTGGCTAGAGAACCATTCCAGAACATTGTGGAACAACTGGGTCTACAATGATACGAACCTATGACAGCGAGAAGGGGTGTTGGAGAGCGCTTGCCACAAGGTTCGGATACTCCAAGCTGGTTGCCGAGAGCGCTGGCATAGCCTGATCTCAATGGATTGCAAGGCAGTGTGTAGATCGTGTGTCTACACTCTGTGGAAAACAAACTCTACCATATCCAATGATTGTGGTGGGCTTAGAGTACATGTTATATTGCTAGAATGTAGGCTATGTCAAATAAAAGCACTCAAGTGTTACAGTTAATCGATCGTTGATATTTAAAATAAGCTGCTAATTCATCAGAATTGTATTGTAACCGAGAAGCCAGAATCTAGAAAGTAACGTGTTAGCAACACTAAATAATGTATATTATTATGGACATATTATATGTAAATATATTTTTGAAAACGATTTAATTAGTTAAATAATTTAGTATGATTTATTAATCAATTGTTTTGAAATAGCGTGTATATTATGAGCGGATGTTTTTGGTATGAATGATTGTTCAATGTTAAGAGTAAATGTGGAACCGGATTCGTCATGAACAATTGCGGGGTGCGAATGAAAGAGTGTATAAAAATTTTCAGGATGATTGTTTAAGAAACAGAGTAGTTGTATGCATTTTTGTAAGATCTAATTGTTAATTTTACGTGTTATTTTAAACGCACACACCAGCAGTTTCAATGTGGGCTGGCTAGAATGATTCACAGTTGGGTAGTAGAACGGTGTGACATAATATAAGCAGGTGGACACTCTCCGCCTTGTATACATTGTATACATTGCGGCGTGGTGTTAGTATTTCATTGATGAAACAAGGCCACTGCACGTGCGTTCTACAAACGCAAGCTAGTGAATGAAATCAGGTGTCTGGAATGCCACGAATGTAAGAGCATTCATTAAACGGTTTTAATTTTACGCTGTGTAGGCCTAAAACAAGCCAAGATTTTATGCTAATAATTTTTATACGCAGCATTGTAGTAAGATGTAAAGTTGAAAGGAAGTGTGAATGATTGCGTGTTTTTATCTTAATTTCTATTGTTAAATTAGTTTATTGTTATTTTGTTTATACTAGATTAGTTTACACTATTGTTAATCAATTTTATTCAGTTTGTTATCCGTTGTTGTTGGAGTGTGATTCATTTTAAATATAAGGAAGGAAGATTGTAGTTTTACGTGACCGTTAATCGCGAGATCATAAGCCACGGGACCTCCTTTTTACGTGGAATCTGAACCACAGGACATGGCATTTCACATTGAAAATCTCACATGCATTGACCGGGAATCGAACCCGGTCTGCCGTGGTGAGAGGCCAACAGCTTGACCGCTGCGCCACCACGCCCCCACTTTATATATAAGGAGAAGAGTATTGTGAATGTATTGTAGGCGAAGCTGAATTCCCAGTCCCCGAGGTGGTAAGTAAAGGTAAGTGCCTCGTGTAGTTGGTTGTTGATCCACAATATTCTTGTAACTGCTTTATGTAAATCCCTAAAGGCCATGTTGGAAGCGATTTCTAATGTAGTATTTGCCGGTGCTGTTAGAAATAGGCAATCCAGCTGGGGCAATGGATATTCCAACAGGATCCTTTCCGGATTATCGGGTACAGTACCAATAAAGAAGAATGTGAAATACGTATATCTTCCAATCGGGTGAAATCTCGTAAAAGCACCACTGCCCTACTTGGTTCAAACAGTGATTGAAGAAGTCACCGAATCTTCGATTATGCTTCTTAAATGCAACTCTGCATGATTCTCTCGATTTCAACCCAAACAAGTATCGTATTACTCGTTTCTGCAGTTTAAATATTCTCTCCATATTCCTATTTGCTTCCCCACCCCATATATCAACACCGTATGATATCTGCGAATGTATTAATCCATAGTAGACTGTTAATTGGTATTCGCTGCATATGCATAATGAAATTCTCTTTAAAACGAAGGAGTTTATGTTATTTTTTTTACAGATATCATTTATATGCTCTTCCCATGATCATTTATGATCTATTGTAATACCCAAAACTTTTGCTGAGGCTATCTGTTGAATATCATCAGATCCACAGTAAAGACTTCGATCTACTTCTAAATTAGTTCCCTTATGCTTGTTAAATATTACAAAGTTGGTTTTTGAAGGGTTTACACTTAGCATTATCTCATTAAAATATTGAGTGACAAGATCAATACTATTTTGAGTTTCTTGAAGAGTAATTGTTTTATTTTATTACAGTTCCAGTTCAAAATTGAGGTATCGTCTGCATACGAAACAATCAAACTATTTTTTGACTGTGGTAGATCATTTACATAGAGAATAAAAAGGAGGGGACCAAGGATTGAACCTTGAGGTACACCTTTTTTAACTAATCCAGGAGTGGATTGGAACTTGGATATATTTTCACCATTCTTAAAAGGAATTTCTGTAAATTGCCATCTATTATTCAAATATGATTTTAACAGTTCCAATGCTATTCCCCTTATACCATAAGCCTCTACCTTATCCAATAATAATTGATAATAATAATAATAATAATAATAATAATACCGTATCGCCTCGGGTGCCTGGTGCAAGCTTTGTTAATTGACACCCAGAGGGTAGCTTGCATGTCGAATTTCGTCGTTCCTTTGAACGCTATGAAAGTCAAGGAGGTTAGATATCTAAACTCCTTGACACTACAGCGCTTTCAAGTAGAGAATGGAGGAACTTTGTGTTGGCGGAAAATCCCGCGATTAATTTTGCCATCGAACACGGCCTACTGAATTCAAATGGGTTCTTTAACATGCCAACAACGTATGACATGAGTATCGTGATTTTTGTCGCCTTCAAAAATCACTTACCATGGCCAGGGGCGAACCTGCAATCTTGGGGTTGGTAGTCCGGTACTATAACCACTCACCCACCGTGGCAAGCATAATAATTGATGATCCACTGTATCAAATGCTTTTGTCAAATCTACGAAAACCCCAACAGCTCATTTATTATCATCAAGAGAAGCAAGCAGAGTTTCATAAAATTCTGCAATGGCATTTATAGTTGATAAGCCCTTCCTGAAACCAAACTGATTCTTATTTATTAAATCATACTTATCAATAAACTCAATTATTATATGGTAAATCACATACTCTAAAATTTTACAAAAAGTAGAGATAAGGGTGATCGGTCTGTAGTTACCTAGTTGATGTCTGTCACCCTTTTTAAAAATTGGTTTAACAACAGATAGCTTTAGTAAATCTGGGAAGATGCCCATTAAGAGACACATATTTATCAGTTCTGTAAGAATGTCTAGGATTGGACCATAGCACTGTTTCAACAACCAGGGTGAAATGTCATCCCAACCATGACTATGTTTATTTTTTAATTTTCTGACTATCGTACTTATTTCATCTTTGGTAGTTGGTTTCAGGAAGATTGACTTATTACATGTGATTTGCTTTATACTGCTATTGCCACCAGAGGCGGTTCTAGCCCTGGGCCGGGGGGGGGGGGGGGGGGCGCCCCCCCCCCAGTTATAGTGAAATAATTATTTTAAAATTCCTTGGTTACTAAATAAATTGATAATTTACAGATACAATTTATCTGATAGTATAAATATAATATTTTTTAAATGCGTACTGCATACACCAAGAGTATTAAACTCTTTTCCTAACTTTATGACATGGAAGTTCAGAAGTTTCCAATGTAGAGAAACCTCCATGCGATACAAGTGCATCGATATCTCCCCAACTCTGTGACAAAAATGTAAGTGCAACTGTTTCTAATATAGACGAACCAGTACCATTTTATATCAGTGCATCGATCTATGATGGTCCATGCCAACCACGTAAATCAGTTTATAAACAATCGTTACTATATAATAAGAACAGACGTTTTAACAGTAAATGGTTTGATAGGTATACATTTATTGAATACTCTGAGAACAAAGATGCTGTTTTCTGTGTCGTCATTTCGTTCAATCTGATTCAAGCATGCTGAACATGTTTTCAGTAAATCTGGATTTTGCAATTGGAAAAGAATATAAGAAAAACATACAAAGCATGCTGATAGTGAATGTTATAAATCTTCAATAGTAAAGTGAAACAGTTTTCTGGTAAGTGAATATAGCAGCACAGTGATTTCGAAGTTAAGCGAGAAACCTCTGGTTATATTGCGTAACCGCTCAGCTGTGGCAACAATGGCCCGAGTCGCATTACTTTGTGGTCGGCAAGACTTTGGGCTTAGAGGTCATCGCCAAACAGTTTCGGATGATGACAGTGTTAATAATAAAGGGAATTTTGATGAAATTTTAAATGTAATTAAACTAGAAAGTGAAACAACAAGTAAACAGTCTACCAAAGAATGCAACTTACTCATCTAAAGATTCTCAAAATGAATTTCTTGATATCTCAGCTAATATAGGCTAATAGTTCAACATATTGGAGGAGAGACGAAAAAATATAACAATGGTTATGTTTCCTTAATCCTGGATGAAGATAGAGTTGTTAGTAAAGTGGAACAGATGTCCGTATGTGTCAGATATGTAGGGCAAAATTCTATAGAGGAGCGTTTCATTGGTTTTATACATTTGTCTCAACTGAATGCTGAAATTATAGGTAATTCAGCTTTCGGTGGGTTTCGATCCATGTAAGTGCATTGGACAAGCATATGATGGAGCCGCGGTTATGTCAGGGAAGATAAGCGGTGTGCAACGTTTATTGCGACAAAAGGTCAATAGCCCGTGTGGTTACGTGCATTGTTATGCACATCGCTTAAATTTAGTTTTGGTGGACGTTTCAAAGCCAGTTTGTAGACGTGGTAGGGGACACTTTTGGTTTACTGGAAGCAATTTATGCTTTTCAGTCTGTATCTACTGTAAGACACCAAAAGTTTGTTGAGATACAGAGTGATCTTCATCCAGGAGAACGTGTTTTAGAGATACCTTTTCAAAGTGACACGTGATGGGTATGTAAATATAGAGGAGTAATGTATTTTCAGAATCGTTTTGCTTCAGTCAAAGCAGCTCTAGAGTATTTTTCAAAGGCAGCTAACAAGAAAGAGGCAACAGAAGCAAAAGGTTTGTTGAAACAGCTTTGGAAAGTGAAGGTGATGTTTGTGTTACAAATCTTTTCTTATATTCTCGAGCTTGCCAATAGAGCCTCTATGTTCTTACGACAAAAACATGTGGATTTCGGAGGGGCACGTAGATTGATCTTGTAAAATCGTTGCAAGAAAAACGAAATGATGATTATTTTAAGGAAGTATTGGCGGTTACATGTGACTCTGTTCAGTCGTTAGGCGTGAAAGTTTATAAACAATCTAGAGTCTCAAGTATTCCAAAGAACTTTTCAGACTACGTTTTATTAATGCCAGTCTCTGCGGAGAAAGAAGAGGAAAATGTCACATTATCGGAGACATGTAAAATAAATCTTTTTGAAATATTAGACAACATGGTAGAAGAGTTACTGCGTAGATTTACTGAAAATGATTTTGTGTGCAATGCAATGGATGCCTGTAACCCAAGAAGTGAAAACTTTTTAAATTTTGAATATATATATATATATATATATATATATATATATATATATATTCTCACGTTCTGTGAAAAGTATAATCTAATCTTCACAGACCGTAAGGTTCTACAGACTGAAATCAGTTAAGCTAAGAATGTATTTAGAGGCAAATATCCAAACACTTCCTCATTCTTTTTTTCTGAACTTCTGAAAATGGAAGTTGCTTTTCCACAGCTACTATTATTTTCAAGTTGATGCTGACTCTTCCTGTGTCATCTGCTTCTGCTGAGCGCAGTTTCTCTCTCGTGAAACGAATAAAATCCTATTTAAGAGCAACAATGGCAACAAAGAGGCTTTCCAATCTCGCAATTCTTTCAATTGAAAGAGAATTAAGTGGCAAATTACTTCACGACCCTTCTGATATAGTGAACAAGTTTGCCCAGAGTGGAAACAGAAGAATAAATTTATGTGACAGTGAAATATGCAATTTTTTTTACCAATGATAGTTTTTAGCCTACTTTTCTCATTTTGCAAAAATGAGGAAAAAGTAGACTAATTAGATCAATTCGGTAAAATGTCTGCCTCCCCCCCAGATTTAAGCTTCTAGAACTGCCACTGATTGCCACATTTATTTCCTACAACATTATGATCGTTTCATTTCGCTTTATTACTGTTTACGTTCACACTGTTCCTAACGGGTGGCTGAATGAAATAACCATTGAATGCTGTTACTACTTGTAAAGGTGCATTAACAACATTGTTATTGATATTTATCGAAATATTTTCCCATGTGTTGCTTTTATTAAGACCTGAAATATTTTTAGCTATTTGCCATACTTCTTTGGCAAAGTTGTTAGAATTTGTTATTCTATTTTCATATTCTTGTGCTTAATTTTTTTTAATTTCTTCATAATATTCTACTTTTTTATAGTTCTCTTTATAAAGCTTCAATCCTGTTTGATTGTAGCTATCGAAAGCATCAATCATGTTTTGTTTTTTCCTATGGCACAGATCAGACAGTTTTGTTGTTTTAGTGCTCTTGTGATTCCTATTTATTCTTTTAACTAATGGGCAGGATAAATTAAGACACACTTTAAAAATAGAACATAATTTTTTTCAGGCAGCATTTACATCCCTAATATTCCTCACTTCCCCAATCAACATTACCAAGTTCTTCTGTAAGTTTCATTACATTATTATTAGATACCTTTCGAGTGTACTTCCATGTAGACTGATTTAATTGAGATTCATGAGGAAATGCAATTTTTAATTCCTGGCCAAGATGGTCTGATGCAAAATTTTCATTCATTCCTATTCATCAGATTAAATGGCACTCGTTCAAATACAAAATATACCAGTAGGCAATGAAGGCCTATTTGATGAAGGTAGTCATATTCAAATAATTAAATAACACTCTGCCGAATGAATCGATACAAAGTATACTGGTACCAGTAGACAAAAAGGCATATTTTATGAATATCTAACACTTAAATAATAATTACTGTACATACAAGAGACACAAGGATGATGGACCAGATTACTTAATGAAACATTGTCCAATGAGGGTATTGTTAAATTTCGAGTACCCCAGGGATCGGTTTTGGGTCCACTACTCTTTCTTCCATATATCAATGATATAACATTGTCCATTGTGGCTCACGTCCGTAGGTTTCACCTGAAAGTACCCTACACGTGACCTCTGGGTAGTGCTAAGCGAGCAACAGCGAACAGGCGGCCGGACATTCGAAACGAACTGTCCTCAAAAGACGAAATTATAAAGCTGCTAAAGGAAGATATTGCTAAGTTAATGGAAGAGATGAATAAATTAAAAGGAAACAGAGAGGAAAGCAAGGAAACTTGGTCGACAGTGATTGCTGGTAAGGTAAGATTGAATAAGCCTAGGCCTATAAATGGAGTATGTGTAACTGAAATTCCCGTCTCAAATTCATTTGGAGTGCTTGTCGAAGAAAATTATGATTTTCCTCAAGAAGAAAAGAAGAAAGTGATAAAGAGAAAATCCAGGAAGATGCGGATATTGGCGGATAGCCACGGGCGAGATGTAGCAGCAAGCGTATTGGAGAGAAGCAGAGAAATGGAGGTCACTTCGACAGTAAAACCAGGAGCTCTAATTGCAGTGGTCACGAACGGGATGATAGGAGAGTGTGCGTCCCTTACTGCAAAGGACTACGCAGTGATCATCGCTGGAGCAAACGACGTATATAGAAATGAGAGTAAAAAGGTAATCAAAGATTTAAAGGGTACATTGCCATCCATGCAAAAAACAAATGTCATTATTGTAAACATTCCGCAGAGATACGATTTAATTCCCAAATCATGTGTAAATGTAGAAATATAGGCTACAAATGGAAAAATTCATAAAATTTGTAAGAGTTTTCCAAATGTCCAAATTGTAGATGTAAGTAAATTAGACAGGAAGTTCCACACTCGGCATGGCGTACACTTAAATAGATTAGGAAAAGAGTATCTTACTGATGAAATATGAAAAATTGTAAATTCAAATGGTAAGAATAATTCAACAGTAATATCATTAGAGTGGAAGCAGGGAAACTGGTAGAAGAAGCCAAACGTGAGGTTTGGCATTCAGATCTTTTGAAGTCAAATCAACGGAGTGCAACAATGGTATTTCGGATTTATCTAGCAACAATAATAATAACAATTATGATAGTAATAATGTAAATAAATCACCAACACAAACATGCAAAAGTAAAAAATTTAAAATTTACCACCAGAATGTCCTGTCTCTTTATAATAAAATTGATTACATAAATCTAATGCTTAAAAATGAATTTAAAGACATTTCAGCACTATGTATTTCAGAACATTGGCTGAAAGAGGAACAAGTCGAATTAATTAAATTCCCAGGGGTTATGCAAGCTAGTAAATACTCTGGATCTAATATTAGCCATGGTGGTACTTGCATCTTCTTAAGAAATAATTTAGATCATGAACAGATAGCAGCTTATGATTATCTAATTATGGAACAGGATTTTGAATTCTCTGCCGTAAAAATACAGCAGTTTAAGTTAATAATTGTATGCGTATACCGTTCTCCGTCAGGAAAGTATCCTTTATTTACAGATAAATTAGAATTGTTACTCAATAACATGAGCAAAGTAAATTTCGATATAATAATTTGTGGGGATGTAAATGTGGATTTCTTAAAATTTGATAGAAATTGTGAATTATTAACACAGTTATTAATTTCCTATGGACTGAAACCTACAGTAAATACCCCAACAAGAATAACAAAATTTAGTAAAACCACTGCTGATCAAATTTTTAAAAATACAGATAAATATCACCATTCAATAGAAGTCTATTGTCCGGGTTTTAGTGACCACCATGGACAAATACTGAGTTTTGAAGTATCCGAAACAATCAATAATAATGATAATGGAGTAAAATCAAAGTGCAGGTCATTCACTGAATCAAATGATACATATTTCAATGACTTATTAGATAAGGAAACATGGTCAGAAATTTATGAACTAGAAAATGTAAATGATAAATTTAATGCATTTAACAGTACCCTAAAACACTATTTTGAAATAGCATTCCCCTTTAAACGAAGAACTGTTCAAAATAACAAAACTAGCAATTGGATAACAACAGGGATTATAAAATCATGGCAATGAAATAAATTTCTACACAAATTATATAAACAATACCACACAACACCTGAATTCAATTTATACTACAAAAAATACACTAGCATATTAAATAAGGTAATAAGACTAGCAAAGAAAATGCATAATGATAATTTTATTTCCCAATCATCTAATAAAAACAGGGCTATGTGGTCCGTGATAAAGAAAGAAACTGGAAAATCTGCTAAAATACAAAGGAACATTACACTGACCAGATATAATAAAGTGATTAATAATCCAGGGGAAATAGCAAACACTTTTAATTTTTATTTTCTGGAAATTCCACAAAAATTATTAAATAAATCACAGGTAAATACACTAAATTCTAATAATAAAATAAATATATGCAGTGATTCTTTATTTATAAATCATGCCACAAGTGAAGAGGTAAGAATAGTTATAAAAGAGCTAAAAAAATAAATTCTGTGCTGGCATTGATGGCATCCCTGATGCAATTTTAAAGAAATGTGCAGAAAATATAATAAATCCACTTACGCACTTAATAAACAGTTCAATTCTCTCAGGAACTTACCCGGATATTTTGAAGTTATCAAAAGTAATTCCAGTGCACAAAAACGGTGCAAAAGATGAATTAGATAACTATCGTCCTATTACCTTACCAAATATTATCAAACTCACAACATGGATTCAGAACGGAAAAATCTACACAGACAGCAATTTACGAATGTAGTAATTGTATACTGAAATTAATTGACAATAAGGAACATGTAACTGGCCTATTCTTGGATTTATCGAAAGCATTTGATGTTGTTGACCATAAAATCCTCCTTACGAAATTAAATCAATATGGTATTAGAGGTCTAGCTAATAAATGGATAGAGTCTTACTTAACAAGGCGTAAACAAATAGTAAGCTTGAGACACAAGGATGAAAATGAAAATCCACAGCCTGCTTCCAGTCTCCGACCGGGTCAGGAATGGAATGAGGGAATTATTGAATTCGGAGTACCCCAGGGATCGGTTTTGGGCACACTACTCTTTCTTCTATATATCAATGATATAACACAGAACGCTCATTCACGTAAGGAAATTTTGTTTGCGGACGATACAACACTCGTAATAAAAGGTGAAACTAAACAGGTTATACAGCAGTCTGCTGACTCCGTTACAGGAGAGTTAACCAAATGGTCACAAGATAATCGCCTCATAATAAACTATAAAAAAAAACAGTATGTCTAAATTTCCACACTATACAGAATACGAATCCTGCGAAACCCAATATAACATTAAAGGGTCATCAAATAGAAAATAAATCAGAAACAAAGTTTTTAGGACTATGGTTACAACAAGACTTGAAATAGAATAAACATATACAATATCTGAATACTAAACTGAACTCGATGTGCTTTGCGTTACGTATTTTGAAAACCTGCACTAGCATGCACACATTAAGAAATGCTTATTTTGCTTATTTCCATTCATACTTAAGATATGGGGTCATATTTTGGGGTATGTCGCCAGATGTACTAAGCACGTTTAGGATACAAAAGAGGGCGATTAGAATTATGGCAAATGTAAACTCTAGAGAATCATGTAGACCTCTGTTTAAAGATTTAAACATTCTCCCACTGCCCTGCATATATATCTTTGAAAGTATTATGTTTTTTAAAAAGAATTTAATGAATAAAGATGTTTTTCTTAAAACAAACAATGATGTTCATAGGCATAACACAAGACAAAATCAAAACATTCGTATTTCACACACACACACACACACACACACACACACACACAAGCATATATCAAAAAGGAACTTTTCACACTGGAGTTAAATTATACAATAAACTACCCTAGTATATAAAACTGGCCCCAAAAATAAAAACCTTTGATAGAATGAATATCTATGACTTTAGTCATTTTTTCAAGTTTTTCCGTATTGATTTTGATAAGTTATGCACTTGTCTACTTTACAATACAAAATATCTTTTTATTTATACATTTTGATACATGTTTCGGCCTTTGAGCCTTCTTCAGTCAAAATCAAAAAAATTCTTCTAGATCATTCTAAAGGTTGGTCTCTCATAATTTTTTTTTTGTAAATCCATTTTTACATCGTCAGGATGCTTAAAATACATGAATATAAAATGCTTAAAGAAATTAAAAGATTTAAAAATGCACGAAATTTTGAAACGTGGGCTCCATTCTTGTAAACGAGGGACCTGGAACAATAAAAATTACCTAAACAATCTATGGTTCCTACTTGGAAACATGATGAAATGTTGACTTTAGTTATGTAAAAAACTTACCCCATTGTACAAGCATCTTGAAAAAGGAAAGTAGAAATAGGAATCGAACGTTATTTATTTAGAGCTTTGTCAAAATGTTTTCAGCAACCTGTAAAGCGAAAAACTAAATGAAAATGAAAAATTGAAAAATTGAAATTATAACAAAAACCCACGCATAAATGACCAATGTTTATATACCGCAGTTTGGAAACCATAAACTGTCACCTCACAACTTGAAAGAGCTACTACAAATGTGTCCGTCTTGTTGTTCACCTTTGATCACACGTTGCCTAGAATACTGCAAGTGTGAGGTCAACGGTCGCAGAAGCTAATACAGGCTTCATTAATTCCATCGATTTCAGCAAAAAAACAAAAGACCTAATCATAGAAGGTGAACACACTATGCATTCGTTTGACGTACAAGACATGTACTCCAATATTCCAATAAAGAAAGCACAGTAAATAATCCTAAATAACCTACGAAAATATGGAAAAGTAAGTGCAATAGAAATTAATGAGTTTATGTCACTACTTAATTTTTGTTTAGAAAACACTTTTTTCACCTTTAATAATAAAATATATCAACAAACCAATGGTTTGGCAATGGGATCTCCGGCATCCGGTATTATAGCAGACGTTTATTTGGATTTCTTGGAACAAAATAAAATCATTAACCATCTACCAGGTATTGTGTTCTGGGGAAGATATGTGGACGATGTGTTCACTATAATAGACGAAAAAATGGTAAAAGCAGACGAATTATTGAATATGTTAAACAAGTTAGATAATATAAAATTCACACTAGAATCCCAAAAAGAAAATTGCTTAAATTACTTAGATCTAAAAATAAAGAAAACACAGAATAAGTTACATTTTGATATATATCGCAAGCCAACCCAAACAGACATAACAAT
This sequence comes from Meconema thalassinum, assembly GCA_946902985.2. Lineage (NCBI taxonomy): Eukaryota > Metazoa > Arthropoda > Insecta > Orthoptera > Tettigoniidae > Meconema > Meconema thalassinum. The sequence goes on along the minus strand of OX336393.1, from coordinate 162,057,103 downwards.
CAAGAAAGATTCTAATCACCCAGAGAGCCATAAGAAAGCCGCCTTTTACAGTTTAATTAATAGAGCGCTAAATATTCCACTCGGTGAAGAAAGTTTAAACAAGGAACTAAAAATCATAGCCAACATCGCAAAGAAAAATGGATTTTCACAAAATTACGTAAACAGAATCAAAAATAAGATTATTAACAAATTTGAAACAACTTTAGAAAAAGATCGCAAAAAGAACCAAAAGTTCGCTACTTTCACGTATGTAAACCCAAAAGCACATACAATAACAAACTCAATTAGAAAATTTGATATTAACATTGCATACAAAACACAAAATAATAACAGCAACATCTTCTTTAATCATAATAGTGTAAATAAGACCAATAAATTCAGCAAATCGGGAGTGTACAAACTAAAATGTAAGGATTGCGATTCCACCTATTTTGGACAAACGGGTAGAGCGTTCAACGTAAGATACGGGGAACATACCAGTGCGCTGAAATATAACAAGTTCTCGGCCATGGCGAACCACATGGACGAGAAAAAACATAATTTCAGTTCGATAGATAAGGATTTGGAAATTGTACATATTGTTAATAAAAGTAAAAAACTTAATGTATTAGAGAACATAGAAATTTATATCGCCCAAAAAACAGACCCTGTAAACAATTTGAACGAATTAACTCTCAACGACAACATATTAATTAACACGATCTCGAAATTAAGGCGAAGAGACCGACATAAACAAGAAGCGGCCCTCCCTCCTCCATAACGTAAGGTTCTGACGTATGCTACACCTCCCCTTCTGCGACCGTTGACCTCACACTTGCAGTATTCTAGTCAACATGTGATCAAAGGTGAACAACAAGACGGACACATTTGTAGTAGCTCTTTCAAGTTGTGAGGTGACAGTTTATGGTTTCCAAACTGCGGTATGTAAACATTGGTCATTTATGCGTGGGTTTTTGTTATAATTTCAATTTTTCATTTTCATTTAGTTTTTCGCTTTACAGGTTGTTGAAAACATTTTGACAAAGCTCTAAATAAATAACGTTCGATTCCTATTTCTACTTTCCTTTTTCAAGATGCTTGTACAATGGGGTAAGTTTTTTACATAACTAAAGTCAACATTTCTTCATGTTTCCAAGTAGGAACCATAGATTGTTTTAGGTAATTTTTATTGTTCCAGGTCCCTCGTTTTGAAAATAGATTAACAAGAATGGAGCCCACGTTTCAAAATTTCGTGCATTTTTAAATCTTTTAATTTCTTTAAGCATTTTATATTCATGTATTTTAAGCATCCTGACGATGTAAAAATGGATTTACAAAAAAAAAAAATTATGAGAGACCAACCTTTAGAATGATCTAGGATAATTTTTTTGATTTTGACTGAAGAAGGCTCAAAGGCCGAAACATGTATCAAAATGTATAAATAAAAATATATTTTGTATTGTAAAGTGGACAAGTGCATAACTTACTTTGATAGAATGTTGAAATATTATCTGCAGTGCCATTGTTTTTACTCAGTAGTTGAATATCTTAAGGTATAGGAGCGATGAAATCTATAATTATATTTTACTTTTTTAATTTTATTGTAATACCTAGCTGTATGTTGTTGTATTTATAGAATTACGTTTTCATATTATGATAATAGAGTGAGGTGTAAATAGTTGTGCAATAAGATTGTATCTATTAAGATTTGCTATTATAATAAGTTAAATATTTATAATATTATTAATGTATACCTGTTAGTTCTTTTATTTTATAGATGTAAATTCTGACGTGTCCTATATCAAAAATGTATTGAATGCATGTATTTGATCAAATGGAATTAATAAAAATCTATCTATCATATCTCTCTCCCGGTCAAGATACAATAATGAACATGGTTACATCATCCAAAGGTCCTTTTGAGGACCAAACTACTAGAAGTCAGGGACCTTCTGTCCATATCTCCCAACTGAATATAGAAGGCATTAGTCGTTCCAAGAGTGAAGCGCTGTCTAAACTGCTACTTTCGTACGAAATTGACTTAGTAGTTATACAGGAAACTCATGTTGCAGATGAACAGCAGTTGAAGGTTAGAGGAAATATTCCGGGATATGATCTTCTGGGAGCTACCTTCCATAATGCGTATGGAAATGCAACCTGCATGCGCTCCACCATATATAATGCTTACCTTGCCACCTCTAGCATAAACGAGGATATTCATACAGTTGTTACTAGAATAGGTGATACTGTTATCTCAAATATTTATAAACCACCAAGTGTTAAGTAGCCAAATCACGTTTTAGACGTGCATCCACACCCAGCCGTCTATGTAGGAGACTTCAACAGTCATCACCACGAGGGGAACTATAGATGCGTCGATGAGAACGGAGAGGCGCTAATGAATGATCTTTTCCATGTTTTTGATGCTAAAGATCGAGGTACTTTTTGATCTGCGGCATGGAGGCTAGAATATTGTCCTGATCTATGCTTTGTGTCCAGAAACCAAGATGATAAACCCATATCAATCATCCGAAAAGTGCTCGCTGATTTTCCTCACAGCCAACATCGGCCAGTCCTTTACGAGCTTGGAATTCAGATTCCCTCGGTTTCATCTACCCCATGACCACGCTGGAATTTCAATAAAGCTAACTGCTCTGTTTTTTCAAAGGACCTTGATAAATGTTTACGAAGGATACCACCAACTAGAAAACAATACGAGAGATTTGTGGGAGCTGTGATATCTACAGCAAAAAACACATTCCTAGGGGCTTTCTTAAAGAGTATATTCCTGGATGGAGTGTCGAAACTGATGATCTTTACCAACAATATATTGACAGTGGTGATCACGAAATGTTTTTATTGTTAAATCGATTTAGGGGCTTGCTACATCGTGGACATGTGTGTGGTATTTGTCTAACCATATATGTTATTATGTGTCTGTAGTATTGTGTGTGTTTGTAGTTGAGATTAGGATGGCAAAGTAGGCGTGGATTAGGCCTAATAAGTTGGTTCCTATGATGGCTCAGGTGAAAATCGATCTTATGTCTTCTCTTTCTTTGCAGAGCCGCGAATCGAAACTTGACCTCACGGGTGACAGCCGAGATTGCTACAAAAAATCACTAAAAATCACTAAATTCGAATGATTTTATGAAGCGAACATATCGTATTTCGAAATGTTACGAAACCGTTATTTTTACAAAAGATACATAACATAGTAATTCTGATGATTTTTCACACATTTCTCGTAACTTTTGGAAACCCTTTTTATCATAATGAAACAGCCATCAATTAATTACTAGACTGTATACAAGGTTTTTTTCTTTTAATGTCATGACCATGATTGGAGATTCTGGGTGTTCTAATATCCCTGAATTAAATTCGGTCTTTTGACCAGATTAGCACACTGTGCGTAAAATTTGCCGTCTGACTTTTTCGGTTCGAATTTGTGATTAAATTGCAGCTGGTGTGAGAAAACATACCATTAGAGACAACCATTTGTTAGTTCTTGGCGTGTCTAATTTTTCTCTCGTCCTGCAATACATTTTCGCTGTTTTCTTGGGTTCTATCATCTATGGGTCTGCTCTCCTATTTGTACTGTGCGCGTTAAATAATTTGTGACGCCATTTACGAACTGCTTTCGTTGTTAATCAAGTAAACTTTAATGATGTAGATTAGTTCTCTTGTCGTATATTCGTGATCAGTTACTTATCGGTGGTTATTGAGCTAAATTAAATGTTACAGGTGTAAGATTTCGTCGCCATCTTCTCTGCTACACCACACCCCGATTGAAGTAAACATTTTGATGGGAAAGGGTCGATATCGGCCCGGGGATCGGGAAATCAGTCAAACTGGAACTCATGGAATTAGAGAATATCGTTGCAAATACTGTTTATCTAAAAGCGAGAGAAGGTAAGCCTCTACACTTTGCAATCATGTCTCAGCTTATTAGTTCGTAAGAAGGGGTAGGTGTAGGACTTCAAACTTTCAGCACCCCCCCTATGCAATTCTGGTCTACGTAAGTAATCTCGACTAACGGGACCAGATGTTTTTATCCTCTACAGGAAATAGGATTTTAGATTTGATTATCTTGCATTGATTGATTAATGTGACGTTTCCTGCCGTTTTACGCAACATACCTACTGTTTCGTACAGTATAATACAATTTTCTCCGATGCAAGGGCGAGTGATCACCATAGGCGTAATTCTATTTAAAACAGATTTCGTGGTAGTGGCTTAGTCCAATTTTTCAAATCTACCCTGTAATTACCTTTAACGTACTGTCAGTGTTTACAGAAACGTTCATGAATGTCAGTTTCCGTCAATTCGAAAAAAGCATTTTCGGGTACTTTTTCTTCTTTTAGCTACAGTACCATACGATCATTTCTCTTCTGTTTGGAAGTGTCAATGAAGGCGGTTTGACATACCTTGTATTCTTGCTTTTCATACAGTAGCATTGCAATGGTTTTCTGTTTCCTACTCACGACATCTATCTGCCATTCACATGCATTCCCAATTTCTGATATACTGTATTTATATTTTGTAAGCCAATCTGCATGAAGGTATGGAAATGATCTATAGCCTAGTGATAATAATGACCACCACTAGATTTCAAGTACCAGTACCCAAGTTGCTTAGCAAATTTTAGTAGGCTATATGACTAAATGGAATTTTTGAAACTATGTTGCCTGTTATGAGTAGTTCCTTAACAAAAGTATGGTATGTCTAGTTCTGAATTGAGGTTATATAAAGTTTGAAATACATCTCACTTTTATAAAAGAACTAAGATACCGTAGTAAAAAAAAAATAAAATACTTTTATTGCAGCCAGTGGCTATAAAGGTACACATTCAAAGTAAATAAATAAAAGAACTAGTTCTGTAATGCACATTTGTGCACAGTTCCTGTATTATTATAAAACAACTAAGTTAGTTATTGTTGTATACAGACTTGAGTGAAGTATGCATTAGTACAGATAATGTTTCAGTCATTGAACTGACAGATTGCGCTTTCCTACTCACAGACTAAATAATCAACTATAGCCTACAATTATACTTAAATCTGAGGAGGCCATCTGTAGGAAATCAAGACAATTAGAACACAAAACATATTTATGGTATTCCCCGCAAAAAATATTAAGGAATAAGGTGGCAGTTATATGGCAAATAAGGGAACACTTGTTAACCAAGGTTGTAGCCAAACATAAATTGGCTGTTTAGGAGACAATTAGGTAATAAGGTGGCATTTTAGGAGGTAGCTAAGAATATGGAGGTAATAAAATATGCCTCCCCAAAGTTGCAGTTAAGAGGCAGCAAGGTGGTCCTTAGGTGGTAACAAAGTCCTAGGAGGCAATAAGGGGATCCTGGACCCATAGCTAAGGTTGTAATTAAGCATAGATTGACCGTTAAGTTGTACTAAGGTGGTAGCAAAGGATAAAAAGGTAATAAAGAAGAACGTGTCTCCTTAAAATAGTGGCAGTTAAGAGGCAATAAGGCAGCAGCAAGATGGGGACTTGGTGGTAGCAAAATGTGAGGAGGTAGAGCTCACCAACTCCAACTGAATCCCTGGAAGAAATGTGAACAACAAGCTCGTTGTCTTCTTACGCCATACTGGCTGACAGAGCTGGCACTCACACAGGGTCTCACTTCAAGTTGCTGAGCTCTAATAAAGATGGGAATTTGCCTTCTTATAAAGTTAAGTGGCAATAAGGTGTCAGCAAGGTGGTAATTAAGTGAAACTTAGGTGATAGTAAAATATAATGGGGTATCAGGCCATAATGAAATAGAGTAGCTTTAACCCGCTGTTGGTCGAGGGGTGAGCGCGGCGCTCACTTCTAAAATATTTTTGTTGTAATAGGTCGGTAATCGCGGAGAATGGCCTGTAACTATGAGTAGCTTTTCGTTGGAATGTCAGGAGTGGGGGAGATGTTCAGAGTGCATGTGCGCCTCCATCAGTGAGTTTAGTGCAACCAAACTGTACAGTATTACGTGCCAGTGAGCGGAGCGCTCACCCTCTACCATCTGTGTTGTAGCCTACATTTTTACCGATTTTGCTAGATTCTCAATTTGTGTGTTTCGTGTATAGTTGGTCAAATTCTTCTATTAATTACCTACTTTGACTTTTATTTATGTTTTGTGTCATTTTGTTGCATTATGACTGATGAAAATCAAATAGGTAATTGGCTTGAAGAGGACTCAGACCATGAAAGCAATGTGTTTCAGGACGATAACAGTTCTTCAGATGATTCTGACGTTCTTGAGGTTGGAAATAGTGAACACAACAGTAAAAGTGAACAATCAGCTGAAGAAGGAGGAGTGGAAGATAGTGTCGTGAATCCAGGGCCTTATTATATTGGCCGTGACAAGACAACACAATGGAGTATTAACGCACCAAATCAACGCAGACGCAGACCCAGACCCAGGAGAAACATTGTCATTCACCTTCCAGGAGTAACAGGAGAGGATAGGAATTCAAAGACAATTACTGAGGCATGGAACCTCTTTTTTCCTGTGTCAGTACTTGAAGAAATATTATGCCACAATTCGAGGAAAAACTCCGTCAATCAATACCTTTTATTTATATGTTTCCATCTAGTCAGTGACCTCCGCACAGCCCACACCGTACTGCAAGACAGGAATCTTAAGACGAATTGGGATTAGTCATCAGGCCCGGTTCCTTCTTCTCCCTCACTTGAAAACTTGGGGTGCAAGGAGAGCACAAATTATTTCACAGGCTGTCCCAACAATGAAGAAAACCTCTGTCAATAAAGATCAGGTTACATAATCAAGCTCGCATCGAGATGAACAAAGCGACAATCTGCATGAATTCACATGACGCAATAGTCACAATAGATGTTTTATAGTGCTGTTAATGTTTAAATATTTTTATGTGGCAAAACTGCCCCATCAAGAAAATGTCATACAGGAAATGGCATAATCAATGACACAATATACAATTTGCTCACATTGTAACAAGAAGTCATGTTTGAAACAGGCTTCCTCAAACTTGACGCAGCATTTATATAGAGTTATTTCACAGTGGTTTTTAGTGTGTTTTAATGTGTTTTATAGTGTTTTTTAACATGTTTGTTTGCAGTTTATTGTTTGCATGTTTTTTATTTGATGAAATGAGATGTACAAAGATTGATTGTCTAATACTAAAGTCAGGGCTGATGAAGGGCTAAGAAGAATAGCTCGAAGTCCCCTATCTAAATGTTTTGAAAATAAAAGGTATTGATTGATGGAGTTTTTCCTTGAATTGTGGCATAACATTTCTTGTCAATATGGACCTAATGGATTCCATTATGGAGTCGAATAAAGCTGAGACTTGAAGAAATAACCCACCATACAAATGTACGTCTGATAAAAATTAGATCAAAGTACAGGCGTGAATGCCGGCCCCGTGGTGTTGGGGTAGCGCGCCTGCCTCTCATCCGGAGTCCCTGGGTTCGATTCCCGGCTCCGTCAGGGATTTTAGAAACTGACGTGAGGGCTGGAACGGGGTGCAATCAGCCTCGTGAGGACAATTGAGTAGCTGTCTGACAGTGAGGCAGCGCCCCGATCACGAAAACCAAGATTAACGGCCGAGGGGACCCGATCCGCTGATCACGCGTCACCCCAATATCTGCAGGCCAAATGGCTGAGCAGCGGTCGCTTGGTAGGCCTAGGCCCTTCATGGGCTGTAGTGCCAGGGGGGGGGGAACAGGACAGGCTTGAATCAGACGTGGTAGATACAAACCTAGAAGAAATTAAAGCCCTCATTGGAGTGCTTTATCTGGCTGGAGTGATGAAATCTTCCCACGTAAACATTTTAGATTTGTGGGCAGATGATGCAACTGCACCTGAAATATTTCGTTTGGTGATGAGTTACAGACGCTTTTATTTATTGCTTAGGGCTCTTCGATTTGATGATGTCACCACCAGACAGGAGAGGAAATCACTTGATAAACAGGCACCGATAAGAAACGTATTTGATGGATTTGTGCAGAGATGTTTGGATAATTTTAGTGTAGGCGAATATGTGACATTGGACGAAATGTTAGTCTTTTCGAGGAAGGTGTTCTTTCCGGCAATACATGCCGAAAAAACCGTCAAAGTATGGTTTGAAGATGTTTGCGGTAGTAGATGCGAGAATGTTTTATACTCACAATATTGAAATTTATTGTGGAAATCAACCGGAGGGACCATTTCATTTAGATAACAGACCAAGTGCTGTTGTGAAGAGGATGACATTACCAATTCAGGGCTTGGGTCGGAACGTGACAATGGACAATCAGTTCTCTTATGAAGAATAAGAATTTTCAATCTTTCCGCCTATTCAATACTTTAATTTATGTCACAATTCAGGGGTACATGTTTCGAGTCCCGCTTTTGGACCCTTCCTCAGCCCACAATCTTATATTTAGAAAACACCTAAAAACAAAAAACATCGAAAATCTTTACGATGGCATGGAAAATACACATTACACAATAAATGGTTAAAAACACTAAAACAACATCTAAAATCTAAAAAAATAGCATGCATCTTCACAAATTTCAGGTACACATTTTGCACTTGTTCTGTTCTATGTTATTATGAAGATCGTCATTTGACACTATATGACGACAGACACATTTGTTGACGGTCGATGTCTATAATTGTTATATTGTTGGACACCTTTTGTGGCATGTCTATTTGTAACAAAGAATTTGATCAAAATGTTCAGCAATCGCCGTCCAACATAGTCTTCAGCCACATCAGATGAAGTGTTTTAGGAATTATAATACAAGACATGCCACAAAAGGTGTCCAACAATATAACAATTATAGACATCGACCGTCAACAAATGTGTCTGTCGTCATATAGTGTCAAATGACGTTCTTCATAATAACATTGAACAGAACAAGTGCAAAATGTGTACCTGAAATTTGTGAAGATGCATGCTATTTTTTTGGATTTTAGATGTTGTTTTAGTGTTTTTAACCATTTATTGTGTAATGTGTATTTTCCATGCCATCGTAAAGATTTTCGATGTTCTTTGTTTTTAGATGTTTTCTAAATATAAGATTGTGGGCTGAGGAAGGGTCCAAAAGCGGGACTCGAAACATGTATCCCTGAATTGTGACATAAATTAAAGTATTGAATAGGCGGAAAGATTGAAAATTCTTATTCTTCATAATTACTGTCAATACGGAACCTGAAATGAATAATATATCTAATAATTGGTTCTCTTCCGTGCCCATTGCAAACGAGTTGGCTACTCAAAACAATTTGACAGTCGTAGCGACATTGAAAAAGAACAAAAGGGAGTTGCCTTTAGAAACTGTAAACACTAGACCAAGGCCTCCATTCAATAGTCTATGTATGTTCGGGGAAAGCGTAATGATCTTGTCGTATGTTCCGAAGAAATATCGAAATGTTATCCTCTTATCGACGATGCATGATTCTGATGAGATTGATGAAGCTTCTGGAGACCTATCAAAACCTGTTGCTGTGACTTTCTATAACCTTACCAAAGGGGGAGTGGATGTTGTTGATCACATGAAGACGGAGTACTCAGTTGCAAGAAACTCTTCTCGGTGGCCTCTTAGAATATTCTTCTCACTTCTTGACATTGGTGGGATAAATTCTCAAATTATTCTAAATTGCAATACTGGAGAAAAGCTCTCAAGAAGAAAGTTCCTGAAAACGCTGGGTTTAGATCTCGTAAAGACACACGACCACTAGAGCCTCATACAGCGGTCTGAAAAACGATCTGCGACTTAGAATTAAAAATGTTCTTGGAATTGAAAATGGGCTACCTCCACCACCGCGGCGTGTGAGGAATAGTGAAAGGGGAAAATGTGGGTTTTGTTCAAAGAAGAAAAATAGATATTCAACTATCAGATGTGCAAAATGTGCACTACCTATCTGTGAAGAGCACACAGTAACAATATGTCAACAGTGCAATGGCAATAATGGAGTAGCCTCCGAAAATAGCGATTCTGAATAACGCTGCTGCTTCTTGGAAAACTGGGATTGAAAAACTTCTGATGTGTTAGATCCGTCCGTTTTCAGTATGGATAAATGGCAATATTTATTGAAGTTTGTTGTACCGTATAATAAATAATTTGCAAACATAATAACACAACATTATTAAGTCTAAAATGTATGTCCGCAGTTTAGTATAGTATTATTGCATATATCAATAAATGGACAGATTTCTTTCATATTTTACTTTAAAACATTTATTGTATCGTTGGATAATATTAAGAACAAAAACAAATAATAAAGTAAGAAAACTTGATCATGTACGATTGGTGAGCGTCGCGCTCACCCTCGACCATCCGCGTCCGTTCGGGATGCTCGACCAACGGCGGGTTAAAACAAACTCTGGAAAAAATAGTTTAGTGTCAAACAAAGGAATTAAGTTCAGGTTTTATTAAATTCCCGGAACAGTTAATATAGGCCTAATAGTTTGAAGTTAATTCATTACATGCACCTTACATTTGGGTGACACATCTTCTCCATTCAGACAATACAGCAGAACAACAACAATGTGCAATGAAACTAAAACTACTGCTCTATCAAGTCTCTTCCTATTGGCTGTTCCACTCAACTGCTAGAGTCAATATTCCAATATTCCCCCTCAACAGCTAATCACTAAACTTGAGAAACTCACAACATGAATCATTAATATTTACAAAAATTACACTGGATCAAAGTATCCAATTTTAACATGGAAATGTAGGAACAATTAGCCTGGGAGCCCCAACTTCTCAACAAACAGGTCGCTCAAGGGTGCAATAAGTCAGGAGTTTGCTGAAGTCATAGAGTTCGCTCTTGGCTCTCCGATGGGCCAGAGCTGCGCTGGTACAACTCCGTGACCTTCACCCCTGACAATCTTTCGCCCTTGGCTCTCCCGTAATCTGAATCACAAACCACCTCAATAAAGTTAGGACTTAACTCATAACATAATTTCAGCTCACTAGTACCCTTAAGATATATCTCATGATATGGAGAATATTATTCCAATACTTCTTCCTGGGGTCACACATAAACTGGCTCACAATAATAGTAGCTATAGCTAATATCTGGCCTTGTACAGGTTGACAATTGAGTTTACCAACACAATCAGCGAATTTCTCTTGATTGTAATAACTCCTTCATTCTTGTCCATTTGTAACTCAACTGATTTATTTCTAAGACGTGCCAACATAACATAAGATGTAGTACCAACATTACAATTTACACATATCATATATACACACATAATACCTATTACATTACATTGATCATCATCATCATCTTGCACAGTTTCCAGCCACTGGCCGGGTATGTTTGGAACACAAGCCTCTCCAACGTCTTCTGTCTTCCCACCATCTCTCAGCCTCCACCCTTGTCCAGTCTTCTCCTCTCTTCTTCACGCTTTCTTCCACCCCCTTCAGCCACCTGTCTCTCGGTCTTCCTCTCGGTCTCTTTCCTTCCCACTTCGTCTCGTGTATCCTCCTGGGTATCCTCTTCTCCTCCATTCGTTTTACATGTCCATACCATCTAAGTCTCGATTCCTCTATAACATCCTGTAATGGTTCCTCCTCCATTAATTCTCTGGTCCTCTCATTTGTTATTCTGTCCATCTTTGTAGCTCCAATACTGCTTCTTAAGAACCTCATCTCACTGGTCTGTATTTTGCTCTTCCCCTTCCTTTCATAACCCAGGTCTCCGAGGCATACATCAGGATAGGGACATAGTATGTCAGATATGATCTTTTTGCTGTTCTGAGGGACATCCTTGCTCCATAACATGCTTCTCACACTCCTCCGAAATGCTTCTGCCTGCCTCCCCCGCTCATTTATTTCTCTATCGTTTCTTCCATTATCTTGTATCAGGCTTCCCAGATATTTGAAACTCTCCATTTTCTTCAGATGTTCCCCACCAGTTGTTATTCTCGTTGAGGTTCTTTCCTTCTTCCTTGTTGTGATAACCATCTCACTCTTATTTATGCTAAATTTCATCCCATATCCTTGTATTATTCCTTCCCACACGTCCAATTATTCCTGTACCTCCTCCTCCTTGTTTCCCCAAATCAACAAATTATCTGCAAACACCATTGCTTTAATCTTTCCTTCTCCAATTACTTGTGCCACTCGGGTCATTATGTCATCCATCACCACAATGAAAAGTAACGGTGACAGTGCACTTCCTTGTTTCAGGCCGTTTCTCTGATCCAACCAGTCCGAGCTCTCTCCTCCCACTTTCACACAGCTCACGCTTCCCTTGTACATCTCCTTTATCCTCCGTACAGTCAATTTTTCTACTTTATCCTCCAGGGACTTCCATACTTAGTTTCTGCATACACTGTCATATGCTTCCTCAATGTCCAGGAAGGCCAGTTTCAGTAGATCTGATTATAATCATAGTGCCTTCCAGCAAAAATCAAATCCACTGTGGATCTTCCTGCTCTGAAGCCATGTTGTTCATCCCTCCTTCTATCCTTGTCCTAATTCTCCTTTCCAAAACTTTCTCAAACATCTTTGCACAATGATTCATCAGTGTTATTCCCCGATGGTTTCTGCATTCTATTCTACTAGCCTACTTTTCTTGACGATCGGGACAATTATTCCCTTTTTCCAGTCCTCTGGGGTCTTCCTTTCCTTCCATGCTGTCTTCATCACTTGGTACAACCATTGTATCCCCACCTCTCCTGCTGCTCTCATCATCTCCACACTCAACTCATCCACACCCGGTGCCTTCCCTCCTTTCATCTTCCTCACTGCATCTTCCACTTCTTTCCATGTTAAGTCCTATTCTGTTTGCAGTCCATCTTCCTCTTTCCCGATTTCTTCCTCCTCGCCGTGGTTTCCATTTGGGTTCAGAAGTTCTTCAAAATATTCTTTCCACATTTTCTTCAGTTCTTCCCTATTTTCTATCTCTTGTCCCCTTTTGTTCACCATTCTAACATAATCCGTAGGATCCTTCCGCCTCTTATTTTTTACCATCCCATACAGGACCTTTTTTGTACCTTCACTATCCTCCAACATCTTTGTCCACTCTTCCAGCCACTTTCTTCTCACCTCAACCACTATTCTCTTTGCCTCCTTCTTTCTTTCCTGGTACTCTTCCCTTGTTTCTACCGTCCTATTTTGATACCACCTCCTATTCTTTTCCCTTACTATATCTTTCGTCTTCTCATTCCACCAGGGTGTTTCCTTCCACCTCTTCTTACTACTTGTCCTCCCACATACTGCTTCTGCTGTACCCACTAGTGTCTTCTTAAATCTAGCCCATTCCTCTTCCACCCCTCTTTCTTCATCTGTTGGAATTCCTTCCTTTACCATTTTGAGGTTCTCGACCCTTCTATCTCCTTCTTTCAGTTTCCATATCCTTATACGTCCTGGTTCTCAGTCCCTTTCTTCTCCTTAGTCCCTCTCAGGTTCATTACCAGCAATCGATGGTCGCTATCCAAGTTCTCTTGATAAAAAGGTAAATTACCTGACACAAACTGATCATCATTACTTGTACGTAAGGGGGCAGATCTAGGATTAGCATCTTCAAACTTTAAAGTTACTACAATCTCTTTGATGTATTTTGCTTGGTCAACACGGATGGTTCATTTCTTTGGCTTACCCTCATGCCAAAGCAATTGGACATTACTCCAAGATCTCTTACACATAACTTAGGCTCAAGCATCTACTTGAATTGTGCAATTTTTTCTATTGGATCCCATACAAGATTACTACGAACATTTTGTCTTTACTGACAAGTGTCACTAATACAAAACCAATCAATATTTTGTCGATCGTTTTGAACCATTCCCTGGCACTCTGTTTCAAGCCATATAAGCTTATATTTTACTTCCACACCTTATCTCCAATTTTTGTCCCATAGCCTTCAGGTTGTTCAACATTCAACATCTCTAGGTTACTGTTCAAATATGCTGTTAACACACCTATATGATGACCCATCCACCCTTTTATTACTGCGATTGCCCACAACGATCTTACGGGTTTCTTTTTCACAACAGGAGCATAGGATTTCTCCAAGTGGATCCCTTTCACCTGTGCAAAGCCCCTGGCTACTAGTTTGGATCCTGGTTCATTTTGTTCTTAAAATTCCACTTTGTACTTAAAACCATTTCCCTTCTTGGCCTATCTACAACAGTAAGTACATTCCTTGTTTTGAAATGACTAATTTCTCCCTCCATAGCAACCAACCGACCAATTACCAGAATTTTCACTTGTCAACGTCTCCTTTACTGTCTTTGGTTCGGTTAAATCTAGGCCGTTACATTCAGTAATAAATGTAGCTACTGAACACTCACTACATATTTTACATGTCTTGGACACTGTTGCTCTTTGTGATCTTATTTTACATGTCTTTGGCACTGTTGCTCTTTGTGATCTTCTTATACTTGGGTTATCTTCTAATTCAGTCCCCCTGTTAGTTGAGGCTTCACTACTTTCATCCTCACCTATAGGGACATAAGAGTCAACCAGACCTTCCCCATCCCATCCTAAGAACACAGTCTCATTACAGGTATTTAAATCACTGTTAGAGGTAACATCTGGGAATAATTAATAATGATTGACCTTTCCAGTAATTTTCTCATTTATTACAATATTTGGGATGTCTTCAACATAACTCCTGTATTGTTCCACAAAAGGTGAGATTTTCTCATTGAATTCAAACACTGTAAACCGTTATCCATTTGTACCTTTTGGGCACCCATACTTTCCATCTCTTGGCCCCTTTTTCAAATCCTACAAATGTACAATCAATCCCTCTAGCATTAAATTTGCTGCCTTGGGGTTCACCCCTTATAACCAAACACTTTAAATCTCTCATAATCTCAAGCATTCACATCTCTTCCCTCCCACATTGCAAATGGTATTTTGTAGCCTATAGATCTTGACGGGCACACATTCTTTATAGCAACTATGTAATTCATTGCCTCTGCCCAAAAGGAAGTAAGTGGCCCTGACTGCAATAGTATAATACAATTTTCCCCGATGCAAGGGCGAGTGATCACAATAAGCTCAAAAATAATAGTTCGAAAATGCACCTTTTCGGACCGTCATGGTAAGGGGACAAAGCTCAAAGCTCCTCGTCGGGAAACGGGAGGGGCAAAAACAGACTGTTAGGTAGAATAAAGAAATTACGACTAAGCAAGGCAAAATGGCTTTGCCAATTTTCCGCCTAACGTTGTATTAAATCGTTTATAGAATACTTTCTGGTTATTTTACTTTTATTTTTTGAAGGGTAGGCTACTTAAAAATTTTGTCTTTCATTTAAAACTTGGGTGCCCCCTTGTTTTATGCCCCTGCATTACACCACTGTGTATTAATTGTAGTGGTTGGACAGACTTTCTCTCACTTACCTTTGCGAATTATTTCTTTGTCTTTGTTATCTTTCCCTTCTCACATTGGCTACAGTACATCACAATTTTCTATATGCATCCGTTTTAATTCAGTCACAGGAATTTTCTTGAATACCTGTTCATGCCAGTGGCCTAGCCGTTCATGCCAATTCACCGCACTCCTTAACGCCACAGCGTTATACACAACACTTTCATCGTCAAGCTCACTAACCTCAATTGATACTCTTGACACCATAACATCACCAGTACTTTTCACACACTTCAAAATATACAAATCTGCAGTGGCGGTTCTAGAAGCTTATATCTGGGGGGGGGGGGCCCGGTTTGGTATTGAAAGTTTGGGTGACAGAATTCAATAGAAAAGTAACCATATTTGTGAAGATACACTGGGCAACATTAGCACAACCATTAACATGTTCAGTTACACACATACAACTATGCCATATTATTTAAAGAACAATAATGTACAGTAATGCATCCAAAACTAACCATGATCAGAAAATGAGAACCGAAAGTTACTTACCATAGGACCGAGATGAGACCACAACAGTAATAAATACCCTGCATTTTATAACTAATGTATGTATTCATTATAAGATAATATTGAGCAATAATATTCTTCTGTTTCCACCCTGGGCAAACTGGTTCACTATATCTGAAGGGTCTTGAAATAATGGTATTTTACGCAAGTCTTTTCGTGTCAATTGCCATGAAACTAATCCACTGTTGTTAAAATTCACAGATTTACCATAGGCCTACTTTAATATATTTATACAGGTTAGTAATTTAAAAAACTATAATTGGTTAAAAAAAGCACATTCCACTGTCTCATAAATTTATTCTTCTGTTTCCACTCTGGGCAAACTGGTTCACTATATCAGAAGGGTCTTGAAGTAATTTTCCACTTAATTATCTTTCAATTGAAAGAATTGCGAGATTGGAAAGCCTCTTTGTTGCCATTGTTGCTCTTAAATAGGACTTAATTCGTTTCATGACAGAGAAACTGCGCTCAGGAGAAGCAGATGACACAGGAAGAGTCAGCATCAACTTGAAAAATAATAGTAGTTGTGGAAAAGCAACTTCCATTTTCAGAAGTTCAGAAAAAAAGAATGAGGAAGTGTTTGGATATTTGCCTCTAAATACAATCTTAGCTAAACTGATTTCAGTCTCTAGCACCTTACGGTCTGTGAAGATTAGATTATACTTTTCACAGAACGTGAGAATATATTCAAAACTTAAAACGTTTTCACTTCTTGGGTTACAGGCATCCATTGCATTGCACACAAAATCATTTTCAGTAAATATACGCTGTAACTCTTCTTCCATGTTGTCTAATATTTCAAAAAGATTTATTTTACATGTCTCTGATAATGTGACATTTTCCTCTTCTTTCTCCGCAGAGACTGGCATTAATAAAACGTCGTCTGAAAAGTTATTTGGAATACTTGAGACTCTAGATTGTTTATAAACTTTCATGCCTAACGACTGAGCAGAGTCACATGTAACCGCCCATAGTTCCTTAAAATAATCATCATTTCGTTTTTCTTGCAACAATTTTACAAGACCATAGATCAATCTATGTGCCCCTCCGAAGCCCACATGTTTTTGTTGTAAGAACATAGAGGCTCCATTGGCCAGATCGAGAATATCAGAAAAGATTTGTAACACAAACATCACCTTCACTTTCCAAAGCTGTTTCAACAAACCTTTTGCTTCTGCTGCCTCTTTCTTGTTAGCTGACTTTGAAAAAGCTCTAGAGCTGCTTTAACTCAAGCAAAACGTTTCTGAAAATACATTACTCCTCTATATTTACATACCCATCGCGTGTTTCTTTGAAGAGGTACCGTATCTCTAAAACACGTTCTCCTGGATAAAGATCACTCTGTATCTCCATAAACTTTTAGTGTCTTACAGTAGATACAGACTGAAATGCATAAATTGCTTCCAGTAAACCAAAAGTGTCCCCTACCACGTCTACTGCCTTTGAAATGTCCACCAAAACTAAATTTAAGCGATGTGCATAACAATGCACGTAAACACACGGGTTATTGACCTTTTGTCGCAATAAACTTTGCACACCGTTTATCTTCCCTGACATAACCGCGGCTCCATCATATGCTTGTCCAATGCACTTACATGGATCGAAATCCACTGAAACAAGGTACTCTAAAGCTGAATTAGCTATACTTTCTGCATTCAGTTCAGACAAATGTATAAAACCAATGAAACGCTCCTCTATAGAATTTTTTCCTACATATCTGACACATACGGACATCTGTTCCACTTTACTAACATCTCTAGCTTCATCCAGGATTAAGGAAAAATAACCATTGTTATAATTATTTTTTTGTCTCTCCTCCAATATGTTCAACTATTATATTAGCTGAGATATCAAGAAATTCATTTTGAGAATCTTTTGAAGAGTAAGTTGCATTCTTTGGTAGACTGTTTACATTCTCCCTTGTGCTTTCACTTTCTAGTTTAATTACATTTAAAATTTCAACAAAATTCCCTTTATTATTACCACTGTCGTCATCCGAAAATGTTTCGCGATGACCTCTAAGCCCAATGTCTTGCCGAGCACAAAGTAATGCGACTCGGGCCATTGTGGCCACAGCTGAGCGGTTACACAATATGTCATCTTTGTGTTTCTCGCTTAGCTTCGAAATCACTGTGCCGCTACGTTCACTTTCCAGAAAACTGTTCCACTTAACTATTGAAGATTTATGACATTCACTATCAGCATGCATTGCAAGTTTTTCTCCTATTCTTTTCCAATTGCAAAATCCAGATTTAGTGAAAACATGTTCAGCATTGCTTGAATCAGACTGAAAGAAATGACGACACGGAAAACAGAAAACGGCATCTTTGTTCTCAGAGTATTCAATAAATGTATACCTATCAAACCATTTACTGTTAAAACTTCTTTTCTTATTGTATAGTAACGTTTGTTTATAAACTGATTTACGTGGCTGGCATGGACCATCATAGATCGATGCATTGATATCAATTGGTACTGGTTCGTCTATATTAGAAACAGTTGCACTCATATTTTTGTCACTGAGTTGGGGAGATATCGATGCAATTGTATCGCATGGAGGTTTCTCTACATTGGAAACTTCTGAACTTGCATTTAAATCACAAAGTTGGGAAAAGAGTTTAATACTCTTCGGTACATTGGGTTCACATGCACTTTCATCGCACTTCCGCTTGTCACGAGAAAAGAACTTCAAAACATTACTCTGTTTAGACATACCGTCACTAATACAAGAACACGTCTACCCAAGCATAGCGACTAATCATCTGCTACTGAAGACTGTTGCGAAACGATAAATCCTGTGATTGTTAGAACAACGAGCAGTCGGCACTGTCGTCTGTGATGAGACTTTGAATGCAGACCGCTTTGACTGATTGTTGTTGTAAAGAAATATCTGACCATTTTGATATTGGTGTATGCTCTACGCATTTTAAAAATATTGTATTCATACACGATTTCAATTGTGAGTTTAAATTACATATAATAAAATAAATAAATCTTGAAATTGAAAGAAAAATTAACTTAATTAAAAGCATTAGTTTGTTTTATATCAGATAAATTATATCTGTAAATTATCAATTTATTTAGTAACCAAGGAATTTTAAAATAATGATTTCACTAAAACTGGGGGGGCCCGGGCCCCTCCGGCCCAGGGCTAGAACCGCCTCTGCAAATCTGTATCTTGAATTGCTTTAAAAATTATTTCATCATTGTTGTACTGATTGGCATATAATTTAAACTTTGAATTCATTCATCTTACCAAAAGCATCATTTTCATGAGTTTCACAAACTATTTTCTTCTTAGACAACTTAGAAGAGGAAATCAAATTACTGTATATCCAAATTCAGGCGCAAACAAAACATCATTTAACTTCAGTGTAAAGCCACCGCATTCATCAGTTAGATTAATGCCAGCAACTCCTTGGTACCTTTCATAGGAACATTGCCCTTTCCCATACTAAGAAATTTGGGGGGCGTGGTGGCGCAGCGGTCAAGCTGTATGCCTCTCACCAAGGCGGACCGGGTTCGATTCCCGGTCACTGCATGTGAGATTTTCGATTTGAAATGCCATGTCCTGTGGTTCGGATTCCACGTAAAATGGAGGTCCCGTGGCTTATGATCGCGAGATTGACGGTCACGTTAAACTACAAGCTTCCTTTTCATACTAAGAAATCCACTAGTTGGGATTTTAGAAGTAAACATATATTCATTATTGCAAATTTAATCAGTGGAGGCACTCTCTAACAACCATTCATTAAAACTCAGCAATTCTTCTAGGTTTGTGCCATGTCTTGTGTGGGGTTTCGCCTAGGACACCAAGCCGGCTCATCGGCGGGCTCTTGGTGTCCCCGCCAGCTTTGTGTCCTAGGCGAAACCCCACACAAAACACGGCACAAACCTAGAAGAATTGCTGAGTTTTAATTCACCGGCCGTGAAAGCCATTATACCAACCATTCATTATTTTGTAGGTTCATTGTTGCTAAATTTATTGCAGTGATGCAAGAAATCACCCTTCCCTTTGCATTTGAACCAGAATTCCCTCCCAAATTATCATTATCATTGTTTTGAGAATTTCCCTTCCTACGACTTACACAATCACGAGCATAATGCCCCACACCCCCACAATTGTAGCACATCTCTTCTCTCTTGGATGCTGATCTCAAGATAGAGATGGGCAAATGCGAGAGAACCATGTCAGTAGATTTACTGGCATGTTAAGGATCCCCTTCGGGGCAAAATTCCGGCACCCTAGTGTCTCCATAAGCCTCAGTAGTTACCAAGGACGTAAAACCAATAACATTATTACTATTATCTCTCTTGGATGGTAGGGGCAGATGGCCTCATAGTTCCGCCCCATAAAACAACAATAACTAACTCTCTTGGATGGGCATTCCCTTGCCATTTGACCCACTTTATTACAGTAGAAACATTTTCTCTCTTCATATCCTCCGTGGTTTGGGTTAGACCGGGGTTGTTGGCCTCCGCCTGTTACTCCTCTGCCGCAACCTCTCGATCTGTTGTTGGCACTGGACGCCAGGGTGAAGTTTGACACCAGTGCTCCCTGTACTTTTTCTTCACTTTCACGAAAGCCTCGGTCACCATCTTGGAGTGGCACTCCTTTCACCTTCTGGGATGTTAAATTCTTATCCCCGCCAAGAATAGCCACTGTTACTTTATACTTCTCTTCATTCAGTCCAGCCAAAAAGAAACCTGCTATTTGTCTATCATTTAATTCTAAACTGTATCCAGCACTTTGAATAACCCGATTCATTCCCTGTATTTCAGCCATGTAAGAATGCATAGTCTTCTCAGCCGTTTTTGTTACATTAAATATCCGCCTCATGACCTTGAGTGTTTTTGTCAAGGTATAGGTGGTATGTATATCTTTCAAAGTTGTCCAGGCTTCCTTCTCTAACCCACACTCTCCTATGTCTTAAATGTATTCCCTTGCAACATTCTTATGAATGCCAACGCCTTGCAGTTAAGTCTTGCTTGGTCTACAGTGAGATCTCCTTCAAAACCAGGATCAATAGCATTCCAACAGTTCTTCTCTATCAATTCTGTCCTCACAACCTCGGACCAGGCATAATAATTTTCCCCTTTTAACTTCTCTATTACCTTTGATCCAATTCCTTCAGCCGTCCTCAACTTGATTTTAAACTTGCCTGCTGGTTTCTGGTTGATTTCTTCCTTTACACTTCACTATCTTGCTGTTTCTTTATCACTGTATGCTTCCTGAGCCCATAACCTTTAGGTTTTATTAAATTCCAGGAACAGTTAATATAATAGTTGAGAGTTTATTCATCACATGTGGGTAAATTATTAGCTTGGGAATAACCTAACCCCCAAGGGAAGATGACGAAGAAAAAGAAGTGGGTTTCGGACTGGAGAAAAAGGATGGAGAAATAGAAAGAGAGTTTGACATAAGTTATAACTAAGAGTTCTTGCTCAAATGCGACAAAAAAGTGGAACCGTTGTTAATTTTATTTGTGAGGTTTTTAAAGTTAAGCCCATAGGAAGAGTAAGGGAAGACAGGATCTTGCCTAATAGTTCTTTTAGAGAAATGATAAAGCAAAGAACAAATCTTAATTTATTTAACAATGTAAAAAGAAGTAGTTTATGTAACAAATATATAATTTTGATTTTGTAAACAATTGGGGTCACAGATCTCCGAAAACATCTAAAGCTTGCGCCAGGCAATTGATAATTCTTTTGGTTTTAAACCTTTTATATGCTTTAAATCTTCGTAAGATTTGGAAATGTTGCTAAGATGAATCAGTGGAAAATTTTAAGATAATTAAAGTAATTAAAGTTAAACAATAAATCAAGTACAAGGTGTGTACTTTAAGGATTTCTAGATAAGTATCTTAGAAATATGAACAACTTCGAAAGTAACAACACAAAAAAACAGGAAGAAATGAAATACAAGTTTCTATAACATCTTGTATTAATGCAGAACTACGCTTAATGATTATACATAGGAGATTATACAAATAGGGCAGGTCACTTATTGTGAAACCTGAAGAGAACAATTGAAAGGAAGTTTCTAGAACTCCTATGTTTAAGTAGGGATTACGAGAAAAATGGGGCAAGTTTCCCTTTCGTGAAACCTAGAGATAACTCACTTTTGAGTTGAAAGAATTGGATTCCCTCATTAAAAGGGAGAAACAATATAATTTAAGGCGTGTACTAGACACGAAGTTTTAGACATTAATTCGTTATACGTGGAGCAATTAAGGGAGGGCACTTATGTAGCGTGACACCTCATTGAAAAAAGACCTAAAGTAACAATTTTATTATTTTAATTTGTTAGTAAAGGGTTTGGGAAAGATCAAATGGGATTGTGGAAAAGTGTTCATGGCCATATTTATTGTACTCGGACGAGCGCGACGCGGATGAAAAGTTGAACAGGCACTGTTTTCACTGTATAGTCTGTTGATATAGTTGAAAAGTTCACTGTAGTAGCACAAAAAGTTGATGGCAAAGAAAGTTATTGCAATGGTGGAAAATAACTAGTTACACTAGATTTGCGAGAGTCTATTGCTTGAAAAACTTGTAGGTTATAGTTGAATGCACCAGAAAAATCCCAACGGAGGAAGAAAAATTAGATATTGATTAGCAGTTCATAAGGAAGATTCCTTAGTTTGAAAAAGTATTCCCATATGTGAGTGGAAAGTACATGACAGTATAACTGGTAGATCGAGTGTAGGTTCTGGAAGGTTCCAGAGCTATGATGAGTTGTTTAAATTGGGTAGAGAATCCCTCGGCAGAAAACTAGATTATATAGACAGTGTTTATTTTAGAAATATCCCTCGATGTGAGATAGCATCTCAGAAAATCTTTCATTTTGAAAGTTAGACTTGATAGTTTAAGTTTGATCAAGAAGATCTCTTGAAAGCAGCTATTATCACATAGCAACTTTCACTGTCTATAAAATCCAAATAAAAGCATTGAGCCTTTTAAAAGCGATGGAAATGTGGTTAAAACATGAAGTCTGTACTTATTATTGCTTCATGAAGAAGGTGATGTTGCTGTTGACGGTTGGTTCTAAAACTCGAACATGGCGTCGAATTTAAAAGTTTGCCTCTAGAGTTGAGGAGGCGAGCTTTAGTTAAGCTCCAACTGACTGGTTTGACTTCCGACGTATAATTGAGGGCTGCTAGACGTAGCGAAAGTACACTAGCCTAGACGGCATGTCCAACAAGAAGTTGAGTGCACTTGAGAGAGTGAGCGGTTGCTCATGGTACGGAGACAAGTCGAGAAGAAGTGAACGAGCGAGCAGCGCGCGCGGAGAAGCGAGAAGAGGGGGAAGCGGGCGAGTAAGGGGAGGAAACAAAGAGGTTATACATAAACATGAAAAAACTTTACAAAAACAAAATTCTTCTTGGAGCGGTGTCTTCACGGAGTAGTTGGTTGGTGAAGAACACAACGCCCTGCGGATTAATGTAGAAGTCTTCATGGCTTGAAGCAATGGGAGTTCGGAAGGCAGCGATGGGACGCTGTCAGGCAGGTTCAACGGAATATGCGTTTCTGTAAAAAACTGACAGAAAAAATGAACAAATGCACGGGGCAAACAGGAGGTAACAGTTCGATGTTGGTGTGTGTGGGAAAGAAATGTAAATAAATGGGCTGATATAAAGTAATGAAGAACAGCAAAAGCTAATTCTTTCTTTCCATGTATTTCCAAAAATACACCAACATGCACTTTACATTTGGCTGACACATCTTCTCCATTCAGACAACACAGCAGAACAACAATGTGCAATGGTTTAACCTTCGGGCGGGCGCGCCTTTCGCACTCACACCAGTTGGCGTGCTCCGGCATTTTGGCCGCTCTCATTCTCGTTCACTTCTCAAAGCCAGAAGTGTTTGTTTACATGAATTTCATTGGGATTTCAATTGTTACACTAAAGACACATTACATGAACAAATAACTTTCATTTTAGAACGAATTTTATCACATCTGCAAACTGAAAAGGAACAACTCAACAAACATCTCAATGGAAATAGTACTGTAAAAGAATAATATTCCAAATATATCACTTGTGTAAAGATTTTATCACATCAAGGTTACAGTGTTATCACACTTCCATTTGGAATTAGGCGTCTTCATCTTCATCCTCTACTTCAGGCTGTGCTCATGAGTTGCATGTGTTTTCTTGCACTTAATGTTTTTTACATACATATTTTGCACATTTCTTGCAGGACATCAGAGTACGATTGTTCTTAGATCTACCACAATAAAAACAAATTTGTCTTTTTGTGGAAGGTGTTACTTCAACCTGATCAGGTTCTTCCTTATACTTTTTCTAGAAGACAACGTAGTTCTCGAGGAAGAGTAGTTATATTGGCCCGGTATTTTAGATTTTCTTCCATGAGGGCAAAACTTAAGTTGGATACATAAGTTCTTCTCCTCAAATCACTGTTCCGAGTATTGGCCTTGAAGATCTTGTAGGAATTAATCCCAGCCACATCAAGAAGATGGTAAAATACCACCATTGGCCACCTTCAAGTTGTTCTGGAAGTGGAGCACCTTGAACACATGAGGTCCACTGTGTCCACCCCTCCTTTGGTGCCATTATAGTCCATAATTTGGTGTGGTTTGCCTGTCTCTTCATCAGTTTTATTGTCGTCGTGCATCGTAGACAAGACGAGCACTGCTTTCTTTCTCTTTGTCACCATAGAGATCAAAGTCATATCAGGTTGTGCACCAAACTTGTAACTTCCGGGTACTGATGTAGAATTGCACTCCACAAACTCTGGGGGAATCTCCTTTTTATTACTTTTCAGGGTGCCCAAAAAGGTCAACCCGTTATTCACAAATCCTCGGCTAGAGGATAGCTGCTAAAGTAATTATCTGTAGTGACATTACGATTTGTTTTCTTGATGGGATCTGTCAGTCTGACAACACTATCATGAGGCTTGTTGGTGGTAGCATAAGGGCCAGTTTCTTGCTTTCCACAATAGATTTCAATATTGTACGAATAGAATGTACAAGCATCACATAAGGCATACATTTTGATGCTGTATTTGGCTGTTTTTTTAGCCATGTACTGCACGAATTGGCAACGTCCCCGGAAAGCATCCAGCATTTCATCGACGGTCAGGAATTCACCAGGAGTGTATGTGACTGTTGTGAATTGTGGACGAATTTGTTCAGAATGTCTCGAATGGGAGCTAGTCTGTTACTGTTCATCCGCTCCGTTCGTGTATTCACATCATCGAATCGTATACATCTCAATAAAAATCGGAATCGCCTTTCGTTGAAATTAGCGCGCAAAATTGTATACCCAGTCTCGTTTGTGGCAAATGGTTCAGCTAGATTTGTACGATTCTCCCTTTTGACCGCCATAAATAATAATGCCCCCCAAAAAAGCACGAATTTCTTTTATATCAGTCAACCTAAAATCCCTCTCTCGATTTCCAGTTTCATTTTTCTGAACGTAGGCTATATATTGGTGTTCTCAGCAATACTATCAATAATATCAGGGGTCATTATTAGTGAAAAACATTCGATTTCAGTCATACAATAACGGTCAGTTACCTTAGGGCCTGGAAAAGTTTGTTTTTACAATATTTGCAACAGGTTGATTCGCCCACAATGTTTCTCCATCCTTACCGATAAAAAAAACTAAGGCTCTCGCTATTTTCAGCGTCTTCTTCACCTTCATTTTCAATTTCCACTTCAGACTCTCTGTCGTGGTCATCCACATGTATTTATTCAGTCTCGAAATCTGGATCGCTCTCATAGTCTTCCGTCAGATCTTCTAGCTGGTCCATTCGTTCGTCTTCCTACAACTCTTGAAGAATTGTAGAAATATCCTCAGGTCTGAGGTAAGGTTCCCTGAAACCCAAAAGTAAAGATCGAGTAAATCATAGGTATTCATAAAATCCTAGAGAGTAAAACCGAGGGAACGAGTGAGAGGAAGGACAGTGAAATGGAGGTGTAAAGCATAAATATTTGAAAAATATATCACACTGAAATATATGATATTTGAGCAATTCATCATATAATATTATAAATCAAGTAAAAAGTAAAGAAATAAATACTTACATTGTGTGTGTTGGACGGCAAACGTTTAGCACTGTTAGGCGCGCGGCGGCAATGTGGCCGGTCGAACCTCCTACCGTGACATAGGTAACTTTAGTAATGAATTGCGCAATCCCTCTACAAGTCTGAGGTGGTGTTAGCCTGCCATCTGACGTCTTAGATAGTAGTTAGAGAATACTTAGGGGCGTGGTTGTCCTTCACGGGAGTATAACAATGTAGCACGTCTTTTTTTAAAAACCCGGCCAATATGCCGCGTGCGCGCCCGCCGGAAGGTTATAACTAACATTCTTATACTGCTCTATCAAGTCTCTTCCTATTGGCTGTTGCACTCAACTGCTATAGTCAATATTCCAATATAAAGTGGCATTTGTATGGCAAAACTCCTTCCCACCACCCTAACCTCAGGTCATATTCTGGCCAGTTTGATTTAATGCCTGAACCCAAACATTTCTAACCTATCAAGTTTATAATAAACAAGTTCCTTACCCTTGACATAGCACTAAAGGTCCTTAGATGGGCTGAGAGGCTAAAAACACACGCAACGAAGCCGGCTTCGCATGCTTGGGCGCTGACGCTGAAAGGAATAACTTACTTGTCCTTAAGCAAGGTGGTAGCCAAGCATAGATTGATTAATTCGGACTTATCCTTCAATAAAGTTTCTGCCTTGTCAATACTGAGCATCATTCAGTCAATACAGACCAAAAAAATGCATCAACCCATTTATACTAAGCATCAGTGGTGGCTCGCACATATCGCACTTGGGGGGGCTGCATGCACATGCATTAACTTACATTATTTGTATATCAGTTCCAGACACAGAGTCTTGAATGTGACAAATTTTTCGAAG
The DNA here is from genome assembly GCA_946902985.2 of Meconema thalassinum. NCBI lineage: Eukaryota > Metazoa > Arthropoda > Insecta > Orthoptera > Tettigoniidae > Meconema > Meconema thalassinum. The sequence continues at coordinate 162,030,358 of OX336393.1, read as the reverse complement.
ACGAGGTAATTTTAATTCGGCCATGCTGTTTATCAGACCCTTCTCAATAGACAGCATTCCTAGTGCAGTAATCTTTCTTGTCCCATGGCATTCCTGTGGTACGTTATGATCCTCTTGAGGCACGAGAAGCAGCGTTCTGGTTCAGTGGAAGTCATAGGCAGGGTGATAATGATACATAACATTTTAACGACCTCTGTAAATGACGGGGCTGAGTTTTCAGTGAGAAGGAAACTCAAAAGTTTTTTGCTCCACAGATATTTCGAAATCCTTCTCTCTGATATAATATAGTTAGTTCGGTCCTTAGTTTGTCAGGCTGGAGCATCGTAAGTCTCCTTCCGGAAAGAAGTTCTTATGTATCTCAAATTTTTCGTTTTGCAGAAGAGAAGAAAGTACTAAATGGTCAACAAATTGAAACCGCGATGTGACTTTATTAATGATGACTTCACAAACTTCTCTTGCAGTGGCAATACGTGTTTGACTTCCTCCGATTTTCCGTCTCTTTCTAGGATGTTCACCCTCGTCAGCGTTATTATCCAAATGGATTGATTTTTGGACTTTCCGGACAGTTTCAACAAAACTCGAAATGCAGCTACGCACTTTCATTAAATTGATCTGAGACTCTGTAATTGTTGGTTCAGAATGTCCACATGAAGCATGATGCAATGAAAGAAACTAAGCCAGAAATTGAATTCTGGATCATCCATTGTCGAAGAAGTGAACTAGCTTCGTTAACTGTAATATCATTCGAACATTCCGACTTGACTAGCACAGTGAAACATTCTTCTAGGGCTTCTTTTTTCTACTGGACACACACGAATCTAAAACTGATGTCCTGTGCGATGATCTTGAAAAGAATTCTGGAATAGCAGACAAATTGGCAAAAAATACTTGAGCTTTCGTATTCTGCTTAGCGGGTCTTTCCATAATCAGGTTCAGCTGATTGGCGTAACAGGGGATAAAATAAGGCATTCTTGTACTCGTCCCTGATTCACTTCTGCACACCATTTATTGCACCACTGATCACAGATGCTCCATCGTAGCTCTGGCCAATTAACTTTCCCTTGCTGTCTTTCAATATTATGTGTAGCTGAGAAACAATGCATTCATATATCGAACTTGCATCCTGACCAGCTGGTTCAAAGAATCCCCAGAATCTTTCAACTGCTTTGCCTTCATTAGTGCAATATCGCAATACAATCACCAACTGCAACTTCTCAGTGATATCGGTAGTTTCATCGGCAAGAAGAGAAATGAAATCTACATCCTCAATTTCAGCTAAGATTTTTTCCCCGACATACTTCCTGCATGCAACTAAGCAAGTCATTTTGTATGCTTTTCGATGTTCCTTTGAATGCTGTCGTGCTTTCTAAATGATTCTGAAAACAGGAATCTAATTCACTCGGGTATTGCACTAAATTTAGAAACACGCACTTGTTGTCTGAATCGGCCTTCTCATCATGTCCGCATAGCGCTAACTCATTAAAGCCACAGAACTCAGTACAGTTTATTAACTTTGAAAGTACTCTTCAGCACATGCTAAGCAGGTTGATAGTGCTGTCAACGACACTGCAAGGATAATCTTGGGATGCCTGAATCCAACACCAGTGCACAAACTATACCCTATTGTTGGAATAGCCTCACCCAACATCCAGAGGGCCATTGCTGCAGACACCAAGAGAACAAAGCAGGAGAATGACCATTGACATCCACTATATGGTCATCAGGCAGCAAGGTTTTGCCTCAGATCCCGCTAGAGTTTCCTTGCTAGGACTCTGCCGCTGGAGAGAACACCAGAGACGACTCGTCTCAACAGATGGAGGAGCTCACTGCCCACAGACATGTCACCAAAGGAGGAACTGGATCCTGGTGCCGACCTACCTTATCCTGTGTGGAGGTCCCTCAACCGCTTAAGAGTGGGTGTCCCTCGATGCAAGACCAACCTGCAATAATGGGGGATCCTTCCAGCAGACGTAGACATCTCTTGTGAATATGGAGCTGAACAAGACCCAAGCCACCTACTTATCTGCCCCCTCCTGGACAACCCATGCACAATCTAAGATGTTTTTAGAGGAAGTAGCCAGGCCATCGCAGCTACAGTATTTTGGAAATGTTGACCGGACACGGAAATGAATGAACTTTGAAAGTATTTCCCTGTTTCTAGTTACTTCATTGTTATGACACTCAACTGATTGTTGATATGCCGAAGTTCTTCTGTACATCCTTTTTCCCTAACACTGAAAAATTTATCATGTTATTTACATGAGTTCCAGAAGATGCATGCTTCTGAATTTTTTTGCTCAGTTTCTAAGATCCGTCATTCTCTTTTGAATCCAGCTAAATTCTCCACGGAACAAAATGCATGAAAACATAACAGACACAATAAAAAAGAGGCGATTGCTATTTATTGGACATTTATATAGAATGAATGACAACAGGTTAACCAAACAGTTATTCAAATATCTTTGGAACAAGAAATTAACAACTTGGAGTCAAGAAGTTAAAAAGGATTTGGAAAGAAACAATATAAGAGAAGAAGATGCAATAGAGAGAGAAATGTTTAGGAAAAAAGTGTTGGGAATGGAAGGGTTCCAAGGAAGGAAGGAAGGAAGGAAGAAAAGAGGCTCAAAAATGTCCGAAGAGAGAAAGAAGATGCATAGTGTGAAGATGAAGGAGTCCTGGTGGAAGAAGGAGACCTGGAGGAGGAAGAAGAAAGAACACCAAAGGACTAAACATTGAAATTGGCTCGTGGTCGTTAGAAGACCCTAACAGAGAAAGAAAATAAAATAAAGTATTCTTTACCTTGCAACCACAAAGCCAATCAAATTTCTTATACATGTCAGGATTGAAGCTCCTAGTGTATTGCTTCTGTCTGCTAGTAGAACACTGTTTGATGTTGACCAGAGGAGTTGGTGTCGCCTTACTTTTTACATAACATTTCTCGTGAAGCATTAAACTACTAAATTGAAGCAACTGAAAAAATTGTGCAGTGTTACTCATTATTTACTTGAAACAAAATCACAAGCTAATCACACAACCATACACAAACTCCAACAACACGTACTACAGTTGAAACAATTCTGAATCGTATTTCTTCTACTTCTTCCAAATTTATAAACTTATCTTCATTCTCATAATAATCTCCGGGGTCAAGATGATGTTGAACACATAACGAAGTCAGAAATACAATACTATTACCACCCTTTTGTCTAAATATAAAGCAATCTTCATAAGCTGCATCTCTCACACAGCGTAATTTTCTTCTGCTCCTTTCTTTATTATTATTCCACCTTTTGTGGGTAACACAACCCTTAACACTGGTTAACACTGGTCTGTCTGCACTGTCTGCATGGGCAAATTAAGTCAAAACACTTCACACTCCTGCAATTCATATATCATTCGTGACTTTATTTTCCTGTAGCTAAATGCATGTTCACATCACAACATTGATCTTTTCCCTTCATTCCTTTTTTTAAAACCAAGTCGGATTCCTTCTAACGTAACCCAATTCATTTTCTAAACATATCCTCACTAACTTTCATTCCAACAAACTTGATCAGACCAACTCCATATCTTATCGCCTCAACACTATCAATAATCATCTCCATAGAGACCTTGCCCTAAGCAAAGAAAACCTTGCTTTTTCCAAAGCCACCTGGTCCACCTATTGGCTAACCACCACCAAAGAATCTCAAGGCACAGAACAGTTAAGATTTTCCATGGTGCTGCACCAACAGGTGGCCATAAAACAATAACTAAATACCAACTAAACAAGAAAAACTAAAAACTAAAGCAATCTCTGTAACCTACTACAAAAGTTTGGTTACACAGTAGTTGGCAAAGGGATAACTTCCACAGATTGTGTAGAGCACAGGAGTAACGGAAAAATATTCTGAAACTGGTCTGAAATAAATCGGTAATGTAAGAACAAGGAAGATTGCTAGGTATATTTAAAATAGGGCGAAATATACTGTGAAATAATATACAAGTATTTGTTAAAATCACGCAAGCATACTTCATTAGAATCTTGATCTATAATTCGCATGTTGGCAACACTGATTGTACAAGTGTTTGAAGAAAATATGCGCAAGTCATGGAGATGTGGTCTGCCCCCTTTCATTGGCTACGGGATGGAGATGGATTGGTTCTTCTAGTACCTACCAGATGCCGGGAGCGCCTACTTCCTGCTTCTACTTATGATTCTTATTGCCATTCAGTGCTACAAACCTAGCCATGTTGCAGCAAAGGCCTTTCCCATTTAAACATTTTCTTGTGATTGTATTATGATTCTACTAGTAGTAGTGCCCGGCTTTGCCTGGTGGATTTATTTGTTTTATGGATGATCATCATCATTATTTTGCACTGTTTCCTGCCACTGGCCGGGTCTGTTTGGAACACAAGCCTCTCCAACGTCTTCTGTCTTCCCACCATCTCTCAGCCTTCACCTTTGTCCAGTCTTCTCCTCTCTTCTTCACACTTTCTTCCACCCCCTTCAGCCACCTGTCTCTCGGTCTCCCTCTTGGTCTCTTTCCTTCCCACTTCGTTTCGTGTATCCTCCTGGGTATCCTCTTCTCCTCCATCCATTTTACATGTACTACTCCTGGAAAACCTGGAAATCCTGGAAAACTCCTGGATTTTTATTAGGCATAGAAAACTCCTGGAAAATGACAAAAAATTTGAAAACTCCTGGAAAATAGCCACTGTTAATTATAAAAATCTTTCCATCCACTGCTAAAATTCCCAGTCTGTTCCTTCACCCCTCTCCCCGCATCTGCACGGTGTGACTGCTGCAGCGGTAGCGCCCTCACGTGACGGTTTCTCTGTAAACAAACGTGTTGCGACGAGTTCAATTTCTTAGTAACACCTTGGCGCTGAAGAGGAAGATTTTATTGAAGTCAAGAGCCTTGTGCGATTGATTTGCACGCTTTCTCACGGCAACGCCTTTCTTGAACGAGGCTTTTCCGTCAATCGGGAATGGATGGTTGAAAACCAATCGGACCAAAGACTTTTAGCCCAACGCCGAATCTACGATGAGATATCTTCTGTCAGTGGTATCCAAAAGTTCGATATAACGAAGCTGTCATACATGCTGTTCGAAATTCTCATGCTAAGTATGTGGAACACCTGGATAGTGAAAAGAAGAAATACCTAGCCGTGAATGAGATGGAAAGAACAAAAAAAGAGAGTTGCCGAAGAAACCAAAGAATTGATAGATAAGAGAATGCGTTTTTTGGCGGAAGCCAACCAAGAGGCGGCATTGATTGACTAACAAATCGCGAACCTCCGAAGATAGTAGATGACGAAGAAACAAAATTTTCATTGATTTTTAATATTTGATATTTTACCAAAGCTTCTGTTTATTTTTCATGCTTACTTGGCTTATATCTAGCTGCCAGTATTGTAACAGTGAGATTATTTATTTGTATAGGCCTACGCTGTACTTAGTTCATATATATTGTATATATGCGTTCCAAAAATATGTAAAATCTATATATATAAAAATCAATGTTACGTGATAGTTTGTCTGTGGGTGTGTATGTCGCCTATGCGTTCATATACCATTCATCCGATTGTGATGAAACTTGGCTGAGATGTTGAGTGCACTCCAAGGAAGGTTTCTGACTTAGTAAATCCATTTTACAATAGGTAGCGCACGCGTAGATTCAACAAATGAGTGACGATGCGCGAAGGGTTTCAAACAAGTCCCGTATGTGTTCATATACCATTTGTCCGATAGCAATGAAACTTGGGTGAGATGTTGTATACACTTACGTGAAGGTTTCAAAATTAGTGAATACATTTCACAGTAGATAGCGCATGAGTAGATTCAACAAATGAGCGACGACACGCAAAGTGTTTCAACAAAGTCCCGTATGCATTCATATACCATTCGTCCGATAGCTATGAAACTTGCGTAAAATGTTGTGTACACTTCAGGGAAATTTTCTGGCTTAGTAAATCCACTTTACAATAGGCAGCGCATGAGTAGATTCAACAAATGAGCTACGACGCGCGAAGCATTTCAACAAAGTCACGTATGCGTTCATATACCATTCGTCCGATAGCAATGAAACTAGGCTGAGATGTGTGCACTCCAGGGAAGGTTTCTGGCTTAGTAAATCCCTTTAAAAATAGGAAGAGCACAAGCAGAATCAACAAATGAGCGACGACGCGCGAAGCGTTTCAACAAAGTCCCATATAAGGTCATATACCATTCATCCGATAGCGATGAAACTTGGGTGAGATGTTGTGTACACTCCAGGGAAGGTTTCTGGCTTAGTACATCCATTTTACAATAGGTAGCGCAGCAGTAGATTCAACAAATGAGCGATGACACGCGAAGCGTTTCAACAAAGTCCCGTATAAGGTCATATACTATTCGTCTGACAGTGATAAATGTTTGGTGAATTGTTGTGTACACTCCAGGAAAGGTTTCTGGCTTAGTAAATCCATTTTACAATACGAAGCGCACGTTTAGATTCAACAAATGAGTGACTACGTGCGAAGCGTTTCGACAACGTCCCGTATACGTTCACATACCATTCATCCGATTGCGATGAAACTTGGGTGAGATGTTGTGTACACTCCAGGGAAGGTTTCTGGCTGTGTACATCCCTATTACAATAAGTAGCGCAAGAGTAGAATCAACAAATGAGCGACGACACGCGAAGCGTTTCAACCATGTCCCGTATGCATTCATATACCATTCGTCCGATAGCTATGAAACTTGGGTGAGATGTTGTGTACACTTCATGGAAGGTTTCTGGCTTAGTAAATCCACTATACAATAGGCAGCGCAGAAGTAGATTCAACAAATGAGGGACGATGCGCGAAGCGTTTCAACAAAGTCCCGTATAAGGTCATATACCATTCTGCCGTTAGCGGTGAAACTTGGGTGAAATATGGTGGACACTCCAAGGAAGGTTTCTGGCTTAGTAAATACATTTCACAGTAAGTAGCACAAGAGTAGATTCGACAAATGAACGACGACACGCGGAGCGTTTCAATACAGTCCCCTATGTCTTCATATCCCATTAGTCCGATAGCGATGAAACTTGGGTGAGATGTTGTGGACACTTACGTGACGGTTTCTAACTTAGTAAATACATTTTACAGTAGGTAGCGCACGAGTAGATTCAAAAAATGAGTGACGGGGCACGAATCGTTTAAACAAAATCCGGTATGCGTTCATATACTATTCATCCGATTGCGATGAATCATTGATCAGTAATTGTGTACACGCCAGGGAAGGGGTTTCGACATAGTAAATCCATTTCACAATAAGTAGCGCAAGAGTAGATGCACAAATAGGTGACGACGCGCGAAGCGTTTCAACAAAATCCCCTATTGGGTTCATATAACCTTCTTCGATTGCGATGAAACCTTGATGAGTTATTGTGTACACGCCAGGGAAGGGCTTCGACTTAGTAATACATTTCTCAATAGGTAGCGCACGAGTAGATTCAACAGATGAGTGACAGCGCACGAATCGTTTAAACAAAACCCCGTATACGTGCATATACTGTACCATTCATCCGATTGCGATGAAACATTGATGAGTTATTGTGTACACGCCAGGGAATGGTTTCGACTTGGTAAATCCATTTCTCAACAGGTAGCGGACGAGTAGAATCAACAAATGAGTGACAGCGCACGAATCGTTCAAACAAAATCCCGTATACGTTCATATACCATTCATCCGGTTGCGATGAAACTTTTGAAAGTTGTTGTGCACGCTCCCACGATTGATTCTAAATTAGAAAATCCATTTTACGATAGCATAGGGGCAGTTAACGGAAATTGAAAAACATGTTGTGTATCCAAAAGCACTTCAAGAAACAAAATTTCAACGCCAACACTTTCTTTGATTGGCATTGCAACGCATGCCGGGTACAGCTTGTATTATATATATATATAACATTCGATACTGTTTATTTAATTTAATATGTAAACATCTTGTGTGCTGAAGTTTCTTTAATAAAAATAATTTTACATACAATTTGCTTATTTTTAACCGGAAATTTACGCGCCGTGTTTTATCTTAAATAATACTCCCGCTGCGGTTTTGGGTGAGCACTTTTATCGTTAACGAAAGAAATTTCCTCAGGCTACCTGTTTCTGTGTGGGAGAACCATGGAGGAAAGAAAGGAAGGAGATGCCGTCGCTGTGCTGCCTAGCGCAAGCTGCTGAAACCAAACGGCTCGCCCACTTTGGTTGCAAGAAAATGGCTGTCCCTATGCTTAAAGCCGTGAACCACTCCCAACTAGTAATGGATTTTAGTGACATAAAACTGCAATGACAAGTCAAGATTTTTTCTTGGATAGGCAGAATACACTCTGTACATCACGGTACTTGGCACATATAAGCTGCGTTGTAGTTTTAAAAGCCAATTTAAATATAAATATGAGAGCACCTTTGCGAGGCTAGTTTTGTAAGGAAGACGCGGCAAAACGTAATAATACGCTGAAACACTGATTAAATTGAATACAGGTGTCTGAAGATGCGAGTTATACCAAAGAAGGAACATCTTGGGAATTAATGATGCCGAACTAATTACGGTATTTACACCAAATTGAGTTTTATGTTCTTATTGGTGTTGAGGCATTCATCAGTTTTTAGGCCTAATTTAGAGCACAGCCACTTTCACTCATTGGTCATATAGGCTACATTTTGATATTCAAGAATACGAACCTCAAAATTAATAAACAGAACAATTAAAAAAGGATGCATATTTGCACAAAAATACGGTAGCCTATACGTTTCGGTACCATACGGTATTTTCTTTGTGGGGGGTGAAACTTGACGATTAGCCTCGAATTGATTAATTAGGTAGGCCTACCGTAATTATTGACCGACAGCCATTTGATAATTTGGGATTTCCAGAGGAATGATTTTTATTTTTTTGGTATATGGGGTAGGCCTACACATGCTGAGATTAGAATTGAAGAGTTTTTTTTTTAAAATAACTTATCACTACTGTTATTACGTTTCCAAAGTTGCATAACCGGAGTGCGATAAAAACCAGGGCCAAAATAAAGTTTAGCCATGCACAATGCCTCATGCCAGTCACAGAACACCGAATACGAGTTAAGGTTACGTACGCCCACTTTGGTTGCAGCGCTTGGCTTCACTCATACAAGCTCAGGGCATCTCGTCTCCTCCATGGGGAGAACATGCGATAGTATTTTTGTAAAACATATTGAGTATAGAAAACTTCACCGTCTATTCTCTCTTTTTTTTAAGTGGATATTTGAGTCACAAAGGCTTTTTTAAAACAACAATAAATTATTTGTGTGTAGGCTTGCGTATCAATAACACAATCACCACTACTTTTTGTCAACATCTGTATAAGTAAACCAAACACAACTGCTTTATTTTGGTCTTGAAGTAGGCAACCGATAAATGTGTCCCCCCGGAATTGCGCTTATTTTTAAGTCTGGAAAAATGAGAATTACTCCTGGAAAATCATTGACCGATTTGAGTGGCCACCATGTATAAAGTTTACTGTTTGTTTTTATACAAACTACAATCGTGTTGCCAACGTAACTGGTGACGTAACCTCTCACAGCAGCTTGTAGGCATTGCGGAGAACATTCCCTGGCGCCCTGTACTATTTTTGCCAACCCTGACCGTGCCCTTAAAATCTTAATATGTCTCACCAATTCAACATGGCGGCTGTGCGTAATATTTCACCTGCATTCTATATCTCAAAACTATTACTGACATCACTGAAATTTTGTATCGTGATAAAGGGCACTACTAGAAGTTCACCTATGTAACTTCCAAAAACCTGTCAACTACAAAACAAGCATGGCAGCCAAGCGAATAGACTTTTCTCGCGATTTAACCAACCGAACGCAGTGAAACTTGGTACGGTATATGCTTATACAAATTTTAATCCACTGACATCTAATTTGTTTTCATAACCACAAGATGGCAGCTGTGCAAAATATTAAAATCTTGTTTTTATTATTTCTTGTGTCCTAATCTTGCGAATGATGTCTGGTGCAGTACTGCGGTGATGAAAACCTGTCCGAATTAGTGATGCCCGAAATAGTGAGGGTTCACTGTATTTAAGAGAAAACATATTCTTGACTGTAGTGAGGGTTCACTGTATTTAAGAGAAAACATATTCTTGACTGTAGTGAGGGTTCACTGTATTTAAGAGAAAACCTATTCTTGACTGAAGTATCTGAATTAACTCTCTAATTTTAGCAAAATATCTCTGAGCATTTTGAAGAAAATGCTAGTTAGGCATATATATTAAACAAGATGTTCAGTAAATAACATATAGCCTACTTTGTCCTAAATGTATGAGTATACTTACAACTCTTTGTCCTCACCCCTAAAGCAATCTCCTCTACCACCATGTATTTTTTAGCCTACTTTTCACATTTTGCAAAAAAATGAGCAAAAAGTAGACTTATGAGATCGATCCGGGCAAATGTGTGTTTGTCTGGCTGTGTGTCCCCCCCCCCCCTATCAACTCCTAAACGGCTGCAGCAATCGAAACAAAGTTTGGTAGGAGTAAAGATCTATACCTGAATATCTCAACGCCGTATTTGAAAATGATGCCAGTGCTACCAACTGCTGAAAAATCGCAATTGAAATTTGAGCTCCATGTTGGATATTTTGGAAGGTATGAATGGGAGCTATTTCAAAATTGGAACACGTATCGATAATAATATTTCAGTTCAATTTCCAGGAGGCCATACATGGCAGTGTTGCCAACATGATTATGAGCCTGATCATAAATACAATTTTTAAATGCATATAACTTTTCACTATCAATTGGAATTCAACCAAATTTCGTATGTGCTGTGTGTACATAGACATGTATGACTGAGCGTATTCTTAAGAGCCACCAGGGCTGCCAACTGTTAATAAATGCTCTCAATTTCTTTTATCCAAATACCAATATATCAGAAAGTATGCAAGCCGACAGCTTTAAACTATGCACACATATAGTACCTGGCATTCTATATTAATTTGGAGAACTTATCTACGTCAGTGCTACCAACATGATTCTAAGCCTGCTGAGAGGTCCAACTTCAAATACATGTAACTTCTATACTGTACTATCAGTTGGATTTCAACCAAATTTCGTATGTGCTATGTGTACCATAACAGATATGACTATGCGTATTCTTAAGAGCAACCAGGGCTGCCAACTGTTTATAAATGCTGTCTCTATTTTTGTTAACCTAATATCAATATATCAGAATGTATGCAAGCCAATAGCTCTAAACGTTGCACACGTATAGTACCTGGCATTCTAGATTAATTTGGAGTAACTAATATACGTCAATGCTGCCAACATGATTCTAAGCCTGCTGTTAGGTCCAATTTTAAAATGCATGTAACTTCTATACTAACTAATGGATTTCATTCAAAATGGGCACAACAATAGATCAGATTATTTCTGACCAATACATGCATGACATTGTTGCCAACATGTTTTTACGCCCGCTGTTAGATCCAATGGTTAACTGCATGTACCGTCCATGCTATCCATTGGACTTCAACCGAATTTTGTATTCTGTACCTTAAGAGATGCAACTAAAATATATATTCAGTCATCAGGGCTGCCAACTGTAGTGCTCTTTTAGGCTACATTAAGCAAGGTATACAGTATTTCGAACTAACTAGAAATGTTGATATTACCAACTTAATTTCGTCATTATTCTAGATACAGTGAAACCCCTCAAATCCGAAATCCCGGGTAATCCGAACGAGTTTTCTTCGACAATTTTAAGTTTGAAAAACACACGGAAAACAGAGAAACGTATTTATTTAGTTATAAAACCATTACATATTCTACATTATAACCTTATTTTTCAAAAATTAGTTGAAAAATTAACAAAGAAGTAGAGTTAGCATACGTAACAAAGTGTAACTGTGCCTGCATACTTATCTCATCCTGGAATGAAAATCGGAAAAGTTGGTTATTGTAATTTCTTAGGTTAATCACCTTGCAAGAACAATGAAATAACAATAGAAACACACAAAATATCACTTAATCTTTCACTTTAAATCAGTTATCTTAAATTGTCGAAGTGACGAAAACCTTCCCGCAGAGGCAATTACGCATGGACATGACATCGTTTGGCGTGGCTGCTTCGTGTTGTTCTACGAAGTGCAATGCAATGTCCAGAGCAGATGCAGCTTCAGTATGTCACATTGTCTGTCCAAGTTTCTTCTTCCTCACTGTCACTAGCTTCATTGCTATCATGTTGACTCACTATTTCATGTTCGGTGCATCTTCATTGACATCAACTGTCGTCCACTACTCTAGACAACCTTCTCCAGCATCCTCACAACCTGCTTTAGGCTATGGATATTTTTTTGGCTAATCCGAACAAATTGAAATCCGAACTGCCTACAGCCCCAATTAGTTCGGATTTGAGGGGTTTCACTGTAGATCCATATAGATTAATCATTGGCATGAATCTTAAATTTTAAGAAAAGTAGGCTCTTTAGTTCGTCACGGAACTTCTTGTTCTTTCTTGTTTTCTTTTATCTTGATAACTAGCTAATAAGTGTCAAAATCAATATTATATACTTTATGACGATTGAATATCAAAACGTCTAACTTATTGTAATGCATTCACGTCCGTTAATCTCGATATTAAGCCTCCAAACTCAAAGAGTCCTTCGTTTTGAGTATCTTCCCCTTTAAAAATCCGCAGCGATCGCAGTAGGTTGGTGCTGCAATCTAGCAGTGAATTAATATATATCTTGTACGCCTCTGAGTTTTGACTGAGTAGGCAGTTTAAAGCAACCAGGAGGGATGGGATCCAGCTGGCAGTGCTTAAAGGTAATCGGAGCGCGGTCGTGACTAGAAGTTGAACTATTATAAAATCGCTATTCTTCAGGAGGCCAGGGGTTTACAAAGCGGAATGTCGGGAACAATTACCCACGTAACCCATGAGAGGACAGCACCGTACAGAGACATTGAGAAGGCTGTGGTTGATGACAACGCGTATCTTATACTTATATTCTTCTTTTTTCTAATGTCTTCTGTTTATGTGCGATGCTGGGGCTGTGATTATTAATAAATTGAGTGTATGCATTAGCCTCTCCTTTGAGCTAAATAGCATTTTATTTATTATCTGTGTAAAGAGCTCGTCCGCATCATTTGTAAAAGAATTCAAGTAAAAAGAAAAAAAGCTAACTCTTGTAGGTTTCGATCCCCAGTCAACCATGTGAGAGACTATCGCTCTAGCCCGGAGCCAAAGATGTCCTTTACTCCTGAGTGCTAACTTAGATACAACATGTTAGCAAATAATGTCTTGAAATAAACGATTTCTTCACTGCAGTACATCTTCATTATAAATCATTTCATACAAAGTTTATATTATTTCTATCAGGGGGGCCGATAACCTAGATGTTAGGCCCCTTAAAACAACAATCATCATCATCATATTTCTATCAGTAGGCTATATCGCATAACACATACTAAAACTACTGAAATATAGGACACACACAAGAGGTCAGCTGCCATCTTGTCATGTGTCGGAGACAGCTCAGCTCTTTTCAGTCACTCATACAGTATAATATTATAATCATATACAGCTCCAATGGCCGGGAAGGCGGAAGAAGGCTGCAGCGGACCTGAATCTTCCTGTCGTCGTAGTTCTCTATGCCACTGAATATCTGTTTCAAGTCTGTCAAGAAACGTGTGATTGTTGATGTGCAGCAATATTCCCACGTTAAAAGATATCACGCACAGGCGTCTTCCTAAGAACTGTAACGTCAATCATATCAAGTCCTGTGGCGATCGGGGAGTTGTGACGGGAGCAGGATAGTGTAATCTGGGAGCTCCTAGTGACAAATCGGCACGTAGGCGACAAATGTGTGATCGCCGTCTTGCTTGAGGATTATGGCTGTTGAGCAACTCGTGTGCTGCATTTGTGACTGAGCAGGCCTATTTAGGATCCACTCTGCTCACCCCACAGGGGGAGGGGGCTAGAAAAGGTGCCCTAAACATAGTCAGCCATTACATAACCTGACTGGGCAACCGCACCCAGAGGGTACATCATATGCGATCGAAAACAATTGAAGATGAACTTTGGAACATGGAACATCCGTACCCTAATGGATGATTCCGATCAACGCCCGGAAAGACGAACTGCAATTATTTCCCGCGAGTTAAGAAGATTCAATATAGATATTGTAGCACTCGGTGAAACCAGACGTGCTGGAGAAGGACAAATCATAGAGCATGGCGGTGGTTACACTTTCTTTTGGCGAGGTAAGGATCTGAATGAGCCCCGTATTCATGGTGTTGGCTTTGCTGTTAAAAATCAACTTGTCCATTTCCTTGACGAATTACCTTGTGGCATAAATGAAAGACTTATGACCCTACGCGTTAAGCTTGCAAATAACCAGCGTGCTACCGTAATCAGCGCTTACGCTCCAACTCTCCAGTCTGAGGAACAACAGAAAGAAGCCTTCTACTCCCAACTTGACACACTCTTCTCAGACATTCCAACAGCTGATAAAATTATTCTTCTGGGTGATTTTAATGCGAGAGTTGGTACGGACTATGTACTATGGTCTGGCGTGATTGGCAAGGATGGTGTGGGAAAATGCAATGCCAATGAAACTCTTCTTCTCACCAAGTGCTCGGAACACAATCTGGTCATCACCAATACGTTATTCCGGCAGAGAGACAAGTTTAAGACATCTTGGCAACACCCAAGATCCAAACATTGGCACCTTATTGACTATATAATTGTACGTGCCCGTGACCAGCGTGATGTTTTACTCACAAGGGCTCTGACAAGTGCAGATGACTGCTGGACCGATCATCGACTGATACTGTCTGTGATGACTCTACGTATTCACAAACAAAGACGTAACCGGAGGAAACTCATCAGACGTAAACTGGACACTGATCGTCTTAAGGATGATGATGCAAAACTTTATTTTCGACAACTTTTGGGTAAAAATCTTCCCAGTCTTTATCCTGATGACATTGAAGAGCACTGGTCAAGATTCAAGGATGCTGTGCTGACATCTTGCATAGAATCTGTAGGCTACACCACGCGCAAAAATCAGGATTGGTTTGATGAAAACGACACTGAAATCCAGAGTCTCATTGACATTAAGAGAAAAGCTTACACTGAATGGCAAAACAACTACAATTCTTCTGCTAGAAGAGAAAAGTATCAAGAAGCTAAAGCTGCAGTTCAAAGAAAAACACGTGCCCTCAAAAATCAATGGTGGACCTTAAAAGCTCAGGAAATGCAGCAACTTGCAGAAAATAATAATCACCATGCTTTCTTCACTGCCATTAAGGCTATTTATGGACCGTCCACAAGAGGTGTACATCCATTAAGATCCAAAGATTACTCCACACTTCTCAAAGATACCCAATCTATCGGTATCCGTTGGAAGGAACACTTTCATGAACTACTAAACAGGGATACACATGTTGACGAGGAAATATTTATTATGATTCCTCAAAAGACGTTGCAGCATCACCTTGATAATGAACCTTCACTGCAAGAAGTCGAAAGGGCCATCAGTCAACTGAGGAATAACAAAGCCGCTGGATCAGATGGTATACTGGCGGAATTCTTCAAGGAAGGTGGACAAATCCTCACTGAGCATCTTCATCAACTCTTTGTCAAAATATGGACCTCTGAAACCATTCCTGTTGAACTCAGAGATGCTTTATTGGTAACCATATTTAAAAAAGGGGACAGAACTCATTGTGGTAACTATCGCGGAATATCCCTACTCTCCGTCGCTGGGAAAATTCTTGCTAGAATTCTAGCCACACGTCTAATGCCATTTGCTGAAGAGTGTTTACCCGAATCACAATGTGGTTTCAGACCCAATCGTGGAACTACCAACATGATTTTCTGTGCCAGACAAATACAAGAGAAGGCAAGAGAACAAAATCGCCCTCTGTATATGGCATTCATTGACGTTGTTAAAGCCTTTGATTCAGTTAACAGAGAGGCTCTCTGGAAAATCTTGGCGCTCATTGGCTGCCCACCAAAATTTATTAAACTCTTGCGCCTTCTGCACAATAACATGTATGGTACTGTTATCACTAATACTACCTGTGGTGAATGATTTGAAATAACTACTGGGGTTAAACAGGGGTGTGTTATTGCCCCTACGCTCTTCTCAATTTTCGCTGGAACCATAATTCACCTTTTTAGAGACGAAGTTCCACAAAGCATTGCAAATGAATTCAGAACTGATGGTCTTCACAACATGTGTAATGGAACTCCAGTATGCAGATGATGATGCTATTCTCGCTAGCTCAGAAGAAGATCTTCAGATAATTATAAATGCATTCACTGCTGCATATAACAGCATTGGTCTAGACCTCAATACCAAAAAGACTCAGATTCTACATCAGCCTGTGCCTAATTCACATGCTACTGATCCTGTCATTACTGCCAAGGGCGAGGTATTATTGAATGTTGAGCACTTTCCATACCTTGGTAGTCATCTCTCAGCTAATGCCAATATTGATGCTGAAATCCAACACCGCTTGAATTGCGCTAGTGCAGCTTTCGGTCGATTGCGTATGAGGGTCTTCGATAATGCGGATGTCAACACTCGGACAAAGCTCCTTGTTTATCAAGCTATTGTAATACCAACACTTCTTTATGGATGTGAATGCTGGACTCCCTACAGAAGGCACATAAAATGCTTAGAGAAGTACCAACAACGTTGTCTGAGGAGGATCCTTAAAATCAGCTGGCAGGATCGACGAACAAACATCATTGTCCTGGAAGACGCTAGCACTACCAGCGTGAAGGCTATGATCTTGAAACGTCAACTGAGGTGGACTGGTCATGTCCTTCGCATGCCAGATACTCGCCTTCCTAAACAAATTATGTATGCTCAACTAACAAGTGGCAAGCGACATCAGGGAGGACAGAGGAAGAGATTCAAGGATGCTTTAAAGTCAAACATGAAGAAATGCTCGATTGACATCCCAAATTGGGAGACTACAGCAGCTGACCGTCTGGCATGGCGTCAACTCGTTCACAATGGCCCTCTACGTTTCGAGCAGGACCGCCGGAGTTCTGAGGCTCTGAAGCGAATCGCTCATAAAGAACGGGAGTCTATGAGGAGATACAGCCCTCAGCACCTTGGTGATGATAAAACTTGCCACCAGTGTGGAAGAGTTTGTGGCTCGAGGATTGGTCTCTACAGTCACCTGAGAACCCACCTGTGAATGTTTTGGAAGACAATTTTATACTCGTTCGCGAGTGATAGCCAATGATGATAATATTATAATATTAAACTATAATAAACAACGGATCACGTCCTTAGGATAGCTTAAACTACCCTTGGCTCGATAATCGGAATTGGTGGGTCTTAAGCTATTGATTATAATGGTTGCATAATTCTCAAGGCCGCCATCCTGAAATGGCACAGCTGATGACCTTGTACTTTGGGTGCAAGACTCGTCATATATGAAGGTATGTTGTTGCCAAATTTGGTAGAGATCGGATGATTAGTTAAGTTTTAATTTGATTTTACGTTTTGAACGTCTGAGTGACTGCCATTCAGTTTAGTTAAAGATGGTTAAAGCACGACACTGAGGCGCCCTTTGCTAGTGCTACCTCTGTACCAAATTTCGTTCAATTCGGTTTCACCGTGTTTGAATTGATAGGGGGGGGGGGACACAGACATACAGAGTACACACACTCACAGACGGACATTCAATTTTTGGCCCTGTGTAGATCTCATAAGTCTTTCATTTTTTGCAAAAATGGAAAGTAGGCTAAATATGTAGTTTAGGCCTATGGAAAATGTAGAAACAAAATTTTGAAATGTGAGTTATTGAAATTAAAAACCTAATGCAGGCCATAACTGTATTCTTCTTACTTTGCCTCTTCAGCAAGTTTTCTGTTCACGTGGTTTACTTGCTTAGATTGTGATAATCGTGGTGATGATTGTTTTCTTTTATCATGCACAGTTTTAAGATGACATGGTGAAAATTGGCCCATATACTTACCAGTGTATTCTGGGTGTAGGTACATAACCATTTTGATGGTACAAAATATATTCGAGTTGGTCACCGTACAACAAATTGGTATCTTGGCTCCCAATTGAGCTAACGGATAATTTGGTATAAAATAAATCCTTCTATTTTATGAATTCGTAAGCCATTCACAACTAGTACAGAAAAAGAGTACTGGAATGCTTTAAAGCTTAACACTCGTATGCAACGTGTCCTCCTCAGAACGTAACATACGGTATATTCCGTATACTACTTGTGAGCGTGATATCAGAGCATCTGGTGATTAACCCTGTTAGTTCCTCCTTTTCTCACACATTTTCCTTATTAAAAAAAACAACTAAATTCAGTTATTTCTTAAGTATTTATTTTATTTTAGATATTCTACTAACCATGTATGTACAACAGCAGAAACTAAAAAACTAAATTCAGTTTTTTCTTAAATATTTTTTATTTTAGATATTCTACTAACCATGTATGTACAACAGCAGAAACTTCTATGGGGCCTTGAAAGAGAAACTCTCTTGGTATAAGCCACAATACCTGCACTTCAAGAACACAGACGGTGAGTTGGTCACCTGTGACCGGGAGAACGTGAAACATTTAGGAAACCACTCTGAGCAGTTGCTCAATTGCGAAGAGCCCAAGGAAAGATTACATGGTGAAGTTCCCCCATAGATACACTTCTCATCTAAACTTCCAACTATGCAGCAAGTTCCTAATGCCGTCAAACGCCTTAAGAACTACACGGCACCTGGGGAAGATGGCAACATTGTGGAAGCTCTGAAAGCAGGTGGAAATACGATCTCAGAGGCCCTACACGAGATCCTAGATGATTGCTGGGAGACTAGTAGAATCCCTAATGACTGGAAGTCAGCCCTCATACCCTTTACACAAGAAAGGCGATCGCAGTGATGTCAACAACTACCGGGGGATATCTCTGTTGCCTGTAGCATACAAAGTGCTCTCAAGGATTTTACCTGACAATGTGGAGAGTCGATGTAATCAAACGATTGGTGAATAGCAAGGAGGATTTTGGCGAGGATGCCCTGCACCAAGCAGATTTTCAACCTGTAAACCATTCAACTAAAACAAGTGAGGAGTGTGAACATCACTGTGGTTTTTGTTGACTTGAAAAAAGCTTATGACTCAATTGACCGCCAGACACTCTTCTATCCGTACTGCAAGAACGAGGTGTGGACTACAACACACTCGCTCTCATCAAACAGACTCTCATGGACACCACCTCCAAGGTGAAGTTCAGAAAAAAAATTGTTCCAGAGTTTCAAGATTAAAACCGGAGTGTGACAGGGAAATGGTCTTTCATCCATTCTGTTTAATCTGGTGCTTGATAAAGTCATCAAGGTCTGTGAATGTACACTGAGGAATCTTGGAATCAAACCAGTTACCGTTGGAGCCAGGACCCAAAAGATGTAGATCAGGGGCCTAGCTATCGCAGATGACATCGAGATCTTAACCAACAACTCTAAGGATGCTGTCATTCTTGTCCAAGCCCTGAATGAGATAGCGGTGAAGTCAGGATTGCAGATATCATATGACAAGACCAAGTACGTATATCAATGACTTAGTCATATTTGTTTTTTTTTCCGTATTGTTTAGATGACACTTGAATGTAAGTTTGCTCCACTTTTCAATACAATGTTTTTAAGAGTTTAGTGCTTTTCAGTCGGTCAACACGAATGTACCCAAAAGAGATGGGTTATGCCCTAATCCTGAAATAAATTACATGAGATTAATAAAACAATAATTTATTTCAGGATTAGGGCATAACCCATCTCTTTTGGGTACATTCGTGTTGACCGACTGAAAAGCACTAAACTCTTGTTTACTAAGGCAACACTGAAAATATGGCTTCAAACACCACAACAATGTTTTTATACAAGTTTCGGGAATTGTATACCTTCATCAGTTTGCTTTGTTCACAAAAAACATTGTATTGAAAAGTGGAGCAAACTTACATTCAAGTGTAAGACCAAGTTCTTCAAGAATTGGCACCCCGGAAATGTCCCTTTGACGGACCATACATGAAACGATCATGATAGTAGATCGGTGAATGGGTCCATCCCAATGGTAGAGACGACACCTCCATATTAGAAAGACGTAACAGACTCAATTCAGCCTACCAACTGTCTCGCAACTGTTACAAGAAGTGCATTTCGTAGAATGCAAAGATCTGTCATTACAAAACTGTTTTTGTAGCTGCAGAGACCATCTTGATGAACAGAAAAGGCACCATGGATGATCTGGAGAAGGTCGAAAGACGCATCCTCAGGAAAATTCACCGGCCGAGATTGCTCAGTGATAAAAACTACCAACTGAAAGCAAACTCTGAACTGTATCGATGGTTGAAAACAGCCAATATCAGCATTCGACTTAGGCGGCTGAAGTTCTACGGGCACCTTCTGCAAATGGACAACGGGAAGCTTACCAAGCTGATCTTCTCCTTGATTAAAAGCTACAAGACTGGAAGCCTGTGGCTCAGTGAAGTCCAAAAAGACTTGGATTCTGCTGGGATTTCTGACCTTGATGTCTGGTTGGTTCTTAACTTTAGGGGCTGTGACAACGTGGTCATGTAGCCCCGTGTACTTTGGGTGTGTGTAGAATCTGTCTGATAACCGGTGTTAATTGTGATGACTGTATTCTAAAATTGCTCCAAATTTGCTGATATGGTTAACTATTGGTCCCCACCTCCCAAAGTGTCTTGAAGTGTAGGAAACCCCACTCACAGGAGGGAAAGGAGAAACTAGCAGCCAGGCTCAAGTGATATTGGGAATGGAAGAGAGCATCTAAGAAGAACTAGCCATTAGCGCTCCTTAGTGGGCTTAAATCAATCAGTTGCGCGGGATTCAATTCGTGTATCAATTGTACATGCCTGAGGTTCGCTACTTGTCCTCTGAATGACTCCGCAATCCGGCCAAAAACCGTGGCGTAAACTGTACTAACCATGTAAAACAAATGTCAGCTGAAACAAAAAAATAATACATGTTATTAATAAATATAATCATATGTTGGTAGGCCTAGGCCCTTAATGGGCTGTAGTGCCAGGAGTTATTATTATTATTTTAGATTCTTATCCTGTAGTTTTACATCTTCTACAATAATAGTCCTGCAATGTTTGTACGGTTATCAAAGTGGCTATAATTCACACTCGAATGTAGATGGCAAGTCAGTCGAAACAAAATGGTGTATTCTATAATGATAAGAATTCATAATGTTGTATAGCTTGCCACGGTGGGTGAGTGGATAGCGTGTCGGTCTACTAACCCCAAGATTGCAGGTTCGCCCCTGACCGTGGTAAGTGATTTTTGAAAGGCGGCAAAAATACGATACGCATGTCATACGATGTTGGCATGTCAAAGAACCCATTTGAATTCAGTAGGCCGAGTTCATAATGGCAAAATTAATCTCGGGAGTTTCCGCCAGCACAAAGTTCCTCATTTCTCTACTAGAAAGCGCTCTTGTGTTCAAGGAGATTAGATATCTAACATGTAACCTCCTTGACTTTCATAGTCAAGGAACTACGAAATTCGACATGCAAGCTACCCTCTGGGTGTCAAATAGCAAAGCTTGCACCAGGCACCCGAGGCCATACGATATTATTATTATTATTATTATAATGTTGTATGTGATTCCAATGGAACCTTCTTGCAAGGCAAGCAATTTTGGATGTGCAGCATTGTAATCATGAGCAAAGTATCTTCACAGAATAAAGATTATGTTCGACTTGAGCTTAATCATAACAACCAGAAATGCTCTCTTCCATTCCCAATATCACTTGAGCCTGGTACGGTTATACAACAAATTTGAAAAATACCAATCATCAGTAACCATAAAGATCATAACTTGCATATTTGAGCCTAGTCTGTGCCATAGCCTGACAATTCTGAAAAGGAGTAGTACAGGGTCTTTATATTTGCTTGGCTAGGACATTCTCGCTCACGCGCTCCGCCAGTGACGGCTCAGTTGCCGCGGGCGCGTATGTTCGGCACAATACGGTGCTTAAAATCAGTATCATGCGTTTTTACTCACTATGTTTACAGTAGATGCTGAAAATGTTCCCCATCCGCTGCCAAACATAATCGGCATCTTCTTATGAAGTTTCTGGTCAATCCGGTTAATTTAGCTTCAGTAAGGAAATAACGGCCTTAACGTCTATTTTTATAACACGGGGGTATGGGAACCACAACATGTCTCAGCACTATTCCTCTTCAACTATATCCCCTAGGGGGTCAACCAGAATATAGTGTTGCCTTGGGTTTTTGTGGGTTTCTACTTACATAACCTACTGTAGCACTCGTTGAGGATCCGACTAGCCTTTGGGATGACTACCTAACAGACAATAATCAAAAGATTTCCTTAGTTCCGCCTTGTCATTACAATTTATTCAAATTTTTGTGATATAATCACATGTCACTTAATTTACATCGGTACATGTTTCGATGCCTATTTGCATTGGCATCATCATCAGCCTTTCAATGTATTGGCAGCACTTAAAAAACACTTTGTACATTGGATGTGATAAAATGTTAACATAAAAACACACTAAAATCACTTATACACTAAATCACTTTAAAAGTTTTTTAAAAAGTTAAAAAAAATATGGTACACACTCATTACAAAACCCTTGAAGGTTTTAATTTCTTGAGGTTTACAAAATTCAGTTCCTGATGTTATCTCCGAAATTTCTGGTCAAGGGTTTCCATTCCCAACTGGAAAGAAATGATGCTAGGAGTAAGAAAATTTGAATAATGGAATGAGAAGAATTTGGAAAAGTATCCTTACTTATTTGCAAAACTTACGTAATTTGCGGCAAGAGTCAAACACAGCCGTGTTGTGCTAGATTGAGACTGTGCTACACTGAGTTGGCATGCCAGCGCAGGCAGGAAGTAGCAAGCGAGACTGTACGAGGTAGGGGAAGTGAGGGGTAAACTAAAGGAGTGGGGTTAGCTAACTATGGCCTACTGTGCGGCGAGAACAAATGTTAGTGGGTGTGGGGGAGGGGTATGGTACGTTGGAAAACAAATCAACTGTTATGGACTATTTTTAGGGTGGTTTGTATTTCGTTCTATAATTACTTAATGTTTCATAAAGTACGTTATTGTTTTCAAAATTAATCTCATTAAGATTAGTTAGGGGAGCTGTTCTATGGAATGAATCTATTTCAATTTCTTCCAAAATGTACATTTTAGTTCCCTTACTTGTGTGATGTAGGATTTCCATGTCGTTATTGATATCAGTGAAAGCATGTCTGAAATCTTTCATGTGATTTGCCCTGGCGGAAAATTTGTTGTACTTAATCGCATTAAAATGCTCACCATATCTTGTTGCAAACCATCTCCCTGTTTGTCCACAATAATTAGCATCACATTTTGAACATTTTAACATATATATGTAGGAAAGAATTTTGGCAAGCGAATAAACCGAACACGTCTAAGTAATTTTAAGTATAAAAACTTTATTTACACATAAGATTACAACAGATGAGATTGCACAAAACTTAGCGTGACTTCACTTGACACAAAACTGACACACTGATCGTCCTCTTTTTCTCACGGCTTCCTCTCGGTTCTTCTACGCGGCGCCACCGGGTAGTGCCGAGACTGGCGGGAAACCCACGAACGGTTCATCATCTTCCGATTCCCACAATCGGCCATCCTGCAGATCATCTGCTTCGGATGATGAGTAGTCTTCAGCCCATGGTTTGAGGAACTCAGCACAAGTAGTTGTTCGATTGGGGCCTAAGTGATTCCCTTCACGACAGACGTCGTAAGTGTCATTTGGCTTGACTCTGAAGATTCTGTAAGGCCCAAGGTAATTTTTCTTCAATTTAAGGCCTGGTCCAAACTGGGTCCTCTTGATGGCGACGATATCGCCAACTTGGTACTGGTGTGCAGGCCGTCGACGTCGATCGAACGACACCCTGTTTTCTTGTTGCACTTTCTGGATTTGTGCCCTTGCTTCTTCACGGTGTTCATCTCTCCTGGTCTCAAACTCGTCTAGCATCTCTTCATTGATCAACTCAACTATTCTCAGGTCATTTTCACAGCGCATTTTAACTCCTGTCAAAAGTTCAAACGGCGTCTGCTTGATACTGCGGTTGTAAGTGGAATTCATGGCTCTCTGAGTGGCTTCGACGTGTTTGTACCAATCTCCTGGGTTTTCGATGGACAACTTAGCCAGCACAGAGATGATCGTGGAGTTCATCCTTTCTACCTGACCATTGGCACAAGGGAGTCCGGTTGTGATTAGCGAATGGGTGATGTTGTTGGCAGTGCAGTACTCTTCGAATTCGTGTGAAATATAGGCGGCTCCACGGTCGGTGACGATCTGCGCTGGATTACCAAATACTCCTTTTTGCACGTCCAGCTTCGCCGTAGTTTCTTTTGTGGTCGTCGTTTTAGTGGGATACAGCCACACAAACTTCGTGAAGCTGTCCGTTACTGCGAGGATATGCTTGTATCCTTTTTTCGTTGAATCCAAGGGTCCTAGATGGTCAGCATGGTAAGTGTGAAACGGTGTGCTTTCTTTAAACAAGGGATGCAAGAGTCCTTCTTGTTTCCCAGCCTTGCGGTTGACCAGCAGACATTTCACGCAGTTGGAGATGACACGGCCAACTATCTTCTTCAAATTGGGTATATAAAATTCTCTCTTGATCTCTTCTTCTGTGAGCAGGGCAGCGTAGTGTCCTTTCTCATGAGCGGCTCTCACCACCTCGTTCTGCATTGGCCGTGGGACGACAAGTAGATTTTGTCCATCACAGAACTTGAAGAGGATACCATCCTGCAGGGTGTAATCCTTATATGGCTTCGACTTCAGGTGCTCCATGATCGCACACAGACCTTCATCAGCTTGCTGAGCTCGTTTAAGTCTGGCAACGAGTCCATCGACGAGACCGTAGAGGACCATGGGATGGCGACTCAAGGCATCGGCGTGAGGGATTCTCACACCCGGTCTATGTTCCATTGAATAATCAAACTCCTCTAACATCATGGCCCACCTTGCAACTCTTGGGGTGAGGTCCTTCTTGTCCATCGTCTTCTGGAAGGCAGAGCAGTCGGTTATGATCTTGAACTTGATTCCAAGCAGGTACACTCGGAG
Source organism: Meconema thalassinum (assembly GCA_946902985.2). Lineage (NCBI taxonomy): Eukaryota > Metazoa > Arthropoda > Insecta > Orthoptera > Tettigoniidae > Meconema > Meconema thalassinum. Next base: position 162,005,244 of record OX336393.1, on the reverse strand, counting down.
CTTTTTCAAGGCCGTCACCACAGCTAACACCTCGAGCTCGTAGCTGCTGTACCTTTCCTCCTGTGGCGTCGTCTTCTTGATCAGGTATTGAACAGGATGCAGTTGACCATCGTCTGGGAAACGTTGCAGTAGCACTGCTCCATAACCATACTTGCTTGCATCAGTATGGACTTCAGTCTCGTAAGCCGGGTTATAGATGATGAGGACTGGATCTTCAGATAAGGCTTTTTTCAGACTCGTGAATGCAATCCTCTGTTCTTGCTCAAACTTGAATCCACCGGTTGACTTCAACAGATCACTGAGCGGCTTTGCAATCTTGGCATAGTTTGGGATGTACTTCCGGAAATATCCGGAAAGGCCCAAAAAACTGTGGACTTCGGCCAGCGACTTGGGTTCTGGGTAATGTTGAACTGCGGCTGCTTTCCTAGGAGATGGTGAGACAGTTCCATCTTCTACAGCGTGTCCTAGGAACTCAATTTTCTTTTTCAGGAACTGGCACTTCGAGAACAGATCATGAGTTTCAGCTACCTCCATCACTTGCCCAAGCTTCTCTATGGCATCATTTTCATCTTTTGCTGGGATTACTACATCGTCCATGTACACTAGGACTGTGCCGGCTTGAATTTGTTCTCTGAATACACAGTTGATAAAGCGTTGGAACACAGGAGGCGAGTTGCAGAAACCAAATGGAACTTTCAGGAACTCATGTTGGCCTGAATGTGTCACAAAGGCCAAATACTTTCTGCTCTCTTCCTTGACTGCGACGTGAAAAAATCCATTTCGCAGATCCAGAGTACTGAATACTCGGGCATCACTCAGCTTGTCCAGGACGTCATCAATGAGTGGTAGTGGGTATCGATCTTTGACAGCTTTTCTATTCACTGGACGGTAATCGACGCACACCCTCGGAGACCCATCTTTCTTCCACACAACTACCACTGGACTAGCGTACTCAGACATACTGGGTCGGATGATGCCATCTTGGAGCCACTGCTGCACTTGCTTCTCTACAATCTCTTTCTCAGCTGGTGATAAGCGTCTTTGGTGACTGTGAATCGGTTCTTCTTGTTTCATCGTGATGCTCATCTCAACGCTGGTACTCTTCTCCTTGCGTGGCCAATATTCATTGACCATCTTTCTGATTCTCAAAACAGCCTCTTCCGATGCCTCTCCTATGTCCAATTCCTCGCCTGCTATCACGTCGATTCGGTACAACTACGCTTCTGATATCTCCTTGGACATCTTGACGCCGGTTTTGCTGATGGTAGTTACGGCTTGGTCCAGCAAGTTGTTACCCACGATAGCTGGCAACTTGAGTACATCTCCAGACACCACATAGAAATCGGTCAAGTGTCGTCGTCAATCTGGACGTCGGATGGAAAATATCCTAGGGGTGGCACCTCACTTTCACCGAAACCCTTAAGTACTATGGCGGTCGTCTTCAGCTCCAAATCCCCCATCTCTGCATAAATGTCTTCGCGGATCAGATTGATTGGGCAGCCCGTGTCCACCAATGCGTTGATCTTCTGGCCCTGGAGCAACAATTCCTTCATCTTCATATTCGACTTGGTTCCCAAAGCGACGTTCACTGTCTTGTTCTCTGCATTCTGCTCAGGATTTGGGCACTTGGAAGCTATGTGTCCGAAGCTGCTGCAATTGAAGCACTTTGGACCTTGACTCTTGTGTGGACATCCGCTGGACTCATGACTGTTCTTCTGACCACAATTGTAACATCTCTTTACAGACGAGATCTGCTTCTGCCTGTTGTCTTCTCTTGGTGTATGTTTGTTTGTCGTCTTCTCATTTTTTGTCAACTTCTGGGAGTTTTGTGCGTAATTCCTTGATGTCCCTTGCTCCATATAGAACCATCTTGGATCCAGTGTCGTCATCGATGACATATTGTATCAACGATTTATCATCGATTGCCGACCTGTTGGCTATTTCTCGCATCACCAGGAAATATTCCTGAAGAGTTTCAACTTTTGATTTTCGTCGGTTGGTTAGCAGTCGATGAATCTCTGCTGCACTGGTATCATCTCGGAATTCTTTCTTCAGGGCTTTCTTCAACTTGTGCTAGGATGTGATGCCACGTTCACTCTGCACGAACAACTTAGCCAGGCCTGACAGCGACTTTTTTGCAAAAACATATTTTTGCATCTCGTCCCAGCCCATCAACGTTGCCGTTTCCTCAAAGTCCTCAATCCAACGTCGCACCGGATAGTTCTCGCTGCCGTCATAGGGTCTGACAGATCCCTCTACATCTCGGAAAGTCAACGCAAACTTGTGTGCAACTCCCCGGTTTGCAGTGTGCCGCAAGTCCACCACGTCCTGGTCGACTTCCCCTCCACTTGAACTTTCTACTACAGTCTTCGATTTGTGTTTGGTCTTTGTTATGTTTTTATGGTTAGGCCTACCTCCTATTGCTTTGGAGAGTTTCTGGTCTTTGGACGAGCTAGATGAATCCAATGATGATCCTGACGTGCTAGAGGTTGAATGTTTCATGGATTTCATACCAGCCATTTTCTCCTTTAACTCACGTAATTCTTCCGCCAGTAATTCGTTTGCCTCTTTCATGTTGCTCATCACATCTTTCGTTTTACCAGTCTCTTCTTCTTCTTCTTCTTCATCATCATCATCATCATCATCATCTTCGTCTTTGGGCATCCCCAGCAACGAAAGGTCCATTAAGTTGTCACAGATGCGTTGCACAAGCACTGCTTTCTCTCCCGTATATTGAATGTTTAGCACAGTGCAAATGGCAATTAGATCAGCCTCGGTGAATTCGCACTCAATGAACTTCAATTTCTACAGGTGTTCTGGTGAGTCACATTCAAACTCGAATCCTGAGAATTCTCTTAAGCGCTACCTGTTCTTTCGATCACGTGGCAGTTTTTCGAAAATGAGGTTATGTAACGTCTTAATCACGGCCGTTATTATTCACTTTTTCAATATCTTGTAAACACGCCACTTTGTCCGCCATTTTTCTTTGTCTTTCGGCACTCGCACTAATCACTTTTCTTTTCGTTGTCGTCTTAGGGTTCGGGATCCTCGAAATCGTCTTTTGCAGCCTGCTCGAATCACCACGTCTTTGGAAGTTGAACAGCTACTCGTCTTCTATATTCCACGGACCCACGTCGTCGTCGATCTTTCCAGAAAAATGTCGTCACCTCACGCCTTGGTTTTATCGCTGTAGCCTAACCAAGATTGCCGTTCCGCACTCAAAATACTTCGTATTTCGGACGAGCCCCCAAATGTAGGAAAGAATTTTGGCAAGCGAATAAACCGAACGCGTCTTTAAGTAATTTTAAGTATAAAAACTGTAATTGCACATAAGATTACAACAGATGAGATTGCACAAAACTTAGCGTGACTTCACTCGACACAAAACTGACACACTGATCGTCCTCTTTTTCTCACGGCTTCCTCTCAGTTCTTCAACGCGGCGCCACCGGGTAGTGCCGAGACTGGCGGGAAACCCACGAACGGTTCATCATCTTCCGATTCCCACATATATACCTGACTTGCTGAATTTATTTGTATGGTTTAATTTTTTAGTATTGTAACGTTTTTAGGGTTCGTAAAAATTGGTCAGGCTATGATGCACTAAATTTTTATTTACAATAATGTTATTTACACTTATTAACACTAAATCAAATTATTTACACAAATTGACACTAAAACAAATTAGGCCTACCTACACGCACACACACTCTCACTTTATACAGCTACAGTCGCTATTTATTTACAATGTTCTCTGCAAGTACCTCTTACAGTCTCTATTTATCTTACAGTCACTGTACAGTCACTATTTATCTTTCACAGTCACTGTCTACGTTATTTATATCCACATTTATCTTCACACCCCGTCTTCACTATTTACAGTCCTCCATTAATTATTTTCACTCATCGCGCTATGCACTGCAAACTGCTTCAACTAACACTGACTCCGATCTCACACTCGCTCGCTCCCACGCAGAACTGCCTGCTCACCTCAGCTTGCTCGTATATATGCAGTCAGCCCTCTGGTCTCGAAAGTTCTAGTTGTTGCTCCTTCCAGAATTATCTAGCCACTCCCAGCGATGTTCTGGATCACCTTTCCTTTTCCAGTAGGTTCAAGCCTATTCTGGTCGACCCTATTCAACGTTGCTTGGGGAGGGGCCTACCCTAATTAGCTGGCCGGATTGGCTATTCTGCATTCTTCACACACCCCGCCCGCCTGTCTGGCCCACAGTGACTTGTTACACTTGGTATTTGTGGCGGCCTTGGGAGGAACTAAGAGGGGTGCGTACCTGAGGACGGTCTCTTTCGTTGGTAGATTTGTTGTACGGCCCCTCCCCTGAGACCTGTCTGTCCGGCTAGCGGTGACACGTTTCAGTATTAAAGAAAATTAGCGTTGGTGTTGGATATTTTGTAGGCTATTTTTAGTCCACACTTTTTAAAAATATTTGATATACTATATGTTTTGGCATTGAAATAAGTAAAAGCCGCATATTTAGGCTGTTCTTTTTGCTGAGGTGTTAGGCGGGTGATCGGTTTGTTTTTGATCTTTCTAATAATATTGTTGAGAAACAGTGATGTGAAACTGTTTACCTTGGCAATCTGTTTAATAGTTTTTATTTCTTTATTTAATTCATTTTTATCTAAGGGAAGTGAAAAAGCTCTGTTGATCATACTGTAAAAAGCGGCTTTCTTTTGGTTGCCCGGGTGGTTTAAATCTTTTGTAATAGTCGTGTGAGTTTGGGTTGGCTTTCTGAACACTTTATAACCTAACCTGTTGTCTAAATGAACTGTAGTGTCAAGGAAATTGATTTTACCGTTGACCGCTGATTCTGACGTGAATGTATGTTTATATCCAAACTGTTTAATTTTAGTACAAGTCCTTCTAACATTTGTTCTCGCCGCACAGTAGGCCATAGTTAGCTAACCCCACTCCTTTACTTTACCCCTCACTTCCCCTACCTCGTACAGTCTCGCTTGCTACTTCCTGCCTGCACTGGCATGCCAACTCAGTGTAGCACAGTCTCCATCTAGCACAATAGGGCTGTGTGTGACTCTTGCCGCGAATTACGTAAGTTTTGCAAATAAATAAGGATACTTTTCCAAATTCTTTTCATTCTATTATTCAAATTTTCTTACTCCTAGCGTCATTTCTTTCCAGTTGGGAATGGAAACCCTTGACCAGAAATTTCGGAGATAACATCAGGAACTGAATTTTGTAAACCTCAAGAAATTAAAACCTTAAAGGGTTTTGTAATGAGTATCTACCATATTTTTTCAAAAACTTTTAAAGTGATTTAGTGTATAAGTGATTTTAGTGTGTTTTTATGTTAACATTATATCACATCATATGTACAAAGTGTTTTTTAAGTGCTGCCAATACATTGAAATGCCAATGATGATGCCAATGCAAATAGGCATCGAAACATGTACCGATGTAAATTAAGTGACATGTGATTATATCACAAAAATTTGAATAAATTGTATTGACGAGGCGGAACTAAGGAAATCTTTTGATTATTATAGCAAGTCAATACGGAAAAATGGGTGACTATGAGTCAAAAAGATACGTAACAGACAGGCAGATCATCATTCTCCTGAAATGGATAACGTCCCACAATCTTGCCAAAATAATAACAATTACATTGTTTTGGAATTAATAATGGCTAACCACAGTCTAATTATTCGGTTCGCGGGTGGGCTGAAGCGTCGAAAATTCAAATCAATAATTATTACTGCTGCAGGGAACGTGTTAAAATTTGCATTTTAATTGTGCTACTATGGGCAGATGACCTTGCTATTCAGCCCTTTAAACAAACACCATCTTAATCATCATCTGCAGCCGTGGAGGTCCTCAGTTGGTGAGTTTGGGAATTGTGCCCAAGGTTGTGGGATTAAACCTGGCACAGTCAGTTGGCATTTAAACGCGAGGGAGCCTTGTAAGTAAATTTACTGGCTAGTTAAAAATCCCCTTTGTTGTAAATTTCTGACACCGCGACATCGCTAAAAGGGACATAAAACCAATAACATTTTTATTGTTAGTGTTGGTATTATTGTCGATATTCTTCTTTTTCCTTTCTTCAGTGACTTTGAGGTGGATTCTATTATCTCTCTCATTCTGGTCCTTTCCAAATTCCTCATTCTCAAAGATTTGATAGTGTTTCTTTCCTTTAAAGAATTTATTTATTGCCCAGTTGACTGGGCCTCATTAGCTAGGGCAGTAGGAAGTTTAGACAAGGAAGCACTCCTTGGAAGAGTCACCATTCTGGCATTATCATTTTATAAGTTGGGAGATTCGAAACCAAGGACAACCGTTTTGTAGTGTGCTAATCTATCCTGCTCAATGCAATTAATTTTCCATTTAAAAGGGAGTTAGTTGATGGATCGTGCTGGACCGCTGTATTCAACATTTCTATTCTGTTTTTTCATGTGTCTCTGGTCTCCCAAGCGTTGGTGATCACCATGGCTAATTTCTTCCTTTCTTCTGCTATAGGCATAGTTGTTCAACTGTTTTTATATTCTGGAGCCAAGATATTTTCCATCCTCCTGCTCAATAGTTTTTCTACTTTTCCACTCAGAATCAGCTGGAGGATGCTGTATTTATATCCTATGCTATTTTCGTGCATTTGATGTTAGTCAATAGCTTTTTAGTACAGTTAGTTCTTAGCAAGACTTCCTTATTTGCTCTACATAGATTATTTATTTATTCAGAATATTTATGGTTAAACTCATTATTAATTCAGTTTATCACATATTCTGCTTAGCATGTTTTTGATGTAGGGGATCTCAATAGATATAAAGAAATGTGAGAAATAAGAAATGTTTATTTATTGAAATTGCAATTTTTTCATCTGTCTTAATTATATTCTAGGATAAAGCAAAATGTTCATCCAATTAAATAAAGGAGTAACAAATGTTTAAGAGTGCCAGTTTGTATTCTGATCAGTGGTGATGCTAGATTAGATGATGGTTTATGTACCTTTGCCCCTCGTAGTTCGGCCCCTTAAGCCTCAATAACTAATTATTACCGGTACCTGAATATATCATTTATTTTACATATGGGATTAAACTTTCTAATACAATGCCATATCTGAGTATGGCTGTTATGATGGTTTTGCATTGTGAGTGCATATAACATATGGACATAACATTAATGCACATTGTTCTTTTCTTGCAGGTGGGACAGATAGTAACAAAGGAAAAAGTAAAAAATGGAGGAAGATTTTGCAGTTCCCGCACATATCACAATGTATAGATTTAAAGAATAAAATAGGTGAGTGTTGCTACTCATAGGCGGATTAAACAGTATCCCAGCAATAAAGTAGCATGGTCTTTGAATTTTTAGATACCTCGATGGCAGGATTGTATTCTCTTGATTTTTTTAATCTTTTCATTCATTTAATTAGTTGACTGAACCCCTGTTTAAGGAAGAAATAGAGACGGAGATGGGGAATGTTTTGCAGTTTTTCTTGCTAGTTGACGATGTCCAGCAGAGAAAATTGCCCAAGATTTCTCCTAATATAAGAGTTATCACTTCCCCAAGACTGAGACGTGGGCTCTATGTGAAGATTGTTTTTCAGTTGGCCAACATGTAGATGGGAACCTAATTATGTTGGGCTATTATGATTAATATAATCCACACACAGCTGAAACTATACAAAATGGCATCGGTGGCATAGTCGGTAGCATGCTGAACTTCCATGCCTAAAATCGCGTAGGGGCAGATGACCTCTTAGTTCCACCCTTTAAAACAACAATAACTAACTAACATCGCGGATTCAAACCTGGTCGAAGTCTTTGGATTTTTAAGAGTGTTAAATTCCTCCAGTATGCCTTCTTTCATCGGGGAAGTAAAGCCGGCGGGCCCATGTCATAGATTTATGGCATGTAAAAGAACCTACCACTACAATTGGTAGTGTGTAGCCAAAATTGTAGGTTATTTGGTTGGAAATGCTCTATCAAGTTCCAACGTTTCGCTGCTGGGCGACAATGACAGTAGCGTCTGGTAGCCAAAGTTGGAACTACTTGAAATTGAACTTGTTGGGGAGCCTACGGGCATTGAATTGAAATGCCCTGCTATGGCCATTGGCTGCAGTTCAAATATAATAAAATGTTTGTGGTTGCCTCCGGAACCATGATTGTACCCAAGCATGCGCCTCTACATCCGAAGCAAATCAACAGCCACGAATATGTTTCTTTAGGGCTCCAAAGATATGGAAGTCGCATGAGAGATCGATCAGGACTGTATGGAGGATGTGTTAAGGGGTTCCCAGCAAAACCTCTGCAGTATAGTCTAAATAACCCTGGCAACATGTGGGCGGGCATTGTCATGCAATAGAATGTTTCCATCCGTCAACATTCCTGGGCGTTTGGACTTGATAGCGCTCTTCAATTTGTGCAAAGTGTCCATGTACCGCTGGGCGTTAATTGTGGTGTCGTGTCCCAGAAAGTCAAAGAAAAACTTCATCAAGATTTTCCCTACGCTGGCGTGCACGGCTTTGGATTTATTTCGGTGGGGGTGAACCCATGTTCTTTCATTGTTGTCTCTGACGCTTGCTCTCCGGCTCATAATGATGACACCATGTTTCATCTGCCGTGACAACACGGGACAGGAAACGATCGTCTTCCTCATGATACCGTTCCAGGTGCTCCAGTGATGTCGACATTCTCTTCAACTTCTCCTCTGTCAGGCTGTGGGAAACCCACTGCAAACAGATTTTCCGGTACTTCAGATGCTCCGTCATGATGGCGTGAGTGGTACCGTGACTGATTCCCACCATGAGCCGAATGTCTCCCACTGTCCGCCATTGGTCAGTAGCATCTACCGCAGCAATGACAGCAGGGGTAATGACATGGTGAGCCTGTCCTGGCCGATCACTGTCTTTCAATGACATCCCACCTTCTCAAAATTGTTTATTCCATGCAAACACTCGCGCACGTGACATACTTAGTTCACAGCAGCCATTCGGGCATTGATTTCACTTCCTGACATTTCTTCCTCTGTCAAAAACTACACTACACCTCGCTGTTCCTCGCCTCCATAGTGATCGGATGCACACACGACTCACTGACCTCACATCCAGCACATATAACAGACAAATGGCACAGCGGTGAATGTTCGCGCGGTTCCTTCCTGATTCCCAATAGAGGGCTCTACTATACACACACCTAGCTGTGTTACCACCGTCTGCGCCTGCTCGTTATATTGTCTGTCTTGTTTTCATTTGACTGCCCCTTATTTATTTATTTATTTATTTACATATGTTACGCCCTCATTGGAGCACTTAACCAAAACAAGTATATACATATCTCAAAAAACAATATTAATGATTCAGCTTCTTATTTTTCTTATATTATTATATTATATTATTATATTGTGATCAGAATTTGGTATGAGTTGCTATGTTTCATTGGAAATGAAGGTCACACTATTTTCCTTAGTGTGTGTAGGATTTATAACGTTGGTGAGGTGAGGTGTGTTTTTAAGAAGAATGTTATCTTTCCCGGCTCCGTCGGGGATTTTAGAAACTGACCTGAGGGCTGGAACGGGGTGCACTCAGCCTCGTGAGGACAATTGAGTAGCTGTCTGACAGTGAGGCATCACCCCGATCATGAAAACCAAGATTAACGGCCGAGGGGACCCGATGCGCTGATCACATGTCACCCCGATATCTGCAGGCCAAATGGCTGGGCAGCGGTCGCTTGGTAGGCCTAGGCCCTTCGTGGGCTGTAGTGCAAGGGGTTATTATTTATTATTATTATTTTAAGAAAGCAGATGCCAGATATGAAGATTACTGTACTATCAGCTTGATCACCCATGCTTTAAAAATCCTGCCTAGAATAGTTTACGGGACAATAGAATGACAGATTGAAGTCGCCACTGCAGAGTTCTCAGTTCTGTAATGACAATATCTTTTAGCACTTAACACGCACATAATCATAACTAGGGAAAGAATTTTAAGGTGCAAACTATGGTCAGAAAAGAGGGCAAAAAGGATCAGAAAATTCACCGAAAAAGGTGCAAAGAGGTTTTGCTGAAATCACTTTATTAACCCTTTGAGAGTCAGGTTTCTTAGCCCACTGCACAGCCCAAAATTTAGGTTTTTGCACATGTTTGTAAAACAACCCACAAGAGGCATTATATTTTTATGAAACGAATGAATTTAACACAGTATGTTAACTAGACATCAAACAACTAGTTTAAGCACAAAAATTGTGAAACATCATTTTTAGTAATGTTTTTTGGTATGATAATCCTCAAATCAAGGTACAGGGCAAAGAGTTCTGTTGCACTCCTTACAATGGTAGATAGTCCTTGTGTTCCTTTTCTCCCTTCTTGATGTGTGAGCACACACATGGCACACTCTTGAAGGTGGTCTTCTTCCTGGTTCGTTTGGGGGGATAAGGGAAAGAAAATGTCGTTGAGTTAGCCTTGTAGGATTATCCCCGCTAGACGGACGACCACCAGAAATAGATGAAGTTCTTGTAGGCCCTGCTTCAGTTAGTGAACGAACAACTTCCAGTCGAAACGATTTCAGTGACCTCTTGTCTCCTTTCAGAATCCTCTCAATAAAGAAGCAATTCAGTATTATCACTTCCAAGAAATGGAAAAACAATTTCTTGTACCATTTGATCGACCTGCGAGTGGACTGGACAGTAGTTATCATCTGGTCGGATTTATCAACAGGCCCCATTTTCTTGTTGCAAGCACCAACACACACTGGTATCTTTCGTTGTTCTCCCGTTTTGTGATCTGTTTTCCCCGTATGAACCATTCCACTTGAATGTGTAGTTGTGAGCATGCCAACTTCCCTCCTATCCATCCATCTGACAGAAAGAATGTTGGACATATGCTTTTCCTCCATTTCCTCCCGTTTCAATTTTATAGAAGCAGTTGGCAGTGCTTTTCGATTTTTCCTTACTGTTCCACAAGCATGTGTTTTTTGTGAGTGTAGAGTCTCAAATAGCTCTGGGCTTGTGTAATAATTGTCAATATATAGGGTATGACCCAGATTCAAGTAGGGATTCATCATTGTCATAACTACTGTCGAAGAAAACCCAAGGCTGCAATCAAAAAGTTCTGTAGTAGCTCCAGTGTACAAGACCATATCTAAGATATAGTCGGTAGCACAGTCACATAACACAAATAATTTCAAGCCAAATCTGTTCCGTTTTGAAGGTATGTACTGTTTGAAAGACAACCGGTCCTTGAACAAAACAAGACTTTCGTCAATAGCGACATCTTGAAATGGACGGAAAAGAGATGGGAAAGTCTGCTTTATATGTTCCATAACAGACCTAAGTTTGTACAGTCGATCACCTTGAATTTGTAACGAATTATCACTGAAGTGAAGAAACTGTAGGATTGCTTTGTAGCAGTTACAAGACATCAACTGGGAAAAGATGGGTGTGTGAATCAGAGGATCTGTAGACCAGTACTGTTCTATTGTATGCTTGTTTACATGGCCCATAAGTGAACTAATTCCTAGAAACAGATACATTTCATCAACCATGACATCATTCCATTTCTGTGCTCGGGATTGGGGTGAAATGTTGGTCTTACTATTCATAAATTGTGAATGATATAAGTTAGTTTCTGCAGCTATTTTCTGTACTAATGTCACTGGGAACAATTTTTTGAAAATGTCTATTTCTAAAGAATCTTTCGTCAGTGAAACATCCTAAATTACTGTCATCAAACTTAAAATTGGTTGGTTACAGTCTCGTCTTCCCAAACTCGGTGAATACTAGGCGCTTTATTTACCTTCGTTCGATTTGGACGTGGCGGCTGTAAGTCCTCATCCACACTTTCATTTACGTCTTCACCACTTGAATTACTTCCAGATATACCTCCTACATCGTCTTCATCACTGTCTTCAAATACTGAACAATCACTGGGAATACTAGTTGCCATTTCTGGTCCGTATTGACGTATATGAATTATTTAATCAGTTTGAAGCTTTCCGTTTGTATTGATTCGGCGGAAAGCTTCAAACTGATTAAATAATTGAACAATCACTTTCATAATTCATGAGAATTTCACGAACTTTATCGTCGCTTGTAAGCAAGTCAGCTCGACTCGGCGCAGCCATTTTGAACTGTTTGCAATTGAGTCGCTAAAGCTGAAGACATCCGCTTAAAAACATATCATTTCCAGCGCTCCCCGCGGTGATAGCAGTAATCTAACGACTTCAGAAAATAGACAACAGATGTCGGGAGCTATCCGTTTTTTAATTGTTGTCCAAAGACATACAGTTACGAAGATATATCACTTCAAATTCCGACACGCAATATATTGCTCCGTAACCACAGCGGCACTAAAGCTGCGGTTTCCTCCAGTAGCGGTACCGCTTTCTAGCAGCCGTAATGTGACGGCGAATGACGTATAGAAACTGGGAACCGTCTTGACGGTGAACAATGGTGTAAAGTTAGATTTAATTATCTGTGTGTGTCTTGACGGCATGTTGTCATAAAGTTAAATAAGAAATGGATGATCTTGACATGGCGCTCGTAATATTTTTGGAAGAAGAGGAGTCTTCCAAAGACGATAGGGAACGTACGGGGAGAAGTGACATTTAAATAAGGCGTCCTACAGAAGGTACATATGAAATTTTAGTGCGTCGTCATCTGCATTGCAATGAAGATAAATAAGAATATTTTCGGATTACTCCAGTGTTATTTGATTATGTTCTGAATTACATAAAGGATGACATAAATTCAGTGCCGTACAACAAAAACAAAAGACCAATATCTCCTGAACAGAAACTCTGTGTATGTTTAAGGTTACTCTTCACATTATACAATTCCTCATAATTCTTTACGAAATCTGTCAATGTTTCCTCTCCTTCCATACTCCAATAATATCATCTTATCAGTCATTGTATATAGTTCACTACTTTCAGTAGACACCGTACAAAAACGTTGACTAACTGTTTGCTACCGTACTCTCCACCGTCATATGAATGAGGTCACCGCAACTTTATGTGACGGTGGTAGTCAACGCTTCCTAGGAAACCACTCGCCTTCGTTTCTGTGAGGAATGTTTTAGTAACGTCATTCACCGTCACATTACGGCCGCTAGAAAGCGGTACCGCTACTGGAGGAAACCGAAGCTTTACCGCTACACGCAATATATTGCGCCGTGACCTTCAAGGGGTTAAGGTATGCATGTCAGTCGCATTAAGTGCCTTTATCCTGTTTACTGTGTTCTAAAATTCATAAACTTATTATATTGGATTACACACATAATTTCATTGTATTGGATAGTAAGTCACTGGCGCTTTGTGCTCAATAGATCATTATACAGAGAGAAACTCCGATCAACATCTGCAGAAACCAATGGAGCGTATCTTGTCAGCATCCGTAAAGGGAGTTCAGTCAAAGTTGCAAAGGTTTCCACATCTGGATTGTTCTTCAAATTTAATTCGAATTTGTCTTTAGCAAATCCGTCAAGACTGTCTCTAACACTCGTCAACTTCTTCCACTGTTCCTTCTTCTCCATACCTTTTGCTTTCAAACTCTGAATCACATCAGGCAAGCACTTGTAGCCATGCACCGCAAAAAGTTCCAACTCGAGGTCTTTGTGTTGCTGAGTAATTGTTGGGCCTGCTTGATGGCTGCTGCATATATTGAGTCTTAAGGCACGTATGAAGCATTTGATTTTGTCAAAGTTTTTGCACAAGAAAACTGCACATCTTATCCAAATACCCCACCTTGTGATGACACGAAACTGTGGAAGGTGGAGCCCAGTCACTTCTTGGTATAAATCTTGGCGACTTGGAGCCTTTACGAGAATCTTCTTCAGAGTAGCAATGAAGTCATTTATACTGTTGTAATTCTTCCTGATACTTTCACAAATACGGTGCTGTCCATGTGCAATACATGTTGAGGTTGGGTTAAATGCCCTTCAGTTGTTAGAAAGCCGGAAAGCATGTAGCGTGCTTGATCTGTCACCACAAGCCTGACTGTTTCATATTTATGCCCCCTGGCCGTAGGTTCATACATGAGTCATTGAATGATTGCATTATTGTGCAGGCATTTGTCTTCTCGAGTTGGTACATTTTAAAAAGCATAATTTTCATCCATTCACCAGACAATGGAAACACCAACACATTCAAAATATATCTTAGCAGCACATCAGTAGTTTAATCTGAAATGAACCCCACTTCATGTTTGCCGACGCCTCTTGTTTTCGAAGACATTCTCATAAATTGGCTGTATGTAATTTTTCATCAGGGAGCTCTCATCTGGTATTGACTTTTTTCATGTACACCTCAAGAAATGATTAGAATGTAGGATTGTTTACATTGTAGATTGGAATTCCTGACTGGATTAATGCCATGGCAAGATCAGCACTTAACTCTTGCAAAGACCACTGCTTTTCAGATCCCGAAGTGAAGAAGTGCATCAGAGTTGTTGGTTTAGCTTTTGACTTGCCAAGTTCAATGTTCTTTACATGCTTACTATACTGGATTGCTTTATTCTGGTTCTTTGATGTTTGTCATCGACTGCAAAATTTACTTTGCATACAGCACATTGAAGGTCTACCCACAATGCGCTGTCGGTAGACGGTAGTGGGCAGACGGTAGACGGCAGTTGAAGTCTGAAGTCGGTAGTTCACAACATAGCCACCCACAATGCGCAGTCGTTAAAATGCTAGGAGTAAATAATAACTTGACTTTCAGTTATTCCTTGAGAAGGTTATTGTCGACAACCTAACCTAAAATTTGCAAGGATGCATGACTTGGAGCGGTACGGTTTATTTTTATTGCTGCTAACTGGTACAACATTGTTAAAATTGAGGAAAAATACTCGTACATCCAGTATCCCCTCTTGTAAATAATTAATAACAAATCCAACTCTGAATTAGGCCTACTGTTTATTGAACAGAATTGTTTTTGTGTAGCTGTTCATTTTTGATTGAATGCCCGAGGGCTCCCAACACGTTCAATCTATTACTACATCATTTCCTAATTTATTTTTCGTCATTACAAATGTAGTTTGGCTAATTTCAGTACCGGTAGGCCCTACTTTAGAAAACGTTTTTGTACGATGAGCTCTCATTCAGCGTTACCTTCCGTTGCATTACATTTGCTACAAAGGAAAACATTATAATCAATGAACAGTTTCCTTTTAGATACTTGGGCTCACTCATGTCATACATCCAACGGCGTTCCCTCACAAGATCAATTAATATATCTTCTATCCCAGTCATCATATTTTTATATACTGTAATTATGCGAAGAATATACCGCGAATACAACTAGTCAACTACACAGCTGATGACGACAAAGTGACGCCATCTTGTGATCTTTTCTCATTAGCTCTCAAATATGCAGTTGGCTGTCAAAGATAAAATTGGCGACAGCCGACTACATGCTGTCGATTGTCAACTATCTACTACCGACAAGCAACTTCACATTGTGAATGACGCCATAAGAGAGCACGGTTCAGCCTTCAACTACAGTCTGCCGACAGCGCATTGTGGGTAGAGCTTGAAGAATGATGCCATCAGTTTCGATAAAGTGCGTCTTGAATTCTTCTGAAAGTGCATATAACTTCCCCTTCTTAATATTTGCCATGCTTTTGTTGTAAGAAATACGTCCTGGTCTGGATTGGTAAAACACCAACATGGACAAGAGAGTACACAGTTGATGTGTGGACCACTAAATTCATCCCTGTACTAACTGAACTTACTGTTGCTGCATCATTGTTTAAATTAGATTTCACAGCTGAATGTTAGCCATTGTTGCTGAGGTTAGCTATTGTTGCTGATGTTAGCTATTGTTGCTGGGATATGAATTATTGGTGGTTTTCATAAATTACATATATAATTTTATTGACTTCAGATTGTACAAAATTTTAAAAATTTGTTCAAGAAAATAAAATATATATTTTTCTAATCTTTTAAAACTCATATCAAGTGGAATGGAAGGTGCTGAAATATGAAATAGGAGGGAAAAGGTGGAAATCCTATGAAAGGTGCAACAAATAATGTTTATATCACTGCATTTCTTGTTCTCAAATACATATATTGACCTTTCGGTATGAAAATAGCTACCGTATATTTTTTGTAAAGGTGCAGCGCCATAAAATCCTTTCCCTATAACACACATCACAAACCACCAGAATATTTATTTACTGTAGGCTATCACTGGACTTGAGACTGGCTGAGTGGTGCAAGGCTGATGGGGCACAGCACAGGTCTTCTCCACTGCCAGACTTTTGTGTGTATGTTTAAAGTTGGATCACACTGATAATTTCTTATCCAGTTTTGGAAAAGAAAGTAACAAGTTTTGAACATGGTCCTAGAAAACAGATGCTTAGGAGAAATTTTGGCAAAATGTTCTGTTGGACATCATCAGCTGAAGGGGTAACTGCTAAGGTTTCACTTCTCCTATGTTACCATTGTTATATAAAACACAGTATAATGATAATTTCAACTTATTAATGTCTGATCTACTGTCTACAAGAGCTGTTAAACAGCGTTGCCAACTGTAATGACGGGTCTGTAGATGTAGTGATTTTCGCATATATTTAAGTTACAAATTATGGTTTTAGTTTGTTTAATTGAAAATTAGCAACTTTTTAAAGTAAATTTAAGTTGGCAACACTGGTGTTAAAAATATGATTTAATGCCTTAAATATTGGTGGAATATTGAGAATGTACCTGGAAATGTAAAGGCTCTTGTCAAATAGGAGCGAACGGAACGACCGCAGTCCAACGCGGACTAGGGTGGTCAAATAGAATGCGGACAATTCAAGGCGAACCAGTGTGAAAGCCCTCGCGATCAAGTGTGCATTACATTGTTTTTTGCTCGTGGTATTTTAATTAACATTTTAATTCAGCATGTCCAGCAGTTCCTCTGACGAAGAAGAATTGCTGCTTCTGTTGGCATTGAGGCGAAAGAGATTAGGCCTATGGGTTCACGAAATTAAAGAGAAAAGATAGGAATATGGGGAGTTTCACAGATTGTGCCGGGAACTGTTCTCGCTTGAAGACGGTTCTTCATGTATTTTCGAATGTCTCGAGAACAATTTGAGACATTACCTATGCTCCTAGAACCAACCATTTCCAAGCAAACCACTAACTGGAGGAAACCCATTTGTGCGAAGGAAAGGCTAGCCATCTGTTTGAAAAAAAATATAAAAAAATAAAGCATAATAATTATTTTTCGCACATTTTTCAAGAAAAAAATTATACTTATTATTTTTCGGTTTCTTTTGACATATTTTCTGTTTTGTCCTCTACAGGCCACCGCAAACTTTGTAAGAAAACACAACTGGTTTGCCGACCGCCGTGGACAAAGTTGAGCCACGTCGGCAGGCCGCATTCGGTTTGGCCAGGGTGATGCAATATGTAACAATACAGAGTTCGCGGCGGTAGACCGCTCCGCATGCGCGGACAGTCTGCGCTCCTGTGTGACCGAGCCTTTAGACTTCAAGTTTTAGGTGACCACCCTATTTTATCCATTTAGAACGATGGTGAATAATCCTTTGTAATTAACTTGGTTCATTTTCCTTAACATACATATATGTGGGCTTCTTCTTAATTACTGGCATTTATTATTATTATTATTATTATTATTATCTCTATGAATTTATTCAGTCCCTCAATCTAGTCAGCAATATGGAAGCTGTAGTATCCCTGTAGCAGTGCCTAGTGTGATATCACCTTCAGAACTTTTGAAACAGTTTGGAAATGGATCTCACGAAGTGGTTCTTTCTTCTTTTCTATCAAATCAAAATCACAGTGGCTTTAACCCAGGCATTTGCCAGCCCACCGAGCTTATGAAACAGAGAGTTGTTAGGCATATGCTCGAGCATTGTCCTGCATAATGATAGGAAGCATCTGCAGAAAACACCATTAGTTTCTTGTGCAGTGCTCATTGCAGGTGATGTTTCAGGAATGAACAGTAACACAGTGAATTCACGGTCTTGGGATACGGTATTCATTCAGATATGACCATCACAGTCATACTCCACAATCACTACCGTCTTCACATTGCTGGTGTACTGATATACTTTTGACTTTTGTGGGGACTCATTAAGCCATTCGTTCAATTGGAATTTCAGATTGGGTTTGTATGATTAAGCCACGTCTCAGCCATCATTATGATGTGACAAAAGGAGTGTTCATAATGTTCCAAATGGGTTTGCATAGCATTATATTGTTACTTTTTATGCAATTCTGTCAAATGGAAGGAACCCATCACAATGCAATTTTTCTCATGCCTAGCAGCTATGCCTGTTTCTAGGGCTAACTCACTAGCCATCTGGGTTGTATTATTTCCCAGCAACCTGCCAACAAGCTGCATGTCCTTGTCACTGATATCAGTGCAATCTGGCCAGGTATGTCAGCCACATGTTTTTGCCCATCACTGAAGGCTTTGCTTCACCATGCCACAGTTCTGTAAGGCAACATTGATTCCCCACAAGCCTAACTAGGACCTTCGTGACACTGTCATTATGTACAGCTGAGGGCACATTCAATTTTATCCAGCTATGCTGTTCCTATCCAGCTATGCTGTTCCTGTTTTGAGAACATCTGATATGCTAGCTGTTCTACAAGTCTTGCACAGATGACTGCATGTGTGGAGCGTTAGATGGGCAAGTCCATGTGCTGTGAGGTACTCTTAGATTGATATTGCCCTAACTTGTGTATATGCAAGAAATACTGGTTTAGTTTCCTGTTGTTCGTACAAGTGTTGCCACTAGTTAAGAAGCAGCCCTCGTATTTTGCTTTCATTCAAGTGCAGTGAAAATAAACATTGTTGTTATTTATTGTGTATCAGATCTTTTTATCATGTGATTGACAAGGTAGCTGTTTCTAATAGCTCTTTAAAATCATGTCAGATTTATGAACTATCATATTTCATGACCCAAGATGCAAGATATTCCTACGTGGTGGACCAACAGCCAATCGGTCGGCTTCTGTTCCGCCAATTCTGTGAAAATGCCCGCCCCGAATATCATCGCTATAATATCTTCCTGGATTGCATCGTAAGTAGATAAACAACTTAGGATTTGATCAGTTGCTATGTTTGTAGTTAGTACATTTTCACAATCATGAAGCGGCAGACCTCTGCACACATTACTCGCATTTCATTATGAATGCTGCTGTACAGTTGTTCTCGTGGTAGTTGCATGACTTCTCTCGCTTGCTCACTCATTGCAACGTGTTACAGTATTATAAAAAATAGCTACATGTGACAAGACCTTGCTGAGTACAATGAATAAACTGATGTAACTGGATTGCAATCTCAGCAAAGGTTTGGCTCTCTTCTTTAACCCTAGAATGGTAGCGTACGTCTCCGCGACGGAAACGGGATATACTTCTCCCACTTCTTCCTTTTGCCCAATCCCCACCAGTGTTTGGCAGACCTAAAATACAAGCAAATTAGTCAAATTAAAAAAATAAAATAAAAATAGAATCACAAAGAAAAATCAAAATCTATAAAACACCCCAAAGCATTCCAAATTAGTGAAAATTTGGCAAAAGAAAGCTCAAAAAGTAAAAAAGAAAAAATACTCAAAATCTAAAAATATATAAAAATTAGTCTGAATACAAAGAAATGCAATGAAAATTAGTCAAAAAAGCTCAAAAAGTAAAAAAAAAAAACTACAAAAATTAGTCAAAATCAAAATGAAAACAATCACAATTAATCAATATTAGTGAAAGCTAGCTCAAAATTTAAAAAGATAGTCAAAATCCCCCTCCTCGCCCTCAAAAATTAACTAAATTATTCAAAAATTGTCTCCATTCTGCTAGCCTAGAGGGTGAAGTAAAAATTGACGTAAGTGGTATTATCAGTTTTTAGAATCGTAATCGTCGCCGATGCGAAGCGCTACCGATAACGTTGCAATTAGCTCTACCGTTCTAGGGTTAACCCAGAGCTTTTATAGAAGATGGTGCCATTGTAATGTTATTACCATACTTTATTAATTAATAGGAATGCTCTTCTGAAATCCCAATCTAGTTGCCAGCATTTCCCAACCAGTGTGCAATTGCTAATTGGGGTTGTCAATGTTGTGTCTAAAAAGCATTAATTCCTCTGAATTAATATTAATTTTCTCAGTTGGTGCACAAAAATTCTGGTTTCCTCTGAAAACATGGAGTTTCCTAATTGTGATGCTTGGCAATGAATGTGTTGGTTCTTAAGTTTAGGGGCTGCGACAATGCGGTCATGTAGCCCCGTGTACTTTGGGTGTGTGTAGAATCTGTCTGATAACCGGTGTTAATTGTGATGACTGTATTAGTAATGAATGTGTGAGAGTCTATTTGAAATACTGAAACGTTTTGCTAGCCCCTAACTGTTGGGTGATAAATGTAACTGTTTACCTCTGCCTAAGCTATGTTGTTTTAATGGGCGCCAAGACTTCAACGCAATGCTGAAATCTAAATTTGTATTTAACAACGTCTAGCTCTGGTAGAACACCTTCAAGAATCTATTCACTCAGATCGTGGTATGATTTGATCATTAACCCAACAAACAATTGTATCAGGAGAAGGAATTGGTCTATATCTAATGCTACCTACTGAAAGCAAAGATTGCATTGTAAAAGAAATGAATTTATTATATAAAACAAGTATAGCAAAATTAATAATAATAATAAGTATAAAATTTAAATTGGAGCGTTGCGATTTTAATATTACCGATAGAAAATTACGTGAAAACGGAGTCTGATAAATTGATTTTACTCTTATTTCCAAGCTATGAAGTTACTGAAATTTGAAATATAAAACAAAGAGAAATGAGAGATTGCGTATTTCTGCGTCATTTGCGCTTACCACTGGAAATTGCCAAAGCATTTCCCTCGTACTTGATGATGCTGTGTGCTTCCCACAGTCTCCTGGACGTCGTCATCTCCGTCGAAATTTGATGATATTCTGGTAGATTAGATAATTCTATGGTGCGTACTTCGGACCAAAACACTCGTCCAACCACACTGGTTAAGTTTTACAAAAGTTAGTCCTCCACTCCACGGAACATCGGAGCGACTCCCGCGTGTAAGCGTACTCGTTAAGTTCTACACAGATAGTCCACCTTCCACGGCGCGTCGAACGATATATCCACACGTTGGCTCCCCCACCACGGTCCAGACTTCTAGCTTGCGTGGTCTCCCCTGATTGGCTGCTCCCTACGCGCTAGATCCCCACCTCTGGCTCATTACACTCGGCGGGAGGGTTCCGTTCCAACTATTCGCCTCTTCTAGACGCTGCAACTCCGCTTGCGTAATACATCTCGACAGGAATCAGCTTGTACTTGAATTCCCAGTGAGTCATGTCTTTCAATATATCCCAACTGACGAAAACTCCGTAAAATTCCGCAATTACATAATTTTCTATGATATTGTCGTTCGTAATCATTTGCTTGATAGCGTTTTCTAAGACATAGAAAACCTATCTGTATGCTTATAATTTTTATAAAATGCTCTGTAAATATCAAAATAATAATTATAATAAATTAATAATAATAATAATAAATTAACATGAAAAATTCTCTTGGCTGAACAATTTGCCGCGTAAATAAATATAGAATGGCTTCCTACTGACTTATGCCAGTTGCATAAAAACCCCTCGAAAAACACGTTACATATTCGCCTCGGATCATCGGATGATTTACCGTGACGACGGTCCATTATCCGATTATCCCAGACACGTTAATAAACCCCATCCAAAATACATATTACATAAATGAAATCACCCTAAATTACAGATATATACACTCATAATTTTTCTTCACGCACTTTGCGTCAAAGTTTGTTGTCGCTATGGATTACACTTTGCAACCAGTCCAATGTTTTACATATAGAGTAGTGTTCCACGGATATTTCCGCCTCTCAAATTTCTCTATGTTGGAGAAATAGACATAATTAATGTGTGAGCCCTTTGTATTTATGATGTCATATCACACGCATTGAAGGTGTTCTGATATATTTATATCTCCCTAGAACTTTCTAATTTCACTGGAGGTCCCTTCCTTATGGTGAAATTTAATCTCACTTATCACTGAGCACACGATCACACTATTGTGGCAGTGCCTCGTGACCATAATACTTAATCTCTCTTTAAAGTAGATTAAATTATTATTGACTTCTGAAAAAAAACCCAGTAAATGCGCATTACATATAACACCAAATATTTCTGTGCCGTAATCGCCCTGTCTTGTTAAGTTCCCGTAGACCATATTCTACTTAATACTAGTTCTCAACACAGACCAGTTCTTCTCACACAAATAATACCTTTGTACAAATTATCTTAAATTACACACTTACAAATCTTACATGGCGAGGCCGTAAACAGAAATCACGTGTGCTGATATGTATGAGTTTCATGAAGGACTGTCTCGCATTCTGATGGCCCATCTTTTGCCTCGTGGACGCCTTAAGCAAAAATACCCTGTTCAAGCGCTCACCCATCTCTTGGAGGCAAATGGGAATTCACCAGCGCTACCAAATTCTGGCCTTGGTGTATCGAGACATTTTAGTGCTCAAGAGCATCCGACAATCCCGTCATATTTCCCTGTACCTTAAAAACTCTCATTTACTTACATACTACCCCCTTGTGTGACTTCTGATACACCTGCCTGGAAGACCAGATCCTCCCACGCACCAAATACCACACTTACTCATTTGATAGGCTGGCTCGCCAGCTAAACACACTCGCTTTATGACACAAATTTTCGTAGACTATGTATATTATACGTCCCGTATAATCTGTTTCCCTCACTATTCTCCAGCACATATGCTGTTTTCCCAATACGTTTGGAAACTATAAATGGGCCCTCGTCACCTGCTTCCAACCTTGCAAGGGGCTCCCTTTAAATGAACGTCATCACGTTGCTCTACCAGCATATTTCTCAGTGTCTGTAGCGATGCCCTGTTGCTACTGTCCACACATGCACATATTAAAATCCCGTCCTCTGCTTTAACCACAGGATAATCCCTACATAAATTAGTGTCCCTCGATAGCATGTCTGCAAGAATGTTATCTTTACCTTTAATATATTTTACTGTGAATTCGTATTCCTGCAGAGCAAGAATCCACCTACTAACTCTGTTAGAACTGAGTTTACAAGTCCTCATATACAGTAATGCATGGTGATCTGTGTGGATCTCAAATTTCCCCCCTACTAAATACATTCTAAATTTCCCTAAACTGAAAACAATACCTAAAAGCTCTAACTCAGTAATCGTGTATCTTTTCTCTGCTGCTGTCAGTCCTCGCGAGGCTAAAGATACAATGCACAGATTACCCTCATCATCTTTCTGACATAATACTCCAGCAATGCCTATATGTGAAGCATCTGTCATAACCACATATTCCTTATCTTTTAAAGGATATTTCAGCACTACAGCTTTCTCAAAACCTTCCTTCAGCGCTCTAAAAGCCTGATCATGCTTGGACTCCCATCTCCACCGAGTCCCACTTTTAAGCAATTCCCTGAATGGTTCTACCAACCCTGAGTATTTAAGAACGAACCTCCTGAAAAAGTTGCAAATTCCCAGGTAAGTTTTCAACTGTTTAACATTCTGTGGAACCTCTGCGTTAAGTATCTTACTAACCCTACTTTCTTCTGGTGTTACACCTCTACTCGACACTCTATGACCTAAAAATGTCACTTCTGACTGACAGAATGACAACTTAGACAGCTTCAAAGTGAACCCTGCCTGATCTAACTTCTGAAAAACTATATCTAACTGACGTAGATGCTCCTCAAAACTGCGTGAACTAATTACCATATCATCTATGTAAATGGTTACAAACTCTCCTGTGTCATCCCCTAATGCGATGTTTAAAGCCCTAATTAAAGCTGCTGAACTACTCTTTAACCCATAAGGTGTTCTACAAAATTGATAAAGGTTATATTTATGACTAAAAGCTGGTCTATCTTCGTACAAAAGTGGCACTTGCCAAAAGCTGGAACTCAAATCTACACAAGTGAAATACTGCTTCCCCTCAAATGTTTGCATTAATTCCTCTAATGACATAGATTTCAGCTGATCTGAACTAATTCTACTGTTAACCAAACGAGCGTCTAAACAAATACGAACTGTGCCGTCGGTCTTGGGTACCGTGATCAAAGAATTAACATATGGACTGTTAGAGTGCTCAATAATCCCATCTTCAAGCATCTGATTAATTTGTGCCTCAACTGCACTCTGATAAGCGAAAGGTACAGGATATCTATGTCCTGTGAATACTGACCTATCAATAACGTTCAATGAATGTGTATAGCAATTGGCCATACCAATGCGATCCTCAAAAACTCTCCTATTACACAATAACACATCATAGAGCCGAACACACTGTTCATCCTCTATATTTCCCTTAAATGCAGCATCACGTAACGAGTCCTTTAGACTACCGTTCGTAATCACACTGCCCACAAAACATGGTGAACCCCACTCTATGGCTGGCGATATCTCATTTAAAGTACAAATCACACCTACAATACTACTCCTCTGAATATGGTCATTGAACGCTACTTCTACTTCAGAATCTCCCCATTTAAATTTCAAACTCCCTACATCATAACATAAGTTACCAGACACTCTACTTAGCCACTCTGAACCCAAGATAATACTGAATACTAAATTTGGAATTACAAGACAAATCTGCTTTTCTACATGATTATTAATTTTAATGTCTACTAAAACTTGCTTAGAAATTACTTTAGACCTCTTCCCAACAGCTGTGATAACAAAAGTGCTTTTAATTGGCATCTCCTCAAAATTTACTCCAGTTTCTTTCATTTTATCATAAAATGCACTACTTATGCAACTCTTCATACAACCACTATCAATTAAAACATCTGTGTACGCCTCGGACACGTTAAATTTAACCATGGGGCTCTTACTAACCACTTCCTGAATAATACCTTCATCATTTAGTTCATGTAATAATTCATTTCTTACATTTAGGTCATAGGGTTCCTGTATAATTGTATGGACAGGGCATGCTACAGACTGAGATTCTGACCTTACTTCGCAGCCTGGTTCACGTTTAAAGTACCGCTACAGCTGGCCGTAGTACTACTAACTACTAAACTGGTCTGGTTGTTCTGGGCTGTGTTGTCATTGTTTGGCTGTATATTACTACCACTAGGCTGTCCTCTTCCTTGACCCCTATTCTGGTTGTAATTGTTGTCATTAAAATTTCTCCCTTGATTTCCCCTGAAATCATTGTTTCTCCCTTGATTTCCTCTGTAATCATTGTTCCTCCCTTGATTTCCCCTGAAATCATTGTTCCTCCCTTGATACTGATTACCATAGCCATTTCCTCTGTTCTGATTTAGCTGATTATTGTTATTTCTATTTTGAGCGTTGGCCCCTTCGCCACCGTTCCCTTGAACTTCTTGATGCCTGGCTTCGTTAGGTCTATTATTATTATTACCCTGGTTCCGATTGAAATTGTCCTCATAACCCCCTCTCCCTACTGTCAGGGAAATAAGTATAGATACTCGAGTTTAGAGGCCAATAAAACCTTTACCCTTAGTCTTACATAAGAACAACCTACACCAAAAATTTCCTTGTTTTATTTGTCGTTTAACGATATAGAGTAAATATTTGCATTGTATCTCGTTAAAATTTTACAGCAGATTGAACAAAAAAAGTACCGGTTTTTCTTACCAAGTTTACGGAGCGCTCACTTAGAAAGATCATTACGTTAAAAGTATTGATCTGATCGTAACGAAACTTTAATACGTCTTAAAGGAACTTATTGTTAACGCGTATATGAAGTTTTAATCTGATGTGACGTTTCTTAAAATAGTTGTTGTGAATTTTGTAAAACAACTTTTTCTCGGGCCTGGGTGGTCATAGCAGTATGAAATATGGCTTGTTATGAGGCTCATAGCAATGCAAGGCTTAACATAAAACTACATTTTATCTACTTGTGATTATCGATTTTATATGGATTGATATTTAATCGGACCATTGAGGGCAGCGATAGTACCGCAGCAGCCTGGCAATGTTGCCAGTTGCTGCGCGCTCGTTCCTACGCACACCAAACTCTGACCTCTGTTCTTCGTTGAGTCATTAGCAACAAGCAGCAACTATCACTGTCTGTATTATCTATTGTTTGCACATCGATCAATATGCCAGCTAATCCGCAGTTAACGGAGGAAGAATTTGCCATGATTATAAGTGCAATATTTTTTTTAGATGCGAGAGAGAAAGTAATAATGATAAGAGGGTTTAGCAAATAGTATCCAAGTGTATTGGAAGGTCGATAGCCACGGTGAAGGGATGTGCCGCTGCAATGAATGATATTCCTCTTCCTCCCAGAATCCAAAAGTATGAAAGTATGACGAAAGCAGAGCTAATTGTTCACGCCAAACCTCACTTCAGGGCACCTAAAATGAAGCTGGAACAGATAATCAAGAATGTTCGTCCTGACGTCGAACTCGTCTGGTTGCCAGTTGCTCATTGTGAGCTCAACCCCATAGAGCTGGTTTTGTCCTACGTGAAAAATAAAATAGCTAAAGTGAATATGAGTAACCAGGCGGAGAGAGGAAGATCAATGGAGGTGATGCGAGATCTCTGTAAAGAAGTCTTGAGGTCTGTAACACCGGAGCTATGGAAAAATGCATCGAACACACCAAAAAAATAGAGAAACATTACTGGGAAAAGGATTGGCTAACAGAAGACGTCCCCGTTGTTGAGCCACTTGTTATAAACTTAAATGACAGTTCATCTGATTCATCGGGCAGTGATTTTTCAGACAGTTAATAAGGGAGCAGTTTTATAATCTTATAATCTCAAAGTGTAAATTAATTCAAACAATTAATCTTATAATAATGGCTTTTCAGCTGACACACCATTTTTAAACCTGCCAATGGAGGTCCAAAGCCCTCATTAAAAAAGGTGTTGGGAAATGTTTAACTTCTTGCGAAAATGAAATATAAGACACGTTTCTCTAACTTGTAGGTAAAATTAGCAGAGGCTATTAGCGCTGTACATAAGGGACGCATATTTCAGGATATAAAGAAGAAATAAATAGTTAAGTTAAATAGACGTGAATGATAGTGTATTTTTTTTTTCTTAATCGTATTACCCTCCAGGGTTGGCTATTCCCTCGGACTAAGCGATGGATCCCACATTTACCGCCTCCATTTTGAAACTTCGGGATCGGGTATACAACTGGGGTGTGTAACCAGCACTTCGCCCAGGTTGCCTCACCTGCAAAGCGAACAGGGATCTTATGAGGGATGGGAAGATTGGGAGGGATAGGCAAGGAAGAGGGAATGAGGCAGCCGTGGCCTTACGTTAGGTATCATCCCGGCATTTGCCTGGAGACGAAGTGGGAACCCACGAAAACCACTTCAAGGATGGCTGAGGTGGGAATCGAACCCCCCTCTACTCATTTGGAGCACCCGAGGCTGAGTTGACCCCGTTCCAATCCTCAAACCAAATTTGAAATTTCGTGGCAGAGCCGGGAATCGAACCACGGACCTCCCGGGTGGCAGCTAAGCACTCTGACCACTACACCACGGAGGCGAATATATATAATATTTTTTGTATTATAATTCGTCAATTTCACGTATGGTTTTTAATTTATTTTAATTAATTTCATTTTTCAAGTCCTCGTACTGCAGCTCCTTCACCAAGATTTTACTCGTATAAAAAAATATCTTCCTTGTCACGTGAGCAACCCATGGCTTAACCCAAAGACATTCGCTTTATCTTTCCGTTTCTTTTATATACCGGTATTGCCACCACAGAATTTCAACTACCATAATATAGTTAAGTGAACACGGAACTGTCCTTCTTCCATTTTGCTGAATTATGATAAAATATTTGATGTAGTGTAATGGTGTGATAATTGCTTTGTATAACTTTGATAAAAGTTCAGTTTTATAAAATATTTGATAACATTTATTTGACACATTTCTTTAGCAGTGTAATACCGGCCTAACACAAATTCCAATACAACAACAGAAATTCACAGACCTTACGGCTTGGAACGCGCGCATATTGGGCAACGTCGCACGAGTTTCCTCGACCGAGCACATCGTTCCCGTCGCTTGCTACGATACATTCTTCTCACATAACCACCCGATTAAATATCAATCGATATAAAAGCAATTATCAAAAGTAGATAAAATGTAGTTTTACGTTAAGCCTTGCATTGCTATGAGCCTCATAACAAGCCATATTTCATACTGCTATGACCACCCAGGCCCGAGAAAAAGATGTTTTACAAAATTCACAACAACTACTTAAAGAAACGTCCGATCAGATTAAAACTTCATATACGCTTTAACAATAAGTTCCTTTAAGACGTATTAGAGTTTGATTACGATCCGATTAATACTTTTAAAGTAATGATCCTTCTAAGTGACCGCTCCGTGAACTTGGTAAGAAAAACCGGTACTTTTTTTGTTCAATCTGCTATAAAATTTTAACGAGCTACAATGCAAATATTTACTCTATATCGTTAAACGACAAATAAAACAAGGAAAATTTTGGTGTAGGTTGTTCTTATGTAAGACTAAGGGTAAAGGTTTTATTGACCTCTAAACTCGAGTATCTATACTTATTTCCCCGACAGTAGTGCATCAAATGTGCTTAACAAATTTTCTACTTGTGATATAGTCTTTACATTCTGGATACAAGCAGCCTCCTTGATCCTATAGGGAAAGTGCCTAAGTAGCAACCTCACCACATCACTTTCCTCCTTCAAGCCATCCAGATATTGACACACTAATACCTGCCCTAAAAAGTATTCGGTCATGGTGGAGCTTCCTTTAGGGTTATATTTACCACACACTACTCCCTCACGATGCTGCGACTGAATAACCTCATTCCAGAACTTTTCACAGAATTTGATTTTAAAATCATTGATATCAGTAAACTTGTCTCTGTAGACAGCTAACCAATTCCTCGTTTCCCCCACAAACACTTGTTCTAAGATTTCAACTACCTGGCACCACTCAATACTACCATTTTCCAACCTCTCCCCGAATTTATTTTCTATAGTGTTCATGAACTCCATTGGGCACCCCTGTCGATTGCTGAACTTACCCAGTTCTACCTCCCTGTGTGTGCTATTCACAAAAACTGGCCTATTCTGACTATTTTCTTGCCTGATCCTAGCTTTTAATTTTAACTCTGATTCTGCGATTTTCTCCTCAGCCTTCCTCTCAATACTGTTTACTGTTAATTTAATGTTTCCTTCTGATTCTTCTACTTTATCATATAGCTTTGCTTGTTTCTCCTCAATCTTGCTAATGCTCTCTCTATTACTCTCTCTTAAATCATTTACTTCTGCAACTATTTGCGAGTGGACTTTCTCAATTCTACCCCCCAGCTGTTCCTTAACCTCTTTAGTAGCTACCTGAATTTTGTCAATTTCTCCCCCCAATTGCTTTTTGACCTGCTGTGTTTCCAGTTGCACTAGTTCTTTTAAATTTTCAGCCTGTGTACTGATTCTAATTTCCAACTCCTCCTGTACTTTTCCTAATTTCTTGTCTACATCTGCAATGATCTCTTTAACCTTCTCTTCCATTACTCCTCTGATTTCTCCTCTAATCTGCTCCATTTTCTCACTAATTTCCTTACTGTTTTGTTCTAATTTAGCATTTAAAGTTTCAGTACTCTCTCTATTTTCCCTACTGTTTTTTTCTAGTTTAGCGTTGTTTTGTTCCAGTTTTGCATTTAAAGCGTCTGTACTTTCTTTATTTTCCCTACTGTTTTGTTCTAATTTAGCGTTGTTTTGTTCCAGTTTAGCATTTAAAGCGTCTGTACTTTCTTTATTTTCCCTACTGTTTTGTTCTAATTTAGCATTTAAGGCATCACTACTAACTTTGTTCTGATACATGAACTCGAGAAGTAAAGTTTTTAATTCTGGTTGGCCGCCTACACTCCCTGTTTCAGTATCGGGATTTACCTCCGCTACCCCGGTACTACCATCACTCGACATACTGCTCGTATCATCACTCTCCCGTTGGTGACCACTACGTAACCTCATCTGTCTTTCTTTCTCATCCCCCATAATGATATACACTGATACAGACGAATAACCCCCAAAATACAGGCACAGAAATATATACCCTTCTCCTTCCACAAATGAAATTAGGTTTTCAGCCCCAAGTTGTCGGCGACAAATGAAACGTTTTGCTAGCCCCTAACTGTTGGGTGATAAATGTAACTGTTTACCTCTGCCTAAGCTATGTTGTTTTAATGGGCGCCAAGACTTCAATGCAATGCTGAAATCTAAATTTGTATTTAACAACGTCTAGCTCTGGTAGAACACCTTCAAGAATCTATTCACTCAGATCGTGGTATGATTTGATCATTAACCCAACAAACAATTGTAT
The DNA here is from genome assembly GCA_946902985.2 of Meconema thalassinum. NCBI lineage: Eukaryota > Metazoa > Arthropoda > Insecta > Orthoptera > Tettigoniidae > Meconema > Meconema thalassinum. The sequence continues at coordinate 161,974,921 of OX336393.1, read as the reverse complement.
CAGGAGAAGGAATTGGTCTATATCTAATGCTACCTACTGAAAGCAAAGATTGCATTGTAAAAGAAATGAATTTATTATATAAAACAAGTATAGCAAAATTAATAATAATAATAAGTATAAAATTTAAATTGGAGCGTTGCGATTTTAATATTACCGATAGAAAATTACGTGAAAACGGAGTCTGATAAATTGATTTTACTCTTATTTCCAAGCTATGAAGTTTCTGAAATTTGAAATATAAAACAAAGAGAAATGAGAGATTGCGTATTTCTGCGTCATTTGCGCTTACCACTGGAAATTGCCAAAGCATTTCCCTCGTACTTGATGATGCTGTGTGCTTCCCACAGTCTCCTGGACGTCGTCATCTCCGTCGAAATTTGATGATATTCTGGTAGATTAGATAATTCTATGGTCCGTACATCGGACCCAAACACTCGTCCAACCACACTGGTTAAGTTTTACAAAAGTTAGTCCTCCACTCCACGGAACATCGGAGTGACTCCCGCGTGTAAGCGTACTCGTTAAGTTCTACACAGATAGTCCACCTTCCACGGCGCGTCGAACGATATATCCACACGTTGGCTCCCCCACCACGGTCCAGACTTCTAGCTTGCGTGGTCTCCCCTGATTGGCTGCTCCCTACGCGCTAGATCCCCACCTCTGGCTCATTACACTCGGCGGGAGGATTCCGTTCCAACTATTCGCCTCTTCTAGACGCTGCAACTCCGCTTGCGTAATACATCTCGACAGGAATCAGCTTGTACTTGAATTCCCAGTGAGTCATGTCTCTCAATATATCCTAACTGACGAAAACTCCGTAAAATTCCGCAATCACATAATTTTCTATGATATTGTCGTTCGTAATAATTTGCTTGATAGGGTTTTCTAATACGTAGAAAACCTATCTGTATGCTTATAATTTTTATAAAATGCTCCGAAAATATCTAAATAATAATTATAATAAATTAATAATATTAATAAATTAACATGAAAAATTCTCTTGGCTGAACAATTTGCCGCGTAAATAAATATAGAATGGCTTCCTACTGACTTATGCCAGTTGCATAAAAACCCCTCGAAAAACACGTTACAATACTTCATGAAAGGCACATTTCATCAGACCAGTATTTATGCTTCCTGCAGAATTTTATGGTTCCAAGTGGAGAGTACCACCCAGATGAGGTAATAAACTAGTATATCATATGACTGGCCAGGTCTACATTGGGGAGTTGGGCCAAACCATTGCCACCAGATTGTCAGAACATTTTCGAAATGTACTTCCCAACCACCCTTCTAAATTGGCAATAGCAGAGCATTAATCGAACTGCAGACACTCCGTCCACTTCATTAAAAAACATCTAATAGCCCCCGTCAGCCACTTCTGTCACAGAAAAATCAAAGAGTTCATAGAGATATCGAAGTGTTCACCAATTTCCACCATGACATATCTAATGTCTGGAAATTGGCATTAAATCGCCTTCCAGCTCCAGCCACAGGCAACAAGGTTTCCTACGCGGTCCAACACTATTGAATAAATACGAGGGACAGGTCACCTGCCAGTCATTCTGTCATGACTAACCAAAACGATGGCAATGAAGCAACACCAGACTTGGCAAAGCAACCCAAGGCACTACATTAAACAGCATCAGCTCCAGCTGCGAAAGATTATGAAACAAAATCTGGTGCCTTGTTTTTTAACCAAATGTGCCATTATTACAATGGCATGCCACATTGTATTACACCAATGATTGAGTGAGAAATTAACAATAAACTGATTTGTTGACAAGTGTAACAGATGATGGATGCTGCTTGTCTACTTTATGTGGCCACTGCCACCTTGATGTAGGCTATTCTGCTAGCGTATGTTACAATAATGGACGTTCACATTACCTTACAAACTAGAGTCTGCTATACGAGGAGTTGACTAGGTTTGGAAATACATCCTTTTTCACTGATGTCCATAGTAAATGGAGTTGACTGCGTAGTGCTCAAGTAGTGCAAGCCTTCTACAACAACTTCGATGTCTATTGTAACTATTGCCCGAGTGCCAAAGGGCCGAAAAAAGAACGTTATACAGTGAAACCTCTCTTCATTTATTTGGTCGGATCCCAAGAAAACAACTATGGATGCAGGAAAACTACAAATGAGGGATTGTGTTCAAAAACGCTTCATAACGCTTCTAATGAATTCTCGCTTTTATGAGGAAAAAGGAAGTATTAGGTCCCTGCCGATATATAAGTGAAGTGTTCTATGCCACTTTCAAATATTCGTCCTGTACGGAATCAATATTCAATAATTTTTCGACATCAAATTATGTACTTTTGATGCAAGTTATAAAATCAATTAACTGGTGGCAATGTATTGCTTGATAGATTGCAAGAGCACCTCCAATTTTCAACCTTGGGTTGGTTATCAATGGGATTTATTTATTTAGCGCATGGCTTTTAATGCCGGGAGTGTCTGAAGACATGTTCGGCTTGCCAGAGACTGTAGCTGGTTCTAGCGGACACCCACAAGGTGAGCTACAGGTTCCGTTCAATTTCAAGTAGTTCCAACTTTTGCTACCAGATATCACTCACACCTAGTGGTGAACGTTGAAACTTTGATAGAGCGTTACAACGAAATCTAACCTAGAAATTTAGCTTCACACAAGTTTAGTTAGTGGAAGGATCTTTTACATGCCACAAATCTATGACATGGGACCACCGGCTTTACTTCTCCTCCGGAGAAAGGCATACTGAAGGATTTTAACGCTCTTAAAAAATCCGACGACTTCGGCCGGGTTTGAACCCGCGATCTTGGGCACAGCAGTTCAGCATACTACCAACTACACCACCGAGGCCGCTTTATCAATGGGAAAGGAGAGATGAAAATGAGAAGCATTGTTATTGTGTCGTGTAAATATAAGGAACATACTATAAAGTTAGTTCAATCCCAAAAATGAATCGAGTTGATAGTTGTCTGCTCAGATATTGACCGGTCATTGGTAATATCATAATCATAATGCGTCATTTGAAACAATGAGCTGAATTTGAATGGCTTAACTTTTACCTTGATTTGGAAATCTGCCTTAACGGAGATGCAAGAAGACAAATTAGAACTAAAAATTAGGTATTGTTTTTGTGTATGACCACACAGAATTCTTCCTTCATATTTTCACAGCATTTTAAACAATGCTGTTTTAACCTAAATTTGCATGTTTAAAATATTATGTTTAAAATATTCTGTGCAGCTTCGGTGGTGTAGTTGGTAGCATGCTGAGCTTCTATGCCCAAGATAGCGGGTTCAAACCCGGCCGAAGACGTCGGATTTTTTAAGAGCATTAAAAATCCCTCAGTATACCTTTCTTCGGAGGGGAAGAAAAGCCGGCGGTCCCATGTCATAGATTTATGGCATGTTAAAGAACCTTCCTCTAATTACACCTGTGTGAAGCTAAATTGTATAGGTTAAGAATGTAAACAATGCTCTTAGGTTCCTACGTTCGTTGCCAAGAACCGACTGCGGTGGTGTCTAGTAGCTAAGTTCTAAACTAGTAGTTGTTGACGGTGGCGTTCGGCGGCAAAAGTAGGAACTACTTTAAAATTCAATGTCGGCAGTCTTACTTGAATTAAGAACAGATAACACACACTAATACAGTCATCAAAATTAACACTGGTTATCAGACAGATTCTACACACACCCAAAGTACACGGGGCTACATAACCGCGTAGTCGCAGCCCCTACACTGAGGAACCAACCAAAATATTCGGTCTCTTTGTATTTGTGATCTGGGCAGATGACCTCGCTGTTCTGCCCCTTTAAACAACAATAACTAACTTTATAGTTGTGATATACATTTACCAATTTGTGTAAAATGTCATGGCCAATGGTGTTGCAGAAGTACAAAAGTAGGATGAAAGGCAACTACTTGCACAATGTATATGTGTAAGATGCGTAAGTATGGTGTAGGCTGTTGGTTCTTAAACCGTGCGAGTTGAAGAGAATTGTGAATTAATGAGAAGGGTACTATGAATCTAAGCACAAAAATTAATAGAGTTGTTTGTAGAGTTTTCAGATTTCGACCAGTTGTCAACAATATCACTATAAATTGTTTGAAACAATGAGCTGGATTCAAACAGGCTAACTTGTGCATCGACTTGAAAATTCTGCTTAATGGAAACGCGTGAGGACAAATTGAAATTAAAAAGTTTATTTTTTAAAGAATTTTACTGCTTTACCAAATGAACGACAATATTCAAAGCATTTGTATTGGAGCTGATCGCACCAGAAATGGCTGTGACCAGAAACACAAAAGCGGGTGAAAGGCGGGTGGTGCCATAGGTGAACAACTGGGCATTGTTGCGGGCATGCTTAAATACCGTAAGATGGATGTACATTTCTGGCGATCGTTAGCCTTCATTTCGGAAAAGATATAGACAGGATTTAATACTTGCATAATTGAAGCGATGTGCCGAACAGAGGTCTAACCACCAAAAACTGTGTTATGAGTTAACTGCAAAATATGTAGTTAAACGAAATGTAGGTATAAGTTGTGCCATTATGTGCAGATTGATAACTATTATGATGACTGAGGCAATGAGACAGCCTACGAACTACGTACAAAAGAAATTGAACTGCGACACCTTTTCTTGAAGTATATGCCAAGCCAGCATCTCTATGATGTTTGCGCTTGTCGTCCTTCCACTCATTCGCATTATGTTAGCGTTTTTCTAGTTGCATTTTCATGCTTTAATGCACTTGTTGTCACAAGCAAAGAACTATTCTCCGCCATCTTGTACTGGAGTTAAATCCCTATTCCGCGCTAGACGGAAGTTCCCCACCCCCTAGCACCACAACAAGTTCCGAATTCTTGCACATGACTACGCCACATTGCAGGAACGTTCTTATAGATCCTTATTCCAATGTAACATAATTTTTGGGAAAATGGCGGTTAGAACCCTTTTCGGTTCATCGCTTCAATTATTGACTTTAAAAAGAATGAGGTGGTCAGAACAGCACAGATTGTTTTAGCCTACCGGTATGTGTTTGCTTGTGATAAAAGTAAATTGCCGCTGTGAATGTACCAGTTCCACAAAGAATAAATGTGCCGTACTCGCACAAAGCTGCTCTTGGGAAATATTTTTGTTATTATTCATCACTATTTCCCAGTAGATTTTACTATGGAATTTGAGAGTAAACAGTAATATTATGCATATATTTTGTAGACACTGCCATAATGTCTGTGCAATAACAAATCAGTTTACTGTCATCATCATCATCATCATCATCTTGTACAGTTTCCAGCCCCAGGCTGGGTCTGTTTGGAACATAGCCTCGCCAGTTAGTCCTTTCTTCCCACCACCTCCCCGCTGACACTCTGGTCCAGTCCTCGCCTCTCTTATTGACACATTCCTCCACTCCTTTCAGCCATCTCTCTCTTGGTCTTCCCCTTGGTCGTTTCTTCTGCATCTGCATCTCATGTATCCTCTTGGGAATCTTCCTCTCATCCATTCTCTTTATGTGTCCATACCACCTCAGTCTTGATGTCTCAATCCTACCTTGCAAGGGCTCCTCTTTCACTATTTCCCTGACCTTTTCATTCCTCACCCTGTCTCTTCTTGTTACTCCGATCCTACTTCGTTGGAACTTCATTTCACCTGCCTGTATTCTGCTTATGTCTCTTTTCTTCATTGTCCACGTTTCTGAAGCATAGGTCAGTATCGGGATATAGTAGCTTCTGTATAACACTTCCTTGCTTTTTTGTGGGACATCTTTATTCCACACTAAGCTCCTAATGCTTCTCAGAAATGCTTCTGCCTGTCTGCCACATTCCGTAATCTCTTTGTCATTTCTCCCATTTTCCTCCACTATACTTCCCAAGTACTTGAGACTTTCCACCTTCTTCAGCTGTCCACCTCCAAGTGTTATCCCACTCATTGGTCTGTCCTTTTTCCAGGTTGTTATCAGGATCTCACATTTACTGATGTTGAACTTCCATCCGTACTCTCCCACTGTTTCTTCCCAAGCCTTCAGTTCCTCCTGAATTTCCTCCTCCTTGTTTCCCCAGACCATGAGATCATCTGCAAACACCATTGCTTTCATCTTATCTTCTCCTATCTTTCCTGCTATCCGTGTCATTACCTCGTCCATAACCACAATAAAGAGAAGGGGTGACAGCGCACTACCCTGTTTGAGGCCACTCATTTGTCTGAACCAGTCTGTTCTTTCCCCTCCAACTTTCACTCAACTCACACTTCCACAAAACATCTCCTTCACTCTGCCTACAGTCCCTTTTTCCACTCCCATGTTTTCCATTGCTCCCCAAACCTTCTCCCTACACACACTATCATTGGCCTTTTCGATGTCCAGGAAGGCCATCAACAGATCCTCTCCAAATTCGTAGTGGTGTTCCTGGAGCTGTCTCACTGAAAATATGAGATCCACTGTTGATCTCCCAGGTCTGAATCCATACTGCTCCTCTCTCAATTTTCTCTCCACTTTGGCTCGTATTCTACTTGCTAATATCTTTTCATATATCTTGGCACAGTGTGGTATGAGTGTGACTCCCCTGTAATTTCTGCATTCCTTTCTGCTTCCTTTCTTAAATATTGGGACAATTAATCCTTTCTTCCAATCTTCTGGGGTCTTTTTCTCCTTCCATATCACCTTCATCACACGGTACAGCCACTGTTTCCCAACCTCCTCTGCTGCCTTCACCATTTCAACACTCACCTCGTCCACACCTGGTGCCCTTCCTCCTATCATCTTGTCTATAGCCATCTCCAGTTCTCTCCAAGTCAGGTCCTCTTCCATTCCTGTGTTGTCTTCTCCATCTTCCAATACCTTGTCTTCCTCCCTATGACCATTTGGATTCAGCAAATCCTCAAAGTACTCTTTCCACACTGTCTTGAGTGTCTCTTTGTTGTGTACCTCATTTCCGTTTTTGTCCACCTTGACCGCATCCTCTCGCAGACCTCTTCTCTTACTTTTGACCATCCCATAAAGTACTTTCTTATTTCCTCTGCTGTCTTCCTCCATCATCTCTGTCCTCTTTACCATCCACTTCTTCATCTTCTCTGCGACAATCTTGTTTGCTTCTTTCTTCTTCATCTTATAATCTTCCCTTGCCAGATCAGTTCTTTCCTGGAACCACACTCTGAAAGCCTTGTTCTTCCTTCCCACAGCTTCTTTTACTCTCTCATTCCACCATGGTGTCTCTTTACACCGCTTTCTGTTGCTTGTTCTTCCACATACTGCCACTGCAGCTTCCACCATTGTGTTTTTGAATTGCTTCCATTCCTCTTCCCCTGTTTTAGGGTTGTCTGTTGGCATCCTTTCCCTTATTATCTTCTGGAATTCTTCCTTGACTTCCTTTTCCTTGAGTTTCCATACTTTGATTCTCCTTTCCTGGTACTCTGTCCTCTTGCTATCCCTAACAACTCCCAGGTTCATAACAAGTATTCTGTGGTCGCTATCTAAGGCCTCTGATGGTATTACCTTTATATCTCTGACACTTCTCTTCATTTCCCAGTCGTACAGCATGTAATCTACCAAAGATTTCTTTGTTAAATCACTGCTGTACCACGTTACCTTGTGGCTTTCTTTCTTCCGGAACCAGGAGTTGCCTACCACTAAACCGTTTCTCTTGCAAAAATCCAGCAACTTTCTCCCTTCTTCATTCCTGCTGCCCCATCCTTCTGCTCCCATTACATTTTCATATCCTTGCCTTTCACTTCCTACATGTGCATTCAAATCTCCCATGACAATGATGCTCTGACCATTCAACTGCTGTTGTAGCTCCTCCTCAAAGTCTTCCTTCTCTTGAGCTGTACATCCAACTTGAGGGGCATATACCTGGGCTATCTCCAGGCTTCTTCCCTTTACAGTTACTCTGATCTTCATGATCCTGTCACTTATTCCCTTTACCTCTTCCTTCATTCCATCTCTCACAACTACTCCTGCTCCGCTGCTCCTTCCTTGACTGTTCCCACTCCAGTACAACCGGTACCCTTTCCTCAGTTCTCTGCGACCTTCTCCTTTCCATCTTGTTTCTGCCAAGCCCAGTACATCCAGCTTTCTTCTCTCCATCACATCTACAATCTCCTGCACCTTTCCTGTCAGTGTCTGTATGTTTAATGTCCCAACTCGTAGTCCATTAGCATATCCGGGTCGTCGTCGATTGCATCCGTCCTTTCCGAGGCCTGTTCCTGTTTTGAAAGCAAATATGATATCCACTACTGGCTTGCTAGGCCTATCGTAGCTTCACCAGAGCCCCGTCTGCCGTCACTTTTCAGGGTTCCCATAGAGCCTTCACAGCTACCGTAGCGGTCCCGGGGCACACAAAGTCCCCACTGTACTTCACCCCTACAGGCAATCCCCTACTTCATGCCGTTGCCCATCTCTCACCACGTGGAGGAGGGGTTGGACTAGTGGGAGACAGTTAACTGTATATAATTTAAATAAACTGAAACAATCATGGTATATTGGCTTTCACGGCGGTGAATAAAAACTCAGCAGTTCTTCTAGGTTTGTGCCGTGTCTTGTGTGGGGTTTCGCCTAGGACACCAAGCTGGCTCATCGGTGGGCTCTTTAGTGTCCCTGCACGGACCCCTAGAAGAATTGCTGAGTTTTAATTCACCGGCCATGAAAGCCAATATACCATCTTTTTGGAAGCCTTCATAGGGAGGTTGAGGCTGCTTGAGCTTTGGTTCTCGCAATCAAGCAGTGCAGTCGCACTATATATAAAGGGAGGTAGCGCGCAGTTCGTTACTCTTGTGGGGGTCAAGGCGGGAACACCAAGAGCCCATCGATGAGCCAGCTTGGTGTCCTAGGCGAAACCCCACACAAGACACGGCACAAATCTAGAAGAATTGCTGAGTTTTTTGAAACAATCATGCTTAGATATTTTTCAACTGTGCACATGCACAGAAACACGTTTGGACAAGAATGAGCTAGAAGGCCAATATCTCTCATCATTAGTATAGTATGCTCCAAAAATATCACATATTGCTCGTGAACTGCTATCGTGTGTATTTTTAATACTTGTGCTTGTGAACAATCGATAGGCAATTAATGTTTGTTGGGACAAGATTTCTGGATGTCACACACGGGGAAACGACACTTCAAGTAATGATAGATGGTAACCCAGGTTGAATAGGAAGATGCTTGGGACCACAAAATTTGGACAATGGATCCAAGGAAATGATAGAGGTTTTACTGTATTATATTTTGGAATGACAATAGTCCTGTATTCTTTGTAGGCGTAAAAACTAGGTTCATGCATAATTTCAGCTTAATCGGTTCATAGCTGTTCTTGCATAATGAGTTACAGATGACAGGCAGATATCACTAGATTTTTATGTATTACAGTAGTATAGAATATTTATTACTTGAAATGTATTTGAAGCTAGCAGAGGCACCTGGCTCTACCTTGGTGGAAATACATAGTCATGTTAATTATATTTAGCTTTATTCTAAACAAAATCCAAACAGGGATCAATACAAAAAGATACATGGAACTTAACATACTGTATGTGGTCCCCTGCTTCCTTCCCACTGACTCATTGGCTTGGCTTGACACACTACAGTTATAAGTAGGCTACACTATGTAGCAATGCATTGTGTCCTTTAAGCAGTAAATTACAGCCTGTATATTTCTCACAAAATAAACGTCTAACTGCAGTTGCAGGAAAACACATTGATCCAGATGCCAACAAACAAAAATGAAACAAAATACCTGTACAATAATAATATTGTAAGATAAAATTGCTCAATTAATGCATAGGAAATAATTGAAATCTAAATGGTACTAAATATAATAATAATAATAATAATGTTATTGGTTTTGCGTCTCTTTTAACAAATGTGGCTTTTAAAGACACCGGGGTGCTGGAATTTTGCCCCGAAGAGGATCTTTAACATGCCATTAAATGTACTGGCACACTCTCCAACGCACACTGGCTGCGCCAGGATTCAATCCTGCAACCTTGTGCACAGCAAGCAAGAATGATACCGCTGAGCCATGCAGCCAGCCAGGTACTAAATAAAACTTCCAATAGTCAATAAATATATTATTGTTGTTTAATGTACTAGGTCTAGTTATCATCAGCAATTTTAACAACTTGTTGGAAGAAACTATTAAAAATAAAGTTGCGAGTAATTGATTATTTCTATTGGATTATGCTGTTGTCAGCATCAAATTTGTTCCATATCTGAAGATTATATGGAAGTGGAAAATGCCCTAAAGAACATGAAAAAAGCTAGGGCAACAGGCATTGATGATGTAAGCACTGACATGATCAAGGCAACAGGAGTGCAAGGATTGCAGTGGTTGTTTACAGTAGCGGCTATTCAGGTGAAGGGAGTGAAGAACCTCTTCACTGGCCATCTCGTAAGATAATCATTATATTTTCTTATTTAAATGAAAATGTTGCAGTTGTCTTGCGCTATTTTATCGTGTATTTTTTATAGTGTACTGTTATTTCTCCAGTCCGTTGCTAGAAGGTACGCAAGCGAGGCTCACAGATTACCTACTGGCGAGGCTCTATGACGGCCTTGTGTCAGTTGAACTCCCTGTCGCTAGATTGTGCTGTCGTAACTTGGAGGAGAATCTGCAGGAGACGAAGTAATGTGTTTACGTCAGCCACTTCGTCTCGTTGCCATGGCAACCTGACATCGGGTGTGACGTCATTACCTGCCGTTAGACAGTCGAGTGAAGACTTTGCTGTGTCTCCAAGCCAATACGTCAAGTCCAGTTGTTGAAAGTTGGCGTTGCGTCAGGCTTCTTTTCTTTTATGCTGAAGCTTGTATTTATTTTCCCAATAAATAATATTTATTTATTACATTACTTACCCTGTTGTTGATGAAAGTTGATGACTTTTAGTGTAGTAATATTTCCAGTGAAAGACACGGTATTACTTTTATTAGAAATTCCATTCAGTAGGTGGAAAGACGAAGACAAAGGGAAGTTATTAAATTGTGGACGGCCAAATTAATTAATAGAACTGTGTACTAAAAAGATATTAAGAAACCCGGCAAATGTTATAGCCTTCATTGCAAGGGATCTTGGTTCGAGCAGTTCACATGCTTGTGCAGTAGTTGTATTCTTAAAAACAACCTGTTCTGTTAGCCTTGCTTACTTCTTAGTAACACATGTGGTGTGTGGAATCAACAAGTTTCGGTGATTTCCAAAACATTAGGCCTACGCGCGAATTGAACAAACACAAAGACAGAGAGGAACATTTGAAGTGCCAGTTACAGATTAGAACACTCAAAAGAAACACTACCACGTTATCTGACGCCTTGAAGGAAAATGCAAGACTACAGTGCTTGCAGAAAGTTTAGGGACATGTCTAAATTTCGTTTGATGCACATTTGTCCCTAAAGTAACACCATTTCAGTCATTGTTTTACTTGATATTATTAGTCATCTATATGAGGGGTTTTCGTTTACAATTTCGCTGCTCTAGATCTAATACTTTTGGAGGCGGAATGTTTTTTGTAAACAAGGCTAAAAAAACTGTTTTTCTTACTAAAATGTTTTCTTTCTCAAAAACTGCTAGTCCTACTGCTATGAAATTTTTACTGCTGTTTTTCTACTATATAGCAATCATAAAAATAACAACCTTGGAAAATATACTACTTATTTGGTCGCCTCTCAAACAAACTTTCTTCCCCAGTACGGTAATTTTGGCGGCAAAATTGGTCACTTTCGTTTCGCGATAACTTCCGATTGGAAACACTCCGAGCTATTCTGACTATGCAGTTGTTTTCTCCGTGTCTTGTTTGTGATGGATCGGCTGTGGGTACTTTCTCGAAATGTTGCCAATCGGAAGTTATTATGGAACGAAATTGACCAATTTTGCCGCCAAAATTACCGGGGAAGAAAGTTTATTTGAGAGGCCATCAAATGAGTAGTAATTTCTTTACCTAGGTTGTATTTTTATGTTTATGATTGATATATTGTAGTAAAACAGCAGTAAAGATTTCATAGTTGTAGGATTAGCAGTTTTTGAGAACGAAAACATTTCATTAGTAGGAAAAACAGTTTTTTTTTGCCCTGTTTACAAAAAGGTAAAACATTCCATCTCCAAAAGTATTAGAGCTAGAGCAGCGAACTTTTTAATGAAAACCCCTCATATAGATGTCTAATAACATAATGTAAAACAATAACTGAAATGCTGTTACTTTTGGGACAAATGTGCATCAAACGAAATTTAGGCCTGTCCCTAAACTTTCTGCAAGCACTGTATGTGGAGTTAGATATGAGAATGTGACTTTAAATAGGCTTGTAATTGGAGTTGTTATATACTTGAGGTCTCACTCTCGTCATAACCTCTGGAAGAGAGTTCCTATGAACTTTAAACTTTACTGTAACTCGTGGGTACTTGAAGGAATTATATTAATTCTATTAATGCAGGCAATGGCCATGCATTTTCTTTGCAGGGCGGGTCAGGGAAGGGATTTTGGAAGGAAATCGGCCGTGGACCTATTGAAAGGAACCATCCCAGCATATGCCTGGTGGTGAAAATGAGAAGTCACAAAAATCATTTTCAGGACGACCGAGTAGATATTTTAGCTTTAAAATACGAAAAAAAAAAAAAAAAAAAAAAAAACAATATTCACAATTCACAAAAGCAATCGAGCACTGCTGAAATTTGAAATTCGCTCTTCACCTGATTTTTCATCTACGAGCCGCCACTGGTTGTTTAAGAGCCCTAAACACTATTTGGAAAGGAGAAAAATACCAACAGACTGGACTAAAGGTCCCTTTATTTAAGAAAGGAGACAGACAGAAACCTAGCAACTACAGGGGAATTACTCTTCTATCTCATGGCCTGAAGATAATGGAACGAATCATAGAACACAGATTAAGAATTATCATTGAACCACAGCTGGAAGAAGAGCAGTACGGTTTCAGACGGAACGGGACAACAACAGATCTGATATTTTCTGTCAGGATGATTATGGAGAAGCACTGGGAAAAAGGAAAAGACATCATCTTCATTTTTCTAGATATTGAGAAGGTTTACAACAGTGTACGGAGAAATACAATCTGGGAATGCCTTAAAAATAGATCAATACCATGCGCTTTAATCACGGCCGACTGAATACGAGCTGCGCTCTATACCGGCCTTGACATTCCCAGTCAGAACCCATGTATAACATGTAATTGGAAAGTTTCTACTCGTTGCTGGTAGAGCGCATTCCCCTCTCATTATAGGCGCGATAAGGAATCAGCTGTACAGTACGTATATTAAATGTGTAATCTCAAGAACCACTGGATGGATTTTGATGCTGCTTTCACCATTCTGTAAAGGTGATCTCGAGGAAGATTTGTGTAGAAAATTATTTATTTATGAACAAAGGGAGCCAAGCAGTAACGATTTCAGTGAAAAGGTGGAAAAAATAGCCTGGCGTCCGTGCGCTTTTTAAGCTTACGCTGGGCGAACCGTTAAAAATATCACTATATTATGAGTGTAAGAATTGTTCAGCGTGAGAAATTCTACAAAAAGTCCGCGAGAGCATATCTCTATCTTCGATACATCGCCCACTATAAGTGTTTTTAGTTTGGACGGGAGGGGCATTTGGCTTGCACCTCGCCATTCTTAAATTACGTCTGATAGGAATTCCTTGCCCATTCATAACTGTTCCTGGGCGAAGCCGGGGCGGGTTGCTAGTGACACTATATAATTATTATCATTATAATTTCCGCATTATCAAAATTAAAATTATATCACAAAATAAAATAGCGTGCTAATAAATCTAAGAGAAATTAGACATACCTTGCACCTTCTTCAGGTACAAGGACACTACTCCAGCACCGTCTCATTAAAAGGAAAGAGAGGATCAAAATTACAGCCGGGAACAAGTAGCAGCTAATCGTGTGTTGTGTTTTGTGCTAAGAGATCTTTCGACAAATTATCAGATACCGTGTGCTTTCTTTTTCACGAAGCAGCTGTCAGGACGGGACTTACATAAACTCCTGCTGGACGTTATTCTCGAGGTTGAACAATGCGGTTTCATAATTATAATAACTGTCTCTGATAATCACAAAACTAACACTACAATGATGAGGCATTTAGGGGGAGGGAATTTGCAACCAATGGTCAATCACCCATACAACGAGTCTAGGAATGTATTCCCTAGTTATGATCATTGTCACATTCTAAAAAAAACAAACATTAGAACGCAGTTTCTGTAACGAGAGATGACTGATGGTACTGGAATAATTTCAGGGAAATACTTTTCATTACTATACACAATGCAAAAGGGTGAGATCGTCAAACCGGTCAGACACCTCACTAAAAAACACATTGAACCCACTAAATTTTAAAAAAGGAATGTTCGGCGTGCCAAGGAAGTGTTCTCGTCAGAGGTTATTGGTGCCATTAGTACACTGAAAGAAAATATAGGCATGCACCCGGAAGCGTACACATTCATGGATGCAGAAGCAACCATTTTTTTTGAAAAACGTTAATAAATGGTTCGCTATGCATGACGTAAGCATCACATATCATATTCAGTCTTGAAATCCAGATAAAGGGCATTTTTTCTCATTAAATGTCAGTCGCCTAAACTGGCTAGAGGAATATTTTCTTTCTTATCTTGAAACTTTGAAAGCTGCTAGTAACGCTGCTAGAAAGGACTTCCTGAGTTCTGAGACTTACGAAGCTACCTATACAATTAATCACGGATTCAGCTGTCCAGTGCATAAGGTATCTTCTAAAAATGGGTAGAGGAAAGTCGCCAAATATGGGGAGGTTTTTTTATAGGGCTCACATCAGACATGAGAAGAAACGGAATAATTTTGGTTTTCTCACCAATGTAAACCTCAGGCGATATACTATGTATATTACAAATATGGGCACGTTTGATGTTGTAATACCCTCTGATATTATTGTTAACTTTATGTTCGACCCTCACTATTATGTGTCAGATAACTGTATCATAATGATGGTCATTATAACACTGTTTTCCATTATGATACAGTTTCTCCAGCCAATCAGAGCTCGTTCATTGACCAATTAGGTAACGATAACTTCGCGCATGCGCTCAAAATCCAACATGTCGGACATAAACACAACATCGAACTATAATAAATTACCGACATGGAATACCCACCGTCCATATGTTCGCGTAAATAAACTGGCGAATATGAGACAAGAAATAGCACTGTACCTTAAAATCACCAACAGTAATTTCTACACAGCGCATTGTCTTCAAATGACTGCGGTGACAATATTACTGAGGGACGGCTGATGTAAACATATGGTTGCATATGGCATTGCAACCACACAGAGCGCATGCGTCGGTTGTTCAAAGCTCTTGAAAGACAAAGATATAACACCCAACGCTCGGTCTGCGATCACAAAATTCCAGTAGCTGACTCTCGACAGATATTTATGAATATTTATGTTAAAACATATAATAAAGTTATAATTATCGTCGAACATAAACAGTCGTATGCAACTCGCCTATAATGGTAATTAAGACACTCGTATGGAAATTATAAAACTCGCATACGCTCGTTTTATAAAAAATACTCGTGTCTTAATTATAGCCATTATAGGCTCGTTGCATTATGTACTATTAAAAGTGCACTTTCCCCGTAGTAGGCAACCGGGTTTCGTAATATGGGGAGGTGAGAAACCTCACAGTTTTTATTTATAATAGGTACACTGAATAGTATACCCTACTAATTAAAGCATTAATTCTGTCATTTTTTTCGTGTGGCCTCCTGAGAGGCCGAGTGCAGGTCTTTCTAGTCGACGCCCGTGGGCGACCTGCGCGTCAGGATGAGAGATGGAATGGATGAAGATGAATGAAACTGGGCAAGGATGTGGAAGGAAGCGGCCGTGGCCTGTTAGAAGGTACCGTCCCAGCATTTGCCTGGTGTTGAAAAATGGGAAACCACGGAAAATCATTTCAAGGATGGCCGACGGTGGGGCTCGAACACACGCGTCTACCGAGTCAGCAGAGAGCTTGGCCCCATGGCCTAACACTGCGCTTTAGCCAGTGTAGCCACTACTGTCGGTAATTCTGACAATGTAATGAAATCATGAACACAAATAGTACAAAAATACAAAAATGAATATTTTAAGTAAATAACAGTCCTAGTTTCCTGTTGCCGAACTTCCAAACCGTTCAGCAGAAAAATGCATAAACTTTAATGAAAACAGAGTGATTCTGATCGAATTCAACTGTAACAAGGTGCAAGGTATGTCTAATTTCTCTTAGATTTATTAGCACGCTATTTTATTTTGTGATATAATTTGCATTTTGATATTGTGAGAATTATAATGATAATATAATAGTGTCACTAGCAACCCGCCCCGGCTTCGCCCGGGAACAGTTATGAATGTGCAAGGAATTCCTGTCAGACGTAATTTAAGAATGGCGAGGTGCAAGCCAAATCCCCCTCCCGTCCAAACTAAAAACACTTATAGTGGGCGATGTATCGAAGATAGAGATATGCTCACGCGGACTTTTTTGTACAATTTTTCATGCTGAACAATTCTTACGCTCATAGTATATTGATATTTTTAACGGTTTGTCCAGCGTAAGCTTAAAAAGCGCACGGACGTCAAGTTCTTTCTTCGACCTATTCACTGAAATCTAAAATCGTTACTGCTTGGCTCCCTTTGATCATAAATAAATTATTTTCTACAGAAATCTTCCTCGATATTACCTGAACAGAATGGTGAAAGCCGCATCAAAATCCATCCAGTGGTTCTCGAGATTACCCGTGATATCCAAGAATCGTGTTTTACACTAAGTAGAGATAAGTCTAGGTCGTGCAATGCTTGGTGAACAGCGCTGTGTGAGCAGTTGAGTAACTAACAAGATTTCATGAAAAAGGTCTCATTGTCTAGGCCGGTATGAGCACATTCAGTCGGCCGTGCTTTAATAAATAAAGTCAAGATGCTATATGAACACTGCCAGAGTTGTGTCCAAATAGGTGATGGCTATTCAGAGTGGTTCGACACTAAGCAGGGTGTCCAGCAAGGCAGCGCTCTATCGCCACTTTTATTCATTACTTAAATGGATGAAATAATGAAAGAGAGTTAAGAGACTCAATAAGACCTCTGAGTTTAAAGCTTTAGAGTTTGCAGGTGATCTGGGCCGTCGCGCCAGGGCCCGCGCTCAGAAAGGCCCTGTGCTTCATGGTCTTTTTTTTTTTTTTTTTCATAAATGAAAAAATATAAAGATACTATGTTTGATTCAGTCCAGCCCAAATTAAAATAAGCCATCAATGTAAAATATGCTGTGTTTGTATGGGCCCCCATATATCCAAGCAATCCCATTACTTGGATCTGGATCGTCTGAATTAGTCAGTTTGTTCACAAAACATGGGTCGGTCCTCGATCTCCCAAACAAAAGTGACGTCACATCTTCTTGGAATATGAGTAACAGATTCTATTTATAACTTCTCCAATGGTTTGTCTTTGCTAATAAAGGGCTTGAGGCGGCCGAACGGCCATACAAAATCAGAGAAAGGAGTAGCGACAGCGCAGATATTCCTCGCAGCGCTCTCCAGAGGACAGCCGCTGCTGCGGACCAGCCGGCGAAGAAGAAATAGCCGTCTCGCCGCTTCCCTCAGCACGAGTAACTCAGACGCGAGTAAAAATATTAATAAACGAGCAATGTTCTTGGCATGTGTTGCACATAATCTTAACTTTCTTTTGGGTGACATTTTTTGGTATAGTTCAGCGTCTGTACACTTTGTTTGTAGCTTCCACGGAAAGGTGGGACATTTTGTGCAAACTATGTCCTGGCCTCCTCACACTAAAAACTTTATCTAGCACGAGATGGGAATGTAGAATTGACAGTGTCAAGCCCATCAGGTACCAGTCAGGCTCTAGAAAAAGTGGCAGAAACTACCAAAGATCCTGTTACCCGGTCAGAGGCCCAATCTTTGTTGCTTCATACAAGTTCGTATGAATTGTTTTTAAGCCTCGTTATCTGGTACGATACTTCATTTTCTGTAAACTCAACAAGTAAAACTCTCCAATCTGAGGAGACTTCGTTAGATATGGCTTTAACCGAACTTCAGGGCCTAAATGTCATTTTTTCAAATTATCGCAACACTGGCTTTAACAGTGCAATGTCCACCGCTAGAGAAATAATGGAAAATTTGGGCTATGCAAAGAAATTTTCTATTCGCCGTCAAGGTAATCGCAAAAGGTTCCTTGATGAAATAAATCGGCAAAATGATCAACAGGTGGAAGAAAACGAAGAGGAACTTCAAAAAAGAAGCTGAAAATAAATTTTGGGTAAATTACTTTTTGTCTGTCGTAGATACTGCACTGAGCTGCGTAGAAAAGAGATTTAACGAAGTTAAGTTTTTTTTTTCAGAATACTTTGGATTTCTTTTCGATCCTTCCAAGCTTTTCAATTTGGAAGAAAAGCAATTGAAAGACCATTGTCAAACACTCTCTAATTTTCTAAAAGACAGGCAGCTTGAAGATTTGGATGCAGAAGATCTTTTTCTGGAGCTACAATTATTTAGGTACGCTGTTCCGTCATCTGTAAAAAGTGCTTTAGGTGCACTACAGTACTTAGTCCCGATAAAGGAGTCCTATCCTAATTTAACGACGGCCTATCGAATTATGCGTACAATTCTTATGACAGTTGCGTCGGGGGAAAGAAGTTTTTCCATTTTGAAACTTATCAAAAACTATTTGCGATCAACGATGGCGCACGAGCGTCTGAACGATTTGGCTACTCTGTCAATCGAATGTGAAACGGCCAAAAAATTAGAAATGAACGATTTAATCAGCACTTTTGCCCTCGCAAAGGCCTGCAAAGCGCCTTTTACATAAATAAAAAGATCTAAATTCTAAACAAAAACAGATTTTTTTTTAGAAAAAAAAAAAGAAACCTGCCTTGTAAACCATGTTATTTCTTGAACAAAGGGGCCGTTCAGCTCATATTTGTCGGTGAAAGTGGACTTATAGCACTTACAGTAGTTTCGTTTGTGAAAAACTGTATAGCCGTAGATATGTTGAAATATGTAAACGTGATTGCGTATTATTATTAATTATGTGCGTTTGGGTAAGAAAGTACATCAAGCACATCCTTCGTTTTCCATAACATATTATTTATGCCAAATAAATCACCTGTGTTAGCTCATTATATCAGGTTTCCATTTATATTGCTTGTTGTTTTTATCTGATCAGGGGCTTTCTGTATCCAATTTTATGCATTTCCTATTTGTTGAGGTTTGTTTAGAAACTAGAAATGTAATAAAATGAGTTTTAACTAGCCTAAAATTGTAATTTCTGTTAAAACATCACTCTCCGTACAACACAGCCACTTACAGTCTAAAATTTGCATTTACTACCCCTCCCCTCCCCGCCTACTAGGCCCCGTGCACATTCTCGCGCCAGGCCCCGCGCACCCTCGCGACGGCCCTGCAGGTGATTTAATATGGGGTGAAAATGAGGCTGAAATACAACGGAAGCTGAACGATTGGAATGCTATATTCAAGCAATTTGGTCTGAATATAAGCAAGTCCAAAACGGTAGTGATGCCCGTTAATCGACAAAACATCTGTACTAACATCACTCTGAATGGTACAAAATTAGAACAAGTACTTCAGTTCTGTTACCTTGGCAGTGTAGTGTCCACAGATAACCAACCATCTGCAGAAATCACTAGTAGAGATCAACGTGGAGCAAAATTTTATCATCTCGTGAGAGGGCTTCTTTGGGATAAGCAAGTTCCTTTAAGATCAAAACTAATACTCTACAAAGAGTTCTTTGTTTCTGTTACTACATATAGCTTAGAAACCTGTACCCAATCCAAGAAAAATACCAGCAAACTACTGGTGGTGGAGATGAAGTTTTTAAGAACTATGATTCAGAAGACAAGGAGGGACAAAATAAAAAAGACAAGATACACCATCTTGTTCAAGTAGAACAATCTCTTAATGAGACCTCAGGCTGAAATGGTTCGGTCATCTCAAAAGAATGGACACACAAAGAACAGCTACAGTGTGGTTTGAGAAAGAACTGAAAAGCAAGAGACCAAGAGGTCGACCGAGGAAGAGATGGATCGACCAGGTTAGAAATGATCTTGCAGGGAGAGGTCTGGATGTGCAGCAGATCATGGAGGAGGAAACATCCTTGGAAAGAACTAAATGGAGAGCTCTCATTCACCGCACCCGGGAAACTGGAGCCGGTTCATGATGATGATGATGATTTGAAGATAAACTTAATGATATCAAAACCGTGGAAGATTTGTACGTAAGGATTATCCTTAAAAAGCTATGAAATTAACTATGTTGTATTTTTGAGAAGCTCTTAAAATGTATAGAAGAATTATATATAATTATTTATTTTAACGAGGTGTTGCTAAAATATGAACCATGCCAAAGGTGATACTATTTCTTCCAACAACTTTTTAAGATTGGTGGTGATGACCACACTGTGGTCGATACTAGTCCTAGTACATTAAACAACTGATCACAATATATTCATCGACTATTTAATACCATAATTAATTAATTAAACTTTTAATTTAAAATGCTCTGCCAATCATTACAAATTATATTCAAATTAGTACATGTTTCGGTCCAACGATGGGACCTTCTTCAGCAAATTGGAATTAAACATTAAGAAACTAATTTAATAAAACTTGTGAGAAATGAAATTAAGTAAAATATATACACATTGAAATGAAACTGGAAAAGAAGAACGATGAAAATATAACATGTAAAATGTAAAATAGAATCAATTTGAAATAAAATAAAATGGTTATTCTTACAAATAATTTTGTTAAATAAAGGTTCTAAATAAGTTATTTCAATATAATTTTCAAAACACTGGAGATGCCTTTTCAAACTGGACATTGGAGACATGAGGGATGGTTGTGATGTTGAAACAGATGGAATTGAGACTTCCAATTTTAATTAATTATCTATTAATCAATGTGGCAATTTTCTCACATTTTCTTATAATGGTAAATGTTTCCAAAAAGATGGTATATTGGCTTTCACGGCCGGTGAATTAAAACTCAGCAATTCTTCTAGGTTTGTGCCGTGTCTTGTGTGGGGTTTCGCCTAGGACACCAAGCTAGTAAATGTTTCTGTTTTTTATTTAATACCATTTAGATTTCAATTATATTTTGTCAATAAGGACCAATTTGTTTCAGATGTGGTTAATTTCATATTTGTACATACAAAGGAAATATCAAATATAAAAAGAAGTTCCGTGACGAACTAAAGAGCCTACTTTTCTTAAAATTTAAGATTCATGTCCATGATTAATCTATATGGATCTATATAGAATAACGATGAAATTAAGTTGGTAATATCGAAATTTCTAATGAGTTCAAAATACTGTATACCTGGCATAATGTAGCCTAATAGAGAACTACAGTTGGCAGCCCTGGTGACTGAATATATTCTTAGTTCCATCTCTTAAGGTACAGAATACAAAATTTGGTTGAAGTCCAATGGATAGCATGGACGTTACATGCAGTTAAACATTGGATCTAACAGCGCGCGTAAAATCATGTTGGCAACAATGACATACATGTATTGGTCAGAAATAATCTGAAATAATATGATCTATTGCTGTGTCAATTTTGAATGAAATCCATTAGTTAGTGTAGAAGTTACATGCATTTTAAAATTGGACCTATGAGCAGGCTTAGAATCATGTTGGCAGCATTGGCATAGGCCTATATTAGTTACTCCAAATTAATCTAGAATGCCAGGTACTATACGTGTGCAAAGTTTACAGCTATTGGCTTGCATACAGTACTTTCTGATATTGATATTAGGGAAATAAAAATAGAGACAGTATTTATTAACAGTTGGCAGCGCTGGTTACTCTTAAGAATCGGCATAGTCATATCTGTTATGGTATACATAGCACATACGAAATTTGGTTGAAATCCTAATGATAGTATAGAAGTTACATGTATTTAAAGTTGGACCTCTCAGCATCATGTCGGTAGCGCTGACATATATAATTTACTCCAAATTAATATAGAATGTCAGGTATTATACGTGTGCATAGTTTAAAGCTGTCGGCTTGCATACTTTCTGATATATGGGTATTTGGATAAAAAAATTGAGAGTATTTATTAACAGTTGGCAGCCCTGGTGGCTCTTAAGAATACGCTCAGTTATATCTGTTTATGTACACATAGCACATACGAAATTTGGTTGAAATCCAATTGATAGTGTAGAAGTTATATGCATTTAAAATTTGGACCTATCAGCAGGCTTATAATCATTTTGGCAACACTGCCATATATGGCCTCCTGGAAATTAAACTGCAATATTATTATCTATACTTGTGCCAATTTTGAAATAGCTCCCATTCATACCCTCCAAGATATCCAACATGGAGATCAAATTTCAATTGCGATTTTTCAGCAGTTGGTAGCACTGACATCATTTTCAAATATGGCCATGAGATATTCAGGTGTAGATCTTTACTCCTACCAAATTTTGTTTCAATTGCTGCAGCCGTGTAGGAGTTGATAGGGGGACACACACACACCGCCAGACAGAAGGCAGACAGACACACATTTGCCCGATCTCATAAGTCTACTTTTTCCTCAGTTTTGCAGAATGTGAAAAGTAGGCTAAAAATACCTTAACACTGATTCTCAGAGGGGCAGATGGCCTTGCTGTTCTTCCCCTTAAAACAATAATAACTATCTTACTGACTGAGTCCCAAAAGAATGCAGAATTTTAATTTTACTTATTTTTCTAATCTTTATAACCAATTGCATCAAGTACAAGAAACTGGCTCGACGTAACAGAAATGAAAATGCTCAGGTGTTTGAGTGGAGTAACAAAACGTTACAGAATAAAAAATAGCAAAATAAGAGAAACATTGAAGGTTGTGGAAATATCTAAGAAGGTACAGGAAAAATGACATCAATGGTACGGGCATGTGAGAAGAAGAGAGGAATCCTATGTGGGGAGGAGGATGCTAGCCATGCAAATACAGGAAGTGAGAACAAGAGGCAGGCCTAAATGGCGATGGATGAATTGTGTGCAGGAGGACCTCAGGGAAAAATAGT
Organism: Meconema thalassinum; assembly: GCA_946902985.2. Lineage (NCBI taxonomy): Eukaryota > Metazoa > Arthropoda > Insecta > Orthoptera > Tettigoniidae > Meconema > Meconema thalassinum. The sequence goes on along the minus strand of OX336393.1, from coordinate 161,951,897 downwards.
TGTCGGAAGATGTGCATGACCGGGCTAAATGGAGGAGAGAAACATCGACCCCACATAGGAGTGGGAATGATGTGTAAAGAAAGAAGAAGCATCAAGTTAAAAACTATGTTTATGAAAAATACCTGAAATATGAATTGGAAGCATTGTGTATTGGCAATATTTGCTATTGTCCCATCTCTAAATAACACGTAAAGATTGCAGTTGGTACACCCTGTTATACAGTGAGTTCCTCTCATGACTCGGCCGGCCAGCGCATCGAGCTTATCTGCTTCCCGTTGACTGATCACTTCCTGTTACACAGCGCGCACTTCGCAGTTCTGGCCAAGTGAGCCAAGTGCTGTTCTGTTCTTATTGCTATACTATGCCGAGCGGGAAGTGATGAGTCAACGGGAAGCAGATAAGCTCGGTGCGCTGGCCGGCCGAGTCATGAGAGGAACTCACTGTAGTATTATAATGGCAGCAAGGTTTTAAGGGGCAGCATCAGATGTTGGGCTAAAAGAATAAAATCATTGTATTGCATGGTCTTCTGTTTAGTCAAGTGCAAAGTGTGTTTGATATGCTCCAATCTTTCTGCATATTCGACTAGAGCTGCAGTTACGTACTGCATTACTTATGTATTTTTCAATTCTATATAAGTCCATGTCTGATATTCTAATTTTTATGGTGTTATTTTTAGGAGAGGTACGAAATCGAATCGGAAGAAGGTCGACTGGAGGTAGCACAAACCATTTATAATCGCTTCTTGAATAGAGAGGTAAGGTACTCTTTTCCATGCTTATTTTCTTCCTGTCTTGTTAATTGAATAGAATAGAATAATCCAGTCGCCCATACTTATAATTAGAATGTACACATAGGCTGATTGTCAAGATTTACATACAAATACTCATTTAAAAAGGGTTCATTGGAATCAATTCACTATTGGTTTTATGCATTTTACGGTATGTAGAAAAAAGATTTTTGTGTATGTGGGGATATTTTGGAGTGTTCTGACATACTGTATTCTTACATCACAACATATTCTTCTTCTTCTTTTTGTTGTTTTTTATTTTGTTTCCACCTTTGTGATTTTTGTAGTCTTATCTTTTGTAGTGGCTACGGTAACTCTGATTATTTTCCCTGAATTTTTCTCAATAATTAGTAGCCTACTGTATTCCAACTGCTTGTCCCCCAGGGGCTCGCATCTAATGGGACGTGGGTTGGCGACCACGGGACCCCAGCCGAGTCCGGCATTGCTTCCACTTACTTGTGCCGGGCTCCTCTCTGTCTTCTTTCCTGTCGACCTCCCTTGGTCAACTCTTGTTCTTTTCCGACCCCGACGGTATTAGGGTATCCGAGGCCTAGGGAGTCTCTTCCTTTCCCGCCTTAATTGGCCTTGTCTCATCTTTCCTGATCCCTTCCTTCTGGGAGGGGTCAGCCTTCTTTTTCTTTTCCTGTTATCTCCTGCCTTCTGCTCAAGGCCCTCAAGGAGGTAGGGTGTATGTAGTCCCACCACTTCTGGTGCACCCTAGAAAGTGCTACACCCTCAGGGGCTCACGGCTGGTGAGTTCGGGAGTTGGCGACCCCGAGGGATTCCTGAGCTGGGTCCAGTTTCCCCCTTTTGTCCCTTACCTGTGGGACGGACCCTCTCCTCTTTCACTTTCCTGTTGTTTTTCTTTTCATTATATTTCCTTTTCCCTTTAAGATTCCCACACTGTTATTTTTGCATCTCCTCTCCATTTTGTGGGTGTTTTCAATCTCCGTTGCATTTTGTAAGTCTTTTCGATCTAGGGGCGTGGTGGCTCAGCGGTCTAGCTGTATGCCTCTCACCAAGGCGGTCCGGGTTCGATTCCCGGTCAATGCATGTGAGATTTTCGAAGTGAAATGCCATGTCCTGTGGTTCGGATTCCACGTAAAAAGGAGGTCCCGTGGCTCATAATCACAAGATTCACGGTCACGTAAAACTACAATCTTCCTTCTTCCTTTCTTTTCGATCTATGTTGCATTTTGTGAGTGTTTTTCAACCTCGATTGCATTTTGTAAGGATTGACAATCTAAATTGCTTTTTAGTAAGTCTTTCAAGATGGGGGGGGGGGGGGGGGGTCCTTTTATGAGTATTTTGAATTTCAATTGCATTTTGCATTTTCAACCTACACCGCTTTTTTGCAAGTAGTTAAGTCTCAATTGCATTTTTGTGGGTATTTTGAATCTAAATTACATTTTGTAAGTATTTTCAATTTAAATTGCATTTTGTAAGTATTGTCCATCCAAATGAGAAGTTTGAATTTACCATACATTTTGTAAGCAATTTCAATTGCATTTTGTATTTTCAACCTACCCCGCTTTGTTCAAGTAGTTAATTCTCAATTGCATTTTGTGGGTATTTTGAATCTAAATTACATTTTGTGCGTATTTTCAATCTCAGTTGCATTTTGTAAGTATTTTGATTTCACTTGCATTTTGTAAGTATTTCGACTGTACGTTGCATATTGTCCGTATTTTGAACTTCACCTACATTTTGTGCGTATTTTTCGATCTATTCCTTTTGTGAGTATTTTCGTTCGAAATTCCCTTATGTACGTATTACCGCTCTCCATTTTGTGAGTAGTTTCAATCCGAGTTGCTTTTTGTAAGTATTTTCCTGCTCACTTTTCGTTCTGGTTTCTACTTCATTGACATTTTTGCTATCACACAGACCATTAGGGGCCGATAACCTGGATGTTAGGCCCCTTAAAACAACAATTATCATCATCATCATCATCCAACTGCTTGAAAGGACAACCATCTCTTTTGTAAGTCTAGGCTTAAAACAAAAGAGGTTGATGTATTGCATGAAATAGAGTGATGATAAGGTTTTGTAGCAATTCAAGGAAAACAAGCTCCTCTTGTTATAGCATCAGGGCCCACTGTTTGTTCCTGTCCCCTTGCTTGTTTATCTGTTTCTATGCATATTGTTCCTGCTTCTTGCCTCTTTTGCTTGGTGTTGTACTTATCCTTTTGCTTTAGTTCATATCATCTTTTCCTTTTGTATCATTGTCAGTACCATTTACTTGGGGTATTCTATTACTATTCAGGTAGGGTTACCATAACGATAGGGTACAAAATCAGGATAATGTGAGAAAATATCTGGACATTGGGACGAAGTATAAAAAATGTCTATTGAATAACTACGATCTATCAAAAAAGAATAATACAATACAATTTAACTGAAGCAACATAAACTGTCTTTTCCTTACACAGTTAATAAACACTCATGAGGAAGTCTCCGTAAACTAATCTATAAGGTGCATTCAAAAAGTAACAAGCCGGAAGCTGTAATGTGCAAACCGGTGACTATATCGGCTAATCGTGTTGCGTGTAACGAGGTGTGGTTCCGACCAGAGTGTGGAAGGTCACAGCCCGTCGCTAGAGGGCACGCGTGCACGTCACGTGACGATACAAAGCGAGCAGTAGCATGCATCAATCGTCCCACCAAGACCAAGACAGTAGGCCATTCGACATGCTTCCTGGTTTGGTTGAAGACTGTGGGGCACCCATTGGGCACACACTTTCCGCAAGTGCAGTCGTTCCTTCATGATGGTGTGCACACTTCCGACGCTCAATCCGACCACGGCGGCTATGGCGTTCACTGTCACTCGGCGGTCCTGGGTAATGAGTGCATCAACCAGCTGGACGTTGTCATCGGTAACGCAGGGGTGTGCCCCAGACCGGGCATCATCGGCTAACGACACCCATCCTTCCCTTAAGCGCTTGTGTCACGTCTTGACCCTTGAAAGGGGCATGCAGTGTTCGCTGTACACTTGTGACATTTGGCGATGAATGTCCGTTCTCCCTACTCCTTTCGCTGTTAGAAACCGAACAACACCTCTTTGCTCTTCGTTTGACGCCTCCATGTCACTGTTTGCAATGCGACTGGCAGCGTTGGACGATTGATGCATGCTGTTGCTCGCTTTATATCGTCACGTGACGTGCACGCGTGCCCACGACGGGCTGTGACCTTGCACGCTCTGGTCGGAACCACACCTCATTACACACACTACGATTAGCCGATGTCGTCAGCGGTTTGCGCATTACAGCCTCCGGCTCATTACTTTTTGAACGCACCTTATACTTTCCAGAAGCACACATCTTTTTTAATGGAGCACTGATCTTTAACAATCATAAAATTATGGGCATAACATGTCTTTATGTTGAACTATCAGGATTGCTTTAACTGGTCCAACTTCTAGTCTATGTCAGTCATCTGTCCACCGGGTGAGTTAGCCGTGGTCGTTATGGCATGACTGCTGGCAGTCGCTCACATCCGGGAGGCGAGGAGGTTTGAATCCCCCCGCCGGCAACCTTGATGATGGTCTTCTGTGGTTTTCCATCTGCCTTCCAGGCAAATGCCGGGGTTGGTCCCTAACTATAGGCCACAGCCGGTACCTTCCAACTCCTCGTCCTTACATTCCAACTTCCCTCCCCAATGGTACTTGTAGCTCACCCATTGAGTGTCCGTCTCGAAGCAGCTACAAAACTGGCGAGTCGAACATGTCCTCGGACACTCCCGGCACTAAAAGCCATACGCTAAAAAAAAAAAATCTGTCCATTGTGCATTCATAGCAGAAAATATTCTTTCCACATATATGATGGATTTTTAACTCTCAGTAATTACAAATACACGATCCCACTGTGTAAAAACATGGCAACAATATTGAAACACGTTTTGTTGTATTAGCTGAAACGACTATTGTAAATTCAAACCAAAAATGTTAAGGTAGCCTTGCCATAATAAACGAAGAAATTAGAACATGAAGTATCATTGCTGTGCTCAACGATAACCCACTTAAAGGACTAATGAATACGTTCCTTGGCTTTCAGTATCGCTTTGTTTCTCCCAAATCGAAGGAGTAGTGCCGCCTATGTAATCAAGACATTTCAGCAAAACTTTGCCTTCAAGATATGACTTTTAAAATTCAGGACATTTAAATATGTTTAATATACAGGGTCATTATCTATGTGTGCCCCGTTAAACACGGCAAGCTAAGCCGGCTGTGACTGGCGCAGATCGTGGACACGCTTACGCTGTTCAGCCGGTGGTTGGCGCGCTCCGCTGACTCATATCGTTAGTTCACACGTGTTTTGTCATTCATATAGATGTGTTTCTGCAAAGCTTAGACATTAGTGTTGCATGTTTAGTGAGTATTGTGATTACTGTGATTGTTAGTCATGCCTAGACACCAATTCACATTGCGAGAACGTGTGTATATCCATAATTCATATATGAAAAGCAGAAAATCTTGTTCTGAAATGAGACAAAAATTTCGAATCAAGTTTCCAGGAAGACCCGTACCTAAGAGGCCTAAATGATTCATTGGAAACAGGCTCCGTAAATAATAAAAGAGTTGACAGACATTCTTTCATCAGAAGATGTCAGGTGTGTGTTACAAGAGAGGGAGGACATTTTCAGCATCGCCTATGAGCACTGTCTGTTAGGTAGTCAGCCCGAAGGCTGGTTGGATCCTCAAAAAGCACTGCCGTTACGTTATGTGAGTAGATACCCACAAAAACCCAAGGCAGCACTATATTGAGGCGTTCTAGGCACTGTAAGTACACATTATTGGACATGTTTGGTAAAAGTGTGAAAGTGCACGCCAACCACCGGCTGAACAGGGTACGTGTGCCCGCGATCTGCGCCAGTCACAGCTGGCTTAGCTTGCCGTGTTTATCGGGGTGCACATAGATAATGACCTTGTATAAGGAAGGTCACTCTTTTCTTTGCCTAAAATTGGGACTAGTCCCACTTTTTCAGGACGTATGGCAACCCTACATTCGGGTTATTGAAATATTTTTCAGAGCAGTGAAGCAGTAGACATCCTGAATACCGAATCCATTGACCACGCCAAGGACAAGGTTGCAGCTGGAAGTAAAGAATTGTTTGGAGAGTGTGTGTCTGCAGTGAAGGCGTATTTGGCTGGTGAACCTTTCCAACAATTCGAATGTTCCTTGTATTTCCACAGGTACCTGCAATGGAAGTGGTTAGAAAGGTATTATTTGTTTTACAATACATTCATTTCCATTTCTCAGTTGTGTAGCTGCTGATTAGACACTAATAATGACTGTCTCATTTCAGCCAGCCAGTTACATACAAAACGTTCCGTATGTATCGCGTACTGGGTAAAGGGGGCTTTGGTGAAGTGTGTGCGTGTCAGGTACGGGCTACGGGTAAGATGTATGCTTGTAAAAAATTAGAGAAGAAGAGGATAAAGAAAAGAAAAGGCGAAGCGATGGTATTAATTGAAAAGCAGATTCTTCAAAAAATTAACTCCAAGTTTGTGGTAAGTTTCAATGAATATTGAGTGTTCATAACTTATTTATTGTCAAGTGTTGCAACGTCTGAGTACATACTGATAAAGTGAATATAAAGGCTCTGTTATATATAAACAGAATATGGATAGCGTTTGTCTAACCAAGGATCATTTGAACAGCTCCAAATAACATATTGATGATGTTAGCAATTTGTCTGATGGTCAGGCATCAATCATCATGCAAAATTTGTTGAAAATTTTCCTAATTTTTGGGAGTGTTGCATGTGTCCTCTAGTGATGTTCTACCATTTTTGAAATGCAAATGCCACTCAAAACACCTTGCCCAACTCTTTGCTTCATTCCTGTAAGCTTGCATCAACATTACATGGATTTTGGTACCTTTTTATTTTTAGAGTTTATTTTATGTTGGCTCTCTGCTGTAGTCGAGGGCACATTGCGATTTTGCAACTGCGCTTATGCACTGTGCGCACATGAAAATCCGTTCGTTCACAGCATATACAGTCTCGGATTAAATTAACACACCTTGTAACATTCTGGTAGCTATAACACTTGCCTAAAATAATGGGCCATCAATGCTTTTATATTCATGATGGTAGGTTTTCAACATTCTCAATTATCAATTATGGTTGAAAAAGGTCATTCATATTAGGATGTCACATAAGTAATGTTGTTTTTTAAGTTTGGTGTTTTATAAGATTGATTTTCTTTGGTTTGCCGATACAGGAGGCCATGACTAGAATTGCGTATATTGCGAGAACGTCTCTTCAAAAAACACCATACATCGCCAGATTAAGAAACTTGGAAAATCAAACAGAAGGTACCTCATGAATTGACTCCTGAACAGGCTCAACGTAGAGTGGATATATGTCGTCACAGTTTCTTTGACCTCGAGAAAGGCTACGACACCACATTTCGCTACGGGTTCCTTTCCACCCTTCACGAGTGGGGACTCCGTGGTAACTTACCATTCTTTATTGCGAACTTTATGTCCGTGTAAGAGTCGGTAGGACATTATCGCAATATTACACTCAAGAAAATGGAGTTCCTCATGGTTCTGTGCTGAGTGTCACCTTAATCGCGGTTGCCATAAACGTCATTGTTGCCTCCGCCGGGCTCATGGTAGTTCCATCGCTGTATGTAGACGATATAGCTCTGGAAGTATGGCAATCATGGAACGGAAATTGCAGTGGGCTATTAACCGGGTCGATAGGTGGGCTCACGACCGGGGTTTTCGTTTTTTAGCAGCAAAAACCTCCATCGTCCATTTTTTGTCAGCTCCGGAGGCTACATTTACACCCTAAACTACATCTCAGAGATGCTGCATTGCCGTTGGTTGACACTTATCTCTTCCTGGGGCTCCAATTTGACGGCAAATTAACGTGGCAGCACTATATATTCAGTAGAGTTTATTTTATTCCGCCCTATTCAATACAATTCAAACACTTTGTTTATGGAAAACTAAGATACATGTTTCGGGAACGTATGGTCCCTTCTTCAGTCCTCATGGTGACTTAAATTAACATTTGACATCATACAAGAAATCGATACAATTAAAATTCTAAAACTAATAATCCTATCAAAGAATACGCTGTGTTATATGTCTATGTGTAAAAAATAATTATTGTATTAAAAACATATGTAGGTTATTATACTAAAAACAACATTGATCATGTGGCTTTGTGTAGCCTAGTTATATACATAGTGCACTGTGAATTTAAAAATAGAGGACATATTAAAACATGATTAAAATGATTCAGACAGTTCTATATTAAAGACTTTTGGTTTGGGACTGCGATGTGTCCGTTCATTGTGCAAAATGTAATAGTCTGAAACTGTGAATTCTTCTCTGGAATGGTGTTTTCCAATATACGCTGGCCCATTTTATAATTGGTGAATGGCGTGGATGCTGTTCAATTCGCGTGCGATGCGGTGCCGATAATATGCGTATTATGACGAATTTATGTTCCTGAAAGATTGAAAGAAGAAAGCAAAAACTACGTTAGGGTCGATATTTTCGAAAGAAATGTAGGTAAAAAAGAAAGAGATAAAAAATTTCGGTCAAGGGCGGAATAAAATAAACTCTACTGAATTCAATTTGCATCAATACGGGCCAATATGAGCGATATGACGAGCACTATATATGGCAACTAAAAACGGCGTGTCTCAGGAAACTGAACATGCTCAAGTTTCTTAGTGACACTACATGGGGGGCTGACGGTGCGGTGCTGCTACGGTTCTACCAAGCCCTCGTCCTGTCCTGGCTAGACTATGGTTCTGCGGCATACGGTTCAGCAAGGCCGGCAACCGTGAAAATGCTGGACAGTATCCACCATAGTGGTGTGAGGATGGCTACCAGTGCCTTCCGGACCAGCCCGTTACCCAGCCTACTCGCCGAATCGGGTCTTCCACCTCTAAATTAAAGATGCCAACATAATTATGCTTTTAGCAAATGCTGCCAATGTGCGTCAAATGCCGCAACATCCGAACTAACGAGCTCTCTTCAGTACCCAATACCACCAGAGGTACACCAACCAGCCTTGTGCCACTCGGCTCGTGTACTAAAATAAGAGTGGCTGTAGGTCCCTGTATGATCCGGACACCTAGCGAGGTGCCTCCGTGGCAAGTCCCGCGTCCAAAACTTCGGTTAGATCTACACCGGGGTCCTAAGGTGAACACGGATGCCTCAGTTTATCAGAGGCAGTTCCACAGCATATTTCACCAATTTCCGGACTCTGGCATTCTATTCACAGATGGTTCGAAGGTGGATGAGAGGATGGGTTGCGCTTACGTTATTGATGGTGCAAATACCAAGATCTCTTTGTCTGAGGCCCGTAGTGTGTTTACTGCGGAGCTCGTTGCCATCTATCAAGCTTTGCAGTTTGCACTACAGGATGCACGAATCCACTTTCTCGTCTGTACCGACTCTTTGAGTTCGTTGCAGTCAATTGCTACATGTTTCCCGCAACACCCCCTAGTGCAGCGAATCCACGACCTACTATCCGGGTTGTGCCGCGCTGACACTCGAATCACCTTTCTGTGGCTTCCAAGCCACATGGGAATTGCGGGAAATGAGTTAGCGGATCAAGCTGCGAAAGAGACAGTATCACTACCACCTCGACTAACAGAGGTACCCGCTAGAGATATTCGCTCTGTTACGCCGACAAGTACTGGCATTTTGGGAGAGTCAGTGGCTAGCGGACCCAATACGAAGTAAACTGAGAGCGATCAAAGGAATTACTCGCGTGTGCGGAGCTCTTTCCAGTCACGGAGGGAGTCTGTCATTTTGTGCAGGCTAAGGATAGGTCATACAAGATCCACCCACTCCTACCTAATGAGAAGGGTAGACCCCCCACTTTGTACCTGTGGAATCGTTTTCACCGTGGCCCACATCTTAACCGAGTGTGTGGATCTTTGCTGACTTACGAAGAAACCGTGGTTTGCAGATGACACTCAAACTTATATTAGCCGAAGATCTCATCATCCGCTTTATAAGTGAGAGTGGGTTAGGGCCAGCAATCTAAATTTTCCAGTGCAAATTGACTCTACGACTTGTTCGTTTTTGAATGATGAATTTTTGTTTTTCCGTAATTTTTGTTTATTTTTATAATATAATTATTATTATTATATTATAATATAATATATACTATATTATAATATAATTATTATTATAAAAATAAGATTTTGAGGCTAAAATAGACAAACGTAATACAGTAAAAAGGGTATTTACAGATGAGGAACGCCTGAGAAGATCAGAGCGAATGAAAAGCTACTGGGTGACTCGGAAAGGAAAGTTACTGAAGAAGAGGACCAAGAAATGATTGACTGAAGTGGTTCAATGTGGCCGTAAAAGCAGAAGAAGAAGAATTATTAGTTTTAATTAATTTTTTGTTTTATTAATTTTCGGTCTTATCAAATTTAGGTGTCCACCTCTTAATTTTAAATTCCATTCCAAAGTTGTATACTTTAATCTGTGTTAAGAGGATCAGATGACCTAGTAGATCCGCCCCTTAAAACAACAATAACTAACTATCGGTAACCCCAGGGATGATAGATTTATCGGAAGAATTATCACATGTGATGAAAAATGGGTCTATTACCGCAACGCTGATGCCTCGAAATAGTGGCCCAGTCCCCGTTAACCTAACAAAGTCATCGTTAAAAAAGATTGGTTCAGCCCCAAAGTGATGTGTGTCTGGTGGAATTTTGAAGAAGTGATTCACTGTGAGTTTGTTCCAAACAGGTGTGCAGTCAATGCACATTTTTATTTATTCTCAACAACTGGAACGAGTTCATGAAATTTTGAGATGGAGATAACCCGCATTAGTTAACCGAAATAGTTATTTTGCAGCAGGACAATGCACAAACAACCATAACATAAATTCAGGAATTGGGAGGAATGGAACTGCTACCACATCCAGCATACATCCCTGATCTTGCACCTTCAGATTACCATCTTATTCAATCCATGGCCCATTTCTTGTGTGGAAGAAATTTTGAAAACATTGAAGCTGTTGAAGTGGGTCTCGCCGAATTCTTCACACCAAAACCCAGAGACTGGTACTGTCGCAGGATAAGAAACCTCGCTGAAAGATGACTCAAGACCATAGGATCTGATAGTCTCTACTTTGAAGAATAGTATAATTTCTTGTCAGAAAACTTTCCAAATAAAATTTTCTTAAAAAAATGACATTAGTTATGAGACATCCTTTGTATATGAAAATAAAGTTTGATATTGGTTGACATGAAATTATGGTACATTTACTGACCATGTGTTCTAAGGTTCAGAACTATGGGGCCAGGCTGTCTCTGGACTAGGAAGGTGAAAGTTGGAATTCCACTGTTAATCATCTTTGAATTGTTTTCAATTTTTTAATATTTTATGTTACACAATTTTTGTTTTTGATTTTAGGTAAGTTTGGCATATGCTTATGAAACAAAGGATGCACTCTGTTTGGTTCTCACCATCATGAATGGAGGAGATCTTAAGTTTCATATATACAACATGGGAGGTGATCCAGGCTTTGATATAACTAGATCAAGATTCTATGCTGCAGAGGTAGGTGAAAATATATAGCAGGAAACTGTTTTATATAAACATGGAGTGGCCAACTATGGTGGAGACTTGTAGAGCTTGAAACTCTTCCCTTTGAAGTGTACTCACTTTTTGTTTTGAAGTGTGTAAAAACCATTCTTAGGTTTATTTAGCATTAATCTTGGCCATATTATGCCTGGCGAATTGCTTATAAAGGGAGAATTTATTGCTGCTCTCACTACTGACAAGGTAGAACACTTTTCTGCAAAATCTCAAGATTCATCTGTTTGAGTAAGTTGTGTGGTATTGGCCCACAATTCACACAACATTAACCCAAAAGATTTTGTGATATTGAGTATTCAGGGCTATGAGAGTACCAATCTTTGTAAAACTTTTCAAATGTTCTTCCAGGTTCTATGCGGACTTGAGCATCTGCATGCACAAGGTATTGTGTATCGTGACTGCAAGCCTGAAAATATTCTTCTGGATGATCATGGTCATGTACGCATCTCAGACCTGGGTCTGGCTATGGAGATACCTGAAGGAGAAATGGTTCGAGGGCGAGTGGGTACTGTAGGTTACATGGGTGAGTTGGATCTGTAACTCTTTATGGATGTGGAGAAATATTTAATAGACTTGGATACTTTCTTTGGGGTGGGCTGATGTTCAGTGATAAGATAGAATCCAAACTTGGAAATGTACTTGTTAAAGCAAATTCAATTTCTTTGTTAGTTCGAGTATAATAATCTACATTTCAAACTATTGTCATGAAGCATCATACGCTAAATAAATGTTGTTGTTTGAGTCTTCAGCCTTTTGACTGGTTTGATGCAGCTCTCCATGCCTCCCTGTCCTGAGCTAAACGTTTCATCTCTACATAGCTACCACACCCTACATCCAAGGCAATCTGTTTTACATATTCTAACCTTGGTCTACCCCTACAGTTCTTGTCCTCGACCCTTCCTTCCATAACTAAGCTTGCTATTCCTGGGTGTCTTAGCATGTGTCCTACCAACCTATCTCTTCTCTTCATTAGCAGTCGCCAGAAACATCTCTCCTCTCCCACTCGTCTTAATACCTCTTCGTTTGTAACCCTATCTACCCATCTGATCTTCATCATTCTCCTGTAACACCACATTTCAAATGCTTCAATTCTCCTCTTTTCTGCTGCACCAATAGTCCAAGTTTCACTTCCATAGAGCGCCACACTCCAGACAAAGGCTTTCAAAAATGACTTCCTAATACCTAAATCTATATTCGATGTCAGCAGATTCCTTTTTTGTAGAAATGCTTTCTTTGCCTGAGCCACCTACTTTTTATATCCTCTTTGCTTCGTCCATCACTGGTTATTCTGCTTCCTAAGTAACAGAAGTCTCCTACTTCCTTCAGCTTTTCACCTGCCAATTTGATCTCCATAGAGGTTTCTGATTTATTTCGGCTGCATTCCAGTATTTTTGTTTTACATTTATTAATTTTCATCATGAATTCTTTCCGTAAGACTGAGTCCATACCATTCAAAAACTCATTCAAATCCTCAGGCTTGTCGGCCAAGATGACGATGTCATCAGCAAATCTCAGAGTTGAAATTATTTCTCCTTGAATCTTCACTCCCACTTTACATTTTTCTCTAATTTCCTTCATTGCTTGTTCAATGTAAAGATTGAAAAGTATGGGTGATAAGTTGCAGCCTTGCCTTACACCTTTCTGAATACCAGCTTCTCTCTCATGTCCTTCAACTCGAATGACTGCTGTCTGGTTTCTGTACAGATTGTGTATCACCCTCCTATCCCTGTACTTTATTCCAATGGATTTCAAAATGTCAAACAATTTAGTCCAATCAACGTTATCAAAAGCCTTTTCTAAGTCTACAAAAGCCATGAACGTTCTCTTATCTTTCCTTATTCTACCTTCCAAAATCAGCCTAAGACTTAGTACAGCTTCCCTTGTTCCTACATTTCTCCTGAAACCAAATTGGTCTTCGCCCAACTCCGTTTCTATCTGGCTTTCAATCCTCTTGTAAATTATTCTAGACAGGATCTTTGAAGCATGAGTAATCAAGCTGATTGTACGGTAATCTTCACATCTGTCAGCTCCCACTTTCTTTGGTATAGGGATGATTACATTCTTCTTGAAATCAGGGGGTACCTCACCTGTCTCATAAATCCTACACACCAAGTGAAATAACCTGATCAGACCTTCATCTCCTATGCAACGTAGCAACTCAATCGGTATATCATCTATGCCTGGTGCTTTGTTCCTGCTTAAGTCTTCCAAAGCTCTATCAAATTCTGATCTCAATATTAAATCTCCTTTCGCATCCTCATCAATTTCCTCCTCCCTTTCCATTACATGATTCTCAATCTCCTTTCCCTTATACAAACTCTCTATGTAAGCTTTCCATCTCTCAACCTTTTCTTCCCTATCTGTTAGAGGCTTTCCATTTTTGTCCTTAATATTACAACACTTAGTCTTCTTTTCCCCAAAAGTATTCTTAATCCTTCGATAAGCTGTGTCTACTTTTCCTAATTTCAGACAATTTTCTATACCTGCACATTTCTCTTTCAACCATTCTTCTTTTGCTTCCTTGCACTTCTTGTTAACCTCATTTCTCAGACGTCTGTATTCTGCTTTCCCCTTTTCATCTCTTACATTCTTGTGTTTCCGCCTTTCATCCATCAATTCTAGTATATCCTGAGTGATCCACGGTTTTCTACCTATTCTTTCTTTCCTACCAATGTTTTCTTCTGCGGATTTTGTTATTTCATTCTTCAAAAGTGCCCATTCGTCTGCAATTGAAGTTTGTTTAGGGTTTTTCATTAGTCCTTCCTTTATACTCTTCTTGAATCTTTCGTTTACATCCTTCTCTTTCAGTCTGTCTATTGCCCACCTTTTTGGATTTTGACTTTTCTTCAGTTTCTTCAACTTTAATCTGCATTTCATTACAAGCAGATTGTGGTCAGAGTTTATGTCAGCACCAGGATATGTTTTACAATCCAAAATCTGGTTTCGAAACCTCTGCTTGACCATAATGAAGTCGATTTGGTAACGCCCTGTATCTCCTGGTCTCATCCATGTGTATATTCTTCTATTGTGGTTATTGAATAAGGTGTTAGCTATGACCAACTCATGCTCGGTGCAGAATTCTACCAGCCTGCTTCCTCGATCATTCCTTTCACCTAATCCGAAACCTCCTACTATCTTCCCTTCTCTCCCTTTTCCTACCACAGCATTCCAATCTCCCATTACTATAATAAATAAATCTACTGTAATCAGAGCAGTCTTGTTGGCCATAGCACCTGGGCCAAGATTTAAGAATTAGATTCTGTTTAGAATAGACTTCTAAGTTTTATGTTAAAAATGTAACAAAGGAAACTAAAATAGCAAATATACTAAAGTGTTATACAATATTAAACAGGGTGTGAAGAGTTTTTTTAAAATTGTAATAATTTTTATTTTATATTTTATTTTGCAAGCTTGGTATATGGCTTTCATTGTTTCTTGGTAGTATTTTTCAACCACAGCAAGATCAGTCTTGAATATGGATATAATAATACAAATTGGGGTTTAAGTGGAAATTTTATTTTGGGCATTTTATTTTGATTATCTTGTGAATGTTTTTGTTACTTTTAGATAAAAAAAGAAGTGTGCCCGTGATATCTCAATGATCTTGATACTTCTTGGTGCCAGAGTTCTTGGTAGCCATACTTTATTTTGCAAGGTATGAAGCTCATAACATTTGTGGGTTCGAGAAGAAATTGTGCCGTTCTCATGCTGATAAATGAGAATCTTACTCTCCATACAATCTCTGAATAACAAAAATGACTTACAGTTTGTGCCACACTCCAAGTGATGAGCACTTTCTCCTGACAGTCACAAGTTCACAGAAATGATTTTCAGCTGGCACCACACGTGAGTTGAGGAGAAAATCTGGAGTTCACAGAAATTGTTACAGTTTGTTCAGCACTTACACCAATTAATAAATATCTCTTTTTGCCACAGTCACGAGTTCGCAAAATTGATCTGTGATCAGTGCCGTTCTGGTCCATTGATAGGACTCTCTTTTCCCCTAGAGTTTCAAGTTGTTAATTCTCATTTAGGGGCTTGAACATCTGGTCATCAGTCCCAGGTTACTGTCCCTGCAGTCAGTTTAGTGGGTCAGATTTACCACACCCACTGGCTGCCATCCGAAGGGCTTGGTAAACCTGTATTACTACTTAAGTTTCCTGTAGTTGACCCATCAAGACCTTTGCATATGACACTGCACAAGGTATTAAAAAATTGTACTATTTTGCACAAATTATCATGCAGAAAGCTAAAAGATGTAGAGTTCCATGGATAACTTCTTAATTCAAAATTTCGGTGCATTTTGTGAACATGATAAAAGCATTTCCAATTTTATAATTTTAAATGATCTAGTCGGCGACGTCACGAAATGTACCGAGAATGCACTGAGGTGTGTGACGTCATAGTACCGCTTGGTGCATGTGTATTGAGTTCACTGGTGAGCTCTGGCGTTACGAGAAGGCAACGACACGGCGAGAGTGACGTCATCCAGCCAGCTCCCTCCTTGCACCGCGCGCTCCAGCTCCCTCATGACTTGTAACTTTCTAGAGTTCTGATTGTTTCTTGATCATCTAACATGTCATGAGTCTTGCCTTCGAGCGAAGCGAGAAGCCTCCAGCCTTTCTAGCATTTTTCAGCATTTGTAGCATTTAAAATGATATAAAGTCCAGTCTTTCAGACTGACTCTTTTATATAACATTTCATCAATTAGGTTTGAAAGCAAATTCAATCAACTCTTTCCAGGTGGCTTGCTAAGCCTAACACTGCAGAGGATTTTCTGTTGGGGTTTCTCCCCTAGCCTTTGAGGATCCCTTCTCATCCCACAAGGCAGTGGGTTCCATCTGTACAACCCCCAAGATGGGTGGAGTGCCTTCTCCGCCAGCTCCACCGTACTGAATTACACATTCTCGGCCTTCGCCACCGTTGAGGTTTTCACACGTCACCCTGTGCAAGGGGCACCTGTGTTATACCGCACAGGACTGGGTCCCCCTCAGGACTTAGCCACTACTATAGCTCCGAATATAGTACCGTTGCACAACCCCGCATCATGGACGCACCTGATGAGAGTTGTCCATGTAAGTACAGATTTCATGGACCGGGTTAAGGAGACCATATGGTTCTACCCTTCAAGGGTGTTGCTGAACTCCTAGGAAAACGCAGATTACAGTGGTTTGGACACGTCATGAGAATGGACAGAAATAAAACACCAAGAAATTATTTCGACAGAGAAGTGAGGGGGAGGAAGCCTGTAGGAAGACGAAGAAATCGATGGATAAACACATTGAAGTCTGAGGTCAACATACGGAATGTGAAATGGTAAGACGTAGAACAGCAAATGGCGAGCGCTTGTATACCACACCCGGAAAACTGGAGCTGGAAAATTATGAAGATGATTTCATAAATTAAAAGAACTATTCCATCTATTTGGAAAATTTTAGGGCTGCTATAGTCTTGTGCTTTCAGATGATTTTCCTTGGCACATTTTCTTTTTCCACTTAACAAGTGGTCTAGTCTTAATTTTAATTTTTAATATTTTTGTTATTAGGTCATTTGATTAGTCACTTAGTTTAATTGTTTTTTATTTCTAGGCATGTGTTAAATTTGCCATGATACACCCTAAGTGTATGATTTGTTATGAATGAAATACAAGATGGAAAAAAATGACCATCTCTTAAAACCATGTACCAAGAGATAATCATTTGACTGACAAAAGTAGGAACATTAGGAAATGACGAAGGGCAGACCCCAGTGTAGTACACCACCATCTTGATGACTAAGCATTCATGCCATTAATCAGCTCAATAGCTTTTACATTCTACGGCCCTGAAGACCTCCTGGTCTTGTCAGGACAACCAAGACTAATGTTAGTTAAAACGTGCGTAGTGGGGAGGACATTCTTCAACAAGGTGTGATATTGATGGCTATGATGTTCTATCACTGATAATCTTTGTGGAAATGGCACAAACTGTGCTTATGTTAGAAACATGTGCATTATTGAAATATTTCTACTAGCAGTTACAGCCAGGAATATTCTTCTTCTTCTGCTTTTACGGCCTCATTGGACCACTTCAGTCAATCATTTCTTGGTCCTCTTCTTCAGTAAGTTTCCTTTCCGAGTCGCCCAGTAGCTCTTCATTCGCTCTGATCTTCTCAGGCGTTCCTCATCTGTAAATACCCTTTTTACTGTATTACGTTTGTCTATTTTAGCCTGAAATCTTATTTTTATATCTCTCAGTTTTTTTAATTTTGTTTTGTTTTGTTTTGCAAGTCATCCAAGGTTATTTCCAATTCTTTCATATCTTCTCTAATTTCCTTAATCCATCCTACTTGTTCCATATTCCAAAGTTTCACTACAATTTTTCTAGATAACCTGGTTTCTGGTGTCCTCATGATGTGACCAAAGAAAGAAAGCCGTTTCTTCGGAATAGTATCAGTGATGGGCTCCAGTTCTCTGTATACCACTTCATTTGGTACTATCCGCCACTGTCCATCTTTCTGATATTTTTTATTTATGCATGTTCTAGCTATTCTTCTTTCTACTTTTAAAACCTTGTCGATTCTGTTTTTCTGAGTAACTTTAAAAAGAGTTTCACTTCCATAGGTCACCTCTGGTTGAACCACCGTCTTGTAATGTTTTAATTTTGTTGCGATTGATAGACATTTTCTTTTATATGTTGACCATGTTAATTTTTGGGCTTTTATCATTTTATTAGTTCTTTCTTGCCATGCAGGTTTCTTTCTCATCCAAGTTGTAAGTTATAATTTCTCCTAAGTATTTAAATTGCTTCACTATTTTAACTTTCTTGTTATTTACTGTTATGTGATTGATTACAAGTGGATTTGCTACCATTATCTCTGTCTTTTCAAATGATATCTGGAGTCCAATTTTTTGTGCTATATTTTGTAGGCTTATTATTTGATTTTTGGCTTCTTGAATATTATTAGCCAGTAACGCTGCGAATCCCAAGCAATTTAAGTCTATTTGATCTTTCTTGGTTCCAATTCTTATGTTCCTAGGATTTTCCCTGTACCATTCCCTCATTACATATTCCAAAGCACAATTGATAAGTAGAGGCGATAAACCATCTCCTTGCCTTAATCCTGTTTTAATCGTAAACGGTTCAGATATTTCTCCTCTGAATTTTACTTTAGATTTGGTGTTTGATAGAGTTAGTTTTATAATTTTTATTAATTTGGGATGAAGTCCGAAATTCCTTAGTATTTTCAGCAATGAAGATCTATGTATACAATCATAAGCTTTTTTGAAGTCTACGAAGGTTATGACTTGCTGTTTTTGTCTACGTTTGTAGTAGTCCATTACTAATTTTAAGGTGATTATCTGTTCAGGGCAGCTTCGCCATGGCCGAAATCCACCTTGATATTCCCCTATTTCCAGTTCTAATTGATCTTTACAACGATTATATAGAATTCGTGACATGATTTTATATGTGATATCCAAAAGGGAAATTCCTCGATAGTTGTCAGGATTTGATTTTTCTCCTTTCTTGTGTAATGGATGTATTATAGCAGTAGTCCAATGGTCTGGCAGTTCTTCTTTGATCCAAATGTTCACTATGCATTGGTGTAATGAAATCTTTACTGGTTCTGCTGCATATTTCCACAATTCTGCAAATGTTTGATCTTCTCCACTCGCTTTGTAGTTTTTGAGCTCTCTCAGTGCTTTGTAGACTTCTTGGATTGTGGGTGGATTTATGTTTTCTGATGGTGTTTTAATAGTGGTGTCTGTATTTATTTGAAGCAGTTCTGGTGGATCTTCGCAATTTAGCAACTTGTTGAATGTTTCTGCTAAAATTTCTGTATTTCTTTTATTACTATGAGCTAACTCGCCATTTTTGTCTTTTAACATTAATGTTGGAGGTTCATATCTTTGTAGTTGTTTGCTAAAAATTTTGTAGTAATCCCTTGAGTTTGTTTTCGCGCTATTTGTTTAGATCATCAGAAGTATATCCTTTTGGTATAGCCGTTTAACCCCTCGTATTATTTTTTTAGTTATCTTCCTTTGTTTTATGAGATCCAAGTGTGATTCATCTGTTTTTTGACTCTGATACCGTAACCAGGCTTGATGTCTATCTTCCACTGTATTATCACACTCATCGTTCCACCATTGGTGTTTCTTCCTTGGATTTATTGGGGCTACTTGTTAACTATTTGTTTCAATTCGGGAACTATTTCCTCTAGATCATCTGTTATTTTAATATATCTAGTTCGTTCTTTGTATCCCTTGTTATTTATTAGTTTATGAGGGTCGTATGTTCTCTTCTTTTTTAGGTGAGTTTTTTTCTTTATCAACGGGGTAAATTTAATTTTAATCTTTATCATGTAATGATCCGATCCAGTATCTGTTCCTCTCAGAACTTTCACATTGTAGATCTCCCTGTGATAGTTCTTATCCATACAAACATGATCTAGTTGCCATTCACCTTTTTTCCAATCTGGATGTTTCCAAGTTTTGAGTTTATTTGGTCTTCTCTTGAAGTAAGTTGATTTGGAGATCATATCATGGTTTCTGCAAAATTCCACCAGTCTTATGCCATTCCTGTTTGTTCTTCTCTGTGCTGGCCATTTTCCTATTATGTCTCTATCTTTTTTCCTTTCCTAACTGGGCATTAAAGTCTCCAATTAAAATTTTGGTGTGACATTTATTTATGTTTGTTGCTGTCTGATCTAAAAGCTCCTAAAATCCCTCCACATCATCTTTGTGTTCTTTCTTATTATTTTTATCATTAGTTGGGGCATGGGCATTTAGAATGGTATATGTTCTATTTGCAGCTTTTAGAGTTAGTGTCGAGAGCCTAGGGGATAATGCTTTACATTCTATGATGGATTCAATTATTTTGAGATTGACTACAAATCCTGTTCCTAATTGTGGACATTGCTTCATTACTCTTTATTCTGGTATTCCAGGAATATATATATATATATATATATATATATTTTTTTTTTCATCACTCTTTACCTGTTCATATACACATTTTCCCTCCTTGTAGCTGGCTGGGAGAGATGCTGCAGGTACTCTGGTTACATGGAACTATCAAGGGTAATAAATGACCTAGTGGAGGAAAAAAGGAGGTTATGTGTCACTATATGTAGAAGAGCCCCACAAGTGAATTGTTTTGAATCCCTACTTACCACCATCATTGTGGCTCAAGATAGCTTGAAAGCACCCCTAGAATCTGTGCTAGATGTTGCCTGTATAGGATGACATGTTCACTAACCATGTATAGTGTTCCTTTGTGTGACACCTGCTCCTGCTCTTTCCTTTGTGGTAGTGTATTTCTTTTCCAACACCTGCTTCATCATATTAAAACTTAGTCTAGCCATAAAGTCTGTTGCCAAGTTTTAAAGGAGTAACTTCACTATGGTTCAATATTTCTAAATTTTCTGTTGGTATGTTCAAATTGTATATTTTCTGTACCCATAGCACCAATCAGTCCCCAAAACCTTGTCCTCGTGACATTAGAAATTGTTCGTCCCTAACTGTTTTTCAAACATACTGTACATATAAAGATTTCCTCCTGAATTCGTAGGCAAACTAGTGTATGAATGTGTGAGTAAATGACTACAGTGAATATTCTTTAACAATTCACTCATTTTTATTCTTTACATTTTATATAGATTAGAAACATGGGCATTGTAGACATATTTCTATTAGCAGTTACAGCCAGGAATATGTATAAACGAAATTCCCATCTCAATTGTAGTATTTAGCTTTTATTAGACATAGTATGTTAGGTTAGGAATGACATGTGTGCATTATGCTAAATAAATTGCATTCTATGTGGTTAAGTGTAAGAGAGGGCCAAGAGCCCTAACTTTGCCACAGTAAAGGCATCAATAGTAATAAATAACATCATAACCTACAGTGAGTGCTTCAGATTTCCAGTATTAGGATATCTCTTCTTAATGAGCATACTTTTTAAGTACATACCCCAATATAATTCAAGAATTGATATTGGGTTGTTAGTGGGCAATCTTAGGGAGTAATGAAATGTAGGACATTCATCCTAAAACACAATTTAACTGGAAGTTTTCTCATTCTAAAACACCTCTAGAAGACCTGTGTTCCGTTGCAGCATTAGTTTCAACAATCCTATAGCACTTCTTTCCGTATGACATTTGCTGTTTGCATGCCTTTTGCTGATGACCTGAGTAGACAGTTACCATCACCTTTCATTTTTATAACATCTGTAATTGAATTTTGCCTTCAACTTGTCATATGAATCGTGTTAAGAACACACACAACCTCTAAGAACGAATGCTAAAGCAAAATGCCAGCCAGCGCTTGTATGTTGCAGTGGGGCAGGCCAATTTGCTCCCGGGCGCATGCGTGTTTCAGAACACTTGACTCGCTCCTCCCCTCACTATGGCTGGCACACAGCTTGACCAGAAGAATCACCTTAGTGAAATGAATATTCGCAATTATTTTAATACATTGATGACAGAATCAAGTAAGTTAGGGCTCAATTGATAATGTGTAATGTGCATAGCAGGGCAGATGACCTTGCTGTTCTGCCCCTTAAAACTACTAACTAATGTGCATAGTATCTCAAGCCAACAAACATCATCGTAACACAATTATTTATCAAGATATTTCAGTTTCAGTAAAGGTGAAAATCCTTCCTAATTATTTTAATAAGTTGTGTTCAAATCCTACGCTGTTTTCACAAAAAAATTGATTTGCCACCCTTCCCGATTGAAGCTTCTAACCATATTGAGGCTGGATCTTTGTGCTTCTATAGAACTTGAAGCATAAACTAATGTTATTTCAGTGGTTTAAACTGTGTTAAATAGTCTTCTTCACATCTTGCATGATGCAATTTATAGATTTGGAGGATGATTTAGCACAAAGGAGGACCATATTGAAGCTTGGTTGGTGCAATTTTCGAGATGAAACAAGGTGCTGAAATCAAGTTTTATTTTAAATGTGGAAAACATCCAGCGGTGATGACAATATAACTATGTTTTGGATTTCGTCCGTCTTTGCTCGGCTATAGGACCCCCTCGCCTACAGTACCCCCCTTAATTTTCGAGAGCCAAAATACAAAATTCTTGGAAATCGCTTATAACACCCCTCCTTAATTACTGAGAGTCAAAATACAACATTCTTGAAAATGGACGAATTCTTAAATTTTTTAAAAATTATAACTGAAATTCGTCCTCTTTTATGACAAAAAATACTTTTCTTGTTACATTATTTTGCTTTTCAGACGATATGGCCGCCATTTTTCATAATGTACCGCGTACGTGATTGGGCAGGATATCGAATTGTGTAGCCAATAGGCTTTACCTGATAACCAATAGAAGATGCCACACTATTGGTCGAGTAGAATGGCAAAGTTTAAAATCCGTCAATGAAAGTTATGGTTTCATATCTTGCCTGCATTCATTTGTTAGTATTCTTTGTATTGAGCTTCGAAGTGGTGTTTGCGGCAGCCTTGTTCTCAGTTTTATTTTAAACACATTTCATTTGTTGCAAGAACTGTCGTTTGTGTGACACGTTATTGGTATATTAATGTGAAATATGTGAATAATACGTACTCGGTTGTGTTTACAAATGTTAGTGAGATGTGATTGTTTAGCATTATCACTCATTCCGTAATTGATGCATTCTCCCTCCCTTTGTTCAAATAGAAATAAAGTATGCATTTCAATGTGTGATACTTTGTCCATTCCATTCTATTTCTTTGATACTAAGATTTTTGCTTAGCATGCGATAGTAGTGAAAGTCATTGGGGGGTAGGGAGTAGAGGTGGATAAGTGAGGTTATGGCAGTCTCGTAATGGGCTGATTAAAGATGTAAACTTAGTTTATTTTGATTAAATATATCGTACTATGTAGCATCAAAATAAAATAGCTTATTTTTACTCTCTTTCTTTCCCAAATTAATGGATTTATGCGAAGTTTACATCTAGAGTACCCCCCTCAATTTCGGAACTAAGAATTTAGAAAAAAAGGGGGCCCTATAGCCGAATAAATACGGTATTATTGTTCAACTTACTATCAAATGTAGGACTACCCGACCTCCTAAAATAGTCGTGAAAGATCAGGGATGTGATGACGTTTCCTTACGAACGATACATTTTTGGTCCGTCTTGACTCTTACTTTATAGGTATTATAGCTATGAAGAAATTTGCCCAGTCAATACCTTATTTTATTAATTTAGGGTTTTACCAGGGTTTTACCAGCGGTGTAAAGAGACACCATGGTGGAATAAGAGAGTAAAAGAAGCTGTGGGAAGGAAGAACAAGGCTTTCAGAGTGTGGTTCCAGGAAAGAACTGATCTAGCAAGGGAAGCTTATAAGATAAAGAAGAAGAAGCAAACAAGATTGTCGTAGAGGAGAGGAAGAAAAGGATGGTAAATTGGACAGAGATGATGGAGGAAGGCAGCAGAGGAAATAAGAAAGTACTTTATGGGTTGGTCAAAAGTAAGAGAAGAGGTCTACGAGAGGATGTGGTAATGTGGACAAAAACGGAAATGAGGTACACAACAAAGAGATGCTCTAGACGGTGTGGAAAGAGTACTTTGAGGATTTGCTGAATCCAAATGGTCATAGGGAGGAAGACAACGTATTGGAAGATGGAGAAGACAACACAGGAATGGAAAAGGACCCGACTTGGAGAGAACTGGAAATGGCTATAGACAAGATGAAAGGAGGAAGGGCACCAGGTGTGGACGAAGTGAGTGTTGAAATGGTGAAGGCAGCAGGGAAGGTTGGGAAACAGTGGCTGTACCTTGTGATGAGGGTGGTTTGGAAGGAGAAAAAGACCCCAGAAGATTGGAAGAAAGGATTAATTGTCCCAATATTTAAGAAAGGAAGCAGAAAGGAGTGCAGAAATTACAGGGGAGTCACACTCATACCACACCGTGCCAAGATACATGAAAAGATATTAGAAAGTAGATCATCATCATCATCATTTCCCCTTATCCAGCTCCTGCCGGGTCGGGGTATTTATGGCACTTCTCCACTTTCCTCTTTCCTTCCACCATTCTTCTTCCACGATCTTGTCCCAGTCCAGATTTCTTTTTCTTACGCTGTTCTTCACTGAATCGATCCACCTTGTTCTAGGTCTTCCCCTTGCTCTCTTACCCTTGAACTTGGCCTCCAGCATCTTTCTTGGTATTCTATTTTCCTCCATCCTCTTTACATGTCCAAATCACCTTAGTTTATTCTTCTCAATTCTCTCATTTAGTTTTCCCATCCCAACTTCCTTCCTAACATCTTCATTCCTCACTCTGTCTTTCCTTGTCTTTCCTATCATACTTCTTAGGAATTTCATTTCACTGGCTTGGATTCTACTCTCTTGCCTGCTTGTCAGGGTCCAAGTCTCAGCTGCATAAGTTAATATGGGTACATAGTACATTTTGTACATTACCTCCTTGCTTTTCCTTGGTACTTCCTCATCCCAAACAAGTTTTCTTACACTTTGATAGAATGCATTGCTCTGCTGTACCCTCCTGCCAATCTCCATGTCCAACCTACCAGTCTGCATCAATTCACTTCCTAGGTATTTGAACGTGTCCACAATTTCCAAACTCTGACTTCCAATTTTCACAGTGCCCTTTCCTTGTCTTTCCCCTCTTGTCATCACCATGGTCTTGCTTTTCTCTATACTGATTTTCAGGCCATACTTCTGAATATTTTCGTTCAGTGCATCTAGTTGTTTTTGCACTTCTTCGGTGTTCCTTCCCCAGACCACAATATCGTCTGCAAATAATAGTAACTTCATTTCTTTATGTCCATATGCTTCCTTTGTTTCCTTTACAATTTCATCCATCACCATTATGAACAAGAGAGGTGACAGCACACTCCCCTGTCTTAGTCCAGTCTTGTTCCTAAACCATTCTGTCTTTCCAACTTGGGTCAGGACCCTGCTAACACAGTTGTACATTGCTTGCACCATTTCCAACATTTCACTTCCCAGTCTCTTCTTAACCATGGTTTCCCATACCTTCTCTCTGGGGACACTATCATATGCCTTTTCTAGGTCTATGAAAGTCATGATCAAATCCTCTCCATATCCCCAGTTCTTTTCCATCACCTGCCTCAAGCTAAAGATTGGGTCCACTGTGGATCTTCCACTCCTGAAGCCATACTGTTCCTCTTGCAACTCTCCTTCCACCTTTCTTCTCATTCTTCTTTCTAATATCCTTTCCAGTATTTTTACTATCTGTGATAAGAGGGTGATCCCTCTATAGTTATCACACACCTTCTTGCCCCCCTTCTTAAACACTGGTATTATTAGCCCTTTCTCCCAGTCTTCTGGTACACATTTCCGTTTCCACACACACTTTAGCAATCGATACAGCCATTGCATACCAACAGGTCCAGCAGCCTTTATCATTTCTACACTGATTCCATCCACCCCTGTTGCTTTTCCCATCTTCATTTTCTGTACTGCTAATTCCACCTCCATCATTGTTATATCATCTTCTGTTATAGAGTCGTCAGGCTGTGTCACTTCGATCTCACCAGTAGAATTGCTCACGTTCAATAGCTTATCGAAATACTCCTTCCATCGTCCCTTTATCTCTTCCGGGTGTGTTAACAACTCTCCATCTTCCTTTTTCACCAGCTTTGTAGTAACCCTTTCTTTCCTCTTACTTCTTAGGAGCCCATACAGCATCCTTTTACTGCCACTTACATCTGTTTCCATTCTTCGTGTAAATTCTTCCCAACTTTTCTTCTTTTCTTCTCCTACCACTTTCTTACACCTCCGTTTGCTGTCGTGATACTTCCTTTTGCTTTCTTCTGTTTGATCTCGGTTCCATTCTTTCCATGCAGACTTCTTTTCTTTCACTGCTTTCCTCACTTCCTCATTCCACCACGGTGTCTCCTTCTCTTTCACTCTTGTTGACGTCCTACCACAAGCACTCTCTGCTGCACCAACAAATGCCTTTTTAAAGTGAGACCATTCCTCTTCTACATTTTCCACTTAAGTAACTGGGATTTGTTGCTTCAATCTCTCCTGAAAATCTTCCTGTACAGTTTTGTCTTTCAATTTCCATACTTTTATTTTACTTTTTCTGATCTCCTTTAGGTTTTCCAATTTTTCCCATCTAAATTTTGCCACCACAGCTCTATGGTCCCCATCAAATGCTTCTCCTGGTAAAGCTGTCACATCCATCAGCTTTCTGCGATTTGTCCTTTCCACCAGGAAGTAGTCGATTACTGATTTTGTTCTTCTATCACCCCACCCATATCTGGTAATTTTCCTGCTGTTTTTCTTCCGAAACCATGAATTACCCACTATCAGTCCATTCCTTTCACAAAAGTTTACAAGTTCCTCTCCTTCCCGGTTCTTTTTCCCATATCCATATGGTCCAATGACTTCTTCCTTTCCTTGTCTCTCATTTCCGACTTGTGCATTCATGTCTCCCATGATCACCACTTCTACATCTGAGATTACTCTTTCTACATCCTCCAGGAATACTTCAGTATCTTCTTCTCTGTTTCCAGTCTGTGGTGCATACACTTGTATGAAGTCCATCACGTCATTCATCATCTTCATTCTAATTTTCATTATTCTGTCACTCACACACTCGACCACTTCAACATACTCCTCCAGATGTTTCGAGGTTATCAGTCCCACGCCATTTTTTGCCTCTTGGCCACCACTCCAGTATAATGTATAACCTTTCCTCAATTTCTTCCTTCCTTTACCTTTCCATTTCACTTCACTCAGCCCCATCATTCCAACCTTCTCCCTCTCCATGAAGTCTACCACCTCCTCCACCTTGCCTGTCAGGGTCATGACATTCATGATTCCCACTTTCATTTCGGTTACTGGTCGCCCATTTCTCACAGTTCCCCCAGTACCAAAGGAACTGCGCGTCGCCTGCAGGGTACGCCCTAACCTTTTCCGAATCATTGGAAGTGCCATTTCCATTTTAGGCTATTATTACGATGGGGTCGCCACTCCCAAAGGCATTTTATGAAGCTACTGCCAGCTATTATTCAGGCCGCCCCTAACATGGAGAACAGACGCCCTTGCAGCCGCCCCTAACATGGGGAACAGACGCTGCCGATTGATGCTGTACTCATACTATTCCCTGAGTACTGGGTTGCCTCTTCCGCAATCTCCACCGTTCCGAAGTCCATCTTCTCCGCTGCAGATTCCGTTGAGGTCTTCGCAAGTAACCCTGTGCACGGGGCCTATGTTATACCCCATAGGACTGGGTCCTCACCAGAACTTAGCCGGTACTGTAGTTCCATGGTATATTACAGTACCGTTGCCCACCCCCGCGACGTGGATGCGCCTGGCAAGAATTATCCATGTAGCCAATTAGGATTGACTCATGGACCGGGTTAAGGAGCTGTCTAAATCCAGCCTCCAAGGCTGGAGAATACGAGCCAAAGTGGAGAGAGAATTGAGAGAGGAGCAGTATGGATTCAGACCTGGGAGATCAACAGTGGATCTCATATTTTCAGTGAGACAGCTACAGGAACACCACTAAGAATTTGGAGAGGATCTGTTGATGGCCTTCCTGGACATCGGAAAGGCCTATGATAGTGTGTGTAGGGAGAAGGTTTGGAAAGCAATGGAAAACATGGGAGTGGAAAAAGGGACTGTAGACAGAGTGAAGGAGATACATTGTGGAAGTATGAGTTGTGTGAAAGTTGAGGGGAAAGAACTGACTGGTTCAGACAAATGAGTGGCCTGAAACAGGGTAGTGCACTGTCACCCCTTCTCTTTATTGTGGTTATGGACGAGGTAATGACCTGGGTAGCATGAAAGATAAGAGAAGATAAGATGAAAGCAATGGTGTTTGCAGATGATCTCATGGTCTGGGGAAACAAGGAGGAGGAAATTCAGGAGCAACTGAAGGCTTGGGAAGAAACAGTGGGAGAGTACGGATGGAAGTTCAACATCAGTAAATGTTAGATCCTGTTAACGACCAGGAAAAGGGACAGACCAATGAGTGGGATAACACTTGGAGGTGGACAGCTGAAGAAGGTGGAAAGTCTCAAGTACTTGGGAAGTATAGTGGAGGAAAATGGGAGAAATAACAAAGAGATTACGGAACGTGGCAGACAGGCAGAAGCATTTCTGAGAAGCATTAGGAGCTTAGTGTGGAATAAAGATATCCCACAAAAAAGCAAGGAAGTGTTATATAGAAGCTACTATATCCCGATACTGACCTATGCATCAGAAACGTGAATAATGAAGAAAAGAGAAATAAGCAGAATACAGGCAGGTGAAATGAAGTTCCTACGAAGTAGGATCGGAGTAACAAGAAGAGACAGGGTGAGGAATGAAAAGGTCAGGGAAATGGTGAAAGAGGAGCCCTTGCAGAGTAGGATTGAGACATCAAGGCTGAGGTAGTATGGACACTTAAAGAGAATGGAAGAGAAGAAGATTCCCAAGAGGATACATGAGATGCAGATGCAGAAGAAATGACCAAGGGAAAGACCAAGAGATAGATGGCTGAAAGGAGTGGAGGAATGTGTCAAGAAGAGAGGCAAGGACTGGACTAGAGTGACAGCGGAGAGGTGGTGGGAAGAAAGGACCAAGTGGCGGGGCTTATGTTCCAAACAGACCCAGCCTGGGGCTGGAAACTGTACAAGATGATGATGACCAGGGGTATATGTTTTGGGAACCAGATGTTCCCTCCTTCAGCTTCTCACAATTTTATGCAGCATTTCAAAACACAATATATTCAACAAAATACATAAAAATTTCATGAATTCATCATGCAAAAATGAGAGTTTGTCATCTTAATCTATAATTATACAGTTTTTGACATATAGTAGAACAAAGTCGTTTTGAACCTGATAAACTTTCTCTAGTATTGGGATTCCATTTAACTTGTATGAATAAAATATTAAAACTATGCTGAGAATGTGCTTATTGTAAGCTTCTTGTCTAAAATAACACTCATACGATGGAATCTTGTAGCGTCAAACGCCGTCTTCGTTAATTGTGCGACGTTGACAAGAAATGATTTAATAATCTGGTATCTTCTTTGTGAGCATCTATATACTGGAATTAATTCTTTAAAGACTGTTCTTAAATACTGTGCATAGTAGTTTAGGGAGCTATTTCCTTTAGACAAGACATATTATACCAGTCTACAGTAAATAACTCCTGACTTTGTACACGTATTTAAGAACAATCTGTATATTTTATTTTATATATTTTAATTCTACTTTATCTGCTGGGATGGCATCTTATTTAATGAGGCATCCGTACAGAAGCTTTTTCTCGGAATCAGGTCTTCTAAACCTGCTATCTCCCTGTTCCGAGAATACACAGAGAAAAATATATCTACTGTACCATTAAAAATCCTGTGTTTGAAACTCTGCTTCGATAACATGTACCTTGCTAAAATTTAAACAAAACTACTTAAAATATAACCAAATATGACTTTATTATTATTATTATTATTAATCTTGATTGGTCACATTGGACCACTTGAGTCGTTCCACAATCACTTCTTCTTTGAAGGTAGTACTGCTTGGTTCTTGCGCTCTTTCAGTACTTTTTCATTCTTTCAGATCGGGATTTTCTCAACTCATCTGAAATCTCCATAGGCTTTCTGTGTGTCATTTCTGCAGAAAATTTGTGAGTTTTAAGAATGGTGTTAATTTTATTTTTCTCCTCGGCATCTGTTATCTTGAGTCCAACTGCTTTGAGATCTTGTTGGATTTCTTGGATCCATTTTCCTCCAGTTTTCTTTCCTAGATTTCTCATCACCAGTTGGCGTACAATTCCGTTTTCTGGAAGCCGTAAGATGTGAAAAAAATATGAAATTCTTTTCTTCTTCATTGTGCTGGTGATTGGATCAATCTCACGATAGACAGTTTCATTTGGGAGAATCCTCCAGACTCCCTCAACCTGATACTTTTTATTTATGCACGTTCTAATGATTCTTCTTTCCGTTTTGAGGAGCTGATCAGTTCTTTGTTCATTTTTAATTTGGAACAGTGTTTCACAAGCATAAGTGGCTTCAGGGAGAGTTACAGTTTTATAATGTTGGATCTTAGTAGCTATTGATAGGCATTTTTTATTATATGTTGACCAGGTTAGAGATTATGCCTTTTTCATTTTATTTGTTCTATTTATCCAAGTTACTTTTTCGTTTAAGTTATGTGTTATAATTTCTCCAAGATACTTAAATTGAGGAACTAGGTTAATTTTATGATCATTTATATAGACTTCATTTATATCTAAGGGTTTCATAGGCATGATCTCAGTTTTTTCAAAGGATATGACTTTATATTACTAAAATTAGAGAAATATGATGAAAAGCCGTAAAAATGGCCAAAATATGCAGTTATAGACGAGATAAAATTGCTTTAAATGAGGTCAGGTACCCTCCATTCACACTTATTTTTTAAATTTCGGGCAAAATATGCTCGGAAAAAATATGACTTTTCCTTAACGTCCGAACCTTGCTCATCAGTGTACAGTATGTACCGTTGCTCAATTAAGTAATGGGCACTTCTTGGCAACTGTTTTGGCCAAATCCCAAAGGCTAATTTTCCCTAGAACCTGTGTATCATTGTCGGGGATTATATGTATAATACGGACGGTGTATGGTGAGGCTTCAAGGTCAAGCGAACCCCTCTGGGCAGACAGATTTCCAGCCACTATTCAGTGGTGGGGGAATAGTGACAGCATTCACTTGTCTGCCGAGCTGTCGTCATCGCGTGTTAATGCCAAATATTCACAAGTCAGCTTAGCACAGTTACATGAGGGGTGTCTCTTCTAGCGCTCCCGTCTCCCCATTACTCATACTATACCGCGATCTTGAAGCCTCGCCCCATACTGTCCGTACTCTATATATGAGGGGTGTTCCAAATATGTTTCATCATTGTATTTCACTGGGAAGCTATGTTTCAAAGTGAGAAAATACCTTGTCATGTCCTTTGGGTTTTTCCCCACATAGTCCCCACCAACATTGATCTTGAAATCAATTTCTAGAAACCTGCATGATAAGCACTCAAGGTCTCTGTGTCGAATGGCAGATTCCGTTGGCTGAGTGGGAATAGCGTGTCACATTGATAGTCCCTGCTGTGAGGAAAAGAGGAAAATGACATGCTTTGTGTCCTAGAAGAGTGTCAGCATAATCTTCCTGGCAGACTGCGACACTTTGAATTCTTTTCATTGATCTCGTACCACAACAAGTGTTAAAGTCTTATTTCCATCCTTGCAGTCTTGTGATCAGGGGTGAGCTGTCTTGGCACTCATCTTGCTGACACCTTCCGATTTCCCAACACTTCATGAATCATGTGGTGGGCTTGAGCATATCTAACACCCAATGTGGATGCGACATTATACATAGTTACTCGCCTCTCAGCTAACACCATTTCCTGTGGTCTGCTAATGTTTCTTTTGCAATCATGGATATAGGTGCGCCCAGATTGGGCTTCATCTTCCACAGTCTTCCTTCACCAAACATTGAACATCAGCGCCCAACCATTTGACAGGACATGATGTCTCCATAGACGCTCTGTAGGTGGTGATAAATATATTAAACACTAGTCCCACACACCCATTGGTAGTGCATGACAGCATGCACTTCTATTAATGCCATGTTTCCAGCACACATCTTTCTATCATATTGGTTTGCACTCAAATGAACTCGGGCACGCCAATCTTCTGCTTCTCTCTCTGCTTTGGCACTCGCTCTTTTATTCTCATTCTGCTCGCCCTGTGCTTTTGATTTTGTAATGCAGCTGCTTCCTTGTGAATTTAAATAACAAAACTTATATTCGGAACGGCCCTCGTGTCCCGAGGGAATGTGTTTCTAATATTTTAAAAATTCTTTTAAATGTGTTGAGCCAAAAAAAACTAATTATGTTGCAAAACAAATTTTTTGTCATTGTAGTTTTAAATGAAAGTCCAATATCTGATTATTCGGTTGTAAATAGTATAAGGCCAATGTCCAGTGATAAATTACGAAGGTATGGTATTAAATCTTTTATCTGGCACTATTTGTCACTGACTTTGAAATAATGCACTGTTATAAGATAATTTGGTTGATCGCATTTGCTTCTTATTGGAGGAGTCGTATGGTTCTGGCTCATCTCATTAGTGTGTCTGACAGGGGTACTGTAGTTTCAATATCTATAGAAGGCCAAATATCTTCCTTTACGCACTGATTATGTATATAAATATTGTGTAAACCATTTTTTTTTCATTCATTCATTCATTCATTCGCAATCGGGGGTGTGTCCCCCGGTGGCAAATTGTTAACAGCTTGTGGTGTTTGTGAAGTCTAAAGGTATTTTTTTATTTCAGCTCCTGAAGTAATTGACAACGAGAAGTATACATTCAGCCCAGATTGGTTCAGCTTTGGTTGTTTAATCTATGAAATGATTGAAGGGCAGGCTCCCTTCCGTGCTAGGAAAGAGAAAGTAATTATAACTTTACTAAATATTATTAATATTTTAAAACAATTGAAGGTGATGATGGAAAATCTTTACATTGTTTTGCAAGGTGGCATCAAAATGTGCTCTGCTATGGAATGGTACAGTTTTCTTATACACCACACTTGATTAGCTTTCTTTCATTGAACCAAAGCTGTGAAGAAATGATAGTACACAATTCCCTTCAAATCTCTGATTGTGTAAAAGAATGGCTCTGAGTGGGATGGGTGGATGTGCTGGGAAAATTGAGTGAAGTCAATCATTAGTGCATACCTGCCAACTCTCCCGATTTAGGCGGGAGACTCCCGATTTCAGACCATTTTGCCCGCCCTCCCGCTTAACGTATTAAATCTCCCGATTTTTCAAAAATCCCACGCGTAATTTCGAATTGAATGTGCGAGATGACACTTCAGTCGCCTATCAAACGGATCGACTTTACGTGTTTTGAAGTTATATCTCGATACCGCAGTTTCGCTCTGTATCGATAATCGACAACTGCGTACTAACTCCCGCGTCGCGTCCTGCTGTTATAAAAAGTTAGCTTCGAATACGTCTTCTTTTGAAATCGTCGAAGGTTAATGCAGCGCTTGTTCCTAGATGTTCTGCATAATGACCTGTGGGTGAAAGGTAGTTAGTTGTACGCTGCGGAATATTGTATCTGTTTCACACATGACATTATATGATTTGTGTATAACTTTGTTAGATGTTGTTGGCGATAATATGCCGGTAGGCTATTGTGATTTTTCGATCTGAGTGATTGAGTCTGTTCCTCGGTAATATGGCAAAGAAATATGATGTGACATTTAAAAGTGTGTACAAAGATAACTTTCCGCATATAACTGAGTCAAAAAGAGGCGCAACACTTGCATTTTGTAGTGTCTGTAGGTATGATTTCAGTATCTCGCATGGTGGAAAGGGGGACATTTCAAAACATGTGCTCTCAAAGAAACATAAAGACAAAGTACAAAGTGTTGAGAAAAACAAGAAACTTGATTATTTCAAGTGTAAGGAGGAAGACACTGACAGTATAACACGTGCAGAAGTATTGTTCACATCGTTTATTATTGAACATAACCTCCATGTCAATTGTTCCGATCACGCTGGTCCTTGATTTAGGAAGATGTTCCCAG
Organism: Meconema thalassinum; assembly: GCA_946902985.2. Lineage (NCBI taxonomy): Eukaryota > Metazoa > Arthropoda > Insecta > Orthoptera > Tettigoniidae > Meconema > Meconema thalassinum. The sequence goes on along the minus strand of OX336393.1, from coordinate 161,917,992 downwards.
ACTCAAAAATTGCCGGGAGATATGGCTCAGCCAGAACTAAAACGTCGGCCATCCTTGCAGAAATGTGCAATGAAGAAAAAGAGAAGGTTATTGCTTGCCTGAAAAAGGGTGTGTTTTCAATTGCAACAGATGGTAGTAACCAAAGTGATTCTAAGTTGTACCCAATCATGGTTACTTTTTGCAACCCATTTCGACAAATTCAAAGTTGTCTATTAGGAGTTCCTGTTTTAGAAGGAAGTGCAACAGGCATTAATATTGCCAATCTTTTACTCACTAACTTGAAAGAATACAACATCCCCTTAAGAAACTTCATTGCACTTGGTACTGATAATGTCCCAGTGATGGTAGGGTTAAAGATGGGTGTGGCAGGGCTGTTGAGAAAGGAAATGGATTTTCTTTTTTATTGTTGGTTGCCTCTGTGTATGTACAGTAAAACCCCGTTTTAACGTGCCCGCTTTTAACGAAGATTTTCGTAAGTCCCAGCCAAATCGCCATAAGCACAGTGTTATTTAAACCCCCTTCTAACGAACCCCGATATAAGGAAAAGTCCACTTCTAAGGAATATGTTTCACATAAATTATGATCGCGCATCCCGTTGTAACGAATATGTCGATAAGATACTTCTAAACTTGTTTTGAATGTAAATTAACTTCCGTTTTGACGTAATCTCAGTCCGAAGTTGACGTGCTAAACGAAATCGCTCCTTTAGCGATGTACAGAACCGTGATAAATTGGCGCGGCCGCTGGAAATCACTGTTACCGGCAAGCAGCAGTCACTATCACGCTAGACGCTGTTGGTTAGTTATGTCCATTGAACTTTAGGTAGTACTGGAATGACGGCTGTATGGGAACGAAGTGCGGTTTACCTTGAGACTAGCTATACAGCCTAGAGGCATGACTGACGTAGGGCCTACGCGTAAATGCGGCGAGACTCTGGTAACTTCACGAAATATAAATATTTAGGCCAAAGGTCTCTTGCAAACTTCATGTGATTTAGGTGAAAGATTAAAAGCAATAAGCAATAAGAAACTGAAAATGTTTATGGATATTCTACAAAATGAAAATGTATTCTAGAAAAAAATACGGAATAAGTAGAAAGTCGTGCCTTCCATGGCTTACGCTGCCTGAACCGTCATTGATAGACCCCAAATATATGCATACGAAATGTAGAGCTGTTCAGGCTCTACAAAAAAGTCCGCGAACGCATATACTTATCTCCAACCGTTAGGGAGTTAGGACAGTTTTAGTCGGGTAATGTCTACAGTGACGTCAGCTGCCTTAACCTATAGCCGCAGCGCTCTTACACCGGCTAGGCACTTCTGTCCCGCTGCTCCAATCGCTGCTTAGGAATCACGCGGACGCGTGGGGTGCGGACTGAAGGCTCATTCTCTGTTTTTGTTCCTGTGTTGTTGGAAGTTGTGGTACGAGTTTTTTGTGTCAGTGATAAGAGTTGTACTGCGAGTTACGGCGGACCACATTCATTATGGCTGCAAAACGTAAGAAGCTGACTCTTCAGAAAAAGATAGACATCATCAGGGATGTTGAAAGGGATAGCCAAGTACCTTTGTCACAGATGGCAAAAAAATATGACTTGGCACCCTCTACGCTGTTTGGCATCATGAAACAGAAGGAAGCTATTCTGACCGCGGAAGTTGAGTGCGGTTCTGGGGCAAAAATACGGAAGAATATTCGTTCTTCGCCGTACGAGGAACTTGAAAACATTTTAATGAAATGGTTCGAGGGAAAAAGGAGTGAGAACGCTCCAATTGACGGGAACATACTTAAACAAAAAGCTCAAGAAATCGCACTTAAGCTGGGTTTGGTCGATTTCCATGCTTCTAATGGCTGGTTTGATCGCTTCAAAAAACGGCACAATCTTTCGTTCCAAAACATGTGCGGCGAGAGTGCGGAAGTTAATGACGATACAGTTGTATACTGGAAAGAGAAAACGTTGCCTCGACTTCTTGAAGGATATGATGCTAAGGATATTTTTAACGCCGATGAAACGGGAGTGTTTTACAACTTGCTCCCGTCCAAAACATACGCTGTTCGCGGAGAAAAATGCCACGGAGGCAAAAAAAGTAAAGAAAGACTGACAGAGTTGTTATGTGTTAACAGCAACGGGAGTGAAAAATTACCCCCACTAATAATTGGAAAATTTAAGAATCCAAGATGTTTCAAGAACACCCGTACACTCCCATGTAAATACGATTTTAACAAAAGTGCATGGATGACATCGGAGATATTTCGAAAATTTTTACAAAGCTTGGATGCCAAGATGGGATCTGCAGGAAGGAAAATAGTGCTGGTGATAGACAGATGTCCAGCTCATCCTTCAGATACGTCTTTCCTGGGGAATATCAAAGTGGTTTTCTTTCCTCCTCTAACTGCACCAGTCACCTGCAGCCTTTGGACCTTGGCATTATTCATTCTGTGAAAGTAAAGTACAGGAAGGCCCTGGTTCAAAGAGCTGTTTCTTTCCTCGAAAGAAATGAGGTAATGAAATTGAACATACACCAAGCCATGCATATGTTTGTAGCAGCATGGCAACTAGTCACAACGACCACTATTCAAAACTGCTTTGGCCATGCAGGTTTTGGTGCTATTTCAGAAGTTTTTAATGAAGAAGATGCTACTGATGACATTGGGGAAGATTGGGGGTTTGTATCAAAGGATTCTACTGTCACAACATTTGAAGAATTTGTTACTTGTGATGATATCCTAACCTCACCACCACAGATGGATGTTGGAGACCTTTGTGATGATGCAAAATGGCAAAGTACTGAAGAGGAAGAAGAAGAAGAGGATCCAGCAGAACCAACTTTTGGGGCAGCAGTGGAAGGACTGGATATTGTCCGCCTGTACTTCTCCTCCTTCAGTGTGGATGAAGAGCTCAACACTCTCAACCAAATTGAGAGAAAACTTCTTTCCATGAGACATCTGAGCAAGAGGAAGCAAACTACTTTACTGGACTACTTCAGAAAGTGAAGGGTAATACCTTATGCTTATTCTCATAGTTCTCATGGTCTGCCTTCACAAATATCCTTAATATATGTTAGGCCTCTGTTCCTTCAAGTTACAATTACAAGTCAGTAATACCTATTTCTCCTTTCCTTGCTGCAGCTTGTGCTCCCAATGGACCACTAAGGAATCCATTACCTGTGCTGTTTCGTAAATATTTTCTGTTATTCTTGTGTTAATTTGACTTTTTAGTATTTCTTAACATGTTCATTTATTATTTCTTGACATTACATTAGTTGAAGACATAAATGTACCGGTATCATTATTTCTTGTGATATATAGCCTAATTTCTTCGAACCCCCTTTTAAGGAAAACCCCCTTCTAAGGAAGAAATATCAAATCCCCCTGAGATTCGTTAAAAAGGGGTTCTACTGTATGTCTATCCCTTATTATTCCCGTTTTTCCAACGGTGTCGGGGATGAGATGGAAGTCTTTGTGGCGATAGTCAGGGTGTCTACCGGTAACGAAAGTAACGAAAGTAACTAAAAAGTAACGAATTTTACAAATGGGTAACGAAAGTAACGAAAAAGTAACGAATTTTACATACAGGTAACGAAAATTTTCCGAAGGCGGATTGAATCATTTAAACTCGCGCCTCTAGGCTAAGAGATTGCGCTGGAGCGAGTTTCACACTAGCGGCGCCGATTGCATAAGCTACGGTATATTTCCCCGTGCCCGACCTCGAGGAAATGCATACTGAGGATACTCTGAGTGGTATACATCGTTCAGCGTATATTTTCGGCATCAAGATGACTTTTTAGTTTTGTGTGAAATATTTATCTGTGTTATTAGGAAACCTAAGTTTTCGCGAGACGTTTATTCACGAAAACTTCTGAAATTAATCAGAAAACTCGCATTTATTTGGAGACTATGTCAAATTGAAGTCCAGAAATACCGTGAAATAATTTAATGTCGCAATCTTGCGAAATGTTACCGTTTCGAAAAAGGATTTTGAAAAATCTTCGAAATACGTAGGCTATAACTTATTTTAAAAATCTGTCTCGTAAATTTGCGACATCCAGTATGGTTAATTCGAAATTCCGTTATATGTCGATTTTTCCTTCGAACTTTGGTTCCATCTGATATATTATAATCTAACAGGTTATTTCGAAAAGTTGTATAACTTGTATAATTCATGATTCGCATTCGAAAGAAAACGTGTCCTCTAGTCTTATTATTCGTGCAATCCTCTCAGAATATTTCTTAATATTTGATACCTACTTCGAACATTCATACTCAAGGCGGCCGGCTGACCGCACGACTTGCCTGCGGGAATCTCGTCAAATGGACCAAGATGACGTCAGTAGCGTAAAATCATAAAACCCGTCCCCTATCGTGAACTTGTGACCACGAGGACTGCGGGAATCCCGTCAATGATGATTGGGCACCAATCACGAAACATTCCGAAACCTACTCGCTACTTTTCCCATGACCGTATACTTAAAAGCGGACGGGGAGCGAGAAGTGCATCAACCCACTTAGAAATGACAACCTACGTAGCGTCGCGATACTAATTTCTCCTCGTGATCCACCCTGAACTGATGAGCTCCCAACCACAGCATAGGGACAACGGGAATCACGGCGCCGGCCATACAACTTGTCCATAACTACTCGTGAATTTTAACCATGCCCAAGTCTGAGCTTGCATCCACCATTCTGTCAGGACGAATAGACAATCGTTCAACGGCCGGGTGCTGCGCGGCATGCATAATATCGCGAGGACAACGTGAATCTCATAAAACGGCCGAGAGCGGCAGCGATTGCGATACATCGCGATATTTCTTCGCATTCAATGACGAGGACAACTGGATTCTTGTCAAACGGACAGCAAGTGGCGCCGATTGCGTAATAATGCTATATTTTCTCGTGCCCGACCTCAAGGACAATGGAAATCTCGTCGAACGACTAAAAGTGACACCGATTATCTAAATCGCGATTTTTATCAGTGTTCTATCGCGAAAACTACGGGAATCTCGACAAACGGGTGAGACCAGCGCCGATCGTGTAACATCTCGAAATTTCTCCGTACTTGACTGCGAAGTCAGAATTCGGTTACAATCACGTAACGTCCCACACATTTCTTCGTGATCTACCGCGGGGACAAAGGAAATCTCGCCAAACAGTCAAGAGCAGAGCAACCTCTTGGCAATTATAAAAACGCCTTGAGTACAAGACGACATATTAGCTGAAACAACTCATTTGATAATAAATATCTAGTATATATTTATTATTTTTAAAATTTTTATAACTCCCTAAGTGAATTGTAATTACCCCTTTAAAGATAGTTCATTGCTGTTTTTCTTCACCGCGTCATGAGCCCCTTTGCTTGCAGACCACAGACGTATCATGAATTCAAAGGTAACTAAAATTAACTAAAAGGTAACTAAAAGGTAGCTAAAAAGTAACTAATTTTTACTTCATCCTTACAGTAGACACCCTGATAGTTTTTACGGCCGGATGCCCTTCCTGACGCGAACCTCATGAGAGGAGTTAATGAGAGATGAAATGAATGATGGTGAATGAAACTGGGTAAGGATGTGGAAGGAAGCGGCCGTGGCCTGTCAGAAGGTACCGTCCCAGCATTTGCCTGGTGTTGAAAATGGGAAACCACGGAAAACCATTTCAAGGACAGCCGACAGTGGAGCTCGAACCCACGCGTCTATCGAGTCAGCAGAGAGCTTGGCCCCATGACCTATTGCTGCGCTTTAGCCAGCAGAGCCACTACTGTCGGTTTGTTGGTTGCCTCTGTCATTTAATAAATTTAGCTGCTGAAAAGGGATCTGCATGTCTGCCTGTGAGAGTAGATGAACATTTGATAGATATTTTCTATTATTTCGAAAGAAGTTCGAAAAGAAAGGAAAAGTTCAAACAGTTTCAGGAATTGCACAATACAGAGATGAGGAAAATTCTCAAACATGTCTCTACACGTTGGCTATCAATGGGAAAATGTTTGTCCAGGCTTTCACTGCAGTGGCAACCTCTCACTAGTTTCTTTAGGAGTGAAATCATATATAAGGAGGTCAAATTGGGAAATTTGGAATCCTACAAAATTCCAAAAGTATCTTGGAATGTAAGTAGTACCTGTTCTAATACGCCATTTTCATCTCCAAACAGCAACAAGAATTTACCTCACTCCTCTGGAAAACGGAAATCAGAGATCATAGCCCTTGACAGTACCAGCCAGGTTTTATCACGAGAGGAGAGACTGTTCATGTTCCTATCTTCAGAACTTAATAAGGCATTGTGCTCGTTTCTCTCCATTTTTCTGCCACTGTTTGACAAACCAGATATATTGCCTCAGTCAAGTGTGCCGCACATCCATGTATTGAGGTCCGTTCTTCTTGAAACGTTGCAGAATGTGATGACTCGATTTGTGAAACCAAAAGTAATTAGATCTGCTTGTTCACTCTTAGTTGTCGATTACCACACAACCTCTAATCAGAAGGATGACTGTGATTTGGTAGTGGGACATTCAACTAGTATCATTGTTGACAATCTCAAGCAAGAGGATAAGTGTTCCTTCGTCAGTTCTGTGAGGAAGTCTTTTGTTACTTCATGTGACTATATGATCAACAAATTCCCTTTCAACAGTGATCTTTTATTGAATGCGGAAGTGGTGAACATGAACAATATTAGTGAGGCATCATTTTCCAAAATTAAGTTTTCTGTAGATAAATTTCCTAGCATGTTAACAGACACTCCAGACAATTTTAATGAGGAAATGGATGCTTTACATTCCCAATTCTGTAACTTCCAACTTGAAGATGTGACATCTATTGAGGAAGAAGAGAGAATTGATGTGAAGTGGGCACTGGTAGGCCAAATGAAATGTAGTGGTGGGGTACTCAAGTATGACAAATTGTCTAAAGTTATGCTTTCCATTCTGACCATTCCGCATAGTAATGCCGAGTGTGAGAGAATGTTCAGTCTTGTCAGAAAAACAAGAACGCAGTTCAGATCATCTCTCTCCGAAAAGACTTTGGACAAACTTATAACTCTGAAGTCGATTCAGAAAGGGAAGTGTTTTGAGCAAGAATATAGCAAGACCTTTATGAAGAGGGCAAAATCAGCCACAGTCACCTGCAACAACGATCAATAATATGATCTTCGATACGTCAGTAGTTTTGTATGCCTGAGTGTGGTCGACTAGTTAGAATTTAAAATTACTCAGTCTTAAGTACATTTGTAAACTGGGATGTCATATCATGTTAGTCATGTACAGTTTAATAGTGTAACTTATATATTTGCTGTAATGTCTTAGCCTGTGTATGTATTATGTTCCATCGCCCTCCCTCCCCCCTCCGCCGCCGCGTCGAATCTCCCTATTTTTAATTTTGAGAGGTTGGCAGGTATGCTAGTGTATTCATTCAAATGCTCACTTGTTTGGAAGTTTGGAGATTTTTGTAATCAGAAAAAACAAGATGGTTTGCATTGTGGTTTATATGCAATGTTCTATTGTTTATTCATTCAATGCTAATATCTTTCGAATGAACTATCTTATTACTGTGTCGTTGAAGCATGTGAGTCATTAATTTGGTCGATTCATGAAACAGATTTCCTGTGATGTATTACATTAGGCTGTTGGGTACAATCTAGCGACTAGTATTTTATGGTAACTGGGTCGGTTGAAGTTGATCAAGGAAGAAAAATTCAAAATAAAAGTCAGGGAAATAGAGAGAGATTGCCACAAAAAATTCTGAATAAATAGACCCTAAGGAGCTTGCATTTGTGGAAATTAAGTGGTGGCTATGTGGTCTCAAGATTAGTGTACTACAGTATTAATCATAGCCCCATGTTGTAGTTTTCATATTTAAGGATATGGTAAAAAAGCAGGGTTTTTCTAACTCACATCAACATGGAGCCAGGTGCTCTTTTTTCCAATGGGCCTCAGGTTGACTGACGTAGGGAATTCACCCAAACCCAAGAGATTCTCACTGTGGATTGGTCTTTCTCTTTCCTATGATATCCTCTTGGTTCTACTTTTTAATAATCCTGACATTGTCATTGTCATCATTACTAGGAGCTAGTATCCTTGCAGTTAGGCTCCTTAAGACAATGACAGTCATCCTAATAAACCCGACATGTGTCTACAATGACATAATCACACTTCTTACATGATCGAGAATTACGAAATATTTTCTTAAGATTTATGTAATATTCTGAATGGATGACACATAATCGATTTTATTTAAAACAAGATATTCAGTAAAGAACATTTTGGTCTGTTCTCCTAAATGTATGGGTATAGCTATAACTGTTTGTCTTTATCAAGGAGTATAATTGAATGTTCATTGTAGTTGCTTGCTGAAATACAACGTGGTGTATTATACGTTACACTATGCTTAAGATTTTCCTTATCATTACAGTACTTCCTGGATCTATTATCGACTGCGTAGCTCAATGTGGTACTTTGGTCGAGTGGCCTAGATGCTTGGCTCTCACACGTGTAGTTGGGGTTCGAATCCTGTGAAGGTTGGGTTTTTAGCCTATTTTCGATTCTTGCAAGAAAATGAAAGTAGATTTATGAGATCTACACGAACCAAATGTGTGTGTCTGTCTGTCCCCCCACATCAATTCAAACCCAACAAAACCGAATTGAACCAAATTTGGTACAGAGGTAGCTCTAACAACGGGCATATCAATTTCATGTTTCATATCGCCACCATCTTAAGCAAAATAAAATAGAGAGATATATGTATGTATGTATGTATGGATGTAGAATTTGTCTAATAACCTGTGTTATTGTTGTCTGTAGTATTGTGTTTAGTTTTAATTCATGCGAGGATTGGGAAGTAGTAGGCCGTATTTGCCTGGAGTAGAAGGGGGGGGGGGGACCACGGAAAACCCCTTTTAGAATGTCTGAAATGGGGAGTCGAATATATCTCTGTTTTGCCTCGCAAGGCTGAGTGTACCCCGTTCCAGCCCTCAGACCAGAATTTTGGACATTGTGGAGGAAGAAACAGACAGTGACCAAGACATTTCAGAGAAGGAATTGACATGGAAAGAAGTGGAGGAAGCATTAAAGAAGATGAAAGGGGGGAAAGGCACCGGGAATAGACGAAGTGAGTGTGGAGATGGTGAGAGCAGCAGGGGTGATAGGAACACAGTGGCTCTTTCGAGTAATGAAAGTGATATGGAGGGAGAAGAAAATACCAGAGGACTGGAAAAGAGGGATAATAATACCCATATTTAAAAAGGGAAGTAGGAAGGAATGCAAGAACTACAGGGGAATTACACTCATGTGCCACTGCGCCAAAATATTTGAGAAGGTACTGGAGAGAAGAATTCGGACAGAAGTTGAAGATGGGCTGAGGGAAGAACAGTATGGATTCAGGCCAGGAAGGTCAACAGTTGACCTCATCTTTGCAGTAAGACAGCTACAAGAACACCATTATGAATATGGGAAAGATCTGGTGATGACCTTCTTGGATATTGAGAAAGCATATGATAGTATTAATAGAAACAAGGTATGGGAAGCAATGAGAGCAAAAGCAGTGAACAAGGAGACAGTGGCAAGAGTGAAAGCAATGTACGAGGGAAGCAAAAGCTGTGTAAAGGTGGGAAGAGAGAGAACGGAATGGTTTCAACTGGAGAGTGGTCTGAAACAGGGAAGTGCCCTCTCACCCCTGTTATTTATAGTGGTGATGGATGAAATCATACGAAAAGTGGTAAATAGCATTGGGGAAAGGAAAATGAAGGCAATGTTGTTTGCTGATGACCTTCTGGTATGGGGAGAGGATGAGGAAGAAGTACAAGAGCAATTAGATGAGTGGGAGAAGGTAGTGTTATCATATGGGATGAAGTTCTCAGCACAAAAGAGTGAAGTGGTCATCACAACGAGGAAGAAGAACAGACTGGATATGGGCATAACACTTGGAGGACAGCAGTTGCAGAAAGTAGAATGCTTCAAGTATTTGGGAAGCATAATTGAAGAAAAGGGAGGCAATAGGATGGAAATAAATGAGCGGGGAAGGTGCGCAGATGGATTTTTCAAGAGTGTTAGGGGGATGATATGGTATAAAGATGTACCACAAAAATGTAAAGGAATCATCTACAAAACCTACTTTGTGCCAATTTTGACATATGGTTCAGAAACATGGGTGATGAAGGAAAGGGACAAGAATAAAATACGAGCAGTGGAGATGAAGTTCCAGAGGAGTAGGGTAGGAGTGACAAGAATGGACAGAGTAAGGAATGAGAGAGTCAGGGAGATGGTAAGAGAGGAACCATTGCAAAATAGAATAGAGCGATCTAGGCTACAATGGTATGGACATGTGAGGAGGATGCAAGAGGAGAGGATACCGAAGAAGATGTTTGGAATGGAAATGACGGGAAGGAGGCCAAGGGGAAGACCAAGGGACGGATGGACGAAAGGAGTTAAGAAGAGTGTGGAGGAAAGAGGAGTGTGCTGGGACACAGTAAATGACGAGAGATGGTGGATGGACAGGAAACGATGGAGAGGCTTATGTTCCAAGCAGACCCGACCAGCGGTTGGAAACTGCTCAAGATGATGATGATGATGACTACTATGTCCAAGCCCCTAAATGAAACGCCTCCTAGATATCACAATTTCTGAAACTGCCTTGTGAAATGATGTACATGTAGCTGATTTCCAATTTTCCTTTAAATTGAAACACATTATTGTTATACAGTAGACATAAAATAAATAAATTTTAATTCATTGTTTTTATTATTAGGTAAAGAGGGAAGAAGTAGATCGGCGAGTTAAGGAGGATCAGGAAAAATATTCGCATAAGTTCAGTGAAGAGGCAAAATCTTTATGTCAACAGGTAAACTGGACTTGGATCTTTCATAAATACAATTCTTTTGTGCTCTTGCACCGCTTATATACTATTGTCTCTGACTTTTAGTTGCTAAAGAAATCACCGAAGACACGGCTTGGCTGTCATTGTGGGCGACTAGGTGGTCGAGAAGTTAAATGCCATGAATTCTTCAAGTGTTTGAATTGGAAACGACTCGAAGCTGGAATGTGGGAGCCACCATTCATTCCTGATGTAAGTTTTGCATTCTGGTATGAACCTCTTATACTTCATGAACAATCCTCAACTATGATGAGCTCATGTGAGTAGGCTGTTAACAGTCCAGGTTAATACAATATTCCTAAGCAAATTATATTTGTGAAACGGTTTTGTTCTATCAGGAGAATACAAACAATTTCAAAATAAAATATGTATGGTATCAAATTACAAGCAGATAATGTTTGTCCTGGAATTAAAGCTATTGCATGAATGTTGTTGTTGTATTTCTGTTCTTTACGTAAATTATTTGTTTAAAAATGTGTTTCAAAACTTAATATGGGCTCAAGGGTCTCTTCCTGGACATTTAGTCATTTATTGTTTTATTTTTTAGTTTTGCTATTTTCAGTTTTATAATGTTGATGACTTATCTGCTGTCTAATGTCAGAGTAATCTATTAACCTGAAAAATTAGGGATTTTATTTTTAGGTCTGTAAGAAAAGGGATTTTATTTTTAGGTCTGTAAGAAAAAGTAATTTAAATCCTGTATTTTTATTTTCAAATGTTGACTATTCATCCACGATTTCATTTCCAATACTGTAATATCAATTATAAAGAGCTGACCCACTGATTAGAGCTGATAAACCAAGGAACACTGCATAATACACTTAGACATTTAATGTTGTCAAGCTTGGGGAAAGGACACTAACACGCATACACAAATACAGGGTGTTGTCATCAGACTATATTTCCAAAATGATGGAAGTTGGTTAAAGGAAATTGGCTAAACTATCATGAGCTCATATGAGCACTCTGTGAACAATCCTGTTCTGTCAAATAATATTAATAATAATAAAAGATTTAGAAGCCATCTGTTTTGGGCATTTGTGAGAACAATGACATTTCCATTAACCAATGTGAAATCTAGGATCCGGTTAGTCAAGTTCATAACAATGTGGCAGTAACCAATGAAGATGTACAGTGGAACGTCGTTTATCCGGACTAATTGGTACCGAAAGTGTTCCGGATAACGATTTTTCCGGTTAATCGAACATGCGTTCATTTCACAGGGAGAACCACCAAGCTTCTCATATAGTTGCAACGCTTTCTCGCATAAGAAAGGTCCAGAAATGGGATATCCCTTACGTATTGTCTGAATGAACCAAAAGTACGCCACTTCATCCAATATTTCATCCGTAGCTGCCTCATGATTTTTCTCTTTTTAGACCCTTCTTCCCTACCTAACTTCGATGCATAATTCAGAATTTCACCTTTTCGGTTCTTCAAATCATAAATTGTGGATTTTCCAAGACTGTAAGTTTTCATTCGACACTGCTCACTGTCACCTTTATTCAGTTCATTAATGATCTCCACCTTATTCTCAATCGATAAAACATTGCGATTTTGTTTTTCCTTTTAGCCACTCGTAGAAGCCATTTTCACAATGTAATTCAGTACAGTTTTACGCACACTCACATACTGTAACACGTTGAAACATTATAGAGTAAACAAACTGTAGGAGACAACAGAGTAGGGCTGTTACTTTTAATCGATTAATTTCAGATTTCGATTAATCGATTAATCGAAACTGAATAATCGATTAATTATCGTAAATAACGATTAATCGATTAAACAATTAGTCGATTAATCGGTTTTCAGAAAAATCGATTAATCGGTTATTCGAATAATCGATTAATCGTTTTTTTTATTTGTTTTGCCGATTAAGCAATGTATTTCGCATTTTTAACTACGCTCTCACAGAATCAACCAACTATGACACAACTTGGTTTCTTAATGCAATCACTCGACATGGTTGGCTGGGGCAGTCCCATGATGGATGATGATTTTGATTCTTTTAGGGGCTTTGCAACATCGTGGTCACGTATCCCCGCGTACTGGGGTGTGTTTAAGACTTGTCTGATAACATGTGTCACTGCGGTGTCTGTACCAGTGTGTGTATTTGTAATTCAGGTAGAATATGGGTAGGAACCGACCGTGGCCTTGAATTAGGTACCATCCCGGCATTTGCCTGGAGTAGAAATGAGAAACCATGGAAAATCATTTCCAGGATGACTGAGGTAAGAATCAAAGCCTCCTCTTATCAGTTTTGCCTCACGAGTCTGAGTGTACACGTTCCAGCCCCCTCACCAGAATTAAATTTCTTGGCAGAGCCGGGAATCGAACCCAAACCTCTGTGGTGACAGCTAAGAATGCTAGCCACTGCTCAACGCCCGCTTTGAGGTTTCATTTAACTTCACTCCAAGGATTACCGTGTTGGAAGCCCTTTTTCAGGCTTGCCTTAGAAATCGAAATTTGTTCGCTAATCCTGAAAAAATACTACATGATGTTAATAAACACACTTGGATAACTAGTTTCGATCGTCAAGTGATCATCATCAGATCATTTACACGTAGGCTATTAAATCTACTGTATATGGAGAAGTATGGAATGATAATTACAATATATACACTTATTTATTTGCAGTAGCAATTAAACTACCAAACTAAAGATATGTGCTTATTGTTGAGATACTGATAGTTATTAAATGGTGCACTTCGCAGTTTGAGCGATGTGAGGTCCATTTTTGTGCACAGTGTGAGGACGATTATGCTGACACAATAACCTGACCATTTAATAACAATCACATAATGGCACTAAGCAAGCAAACTTGAAGATCAATCACAACTATCAGTATCTCAACAAAAAATAACATATCTTTACTATTTGTGCTCGATTAATTACTACTGCAACTAAAAAAAGTCCTCTCGGCACGCCGGAAGGCGGAGGTAGATTTCACCGGACAAACTTGGGGATAGGCGAAAATAGGCAGAATATGCAGATTTTCGTAGAAGGATCAGACCTCATTTAATGCGAGAAGGTATTTTATAATTGGAGCTTAATTAACTTTGTTTTTCGTCATTTTATGCTTATTTTAAACATTTTATTGTCTTATGGGAACGGTAACCTTCTTGTCATTTGGGGTCCATTTTTATACTTGTGGTCACACTGTCCTTATGCTAGGTTTCGACACTGATGTGCAACTATGTAACGGTCTGTTACTTCTTCACGCAAAATTATATCTACCGCAGAGATTTTGGTTGGTTCCTCAGTTTAGGGGCTGCGACAACGCGGTCATGTAACCCCGTGTACTTTGGGATGGCTGTAATAGTCTGTAATTCAGGTAAGGACTGCAGACGGTCAATTTCAAGCAGTAGTTACTAATGTTGCTACCAGGTACTACCGTCAACGACACCTAGCTGTGAACTTGGCTACTAGATGCCACCGCAACCAGCAACTCGCAACGAACGTTGGAACTTCCCCTCCAAAGGAAAGCATACTGAGGGATTTTTGGCGCTCTTAGAAAATCCGACGACTTCGGCCGGCTTTGAACTCGCGACCTTGGGCATAAACATTCAGCATGCTACCAGTTACGTCACCGAAGCCGCTTCACACTTAGATGGAAATCTGAATCTGATCTCGTGCAAGTGCGTTATCTTGGCAACGTCTGATGGCTCATCCCTCATCAATTTAGTAGTGTTGCCATGGCAACCACTGATAGGTCTTGGCATTTTCTTATAATTCCGAAATTATTTTTCTCATCCCTTGGCATAATGGTGGGTTATATCAAAAATTCTTTCAGACAAAAGTTTTAGGTAATTATTATGGGAATATTGTCCATTTTGTACGGTTTTGATATTGTGCCTATTAAGAGAGATATGATTAATGTTTCCCGAAAAACCCACTTTTTCCCACCCCTTTGGTCAATGGTTGGTGCTATAAAAAAAACTCTTCAAACATACATTTTTGGGCTTTATCCGACACATAGTATGAATGTTGAACGGGTTCGATATTTCACATATTAAGAGAGTTATAGCAATATTTCACTTTTTCGAAAAAAAAAAGCCCCCCATTTTCACCCCCCAACGATCGATTTAGCCCAGTAACGAACTCGACCGAGATTTTATAGGTATACGTATTCGGTAAAAAATTCAAAGTGATTGGTACAAAATTACGGCAGTTATCGTGTCCACAATAAACTGATATACATATACATACATAAATTATATATAACTTTTGAACTGACGGTGGTTTTGGGGCCTGGGGATGTGAAACGCGAAGATATGTCGAAATTTTCCGGAAGTCGAAACATGGTACCCATTGCAATAGTTAGCTTTCTAACGAAATCTACCTCTGGTTGGTTCCTCAGTTTAGGGGCTGCGACAACGCGGTCATCTAACCCCGTGTACTTTGGGTGAGTGTAGAATCTGTCTGATACACGGTGTGAATTGTAATGGCTGTATTAGTCTTAATTCATGTAAGTACTGCAGACGGTCAATTTCAAGCAGTAGTTCCTAATGTTGCTACCAGGTACAACCGTCAACGACACCTAGCTGTGAACTTGGCTACTAGATGCCACCCCAACCATCAACTCGCAACGAACGTTGGAACTTCCCCTCCAAAGGAAAGCATACTGAGGGATTCTAGTGCTCTTAGAAAATCCGACGACTTCGGCCGGCTTTGAAACCGCGACATTGGGCATAGACATTCAGCATGCTACCAGTTACGTCACCGAAGCCGCTTCCCACTTTATCAGGCGGCTTTGGTGGCGTAGTCGGTAACATGCTGAGCTTCTATGCCCAAGATACCGGGTTCAAACCCGGCCGAAGCCGTCGGATTTTTTAAGAGCGTTAAATATCCCTCAGTATGCCTTCCTTCGGAGGGGAAGTAAAGCCGGCGGTCCCATGTCATAGATTTATGGCATGTTAAAGATCCTTCCACTAATTGCACCTGTGTGAAGCTAAATTGGATAGGTTAAGAATGTATACAACGCTCTTAGGTTTCTATGTTCGTTGCCAAGAGCCGACTGCGGCGGCGTCTAGTAGCTCAGTTCTGAACTTGGCCTCGTAGTCGTTGACAGTGGTGCTTGGCGGCAAAAGTAGGAACTATCTGAAAAATTGTTAGTTGCAGTACTTAAATTAACAAACAGATAACACACACTAATACAGTCATCACAATTAACACCAGTTATCAGAC
Organism: Meconema thalassinum; assembly: GCA_946902985.2. NCBI lineage: Eukaryota > Metazoa > Arthropoda > Insecta > Orthoptera > Tettigoniidae > Meconema > Meconema thalassinum. Next base: position 161,901,961 of record OX336393.1, on the reverse strand, counting down.
AGATTCTACACACACCCAAAGTACACGGGGCTACATGACCGCGTTGTCGCAGCCCCTAAACTTAAGAACCAACCAACCAACCACTTAATCAGATGGAAATACTGAATCTGATCTCGTGCAAGTGCGTTGTCATGGCAACGTCTGATGGTCCATGCCTCATCAATTTAGTAGTGTTGCCATGGCAACCACTGATAGCTCTTGGCATTTTCTTATAATTCCGAAATCATTTTTCTCGTCCCTTGGCGTAATGGTGGGTCATATCAAAAATTCTTTCAGACAAAAGTTTTAGGTAATTATTAGGGGAATATTGTCCATTTTGTACGGTTTTGATATTGTGCCTATTAAGAGAGATATGATTAATGTTTCACGAAAAACCCACTTTTTTCCACCCCTTTGGTCAATGGTTGGTGCTATCAAAAATCTTATTTGACATAAATTTTTGGCACTTATCCGACACATATTATGAACTTTGAATGGATTCGATATTGCACGTATTAAGAGAGTTATAGCGAAATTTCACTTTTTCGAAAAAAGCCCCCCATTTTCACCCCCTTCGACCGATTTAGCCCAGTAACGAACTCGACCGAGATTTTATAGGTATACATCTTCGGTAAAAAATTCGAAGTAATTGGTGCAAAATTACGGCAGTTATCGTGTCCACAAGAAACTGATATACATATATATATACATATATATATATATACATAAATTATATATAAACTTTTGAACTGACGGTGGTTTTGGGGTCTGGGGGATGTGAAACGCGAAGATATGTCGAAATTTTCCGGAAGTCGAAACATGGGACCCATTGCAATAGTTAGCTTTCTAATGAAATCTACCTAAAAGTGTATGTATTGTAAATATCATAACCCATACGTGTCGACACCGTGGTGTTAGGGTAGCGCGCCTGCCTCTCACCCGGAGGCCCCGGGTTCGATCCCCGGCTCCGTCAGGGATTTTAAAACTGACGTGAGGGTTGGAACGGGGTGCACTCAGCCTCGTGAGGACAATTGAGTAGCTGTCTGATAGTGAGACAGCGCCCCGATCACGAAAACCAAGATTAACGGCCGAGGGGACCCGACGCGCTGATCACGCATCACCCCAATATCTGCAGGCCGTATGGCTGGGCAGCGGTCGCTTGGTCGGCCTTAGCCCGTCATGGGCTGGATAGTGCCAGGGGTTGAGTTTGAGTTTGATACGTGTCGACACAGATTAATAGCCGAAGTGTAAAGATCTGATGATCGCTTGACGATCGAAACTGGTCATCTAATTGTATTTATTAATCTCGTGTAAAAAGTATTTGACCGTCCGAAAAACATTAAATTTCGACTCCAAAGATACAAATGTGACGTCTTACGAACGAAGGTATGTCTAAAGTCAACACGTAGGCAAGTTCGATAAAAACTCAATGATCTCATGGTAGGGCAGTTATAAGAAGCGCTGTAAAAATAGGAAATCTTGTAGATGTAGCGTAAATATTGCAATCATTGCAAAAGACGAGCTGGACGTCTATCTTGGGAATTCACCGCCTGACTTGCATACTCACCCTTTTTCACAGGTGTAAAATGAATAAACAATATATCGCTAAACTAGCGACAAAATACTTGATATTCCCCGCTGGAAACATTGTGACTGCAAAGCGGAGCTGCCTCGTCCCAGAAAATGAGTACTTGCTAGTATTTTTGCACCAAAACAGACCATCTATTGAAATATACTGTCACATTTATTTTTAAATAATGCATCATGTTTGTGAAATGTTGAAGCCATTCTTTCAGTATGGCCTATACAAAAACTGTCAGTTGTAACTCTTCAGTCGGTCAACATGAATTTGTCCATTGACTTTGCGGGGTGCAATGTATATAAAATATGAGTAATAAGTAAATGAACTCCTTGAAAAATTACACGTATTAGTTATGATCACAATGACCCCGGCGGGAGTAGGCAGGCTAAAGCGTAACAACTGTACGACCAAGGCTCCGCTGAGATATGTAAACTTATGCATAATAGAATTCAAGTGCATGCTCTAATTTTATTTATTATATTGTGTTATTCTTATTTGTATACACGATCATAATACTCATAAATAATTCACAAACCCTTATTAAACAAACTAAACTTATACAATGCTCAAAAAAGGTCTCGCATATTGTGATTCAGTAACTTGTTCAATTTGCTATGTGTATGTTATCATATTATACACAATATAGGGTACATACTAAGAAAAACCACACACAATCTGCTTTGCAAAAGAGACAGAAACACACGACGAATAACAAAAGTGATATGTGGGACTGAGCACACAACCGTCCTCTTCATGTTGGGGCATATCAATACCATGTATGGCCACCACGAGCTCTAATCCATGCTTGCAGATGACGAGGCATACTGAGCACCGACGAATACAACGTGGTTTGGGGCAGATTCCCCCACTCTTGGAGAGCAGCTTCAATCAGTTGCTCTTTGTTTGTTGGAGGATTGGGACGGTGCGAAATTGCCCTCTTGGGCTCTTTCCAGGCATGTTCATTACAGTCCATGTCCGCAGAATAGGTAGGCCACTCCATTCTCTGTATGACATGCATCTGAAGGAACTGATTGTCCACCCTAGCTCGATGGGCACGAGCATTATAGTCCACTAGTGTAAAGCCCTCACCCATTGTGGTAGCAAATCCTGTAACGATGTTGTCTGTATACACCAGACCAGTCATGTTACCGTGGATAGGAATTAGAGGCGTACGTCGACCGAACATGATTCCACCCCAAAACACGACTGAACCTCATTGCTGTTGGCGGCTTTCCTTTATGAAGGGCTCGTGAAATCTCTTACCCATTCGAGTGTGGCGACGTAATCGTGATAGTGATTGTAATAGCGATCATAACTAACACATGTAATGTTCCTAGGTGTTATTTACTTATAATTCATTTAGTTTATACATTGGACTCCGCCCAGTCTTTGGGCAAATTCAAGTTGACCGCCTGAAGAGTTACAACCTACAGGTATTTGTGGAAATTAGGGTAAACCAGAATAAAACAAAAATGTTCCTGTCCTTAATTGTAAAGAGCCTTTCCAACAAAAATTGAACAAGATTCAAAAGCATTGCTGAAAACTCCTTGTTTTATTTTCCTGAAACCCTTCCAAATTTGATTGATGTAGGTCCTTCCACGGTCACTGACTGTTATTAGGTTATTGTTAACTTAAACAAGGAAGGACACGTCTCTTTACGCAGAGTTTAACTTTTATAGATTTCTATACATCATTCCGAAAATAAGCCTAACTCAACTTAAGCGATGACTTCTCATTTAAACCATTTTCAAAACTTATTTTCTTATCTCGTGTCTATCAGTTAATCGGTTTTTCGGTTAATCGATTATTCGGTTAATCGATTTTTCGGTTAATCGATTAATCGATTCCGATTAATTTCAAATTAATCGATTAATCGATTATTAATCGATTAATTGAAAATCGACTATTACCAGCTCTACAACAGAGACAACAATTGAAAACGAGAACCGACTCACTACTGTAGGCAGCGCGCACTTCCGTCTTTTTTTTTTTCTCGTCCGGATAATTGACGTTCCGGTTGTTTGACGTCCGGATAAACGACGTTCTACTGTACTGTATATATATACTGTATATCTTTGTGCACAATCTCTGTAGAGAATGATGTCTTTCCCTTTCAGTGTTCCCTGTGACAATTGGCGGTTCATATACTGTAGTATATAGCCTCCGTGGCTTAGGCGGCAGCACGCTGGCCTCTCACCGCTGGGTCCGTGGTTCAAATCCCGGTCACTCCATGTGAGATCTGTGCTGGACAGAACGGAGGCAGACAGGTTTTTCTCCGGGTACTCCGGTTTTCCCTGTCAACATTTCATTCCAGCAACACTCTCCATTATCATTTCATTTCATCTGTCATTCATTTCATCTGTCATTCATTTGATCATTGCCCCAGAGGAGTGCGTCAGGCCTCGGCAGCCGGCACACTTCATATCCTCGCCACTAGATGGGGGCTTCATTCATTCCATTCCTGACCCGGTCGGAGACTGGAAGCAGGCTGTGGATTTCATTCATACTGTAGTATATATAGAGTAAGTTTCAGAGGTAGGGAATGTTGTATGTGTATCCTCTGTTGCCCTAGCACAAGGCAGTGTATGCCAAAGACGTTTGTGACATACAGCTGTTCTCTGTAGTCTCCGGCATTGTGTTGGACCCTTTTGACGATACGTTCTACCGAGAGTTCTCCACGGGTGCTGTTTCTGTTCCTTGGCAGAGGGAGGTAGGATGCACCTCGTATGCTGCTGGCACACCCTTCATTTTTATTATGTTATTGATCTTACTTGGAAGAGGAACCAAATGTGCTACTGAAGGTTACTAGGAACATAACTTTGATCTTAAGAAAGAAGTTTTGAAATGAGCAGTACAAACTTGGATGGTCATATATGTTTAGGGCAGCAAAACATAATTACCCAATGATGCACTCTCAAGAAGAGAAAAGTGTAACAGTCAGTTTGCAACACAATGGTCCTTTGATAAGGTCTGCTTAACAATATACAGTATGTATTTTGCATGAAGGTACTAGTTAAGACAATAGCTACAAGAGTGATCTAATGCCATGCAAAACCATAGAAGCATTTCATCATTGACCATACAGGACTGAATAGAATCAACCATCACATTAAGTGTTGATATATGAGCTACTTTGAAAATGGACTGTTTGTGGTATAACCTGTCCAGAAAGGGGGAATTTGGTTTCGAGTCCTGATGGGGGGGGGGGCTCTCTTCAAAGTATGTCTGTCTTAAGAAAGTCTAATCTCTAAAATAGTTTCTATGAATATGGGACAAACAGATGGGGGACAATGGCAGGAGGGTACTAATTATGAAGAGACAAAGGTAATTTCTGTGGCTGTTCATATGAGCTGGATAAGATGGTGGGGTTGTGCGATATGAATGGGGAGGAGAGATAACCTTGGAGATTATTGAACTCAAGCTGCTGAGTAGGTGCAGAAGTGTACTTCGGTGGCAATTTAGATTCATTGTTTTAGGGATTTCATGGTGGGAGGTGTAGAAGTTTTCAGATGAGACTAGGCATAACAGTCTATAATAAAAACAAATAAATGATTGAATCTAAAATTTTCAATTCCTGGCCATGACAATAGCTACAAGTGCACATTGTCAACCAAAGCCACAGAGGCCTTGGTCTGTGACCATTGGTGTTCGATAGATTATCCTATTACACGAAGAGTTTACAAATGAGCTTCCTTGGGCATAGACGGTTCATGTGTAATTAATTGAGTCGCACACCTGCCTGGAATGTGGGGGGATTCAGGTTGTAACTTGAAATTACAAAAAATAAAATATTTTTATAATGCCACATAAATGACTTCAATTGTAATTTCAAAAAATTACGAGAATAATTAATAAATACAGTGAAGTTTATTATTTGTTCCGCCCTATTCAATACAATTCACAAACTTTGTTCATAGAAAATTATGATACATGTTTCGAGACCATATGGTCCCTTCTTCAGTCCTTGTAGTGACTTAATTTAAACTTTAGACAACATCATAAGACATCGATAAATTGGATATAATAATCATTAAAATTCTAAAAGTAATAAAATCACAGGATTCACTAAGGTATATGCCTATGCGTGAAAATACTTATTCTACTAAAAAAACATGTAGGTTGTTATGCTAAAACAACATTGAAATATATGGCCTTGTGTAGCCTAATTATATACATGGTGCACTTTGAATTTAAAAACAAGAGGACATGTTAAAAACGAGATTAAAATGACACAGTATTAAATTATTAAACTTTTTGTTTGGGACTGCTATATGTCCGTTCATTCTGCAATGTAAAATAGTTCTGAACTGTGAATTCATCTCGGAATGGTGTTCTTCCAATATACGCTGGCCCCTTTTTTTACCATTGGCGAGTGGCGTGGATGTTGTTCAATTCGCATGCGACACGGTGCCGATAGTAAGCGTATTATGACGAATATTGTGTTCTGAAAGATTGAAAGAAGAAAAGAAAAGCTACTTTAGGTCGTTATTCTCCGAAGAAATGTAGGTAAAGAAAAAAGAAGGAAAATACACTGACTGACTTACTCATAGAAGATTGAAAAATTGCAGCATCCAATTCTGTTGATTCGAAGGATTGAGACGTAGATTGGTTGGAGAAGAAAAACTGTGCATAAAGAAAAATAATAAATTTATGAATATCTAGCAAAAATAACTTATATGGTGGTAGGATAGATAACAAGAACTTGAAAAAAGAGGTTTCTTGTCAATCAAATGCGCATCTTACCTTGCGTGTGTATGTGCCTTAGCTGAAGCCTCTCTGCTTACTGATGGTTTAAGTTTGGAGCTCTGTCGTGTGGCGTGCGGGGAGAGGGAGAGGGGAGGGGGCGCTGACTATGGGAGGGGGAGTCTGGATGAGATGTGCGATGTGCTGGGAGGGGGAGGGGGTGGGGTAGGAGTGCAGTGGTGATACCGAGAGCATTGAGACGTTAAAATTCCTATTATGGTCCTGTGCTATGGATAATTGACCTATAGTGGAATTACCTATTGTCATATATTAATCCTATTAGGGTGTCGAATAAAATGTTGGAATCGAAATTAATTTCGTTGATGTTGTGTGAGGGATTGAATCTTTGTGCTTTGTTGATTTCTATTTGTTCTAGTATATCCATGAGAGATCCTTTCTTTTCCTGGTGTAGTATTTGCAAGTCATTTTCTATGGTGGTAAATTTGTGTCCTGTTTCTGCCATATGGTTCCCCATTGCTGAAAATTTGTTGTGTTTGACTGCATTAACATGTTCCATGTATCTGACCTTGAACCCTCTCCCGGTCTGTCCCACGTAATCGGTATCACAAAGATTGCAATTGAGTTTGTTACTCCTGAATTATTGTATTTGCTAGTAACATTAATATTTTTGGAGTTAAATTTTTTTTTCTGATTAGTGTTTTCGTTCGAAATGCTGTTTTGATTTTATATTTTTTAAGGGTGCTTGTGATGTGGTAGGTGGATTGGTTGGTGAACGTGAAGGCTGCATATGTGAGAGGTTCTTTATCTTCTTTAGTTAGTTTTGTAACGGGTTTGCTTTTGATTTTATTAATTATTCTGTCAACATATTTCTTGTTGAATCCGTTGGCTTCTGCTATTTGGTAAATTATGGATAATTCATTCAGGTAATCTGTTTCGGTGAGTGGATGAATGAATTATCCATAATTTACCAAATAGCAGAAGCCAACGGATTCGACAAGAAATATGTTGACAGAATAATTAATAAAATCAAAAGCAAACCCGTTACAAAACTAACTAAAGAAGATAAAGAACCTCTCACATATGCAGCCTTCACGTTCACCAACCAATCCACCTACCACATCACAAGCACCCTTAAAAAATATAAAATCAAAACAGCATTTCGAACGAAAAACACTAATCAGAAAAAAAAATTTAACTCCAAAAATATTAATGTTACTAGCAAATACAATAATTCAGGAGTAACAAACTCAATTGCAATCTTTGTGATACCGATTACGTGGGACAGACCGGGAGAGGGTTCAAGGTCAGATACATGGAACATGTTCATGCAGTCAAACACAACAAATTTTCAGCAATGGGGAACCATATGGCAGAAACAGGACACAAATTTACCACCATAGAAAATGACTTGCAAATACTACACCAGGAAAAGAAAGGATCTCTCATGGATATACTAGAACAAATAGAAATCAACAAAGCACAAAGATTCAATCCCTCACACAACATCAACGAAATTAATTTCGATTCCAACATTTTATTCGACACCCTAATAGGATTAATATATGACAATAGGTAATTCCACTATAGGTCAATTATCCATAGCACAGGACCATAATAGGAATTTTAACGTCTCAATGCTCTCGGTATCACCACTGCACTCCTACCCCACCCCCTCCCCCTCCCAGCACATCGCACATCTCATCCAGACTCCCCCTCCCATAGTCAGCACCCCCTCCCCTCTCCCTCTCCCCGCACGCCACACGACAGAGCTCCAAACTTAAACCATCAGTAAGCAGAGAGGCTTCAGCTAAGGCACATACACACGCAAGGTAAGATGCGCATTTGATTGACAAGAAACCTCTTTTTTCAAGTTCTTGTTATCTATCCTACCACCATATAAGTTATTTTTGCTAGATATTCATAAATTTATTATTTTTCTTTATGCACAGTTTTTCTTCTCCAACCAATCTACGTCTCAATCCTTCGAATCAACAGAATTGGATGCCGCAATTTTTCAATCTTCTATGAGTAAGTCAGTCGGTGTATTTTCCTTCTTTTTTCTTTACCTACATTTCTTAGGAGAATAACGACCTAAAGTAGCTTTTCTTTTCTTCTTTCAATCTTTCAGAACACAATATTCGTCATAATACGCTTACTATCGGCACCGTGTCGCATGCGAATTGAACAACATCCACGCCACTCGCCAATGGTAAAAAAAGGGGCCAGCGTATATTGGAAGAACACCATTCCGAGATGAATTCACAGTTCAGAACTATTTTACATTGCAGAATGAACGGACATATAGCAGTCCCAAACAAAAAGTTTAATAATTTAATACTGTGTCATTTTAATCTCGTTTTTAACATGTCCTCTTGTTTTTAAATTCAAAGTGCACCATGTATATAATTAGGCTACACAAGGCCATATATTTCAATGTTGTTTTAGCATAACAACCTACATGTTTTTTTAGTAGAATAAGTATTTTCACGCATAGGCATATACCTTAGTGAATCCTGTGATTTTATTACTTTTAGAATTTTAATGATTATTATATCCAATTTATCGATGTCTTATGATGTTGTCTAAAGTTTAAATTAAGTCACTACAAGGACTGAGGAAGGGACCGCATGGTCTCGAAACATGTATCATAATTTTTCTATGAACAAAGTTTGTGAATTGTATTGAATAGGGCGGAACAAATAATAAACTTCACTGTATTCAATTTGCGTCAATACGGGCCAATATGAGCGAAATGACGAATTAATAAATAATAGATAAATAACTTGATGAAGACTCTTCTTAATCTCTGGGTGAGTGCGGGAATCCTAAGGATCTGGCTCATACATACTGTAGGTCTTATCTAAACCTCCTAAAAGTGTAGAAAGATAGGAAGACTAATTACAGTGGAATCCAATTAGAATGTTCTCAGTAACACGTTTTCCCGCTATTCGCATGGAATTATAAAAGTCCCGGTCCCAAAGCACTACATTGTATGTAAAATATTGCATTAGCACGTTTTCCCGCTCCCGCTTACTACGTTCAAATTTTGACGTTCTTCCATACAATATTTTGGCCAGTCCTTGCGTATTTGTCAGTCCAGTTGGACTTTGGCCAAGGTTAAGCAGCGAGTGTGCTTCCTGTCGGCCGAGGTTAAGTGATTGCGTAAGCTTGGCGCCGTAGCGATCGAGAGCTCGGCCAAGGTTAAGTGATTGTGTAAGCTTGGCGTGACAGCAGTCAAGAGCGTAGCTCAGTTTAGCAGCGAGTGTGTTTCCTGTTGTGTCCTCTATTCATTCAGTGACGATAGCTTGCCGTGTAGTGATAAAGTGTTCTTGGCTATTTTCATCTGGGCCTTATTTACATGTTTGCAATGGAGAATAAGAAAGTGAGACAAATAACAAACAGTGAAAAACTAAAAATCCTTCAAGAAATGGATCTGAATCCAAATATAAAGCGTGCAGATTGTAATGCCGCTTAACGGACATATACGAGACAAGCTCGAGGATGGACGGTGGCCTCGTACGCAGAGGCCACAAGAGAAAATAGGTTACCTAAGGTTTGCGTGCGCTAAGAGAAAGAAATTGAATTTAAATGAATATCATCAGGCCTGTTTGCCATCCCTTGATGAATGTAGTACATTTGCATTTGTCTGTTGGCACAGGCTAGAGTAAAAGGTGGCTTTTCACCGATGTCTCAGTCTCATTCATGGCTGTGATTATATGGAAGCTACTGAGGTATGGGTGGTGCTTAGTAATGACATTCAGGGCACAGTCAGTGCCTGTGTTGTGAAAGGTTCTACTCATAGGGTTAGTACTACTGTTCTGACTCAGTGAGGAAAGCAATGGCAAACTACCTCACTCCTCTTTTTGCCTAGTACGCCTCAATATAGCGCTGCCTTGGGTTTTTGTGGGTATCGACTCACATAACCTTACGGCGGTACTGTTTGAGGATCCAACCAGCCTTCGGGCTGACTACCTAACACACACATCATCATAATCATCATCATCTTCATTTCCTTTTTTCCAGCTGACACTGGGTGGGGGCAAATATGGTTCCTCTCCACTTTGTTCTGTCGTTCCACCATTCCTCTTCCGACACGGTGTTCCAATCCAGGTTCTGTTAACTAATGCTATTCTTCACAGAGTCCATCCAACGCATTCTTGGTCTTCCTCGTCCTCTCTTCCCTGTCATCCGTCGTTCCAGTGCTTGTCTTGATAGACTTACTTCATTCATCCGTTTGACATGACCAAACCATCTCAATCTGTCTTGCTCCAGTTTGTCATTTAGTTTCTGTACTCCCAGTTCGTTCCGTATATCTTCATTTCTCACTCTGTCTCTCCTAGTTCTCTGGACCATACTTCTCAGGAATCTCATCTCTGCTGCCTGTACTCTGCTTTCATCCCTCTTAGTCATTGTCCAAGTTTCTGCTGCATATGTCATTATAGGAACATTTTGTACGTAACTTCTTTAGCCTTAATTGGTATATCCTTGTTTCATACTAGTCCCCGTACCTGTTGGTAGAAAGCACTCCCAAGTTGTACTCTTCTGCTGATTTCCAAATCTAGTCGTCCATCTTCAGTCAGTTCACTTCCCAAGTATTTGAAGTGTTTCACCACTTCCAATTCCTTATCTCCTACTTTGATTGCTCCTTTTCCTTCTTTCTTACCTCGACTCATCACCACTGTTCTACTCTTCTCCACATTTATCTTCAATGCCCATTGCTCAATCTTTTAATTTATTACGTCTAACTGTTCTTGTACCTCCATCTCATCCTCGCCCCAGATCACAACATCGTCTGCAAACAGCATTACCATCATCTTTGCCCTACTATAGTCTTTCATTGCTGCCTTCATGATGTCATCCATCACCATTAAGAACAATAACGGTGACAACACACTTCCTTGCTTTAGTCCAGTGTCAATTTTAAACCATTCCGATATCCCGACTCTAGTCTTCACACTACTGTAGCAATCCGTTTATCATGTCTCTCAGTTTCTTGCCTATCCCCTATTTATTAAGCTTTCCCAAACTTTTGTTCCAGGGATGCTATCATAGGCCTTTTCTAGATCAATAAAAGTCATTACCATATCCTTCCCATATTCCCAACTCTTTTCAATGTTCTGTCTCAGAATGAAAATGGGTTCCACTATTGGCCTTCCTCCTCTAAATACAAACTGCTCCTCCTCTATTTGGCATTCTACCTTTACTCTAATTCTTTTTTCTAGGATTCTTTCCATTACTTTGGCAACATGCGAGATGATGGTGATTCCTCGGTAGTTACCACACACACCTTCCTGTCTCCTTTCTTGAATATTGGCGATATTATTCCCTTTTTCCAGTCTTCAGGAACTTTCTTCTCTCTCCACACACTCCTGAGAAGTCTGTATGTCCACTGCAGTCCCACTGGTCCTGCCGCCTTGATCATTTGTATTGCCACTTCGTCGATTCCCACAGCTTTCCCCATCTTCATCTTCCTAAGTGTCCATTCCACTTCTGCCATAGTAATGTCTGGTTCTTCTTCTATTTTTTCCTCCATCGTTTTGGCTGTTTGCGTAACATCTCCGCATGCCTGGTGTCTCACATTCAACAGCTCGCTGAAATATTCTTTCCATCTGTCCGTTATCTCTTCTGGTTTAATCAATATTTCGCCTTCTTTGTTTTTCACGAGCCCAGTGTTCACCTTTTCATTTCTTCTACTTTTTATAATTCCAAACAGCAATTCTTTCCACAATTTAAATCCTCCCTTATTTCCTGAGTGAATTCTTCCCAGCTTTTCTTCTTTTCCTCTGCAATTACTTTCTTGCAATCTCTGTTTGCTTCTATATAGTTTGCTCTACTTTCTTCTGTCTTCTTTGTTTTCCATTCCTTCCAAGTTTTCTTCTTCTCCCTTACCTTTTCTTTCACTCTATCATTCCACCATTTTGTTGCCTTTTTCCGTACCTTTCCTGATGTTCTACCACACGTTTTCTCTGCACTGTTTACAAATGCACTCTTGAACTTTCCCATTCTGGTTCCACATGGGTAATATCCATCCTTGGTATCTGTTCTTGCAATTCTTTCTTAAACTCATCTGCAACCTCCTTTACATTTAGTCTCCAGATCTTAATCTTTCTTTCCCTTTTTTCTGGTAATCTCATAACTTTTCCTACTTTTAATTTTGCTACCACTGCCCTATGGTCTCTTCCAAAGGCTTCCTCTGGCATGACTGTGACATCCATTAGCTCTTTCCGATGTCCTTTTTCGACTAATACATAGTCTAATATACCAAGTTTGAGGAAGACTCCGTCAATCAATACTTTATAAAGTATTGGTATGTTAGTTCTTTGTCAATACGGACCTAACGAACTCCATTATGAAGTTGAATAAAGCAAAGATAATACATTGTCTATCAGAGTTTTCGTTCTTCTATCTCCCCATCCATACCTAGTTATCTTCGGACTATTTTTCTTTCTGAACCACGTATTCCCTATAATTAATTGGTTCTGCTGACAGAAGTCCATTAAGAAATCCCCTTCTGGATTCTTACTGCCATAACCATCTGTCTGTCTGTCTGTTAGGTAGTCAGCCCGAAGACTGGTTGGATCCTCAAAAAGCACCGCCGTTACGTTACGCGAGTAGATACCCACAAAAACCCAAGGCAGCGCTATTTTGAGGCGTTCTAGGCAAGAAGAGGAGTGAGGTAGTTTGTCATTGCTTTCCTCACTGAGTCAGAACAGTAGTCCTAACCCTATGAGTTGAACCTTTCACAGCATTCACAGGCACTGACTGTGCCCCGAATGCCATTACTAAGCACCACCCATACCTCAGTAGCTTCCATATAATCACAGCCATGAGTGAGACTGAGACATCGGTGAAAAGCCACCTTTTACTCTAGCCTGTGCCAACTGACAAATGCAAATGTACTGTATTCATCAAGAGATGGCAAACAGGCCATAACCATATGGTCCCAAAATCTCCTCTCTTCCTTGTCTGTCTCTTCCCACTTGTGGATTCAAATCTCCCATTATTATTATTTCCTTATCCTCTATATATTTTTCCACATCTTCTAGGAATTCTCCCAAGTTCTCTTCTTTATTCCCCGTTTGTGGAGCATATACTTGAACCAGAATATATATATATATATATATATATATATATATATATACACACACACTGAAGAAAATGGAAATTGCAACACTCAGAAGGAGTGGTGCTATATTGCTGCAATTGAACATGCAGGACGAGTGTTCGGTCGTGATTCGATAATTACACTTTCAGGTCCCTCTGACCGCAAGTTTGGACAACAATCAATACAGGATGTGCCCACCACGAGGTATAATACATTGATGAATTCGTCGAGGCATGGAGTCAATAAGGCCCTGGATCGCTTCCTGAGGAATTGTGGCCCATGCTTGCTGCACTGCACGGGTCAGTTGTTCCAGAGTTGTGGATGGCTGAGGACGGTTAGCAGGCCGTTCTAAGGTTGTGATGTCGTGGAAAGCTTCTCTGGAGATGCGTGCAGTGTGAACCCGGGCATTGTCCTGCTGAAACATCCCATTAGCAATGTTCGCCATCATAGGGACAACCACTGGATTGAGTACCCTATCAACGTACTGTCGAGCAGTCATAGTGCCCTCAACAAGGACTAATTGCGATTTCACATTAAAGCCAATAGCTCCCCAGGCCATAATGCTTGGTGTTGGCCCTGTGTGCCTCTCGACAATAAGGTCTGGGCGGCCCCTCTCCCCGGTACGTCGGTGCACACGATTCCGGCGATCACTGCGGGTAAGACAGAAGCGCGATTCATCACTAAAGACGGCCCTATGCCATTCGTCGACCCACGTCGATCGTTCTCGACACCAGGCCAGCCTTACACGTCGCTGTTGTGGGGTCAATGGAACACCTTCTGCAGGGACACGGGATCGTAAGCCAGCTGCACGCAGGCGATTACCAACTGTTTGTTGTGTAACGTTGGGTGCCACAGCTGCTCGAATTTGCGCTGCTGTTGCATGGGGTTCCGTCCGGGCCATCCGAATGATGCAGCGATCCTCTCTCACAGTTGTCTGTCGCGCTGGGCCTGTGCCAGGTCTACGAGTGTGGGTACCTTCATTTGACCACTGCTGCCATACACGTTGTACCGTAGATGCCTGTCAGCCAACACGTGCAGCGACAGTCCTTAGCGATAATCCAGCCTCATACAGCCCAAATATCCGAGCCCTCTTAAACGGCGACAGTTGTTGATAGCGTGCTCTTCTCTGTCGTCGAGGCATGTTTGACGGGGAACGTTTCACTGCACAGACTGCAAGTCAACTACGCTACACCAGAGTCCGTATACTGGAGTTGATTCCTCCGCGACCAATCACGTGGGGAGACCTGTAGCAACAATCCAATGGGTCCGAAACTTTGATCGTTTACATACCTACTTGGCATCATTCCATATCTTGAAAATCAACACAAACGACCAATGCCTTCATGGTGTTGCAATTTCCATTTTCTTCAGTGTGTATATATATAATTTCAAAACAGAATACAAAACAAAGGAAATCACGCCCAATTATATTTAGGTATGAGATTAAGCAAGGCACCAAACAAAATCTGAATCTAGACCACTTAACATGCATGGTACAAAACATAAATGAAACCCCGTTGGACATGTCTTAACTTAACATACCAAAAACACTTGCCTGCAGGCGACAAAATAAACCCCCCTAAATAAAGAACACATACAGTAAGCACAAGATCCACCTCGAGTGAAACGATCACAGGCGAATAAACAGAATTGCACGAAGAAAGACACAAAGAGGGACGGCCCCTTTAATAGAATGCCTCGTGAAACAACTATCCTACTGAACAAGGTTAGGTGACCTCCCAAAGCTAACACAGAACTATGAATGCTACAATCAAAGGTGGATGAACTCCTTATTGGAAATCCATAAGAACGCTCCTTATCGAACTAAAATACTAACATCACCAAGCAAGGGTAAAATTATGACAACACGAGGTTGGACAATAAAAGGAATGAAACTGAATATCAAACAAAACCCCTCGACGATAAATAATAATAATATCGTATGGTCTCGGGTGCCGGGTGCAAGCTTTGTTATTTGACACCCAAATTGTAGCTTGCATGTTGAATTTTGCTGTTCCTTGAAGCACTATGAAAGTCAAGGAGGTTAGATATCTAAGCTCCTTGAACACTATAGCCAGGGTGTCTACGACCCGGGAAAACCGGGAATTCTCAGGGAATTATGAATTTCTGGAATAATCGGGGAAAAATCAGGGAATTTTGTTCGTTGCGATCGGTATTGCCAATTTAGCGATTTTATCGGTAGATATAGCAACTTTGGCGACAAAATATTTTAAATTTAGTATTGTTTATACTTGCTTCACTTGGAAACAGTTAAGAATGCATTTCGTGACGAGCGCTTTTTTCCCCCCCCGATGTCAATGAACTACGACCTAGGCCTATATCTGTTTTACGTCTCTGCATGATGAGTTAAAATCACTGACTGGACTATCCATTATATTATCATGGAGATAGCATGAGCAACGAATTCTTGTCAGACGTAATTTAATTGCGAGGTGCATGCAACACAAATCCCCCTCCCGTCCAATCTAAAAACACGTATAGTGGGCGATGTATTGAAGATAGAGATATGCTCTCTTGGACTTTTTTGTAGAACTTTTCATGCTGAACAATTCTTACATTCATAGTATATTGATATTTTTAACGGTTTGCCCAGCGTAAGCTTAGAAAAGCGAACGGATGCCTGGTTTTTGGTTTTTTTTTCCGACCTTATCACTGACATCGCTACTACATGGCTTCCTTTGAACATAAATAAATTATTTTCTTTTTATACTAAGTAGAGATTTAGGGACTATTTAAACTCCCGTTAGCGACCGAATTTTGACTACTACAGGGTGATAACGGGCTACGTTAATTTACGTAGTTTTGTATTGGTGCGCGGATAACCGGCTACGTAAATTAACGTTTTCTTACAGTGCTTCATTCTTGTGTAATTTTCTCCTGTCCGCCATTCATTAATCAAAATACTACGTGTTATTTACGAACTAAGGTCTTTGTTCAACGAAATGCAGATAGGTATATTGTTGTCTTGATAATGCTTTCGGTACTGGAAGTGAGTTTTTATAACACTCACTTACCGCGTATATTGTCAAGTGTTAGCATGGCGCGCGCGGAACTGACAGTGCGATAATCAGTTCTGACGAGTCTGTTGACGATAATAATACGAGTGAATTGACAATGGTAGCAGTGAAAGTAGTGACGATGAGGTTGATGGATGGACAAGTAAGTAAAGTTACACATATTTATGTTCCATCTTACTTCTCATGCTAGGTGTACTTCAGTTTCCCGGTCCGCAGTAAGGAATAGAGTAGGCTGCGCCCGGGTAACAATGTGTTAGACCTGGGTTGACAATACTGTTCGTGCGGCTTTTCCATCCCGGTATTCTTTGATTATTGTCTGCTCCTACCTTCCTTAGCTAGGCTAGAACTTATGTCCAATTTTGTTTTTAATTGTGCCCAGGAAATGTTTTTGCAACACCTTTCAAACTCTACCTTGTATTATCAAGCAGACTTGGTAAAATTATTTTTAGCGGCTTCGGTAGCGTAGTTGGTAGCATGCTGAGGTTCTATGCCCAAGATCGCGGGTTCAAACCCAACCGAAGTCGTCGGATTTTTTAAGAGCGTTAACAATCCCTCAGTATGCCTTCCTTCGGAGGGGAAGTAAAGCCGGCGGTCCCATGTCATAGATTTATGGCATGTTAAAGAACCTTCCACTAATTGCACCTGTGTGAAGCTAAATTAGTTTAAAAATGTAAACAACGCTCAGGTCCCTACGTTCGTCGCCAGGAGCCAACTGTGGTGGCGTCTAGTAGCCAAGTTCTGAACTAGTAGTTGTTGATGGTGGCGTTTGGCGGCAAAAGTAGCAACTAATTGAAAAATTCAAAGTATGCAGTCCTTACTTGAATTAAGAAACAGAAACCCACACTAATACAGTCATCACAATTAATACCGGTTATCAGACAGATTCTACACACACCCAAAGTACACGGGACTACTAAGGAACCAACCAACCTAAATTATTTTAGACTGATAATAGTGTGTTCTGGCCTGTTAAAACATCATTCATAATGATTTCCTTCATTTAAATGTATTTATAAATTAATAAATTGATTAACTCAATTACTTCTGGCATGACGAGGTGGACCTAATTGAGAGTGAGAACTTGGAATATGCTGCTAATTTTACTGGACAATAAGTTCACTTATAATATTCTATTGAAATAAATTTATTTTCACAAATGTTTCCCTTGTGCTGCCATTGCTCACATCCGTTTGGCTCCTGGAATTTCCGAGAACAGGAAACAAAAAACTTAATCCTATTTTCCATTTGCTTTCCTGGATTACCTTTTGCTTCTTGTTCCTGGAGAGCGCTGAAAACGAACTCAAAAATAGCGTGTATTTCATCACACTTCCTGTTCCCGCGCGAATGTGTAGCAGTCTTTACTCAGGGAATTCTCTCATTAATCCTGGAAAAATCAGGGAATATTGAGGGAATTCTTTTAAGATGAGTTGGTAGACACCCTGATAGCGCTTTCTAGTAGAGAAATGAGGAACTTTGTGTTGGCGGAAACTCCCGAGATTAATTTTGCCATTATCAACACAGCCTACTGAATTCAAATGGGTTCTTTGACATTCCAACATTGTATGACATGTGTCGTAATTTTTTCCGCCTTTCAAAAAATCACTTACCATGGCCAGGAGCGAACCTGCAAGCTTGGGGTTAGTAGTCCGCAACACGTTAACCACTCGCCCGCCGTGGCAAGGATACAAAAGGATTAATTAAGAAACTAAAGAAACAGCCAGTAGGCCTAAATATAAAACAGGACGAATGACAAATTACGTCTTAACGTGACGGAACCCAATTGCTGACTGACTATACCGGGGCAGAATGCCCCCACAAGGCAATATCCCCCACCCCCATTTCTTACGTGAAAGAACCATTTGAAAATTTTGTTGGGAGGAGAAGTAGGCCCTATAATATGAATAACAAATATAGCAAAAAAAAAATGTGACGAGGGTAACATAGACACCCAAACAAAACAAGGTTATGTGACTTCCATGGCCTCTCACGTGATTCCATTTTACGTTTAAACACAAGGACGCTTTGTTGGCACAAAACAAAAACCACATGGTCCACATGACAAATAAGTTACATGAAACAAAAGATAAACACAAAGCGAAATCGAACTAGGCCATACTGCCCTCAATAAACACTACATTAAAAACAGCATACCTGCCTAGTTAGACACATGAAAAGTCAAGATGCTTCGCTAACCCACACAACTTGCTTGCACAAACACAAATATTACAACCATGACCACCTGGATAATTACACGAGCGAACTCGACACCAGATTCACACGAAGTAACAGGGCCATATTACTTACGTGTTCACACACGCGACGAAGCAGAAAAATGAATAAAGACAAAATAAAACCCCTCGTAACGCTGAAGTATATCACGCACGCAGCCAACAGATAGTATACCCTAACCCCCAAAAATAAGAATGTTAGTTCTAAGTTACTGTCGACCAAAGTATTATGTGCACTAGAGTTTGAAGGTTGTTTGTGAAGTAACCAATAGCATAGGCCTACATTGAATTCAATAAAATCATCATTTTTGTCGTTCTATTTTACGTTAGCTCATGTAGGTTTGGAATTTTTAATTTATATTTTAATATTTTTTATCGTAGTTTAAACACAAAAAGTGACCGTTTTTAAGCGTGTTTCAACCATGTGTCACATTTAAGAATTATTATCTCAAAAACCCATCATCAGATCGAATCCAAATTTTAACACAATATGTACATTGGAATGTTTCATAACTAGTTTATTAATTTTAAAATTTTGTGTGTCCAAGAAACAAAGTTATCATTTTTGTAAGGTAACTTTTTCTCGGCTCGGGGTAGTTGGAAAATGTAGTTCTTGGTCGCATTGTAATCCTTATACATCAAAAGGTATGTCTGTGAAATAAGTAAATTAATTGACTTATTTTATATCGGTTTGTATTTGTACGGGGAAATTAGACATGGTTCCGCAGTTAGCCGACAGCTTTTCCGAAATGGAGCCCATCACAAGGCGTGAGAGTTGAAACTGACAGGGTGGTCCACTTGGCTGAGCTCCCATTTAGCAAGCGGGAAATTGTCACAGAAATTACATAGTTCAATCGGCGACCCAAATTATGATTTCCCACCAATAAAATCACTCCCATATGTCTTAAGTTCAGGGACCACAGGGTTTGATGCCAGGCTAGGCTCACATCTCGTCCATAGGCTAGGGTTCGATGCCAGGCTAGGAGTTTTGGCATGGAGATTTGTGCCGATTGGCACATAGATGTAGCGCGGAAGTTAAACATTCCTCCGTCAACTTTAAATACAATTGTTAACAAACGTAAACTGATTACGACCGCTTTTGGAGAAGGGAAAAGTGCTCAAAGAAAACATAATCGCCAGGGTCAGTTTCCAGAATTAGAAGAAGCTGTTCTAAAGTGGTTTGTGCAAGCGCAAGCTTCAAATGTGCGGTAGACGGTACTGTGGTTCGAGCTCAGGCAACACTTATTGCGGCTTACTGTTCTCCTGTGCTGTAATGAAGGTGGAACCGGAAAGTTGGTACAGCTGGTTATTGGAAAAGCACGCAATCCGCGATGTTTCAAGAATGTGCGATTTTTTTCCATGCCAGTACACTTCTAATATGAAAGCGTGGATAACTTCCGCAGTATTTTAAAATTTCTTACGCGCATAGGATGCAAGGCTTGGTGTAAGAAATAGGAAAATTGCACTCTTCATTGATCAGTGCCCTGCTCATCACTCAAATGTTTCTAATTTGAGAAACATAAAGATCATTTTCGTCCCAGCAAACTGCACGAGTAAGATACAGCCGTTAGACCAAGTCATAATACGGTGCATGAAGCAGAAGTATCGTAGAGGCTAGTACAGAGAAGATTGGCTGCAGTGGAATCGACAACGAGCAAGATCACCGTCTTAGATGCCATACATTTCATCAAGTTTGCCTGGGATTCTGTGGAGCAAAACACCATTCGGAACTGCTTCAATGCAGCCGGCTTTTGTCATGTTCGCGCTGACGTCACGCTAGATGATTTATCTGAGAGTGATGAATGGCGCCAAATAGCAGGAGAGGTCACTTTCGAAAAGTACGTCAACGTTGATGACGATGTTTCAGTGTGTGAAACTATGACAATAGATACAATTCTTGAGGAACAGAAGATGGAAAAAGCGTCGGTGCAGGATGAAAGTGATGACGTGCCAGATCCGGAGCCAGTTCCCACTGTGTCAAAAGTGATGGAGGCAATGGATATGGAGAAGCGATACATGTGTCGTTCCGAAGTTGATGATGTAATGACTTCATTAAACAGGATGGACAGTACAATTTTAAAATTAAAACCAAGAAAGCAATCAACCATACATATGTATTTCAACCATACATATGTATTTCAAACCAGTGTAAATATTCGTGTTCGACTGTGAGGTAAGATGTATTATTAGGATTAAAGTTTATATATTGTACTGTAATTCATTTTTACATTGTTATTTATTCCCCCTGTTAGTTGCTGACAAACCTATGTTTATGTTGTGACTAGTAGCGCATTAACTAATTCTTAAGGCCGGCAATTTCACGCGCACGTCTATGATGCGCATTTAACATTATTTTTACACGATTCTTAAAGTCGGTACTTCCACGCGCATATCTATGACTCACTTTTTTAAAATTATTTTTACACGATTCATAAGGTCAGCAATTGCACATGTACGTCTATGACATGCCTATTTTAAAATTATCCTTACACGTTGTAAATACAGTATAGCGTTTTCGGTAGTACGTTTTCCCGCTTTTGACGTAGAATTATTTCAGTCCCCTCAAAAACGTACTAACGAAGTTCCACTGTATTAAAAACTGGTCTACAAAATTTAAATTATGTCTGTATTTTGAAACTTGATGACAATGAATTTTATATTAATACCGTACACAAACAAATAGAAAAAGTGAATATAAAATTTAAGACTGGCATACACTGAAACAACTCCTCCCAATATACATGTTTCACATATAACCAATGATGATTTTCCTCACTTGCAGCACGTCAGATGGTTGAAGAGAATCACCAAGCATCTCCTTTTCGCCTGTGCAAAGTTCTGCTGAAACATTTTGCTTGTTCGAAAGTTACACTCGCCAACTATTACTATGTACATCAGAACAGATAATGTATCTTGCACTCTAAATACAGTCTATGACTCAAAAGCTGCTTTTGCAATTAAAATAAAGTGAAGTCATTGACCACAGAGCTGCACTTAAAATAATTTATAAGTTCTTGACTAGAAAGCCGTACTTGCCGCAAGTCCAAACAGTCTATCACCTGACTTCATAGCAGGTCTAGTTGGTTTACATGCTCTCCAACAAAGACATCAAGGCAGATAAAACAAACTGATCACTGAAGATAACAATAAGTTATCACATGACACATAACTCCATCTTATACATTTGATACTATATTATTCTTCTGCTGCTTGCTAGACAAGCCGTTTCCTGGCAATAGTGGCTTGGGTTACAGTCTATGAATCCCCACTCTGTTCTTCTCCAATCACACAGTCTGTATCACTATAAATTCAAATTTCGTGCCTTATGGTTAGGATCTGTCAATGCTAGACCTCCCCTTTCAGACAGAACTAGAGGTGAAGCCTCTAGCTTAATAACAGGTGAACTTTACTGGGTAGAAATAAATTGGTCATCAATAAATAGTTAATAGAAACAGTTAGCCAAATAACAGTGATATTTAATTATAGACTTTGTAAAGATCAACAATAATTATTAATAACAGCAACCTTAGCAATAGGTGATGATAGAAAAACTATAACACTGTAGGCACCAGCCAACAACAATTGAACTAGACTGAATAATCTGTAAATTCTAATAGAAAATAAATTAACAAGAGATTTAAGAACAAGGTAACAACTTTATGATGTAAGGTCGCTAGGTAGCAGAATCCTAACATAACTTCAAAAATGAAGACTGCTTACAAATGCAGGGCTTAAGTTATAAGTGAATAACTGCATTGCTCCATACGAGCTTAAAAGATTGACTAGTAATATACACGGCTAGCATGCTTTAGTTCAAATGCAGCAATATCGTAAATGAAATTTACAATCAACAAGCCTGTGGGGAGTACATCCCGCAAGTCGTCTAAATAATGCAAAGCGAGAGAACAAGATAATTTGTTTTTAAATATGACAAACATACAAGAAAGAAAGCAATAGTTTTAACATAGTTTACACTTAGAAGGCAAAATACTTGCTTCAACACTAAAGAGATAGGTTACGTTGAACATGGCTTAATGAGGTATTTATCATAACCAAAAGATGAGACAAGAAAGATACACTTTGAAATTTTGAGGTTATATTTGGCGCTTAACTTGCTTGTGCAGTTCTTGAGGAAGCGGGAACACTTGTTGATCACTTTTTCAGCACTTTTTTCTTTCGAAATGTTGGAGACTTGGTGTCTAGCTCTGAATATAAATTTCACCTAGAACAGGTGATTCCAAATAGATGATGGCAGTAGGCCGATTATCGATATAGTATCGATGTAGTAAAACTCGCTAGAAGTTTGATGCCATGTGCCAGCACTTGAGCATAGAAGTAGAGTTGCACAGAGACAATCTTCATGACCCTTCTTTGAGAAGTTCTTGGCGAATGTTTAGTCGTGTTGTAGATAGCGGCGAATACAGAGTCGTTCTTTGACCAGCCTGGTCCAATGCTGCACGCAGTTTCACACAGATGGTGAAGACGGCCCGAGACAAGTGAAGAATTAATAATGATTGATAAAGGCAACGTTCAGGTTTTTATACTGGCGATCATGGCAGGCTACGTGATGCAGGTCGGTGGCGTCGGCCAATCCGAGAACGTAGAATATTCTCGACTGATGCTGAAGGCCAATCACAAACAAAGAGCCAACTGAAACGAACCTCGTGACCAACATTACTTCCGGAAAAGATTGACAGTATCTTGAAACACGTGCAAGCAAGTACTAATCGAAAAATGGAATGACATATGACAAAGGTAAGAGGTTATGTTTTAAATCCAAATAAGTATTAACTTTGTACTATTCACTGAAAAGTGAACACCTTACAATCAACTAAGTACACACCTCCCAGCTGATACCATGTTACATATACATTGCCAAGTTGCTGGTCCGTTGAGTCTTGGGGCTGCCTGGGTGACTCATGATAAACCCATGCCCACAAAATACCATCTAAAAATACAACTGTTTTACAATTTACCAAACACAAGTTATAGCCTGCCAGATTTACCGTATATACCCGAATACCCCCCGCACATTTTTATACAAAATCGGACGTGAAAATTTGGGGTGCGGGTATTAATTGAGTCATCCAAATTTTAAAGATTAAAATTGCCCGCTACGCGCGAGTATCCGCTGTATGGTGCTAGTGCTTGTTCGGGTGTACTTGTTTATTGTATTTGCTTGGCTATAGGACCCCCTTTTCCCCTAAACTTTTAGTTCCGAAGTTGGGGGGGTTCTATAGACATGAGCTTGGCAAATATCCATTATTTTGGGAAAGGGGGAGAGTAAAAATACCTATTTTATTTTGATGCTACATAGTATCATATATTTAATCAAAATAAACAAAGTGCGTGCATATGTCTGCCGGCCAGTAGCGTCTCGTCCTTACGTGAACGCGGCAACACCGCATGTGTGACCGGCCACCTCTCTCATAGTGTGCGTATATTGGTCTGCCGACGACCTGTCGCATAGGGTGAGTCATAGTCCGTACGCACAGAAAGAAAGACAAACTTCTTTCTTCAAACAAGGTCACGCCTTGTTAGCAACGGAGCTCTCGTACGATTGAATGGTATGGCCCAAGCAGCCAACAATAATCCAACATCTGGTATACAAAGACAAGTATATTCCATTATTATTGCCAACCACCTCTGAAAAGCAATCACACTTTCCCTGAGATAGTTTTCCCTGACCAACCGCTGGTCGTATCACGTCCGCGCGGAGCTGCTTGCGCTGCGCTCCTTCCTAGACAATGACAGACAGGACTCTCAATAATTAAGGAGAGGTACTATAAGCGATTTCCAATAATTTTTTATTATGACTCACGAAAATTAAGGAGGGTACTATAGGTGAAAGGGTCCTATAGCCCAGTAAATACATTTGTTTAAAATAAAGTGTCAAAAATAAAAGTTTCTTTTTAAATTTCCATACAAAAATTTGGGTGCGGGGATTATTCAGGTGTATACACAGAACGGTGTCGCAGTGGTCATCTGCGAGAGGCTTCAGGGCAATGTAGTAGAGGTTAGCCGCATCACAGACAGACTGCTTTATGCGAAGCTTGACTACAACAACTCAACTATTCGTGTCGTCTCATGCTACGCCCCTCAAGTGGGTTGCTCAGGGGATGAGAAAGATGAATTTTGGGGCAGTGTTGATACTCATCTTCGTTCATTCGCCGAGGATGAATATGTGTTCATTGGCGGAGATCTCAATGGTCATGTTGGGTCCGAAAGAGATGGCTATCCTCATTGCCATGGTGGGCGAGGTTTCGGGACCAGGAATGAAGAGGGATGTTGCATCCTTGAATGCGCAGAAGCACACGATCTTGTTGTGGCTAACACCTATTTTAAGAAACGGCCAACTCACCTGATCACCTATTACAGTGGTGGTCGAACATCTCAAATCAACTACTGGCTTCTCAGGCGGAATGATTTCAAGTTGGTAACAAATGTCAAAGTCATCCTGTCAGATAACATCGCTCCCCAACACCGCCTCCTTGTACTAGATCTCAAGTTTGACACCGTACCCACGAAAAGACCTCGAACAACGGGACCTGAACGCATTAAGTGGTGGAAGCTACCGGACCATAGGAACGAATTGGTGAATGCCCTTGGATCACTCACGTTCGACCCAAGCCAACCAATACAGATCAACTGGACTAGGATAGTCGACTGCCTTCACTCGGTTGCAGCAGAGACGTTGGGAAAATCGAAACATGGGAGGCGTTTTCTTGACAAACAAGTATGGTGGTGAAATGAGGATGTACAGACCGTGATCAAAAAGAAACGGCTTGCATTCAAGACTTGGCAGACCTCGCGTCTTACCAGCGATCATCTGGAATATAAGACCCTCAAGTCTGCAGCAAAGCAAGCTGTTGCAGCAGCCAAGGCCCAACATTATGCAGATGTGTACAACCAGCTGGGCTCACCTGAAGGAGCCAACAAGATATTCCGGCTTGCAAACGCACGTCATAGGTCCTCGCAAGACATTGGTCACGTTATGCACATCAAAGATGAAGACCACCAAATTCTCAGAGACCCATCTGCTATTCTGAGTCGTTGGGAAAGACATTTCTCAGAAATAAGTAACGAAGAGTTCCCTCATCCACCTATCCACAGTGCGGTAAATGTCCTTGGACCAGTACCGCTAATAACTATGGCAGAGGTTGCACAGGCAGTCAGAAAGATGAAGAACGGGAAGGCTACAGGTCCTGATGACATTTCAGCTGAACTGTGGAAATTACTTGTTCAGAATGGTATTGAACTACTGACATCTCTGTTCAACCAGATTTTGGAAGAAGGTGTAGTGCCTCAAATTTGGACCACGAGTATCACGGTGCCTATTTGGAAAGGCAAGGGCGATATCAGTGAATGTGGCACCTATAGACCTATTCGCCTCCTCTGCCACACGATGAAGATCTTTGAGTGAATCCTTGACAGTCGACTGCGTGACATAGTCCAGATCACTAGCAACCAGCGTGGATTCGTGAAAGGATGTGGAACAACTGATGCTATTCACGCAGCACGGCTCCTCATTGAGAGATACCGTGAGAAGAACCGATATATTCATATCGCCCTTTTAGATCTCGAGAAGGCATTTGATCGGGTTCCACATGAACTGATTTGGCATGCACTCCGTTCACATTGTGTTCCTGAAGAATACATCCGCTGGACACAACTTCTGTATCGTAAGTGCAGTAGTGTTATGCGATGTCCCGCGGGAATCACATCTCCTTTCCCCATTCAAGTCTGTGTCTATGAAGGATCAGCCCTGTCACCACTTCTGTTTATTCTATGCATGGATACAATAACATCAGATATCCAATCACAACATCCATGGACGCTTCTGTATGCTGATGATGTCTTATTGGCTGCAGAAGAACGCAACGTTCTTGAAGAGAAACTGCAGGAGTGGAATACGAGGCTGGCTGAGAATGGACTGAAGCTGAATGTCCAGAAAACCGTGCATATGGAGTGTGGGTCACCGACGCCTGGCACCATCCTTGTAGGTAGTCAAGATCTTCAAAGAGTCGACCAATTCAAGTATCTTGGCTCCATGACTCGTTCAGATGGTGACACCCTCCCTGATGCCCGAGCTCGTGTGAGTGCCAGTTGGTTCAAATGGAGAGAGGTAACTGGAGTCCTCTTTGACCGCAAGATACCCACCTATCTTAAGGCCAAGATTTACAAGACCGTCGTACGCCCAGTCGCCCTCTACGGTTCTGAATGCTGGCCGGCCTCTGTTAAACATGAGCAAGCCCTGCATGTTATGGAGATGCGCATGCTTCGTTCGGTGCTTGGTCTGACGAGACTTGACCATATCAAGAATTGCGATGTCCGAGGGAGGATGGGAGTTGCGCCCATACAGGATAAAATGCGGGAGGCTCGCCTATGCTGGTACTGCCACACCATACGTAGTCATGAAAAATCAGTGGCTAAAACTGCCTTGTGCCTCAACCCGGATGGTAAACGACCTCGTGGGCGACCTAAGCAGAGGTGGCTTGATCGCCTTAGAGAAGACATGCGACAAGTTAATCTGTGTCGGTATGATGCCCCTCACTGACAGAAATGGAAAGTAGTGGACCCAGCTTCAAAGCGGGACAAACGCTAGGAAGATGATGATACGGTAATATCCCTTATGTATGAATTATGTACTGTACAAGTTAAATATAGGATAAAGGAGATGTACCAAGGAAGTGTGAGTTGTGTGAAAGTTGGGGGAGAGAGGTCATACTGGTTAAAGCAGAAGAGTGGGTTGAAGCAAGGGAGTGCACTATCTCCACTGCTTTTCATCTCTGTGTTAGATGAGGTAATGGTAGAAGTGGCAGCACAAATAGTAGAAGAACATATGAGAGCAATGCTGTTTGCAGACGATCTAATGGTATGGGGCAATGGAGAGGCAGAAGTACAAGAAAGGTTGAAATGGGTTGAGACAGTAAAACAGTATGGTTTGAAATTTAATGCAAAGAAGTGTGAAACGATGGTGACAGTGAGAAATAGGGGAAGAGTAACAACAGATATAATGATAGGAGGAGAAGTACTAAAGAAGGTGGGAGTTTCAACTATTTAGGGAGTGTAATAGAAGTAAGTGGTAGAATTGACAAGGAGATCAGTGAGAGAGGAAGGCAAGCCCATGGATTCCTGCAGAGCGTGAGAGGTCTGGTATGAGCAGGGACGTACCCTAGAAGAGCAAACGGGTATTGTATCGAATGTGTTCTGTCCCAATACTCGCCTACGCATCAGAAACGTGGATTATGAAGAAGAGACTGGTGAGCAGGATCCAGGTTTGCGAAATGAAATTTCAGAGAAGCAGATTAGGAATAACAAGAAGTGATGGAGAAAGAAATGATAGAGTGAGAGAGATTGTGGAAGTGAATCCCTTGCAAGAGATCATAGAGAAGTCAAGTTGGTACAGACATTTTATGAGAGTGCAGGATACCAAGGAGGATGCATGAGATGGAAATGGAGGACGAGAGACCAAGAGGAATGCCAAGAGCTAGGTGGATTGTGGGTGTGACGGAAGGAGTGCAGGAAAGAAGAGAGGATTGGGACAGAGTGAGGAGTGAAAGGTGGTGGGAGGATAGAAAACAATGCGGGAGGCTCGCCTATGCTGGTACTGCCACACCATACGTAGTCATGAAAAATCAGTGGCTAAAACTGCCTTGTGCCTCAACCCGGATGGTAAACGACCTCGTGGGCGACCTAAGCCATGGGCTGGAGACTGTAGAAGCTGATGATGATAAGTTGAATATAAGATGATACTAAAAAACATAGAAATAAACCAAGCATCAGAATACCATCGTCTAACAAAACTGTACATTATCCCAAATTAAAAAGTCCTCTCGGCATGCCGGAAGGCGGAGGTAGATTTCACCGGACAAACTTGGGGATAGGTGAAAATAGGCAGAATATGCAGGTTTTCGTAGAAGGATCAGACCTCATTTATTGCGAGAAAGTATTTATAATTGGAGCTTAATTAACTTTGTTTTTCGTCATTTTATGCATATTTTAATCATTTTATTGTCTTATGGGGATGGTAACCTTCTCGTCATTTGGGGTCCATTTTTATCTTGTGGTCACACTGTCCTTATGCAAGGTTTCGACACTGATGTGTAACTATGTAACGGTCTGTTACTTCTTCACGCAAAATTATATCTCCCGCAGAGATTTTGGTTGGTTCCTCAGTTTAGGGGCTGCGACAACGCGGTCATGTAACCCCGTGTACTTTGGGTGAGTGTAGAATCTGTCTGTTAAACGGTGTGAATTGTGATGGCTGTATTAGTCTGTAATTCAGGTAAGGACTGCAGACGGTCAATTTCAAGCAGTAGTTCCTAATGTTGCTACCAGATACTACCGTCAACGACACCTAGCTGTGAACTTGGCTACTAGATGCAACCAGCAACTCGCAACGAACTTTGGAACTTCCCCTCCAAAGGAAAGAATACTGAGGGATTGTTAGCGCTCTTAGAAAATCCTACGACTTTGGCCGGCTTTGAACCCGCGACCTTGGGCATAGAAGTTCAGCATGCTACCAGTTACGTCACCGAAGCCGCTTCACATTTAGTCAGATGGAAATCTGAATCTGATCTCGTGCAAGTGCGTTGTCATGGCAACGTCTGATGGCTCATCCCTCATCAATTTAGTGGTGTTGCCATGGCAACCTCTGATAGCTCTTGCCATTTTCTTATAATTCCGAAATCATTTTTCTCATCCCTTGGCGTAATGGTGGGTCATATCGAAAATTCTTTCAGACAAAAGTTTTAGGTAATTAATAGGGGAAAATTGTCCATTTTGTACGGTTTTGATATTGTGCCTATTAAGAGAGATATGAATAATGTTTCCCGAAAAACCCACTTTTCCCACCCCTTTGGTCAATGGTTGGTGCTATAAAAAACTCTTCAAACATAAATTTTTGGGCTTTATCCGACACATAGTATGAACTTTGAACGGATTCGATATTTCACATATTAAGAGAGTTATAGCAATATTTCACTTTTTCGAAAAAAGACCCCCATCTTTACCCCCTTTGACCGATTTAGCCCAGTAACGAACTCGACCAAGATTTTATAGGTATACATATTCAGTAAAAAAATTCAAAGTGATTGGTGCAAAATTACGGCAGTTATCGTGTCCACAAGAAACTGATATACATATACATAATATGTCTCTTTTCTTCATTATTCAGGTTTCTGATGCATAGGTCAGTATCGGGATATAGTAGCTTCTGTATAACACTTCCTTGCTTTTTTGTGGGACATCTTTATTCCACACTAAGCTCCTAATGCTTCTCAGAAATGCTTCTGCCTGTCTGCCACGTTCCGTAATCTCTTTGTTATTTCTCCCATTTTCCTCCACTATACTTCCCAAGTACTTGAGACTTTCCACCTTCTTCAGCTGTCCACCTCCAAGTGTTATCCCACTCATTGGTCTGTTCTTTTTCCTGGTCGTTAACAGGATCTCACATTTACTGATGTTGAACTTCCATCCGTACTCTCCCACTGTTTCTTCCCAAGCCTTCAGTTGCTCCTGAATTTCCTCCTCCTTGTTTCCCCAGACCATGAGATCATCTGCAAACACCATTGCTTTCATCTTATCTTCTCCTATCTTTCCTGCTATCCGTGTCATTACCTCGTCCATAACCACAATAAAGAGAAGGGGTGACAGCGCACTACCCTGTTTCAGGCCACTCATTTGTCTGAACCAGTCTGTTCTTTCCCCTCCAACTTTCACTCAACTCACCCTTCCACAATACATCTCCTTCACTCTGCCTACAGTCTCTTTTTCCACTCCCATGTTTTCCATTGCTTTCCAAACCTTCTCCCTTCACACACTATCATAGGCCTTTTCGATGTCCAGGAAGGCCATCAACAGATCCTCTCCAAATTCGTAGTGGTGTTCCTGGAGCTGTCTCACTGAAAATAGGAGATCCACTGTTGATCTCCCAGGTCTGAATCCATACTGCTCCTCTCTCAATTTTCTCTCCACTTTGGCTCGTATTCTACTTTCTAATATCTTTTCATATATCTTGGCACAGTGAGGTATGAGTGTGACTCCCCTGTAATTTCTGCACTCCTTTCTGCTTCCTTTCTTAAATATTGGGACAATTAATCCTTTCTTCCAATCTTCTGGGGTCTTCTTCTACTTCCATATCACCCTCATCACACGGTACAGCCACTGTTTCCCAACCTCCCCTGCTGCCTTCACCATTTCAACACTCGCTTCGTCCACACCCGGTGCCCTTCCTCCTTTCATCTTGTCTATAGCCATTTCCAGTTCTCTCCAAGTCAGGTCCTTTTCCATTCCTGTGTTGTCTTCTCCATCTTCCAATACGTTGTCTTCCTCCCTATGACCATTTGGATTCAGCAAATCCTCAAAGTACTCTTTCCACACTGTCTTGAGTGTCTCTTTGTTGTGTACCTCATTTCCGTTTTTGTCCATCATTACCACATCCTCTCGCAGACCTCTTCTCTTACTTTTGACCATCCCATAAAGTACTTTCTTATTTCCTCTGCTGTCTTCCTCCATCATCTCTGTCCACTTTACCATCCACTTCTTCCTCTCCTCTGCGACAATCTTGTTTGCTTCTTTCTTCTTTATCTTATAATCTTCCCTTGCCAGATCAGGGTTTTCCTGGAACCATACTCTGAAAGCCTTGTTCTTCCTTCCCACAGCTTCTTTTACTCTCTCATTCCACCATGGTGTCTCTTTACACCGCTTTCTGTTGCTTGTTCTTCCACATACTGCCACTGCAGCTTCCACCATTGTGTTTTTGAATTGCTTCCATTCCTCTTCCCCTGTTTTAGGATTGTCTGTTGGCATCCTTTCCCTTATTATCTTCTGGAATTCTTCCTTGACTTCCTTTTCCTTGAGTTTCCATACTTTGATTCTCCTTTCCTGGTACTCTGTCCTCTTGCTATCCTTAACAACTCCCAGGTTCATTACAAGTATTCTGTGGTCGCTATCTAAGGCCTCTGATGGTATTACCTTTATATCTCTGACACTTCTCTTCATTTCCCAGTCGTACAGCATGTAATCTACCAAAGATTTCTTTGTTAAATCACTGCTGTACCGCGTTACCTTGTGGCTTTCTTTCTTCCGGAACCAGGAGTTGCCTACCACTAAACCGTTTCTCTTGCAAAAATCCAGCAACTTTCTCCCTGCTTCATTCCTGCTACCCCATCCTTCTGCTCCCAATACATTTTCATATCCTTGCCTTTCACTTCCTACATGTGCATTCAAATCTCCCATGACAATGATGCTCTGACCATTCAACTGCTGTTGTAGCTCCTCCTCAAAGTCTTCCTTCTCTTGAGCTGTACATCCAACTTGAGGGGCATATACCTGGGCTATCTCCAGGCTTCTTCCCTTTACAGTTACTCTGATCTTCATGATCCTGTCACTTATTCCCTTTACCTCTTCCTTCATTCCATCTCTCACATCTACTACTACTCCGCTGCTCATTCCTTCACTGTTCCCACTCCAGTACAACTCCTCAGTTCTCTGCGACCTTCTCCTTTCCATCTTGTTTCTGCCAAGCCCAGTACATCCAGTTTTCTTCTCTCCATCCCATCTACAATCTCCTCCACTTTTCCTGTCAGTGTCTGTATGTTTAATGTCCCAACTCGTAGTCCATTAGCATATCCGGGTCGTCGTCGTTTGTATCCGTCCTTTCCGAGGCCTGTTCCTGGTTTGAAAGCAAATATGATATTCACTACTGGCTTGCTAGGCCTATCGTAGCTTCACCAGAGCCCCGTCAGCCGTCACTTTTCAGAGTTCCCATAGAGCCTTCACAGCTACCGTAGCACAGTGGGACAGATTGCAAATCTAGCTGGGCAAAAGTGATTTTTCACCGTCAGAAATGGAAAGTATTTCTTTAATATTATAAAGGGATAGTTATTTTATACAGGTAGCAGGTAGGGACCCTCTTCGGAGGTAGCCCTGCCCAGGGATTGGTGCCCCTGCCTATGTGAGTCCCAGAGCATACTGGCCCGGTGTGTACCATCTGGTAAGGGTCCCAGCTCAGGGTTACGAGTGAAGACCTCAACGGAATCTACAGCGGAGAATATGGACTTCGGAACGGTGGAGATTGCGGACGAGGCAGCCCAGTACTCAGGGAATAATGTGAGTGCACTAAGCATCAGCAGCGTCTGTTTCCCATGTTAGGGGCGGCTGCAAAGGCGTCTGTTCTCCATGTAAGGGGCGGCCTGAATACTTGCTGGCAGTAGCTCTAAAATGCCTTTGGGAGTGGCGACCCCATTGTAATTAACGCTCCTGAATAAGATTCGGAGTGGCCAACCTTGAAGGCGTTCAGTCTTCACCCCTAGTAAATCTCTTTACTAGTTCACATACGATGATAAACAACGACGCATATGTCACTACCCCAGGGAGTATCCAATCTCCCGTCACCAATGGTGGCGCATTCAGGCCTTCGGACTCTGGGGAGCCTGACCTCATCGTGCGGGGAAAGTCTGAGTTCCCCAATACTGTCAACCGATTGAGACCCAAAACTATCACCCACATTGGAACTATCAATATTCAAACTCTTTGTAAGACCGGAAAACTCAAGCAATTGACCGATATCCTGAATAAACGCAAAATTTCAATAACAGCAGTCCAAGAAACCAGATTTACTGATGATGTGGCTTTTGAGTCAGAAGGTTATAGAGTAATTAAGGGGAAGCCGGCGTCTAAGAATAAACAAGGCTCTAGCGTTTTTGGAACAGCCTTTTTAATAAGACGTGATGTGATGGATTCTGTCATCGGATTCACATCAGCTAGCGAACGTATCTCCGTATTATCTCTCAGATGCGGCAACAAGGGATACTCTATTGTAAATGCACACGCTCCAGTTAATGATGACAACAAGAAGAACCCTGAAAAGGTCCAACGTTTCTGGCAGTTGCTAGAAGACGAGATCAGTAAGATCCCCGATCACCACGTCAAGTTCCTGGTAGGTGACTTCAATGCTCAACTGGGCAAAGAACGACAGTACCAAGACATGCTGGGGCCATATACAGCACATAGACGAACCAATACCAACGGCAAACGCTTAATTGAACTGTGTAGGTTGTACCAATTAAAGATCATGTCCACAGTTTTTCCTAGAATGGCAAGATACCAGACCACCTGGCAGTCACCGAACACTGCTATGGGATCATTTCAAATCGATCACGTTGCAATCAGTGTAAAGAGTAGGAAAGAGATCATGAATGTCAGAGTTCGAAAAGGTTGGAATGTTGACTCTGACCATTTCTTCACACAAATTAAGACCAGATTATTACCTAAACGAAAGATACCTCCTACCATAATTCCACCACGGATTGATCCTCAATTCCTTATGGAGAATAGAGAACGCTTTAAATCTGACATCATGCAAAATGAAATGAAAGACTGGAACCACCTGAGGTCCACTATATGCGAATCGACCAACAATCTCGGACAACCTCGAAGGAAGCAACGCCATAGATGGTGGAATTCTGAATGCGACCTTGCAGTTGATGAGCGTGCTGCTGCTTGGATGAAGTGGAACTCGACAAAACGACAAGAAGATTGGGAGAATTTCACGGTGGTGCGGAAACTGTCGAGCAAAACCATAAGGCGTGTGAAGAGATCTTACGATAGGTCAAGACTGGAAAAGTTGGATGAAGAATTTAAAATGTATAACACCAGAAACTTTTATCAGGTCTTCAAAGAGGAACTCTCTGGGTATAGACCACAATGCCTTCACTTCAAGGATACAGCCGGGGAGCTGGTCACCAGCAACCGCAAGAACGTGGAACTTTTGGCAAACTACTTTGAACAATTGCTTAATTGCGAAGAGGCCACGGACAGATTGCCTGTTGAAGATCCTCCAGAGATACACCTGGCATCTAACCCACCAACTTTGCAGCAAGTTGCTAATGCCATCAACCATCTTAAGAACTACAAGGCACCCGGGGAAGATGGAATCATTGCAGAAGCCCTGAAAGCAGGTGGAAATACGATCGCAGAGGCCCTACACCAGATCTTAATCGAATGTTGGGAGACTGGCAGGATCCCTGATGACTGGAAATCAGCTGTCATACACCCTTTACATAAGAAAGGCGATCACAGTAATGTAAACAACTACCGGGGGATATCTCTGCTGTCAACAGCATACAAAGTGCTCTCCAGGATTTTACTGGATAATGTAGAAAGTCAATGTGACCAAACAATTGGTGAATATCAAGGAGGATTTCGGCGTGGAAGGTCCTGTACCGAGCAGATCTTCAATCTGAAAACCATTCTCCAGCTAAAACAAGTAAGGAGTACGAACATTACTGTGGTTTTCGTCGATTTCTCAAAAGCTTATGATTCCATCGGCCGCCAGACACTGTTCTCAATACTCCAAGAACGAGGTGTGGATTATAACACACGCACCCTCATCAAACAGACTCTCACGGATACAACCTCTAAGGTGAAGTTCAGAGGAGAACTATCTCGGAGTTTCAAGATCAAAACCGGAGTACGACAGGGTGATGGTCTCTCGCCCATTCTGTTTAATCTGGTGCTTGATAAAGTCATCAAGACCTGGGAATGCACATTGAGGAATTTAGGAATCAAACCAGTTGCCATTGGAGCTGGAACCCGAAGAATCGAGATCAGGTGCCTTGCCTTCGCAGATGACATTGCAATCTTGGCCAACAACTCTAAGGATGCTGGCATAGCTGTCCAAGCCCTGCACGAGATAGCGGTGAAATCTGGATTACAGATATCTTACGATAAGACCAAGTACTTTGAAAATCGGCACTACGGAAACACCCCTTTGACGACCATACATGGAACGATTGGAAGAGTCAATCGCTTTCGTTATCTTGGTGAATGGGTCCACCCCAATGGTAGAGATGGCACCTCCATCTTAGCAAGGCGTACCAAACTCAACGCAGCATACCAACTATCCCACAATTTGTACAACAAGAAATGCATTTCGAGGAATGCTAAGATCTGTCACTACAGAACTGCTGTCAGACCACAGTTTCTGTATGCCGCAGAGACCCTCTTGATGAACAGAAAAGGCACCATGGATGACCTGGAAAAAGCCGAAAGACGTATCCTCAGGAAAATCCATGGCCCGAGATTGCTCCCAGATGGAACCTACCGTTTGAAATACAATTCTGACCTGTATCGACAGTTAGAATCAGCCAATACCAGTATGCGACGTAGGAGGCTCAAGTTCTATGGGCACCTACAACGAATGAACAGCAACAGGCTTACCAAGAAGATCTTCTCCTTGGTTAAAAGCTACAAGACTGGAAGCCTGTGGCTTAATGAAGTACTAAAGGACTTGGATTCGGCTGGAATTGCTGACCTTGATGTAGAAGATCGTTCCAAATTTTGTGCTATGGTAGAATCTTGGATCCCACCACCTAGAGTCTCTAAATGTCGGAAGCCCCTTTCGCAGGAGAGAAAGGAGAAATTATCAGCAGGGCTCAAGAGATATTGGGAACGGAAAAGAGCATCGAAGAACTAGTCATAAGCGCTCCGTAGTGGGCTTAAATCAATAATAATAGTTATTTTATTCACCCCTGACCATGGTATACGAATATAGCCTTTGTCAGCGGTGTGACTAGCGGTCAAAGTTTGTTTACATAAGATAAGTGGACTGCGCGCGCAGTGTTAAATGAGGATTCAGTTTAAGGATGTGTATTTTAGTGAGGAGAGAGTTTACTTAAGTCTTTCAAGATGGAAAATGTTGCTACAGGTATGCTCTATCAATTAAGTGCCTGTTATTATAATTATTTTAGGTAGTTATTGTTCCAAATTAAAATTATTGGAATGATGTAATTACTGAATTTTATTTTTCATTTTGTGAATTGAGATAGGGTTTAAAAAAAAGCGGCACGAGACCGCACAATCATACTTTTGTTAAAATGCATTATAAAGCTCACGGTTTATAGCAGTAATAAAATTATTTGCTGAAAACTGCTGATTACTTGTCACTTTCACTTTTTAGATGGAGGGGCGCGACCACATATCATGCGTAGGAAGTTATTTGATGTGTTGAACTCTAATGTTGTCGCCAAAGAAACTCTGTATGATTATGTGCAAACAGAACTTGGATTGAGAGGGTGTTCTGAGGAAGTGCTTAAATCATTAAAGAAAGATATTATGCATTTTAAGTGTGATTTGGACAAACGTTGGAAAATTTGTTTGCGAGTAAAACAGACATTTCTTGTAAAGTAATCTAACTGGTTAGGCAAAGAAATTACGTTTTCAAAAAGTGTTTCTGATACATTTTGGACAAATAAGTCAGGACCATCTACTGCGGATATTGGAAGGCCTAAAAAAATATTTTATGATAGCAGTGACCGGACTAAAAGCAGGAAGATTAAACCTCTTGTCAGTGACTATACATAGGAAGAAATTGTGCATGCTGCTCAAGTTACTTTAAGAAAATCTGGTAGGAGAGATGTAGCAGAATTGTTTTAAAAACGCAGAAGTCGCCAAGAAGAGCCACAAAAATTAAGATAGACATGAGATCGCCTTCTGTAGCTCCAATACCTTTTAAATATGAAGAGGCATTATCATTTTTAATAAACAATGTCCTAACAATAAAACAATACATACAAATGAGAAGGGAATTTAAACAGAAAAATGAAAATTTTGTACCTTCTTACCAAATTATACGGCAGACAAATTCACAGTGCTATCCACCGAAAGAGGACATAACAATACCAGATACTTCCGCAACAATAAGACTGCAGTCTCTTGTTGATCATACAATTAAAAGACTTGTTCAGGTGCAAGAGGATGTGCTGTTACAAACAATTTCCGGAAAACGTGCATGTATCATTCAAATGGGGGTGTGTTGGTTCTAGTGGGCAGAGTCAATATAAAAGAAATTTACTACACAATCGGAAGAATATGTACAATGTGATTGTGATCTCTTTGCTATGTCACTTGTTCCTCTTCAGATGTATTCAGTATGCCCTGAGGTCAATAAAAACAGAACAGTTCTTGGAAAAATCTTCTACAAGATTTTTCAGACCTATAAAATTGTTATTTGAGAAAGAAACAGTTGAACTAACAAAAAGAGGTAAGGTCAATAAAAGACCAAATTACATTACTTACACTAACAAAAGTTACAATTAATGAACAGGAAATCCATATAAATTAGGATATGTTAATTATGGTAGATGGAAAAATCTGCAATTCTCTCACCGGCACTTCATCTCAAAAATGTTATATTAATTTGTCATGCTGGCCCCAAGGAAATGAACAATACTGGTCTTCGAAAAACTATACTGATTGAAGAAAATTATAGTTTTGGACTTTCTACTCTTCACTGTTGGATTAGATTTTTTCAATGCCTGATACATATTCCATGCAGATTAGACATTAAAATAAGGCAAGTTAGGCAAACTCAAGAAAAAAATATGATGGCTGACAGAAAGAAATCAATACTTCAGAGGTTCCATATTGAAATGGGCTTGCTAGTAGATCAGCCAAGATCAGGAGGAAGTGGCACAGCTATTGATGGCAATACAGCACGTCGATTTTTCCAAGACCCCACTTTGTCGTCAAATATAACAGGTATAAACGAGGAACTTATCAGAAGGTTTTCAGTAATTCTTCGTACAATATCATGTCCATATACAATTAACATAACTGCTTTTGAGAAATATGCACAAGAAATAACCAACTTACACCTGAGACTTTACTCCTGATGTTATATGCCTGTTACTGTACATAAATACTGATACATGGAGCCAAGATAATCGAATCGTGTATTATACCGATTGGACAGTTATCTGAAGAAGCACAAGAGTCTAGGAACAAAGATTTTAGAAGATACAGAGAAGCTCATGTAAGGAAATTTTCACCCAGAAGTAATCTACAGGATGTAGTCCGTATGCTGCTTGTGTCTTCCGATCCAGTGATATCCCACAAAAACACATTTTCTATACGTGAAGAAAAATTACCGACAGAAGTTTTGGACCTACTGGAAGAACCAAACGTACCCAGAAGCCATATGCATGCAACTAGCAATGCAGATGACAATTCATCACATGACAGCTCAGGAACATCAGATGAATATGACAGTTCAGCTCTGTCATGAACATCCTAAATTATGAGGTATGTAAAATTGGGTAATTGATTAGTAATTTTGTGTTGATGAAACACAATTTTCCTGCTTTTAGTACCTTTGTAGGTGTATTTTCATTTATTGCATAAAAGAATCACATACAGTAATACTTGCATACATTAATACATATACAATTCATTCATAATTTTACCATTCCAAAGCTCAAATCTAGTCTTTCATGTTCAGACAGAGTTATTCATAGGTTGGACCTAGAAGTTTCTCACGAATAATTGATTTCCAGTGAAATTGTAATTTTGTCCTGCTAGAATTGCAATCTGCCCCACTGTGCGTAGCGGTCCCGGGGCACACAAAGTCCCCACTGTACTTCACCCCTACAGGCAATCCCCTACTTCATGCCGTTGCCCGTCTCCCACCACGTGGAGGAGGGGTTGGACTTCTGGGAGATTTGAAAGACACATGAGAGACTTAAATGTGGCCATGCATAAACTGAGGCGAGGAGGCAAAACATTTTCTCTGTAGGTAATTTCTGTATTGGAAAACACAACAACGTGGACATACAACAATCAATGGACAGAAAATGAAGGATAGAAACATGCACTAGTACAAACACAAATACTGGTAGGTGCGAACATAAGGACAGATAAAAGAGAAAAGCAAGGTCAAGGACAATCTCCACTGCTGGACACACCACAGTCTTCAATGGTGGGCATTCACACCATCAATCCATTCAATTCTTGAATGCTATAGTCCCCGACCAGCTTTCAATCTCCCAGTCTCATTAGGAGGGTAGGCAACAACTAGTTCTTCTTACATAATTTGTAAGTGTTCAATACACGGTGTAACTAAATATGTGAGAAACCTCCAGGGATTCGATAGAGGACCTGACAACAAGCAAAACATGTCCTGTAAACATATGGTGTATTTGCTTTCATGTTACAAGCATTGTTTGTGGTGTACATAACTCAGACCGCTTCACTATGCAGATTGTTCATTTGTGTTGATAAAGTGTACGTTACTACTTACAGTTCTCTTCAGAAGGTGCTCAAAATGGCTACCACGAGCTGTAATGCAGGCGTCTATGCGCCGCATCATTGACAGTCTCACATGCTCCCATACTCGCGTTGTCTGTCGTATCTGCTGACATCCTTGCTCTATTCGCTGACGCAGCATGTCCACGTTATGAATAGGTGTGGCATACACAATGGCCTTTAAATGACCCTATAAGTAGAAGTCCAATGGATTGAGATCAGGAGAACAAGCAGGCCACTGTGTTTGTCCCTGACGCCCTATCCATTTGTTTGGGAATGCACACAGACTTGAATAGCGACGAAACGTACAAGTGGCCTGGGTGCCCTCCACAATTGACCAACTAGCATTGTGCCACAGTCTGTGTTATGCATACCACAAACAATGCTTGTAACATGGCAACGAACGCACATACACACTATGTTTTGCTTGTTGTCAGGTCCTCGGTTGAACCCCAGAGCTTTCCCACATAATTACACACTGTATATAATAATTACATTTGATGCAAATTATAATATGCCCATCCTACAAAATAACTTAACGACCCCCAGATAATCAACCTGGCTACAGCCCTGAACCACATCATCTAGTTACTGCCTCTTATATATTTATAGGATGCACCCAAAGACAAGTGTATGTTTGTGTTCTTTGTTGATAGATAGTTTGTAGACACTTATTCTTCTGTGCTTCTGCCATTCATAGTTTACGTAG
Organism: Meconema thalassinum; assembly: GCA_946902985.2. Lineage (NCBI taxonomy): Eukaryota > Metazoa > Arthropoda > Insecta > Orthoptera > Tettigoniidae > Meconema > Meconema thalassinum. The sequence continues at coordinate 161,861,529 of OX336393.1, read as the reverse complement.
TTTGCCCAAAGAAAAGTAATTTGGTTCCTCATATTTCCGAGTAAGAATCGATTGCATGTCGTCACGCAGTGTGGTGTTGCACCTGGGTATCTGTCACCCATTATGTGGTCACTTGCAGCCCTTTGTGTGTCATCTTCTTTGTGTTTTGTTTCGCCACTAACCAATGAGATCTCTTCCAGCATGACACTTCACTGCATGGTCTCGCAGCTGTATGGGGGATTATGTTACTCCTTTTCCATTTCACTTGCTTTACCAAGAGTTGGGTACTCATTGTGTTGAAGCCATTTCATGATTCTATAGTAATTGTTATATTTACATAGTTTTGTGATGGAGAATTGTGAAGTGCAGAACAGGACATGTAACCAGAATTGTAGTTCGTATGAATTAGAATTCCGTGTAGGCCAGATGAAATGCAAGCATTTAAGTGCCTTAGGAGGTAATTATGATAAAGTACAATAAAATATGCCTATGATAGAAGTTTGTTAATGCAGAAAATATACACAGTGCACAGTTAAACAGTTCTTATGGCTAAATTAACAAGAGTATTTCAGACTGGCAACACCTGCAGGCCATGTCATGAAGCACTAGGTTAGGACTACCAAATGGCCAAACAGGAGTGTAATCATCTGTGTGAGTAAAGAGTTAAAATATCCTTGTAGACTGATATTTCCACAACACACACTTTTATCTTCAGAACTTAAGCTTTCTGCTGGATTCAGCACTAGCTCATAGGGGTTAAACTACAGTACCTTGCATTGGGATAGAAAGTTAGTCATTTCAAACTTAAATTTGAATTTCACAATTAACACACTTAACATAATTTTGAACGGACTAATATGAGTAAACAAGTATAGGGTCCAGCGGAATGAATAGTAGGATATAAAAAGGACAGAACAGCGAAACAAGTAGAAAGATTTATTGAAACACAGATTGAGAACAAAGACAAATATATGCCATTAATGTACTTTATTTTGAATATAACACCAGACAGATGGTTACCATCACGTTTAGCGCATTCCTCCTGGTGGCGAACGATAGCTTCCATCACACGACCCTGCATGTTCAATGGGATCGCCTCCACAGCTGTACGTATCTTTTCCTTCAGTTCAGTCACGGCATGAGGACGTGTAGCGTACACTTGGCTTTTCACGTATCCCCACAAGAAGAAGTCTGAGGCAGTCAAATCTGATGATCGTGCGGTGCAATGAATGTCTCCAAATCTGGAAACCAATCGATCAGGAAAATGACGCCGCAAGACATTCATGGACTGGTGGGCTGTATAAGCTGTTGCCCCGTCCTGTCAAAACCATATGTCGTTATTGTTGTTCAACCTTGGAAAGAGAAAATCATTTAACAATTGGACATAGCCATCGCTATTAACCGTTGCTGCACGGCCATGAAGATCCTCAGAAAATATGGACTGATGATGCCAAACGAAGCGACACTGCACCATACCATCACACGTTCACAGTGCAGGGGTTGGTAATGCAGCCAATGAGGATTAAATAGTGCCCAGTATCTATAAGTCTGTTTATTGACTCAACCCTCTGGATGAAAATGAGCCTCATCCGACATTGGTATGTTGTTTTGCATCTGTGGGTCGGCAAAGGTTCGTCGGCCAAATTTATCTTGTTCGCTTAGTTTCTGTGCGACCCGTATTTTGTATGGGGGGAGTGCAGGCATCATGGATGATGCGCTGCAGGGAATGATCTGACATTCCTAGCACCAATGCATGTTTGGCAGCAGAACGCCGAGCACTTCGGATCAGTGCTTGACGGGCCTCCTCCACTCGCTCTGGAGTCGGATGTGTCTTTCGTCGCCCTGGACTTACTTCTTTGCACACGATGCAGTAGTCCTGAATTGCTGCACCCACCGTACAATCGTCTGATGATCCAGGACGTTATGATGTCTGTCCAACTGGAAATGACAACGAAAGAGTCGCTGAACTGTGATAGGGGATTCGTTATTTGTGATTTGCCTTAAATCAGGCTATTCATTCCGCCAGACACTGTATAACTTCCAGTTGGCACTCGTCAAGATCAAAGTTACCCCTTCTTGTAGCAACTTATTTATTGCAATTCATGTGCTATTGGTGTATACTGTATATACTTGCCATAAGTATACTTGTTGAAGTTAGCCTCTGAGTGGACTAATCCCATGAGGGGAGAGATAGTATAACTTAAAAGGTAGTACATTATGTTCTGATCTTGTTATTTCTTATTCCTGTTTTCTGTAGATTGAAAGTCTATGCGGGCAAGTTGCAGTTCATTACTTCAATGACTTTCTTCAGTTACGTAACGTTCCGTAAGAATCATTTAATGAAGTTGTGATATTTTCTGTTCTTTAGGGAATACTGAAAATTTAAAATTATTCTGATGGTTTTTGTTAATGTTCATACTTCCTGTGTTCATGAAAGCTAAGATCAAAGAATATTGTGACGACGTTTTATATCTTGTTCCTATTGTTGGCAGAGAGCTATGTACAGCTGTTATAATTTTTAACTGGCCGCACTCTTGAGCAGTGAACAAATTCTAAGTTCCTCTTCGGATCATGTTGTTACACGATGCATGTGCTTGCAGATGCACAGTTGAAGCAGTTCATTAAATATGCTGGGTAAGGAGTCTTTTGACATCTGTTCATGGAACAGTGCCTTGATTAATGATTTGAAGGTAGTGAGTTTAAGCCTTGTTCAAGTCATAATATTTATTTTGTTACTGTTCTATAGCAGCAGTATCTGTATTAGTTTTGGCACAATACAGCTCCATAATACTGTATAGTAGAAAAGGCCTATGACTCAGTAAACAGAGGAAGACTGTGGGAAAAAATTAAGAATGGTATAGATAATGGATATACAAATGTAATAAAGACAATGTATAGAGGACACAATTGTAGAGTTAGAACACCACTAGGCAACTCTAAATGGTTTGATAAAGGACAAGGACTAAAACAAGGCAGTATCCTATCTCCTGCACTATTTAATGTTGTAATGAAGAACTAATTGAAGAAGATGATAAAGGTCCAACTATAACTAAAGCAGAGTTTTATGCAGCACTCACTAATCTGAAAGGAAATAAAGCAACTGGTGTAGATAACATTCCTGCAGAGCTCTTAAAATGTTGTGATGTAAGCATTAAGGAATGCCTTTTTCAAATCATTACTAAATGCTATGAGGACGGAATTGTACCTCCTGATTTTATTAAAAGTCGAACAATCACACTACCCAAGAAAGGAAATGCTTGTGAATGTTCTAATTATAGAACTTTAGCCATTCTTTCACATGCATCAAAGATTTTATTGATTATTTATTTAGCGTATGATGCTTACAAGACAGTACTGTAATTAATAAATATAAATTTTCAAATAAACAATTTACAGCATTAGGACCCTTCATATATGGGCTGCCAGGTCTTGAATCCATTCAAGGGCTTGTGGAGTGGCTGCATGGAGCTCTTCTAAGTTCCCAGAGTACATATATAGAGGGCATTCCTGCACGACATGCTTGATGGTTTGCACTTCAAATCCACAATCACAAAGAGGCGAGTCTATCCAACCCCACTGATGTAAGGCTGATCTAGTTCGAGCAGTGCCACATCGAATTCTGTTCAGACGGGACCAGACAGCTCGAGGGAGATGGAATCCAGGTAGTTTGATGGTAGGATCAAGTACTTCAATTAGGCCACGAGGTGGAGAAGTAGACCATTCAACTTTCCATGTATTTCGGGGGTTGAATGGAGCTGAAGTAAGTTCCATAGCCGTCTTGTAGGCTGGTTTCCGTGATTTCAACCTGGATGTGGAAGGTTGATTGACGTCTTGGTGGATTGGGAGAACTTTATTATTCATAATTCTGTGCCACAGGCGAGAAAGAACTTGCTGTCTCCTGATGTGAGGAGGAACAATATTACACAGTACAGGTAGCCACTGTGAGGGAGTGCAATGTAGAGTGCCAGAGATAATCCGCATTGTCTGCCGGAGTTGAATATCAACCAGTTGGCAATGTGAGCTGTTCAACCATACACTTGCACAGTATTCAGCTGGAGAGTAAACGACAGCCAAAGCAGTAGTCCTAAGTGTGTTGGCATCAGCGCCCCATGATGTTCCAGCTAACCTACTTAGTAAGTTATTACGGCTTTTTAATTTTGCTGCTGTTTTTGCAATATGCTGTCTGAAAGTTAATGCCCTGTCCAATATCACTCCTAAGTACTTAGGGGAGCTGTTGTACTTCAGATATTGGTTCCCGAACTTCACTCTAGGTTGGTAGTTCGCCTGTAAGTTGTTAAGGTGAAATGTGGTTACCTCAGATTTAGAAGGACTTGGTTGAAGCCGCCACTTTTTGAAATAAACATTCATCTTCTTAAGGTCTTCACTCAGTAAATCCTCTGCTTCATCAAAAGTGGTGCACTGGACTGTAAGATTTATATCGTCCGCATAGATGAATTTACGGGATACCGTTTCTGGCAGATCATGAATGTATAAGTTAAATAGCATAGGGGATAAAACTGAACCCTGAGGTAGACCATTATTGAGTGTATGGAACCTGCTTCTGGCACTTTCATTGTGAACTTGGAATAGTCTATTACTTAACATGTTGCTGATGAGAGTCACTGTTTTAAGACAAGGGACTGACTTTATGAGTTTGAGGAGAAGTCCTTTTCTCCAGACAGTATCGTACGCCGCTGAGAGGTCCAGAAAGGCAGAAACACTTTTAAGTTTCTTCTCAAAGCCAATTTCTAGATATGTAGTTAAGGCAAGGACTTGATCAGAGCAGTCTCGTTTTGAGCGGAATCCAGCTTGTTCAACAGGAATCTCTTGCTCAATTGCAGGAGCAATTCTATTCAGTAACAGTCTTTCAAGTAATTTGTAGGTGACACTGAGTAAGGCAATTGGCCTGTAACTTTGGGGTAGCTTTGGATCTTTTCCTGGCTTCAGTACTGCAATTATTTTGGTCTTCTTGAAAGACGGTGGAAGACATCCTGATTGTAGAATGGAACTGAAAAAGTTTGCAAGCCATCGTTTGGTAGCTGGACCACATTTCTTGAGAAACTCCGGATACACACCATCAAATCCCGCTGCTTTTCCAGTCTGGAGGGCATCCAAACCATGTTGTATCTCTTCTAATGAGAATGGTCGTGAATAGAACAAGTTAGGTTGGACTTCACGTTTTAACTTGTTGAATTCCAATCGGACCTGTCTGCTAAACCTCTTGTCTCTCTCTGTCCTGGATGTAGAAATAAGGTGGTCAGCTATGGATTCTACGTTGATAGCGGAATGCTTTCTTGTGGGTAAGGATGTTGAATCCAGTTTTCGTATTAGTGACCATGCTTTCCTGCTTGAGTGGGTGAAATTCAAGTTTTCAACAGTCTTGTACCATTTCTCTCTTCTAGCATTGTCCAAGGATGTTAGTAATTCAACAGCCTTCTCATGACTACTGTTCCGTTCAAATTCATTGCATAAGCGCGTTGTTTCTTCATTCCATCCAGGGACATAATCTTTACGGAAACCTCTAGGAATGCTTCGTTTAGCAGCAGATTTGATTAATCCAACAAACCGGTCATAGTTCTCAGGGGCTGGTTGCGCCCATCTAATGTTGGCATCAGTGTAACTGGCGAACAAATCCCAGTCAGCTTTCTGGAAGTTCCATCGAGGGTGGGGTGTAGATCTAATAACAGGGATATTAATACCAATATTATAAATTATTGGTCTATGCTGACTACGTGGAAAGTCATTCAGAACGTGCCTTTGTATTCGTGGTATTGGTATCATTAGGCTATTTATTGATAATCATCAAAGAGAGACTAAGCAAGAAAATTGAACAACATCTGGATAGTGATCAGTATGGATTTAGAACAAGGAAAGGGACTAGGGAGGCTATCCTAGCATTACGTCAGATTTTAGAAAGAAGACTGGAAGTTAATCGAAAAACCTATATAGTATTCATTGATATAGAAAAGGCATTTGATAATGTTAATTGGAAAACCTTATTTCTTACATTGGCCAAAGTCGGGATTGACTGGAAAGACAGGCGCCTTATTCTGAACTTATATAAAAATCAAACTACAGAAATAACAGTTAATGGCAATAAAAGAGAAGCAAAAAAAAGAGGTGTAAGGCAGGGTTGTCCTCTATCACCATATCTCTTTAATATCTATATAGAAGCTGCAGTAAATGCATTAAAAGAGAAAACAAAATGATTAAAATTTAATGGAGTACAGGTTCATAGCATTCGCTTTGCAGATGATATTGCACTTTTAGCAAACTCTGCATGTGAAATGAATAGAATGTTAAACATTTTTCAGATATCCTTAGGAAAATTCGGGCTAAGAGTTAATTCTCGGAAGACAAAATTAATGGTGGTTGATAAAAAGAAACAACCAATTTTAGCTAATATAATGTTAAATGATAGTGCCATTGAACAAGTAACGGAATTTTGCTGTTTGGGAAGTGTGATTAATTATGACAACAGATGCATCTCAGAAATTAAGAAAAGAATAGTGTTGGCGAAGAAAGCCTTTCAAAATAAGAAGAATTTGCTGCTCAATGAGCACCTCAACTTGAAGATAAGGAAGTCATTTCTCAAGACCTTTGTTTGGAGTGTGTTGACCTATAGTTGTGAAACATGGACACTGGGGAAAATAGAAGAATCAAAACTTAAGGCAGCTGAAATGTGGTTTTGGAGACGAATGACCCGAACAAGCTGGGTGGAAAGAAAGAGAAATGAGCTTGTTCTGAACCAAATTCAGGAGAATCGATGCCTGTTGAACACCATCAAGAAAAGGAAATCAAAATTCATGGGACACGTACTCAGACATGACACTCTCCTCCAGGTCATTTTTGAAGGAAAAATTTTGGGGAAGAAACCAAGGGGACGACCAAGACAATCGTATCTCAAGAACATTGTCAAGGAAATGGAATGTGAATCGTATGTCAATATGAAGAGAACTGCTGAAGACCATAAGAAATGGCTGCAACGACAAGGCTTTTAGCCTTTAGAAGCTGATGATGAATGGAGGGAATGAATAGATTAGTAAAAGAGATGGTAGAAGAAAAGGACAAAAATATATTTGCAGACGATATGGGGTAATCATGAGAAAGATGTACAGTTACAACTCGAAGCATGGAAGGAAGTTATGGAAAGGTATGGATTAAAAATAAATGCTGAGCTTCTATGCCCAAGATAGCGGGTTCAAACCTGGCCGAAGCCGTCGGGATTTTTTAAGAGCGTTAAAAATCCCTCAGTATGCCTTCCTTCGGAGGGGAAGTAAAGCCGGCGGTCCCATGTCATAGATTTATGGCATGTTAAAGAACCTTCCACTAATTGCACCTGTGTGAAGCTAAATTGGATAGGTTAAGAATGTAAACAATGCTCTTAGGTCTCTACGTTCGTTGCCAAGAGCCGACTGCGGTGGCTTCTAGTAGCTAAGTCCTGAACTTGGCCTAGTAGTCGTTGACAGTGGCGCTTGGCGGCAAAAATAGGAACTATTTGAAAAATTCTAAGTTGCAGTACTTAAATTAAAAAACAGATAACACACACTAATACAGTCATCACAATTAACACCGGTTATCAGACAGATTCTACACACACCCAAAATACACGGGGCTACATGACCGCGTTGTCGCAGCCCCTAAACTTAGGAACCAACCAAAAATAAATAAAGATAAGAGTGAAGTTATGATATTCGGAAGGGACAGCAAGATAAATGGGAATATTGTGTTGGATGGTGAAGCCCTCAGAGTGGTAGACAGTTTCACTTATTTAGTAGTGAAATATTTAGTAATGGTAGGATAACAGATGCGATTACTAAGAGGCTGCAAAAAGGGGGAAATTTTTATCAAACAATAAAACATCTGGTTTGGAATAAAGAAGTTCCAGAAAAAGTGAAACTCCTCATGTATAAGACTTATTACTCACCCATTGTCGCGCATGGAACAGAAACATGGACGATGACGGAAAGGGACTGGAGCAGACTACAAGCAGGTGAAATGAGGTTTCTGAGAGCAGTTAAAGGGAAAACAAGATTGGACAGAATAAGAAATGCAGAAATTAGAAAAGAACTAAATCAGGAAAGTATGATAGAGGGGATAGAGGAAAGGTATGGACATGTTAAGAGGATGAGCGGGCAAAGGTTACCAAAAATATGGAAGAACTTAAGATCGATGGAAGAAGACCTCGAGGGCGTCCAAGAATGCACTGAAGTACAGGAGTTAGTTTATTAGTTAGTTAGTTATTGTTGTTTTAAGGGGTGGAACTACGAGGAGTGAGAGTCTGTATAGAGAGAAGAGGAGTTGACTGGCATCAAGTGGAGGAAGATAGAATAAGATGGAGAGGCCACGTAAACACCCAGACCCGGCAATAGCTGGAACAGGATTTGGATATGCATGTAAAACTGTATAGTGTTGGTATGGTATTTTCTTCATATTCTTACATTATACTGTCATATTTGACTGATAAAAAATGTATCCGTCTATTCAATATAAAAATTTTATTATTGAAATTATATTATTTCATTATTGGGACATGTTTCGAGCTCTCAATCAGCTCATCATCAGCCAAGTGCCCTCACAAACATAATAAAACACTCACTAAAAATACAAAGTTCATAAACAAGTACAATAAACAACATGCATTAAAAATTGAACATACAATAAAACTTAGCATCCTATAGTAAAATTAACATCTTAATATAATGGAACCATCTAATGTTCTTCAATAAAAAGTTGATGTTACTTCGTTCTGACTTCCCCACACACGCAACAAACGGAGCTGTGTCATGCACATTCTGTTGACTATCATTTTGACCAGCCCACAAGTCACCATATGAAACGGATGATGGAAACTCCCATTGATGTGACAAGGTTCTTGTTTCGGCCCTCATGAAGCCTCCTCGTAAAGTTAAGACACCCAGTGTGGCTCCTAGTTGAATGAGTCTTATCTGTTAGCAGCATTTCATCTATTATTATTATTAATCTTGATTGGTCACATTGGACCACTTGAGTCGTTCCACAATCACTTCTTCTTTGAAGGTAGTACTGCTTGGTTCTTGCGCTCTTTCCAGTACTTTTTCATTCTTTCAGATCGGGATTTTCTCAACTCATCTGAAATCTCCATAGGCTTTCTGTGTGTCATTTCTGCAGAAAATTTGTGAGTTTTAAGTATGGTGTTAATTTTATTTTTCTCCTCGGCATCTGTTATCTTGAGTCCAACTGCTTTGAGATCTTGTTGGATTTCTTGGATCCATTTACCTCCAGTTTTCTTTCCTAGATTTCTCATCACCAGTTGGCGTACAATTCTGTTTTCTGGAAGCCGTAAGATGTGAAAAAAATATGAAATTCTTTTCTTCTTCATTGTGCTGGTGATTGGATCAATCTCACGATAGACAGTTTCATTTGGGAGAATCCTCCAGACTCCCTCAACCTGATACTTTTTATTTATGCACGTTCTAATGATTCTTCTTTCCGTTTTGAGGAGCTGATCAGTTCTTTGTTCATTTTTAATTTGGAACAGTGTTTCACAAGCATAAGTGGCTTCAGGGAGAGTTACAGTTTTATAATGTTGGATCTTAGTAGCTATTGATAGGCATTTTTTATTATATGTTGACCAGGTTAGAGATTGTGCCTTTTTCATTTTATTTGTTCTATTTATCCAAGTTACTTTTTCGTTTAAGTTATGTGTTATAATTTCTCCAAGATACTTAAATTGAGGAACTAGGTTAATTTTATGATCATTTATATAGACTTCATTTATATCTAAGGGTTTCATAGGCATGATCTCAGTTTTTTCAAAGGATATCTGTAATCCTATCCCTTGAGCAATTTCTTGGAGACTAGTGATCTGAGTACAAACCTCTTCCTTGTCTAGTGCTAAAAGAGCCAAGTCATCTGCAAATCCTAAGCAGTTTATTTTTATTGATGGTTTTGTTCCAATTTTGATCTTAGGAGGGTTTTCCTTTTGCCAAACCTTCATGATATAATCAAGAGCCACATTGAAAAGCAGAGGGGATAATCCATCACCTTGTCTGAGACCAGTTTTTACTGTGAAAGCTGTTGATATTTCTCCCCTAAATTTAACTTTCGAATTTGTGTTTGATAATGTTAATTGAATGATTTTTATCAATTTAGGATGGAGACCGTATGATCTGAGGATTTTTAGCAGTGTCAGTCTATGAATACTATCATAGGCTTTCTTGAAATCTATAAAAGTGATAAAGAGTTGCTTATTTCTGTTTTTGTAATATTTCATTATTAATTTCAGGCTAAGGATTTGGTCTGGACAACTTCTGTAAGGGCGAAATCCTCCTTGATATTCTCCAAGTTGTGGTTCCAGAATGTTTTTGATCCTGTTGTAAATTATACGAGAGAAAATTTTATATGTGCAGTCCAGAAGGGTAATTCCTCTGTAGTTATCTGGGTTCGTTTTGTCTCCTTTCTTAAATAATGGATGGATTATTCCTGTGGTCCAGTGTGCAGGAATTTCTTCAGTAATCCACATTTTAACTAGATGTTGATGAAGATTTATAATCGCAGGTTTACCAGCATTTTTCCAGATTTCAGCAAAGACTAAGTCTTCGCCACAAGTTTTGTAATTTTTTTGTTCTTTAATTGCGAGTTCTACTTCATTAATGTTTGGAGGATTTATTAAATCAGGTGAAGTTAAAATAGGTGTATCAGTGTTTACTTGCAGGGTTTCCAGTGGATCATCACAATTTAACAGTTTCTCGAATGCTTCTGCAAGGATCTCTGTATTTTCTTGGTTAGAATGTGCTAACTTTCCTGTTTGATTTTTCAACATTAATGTTGGAGCTTCAAATTTTTTTAGATATTTACCAAATGTTTTGTAATAATCTCGAGATTGCTTTTTCTTGAAATCGTCTTCTATCTTTTCCAGTGTATTTTTAAGATGATTACGTTTCGTTTGTCTGATGATTTTATGGGTTAATTTTCTTTGTATAGTTAGTTCTAAATTTGATTCTTCTGACTTTAGAGCTTGATGTTTTATCCATGCTTGGTGTCTTTTCTCTATTGCTTGATCACAATCTACATTCCACCGTTCATGTTTTTTCCTTGGATTTATTGGTGCTAACTCCTCTGCTATTGATTTTAATTTAGTGATTAATTCGTCCAATGTTTTAGTGTTGAGAGACTCTTCTCCTGTTCTTTCACAGTACTCTATATTTTTTATTAAGGTAGATGGATCAAATTTCCTCCTATTGTTATTATTAGTTTTTTTCTTGGCCATTGGAGTTAATTTTATTTTTATCTTTACCACATAGTGGTCTGATCCTGAGTCAACTCCCCTTAGAACCTTGACATTGTGAATTTCGCGATGGTGAAATTTATCCATGCAGACATGATCCAACTGCCATTCACCCCTTCTGAAGTCAGGATGTTTCCAAGTTTTCAATTTATGGGGCTGTCTTTTAAAACATGTTGATTTAGAGATTAATTTGTGGTTTCTACAAATTTCGACTAATCTTTGACCATTTTTATTGGTTCGTTTATGTGCTGTCCATTTTCCAATTATATCTCTATATCTTCTTTCTTGTCCAAGTTGCGCATTGAAATCACCAAGGAGAATTTTGATGTTTGATGAAGGGATGTTTATTAAAGTTTGATCCAAAAGATCCCAGAATTTTTGTACTTCTTCTCTGTCCTTAATGGTGTTGTTTTTTTGATTAGTAGGAGCATGTGCATTAATAATTGTATATGTTTTATTTGCCGATTTCAAAGTTAGGGTCGTAAGTCTGGAGGATTGAGATTTAAATTCTGTTATCGAGTCAATGATTCTGAGATCTATTAAGAATCCGTTACCATTTCATCTAAGAAAAAGCCAAATCATGCTAATCAGAAAACAAATAACTCCCAAGAAATTTGAAAAAGAAAACCTAACCGATCGAAAAATTATCGCTCACCTTCATCTCGAATCCATAAGCACGGAGCGTGTGTGCCTTCACTACTGACTCAAGCTGGAATGACATTCCGCGACACAAGCCCGTATGGCGAATGACATGCCTCCGGGGAAGGAGGGGAAACAAAGTAGTGGCCCGTGAGTAATACGCGTCTGTAGAGCAAGCCTGTGTCGAAGACCTGCCTCCGAGTGAAGGAGGGGAAACAGAAGTAGGGGTACGCGTGTAATACGCGTCTGCCTGAACAGTAGCTAACATGTGAGATCCTTCTACGCACGCATGAGATGTGCTGAAAAACTTGACATTGATTCTAATTCATGAATATTGTGGAATACAAATGTGCCAATCTATTTTTTATTCTTACTTGTAAGCTTATCCATTAGTGTGTCATACAAAATATTTGTTTCAAAATTAATCTCATTAAGATTATTAGATGGATTAGTTCTTTGGGCAATATCTATATCTATTTGTTCAAGGATATTCATTATGGACCCTTTATTCTCATAATGAAGTATCTTTAAATCTGTTTCAATGCTGGTGAATTTATGATCGGTGTCATTCATGGCAGAAAATTTTCTGTTTAATTCCATTACAATGTTCAGCATAACGCGTGTTAAAATTGCGTCCCGTTTGCCCTGTATAATCAGCTTCACACTTTGTGCATTTCAATTTGTATATCCCTGATCTGTTGTATTTATTTGTCTGATTAAATGATTTTTTTTTTTTTTTTTTGTGGTTGCTATTGTCAGTTTTATTAGCCACTTTTATGTTATATTTCTTCAACACACTGGTAACATTATAAGTTAGATTGTTGATATATGTAAATGCCGCGTAGACTGTTTTTTCTTTGTTTGCTTTTACTAAATTAGATTTGTGTTTATTGGTAAATTTACTGATAAGGTTGTTAACGTACGTTCTGTTGTAACCGTTTGCTTCCGCAATCTGATATGTTATGGAAATTTCATCCTTATACAGTAGAACTCCGGTAATCCGAGCCCTGGTAGTCCGAGCCTACGTTTAATCCGAGGTGGATTTCAGTGAGAGATGGAGATGGTGGAGATGCGCGCATGCGTTGTTTACAATTCTGCCCGCTATCTCCCTCCCGCCAACTAGCCAGTGTCTGCTCGGACTGTACTTTTAAGTAAATATCTACATATTTGCATTTCTTTTGTAGAATATTGTTTTGTATTTCTGAAACAAAGTCCAACTGCAACACATAATACGATAACTGATGAAATAATGCCGTTTACTGTAAGAATATTTAAACACAAGGTTCTTGTGCATCTAATTTTAAATTAAAGGTCTTAATATTTCGTAACTTTGTGTAATCCGAGATTTCCCAAATTCGAACTCCTCTTGGTCCCAATTACCTCGGATTACCGAGGTTCTACTGTACGCTGTTTCATTCAAAGGCAAATTAACAGCTCTATTTATGAAACTTATGAAAGCTGCTCTTTTGTGGCCTTCAGGGTGGTTCAAATTTCTCTTAATAACTGTATTGGTTTACATCGGCTTCCTATATATTTTATAATTTAACCTATTGTTTTTCTTCGTGATTGTGAGATCTAGATAATTTATGGAGCCATTGTTTTCTGATTCCATGGTGAATTTGACTTTTTTATCTATTTCATTTATTGTGTTTATATATGTATTCTCATCTATGCTATTTTTGTCTAGAATTACAAAGACGTCATCAACATATCTCCCCCAAAATTTAATGCCCTTGATTTTATCCACAATTTCACTGTACTCTAAATGATCCATGTATATGTTGGCAAGGATTCCAGAAGCTGGTGACCCCATTGCCAATCCTTCTTTTTGCTTATAAACCTTGTTGTTGAATGAAAAAAAGTTATTGTCTAATGTGAACGTTAAAATTTTAATGAATTCCTCGATTTCCACGTCCGATAAATTGCTATTGTTTTTCAAATTATCTCTAATAATGTTTATTGTGCTTCCTACGGGGATGTTAGTAAACATATCTTTAATGTCTACTGTACATAATTTATGTTCTTCATCTAGAGTGAGATTTCTGGTTACTTCACAAAAATTTAAAGTAGGAAGCACAATAAACATTATTAGAGATAATTTGAAAAACAATAGCAATTTATCGGACGTGGAAATCGAGGAATTCATTAAAATGTTAACGTTCACATTAGACAAAAACTTTTTTCATTCAACAACAAGGTTTATAAGCAAAAAGAAGGATTGGCAATGGGGTCACCAGCTTCTGGAATCCTTGCCAACATATACATGGATCATTTAGAGTACAGTGAAATTGTGGATAAAATCAAGGGCATTAAATTTTGGGGGAGATATGTTGATGACGTCTTTGTAATTCTAGACAAAAATAGCATAGATGAGAATACATTTATAAACACAATAAATGAAATAGATAAAAAAGTCAAATTCACCATGGAATCAGAAAACAATGGCTCCATAAATTTTCTAGATCTCACAATCACGAAGAAAAACAATAGGACAATTATAAAATATATAGGAAGCCAACGTAAACCAATACTGTTATTAAGAGAAATTCGAACCACCCTGAAGGCCACAAAAGAGCAGCTTTCATAAGTTTCATAAATAGAGCTGTTAATTTGCCTTTGAATGAAACTGCATATAAGGATGAAATTTCCATAATATATCAGATTGTGGAAACAAACGGTTACAACAGAACGTACGTTAACAACCTTATCAGTAAAATTACCAATAAACACAAATCTAATTTAGTAAAAGCAAACAAAGAAAAAAAAAACAGTCTATGCGGCATTTACAGATATCAACAATCTAACTTATGTTACCAGTGCGTTGAAGAAATATAATGTAAAAGTGGCTTATAAAACTGACAATGGCAACCACAAAAAAATTTTTAAATTCAAAATCAGTTAATCAAACAAATAAATACAACAGATCAGGGATATACAATTTGAAATGCACAAAGTGTGAAGCTGATTATATAGGGCAAACGGGGCGCAATTTTAACACGTGCTATGCTGAACATTGTAATGCAATTAAACATAGAAAATTTTCTGCCATGGAAACGCACATGAATGACACCGATCATAAATTCACCAGCATTGAAACAGATTTAAAGATACTTCATTATGAGAATAAAGGGTCCATAATGAATATCCTTGAACAAATAGATATTGCCCAAAGAACTAATCCATCTAATAATCTTAATGAGATTAATTTTGAAACAAATATTTTGTATGAAACACTAATGGATAAGCTTACAAGTAAGAATAAAAAATAGATTGGCACATTTGTATTCCACAATATTCATGAATTAGAATCAATGTCAAGTTTTTCAGCACATCTCATGCGTGCGTAGAAGGATCTCACATGTTAGCTACTGTTCAGGCAGACGCGTATTACACGCGTACCCCTACTTCTGTTTCCCCTCCTTCACTCGGAGGTAGGTCTTCGACACAGGCTTGCTCTACAGACGCGTATTACTCCTGTGCCACTACTTTGTTTCCCCTCCTTCCCCGGAGGCATGTCATTCGCCATACGGGCTTGTGTCGCGGAATGTCATTCCAGCTTGAGTCAGTAGTGAAGGCACACACGCTCCGTGCTCATGGATTCGAGATGAAGGTGAGCGATAATTTTTCGATCGTTTCGGTTTTCTTTTTCAAATTTCTTGGGGGTTATTTGTTTTCTGATTAGCAAGATTGAGCTTTTTCTTAGATGAAATGCTGCTAACAGATAAGACTCATTCAACTAGGAGCCACACTGGGTGTCTTTAACTTTACGAGGAGGTTTCATGAGGGCCGAAACAAGAACCTTGTCACATCAATGGGAGTTTCCATCATCCGTTTCATATGATGACTTGTGGGCTGGTCAAAATGATAGTCAACAGAATGTACATGACACAGCTCCGTTTGTTGCGTGTGTGGGGAAGTCAGAACGAAGTAACATCAACTTTTTATTGAAGAACATTAGATGGTTCCATTATATTAAGTTGTTAATTTTGCTATAGGATGCTAAGTTTTATCGTATGTTCAATTTTTAATACATGTTGTTTATTGTACTTGTTTATGAACTTTGTATTTTTAGTGAGTGTTTTATTATGTTTGTGAGGGCACTTGGCTGATGATGAGCTGATTGAGAGCTCGAAACATGTCCCAATAATGAAATAATATAATTTCAATAATAAAATTTTTATATTGAATAGACGGAAATTTTTTTATCAGTCAAATAGGATTATATGTCAATACGGTCCAATATGACGTCGAATACTCCTTATACTGTCATGTAACAAAATAAAATGATCAGGATTGAAAGAGGATTTGAAACAGAGACGTTAGCATTTCATCTACATTTAAACATTCTTCCAACTGAGTGACATGGAATTTACTTCTAATTATTTAAAAATGCTATAGAAATAAGTCTATTTTTTGGCAATAATATTTGTAGCTGTAGCCTAGTAGTAGCAGCAGTAATATTTTAAACTTACATTAAATAATTATTTTAGGTTACAGTTACTCTCAACCAGGGGTGTACATCATAATATTCTGTCTGGGGGGGTCAAAATTTCAAGAGATGATGGATATGTACTATATGCTTAATTAAAGGGAGTTCAAGGTTGTATACCTGATAATGAGGGGGAAGGTGGCACAATTCTGGCTGGCGATGATAAGGCATTTAGGAAGGTGTGTGGTCAAGTGGTCCTGAGAAAGATTGTGAATTATGGTATATATTTTTTAAATCTTTGGATTGTATGTCTGCAAATAATATATAGACTATTAATGAGGCTCTAAATGTACAGTATTTAATGTATTAATTTTTAAGTGTCAAAGGTATATTTGTATAATGAGGTACAAGTTTTTCGGGCTTCTAGGCCGTGGTCCAGACAGGATATCTCCCGACGTTTCACCGGAAACTGCGTCCGGCATTATCAAGGGTTCCGCTCCTTACCTTGGTCAGCAGTGGAATGAGGAAGAGGCTTGAAATAATGGGTAACGGATTGTAGTGGGGTATTGTTGTTTGAATATGACTGTTGGTTGGGTGGATCTGGCGATGAACTAACGGCTGGAATGTAGTTTTGGATCTTCAAATAGCATGGTGAGCCGTGCGTTCTCTTCGCATATCGGCTGGATCGTCTGGTCTCACGTACATGTTGCGGGGTGCGGTGCGTGCTCCGGCTTCGGCGACCGAGCTTGTGAGGGTCAGGTGTTCCCTGGGCGACTGCCGGGCTGTAGCAGGAAGGTTCTTCAGGTTGACGTGTGAGTGATTTCTTGGCCTTGGTGTTCCTAAGGGCCGGGATCCATGTATTACGCACACGTTCAATTTCTTCCTTCCGATTGAAATTGTCGGGGTGTTTGAAGATTTCTATGGCTTCCCGTTGCAACCTGGCATGGTAGTGTGTGGTCGTGGAGAGTATCTCCGTGTCCCCGTACTGTACATCGTGACCGGGCAAGAGAGAATGCTCAGTGACTGACGATTTATCAGTTTGACCCAGGCGGCTGTGTCTGTTATGTTCCTTGAGTCTGGTGGTCACGCTCCTCTTCGTCGTTCCTATGTACACCTTCCCACAGGAACACGGGATTCTGTAGACACCTGCAGTGGAGTGTGGGTGGCGCTTGTCTTTAG
The DNA here is from genome assembly GCA_946902985.2 of Meconema thalassinum. Lineage (NCBI taxonomy): Eukaryota > Metazoa > Arthropoda > Insecta > Orthoptera > Tettigoniidae > Meconema > Meconema thalassinum. Next base: position 161,844,034 of record OX336393.1, on the reverse strand, counting down.
CGGATCACAGCAAGTCCCGGATTTTGGCGGTGGGTTTATAAACCGTCTTCACCCCATAGGTCTTCAGTAATTTGCCTATCCTGTCCGTCGCCTTCTTCACGTACGGCAGGAATGCGGTGGCCACCGGAGTTTCCTCAGAATCTTTCCTCGTGCTCCGGCGCCTGGGATGAGAGGCTCGCTCAATCTCCTTATTGCTGTATCCGTTGGCCGTGCTAGGAGAATCTGTGAGCCATCCAACCTCAACCAAGAGCTGAAACATATAAAGAGGGCCCTATTTAGAGGTTATGAAAAAAATGCTCTCTGACTGACAAATTTACGTAAACCAGACAAAAAAATAGATAATTAATTTATTCGCAAATGCGAACACCCCTTCAATACATGTGGTATTTTCTTTCCTTGCTCACTCACTCTCTTACTTACTTACTTACTCACTTACTTACTTACTTACTTAACTTATCTACTTACCTTCGTACTTACCTACTTACTTCATGTATATTTGGTATATTTTCTTAAATTCTTGGCAATGCTGCTTCTATAGAGAGCTCAAAATGTCTAGAGTAATAATTCTATAGCAGATAGTATTGTTAGACCTGCAATCAATGGACAGGAAAATGAGGATAGAAACTTTGATGAAAGACAAACACAATGGCTGGCCAGTGCAGGTGGAGGGAGAGATAAAAGGGATAAACACATAAAAAAAGGACAGGTATAGTATCCACGACCAGACACACTACTGTCTTCAAAGGCGGGCATTCATAACATCAATCCAGTCAGTAGCAAGCTGTTTTGACCTCCCAGTATCATCTGGAGGATGGGTAACAGCCAGTTCTTCTGTCGTTCAAAGTAGTGCATAGCAGTGGGGATTGTTCTTCAACAAGATCATGTCTTCAAGTGGATGATGTAGGATGGAATGAAAACCAGACAAACACAGACAAGACATACTAGGAAAGTAAAAAAATAACACATTCTTGTAAATGAAGACCTGCATACACCTGAGAATACTTCTGTATGTCTACATGCTGTTAGTTCCCAAGGAAGGGACAATGTTATAATTTATTTCAGAGAAACCCTTTCCTACTAATTACTCCTGATTATTTCCTTGTCTATCATAACTGCAAGTGCCTTCATCTCACAATGACTGTGACTGTGCTTGATCGTACCTACCACAGAATTTGATTCCGAAGGACTATACTTTTTATAAGAAAATCTTCCATTATGAAAATGAAATGTACGAATTCGTGAATAATATGTCTGCTCATTTTTTTTTCTTTTGTATGAAATCAACACATGCCTCAAAAAGTGATGCAATTGTCAATTTATTTTTACTGAAAATCTGTGGCCCTGTTTGCAGGTTGGTGCAAAACTTTGTGGTGTGTATAAATGGGAATAGGACTACTGTAGAATATTACAACCGAGCCATGATAGGTACAGAATGAGCGAAATACCGTACCTGGAGAAACCAATGTGTTTTTAATGTAACAGTTTAGACTTTCACAGCTGGTGTCATAATGGATGAACAATTTTCCCAGGTTGGTTGGCCATGGTCTAGTAAGGTTTGAGCTTCGCAATCTTTAACCGAATACTGCATCTGGCATCTTCAGTGTGTCCTCGGTCTTTGGCAGTTAACGATGAACTGGAGCAGTGTCTCGCTGCTAGTTCTATAAATACAGGTGATAGGTTGTTCTTCGTGCAGTCCACCACATGTTTCTGGGGGAGGGTACCTGTTGCTGACGAGCAGTCTACAGTGTGACTCCACCCCTCCTCTTCACTACTGACTGCCTGAGACAAAGGACCCCCTGAAGAGGCTGGATGCAGTATTTGGTGAAATGTTGGGAAACTCAAAACCTACTGGCTGGCTGTTTGGCTCAGCGGTAACGTTCTCAAATCCTGGCGCAGTCAGCTGGCATTTGAGGGTGCGCAAATGCGAGGGAGCCATGTTAGTGGATTTACGTTAAAGATCCCCTCCGGGGCAAATTTCCGGCACCCCAGCGTCTCTAAAAGCCGCAGTTGGTGAAAGGGACGTAAAACAAGCAGCATTATTATTATTCAAACCCTACTAAACCATGGCCAACAAGCCCAGAAAACTTCTTCATCCACTTGGTGTTTTTACTTAATAATATTAATTCCCTTCAAATATGAGTGTTATGTGATAGAAATATTCTTGAAGTATCTCTTTGGCGGTTGTTAATTAGTTTCACATTAAAACTTTCGTAACTGAAGATCTCTATACATCTATGAATACCTCAGTTTCTATCTACAGGCTATTAATTTACTAGGAAGGGACACTATCATAATTTCTTTTAGGGAAACCCTTTCCTGGTAAATTTCCATATCATAAGCAACTCTGAATGTGTTCTGTTCTGTATCTTGTGTTGTGTCATGAAATGGCTTATATGAATGACTGCTCCTCTCTGTCCTATCTGTGGGGTGTGATTGACTTGCATAGCATGCACCGTGTGTTTGTTCCACAGCCCCATGCAGTGTACGCCAAGGACGTGCTGGACATTGAACAGTTCTCTACAGTGAAGGGCGTTAACCTGGATGCAACTGATGACACCTTCTATAGCAAGTTTAACACTGGCTCGGTCTCCATACCCTGGCAAACTGAGGTACTACCCAGTAGCTTCCTCTACTAATTCAAAAAACATAGATTAAATTTCTCTCTTTCATAGTTCTCACTGCAAATGAAAATTATTCTACTTGAGACCTGCTAAGTATTTGTTTTATGCCCAGCTTACATTAACCGGTAACTGCTTTAGATAAGGAGGAGGAATCTCTCATTCTTATCTATCTACACTGCTGATCAAAGATAAAGCAACAAACATAAATACATCCTTCCTATGCTCAATAGTATTGTAAAATATAAAGCATGAACGAAGTGAACACTGTAACATCAATGACTGATAAATAAACTGGGGTGGGGGGCGTGGTGGCGCAGCAGTCTGGCTGTCGGCCTCTCACCACGGCAGACCAGGTGTTCTATTCCTGGTCAATGAATGTGAGATTTTCAAAGTGAAATTCCATGTCCTGTGGTTCGGATTAACGTAAAAAGGAGGTCCCATGGCTCATGACCATGAGATTAACGGTCACGTAAAACTACAAACTTCCTTTTTATTTTCCATTTAGTGCAGCCATTTATATTTTTTTAAAGTCGCTTGTGTACTAACTTTTAATTGCCTCATGCACCAAAATGCACTCCTTATGAGTGTTGAAGTGTTGCATTCTTCTTTTCTACTTTATTGTAAATGTATGTTTACAGTGTCGGGAGGTAGTGATTTCATTTCGCGATCCTGCAGCCCCAGATCGCATGTTACAGAAGTGAAATTGGACAGAACGTGACCTTGAAATAAATTTTTGTTCTCGTACGTTGTGCGACATGCTATGTCTAACATAATGCGCATCAAAATTCTTTCAAAGGACCATTTCAACAAGTGGAAAATCTACATGAAAGCCTTTCTTGTCAATGCGTGGCATTACATAAGTGGCATAAAATAAAGCCCGAACCGAATGAAGGAGACAATAATGCGGTGACAGGTGCGGAGTTTAAAGGATGTAAATTTGGAGAGAAATGTGTAATGAGTGGCACTTGTTTTCTTTGCATGGGTCTCACTGTCATGTTATCTAACACTTCTCATTAATTTGAAGCGTTTTCTGTGCTTGGTGTTGGATGCCCATTTTATGTTTTTGTCGTAAACCCATTATTTAGATTTGGAGCATTTAGGATGTTTGCCAAGATTTCTTGATTTTCCAAAATTGGGCCCTTTGTTAGTTTATTTTCATGATATGAAATATAGACTTTTGAGATTCACTTTTGTATGAGTATGTGTCTGTCCCCCCAGAGGGGTTAAAACCACCAGTTCTGGGAGAAGTATGTGAAAGTTTGTTTTTGATGCAAGAGCCACAGCTTGAAGAGTGAACTGAAGGGCACAGGGAAAGAAGGGGCTAAGACATAATTTTAACATGTTCAGTAAATGGCATTTCATCATCATCATCATCTTGTACAGTTTCCAGCCCCAGGCTGGGTCTGTTTGGAATAAAAGCCTCGCCACTTAGTCCTTTCTTCCCACCACCTCTCCGCTGTCACTCTGGTCCAGTCCTCGCCTCTCTTCTTGACACATTCCTCCACTCCTTGCAGCCATCTATCTCTTGGTCTTCCCCTTGGTCGTTTCTTCTGCATCTACATCTCATGTATCCTCTTGGGAATCTTCTTCTCATCCATTCTCTTTATGTGTCCATACCACCTCAGTCTTGATGTCTCAATCCTACCTTGCAAGGGCTCCTCTTTCACCATTTCCCTGACCTTTTTATTCCTCACCCTGTCTCTTCTTGTTACTCCGATCCTACTTCGCAGGAACTTCATTTCACCTGCCTGTATTCTGCTTATGTCTCTTTTCTTCATTGTCCAGGTTTCTGAAGCATAGGTCAGTATCGGGATATAGTAGCTTCTGTATAACACTTCCTTGCTTTTTTGTGGGACATCTTTATTCCACACTAAGCTCCTAATGCTTCTCAGAAATGCTTCTGCCTGTCTGCCACATTCCGTAATCTCTTTGTCATTTCTCCCATTTTCCTCCACTATACTTCCCAAGTACTTGAGTCTTTCCACCTTCTTCAGCTGTCCACCTCCAAGTGTTATCCCACTCATTGGTCTGTCCTTTTTCCTGGTCGTTAACAGGATCTCACATTTACTGATGTTGAACTACCATCCGTACTCTCCCACTGTTTCTTCCCAAGCCTTCAGTTGCTCCTGAATTTCCTCCTCCTTGTTTCCCCAGACCATGAGATCATCTGCAAACACCATTGCTTTCATCTTATCTTCTCCTATCTTTCCTGCTATCCGTGTCATTACCTCGTCCATAACCACAATAAAGAGAAGGGGTGACAGCGCACTACCCTGTTTCAGGCCACTCATTTGTCTGAACCAGTCTGTACGTTCTCCTCCAACTTTCACACAACTCACACTTCCACAATACATCTCCTTCACTCTGCCTACAGTCCCTTTTTCCACTCCCATGCTTTCCATTGCTTCCCAAACCTTCTCCCTACACACACTATCATAGGCCTTTTCGATGTCCAGGAAGGCCATCAACAGATCCTCTCCAAATTCGTAGTGGTGTTCCTGGAGCTGTCTCACTGAAAATATGAGATCCACTGTTGATCTCCCAGGTCTGAATCCATACTGCTCCTCTCTCAATTTTCTCTCCACTTTGGCTCGTATTCTACTTTCTAATATCTTTTCATATATCTTGGCACAGTGAGGTATGAGTGTGACTCCCCTGTAATTTCTGCACTCCTTTCTGTATACTAAATGTACTTTTAAAAATAATAATCTGTTATATATGAAGCCTCCGTGGCTTAGGTGGCAGCACGCCGGCCTCTCACCGCTGGGTCCGTGGTTCAAATCCCGGTCACTCCATGTGAGATCTGTGCTGGACAAAACGGAGGCAGACAGGGTTTTCTCCGGGTACTCCGGTTTTACCTGTCAAAATTTCATTCCAGCAACACTCTCCACTATCATTTCATTTCATCTGTCATGCATTTAATCATTGCCCCAGAGGAGTGCGTCAGGTCTCGGCAGCCGGCACAGTTCATATCCTCGCCGCTAGATGGGGGCTTCATTCATTCCATTCCTGACCCGGTCGGAGACTGGAAGCAGGCTGTGGATTTTCATTTCAATCTGTTATATATATCTCCTATCCTACGACCTATATAATTTTTAAACATTTTAATTTACATCTTGAGTAAAAGACATTATATGGTTTGAACGATAAACTTATGGCCCTTTCATTCTTTGTGCACTGTTTCTTCTCTTCCTGGTATAATTGACAGAACTCTTTGTTTATAAAACCACCTTAGGTAATTTATGACTAGGAACGAACTTCTCATTAACATAAAAAAATATAAATTAAAAAAATGGACATAGCCCCTTCTTTCCCTGCACCCTTCAACTGACAATGGCATTGAGGTAAGTTAAAATATTAGAAGCTATTTTCCAGTGTTGCCTAAATAATCTATTAATATAATCGCTTTTCAGTCGGTCAACATGAGTATACCCAATTAAACTCTGTCCAAGCAATCTGTGAAGTGCCAGTGTGAAAACACGTAGTCTGCGCACAGGAGTGACTCCGCTTACTGGTCCAATGAGGCGCGATGCCACTGAATAATAAGCGCAGGAGGGTGGCGCGAACTTAGCTTCAACCAACACTCACAACGGCTGGGCTGCCAAGCTCTACCCATCGCATTCTCTTTTCACTTCCTCTGTGTGACGTCATGCGCAAACCTACTTCACAGATTCCATGGATGAGGTATAGATTGGGTGGGTTTATTTAATCACCAAGTGCCTGAAATAAATACATGATTTATTTATTCACTTAATAAAACACTTCTCGGACAAATGTAGGGTTAAATGGATGAACATCATCAAATCCTGATTACCTGAGTTTAACCCTCAGAGGGCGGAATTTAACGTATTAAATCTCAAGACAGGTTACCCACGAGTGAAATTTAATATATTATATGGTCAGAGATCCGCTGATACCGGCACAAGTGGTACTCTAAAAAGTCAACAGATGGCAGTAAACCACACTTTTAGGTCTGGCCTAACGGGGAATCCCCGAATTGAGTGGAGAACTTTTATTATTCTTAGAAACTGTCTTTATGATTTTCATGTACTAGTGAACAAGGAAGGTTATCTTTAAAGTTTTGTTGGATAGGCTGAAGAAGGGGGAGTGATAGCCCTCGAACATGTCTCTGTAAGTAGGATAAATAAATAGTATTGAAAGGGGGATATCCTATTGAGGCGTGCAGGTGTTGAGGACGCGGACCATTGAGACCTAAGTCGAGACCTTTAACACATGGTGAACTAGATGGAGCACCGACCATCCAATGACTACACTTTTCGAGTAGAGGTTGTAAATAAAATTTAATATATCAAAAAACAAGACATAGCAAAAGGGGACGTGAGGGGTGCATGAAATGGTAAGATGAGGGATGATGGTCCTGTAATAAAATATGTACTTCGTATTATAAAACAGTAAAACAATAAAACATAAAACACACAATAAAGATCTATAAAAGGAGAATGTCGATGACGAGGAGAATGCCTAAGTCGCTGGAGATCGTTCAGTAGAGGGGAAGAAATTAACAATAGTGTTAATAGTGCGTTTCGTTCCACCACAGGCTGACTACAAGAAGGTAGTCAGAAGCATCATTCTTAGAAGTACATGAAATCGTGTCTCCCACGAACTGTCTATCCGACCACCCTTACATTAAACTGTATGTCACGCCAAGCTACCCAAAGAAACAACCAACAACAGCAACGACCCTTAAATGACACGTCAATAAACACAGAATAATTACACAACTTCACAAGGAACTACACTTCACATGACGTGCCGTGACATACAAACACAGCAAATAAACATAGATCAGTTCAGTAAAATTAAAACAAGCAAATCCCAAATGAAGATAAAACAAAACAATTTCATGAGCTGGTAGAATAAAACTTCTCTCGAACGAAAGTACAAGGTTCAGTTACCTTGCGGGATGCCAAATAAGCATCAATTGCAGTCCCGGGCACGTACAACGAACACACATTCCATCATCTCGGAAGAGTAACCAATATACCTGATTTAATAACGTAATGGGATCACGCGTTGCTTGCTGACTGAAGGCCACAACAAAACAGAACAACACTAAACATGACCCTCGACCTTCAGTCAAATTCCCACTTAAACAAACGACATATACCCACCCTTAAAAAATAAGTCTAGAACCGTGATTGTAAATGAAACATATTTCTGAAACATACATAGATAATGCTTGCCCAGTCTCCAAGGATAAAAAGAAAACCTAATCGGCCATCCTTGGAGTGCACAAATGACAAGCATGATAAAAACAAACCCTTGAAACATAAAATAAACTGGTGTGTGTTCCAACAAAAAGATATTACATCCAAAGCAATGAACAACACACCCTCCTACGTCTAGGCACAATTAAAATCGCGAACTAACCTAAAGAATACCAGTCCCTAAAGGTCCCTGAAAGATCCCATACTCTTGCAAGGGGTTAGGAACTGGTAAGAAACATCTCTCATAAATACAATCGCGTTTCACAACATAAAACAAACTCAAGTAACACGCACTAAAATAAAACTCTACTAGATACGGAAAAGAAACAACAACAAGCACCCATTTAAATTAATAAACCCATAAACAAGCAATTTGATTCTCCACTACGTGCGTATATAAACAAACTGGGGACAAAATAAACACCAAATAACTTCATAGAGAAACACGAACGGTCTCCAGTTTAACCCTACCTTAGCAGATTAAATTACGGAACTTTTAACACTGAAAGTTGGGGAGTATATATATATTGTGATCAGTTTTCTTCAAAACATGACACATTAAAACAGAATAGCTACAAGGACCATTTCCACTTAGCTGATACTCCGAGACGTTCTGGAAGTTCACTGATAGTAATTTTATTTTATGACAACTCCATATTTACGGAATTCTTCACTATGGGACCAAGCCGGAATCGCGTAGTGTCTCCCCAACATTTATATCTTCTTAAATCATATTATAAAGGGCATCTCGGAACATTAGAATACGTAGATTTGCTGGTAGTGGCAGTTATAACGGCAGACGATCATCAAATTCTCCTCGCGATAACAATCGCCGAAGGCGTGTTTCTTAGACGAGGATGAGTTCTCCAATGCGGGCGCATTCCTTTTTCAGACGTGCGGAAATTACGATCTCTTAGATGTATTACTAAAGACCGCTAGATGGAAATAACGTCGAACGGATCTTAAAATTGTACCGGCTCACTATTATTCTTTAAAATATTGAGTGGTGTTATCTCCCTCCTAGCTTCTCACAAGCTATGCGAGTCATATTGCTGTATCTTCTAATTGCTGGGATATCCTGAAAGCGTAACTTTAGGTCCAGCAGTCAACGTTGTTGCTTTCTTAGCACCACCCAGGGGTCACGTATAGGGCACTTTTAGGTAATTCCTATGGACGTGAACATCTACTGTCGACCAAAATATTATGTGCACTAGAGTTTGAAGGTTGTTTGTGAAGTAACCAATAGACCTACATACAATCCAATCACATCATCATTTTCGTTGTTCTATTTTATGTTAGATCATGTAGGTTTGGCATTTTTAATTTATATTTTCAATATTTTTTATCGCAGTTGAAACACAAAAAGTGCCCGTTTTTAAGCGTGTTTCGACCATGCGTCACATTTAAGAATTATTATCTCACAAACCCGTCATCAGATCGAATCCAAAATTTAACACAATATACATTGGAATGTTGTATAACTGGTTTATTAATTTCAAAATTTTGTGTGTTCAAGAACGAAAGTTGTTATAATTTTTGTAAGGTAACTTTTTCTCGGCTCGGGGTCGTTGGAAAATGTAGTTCTTGGTTGCGTTGTAATCCTTATAGATCAAAAAGTTATGCTGTATGACTGTGAAATACGTAAATTAATTCACTTATTTTATATCGGTTTGTATTTGTACGAGGAATTAAGCCATGGTTCACCTGCTAGCCGCTCCAAAAAATGCTGTACAGCGTTGCTCATATGGAGCCCATCACTACCGAGCGAGGCGTGCCATGAAGCGTGATGGAGCCCATCTTGGCAACGCTGTACGCTTTCACCGGAGCGGCTAACTGGTGAACCATGTCATAATTCCCCATACAAATACAAACCGATATAAAATAAGTGAATTAATTTAGGTATTTCACAGTCATACAGCATAACTTTTTGATCTATAAGGATTACAACGCAACCAAGAACTACATTTTCCAAGGACCCCGAGCCGAGAAAAAGTTACCTTACAAAAATGATAACAACTTACGTTCTTGAACACACAAAATTTTGAAATTAATAAACCAGTTATACAACATTCCAGTGTATATTGTGTTAAAATTTGGATTCGATCTGATGACGGGTTTGTGAGATAATAATTCTTAAATGTGATGCATGGTTGAAACAGGCTTAAAAACGGGCACTTTTTGTGTTCCAACTGCGATAAAAAATATTAAAATATAAATTACAAACTCCACCCTACATGAACTAACGTAAAATAGAATGACAAAAATGATGTTATTGGATTTTATGTAGGTCTACTTGTTACTTCACAAACAACCTTCAAACTAGAGTACACATAATATTTTGGTCGACAGTAGGCAAAACATCTTCTAAGATCAAAACCCGCGACAACATCCTGCACAAACTCGCAGGAATGGGCTGGGGCCCAACAACATCCACCCTCAGAACTACAGCACTTGCCCTAGTGTATCCAGTAGCAGAATATTCCAGCCCAGTATGGCTTCTCAGTGCCCATGCAAAGAAGAGAGACGTACAGCTGAACGACACAATGAGAACTGTATCAGGAACCATCCAATCTACACCTTTGGAATGGTTACCAGTACTCTCCAACATCCCGCCTCCTCATCTTCGAAGACAACTGGCACTAGGAGTATTCGACATCATATTGGACCTTATTGACTGATATTCCTATTTGACTAGTAATTATACATTTCCGTCTATTCAATACAATTTATTCATAAATTATCTTAGTTCAACCTTGGGACATGTTTGAGCTTAACAATTAGCTCTTCTTCAGCCAGGTGCACTCAAATTATAAAAACCCTCATTTAAAAAACACATAGATCATGATCAAATGCGGACTTCCTCGTCCCACACACGCAAAACGACAAAGCTATGACATGCACAATCCGTTGAATACCACAGATGCCGAATGCCGATAGTTGGATGTTGCTCATGACTTCATTTCATGGCTGTGGAGAAGATTCCAGGGGTGAGAAAACATTCAATGGCAGTACGGGCAAGGCCAACCACGTGCGTCAACCCAGTGTCTATCTTGCCATAAGCACCCAAAGACATTCGACCAGCACAGCACCTGCATTGGCTAGAGAAGTTAGTTATTGTTGTTCTAAGGGGTGGAACAGAGAGGTCATCTGCTCCTAGGCTAGAGTGCTTGCCGCAGTGTTTGGATCACATATCTTGTTGGGAGCCCTCGGGCATTCAATCAAAAATACCCAGCTAATGGCCATTCGGCTGCAATTCATATATAATTATATCTGCCATCATACTGTGTATTGTCTGCTTTGATGGGTTGCTCTGTATGATTGGTGACATATCAGATGCATTCCTCTCACACAAAGGCACCACGAGGCTCGTCGAATGTGGTGTCTTGCTCACCGTGATTTGACCCAAGAACAGTGGGGTAATATCCTGTTCACGGATGAGTCGTGGTTTAGCCCGGGAAGTGATTAACACTGTTGGGGAATGAAACAAGGACAATGTGTTTATGTAACTTGCCGCTAGAGTGTGTTGTATGTTGTAGTTGCTAATGGAATAAAATAGTGAATGTCACGGTGTTGTTCTTCCTAACTTCACGCTATAATATCCCACACTTGGTGCCGAAAACTCCGATTTTAAGTGCTAGAGAGAATTACGTTGTAGTGGTGAATAGTTTAAGCCAGCATTCTACACTACGGACTAGCTTCACACACGAGGAAGAACGACCAACAGTATTGGGCAAGCTACCAACGAGCTACATTTGGAGACACCATTACCTTACACCATCATACAGATGAGCTATTGTAAATTATACTAGCCTAACTAATATTACTTTGTGATATCTAGCACATGTTGCATGCTTATGAAGGCAAAACACATCACATATTGTCAATATCGTTGTCATTAAAATAATTGATATTGGACATTCCAAGCAGTGGTGACTTGAACGCCATCTATTAGAAGTACGGGACACTGCATACAGTATTACAAGCACGCAACTGCACGCAACCCTGGGTACTAATAACCTTCAACTGTCTGCGAGATTCAGAAACCATTAGTCCTCGCTTACCTCAAACACTTTTTCATCAGTGCAGAAGTAACTAATGTATGACATCAAAAATTCGCATGATGATTTATGAAATATGCATGAGATCTGCATGACAAAGAAAAGCAATAATATTCATTGGATGAAGTTACGGACGCAGGCCTTCAACTCCACGAGACGACAGTGACATCTATGAACACAACTTGATTCAGAGTATCTTCGCATGCTTCCTATAGAGATCGCTAGTAGCCTAGAATTCTTATCACGAACTCATGCATGCACTCTAGGAACAATATTTGGAACTGTGTCTACCAGCGACCATCACTGCATACTTCCCACGTCTCCGGCAGATAGCAGAGGGATTACTGCCTGGCCATCTTGCAGCTCCACAGCCACGACAATAGCCTACGGGGCTACCTCACTTCCTTGTCCACAGCAGGTAACCGAGGAATTACAGCAGCTGTCAACCCATTGTCAAGTATTACAATACCCTACCCACTATGTCTAACCCGGACCAGCCTTCACAATTACAGAAATTGAAACGTCTCAGAAAGACTGCAAGAACACTTATTACCAAATACACTACGGTAATAAATGATGCAACACCTAGCTCAGAGATCGACTACGAATACAATCAGATTAGACTTCAAGAAGCATTAGACCGTCTAACCACTCTCGATCAACAAATCCATGACGTCCTTCCTGACACCGAGTATAACGTTGACGTCATCTCGTGCGAAGAATATACCGATCTTGCCAAGAGAGCTATCCTCAAAGCGACTCGCGCCATTGGAGAAAAAACACCTGTCGATAATGTAAGTCTCGCGTCTGCCAAAGACGCCGCTGTGCCCCCTCCACCCTTAATGCACACAGTTAAACTTCCTGTGATCAGGTTGGAACCATTCTCAGGAGACGTAGAGAAGTGGTCCCGTTTCTGGGAACAATTCCAATCATCTATTGACGGCAACCCTTCCATTTCCAGTATCGATAAACACGTTTTTCTTCGCGGGTACTTGGAGGACGAGCCCAAGAACTTGGTCGACGGAATTCCAATCACCGCTGACGCATATGAGGAGACAAAACAGATTCTCATTTCACGGTACGGTGACAAAAACAGAATAATCCAAGCCCATCTGGATTACCTGGAGACTCTACAGCCTATATCACACGTCACGCCCAACGCCTTAAACATGACATTCATCGAATGTAACCGGCGGATACAGGCCCTCAGGGCCTTGGGAGAAAATGTTGACGAATATGGCCGAATGCTAGCTCCGAAAATTCTGCGCGCGTTCCCGGAGGACATTGTTTGCCGTTGGATTATTCATGCCAAGAGAGAGAATATCATGGAAAGCCACATTACTAAATTGATGCGATTCTTAAACAAAGAGGTTGACGGTGCTCTAACCACACAGAAAATCGGAGGAAATCCTATAGCTTCAGCAACCCTTATCCCCACTACAGCTGCACTCCAAATTCATGCCAAATCAAGCAAATCGTCACCAAAAGCAAAGAAGACGATACTTCCATTCTGCGTATTTTGTGACCGACGAGGCCATTGGGGTCAAGACTGTAAAACCATAACAACCGTGTATGATCGCATTCAGAAGCTAAAATCGAACAAGCGCTGCTTTCTTTGTTTAAATCAAGGACACGTTGTTTCGGACTGCAGCAAGAAAGGTCAAACGCAGTGTGCTACATGTAAGAAGTTACACCATAGATCTATTTGTGATGGAGAACAGAGAACTCTTTCTACTCCGTCATCTCAAACGGCAGTAGGGAAAATAAGCGTAGCAACCTCCGGCTTTACTTACCTACAGACCGCTCAGGTGTGGATTACAGGACCCACAGGTTTAAGCAAACTTACTCGCTGTGTTCTCGACGCAGGAAGTCAGTCGACCTTCATCTCCAAGTCACTAGTAGACGATCTTCAGCTGGAAGTAATTAGACGACAAGAACTGACTGTTTGTGCCTTTGAGTCAAACCCTACGAGCTCCAACACTAGACGACTTGTACGATTCAATATGAAAGGGTTTTGGACTAACACGAGCGTCTCTCTCTATGGTTTCGAAAGTCTTCACGTTCTTTCACCACAACCGTCGGTTCCACAAGACATTACGGCATTGGCACATGCTCGTAAGTTACAGTTAGCTAATCCTAGGACGGATTCCCATGAAGATCTACCAGTTGAACTCCTTATCGGTAGTGACCACTACTGGAAAATTATCAGAGACAGTCCTCCCTTACGTGTCTCCACGTCACTCGTTTTGGTTCCTTCTACCATCGGCTGGATACTCAGTGGGGACCGATCCGGTATGCACATGAATTCAGCCACAGTCAATTTCATTAACCTCGAGCAGGCTTCTTTCCAGTCAGACGAAGACTTCAGAAGATTTTGGGACCTCGAGACTATTGGTATAACTGCTGATCAAGAACGCCCACATACGCCGAAGGATTTCCGAATCCTTGAGGACTTCAAATCATCTTTCCGAATCGAAGAACAGCGACGCGTAGTCTCGTTGCCAAAGAAGCAAGGCATTCTGGAACTACCCCATAATCTACACAATGCCGAGGCGCTGTAACGTGTTTTTCGAGGGGTTTTTATGCAACTGGCATAAGTCAGTAGGAAGCCATTCTATATTTATTTACGCGGCAAATTGTTCAGCCAAGAGAATTTTTCATGTTAATTTATTATTATTATTAATTTATTATAATTATTATTTAGATATTTTCGGAGCATTTTATAAAAATTATTAGCATTCAGATAGGTTTTCTATGTATTAGAAAACGCTATCAAGCAAATTATTACGAACGACGATATCATAGAAAATTATATGATTACGGAATTTTACGGAGTTTTGTCAGTTAGGGTATATCGAGAGACGTGACTCACTGGGATTTCAAGTACAAGCTGATTCCTGTCGAGAAGTATTACGCAAGGCTGGGTCGCAAGGTCTAGAAAAGGCGAATTGTTGGAACGGAACCCTCCCGCCGAGTGTAATGACCCGGAGGAGGAGAAGATCGCGTGGTGGGTCAGCCAATCAGGGGAGACGACGTAAGCTAGTTGGGACTGAAGAGTGGGGAGCCGGCGTGTGGATATATCGTTCGACGCGCCGTGAAACGAGGACAATCTGTGAAATAATTGACGAGTATGGGTGCGCGTACGAGTCGCTCCGATGTTCAGTGGAGTTAGTGACAATCTGTGTAGAACTTGCGGAGTACGGTTGCAAGTGCGTGTCGCTCCGATGTTCAGTGGAGTTGAAGACTAACTTTTGCAAAACTTAACCAGTGCGGTTGTACGAGTGTTTGGGTCCGAGGTACGGACCATAGAATTATCTAATCTACTAGAATCTCATCAAACATCGACGAAGATGACGACCTCCAGGAGACTGTGGGAAGCTCACAGCATCATCAAGTACGAGGGAAATGCTTTGGCAATTTCCAGTGGTAAGCGCAAATGACGCAGAAATACGCAATCTCTCATTTTTCTTTGTTTTATATTTCATATTTCAGTAACTTCATAGCTTGGAAATAAGAGTAAAATCAATTTATCAGACTCCGTTTTCACGTAATTTTCTATCGGTAATATTCAAATCACAACGCTCCAATTTAAATTTTGTACTTATTATTATTATTAATTTTGCTATACTTGTTTTATATAATAAATTCATTTCTTTTACAATGCAATCTTTGCTTTCAGTAGCAATAGATATAGACCAATTCCTTCTCCTGATACAATTGTTTGTTGGGTTAATGATCAAATCATACCACGATCTGAGTGAATAGATTCTTGACGGTGTTCTACCAGAGCTAGACGTTGTTAAATACAAATTTAGATTTCAGCATTGCATTGAGGTCTTGGCGCCCATTAAAACAACATAGCTTAGGCAAAGGTAAACAATTACATTTTCTCCCAACAGTGTGGGCTAGCGAAACTGTTACATTTGTACGCTCAACGTGGAGCAAAGTAAATACCGTTTCACTTGTCATCCCAGCCTAAGCAAGACTGTTACAGCGCGTCTGAGCAACCTTCAGAAAAGACTTCAAAGCAATGACGACTTCAACCAGATGTACTGTAGCCAAATGTTCAGCTACATTCACAATCAGCACGTGGAAGAAGTCAACACGACAAACTCACCCGAAGTCATGTTCTACCTTCCTCATCAAGCTGTGAAGAAAGAAAGATATGGAAAAACCAAGTGGAGAATAGTATTCGACGCATCATCTCATCAGGCTAAGTCACCCTCTCTTAATGACATGTTGGAGATGGGACCAAATTTATTACCAGAGGCTGTGGCAATTCTCCTGCGTTTCAGACTTCATCGACAGGGGATCATCAGTGACATACAACAAGCCTTTCTTCAGCTAACCCTGGACAGGAAAGACAGAGACTTGACCAGATTCCTCTGGTACAAAGTGATTCAAGACGACGGAGGACACTTCCACACAACAAATGACATAGTCACTTATCGTTTCACTAGGCTCCCTTTCGGCCTGACCTGCAGTCCTTTCCTCCTCTCAGCAACCATCAGGGAACATGCGGACAAACACACACTCTCCTTTCCTAACGCTGCACCACTAATCAACAGAAACACCTTCATGGACGACATTGTTGTGGGAGCAGCAGATGACAACTTGGCAGTCACCTTGTATTATGAACTCACTGCCTTAATGAAGATGCTCAATTTTCCTCTTGCAAAATGGGCAACAAATTCCGATGTACTGAGAGCCGTTTGGAAGGCAGAAGGACGAGAGACTGCGCTGCAGACTCAGGTGCTAGGAATAAACTGGTGCACTTCAAGTGATTCTTTTATGGTGGACACGAAGGAAATCCTTGATAAAATCCCAGAAGGACCAACCACAAAAAGACAGCTTTTGAAGATCGTCAGCAGCTTTTACGACCCACTTGGCTTGTTCTCTCCGGTATCTCTTGTGGGGAAACGATTGTTTCAGGATACTTGGTGCCGGGGTATTGATTGGAATGAACTGTTACCCAACGATCTTGCCGCACACTGGCATGCTTGGATATCTACGCTCTCCTCGCTCTCGCCAATACGCATACCGCGCTGGCTCCACACTTCAAGTAAAGAAGACACTCAGGTTCATGTGTTTTGCGACGCTTCAGAGCGAGCTTACGGAGCAGCCTTGTACATTCGCGCAACTAATGAGGACACTATCTCCACTCACCTAGCCTACAGCAAGTCCAGACTGACTCCCGTTAAGAAAGTCACACTACCACGCCTTGAACTCCTTGCAGCCTTAGTGGGAGCACGGCTTCTACGATATTTTGCAAAAGCAACCAATTTCGACACTTCCCATGCTACTTTATGGACGGACTCCACTGTGACATTGGGTTGGATACGAGGAAATCCAAATAAATGGAAGACCTTCGTCTGCAACCGTGTGACGGAGATACAGTCCTACACAACACCATCACAGTGGAGACACTGCCCCGGATCTGACAACCCTGCAGATCACTTCTCTCGGGGACTTCTTCCTGGTCAGATCCAGTCCTTAGATATATGGTGGCATGGACCTTCCTTGTTAACAAAGGAAGATTCTTACTGGCCTCAGGACGCACCATCGCTTCCATCACTCCCAGAAACAAAGAACACTGTGCAGACTGTCCTTCACGTCGATTTGCCAGAATCGATCATAGACTCCACCCAGTTCAGTTCCTACACGCGCCTTCTACTCGTTACAGCTTGGCTACTTCGTCTGACGCGAATCCTTCGCCACAAAGACCACGAAAACGGGGAACTCACTGCTCAAGAACTTACTGCGGCGCGTACCTACTGGATAAAGGTCGTGCAGAAAGACTGCTTTCCTGCTGAACTTGGAGCTCTACAATCCAACATCCCTCTCCCAGTAAGATCCAAACTACGATGCTACAACCCCTTTCTAGAAGACGGTGTTCTGCGGCTTGGAGGGTGACTGGAGAGTGCTGACATTACTCACCAGCAGAGGCATCCCATAATTCTCGATGGCGACCATCACTTTACACAACTTATGACCAGAGACACACACATCCGCCTCCATCACTTGGGAGTGCGAATTGTTCTTTCAGACCTTCGGATGACCTTCTGGATACTGCGTGCTCGTCGTGCCATCAAGAAGATACTATATCGCTGCCTTCCTTGCAAAATGGCCCGAAATCGTCCCAGTCAAGTACTTGAGGCGCAACTCCCTCCACAGCGTGTCATTCTACAGAAGGCCTTTGCAGTAACAGGCATTGACTTTGCTGGACCGTTATACGTAAGGGAAGGTCATACAACTAAAAAATGCTACATCACGCTCTTTACGTGCGCAACGACCCGAGCTCTTCACTTAGAACTTTGCCGAGATATGAGCACTGACAAGTTTCTGCAAGCACTGCAGCGGTTTGTGGCGAGACGTGGCATTCCACACACTATCTATTCTGACTATGCCCAGACATTCCACTGTGCAAATCGAGAATTGGCGGGACTATGGGCTACCGTTTCCGATACGGAGACTTGCCAGTACCTATCACGACACAACATCACGTGGAAGTTCATCGCACCACGCGCTGCTTGGTGGGGAGGCTGGTGGGAAAGAATGGTTGGCTCCACCAAGCGATGCTTGCGAAAGACACTTGGGCGCTCTTCTGTAGACGAAGATGGTTTGCAGACGATACTGACATCTATCGAAGCCGCGCTGAACTCCAGACCACTCACCAAAGACGACGACGCCAACGTGCTCACCCTAGCTCACTTCCTTGTCGGTGGACAACTCAATGCACTGCCCTCTGGACCTGAACCTCAGCCCGGTTGCCCCATTAAAGAATACAGACTTCAACAACAACTGGCGGACCATTTCTGGAAACGATGGAGCAAGGAATACCTGCTTCAGCTTCCGAGTTTCCACCAGGTGAAGCAACCGAAAGGGACGTCACCACGACTGAGGCTTGGAGACATCGTTCTACTCCAGGACGAGGTGCGGCCTCGACATCTGTGGAGGAAGGCCCGGATTCAGGAGCTAAAACCAGGCCGAGATGGACTTATCTGGACGGTGATTCTATCCACGCCAGAGGGGACCCAGATCGCCCGACCTGTCCAGCTGGTCATCCCCCTTGAGGTTGACCAGGGTGGGGAGGATGTTGGGGAATGAAACAAGGACAATGTGTTTATGTAACTTGCCGCTAGAGTGTGTTGTATGTTGTAGTTGCTAATGGAATAAAATAGTGAATGTCACGGTTTTGTTCTTCCGAACTTCACGCTATAATATCCCACAAACACCTTCTGTTCATCTGGCGTGCCTCTGGGACTCGTTACAACCCGGCCAATATTTTTGAAATGGGCCGATGCGGTGGCGCCAATGTTCTCGTCTGGGGACCTATTGGGTGAATGTACGTCACTGCATGTGTTTCCTAGGGGTATTGAGACGTGTGGTCTATAGGGACCCGCAACAGCATGTGAGACTTTTCCAACGTGCATATGGATCTGGGTTCTGTCTGATGGATGATGATGCCAGACCTCACAGGGGCGAGTGGACATGAGGACATCATGTGTCTAGAGTGGCCAGAATTGAATGGTAACTTTCTGTTGGTCAACACAAATATATACCCAATTAAATTGGGTGGTATATATATATATGCAATTCGACTTGAAAAATTTACATGTGTTTAATTATTATTGATTGCATAGCTTACAAGACAAAGGATGATATGTTTCGCCCGTCAAGCAAACCTCATCAGATCCAGATTACAAATCTAACAAGTATGCAAGAAAAAATTGCTCCACAAAACACTACCAAAACCCACAATGCCCTCCAACACTAACCCGCTACGATGCGGCTAAATCTTAATTAATTGCGGCTGGTACTGCTGTGAAATACTAAAGCATTAAGCCCCCGAACAAGGAATTATTCATTTTAATATCTACAAGGTTGTAAGATTGAAATATCACAATGCCACTCACAAACAGTCACCTTCCAACAACTAATTCATGGTGTGGATACTACTGCCGTGATACACTGAAGAAATGAGCCCCAAATTATAGTTATAGACACACAAATATGCAATAATTGTCTACGAGTACGTACTGTGTTGATATTATGTCAACTTATCTGAATGTGCACTGTTACCTCAAGCAACTCTCAATGGCTACTGCTGTGATATACTTTAGCAACAAGCCCTCAAACTAGAGCAATTTTTGTCTTTTATATTTGTTAGATTTGCAACCTTTGATCTAATGATGCTCGTTTAACTAACTAAACACATCACCCTTTTAAACCATCTGTCTTGTAATCTATGCAATTGGTAATTGATCTCATGTAGGTTTTTCATGTGGAATTGCATATACCGGTATACCACCCAATTTAACTGGGTATTTTGTGTTGACCAACTGAAAGTTAATTATTGATAGTGTGTTAATTGTTCAATTGTTAGTAAGGCAACACTGAAAAATTGTTTTAAAGCTTTTTATAGAGTGACCAACTTGCTCCCCAGACTTAAATTCCTTTGAACATGTGTGGGACGTTCTCGGTTGATGTATTGTAGCCTAACACTCCCACTATGGACCATCGCTGACCTCCAAAGGGCACTTGTCCAGGAATGGTTTGCGATACCGCATGCAATGGTGGACAGCCTTATCCACAGTATGGTGAAAGTTGTCATGAATCCTGCATTGGCATGTGAGATCCTCACACCCTGTATTGACATTTTGTTTATCAACGATGGAGAGACATGTGACAGGGTATACCCTGTAGCAGTATCATTGTGATAGGAGTCGCAATGTTGCCAAGGCACCTTTTCTAGGACCCATTATCACCTCGCCCCATGTATTTTTGTGGATTTTGAAGTTCCCTTAACTTACAGACATGAGTGTAATTTGTAAGAACCCAGCACTTCAAGAGCAGAAAAGTTTCTTGATGCAGTAATGTTTCTCCCATAGATGATCGAGACTGAATGCTACAAAGAGCTAAACGTGTATGGCCCCAATAATACTCCTACACAAGACCTCATCATTGACGCAGTTCCTGAACCAGAGAAGAAAGGATGCTTTCCTTTTCGGAGAAAGGTGAGCTGTTAATCCTCTATGTGGGGTGTACCTCCCTCCCATCTCTATCTCCAAAAATTACAAATAAGATTTAAAACATAATTTATATGTCTGTTACTACGGTAGGGTTTGTACTTATGCATGTGGAGGGAAAAGTGGTGAACTTCAGGTTTTCACCCTCATTTTTAATTACTGCCAGATTTTCGTACCTATTAAAAACAATGGAAATTATTACTGCATATAGCTGCTCTTAAGATAGTCATACTTTGAAGTCTGTAGGACAATTCCCCTGCAATCCGTTCAAGTGTACTAACCAACTGCATCCACAGAAGCACCCTATAGCTTCAACAATTACATCTAAGGCTCATTGCACATGGGATCAGACATGAAATAATGCAACGAGGCAGTTTGTGTGATGCTGATCAATTCCATAAATTTCGTACAATAAGATGCACACTGAAACAGATGTTGTTTGATGGAAGATATAAGGAGACAACATTTTATGACTGCTCAAGAGTATCTTATGCTATGTCCCCTGTAAAGTTGCACCTACCGAGACTATTCTTATAACAAAACCCATTAATGGCCTTGTTGCCCCACCCTTTTTAAACGACAATCGCATCTATCCTCGCCAAATTCCATCTGAATCAATGGGCATAGCACAGGTTAAGATGTTCATTTAATCCCACAGGAAGAGGTCTATGAAGTGGGGTTGGTGTTCATACAGGCCAATTTATGGGTCTTAGGCAAATCCAGCAAGTGCAGAAAATGTCTCTTAAGACTTCATCTACTGGAGAGGACTGAAACTTCATCTTGGAATAGAAAAATCACCAAGTACTGTTGTGTGAATTGCTCACTCTCCCAAGTAAATTAGTCTGCATTGGTAAACAGAATGAATTCAGGAATTTGAGGATTTTGAATACAGTAACCTTTTGCAGAATTCACCAAACTCAAGGTGAAAAGGATGGTCATCAGAACAAGCTGGTCCTCTCCCATTGCCCTAGTTCGACTGCTCCCAAGCTCTGTCCCCAGATCCTTATATACAAATCCGTGGAACACTTGTACAAGGAGTCGAAGGACCTGGACCGGGCCTAATGCCCTGTGCTTTATTTTAAGAATATACAGCTCCATTCACAAATAACCAAAACAAACAATGCCAAAAAGAAAAAAATATGGAATGGAAAAGATGTAGCACGTTCATACCTGGCTGTGGTACATACAGAGTTCTTGAGCAACTGCATGTCGATTCATCTCTGAATTGTTTTAAATGTCAAGATATCCTTGTCAATTGCTGCTGTATGTATTATTTGTGGTCATCCAGCATTAGGACTTCGTACTACCTGTGAGCTGGTCTCTCTCAGTGGACGGTGGACTTCTGTAAATGTTTTGACTTGGGATATTCTTTGTCTGAAGAACATTGATGATACCATTGCATCCGGAAGCACTGTAAATAAGGTAGATGTCTGTAGCATGTCAATTATGTCAGTTCATGTCAACTACCATATGAAAATGTTGTTTCATATAGGATAATGGACTACACTACTGTATTGCTGGCTCAGGATACTGTACAATAAAGCGATATGTAATGTACTGAGTAATTTAACTCTGTATTACCTTCTTGATATTGGGAATAATTGTTCAGTTAAAGTGTATTGTGGAGTATTTTGAATAACAGATTGCTGCAAATTGTCATACCAGTTTCCTGTCTACCAAATTAAATAACCATCTGTGATGTGTTTTGATTATGCAGGTTGATTAATAGCTTGATTTAGTGAATGGCCCTCAGTCATTTATTATAAAACAATCATATTGGTCTCTTTTATATCCCTTAGAATTTGTCACTGTTCATTTTCTGTGATCTTTTAGATTAGGATCATGGCTACTCTTTGTTGGTGGCTATTGTAAGGCCTGAACGCTGAGCTTGAGATTCTTTGCAATAGTTCACCAGTAAAGGAGAAGAGGGCCATGAATAATGGAGTTGAGTTTTATATCTGTATATTTATCTATTTATGTTGTTCTTTTGTTTTTATATATCTTTGATTCTTTTTTTATTCCAAGCTATAACATTTTGTCATAGGTCTGATTATTAGTGAGTATCTTGTAATGTTTCTTTTGAAGATTGTGTGTGATTGGTTAGATGAAATTGGAGTAGGAAGATTGGTTAGGTTTAGTGTGTTAGGTCTGATTCTGGTAAGAGAAAAGTTCCAATTGATATTGGCAAGGAGTTGGTTGGATGAAGAAGTAGTAAGATGCTTATAAGTGAAAATGATTATTGTGCGGATAATGGAAAGAAGATGGAATGTAGACAAAGTAACAATAAATGGAGGAATGTTTTTAGGAAATGTGTTCCTTATGGTGATAATTACCACCACCCCCTAAGTTAGAGAACGTGAACGGTTACAAATGGCGCCCAACTTGGGGAACGAACAAGGGAATGTTTAATGAAGTAAGTACAGTGCACGATAAAGGAGAATACGTTAACTTGAATAGCAGTGAAGTACGGCCTTATCATGCAAAATAGCAAAGCTAGTTTGATCCAAATGCTTACGGCTATGAAAGAACCTATGAAGAAGCAGGAAGAGTCGCTTCTCGAATCTATGAAGAAGCAGGATGAGTCTTTGAAAGAGTTAAGTAAGGAAATAGGAAGTCTGAAAAAGGGAATAGGAGGTGTGAAAGACGAAATAGGGAAAGTAAAAATAACTATGGGTCAGAAGATTGAATCTGTAGGAAAACAGGTTGAATCTTGGAAAGTGTCTGTGAGTGTGGCTGTCGAGGAGGAGAAAGAAAGAGAAGGAGCAGAAGAAGGAGCAGGAGGAGGAGAAAGGGAAGTTGTAAGAGCACAGAGTGGAGATCATATGTATTGTAGTGAGATAGTACGTGATGCTGGAGGGCGTGTAGAAGATGGTAATGGAGAAGAAGGAATGAAAGATGGTCAAGATATTGAGGAGATGTGTGAAGTACGTGATGCTGGAGGGCGTATAGAAGGTGGTAATGGAGAAGAAGAAGGAATGAAAGATGGTCAAGATATTGAGGAGATGTGTGAAGTACGTGATGCCGGAGGGCGTGTAGAAGATGGTAATGGAGAGGAAGAAGGAATGAAAGATGGTCAAGATATTGAAAAGATGTGTGAAGTACATGATGGTAGGAGGCGTAAGAAAGAAAATGGACGAGAGAGAGAACAAGAGGAAGGAGGATGTCAAATGGAGGAGGAGAATAAAACTGAGGACAAGGAAGAAGATGAGATAGAAGGCCAGGTAGAAGAGAAAGGAGAAACGGATAGCGGAGAAGGTGAAATGGAAGAAACGAAAGAAGAGAAAAGAGAAACGGATAAGGGAGAAGGTGAAACAGAAGGGTGTGAGAAAGCAAGTGATATGGGAGAAATAGAAGAAGAGAAAGGAGAATCAGATGAGGTTGGTCATGAAGACGGTAGCAATCAAGAAAAAGAGGCTAAAGAGGAGGGTAAAAATACAAGAGTGAGTCATGGAGAAGACAACATACTGGAAAAAGATAAGGTGAAGAAGCGTTGGAGAAGGAAGATGTGGATAAAAAGGATGAGATGTAAGACGAAGAGGAAGGAAGTGTTGAATAGTATGAGACAGACAAGAAAGAACAGGAGAAAAATTAGGAAGGGAAGGAGAGAGGTACGTTGGAGATGGAAGATGAGGAGTTCGAGGTATGGGATGACATGGCAAATGAAGAAAAAGACGAGATGGAAGGCGGAGGAGACGCAAAAGTTGCTGACGACGGCGCAGGAGGAGAGGCAGGATGAGAAGGGGGAGGACAAAGATGATGATGGTTCTTCAGATGACGATGAATGGGAGGACAAGGATGATAGTAATAACGGAATGGACTGGTTTGATGCGAATATGTAGATCATTCTGATTATGATATTGTTGTCGGATTCAATGATAGAAGAGGAGTATGTAAAAGACTTGATGTTATAGTTTTGGCTACTCCATCTGACGAAGATATTCATGTTGGTGAATTTAACACAAGTGTTTATACAGTGAAGGGAATGTTAATGGACCTTCTGAAGTAGATGATAAGTTGTTTTATGTTGTGTGTGATATTTTCTGATGGTATGTGTGATATGTAAGGCCCGGATAGTTGTGTGTTTAAATATATTTTATTTAATTAAATATTTTCTATTTATTTACATATTTTTACCGTTTTAATAAATAAATACATATTTTGGTGTATTTATTGATAAGCACATATTTCCTATATTTGGTGGTATGTTGTACTTCTTGGATGGCTTCTGCCCACAATTGCAACCCTTTGAAATTCCAGTAAGTGGCTTCTCTATTTCGTCAGTGCTCCACTGTCTCCATGCTGTAGTTGTATTTCAAGACAGGGATTTCCCGGCCATTAAGTACAGCAGGGGGGGGGGCTGGAGATAACAGGCTCACTAAGCCTCCACTAGTCCTTACCTAGACGGGAATTTTTTCTTGAAATCACAGTAGTGTGCATAACTTGCGAGTATACTGATGTGGCGTTGTCGTTTCAACGAATACGATGCGTCCCAAAAGTGCGAAATATTTTACTTTGAATCGTTTAGTGCGGGAGTTCGGAGACGTTTTTAGTACTGAAGGACCTAATTTATTTTGCAATATTTGTGAGAAACCCATAGCGGCAGGCATGCGTTCACAAGTTACGCAACATTTTGCGACAGCGAAAAACGTAAAATGTTCATTTTTAAGGAAGTCCACACAACGTTGGCTTCTCGAAATGCAGGATGTGAGATCTGGTCCTGCATACTGCTAGTTCTCACAAGACATTTCGTTTGACTGATATACCACTGAACAAACTGCAGAATCCAGTGCTACGTGGAACGTTAGAAAAGTACGTCAAACTTCCTCTCCCTGACGAGTCAACACTGCGTAAAAACTATTTACCAAAACTTTACTCTGAGTGCACAGAATTCGTAGTGAAATAGGCGACAACGCTGTGTGGGTGATAATGGACGAGACGACCGACGATGCTGGCCGTTACGTAGCCAACATCATACTGTAGTTGGTGCGTTAAAATGCGATCTATCACAGTTATTTTACTGACAGCTGTTTATCTTGAGAAAACCAACAGTTACACAATAGCTAAAGCTTTCAATGATGCTATGGTGCTTCTGTGGCCTGATTGCAGGGGACGACATTTTATTTACTTTACACGTCAATCGAGCAAATTTACGCACTCAAGTAGCAGTATAAGACAATACAATCAGTGCTATGACAGATTCTTAAGTGACCTTTTCTCCCGTTGTTTGCAATGAAATTAGAAAACAACACATATGATTTCGTATCGCGTATCGGCAGGAATATTGTAGGATAGGAAATTGAGGCAAGACCCGGTCTGTTAAGCGAGAATATTTGTACTGTGGACTGGTTTATTGAAGCAGCTGTATGTTTCAACTATTTTTAGAGTAAGTGAGGGACATAAATATGATACCAATTTAAGAACATACTTTGGAAACTTCATCACATATTTTCCCACTTTTAAACACATAAATAAATACATATTTCTGAAAAGTTAAGCACATAATTATCCGGGCCCTAGTGATATGTTTAGTAATTTATTCTTTGTTTATTTTATATATATGTGATTCTCACGTGTTTCACACCCGAGAATTACATATATAGGAGGGCGAATTGTCACTGTTCATTTTCTGTGATCTTTTAGATTAGGATCATGGCTACTCTTTGCTGGTGGCTATTGTAAGGCCTGAGCGCTGATCTTGAGATTCTTTGCAATAGTTCACCAGTAAAGGAGAAGAGGGCCATGAATAATGGAGTTGAGTTTTATATCTGTATATTTATCTATTTACGTTGTTCTTTTGTTTTTATATATCTTTGATAATTTTTTTATTCCATGCTATAAAATTTTGTTATAGGTCTGATAATTAGTGAGTATCTTGTAATATTTATTTTGAAGATTGTGTGTGATTGGTTAGATGAAATTGGAGTAGGAAGATTGGTTAGGTTGAGTGTGTTAGGTCTGATTCTGGTAAGAGAAAAGTTCCAATTGATATTGGCAAGGAGTTGGTTGGATGAAGAAGTAGAAAGATGCTTATAAGTGATGAAAATGATTATTGTGCGGTTAATGGAAAGAAGATGGAATGTAGACAAAGTAACAATAAAAGGAGGAATGTTTTTAGGAAATGTGTCCCTTATGGTGATAATTACCACCACCCCCGAACTTCGAGAACGTGAACGGTTACAAAGTTTAGTATTCAAATAATATTTCTGAACACCTTGTGTTGACAGACAATATTGTTGACTATTCTGACATCAGCTGTAAACAAAAACTTGTCTTCCTTTCCACCCTTATTTTTAATTCAGAGGCTGAAATGACCACCATTACCAAGTCCCTAAATCAAAAAAAAAACATTTGTATTTCATTTTCAGATTGATTTTATATTGTTTTTCAGAAGAAGCAATCTGCTCGCATGCGCCCAGTACCTGTCGCAGATCACATCCTGCAAGGAACAGCCCAACCCGAGGAAGTGCACAGCTGATGACTAGCTGGGAATGCCACAAGTAGTGGCAGTAGCCAGGAGATGCTTCTGGGCAGTGTGGAGCTCCCCCTGCAGCCCTGCAGCACCGAGTGCAGCGACGAGGTGCTGTGCAGTCTGGATGGAGACTTGACATCCAGCTTGGAGGAAGTTTGTAAGGAGGAGATGTAACAGTGGTAATGAAGTTGTCGATGGACAATCAAAGCACCAAAGTTTGGTGTCCTCTTGTAAACAGTAATAAGTGTTTTGTGGCTGAGTTTGGCTGTAGGAAGCACATCTGTTAGACAGTAGATGGTGGTATGTTAGGTTTTTAATAATCAGAAAGTTGGTACAAGTGTTACTACAGTAAAACCTGCCTAAATCAGACCCTTTATATACCGGAAACCTGGACAAACGGAAAACAAAATTCGGAACGATAGTATTTCCTTCGTAAAATGTCACTTTAAATCGGAAAACTGCCTAATGTGGAAACGGAAATAAATTCCGGAACAAAGGCGTAAATAACCTGACTAAGATAGATTCTCTTATCCATAATACAAACCTATGTACTAAATTTTCAGCGCGACTGTACTTGCACCAAGGTTCTAGGAAACATTAACTCTAATTTTTCATCAAGGTCGCAGCAGGTATGCTACATTTCACATCTGTAAGTGAATGGAATGTACAGTTACTTTCTCTTGTAATATACAGTTTCCTTCTGACTAATGAGAGTAGAAGAAAACAGTAAAATTGAGTGATCTTAAAAGGTGTTCTTTTTACTGGGTACTGCATTTATTTACGTACTGTTTCTAAACGTAAGACATTTACACTGGAGGAGAAAATTAAAGTTATTGAAGAACACTAGAAAAACAAATGTCCGGCTAAACAATTAACTGTGTTGTTTAAAGTGGGAGAAACTCAAATTATTTCATAGTAATCCTATGCGATAATTCAGTATTTCTTTGTAGTGTATTTTGTCTTATTTTAAAACTCAACCCTTTGTAAAACGGAAACCTGTGAAAACGGAAAAATAAATCCGGAACTATTGCGTTCCACTCTAGGCAGGTTTTACTGTATATAGAATATTTGGGCAAAACTCCTACAATCTCCGGATTATTTTTCATGTAAATGTCAATTTTGCAAGTTCCATCTCATTTAGTCTTGGTGTATAGCATTCATTTCTAGGTTTCCTGTCTGGCTTTTCATGCCACTCATTTTGGTGTGCCCTTTACAATGCTCTCTTCTGCAGCATATCATTTGTTTGTTAGGAGTGTTCAATTTATGGAAGAGTGAAATGCCATGTCCTGTGGTTCAGATTCCCCGTAAAAGGGAGGTCCTATGGCTCATGGTCACAAGATTAACAGTCACTTAAAACTACTAGCTTCTGTACTTTAATCCTCTTTTTAATGCCAAAAATTTCAGGCAAGATTTATTTGTGCATATCTCAAAAAAATATTTCAAAGCAGTAAATTTATTTAACAGAGTTAAAAGATATAATTATGAACCATCATACATTATTAGCACGCTATAATACAGCACTGTGCCGAGTATCTGTGCATGGTAGGATAAGCCTAATTTCATGTTTGCTGCATCTGAAATACACAGAAATTACCACCAGGGATATTCTACTTTTTAAATGAAAAATTGATACATTATTATTATTAGAGCGGCGATCCCACATGGTGTCCAACCAGTCAGTCGTCAGATCTGCTTCCATCAACCCCTTCTCTTGAACATGGATAGGAATCTCTCTTGGGAAAGTTGCCCTTGGGCAAGGGTTTCCTTTTAATGATAGCAAATTTCTTACCATCTGCCATAATTGCGAGCATTTCTGTACACTGTAAGTTTTCAGCTCCCCTGGTTTTCAAGAGTGCAATTGAAGCACCTTTTGCATTAACACTTGAGCATCAAGGCATATCAAAATAAACTGGAGGGGATGGGGGGGGGGGGGGTAGATGATCTCGCTGTTCTGCCCCTCAAAACAACAATAACTAACCAACTAAAATAAACTGGAGTCTGATCCTCGATTCCTATCTGTGATAAGACAAACTGGTGTTGTTGCTGCTGTAGACGAACCGATGAAATTCTGTTACCGGTGCTTAGTTCGTGTATTCCTTCTGTAAACTCGGGTTGTTTCTTTACAAGAAACACCCAGTCAAACCTGTGAACATGCTGTTGCTGTTGTTCCTAGGTTCCTGCATTCTTATCCACTTCAGAATATTTACCTTATTCTGGCCTGTGGATAGTGATGTGGGCCAGGTAAATACCCAGTGGGAAGGTAACACCCCGCAAGTTCATAGAGCTTGGACTCGAGCAGTAAGATTATGAGGTTTGAGAGCCTGGATGACAGATTATTGAAATTACTCTCACTAATTAACTTCGAAAGATAAACATTGTACAAGATGCTGAAGTGAGAAGGTTTTGCCCAAATATTCTGTATAAATTTAGTCAGGTTAGACAAATGATTGCAATTGAATGGATCCACAGTGTGTACTTTTCTGGCAGAACTGAACGCCATAGAAAAATGAGAATGGTTAATTGGCAATTGTATTTTAGGAGTTGTGCTACTAAAACATTTCAAGAGGTGAATTAGGTCACTAGAATGATGGCTATATGTGAAGTATTCATATCAGTTTTTAACCTCCTTTTTTTAAAATGTCCTTATCTTGATTTTATGTGCTGTGGATCTGAGTTTTGGTTGGAAATATTGCAATGTTCTTCGAACTTTTGAAGGAGACAAATATTTCTGGAAATTGTCCAATGCACAAATCTTTATTTCTTCCTATTTATTCAAAGAATAAATGCAAAGAATGACATAGTATAAATGTGCCAAAATATTTGTAAGTTCCGTGCAGTGCTGCACAGAGTTCTCTCTTCGTATTGTAGCGCCACTACAGGTTAGGGATGGTTCAAGTAGGTGTAGTTGTATGATGTGGGTGTTCCAATCTAGGAAGGATTTTACAGTGAAATTTGTTTACAATTCACTGTTTGGATCGTGGCTTTCCATTTTATGCCCTTAGTAAATGTGTATACCTTATGAACCTTATTCTCTAAATCCTTTTATATAATTTTCTTTGTCCATTGTTTGGATGGTATAGAAAATGGGCCAGAGGTTACTGAGCAGTCTGCAGTGGTAATGTTGCTGGTACGTAGGAATGTCCAGAAGGAAAAGGAGAACATGATATAACTCGTAGGCTACATTGCCTCCCAATTTTGTTCTGATTTGCACATCAGTATTCCTGGTTTGAAAACTTTTCTCAGCAAATCAATTCAAAGATAAGCAATCCATTTACTTGGAGTGTGGTTAGTTATATCCCAAGGAAATGGATGACTTGGCCTGTCGTGGTAGTGAAACTAAAGGAGTGGTAAACCTGGATTCTACACTTGCATTTGGGTAATATGTCATTACGTGATTTTTATACCTTATTTCATTTTCTGGGAGTCATTACTAATGGAAATTACTGCCTATTATCATTACTGCAGTGGAAATAAGCACTAAATTATGTAAATATGTGTTTTTGTTTCTTGCTCATTCAATGCCATGTTTGTCAGGCACACGAGGTCTCTTCAACTGATACTGATGTGTGCCCATCAACATCACTTTACTGTTACCAACATATGAGATACAAAATACACCTTGTAATTATGTGAAAAAGCATTAATTGGCAAAATGATTGGTCTGGATAATGATTATCGATGCGCGAGTACTCCCATTGTGCGTGACAAAACTCAGTGGTGTAGACGGTTTATTGGCCGCTACCTAGTAATTATTGGTCTAGCCAAAAGCCATTGGTCTGGTTAAGGATTATTGATTAGTACCGCATGCGCGGGGTTGGCAATATTCTATTTGTCCCATAATTGATTCGTATAATGGCGGACACCTGGAATTTTACCATCAAGTCATGTTCTAAAAAAGGGGATGATGGGTGTGTTATAGCCAGAGGAGGAGTAAACATCTATTACTACATCATTTCCACAGTTGTTATTCATCATTACAAAAGGTGTAGAAGGTTGTCATCTCCTTTAGTGTTACTGTTGCCTCTTCTGATGTCGCACTACCATGTGATATTAACATTATGAATATTGTTTCGAGTAATGTCATAGCTATGCATTGCAGAGTTTCGTAAGAAATTTAAGTGAAATTCTAGGGGATTTTGTGCCCTGTATCCTAGGCCTAGATTTGCCAATATAATCTGCCTGAAAACAGCACTGGAAAATGATTTTAGTGGTACAGTATCATAATTGCTTTATTGTATCATGGTCTTAGGACTTTGTCCTATATCAAAATATGGTTTTCAGGGCTAATTTCTTATGTTATTCTTTTTAACTTCGAAGATTCAGAGTGCCTATAAATTAATATAATTGAACTTCTTCTATTTTTAATAATTTGGTGCACTGTATATTTGAGCATACAAAAAATCGTAATGTAATTACACATTAATATAATGTCATGTTTGGATTAAAGTATTTAATTTGTGTGAGATCCTGAAGATTTGAAGTTTAAAAAAATCATAGGCCTAAAATCATGACTGCCTTTGTCATTTGTTATTATGCATATATTCAATGTTTTGTGCCCCTCCAAATCATAATTCAGAAGAATTTAAGCTAGTTAATATTCAGATAACCGTATGGAATACTTGGTTAAAATAGTAACTTCATTACGTAGAACGCATTAATTTCATAATTTCAAGCCAGCAGATGCCATAGCATGACATGGCACTAACTGTGAGGGATTTCCGAAACCTCTTGGCTCTACAACATGACGAGTTGCCCATTGACTAGATAGAAACAAGTTACTGGTAGGCTGGAGTAATATTCCTTATCCCTAGTTCTCAAATGTTTTGGGCGAGGGGCAGCTCTTCATTCAAAAATAAACTGTGCTCCAAGTTTGATAAGCCATTAAGCTTTTCCTTCCTTCCTTCCTTCCTTCCTTCATTCCTTCCTTTCTTTCTTTCTTTCTTCCTTCCTTCCTTCCTTTCTTTCTTTCTTTCTTTCTTTCTTTCCTTCTTTCTTTGGCTTGACCATCTATGGGAACTGTTTAATATTTAAGAAATATAAACGTTGGAGACCTTGTAATCAAATGTTGAACCCAGCAGCATAACTAAACATGTTAAACCAAATTCCATGATTGCAACGGGGAGCTACAGCTGTGGAGATCCATAGATTGAATCCCAGTGCTGACGGTGGCCATTCTGAGTGTAGTTTCCCCTGGGTTTTTCCCCACACACACACTCTCTCAAGATAAATTGTGGGGAGTTCTGGGGCATCTATTACAATTCTATAGTCCTAATTTCAAAAGTTTATCTCTGACAGCAAATGGTGAATCATGGAGTTATCTGCATGGTCTTCTCACCTACTCTTCAAACACATTTATGACATCCTGTGAAGTGCAATCTAGCATTTATTTGACCTAAGCAGTGGACTGGTGCGTTTATGTCAGCCAAAGTTCATTTTAGAATTAATGTGTTTTAAAAAATAGTCTAATAGAAATGATTGTTGAGAACTCGCACATTATTTTAACTGAAAAACTACTTGCAGACAAGAAGTATAGTTGAAAAATTTATGGGTATTTGGGGTTTCTGTATATGTACTATTTATAAAATGGAATGGACCATGGCATTTTTACAATCAACCATTTGCTTTCAGTACCTACATTGAAATTGAATAAAATTATTTATTCACATTTTCCATATGACAGAGTTGCCTATAAGACATAGTAGGCTATATGATTACAATTTCAAATTTTTAAAAGTAGATAGAGGCATTTTTAAAAATGTTTAAATGTTATAGTGCACGGTAAAAATATATCAGCTACTGTAGGGTACAAAGACAAACAAAAAACTTACTGAGGGTTAAATACCAAAAGTTGCCATATAAATGGTTCTTAAATTTTTGGATACTACACTGACTGGCAAAAAAAAGATGGACACTTAAAACAAAATTAGAAGTTTTGTTGTAAAATTAGCCTTGAAAGAGAACTACTCACATTTTAAAAACTTTCCATGCATTAGAACATCTCTCTGAACTATGTGTGAAATGAAATGAACATGTGTATAATCTATAATTTACGATATCTACAATAGAACATTGGAGTAGATGATCTCTGTGTTCCACCCCTTAAAACAATAACCACCACCAGCACCACTACAATTAAAAATTATGTGCTAGAATATATAACTGTAAATATCTGTAATTATGACTCCTCCTGAGAGTCCTCTGACTCCTCTGTAATGAGAAACAGGAGTTAATTTTCAGAAAAGCCATATGTACAGCTTCTATAAAGAAAAGTAAGCTACAGAATTCAGTGTTGTTAGGTAATGACAATCGTTCATTATACGAAGCTTCTCTTTGATCGCTTGAATAGGATACGAGAAATAAAAATGTGCTTTTAAAATTTTGAATTGACAGCATCTTAATTTTTGAAAGCAATTCAACAACATTAGATACCTATATACTAATCTCTGAATAAAAGTTCGCTGTGCCAAGTTTCACTGCTCTCGGATGATTAGATCACCAGAATAGTCATTTTAAATATTTTAAATTCGCATGGCCGCCATGTTTTTTTGTTCTAAAAAGTCGCACACATACCTAATAATCCCGTATCACCATACAATATTTCAGTTTGATTGCTGTAATAGTTTTGGAGATATTGTGAATCGGTTAAATATTTCTCATGGCCTCCATATTCATTGTTTTATGTGTAGGCCATTATGCCAGCAGATGAAGGTTATAGTGGTGGTTCATTAAACAAATTTTTATTTCGATTGCTTGATTAGGACACAAGAATTTTTAAAAAACAACACGTTATTTGAAATTTTTCACATCTACCATTTTGAAGTTCTCATAAAATTGAATTAAACTAGATGCCAGTAAATTGAGCCTTGTATAAATATTTATAGTGCCAAGTTTCATTGCGCATGAATGATTAAGTCTTGAGAAAATCCTATTTAAATATTTGTGAAGTTTGCGTCGCTGCCATGTTAGTTTTGTGCTCACTAGGTTATTGAAAGGCATATAAGTGAACTTCCTTAGATGAAGATTATTGCATCAGTTCATTTAAAAAAACTTTCACTTGGGTCGCTTGATTAGGACACAAGAAATAAAAACATAATTTTAAAATTTTGCCCAGCCACCATCATACGTTTATCGAAACTAATAAAATTAAATTTCAATATATTGAACCTTGTTAAAGGTTTACAGTGCCAAGTTTCACTGCATTCGGGTGAATAAATTGCAAGAAAAGTTCATTTATATATTTGAACTTTGGCCACCATGGTGATTTGGTGCTTATGGTATTTGAAAGTTACATAATTGAACTTATCTAAGTACCCTTTATCACCATACAGAATTTCTCGTTGATATCAATAATAGTTTCGGAGATACTGAATGCCAGTGAAAAATTTTGCATGGCCACCATGTTTGATAAACCCCTGGCACTATAGCCCATGAAGGGCCTAGGCCTACCAAGCGACCGCTGCCCAGCCATTTGGCCTGCAGATATTGGGGTGACACGTGATCAGCACATCGAGTCCCCTCGGCCGTTAATCTTGGTTTTCGTGATCGGGGCGCTGCCTCACCGTCAGACAGCTACTCAATTGTCCTCACGAGGCTGAGTGCACCCCGTTCCAGCCATCACGTTAGTTTCTAAAATCCCTGACGGAGCCGGGAATCGAACCCAGGGCCTCCGGGTGAGAGGCAAGCGCGCTACACCAACACCACGGGGCCGGCCACCATGATTGATAGGTGAAATTTATTAAAATTTGAAAGGAATGGTCGAGGTTGGAGGAGATAGTAGTAAGTCCGATCAAGATCATTGGAATCGTTTCGCCATTTTGGTTTCATTATGGGGACACACATACACTCTCACACACGGACAAAAGGTCCTATTTATCATATGATGAAAATAGGCTAGAAGTCAAGTGAAAAGAAAACTGTAAAAAGAAAGAGAAAAAAAAACTAAAAAGAATTAAGAATTTCAAAATAAAAGGGAAATTGTGAGCTTATGCATGTTGTAAAACATGTTTTGGTATTTTCTATAGCCAAATATCCAGAGTTTGTAAAATTTAAAACCGTTACATTTTAGTGGAGTAAAGATTTTACATAAAAATAAAGGTTGGTTCCTCAGTTTAGGGGCTGCAACAACGTAGTCATGTAGCCCCGCGTACTGTGGGTGTATGTAGAATCTGTCTGATAACCGGTGTTAATTGTGATGGCTGTATTAGTGTGTTTTATCTGTTTTTTAATTCAAGTAATGACTGAAGACATTCAATTTTCAACTACAGGGTGGCGCACGAAATGTCATACATCGAAAATGGTTTATAAAATGTGTAAATCTGGGCTCACAACCATGTCCTTTCGTGAACAGAAACCTTATTTCATGCGTGATTCGACAGACAGCAGCACATGTCTCGGATGCGTACCGGCTTCCAGTTATACAGCATGGCGGACAAAGTGAGGTCGTTGCGCGAACAGAAGGTGAAAAGTGTTATTTTATGCGGAAACAAATAGTGTGTAACTCGGACTTAGGAAAGGTTTCGTGTTCATTTCCGTACCCGGTGGACTCCCTGCTGGCAGACGGTGTATAGACTGGCCAGCCAATTTGAAACAGAAGGCAATAGAGAAAACGAACCCGTCTCATGCCAGTCCGCTCACCGGATAATCTTACTGCTGTGAGAGCGGCTGTGGCTCGGAGCCCCTCCAAATCCACCAGAACTCTCTGTGTTCATCTGGACATCCTCGTCGGTCAATTCAGAGAATACTGCAATCTGAGCTTGACTAATTCCTATACAATATGACAACAGGTCAGAAACTAACGGCGCTTGACAAGCAACGGCGAGTACAGTTGCTGGGTGGTCTATTGCAGAAGGTGATCCCGCACTGCACAACACATGGTTCAGTGATGAGGCATACGTTTATCTCAACGGTGCTGTTAACACATATGTCCGGTTTTGGGCGAAAGAACGGCCTGCTATTGTGCACGAGGTTGAAAGTCATGGTTTGAAAGTGTGTGTGTGGGCTGCAATTTCCAGTCATGGAATTATTGGGCCAATCTTTATCAATGACACAGTCAACAGTGTACGTTACATGACATGTTGCAAATCAGTTTCCTTCCACAACTATTTGCATCACGACTACCAATAGAGACACAATGGTTCATGCAAGATGGAGCTCGTCTGCACACAACAAATGTTGTTCTGTACTTACTGCATGAACATTTCGGGCCCCGTGAGATGTCCCATCGATATCCCGAACGTTTTCAGAGCGACTCAATCTGGCCACTACATAGCCCCGATATTAATCCCTGCAACTTCTTCCTGTGGGGATATTTGAAGGAGACAATCTACCGCCAGAAACCAGAAAATGTTCTGCAATTGCAAGCGGCCATTGTGACTTTCTTCCGAGGGTTGAGTGAGGACATGTGTCGTAGAGTGGTCACAAACATGCATGTTCGTCTCGAAGCTGTTGTACGCCGAGAAGGTGGGCATATTGAACATGTCCTGCATACTGACTAATCATGCACATTTCAGTGAACGTTGTAATGCAATTCTTTATTAAATATGTTGTATATTAAATATTCTATAAACAATTTCCAGTGTATGACATTTCGCGCGCCACCCTGTAGTTCAAACTTTTGCTACCAAATGCCACCATCAACGACAAATAGTTCTGAACTTGGTTACTAGATGCCCCTGCAGTCTGCTCCTGGCGACAAACGTTGGAACCTAAGAGCATTAGTCAAATCTAACCTATAATTTAGCTTCACACAAGTGTAATTAGTGGAAGGTTCTTTTACATGCCATAAATCTATGACATGGAACTGCCGGCTTTACTTCCCCTCCGAAGGAAGGCATTCTGAGGGGGTTTTTAACGCTCTTAAAAAATCGGACGACTTCGGCCGGGTTTGAATTTGCGACCTTGGGCATAGAAGCTCAGCATGCTACCAATAAAAATAAAGTGTTCCTCTTTCTTTTGCCTGTTGGTGTATTTGATTACCCCCAGGTCCAAGTTATGTTATAATGACTTAAAATGGAAAATGATACAGAAGTTGAATTTATGTCTGCATTGGGGTTTCCTGTGGAGTTCCTTATGGACTTGTGCGTAACTACTGCAGAAGATAGTCAATTTTCAGGCCAGATTTTCCTAGAAAGATTATTCCCATGAATTCAAGTGTGGATACCATTTTGAAATTAAATGAGATGCAGAGAGGTGTGATATCAGGAATAACAAATGAGTATTATATGTGAGGAATCTATTTAATAACAAGAGAAATTACAAAATACAGTAAATGTTAATGAACTAGGCAGTGCATGAAATCCTCCTTGTGTGATTTTTATGCAGTATGGAATACAGTAAATATAATGGAAATTTAGCACGAACTGAAAATTTTCAGTCTGAGAAGTTCATCTGAGGTGTTGGTGTTTGTATGTTTTATCTCATTACATCAGTAAATGTCTATCTCTCAATCCACACCTCTTAAACATTGGAGGGTATTTTCATTAATGAAATATTGTAAGTTTACAGAATTGTATAAGGTACAGACGATTGATAACGAGTCACTTGCTAGACCAACATAATGAATATTCACAGCACACAATGTTAGTAACAGTTACATGCCTATCAGTATGTGTCGGCGAGGGAGAAGGTGTAGTCTTCTACCATTCAGGGTACTGTGGAGGCAAATGAATACAAATATTGTGTTGTGTATGTTAATTTTGGAAATTGAGGAATCATTAATTAACATACGACAGCAGTGTATGGTGGACCTTGTGTATTGTTGCCTTGAGCGATTTTGTATGGACGATGATAGGTAAATATCACCGTATTTACTCGGCTATAGGATCCGTTCTCCTATGGTTCCCCCCTTAATTTTTGAGAGCCAAAATACAAAATTATTGGAAATTGCTTATTATACCCCTCCTTGTTCGTCATTGTCTAGCAACGAGCGTGACACAAGCACCTCCACCCAGATGGGATACGGCAGGTGGTTGGTTGGTCAGGCAAAAGAATCGCAGGGCAAGTGGGATATCTTTTCAGAGATGGTTGGCAATAGTCATGGAAATATACTTGTCTTTGTATACCAGATGTTGGATCATTGTTGGCTGCTTGGGCCATACCATTCAATCTTACGTGAGCTCTGTTGCTTGTTTGAAGAAAGAAGTCTCTGTCTTTCCTTCTTTGCGTACGGGCTATGACTCGTGCCATGCGACAGGTGGCCAGCCGGCATACGCACGCCTGTCTCACTCTGTGGTGTATTTCAAAACAAAGAATGTGTTATAGGTAGCGATTTTGTATTCAGCCTTCATGTTCTACTGGCCATGCCCATCCACCACTTTATGGTAGTATCTTCGGTCTTTGCAGAACTCGTTGCGTGGATGTGTGGTG
The DNA here is from genome assembly GCA_946902985.2 of Meconema thalassinum. Classification (NCBI taxonomy): domain Eukaryota; kingdom Metazoa; phylum Arthropoda; class Insecta; order Orthoptera; family Tettigoniidae; genus Meconema; species Meconema thalassinum. The sequence continues at coordinate 161,805,265 of OX336393.1, read as the reverse complement.
TATCATTACATATAAACTTCGTTTATTTTGATTATCATATTATGTAGCATCAAAATAAAATACCTTATTTTTACTCTCTTACTTTTCCAAAATAATGTATTTTTGAGAAGTTCACGTCTTTAGTAACACCCCCCCCCCCCCCCCCCCCCCCCGTAATCGGAACTAAGAATTTAGGAAAAAGGGGGGTCCTATAGCCGAGTAAATCGGTATCTTGTCAGTGAACAGCAGATTGTTGGTATTTACTTTCCACTATTTTGCTCTTGATGGTACATTCTCCCCTCTCGGTATGTGATGAGTGTGATCTGTTGTATTAACATGGGTGAATATCCATGAGCGAGTGGCTTATTTTCAGTTGACCTTACCCTATAATAAGATTAATATATGTATAGCTGCAGCCCTCCAATCATTTCGGAACATGCTTCATTTCTCTTGCACGAGACATGTACATTTTATTCTCAGAATAATTGCTGTTCTGATATTTATACAGTGTCTTAGCAAAATACTTTGTAAAATGATTTTTAAAATATGCTGAGAATCCTACACTCTTTACCTCCTCATCCAAGCTTGATACAGTCAATTGTTTTTGTTATATTAAAGTAGCATTTTGATTAGGAAACCTCACAAATTTTGTAGTTTGTAAATCAATTTTTGTAAAGTGAATTTTATAACCAGAACAAACAAACGTTACATATGAAACACATGTAGATTTTTTCTTAATCATATTATTATTGATGTATATTTTTGTGATCTTTACTCTTATATACTTGGAATTTTTTATTAGTGCATTATTTAACTGATCTAGTATGTCAGCTTTGAAGATAATCGCGTATGATGTTCGACCATTAATTATTTATTTTATATGCATAATTTTACTTTTGTGTTCTGCTGTGAAAAATGTTTAGTTGAGTAGGGGCCGATAACCTCGATGTTAGGCCCCTTAAAACAACAATTATCATCATCATATGTTTAGTTGAGTGCATGTGGCACGAAGTATTATGAGCATCAAAATGTATCTTTTTTAGCTGTGGTACATATTTTAACTTTTTGTTAGCAACTTGTATATTAAGCTGTTATACAAACATATCTTTATTTTGACAATGTTACTTTTTAGAATAAGTAAGGTGCAATTATATGAACAAAAAAGTTAAAGTAGTGCTAATAGATTTTTTTTTTTTTACTTCAGTACAAATAATTTGTTATTGCTCAATGTTTGAGCCGTAAAACTTTTAATACTGCAGGCAGTTTTTAAGTTGGACGGTTACTACTACGTATGTTTCCCCCCTACCCTCTGTGTGATAGTTGATCTTCAGTTAAATCTATAGCCTAACTACAAATTCATGAATGGCAAGGTTTTTTTATTTAATTTTTTTATTTCTGTATGTGAACGTGTACCACATTCTGGTGCTCTGTCATGTTCTTCGCCATAACCCAGGCATTCCAGTAAGAAAAAGAAACATGCTAGATTATGTTCTAGAGGTTATGTTAGTATTATATCAGGTAGACAGTTTAGCAGATCCATTGCCTAATGCAGATAAAGTGCAAGACAATCCTTTAATCATGCTTTAGTAGTTTTGTTGCATCCAGATAGATCTCAAATGTACATAATTTCTGTGTGTATTCTTTGACTTGTTTACTTTCTGTTTATCAGTCTTTTTTTTAAATCCATTCCTTGAAGTGTTGTTTATGTGAGACAAGGGACCGCTATTAAATGTTCGTGATTTATGTTTGTTAGTATTCTTCTAGTGAAAAGGCATAAACATTTAAAGGTTACACCCAAACCGGGTAGGTGCTGGTCCCTAACAGAAATTTGGTGACTCCGAAATGATAGATTGTGATATTAGGTGAATTGACTGACGTTGTTGGGTGTAACTGGAAGATAGAATTTATGGTAGACCACCTCCACAATAAGTTAATCAAGGCAAGAATGCCTATAAGCATGGCATTTACAAAAGCATACAACATGTTTGAACAACACATAGATCTGAAGAAAATAGAGAATACACACAGAAATTATTGTACATTGAAGATTAATGTGGATGAAACAAGTTTTGTATGTTACTTATATGCTTTTGTGAAATATTTGCTCTTTTGTATTTGTAAGGTTGATACCTTTGAGTATTCAAACTAATCAAGGGAGTGTACATTGCATTATAGATGCGTAAAATAACACCAATATAACTGGATTCATGCCACTCATTAGCTGATTAATAGCACACCAAAACATTGATGTCATACTTACTGGGTTTGGGTGGTTTCCTGACAAATGAGGCAACTTTTAAATCATCTTTTGCAGGAAAAGATGCCTGTGTAATCTGCTGTGGAGATTGTCCGTTTCATGTGTTCGTCCTCGTCATACTACCTGTTGTTGTGGTTGTCCCTTTTCCGAGTTTCTATCCTTTTCCTGTCCAATGATTATTCAACTCTTGTATTTTCCTGTATAGATTTCTGTTAACTTTGTTATCTATTTGCAGTAATTCATGTATTTGTTCTAGTAGCGTAATTTAAAGTAAAATGTCCAAGATGTTAGGTTATGATGTAGATGTATGGATTAGTATGGCCATAGCCTTTCTCGATCCTTGATCATTTCTTTTACTCACTGTTGCGTGAGGGATATTCCAGTTCAAAAGTACTGTACAACTCTTAATTTGCTGAATTATTGTGTATATTGCATTACTCTATTGTGGCTTGTAATGATTTTTTTGTATTACTGTATTATAAAAGCTGCCTGTGCCCACTCCACAGTAAATTGTTAGTTTGGTGCCACATATTGAGAACTATTATACCCTCTAATTGTTTGTGTGCTCAAAGGTACATCCTCCAAAATTATACATTTAGTCTTTGTGTTGGCAGTACGTTAATATGTTTGATTTGCTTTATTCAGTTAGCTTCCTTGTGAAAACATGAGTACAGTATATTGTAGAGTTTTTCTGTATATATTATTTTATTTTCATTTTAATACAGCCAAACAGTAGTCAGATTTAACCATGCAATGCAAGGTAGAATGGCAGAAGCCATGAAAGCTCAGTTAGTTTAAGAGCACACTACCAGGGATAGAGGTGTCTTAGTTGTAGCAAGTCTCCCATTTTTATCTATCTCCTTCTTCGACTCTTGCCATAAACAAGTTAACAGCCCAAATCACCATTGGAATTTTACTGTAGCTCTCGCACACAGTAGAAGTGGAAGGGTTATTATTGTAATGGAAAGTATGCTGAGAGCATTTAATCATGTAACATGATGTAGTTGTACGTTGGTATTGCCGAAAATAGTTCGATCATTATGTTTTCGGAGTACATTAGCCCCTTATGAGCGACTCCCTTCACGGAAGGTAAAATAGTTTGCCAACAATTGGACATGCTCCTTACTTCCTTGGGTTAGTGATGTATTATGCATTGGCCAATAGAGAATCAGTGACTCTCTTACTTCTGTAGCCAGGTGTTATAAATATGACACAGTAGAACATCCCAAACATTAGCAACTTCACAGATAATGACCAGGATTCAAGATTTCATGTTACATGATATTGGACTGTGGAGCATTGGTAATGAGCATGAATGTATAGTTAGAATATTACAAACACCTGGTGAGGATTAAGTTCATGGACACTAGGATATTCTGTACACCGTGTCATATTTTATTTTGTGATTACTGTGCTCTCAACATTGATGGTTAACTGTTCATACTGTTATGATGTGTTGTAATTTTCCGTGCTCTCTAAATGTTTCTCCAGCATCTTCAGAGATTTGTTCTGAATTGTTCAAAGCGGTTCTCGATTGAGGTTTATGTGTACTGTTGGTGTCTGAGCTCCAGAAGTCATGTTGGTGGTTATGGTTTGTCATGATGGGTTAATATATTCTATCCCTTTGAGGCTAAAGGGATTATTGATTGGTGGTCATTTTCTGGAAATTTTTGTGTTTGTAGACTGGTGCCACTTACTATTAAAGCTGATACCTTCTCTTTTTATATGGAAAGTTTGTGGGTGTTTCTGAATAACATTTGCTTCTCTATCTTTCTTGAAGGATTGGTATTCTGGCGATATTTTATTGTCTTGGGGTTGGATTGTTTGGTTCAACTCTTGTAATGTTCATCTACCGCCAATTTATCCACCAGGTAGTTATCAACATTTGGAAGAATGGGAGGAGTTTGATAGTAACACTCCTTCTTCATCAGAGATGTCAACCATATTTATGTCATCCATTATTGAAAATTGCAATATCTTACAAAATCGAAATTAATTTCCAATTACTTGTTTTATCCTACATAGATTCAATTAGATATGGCTCATTGTAGAGCAGTGGTCTTCAACCTTATTTTAATGAAGGGTAAGTGCTGCCAAAGAAGGGATGCTGTCAACAGAGCATGAGATCTGATTGCTGGAAATTGATGTTTTCAACATACAATGAGTAAAACTCTAAAAGTCCAAAATTTTTAAATTTCTCCTGTAAATCTCTATTACACTGAAACTCAAGTTACATTTTCGGGATAGTCTTCAACATTCACTCCAAATGGAGCACAAAATAGCTTTATCATCTTTTTATTTAACTTTAAATCTTCAAACCTGTCAGTGAAATCAGATCATAATATAGTGAATGCTTCACTGTATTTCCCTTTGTTTCGAACTTCACATTGCGACAGTGTTGAAAAGTGTGTGAAGTCGCCCCTTAGTAGTTGGCTCTCCCACAAACAAAGTTTTTTCTCAAATGCCTCAACTTGATCAAAAAGGTTATGACTCATGTTCTTACCTTGCAGTCGAATATTCAAGATGTTCAGATGCATTGAAATATCCGTAAGGCACCCAAAATCAGCCATCCAATTGGGGTCGTTGAACTGGTGGACTGTCTTTCCCTTACTTTCCATGAATGTACAGATTTCTTCTTTCAGATCAAAAACTCTTAAAAGAAACTTTCCCCGACTGAGCCAGTGAACCTCTGTGTAATATACATCACCATACTCTGCATTCATCTAAAGAATGTCACGAATTCCCTATGGTTCAATCCTTGTGATCTGATGAAATTCACGATTTTAGTCACATCTTTGATCCTTGAAACAGACACTTTTTGCACACTAACTTTCTTGTTGAATAATGCAATGGTATTGCATGGATTGTCTATTTTCACATGGGTATTTTCTGATCAGAGCCACAGCACCTTCATGTTTTCCTGTCATGCTGGGGCACCATCGGTAACACCGGGTAGATTGTTCAGCTTTAGTCCAAGTCGATTTAAAGTTGAAGTCAAAGACTTGTAAATATCACTTCCTTTAGTTGTGCCTTTTATTGGAAATAGAGCGGCCATTGCTTCGGTAGTGGAAAAGTGTTGGTCGATTCCTCTGATAAAAATAACCTAACTAAGCTGTGTCTGTAATATCAGTGCTCTCATCAAGCACCAATGGATAAAAAGCAAACTTCGAAGCACAGTCTTTTAGTGTGTTTTCAATATCCTGAGCTAATTCTTCGATTCTTCTGTCCACAGTAACGCCAGATAAGCTAACCTTTGAAAACAAATGCTTTTGTTTCGGGCATAGAATTTCAGCTGCCGATTCCATGCACTGCTTTACAAACTCACCATCCGTAAATGGCTTTGATTTCTTAACAATATGTTCAGAAATGATGTAGCTAACTTTAACACTTAATTCACTTTCAGCGTTTTGCCAACTAAACGAGGATTGTTGATTTTATCATTTTTTCTTTAAATCTCGTACCTTATCTATTCGAAATTGTCCTTGGATTGAGTCCATCTTGGAGGCATGCTTGGCTTCATAATGCCGCTTTAAATTACTCTTTCATACCGGAGACAGATTCATTTTACAAATTAAACAGACTGGTTTATTTTTTATATTTACGAAACAGTACAGGTCAGTCCACTTTTCTTGGAACACTTGGTACTCATTGGCAATTTTCCGTTTGTTACTACTCCTAGCCATTATTCACAAACCATAAACAAGCGTTCACTCGCTAGGAGAGATCAGGTGATACTGATTAGTACACCGTGGAAAGCAGTCTCAGTTGACTGACCTTGAGTCACAGGGTTGCCACACTTGCTTCGCCGCTTACAAAATTCCCTACTATGGCCTACGAAGTATGATAACTTTTAAAAATCAACAAAATGATGCAATCTTCAGAACTCTTTGTTCTTTTAATCATCGGTATATCAACATAACACTGTTGTGGCTATCGAAATACCATCAAATATGAATTATTGAAACTAAATAGTTTTGCGGGCCGCTGAAATATACGCGGCGGAAAAGCGGCCCCGTGGGAAAGATCACTTTTATAGAGGGTGTTGTGATATTTTGGTATAACTATTAACTGTAGAAATCAAAATGTAATCCCACAGATAAAGGATTATTTTCTTCAATAGACGAACTTTGTACTGTATTTTGTCTTCTGGCTAGGCCCGAAGATGCTCTTTATCAGGCTCAACAATGTAGACTTCCAGGTGGTTCAAGTTTTGCCACACTGCAGAATACTACCTGCTGACTGTGTCATTTCCCTTCATAATATTTTCTTCACTGGAACATTTGTCCCCCAGAAATTGTAGCCAGACTACATAAAATGCAACTATTAAGTTCAAAGGTTGATTTCTATTTTTGTTCTGGTTTTTTCCTTTCCTTTAGTAATATTATTATTATTACCTTGATCTGAAAGCCAGGATAGTGTTTAGTGCAGCCTTCGCTACAGTATCTAGTGTGAGTGTTTTGAGGTGGTCTTCTAATTCTGTTCTGTTTTCTAACCCAGATTTAAAGTATATAAAATAATGAGGCCACCTTTTTGTTCCCCCCTTATGTTCTACCATCCGCTAAATCTCTAAATAATAATGCAGACATCAAAGAAAGAATTTTTCTTTTGAACAAAGGGTTAGATCAGTTCAAAATAACAAAATCCTATTATATAGCCTTGTAATACACTATATATTGGTGGAGACCAAACTGGCACTTAGAGGCGCTTGTGGCTAAATTTAATGTTAAACATGGAAGTTTCTAACTAAAGCAAATAATGTCTTTGAAAAAGTACTAGGGATCAATGACAAATAATGAAAGTGAGTAAATTTCTTGATTTTACTGAATAAAAACAAGATTTAATATTATTCAGAGTGAAAAATCTAGAGAGAGCTATTTGGCATGTAATTCATATATAATAAACTATTGTTTTGATTTTTTTAAACAATGCTAAATTCTTGTTTATTAAAAATTAAGTCAAAAAATCTGGCTCATTTTTATTTTCCTCCACAAGTTATACCGCAAGTATTTTTGACTCGTTCTACAAGGTATTAATCTGGCCAAAGTAAGTATAGGGAAGGGATGAGAGGGAATGTGTCCCCATAAAGGAAATATTTGTAAAATTTTCAAAAGTATCGCAAAATACAGACAATTGCAAAAAGATGGAGTCATTAACTATCAAGCCAGAAGTTTCTTGGGCATTTTGTTTTTCTTGCTTTGACGGATGTACTTGTAAGATTGTACTGATATCCCAAACATGCTTGATTTTTTTACTTATCTTTGTGATATTATGCTACTTACGATCTTATGTTTGAGCTTGTACGATTGTAAAGTTGGAAGTCTGCATTGGGAGTAATGGAACTGCGATTTAACACCAGTAATACTCTCTCTTCAAAATACTTGCCAATCAAATTTTTGTAAAGATGTTTGAAGGTGTTGCATTGGCACACTTTTCATTTTAATACTTCCTAAATCAGACATTGTCATTCCAAACGTAAAATGGATTTGACCTCACTCTGAACAGGGCAATGTGCAAATACTGTGTACATGTAAGATTTTACATGATAAGCTAGTACTCAATGTGAATGTGTGAATACTGGTTTGTTATCTTTCTTCATACCTTAAAAAAATGAAATAAAGATCATATAAAATTATATTGCTTTGAATTTATTTTTGTATAAAAATTTTAGAAGCCATCTTGCAACTGGTCAATGCATTAATGTGTCCAATTACTGTAAATTAGGCATGCAGGTGTGTGCAGATAAGTTTTACTCCCTGCATAATTTAATTGAGGACATTAACCTGTTAATCGAGAGTAATTTTTGATTATTATTTTTGGTGTCATTGATTTCTTATTTGCAATTATTTAATTGCTATAGATGTGTGTCACTTAGTTGTGTTGCTACATACTTCCTCTGCCTATATTTCGTGTGGCACATCATATTATTAGTAGGGATCATGGGGCTTTTGATTTTATTTGTTTATTCCTATGCTATAAATATTTGTTAGAAGAATGTATTTTAATTATTCATCTAGGGGAAAACAAGTTCCTTTTTTTATATATTATTATTAGATTTTAATTTTTTAAGCTTAAATATGGTTGTTACCAGCAGATAGTATACAAAAATGTAGTAAAATGCTTACTTTCAGAAACTAACTTATAGTTAGCAATGTTTGATCTTTGCTTTTAGAAAAGAAGAGATGGTGTAGCTGAAATTCTAGGAGGTGAAAACTGATTGGATCCTTCGAGTTTGTAGAAATGAAACATTACATATTCTTGTGTTTCATCATCATCATCATCATCATCATCTTGCACAGTTTCCAGCCACTGGCCGGGTCTGTTTGGAACACAAGCCTCTCCAACGTCTTCTGTCTTCCCACCATCTCTCAGCCTCCACCCTTGTCCAGTCTTCTCCTCTCTTCTTCACGCTTTCTTCCACCCCCTTTAGCCACCTGTCTCTCGGTCTTCCCCTCGGTCTCTTTCCTTACCACTTCGTCTCATGTACTCTCCTGGGTATCCTCTTCTCCTCCATTAGTTTTACATGTCCATACCATCTAAGTCTAGATTTCTCTATACCATCCTGCAATGGTTCCTCCTTCATTAATTCTCTGGTCCTCTCATTTCTTATTCTGTCCATCTTTGTAGCTCCAATACTGCTTCTCAAGAACCTCATCTCACTGGCCTGTATTTTGCTCTTCTCCCTTCCTTTCATAACCCAGGTCTCCGAGGCATACGTCAGGATAGGGACATAGTACGTCTGATATATGATCTTTTTGCTGTTCTGAGGGACATCCTTGCTCCATAACATGCTTCTCACACTCCTCCGAAATGCTTCTGCCTGCCTCCCCCGCTCATTTATTTCTCTATCGTTTCTTCCATTATCTTGTATCAGGCTTCCCAGATACTTGAAACTCTCCACTTTCTTCAGCTGTTCCCCACCAATTGTTATTCCCGTTGTGGTTCTTTCCTTCTTCCTTGTTGTGATCACCATCTCACTCTTATTTATGCTAAATTTCATCCCATATCCTTGTATTATTCCTTCCCACACGTCCAACTGTTCCTGTACCTCCTCCTCCTTGTTTCCCCAAATCATCAAATCATCTGCAAACACCATTGCTTTCATCTTTCTGTCCCCAATTACTTGTGCCACTCGGGTCATTATGTCATCCAACACCACAATGAAAAGTAACGGTACAGTGCACTTCCTTGTTTCAGGCCGTTTCTCTGTTCCAACCAGTCTGATCTCTCTAATCCCACTTTCACACAGCTCACGCTTCCCTTGTACATCTCCTTTATCCTCTTTATAGTCCATTTCTCTACTCCTCTATCCTCCAGGGACTTCCATACTTTGTTTCTGCATACACTGTCATATGCTTTCTCAATGTCCAGGAAGGCCATCAGTAGATCTGTTCCATACTCATAGTGCTGTTCTTGTAACTGCCTTACAGCAAAAATCAAATCCACTGTGGACCTTCCTGCTCTGAAGCCATGTTGTTCTTCCCTCATCCCTCCTTCAATCCTTGTCCTAATTCTCTTTTCCAAAACTTTCTCGAAGATCTTTGCACAATGACTCATCAGTGTTATTCCCCGATAGTTTCTGCAATCTGTTCTACTACCTTTCTTGAAGATCGGGACAATGATTCCTTTTTTCCAGTCCTCTGGGGTCTTCCTTTCCTTCCATGCTGTCCTCATCACTCGGTACAGCCACTGTATCCCCACCTCTCCTGCTGCTTTCAACATCTCCACACTCAACTCATCCACACCCGGTGCCTTCAGTCCTTTCATCTTGTTCACTGCGTCTTCCACTTCTTTCCATTTTAAGTCCTTTTCTGTTTGCAGTTCATCTTCCTCTTCCCCGATTTCTTCCTCCTCAACATCTTTTCCATTTGGGTTCAGAAGTTCTTCAAAATATTCTTTCCACATTTTCTTCAGTTCTTCCCTATTTTCTATCTCTTGTCCCCTTTTGTTCACCATTCTAACATAATCCGTAGGATCCTTCCGCCTCTTATTTTTTACCATCCCATACAGGACCTTTTTTGTACCTTCACTATCCTCCTCCATCATCTTTGTCCACTCTTCCATCCACTTCCTTCTCTCCTCAGCCACCACTCTCTTCGCCTCCTTCTTTCTTTCCTGGTACTCTTCCCTTGTCTCTACCGTCCTATTTTGATACCACCTCCTAAAGGCTCTATTCTTTTCCCTTACTATATCTTTTGTCTTCTCATTCCACCATGGTGTTTCCTTCCACCTCTTCTTACTACTTGTCCTCCCACATACTGCTTCTGCTGCACCTACTAGTGTCTTCTTAAATCTAGCCCATTCCTCTTCCACCCCTCTTTCTTCATCTGTTGGAATTCCTTCCTTTACCATTTTGAGGTACTCAACCCTTCTATCCCCTTCTTTCAGTTTCCATATCCTTATACGTCTTTCCTGGTTCTCAGTCCCTTTCTTCTCCTTACTCCCTCTCAGGTTCATTACCAGCAATCAATGGTCGCTATCCAGGTTCTCCGATGGTATAACCTTGATGTCCGTGATGTTCTTATTTAGTTCTTTCTCATACAGTATATAGTCGACCACCGACTTCCTGGTCAAGTCATCACTGTACCATGTGATTGTGTGGCTCTCTCTTTTCTTAAACCAGGAGTTCCCAACTAGCAGGCTGTTCCTCTGGCAGAAGTCTAACGGTCTCTTTCCTTCCTCATTTCTTCCGCCCCAACCCTCTGGTCCTAGAACACTCTCATAACCTTGTCTTTCTCTTCCTACATGGGCATTGAGGTCCCCCATAACAATCATATTTCTTCCTACCAGCTGCTTCTGCAATTCCTCTTCAAACTCCTCCTTCTCTTCAGAGGCGCAGCCTACTTGTGGAGCATACACTTGCACTATTTCTACGGTCTCTCCCCTCAGTGCTACTTTCACTTTCATCATCCTATCACCTATTCTCCTCACTTCTTCCTTTAAACCATCTCGTACTACTACTCCCACTCCATTCCTCTTTCCCTCTTCGTTCCCACTCCAGTACAGTCTATAGCCTTTTCTCAGTACTCTCCTTCCTTCCCCTTTCCACCTTGTTTTTGCCAATCCCAATTGTTTCTCGATTGTAATTTTAGTTGTCATTTTCCTTGTAATATCTTCTTTGTTTGCAACATCTGGTGACCGGTAACAGGACAAGAAAGGAAAAAGAGCATATTCGAAGTTCGATCAGAAAATGTGGTGTATACCATGCAGCATTTACTAAATGTGGAACTTAATTAAAGGTATTGCTAGAGACAGAAGAAATGGATATAGACGTTATCCTACAAGTTATACCTTGTTTGATGAGAAGGCTAACCTTGTAAGTGGTTTGGACCAAGAGATCTACTTCATCATAGAAGGTAAGGCAACAGAAGATGATCTGATCAAGTAGAGATAGATTATAAACTTAACTTCCTCACACTAATATCTGCAGATTCTGCTGCCCTTGTGTGGGAAAGTGAATGTGAACACAAGACCCAGTTAACTGTAAGTAGCACTCATAACCTAAGAAATAAATACTGGTAGGCCTATCATCTTCCAATGATGAAATTCTGAAAATTTGGTGGAGATTTAAGGGATTGGTTAGATTTATGGAATTGGTTTCAAAAGGTTGACGAGGATGAAGAGATAGATAATGCTGATAAATACGAATATCTTCTCCAAACAACTTTGTCGGAACTCCGAAGTCTGAGCATTGTTGACAATTTTCTGGCCACAAGTGAAAATAATCCCAAAATATTACAAAAGCTTATTGTTTTGAAGATTCTTAGTTAGTGGAAGTCTATACTTGAGAATTATTGGCAACAATCAATAACTTTTATTGGCAATATCTTATGTATAAACTGTGTGCAAGTGCTTGTAGGTTTTCCTAATATGGAAAGGGGTATTGATCCCCTTTTGAACCTATTTTCCATTGCATGAGATTTTGATGATATATTGTTTCATAATTGCTTATAACTATCTTAAATAAGTTACTAAAAACCAATATTGCCACCACATTTGGTGTTGCCAACTTACATCATTTAACTCCAAAAAGTCACCACATACATCCATGTAACACATTTTATATAAAGTTCCTGGCTCTGCCAAGAAATTTAATTCTGGTCTTAGGGCTGGAACGGGGTACACTCAACCTCGTGAGGCAAAACTGAGAGGAGGTGGGTTCGAAACCTGAGCCATCCTGGATGTGGTTTTTCTTGGTTTCCACTTCTACTCTGGGTAAATGTTGGCTTATGGTCCTTAACTGAAGGCCATGGCCACCTCCTTCCTAATCCTCAACAGAGTTACAAATACACACACTACTATTGACACCACAATAACACAGGATATCAGTAAAATTCTACACACACCAAGTACATGTGGCTTAATGATCCAAGCCTCTCAAATGAAGCAACAACAACGATTGTTTAAAGAGGCAAGACAAACTTTTCCTTATTTTATTCTGCATATAGCTATGCAGAGTAAACATTTGTATAGTAACCCATTAAAATTGTATAGCTGATTGAACAAAAAAAGTGCCATTTTATTTTACTAAGTCTAACGGAGTGCTCACTTAGAAAGATCATTACATTAAAAGTATTAATCCGATCGTAATGAAACTTTAATACACCTTGAAGGAACTTATTGTTAACGTGTATACAGAGTTGTAATCTGATCTGACAATTCTGAAAATTGTTGTTAATTTTGTAAACCGACTTTTTCTCGGGCCTGGGTGGTTGTAGCAGTATGAAATATGGCTTATGAGGCTCATAGCATTGCAAGGCTAAACGAAAAACTACGTTTTATCTACTCGTGATTTGTGATTTTATATGGATTGATATTGAATCAGATTATGTTGCCAGTTGACTAACTCGAAGTCGCAGCGCACTCTATCTCTGACCCACTGATATTCTCCTTTGAGTCATTATTAGCTACAAGCAGCAACTATCTTCACTGTTTGTGTTACCCATTGTTAACACATCGATCAAAATACCAGCCAAACCCCTGTTATTGAAGAGAGAGATTGTTATGATTATTAGTGCAATATGATTGTTTCTTTTTAGAAGCGAGAGAGAAAGGGATAATGATATGAGCTATCTGGTTTGTCAGAAAGTGTCTATGTATATTGGAAGGACGGTAGAGAAATGTTCCAGTTCAATGAAAGAAAATTAACAGATTGCAGGATGTGGATCGAGCAAGAAGAGGTGCATGAGGACGGGACACCCAAAGATAAAGCTTGACGACTTAGGAGCATACAAGACTTTTATCTTATAAAAGATGTTCCCTACAATAAAAAATCTCCATTAGAAACTTAATTGAGACCGTGACTGATTTTCCAGGAATGTCAAGAAGAACTCTTTCAAAAATCGTCAAGTCAGTAACACCCGAGCTATGGAATAAAATGTATCGGACACATCAATAAAATAGAGAAACATAACTGGGAAAAGGATGTGCGAACTGATGACGGCTCATTGTAGACCCACTTGCTATAAACTTAAATGTCAGTTCATCCTATTTATCGAACAGTGATTTTTCAGACGGTTGATAAACCAGCAGTCCTATAATCTCTTAAAGTGTAAATTACTTCAACCATTTCATCTTGACCGTATTATTTTATAATAACAGTTTTTCAGCTGGTACAAATTTTTAAACCTGCCATCGGTGGTCCAAAACTCCCATGAGAAGAAAAAAGGCGATGGATGGGAAATGTTTCACTTTTTACGAAAATGAAGGATAATGTGTTTCTCTAACACAAATTACTAAACAACAAAAATTCACTGACCATACGGAATGGTATGCGCGCATTTTGTTTCACTGGGCAATGTTGCACGACTTTCATCGGCCGAGAGCATTGTTCCTGTCGCTAGCTATGATACTTTCTTCCCACGTAACCACCCTATTAAATATCAAACTAAATGTAATCACCAATCACATGTAGATAAAACATAGTTTTTCGTTTAGCCTTGCATTGCTATTAGCCTCCTAACGAGTCATATTTCATACTGCTACCACCACCCAGGCCCGAGGAAAGGTTGGTTTAGAAAATTAAAAACAACTCTTTACAGAACCGTGAGATCAGATTAAAACTCCGTACACACATTAACAATAAGTTCCTTCAAGGCGTATTAAAGTTTCATTACGATCTGATTAATACTTATAATGTAACTAGTTGAAACCCGTCAAAACATGACGGACGATGAACAACATGTTTACTGAAGAAGTTTCCTATATAAGTTACATTCTTTCTACGATTACTTTTTGGCACTGCTGCAATTTTAAGGGCGTCAAAAGATTGCACCCTCGACATTGCAACATACTACTGGCACAAATCTCATATGGAGTGACCGGGATTTGAACCACGGACCCAGCGGTGAGAGAACGGCATGCTGCCGTCTAAGCCACGGAGGCTTCCCCAAGAGATAAAATAAGGTATGAAAATGATATATTGTCATAATAAAAGAAATATTTACGGTGCAGCAGTGACAATTCAAATTGAAATAAACTTCTAATGACTCCCAGAAAGGTATGTGAATCTTAAATATTATATTTTCAATAATCTGCCTTGTGAAAGTTATGAAAAGGGAGGAGTACCTACTCTCAACAATTACTGTACTTAAAAATTTAACTATAAATAACTATTACATTAAAACACGGTGGACATCCGCTATGTCAGTCATGAACCAAGTTGATTCTGCGCATGTGCTAGGCCCAAGAATTTGGCATTTTTGTTTAATTATTAAAAAATAACATATTTGTTTATTTTAAAGACACTCTGCAAATCTACAGGCCAAGAGCTGTCGTCAGAATGCTTTACGAAGTTAATTCGTTAAGCCGTTTTCTCAATCTCGCGGTAACAAAAATCACCTTAGCATTTCAAATACATAGATGATCTTTCTAAGTGAGCATCGGACACACCAATAAAATAGAGAAACATTACTGGGAAAAGGATGGGCTAACTCAGGGGTGCCCAACCTATTTTAACTAAGGGCCACATTGTAAATGGTTGGGGGACCTTGTGGGCCAATGACACTTCTGGGCTTTGAGGAGTAGGGATTTTTTTTTTTAAATATAGGGGCAATATTGTGAGTTTTGTGGCTGTCTGGGCTTAGTTTTCTCAGTATTGTTGCCATTTTCTATATTTATTTGTAATGGATAAGAAATAAAACACTAAAATAAATTTAGATATTTTTAATAAATCCCTTTAAAATACCAAGTACGATAATATTCAATACACTCATACAGCATGAATGACAAAGAGTGAGTATTTATGTTCATTTGACGTAATTAATAATCAAATTATGAAATAAATTTCATGATAATTTAGTTTAGTGCGACGAGTGGAACTTGTTTCAAAGTTTTGGCGACACGGCGCAGGCCGGACAAAACAGCCTCGCGGGCCTTGACGGTAGCTACAGGAAAGAAGATTCGAGCTTTTGAAATGTGCATATACAGGCGGATTCTTAGAATCTCGTGGGCAGAACATGTGAGTAATGCCGAGGTTCTTCAGCGTTTGAGCAGTCAACCTGAGTTCAACACAATTAAGAAGAGGAAATTGGAATACTTGGGACACATGATGAGGAATCCAAAATACCGTCTACTCCCAAGTTATACTTCAGAGTAAAATTGAAGGTCAGCGTGGACCGGGAAGGAGACGAATAACTTAGATGGATAATTTACGAACGTGGTTGGTGGTAGCCAACATCCGTATCGGATGAGAAGAAGAAGGGGTTTTTGATTTATTTCAACTGCATTCCATTATTTTTATTTTACATTTATTGGTTTTCATCAATACATTAAGAAATACAAAAAACAATGATGGTTGTTATTGCTGAACAACAATAGCTTTAAAATGTATATAGTCACGACAGTCAACTCATCCCCAGCAGTCACCAAAGAAAGCAGTATGCGTTTCTCGCCCAGCAGTGGAAAGGGGGCAGGGCGTTTCATGAGGGTTTGGGTCTTTGAGCAGAAGTTGGCTTGTGTGTTTCTCTCTCCAAGACAAAAGTTATACAAACTGTCATTTGTAGCTCTTCAGTCGGTCAACACGAATATGCCCAATGAATGGGCGGGGTACGAAGTATAAATGTGTAAATACACTCCTGGAAAAAATTACATATATTAATTAATTATCACTATTAATGGGGCTGTGACGGATGACATCATGAAGGCAGCAATGAAATACTATAGTAGGGCAAAGATGAAGGTAATGTTGTTTGCAGACTATGTTGTGATCTGGGGCGAGGATGAGAAGGAGGTAAAAGAACAGTTAGACGTAATAAATGAAAAGATTGAGCAATGGGCATTGAAGATAAATGTGTGGAGAAGAGTAAAACAGTGGTGACGAGTAGAGGTAAGAAAGAAGGAAAATGAGTAATCAAAGTCGGAGATAAGGAATTGGAAGTGGTGAAACACTTCATATACTTGGAAGTTAGCAGAAGAATACAACTCGGGAGTGCTTTCTACCAACAGGTACGGGGACTAGTATGGAACAAGGATATACCAATTAAGACTAAAGAAGTTTTGTACAAAGCATATTATGTTCCTATAATGACATATGCAGCAGAAACTTGGACAATGACTAAGAGGGATGAAAGCAGAGTACAGGCAGCTGAGATGAGATTTCTGAGAAGTATGGTCCAGAAAACGAGGAGAGACGGAGTGAGAAATGAAGATATATGGAAAGAACTGGGAGTACAGAGACTAAATGACAAACTGGAGCAAAACAGATTGAGATGGTTTGGACATGTCAAATGGATGAATGAAATAAGGCTACCTAGACGAGCACTGGAACGACGGATGACAGGGAAGAGAGGACGAGGAAGACCAAGAATGCGTTGGATGGACTCGGTGAAGTATAGCATTAGAAAACGGAACCTGGATTGGAAGACTGTGCCTGAAGAGGAATGGTGGAACGACAGAACAAAGTGGAGAGGAACCATATTTGCCCCCACCCAGTGTCAGCTGGAAAAGGGGGAAATGAAGAGGACGATGATGATGATGAATGGGGCTGTTTAGGATTATCACTATTAATGGGGCAATTTAGGATATTAGTGTTAATTAACTAATATATGTAATTTTTTCCAGGAGTGTATGTACATATTTATACTGTACTGTGTACCCCGCCCATTCATTGGGCATATTTGTGTTGACCTACTGAAGAGCTACAAATGACAGTTTGTATAGGCAGCACTGAAAGAATGGCTTCACAGCCACAGTACCTTTAAATACCCTCAAATCACGAGCGATATGTGTTGTCGAGAGAAAGGAACTAGTTGGGCAGGACTGAGCGGTTGGATTATAGAAATCAAAGAACGCCACCTGGGTATGCATTGGTCGTCATGACTTTGTAAATCAAATGCAACAGTTTAAATTAGTGCTATAGTGCATCCATAAGGTAAAAAAAACAACTACTCCACGCTCAGTGCATGCACCTCGTAGTTCTGCCCCTTAAAACAACAATAACTAACACCTTTCATTAATCTCATCTGGGGACACTTTAGATTGCAGAAGGGAGCGATCGGAAGATGGGTAGCGTAAGAGGAACTACTAACTCGTAACTGACCCACCCATCAATGGAACATTGTTGGTGTGTGATCATTTGTAGCCTGTATAATTTCTTTATCTTGTAGATGCATTATAGTCCTAGGTATAATCCTTGGTATTGATATTTGGTCTACAAAGAAATGGTATCAAAAAAACAAAATCCAATTAATTTAGTTTACCATTCTTTTTTTGGTCTTAAGAAAAAAATTGAGGAGGATGAATTTTTGTCTGAGGGGAGGGTACAGCCATCAGTGTGTTAACACCACACAATGACTAGAGAGCCTATGCCAGGAGTCATCAGACACCTTTCCCCCAATGCCTTATATTAATTTGACCAATTTGGAGAATAGCAGAGTGAACCTTCAGCCATCATGTAGTTCCTCATCCAAAACTAAGACAATAAATACTCAGGTCAAACGTTAAGTGTACAGATTGTAAACACCATTCTGAGCTCAGATATAGCCATTCCACTTTCCTCTCTTTTTTGTTATGAGGTACAATTTTGTTTTTGTTTTTTTATAAATTAATTTCCTTTGCATCTTTATTTCTTTTTCAAACAAAACTCCTTACAGCTCAGTGTAGTCGAATTGTGAATACAATTTAAATTCTGCTTTAATATTCTTGAAGCAAGTGCAATGAAAGCAACTTACTTACAATACAACACAATTGTATATATATCAACAAATAAAGAGAACATGTATTTATGGGACATAAAACATTAGCCAACAGAGATAATGGTTCTTCTTTATGACTAAGTTTCATTATTGTAAAGATAGAGAATTATTCATTTTATTTTCTATAATTTCAAGATGGCCACTTTTATAGCTGTATACTGTGTAGCTGAATTTTAAAACCCTTTGAATCTTTGACAAGCATGCCATGGCATTAGTATCCTAAAATCCTGCAACTTCAAAATAAGCTGATGTTTTCAATCTTGTAGTGCTCTGTCTTACTCTTCTGATACCTGTTCCAATTAAAGGAAAATCACCAAAATGGAACACTGCACATCAGAATCATTATTATTCCAGATTTATGACTTGATGTATTATAAATACATTCCATCAGTTCTAAATTGGATACTGGATATAACATGTCTGTAGTGCCCATTGCTACCTCTTCTTGAACTTGAGAACAAGTAGTGTTAGAACAACAAAGGCTATGATCCACCCGAGGGATGTGAGGAAGCCAAAATAGACTGCCGGCTTTGTGATGTCCCATCCACGGAGTAGCATACATCGCATAGATTCTGTAGCATAGGTGAGAGGCAATACATAGCTGAAGTAGCGTAGAATGTAATGCATTCCTTCCAGTGGCCAAATCACTCCTGCAACATGTCGAAATAAATAATTTTACTTCATGTTAAGTTTTGTTTGAACTCTACACATGTGCTGTAGACTCCCATAGCTTACACATACCGACTTAAAGTACTTTCGAAAGGGGACTTAGTTTTTGGTGACAAAGTTATAATAAAACTAGAATTTAAAATACAAATTCGTAAATAAATTGATTCAATCACACATTCATTTTACTTATGCAAATGACGATCATCATTATGCAACAAGATGAGTAAAGCAAATATTCACCAGTCATTCCCATTCCGCTAAATTTGGTACTAAAGGAATTATGTCTATAATTAAAGGAATATAACTCTCTATACTAATGTATCTCATTTAGCATTTAAGAGAAAAGCAAGAGATTTCTTTTTATAGAATGAATGAATAGTATGACATGTTAGTAGATTTTACATACTCCTCCAGCTACAATGCAGTGAGAGCCTCCGTGGCTTAGGCGGCAGCATGCCGGCCTATCACCGCTGGGTCCATGGTTCAAATCCCGGTCACTCCATGTGAGATTTGTTCTGGACAAAGCGGAGGCAGGCAGGTTTTTATCCGGGTACTCCGGTTTTCCCTGTCACAATTTCATTCCAGCAACACTTGCCACATCATTTCATTTCATCATTGCCCCATGGGAGTGCGACAGGCTTCGGCAGCCGGCACAGTTCATATGCTCGCCGCTAGATGGAGGCCTCATTCATTCCATTCCCTGACCTGGTCGGTCGACTGGAAGCAGGCTGTGGATTTTCATTCTCCAGCTACAATGCAGATTTACACTTCATTGGAAGCGATCGTAGAGGTGCTGGATGTCATTTTGGGAAACAGAGGAATGTACTAATTCCACCTGGAAGCACAGTCAGCCAAGCTCTGTGGCCAGTGGTGCAAACCAGAAACTATGCCATTTGGTAGCATCTCAGTCATTTGGGGACAGTCTAGTGATCATGCTGGCCTATGGAGTTGCCACACATCTTGGAAAGCACGTTGGGTGTATGGGCAGGCAATGCCCTGTTGGAAGAGCTGTGCTGTAAGAATGGCAAGACGTGTTAAAGGCTGTATTGGATGTACCCTGCACTGGTCAATGTTCTCTGCTCCAACCTAGGGGGCGATTGGTCATTATAGGTTATGGTTCCCCACACCATGATGATGCCAGGCTTGGTCCCGTGTGTCATATGCTCATCTGGTCAAACGAGCTCAACTAGCACTGAGACAGAGCCTGCCTGCTCTCGTTACTAAACACCATACTGTTCCATTCATCCTTCCAGTTGCTTCTTTCCCAACACTGTTGAGGTGTGAGGGCAAGTCTGACAAATGACACCTGGAGTGTTATCCAGCTGCTAGCAAACTCTTACAGATTGTTTCAAGTTCTGAGGAACATTAGTTCTGATCTGAGTTGTGATCACTATGCAATCCACTATGGCTCCTTTTGTAACATAACAAACCGTATGCTGCCACTAGTCAGACCCAGGTTTCTGAGCATATGTAACTTCATCAGTTCAGTGGCACCAGCATTGATACCGAGTGGACACTTAATGTCCCATGTGTTATGACGTTTTCCAAAATGACCAACCTGCTGGTCCATAATAAGACTCGCTCAGATTCAGGTAGTTGCACCAACTGTGCTTTCATATACTGCGCTGACATGTGTACAACATTCATCACCAAATTGATGCTCAGTCCCATGCCGGAAACACTATGACTGCTTGAAGTGCTATATTGTATTTTTCATGACTGAGGTTTGCAGCTGTTAGGATGTGTTGGACAAACTGGAATTCCAGAGGTCCCAGGCCTTGGTCATGTCAAGTAATCTTAACTCTGTATGGCTTACATTTCTTGTACATGACATGTCCTTTGACAGGTCACCAACTCCATAGTCAGTATTTGTTTCTAGTCAATGACACACATGATATTTTCATGTGCTGCTGTCTTTCTGTACCATCATGCAGTTGGCTGTATGACTAAATAGTTATCTAATCTTAAGGGCATCAGACATCACTTGGATACTCTCTGGATGCTCCACCTTTGAAAACTTTTGTCATATTCCTGCATGGTTCTTCATCATTGCTAAGTTTCATTATTGTAGCTCTTAAATATTGAGTTATTTGTTACCGGTATTAAATTCTATGACTTCAAGATAGCCCCTGCACACTATTCAGTATAATAATCTTATGACGTATGCCAGCGAGGTTTCTTATATGGTACAGTACTTCTTGCTTACCAAGTTTTGTATTAATTGTGTAATTACAACATAATTGATTTTGAAGTTTTAATGGTATGGCTAGCTGCCATCTTGAATGCTTAGAGTGGCTGCTCTTATGTCTTCAGTATACAATGTAAGATAACAGTTTTTCTTTATTATTAAGTTTCATTGTTTTAAGTCTGGATATTGACAGTTATTTATTTTTATATTTTATGATTTCAAGTAGACAGCTGCATGTAATATGCAATCTCATAAAGTCATAACTTTGGTTCTTTATATAAATTTACCTAAATGCCAATTACCGTACTTTGAGCATTGTTTCATTGGAGCATGAGTTATGGATTATAATGGTTGCATTATTCAGCTGATGACCGTATATACTCTGAATTACCAATAATAATCGCTGACAGCTGTCAAAGCTAGCACATGGGGAAATGCTGCATTGCCACTGAGGCAGATCATGACTCATCTCGTAACATTCCAAGAGGCTTGCAGGAAGACACAAAAACTGGGGAAGTTAGCCCCCCTGCCTGGCGGACTAATGACCGTGACGAGTGAAGACACACTGAGTCAAACCATGTGCTTACTGCTGTGTCGGCATACATTGCAACATTGCTTGCTGTTGCTATGGAAACCGTTACCCCTCTCGTCTCCACTCCTCACCTCACCCTTCAAGCAGATGACAGCTTTCACCGAGCATCTTTTGTAAATCAGAGTATAGTAGGACCTTTGATGGTTTCATTTGAAAGTTTGTTCTGAGATCTGAGGATTGGTTTAGTTGGTATCGGTATTTGATTAAAGCATTTAACACTCAGGTGGCCACTATTTTGTTTCATTAAGATGTTGAACTATCCTGTACTAGTGCTATCTTTGTACCATATTTGATTCAACTCTGATTTGTTGTTTGAGAATTGATTAGGAGGGAGGGGGCAGACAACCCAAACACAGACATTGCAAAATTCAAAACTACCATTTGCTAAAATGTCATCGGTGCATAGTAAATTGAATTCTTCTGATTGGTTACCATCACCTTGCAGTAACAGCCTAGGAACTTCCCTTGTTCACTGTCTTATGCTATGAAATACTTCTGAAACTGCGAGCAGCATACCGTATCAATACTGTACATAACTCAGTGGTGAGGAAACCTGCTGTGTTATGGAAGCTCTTTTATTCTTCCACTTATAGATTTTTGATTTTCATTCCTTAAAAATGTATTTTTAATATTTGGATGGGGTTATTTTTACATGAGTAAATACAACAGTTAAATTTTACCTCTTATTGAGACACCATAGTGAAACCAACTTACCAGAGAGGAGAACCAGAGGGTGGAAGCTGCCCATGCCGAGATATGTGGCCATCATAATGGTGTCGCACATGGAGGAGATTAATAATCCTAGAAACAGATATTGACCCATCATGTAGTTCATCTACAACAACAACACTAGGGCCCCAATATTCTTTTCATTATTCATTACATAGACTCTTAAAAGGATTGTATATTCTTAGGGAAAAAAGAAAGAGGCAGACTGTAAAAACAATGATATTTCTTTGGTTTTATGCCATATCAATAGCAAACTTAGTTATAGAAGGAAGGGTCGAGGATAAGAACTGCAGGGGTAGACCAAGGTTAGAATATGTTGAACAGATTGCCTCGGATGTAGGGTGTGGTAGCTATGTAGAGATGAAACAATTAGCTCAGAACAGGGAAGCACGGAGAGCTGCATCAAACCAGTCGAAAGACTGATGACTCGAGCAACAACAACAATTAAAAAGAAATTTAAAAATCATAATCAATGGTGGATGTTTCACTAAGAACCTCTTTCCATTGTCAATAGGCTGTTGATATAAATAAAATTAAAATTATGTCCATACTTCTCACGGAATTGAAGAAAAATGTTTTTTGCAAGTGTCATAAATCACAAGAATGACAAAATGATTGCAGTTGGATATTTGTCTGTCTTTCTGTTTTGACACACGTTATTATATTTTATTTACTTTACTGTGCTCATTGAAGACTATATTTGGATGGTGATTATCAAAACTTATCCAAGTGTCAAACTCATGAACAGATAATTGATCAGTTTTAAACCTTTTCATCATAAAATCTGTGCAATAATTCTTTTTTCCAAAACTGGTGAAAACCTAAGTAAACTAATTAAAATTAAATTAACATTACAAAGCACATCATGTTGGTTCTCACAAATATTAAAGTCTTATGCCTAATTTTGCTAAAGGCTCTTTGTTCATTATCACTTCATTAGAAAATTTGTATTCTGGATTTCGCAACAATGCATAACTCCCTAAATTTTGGATGTTTTATTTTGGTAATCTGGTAATAACAAGCACATGTACATGATAAAGTTTCTTCAACAGTATCAGTTTGTACCACAAATACAATTTGATCACCTGTGTCAGGAAAATGTTATAAATGCTTGGCATCTCTAGAGAATCTAGTGCAACATAGATTTCAGATCTTCAAGGTTTGGTCTAGATGTGGCTCTCCCTAGAAGCCACAGTGGTTCAAATTGTTCATACATGTTTGTGTTAGAAACCTTCCCTGCTGTCTCTTCTCAAGGTCCACAGCGACATAGAAACCCCATGGCACCACAGTCCATGAAGGGCCTTATCCTACCAAATGACCGCTGTCCAGCCATTTAGCCTACAGATTGCAGGGTGATGCGTGGTCAGCGCATCAGGTCCCCTTGACCATTAATCTTGGATTTCCTGTTTCTCACTGTCAGATAGCTACTCAATTGTCGTCACAAGGCTTAGTGGACCCCGTTGCAGCCCACACGTCAGTTTCTAATATCCCTGATAGATCTGGGAATCAAACCCGGGACTCTGGGTGAGAGGCAGGCATGCTACTCCAACACCACGGGGCTGGCACAGTGACATGGATCTCATCATAATCTTCACTTGTCAGAAAATTCCAATTCATATCTCCTTTTATCTGCAACTGAATTTCTTGCCAGGTCCATTAATAATATTGCGTGAGATCAGCACAATGTCTATATTATCAAGAAACAACAGATCAGTTTCAACTGTCAATGATATCACTTGGGACACTATTGCACAACAAATGACACTTGGATCGCGTCTGGAATGGAAATATGAGACGGTGAGATGACGCTTGGTTTAACTGTCACTAGCTAGCAACACATTATAGGTCTGACTTGGATCACTTTTACTAAAGCACTGAAGTGGTAATCCCAATATTTGAGTTTTGGTGCTTGGGTCACTATTGCTAATCACTGTCCTTTTAGGAATTTCTGTTTTCATTTCTCTGTTCCAATGCAAATTCAACATCCTTCATTTTTCTACTTACCAAAACACATTCCACACATTCCCTGTAGTAGGGTCAGAATGATGACAGCAAACATGGGTCCCTCATGAGGAATATTGAAAACTGCAAATGAGAAGACGAGCACCAGAAGAGTCTGGCCACAGATCACGAGGAACTGGACCACCACATGGGAGAAGAGGATCTCAGGCATCAGAACACCTACAATAAACATAGTCTTAATAACTGATTGAATGGGAGAAAGAAGCACAATCAAAAGCTACAGTATCTACTCACCACAGCTCTGCAGGGGAACAGTTATGAATTTAAATCACTAGACTACTTTTAACTGAGGACTTATAAGATTTACTTGTAGACAATAACTCTACTGTTAAGATCCTAAGACAGGATCAAGTTTTAATGCAGCACAATGAAAAGGCTTGATCTGGGTACAAACAAATTCCAACAACACAACGAAATGTTTACGGATTGTAACATGTTTTTCTAGGGGGTTTTATGCCACTAACACAAGTTAGTTGGACTATATCATATTTGTTAAACGCGGCAATAATCCGGCCAAGTTAAATTATTTCAGTTTATTCAATTTTATATTACACATTATTATTATTATTATTATTATTATTATTATTATTATTATTATTATTATTATTAATATTTATTACGTCATTTTTTTTTGTGGAGCTTTTAAATTTGGAAGATTACAGATAGGATTTCCACTAGTAGAAATCCGTATCTATATTGGATGATTCCAATATATAAATTGCACGGCAAATCATTACATACGTAAAGACGGGATTTTATTCATTAGGGCTAAGAGAGAGTGGTGTGTGACTCACTGGGTATTTCAATACAAGAATAGATTGGAGTACAATAGAATTACGAAATCCGAGGGAACACTTCAAACCAAGAAAACGAGGTACGATTTACGTCTTGCCGGGTAAAACGGAAATGTACAGGGACGCTTCTTGTCCAGGGGAAGGAACCTCATGGCGCGTAGAGCCACGTGAGGTGACCAGCCAATCAAGGAAGAAGAAGCAACGTAGGTCGGGCATGGCGAGAAACGTGACGCACGCGGATTGGTCGAAGCAGCGAGGCCGCGGTGTGAAGCTAGACTCTGGTGGGAGAAGCTGGAAGGCCATATAGTGAACGCGCTGGTTGAAGAGGGTACTTTTCATTGAGACTTTACGCTTGGTGCAGTAAGCACATACTTTGTTCGCAAGTGCCAAATGGGACAATTTATTCACGCTAACTCCGCTGATCACATCAGATCATGGGTTCCACGCGTCTTGCAGTGCTAAGGCAGACGACGTGTTGTGGTTCATGGATTATACTCCACCACAAGCAGTAACAATAACTTTTAATCTACGAGGAAGAACCTGACGCCGTCAACTCCAATGAAGAACATCAGACGCAACGAGACTTCAAGCCCGTGGGAGACAATGTTTCCGTTGGTAAGCTCATGTAATCTACGACACACACTCTCTGTTTTTCGATGGGGCCAATATAAATTCTTTAAGCATAAATTTGGAAATAAGTTAAATTCACGTTATTCTCCCGACCGGCGTATTAAGTAATTTTGTTTGTGGCAATGGTTAAAGTAGTATGCTACGTTAATAGTGTTAATTTTATTCAAGATGCTATAATGTTTTCTAAGTATATTAAATTCAATTTTTACAAAGTAGATTCTTTGATTCCAGTAGGTAGCAATAGTTGTAATACCACATCCTTCTCCACAATCAAATGTTGTCTGGGTTGATGATCCAATCATCCCACGGCCTAGTCATTAAGAGTTTCTCATATGTTCTACTCACGCTAGGGGTCGATATTAAGTATATAAATTTAGCTTGGAACACAGTGTATCCAGCTTGGCGCCCAACATAGATCAAACTTAGCAGTAGTATTTTCTGGTGAATAGTACGCCCAAGTAAAAACATTACATTTGTCGCCGACAACGTTGGGCCGAAAACCCAGGAACATTTGAGGAAGGAGAAGGAGACATATTTCTGTGCCAGTATTTTGGGGGTTATTTGTCTTTATCAGTGTATATCATTATGGGGGATGAGAAAGAAAGACAGATGAGGTTATGTAGTGGTCATCAACTGGAGAGTGATGATACGAGCAGTATGTCGAGTGATGGTAGTACCGGGGTAGCGGAGGTAAATCCCGATACTGAAACAGGGAGTGTAGGCGGCCAACCAGAATTAAAAAGTTTATTTCTCGAGTTCATGTTTCAGAACAAAGTTAGTAGTGATGCCTTAAATAAAAAATTAGAGCAGAATAATGCAAAATTAGAACAAAACAGTAGGGAAAATAAAGAAAGTACAGAAGCTTTAAATAAAAAATTAGAACAGAATAATGCAAAATTAGAACAAAACAGTAGGGAAAATAAAGAAAGTACAGAAGCTTTAAATAAAAAATTAGAACAGAATAATGCAAAATTAGATAAGAACAACAAGGAAATTAGTGTGAAAATGGAGCAGATTAGAGGAGAAATCAGAGGAGTAATGGAAGAGAAGGTTAAAGAGATCATTGCAGATGTAGACAAGAAATTAGGAAAAGTACAGGAGGAGTTGGAAAGTAGAATCAGCACACAGGGTGAAAATTTAAAGGAATTAGTTAAATTAGAAACACTGCAGGTTAAAAAGAAATTGGGGGGGGGGGGGGGAATTGACAAGATTCAGGTATCAACTAAAGAGGTTAAGGAACAGCTGGGGGGGGGGGGGGGGGGGGGTAGAATTGAGAAAGTCCACTCGCAAATAGTTGCAGAAGTAAATGATTTAAGAGAGAGTAATAGAGAGAGCATTAGCAAGATTGAGGAGAAACAAGCAAAGCTATATGATAAAGTAGAAGAATCAGAAGGAAACATTAAATTAACAGTAAACAGTATTGAGAGGAAGGCTGAGGAGAAAATCGCAGAATTAGAATTAAAATTAAAAGCTAGGATCAGGCAAGAAAATAGTCAGAATAGGCTAGTTTTTGTGAATAGCACACACAGGGAGGTAGAACTGGGTAAGTTCAGCAAACGACAGGGGTGCCCAATGGAGTTCATGAATACTATAGGAAATAAATTCGGGGAGAGGTTGGAAAATGGTAGTATTGAGTGGTGCCAGGTAGTTGAAATTTTAGAGCAAGCGTTTGTAGGGGAGACAAGGAACTGGTTTGCTGTCTATAGAGACAAGTTTACTGATATTAATGATTTTAAAATGAAATTCTGTGAAAAGTTCTGGAATGAGGTTATTCAGTCGCAGCATCGTGAGGGAGTAGTGTGTGGTAAATATAACCCTAAAGGAAGCTCCACCATGATCGAATACTTTTTAGGGCAGGTATTTGTGTGTAAATATCTGGATGGGTTGAAGGAGGAAAGTGATGTGGTGAGGTTGCTACTTAGGCACTTTCCCTATAGGATCAAGGAGGCTGCTTGTATCCAGAATGTAAAGACAATATTACAAGTAGAAAATTTGTTAAGCACATTTGATGCACTAGGGAAAGGGGGTTATGAGGACAATTTCAATAGGAACCAGGGTAATAATAATAATAGGCCTAATGAAGCCAGGCATCAGGAAGTTCAAGGGAACGGTGGCGAAGGGGCCAACGCTCAAAATAGAAATAATAATAATCAGCAGAATCAGAACAGAGGAAATGGCTATGGTAATCAGTACCAAGGTAGGAACTATGATTTCAGGGGAAATCAAGGGAGAAATTATAATGACAATAATTACAACCAGGATAGGGGTCAAGGAAGAGGCCAGCCTAGTGGTAGTAATATACAGCCAAACAATGACAACACAGCCCAGAACAACCAGACCAGTGCAGTAGTTAGTAGTACTACAGCCAGCTGTAGCGGTTCTTTAAACGCGAACCAGGCTGCGAAGTAAGGTCAGAATCTGTCTGTAGCATGCCCTGTCCATACAATTATACAGGAACACTATGACCTAAATGTAAGAAATGAATTGTTGCATGAATTAAATGATGAACGTATTATTCAGGAGGTGGCTAGTAAAAGCCCCATTATTAAACTTAACGTGTCCGAGGCGCACACCGATGTTTTAATTGATAGTGGTTGTATGAAGAGTTGCATAAGTAGTGTATTTTTTGATAAAATGAAAGGAACTGGTGTAAATTTTGAGGAGATGCCAATTAAAAGCACTTTTGTTATCACAGCTGTAGGGAAGAGGTCTAAAGTTATTTCTAAGCAAGTTTTAGTGGACATTAAAATTAATAATCATATCGAAAATCAGATTTGTCTTGTAATTCCAAACTTAGTTTTCAGTGTTATTTTGGGTTCAGATTGGCTAAGTAGACTGTCTGGTAACTTATGTTATGAAGTAGGTAGTTTGAAATTTAAATGGAATAATTCTGAAGTAGAGGTAGCGTTCAACGACAATGTTCAGGGGAGTAGTGTTGTAGGAGTGATTTGTTCTTTAAGTGAGATATCACCAGTCGAAGAGCGGGATACGCAAATTTTTGTGGGCAGTTTGATTACGAACGGTAGTCTAGAGGACTCGTTACGTGATGCTGCATTTCAGGGGCATATAGAGGTAGACCAGTGTGTTCTGCTCTATGATGTGTTATTGTATAATAGGAGAGTTTTTGAGGATCGCATTGGCATGGCCAATTGCTATACACATTCATTGAACGTTATTGATAGATCAGTATTTACAGGACATAGATATCCTATACCTTTCGCTTATCAGGGTGCAGTGGAGGCACAAATTAACCAGATGCTTGAAGATGGCATTATAGAGTACTCAAACAGTCAATATGTTAATCCTTTAATTACAGTACCGAAGGCTGATGGTACAGTCCGAATTTGTTTAGACGCTCGTTTAGTTAACAGTAGAATCAGTTCAGATCAGCTGAAGTCCATGTCCATTGAAGAGTTGATGCAGACATTTGAGGGTAAAAAGTATTTTACATGTGTAGATTTAAGTTCCAGTTTCTGGCAAGTGCCACTTATGTATGAAGATCGGCCATTTACAGCTTTTAGTCATAAATATAACCTATATCAGTTTTGCAGGGTACCTTATGGGTTAAAAAGTAGCTCAGCAGCTTTAATTAGGGCTTTAAACATCGCATTAGGAGATGACACGGGAGAGTTTGTAACTATTTACATCGATGATATGGTAATCAGTTCACGCAGTTTTGAGGAGCACCTACGTCATTTAGACAGTGTATTTCAAAAGTTAGATCAGGCAGGGTTCACTCTGAAACTGTCCAAGTCGTCATTCTGTCAGACAGAAGTGACATTTTTAGGTCATAAAGTGTCGAGTAGAGGTGTGACACCAGAGGAAAGTAGGTTTAGCATGTGTGGACAGTAGCAACAGGGCATCGTTACAGACACTGAGAAATAGGTAGGTAGAGCAACGTGATGACGTTCATTTAAGGGAGCCACTTGCATGGTTGGAAGCAGGTGACGCAGAAACATGTGTAGTGTCTAAACGTATTGGCAAAACAGCATATGTGCTGGAGGATGGTCAGGGAAAAAGGTTATACGGAACGTATAATATTCATAGTCTTAAGAAATATGTGTCATAAAATAAGTGTGCTTAGCTGGCGAGCCAGCCTATCAAATGAGTAAGCGTGGTATTTGGTGCGTGGAAGATCTGGTCTTCAAGGCAGGCGTATCAGAAGTCACACAGGGGGGTAGTATGTAAGTAAATGAGAGTTTTTAAGGCACAGGGAAAGATGAAGGGAGTGGAGGATGCTGTTGAGCACTAAATTGTCTCGATGCACCAAGGCCATTTTGGCAGCGCTGATGGATTCCCATTTATCTCCAAGAGATGGGGGAGCGCTTGTATAGGGCTTGTTAGCTTAAGGCGTCCATGAGATAAAAGATGGGCCGTCAGAAGGCGAGACAGTCCTCCATGAAGCTCATACACATCAGCACACGTGACTCCTGCTTACGACCTAGCTATGTGAGATCAGGGTTGGATATAATTAAGGTATTTTGTGAACGAGGTACAAGATCTCATGAGATGTTGTATATAAGTAACAGATAAAAAGTTGTGGCAACTAGGTCAGGTTTGATAGGTGGACTGGTCTGGGTTGTTAACTACTGGCTGAGCGACGAATATGAGAAATTGTGATCTAGAGTAAGGTGGGTTTTAGTTTACATGTACTTAGTAAGATAGGGCACATACGGCACAGGAAAATCTCGTGTTATAAGTAATGGGTACCTACTGTTTTTTTTTACAGTCATGTCTTTCCTTTTAATTAAAAATTTCACAGAGAAGGTGGGAAGTAGATCACTTTGCTCTACCGCGAGTGTGAGATCGTGTACCATGATATTGGTATACGGTAGGTGTGGAGCACCTAATATTTCTAGAAGAGTTCCGCAGTGGTTTTCTACTGAACACCATAAATGCGTGTGTAGTGAATTGTGGATACAGAGGGAACACACTTATATATGTAATTTTTCCCACATAGAATGATGAGAGGGGGAGTGGCAGAATGAACATTCGTGAGAATGACAAACATTATGAAGTGACAAAATAAGAACACGTCATAACAAGACGAACATTAGCGCAAAGCACATGATTGAGCGTTGATATGTGTTCATATGTCTAAAGGGTCATTTCATTTGTGTAAGTTGTATTTTGGAGGCTTTTTTTCTAACGTGTCTGGAATCATCATGTGCTGTGCCATATGCATGGTAAAGCACATGATCATTCGAGGCGAATGTAACATGTTTTTCTGGGGGGTTTTATGCCACTAACACAAGTTAGTTGGACTATATCATATTTGTTAAACGCGGCAATAATCCGGCCAAGTTAAATTATTTCAGTTTATTCAATTTTATATTTCACATTATTATTATTATTATTAATATTTATTACGTCATTTTTTGTGGAGCTTTTAAATTTGGAAGATTACAGATAGGATTTCCACTAGTAGAAATCCGTATCTATATTGGATGATTCCAATATATAAATTGCACGGCAAATCATTTCATACGTAAAGACGGGATTTTATTCATTAGGGCTAAGAGAGAGTGGTGTGTGACTCACTGGGTATTTCAATACAAGAATAGATTGGAGTACAATAGAATTACGAAATCCGAGGGAACACTTCAAACCAAGAAAACGAGGTATGATTTACGTCTTGCCCGGTAAAACGGAAATGTACAGGGGCGCTTCTTGTCCAGGGGAAGGAACCTCATGGCGCGAAGAGCCACGTGAGGTGACCAGCCAATCAAGGAAGAAGAAGCAACGTAGGTCGGGCATGGCGAGAAACGTGACGCACGCCGATTGGTCGAAGCAGCGAGGCCGCGGTGTGAAGCTAGACTCTGGTGGGAGAAGCTGGAAGGCCATATAGTGAACGCGCTGGTTGAAGAGGGTACTTTTCATTGAGACTTTACGCTTGGTGCAGTAAGCACATACTTTGTTCGCAAGTGCCAAATGGGACAATTTATTCACGCTAACTCCGCTGATCACATCAGATCATGGGTTTCACGCGTCTTGCAGTGCTAAGGCAGACGACGTGTTGTGGTTCATGGATTATACTCCACCACAAGCAGAAACAATAACTTTTGGTTGGTTGGTTGGTTCCTTAGTTTAGGGGCTGCGACAACGCGGTCATGTAGCCCCGTGTACTTGGGGTGTGTGTAGAATCTGTCTGATAACCGGTGTTAATTGTGATGACTGTATTAGTGTGTGTATCTGTTTTTTAATTCAAGTAGAGACTGCAACTTTGAATTTTCAAATAGTTCCTACTTTTGCCGCCAAACGCCACCGTCAACGACTACTAGGCCTAGTTCAGAACTAGCTACTAGACGCCACCGCAGTCGGCTCTTGGCAACGAACGTAGCAACCTAAGAGCGTTGTTTACATTCTTAACCTATCCAATTTAGTTTCACACAGGTGTAATTAGTGGAAAGATCTTTAACATGCCATAAATCTATGACATGGGACCGCCGGCTTTACTTCGGAAGGCATACTGAGGGATTTTTAACGCTCTTAAAAAATCCGACGGCTTCGGCCGGGTTTGAACCCGCTATCTTGGGCATAGAAGCTCAGCATGCTACCAACTACGCCACCGAAGCCGCCAAACAATAACTTTTAATCTACGAGGAAGAACCTGACGCCGTCAACTCCAATGAAGAACATCAGACGCAACGAGACTTCAAGCACGTGGGAGACAATGTTTCCATTGGTAAGCTCATGTAATCTACGACACACACTCTCTGTTTTTCGATAGGGCCAATATAAATTCTGTAAGCATAAATTTGGAAATAAGTTAAATTCACGTTATTCTCCCGACCGGCGTATTAAGTAATTTTGTTCGTGGCAATGGTTAAAGTAGTATGCTCCATTAATAGTGTTAATTTTATTCAAGATGCTATAATGTTTTCTAAGTATATTAAATTCAATTTTTACAAAGTAGATTCTTTGATTCCAGTAGGTAGCAATAGTTGTAATACCACATCCTTCTCCACAATCAAATGTTGTCTGGGTTGATGATCCAATCATCCCACGGCCTAGTCATTAAGAGTTTCTCATATGTTCTACTCACGCTAGGGGTCGATATTAAGTATATAAATTTAGCTTGGAACACAGTGTATCCGGCTTAGCGCCCAACATAGATCAAACTTAGCAGTAGTATTTTCTGGTGAATAGTACGCCCAAGTAAAAACATTACAGGATGGAACTGAGGTCCATCATATTAACAGTGAAACGCCCAATACATCCACACGTCTATTAAGTCTCAAGTCATCTTTTAGCTGGTACTATGCAACTGACACGCGACGAAAATGGAAGAGACTCACTGTTCACTTGCACTGAAGCTGGTCATTTACATTTTCTATAATTTGCTTGTTACACCCCAAGTTTACCTCTTTTCTCAAAAAGCATTCTCAGTGAGCATCTAAGGCCAGAGGGCAACTTCCCTGCAAGATTTCAACTTTCTACCTTAAGGAATTCTGGACATTATTAGAAACTTATCATAATTATAAATAATAATAATGTTATTGGTTTTATGTCCCTTTTAATTACTGTGACTATAGAGATGTTGGAAACTTTGCCCTGAAGGGGATATTTAACATGCCAGTAAATCTTCTGACATGGCTCCCCTGCATTTAAGCACCCTCAAATGCTAACTGACTGCTCTGGCTATTTATTAAAGATATATATATATATATATATATATATATATATGCTGTCATGGACTTCTTTTTGTTGAACTTTTTATGCTGAACAATACTTTACTTCATAGTATTGATATAACTTTAACAGTTTAACCAGTATATGGTAAAAAGGCAACAGATGACTGATTTTTCTTTGGCTTGCTTCACTTAAATCATTATTGCTTGGCTTCTTTTGGTCATAGGTGAGTGCATCTACACATAAACCTTTCTCAAGCAATGTGTCATAGAATGGTAAAATCCATTAGCCCAGACAAGATCAGGGACTTAACTTCATGCTACGTACAGATAAAATAATTAAGGGTGTAATTTAATAATATTTTCTCCTCTCAATTATCAGTAAAATTAATAAACTGCTGATTGAAATAAAATTTTAGATGGAAATAATAATGAACTAACGTAGTTTGCAAATTTTGATGGTATTAAACTTCAAACATGAAAATAAGCCTTGATACAACATTGAGGATTTGTGATTGTCTGCTATCTTGTATTCATCCATATGCACAGTTTGACATTCACTGTTTATGTTGAATATCACTGACTTAGTTTGATGTCTTACTTAGGAGCTTCTAGTTGGAAAGAAGATCAGCGCTTTATTATTTTCAACTCTTTTTTTTTTTTTTTATGTTCCTTGACATTATGCTTACAAGAATCAAGCAAAGTTTTGAGAAACCCCAGATTCTCCTTATAAATTTACATCTGTTGTTGCTAAAACATGTTTAGATGGGAGAGGGAAGAAACACACAAATACAATAGGCTCACCTGCCACGAGTCCTCTCTCCATGAGACCTTCAGTCTTTTCTATGAGAATCACTCCAGCAGTCAGTGTGACAGCCAGGAAGTAAACAATCCTGAAAGTAAATAATAAAATCTGCTATCCTTCACACAGGTAAATCAGTGTTTTGTAGAAACATTTAAATACTGTGTGGTGTGTACTACCAACCAAGGTAGTTACACATGTTAAGGCACAAAGCCATGGGGCATAGCTGTCTTGGGAACTTGGAAGACAATTCATTTCAATGACACGCATACTTCTTGTTGTTTCAATTATCACAATCATTAGTGTACGGTGTTATAAAAAAAAAACTCACTAACATGCTCTTAGTATTGAATGAAAGTAAATTACAATTCAAGTACTCACATTAAAATAGTGCCTGGGCAGGCAAAGTCAGTGAAGACTGGGCGAATTGTTCCATACACTGGTTTTTCAAACTGGAATGAAGAAATCATTTCTTTATTTGTGCATAGTTTTGATAAAAGGCTATAAGAAATAGCATCACTATCATCTACTATAATACTGCACCTTCATGGGGATGGAGGATAATTTGGGGTTCCAATCACAGTCTGTGTGGATTCCTTCAATGAAACTCTGGAACGTCAGGATTATGTCATGTTGAATAGTCTGGCTGATGTGTTGATCTGCACAGAAAGGAGGAACAAAACTGAAGACTGTGAGTTAAAATGGTTTATGTTCGACCCTGACTATTATGTGTTAGAAAACTGTATCATAATGATGGTCATTATAACACTATTTTTCATTATGAAACAGTTTCTCCCACCAATCACAGCTCAAGAAACAGTTGTTTGACCAATTAGATAAGGTTAGCATCGCACCTGCGTGGAGTTCCAAGGCCTTCTAAATTGCGTTGCCTAGTGTCATAGTGGGGTAATCGAGAAGGCCATGGTCAAATACAAGGCATTCTCTGCGTCTCATGCGTCTGTTCAGTACATAAAACTGGCGAAATCTCGATCTTCGAACATAAAATAGTTATAATAATTATAGTCGAACATAAACAGTCGTATGCAACTCGCCTTTAATGGTAATTAAGACACTCGTATGGAAATTATAAAACTCGCATACGCTCGTTTTATAAATATACTCGTGTCTTAATTATAGGCTCGTTGCATAATGTACTATAATGTTACTACTGTATTCAAGGCTGTGTTTACATTCGTACAAACTTTTATGGGCTTGTGTGAAAATTTGCTGTATTCATTAAGCCGCCAAAGCAGATTTAATTTTTATAAATTG
This sequence comes from Meconema thalassinum, assembly GCA_946902985.2. Classification (NCBI taxonomy): domain Eukaryota; kingdom Metazoa; phylum Arthropoda; class Insecta; order Orthoptera; family Tettigoniidae; genus Meconema; species Meconema thalassinum. The sequence continues at coordinate 161,769,510 of OX336393.1, read as the reverse complement.
CTCTGCCTGCTGTGAAGCATGACACAGGGTAGAATCTAACAGCCAGTATACACCTCACTAGGAGCTATATCCATTATCGTGTTGAAAGCCATTGGAATGTATAAGTTGAATGGAATTTATTAATCACATGTAATTTTTTTCCGGTTTAGGGAATAACACCCATTACAATTGGGTACAATCGTGTTGACTGACTGAAAAGCTTTTAAATATTCACATCTATTATAGAGTAGCTTACTTTATACATGCCGGCCCCGTGGTGTTGGGGTAGCACGCCTGCCTCTGGGTTTGATTCCGGGCTCCATCAGGGATTTTAGAAACTGATGTGAGGGTTGGAATGGGGTGCACTCAGCCTCGTGAGGACAATTGGGTTGCTATCTGACAGTGAGGCAGCGCCCCTGTCATGGAGACCAAGATTAACAGCCGAGGGGATCCGACGCGCTGACCATGCGTCACCCCATAATCTGCAGGCCAAATGGCTGGGCAGTGATTGCTTGGTAGGCCTAGACCCTTCATGGGCTGTAGTGTCATGTTTTTTTTTAAGTTTTATACATCCTCAACCATTTATATGGTGTAATAGAATTAATTAATTAAATAAATAAATAGGTAGATAGGTAGGTAGTTAGATAGATTAAAAAATAAAACAAACAAGGATAGTGTTATTTTTCAGAAGCATTTGATGCTCAGTTATTGCTGGAGCTGAAGTAAAGGGGTATTGATATCTTGTGAAAAACCTAATGATTTAATGTATGGTACCCACCAAGATTGTTCAAAACACCAATAATCTCAGGGCTCATACTGTAGGCAGTGGGAGACAGGTTATTGTTACAAATTAAGCAGCTTCTTCTTCTATATGCCCTGCCCAGTCTCCTGGACATTGGCGATCAATTTGAATAGTGTTCATCTATCCTCAGCAACACGGTACAGTTGTTCAATCGTTTTTGTGCCAGTCCAGTCTTGAAGATTCCACAAACAAGACGTCCTTCTCCTACCTGGTCTTCGATGCCCGTCAATTTTGCCCTTTAAAATGAGGTGCAATATTGCGTATTTTGCACCACATAACACATCACCCAGGTTTGCAATTTTCCTGCATTTGATGGTAATCATCAGCTCCCGCTTCGAGTTTGCTCTCCGCAGTACCTGCTCATTTGAGATGTGATCTATCCAAGGGATTTTCAGCATCCTTCTATGGAAGCACATTTCCAGAGCTTCAAGCCTTTTAATGCAGGACGATTTTAATCTCCATGCTTCTACTCCATAAAGCAAGGTGGACCAAACATAACATTTCACAATAAGCTGTCTTAGTTTTAAATTTAAGGCATCATCACACAATAAAGCTCTCATTTTTTTGAAAGTTGACCTTGCTATTTCTATACGGGTCTTAATTTCAAGATGTGGATTCAAATCCTCTGGATACTAACAACCAAGGTACTTAAATTTGTCAACTTGTAGGATTTGTTGTCCTTTCAGTGTCAAAATTGCAAATTAAGCTACCCATACTTAATTGAATGAAGTGTAAGATGTTAATAGAAAATGGGATCTGTTGTCTTCTCCTTTGTGGATATCTTGAGCGCAAAGGGCAAAGTGAAATGTTCCATCTCAAATAAAGTAAAATTCTATAATTTGAACATTGTACTAATAATTATTTGTTAACACACCACCATCGAGTTATTCAGGTAAACGTTCTTCCTTGGTGTTGAAAACTATAAAGAACTGTGTGTTTATCAGTGCTGCCTATACTTTAAATGGAGCAGTTGAATGTTGCTCACATCTGTAGGTTCGACCTTAAATTACCCTACACTTAACCCCTGTGTGGTGCTAAGTGACCAATATTTCTGGCAGTCTTTGTGTTCTCTTGCCTATTTTGCATAAAAATGCATTCTGCTAATGAATCTTTTCAGAATATAGAAGGCAGAATTAAAATGCCAGTGTTTGTTAGTGCTTGTAATTTGGATCTTAAGTTGTCATTCTATGTAAGCTACTGTACATGCCATCAGGGCAACAACGAGAGATCACGGGCGTAGGTCGAGAGCTTCCGAACCCCTCCACCGTTTTCAACCTGTGACATTATTTTGGAAGTATTAAGCTGACATATGGTTCAGAAACATGGGTGATGAAGGAAAGGGACAAGAATAAAATACGAGCATTGGAGATGAAGTGCCAGAGGAGTAGGGTAGGAGTGACAAGAATGGACAGAGTAAGGAATGAGAGAGTCAGGGAGATGGTAAGAGAGGAACCATTGCAAAATAGAATAGATGATGATGATGATGATAATTGTTGTTTTAAGGGGCCTAGAGCGATCTAGGCTACAATGGTATGGACATGTGAGGAGGATGGAAGAGGAGAGGATACCGAAGAAGATGTTTGGAATGGAAATTACGGGAAGGAGGCCAAGGGGAAGACCAAGGGACAGATGGACAAAAGGAGTTAAGAAGAGTGTGGAGGAAAGAGGAGTGTGCTGGGACACAGTAAATGATGAGAGATGGTGGATGGACAGGAAACGATGGAGAGGCTTATGTTCCAAGCAGACCCGACCAGCGGTTGGAAACTGCTCAAGATGATGATGATGATGAAGCTTGAATTTGCTTAACCTTCCAGGCGTGCCTTTGAAAACTCTCACAAGCGGGCGCTTAGCAGCACTGAGTGCTGCCTTCCAAAAAAAAATTTTCCCACCCCTAAAGCAGCCCCGTATTTTAGTGAAAGGGAGGTAATATCACTCGTCACCCTCTCTATTGACCTGAATAAAAATATATTTATGCCTGGAAAATTTTAATGTTCAACAACAGAATTCATTTCTAAGGGTAAACTCGAAACTGTTACTCAAACTGCAAACGTAACAAACTACAGCAGTCGACAATGATATCAATTATGTCAAGGCTTATGAATTTGAGAAATGTATCAATGGGTGTCTGAATATTTCTGCAAATCCCTTTTGGGCCAGGAATAATTTTGATAATATTTTTCACTGGTATTTTGAATATACTTGCATGGATTTAGAGCACCAAATAGTTTCATTGTCTTTTCCAATATAAAACCTAACGTCCTCATCTACACCATCAACCTCCATTTCATCAGCTTCCTCTTCCAAAACTCCTGAATCATTGTCATGCTCGTTGTTTTTAACCACCTCTTCTTTGTCATCAACATCTGAACCATCAATGTCCTCTTCAATACCCTGCTGCAACGGACTCATCTGGTTTGACTGTAACTAATGAAGGGGCAGATGACCTCTTAGTTCCGCCCCTTAAAACAAAAATAACTAACTAACTAACTGATGACTTGTTGTGAGAGGAAAAACAACAACTGGCTAGTGGAATGTGTTACCATTATTGCCAACTACGAATACTGAAGCTCCCTGGCCCTTTAAATATACTCTGATTTATTACAAGATAACTGAGGAGTGCTGCCACGCACCCATCGGAAGGTTAACACATAAAAATAATTTGTGGAAAATAGCATGTCTATATTGACTATCAGTTTAGTGTGCGGCTTCGGTGGCGTAGTCGGTAGCACGCTGAACTGCTATGCCCGAGATAGCGGGTTCAAACCCGGCCGAAGTCGTCGGATTTTTTAAAGAGCGTTAAAAATCCTTCAGTATGCCTTCCTTCGGAGGGGAAGTAAAGCTGGCGGTCCCATGTCATAGATTTATGGCATGTAAAAGATCCTTTCAAAGACTGAACTTGTGTAAAGCAAAATTGTTGTTAGGTTAGATTTCGTCAGAAGGCTCTATCAAAGTTCCAACGTTCACCACTAGGTATCATTGATATCTGGTGGCGAAAGTTGGAACTACTTGAAATTGAACGGAACCTGTAGCTCACCCTTTAGGGTGTCCGCTGGAAGCAGCTACAGACTCAGGCGAGCCGAACATGTCCCGGCACTAAAAGCCATACGATAAATAAATAAATAAATAAATCAGTTTAGTTGGTTTTCAGTCAATTTCTGTCTCTCATTGCTTGTTTTACTTCAAGATTTTGATCACCCTGCATTTAAAATTTCATTTTCGTTATATCTGACCGTGTTTGCCCTCCACAAGAATAAACTCTGTTCATGTATGATATATATAGTGGAATATTTCAGAGACTGAATTAGAAGCTTACCACCTTATAAAGATAATCTTAAACTTCCCTACGTCATAAATTAAATCAACAACTCTGACAACCCGGCTGAAAAGCAAAAGATACAATCGATATTTGTAAAATTCATTATAGTCCTCCTTGTGCCAGTAATGTTTTGGACACTATTCATTGGTTGCATGTACATTGAACATAGTCAAATTAAATTTAGAAATGAATTTGAATGAAGTTGTCAACTGTATTATAAGACAAAATCAATTAAATCTCAACCACACGCTGCCCAAAATAGTTACAGTTCCTTTGCTAGATGGCAGTGCAAACAGAACATTGGAGAGTACAGTAGATTACCTAGGCAGCTCCACTTCAAAAGGTCTGTACCGGGTAACTGAGGTCTTATCCTCATCCACCTTCCAAGCTACAGTAAATTACTTCTCAGCATTGCTTGTGATACCCAGGCGGATGTATTTGTACCGCTACGGGACAATTTGCCCCATACAACACAATTAGTTCACGAATCAATTTACTGTAGTTTTGAGATTGCTATTTTGAAATACTGGCTTGAGCAGCAAGAAAATTGCTTGATAAATAAAACCAATTTTAAATACATTATCTGCTCTCAATATCTTTAAATAAGTTTCCTCAGTTACTTTATGCAGGCTGAGTTGCTCAAACAATGAATGAGCATATTACTGTACTTAATCAGGGTGTCTACGACCCAGGAAAACCGGGAATTCTCAGGGAATTATGAATTTCTGGAATAATCAGGGGAAAATCAGGGAAATTCTTTGTTAATCAGGGATTTTTCTCAGTTTGGCTATATCCCGTAAAAGTGGAAGCAATACTTTTGAATTTCTCGGGAAGTTATCGCTCGCTACTGATAACAGTGCTCAGCCAATGAGCAGTGCCTTCTGAAGCTCAACTGAACACATGATGTGGCAACCTTTCTGTCGCCTTCTGCACAGGAGCCAACTACGCCATTTTATTGGGCCATGAGCATTTTGTTCGTTGCGTTCAGTATTGCCAATTTAGCGATTTTGTCGGTAGATGTAGCAACTTTGGCGACAAAATATTTTAAATTTAGTATTGTTTATACTAGCTTCGCTCGGAAACAGTTATGAATGCATTTCGTGACGAGCGCTTTTTCCCCCCCGATGTCAATGAACTACGTACGACCTAGGCCTATATCCGTTTTACGTCTCGGCATGATGGGTTGAAATCACTGAATGGACTATCCATTATATTATCATGGAGATAGCATGAGCAACGAATTCTTGTCAGACGTAATTTAAGAATGGCGAGGTGCATGCAACACAAATCCCCTTCCCGTCCAATCTAAAAACATGTATAGTGGGCGATGTATTGAAGATAGAGATATGCTCTCGCGGACTTTTTTGTAGAACTTTTCATGCTGAACAATTCTTACACTCATAGTATATTGATATTTTTAAAGGTTTGCCGAGCGTAAGCTTAAAAAGCGCACGGACGCCTGTTTTTTTTTTTTTTTTTTTTACTTTTTCACTGATATCGTTACTGCTTGGCTTCCTTCGAACATAAATAAATAATTTTCTTTTTATACTAAGTTGAGATTTAGGGACTAATTAAACTCCCGTTAGCAATCGAATTTTGACTACTACTGGGTGATGACGGGCTACGTTAATTTACGTAGTTTTGTATTGGTGCGCGGACAACCGGCTACGTAAATTAACGTTTTCTTACAGTGCTTCATTCTTGTGTAATTTTCTCCTCTCCGCCGTTCATTAATCAAAATACTACGTGTTATTTACGAACTAAGGTCTTTGTTCAACGAAATGCAGATAGGTATATTGTTGTCTTGATAATGCTTTCGGTACTGGAAGTGAGATTTTATAACACTCACTTACCGCGTATATTGTCAAGTGTTAGCATGGCACGCGTGGAACTGACAGTGCGATAATCAGTTCAGACGAGTCTGTTGACGATAATAATACGAGTGAAATTGACAATGATAGCAGTGAAAGTAGTGACGATGAGGTTGATGGATGGACAAGTAAGTAAAATTACACGTATTTATGTTCCATCTTACTTCTCATGCTAGGTGTACTTCAGTTGCCCGGTCCACAGTAACGAATAGAGTAGCGCGCGCCCAGGTAACAATGTGTTAGACCTGGGTTGACAATACTGTTCGCGCGGCTTTTCCATCCCGGTATTCTTTGATTATTGTCTGCTCCTACCTTCCTTAGCTAGGCTAGAACTTATGTCCAATTTTGTTTTTAATTGTGCCCAGGAAATGTTTTTGCAACACCTTTCAAACTCTACCTTGTATTATCAAGCAGACTTGGTTAAATTATTTTTAGCGGCTTCGGTGGTGTAGAAGCATGCTGAGCTTCTATGCCCAAGATCGCGGGTTCAAACCCGGCCAAAGTCGTCGGATTTTTAAGAGCGTTAAAAATCCCTCAGTATGCCTTCCTTCGGAGGGGAAGTAAAGCCGGTGGTCCCATGTCTTAGATTTATGGCATGTTAAAGAACCTTCCACTAATTACACCTGTGTGAATCTAAATTAGGTTAAAAATGTAAACAACGCTCAGGTTCCTACGTTTGTCGCCAGGAGCCGACTGCGGTGGCGTCTAATAGTTGTTGACGGTGGCGTTGGTGGCAAAAGTATGAACTACTTGAAAAATTCAAAGTATGCAGTCCTTACTTGAATTAAGAAACAGAAACACACACTAATACAGTCATCACAATTAACACCGGTTATCAGACAGATTCTACACTTGGGACAGATGACCTCGTAGTTCCGCCCCTTAAAACAACAATAACTAACTAGATTCTACACACACCCAAAGTACATGGGGCTACCTGACCGCCTTGTCGCAGGCCCTAAACTGAGGAACCAACCAACCTAAATTATTTTAGACTGTTGAAACATCATTCATAATGATTTCCTTCATTTAATTGTATTTATAAATTAATAAATTGATTAACTCAATTACTTCTGTCATGACGAGGAGGACCTAATTGAGAGTGAGAACTTGGAATATGCCTCCCTTCGTCCCTTGGATATGTGTAAATTACAGTGTAGGCCTATATTCAGACTTATGCTACCGAATATCATCATTCCTGTGACGTAGGATCAGTGATTTCAATGGTAATGAATGGTTTTACAAATTAAATATTGGTCTAAGATGATCACATTCATATGATACACACCTTGATGTGTGTATTCAACCTCCCATTGTCCCTTTTATTGGGGTGATTTACCGTAGTGAAAGCAGCATGACTTCATAAACCTTGCTTATTTTACTGGACACTTATAATATTCTATTGAAATAAATTATTTTCACAAGTGTTTCCCTTGTGCCGCCATTGCTCACATCTGTTTGGCTCCTGGAATTTCCGAGAACAGGAAACATAAAACTTAATCCTATTTTCCATTTGCTTTCCTAGATTACATTTTTCTTCCTGTTCCTGGAGAGCGCTTAAAACGAACCCAAAAATAGCGTACATTTCATAACACTTCCTGTTCCCGGGCGAATGTGTAGCAGTCTTTACTCAGGGAATTCTCTCATTAATTCTGGAAAAATCAGGGAATATTCAGGGAATTCTTTTAAGGTGAGTTGGTAGACACCCTGTTAATGTAACAAATTAAAAAGTGCTAATGTGAACTTGAATTCATTACATCCATAATTTCACAGCCCAGATTAATCTGACAACTTAAACCATACAGCCAAACAGTTTTAGGTGCATATAAACCACACTACAGTAGATGGTCTCCTGCATTACCAGATATACATGCAAGAAACTTATACAATATGCTCAGAAACTTAAGAGGGTGGAAGCAGTCACCTCATTGCCACAATTTCCTCATTCAAAGTACTCCTCAACAGCATTTGTTGGGTCATAATGCCATAGTGGCAAAGTGTAGTTAATGTTTACTTCAAGGATTTTAAACCCACTCGTACAGGCCGGACGTTTGTTTTAGACGAGTGAAAAATCTTAATGGAAGCCTGGAGACGAGTTACTGCAGTACCTGTGTTGTTATCAGCTGCCCCAAGCGGTCAGATGATTGACAAAGCTATCTCACACTACTGATGTAGTACAGTCATTGGCAAATATAATGGCGTTCTGTTCGTAACTATGTAATGTGTACTTCTGCGTCACACAATACTTCGACGTGGACTGTACTGTCTGCACGGTGGTGTCGTCACATGCTCAAGTCTGGAATTCCATTACATCAGACCAGTGATGACAAATGTGATGCAATAGGGCTTGAGAGTGACTGTGTACAGGCTCACCCGCAAGCTTCAAGGTCAAGGGTAATCGTCTAAAACAAACGCCTGGCTTGTATCTGAGAACTGCTTTTCGAGTGATTTGTTAACTATGTCACAACAAGAAAACAGTGATTGGTCTGAAGATGAATACCAAAAGATTAAAATGAGTAGGGAACTTACTGGACATATCCATCCACACCATCATCTCACTGTTGTCCAGTACATCTGGGGCTACAGAGTCCGTCTCGTAGCTCTGAATACGCTGCACAAGAGCGTCCGTGTAATTCTCGGTGAAGTATATGGCACCCCAGGCGGATCCAGAGTGTACAGCTGCCGTAGCACTCTCCGGATCTGCATACATTTCCTGTGAAACATCCCTTATTTAAGTTAGTATTGCGTATCACACAGCTTGTTATACTTCCCATTCTAAAGGGAACCTTGTGAAAGTGAGCATAAACTCCCTGATCATGTTCAGACTTTGTATATACCAGTTGGTTTGATTGCAAGGAAATCATTATTATTATATGTGAATTGCAGCCAATGGCCATAGCAGGGTATTTTAATTGAATGCCCGTGGGCTCCCAGCAAGTTCAATTTCAAGTAGTTTCAACTTTGGCTACCAAATGCCACTGTCACTGACACCTAGCAGCGAACATTGGAACTTGATTGAGCGTTTCTAACCAACCTAAAAATTTGGCTACACACTACCAATTAATTGTAGTGGTAGGTTCTTTTACATGCCATAAATCTATGACATGGGCCCGCTGGCTTTATTTCCCCTCTGAAGGAAGGCATACTGAAGGATTTTAACGCTCTTTAAAGTCCGAGCACTTCGGCCAGGTTTGAACCCGTGATCTTGGGCATAGCAGTTAGCATTCTACCGACTACGCCACCGAAGCCAAGGAAATCATTATGTGAGGGTTATTTTATCCCCAGATTCACTTGGGTCAACTCTGGAGAGGTATTTAAATACAGTGAAAGCATGTAAGCTACCCTTTTCCTCATCCGTATATTCCTCTCCTACCCTTAACTCTCACAACTGTCTATCAAAATACATGCTGATTTAGTACTGTATGCATGAACAGCAAAATTGAGCTTTTCAACATGGTCCTATGGTACAATCAAGAGGGTGTCAGTCCACTTGGTTATAAACTGCTGTACAGTATATCAACGTTTCCAAGCAATCCCCGCTCCTACAACAGATGACATGCCCAGTCAACTGGTTGCACATCTTATACCACGACTGTTGTATGGGCTCTACTTTTGTATACATAGACATAAAACAAACCATGTTTGCCTTTTTGTTTGCCTGTAATGACTTGCCAAATCATGTAAATTTTTTCTTGAAATTACAAGATAAAAATCTTTTTTCCACCTTATCAACACAATACATAAATGACACACTTAATGATGTATTTATTATAACTGTAACATGGCTGATCAAGGCTATGACAATGATTGATAGCCAAAACATGTCCCCTATTAAGCGTGTCATTATTTATTAAGTACTGATTATGCGAATAAAGAATTCTATATTTTAATTTGAAGAACATTTTTTTCTTAAATTTTGCCAGAAGCTGACTGCAGTGGCATCTAGTAATCAAGTTCAGAACTAGTTGGTCGTTGACGGTCGCGTTTGGTAGCAAAAGTTGGAACTACTTGAAAATCGAATGTCTGCAGTCCTTACTTGAATTAAAAACAGATAACACACACTAATACAGTCATCACAATTAACACCGGTTATCAGACAGATTCTACACACACCCAAAGTATACGGGGCTACATAACCGTGTTTTCGCAGCCCCTAAACTGAGGAGCCAACCAACAAAGATCTGTGCATATATAAATTATTATGAATATGTGGGATTTAAAAAGATATTGGCAAACAGACCTTACTTAAAATATAAGGCATCTATAGTGAGTGCATTAAATGAACTAAAATAATATGTGTCTTTTTATTAATCACTAATAAATACATACACCCCTGTAAATAGGATTTTACCTGTATTATACTCTTGCTGTTGTTGAGATAACGTAGATATCGACAGCTCAGTGCCTCTAGTTTACAGCCAGCAGAGTAGTCTGGGTCTGGACAAGAATAGCTATCGTTGAGCTCGTGATTCACGATGGCCATTCGCAGGCCCTTAGGATCTTGACCGATAGCAAGACAGAAGAACATTATCTGAAGAACTGGTTGAGCGAAGATGAAGAGTATGATGCTGGAATCAAAATGCTTAATAAGAGACATCTCATGTCAAAATATACAACATTGCATTTTTTTTTATATTTTTCACGATTGTTTGAATACCTATGCAGTTCTTAGGTCATGTTATGTGCATGAAATGAAAGCTAGATGTTAAGGAGAGAATTAAATGTCTGACGTGACCAGGTCCTAGGTTCGAGTTCTGTCACGGCAGACATTTTAACTCTCTGTTTGACATCTTGATGGTTTGTACTTAATGTACACAATATGACCTAATAGCCAAAAAACTGAATTTGGTATTGCATTCATAGTTTCACTATTACTTCCCTCCATGGATAGGGGATGAAATACATCCGCATTATTCCCTGCCTGTCGTATGAGGGCTGTTTTTTAAGTAGGGGCCATTTCTTTTTTAAAGCCCGTAGTTAGTGCGCACGCTGTAACAAGTGTGCGCCCTACCTCCTGGCATCTTTTGCCAACAAGCAGGCATCAGTTGCAGCTGTGTAGCTAACCTGTACGCTGAACTGTGCATCTTTACAATGTTCAAGATTATTGATTCGCCCGCCGCGTGTGAGGTACGATCTGTGATACATTTTTTTGAGTGCAAGAAACATGTCGGCTGCAGACATTCATCGTCAGCTTTGTGAGGTGTATGGTGATAATGCAATGATGGAAGGTAAAGTGCGAAAATGGGTACGCGAGTTCAAAAGTGGCCGTGAAAATGTTCATGACGATGAACGCTCAGGTCTGTGATCACTGATGACTTGGTGACTGCAATTGACACGAAAATTCACGAGGACCTAAGATTCATGATAACCACTCTATCAATGGATTTCCCTCAAGTGTGAATTCTTGGTTGTCAGAGCAGGCGGCAAACTTTTATGCAGAGGGATTTCAGAACTTAGTTTTAAGGTATGACAAGTGCCTAAATAAACAAGGCAATTATGTAGAAAAATAGAGGAAGGTATGTAAAACCTAAAAATAAATGTGGTTTCAAAATAAAATGTTCGGTTAATTTGAAAAAAATAAACGGCCCTTACTTAAAAAACAGCCCTCGTTAAAGCAACTGAAAGAGGAGGGTGTGTGTAGCCCACTACACTTGGGACACCCTGGATAATATAAAACCATCCACATGCTCAAGGGCTTATTGATCATAAACTCTGGAATTGGCGACCCTGAGGGATTTCTGAGCTGGATCTAATTTTTTCTTTTTCTAATGAATTTGGAATGACACTCTTCTCTTTCCCTTCTGCCTTTCATGGCCCTACTTGCTCCCAAGTTCCTCATCACTCATTCTTAAAGTATTGAGAGCATTACTTTCTGTTTCATTAAAACAAATCTTATTCTAGCATGCAAATTAGTAAGTAGTAACAGTAATAGAAGTAATCATTAACTTAATCAACTTCATCAGTTGAGGCTGATAACCTATATGTTAGGCTCATTAACCCCTTAAAACAACAATTATCATTATTATTTATTTCAGGAAGACAGGGATACTGAATGGCCAATTGACCTTTGGTTTATACAGCCAATACCCTGTGCTTCACGAAATTCTAACGGTTGTACCCAGCAGTGTCCAGAAGATAAACAATTATCGGAACCTTAAAATTTGCTTACATCTGTGCTGCTTTAAAATAACAGAGATTTCTATCTATCTTAATTTACTGTATGGTATAAAAGGTGTGCCTGGGGGAGTGGCAAGTGTGGCTGGTGCAATCAAGGATGTAGATACTTGGACCAGAGGTTGGAGAAGCATGTGAGCATGCAACATTCAAAAACAAGTCCGTTCTGTTGGCTATAGGACTCTTCATTCTGGAAAAAATGTATGTTTTCTGTTGGAGAAATTGGTTATTGGGGAAATAAGCATATTTCTTTGAGTTAATTAGATTTATTTACATCTTGCATTTTAGAGAAACAAAATATTTTGTTGACAACGTGTTCTCTCCTCAACAAGTTTACGAATGCCTGCATCAATATTCTTAATAAGGTCTAAGGTTTAAGTCAATATTATTACTTTTTATTGTACCGGTTTGTAACTGAGGTTTCACTGCTACGGAGCTCATGTCCATACCACCGCAGACGTGATTCACGCATTTTCTCTGTGATTGGAGCAACCTTGAAATCCTTCCGCACAGCATCATTCCTAATATGGTCCAGTCGAGTCAAGCCATTGGACCACTGCAACATCTCCATTTCCATTGCATGAAGCGCCTGTTTGCGCTTCGATGTTGTAGGCCAGCATTCAGATCCATAAAGGGCCACCGGTCTAATCACTGTGCTATATACTTAAGATTTTAGATGCAATGGAATTTTCTTATCACATAGGACTCAAGTAACTTGGCACCATTTCATCCATGCGGCAGTGACTCTTGTTTCGACATCAGGAATCTTTCTGCAGTCTGCGGTGATGTATGACCCAAGGTATTTGAATTGGGTCACTTTATTAAGTTGAACCTCACCCACAGTGGTCGTGCCATCAGTTTGATCACCGCATTCCAAGTACCGTACTCCGTCTTCTTCAGATTTAATTTCATCCCAAATTCTTCAAGACGCATCTTCCACTCTTGTATTTGCTGTTCGAGGCTCCCAGGTGTCTCGGTAGCTAACATGACATCATCCGCATATAATAATGTCCATGGATGCCTGGTTGGGATGTCATTTGTGATGGTGTTCATGCAGAGTATGAAGAGTAAGGAGGACAAGTCTGATCCTTGATGGACACCAACAGTGATTTGGAAGGTATCGGACATTCCTGCTGAGCACCGCACCGAGCTTGTCTTTCGGTGCAGAAGTTTCACCCAGTTTACATAGACTGCAGGTACACTGTGTAGCCTCAGTGCCAGCCAGATGAGATCATGTGGTACTCTATCAAATGCCTTTTTCAAATCAAGAAAGGCTAAGTGAACTGTCTTCCTTTTCACATGGTGTCTTTCCATCAATAGACTGAAGATAATTAGACAAATGTTTATCCAACAATCTGCTACAAATATGTGACTTGTTAAATTTTAGTAATGAAAATGCTACTGCTTTACAAACATAAATCGCTGCAAAATGTGAAAACACATTTGCAACAGAAGCACAAAACTTGGAATATTGTTATCAGTTCTGTTGCATTGAACCCGCTCTATGTGCTTTGTTTATATTTTTCCTCATATTGCATTTTAATAGCCATGCTCTTTGCTGCAACAACCAAAGATGTCTCACCGTTCTGATCATAAGCGAATACTTATGATCTGCCTTTATATTGATCACTGTTTTTAATTAATCAGTGATTTTTATTGATACATAATTTGATCTAAAAAAAAAATCTACCAATGTGAGTTCTCCATTCTGTTTATACTCACGGTATGTTTCGACTTATCCAAAGCATATTCTTCCACAGGAGAGCTCGGACTCTGTATCCTGACCATGTGTCCACGTACACTCTGTTCTTACTGGCAGATGACTCCATGGTCGGTAGGCTGGAAGTGCATGCCCTTACGCAGCCCTGTAAAAGATTAGCATATTGCTTGAGCTTGAAATAGATAACATGGTAAGAGCCTTAATACCAAAGAGATATTTAAGAGGGTGTGTCAGTGGTTGAGATTCAAATTTCCTGTTATTTGAAAATTTATTTCATGAAGATTTAGAGCGACTGAATAAAACCATACTCAGTTTTCTCCTACAGGAGGTTGACTAATCGAGAAAGCTTAGCCTAACATTACATTTGTCATATAGAAGTTTGGTGTGGATGCCTAATCTATAAGTTAGCAGGTAAATCATGGATGCGAATTTAACATGGCACAAGAGGGGTCTCAGATCCAATCAGGGAGGTAGCTGAGTGGCTTCAATCCACCCTCAAAATTGAACTTGCCCCCTTTCATATCATTCTATTTTTTTGAGTAGCAAACCCAACACAATATTTACAAATCCTTCTGTTTGTAAACGAGTATATTAAAACAAACAATAAACCACAAAAATTCAAAAGTGAAAGGCTGGCTGTGTGGCTTAGTGGTAACGATCTCGCTTGCCGAGACCAAGGTTGTGGGATTGAATCCTGGCGCAGTCAGCTGGCATTTGAGGGCGCGTAAATGTGAGGGAGCCGTGTCAGTAGATTTACTTGCACGTTAAAGATCCCCTTTGAGGCAAATAACGGCTCTCCAGGGTCTCTAAAAGCCACAGTAGTTAAAAGGGACGTAAAACCAGTAACATTATTATTATTATCAATAGTGAAAAGTGATGTGATGTATTGACACAGAAGTGTTCTCTCTAAAATAAAAAACAATATGGTATTTATAAAATGTATGAAGACCACTTTATGTTGCTCATGACCTGAACATACTTAAAATAGGGTTCCCAGATTGTAAGTTTAATGAAATGTAGGACATTACCTGATATGGCAGAACAAAATTCAACAAAAATTAAAATGCAATGCTTGATGTCCTTTATATGTTACCAAAATATTCAAATACCATACAAAGAAAAACCAAACCACTACTAGTAGATTCTCCATTCAGCTCCCTGTGATGACCAAAGAGAAAATGAATAAATGCAGTGTTTGTCCACTGAGTTACAGACAACTTGAAAGATCCATTGCACTGTTACAACAGATTTAGTCCACTGCCATAGTAGCAAAAGATGTTCAATGACTATAATCCCTGATGATTAGGGTTGCCAGATTTCAAGAATGGAAAAACGGAACACACGTCCCAAAACATTGTATCTTTTTAATCAAGGTTGTTAAATGTTGTAATAAATAATACACATAGCCTATGTATTAAATGAGCATTATATAATCAAATACACAAAATTGAAACTAGATATTGCTAATATATCAAATAGGACTATGACATCATCAGCTTTCAAAATAATGCTTTTCATTTGAACGACCCTTTGCAAGGATTTTTTATTTGTAAGTACCTTCTGATAAAATTCACTACAATTTTCATCATAATTGTAATATGTAATTCTTGTTTTATCAAACTAATGGAGCTTTTTTTTCTATCATCTCTCCATTTGATATCCATGACAGAAAACACTCGCTCCGTAAAATCATTGGAGGGGAAAATGCTGAGTTTTAACTTCACAAGGTCTAAGATATTCTTTCATTTTGTTGCCCTTAATCAATCTATAACATGTACCCATCTATCTGACACAGACATAGAAATCATTTTCTCTTTCAAACCTGCACCTGTATCACCAGAAAACAAGCTAGATATTACAATCAATTCTTAAGTGGGACATTTGAAAATTGGTGCGAAATTGAATATATTATCAAATTAACAGGAAAAAAAAACGGAATATTTGGCGTTCCGTTAAAGTTTAAAACGGAATGCGGAACAAAGCATGAAAAATCGGAATTGTTCCGTGTAAAACGGAACGTCTGGCAATTCTATTGATGATAGCCATATTGGCTTGGTGAGTTGTGAATAATTCCATTCTTTTATGAAAACCCTGAGTCGTTAATTCATTTTCAAACTATTGAATATTTCCAATAATTGGATTTTCACCACCACATTCATGAAATGACCTAATAGCTCAAAGCCTCCTTGATAATGAATGTTTGTTTCTCTAAATGTAGGACATTCAAGATTATCAGAAATTCTCCCTGGATGCCTGACAGAAGGTTTACATGTAGGGCATGTTGTGGATTTTCTGAGCATCTGGAAACCCGAAAATAGCTTTTGTTTGTAGAATATGCAAAGCATTAACACCACACCAAGACCTTATTAGCTGTGGAAATGATGACACTATGGGGTACTCACCCAGAACTTAAAACATGACAATATAGAAAATCTCTATAGGAAAACAACATGGTGGACATACAATCAACAGGAAAACAATGTTGTTATAGGACGAACAACAATGACAGGTAGTTGCAGGCAAAGGGAGAAATATAAAGGAAAAAATAAAAAGGACAGTGATAATCTCCACAGACGTCTAATGGCAGGTATTTATGCCACAAAATGAATCAACATTTATTCATTGCTATTTTGCCCCTGACAAGCTTCTTTTGACCTTCCAGTCTCATCAGGAGGGCAAGCAGCAACTAGTTCTTCTGTTGCTTAAAACTGTGAAATTCTGCAATTGTTCGATGAAACTGCTAGAAATTTGCCCACTAGGTATCATTGATATCTGGTAGCGAAAGTTGGAACTACTTGAAATTGAACGGAACTTGTAGCTCACCCTAGTGGTGTCCGCTTGAAGCAGCTACAGCCTCTGGCGAGCCGAACATGTCCTTGGACACTCCCGGCACTAAAAGCCATACGATAAATAAAAATCAGTTAAACCTCTGTTCATTCAATTTTTCAAAAAACTCTTGGCCCATTCTGATTACTATCTCGGGTTGTTTCAGTTTCCAGGCAGCAGAAGCATTCAAACAAGTAAGCTTTCAGCTTGCATTCAGGCATGTTACTGTAGTCCCACTGGTAATGAAAACAGCAACATCAAACTTGTGGTAAATCTTGGCAGAAATGACAATCATCTAATCTGGTATTACCTTGATGGCAACTCCTTTATCGTCCTCTTGCTGTTTACGACTGAGATGCAGGAACACTTGCTCCAGGTTGTTGCAGCCATAGTAGTGCATCAGCTGGTCAGGGGAGTCCTCCGCCAGAAGCACCCCCTCACGCATCAGACCCACCTGCAAGACAACATATCACTCAATAGTAATGTGAATAGGGTGTCAGATTCTCTGGCTTCAATGATTTAAAAGTTCAAAATAACTTTGATGAAACATTTGTTTTGGCTGATAGCTAATAACTAGAAATTTTCTCTGGATGCCTGACAGAAGGTTCAAATGTTGGGCATGTCCATAATTTTCTGAGCATCTGGTAACCCGAAAACTTTGATGTAAAACTAGTTTCATGTTAGACGATGTCGAAATGTAAATTTTATGTTCGACCCTGGTGAAATGTAAATATTATATGCCAGAAAACTGTACTATAATGAGGCTCATTATAGTACAAGTTTTCATTATGATACCTTTCTCCCACCAATCAGAGCTTAAGAAACAGTTGTGTGACCAATTAGATGAGGATAGCATCGCACCTGCACTTACTTCCATGGCCCCCTATTTTAAATTTCACTGCATGGCTAGTGTCATAGTGGGGTATTTGTGGAGGCCTTGGTCAAATACACGGTATTCTCTGCGTCCTATGCACTCTGTTCAGTACATAAAACTGGCGAAATCTCGACATATATTTATGTTCAAACATAAAATAGATATAATCATCGCCGAACATAAACAGTCGTATGCAACTCGCCTATAATGGTAATTAAGACACTCATATGGAAATTATAAAACTCGCTTTGCTCGTTTTATTAACATACTCGTGTCTTAATTATTGCCATTATAGGCTCGTTGCATAATGTACTACGGTAGTTTGCTGGAAACAGAAGTGGGGTGTAAACAAAAGTACGTATGTAAGTATGGGCTTTGGATGAAATAAGTTTAAAAGTAAAAGGCACATGTATTTCTTTGACATAACAGTCATTTAAGTCATAATTTGTCCACATTGAATTGTTAATTATATTCAAGCTTTTTTTTCCCACTTTTCAATACAATAATATTTTCTTACAATAGTGGTAGTACATGTTTTAGTCTAAAACCAGGCCCCGGGCTATAAACGGGCATACTGGGCATTTGCCCAGGGCGCCAAATATTAGGAGGCGCCGAAATTTAGGTGACGCTGGACGCAGAAAAAGGTTGACCCAACAATCCCAACATTAAAAATAAGTATGACATGGAACTCTTTAAAAAGTAGGATAAAATAACTATAATTTACGCGAATATAAAATAAAAGTAATATTATGTATCACATACATTCGTAGTATATATGTTTAATCATGATTATATTATAATACAGTATTATAACTCTTTCAGACAGCAAACTAAATTCTCTATTGTTGTTGTGTTGCGAAAAAGAAGTAACCCGTAGCACAGACTTTCCTGACATCATAAATAAATTTGCAAAGTTAAAATCCAGAAAAAAACTACCTTTGATTTGAAATGTTTCTGTATATTGTACTTTTAAAATTTAACTTTGAACTTTCAATCCTGAGTTTTATTGTGATTAATGTATCAATAAATGGCTACAAAATTGTATGAATGACTTACCGTACTTTTCTTATTTTTTGATGTGATAAAATATTAGTAATGTAATTGTTTAAAAAAACTATTATGCTATTTTTATAACACATAAATAAGAAATAGGGCACCAGTAGACCATTTGCCCAGGGCGTCTATCACCTTAGCCCAGGGCCTGTCTAAAACTCCTTCTTTAGTTACACTGTAGTTAACTCTTACAAGTTACAAAAAAAACTATTATACAATAAAATTATTTTACAACAAATGCAAGTTAAAAACACGACAAAATGTATGTCTACCCTTTATTAATCCCGTTTCCAACGGGGTCGGGATGAGATGCTATGAAATTCTATGTGGTAGATGGTTTTTATAGCCAGATGCCCTTCCGATGCCAACCTCATGAGAGGAGTTAATGGGAGATGAAATGAATGAAGATGAATGAAACTGGGCAAGTTAAATTTCAAGTAGTTCCAACTTTAGCCACCAGACGTCACTGTCACTAACCAAATAACCTACAAATTTAGCTACACATTACCAATTGTAATGGTAGGTTCTTTATCATGCCATAAATCTATGACATGACCCCGCCGGCTTTAATTCCCCTCCAAAGGAAGGCATACTGAAGGATTTTAACGCTCTTAAAAATCCGACGACTTCGGACGTGTTTGAACCCGCTATCTTGAACATAGCAATTCAGCATGCTACTGACTACGCCACCAAAGCCGACTAAAACACGACAAAATAGCTTCCTTAATTGCAACATTAAGGACTAGACCTCAATTTGAGGCTTTCTCAGCAGTTTTATTGGATAACATTATTGGATTTTAATCTAATGGCTCTTGTTTTTAGACATGGAATGATATTCCACAAAATATATTTTAAATGTATTTTTAAAGTTTTTAATATTTTTTTTAAATTAATTGTAAAGCAAATGACAGTGATTTTAACTTACATATTGTGTAAAATAATGTTATTGTATAATAATTTTATGTACAGTATAAGAGTTAACTATAGTGTATCTGAATAACGACTTTTAGACCGAAACATGTACTACCACTATTGTAAGAAAAAAAAATGGTATTGAAAAGTGGGAACAAAAGGCTTGAATATAACAAAACGATGCATCCAAACACTCAAAGTGCTGTATCTCTACTTAGTATAAAACAAAGTCCCCGACTCTTGGATGTAACGGGTAATCTCGAGAACCACTGGATGGATTTTGGTGCGGTTTTCACCATTCTGTAAAGGGTTTTTCGAGGAAGGTTTCTGTAGAAAATAATTTATTTATGACCGAAGGAAGCTGAGTAGTAATGATTTCAGTGAAAAAGTCGGAAAAAAAAAAACCTACCGTCCATGCAGCTTTTAAGCTTACGCTGGGTAAACCGTTAAAAATATCTATATACTATGAGTGCAAGAATTGTTCTGCATGTAAAGTTCTACCAAAAAGTCTGCAACAGCATATCTCTATCTTCAAGACATCACCCACTGTAAGTATTTTTATGATTTCATTTCTTCCAAAAATCTCCAGTTCCGCCACAGTTCACGAGCTAGCGAGCGAGCCTATCACCCCATTTACAGCCAGCAGCATACTGTCGAGTCGTGTCGAGCATATGCACCCATATTCTTTGGTGTCGAGCAAAGGTATCGAGTTAAGACTTCAGGGAAGAGTGGATGTGTTTGGAGTTTCCCTGGAAGTGCATCGTCTCTTCTTCATTTCACTTGTGAACTTTTCATTCTGTAGAATACACAGTCAAGTTTAGATTTGATGGGAGGGGTATTTGTGTTTCATGCACCTCGCCATTCTTAAATTATGTCTGATGAGAATTTGTTTCATAAGCTATCTCCATGATAATATACTTAATTAATAGTCTAGTCAGTGATTTTAACCCATCATGCCGAGACAGAAAACGGTTATAGGTTGTAATTCATTGAAATCGAAAGAAATACGCCTTTTAAGCTCACGCTGGGTAAACCGTTAAAGATACCAGGCAAAGCCCTGGCAGGTTGCTAGTATTTTATATATGAATATCTCCTGCCCCCTTGCCTGTCTGAATACCCATCATTTGCCACAGACTGAACTGAGGTGAAGGGTATCCTCCAAATATTTGGTGGTCAGGCAAACCAGTGATATCGCAATGAATAACCATTTTGCTCACTCTCATACGTTGTATGGTCAGTTTTACCACGAACTTCACCTTTATCGTGAATTAATGAAAATATGGCATATTAAGCAAATTGCTTTGTGAACAATAGAACTGATCCATAAAATCTTGGAGCACAATACATTGTACAGCTTACAATGGGACTGTAGCCAAGGGAAATTAATGGGGTGACCTTACCTCATGGAGGTTTGCTGGTCCTCATAACTGAAACATATCACCATGATCTTTTTCTAATCTGATGAGCTTCTAGATCAGGGGTGCCCAACCTTTTTTAACTAAGGGCCACATTGTAAATAGTTGGGGGACTTTGCGGGCCAATAACACTCCGTGGGGTTTGGGGGTTATGGAATCTTTTTTAAAATATAGGTGCAATATGGAGAGTTTTGTGGCTGTCTGACCTTAGTTTTCTTAGTACGGTATTGTTGCAGTTTTCTATATCTATTTATAGTCGATAAAACATATTTTTTAAAAATAAATCCCTTTAAAATAGAAGTACGATGATATTCAATACACATACAGCATGAATGACAAAGATTGAGTATTTATTTTCATTTATCACAATTATTAGTCAAATTATGAAATAAAGTTCATGATAATCTAGTTTAGTGTGACGACTGGAACTGCTTTGGGTAGGAGTGCGAGTGCACTTCTTTGTCCAGTTGGCTTTAGTTGTTTCAAAGTTCTGGCGACACGGCGCGGAGCGACGGGCGGGAGAAAATAGTCTCGCGGGCCGTAGGTTGGGCAGTCCTGTTCTAGATGAAGCAATAACCACAGAATTTGAAATTGTTGGATGGAATTGCTCCAAGTATCCATGTACAGTATACTCACCGTGTGCGCCTGTCTGCTCTCTTCAATGTAGTGGGTTGTGATGATGACATTCTTGTTGCCAACTTTGGTAATTTCTATCAGATGGTCCCAAATACTGGAAAAGAAAATGAAAAGTATATTTCATGTTTCTGGTGGTGGTACCAACTATTGGTGGTATATTTTTGGCTTATAAGAGAGAGAATGCATGGGAAGATAATTGTGGGAGACTGGGAATGGTGGGGGTATATAGGGGCCAATTTTATCATTCTTGTAAAGTTAATCTAAGGCAGTGGAATAATAATTGGGGCAATTATTCCTTTGTGGGGAGAGGGAAAATAAAATGGAACTGTTTGCCAGAGGACAGCCCTATGCCTCTCTACATGTTTGGATGTTTAAGAAGCTAGTCAGGCAGTGTGTACTAAACAAGAAGTTATGATTTCGGTTTACATGTCCGAACCATTTTAACCTATTTCTCTCCATTGTCTCTTTTAGGGGGTTGATCTGAAGTGTGTACTAATACATCAAAACATACATTTGCAAATATCTCTGTTTAGTATAATAACAAAATCATGATATGATAAATATTATAAGAAAAGTTTTCTGATCTTTATGTCTTGAGCATTTCCCCTCCATGACAAATATGAACAAAAATACCAACAAATTTTGGATTTTAGCACTATTTTCATCCAAGTATTTATGTAAAGACTCTTCAGTGCTTCCAGTTAATGTATGAGACATAGCCTTTGAAAAAGAAAATTGTTGCCCTACTTTTTGTTTTTGTAAAATGCTCCATGTTCAAGTAAGTTGTACTGCATGAAGGTGTTGGTTAGCAAGTCCTGCAGCTTGCTTGCTGTTGTTGAGTGCTAACAATGGACTCCTCTCCTCTTCTCAATGGCCATTGGTGGGTACTGTGTATACAACTATTGATGTTTCACAAATTAACCTGTCAATGATGAGTAGGCCTACACATCTAGTATTGAAATTAATGTAGGTTGTAGATTTGTGAATTTTTTCAAACCCTCTTGTTTCTCATTCACATTGCCTTATGAGTCCCAGTACTCAAAATAGTCAGATAATGAGTAGAACAATGTGTTGAGACCTGATCATGTTTCCTAATTTGGAGCATGTAATGTTCCTTTCAGTTTTATGTTCTTATTGTGTAGTTGCAGAATCTTCTAGTCATGTGACCTCCATTGGAGTTAAGATTGCTTGTCATCCTAATTGGCTGCCTGCTAAGACCTTGATGACAATCTGTGTAAGGAGTGAATGTCTATGCTACTTGAAGAATGCTAATCAACTGGCTTCCTCCCACTGTCCACTGAAGTATCGATGTGTTTACTTTTGTAGTGTTCATTATTATCATTCCTGTATTTGAAGTATTGAATTCATTAAACAGTTATAAGAACTTGGATTTGAAACAACAATGAGGTTTCCTTATTTGATATTATAAACCTTTTTCCGTTTTGTACATCACAAGTTAATATGAAATAACGATCAGTCTTCATATGCCCCAAAGGCATCAACATTTAAGCTGAAAAGTCAAAGAAAATTACAGGAAAATCGGAGATAGAATTCTTTAATTATTGATCTAAATACTGCATTTCCTCATTACAACCTGTGATGTGGAATAAAGATTCTCTACATTTGTTATGGCATTATGACAAAAATGTCAGAATAAGGGACATAAACACTAATACTCAAGTAGAAGTCATCCCCAGAAGAAAACTAAGCTGTATATTATCTTTAAGTACGGTACCGTACAACATTTAGAATTGAGGAAGAGAGGTGACAGCCTTAAATTGCTTTTTGCTTTTGTCTTCAAAACAGTCAGAAAATGTATGGAACAAAAGTAATTGGAAATGTAATTTTGAACATTATGGATACCGGTATTTAAAAAATGACTCAGGTTCAAGTCCTGATGTCGGTGTTATTTATGAGTCTGGATATTATATATTTTTTGAGAGATCAAATCCTACTGAGATAAATACAAAATACAATGTGGGGGAGGAAGAAAAAGAATCTGAGTGAAAAAAGAGGGCCAAACATAATCTCTCTGTTTAGTACCATTAATGTGAGAAAACTTTAAGAAATATATCACTCAATCCTCATTCACGTTGTTAATTGTAGGAGCGTAGAGACGCAGCGGTCAAGTGTTGGTCTCCCACCATGGCGGACTGAGTTCGATTCCTGGTCAATGCATGCGAGATTTTCAAAGTGAACTGCCATGTTTTGTACTTCGGATTCCACGTAAAAAAGAGGTCCCTTGGCTCATGATTGCAAGATTAGCAATCACATAAAGCTGCAAACTTACTTCATTCACGTTGTATGAAAATATTTTAACTTAAGTAATATTTAGTGAAATAACTTTAAGGCGGCTCAAACACATCCAACCCCACCATAATTTGATCAGTAATTATAAGTAAAATGATTGAATGAAATATAGAAGTCACTTTGGCATTGGGCAAACAAAGCCTGGTGAATAAACAATGTTTGTGGGTTATTCTGCTATATGATTTCACCAATGATGAGTACACTAAGGTAGAAGCTAAGTTATCACCTAATTACCGATTGGGGTGACTACACGTGTTAAGTTGCAAGGCCATGAGGCCAGACTATCTTTGGACTCGGAATACAGGTGCATTTGAATCCCACTGTTGGCTGTCCCATGGGACAGTACATTGTAATAGGACACGACCCATTTCCTCAAACTCCATGCCCAGTTTTTTCATCTTCATTTAATTCTCTAATAAATTCCTCCAATGAGGTTGCTGTCAGGATAGGCATCTGACTGTAAAAAGCAGTCATCTTATAGAAAGTTACCTCACCACATCCCCAACCTCATAGAAATAAGAATAGTAAGGAGGAATATTACATACAGTAGGTCCACATTACTTAGTTGTTGGACAGTTGGGTTAATACATTTTTAAATATGAAACATGAAAGCAACTGATTTTGGAGTGATACCATACCTTTGGCGTAAAACAGGATCAACTCCCACGGTTGGTTCATCCAAGATGAGCAGTTCAGGGTCATGGATGAGGGCTGCAGCAAAAGACACCCTCCTTTGTTGCCCACCACTACAGACAGACAGACGTACAGACTTATTAGCAGCTATTCTAAAACTTTGGAATGAAATATTTGGTAGTCTATTATTAGAAGATTTTCAGTTGGTCATCTTCATTCATTTCATCTCTCATTAACTACTCTTACGAGGTTGGCATCATGAGGGGCATCTGGGCTTAAAGACCATCCACCACATAGAAATTCATTGCATCTCAACCATGACCCCATTGAAACAGGAATATTAAGAGGTAGACATACATAAATACATATTAACTTTACTGCATTAATTTTAGAGTACCGGTAATGATTACATTCCTGTATTTGTTGTGCATTTTGGCAAGCACTGGAAGAGATAGTGAACTTGTGAATGAATTACTAAATGATAAGCCAATTTCAGACATTAAAATATGTCTTTCTCAGACATATGGCCTCATTATCAAGAACACTTCCTCATAAAGAACCTTCCAGTGCATAAGAATAATAATATCGTATGGCTTCGGGTGCCGGGTGCAAGCTTTGTTATTTGATGCCCAGAGGCGTAAAAGAGTATATTGAAATAAACAATAAACCACAAATATTCAATCGTGAAAGGCTAGCTGCGTGGCTTAGCACGTAGCAGGTAGCGTTCTCGCTTGCTGAGGCCAAGGTTGTGGGATCGAATCTTGCCGCAGTCAGCTGGCATTTGAGGGTGCACAAATGCGAGGGAGCCATGTCAGTAGATTTACTGACACATTAAAGATCCCCTTTGGGGCAAAATTCCGGCACTCCGGCGTCTCTAAAAGCCTCAGTTGTTAAAAGGGATGTAAAATCAATAACATTATTATTATCTTCTAGACCAGTGGTTCTGAACCCGTAGAAGTCTGTGGACCACTCAGCCTGAAACTGAATCATGTATGGACCACCCCCTCCCCCCAATACACCTTATCAGTTGTAACCCTTCCTCAATAACCCTTTTTTTTTAAGATATTTCAATTCAAACCCTGATAGTCATCGCCGCGAATACATTCGGACGATTCTCGTTCACCGTACATTGTTTCCGAAATCCCCATTTATTGGCCACTTTTTTATACATGCTGGTGGACCCTTTTCTCCCGCGGACCACTTCCGAGGTATTCGCGGACCACCGGTTAAGAACCACTGTTCTAGACCCACCCCATACACCTTTATCCTTTGACTCAAACCACTGAATACAGCAAATTATTTAGTCATTCATTCTTTCATCAATGTCCTTATTTAATTTTTACTTATTTTTTTGTTATTTATTTATTCATTCATTTATTTATCATTTATTAATTTATCCATAAAATTATATTTATAGCCTATTTTCATTTATGAAACAAGTAGTTCTGCGAAGAACTATACAGCCTATTTTTAATATATCCTACTTATGTTAATTGCCTCTATCAACATACAAAATTTAAGTTTGATTTCTGTAATAGATTCGTAGATATTGAGAACCGTCTAAATATTTCGGATGGTCGCCATGTTTTATTTGTATATATGCACTGTAGGTCTTAGAGTTATTTACTATTCAGTGGCGGCCGACAGACTCTTAGGCTGGGAGGGCGATCACAGAATTTTCCCCCTCACCTCTTCATAAATTGATAGAGGACAAAAAGAGTAAAATCGAGTTACTTTTATGTGCAATGAAAATATCGCGTTATTGCTCAATATTCTTGATGTCGGATCAGAGGTTTTTATCATTTAGTATTACAACTATGATTTTATAGGGTAACAACACTGAGAACCTGATGTGAAAATTACCTATAGACGAAAACCCAAAACGTGAATCCCAGGGAGCTTGTGTTTGGGTCTTTTTCGTTATCATAGCATTATCCTTGTGGGCTCAAAACTTGACAAATCTCAGTTTGCATGAATACACGAATTTAACAACGATTTATCCAGTACATAATACCAAAGAATATGCAATATTATTATTTTAATAACGCCAAACTCAAGCCTAAAGCGTTGGATTATCACTTGAATTCGGCATAGAACACGAGTGTTTTTTCTTTTAATATTCAAATTTGGAAATATACTTTAATATGCAAATTTGGAAATATACAAGTGCCAGTAACAATCAATGCCAGTGTTCGAGCTGACAGATGCATTTTAGGAAAATGTACCACCCGAGTCACATTATGTTTCATTTTCATTCATTACTAAACTGTTGAACTGCTTTTTATTCTGATAGATTACTTAAATGTCTAGCAGAGAGTGAATTTAACTGCAAATTAAAAACGGGAATAATAATAATAACGTGGCGGGAGTTTAAGCGTAACATTTATTACACATGGACAGAGTTTGAGAATTCTTGCCCAACTCTTTACTTTTAGAGTTTTTAGTTTGAATACGGTTATGAATGCAATGACGTAAAACATACAGGTTATATCAGGAAATAAAAGAAAATCTTGCAACAATGTTTTTCCATAGGATATACACAAACTATGAAAGTTAAGAAAATTACCAGGACAGGAGAATGTTCAAGTAAATAGACCTACCTTAATTGACTCTCTTGAAGATGAAGTCCATTCGCCGCTCTTTTTGCTCAGCAAAGTGGTTTATTACAAGCTCATTGAAGTCATTTGTGACCAACAGGTTCTTCTCAATAGAGCACATAGCTAAAGCGCACAGACGGTCTTCTTTCATTGTATTCCTACTAAAGGTTTTTATTATTTTCAAAATTGAAAAGCACCTTTCACTCTCCGATGTTGTCATGGGAATTGTGCATATAATTCGCAAGAGTTTTACTGTCTCAGGTAACACTGTCACAAGATTGTTTTCACAAATGCAGTAAAGAAGTGTTAAGGCACCAGATGCATTTTCAAACTCATTTCTGCTGTATAAAACTGTTAATTCCTGCCTGAGTTCAAGTGGATTTAAAGTGAATAACTCTCAAAATAAAGTTTTCCGCTATTTAAAATAGCGTCCACAGAATTCATTTTGAAATGCAGAAATACTTAATCACGCTGAGTTTCAACTCTAGAGCACAGCCGTAACAAGAATTAAAAATAATTACGGTGCCGTATTATTATTATTACGGTATTATTATTATTATTATTATTATTATTATTATTATTATTATTAAGCACCGATAGAGAAATCACAGAGTGTCACTTTCGCCACAAGCACTTCCAAACCACAGTCGCACCGGTAATTTTAAATAAAGACACTACTTACAAAGCTTAATGACTTACAGATTAATCATCACCAACACAGAGATTGCAAATGCTGAATATTACCACCGCTTTAAGACTTTCCAGCACGAAAGCGAAATAGCTCACTGGTGCCAACCTTCACTAACCGCAGGATGCTAACGAGAGGTCCGTGTTGCTTCATCCTTGCAATTTGAATCGAGATCCCTGGTCTCAGATGCTACAATTTTATATAATTATATATTTTTTGTGTTCAAAGATAAAGATAATGTTACTACATCATGGATTAATGTTATTTAATTTTAATTTTTATTATATGCAACCATAGATATTTCTTTTATTCATTCGTCTACTTTATTTGCTAATGGGGTAATTCCCCGGCTGGGCGCATGCAGCAGAGTGGTGAGAGAGGAAATGCTGCTGCTGTTCACTGTTGTCAAACCTGTGTCACAGCGGGTTGGGATCAGGCGACAGTGCTTGTCTAATGGAAGTTCAGCGTGCGGAAGCTGACAGCAGAATGATAATAATGACACATCTGACAACCCTGAACGATCTACTTCTTATTGGCTTCTGATGCTAGACACAAGTTTTCTTACTAACCAATAGTAGTAGATACTGTTGCATGACGTCTAGAGTAGCGAGGGGAGATGGCGTATTTACCGGTGCTACAGGGCTGTTAAGGACTCCGCCAGGCTTCAAGACAACTGCCCGCACACCGCGCCCACAGATTACCCCTCTGGCAGCCAGAAAGCGCACCAGTCTCCATACTACCCACACGTCTCAACCCCCTCGTTCAGGCACAATCTTAGGGCGGAAGGCCAAGAGTCCGTAACTCCATACTGACCAGTGTTCTGTGGTGTGCTGCGCGCTGACAAAGCGTGATACCACCAAACACAGTCTTCCTGATTGAAAGAGCTACATGTAATTTTCTTAGCATTATTAGAGTTCAATTTTTGACTTAAAATATCAAGAGGAAATGTAAATCCCTTTTCGTTCTCTAGGAAGGACACCGTCCTGGAGTCCTTATGGGCAAGCCGCTACTGGTACTATTACATGCAGATTATTGTTCAGGTGTAGTATTCACAATTCAATCGCATGATTAGGACACAAGAAATGAAAATCAGATTTTAAAATTTCGCACAGCTGCCATCTTGTGGTTATGAAAATAATTGAAATAAATTAGATGCCAGTGGATTAAAATTTGTATAAGCATGTACCGTACCAAGTTTTACTGCGCTCGGATGGTTGAATCGTGAGAAACGTCCATTTACATATTTATATTTCGCTTCGCCGCCATGTTGGATTTGTACTCACCAGGTTATTAAAAGTCCGGTAGGTGAACTTATGTTCATAGCCTCTATCAACATACAAAATTTCAGTTTGATTGCTATCATGGATTAATAGATATTGAGAACCGTCTAAATATTTCGAATGGTCGCCATATTGGATTTTTATATATGTAGGCCATAGAGTTATGTACTATTAGATGGCGATTTTTGCCTAGGCTCATTAATCAAACGTTCACTTCGATCGCACGATTAACACACAAGAAATAAAAACTTAATTTTAAAATTTCGCACAGCCGCCAACTTGAGGTTATGTGAACAATTGAACTAAATTAGATGCCAGTGCATTACAATGTGTATAAACATTTGCTGTACCAAGTTTCATTGCGTTTGGATGGTTAAATCGCGAGAAAAGTCTATTTAAATGTTTCATATTCGCTTGGTCACATGTGCTCCGTAGCAGTGAAACCTCAGTTGCTAAGACTGCCCTTCAACTAAATGTGGAGGGTCGTCGACCTCGAGGGCGACCTCAAACACGCTGGTTGGATAGGGTGAGAGATGACATGCGGCTCACTAAGCTCCGCCCCCGAGACGCTATGGATCGATTGAAGTGGAGGAAACATTGCAGGAAGGCAGACCCCACATAAGTGGGAAAATGCAAAGATGATGATGATGAAATTCGCTTGGTCGCCATGTTCGTATTGTAGTTAATAGGGTTTTGATAGGTGAACTTTTAGTAGTGCCCATTATAACCGTACAAAATTTCAGGGCGATATCAGTAATAGTTTCGGAGATATAGAATGCCGGTGAAATAATTCGCACAGCCGCCATTTTGGATTGGTGAGACGTAATACAATTTGAAGGGCACGGTCGGGGTCGGTCAAAATAGTACTACGGTATGACCTTACCAAGTTTCCTTGAAATCGCTCCGGCCGTTTAGAAGTTATTAGGGAGGGGACACACACGGATGCACACACATACACACACACGGTCTAAAGGTGATCTCATAAGCCTATTTACGGTATTTTCATAAATGAAAATAGGCTAAATATAAGCTTATGAGATCACCTTTTGTACATGTGTATGTATGTAGCCTATGTGTGTGTCCACCTAATAAAATCTAAACGGCTGGAGTGATTTCAATGAAACTGGGTAAGGTAATAGTACTATTTTGTCCGACTCTGACCGTGCCCCTCAAATTTCATTACGTCTCACCAATCCAAAATGGCGGCTGTGCGAATTATTTCACCAGCATTCTTTATATCCGAAACTTTTACTGATATCACCCTGAAATCTTGTACGGTGATAAAGGGCACTACTAGAAGTTCACCTATGTGACTTTCAAAAACCTGTTAAGTACAATACGAACATGGCAACCAAGCGAATTTGAAACATTTAAATAGACTTTTCTCGCGATTTAACCATCCAAACGCAATGAAACTTGGTACAGCAAATGTTTATACACATTGTAATGCACTGACATCTAATTTAGTTCAATTGTTAACATAACCTCAAGATGGTGGCTGTGCGAAATTTTAAAATTAAGTTTTTATTTCTTGTGTCCTAATCATGCGTTCGAAGTCAACTTTTGAAAACTGAACCTACGCAATAATCGTCATCTAATAGTACATAACTCTATGGTCTACATATATAAAAATCCAACATGGCGACCATCCAAAATAGATTAGATTAGATTTTTATTTATCCATTTGATCAATTATATGTATACAATACATTTTTGATATAGGATATTTAGATGGTTCTCAATATCTACTAATCTATGACAGCAATCAAACTGAAATTTTGTATGATGACAAAGGCTATTAACTTAAGTTCATCTATGGAACTTTCAATAACCTGGTGAGCACAAATCCAACATGGTGGCGACGCGAAATTTGAATATTGAAATGGATGTTTCTCGCGATTTAATTTTCCGAGTGCAGTGAAACTCGGTATGGTAAATGCTTATAGAAATTTTAATCCACTGACATCTAATTTATTTCAATTGTTTTCATAACGAAAATATGGCGGCTGTGCGAAATTTTAAAATCTCGTTCTTATTTCTTGTGTCCTAATCATGCGATTGAAGTTTGATCAATACACCTACGCAATAATTTTCATTGGCATTTATAATTGTATATTCAAGTCCACTATCCCAGCTTAAAGGCAAGGAAAATAACTACTTTACAGTATTTACAGTGCGTAGTCTAATGATTCCAAACCATCCCAGCCAGCTTCAAGATGAGGATAAGAATTACTGTACAGTATTTACAGTGAGTAATGATCTCAAACCATTCCAGCTTCAAGTTATTGATACGAACTACTGATTAGTATTTACAGTGAGTAATGATTTCAAACCATCCCAGCTTTAAGGTGAGGATGAAAACTACTGTACAGTATTTATATATATATTTTTATTTTTTTATTTTTAGCGTATGGCTTTTAGTGCCGGGAGTGTTCGAGGACATGTTCGGCTCGCCAGAGTTTTGTATCTGCTTCTATGCGGACATCCATGGGGTGAGCTACATGTACCGTCGCGTGTGGAGTGTTGTCTGGGGGAGGAAAGTGTGATTGTAAGCACAAGGAATTGGAAGGTAACGGCTGTGGCCTATAGTTAGGGACCAACTCCGGCATTTGGCTGGAAGGAAGATGGGAAACCAAAGAATACCACCTTCAAGGTTGCCGGCGGGGGATTCAAACCTCCTCGCCTCCCAGATGTGAGCGACTGCCTGCAGCCACGCCGTAACGACCACGGCTAACTCACCCGGTAGTATTTATAGTGAGTACCAGTAATGATTTCAAGTCATGTTAAAAACTTGCTGGATTGTTTTTATGACAGTGTTAATAAAAATATGCATTTTTAATTGCAATTGCTTATAAATAATTTTTACTTGAAATTGTTAGCAAATTCCATGAAGTAATTGTAATTTCATGTCCATTATTTTTTTTTGTTACATTTTTGCCAATAATGGATGAATGAAAAGCTCTGGGTGTACATATTTAGTAGATGATTACAGGTCTGTCTGACTTCATGTCAGAGTTAATATTGCATAAGTGCTTGCCTTTGGTTGGAAGGGCCCTGGGTTCGATTCCCATCCATGTTATGGGAATTTAATTCCATACTGTTAATTCAATTGGCTTGGGGACTGGGTGTTTGTGGTCTTCATCATTTATTTCGTCATCAAAATGACGCGCAGTCCATCCCAAGGGCAATAACTTGAACCAGAGGCCACTCACCAAAATATCAAATCACAGGCCTAAAATGATCTTTATTTAGATGAACTTACCTTAGCTTTCCAACTTTGGTGCTATCTGGCGGAAGTTTTAGGAAGTCCACCAATTCCTCCGTCCTCCTTTTGATAGTCTCTGAGTCGAGACCCAACAAGGTGCCGAAGTAGATGAGGGTTTCTTCAATACTGAACTCCATATACAAGGCTGTTTCCTGAATCATGAATTCATACTAATTAAGATTTTAAATTTTAATTTAAAATGGCAGAGTGAGTGAAATTTAATAGTTGTTCAACTGTACATCCTAATGTGTGATTAATTGAGAGAAAAATAATTTCAATATTGGGCAAATACTGACACCAGTGTGCTAAATAGATGTAAATTCCTGCGCGGATGCGGATATCAACAGATAAACCTGCGGATATCAGCAACATTTTTCGCCTTGTGGATGTAGTTTGCTTGATGATGATAATTACAATTGGTTTTAAGGGGCCTAACATCTAGGTTATCGGCCCCTAATAGTTTGGGTGATAGTAAAAGATGAGATGAGAATGAAAACTATAACTAATACTAACTACAAACTTACTGGTTCGGCCACTGTCTTGGCAAACCAGTTTTGTGTTTCCCTATTTGTTTCCACTCTGTGTGGTTGTACATATCTGTATTATTTGTCTTCATTGTGTTTATTCATTGTCAAGTTAGTTTTGTTTATGTTGGTTAGTTGTCATGATTTATTTGTTTTGATTACATGTAGTATTCCCATTGCCGTGTTTCCAGTAGGATATTTTTGCTTAGAAGGTAATTTTGTATTCTTAAGTTGGCCACATTTATTCTTCTTTAACTTGTTTTTGAACTCTATACTGTGATTGGCTGCTTTCAGCCTATCAGAGGCCTCCGACTTGTTTTTGAACTCTCTACTGTGATTGGCTGCTTTCAGCCTATCAGAGGCCTCCGACTTGTTTTTGAACTCTCTACTGTGATTGGCTGCTTCCAGCCTATCAGAGGCCTCCTTGCTGTTTATAGCGACCAATCACGTTTTTCTTCTTCGCTTCTCTAAGTCTGCAGCAATGACAATGTTGTGTTTCAACGCTGGTCGTGATATATCAACAAATATCCAGCTAATCATTTTCTATATTGGTGCTATCTTCATAGTAACCGCGCTTAGCAATCATGTCCTATGCACATGATTCATATTTTGTTAGGGCAGTGACATTACGGTGATTTTCGATCTCATCAAACCATGCTTGATGTTGCTACGCGCCATGTCTACGAATTCTTCAATCCGCGGCGTCGGATAGTTTGTTGTAACATGTTTACTTCTATCTTCATCTACTGCCTAACAATTTGTCTTCACGCGTATGGATAATGATGATGCTTCGTGTGATAAGTAATTCATCGTGTCTGGAAGCATGTTACAAGGCCAGGCATCATCACTAAATGGAGGTTGACGCTAGGCTAAACTGCTTTACTATTGTGACAATACCGTGCGATTGGCATATCCCGGTATTTGTATGATAGCAACTACTTTGACTTCCTGCAACATCACTGGAATGGAGGTTGACGTTGGGCTTAACTACTTTACTATTGTGACAATACCGTGCGATTGGCATATCCCGGTATTTGTATGACAGCAACTACTTTGACTTCCTGCGTTTCACACATAATTTGTTTTATTAACAATTCATTTTTGGGCTTATGGTATCGGCGCATCACTGTAAGTCAGTCCTGGTTCGACGACACATTCTCGTTCCATGCGACCTGTTTTCTCATTATTTGTTGCAACTCCACTTGTGTTGCATATTCAAACTATATCATTCTTTGGAACCGCCGTGTATTGCATGCCGTTCTATGATGTACTGATCTGCAGCTACGTTCAAGACAATATATGTGTTTTAGGCTCAAGACTTAACGTGTGTTAAATCCTTGCGAGTGTTTCTTCAATTGTGTAAATTTGTGCCAGTGTTTCTCATATGTTTATGTGCCACCTTTGAGTATTTGTTTTATGTGCCACCTATTTGATAATATATCTTAT
This sequence comes from Meconema thalassinum, assembly GCA_946902985.2. NCBI lineage: Eukaryota > Metazoa > Arthropoda > Insecta > Orthoptera > Tettigoniidae > Meconema > Meconema thalassinum. The sequence goes on along the minus strand of OX336393.1, from coordinate 161,735,189 downwards.
TATTAGTTATTGGTGTTGCGTCCTTTATGCTTTCCTGGACCTCCTTATTTGGTGACAATAATATTGTCTGGTCCTCCACATGTTTGCTAAATTGTCATGCGACCTTTGTAAAATCAACCCTTTGTATTATCACATCATTATCTAATGCTTTGGCCAACAAATCTTTATACATTGTCCACTATTACCAGAATACTCTTGGTGGGTTGTTGACTTCCCGCGTTGGCCATTACATTATTTGGTCCTCTCCGGGCCGGATATTGAGCTGTTTACTACTTTGAATCATTAAGCATTGTTGGCCATGTTGGGCCCTTGTTTCTTGCTATTTCACCAGGAAGGCCATAAATTTAACATTGTATACGTTCCCATTAACTTCCCAAGGACACAATACAGTATTCTATGTTCAGATGTTTACAACTTAATCGAGACCATTGTCTCAGTGTTTATTTTTTGTGTTAGTTGGTTGTGTTAGGTGTGCAACTCTGGTAATTACATCTAGGCGGGCAATCCTAAAGTCATTATGGAGGATGCCCAAAAACGACCTTTAGTTAGGAAGCGTGCAGTCGCTAAGGGCATGCTTACCTCACAAGAAAAAGTAATTAGCAACTTTCAGGACATTACAGAAGAGCAATATCAAATGTTAGTGTTACGCAAACACAAATGCGAGGAAATTTATAAACAATATAACGAAGCGCAAGTCGCTTTAGAGGATATTACAGACAATATCGACGAAGAAATAGCCGAACGTTGTGACTTCGAAGATAAATATTTTGAGTTGATGGTTAAAATTAAACTACATTGTGACAATTTCAAAAAATCCAACACTACAGACAGTGATAACCCTTTGAATAATTTGCAGAGTGCACAATTTCCTAATGCTAACGTAGCTGCAGCGCATATAAAGTTGCCTGAAATTCAAATTCCGCAGTTCAGTGGCGACTTCACAGACTGGCTGAATTTCAGAGATAGCTTCAAGGCTATAGTAATTGATAACCATGCTCTTTCTGATATTGTTAAGTTCTACTACCTTAATTCTAGTCTTAGTGGTGAGGCTAAACTCCTCCTAAAGAACATTACTGTGTCAGATGATAACTTTATGGTTGCATGGAACTTGCTGACAACTCGATACAATAACATTAGGCTCATAGCGCACAATCATGTTACCAAGCTTTTCAAGCCCCCTGCATACGGTAATGATTCAGTGTCATTGCGTGCCATCATCGACCACTTTGTTTCTCATGTCAATGCGTTAGAAGCTTTGGACTTTAACGGGGTTCCCCTTCAAGACCTGTTATTGTCACATTTTATATTGGAGCTACTAGATAATGATAGCATCCGTGAATGGGAGAATCATGTTGATTCTGGGAGAATTCCCACTCTCCAGGACTTGGTTAGCTTCTTAGAGAAAAAATGCAAGGTACTGGAAATAACTGAAAAGAATGGGTCCAGGCCTGCATTACATACTGCTGTAACCAAACTTAAAGCTGAAGGTCATTCGCCTCAGAAACCCATGTTAACTACTACCAAATTTCGTTGTACATATTGTAGGAGCATTGATCACCAATTGTCGAAATGTGGTACCTTTATTAAACTTTCGTCCACAGCCAAATGGGATTTTGTCAGGTCTCGAAAATTATGTTATAATTGTTTGCGTAATTTCGAGCCTAATCATCAATGTTCGAAGTACTCTTGTAACACTTGTTCCCGAAAACACCACACTCTTCTTCACTATGAGCCCTCCAGTGGCACTAGTAATGATGCTTCTCAAGCTCATGCTAACGTGGTAAACACTAGTTGCAGTAACGTCGCTCGTGACAAATCAATTTTCAAGGACGCTATTACCCACTGCCAAGTTGAATATATTAGCTGGCAATGGCTTACGTGTACCTGTCACTGCACTACTTGACTCTGCATCAGATTGTAACTTAATTTCATCACACTTAATTAAGAAATTAAGACTCCACACCAAACCTATGAAGGTACACATTCGCGGTGTTGGTCAAAATCAAAGCACTGCTACTGTTGTTGCTGATGTGAACGTTTTTGCCTGTGCTACTAATTGGTCTGCTAAGCTTGAATGTCTCGTGGTTCCCGATATTGCACTTGAGCTACCCGCTGCTGGTTGCGACACCTCTGAATGGAACATTCCATCACATATTGATTTAGCTGATCCTGATTTCAATTGCACTAAATCTATTGATCTTGTTCTTGGTGCAGAATATTTCTTTGACCTGTTATGTCCTGGTAAAATCATACCAGTTGGTGATTTGCCCATCATTCAAAATACCTCTGTGGGTTGGGTGTTTTCTGGGAGGCTGCCCAGTGCAAGCACCTCGCAACCATCGCACGTGGTATCAGCACTTACACTCTCACGCCCTCATGTAGAACAACAGCTGGAAGCGTTTTGGAACGTTGAAGAAGTTGAAACCCCAGTGTTGTCTGTTGACGAATCCATATGTGAAGAACACTTTGTTGCTACTACCACTCGCCAAGACGATGGTAGATTTGTGGTTAGACTCCCTCGCAAGGTAGACTCGGAGCCTCTAGGTGCCTCTCGCTACGCTACACTAAATCGTTTTCACTCCCTCGAAAGACGTTTGGCTCGTAACCCTGAGTTAAGGTTAGAATACACTGAATTCATGCATGAATATCTAGCCTTAAACCATATGCAAGTCGCCCCCCACCCGACTGATGGTGAAGTTTACTACATTCCCCATCATCCTGTTTTCAAGCCCCACAGTACTTCTACAAAGCTCAGAGTGGTATTTGCTGCTTCGATGGTTACTACGTCTGGGTGCTCCCTTAATGATACCTTGTTGGTGGGCCCTGTAATTCAGCAGGATTTGTTCTCTATTTTGCTTCGGTTCCGTACTCACTTGATAGCGTTTGCAGCTGATCTGAGTAAAATGTACAGACAGATTCTTGTAGATCACAAAGATCGTGACTTACAGAGAATATTTTGGAGAGACTCTCCTTCAGACCCAATAGTAGAATATCAATTAAACACCGTTACATATGGTACTGCCCCAGCATCCTTCTTAGCCACTCGTGTGCTAAAGGAGCTCGCCCTCACTGATGGCACAGCTTTTCCAGCTGCCACTCAGATTGTTTTAAACGACTTCTATGTTGATGATTGTATCTCGGGATGTGATTCCGAGCATGACGCACTCATTCTGTATGATGAATTGACCCTTCTTTTGAGATTAGGTGGTTTTGAACTGTGTAAGTGGAGTTCAAACTCCATGACTCTATTAGATAATATTCCTCTTGATCATCAAGAGAAACAACAACTCCGTAGTTTCGGCGACAGTGAAGAAACAGTCGCCAGAACGCTAGGACTTTATTGGCAACCTATCGATGACTTGTTGCGGATTCAGTCACCTATCGTGAACTGTGACACTTCAATTACCTTTACTAAGCGTTCATTTTTGTCCATTGTTGCCTCTATCTTTGACCCCTTGGGTTTAGTGTCACCTATTGTGGTTGCTTGTAAGATTCTCTTCCAAGATTTGTGGATTCACAAACTCGGTTGGGATGACCCCCTTCCAATGGAAATCGCGCAAGCTTGGCTGAATGTTTATAGCAATTTGCCTGCGATTTCTGAGATTTCTACTCCACGTTTGATTAAGCCTGCTTCAGAAATCAAATCTATGCAACTTCATGGCTTCTGCGACAGCAGTCAGCAGGCCTATGGAGCTTGCCTCTATTAATTGTCAATTGATACCAACGGCGTCGTCACTGTTGCACTTGTGTGCGCTAAGTCGAAGGTTGCTCCTCTTAAACAGTTGTCTTTGCCCAGACTTGAGTTATGTGGTGCACTTTTGCTTTCCAAATTACTTGCAAAGGTGCAACCCGCTTTGAACTTGCCTATTGAATCAGTCTATTGTTGGACAGATTCCACTATTGTTTTGTCTTGGTTGGCTTCGCCCCCCTCAAAATGGAAAACCTTTGTAGCCAATAGAGTTGCTGAAATACAAAGGCTTACTGTTCACTGCGCCTGGAAACATGTCTCTTCCCGTGACAATCCAGCCGACATAATTTCCCGAGGCTGTATGCCCTCAGAATTGAAAAATAATCAGCTATGGTGGCATGGTCCAGCATGGTTGAAGGCCTTTACAAGCTCCAGTACTTTAGATATCTTTGACACTCCTGTGTCCGAATTGCCTGAGTGTAGAATTTCGTGTGCAAATGTATCTAAACCTGTTGACATCGATTTTTTAAACAATTTTTCTACCTACACGAGATTGTTGAGGGTCATAGCCTACTGTATTAGGTTTTTTCTAATTGTAGAAATACCACTAGGATCAGTGGTCCACTCACTGCCATTGAAATTGATGTTGCACTACTTACATGTGTGAAAATGATTCAAGCTCAGTGCTATTCTACTGAACTTGCTGCTCTAATGAAGAATGAGCAAGTGCCATCCACTTCCACCATCAGCAATTTGCACCCTTTGCTTCACTCTGATGGCACTATTCGTGTGGGAGGCCGTTTGGAATTGGCCGACCTTCCATTTGATACAAAACACCAGATACTTTTGCCCAATGACCATCATTTCACTAAAGTCCTGGTCAGACATACCCATTTAAGGTTGCTTCATGGCGGGGTCCAGGTTGTGATTGCGACTATCCGACAACGCTTCTGGATACCGTCACTACGAAAACTTGTTCGTAGCCTATCTCGCTCTTGTGTTACTTGCGTGCGCTACGCTGCACGTCCTTCTGAACAGTTAATGGGTCAACTCCCAGCTGTTCGCCTCCATCAAACCTTTCCCTTTAATCACGTTGGTGTTGATTACTGTGGTCCATTCACTATCAGGTACGGTGGCCCCAGGTCAAAGGTCTCGACTAAGGCATACATCGCAATGTTCGTTTGTATGGTTACGAAGGCTGTGCACACTGAAGTCGTCACTTCCCTCTCCAGTCATGCTTTCGTTGTAGCCTTTACTCGCTTCTGCAGTAGAAGGGGTGTTCCCGCTCAAGTGTATTCCGATAATGGTACCAACTTTCAAGGCGCACAATCTGACCTTGCTGATCTTGGTTCGTTGCTCTCCTCTGCAGATTTTCAATCTGTTGTTCAAGATTCTACCTCATCGCTACTAATTCAGTGGCACTTCATTCCTCCTAGTTCTCCGCATTTTGGTGGACTATGGGAGGCAAACATCAAATCTTTGAAATCTCATTTAATAAGAATCATGAAGGCTCAAGTACTTATGTATGAAGAATTGACCACTCTCGTGGTGCAAATTGAAGCCATTCTAAATTCTAGACCCATTTCGCCTATGACTGAGGATCCTACTGACTTGTGCTATCTCTCGCCAGGTCACTTTCTTGTTGGACGACCTTTGAATGCCTTGCCCATTCCTGATGTTTCTGAAGTGCCGATCAATAGGTTGTCTAGATGGCAATTACTTCAACAGATTATGACTTCATTGTGGCGTAAATGGTCCACAGATCATTTACTCTCCCTTCAACGACGTCACAAGTGGAACCGTGTGTCTCCTAACCTCAAGGTTGGCACGCTTGTGCTTATTATGGACGACAATGTTTCTCCTACTTACTGGCGACTTGGACGTATTCTTGAGGTTCATTGTGGTAAGGACGGCCTAGCTCGTGTGGTCTCTCTACACACCACCTCTGGACTTTTGAAACGTCCCATCGTCAAGGTGTCTCCCTTGTTGCCGCAGAACTAAACCCTCTTGTATTTCATAAACAACCTGCCTGTTGTTTCTGTGCGGGCAATATGGTTCGGCCACTGTCTTGGCAAACCAGTTTTGTGTTTCCCTATTTGTTTCCACTCTGTGTGGTTGTACATATCTGTATTATTTGTCTTCATTGTGTTTATTCATTGTCAAGTTAGTTTTGTTTATGTTGGTTAGTTGTCATGATTTATTTGTTTTGATTACATGTAGTATTCCCATTGCCGTGTTTCCAGTAGGATATTTTTGCTTAGAAGGTAATTTTGTATTCTTAAGTTGGCCACATTGATTCTTCTTTAACTTGTTTTTGAACTCTATACTGTGATTGGCTGCTTTCAGCCTATCAGAGGCCTCCGACTTGTTTTTGAACTCTCTACTGTGATTGGCTGCTTTCAGCCTATCAGAGGCCTCCGACTTGTTTTTGAACTCTCTACTGTGATTGGCTGCTTCCAGACTATCAGAGGCCTCCTTGCTGTTTATAGCGACCAATCACGTTTTTCTTCTTCGCTTCTCTAAGTCTGCAGCAATGACAATGTTGTGTTTCAACGCTGGTTGTGATATATCAACAAATATCCAGCTAATCATTTTCTATATTGGTGCTATCTTCATAGTAACCGTGCTTAGCAATCATGTCCTATGCACATGATTCATATTTTGTTAGGGCAGTGACATTACGGTGATTTTCGATCTCATCAAACCATGCTTGATGTTGCTACGCGCCATGTCTACGAATTCTTCAATCCGCGGCGTCGGATAGTTTGTTGTAACATGTTTACTTCTATCTTCATCTACTGCCTAACAATTTGTCTTCACGCGTATGAATAATGATGATGCTTCGTGTGATAAGTAATTCATCGTGTCTGGAAGCATGTTACAAGGCCAGGCATCATCACTAAATGGAGGTTGACGCTAGGCTAAACTGCTTTACTATTGTGACAATACCGTGCGATTGGCATATCCCGGTATTTGTATGACAGCAACTACTTTGACTTCCTGCGTTTCACACATAATTTGTTTTATTAACAATTCATTTTTGGGCTTATGGTATCGGCGCATCACTGTAAGTCAGTCCTGGTTCGACGACACATTCTCGTTCCATGCGACCTGTTTTCTCATTATTTGTTGCAACTCCACTTGTGTTGCATATTCAAACTATATCATTCTTTGGAACCACCGTGTATTGCATGCCATTCTATGATGTACTGATCTGCAGCTACGTTCAAGACAATATATGTGTTTTAGGCTCAAGACTTAACGTGTGTTAAATCCTTGCGAGTGTTTCTTCAATTGTGTAAATTTGTGCCAGTGTTTCTCATATGTTTATGTGCCACCTTTGAGTATTTGTTTTATGTGCCACCTATTTGATAATATATCTTATTATTAGTTATTGGTGTTGTGTCCTTTATGCTTTCCTGGACCTCCTTATTTGGTGACAATAATATTGTCTGGTCCTCCACATGTTTGCTAAATTGTCATGCGACCTTTGTAAAGTCAACCCTTTGTATTATCACATCATTATCTAATGCTTTGGCCAACAAATCTTTATACATTGTCCACTATTACCAGAATACTCTTGGTGGGTTGTTGACTTCCCGCGTTGCCATTACACTTACATACTAGAAGAAGAAATGGTAAACAAATAAAGGATAAGGCAAATAAAGGACAGGAAGAAAATAAATGCCCTCAACCCTCGAAGAATGAGGATTGAGGGACTGAGAAGGAAGGAGAGCCATGAAAGGCAGATAGGAAAGGGGAAAGAGGATAGGGCCCACCCCAAGGTCAGGGAAAAAAGAGGACAAAACGGTCCCAGCTCAGGAATCCCAGCCGTGAGCCCTTGAGGGTGTAGCACTATCCAGGGTGCACCAGAAGTGGTGCCTTGAGCAGAAGGCAGGAGATAACATGAAAAGAAAAATAAGGCTGACCCCTCGAAGAATGAGGGTACCAGGAAAGATGAAACAAGGGCCAACTAAGGCGGGAAAGTGAAAGACTCCCTAGGCCTCGGATACCCTAATACCTTCGGGGTCGGAAGAGAACAAGAGTTGACCAAGAGAGGTCGACAGGAAAGAAGACGGAGAGGAGCCTGGCACAAGTAAGTGGAAGCAATGCCGGACTCAGCTGGGGTTCCGTGGACGCCAAACCACGTCCCACGAGATGCCTGGGGGAGGAGGGGTTTGAATGACTGTGCGGATAAGCTGCGGATAGTGTTTAGAGTAAATTTGCGGGTAGTTTTTAGAATACAGTGTTGAACTGGATATTTTTTAAATTATTTTATTTTATGCTAAGATCTGCCTTCACGTTCCTTGTTCTTTCCCTATTTATTTTCGCTAGAATGGTGTGAGAATAATAGTGAAGTGAGATAAGCCAGTTATGGAAATACCCTCAATGAGTATTGACTTTTCCCCAAGTCCTTTATACTCGTATTTGTACCTGCGCTTGCCTGCATGAGCACCTCCTCTAGGTGGTGTTGGTATATCCGACGACTAAGTGCTATAATAATCAGCCAACCGGCCGCGGTGGCCGAGAGCGCTAACGCGCTCCCTCGTGTCTCGCTGGCATCGGGAGAGCATGGGTTTGAATCCCACCTCGGCCGTCCTGAAAATGGTTTTCGTGGTTTCCTATTTTCACTACCAGGCAAATGCCGGGACGGTTCTTTTCAATAGGTTCACGGCCGATTTCCTTTCATAATCCATTCCCTGACCCGTCCTGAAAAGAAAAATGCATGGCCATTGGCTGCATTAATAAAATTATTGTTGGACTTGCCGTTACTCAGAGGGACAAAACTCAATCAACATTGTCTTGTGATTCACAACGAATTTCTCCCTAAATTTCTAAATGCGTTGTTTTAATACTTTACCTAATAAATTAAAACTATTATTGTAATGCCAGCGGATTTGGATAACAAACGTGCAGATACGGATGACAGTCGTGCGGTTGCGGGGCAGATACGGATAACAGTCGTGCGGTTGCGGGGCGGATACGGATAACAGTCGTGCGGTTGCGGGGCAGATACGGATAACAGTCGTGCGGTTGCAGGGCGGATGCGGATAACAGTCGTGTGGTTGCGGGGCAGATACGGATAACAGTCGCGTGGTTGCGGGGCAGATACGGATAACAGTCGGGCGGTTGCGGGGCAGATACGGATAACAGTCGTGCGGTTGCGGGGCAGATGCGGATAACGTTTTGTTTAACCGCGCAGGGCTCTAACTATATGAACAATATTTAAGGTCAAAATATGAAGAAATGCTGATGAACAACATGGAAACAATGTCTATAATACAATCAAACTTACATAAGTTGTTGTTTGAGTCTTCAGTCGTTTGACTGGTTTGATGCAGCTCTCCATGCCTCCCTGTTCTAAGCTAATCGTTTCATCTCTACATAGTTACCACACCCTATATTCGAGGCAATCTGTTTTAACATATTCTAACCTTGGTCTACCCCTACAGTTCTTGCCCTCGACCCTTCCTTCCATAACTAAGCTTGTTATTCCTGGGTGTCTTAGTATGTGTCCTACCAACCTATCTCTTCTCTTCATTAGCAGTCGCCAGAAACATCTCACCTCTCCCACTAGTCTTAATAAATCTTCGTTTGTAACCCTATCTACCCATATGGTCATCAACATTCTCCTGTAACACAACATTTCAAACGCTTCAATTCTCCTCTTTCTGCTGCACCAATAGTCCGAGTTTCACTTCCATAGAGCACCACGCTCCAGACAAAGGCCTTCAAAAATGACTTCCTAATACCTAAATCTATATTCGATGTCAACAGATTCCTTTTCTGTAGAAATGCTTTCCTTGCCGGAACTAACCTACTTTTTATATCCTCTTTGCTTCGTCCACCACTTCCTTTAGATTTTCACCTGCCAATTTGATGTCCATAGAGGTTTCTGATTTATTTCGGCTGCATTCCAATATATTTGTTTTACATTTATTAATTTTCTATAAGTCGAACTTCTGTATCTCAAATTTTTGATATCTCGAAGTAATATTAATTTCCCGGCGAAATTATATCATATTCTTTCCTATAATTCGAAGTTCTATTATTCGAATATTTCGATAACTCGAATGGTATTTTGTTCCCCAGACATAAAATACGTGACTTTATTCCGAAATTGGGGTGAAAATGCAGTTGAATTATGTTGTTTAGGTGCGACATGGATATTGCAATACGGATTCAGTTGAGTAGGGCATCTGAACTGTCAATTTCTGTCAGTAGCTTATTATGCTATTTAAGGCTGGAAGACGGGTTGAGATCAATGTGCACCTCAGAAAGTTAGAGTTAGAGGGTAAAGCCAATCGCAACAATTGACTAATAATGTATTTATGTTCGACTATGTCGAAATGTAAATACTATATGTCAGAAAACTGTATCATAATGAGGGTCATTATAGTACTATTCTTCATTATGAGACAATTTCTCCAGCCAATCAGAGCTCATTCATTGACCAATTAGGTAAGGATAGCTTCGCGCATGCGCTCAAAATCCAACATGTCGGACATGAATTACATGATTTGAAAGTTCAAATTGCATATCGGATCAACCATTGTAGTTACAATCCTAAACACCAAGACAAAATCAGCACGAATCTTTATGGTAACAAGAAAATAATATGACATATGCAAGAAATTTATGAATCTACGTCCAGAAGTTAGCAACACAGCATCCTTCTGTATAAATTACCGACATGGAAAGTACACCGTCCCATATGTTCGCGTAAATAAACTGGCGAATATGAGACAAGAAATAGCACTGTGGAGCCTCCGTGGCTTAGGCGGCAGCACGCCGGCCTCTCACCGCTGGGTCCGTGGTTCAAATCCCGGTCACTCCATGTGAGATCTGTGCTGGACAAAACGGAGGCAGACAGGTTTTTCTCCGGGTACTCCGGTTTTCCCTGTCAAAAATTTCATTCCAGCAACACTCTCCACTATCATTTCATTCCATCTGTCATTCATTTAATCATTGCCCCAGAGGAGTGCGTCAGGCCTCGGCAGCCGGCACAGTTCATATCCTCGCCGCTAGATGGGGGCTTCATTCATTCCATTCCTGACCCGGTCGGAGACTGGAAGCAGGCTGTGGATTTTCATTCAAATAGCACTGTACCTTAACATCCCAACTCCAATTTCTACACAGCGCATTGCTTTCAAACGACTTCGGTGACAATATTAGTGAATGCTAGTTCTGATCGGCACTAGACATCATGCAGGCTGTAAACAATAGCATTGCCAAGTAAAGTAAATGGTCTCTCCTTTCGAAATTCTTTGACCCACACATGCGCTCTGTTCAGTCAGCAAACCACCCAGCACGTGTTCACTAACTGAAGTTACTGAATCCCACAGATATTTATGAATATTTATGTTAAAACATATAATAAAGTTATAATTATCGTCGAACATAAACAGTCGTATGCAACTCGCCTATAATGGTAATTAAGACACTCGTATGGAAATTATAAAACTCGCTGCTCTCGTTTTATAAACATACTCGTGTCTTAATTATTGCCATTATAGGCTCGTTGCATAATGTACTATATGATGACTAGCGGTCCCATGCGAGAACTCTTGCATAATGGATAGTGTGTGCCCCATGTGTACAGACTACCCGCCCGGTTCTAGTGCTATGCGGGCTTACGCGACACAGTTCTGCCAGGGGCTATCGTCTTGTTTATTTGTTTAAAAGCACTTTATAAACAAATAAATATATTTCCGTTGACTTTTCAAGAAATGCAAGATTTTTCCTGTACTTTTGACACGATTTGGAAGATTTTGGTACAAACCTCACCTTCTAACTCCCTCTGGTTTAGGAGCTTGAGTTTAGTGAAACATACACCTTAGCGTATTGTATAATAAGATAGAACCCCTCTTTTCATGTATTTCTATACCTGGAATTTTCGATAACTCCAATTAATTTCAATCTCCGAAAGCACTTCGAGATATCGAAGTTCAACTGTATTTTTAACTCTTTTTGGATACACAATTTTCCATGACAAAATAAGTACCGTACAGACTTAAGTAAAATGAGATCCTTTAATTTTCTAAAACGTTGTCAAATCCTGTAAACAAAAACACTCTTATAGAGTCTTCTCAGGTGGGAAAATTATGAAGGAATTGAGGACGATCGTTCTCTGAGATCCTCCGAATTGAACCATGTAGAATTTGCTGTCGATAAGGCTAGAAACATACTAACCATCATCAAATTTCAAATATTTCTAAAATTTGATTTGGTTAGCTCAATTGAGTATTGCCAGCATTTCGCCCCAGTCTACCATTGGGCTCGTCGGTTGGTAGGCTATGGTGCACCTCACCAAGATGCTTGACCAGTACATACTGGGAAGGGCACTGCAAGGCTGCCATGAGCCAGGGGCGTAAAACTGCTCGCAAACGTGGGGTGGGGGGTCAAATTCATAAACTGCGGTTGCTTCCTACGAATGCTTTTAGCCTACTTTTCACATTTTGCAAAAATGAGGAAAAGGTAGACTTATGAGATCGATCCGGGGAAATGTGTGTGTGTCTGTCTGTCCTTCTGTCTGGCTGTGTGTGTGTCCCCCCCCCCCCCATCAACTCCTAAACGGCTGCAGCAATCCAAAACAAATTTGGTATGAGTAAAGATCTATCCCTGAATAGCTCAAAGTCATATTTGAAAATAATGTCAGTACTACCAACTGCTGAAAAATCGAAATTGAAATTTGAGCTCCATGTTGGATATCTTAGAAGGTGTGCATGGGAACTATTCCAAATTTGGCACACATATAGATAATAATACTTCAGTTTAATTTCCAGGAGTCCGTACATGACAGTGTTGCCAAAATGATTCTACGCCTGCTGATAGGTCCAAATTTTAAATGCATATAAATTCTACACTATCAATTGGATTTCAACCAAATTTCGTATGTTTTTACATTTTGACAACAATGTCATACATGTGTTGCTCAGAATTAATCTGAAATGTTATGATCTATTATTGTGCCAATTTTGGATGAAACCTATTTGTTAGTATAGAAGTTACATGTATTTCGAAATTGGACCCATCAGCAGGCTTAGAATCATGTTGGCAGCACTGAAGTATACTAGTTACTTCGAATTAATCTAGAATGGCAGGTACTATACCTGTGCAAAGTCTAGAGAGAGCATTTATTAACAGTTGGCAGCCCTCCTGGCTCCTAAGAGTACGCATAATCATATCGGTTATGGTACACAAACCACATACGAAATTTGGTTGAAATCCTTTTGTTAGTATAGAGGTTGCATGTATTTAAACATTGGACCTACGAGCAGGCTTAGAATCATGTTGGCAGCACTGACGTATATTCGTTACTCCAAATTAATCTAGAATGTTAGGTACTATACGTATGCAAAGTTTAGAGTTGTTGTCTTGCATACTTTCTGACATATTGATATTAGGATTTAAAAAAATAGAGCATTTATTAACAGCTGGCAGCTCTGATGGCTCTTAAGAGTACACATAGTCATATTTGTTAAAGCACACGAACCACATACTGGTTGAAATCCATTTGATAGTATAGAAGTTATATGCATTTAAAAATTGGACCTATCAACAGGCTTATAATCATGTTGGCACCACTGTCATGTATGACCTCCTAGAAATTAAACTGAAATATAATTATCTATATGTGAACTAATTTTGGAATAGCTCCCATGAATACCTTCCGAGATATCCAACATGGAGCTCAAATTTCAATTGCGATTTTTCAGCAGTTGGTAGCACTGAAACCATTTCCAAATATGGCAGTGAGATATTCAGGTATAGATCTTAACTCATACCAAATTTGGTTTCGATAGCTGCAGCCGTTTAGGAGTTAATAGAGGGACAGACAGACACACATTTGCCCGGATCGATCTCATAAGACTACTGTTTCCACCATTTTACAAAATGTGAAAAGTAGGCTAAAAGTGTCTGAGGGTATTTAATCAAAGAACACATTAAAGAAAGAATTACGGTATGTAAATACGTTAATTTAGCTTGGATTTGAATAAAGAAGAATACGAGTAAAGAAACAAGCGATTTTAAGCTCTTTTTCCGGAACTGCATTTAGACCGGAAGTGATTTTCTAAATTTGCTTTTTTTAGTTCGATAGAGCTCTCTAAAGGTCGGTATACACTTGCGCGCCGCGCCGCTCGTGCGCAGCGAGCTCACTAGATTAGTACGGGGGTTCGAAGCTGCGCGCGCGTGGCGCACCAGGATCCATCTCCTGTCGGTTTTTTCCACGCGCACTTTGAGTGTTCGCAGTTCAGATTTGGACGGGATTGTGAGAAGTTCGTTGTTTCTCGCGCGCATCTGATTGCAATATTTGTGCGTTTTGAGTGGTGATAATGAAGTGGTCAGACGAATCTGTGATAAAACTGATCGATGCTTATCGCAAAAAGCAGATATTTCCCTCCAGGCATCTGCTTTTAGTCAAATGGTTTCTCCTTAACATAAGGATAATTTTAAGAAACCATTTGACTAAAAGCAGATGCCTGGATGGAAATATCTGCGGACCAATGCGAGAAGAAGGTGATATCTCTGCTGTCTTCCTACAGACTTGAGAAAAATAAAATAAATCGCAGGGCGGAAATAGGTATCTTCTTTGGAAATGTGGGGTCCAATCTTCTCCAGCAGATTGTCAAAGTCAGAAGGTGACATTCGAGTAAAATTCTTATACTGGCCGCTTATTTCTTGTAACTTCAAGTTCATCATTAGCACCGCGCCCTTCCCTTTTTTTTAAACAGGTCAGTGAGCCACCAACATCGCCGTTGTTTCTTTTTCTTTTTGCACAAACTTGCCATTAAAAATGCCGCATCACTCATCACCGCAATCGCGAGGTTTTCCTCGTACGGCGGGGACATGATTATATTTACCACACTCCAAACTGACTAGTGAATGTTCGTGGGTTTCGTATCGATCGCGGGAGGTTCGTCTAAAAAATAATTCTGGACCGCGTGCAGTGCGCGGCGCGCAAATGTATACCCACCTTAAGACTCACAATTTAAAACCTTTCCGGTCCCTTTAGCCCTTCAATCTTTGGCACAATTGAGGATATTGCTTAGTTTTACGTTTCTGCTAAGATGGGCACCCCTACTTTGTCTGCTTGGAAATATTTTCACATTAAAATTAACCCACCAAGGAGGAGGAGGAGGAGGAGGAGGTGGTGGTGGTGGTTGTTTTACTGTGTTCTCCAGGAATATCATGAGGCTTGTTGATGTTCAACTTAACCAAACCATGCGCATTATAACAGGCACTTTAGAGAACACACCTACATTCTGGCTTCCAATACTGAGCCATATTGAGCCTCCTTCCATGTGACGAGAATGTTCACTTGTGCGTGAATTCACCAAAATAACTGCTAGTCCTGAGCTCCCTATTCATGAAGACATTCCTGCCATCAACACAAAGAGACTCCGTTCCCGTCGTCCTCCATTACAAACTTGCCAAGCCAATAACAATAAATATAATATAAGTGATCGTTGGACTAAATTATGGCACACCAGTGCTACAAAGGAACAGCTGAAGATGCCCTGTATCAAAACCAGGCCACCAGGATTTGATAAACACAGGAAGATTTGGACCACTCTGAATGGAATACAAACTAATTGTGCTAGATACGCCGATTCCCTACATAAATGGGGGGATGATATCCTCCCCGCGCACAGTGTGAGATTTTGCCTATCTAGGAGAACTTTACTCAATTTCCCGACCATGTTATTTTTCACAAAATACATGACATTTAGTTCGCTAAATAGACTGTCCCAGTCAAAAGAAAATGCTACGCACTTGTACTATAGTCACCCGCAACGTCTGTCAAAGGGGCTTAAAACAAAGTAAAGACGCGTACGCTCTCAGAGCCATGCAACAGCTGTGCAGTGTGCAGTATGTTTATTCGACTGATGACGAGCGCTGTGACGCAGAGTGGTCAGTGCTGTGCTTCAATGTTATTGCTGATATCAGAAGGTAAGATTTTGTATGTTAACTTAAAATTTCATTGAAGGGTTAGGTTACAATGTTGTCTTGAAAAGAGGCTTGCCATGGACAGAAACTACTGTAGTTTCTTGAAATTCAAAGAGGATTCTACTCAGGTGTTCCATCATGTTCCGACCTGAAATTTGTTTCACATTATAGCTTATTAAGTATAATACTAGCAACGATCGAAATATCCTGTGCAAGTTTGCGCGATAACGACCAAACGTCCTGTCTGTTTCAGAATGGCACCCGAGTTTTCGTGGCGTACTATATTCGATGAGTGGGCAAAAGCTCACACAAACAGGTCAAAAGTTCTTTCAAACTTTATAATGGATGAAACGGGCGTCGCGGAACTTTCGCCTAGTTCAAAGGCAAAAATAAGGAAGTGTGCACACAGTATACAAGTTAAATGGGATAAAGCTAATCGACATCGGGGTAGATTTTTATACCACAACGCGACTTGGTTGGACAATGAAGTCGACTTTAATTTTTCAACTGATCCTCCGATTAATCCAACCAAGGCCGGTAGACCTCAAAAATCCTTTAAAGATTAGACTAGAAAATCAAAGCACTTGTCGAATCTACAAGTCATGAAGAACTGTCGAAGGCTATTGAACTCTCATTGCGCAAGGCGGGAAAACGCAAAGGAAGGAAAGGAAGGAAGATTGTAGTTTTACGTGACCGTGAATCTTGTGATTATGAGCCACGGGGAGGGGAAAACGTGACTCGGCTGCAATCGTGAAGGACTTTGTTCTTCTTCTCCTACAAGGGGCACAAACTTCAAGAAAGCTCGAAATTCTTCGCTTGAAGTGTCACCTAAGTTGTCCGCAGATGAAGCATTAGCTTTATTAGTTGATGCAAATATTTCGACGAACCAATACAATATTGTGCGAAATCAAGCAAGAAAAATCGGCACTAAAATTTATCCGTCGTACGATAAAGTGAAGGATGCTAAGAAACTTTGTTATCCTAACAATATTACAATCACTGAAACATCCGCTGAAATTTCATTGCAGTCTCTTGTTGAGCACACTGTAACACGGCTTAGTAAAGCCCAAGAAGATGTACTCAAGACTTTACCCGGTGTTGTTAGTAACATTAACATTGCTGTTAAGTGGGGCTGTGACGGTGCCCAACAGAGTGTGTATCGTCAAAAATTTTCAGATGAACAATCGACAGACGAAAGTTTGTTTAGCATCTCCATGGTACCTATTCAAATTTACAGTGTAAACGACAACTATAAATCTGTAATTTGGCAAAATCCAGCTCCATCTTCCTAGATATTGCCGCCCCATAAAGTTTGTTTTTACAAAAGAAATAGTCGATGCTGTAAAAAGCGAAGTACAGAAAGTTGAAGGACAAATAGCTAATCTCACTCCTATTATAATAACTGTGGGCAACAGGGAATTCATCTGCAAGCCTAACAAAAGTCATGATGTTTTGTACGATTGACGGAAAAATTTGTAATGCAGCATCTGATTGTTCCTCAACCCAAATATGTTATTTGTGTGGAACTCAATCGAGCGAAATGAATAACCTTCGTACTCTATGCCAGAAAGAAGTTCAACAAACATTTTTGACTTTTGGATTGTCACCCCTGCATTCTTGGATACGGTTTTTCGAATGTATACTCCACATCTCGTATAGACTGGATATTATGAAGTGGCAGGTTCGCGGCAAAGAAAACAAAACTAAAATGGAAGTAAAAATTAAAAGAAACACAAACTAAGAGGAATTTCGTTGTCAGCTCGGGCTATTAGTAGATAATCTATGTACAAGCAACAATCAGGAAACATGAATGATGGCAATACAGTCCATAAGTTTTTCAGAAATGCTGAAAAATCATCAGAAATAACTGGAATAAATGTAGAATTGATAAAGAGATTTCATGTAATTTTAGAATCTCTTAATTGTGGTTTCCCGATTGATGCAGATAAATTTAGTGAGTATGCTCGTTCTACGCTGGAAATGTATTTGACACCCTATCCCTGGTATTATATGCCAACAAGCATTCATAAAGTTTTGTATTACGGTAAGGACATCATAGCCTCAAGTATCTTGCCAATAGGCCAGCTATCAGAAGAGGTTCAGGAAGCTAGGAATAAAGACAATAGAAAATACAGGGAACTCCTCACAAGAAAATCATCCAGAATGCATACAAACACGGACTTGGTTCATAGATTGCTTATTACATCCGATCCATATATTACTAGTTTACGTGCTTCTCCGAAAACGAAACGTTCGGTAGTCATGCCCGAAGTTTTAGAACTTTTAAGGGATACTGTTGTAAATGCTTCGGATAATCACTCTGATGATAGCTGTTGTGATACAGACTTGATCAGATATTTTTCCTTTGTGTTTGCACATGTTTTGTGTCGTATCTTGTTATTACGTTTTAATTTTATGGGCCGAAAATTGTTTAGTTCCCATTGTCACCAAAGTTTAATCTAAATGAATCTGGCTGCATCAAAAGACAAGAGCAATATATTGTGCCCATTTGGATAATTGGCACAAGTGAACCCTGGACCATTCATATAAAAATATGTTAGAGTTTAATAAAGACAGTAAGGAACCAAGAGGAAGAACTCGTTGTGAAATAAGCTTCAGAAACACTGCAAGATACGCAGGTGGCTTATTGAACACATAAAGTCCCATTAGTCCTGACAGTTTAAGTGAGGAAGGTCGTTAGAAAAGCCATTATCGAAGCAAGGAAATGTAGAGCTGAAGGGTCGTAATTAACACTCAACATTCCACGAGTAAGCGATCCAACGAAAAGTTATTACTATTCAAGTGCGACATTTACGAGAGATCTACTTTCCTAAGGGCATACTTGAGACGAGGCCTCAAAGAACGATGAGCCAGCGAGAAATCGAGCATACAAACGAGGAACTCCCCACTATAAAACTTGACAAAATAAATTCACCAGTTAACAAGATTTGAAAGTTAAGGAAGCAAAGCGGAAGCTTGTAGTTTAACGTGACCGTTAATCTTGAGATCATGAGCCACGGGACCTCCTTTTTACGTGGAATCCGAACCACAGGACATGGCATTTCACTTCGAAAATCTCACATGCATTGACCGGGAATCGAACCCGGACCGCCTTGGTGAGAGGCATACAGCTAGACCGCTGAGCCACCACGCCCCCCATGGAAAGTTAAGGCCGTAGTAGGAACAGCATATATCGGAAAGTTGGTAGGCCTGTGAAATAGGTACTTGAGAAAATGCTGAGCTCAGATAACGTCATCGGAATGCAGGGCGGAGTGCTACGAAGGGTTACAGAGGTAATCAGGTCGGCCCCTCAGAGTGTATAATGACTATTTTAATTAATTAGAAATTGACCTATGAACGAATCCCGTTCCGCCAACAGGCAGTCGTAAAGTTATTATAGATTACATCTGGAAACAAAATATAAACCAGATTGGAGCTAGGAATCAGAAGTTGAACTCCCGAGATTGTCAGGGACTAATTTCTGCCCCAAAACGAATAAATAAGGCTTTAAGCTCAAGCCAAATCATCAAGTCGATCAGTTAGACCCGAGCCTCGGTAGAGGTGCTACGTTATATCAATCGCACAAAGTCGATTAGTCAGATTTAAGCCTCGGTTGAGGTGTTACGTTATATCAAACACGTCAGGCACGTTAAGTCAGTCACTCAGTTGATTGAACACCTTGGTGAGGTGTTACGCTACACGTTGCAGCCATAGTTCGATTCCAGACCAAAGTGTTGGTCTTGATATTCAGTAAAGCTTAAGGAAGCAAGACAGAGTTAGGGACTCGGAGCGAACGCAAACAGACTAACGAACATTTATAACAGAGGACTGCAGAATAAAGAATAATAGGAATCGAAAAAGAAACAATAAATTTATAGAGCGGAGACAGGCTACGTCACGCTAAAGGGAAGATAGTTCAAACGTTAAAATCCCAGAGAGGACGTCAAAAGAACTTTGTAAAGTTAAATCGCACAGTACATAAACGCTATAATAAATACGAGTTTAAGGAAACGAAAAAGCAGCTAGAATATAGAAGTAGAAAGTATACGGTCTTCGAACTGGAAGCCAAAATAGAGTTGCGAAAGTTGCGATAAGTAGAGACAGGGAGTGAAGTGGCATCAAGCATCATAAACATTTCACCTTAAGCAAATAGGCATCATTTAAGGAAGCCACGCACAATAGACAAACTCCAAAGAGACTAGGAAAGAAAGACTTACCAAGAAGTAGGAGATTTGTAGGAGCAAACACACGTTCAATGCAGAATAGGGAGATTATCTCAGGATCACCAGCGCCGTGATGTTTTCACCGCAATATGCTGGGATATGGTTCGTGCGCAGTGTAAATATTAAATTAAGTGAAATTTGTAGTGAAATAAGTGTTTAAGAAAAAGCAGAGTAATAATGTATCAAGCTGTGTACGAGTGTAAAATTGAAGACCAAAAAATGAAGATGGTCTATTTTAGTGTAAACATGTGTTACTGAAGCAATTAAATGGGCGAAGGCATCCAAAAACCAGGTCATGAGCCGAACAGCAGATGGGGTGAGTAAGAAATGTTTATTATACTAAATGATTGTGTCATGTGCTAATCAGTGAATTTGAAAATGTATAAAATAACCAATAAATGCACTAGTGAACGAACGAGTAACGTTAAAATGTATTGGAAAAACCGCAAATATAGTTTGCAAAAATGTAAAAAGATAATTATTGAAGTGCAAAAATGATAACATTAATAATAATGGAAACCCGTAAAAATAAATAATTAACAATGAAAAGTGAAATCTGAGAGGAGAAATCGAATATAATAATGTTATTGGCAAGTAAATTACGCAATATAAGTGAAAAGTAAAAGTAAAATGAAACAAGCACCATAATAATAATAATAATAATAATAATAATAAATATTGAGTTTTTATACTCCGAAAAATAATAAGTTTTGAGTTTTTATACTCCGGAATAATAAATGTTGAATTGAATAATTGCCTTCCGTAAGTAAATAATGAAGCGATAAGTATTAATGAGAATGATAATAATAAACATGAGTTGAAATAATTGAATAATTGAAGGATCTTTGGGATACTTTAAAATAATGAAGTAATAACGCTATTCAGCTAATAAATGTAATGAATTAAAGTAATTGGTGATAAACGAACACCTTGGAAATGTATTGTGAAGTTATAGGCCATAGGCCATATTGAAAGTAAAATGACGAAGTAAAGACCAATAAAAATAATGCCGCGATACGAGTAAAGTTGAGTTGTCGAAGATAATTGCAGTATGCGATGAGAGTCCAAGTTATTAAAAAATTGTGTTGCCAAAATGGGCCTATAAGTAATGAATAAAAAGTAGTATCAAGCTAGCAAATATATATCCTGTAACGTGCATATTTTGAGAGATAAAAAAAAAGGTATTAAGTGTCAGAAATCGTCGTCGTTGTTAAGGGTTGCACCCATGGGAAAACTAAAGGGTTTTCGCCAGTCAGCATAAAATGGTATATATGGTTAGCGACCAAAGTGGATGGTACATTCCCGCTGGAACAGCTTTGTTTATGGTAATTTGCAGTGTATCCGACAATAAAAGTATGTGAAATGAAATGATAGGACAGAAGCAAAGTATGATAGCGATCTCTTGCTGTCTACCTATAAAAAGGACAGAAGCAAGGTATGATAGTGACCTTGTTGTCTGCCTAATAAGTATATAAGTCGTCGTGTTCTCTAAATATGGCATTGGTTATAAGGAAGTGAAATGAATGATAAATAAAGTAAGTAATAAATAGTTGAAGTAATGTGTTAACTTGGATGATCATACGCCCTTTAAGAAAAGATGTTTTAAACAGTTAAAAGTCGCGAAGCAATGAATGAATGTGAGGCGAGACGAGGTTATAAATCACGAGCTAAGTAAGTGGTGCGAGGGGGAGTCAGGCAAGCCGACCAACCTTCACCGAACGCAAGGGAAAGCGAATACAATAGACGCTTTGTGTACAGAAGTTGTAAGAGCTGAATAGGCATTAGTAATTAAACGAAAATTATGCAAATTTGTTAAATCAAGGTGCAATAAGCATATAAGTAGATTGTTGTATTGGTGGGTTTCTGACAATTGTCCCGACTTTAAGTTTGAAGAAATTCTATAATATTTGACCATAGTAGTCAAGGAATAAGTTTGTTAATAAATAATCGATTTCTACCTCGATAGATTTAGTGAGTAACACCTGTAATAAAATGATTGAGTTTATAAGTAAACTAAGTAATGAAAGAAAGTGATAGCACATGATGCATCATTAATGAATACCCCTTGAGCATGAGAAATAAGTTGGAAAGATGTGAGTTCGAGTCATGGCATGTTAACAATTGTTGATTTGTAGTGTAAATGTTTAAACCTAATGCTTAACTGGAAGAGTTAATATAGTTTGAAAGTGACTGAAAATAAAGTAAACAATGAAAATAAAGGTGAAATAAAGCCCTGAAGGGACTGTGATGATACGGTAAATGTCCGTAAAGTCTTAGTGTATTTTTCATAAAATAATAAGCACGCTCGTTGTCTTAATGAATAGAAATTAATTGTTGGAAGAAAGAAAATTTGTATTGACATTAAAGAATAGATGTCAGCTAAGCAAGATAAAGCTATAATGTAGAGTTGTATGATTTTTAAGAATTTATGGATTTTGATTTTTGCTATTTTGGATTCTTTCCAAAATATTGTTGTTTTTGTGTATTTGTATTTGTTCCTGGGAGTTTTAGTAAATAAACTCAGATTAATTGTAACATGTTTAGTTTTCAATGTGGTCTTGTAGATCCTAGAGTGCTTTCATATCAGAATGCGAGATCATGTTGTGGGCTGAACGGTACACGCCTCGAAGCCGCAGTAGCAAGCCAGGTGATGATCAAGCATTCTCCATGTGACATGGGTACAATATATTTTGTATATTTGACGGTAACACTATCCAAATTTGTGTCTTACGTTTGTCAAACATGTGTGTTATTTTTATTTATTTTTTTGGCCAAAAATACAAATAAAATATTTTTAATCTCTAACTACAAATTAAAAACTTTATTTTAATTCTAAAGGTAACCAAAATCTGCCACAGATAAGTTTACATTAGCTAGTGAATTAAGTTCCCCTGGATGGGCAAAATCTCACACTGTGCCGCGCTGTGATTGTGGTGCTGAACGTCAAACGGTTCAGCACATTGTCCAAGCGTGGCCCTTACGAGCATTCCGTGGTGACCCGCAGGAGTTCCTCTTCGCAACAAATCAGGCTATTGAATACATCACAAATCTGGATATCTGTTTGTGACTCAGTGTATAGATTATTATGTAAATATGTATATAGACTATAATTATCATTGTGCAATGTTTTTCCAAAAGCTAAATAAATCAGATAATCTTGAACAAAGAGACAGGAATGTGAAACACTTACCTGAGGCATGTACCCAACTTTGGGCCCAGGAATTCCACTGCCTTTAGTTCCAGGACATCCACCCAACACCCAGATGTCTCCAGAATTAAGCCTTCGTCGACCCACGATACAGCTGAGCAAGGTAGTCTTCCCACAACCACTAGCACCCAGGAGTCCATAGCTGGGACAAGAATACATGCTCTTAGACTGCCTCAACTAGAGTTTCTGTTGCTATTTAAGGGGTCAGGACAATGTTGTCATGAGACCTATGTACTTATTGTATGAAATCTGTGGTATTTTAATACATCTCTTGTTGATTATTCATTTTAGGGGTTTGATACATCATGGTCAACATCCCCGTGTACTTGGGTGTGTGTTCAATTTGTCTGATAGCCTTTGTTTCTATGGTGACTGTAATAATAATAATAATAATAATAATAATAATAATAATGTAGAATTTAGTGGCTTCGGTGGCGTAGTCGGTAGCATGCTGAACTTCTGTTCCCAAGATAGCGGATTCAAACCCGGCCGAAGTCGTCGGTATTTTTAAGAGCGTTAAAAATCCTTCAGTATGCCTTCCTTCGGAGGGGAAGTAAAGCCGGTGGTCCCATGTCATAGATTTATGGTTTATGGCATGTAAAAGATCCTTTCACAGACTACACTTGTGTAAAGCAAAAATTGTTAGGTTAGATTTCGTCAGAACGCTCTATCAAAAGTTCCAAAGTTCAGTACTAGGTATCATTGATATCTGGTGGCGAAAGTTGGAACTACTTGAAATTGAACGGAACTTGTAGCTCACCCTTTAGGATGTCCGCTGGAAGCAGCTACAGACTCAGGCGAGCCGAACATGTCCTCGGACACTCCCGGCACTAAAAAGCCATACGATAAATAAATAAATAAATAAATAAATAAATAAATATATAAATAAATAAATAAATAAATAAATAATAATAATAATAATAATAATAATAATAATAATAATAATAATAATAATAATAATAATATCGTATGGGCTCGGGTGCGGGTGCAAGCTTTGTCATTTGACACCCAAAGGGTAGCTTGCATGTCGAATTTCGCTGTTCTTTGAAGCACTATGAAAGTCAAGGAGGTTAGAAATCTAAGCTCCTTGAACATTGTTGCACTTTCTAGTAGAGAAATGTGGAACTTTGTGTTGGCGGAAATTCCCGAGATTAATTTTGCCATTATGAACACGGCCTACTGAATTCAAATGGGTTCTTTGACATGCCAACATCGTATGACATGGTGTCGTAATTTTTGCCGCCTTTCAAAAATCACTTACCACGTCCAGGACTGTAATAGTCTGTGTAACTGTAATTATCAGTGTCGGGAATGGAGTAGGTGCCCCAGGATTTGAAATAAAGTATTATAGTCAGGATAGCTGCTGTCAATGCTGGGATTTGAACCTCCAATCTCTGGATTTGCTGCAGTTCCCCATCATGGTCATAATGGGTGATTTAATTCACTTGGCTATGCCACAGGATGTATGTATGGCTGGTGTATTTTCAATTAACTGCAGCCAGCAGACTGATCCTTGAGGAAGATACCACCGTAGCATTTACCTAAAGATTGATTGGTTCCTTAGTTTATGGGCTGCGACAACGCGGTCACGAAGCCCCGTGTACTTTGTGTGTGTGTAGAATTTGTCTGATTACCGGTGTTAATTGTGATGACTGTATTCGTGTGTGTTATCTGTGATTCGGGTAGAAGGGCTGCAGACGATTAATTTTTTCAAGTAGTTCCTACTTTTGCTACCAAATGCTACCATCCACGACACCTAGCTGCGGACGTGGCTACAAAATGCCATCGCAGTCAGCATCTGGTGGCGAACGTTGGAACTAATATAGCGTTATCAAACTAACTTACACATTTTAGCTTCCACAAGTGTAGTTAGTGGAAGGTTCTTTTTCATGCCATAAATCTATGACAAGGGACCACCGGCTTTACTTCCCCTCCGAAGGAAGGCATACTGAGGGATTTTTAACGCTCTTAAAAATCCGACGACTTCGGCCGGGTTTGAACCCGCGATCTTGGGCATAGAACATTTACCTAAAGGGGTACAATGAAACACATTCAACTAGTACGAAGCCACTTAATTCAGCAATTATTACAAAATTTGCATTTTGAAATGCATCTTGTTTCGAATGGCTTCATTGACGTGCGGATTCAGTGATGCAACATGGATGATTAAGGAAATACTCACATGGTTCCTCGTGTGACGGTCATGTCAAGGCCACGCAGCACAACATTCGGTTGTTTTCTGGAGCCATACTGTTTATAGGCACCTCGCACACAGACGGCTACATCCTGCGGGCCCATCTCCAGCGCTTCCTCCATGTTCTGAAACTATAGAACAGACAAATACTTTATGGGTCTGAATATATTCTAGCTCCCGCACATCGGCATCCATAAGGGGTGGCAAGGACCGCGGTTAGACGGTCAAACAATAAGGTTAGAGCAGTTCAGATTTCCATATGTTGACACAGGCGTGACGAATTTTGATCTGTTCAATGAGGAACAGTATGCGATATACAATACATTAGTTTTCTGTTGTAATATAACAGAATACAAAGACTCCATTAATCTAATTTTTGCTATGACATATACATTTTTCATTACAATTTTGCGTCCTGGATCATGCGCCACCTGATCCGCCCCTTGAGTCGGCTCTGGGTGCGTTTGCACCCTCTGGCTGCTGAAATGATGCGATATTTTAATAGGATAATGGAAATTACTGGCCACTCGGTGGCACAGATGGCTAGACAACTTTTTACTGCTAGTCTACTTCCCGAATTGAAATCTCAATACAGTGCAGCATCGAATCCTGGTGCAGTTGCTACTTGAGGGTGCTTAAATGCGATTTTTCTGGCATGTTAAAGATCCCCATCGGGGGATAATTCCAACACCCTGGTGTCACTAAAACACGCTGTATTTAAATGGGACGTAAAACCAGTAGGCCTCGCATTATTATTTGATTGATACATTTGAACGTTATTCTTAACTAACTTTAGGCAGGGAAGGTTTTTACTGGTATCTCTCGTTTTCTCTGCAAATTTAATTCCAGTAATACTCGGAAAGCTTTCATTTATCATAATTTCGTCAACTGGCACATTTCCGCTCCTTGGTGTTAATTGAGACCATCACTGGCCTAATACTTGGCTGGAGTAACGCTAGTGGATTATTAGTGGAGATTATTTTAATAAATAGTAATATGTTAAATTACAATGATTTTCTGGTATCTGAGACTTGAGAAGATTCATTTTTCTATCATTTATGGCTCCCATTATATTCCTAATACCATAATTATGGGTAGGGTTAAAACTAATTAGTTTTCCTTCTTTGGTAATTTGTATGTAATAAGAGGTTGATAACCTTGGAGTTTTGCCTCTTGTTATAATCGATGTCACCACTTATCATCCTAATGATGGTGGGTGAGTGTTTATCGTGTCGGGCTACCAATCCCAAGCTTGCAGGTTCGTTCCTGGCCATGGTAAGTGATTTTTGAAATGTGACTACAGTCACAGCTCGCATGTCATACGTTGTTGGCATGTTAAAGAACCCATTTCAATTCAGTAGGCCGTGTTCATGATGGCAAAATTAATCTTGGAATTTTCCGCCAACACAAAAGTTCCTCCATTCTCTACTGCACAGCGCTATAGTGTCAAGGAGCTTATATAGCTAACCTCCTTGACTTTCATAGTGCCCCAATGAACAACAAAATTCAACATACAAGCTGCCCTCTGGGCGTCATATGACGAAGCTTGCACCCGGCCACCGAGGCCATACGATATTATCATTATTATTATTATTATTATTATTATCCTAATGAAGTTGCCCGCTCTGAAAACTACCAATTGGATACCTATGCTCCCTCAGCCATTATCATAACTGAGTTCTGCAAGACCTCCAGGACGTTACATGCAGTTAAACATTGAATCTAACAGCACGCGTAAAATCATGTTGGCAACAATGACATACATGTATTGGTCAGAAATAATCTGAAATAATATGATCTATCGAAATATCATATTAGACCTCCTGTTCTATTCATTTCTCAAACTATTTCCTGGGTATGAAACAGAAATAATTCTATTTTGATTCCTGCACTCCTTAAAGTACGTAGTCGCAAAATAATAATCTTATGCTGTCAAATTTACAAGACTATTATAACAAGAAGTTCCGTGACGAACAAAGGAGCCTACTTTTCTTAAAATTTAAGATTCATGCCAATGATTAATCTATATGGATCTATCTAGAATAATGACGAAATTAAGTTGGTAATATCGAAATTTCTAATTAGTTCGAAATACTGTATACCTGGCATAATGTAGCCTAATAGAGAACTTCAGTTGGCAGCCCTGGTTCCTTAGTTCCATCTCTTAAAGTACAGAATACAAAATTTGGTTGAAGTCCAATGGATAGCATGGACGTTACATGCAGTTAAACATTGAATCTAGACTAACAGCGCGCGTAAAATCATGTTCGCAACAATGACATACATGTATTGGTCAGAAATAATCTGAAATAATATGATCTATTGTTGTGTCAATTTTGAATGAAATCCATTGGTTAGTGTAAAAGTTACATGCATTTTAAAACTGGACCTATCAGCAGGCTTAGAATCATGTTGGCAGCACTGGCGTAGGCCTGTATTAGTTACTCCAAATTAATCTAGAATGTCAGGTACTATACGTGCGCAAAGTTTAGAGCTATTGGCTTGCATACTTTCTGATATATTGAAATTAGGGTAACAAAAGTAGAAACAGTATTTATTACCAGTTGGCAGCCCTGGTTACTATTAAGAATCGGCATAGTCATTTCTGTTATGGTACACATAGCACACACCAAATTTGGTTGAAATCCAAATGACAGTATAGAAGTTAGATATATTTGAAGTTGGACCTCTCAGCAGGCTTAGACTCATGTTGGTAGCACTGACGTATATAAGTTACCCCAAATTAATATAGAATGTCAGGTACTATACGTGTGCAAAGTTTAAAGCTGTCGGCTTGCATACTTTCTGATATATGGATATTTTGATTTAAAAATTGAGAGCATTTATTAACAGTTGGCAGCTCTGATGGCTCTTAAGAATACACTCAGTAATATCTGTTTATATACACATAGCACATACGAAATTTGGTTGAAATCCAATTGATAGTGTAGAAGTTATAAGCATTTAAAATTTGGACCTATCAGCAGGCTTATAATCATTTTGGCAACACTGCCATATATGGCCTCCTGGAAATTAAACTGCAATATTATTATCTATACGTGTGCCAGTTTTGAAATAGCTCCCATTCATACCTTCCAAGATATCCAACGTGGAGCTCAAATTTCAATTGCGATTTTTCAGCAGTTGGTAGCACTGACATCATTTTCAAATATGGCCGTGAGATATTCAGGTATAGATCTTTACTCCTACCAAATTTTGTTTCGATTGCTGCAGCCGTTTAGGAGTTGATGGGGGGGGGGGGGGGGGGCACACACACAGTCAACCAGCCAGCCAGCCAGACAGACATACATACAGAAGGACAGACATACAGACACACATTTGCCCGATCTCATAAGTCTACTTTTTCCTCATTTTTGCAAAATGTGAAAAGTAGGCTAAACATATATCTGATGTTTATGTTGAAGAAATAATACTTCTTAATTTTCGTGCAAATCTGACTATTCTATTCCGAGTGTGAAGCGTAGGCCAGGTTTTGAAGTGCTCCGAGTACAAACCTAGTCATTGTGAAAATTCCTTGAAGTTAGGTGAACTCGTTTGCGTTAAAATAAGTCTGACAAATGGGAGTTCTGCATCTCATCAAGTAGCATGATAAAACATTATTTCTTTCCGATTAAAGAACCGAAAGATCTTCAAAATCATATTATGACACTCAAAAAATGCAAATTAAAATATTTTAGGTTCTGTGTGGAAATTTCATAGAGATTAGTAAACCAGTTTTCAGTAGCGCAGTGTTTGGGAACTTCTGTATCCCCGGCGTTCCAAGGGGTTCCTGGATATTTCTTGAAAGAACAGAAAGGAAGCCTACGAGTTAAGTTTTTAGGTTCTGCATTTCGAATTTGACGCAACTTTCCACACTCCTTTCCACGACTGTTTGATTTGAGTGAGACCTCGTGGCAGCTACTTGAATTCAGTTGTAAGCCTGTTTCACTTGACTGGGCGTTATATTTACTATCTTAGTCTTGTGGCCTAAAAAATCGTGGGTACTTTATGAGGATTCTCTTTGCCGAGTTTCATGGCAAATGCCCCATAACATCTACAGTTACCGATTTTTTTAAATGTTAATAGTACCAGTACGCATAACCACCATCTCAAATGTATTACGTTGAGGAATTCTTACCTTGGGCAAAGTAAGAAACATATACGAGTCAGCATATTCACCAGTTTCAGCACTGTAGCTTTATTAGGCAGGGAGTTATCGAATTTATTTAAATATTCAAGATGATGGTTGCACGCGAGTATCTATCTGATGTTTCTAGAATTGAGCAGCATGGCTTAAAATACGATATGATTTACACTATATAAAATTTAATGTACTATGGACCCACTGAATGGTTTAGAAGTTAATGTCAGTTGAATAAAAAATATTTAAGCTCACCATATTGGTAAACCTGGTGTCACTGAAAATGTTCATAATTTATTTTACTTGCGTATTGTAACAGCGATTATTTAAAATTGTTTCGCCGATTGGTTTCGAAGATACAGAGTTTACTATCAACATTTAAAATGGCGTTTTATTTGCAGTTGGCAGCATGGAGCAATTGAAAATAACACACACACACCGGCTTGACCTCAGGAACAATTCAAATCTGAGCCAACTCTGATTACCTGGCTCCTGGCCTAGCAAAGTCAGCGCATAGTCACCTACCCTTTCTGTCCATTTATCAACTTCGTCAGTTCCACTCACTCTGTGTTGCTCTGTCTCGCCAGCTCCCTTCTCCTACATTGGCTCCAAACTAGTAAGTACGCGGCTTTCTTGTGTAAGCCAAGATATAGGTGGCCAATACACCTGCCTGGAAGCGAAGGAGATTCGGGGTTGGATCCTGACGGTGGTTTCATTTTTTAGTGTTAATCAACGGAAATAATTCCGCAGGCCTAATAATGTTATGGATTTTATATCCCCTTTGATTCCCATGGTTTTAATAGGACGGAGGAGCGAATTTGCTCTGGAGGGGTTCTTTGTCACGACGGTAGATCTGCTGATATAGGGTCTTGTAATTACCTCAATTAGCAACTGGCTGTGCCGGGATTCGATCCCACCACCTTGGGCTCTGGAGGTAAGACCTTTACTAAAATATCCACCTCGTGGCGTAGTGACTTGCATTCTTGGCTGTCACTACTGAGGTCTGGATTCGATTTCCAGCTCTGCCAAGAAATTTAATTCTGGTCTAAAGGCTAGACTATTATACATTTAGCTCAGCCAACCTCGAAGTGGTTTTTCGTGGTTTCCCCACTTCTACTCCAGACAAATGCTGGAATGATTCCTAACTTAAGGCCGTGGCTGCCTCCTTACCAATCCTATCCACAATTTACAAAATTACTGGCAGAGTCATAACTATAACACAGGTTATCACACAAATTCCACACACACACAAATACATAGGACTATATGACCACGATGCCCCAGCCCCGAAAATAAACAACAACAAAATGAAAAATGCAACACCAAGTAGGAATGGTGCTGCAATTTAATATTCATGACGAGTTTTTGGCTGTAATTCGATGATAACAGCGTGACATGGAGTGAAACTTGGAATTATGGTGCAGCAGAAAAGAGGAGAATAGAAACATTTGAAATGTGGTGTTACTGGAATGATGAAGATTAGATGGGTAGGTAGAGTAACAAATAAAGATGTATTAATATGAGTGAGAGAGGAGAGATGCTTCTTAATACCTCTTCATTTGTAACCCTATCTACCCATCTGATCTTCATAATTCTCCTGTAACACCACATTTCAAATGCTTCTATTCTCCTCTTTTCTGCTGCACCAGCAATGCAAGTTTCACTTCCATACAGCGTCACGCTGCAGAAAAGGGCTTTCGAAATGACTTTTTAATAGGCTATTGGATGTCAACAGATTTCTTTCCTGTGGGAAATATTTCCTTCCCAGGTGCTAACCTAGCTTTTACATCATCCATCACTACTTAGCAGAATCCTTCTACTTCCTTCAATTCAATGACTTTAGATAGTTATTGTTGTATTAAGGGGAGGAACAGCGAGGTCATCATCCCCTTCATTGTCAATAGGAATTTCTGATTTCTTCCGGTTGGATTTTTATTATTATTATTTTCCCTCAAGACTATCCATACCATTAAGAGACTCATTAAAATCCTTTGGTGATTCGAGTAAGATAACATTGTTGCCAGGAAATCTCAAACTTGTAATAACTTCGCCTAGAACCTTTACTTCTACTTTCAAATTTCTCTCTTATTTCCTCCATTGCATGTTCAATGGACAGATTAAAAAGTTGGGCGATTCTTTGATTTCTATTAATACTAAGTAAATGAACAAACATGTTGTCATCTAAGATCAAGTCGAAATAAATAAATAAATAAATAAATATATAAATAAATAAACAAATTATAAAGTGGCGTCGTAAACCACCGGCACTGGAGACCTATACAGTATAGCGTACCCTATCCCCTTCTGGGCACATTTCAAATTGGTAAATGTAGACTCCTATGAATATTATAAGGGTCAACAAAAGTATTCTATTTATAATTTTGACCTTCATTTCAGATAACCTCATCATTCCAGATGGCCCACCTCTCCGCCCTTATTGAGGGGTAACGTTCTCGCTTGCTGGGCCCAAGGTTGCAGGTTCGTATCCTGGCACAGTCAGCTGGCATTTTAGGGTGCGCAAATGCGAGGGAGCCGTGTCAGTAGATTTACTGGCACGTTAAAGATACTCTTCGGGGCAAAATTCCGGCACCCCGGCGTCTCTAAAATCCACAGTAGTTAAAAGGGACGTAAAACAAGTAACATTATTATTATTATTATTATTATTATTATTATTATTATCTCTGCCCTTAAGATTCTACTGGCATAACATAATTATCAGAGTACAGCAAGATGGTCGGAATTAATATCATTTTTAAAAGTTGGGTTAGATAGAGGCCAATGCCCTATTTTTACTTATTAGTCTACTTTCATAAATTTTCAATGAAGTGAAGTGTTGATAATTTGTTTTTGGGGTTTGGGACATTTTGGTCATCAACCCCGTGTATTTGAGTGTGTTTTTAGTTTGTCTGATAACCTGTGTTTCTGTGGTGACTGCAGTAATGAGTGTAACTGTAATTATTAGAGTTGAAAATGGGGCAGGTGCTCTGAGATTTGGAAATAAGGCTCAAACCCGGAATTTGCCTGGAGAGAGTGTAGAAAATCCCGGAGGAAAACCACACTCATGATAGCCGTTGTCAGTGCCAGAAATCGAGCCTCATGTCTTCGGACTTGCTGCAGCTCAGTATCGCGGTCTTGGTGAGCGATTTAACGCATATGTGTATGTGAATGTCTGCGGAATCAGGGCGTGCAATACTCAAGTATTGCTTCAACGTTTTCAATGGGCGGTTTGGAAGCATCCGGCATGCATTCTGGATCTTGCGTCATACGATTTCCATGTACTTGGCAAGCTAATGAACATCTGGATGGAGAGGATTTGCCAATGATCAGTAGCGTAACTTTGATCTGCATCCGTAGTGGGATGAGTGGAGTCAAATGTACATGGGGGCGAATGAGACATAATCAACGAAATAAAAGGTACACGTTTTGGTTTTTGTGTTCGATCTCAATAGAATTTTTACGTTTTATTTGCAGCTATCGATTTGTAAAAGCTCGAAAATGAACAGTTTTACTTAAGCAAGTGTTAAGTTTACGTAACACTAAAAGTTTTACACGACTAAAGAGAAATGTTCTCAAATTATTAAGTACTAGCGGACCCGTGCGAGAACTCTCGCATAATGGGTTGTGTGTGCCCCATGTGTACAGACTACCCGCCCAACCCTAGTGCTATGTGGGCTGTACGTGATACTGTTCAGGCAGGGGATATCGTCTTGTTTATTTGATTAAAATCACTTTATAAACAAATAGATATATATCCGTTGGCTTTTCAAGAAATGCAAGATTTTTCTTGTACTATTGAGACAATTTGGTTGATTTTAGTACAAATCACATCTTCTAACTCCCTCTGATTTATGAGCTTGAGTTTTGAGAAACATACATCTTAGCGTATTACATAATAGGATATGCCTAAATGTACATAATCCAGTCGTTTGCCTTCAATCCGAAGATTGGGTTTATTCAAATGAATTTAATCGAATTACGTATATTTTTATTATAAAAATTTTATTATAAAAATAAACATAAACTCCTTTTACCATCTACGGATAGTTGGACGCAGCTAATGCTTGAAAGGGAAACGTAGAGGTCCGAGAGCCTTCTACTCTACAGAGCTTACGATGAACAAATGATGGACAGGTACAGACCAGGAACTACGACATTTTGTGACTTCGCTGGCAGTGCATGGATATCAGCACAGGGTGTGCAAAGTGAAGTCCTTCCACGATCCAGATGACAATTGCGTGTGCGACCTTTGTAACAATATTACTGTGAACGATATCACGTTGTCAATTGCCAAAGACTTCCCAAATCAAACATAGAATCCTGTACAAGCGCAGAGCGAGCCATCCCACTGTGTTCTGTAATTTATGCACAATTTGTGCGTTTTATTTATTTATTTATTTATTTATTTTATATTTTTACTATTTAGCTCGGGGAGGGGGGAATTGTTCCCCCTAATCGCCCCCCGTAGTTACACCGTTGCCACCGATGAACAAGTTCAAACAGCGCCTCCTATCAACACATATTCGATTTTAATTACATTTTACGATTATGTACACATTGTACAGCCATTCTTGTTTAGTTCCCGAGTCGAGAGCCAAAATTGAACGGAATGGTTCGAGTAAGTAAGTAAGTAAGTAAGTAAGGGTGTCGTTCGGGTCAAATTTCTTGAACCTGGGCAAACCATAAATGCTGCCCGTTAAGTTGAAACGCTTCATAAGCTTCATAAGCTTCATCCTGCATTGCGTGATAAACGTCCTGGAACATTATCTTACAACACGATAACGCACGCCCCCTCTTTGCTCGTTTCTCCAGCGAGAACATTCAATAACTTGGATGGGAAGTTATGGCTCATCCTCCTTACAGTCCAGATTTGCCGGAACGAACTTCTACCGTCAAGGGATTTTCAAACTTCCACAACGGTGGGAAAAATGTGTTTAAAGGAATGGTGACTATGTTGAAAAACAAAAGTTCATAGTTTGATTTTGTTTATCTAGTGTATTGAAATTTATAAACATATTGCCGTAAACAAAAGTTTATCATGGCTTTCAGTATTCCCCTCGTATCGCCGGTATCCTAACATTCGTAATACAGTATATAATCCATATATACCTATATATAATAATACTAGTGGACACGTCAGACGTTGTCCTGCTCGAATATATAGAGCGGGTTCAGCAAACACATTTGAATTTTCGATGAACTATATACTAAGTGACATTTGACATTGATTTTTAAAGAAAAAACTCAAATCATTTCCTTGAAAGCCTACGTCAAATACCAAGAATTCGACATCACCGCTACCTATGGTACAAAAACATAACTATGAATTATTTTCAGAGAGTTAATTGTTCATGAACTTCTCAGAAGAAACCACTGCCAAGGGAACGGGCTTGGGAGAATTAGTGGGGAAAGAAGACCCTGTTGAGCTGGTGTGGCGGCAGTAACATAGTTTGCCACCAGGTGCCGTCAACGTGCAGAGACAAACATCCAAAGATTTTAGTTTTCACTAAGGCTAGCGGTTTCCATGACGACAGTTTTTGATTTGTTGACTGCATCTTGTGGTTTTAAAAATGAGTTCATCCTACATTTTGGTCGCTACGCCACCTACCAGGTCCAATTGTGAATTTAAATTATACAGGGATCTACTCAAACATACATTAAAAATTTCATCAAAATCGGTCCAGCCGTTTAGGAGGAGTTTAGTGACATACACACATACAGAAGAATTACGGTATATAATGACTAGCAACCCTCCCCGGCTTCGCCCGGGATCAGGTATGAATGCATTACGTGAAGGGCGCTTGTTTTCGATGTAATTGAACTACGACCTATATACGTTTTACGTCCCGGCATGATGGGTTAAAATCACTGACTGGACTATTAATTATATTATCATGGAGATGCATGTGTAACGAATTCTTGTCAAAATTAATTTAAGAATGGTGAGGTGCATGAAACACAAATCCTCCTTCCATCCAATTTTACCTTGACTGTGTATTTTGCGGAACGAAAAGTTCACAGGCGAAATGAAGAAAAGCCGATTGCACTTCCAGAGAAACTCCAAAAACAATCACTCTTCTCTGAAGTCATAACTCAACACGACTCGACAGTTTGCTGCTGGCTGTATCTGGGGTAATAGGCTCTCCCGCTAGCTGGGCTGTAACTGGGGTGATACGCTTGCCCCTAGCTAGCTCGTAAACTGTCGCTTCAGTAATTGAATGGAGATTGTTGGAAGAAATGAAAACGTAAAAACACTTAGGTCTATAGTGGGGGATGTATTGAAGATAGAGATATGCTCTCGCGGACTTTTTTGTAGAACTTTTCATGATGAGCAATTCATACACTCATAGTATATTGATATCTTTAACGATTTGCGTAAGCTTAAAAAGCGGACGGACGCCAGATTACTTTTTCGAATTTTTTACTGAAATAGTTACTGCTTGGCTTTTTTGATCATAAATACATTATTTTGTATAGAAAACTTCCTCGAGATATCCTTTACCGAATGGTGAAAACCACATAAAAATCCATCCAGTGGTTCTCGAAATTACCCTTGACATCCAAGAATCGGGGACTTTGTTTTATACTAAACTAGCTGAAGTACCCGTGCTTCGCTACGCGTCATAAATAAATTAAAATGTGAAGGTGACAGTTAAAACAGGGGATAGGCGAGGTGCTGCTCAGAGGGAGATTAAGGATGGAACATTTTGTCCAACTACACCGCTCGGCGTTGACCGTGTTTTATAGCACAAATTTAGGTTTTACTCGCTAACCGTTGGAGATGCCTTTCGGATAGAAAATGTAATTCTAAACCTCGTATATGCCATCAAAAGTTTGTTATTTCTTAGCGTTCTCTTTTTATTTGAAATGGAAATATGAAAGTTTGAAACCAAAGGGTGTAGTGACGTCACTAAAATGGTCGCCATCTTTAAATAGTACAAAGTATTGAAATCAAAAGTAGCCCATATGTTAACCAGGTAAATCAGCTACTTCCATGTAAAATTCATGTAAATCGGACCAGTGGTACTTGCGTGATTGAGTAATACACAGACACACACCATCTCATTTTTAGTCTCGCTTCGCTCGCGTCATAGTCGTGAAATGAAATGCAGGTTTAACCCCGTTAACACTCCTTTACAACCTGAATATCCAAAAATCCCTCCTTAGTAGTCGTTTCCGACATACAACAAACTTATCCCCAAAATATCATTCTTCTAACTTTAATAGTTTTGGTTGGTCGATGAGAGTGAGCATCTAAAAATCCTTCCTTAGTGGACGTTTTTCTTCCAGATTTCACCCCTCCCCATAGGCCCCTTAAATTGGATTTATGAAAATACGGTCGAACACCTATTTATTTTATTTATTTATTTATTTATATATTTATTTATTTTTAAGTTGATTGATTTCCTCCGAGTTTCAAACTCCTCGCCTATGTCGTTTAAGAGATACACGCTCCGTTAGGAATCTTTCAACCCCCACTTTTCACCCCTTTCACCTCATAATATACACCATATCGATATACCCTTAGACATATGTCTGCTTATTCTTAATGATGAGTTTATATGCCGAGTATCCCATCCCCAAGGAAACCAATCGGGAGATATTGTTATTCAATTAAATGCAAGTCTACCCCCGTAATACCACTTTAGAATCTGAATATCGAAAAATCCTTCCTTAGTGGACGTTTTCGACATACAACGAACATAGCTCCAAAATGTCGTGTTTCTAACTTCAATAATTTTGGCTGGGCGATGATGAGTGAGTGAGTAAGTCAGGACATTTTCTTTCATTTATTTTTCAGAATTTCACCCTTCTCATGAACCGCTTAAATTGGATTTATGAAAAAAAAAAACCGGTCGAACGCCTATTTACTTATTTTTGAACTGTTCTCCCCCCCCCCCCCAGAGTTTGATGAGTGAGTGAGTTAGGACACTTTCTTTCCTGTTTTCCCCCCAGAATTTCACCCCTCTCCAAGGGCCCCTTAAATTGCATTTATGAAAAAACGGTCTAACACCTATTTACTTATATTTTAAGCTGTTTTTCCCGCCGAATTTCAAACTTCTCGTCTATGTCGTTTAAGAGATACACGCTCCGTTAAGAATCCCTCAACCCCCAATTTTCACCCCTTTCACCTCATAATATACACCACATTGATAAACCCTTAGACATATCTGATTAATTTTTAATGATTAGTTTATATATCCCCAAAGAAACAACTCATGAGATATCGTTATTCAATGAAATCCACGTTTACCCCCTTCACACCTCTTTAAAACCCGAATAAACAAAAATCATTCCTTAGTTGACATTTTCGACATACAGCGAACATATTCCCAAAATTTCATGTTTCCAACTTTAATAGTTTTCGTTGGGCGTGATGAGCGAGTGAGTCAGACAGGACATTTTCTTTCAATTATTTTTACCAGAATTTCACCCCTCCCCATGGCCCCTTAAATTGGATTGATGAAAAAACGCTTGAACACCTATTAACTTATTTTTTAAGCTGTGTCAGTCAGTTAGGACACTTTCTCTCCTTTTTACACCCCAGAATTTCACCACACCCCATTGGCCCCTTAAATTAATTTATGAAAAAAAAAAACGGTTGAGCACCGATTTACTTATTTTTTAAGCTGATTTTTTTTCGCTGAGTTTCAAATTTCTCGCCTATGTCGTTTATGAGATAGGTATACACGCTCCGTTTGGAATCCTTCAACCCCCCACTTTTCACCCCTTTCACCTCATAATAATACACCACATCGAAAAACCCTTAGACACATGTCTGCTTATTTCTAATGATTAGTTTATATGCCGAGTATCACATCCACAAATGAAACCACTCGTGAGATATTGTTATTCAATGAAATGCAGGTTTAACCCTTTAGAACTTGAATATCCAAAAATCCTCCCTTTGTGAACGGTTTTGACATACAACGAACATATACCCAACATGCCATGTTTCCAACTTCAATATTTTTGGCTGGGCGATGATGAGTGAGTGAGTGAGTCAGGACATATTCTTTCTTTTTTTTTCTTCAGGTTTTCACCCCTCCCGATGAACCCCTTAAATTTGATTTATAAAAAAAAAAAAAAAAAACTGTCGAACTCATTTTTACTTATTTTTAAGCAGTTTTTCCCCCTGAGTTTGAAGAGTGAGTGAGTTAATCGGTTAGGACACTTTCTTTCCTGTTTTTTTTTTCTCCAGAATTTCACCCCTCTCCATGGGCCCCTTAATTTGGATTTATGAAAAAAACCGGTTTAACACCTATTTACTTATTTTAAGCTGATTTTTTTCCTGCTGAGTTTCAAACTCTTCGCCTATGTCGTTTAAGAGTTAGGCCTACACGCTCCGTTAGGAATCCGTCACCCCCCACATTTCACCCCTTTCACCTCATAATAATACACCACATCGAAAAACCCTCAGACACGTGTCTTCTTATTTTTTAATGACGAGTTTATATGCCGTGTATCACATCCCCCAATGAAACCTATCGGGAGATATTGTTATTCAATGAAATGCAGGTTTAACCCCCTTAAGACCCCTTTGGAACCTGAATATCCGAAAATCCTCCCTTAGTAGACGGTTTTGACATACAATGAACATTTCCCCAAACTTTCATGTTTCTAACTCCAATAATTTTGGCTGGGCGATGATGAGTGAGTGAGTCAAGACATTTTCTTTCAATTTTCTTTTTTCAGAATTTCACTCCTCCCCATGAACCCCTTAAATTTGATTTATGAAAAAAAATCTGTCGAACAGCTATTTACTTACTTAAAAGCAGTTTTCCCCCTGAGTTTGATGAGTGAGTCAGTCAGTCAATCAGTTAGGACACTTTCTTTCCTGTTTTTCCCCCCAGAATTTCACCCCTCCCCATGGGCCCCTTAAATTGGATTTATGAAGAAAGGTCAAACACCTATTTACTTATTTTTATGCTGTTTTTTTCCGCTGAGGTTCAAACTCCTCGCCTATGTCGTTTAAGAGATACATGCTCCGTTAGGAATCTTTCAACCCCCACTTTTCACCCCTTTCACCTCATAATATACACCACATCGAAAAACCCTCAGACACGTGTCTTCTTATTTTTAATGAGTTTATATGCCGAGTATCACATCCCCAATGAAACCAATCGGGAGATATTGCTATTCAATGAAATGCAGGTCTACCCCCTCAACACCCCTTTAGAACCTGAATATCCAAAAATCCTTTCTTAGTGGGCGTTTGCGGCCCTTGAGGAAACTGCATACCAAATTTTATTCCAATCCGTTCGGTGGTTTCTGAGATTTCGTGATGAATGAATGATTGAGTGAGTGAGTGGTATTTGACAAATATATAGTAGATAGATTGTTATGCTATACTCGGTTGACAGTGCTGTGTGAGCAGTTGAGTAACTAACGGGATTTTAAGTAAAGATCCTCTTTTTCTATACCGGTAGTGCAGAGCGCAATTCGCATCCAGTCGGCCGTGTCTCGACTTGAGCTATGTTGCCATGGAAATAATCTGTCTTGCCATTCCTTCATGAGTATATTTTATGACTTTATATTAGCCTTTGCTCGAGTACAAAAGGACCGAAATCAGAAGAATGAGAAAGACTATCGAAAATTCATGTAGCCAGCGGTTCCTTCTGGGTCCTAAACTATGTGTATGCAAATTATGGTTGAGATTGGTGGAACGGTGTAGATTTGTATACGGAACCAACCCACATACATACATACATACATACATACATACATACATACATACATACAGACTTTCACTTTTATATATTAGATAGAGATATAAAGATATACCGGAAATACATCAACCTGGGAGTTTTGACGAATTTCGCATCTATCACGAACTCCACCTATGATGTACGGTATGCATTAATAAGTGGACATGCAATCTCGACTCGGGTTGGGAAGGAAATGACCGTGACCTTGAGAGATACTCACTCCTAGCATTTGTCTCAAGTTCAAGTGTGATGCTATGGTCATCTGTCTCCTGGGCCCATGAAGCTCTGAGCTCTGTTTCCTTGAGGCATGTTGACTGTGTTCATGGTTGTGACATAATGACAGATTATATCAGGACCCGTCACGGATTTGTATCTCATCGCACCGCATTGTTTTGTTTGTCAGATGTATGTCAGTGCGGCCCGGTCCGCGCTTTCTCTTCGACTCTCTCCCCTAAGCTCCACTGTTCGGGACTTCACTTCTTATGCCCACTTCTTGTCTCAGCCGAGTACTGAGCGCTATCTGAGGCAGAGGGAGTGGCGGATCGGTCTCGCAGACGAGAATGAAGAACGGAAATACCGTTTTCGGAACTGCTATTCCCGGTAACGTGGTATCGAGATTCATTATCGACATTCTCGTTTGGCCAGCATAGTCAGGTCGTAAGGTACTGGGGCGTGTTAAAATAATCCACCCTTATAAAAATATCTTGCTAAAGTTTGTAACTAACGCGTTATTAACAATAAAGTGTTGTAAAATGGTTACGCTCTGTGCAAAAACCGCTGGATTCCTTTATCAATGGAGCAATATTTATATGAGTGTGGCAACAGATAGTCCGAATATACTAAATCCCTCCTATACCTTCTTCCCTGAACTTCATAGAAAAATGTACACTGTACTGCCTTACAGTGAAGTTAAAGAATTTAAAGTTTAAGATAACCTACGAGGTAAAACCTAGCCTCATGCAGGGGTTAATACCCGCCCAACAGAAACGTTAAAAGGATTACAATTTATGCAAGCTACCTCACGGCGTAAAATCCACCTTCATTCATAGGTACCCAACAGGAATGTTACAGGGTTGCCTGGTAAAGCTACATCACGGCGTTTAATCCACCTTCATGCAGGGGTTAGGGCTACTACCTGCCCAACAGGAATGTTACAGGGTTGCCTTATAAAGCTACGTCACGGCGTTAAATCCACATTCATGCAGGGGTAACTACCCGCCCAACTGGAAAGTTAAAAGGGTTGCATTTTCAAACCACTTCACGGCGTAAAATTCACCTTCATGCAGAGGTGCAGGCAATGCATCTACCAAGAAACGGTAGAATTCCTCACGGTTCAGGCGAGGAGGAAATACATGCGTAACCTAGTCATTAACAATGCTGGCTCATTGGCATTAAGATATGTACCCTTTACTATCATATGAGGGTTTTCGTCCGCCCAAAAATGCCGATTTCTGGAGTTTGCCACTCTTGCATCGATTGATGTCGATAAGGGTCCAATTGTTGCACTTCCCATACCTTCCATACTGTCACATGAGAAGTGCCGACATTGATCGCAACATACCTCGTAGGTAATGATTGAAGGATTATTGTTAATTTCTTCTTAAGTAGCCCTTTCAAACTCTGGAGTCCGTACCGTCGGCACTCTGCCAGCGTTGATCATCTGAGGTACAAAGCTCCCTCCTTCACGCAGTCATCTGCGAATAGACACAAAGGTTGAATAATGAGCTTGGCGGCGATTAGGGAACCGCGTGCCATAAATTCGAGCTGCTTCTCTCTCGTTGCCATTTGCTACGCCAAAGGCTAGGTGCTTATCCGTCAATTTTCATTGGTGTACAGAAACGGAGCCATTCTTCACAATTTCTGCCGCGAACTCAGTAGCCAATTTGTGCAGAAAAAACTGTACAGTGCCTACTGGGGCTAGGAAGCAACTACGTGACTCCAACGAGGAAACGTGTATATTCACGCAGAGTATTTTTGTATCTCTGTCTACCCCCATTCATACTACACACGTAGCTTCCCTCCCTTTCCCTAAAACACTGCAGTGATCAGAAGATTACGCTCTGGCCCAGAAAATATGTCAATTCGAATCGCAGGCCCGGAAGTAACAAAATAACCTCTTACTTCTGAAAAGAAGAAAATTCGCCGCCAATCCGATTGCGGCATCGTTCTATACAGAACACAAAGAGCACCCCATATTATTTTGTCCGTATAATTCAGAAACACCTTGTACTGTACATATAAGTTATACCTTGCTGAAAATAAATAAATAAATAAATAAATAAATAAATAAATAAATAAATATATAAAAATGAAAGTTTGCCTGTTTTTTTTCTGAATTTCTACGGGAATTTGCGTTATTTATGCGTTTCAGACTGTTTTATGACGGATGCGCGCGAAAATATTTTTTTGTCTGTCTGTCTGTCTGTATGTCTGTTTGTTTTGTCTGTCTGTCTGTCTGTGGACAAAGTTGTTCCCTTATAACTCGAGAACAGCTGGAAGGATCAACGTAAAATTTGGTACAGATATCCTTCAGAGGCACGACACTAATCATTGATGTAACTCTTCTCTGTACCTCTCATAAAAGGGGGCCTACCCCCTTAAAATACTTGCTGAAATAGGCGTAGAAGGGCGAGACAAAGCTCATTTTCAGCCCCTCAATGTGAGAAACGAAACTTGGAACCGCATTTTAAGGTCCTAAAACCAACAGTTATTGAGATATTTCCAGAAAACTAATTTCATTTAATACAATAACGAAAGAATGCAAGCCGGTAACCATGGCAAGGGAATCTCACAGGTCCATCTATTGCTGTAAGACGCAATACAATTTTATTCCAGTTATTACATTACTGAGATAGTTTGCAAACGGCTATAAGGTTATAACGGAATGAAATTAAGCTGTAATGTCATATAATGCGCTTAAGGGGGTCAAGGGGTACTCTAGATTTTTTCACGCGATTTACACGTGCGGGTGTGGTACTGAAGGTCTATTATATCCCTATCCCTATATTGTTATATTATTATTTTAATTATTATTATTATTATACTACGGCCTACAACGACGAGACAAAGCTTATTTTCAGCCCCTTGGTGTCAGAAACAAAACTCGGGGCACCTAAATAGCCGTAAAGGGTCCCCGAAAACCACATTTTAAGGCTCTAAAACCAACAGTTTCTGAGTTATTCCCAGAAAACTAATTTCATTTAATAAACTAATATAATAATATCGTATGGCCTCGGGTGCCTGGTGCAAGCTTTGTTAATTGACACCCAGAGGGTAGCTTGAATGTCGAATTTCGTCGTTCCTTTGAACGCTATGAAAGTCAAGGAGGTTAGATATCTAAACTCCTTGACACTACAGCGCTTCCAAGTAGAGAATGGAGGAACTTTGTGTTGGCGGAAAACCCCGAGATTAATTTTGCCATTGAACACGGCCTACTGAATTCAAAGGGGTTCTTTAACATGCCAACAACGTATGACATGAGTGTCGTGATTTTTGTCGCCTTCAAAAATCACTTACCATGGCCAGGAGCGAACCTGCAATCTTGGGGTTGGTAGTCCGACACTATAACCACTCACCCACCGTGGCAAGCTAATAAACTAATGAAGGAATGAAAGCCAGTAACCATGACAACAGTATATCAAAAGGTGATATCCAACTTTCTATCTATTTCTGCAAGAAGTAAAGCCACTCCATTTATTAAATTTCTGTGAATGTTTGCAAATGCCTATAAGGTTATTACGGAATCAACTAAAACTGTAAAATTCATCAATGAGCTTAAGGGGGTCAAGGGGTACCCTATATTTTTTTTCACACGACTTAAATGTGCGTTATGTCGTACAGAAGGTCTATTATATCTCCAAACAGCAACATTATTTTCAAAAATTCCTGAATTGAAATAGTTTTTTTTTGCTTTTAGGAATTTGGGACATT
Organism: Meconema thalassinum; assembly: GCA_946902985.2. Lineage (NCBI taxonomy): Eukaryota > Metazoa > Arthropoda > Insecta > Orthoptera > Tettigoniidae > Meconema > Meconema thalassinum. Next base: position 161,691,147 of record OX336393.1, on the reverse strand, counting down.
GGAGGCTAAAAACCCTGAATTTTCATGCACCACAAGCCTTAAAATTTATTAAAGGGGTCTTCCTCTGGATGGGGACTTGACACAACAGTGAAGGTCAGTTTTATTTGACGTGTATTGCGTTTAGTTTACGAGGTTTTCAATTTTATTTTCACGTCAGGAAGTACACGTTCGGTATATTTAGTTTCAGAGCATATTTTAACTAATCATTTTTCTTTGTCGACAAACAGGTTCCAAGTCTCTAACCATTGCAACAGTAGCTCAATTGATTACGTCTGGTTATTAATACCGAAGACCATTCAAAGAATGGGTACTTCTGCTTGTAAATAAATAAATAAATAAATAAATAAATAAATAAATAAATAAATAAATAAATAAATAAATACATAAATAATACATAAATAAATAAATAAATGAATAAATACATAAAAAATAAACGAATGAATAAATAAATACATAAATAATTAAATAAATAAAAAAATAAACATTATTACGATGACCTGCGTTATTATGGTGTCTGTTTATTATTTATTTATCGTATGGCTATTAGCGCCGAGAGTGTCCGAGGACATGTTCGGCTTGCCTGAGTCTGTAGCTGCTTCCAGCGGATACCCTAAAGGGTGAGCTACAAGTTCCGTTCAATTTCAAGTAGTTCCAACTTTCGCCACCAGATATCAATGATACCTAGTGGTGAACGATGGAACTTTGATAGAGCGTTCTGACGAAATCTAACCTAACAAATTTTGCTTTACACAAGTTTAGTCTGTGAAAGGATCTTTTACATGCCATAAATCTATGACATGGGGCCGCCGGCTTTACTTCCCCTCCGAAGGAAGGCATACTGAAGGTTTTTTAACGCTCTTAAAAAATTCGACGACTTCGGCCGGGTTTGAACCCGCTATCTTGGGCATAGCAGTTCAGCATGCTACCGACTACGCCACCGAAGCCGCTATGGTGTCTGTAATAGTGGGTGTATTTGTAATTGAGGCTAGGGTTGGGGAGGATGCGGCCGTGGCGTTAAGTTAGGAACAATCCCAGCATTTGACTGGAGTAGAAGCGGAGAAACCACAGATAACCACTTCCAGTATTCCTGAGGCGAGAATGGTTTGGGTTGAATTTCACGTAACAATAAAGTTATTTCGCAAAAAAAAAAAAAAAAAAAAAAAAAAAAAAAAAAAAAAAAAAACTGACGTAATCGAAGTAAACGGATTGAAAATTTGGATTCAGCCCATCAACATTATATAAAAACACATAAAGTTGAAATTCGCAGGCTAGTGAAATCTATCCTTGTAGAGCAGCTGATGTTATTTCAGCTGATGTTGGATAAATTCTTGGCGAGTACATAATTATATTAGCCTTTCAAGATACGACTGCCTATGAACTTGGCTGCGCCAGCGTTGGATGGTACAGTTGAGTCCCGAAACCTTGGCGCTCGATAACCCGGTAGTCCGGATAACTCGGCCACACCTTGGCAGGGCGAAAAGAGTCCCTTCCTGGATGTGCAGAAGCTGATGGAAATGACATCGAACAGTGATTCCAGATTGATACTGAGCAACACATTATGTCCGATGCAGAAATTATTGCTGCTGTCACATTTAATGAGTAAATTCTGGAAAATGATGAACATATTAACGTTGAGGACTCCACCGTACAAGCTCCTAAAATATCACACAGTGAGGAACTAAAGGCTGTCGAAACCACCCTTCAGTATTTTGAACAATAAGTTGCGTCGGTAAGGGACTTACTGTTCCTTCGTCGTCTTCGTGATGAAGCAGCAAAACGCAGAGTGCAATGCGGAAGACAACACGACATTACACATTTCTTTAAGAGGTCGCCAGTTTTTTCAGTCGGCTAGTTAATTTTCATTATAGAGAGCTTAATGCCTTCATAAATTAATTTTATGAGATCTATCTTATCAGGTAAATTACTATGTGTAGTCATTAATTTTAATTTTCATGTTGTAATGGTTCTATGCCATCATAAAGTACGTACTTTTCCTGTGTTTAAGGATATTTGGGCAGTTTATTCTCTGTTGTATTCTGAAGCAAACAATACAAACAAGTACAGTAGGCTACTGTATTCTATGGGTAATCACTCGTACTCATTACTTTTTTAATCCCATTCCCGATAACCCGGCTTTTTCACAAACTCGGCCAGCCTTCGGTCCACATTAGGCCAAATTATCGGGACTCTACAGCAGCAGGAGCCTTTCGGGATGAGCAGTGGGACACAGTGATGACTCTACACATAAGCCAAGCAGCATTGCACGTGGAAATTATATTGTGAATTGTGTACCAATGGGCGAGTTAAGAAAGGTGCGTCTCAACAGCACAGCTAAGCTTAATACGAGCTCATGTTACCACGGAGAGGAAAACGATGAAAGTCTACAGGATGTGAGCTATATCCTCGCGCGACTATGCCTGTCAACTACGCAGGCTGACAACATAACACAATTGAAGTGATATAAGCCATTTTTCAGTGTTGCCTTATGTAATCTAAACATTGTATATGGTGATGGATGATAGAACGTATGACTGAGCTAGGATTATATCTAGGATATTATAGAAATGTCTGTAACATTGTGATTATTATTATTTTTATTGTTATAGTTATTATTATTATAATTATTCATGTGACTTTTTTAAATTAATAGTAGTATTAACATAATTAATTTACTCCTTATTTATCATCTTAATTATTTTTTGGTATTTCAAAATTGTCTCATATGTACTGGTACCATATTGCGTGGTTAGGTGTAAGAGAGAGGGCCATGAGCCCTAACATCGCCACTACTGAAGACATAAAAATAAATAAAATAAATAAATATATATACAGTATTTGTGCATAAGTGTAATTCATAAACATCGTAACTGAGCCTAAATGAGCAGATCTGATGATGATCTCCAGACGATCGAAACATGTCATCCAATGAAGTACCACCAGTTTTGTACATAAAAGCGTGTTATTTTGTAATAAATATCTAATTTCTTTCAGGTAGGGGCATATAAATACGTACCTTTTCCCCCCCTAAAGTAATTGGGCACAATTTGCGTTGACCGACTGAAAAGCTTTCTTTAATAGCACCTTCTTCTTCTTCCTTAGTGTTTGTCCCGCCTAGCTACAGGGTCCGCTATATGGATACGTTGTCACTATTTGTTTCTGTCTCGGGCCATGTCAGGATGAAGGTGTTGGTTCTTCAGATCTCTATGTAGCGTATCATCCTACCGTTGCTTCGGTCTCTTGGCGACGACTTGTATATTGTAGCCAGTCTTTGCAATTGTGGCCGCTTCCGCTCGTAGAACATGCCCAAACCAACGCAGATGACACTCCCGCATCTTGTCACTGATTGGTGCAACCCCAAACCGTTTCGTGATGCTGCCAATGGAAACATGATCCAATTTGGTAACACCCGCTGTCCATCGCAACATCTTGGTCTCATAACGCCCAAGCGACGTTCTGTCACTGTTGTCGGCCAACACTCGCATCCGTACAATGCGACAGGACGGATGACATTACGATAGATCTTTGACTTTAGGTTGTCCTTCATCCTTCGATCGCAGGCGACTCCAATTGTCGTTCGCCACTTCATCCAAGCTGCGCTGATTCTCGTATTGACCTTTTCTACAAGACTTCCATCATTACTGATCATAGAGCCTAGATATTTAAATTTTGTTACACCTGGCAAGTCTTTCTTTTAGCTTGACATAAGTAAACAAATAATAGTTTCCACCTCGGCCACCGGCAATCGGATCTTGAAAGGCTAATGATATGCTTGATTGAAATAAAAAATATATTTTTGGTCTTGATTAATTAAATGCTAACTTCCATAATGGACCAAACAAAGAAAGGGGCAGAAAATGTTTTATATACGAACAAAAATCTAAGGATAACCTTGTTCACCTCGTGTTACAGTGTCTAGCATTCTTGGCTATCACTCCTGAGGTCCGGGTTCGATTCCCAGCTCTGCCAAGTAATTTATTTCTGGTCTGAGGGTTGGAAGGGATTACATTCAGCCACGTGAGGCAGAACTGAGAAGAGAGGTTAGATTCCCACTTCAGTCATGATTTTCCATGGTTTCTCGCTTCTACAAATACTCACACTATTAAAGCCAACACATTGACACAGGTTATCCGACAGGGCAGCATGACCATGATGCCGAAAAGCCCCTAAATTAACCAGCAACAATAAATGACTGAATAACATGTTTCTGTTCATTTCAGTAAATAATAATCCTTTGTATTTGTATTTGAGACAGATGACCTCACTGTTTCGACCCCTTAAAACAATGATAACTAAGGAACTAACTTTGTTTTTGTATAGCTTGCAGAATATTTTACTAACTTGCTATAAAATGGACTTGTTCGCATCATCAAGCCACCCGCTTAGTTGGAACAATTTATGAAATTTAAATGCTTTTTCAGTCAGTAAATTCTATTGTACCCAAATTGTAATGGGTATTACTCCCTAAACCTGAAAGAAATTATATAAGAATAATTATTACACTTGGATGACCTGTTTCTGTCTTCAAGCCATCATCATCAGATAAGTTCAAATCGGACAGTGAATTGTGGCAGAAGCTGGACGAGGAAGAACTCTACATCGCCCAAATAATTAGCTACCGTAAGTACTTTAAGTCTAAGTCAGAATTCCGACCTGATCATTTACGAACCATTACAATTTACCACAGTAAACAAGTATACTTGAAGGCCAGCAACATACCACAACAAGAATCACATACTAACAAACCTGACATGTTATGCATGTTAACAATTAACTTCTGTACATAATTAAAATAGTGGATAAAATATAGTGTATATCTGGGAAGTAAAATAACGATTGATGGAAGAAGCAGCAGAGAGGTATTAAGTAGGATTGATCAAGCCAAGAACGCTTTCTATAAAAAGAAGAACCTATTTACTGCAAAGAACATAAGTATTGATGTGAGGAAACAAATGTTGCATACCCATGTATGGAGCGTCGCGCTATATGGCAGCGAATCTTGGCAATAGGAGAGAGAGAGAGAGAGAGAGAGAGAGAGAGAGGGGGGGGGGGGAGAGACTACTAGCATTTGACACCTGGTGCTATAGAATGATTATGAAAATCAGCTGGAAAGAAATGGTCACAAATGAAGAAGTCACCTCGTGGGCCACATACTGCGACACAATGGACTGCTTAAGCTTATAAACGAGGGAACAGTAGACGGCAAGAATAATAGGAAAAGACCCAGACTGGAGTACATGAGTCAAATCTGGAAGATATGAATTGTGGCTCGTACTGTGAACTGAAGAGGAAGGCGGAGAGACGGGAAGAATGGCGAGCTGCTGCCAACCAGCCTCACGGCTGTTAACCACAGAGAGATAGTGTAAAAGGAAGATTGCAGTTTTACGTGACCGTGAATCTTGTGATTATGAGCCACGGGACCTCCTTTTTACGTGGAATCCGAACCACAGGACATGGCATTTCACTTCGAAAATCTCACATGCATTGACCGGGAATCGAACCCGGACCGCCTTGGTGAGAGGCATACAGCTAGACCGCTTTTTTCCCACTTTTTTTATTAGCTCTTTACAGAATTACAGAATTTTCAGATATGATAAATACCATACTAATACATCACAAGAAATCCAGATAGTGTCCATATTTATCGTACAATTGTCCACTTTCACTAAGCTTCCAACGCTCTTTTTGCAGGTGATACCTGAGATCCAGGAAAGAGAAATGTTGATCATTGTCCATCACGAAGTGTACATATTGGCCCATTATCCACACAATGGCAGTCTGTTTAATTTGGGGGAAGGCGGTCACCGACAAACGAACCAACTTCCTGTCATCAAGGTCATCCGAGGGCACATTTAATAGTTGACATACTTTTCCCTTACACCACAGCCACGTGGAGGCAACTCGCGTGCATGATGTGAAGCGGTGTATCGCCGTATCAGTTTGACCACATATAGTACACCATGGGTAAGCTTCAAGATGGATGGTATATCGCCGTAGAGCGGTTGGGATGAGATCGTTGAGGAAGATAAAAACTTGGGAGTGTACAGCAGAAGAAATGGTCATAGCCCCAAAATTTTTCCAAACAGTGGGCCAATGGACGTAGAGGGTGGTGGCCTCTATTCGCGGTTTGGAGTGTACCACTTGCCGCAACATGTTATAGATACTTTTCGTCGTTGGAACAATCCCTGAAGGCATTTGGCGAACAGTTTCCAGAAGGTGCTGTTGATGGTCCCTAAATATCTTCGGCAAAGCTCTATCACAACCACGGGCTGTGTTTCGAATATCTTTGTATAGCGCTTTCGTAAAAGTGTCATGTTGGGAAAGAATGGTGATATCGTTCTTGCAGAGGAGTGCACGGCATTTCATGCCATGAGCTGTTAGTCCTAGCCCGCCTTGCCGGGATGGGAGATACAACTGTTCCCGTTGTACTCGGAACAAAAATCCTTGCCATATAAACCAACCTGTATATTTTGCCAATTGGCTCTCAAACATTTTGGGAAGTGGGAAAAGTTGTGCGACATACCATATTTTAGAGAGCGCAAACACGTTGAGGACCATGACCCGTTGCACTATATTGAGGTTTCTTTGACCAAATTGGATCAGGACTCCCCTAACTTTGGCAATGACCTTAGTCCAGTTTACTTGCACTGTGTCCAGAAGCGATTGCTTCCAGGTAATGCCAAGAATTTTCACCTCATTTACTATCCGGAATCAGGGCTGTGGGGTAATCACTGAGTTAGTATTGAGCGGAAGCAAAGCAGTTTTCTGGGGGTTCGATTGTTCTCCAGAGGCGATATGGTAGAGCTGAAGGACGCTATCGATGTGGGAGATGTCTTCTTTATTGCGGATCAATATTGATACGTCATCAGCATAGGCGCACATTCCAAAAACATGTGTGGACAGTTTGTAACCCTGTAGCTGCACCTGGGTAGTCCGAATGAACGGTTCAAGGCCAATGACAAAGAGTAGCATAGAAAGGGGACATCCTTGCCTAACTGATCGTTGTATTGGAATCAGAGGGGAAAGAAAACCGTTGACGAGCACTCTAGACGTAGCATTACAATTTATCATACGAATGTAGTCAATAAGGATTTCAGGAAATTCGAAGTGTTGCAAGACCATGTACAAGTATTCATGACTGATGCGGTCGAAAGCTTTATCAAGATCTAAGGTGAGAAAACTCATTGGCTCAGTGGGGAGCATTTCGGCTTTTAGGTGTAGGTCCCGTAGTATCGCTAAGTTTGTTAACAGAGTTCTTCCAGGAATACTGCAAAATTGTTCATCACCAATGATATCAGGTAGAACAGTTTTCAATCGGCATGCAAGTACTTTGGTAAGGACTTTATAGTCACTGCAGAGCAGAGTAACTGGTCGGAAGTCACCAACTGCCATGGGAGAGGATGTTTTTGGTATGAGGACTATGGTACCCTCGTGATGTGATTGACAAAGAGCACGACGTTGGAGAATGGTACGCAGGACATGACAAAATTCTTTGCCAATGAGAGGCCAGAAGTGTTTATACATTTCATATGGCAGTCCATCAATGCCAGGTGAGCGGTTGTTTGGGAGTTGTTTAACCACAGAGTGAATCTCTTCATCCGTAATATCCGCGCTGAGCAGAGTTTTGTTGTCCGGAGATAGTTTGGTACTGCAAGATGACAGCAATAGGGTCACCTGCTGTGGATCAATGGGAGCCTTAGCGTAGAACCGTTGATAAAATAATGATATTTCACTACGTATAGCGTCAGGGGAGGTGACGACACTTCCAGTACTGGTGCGGAGGCGGTGGATATATTTACGTTGCCGCTCACGTTGTCCTTTGGCGATATGGTATACACCTGCACTTTCGTCCGGGAGCACTGTACGATCTTTTAAAGCCACGTTGATATGAGCGAGCGTTCGTTGCTGTAGAGACAGGAGCTTGGTTTTAACTTCCCGGATCTGGTCATATATACGCTCCCCAGCATCAGATCTTTGCTGGAGCTGGCGAAGAACTCGATAGTAAAATTCAACTGTATCCCGTCTTTCCCGACCTCGTTGGTAAGATATGTTCTTAAAGACGCGGCGGATCCCTGGTTTAACTAAAATATCCCACCAGTCTGTGCAGTCGCGAAATTTGCATTTTTGTTGGACCCATCGAGTCCAGTGTTGTCTGAAAATATCTTGGCATTCCTCCTCCAGTAACAGCGAGCAATTCAGCTTCCAATAACCTCTTCCTATGTGAAATATGGGATGGGGGTAAGAGATTGTACATACGACAGCATGATGGTTAGTGAAACTGGCAGGTATCACTTCATATCGTCTAGGCTGGATAAGTTCCTGTGAAAAGTAGATGCGGTCAAGTCGTGATGAGGAGTTGTGACTTATACAGGTGTAATGGGGCAGGGGCACCCTTAAACTATCCACAGCATCAATGAGGTGTAGGGAGGTAAGAAGGGTCCTGAGAGCCGGGTTGACACCTTGGTATGAGCTAGTGGAATCTTCTGGGCGTTGAATACAATTGAAATCCCCTGCAAGAATAAGTTTTTCCTTAACTTCGTGCAGATGAGGCAGTATACTCTGTTGAAAGAACATTTTCCGTTCCACACGTTTATTGGACCCGGATGGGGCATATACATTTATCAGGGTGGTATTGTTTATGTGTCCAGATATTATGCGTCCTGATGGATGACATAGCACACCTTCGAGTGGGATATCATGTCTTATGGGGAATCCGGTCCCTCTATTCGTATTACCGGTATTGATGTATTGTTTGTAGAAGGCAGATATGGGCAAACAGGGTAGAGCAACTTCTTGAATGAAGGCAATGTCAATGTCTGCATCTCGAAGAAATCTCTCCAACAGTTGAAATTTCAGAGGGCATTCTATTACATTGATATTCACAGTGGCCACAGTGAGAAATTGCGCCATTAAGAGAAGTATAAAAGTTGTGCTAGACATACTGGAAGTTGGACTCGAGAAAAAAGAAAAAAGAAAAAAAGACACAGGTGAGAAATATACTGGTGCACTATGTCAAATTAGGTTGAGATAGTTCCTTTTGACTGCCATTCATAGGCCGGCTGTCAGCGGTTGAGAGCGTTCGTGGGTCCCTAGATGACGTAGAATGAAGATTTTGTTTCTTTTTCACAGCTGCGGGAACATTTGTAGAGCCAGTTTGATTCTTCGGGGCTGGTACGGCAATCGAGGCATTTGTTTTAATCTTCTTAGAGACGTTCTCGGATCCCCGATCAACATTCTTAAGTGAGTCGGTAGGGACCAGCGAAGGCGGGGGCAGTGAAGACAAAATTTCTGTGGCAGCCTGTAGTGACGGCAGAGTTGGTTCTAAGGCTGCGATACAGGTTGCCGATAGCACAGGGGCACTCTGTGTCTCGCAGCTCTGGTCAGGGCAAGGTACCAGTTCTGCGTCAGATGTATCCGAGGTCACTCCTGGTGTTGTCCCAGCTGACTGATCAATAAGCATGTTTTCATATGACGTTTGCTGCGTCACAACTTCCGAGTATTGTACACGTCGTTGTTGTGTAGGAGTTATACCGAGGGGAATCATTTTCTTTGGGCAGTTAATACGTAGATGTGTGGTAGCATTGCAAATTAAACAGGTCTGTTTCTGTCCATTATACGTTATATAGCCAGAATGGCCACCAAAAGTCTCAGTGGAGGGGATATCTTGCTTGATTTCCATAGTGACGGCACGTATTCCATTATACACCGGGAACTGATAAGCAGAAGACCATTGTTCTTTCCTGACGTCACTCACAGTGCCATATTTCGACAGGACGGATTTGAAAATTTCAGGGGGTACTTCGAGTGGGACATTAAATATACGCACTGTGGTAAAATTGGAATCCGCTGTGGAGAGCTTAACATTTGTCATTTCGCCTGAGTCATACTGAAATTTGATAGGATCTGCAAAAGTATTTAACAATTTCTGATTAATAGATATGCTGATTACCTTGATGTACATGGTTTTTTCGTGCGCATTTAACTGGATGGCTTCTACTTGGTCGACAGTCAACCGGAGGGTATCGCCAATCCAGCGGTGAATTTCTCCTGGTGAGGGGCGAGAACTCTGCCTGTCCCATTGGCAGCGTACGGTGTTTTTTCTCTGGTATCCGGACATGATTTTCAGCGGGGTTTTCTGGGTTCCTGGTTTTGTTGTCCTATCTGGAACACTACTTCAAAAAGTATTGTCCGAATGACACACGGAAGGTCAGTACACACGTGGAACTAAGGAAGCACCGGTATTAGGAACCGTAAACTCTTCCAATGCGGTCACACAGCGCGCACACACGTACCGCACTCGGCCACGACTAGTGACCAACTCTACCGCTGAGCCACCACGCCCCAGAGAGATAGTGTATATACAGTCGAATATCCATATATCGAATCGTTAGGGGATGTCAAAATAAATTCGACTTTTCAAAAATTCGAGTTACGGAGAAACGTAGGAAAGTTGTTAAATTTGTAATACCTCTCCTTCAGTAGATATGTCCGCTGACAGGTTTCAACTGGGCGTCCTCCATTTCTCTCTGCATTGAGCACCTTCTTTCATTTTCTTGTAACTTCTTCCTCTCTTCACATCTGTTAACATTCCAAACCTTCTTCTATCTCTCTTTTTTCTTATACTTTTCCTTCCATGATTATTTCTAAAGGAAGGAAGGAAAATTGTAGTTTTACGTGACCGTTAATCTCGAGATCATGAGTCATGGGATCTCCTTTTTACGAGGAATCCGAACCACAGTACAGGGCATTTCACTTTGAAAATCTCACATGCATTGACCGGGAATCGGACCCGGTCCGCCGCGGTGAGAGGCCGACAGCTTGACCGCTGCGCCACCTCTCTGATTCTTTGTAGTAGACAATTCCCACGTAGTATGTGACCCATCCAAGATTCTTTCCTCTTCTGTATCATCCTCATGGAACTCCTCTTCTACCCTTCTTAGCATCTCCTCATTTCTCATTCCATCGATCCATTTCACTTTCTCTATTTTTCTACATAACCACATTTCAAAACTTTCTAAATATTTTTGTTCATTCTGTCTGACTGTCCATGTTTCCGAACCATAAGACACCATACTCCACACAAAGCATTTTGCAAACCTCTTCCTAAGTTTGATCGGTTTGCTTCTGGCTGTTAATAAACCTTTCACTCTCCCGGAAGCTCTCTTCCCCATGGAGATTTTGCGTCTTAGTTTTTCTGTACAACTTCAGCTGGAGGTTATCAAGCTTCTTAAATACTGGAATGATTGCACCTGTTCTAATACAATTCCATCTATTGTTATATTACATGTGTCATCTTCTTTTTCTATTCTCATTATTTTGGTCTTGCTAATGTTTATTTTCATTTGTGGTGTACTGGTCGCAAAATACAATGTGCTGTCTGTACCTAAACTGTGCTCTGTAATGAAACTGGCGGCGAGAGTGGGAACAATTGAAAGAAACTGCTGAAAATTCAACTCAACCATATGCAACTTCCCGTTTAGAAGTGATGCCAATATTGTATCAGCCACAAATGGCGGATGCTCCACGCTGAACATGGGGGAACATAACATGCATTTACGTCATTCTAGCAGAAGTACCCGTTCTTCGAACGGTGTTGGGTGTTAACACCAGACATTATCAATTGAGCTACTGTTGCAATGGTTAGCGGTTTTTTCATTCCTTCATAAGTTTATCAGAACGAAGTTAGTTTTCTGGGAATATCACATGTTAATTTAAGGGCCTCATAATGTGGTTTTCGGAGACCCTTTATAGACTCCTGAATTTTGTGTCTCATATTGAGAAGCGCAACATATGCTTTGGTCGTCCTTCTAGGATAATTTTTGTATTTCGCCTATTTTAGCATGTATTTTGAGAAGTTTTTCCTTATATCCTCCCTTCTACTGTATAAAAAGTACGGTGAAGAGTTTTATAAATGCTTGCCTCTCATGGTTACCATACCTAATTTTACGATGCACCTAGCATCCGAACACGAGTTATAGGCGTACATAAAGATACACAGAAAGACAGACAGACAATTCTATTGTCTACAACATATCACCCAGATATCCAAATATGGGTATATCTACCACACAGTATTAAAAAAATCATCCTTACGATGAACCCGTATGTTAAAAAAAAAGTGCTCTCAAATTAAATTCACCTACCGTGTACTTCCTGACGTGAAATAGAATTGAAAGCCTTGTAGACGAAACGCAATACACGTCACATAAAAACTGACCCTCTACGTTGTGTTAGGTCCCCATACACAGGAAGATCCCTTTCATAAATTATAAAGGCTTGTGGTGCATGAAAATTCAGGTCCTTTAGCCTCAAATGGTCCAAATTCCTAAAAGAAAAATAAATTGCTGATTCAATTCAGTAATTTTTGAAAATAATGTTGCTCTTTGGAGATATAATAGACCTTCTGTACAATATGTCGCACGTGAAAATTGCAAGAAAAAATTATAGGTTACCCCTTGACCCCCTTAATTGCGTTGATGAATTATACAGTCTACGTTGGCTCCGTGATAACCGTATAGCCATTTGCAAACTTCCACAGAAATGTAATACATGGAGTGACATTGCTTCTTACAGAAATAGATGGGAAGTTGGATGCCACCCCTTGAGATAATGTTGTCCTGGTTACCGATTTGCATTCCTTCATTAGTTTGTTAAATTAAATTAAATTAGTATTCTGGGAATATTTCAGAAACTGTTCGATGTAGAGCCTTAAAATGTAGTTTTCGCGGACCCTTTAGGGCCCCCGAGTTTTGTTTCTGGCACCGAAGGGCTTTGTCTCGTCGTTGTACGCCATAATATAATACTAATACTAATAATATAATATAGGGATAGGAATATAATAGACCTGCCGTACCACACCCGCAGGTGTAAATCGCGTGAAAAAATTCTAGAGTACCCCTTGACCCCCTTAAGCGCATTATACGTATTGATGAATTTCACAGCTTAATTTGGTTCCGTGATAATCTTCTTGCCATTTTCAAACTTTCACACTAATGTAATTAATGGAATTGCATTGCGTCTTCCAGTAGTAGATGGACCTCTGAGTATCTGTTGCCATGGTTACCGGCTTGCATTCGTTCATTTGTTTAAATGATGAAATTAGTTTTCTGGGAATATCTCAAAAACGGTTGGTTTTAGGGCCTTAAAATGAGGTTATCGAGGACCCTTTAGGGCCCCCGAGTATTGTCTCTCACATTTAGGGGCCGAAAATAAGCTTTGCCACGTTCTTTTACGCCTATTTCAACATGTATTTTAAGGGGGTAGGCCCCCTTTTATGAGAGGTACGGAGAAGAGTTACATCGATGATTAGTGTCGTGCCTCTGATGGATATCTGTACCAAATTTTACGTTGATCCACGCAGCCGTTCTCGAGTTATTAGGGAACAGACAAACAAACAAACAAACAAACAAACAAACAGACAAAAAATTATTTTCTCGCGCATTCATCATAAAACAGTCTGAAACGCGTAAATAACTCAAATTTCCGTAGAAATTCAGAAAAAAAAAACCAGACAAACTTTCATTTTTATATAGAGAGAGATATACTGCACCGCTCGGTGTTGACCGTGTTTAATTGCACAAATTTAGATTTTACTCGCTAACCGTTGGAGATACACGAAAAGTGATAAGGACCTTTCGAATAGAAAATTAAATGTTAAAGCTCGTGTATGCCATCAAAGGTTTGCTATTTCTTAGCGTTCTCTTTTTATTTGAAATGGAAATATGAAATTTTGAACCCAGAGGGTGTAGTGACGTCACAAATGTGGGTTTTACTCGCTAACCGTTAGAGATACACGAAAAGTGATAAAGACCTTTCGGATAGAAAATTTAATGTTAAACCTCGTGTGTGCCATCAAAAGTTTACTATTTCTTAGTGTTCTCTCTTTATTTGATATGGAAATATGAAATTTTGAAACCAAAGGGTGTAGTGACGTCACTAAAATGGTCGCCATTTTTTAATAGTGCAAAATATCGAAATCAAAAGTATCCTATATGTAAAGCTGGTAAATCAGCTACATCCATGCAAAATTTCATTTAAATCGGACCACTGGTTCTTGCGTTATTGAGTAACACACAGACAGACGACAGACAGACACCATCTCATTTTTAGCCTATTTTCAATTTTGAAAAAAAAAAAAAAAAAAAAAAAAAAAAAAAAGCTTATGAGATCACCTTTTGTCTCTCTCTGTGTGTGTGTGTGTGATGGTGTGTGTGCGTTGGACCCCCCTAATAACTTCTAAACGGCTGGAGCGATTTCAATGAAACTCAGCAAGTTCATAGCATTATTCCGGGCGTCCCCAACCGTGCCCTTCAAATTTTCTTACGTCTCACCAATCCAACATGGCGGCTGTGCGAATTATTTCACCAGCATTCAATATCTCCGAAACTATTACCGATATCACCCTGGATTTTTTTACGGTGATAAAGGGAACTACTAGAAGTTCTCCTATGTGACTCTTGAAACACTGGTAACTACAAAACCAACATGGCGGCCAAGCGAATTGGCGACATTTAAATAGACGTTTCTCGCGATTAAACCAACCAAACGCAATAAAACTTGGTACAGTATATGTTAATACACATTGTAATGCTCCGACATCTAACTTCGTTCAATTGTTTACATATCCACAAGATGGCGGCTGTGCGAAATATTTCACCGGCATTCTATATCTCTGAAACTATTAGCGGTATTACCCTGAAATTTTGTACGGAGATAAAAGGCACTACTGGAAGTTCACCTGTAAGACTTTCAAGAAGCGGTTAACTACAAAACGAACATGGCGGCCGAGTGAATTTGAAAATTTTAAATAGACCTTTCTCGCGATTTAATGTTCCAAACGCAATGAAACTTGGTACAGGAAATGTTTATACACATTGTAATGCACTGGTATCTAATTTAGTTCAATTGTTTACATAACCTCAAGATGGCGGCTGTGCGAATTTTAAAATTAAGTTTTTATTTCTTGTGTCTTAATTATGCGATCGAGGTGAAAGTTTGAATAATGAACCTTCGCAGTAATTTTCCTTTAATGGTACATGACTCTATGGCGACAATCCAACATGGCGACCATCCGAAATATTTAGACGACTCTGAATATCTACGAATCTATTATAGCAATCAAACTGAGTTTTTTAATGTTCATAGGGGCTATGAAGATAAGTTCACCCATAGGACTATCAATAACCTGGTGATCACAAATCCAACATGGCGGCTACTCGAATTATAAATATTCACTTGGACGTTTCTCGCAATTCAACCATCCGAGTGCAGTGTAACTTGGTACAGTAAATCCCTTATACGAATGTTAATCCACTGGCATCTAATTTATTTCAATTGTTTCCATAACCACAAGATGGCAGCTGTGCGAAATTTTAAAATCTCCTTGTTACTTCTTGTGTCCTAATCATGCGATCGAAGTTTGAATGCTACACGTACACAATAATCTTCATGTAACAGTACATAACTCTAGGACCTACATATATAAAATCTAACATGGCGACCATCCGAAATATTTAGTCGGTTCTCAATATCTACGAATCTATTACAGCAATCAAACTGAAATTTTGTATGTTGATAGTGGCAATTAACATAAGTAGGATATATGAAAATAGGCTGTATAGTTCTTCACGGAACTTCTTGTTATATATTAGTACTAGCAATCCGACCCGGCTTCGCCCGGGAACAGTTATGAATGCATTAAGTGTTAAGCGCTTTTTTTTCCAATGTGAATGAAAAACGACCAATATCCGTTTTACGTCTCGGCATGATGGGTTAAAATCACTGACTGGACTATTAATTATATTATCATGGAGATGCATGTGCAAGAAATTCTTGTCAGACGTAATTTAGGAATGGCGAGGTGCATGAAACACAAATTCCCCTTCCGTCCAATCTTAACTTGACTGTGAATTTTGCGGAACGAAAAGTTCACAGGCGAAATGTAGAAAAGCCGAGTTGCACTTCCAGGGAAACTCCAAACACAACCACTCTTCTCTAAAGTTTTGAACTCAACACCACTCGACAATTTGCTGCTGGCTGTATCTGAGGCAATAAGCTCGTCCGCTAGCTAAGCTGTAACTGGGGTGATAGACTCGCCCCTAGCTAGCTCGTAAACTGTCGCCTCAGTAACTAAATGGGGATTGTTGGTAGAAAAAAAAACCGTAAAAACACTTGTAGTAGGTGATGTATTGACGATAGAGTTATGCTCTCATGGGATTTTTTTTTGTAGAACTTTTCATGCTGAACAATTCTTACACTCATACTATATAGATATTTTTAACGGTTTGACCAGCGTAAGCTTAAAAAGTGCACGGACGCCGGTTTTTTTTCCCGACATTCTCACTGAAATCGTTAGTGCTTGACTTCCTTTGGTCATAAACACAACCATCCTTCTTAGAAGTCTCAACTCAACACGACTCAACGGTTTGCTGCTGGCTGTATCTGGGGCAATAGGTTCGCCCACTATCTAGGCTGTAACAGGGATGATAGACTCGCCCTTAGCTAGCTCGTAAACTATCGCCTCAGTATTAGAATGGACACGGTTCGAAGAAATTAAAACGTAAAAACACTTATTGCGGGCGAGGTATTGAAGATAGACATATGCTCTCGTGGCCTTTTCGTAGACCTTTTCATGCTGAACAATTCTTACACTCATAGTATATAGATACTTTTAACGGTTTGCCCAGCGTAAGCTTACAAAGCTCTCGGACGCCAGTTTTTTTCGACTTTTCCACTGACATCGTTACTGCTCGGCTTCCTTTGATGATAAATAATTTATTTTCTACAGAAATCATCCTCGAGATATCCTTTTTCAGAAAGATGAAAACCGCATCAAAATCCATCCAGTGGTTCTCGAGTTTACCCGTAACATCCAAGAATCGGGGACTTTGTTTTATACTAAGTAAAGATGATGAAACAAGTAAAAGAGAAACTACAGAACGTAAAAAGTACTAAAAGAAATTATCTAATAAAAAGAGCAATAAAATGAGATTTACAGTACTTACGAAATTTACGAAAACTGGTAAGTTTAATGCGCAGACTATCAGTGCCTCCTGCGGTTTGGGCCAATATCAGATTCTATGGAGAATCTAGTTCAGTACGGTATAGAACTTGACTCAGCTACAATAATCGGTGGGAAATTCGAATTCGAACCTTTGAATGAGACAAGTTGCTCTGTAAAAATACGCAAATGTTCGAGATAACAAGTTCAAGTTTCAGGGATATAATTTAAGCTTCGAGATATCGAAAAATATGAGTTACTAAATTCGACTGAAAGAGAAAAATATACATGTAAATTATAGGTAGTTTAAATTCTGGAAATAATAATTACTACGAGTTATCGAGCATTCGAGTAATAGAAGTTCAAGGTATCGAAATTAGACTGTATCTTAACCCACTTCATAGACAAAGATTAATAGCCTGCGTGTAAAGGATCTGATGATGATCGCTTGACGATCGAAACTGGTCATCCAAGTCTATTAATTATCTCATGTAATGTTAATCATTAACGATCAATGAAATAATTTAAATGAAGTGAAGTCCCGCATCGGTAAAGCTACGACTGTGTTCAACAAAATGGGAAAACTATAAGTAGTGAGTTAAAATGAACCACAAAAATGGGACTTCTTCGTTGCTATGTGTTTTCTGTTCTTTAGTACAGAGTAGAAACATGGACTTTAACAATGCCACTCAATAAAGAATTAGAGGCCTTTGAGATGTGGCTCTATCGACGGATGCTACGAGTATCATGGACAGATCATATCACAAATGCCGAGATCTTTCGAAGAATGTGAAAGGATATGGAAATACTGACCACTGTAAAATCAAGAAAGATGCAATACCTCGGGTACATTATGTGCAACAGAAGCAGATACCATCTACTGCAAGAAATTCTGCAAGGAAAAATACCCGGAAAGAGAAGTGTTGGCAGGTGATGAATCTCCTGGCTAAGAAACCTCACAGACTGGACTCTCAAGACATCGGAAGTATAATATTCCAACCGGTTCAGAACAGAGAAAGCACAGCCAAGATGGTTGCCGACATGTGGAACGGATAGGGACTAGAAGAAGAAGAAGAAGAAGAAGAAGAAGAAGAAGAAGAAGAAGAAGAAGAAGAAGGAGAAGAATGCCTTTCAGTTTTAGGGAACAACGCCTATTACAAATTGGGTACAGTCGTGTTGACAGACTGAAAAGCATTTAATTTTCATTTACTAACGCAACAGTGGAAAATATAAGGTGCGTTTAAAAAGTAACGAGCCGGAGGCTGGAATGCGCAAACCGGTGACGACATCGGCTAATCGTGGCGTGTGTAACGAGGTGTGGTTCCGACCAGAGCGTGGAAGGTCACAGCCCGTCGCTAGAGGGCACGCATGCACGTCACGTGACGATACAAAGCGAGCAGCAGCATGCATCAATCGTCCAACCAAGACCAAGACAGTAGGCCATTCGACATGCTTCCTGGTGTGGTTGAAGACTGTGGGGAACCCATTGGCCACACACTTTCCGCAAGTGCAGTCGTTCCTTCATGATGGTGTGCACACTTACGACGCTCAATCAGACCACGGCGGCTATGGCGTTCACTGTCACTCGGCGGTCCTGGGTAATGAGTGCATCAACCAGCTGGACATTGTCATCGGTAATGCAGGGGGGGTGCCCCTACCGGGCATCATCGGTTAACGACACCCGTCCTTTCCTGAAGCGCTCGTGCTACGCCTTGACCCTTGCAAGGGACATGCAGTGTTCGCCGTACACTTGTGACATTCGGCGATGAATGTCCGTTCCCTCTACTCCTTTCGCTGTCAGAAACCGAACAACACCTCTTTGCTCTTCGTTTGACGCCTCCATGTAACTGTTTGCAATGCCACTGGCAGCGTTGGACGATTGATGAATGCTGCTGCTCGCTTTGTATCGTCACGTGACGTGCACGTGTGCCCTCTAGCGACGGGCTGTGACCTTCCATGCTCTGGTCGGAACCACACATCGTTACACACGCCATGATTAGCCGATGTCGTCACCGGTTTGCGCATTACAGCCTCCGGCTCGTTACTTTTTGAATGCACCTTATAGTTTCCATCACGATAAGTGGGAAAAGTTATTCTAAGCTATATTTGGATCTATTAACCAAAACTGGCTTTATATTAAAATGTGGTTGCAGTGGAGCGATTTGTAAACCAGGAAAATACAGCAGCTCTCCTGGACAATGTATTGTTTAAAAGAAGATCACAACTGTTATGTCCCCATAGCATTTGCGGAATACCGCGAGGCCATGCCTGCTGCTGCTGCTGTTATACAAGTAGCAATAAACATGTGAAGAATAACAATAAAGTGGAGTTGACTTCAGACCTAGAACAAGTAGCATTGTTCTTTAAATTGCTTTCTATTCCTGTTGTACGCTTGAGATCTTTAACTGCTTTTCCATTGTTACCGGTGTGACATTTAATGTGGAAACACGACCTTCAAACCGTACGAGTGTAAGTATGAATGTTACCACTTCTAACCACTTCAAACCACTACCTGATTCTTCCACAAGAGACCTCGAGGCAACCGATGGCACACTTCTTTTACACTACAGCACGTCGTCTGTCGATATAATAATAATATCGTATGGCCTCGAGTGCCGGGTGCAAGCTTTGTTATTTGATGCCCAGAGGGCAGCTTGCATGTCAAATTTTGTTGTTCCTTAGAGCGCTATGAAAGTCAAGGAGTTTAGATATCTAAGCTTCTTGACACTATAGCGCTTTCTAGTAGAGAAAGTAGGAACTTTGTGTTGGCGGAAAATCCCGAGCTTAATTTTGCCATTATGAACACGGCCTACTGAATTCAAATGGGTTCTTTAACATGCCAACAACGTATGACATGCGACCGTGATTTTTGTCGCCTTTCAAAAAAATCACTTACCACGTCCAGGAACGAACCTGCAAGCTTGGGGTTGGTAGTCCTATACGATAACCACTCACCCAATGTAGCAAGCTGGCTGCCGATGAGATACGCACAAGAACCGCAACAATTCACAACTTTTCTAGAAAACCAAGAGATGGAACGAGTCAAACAGTTCTTTTTGAAAATGAAAGATTTCCTTTGTTGAAACACCTAAACTAAACTAAACTAAACATCCTAATAGGATTACACAATAAAGGAAAGGGATCGCCCGAACATACGCATTTTGTCACTCGTGCTATGGCGAGATCTTGTTGAGCAAATCTTATGATGAAAACCATAAATAACGTGTCTCGTTATTATATGTCTTTGTTCATGATTCTCATTGGTCTACGTTGTGTCCATCATGGCGTCAGTGATACAGAAGTCTGGGTCGATCTCTCTTCGGTTTGCTTTTCTAGATCTGTAGATGGTACTGTAGCTGTCAATGATATTTTCAGCCATAGTTCCTCTATGTAGAAGGTTTCCTTCGCTAGCTCGTGTGTCAATATTGTAGGTGGCATCGTTCCAACTCGCAGCACATATTTTCAGAATCGCGACGACCTAATACCTCTCCCTGGACATTTGAGCCGTCGACTCTCAATATCTCAGAATCCATGTAAGGAATCAATTTCGAACATGCTGTTCTGCTCTATTAGGCAAATTTTATAATGCAAGTGACCTCAAAGTGATTGAGCAGGTTAAATCCACCTTCATAAAGAGACTGTTGTGTGTGTCTAAATACACTCCATCTAGAGCATCCAGCGTTTAGAAAAGACTGTGGAGCCTTATGGCGACAGTGTTGCTAACTCTAGGCAGAGGTAGCGCTGACGTCATACGTCGTGTTCACCCGCTTCGAGTACTGCGCTTTCATAAGTTAGCGAGACAACCATAACCCCAGCAGCTACCTGAAATAGAACACGCCCAGGAAGGAGCAGTTTTGCAGGTGTTAACGGATTGGACCAGTATTAAGGATACTGTATGCGAAGAGAACCAATAACGACATTCATTTCGTTGTGATATGACGCATTACTGATTGACAGATGTCGAGAGCACAACCCTTCCTTCCTTCTCGGAAGTATGCAGACGATGTTAACAATTTTTATGTCAGCAATACTGTTGATCATCACCTCTTTACTTATTAGTTAGGCTGTAATTTAGTTTCTTTCAATTTTATTCTTGTTGTTTTTAGATTAATATTTGTAATATTGTAGTGAGTTAGCCGTGCGGTTAGGGGCGCGCAGCTGTGAGCTTGCATTCGGGAGATAGTGGGTTGGAACCCAACTGTCGGCAGCCATGATTCGATCGAACAGAAAATAAAACAGACACACAACAGTAACACCAATGACGGATAGTGCTTCAGAACTTATGTTGTCGGCGGAACTGAGCACGTGCTCCACTCCGGGCGAGCATGCAGCACAGGACAAGGCTCTTCTTTCTAGCGTGCTAACCTCGAAAATGTTTAAATCACAAAGATGTAATATAAACGATACTTGTATGCAATAACAAAGGTAATCAATTGGCAGATACTTGTAGGAAGCTATTATGACGAAAAATATATATGTTCAGAGTTCCTTCATGATAAAAGGTGAGGTAACAAAACCAGTGTAGGGGGGTTTCCGTTAAAAGTAAAAGCCCATAAGACCCATAGTCTTTTCTAAACGCTGGATGCTCTTACAGGCTCACGTACGAATTGGCTAGAAAACCTTTATTTATAGATCAACTAGCAGTAGTACCCGGCTTCGCCCGGTGGAATGATGATAATGTATCAAAGTCTCATTAGAAATAAAATGGACATAAAATCTAGGTCATTTGCCCCCCCCCCCCCCAATGTCAATTAGGGCGTAATATCTAGGTCATTTGCCCTTTTTATAAGGATGATAATGAAAACTACTGTTGAATTGACACGTCAAACTTACAAACTACCGTAATAGAAATACATATTTCAAAATTCACAGGCGAGGAAGACTTATTGTGTGTGGTGATTAATGGTGTAATGGGCGTAACATCTAGGTCATTTGCCCTTATGATGAGGATGATGAGGGAAACTACTACCTGTATTGAATTGACACTTCAACTTATAATGTACACAATGTACTGTAATAAAAATATTTTAAAAATCACAGTCGAGAAAGACTTTAAGCGGAGGTGATTAGTGGTATGATGCGCGTAACATCTAGGTCATTTGCACTTATGATGATGATGATAATAATAAGGTAATGAAAAAATGACCACTAAACGAACATGGTGTAATTTACAACTGATATAGGTAATTCAGATGTCTAGCTTCAATGTCTTCCAAAGTCTCAACCTTATTTTCTGGCTTAGGCCTGTACTCGATGCGTCTAGTGAAAGAGCTTATGGCGTACTG
This sequence comes from Meconema thalassinum, assembly GCA_946902985.2. NCBI lineage: Eukaryota > Metazoa > Arthropoda > Insecta > Orthoptera > Tettigoniidae > Meconema > Meconema thalassinum. The sequence goes on along the minus strand of OX336393.1, from coordinate 161,668,866 downwards.
CTCAGCAAAGAAAATGGGTCCAAGCTGCACGAACCTGAGATGATCGTAGACGATGACGAAATATGATGACACACGTTCGGGGTTCCCCGTCGTATTTAGATTGGCCGGGGAATCACTCACTCTTTCGCAACACCACAGTGGCTTGAGCAACGGCCCTGTGCTGGCATCAGTATAGACAACTCTGGAAAGTCCTCTCATGTCACCTCGCGATGAATCAGCAAGCTATTCTCACAACTGCCCCCCCCCCGAGTCTCACAACTTGTGGGACGTGGGTTGGCGACCACCGAACCCCAACTGAGTCTGACATCGCTCCTACTTCCTGGTGCCAGGCTCCTTTCAGTTCTCTTTCCTGTCGGCCTCCCTTGGTCAACTCTTGTTCTCTTCCGACCCCGACTGTATTAGGGCATCCGATGGCTAGGGAGTCTTTCAATTTCCCGCTTAATTGGCCGTTGTCTCATCTTTCCTGATGCCCTCATTCTTCGAGGGGTCTGCCTTCTATTCCGTTTCATTATATATCCTGTCTTTTGCTCAAGGCCCTCAAAGAGGCAGGGTGTGTGTAGCCCCACCATTTCTGGTACACCTTCAAGGGCTCATGGCGGGTGAGTTAGAAAGCTGGCAACCCCGAGGGATTCCTGAGCTAAATGCAGGGAATGGAGAGGTATGTCAGAAATTTAAAGTGAACAGTGATACTCGTTGGGTTCCAAAGAATAAGTATACAAATTTTGATACAGATTGGTGAAACGATGTAGATTTGTGACAAAGGGTCTAAATACAGGGAATGGAGTGCTCTGTCCGAAAGTTCAAGCAGACAGTGTTACTCGTCGGGTTCCAAAGGGTAAGTAACTTACAAAAAGATTGGTTGAGATGAGTGAAACTATGTAGATTTTTGCCAAAGAGCCTAAATGCGGTAAATGGAATGGTCTATCCGAAATTTCACGTAGAAAGTGTTACACGTCGGGTTCCAAAGGGTGAGTATGTAAAATTTGGCTTAAGATCGGTGAAACAGGGTAGATTTTGCCGAAGGGCCTAAATGCAGGAAATGGAGTTGTCTGTCCAAAGTTTTAAGTGGACAGTGTTACTCGACGGGTTCCAAAGGGTAAGTATACAAATTTAGGTTCAGATCGGCGAAACGATGTAGATATGTGCAAAAGGGCCTAAATGCAGGGAATGGAGTGGTCTGTCCAAAATTCCAAGTGGACAGTGTTACTCATCGGGTTCCAAAGGGTAAGTATACACGTTTTGTTTTCGATCGGTGAACGATGTAGATTTGTGTCAAAGGGCCTAAATGCGGGGAATGGAGTGGTCTGTCCGAAATTCCAAGTGGACAGTGTTACACATCGGATTCCAAAGGGTAAGTATACACGTTTTGTTTTCGATCGGTGAACGATGTAGATTTGTGCCAAAGGGCCTAAATGCGGGGAATGGAGTGGTCTGTCCGAAATTTCGAGTGGACAGTGTTACTCGTCGAGTTGCAAAAGGTAATTATTTGAGATCGGTGAAACGGTGTAGTTTTGTGCCAAAGGGCCAAAAAGCAGGGAATGGTGTGGTCTGTCCGAAATTTAAAGTGAACAGTGTTACTTGTCGGGTTCCAAAGGGTAAGTATGTAAAATTTGGGTCAGATCGGTGAAACGGTGTAGATTTGTGCCAAACGGCCTAAATGCAGGGGTTGGAGTGGCCTCTCCGCAAATTCAAGCAGACTGTGTTAGTCGCAGTGTTCCAAAGGGTAAATATACAAATTTTGGTTGAGATCTGTGAAACGGTGTAGATTTGGGCCAAAGGGCCTAAATGCAGGGAATGGAGTGGTCTGTCCGCAATTTCAAGCAGACAGTGTTACACGCAGGGTTCCAAAGGGTAAGTATACAGATTTTGGTTCTGATCGGTGAAACGGTGTAGATTTGTGCCAAAGGGCCTAAATGCAGGGAAAGGAGTGGTTTGTCCGCAATTTCAAGCAGACAGTATTACTCGCAGGGTATCAAAGGATAAGTATCCGAATGTTGGTTCTGATCGGTGAAACGGTGTAGATTTGTGCCAAAGGACCTAAATGCAGGGAATGGGGTGGTGTGTCCGAAATTTTAAGTGGACAGTGTTACTCGCAGGGTTCCAAAGGGTATGTATACCAATTTTGGTTCAGATCGGTGAAACGGTGTAGATTTGGACCAAAGGGCCTGAATGCAGGAAATAGGGTGGTCTGTCCGAAATTTTAAGTGGACAGTGTTACTCGCAGGGTTCCAAAGGGTAAGTATACAAATTTAGGTTCAGATCGATGAAGCGGTGTAGATTTGTGCCAAAGAGCCTAAATGCAGGGAATGGAGTGGACTGTCCGCAATTTCAAGCAGACAGTGTTTCTCGCAGGGTACCAAAGGGTAAGAATACGAATTTTGGTTCTGATCGGTGAAACGGTGTGGATTTGGACCAAAGGGCCTGAATGCAGGGGATGGAGTAGCCTCTACGCAATTTAAAGCAGACAGTGTTAGTCGCAGTGTTCCAAAGGGTAAATATACTAATTTTTGTTGAGATCGGTGAAACGGTTTAGATTTGGGACAAAGGGCCTAAATGCAGGGAATGGGGTGGTCTGTCCGAAATTTTAAGTGGACAGTGTTACTCGCAGGGTTCCAAAGGGTAAGTATACAAATTTTGGTTCAGATCGATGAAACGGTGTAGATTTGTGCCAAAGGGCCTAAATGCAGGGGATGGAGTAGCCTCTCCGCAATTTAAAGCAGACAGTGTTAGTCGCAGTGTTCCAAAGGGTAAATATACAAATTTTTGTTGAGATCGGTGAAACGGTTTAGATTTGGGACAAAGGGCCTAAATGCAGGGAATGGGGTGGTCTGTCCGAAATTTTAAGTAGACAGTGTTACTCGCAGTGTTCCAAAGGGTAGGTATACAAATTTTGGTGCTGATCGGTGAAACGGTGTAGATTTGTGCAAAAGGGCCTAAATGCATGGAATGGGGTGGTCTGTCCGAAATTTAAAGTTGACAGGGTTACCCGCAGGGTTCCAAAGGGTAAGTATACAAATTTTGATCCAGATTGGTGAAACGATGTAGATTTGTGACAAAGGGTCTAAATACAGGGAATGGAGTGCTCTGTCCGAAAGTTCAAGCAGACAGTGTTACTCGTCGGGTTCCAAAGGGTAAGTAACTTACAAAAAGATTGGTTGAGATGAGTGAAACTATGTAGATTTTTGCCAAAGAGCCTAAATGCGGTAAATGGAATGGTCTATCCGAAATTTCATGTAGAAAGTGTTACACGTCGGGTTCCAAAGGGTGAGTATGTAAAATTTGGCTTAAGATCGGTGAAACAGGGTAGATTTTGCCGAAGGGCCTAAATGCAGGAAATTGAGTTGTCTGTCCAAAGTTTTAAGTGGACAGTGTTACTCGACGGGTTCCAAAGGGTAAGTATACAAATTTAGGTTCAGATCGGCGAAACGATGTAGATATGTGCAAAAGGGCCTAAATGCAGGGAATGGAGTGGTCTGTCCAAAATTCCAAGTGGACAGTGTTACTCATCGGGTTCCAAAGGGTAAGTATACACGTTTTGTTTTCGATCGGTGAACGATGTAGATTTGTGTCAAAGGGCCTAAATGCGGGGAATGGAGTGGTCTGTCCGAAATTCCAAGTGGACAGTGTTACACATCGGATTCCAAAGGGTAAGTATACACGTTTTGTTTTCGATCGGTGAACGATGTAGATTTGTGCCAAAGGGCCTAAATGCGGGGAATGGAGTGGTCTGTCCGAAATTTCGAGTGGACAGTGTTACTCGTCGAGTTGCAAAAGGTAATTATTTGAGATCGGTGAAACGGTGTAGTTTTGTGCCAAAGGGCCAAAAAGCAGGGAATGGTGTGGTCTGTCCGAAATTTAAAGTGAACAGTGTTACTTGTCGGGTTCCAAAGGGTAAGTATGTAAAATTTGGGTCAGATCGGTGAAACGGTGTAGATTTGTGCCAAACGGCCTAAATGCAGGGGTTGGAGTGGCCTCTCCGCAAATTCAAGCAGACTGTGTTAGTCGCAGTGTTCCAAAGGGTAAATATACAAATTTTGGTTGAGATCTGTGAAACGGTGTAGATTTGGGCCAAAGGGCCTAAATGCAGGGAATGGAGTGGTCTGTCCGCAATTTCAAGCAGACAGTGTTACACGCAGGGTTCCAAAGGGTAAGTATACAGATTTTGGTTCTGATCGGTGAAACGGTGTAGATTTGTGCCAAAGGGCCTAAATGCAGGGAATGGAGTGGTTTGTCCGCAATTTCAAGCAGACAGTATTACTCGCAGGGTATCAAAGGATAAGTATCCGAATGTTGGTTCTGATCGGTGAAACGGTGTAGATTTGTGCCAAAGGACCTAAATGCAGGGAATGGGGTGGTGTGTCCGAAATTTTAAGTGGACAGTGTTACTCGCAGGGTTCCAAAGGGTATGTATACCAATTTTGGTTCAGATCGGTGAAACGGTGTAGATTTGGACCAAAGGGCCTGAATGCAGGAAATAGGGTGGTCTGTCCGAAATTTTAAGTGGACAGTGTTACTCGCAGGGTTCCAAAGGGTAAGTATACAAATTTAGGTTCAGATCGATGAAGCGGTGTAGATTTGTGCCAAAGAGCCTAAATGCAGGGAATGGAGTGGACTGTCCGCAATTTCAAGCAGACAGTGTTTCTCGCAGGGTACCAAAGGGTAAGAATACGAATTTTGGTTCTGATCGGTGAAACGGTGTGGATTTGGACCAAAGGGCCTGAATGCAGGGGATGGAGTAGCCTCTACGCAATTTAAAGCAGACAGTGTTAGTCGCAGTGTTCCAAAGGGTAAATATACTAATTTTTGTTGAGATCGGTGAAACGGTTTAGATTTGGGACAAAGGGCCTAAATGCAGGGAATGGGGTGGTCTGTCCGAAATTTTAAGTGGACAGTGTTACTCGCAGGGTTCCAAAGGGTAAGTATACAAATTTTGGTTCAGATCGATGAAACGGTGTAGATTTGTGCCAAAGGGCCTAAATGCAGGGGATGGAGTAGCCTCTCCGCAATTTAAAGCAGACAGTGTTAGTCGCAGTGTTCCAAAGGGTAAATATACAAATTTTTGTTGAGATCGGTGAAACGGTTTAGATTTGGGACAAAGGGCCTAAATGCAGGGAATGGGGTGGTCTGTCCGAAATTTTAAGTAACAGTGTTACTCGCAGTGTTCCAAAGGGTAGGTATACAAATTTTGGTGCTGATCGGTGAAACGGTGTAGATTTGTGCAAAAGGGCCTAAATGCATGGAATGGGGTGGTCTGTCCGAAATTTAAAGTTGACAGGGTTACCCGCAGGGTTCCAAAGGGTAAGTATACAAATTTTGATCCAGATTGGTGAAACGATGTAGATTTGTGACAAAGGGTCTAAATACAGGGAATGGAGTGCTCTGTCCGAAAGTTCAAGCAGACAGTGTTACTCGTCGGGTTCCAAAGGGTAAGTAACTTACAAAAAGATTGGTTGAGATGAGTGAAACTATGTAGATTTTTGCCAAAGAGCCTAAATGCGGTAAATGGAATGGTCTATCCGAAATTTCATGTAGAAAGTGTTACACGTCGGGTTCCAAAGGGTGAGTATGTAAAATTTGGCTTAAGATCGGTGAAACAGGGTAGATTTTGCCGAAGGGCCTAAATGCAGGAAATTGAGTTGTCTGTCCAAAGTTTTAAGTGGACAGTGTTACTCGACGGGTTCCAAAGGGTAAGTATACAAATTTAGGTTCAGATCGGCGAAACGATGTAGATATGTGCAAAAGGGCCTAAATGCAGGGAATGGAGTGGTCTGTCCAAAATTCCAAGTGGACAGTGTTACTCATCGGGTTCCAAAGGGTAAGTATACACGTTTTGTTTTCGATCGGTGAACGATGTAGATTTGTGTCAAAGGGCCTAAATGCGGGGAATGGAGTGGTCTGTCCGAAATTCCAAGTGGACAGTGTTACACATCGGAATCCAAAGGGTAAGTATACACGTTTTGTTTTCGATCGGTGAACGATGTAGATTTGTGCCAAAGGGCCTAAATGCGGGGAATGGAGTGGTCTGTCCGAAATTTCGAGTGGACAGTGTTACTCGTCGAGTTGCAAAAGGTAATTATTTGAGATCGGTGAAACGGTGTAGTTTTGTGCCAAAGGGCCAAAAAGCAGGGAATGGTGTGGTCTGTCCGAAATTTAAAGTGAACAGTGTTACTTGTCGGGTTCCAAAGGGTAAGTATGTAAAATTTGGGTCAGATCGGTGAAACGGTGTAGATTTGTGCCAAACGGCCTAAATGCAGGGGTTGGAGTGGCCTCTCCGCAAATTCAAGCAGACTGTGTTAGTCGCAGTGTTCCAAAGGGTAAATATACAAATTTTGGTTGAGATCTGTGAAACGGTGTAGATTTGGGCCAAAGGGCCTAAATGCAGGGAATGGAGTGGTCTGTCCGCAATTTCAAGCAGACAGTGTTACACGCAGGGTTCCAAAGGGTAAGTATACAGATTTTGGTTCTGATCGGTGAAACGGTGTAGATTTGTGCCAAAGGGCCTAAATGCAGGGAATGGAGTGGTTTGTCCGCAATTTCAAGCAGACAGTATTACTCGCAGGGTATCAAAGGATAAGTATCCGAATGTTGGTTCTGATCGGTGAAACGGTGTAGATTTGTGCCAAAGGACCTAAATGCAGGGAATGGGGTGGTGTGTCCGAAATTTTAAGTGGACAGTGTTACTCGCAGGGTTCCAAAGGGTATGTATACCAATTTTGGTTCAGATCGGTGAAACGGTGTAGATTTGGACCAAAGGGCCTGAATGCAGGAAATAGGGTGGTCTGTCCGAAATTTTAAGTGGACAGTGTTACTCGCAGGGTTCCAAAGGGTAAGTATACAAATTTAGGTTCAGATCGATGAAGCGGTGTAGATTTGTGCCAAAGAGCCTAAATGCAGGGAATGGAGTGGACTGTCCGCAATTTCAAGCAGACAGTGTTTCTCGCAGGGTACCAAAGGGTAAGAATACGAATTTTGGTTCTGATCGGTGAAACGGTGTGGATTTGGACCAAAGGGCCTGAATGCAGGGGATGGAGTAGCCTCTACGCAATTTAAAGCAGACAGTGTTAGTCGCAGTGTTCCAAAGGGTAAATATACTAATTTTTGTTGAGATCGGTGAAACGGTTTAGATTTGGGACAAAGGGCCTAAATGCAGGGAATGGGGTGGTCTGTCCGAAATTTTAAGTGGACAGTGTTACTCGCAGGGTTCCAAAGGGTAAGTATACAAATTTTGGTTCAGATCGATGAAACGGTGTAGATTTGTGCCAAAGGGCCTAAATGCAGGGGATGGAGTAGCCTCTCCGCAATTTAAAGCAGACAGTGTTAGTCGCAGTGTTCCAAAGGGTAAATATACAAATTTTTGTTGAGATCGGTGAAACGGTTTAGATTTGGGACAAAGGGCCTAAATGCAGGGAATGGGGTGGTCTGTCCGAAATTTTAAGTAACAGTGTTACTCGCAGTGTTCCAAAGGGTAGGTATACAAATTTTGGTGCTGATCGGTGAAACGGTGTAGATTTGTGCAAAAGGGCCTAAATGCATGGAATGGGGTGGTCTGTCCGAAATTTAAAGTTGACAGGGTTACCCGCAGGGTTCCAAAGGGTAAGTATACAAATTTTGATCCAGATTGGTGAAACGATGTAGATTTGTGACAAAGGGTCTAAATACAGGGAATGGAGTGCTCTGTCCGAAAGTTCAAGCAGACAGTGTTACTCGTCGGGTTCCAAAGGGTAAGTAACTTACAAAAAGATTGGTTGAGATGAGTGAAACTATGTAGATTTTTGCCAAAGAGCCTAAATGCGGTAAATGGAATGGTCTATCCGAAATTTCATGTAGAAAGTGTTACACGTCGGGTTCCAAAGGGTGAGTATGTAAAATTTGGCTTAAGATCGGTGAAACAGGGTAGATTTTGCCGAAGGGCCTAAATGCAGGAAATTGAGTTGTCTGTCCAAAGTTTTAAGTGGACAGTGTTACTCGACGGGTTCCAAAGGGTAAGTATACAAATTTAGGTTCAGATCGGCGAAACGATGTAGATATGTGCAAAAGGGCCTAAATGCAGGGAATGGAGTGGTCTGTCCAAAATTCCAAGTGGACAGTGTTACTCATCGGGTTCCAAAGGGTAAGTATACACGTTTTGTTTTCGATCGGTGAACGATGTAGATTTGTGTCAAAGGGCCTAAATGCGGGGAATGGAGTGGTCTGTCCGAAATTCCAAGTGGACAGTGTTACACATCGGAATCCAAAGGGTAAGTATACACGTTTTGTTTTCGATCGGTGAACGATGTAGATTTGTGCCAAAGGGCCTAAATGCGGGGAATGGAGTGGTCTGTCCGAAATTTCGAGTGGACAGTGTTACTCGTCGAGTTGCAAAAGGTAATTATTTGAGATCGGTGAAACGGTGTAGTTTTGTGCCAAAGGGCCAAAAAGCAGGGAATGGTGTGGTCTGTCCGAAATTTAAAGTGAACAGTGTTACTTGTCGGGTTCCAAAGGGTAAGTATGTAAAATTTGGGTCAGATCGGTGAAACGGTGTAGATTTGTGCCAAACGGCCTAAATGCAGGGGTTGGAGTGGCCTCTCCGCAAATTCAAGCAGACTGTGTTAGTCGCAGTGTTCCAAAGGGTAAATATACAAATTTTGGTTGAGATCTGTGAAACGGTGTAGATTTGGGCCAAAGGGCCTAAATGCAGGGAATGGAGTGGTCTGTCCGCAATTTCAAGCAGACAGTGTTACACGCAGGGTTCCAAAGGGTAAGTATACAGATTTTGGTTCTGATCGGTGAAACGGTGTAGATTTGTGCCAAAGGGCCTAAATGCAGGGAATGGAGTGGTTTGTCCGCAATTTCAAGCAGACAGTATTACTCGCAGGGTATCAAAGGATAAGTATCCGAATGTTGGTTCTGATCGGTGAAACGGTGTAGATTTGTGCCAAAGGACCTAAATGCAGGGAATGGGGTGGTGTGTCCGAAATTTTAAGTGGACAGTGTTACTCGCAGGGTTCCAAAGGGTATGTATACCAATTTTGGTTCAGATCGGTAAAACGGTGTAGATTTGGACCAAAGGGCCTGAATGCAGGAAATAGGGTGGTCTGTCCGAAATTTTAAGTGGACAGTGTTACTCGCAGGGTTCCAAAGGGTAAGTATACAAATTTAGGTTCAGATCGATGAAGCGGTGTAGATTTGTGCCAAAGAGCCTAAATGCAGGGAATGGAGTGGACTGTCCGCAATTTCAAGCAGACAGTGTTTCTCGCAGGGTACCAAAGGGTAAGAATACGAATTTTGGTTCTGATCGGTGAAACGGTGTAGATTTGGACCAAAGGGCCTGAATGCAGGGGATGGAGTAGCCTCTACGCAATTTAAAGCAGACAGTGTTAGTCGCAGTGTTCCAAAGGGTAAATATACTAATTTTTGTTGAGATCGGTGAAACGGTTTAGATTTGGGACAAAGGGCCTAAATGCAGGGAATGGGGTGGTCTGTCCGAAATTTTAAGTGGACAGTGTTACTCGCAGGGTTCCAAAGGGTAAGTATACAAATTTTGGTTCAGATCGATGAAACGGTATAGATTTGTGCCAAAGGGTCTAAATGCAGGGGATGGAGTAGCCTCTCCGCAATTTAAAGCAGACAGTGCTAGTCGCAGTGTTCCAAAGGGTAAATATACAAATTTTTGTTGAGATCGGTGAAACGGTTTAGATTTGGGACAAAGGGCCTAAATGTAGGGAATGGGGTGGTCTGTCCGAAATTTTAAGTAGACAGTGTTACTCGCAGTGTTCCAAAGGGTAGGTATACAAATTTTGGTGCAGATCGGTGAAACGGTGTAGATTTGTGCAAAAGGGCCTAAATGCATGGAATGGGGTGGTCTGTCCGAAATTTAAAAGTTGACAGGGTTACCCGCAGGGTTCCAAAGGGTAAGTATACAAATTTTGGTTCAAATCGGTGAAACGGTGTAGATTTGGACCAAAGGGCCTAAATGCAGGGAAGGGGGTGGTCTGTCCGAAATTTTAAGCAGACAGTGTTACTCGCAGTGTTCCAAAGGGTAGGTATACAAATTTTGGTGCTGATCGGTGAAACGGTGTAGATTTGTGCAATAGGGCCTTGGGGTGGTCTGTCCGAAATTTAAAGTTGACAGGGTTACCCGCAGGGTTCCAAAGGGTAAGTATACACATTTTGGTTCAGATCGGTGAAACGGTGTAGATTTGTATACATAACAGACAGACAGACAGACAGACAGACAGACAAACTTTGTGCTTTATATATATAGATAGATAGATAGATAAAGTTTGGGGATGCTGCTCCCATCGACTGGATCCTACAAGGCCGTGTTGCTGGAGTTACAATACAACAAGAGAGAAATATGGGAAGATTTTTACGAGACGGAAGCAATGTACAACCAAGAATGGATGAAGGCAGGACCTGTTATTATTTATTTATCGTATGGATTTTAGTGCCGGGAGTGTCCGAGGACATATTCGGCTCGCCTGATTCTGTAGCTGCTTCCATAGGACACCCTTAGGGTGAGCTACAAGTTCCGTTCAATTTCAAGTAGTTCCAACTTTCGCTACCAGATATCAATGATACCTAGTGGTGAACTTTGATAGAGCGATTTAGCTTCACACAAGTTTAGTCTGTGGAAGGATCTTTTACATGCCATACATCTATGACATGGGACCGCCGGCTTTACTTCCCCTCTTACGCTCTTAAAAATACGACCTGCGCCACTCATCGACTCGTTTTACTGTTCGCGTTTTTCACTTCCGAGTGTGTGCGGTAAAAGTCTCTCATTCCCCAAGTGGGGCGTGGGTGTGTAAGTTGTGTGGTGATATCTGTGAACGTTATCACGTACAGAATTCTGTAGTGAATGATGCATTTTCTTTTACTAATGGCCAATGGCTGCAATTAAATCTATTGAACAATGCAAATCTTGAACAATTCTTATAATGCCAGTGCTATCAGCTTTCTAAACAGGTCGCATTAGAGTAATACTGATTCAGTCTTAAATTTTAAGAAAAGTAGGCTCTTTAGTTCGTCACGAAACTACTTGTTATCATTTTAAATGATTATGTCGACTTCGCTGGGGTCTAGCGTTACGTTACGGCGACGGGACGAAATGTACCGAGAATGCACTGAGGTGTGTGACGTCATAGTACTGCTTGAGCTTCCTCCTTTCCGCTCCAGTGAGCGTGACGTCATCCAGCCAGCTACCTTTGACATTGGTTTGCACTTGCTTAAAAATATGTTTTATTTTGTTTTTTAATTTAATTTTTTAATTTTTTTTTGTTGCTAAAGGACTTTGAGTTCACGCAGCATTTGTAGCATTTGTAGCATTTAAAATGATATAAAGTCTTTCAGACTATCAGTGTTGTTTATATATTTTTAAAAATTGTTTGTCAGAAGGTTATCAGTAGGTTTTACATTCTATAGTAGTTGTTGTTGAACATTCCCGATGAAGAAGAAGCAAAATATTCCGAAACATTTACGGTAATTGTCATTTATCCCAGAATTATGTCTAATACAGTATTGATATTATCATTATTATTATTATTATTATTATTGAGTTTCCAATACATACAGTAGGAGGAGCCCTATTTTGACTGGCATATTAGTGTTATAGTTAAAAATTTACAGAAAATTTACTACTTATGTTACATTATAGTAACTTATGGAAGATGTAATGGATGAATGTAAGAACATGAGAATAACAGCATGATAAAAAAAATAATATAGGATACAGAGGTTTTGTCAGTTTATTATTGCAGTAACTCAGGTGACATTTTATAATATGTCTTTCTCTTTCAAAAGCATAGTAGTCGAAAAGCAGACGATGCACAGTTTGAGAGGACCCGCAAAAGCATTTAGAACAGTGATATGAAATCACTCAAAGTTTGACTTGAATTTCCCAAGTGCAGAGAAGAATAAAGTAGGCACAAAGTTCGGAACAAGTATTTTACTTTGAAGTCGATGCTGAATCTCAGGAGAAAATCTTTCTCTCGTGACAGATCCTTTCGAAGTTAAGTTCCAAATAGTATTCCACTGGCGAGTTATGTAGTCTTTGATCTTTCTCTACAGATGCATTCAACCAACTACTGTACAGACAGAACTGCAAGCCAAGAAGAGAGTTATATGGGAAACTTTTTACACCGCCGGCTGGTACGGATTGGATGAAGGCAGACTATGAACTTAGGTTCATAGTGGATAGAATAGCAGCACATGGTTTTTATCACACTGAGACTCTCTGCTCTTGGTCTGGTGTACTCTGTAGCAGAATACTGTGCCGCAGTCTGAATCAACAGCGCTTACACGAGGCTTGTTGATGTTCAACTTATGCGCATTATAACAGGCACTTTAAAGAATACGCCTATATTCTGGCTTCCAATCCTGAGCCATATTGAGCCTCCTTCCCTGCGACGAGAATGTTCTCTTGTGCGTGAATTCACGAAAATAACTGCTAGTCCTGAGCTCCCTATTCATGAAGACATTCCTGCCATCAACACAAAGAGACTCCGTTCCCGTCATCCTCCATTACAAACTTGCCAAGTCAATAACAATAAATGTAATATACGTGATCGATGGACTAAATTATGGCAAACCAGTGCTACAAAGGAACTGCTGAAATGCCCTGTATCAAAACCAGGACACCAGGATTTGATAAACACAGGAAGATTTGGACCACTCTGAATAGAATACGAACTAATTGCGGTAGATGCGCCGATTCCCTACATAAATGGGGGATGACATCCTCCCCGCGCTGTGATTGTGGCGCTGAACGTCAAATGGTTCAGCACATTGTCCAAGCGTGGCCCTTACGAGCATTCCGTGGTGACCCGCAGGAGTTCCTCTTCGCAACAAATAAAGCTATTGAATACATCACAAATCTGGATATCTGTTTGTGACTCAGTGTATAGATTATTATGTAAATATGTATATAGACTATAATTATCATTGTGCAATGTTTTTCCAAAAGCTAAATAAATCACCGCGTGTGTACAAACAGAACTTTTCACATCCCGATAAAGGATTGTATATGTGTCTTGTGCGAGAAGACTTGTGACTTATATCATATTGTGACGTGTACTAAGGGGCAGATAGGTCTAAAAAAATCTTTTTAATGCAATCATGTAATTTAAGAGTAATTTTTAGCCATTGACTACAATAAAATCTTTATTTGATCTCTCTTTTCAAGTGACATATTGGAGTTGTGTCATATTAAGTTTCCATTGTTTATTGTGCAGCCTCGTTAACTAGTTCATCTGCTCTTTCATTCCCAATTGATATGGTTGAACACCTGTGCATTTATTGTTAATTGCTATAATCAATACGGACTCATTTAGAATGAATAATTTCATATCTAGGAATGAGTTTACCCTTGTCAGATGTATGCCCGAAGTTTCCTGAACCTCTGCTGTTGGGACACAGCTTGCCTTCAGTAATGACAATTATCACTAATGTGACACACAATATTGAGTACCAACTTGCTAATTGGACATGAAGTTAGATTTCGAAAGTTGGAATGTACAGCCGTGGGCTTCAGCAACGTGATTAAATCTTTGGCATTAATTGCTGCTAAGGGAAAAGTTAAACGATTTGTCACGTGTGATCGGCGTTGTGTACATTGTACTATTGTCCGCTGGAAGTCATTATTATTATTATTATTATTATTATTATTATTATTATTATTATTATTTGCGAGCCGTGTAGTTTTGCGGGTTAACGTTGCCTGGCTATATCCAAAAATCGGGAAACGACTGGTCTCGACCGCATCGCAGGTCGTCCTCGAAATGGTTTTCTGGTGTTCCCATCTCGTGGTGTAGTGGCTAGTATTCTTGGCTGTCACCCCGGAGGTTCGGGTTCGATTCCCGGCTCTGCCAAGAAATTTAATTCTAGTCAGAGAGCTGGAATGGGGTCTACTCAGCTTCGTGAAGCAAAACTGAGAAGAGGTTGGTTTGATTCCCACTTTTGCCATCCTGGAAGTGGTTTTCCGTGGTTTCACCACTTCTACTCCAGGCGAATGTCGGGATGGTTCCTATCTTAAGGCCACGGCCGCTTTCTTGCCAATCCCCATCTGAATTACAAATACACACACTAATACAGCCATCACAATAACACAGGTTATCAGACAAAATTCTACACTCACCCATGGCGAAATGACCACGATGTCCAAGCCCCTTAAATGAAACAACAACAATAGCTGAACATTGCCGTCTATTAGGCCACGTAGTTAGAAATACCTTGCATACTGAAGTTGAATGATGGCCTTGCTGGCATCGGGAGAGCGTGGGTTCTGTCAAGAAATTTAATTCTGGTCTGAGGGCTGGAACGGGGTCCACTCCTAAATAAAAAAATCGTATTAGAATTTTATATCTTGGCAGAGTCTGGAATCTGATGAGTGACATGCATGCGTGAATCTTACCGCTGTGCTAGGCAGCAAATCAAAGAATGCAGCTACCCAGTCATTTATCCTCGAATGCGACTTAACGCGAGGAAACCATATACTGTATGTCCGCAAGGCTAAAGAGAATATCTACAGCGTAGTGAAGGTTGGGTCGTAATATTAATAATACTTTTATTGCAGCCAAATGACCATTAAAAAAGGAAAATTTAATTACAATCCCTCCCTATATTATTCTGCTAAGGTCTCATTCCAGTTTTGTACCGAAAATAAGGTCCCATTAACAACAAACTACACATATGGGGTACCTACAGTTTCAGCATAACCCAATGCGTAAACGAAACGCACTCACTTACTCTTTAAATGCCTCAAAATTAAATAAAGACCTTAAAACATGTATATTTACAATGAAATAATGAAAGAATGCAACACGGTAACCATGGTAACAGAATCTCACAGGTCCATCTATTTCTGTAAGACGCAATGCAATTCCAATTATTACATTACTGTGAAAGCTTCCAGACGGTTATAAGGTTATCACTGAACCAAATTAAGCTGTAAAATTCATCAATACGTACAGTATAATGCGCTTAAGGGGGTCAAGGGGCACTCTAGAAATTTTTCACGCAATTTTCACGTGTGGGTGTGGTACGAAAGATCTTTTTCACCCGACTATAAAGGGTCTCCGAAAACCACATTTAAAGGCCCTTAAATTAACAGTGTCTGTGATATTCCCAGAAAACTAACTTTGCTCTGATATGCCTATGAAGGAATGACAAACCCCTAACCACTTCACCAGTAACTGAATCAATAAAGTCTGATTATTCATACCAAGGATAAATCAGTTATAGCATTTATGATTGAGATTTTGCTAAGTGTACTCATTACACCTAGAATATTCGCGGGTGAAGCTGCGACGGGTAATGCTAGTACAAATTATTCAAGTAATTTCAAGTTTGCGTTCTGGTGCCTTGGTTTGCATATTCTGTAATTGATTAGTTTATTTTTTCCCTCAATTCTGTGTGGTAGCGTCCACATGGTTGTCCGCATAAGTTGCACTCACACGTCTCAGCTGGCTCATGATATGTGTTCACACAGATGAGATGATGGAATCCGTGTACCGCCATTCTGGTAAACACGTGCCTCATCTCAAAGCTGCATGTAGTCGAGGGTCGTAATATTACATGATACTTCGCACCATCCTACATTACCCAGACCACGAGATCTGAGCATTCGTCTTGGTTAGTGGTAGGTATTGCAAATGTTAATTTCTTGGTTCAACCATAAATGTCCTCAATCTTTGGATGAGCGTGAAAAAGGGGTGAAAGTACTAAAGTTCGTATCGAATTTCAACTCCAGGTAAATGCAGAGATGGTACCTGAAATTTATTATTATTTAGCGTATGATGCTTACAAGACAGTACTGTAATTAATACATATAAATTTTCAAATAAACAATTTACAGCATTAGGACCCTTCATATATGGGCTGCCAGGTCTTGAATCCATTCAAGAGCTTGTGGAGTGGCTGCATGGAGCTCTTCTAAGGTCCCAGAGTACATATATAGAGGGCATTCCTGCACGACATGCTTGATGGTTTGCACTTCATATCCACAATCACAAAGAGGCGAGTCTATCCAACCCCACTGATGTAAGGCTGATCTAGTTCGAGCAGTGCCACATCGAATTCTGTTCCGACGGGACCAGACAGCTCGAGGGAGATGGAATCCAGGTAGTTTGATGGTAGGATCAAGTACTTCAATTAGGCAACGAGGTGGGGAGGTAGACCAATCAACTTTCCATGTATTTCGGGGGTTGAATGGAGCTGATGTAAGTTCCATAGCCGTCTTGTAGGCTGGTTTCCGTGATTTCAACCTGGATGTGGAAGGTTGATTGACGTCTTGGTGGATTGGGAGAACTTCATTATTCATAATTCTGCGCCACAGGCGGGAAAGAACTTGCTGTCTCCTGATTTGAGGAGGAACAATATTACACAGTACAGGTAGCCACTGTGAGGGAGTGCAATGTAGAGTGCCAGAGATAATCCGCATGGATTACAAGAACACATAGAAGTGTCACTCGGAACTACCGCTATGTCCGTCCAACCTTTGCGTTAGTCCTTACTACACCTTGCCCATTAAAACAGGTTATCATATATCCTCACTAACAGCACATGGGGGACTCAACCAAGTGTACTACGTACGTCTGCTCTAGCCCTATGTTTCTCCACTGCAGAATATGCAGCACCAGTCAGGCAGAACTCCGCACACGCCAGGAATGTTGACAATGCTCTCAACGAGACAGGCCGCATTATAACGGGTTGCCTACGACCAACTCTAGTTGACAAAATCTACCATCTTGTAGGCCTACCACCTCCGGATATTAGACGAAGAACAGTGGCAGAGGTTGAGAAGAAAAACAGGAAAATGATCCTAGGCATCCCATGTTTGGAAGTGAAGCATCACGTCCCAGGCTGAAGTCAAGAAAGAGCTTTCTTCGAACAACTGAAGCAATTGCAACAACATCTTCCGCTCGCCGTATAGAACTATGGCGAAACAGGACACCTGGAAGTAATGGTCAAAACCGAAAGGAAGAGGCGGCAGCAGGTTTTCAACTACCTTACCAGACGTGGAAGACTTTGAACAACTGCGAACTGAAGTGACGCGGTGCAAACAAAATTTGAAGCAGTTTGGGCTACATTACTGAAGATGCAACCTGCGAATGTGGAGAAATTCAAGATGTTGAACACCTCTTGCTCTGCCCGAAATTGCCTGAAGCCTGCTCGCTGGATGACCGGGTTGCAGCAAATGCTCCTGCAATCAAGACTGCCGAATTCTGGACTTCAAAATCAAATTGAAATGTACACAATCTGTGTGTATATTGTAAATATGTTTTAAAATTTTAAATAACTGTATTGTACTGTACTGGATACGAAAATATGTAAATATATATGTATCCTGCGACTCAATAAAAGGAAGACGGAGTATATGACTTTAGATCTCCAAGAAGTTGGGACCATCAGCGTTGACGGAGAAGTTCTCCCTCGTCTAACAAAATTCAAATATCTTGGTTCTACTGTCTCTGACAATGGAAGAATCATTGACGAGGTCAACGCAAGGGCGCAGGCGTCTTGGTTTTAAATGGCGTACGACGACAGGTGTCACCTGTGGCCGCCGGATGAACGACCACCTTAAATCCAAGATCTACCGCACTGTTATCCGTCCAGTCGCACTCTATGGTACCGAGTGTTGGCCCACTACAAAAGAGGTGGAACATCGGCTAAGCGTCATGGAGACAAGGATGCTTAGGTGGACAGGCAGCGTCACTAGAATGGATCATGTTACCAATGCTGATATACGGAAACGTTTCGGAGTGGCGCCGATCCATCAGAAAATGCGAGAAGGCCGTTTAAGCTGGTTTGGCCACGTGCTGCGCGCAGAAGAAGACACAATAGCTAAGTCAGCATATACCCTGGAAGTCACGGGAAAGAGGCCCAAGGGACGACCCAGGCAGAGGTGGGTTGATACGATCCATAATGACCTGAAGACTGCACATCTACACCCAGATATGGCTCAAGACCAAAATAAATGGAGACAACGAATCCTCATAGCAGACCCTGCCACCAGGCGGGACAAATGCGAGGAAGAAGAAGAAGAATATATATGTATCATACTCTATAGCCTACAAACAAGCGCGGGGCTGAAAATCATAATAATTCAACTCCCTAAATGAAATATTAAATGTTTTATTGTACCTAGATATACCGGTGCCTATTGTCTAATAGTTAATTAAAATGTTCCGCCATTCAATACAAATTATATCCAAATTTTTCTAACGAGTAACTTCAACATGTAAATAGGCTATCTATAGCTGGCGTGGTTGTGTACACCTCGACAGAATAATTTATCGTGTTTGAAGACACACGGAACATCTAAACTGCGTCCATTTCAAGAAGATTGATATAGAATATCGCATTTCTGCTGCTCATGAATTGCTCTCGTCTCAAACGTAAGTTAGAAGCACTATATTGCCTATGTCCGAGAAGGATTTGGTTTACGTGCCATGGCCTGTCTTTCTCGTTGGCCGTGAGTGGGTGTATGTGACGTCTTCATCATCACTTCATCCTCATTAGGACGCGCAGATCGCCCACGGGCGTTCACTAGAAAGACCTGCATTCACCCTCTTAGGAGGCCACACGACAAAAGAAAGAAAGAAAGAAAGAAAGAAAGAAAGAAAGATATTCAAATTAGTACATGTTTCGGCCCAAAAATGGGACCTTCCTCAGCAAGTTACAATTAAACCTTAAGAAATTAACTTAATAAAACTAAGCTTTAATTTTAATTTGGACTGAAACATGTACTAATTTGAATATAATTTGTATTGATTGGCGGAGCGTTTCAATTAATTATCTAATAATCAATACGGCAATTTTCTCACATTTTCCTATAATGGCAAATGTTATTGTATTTTTACCTATTGTCTATTACATTTAATAATTAAAAAACAAGATGTTCAGTAAATAACATATAGCCTACTTTCTCCTAAATGCATGGGTATTGTTATAACTCTTTGACCTCTTCAAAGAGTATAATTGAATGTTGGTTGTAGTAGCTTGTTGAAATACAACGTGTTATACGGATATTAAACATGAATATGAGGTGCCCTTTGCTAGTGCTACCTCTGTAAACAATTTCATTCCATTCGGTTTCACCGTGTTTGAATTGACATGGGAAATAGATTTGCACACATGGCCGCTATCTGCAAACTATTGGGCTGATGACCTTGTAGTTCAGTCAAAAGATGCTTCCCACAAAAAGGCATGTTGTTGCAACATTTGGTAGAGATCAAATGATTAGGTTCGTCGTAATTTGATTTAAGCGTTTAACATTTGGGTGGCCGCCATTCCGTTTCCGTCAAGATGGCGGCGGTATAAAACATGACACTAAGGTGCCCTTTGCTAGTGCTACCTCTGTCCCAAATTTCGTTTAATTCGGTTTTGCCGTGTTTGAATTGATAGGGGGGATCGATTTGCACACATACATGGCCGCCATATGCAAACTATTGGACTGATGACCTTGCAGTTTGGAAAAAAGATTCTTTATACATAAAGGTATAGCGTTGCAATATTTGGTAGAGATCAGATGATTAGGTTGGTCGTAATTTGATTCAAGCTTTTAACATTTGGGTGGCCGCCGTTACGTTTTCGTCAAGATGGCGGCAATATAAACATGATACTGGACTGCCCTTTGCTAGTGCTACCTCTCTACACAATTTCGTTCAATTCGATTTCACCGTGTTTGAATTGATAGGGGAATCGATTTTCACACATACATGGCCACCATCTGCAAACTATTGGGTTGATGACCTTGTAGTGTAGTCAAAAGACGCTCGCCATATGAATATATGTTGTTGCAAAATTTGGTAGAGATCGGATGATTAGGTTAGTCGTAATTTGATTTAAGCTTTGAACATTTGGGTGGCCGCCATTACGTTTCCGTCAAGATGGCGGTGATATAAAACATGACACTGAGATGCTCTTTGCTAGTGCTACCTCTGTATCAAATTTCGTTCAATTCGGTTTCACGGTGTTCGAATTGATACGAGGGACAGCCATTCAGAGTACACAGCCTCACACACAGACACACACACACACACACACACACACACACACACACACAGACAGACAAACATTTTAGGCCCTGTGTTGATCTCATAAGTCTACTTTCATTTTTTGCGAAAATCGAAAGTAGGCTAAAAATGCATAATCTTGGAACTTTTCAGGAGATACAGAGGCTTTTATAAAAGCGACTCATATTCATAGAACTCAAATTATTATATATACATACTGATTTTACTAAAGCTACACCAAAAGTGGTTGTCAAAGCAGCCTGTAGGCATTACACAACTTCAGATAAGTACCAAAATCAGATCTTTCATCACATTAGCAGTAGTCAAACAATGTTGTAGTTATAGCTTTTAATCATCACAACAGAGTAATCCCTCAGTATCCTTTCTTTTGAAGGGGAAGTGACGCGGGCGGGCCCATGTCATAGATTTATGGCACGTAAAAGAACCTACCATTAACAACAATTGTGTGAAGCTAAATTTCTAGATTAGATATGATTAATACTCTATAAGTACCAACGTTCGCCGCTAGGAGCTCGTTGCGGTGGCATCTAGTAACCAAGTTCACGGCTAGGTATCATTGATGGTAGCATTTGGTAGGAAACGTAGGAACTACTTGAAATTGATCGTCTGCAGTCCTTACCTGAATTACAGATAACACACACTAATACAGCCATCACAATTGACACCGGTTATCGGACAGTTTCTACACACACCCCAAGTACATGGGGCTGCATGACCGTGTAGTCGCAGTCCCTAAACTGAGGAACCAACCAGAGTACTTCAATTACATATATTAGTTTACAATTCTACAGTAGTTTAAGCCTTACTGCTTAAGTGTATCACAGCAATAGTGGCTACACCTTCATAGATTACTTTGGGGGAGGAAGATTGTTTTTGTTGATGGGATCGTCATTTCTAAGATTTTTCTAAGTTTTGTAACATTAAAATAAAATAAATAGTTCTTTTTTCGGGTGCTTAGAGTTTTAATGTTTTTCGGTATTAATTCCCACGCGTACTACGTTTTCTGACGGGTTTTCTTGTATTTTACTTTTGGAGGGCAGAGGATGTCACTGTAGGTTTGGTAGTGTTTTGTAGAGCTATTTGTCTTGCTTATTTGGATCTGA
This sequence comes from Meconema thalassinum, assembly GCA_946902985.2. Classification (NCBI taxonomy): domain Eukaryota; kingdom Metazoa; phylum Arthropoda; class Insecta; order Orthoptera; family Tettigoniidae; genus Meconema; species Meconema thalassinum. The sequence continues at coordinate 161,647,748 of OX336393.1, read as the reverse complement.
TGATGCTCGCTTGACGAGCGAAACATGCCATCCCCGAGTTATCTTCTTCTTCTTCTTCTTCTTCTTCAATAGTCCGTAACAATATATGTAAATCTTAATCACCTGTAATGTATTTCAGGTTATTTTCACAAATTCCAGTAGGCTAATTGGAATTATTGTGTGTAGACCGACTGAAAACTACAATATTAATTATTGTCTATTTATTAAGGTAATGTACAATGTCGTGGGCTGCGTAGAGGCGCTGAGCTTCCAACTGAAAGGAAGTGGGCTTAATTCTCACCCTGCTAGTGGATTTTAGAAACAAATCTGCCAATCTCAATTTTGGATATTTTAAAGGAATACTGTGCCCTAAATTTGTTGGTTGGTTCCTCAGTTTAGCGGCTTGTCAACGCGGTCATGTAGCCCCGTGTACTTTGGGTGTGTGTAGAATCTGTCTGATAAGCGGTGTTAATTGTGATGACTGTATTAGTGTGTGATATCTGTAATGCAGGTAAGACGATCAATAGTAGTTCCTACTTTTGCTACCAAATGCTACCGTCAACGACACCAGCTGCGAACTTGGTTACTAGATGCCACCGCAACCATCCCCCAGCGAAGAACGTTGGAACTTAATAGAGCATAAATCAAATCTAACCTACAAATTTAGCTTCACACAATTGCAGTTAGTGGAAGGTTCTTTTCCATGCCTAAATCAATGACATGGGCCTCCCGGCTTTACTTCCCCTCCGAAGGAAGGCATACTGAAGGACTTTTAACACTCCTAAAAATCCGAAGACTTTGGCCGGATTTGAACCCGCGATCTTGGGCATAGAAGCTCAGCATGCTACCAACTACGCCACCAAAGCCGCACCTTAAATTTAAAGCATCGCTCTGGAAATGTCGCGAAGAAGCCAATAATTGAGGGGTTCCGGTAATTGGAGTCAAAGACCGGCTGCCTAGAAACCCTAGATCAAGAAATCTATCAATATACTTCTAGGATTAATTCAAATAGCGACTTACGGTAGGATGGTGTGTCAGTAGCACATGTCAATAGCACTTGTTGTAAGAAGCACTGTAGTCTGGCACTAACTACACTTCACACGCACTGGCATTCCACACTGACCATTATTAACTGTAATTCAATAACGGTGCACGCATACACACACACGGACCTAAGTGGGTTTATGTGTTATCGGCAGGTGAGAGTGAACGCTGTCCCACAGTGATCTTCAGGCGCGACTACTTTCCATCGCGAGCGATGCAACAGAAAGTGGTAGGCCGGGGAGTGGGGACCACTTTCTTCATGTCCAAGGAGGACACTGGGAAGTTTCCCACTGCGGCATCCTTCATGAACCAGATGGCCCGGTATTTAGTGCATCGTCCATTAATCTGATGAATTTATGGAGGAAATCAAGGGAGCCCAAACAGCATGGCTGTGCGTTATGACACGTACCACCCCTGCAATGGGGATCTGTAGTGAGGAGAGGCAAGGATCGAATCCCGGATTTTTATATCATCATACCCATTTTAGAACTTAAAAGGTTCCTTATTGATAAACTAATTAGTCTAAACAGGTTAAAAGTTCCGCCTGGTCAATACTTTTATTAATTAAGATCACTGTGTGGTCATTAATGGGACATGTTTCGAGGCCTAAAAATTATTATTGGCCCCCTTCATCAGCCGATATGACATAACGATACAAGAATAGTTTTTGCGTAGCACTTAAAATTCCCTTAAAATTGAATCTTGTACGGTGCACCATAAAAAGAGATTGAAACATTTACGCCTAATATGAATTACGGTATGTCAAAAGTCTTATGAACTAGGTCTATAAACACTTTCAATGGACGCCTCACGGTGGTACTTTAGATGTTATTGAAGACACAAATGTATGGTACCGGTCAGATAATAAAACTAATGAAGTCACTGCACTGAAATCATACCTTGCCTAATATAGAGCTTACGAATTGCATAACTTCAACACTTGCCATGGCAGAGATTGGCCTCTAATCCGTCTTGTTATAGCAATGATTAATAACCAAACTGGCAAATAGCAAGAGGTTAAATGGTATGCAATGCCCTTTTTTAATACTTTTTTGCGTAGTACTTAAAAATTCCCTTAAAATTGAATAAAAGTATTGATCAGGTGGAACTTTTAACTTGTTTAGACTCATCATACCCATTTCAGACAAATACCAGGATGCGATCTTATTTCAAGTCCCAGGGAACCTACCACAATCCTCGGCATAGCGGCTTCGGTGGCGTAGTTGGTAGCATGCTGAACTGCTGTGCCCAAGATAGCGGGTTCAAACCCGGCCGAAGTCATCGGATTTTTAAGAGCGTTTAAAATCCTTCAGTATGCCTTCCTTCGGAGGGGAAGTAAAGCCGGTGGTCCCATGTCATAGATGTATGGCATGTAAAAGATCCCTCCACAGACTAAACTTGTGTGAAGCTAAATTATTAGGTTAGATTTCGTCAGAACGCTCTATCAAGGTTCCAACGTTCACCACTAGGTATTATTGATATCTGGTAGTGAAAGTTGGAACTATTTGAGATTGAACGGAACTTGTAGCTCACTCTAATGGTGTCCGCTGGAAGCAGCTACAGACTCTGGCGAGCCGAACATGTACTCGGACACTCCCGGGGCTAAAAGCCATACGATAAATAAATAATAATCATATATATGAAACGCTAAGGTATGCATATCTACCCCTTATTATTAATTTGTTCAATGGGGCCGGGGATGACATATAATGAAAGTCTATGTGGCGGTTATTTTTATGGTCGGATGATCTTCCTGACGCCAAACTCATGAGAGGAGTTAATGTGAGATGAAATGAATGAAGATGAATGAAACTTGGCAAGGATGTGGAAGGAATCGGCCGTGGCCTCTCAGAAGGTACCACCCCAGCATTTGCCTCGAGTTGAAAACGGGGCAACCACGGAAAACAGAATCAAGGACGGCCGACGGTAGGGCTCAAACCCACGTCTACCGAGTCCGCATGTACCTTGGTACCGTGGCCCAGCACTGCGCGTTAGCGAGCGTAGCTACCGCTGTCGGTCATTAAACGCTAAGGTGTATGTTGCACAAAACTCAAGCTCTTACACCAGATGGGGTTAGAAGGTGCGATTTGTACCAAAATCTTCCAAATCATCTCAATAGTGCAGAAAACGAAAAGAATCTTACATTTCGTGAAAAGTTAACAGAAATATAGGCTATTTATATGTTCATAAAGTGCTTTTAACCAAATAAAGAGGACTGTGTCGCGTCGAGCCCGCATAACAGTAAAGCCAGGCGGGTGGTATATACACTTTATACACTTGGGACGGTTACAAGTAACCGATCGAAACAAATGACCATTCAAAAGAACAGAGAATTACCCGCTGCAGTGACGAATTGCACTCTGACTTCATAAATACCGACAATTTGTTCAAAAAGTGCGATAGCCCCTGCCAGAAATGAGTTGCGTCGAGCCCGCGTAACACTAAAGCCGGGCGGGAGGATTAACACATGTGAGATTTCTCGCACAGGCGCTCGAGTAGTTATAATTACACACACTACCACTAAAAATGAAACTTGCACGAACATTGAACTCTTGTCTTCGGTTTGCTTCTGATCTAAGATACATGTACTCTTTCTTGGTTTAAACCTGATGGACACCGTAAACTTCACTTACTGACATTCATCCACCGATTTCTGCATGAAAGCACCCCCATACACAGTAAATGTTATAAACATTTAATTACTTGCCTTCATATCATAAGCAAAACACTCGATTTGGCTACTCCCTCGTTATTCCAATCATGATGAATAATTCATCTATGTTCAACCGTTCTTTTGCTGTAGCTGGGTTCCAACTATGGGATTCAACTCCTGCCGATATCAGAAATTCTAAATCAATAAAGAAATGTAGGGCCGCATGCCGAGATTACCTGTTAAATGACGTAATACTGTGCTAGGATAATATAGAAACATTGTGATTATTATTATTGTTATTCGTGTGCCTTATTCATAAAGAGGAGTATTAACATAATTAACTTACTCTTTATTAATCATCCTCATCATCATGAACTTGGTTTGGTTGTATTTCATGAAATGGTTCCATTTGTGCTATATTGCGTGGTTTAATGTAAGCGAGGGCCATTGGCTCTAACTTTGCCACTATCAAATAAATAAATAAATACATAAATAAGTAAATAAAGAAATAAATACATACATAAATAAATACATAAATGAATGAATAAATAAATAAATGAATAAATAAATAAATAAATAAATGAATGAATGAATAAATAAACAAGTAAATAAATACATAAATAAATGAATATACGAATGAATAAATACATAAATAAATAGATAAGTAAATCAATACATAAATAAATGAATAAACGAATGAATAAATAAATAAATAGATAAGTAAATAAATAAATAAATAAATAAATAAATGAATAAATGAATAAACGAATAAGTAAAGAAATAAAAGAATAAATAAATACATAAATAAATAAATGGATAAATGGATAAATGAATAAATGAATAACAGAATAAATAAATAAATAAATAAATGAATAAATAAATGAATACATAAATAAATGAATAAATAAATAAATGAATACAAGAATAAATAAATAAATAAATGAATAAATGAATTAGTATATAAATGAATAAAAGAATAAATAAATAAGTAAATAAATAAATAAATAAATAAATAAATAAATAAATAAATAAATGAATAAATGAATAAATAAATGAATAAATGAATACATAAATAAATAAATAAATGAATGAATAAATAAATAAATGAATAAATGAATAAATGAATAAATGAATAAATGAATAAATGAATAAATGAATAAATGAATAAATGAATAAATGAATAAATGAATAAATGAATAAATGAATAAATGAATACATGAATAAATAAATGAATACATAAATAAATGAATAAATAAATAAATGAATAAAAGAATAAATAAATACATAAATGAATAAATAAATAAATAAATAAATAAATTAATAAATAAATACCAATTCAATCTCAAACTTATGTCTACATATTTCAAAGCTCTCCCTAAGAAAAAGAAGACGTGGATCTCCCCAAATCCTCTATTAGGTGAATTTCAAATTGATCACGTTGCAATTACAACTGGAAACAGTCGCGAGATTCTGAATGTCAAAGTACGAAAACGTTGTAACATTGACACAGACCATTTCTTGTCAGAAATCAAAGTAAAATTTCAACCGAATAGACAACGACACATATGTCAAAGGAAAACTAGGATTGACACATAAATTCTCCAGCAAAACAAAAATATGTATCAGGAAAAACTTTCCAAGTTACAGATGAACAATTGGAAAGAAATGAAAGAATCGTTAACAAGAGCGGCTGAAAACTTAGGGCAACGGAAACGAAAAAGGAAACACAGATGGTGGAACAAAAGATGCGATGATGCTCTTGATATGAGACTAAAGGCGTAGAAGAGATGGCACTCCAACCGCACAGAACAACATTGGAATGTCTTCAAGCAGCAAAGGAAAGAAACTGCCAAGATCATCAGAGGAGAAAAGAGACTGTATGACAGAAGCCGGTTGGAAAATATAGAAGAAGAGTTTAAGAAAAATAATACCCGGGAATTTTATAAGATATTTAGGGATGAATTACAACAATACCAACCTCCAAGTCTTTGCTTTAAAAGAAAGGACGGTACATTGGCCGTGAGTAACAAGGAGAATTGTTACATTTTGGCTAATTATTTTGAAACACTTCTGTGAGGAGCCAAGAGAAAGGCTGGATTTCGAGCAGCCTATGAGTATAAATCCACCGTCCAAACTACCGAGCCTCTTAGAAATCAAAAGCATCATCAAGGATCTCAAAAACAATAAAGCACCAGGGGAAGATGGCATAGTAGCTGAAATGTGGAAAATTGGAGGAGATACGGCTGTGGAGAACTTACGTCGCCTCATTTGTGATATCTGGGAAAATGAAATTATCCCAGATGACTGGAAAAGCGCCCTAATACATCCACTCTATAAGAAAGGTGACCGAACTGATTCAAACAACTACAGAGGGATTTCCTTGCTAGCGATATCGTACAAAGTACTATCTAAGGCCTTATTACACATAGTTGAAGTTCAGGTAGACCATCAAATAGGCGAATATCAAGGAGGCTTTAGAAAGGGCAGATCTTGTGTGGAGCAGATCTTTAGTTTGAAAAGCATCTTGAAAGTAAGAGCTTTACGAAGTAGAAATACGGTAGTTGCGTTTGTTGACTTCAAAAAAGCCTACGACTCCATAGACCGGAAAACCCTATTCAATGTTTTGGAAGAATTTGGAATTGATAGCAAAACAAGGGCGATTATAATTCAAACATTAACAGAAACTGATTCCAAAATTAAATTTCAGGGGGAAATCTCGGAGCCCTTTAAAATTCGGACAGGAGTCAGACAAGGAGATGGGCTTTCACCGATTCTGTTTAACGTTGTCCTGGAAAAAATAATCAGAACATGGAGGAATGCCATGAGAGAAGAAGGGATAGAAGGAATATGTTTAGGTACAAAGAGGCAAGGTTGATTGCTTAGCGTTTGCGGATGATATGGCATTGCTAGCTGAAGATAAAGAAGAAATTAAAATAATGCTTGAAAAATTACACGAAATTGCAGGTAAAACGGGACTTAGGATCTCGTATGAAAAAACAGAATACAAACATGATAACGAAAAGCACTTAGAAACAAAATATGGGAAGATCAAGAGGTCGGATAAGTTTAAATATCTTAGTGAATGGATCCAGCCTAATGGACTGGATAATGCAGCAAACAAAGGGAGGATCAGAAAGATGGAATTAGCTTTTAAATTAGTACAGAATAGGTACAACAAAAGAACAATATCTTATGGAGCGAAGATAAGACACTATACCACGGTTGTCAAGCCTGAGGCATTGTATAGTTCAGAATGTTTGATACTGAACAAGAAAGGTGAATTAGAGGAACTGGAGAAGAAAGAAAGAAAAATCTTGAGGAAGATCTTAGGATCCAACAAGTAGTTCCGTGAAGAACTATACAGCCTATTTTCATATATCCTACTTATGTTAATTGCCACTATCAACATACAAAATTTCAGTTTGATTCGATTGCTGTAATAGATTCGTAGATATTGAGAACCGTCTAAATATTTCGGATGGTCACCATGTTGGAATTTATATATGTAGGTCCTGGAGTTATTAACTGTTACATGAAGATTATAGTGTAAGCATTGAAACTTCAATCGCATGATTAGGACACAAGAAGTAACAAGGAGATTTTAAAATTTCACACAGCTGCCATGGAAACAATGAAATAAATTAGAAGCCAGTGGATTAACATTCGAATAAGGATTTACTGTACCAAGTTTCACTGAACTCGGATGGTTAAATTGCGAGAAACGTCCATTGGAATATTTATACTTCGCGTCGCCGCCATGTCGGATTTGTGATCACCAGGTTATATAAAGTCCTATAGGTGAACTTAAGTTCATAGCCCCTATGAACATAAAAAAATCAGTTTGATTGCTAGAATAGATTCTTAGATAGCCTATTCAGAGACGTCTATATATTTCGGATGGCCGCCATTTTGGATTGTTAAATGTATAGGCCATAGAGTAATGTACCATTAACGGAAAATTATTGCGTAGGTTCATTATTCAAACTTTCACTTCGATCGCATGATTACGACACAAGAAATAAAACCTTAATTTTAAAATTCGCAAAGCCGCCATGTTGAGGTTATGTAAACAATTGAACTAAATTAGATACCAGTGCATTACAATGTGTATAAACATTTCCTCTACCAGATTGCATTGCGTTTGGAACATTAGATCGCGAGAAAGGTCTATTTGAAATTTTCAAATTCGTTTGGCCGCCATGTTCGTTTTGCAGTTAACCGGTTTTAGAAAGTCTTATAGATGAACTTCCAGTAGTGCCCTTTATCTCCGTACAAAATTTTAGAGTGATACCGCTAATAGTTTCAGAGATATAGAATGCCGGTGAAATATTTCGCACATCCGCCATCTTGTGGTTATGTAAACAATTGCACGAAGTTAGATGTCGGTGCATTACAATGTGTATAAACATATACCGTACCAAGTTTTATTGCGTTTGGTTGGTTAAATCGCGAGAAACGTCTATTTAAAAGTCGCAAATTCGCGTGGCCGCCATGTTAGTTTTGTAGTTACCAGGTTTTCAAACGTCACATAGGTGAACTTCTAGTAGTTCCGTTTTTCACCGTAGAGAATTCTAGGGTGATATCAGTAATAGTTTCGGAGATATTGAATGCTGGTGAAATACTTCGCACAGCCGCCATGTTGGAATGGTGAGACGTATCAAAATTTGAATGGCACGGTCGGGGTCGTCCGGAATAGTGCTATGAACTTACCGAGTTTCATTAAAATCGTTCAAGCCATTTAGAATTTATTAGGGGGACACACACACACACACCTCTCTCACACACACACACGCACGCACACACGGACAAAAGGTGATCTCATAAGCCTATTTTTTTAAATTGAAAATAGGCTAAAAATAGAAATGATGGTACATGGCGGAAGAGGCGAAACAACGATCTTTACGGACAAGAAGAAAAAATCACAGATACCATACGGAAGAGAAGATTGAAATTCTATGGACACCTTACGAGAATGAGCGATAGTCGACTAACGAAGAAGATCTTTAATTACATCACCAAGATAAAAGCGACTACAAAATGGGTAGATGAAATAAGAAAGGATATGGAGGAAGTTGGGGTCAGTCCAAATGAGATCTGGAATAGAGAGGTATTTCGAGGTACGATTGATGCATTCAAGGGGTTCCAGGAAAAGCAAAGGAGAAGAGCCAATAACATCTGGTCGGAAGAAAGGAAGAGAATCCACAGTGAAAGGATGAAGAGTTTCTGGGAGCAGAAAAAAGGACTTATCAGCAAGTCAATTGTTTCCCGTGGTCCAAAGTAGGCCAAAATCGAACAAAGAAGAAGAAGAATAAATACATAAATAAATAAATAAATGAATAAAGTAATAAATGAATAAAGAAATAAATGAATAAAAGAATAAATAAATAAATAAAAGAATAAATGAATAAATGAATAAAAGAATAAATAAATAAATACATGAATAAATACATAAATAAATACTACAGTCTCCACATCAACACAGGCTATCAGACAAATACCATACAGACACAAATACACAGACTAAAGAAGTGCCAATCCCCAAATCAGTGTTGCCAATTTCTTAAGAATTTAGTATTGTTAAAATAGGAATTCAGAGACTATTAGCGGGCCACCTCATGGTGTAGCGAATAGCATTCCTGGCTGCCACTTCGGAGGTCCTGGTTCTATTCTCAGTTCCACCAAGAAATTCAATTCTGGTCTGAGGGCTGAAACAGGGTGCACTCATCCCCCTGAGGCAAAACTGAGAAGAGATGGGTTTGAATCCCATCTCAGCCATCCTTAAAGAGGTTTTCTGTGGTTCCCCACTTCTACCCCAGGCAAATTGCCGGGATGGTTCCTAACTCAAAGCCACGGCCGCTTGCTTCCCAATCCTCACCTGAATTACTAATACACACACTACTACAGACACCGCAATCGCACAGATTATCAGACAAATTCTACACACACACTCAAGTACACGGGGTTAATAGACCACAATGTCCCAGCTTCTCAAATGGAACATCTATTAACTCAGAAGGAAGCTGTTGTTGTTAATTCATTTAGGGGCTTTGCGACATCGTGGTTATTTAGCCCCATATACTTGGGTGTATGTATCTGTCTGTTAGGTAGTCAGCCCGAAGGCTGGTTGGATCCTCAAGAAGTACCGCCGTAAGGTTATGTGGGTAGATACCCACAAAAACTCAAGGCAGCACTATATTGAGGCGTACTAGGCAAGAATATTAGTGAGGTAGTTTGCCATTGCTTTCCTCACTGAGTCAGTACTGCAGTACTAACCCTATGAGTTGAACCTTTTACAGCATCCACAGGCACTGACTGTGCCCTGAATGTCACTACTAGGCACCACCCATACCTCAGTTGCTTCCATATAATCACAGCCATGAATGAGACTGAGACATCGGTGAAAAGCCACATTTTACTCTAGCCTGTGCCAACAGACAAATGCAAATGTACTGCATTTATCAAGAGATGGCAAACAGGCCAGGGTGTATGTATATATAGATAGTATTTGTCTGATAACCGGTGTTATTGTGATGTCAGTAGCAGTGTTTTTTGTGTGAATCAGGTGAGGATTGGGAAGGAGGCGGCCGTGGCCTTTAAGTTAGGAACCATCCTGGCATTTTCCTGGAGTAGAAGTGGGAAACCACGGAAAACTACTTCCATAATGGCTGAGATGAGAATCGAACCTACCTCTTCTCAGTTTTGCCTCACGAGAGTAAGTGGACCCCGTTTCAGCCCACAGACAAAAATAAATTTCATGACAGAGCCAGGAATCAAACCCGGGCCTCCATCAGAAGGAAGCTAACTTGGAATGGCGCTACTCATGTATCACGTTTCCAAACCCTGTTCATGGTCAGTAACATCACTTGTATTGTGAGGTGTACTTTTTGGTACCAACTGGTCTGACGACCAAATCCTTGACCGTTAAGGCAAGCGGAGTCTATTCAGGATGTGTTTATTGCCTGTTGTCTTGTGGACTGGCGACGAGCTAAGCCCTGACACGAATATATTATTATGGTTCCTCCCACTCCCTACGCCATGGCTGTTAACAGACCATAATAGAGTCGCGAGCTAAGGGAGTGGGAAGAATTTGAAAACCATAATTTTTGGATGTAGTTTTACTCAACAGAGGCCATGGCAAATTGAGGCTGGACAGAAGCGAACCAGGATTTAATTTTTTTTCAACTATCTAGCTGTGCATGACCACCCCCACTTCATGTGTAAGATGAAATGCTGCCATGAACCCAACCCGATGTGCATCTGTGAATTGTGTGACCAGAAATGAGAGATTTTGACGCCCAAGAAACGGAAGAAGTGGGCCAAGGCACCGTTGTTGTTGTTGTTTGAGTCTTCAGGCTTTTGACTGGTTTGATGCAGATCTCCATGACTCCCTGTCCTGAGCTAATTGTTTCATCTTTACATAGCTACCACACCCTACGTCCGAGGCAATCTGTTTAACATATTCTAACCTTTTCTACCCCTCGACCCTTCCTTCCATAACTAAGCTTGCTATTCCTGGGTGTCTTAGTATGTGTCCTACCAACCTATCTCTTCTCTTCATTAGCAGTCGCCAGAAACATCTCTCCTCTCCCACTAGTCTTAATACCTCTTCGTTTGTAATCCTATCTACCCATCTGATCTTCATCATCCTCCTGTAACACCAGCATTACAAACGCTTCAATTCTCCTCTTTTCTGCTGCACCAATACTCCAAGTTTCACTTCCATAGAGTGCCACGCTCCAGACAAAGGCCTTCAAGAAGGTCTTCCTAACACCTAAATCTATATTCGATGTCAACAGATTCCTTTTCTGTAGAAATGCTTTCCTTGCCTGAGCTAACCTACGCCCAAGAAATGAAAGAAGTAGGCGTCGATGGCCAAGAAATGGAGAAATACATCATCTGTTTTTGAAAGATAGACGTCGAGCCAGGGTCGACATCTAAAACCGTGATTGAAAGATCACTGTCCAAGTAGTATTTTAATTGGACCTTGAACTCCCAACCGCTTTAGGATGGCGTCAGAGGGAGCAGGGCGGAAAAGGCTATTGGCACTGTGTCAAAGTTTGTTGCATGCAAAGTGAACGTCGACGCCCAAGAAATGGTAAAAGTAGTATCATATATGTTATTTCAGTAGTATAGATCCCTCCTGCGGTGCTCACAAGTGACCGATCGTGATAAATGAGCATTCAAATGGAAGAGAATGAACATTACCAGTGACGCATTGCACTCTAATTTCATAAATATCTATAATTTCTAAAAAAATACTTTAAAAAACCGTACGAAGTGTGCGATTCGCAGATACTGTTGCTGCAGGAAGATACGCTCCATAATTGCTGTCTATTTCACATTTTGGCTGCTGTAACGCGTGTTTCATGTCATTTTAACATATCGAAGTCTTTCCTTTATCATTTTGCATGGATTTCAGAAACAGAAATTTAAAGGAATGAGTACGCTACTCAAAACGTATGATTTCATAAATATCGAATAACCGGTGAGTGTTACGGCTAAGCTGTCAATCAATGGACTCAGCACACAAATGCCATTAGCAGTGACGAATTGCATTCTAATTTCATAAATATAAATTTTTGTAAGAAGTGTACGATTTGCAAATACTGTTGCTGTAGGAAAATACGTGACATCATTGCTTTTCAGTTCGCATTTTGGCCGCAGGGACGCCTGAAACGTAAATGAAAATGAAAATCCACAGCCTGCTTCCAGTCTCCGACCGGGTCAGGAATGGAATGAATGAAGCCCCCATCTAGCGGCGAGGATATGAACGTGCCGGCTGCCGAGGCCTGACGCACTCCTCTGGGGCAATGATTAAATGAATGACAGATGAAATGAAATGATAATGGAGAGTGTTGCTGGAATGAAATTGTGACAGGGAAAACCGGAGTACCCGGAGAAAAACCTGTCTGCCTCCGTTTTGTCCAGCACAGATCTCACATGGAGTGACCGGGATTTGAACCACGGACCCAGCGGTGAGAGGCCGGCGTGCTGCCGCCTTAGCCATGGAGGCTTAAATATTATTATTATTATTATTATTATTATTAATAATAATAATAATAATAATAATAATAATAATAAAGACAGTATTGAGGCAATGTTTTCAGTGTTGTATTACTGACAATTGATACTATAACTTTTCAATCTGTCAACACAATGTAATCCCAATTATTAGCCTATTTATATCTTGTGCATCATTGGGTATAATCGTGTGGACCGACTGAAGAGTTACAAATGACAACATTAGCACCCTGAGTATGGCTTGCCACGGTGGGTGAGTGGTCAACGTGTCGGTCTACTAACCCCCAAGCTCGCAGGTTCGCTCCTGGCCGCGGTAAGTGATTTTTGAAAGGCGGCAAAAATACGACACGCATGTCGTACGATGTTGGCATGTCAAAGAACCCATTTGAATTCAGTAGGCCGTGTTCATAATGGCAAAATTAATCTCGGGAGTTTACGCCAACACAAAGTTCCTCATTTCTCTACCAGAAAGCGCTATAGTGTTCAAGGAGCTTAGATATCTAACCTCCTTGACTTTCATAGTGATTCAAGGAACAACGAAATTCGACATGCAAGCTACCCTCTGGGTGTCAAATTACAAAGCTTGCATCCGGCACCCGAGGCCATACGATATTATTATTATTAGCACCATGTATACCTACGTGGGTCTGCAATTGGAATACATACCATCCCTACCACACATGAACGCACGGAGGATTTAATCCCCGAAAAGCCTGAATTGCTCCCTTCACTTCTGGGTGACCCTGAAGCCAGTTTCCACATAAGGCAGTCTATACTGAGGTCCCTCTACCTCGAAATAATTATCTTGGTTCACCCTTGTCCCAATATTTGCTTGGAGGGAGTTGGATGGCCGTTATATGCAGCATGACTTGACCCTACAGTAGCATCTCGGACCGTGCTAGCCACACTGTTCTTCAACCTTAGCGTATTAAGTTGCGGAGGTGTCAGTTCAGTCTATGGAAGGAGAATGTTTTCAAGATGCAGCATAAGAGATGCTCCATTGGCCCTGAAAAGAAGCTAGAAGCAGGTAACTTGGATCGCCCCGGGGTGAGTTCAGTGGAGAAAGTATAGATAACTTTCCATGACTTGTTCTTCCAACTTTCTTCCGGTAGTTACGTAACATTTACATCCGCTGGGCTACCACGTCTTGACCCTGCCTTCTTTAGTGCCGGATTTAGAAGCATAACATTACACTAGTACACAAAGGGGCAGTACCTGGGTCCGAGTCACTTGTCGAAACTACAGGGATATCATGAGGCTACAATAGTTTTACAGTAATTGCATGGCGAGGGTGGGTACCCGGGTCCGAGTCACTGCTGCTACTACAGGGATAACATGAGCCTACTATAGTTTTACAGTAATTGCATGGCGAGGGTAAGTATCCGGGTCCGAGTCACTACTGCTACTACAGGGATAACATGAGACTAGTTCCCAGTAATTGCACGGTGAGGGTGGGTACCCGGGTCCGAGTCACTACTGCTACTACAGGGGTAACATGAGGCTAGTTCCAAGTAATTGCATGGTGAGGGTGGGTACCCGGGTCCGAGTCACTGCTGTAAATACAGGGATAACATGAGACTAGTTCCCAGTAATTACATGGCGAGGGTGGGTAACCGGGTCCGAGTCACTGCTGTAAATACAGGGATAACATGAGACTAGTTCACAGTAATTACATGGCGAGGGTGGGTAACCGGGCCCGAGTCACTGCTGTAAATACAGGGATAACATGAGACTAGTTCACAGTAATTACATGGCGAGGGTGGGTAACCGGGCCCGATTATTTTGAAGGGCAACTGCAGAGATAGCATGTAACTATTAGTTGACACTGATCACTTGGCGTCGATGGATACATTTCGCTACCTTCTGTGGTCTCAGGCCACGTATTGAGAATTCGAGTCAAAAGGTACTGGGTTTGATTTTCGGCTCTACAATGAAATTTCCACCGTAACTGTCCTGGAAGTTGCTTTGCTTGTTTTCCCACTTCAATCCAGGCCGCTTCCAAATCCTCACCTGAATTAAAATTATACATGTGCCCTAATACATACACCACAATAACTCAGGTTATCATATAAATTGTTCTGTCTGTCTCCCTATATATATATAATGCAACCAAGTACACGGGGATAAATCAGGCCCGACGAGAGGGGGGGTCAGGCGGGGCTGCAGCCCCGGGGCCCGGCTCTGGGAGGGGGGCCCGGCCGGGCAAAGTATTCCTTTCATGACTAAAATATATCACAGACAATTATTTGCTGAAACAATCAACGTCTGTGCAAAATGGCGCAAGAACAATAACATAGGCTAGGTCAAATGCTTGAGTCAGAGCACCCTGGAAACAGCTGAACCAGAGCACCCGAACGTAGTCATACAATACCGTAGTTCTCAGAATATGTACCTGTGGTGAGGGGCGCATACCTCGGTTCTAAATTTAACTTACTTGACAGCCTTCTTTCGTTTGTATACCAAATTTGAAACTGATTTCCTCACCATTACCTGTCGCAATTCTGAAGATTAGTCTCCTCTGTGACTGTGTTTGAAGCGTCACGTTGCTTTGTTTCTAGTGATCTTTGTGTGCCGTGCGTTCACTCCATTTACATTGTATAGGTAAGAAAATAGTTTATTTAATCTTCGTCCACACTGGAATTCATTTTCGCTCTGTATAAATGCCGGATATATATGATGCGTGATGTAAGAGTATTTCCATTGCCGAACGTACATAAAATAGATGTGGACTAAGGAAAATGTTCATCTATAAAGAACTAAGAAAACATTATTATTATTGTTAGGAGGCTTGCATTTCTTATGACTGTAGCCTATAGGCAGGGAAACGATTTGAAAAAGTTTCGATCCGAAGATCCCCGGTCGCACCAAGCCATTTTAACTGTCTGATTATCACTTTATGGCTTACGTCTTGTATCCGACATTACCTAATAACTGAGAAATCTCATTTGCCGCTATTATTATCTTTATTATTAGTAGTAGAATTATGATTATTATTAATATTATAATTAGATGTATTATCATTATTATTTTTATCGCCATATACTCTATGCTAAACAATATTAGTGGAAACAAGCTGAGCTTTCATAAGCCAACTGACAGCATTAGTAGCATCGCAAAAATAGATAAACGCTGCGAATATGACATATTCTAATGTGGACGCAGAACGCAGTTGTTAATAACTCCGGCTTGCAAAAGAGTAATTGACTTGGTCGAAAGAACAGCCTTTGCCTTAACATGAGAACGAGGATATTCTCAAATTTAAAATCATTACGATTTTCAGAGTGTGAATTGCTATTAAAGGTCATCGTTAGTTTGATGATGGTCGTTGTTGTTGATGTTGATGTTTTAAGGGGGCGGAACAACGAGGTCATCTGCCCATAAGCGTTAGCTTACGTGTTACTTTCAGTTATAAATATCGAATGCGGGCTACAAGGGAAAGAAGACAATAATTGAAGGAAGTGAACCATGATAGGTTTGAAGTCTTTGATTTGGAAATGCAGGTAGGCTATAATAAATTACGCTGACGGACCTGAACAACAGTTGTCTAATATTCGGAAGGAGAAAAACATAAAGAAATGTTTGGATATTAAATTAACTCTGGCTCTTGTTTTTATCTTGGACTAGCTCTTCGTACCCGTCGTTGTCGGGTTTGCGATTTAAGGGAAACAAATAGACTGGTGACAGTAGTTAGTGAAATTATGGCTAAACTATCGAACCCTGTTTGGACAACACCCATGTAATTTTGCAATTTGTACCCAGTCCATTGTTCTGCTTAGAATTAGGTAGTTTTAAGGGAGGACACTTGGGGTCACAAAAATGAACATTAAACAGCTCATAAGAAAAACAGTCTATCAACCAGCACGCAAATTCCTAAGAAGGATGTTTTTTAGAAATATTTGTTGCCTTTTGGCCTTCGCTTTTTAGCCATACGGCCAGCTTCAATGTAATGTTTTTTTACTTGTATTATAAGTCTTGTATAACGTAATGATGTTATTGGTTTTGCGTTCCTTTAAACTACTGAGGCTTTTACAGACGCCAAGGGATCTTCAACGTGCTAGTAAATCTACTCACACGGCTCCCTCACATTTGCGCATCCTCAAATGTCAACTGACAGCGCCAGGATTCAATCCTTGAACCGTCAGCACAGCAGGCTGGAACGTTTCCGCTGCTCCGCGCAGCCAGTCTTGGCATGATGAGGAAAGATGAATGTAATGTATATCTTATGTCATAGACATTGAACGGGCTTACAATTAATGAGAAGATAAACACATCCATGCCCGTGGCCGGATTCAAACCAGCAGATGAGCTAGAGTTTCAAGACCAACCTTTGCCTTTTATTATGATCCATGCCAGCATAACATTTCGTCACTCCATTATCGGTGTGAAGAGATTGACAACTTGCTAAGAGGGTACTGTACTGCTTGGGTCTAAGCTGCGTGAACCTGACAGGAATGTGCATCGCGGACAATGAGAAGTGGTGTTAACGAGTGATGAGGTTTCTCGGTCCTTGCATAGTACAGAACCAAATACATTGGTCGGTGACTCACTCACTCATTCGTAACACTACAGTGGTTTGGGCAACGGCCCTGTTTCAGCAGTATTGGAATAGAAAGGAATAACAGAAATCATGGTAGGCTGTTGACAGACCCTTCTCTTCTCGCCTGATGCTTCCCTGCTCTTTCCCCTCACCCCGCAAGTTCCCAGAGCTTAGACCCGAGCAGTACACTATGTGCGACTTCCATGTCAGGACATGTCACCGTTTGATATTCTCAGATCAGCAAGTTCTCACACCTGGTATTGCGATGTCAAGAGAAGGGTACAGATTGCGCAATTGGCTTGCAGCAGGGAAATGAGGCTTCCTATAACTCACCTCATCCCTCTGTATACAAATTCAATTTGTAGCCTAGTTTTATGTTATTGCTGCATTCTACTTACATACGAATGTTCATGCCATTCGATCTAGTAGTATTGACTCCAAACCAAAACAAACCAACATTCAAACTGAAGATGTATTTGGTCATTAAACACCTCATCCGGGATAAATAAAAAGTTTCAGCCAAATATTCCAAATGTTCAGAGATGATAACACATACTGACAAGCAATAGTAAATAAAAAATTGATGGGCATGAAATTAGAGAGTATATTATTATTATTGATACTACTACTACTACTTTCTTCGGCTTTTCCCAATTAATTGGGGTCGCCGGAGCCAACCAGGCTCATTTTGGTTTTGGCCAGGGATTTAAGGCCGGCTGCCTTTCCTGACGCCACGTGATTTTTCAGGTGAAAATTCCACCCCGCTGTCACCGGGATTCGAACCCCGGCCGTCCGGGTGAAAGACGAGCAGCTAAGCCACTGCGCCATCACTCTCCCCATATTATTAGTATTGATAATAGTCTTCTTTAATCGTATCGGTCAACTAAGGACCACGTTATTTCAACTGGCTTCTCTGGGCTTTGATATTTGCCCAGTGTTCCTTCATACGTTGCCGGTGTAGCTCTTTTCTTTCTTCCGTCCACATCTTTCCCGTCTTCACCTTCGGTATTATTATTATTATTGTTGCCGACGCGCCTGACTCACACTCGCCCCGGGTTCTATTTCCGGCTCCGTCAGTGATTTAAGAGACTGACTTGAGGGCTGGAACGGGGTGCACTCAACCTCGTGAGAACAATTGAGTAGCTGCATGACAGTGAGGTAGTGCCCCGGTCATGGAGATCAAGATTGACGGCCAGGAAATTACGGTACTGGCCATTACTGTTTCCATGATATTTTAGTTAGTTATTGTTGTTTTAAGGGGCGGAACTACGAGGTCATCTGCCCCTCTTAACACAGATTAAAGAACACAAATTTTGAATTGCATTTAAAATTTTGAGGTGGACATATAAATTTAAAAAGACCAAAAATTAATAAAACAAAAACAAAAAATTAAATAAAAATAAAAATTATAAAAATAAACAAAAAATTACGGAAAATCAAAACATTATCATTCAAAAACGAACAAGTCGTTGAGTCAATGTTCACTGGAAAATTTAGATTGCTGGCCCTAACCCACTCTCACTTATAAAGCGGATAACGCGATCAGCAGCCACCGCGTAATCGGCTAATATAAGTTTGAGTGTCATCTGCAAACCAAGGCTTCTTCGTAAGTCTGCAAGATCCACACATTCTGTGAAAATGTGGGCCACGGTGAAAACGGCTCCACAGGTACAAAGTAGGGATCTTCCCTTCTCATTAGGTACGAGTGGGTGGATCTTGTATGACCAATCCTTAGCCTACACAAAATAACGGACTCTCTCCGGGCCCGGAAGGAGCCCCGCCAAACGCGAGTAGTTCCCTTGATCGTTCTCAGTTTACTGGGCAGTGGGTCAGCTAGCCACTGACTCTCCCAAAAGCCAGAACTTGTAGGTGATTTGTTATCCAAACAATAAAATAATCGACAATGAGTGGTAGTCGTCACTTTGGATCTAAAAAAGAAAGATTCCCCGCAATCAAAATAGAATAGCTCTATCTTGTAGGCGTAACTGAGAGCGAATATCTCTAGCGGGTACCTCCATTGGTCGAGGTGGTAGTGATACCGCCTCTTTTGCAGCTTGATCAGCTAACTCGTTTCCCGCAATTCCCATGTGGCTTGTTACACGTTTCTGTTTTCTATGCATCTATCAAAGAACGGATAGAAAGTTGACACTGAATATTAATGCAAATATTGGTGGATTAAATTAAAACTGTAGCCAAGTTTTAAGCACTCGCTATTTCAATACATATAAAATATAGAACTGGAGAAGTATTTAATTAAACCATAATCTTACCACCCTTAAACATTTCATATTATGCATGTTACATAGGGATAAGACAGTACAGCTGTCCAGCTGCTTGCTTCTCACCCTGGTGAACCAAGTTTGAATCCTGGTTAATACACATTTCATATTGTAGTTCAAATTCAAAACGTCAATAGTTGCCACTGTTAATTTAGTCTCATTTCTCTAGGAATTTAGGAAGCATATTAGCTGCAGTCCTATCAGTGCCACCTCTGGATCTGCCCCCTGTTAAAGTCAAATCAACAGCTACTTCCATGGTCGTCGCACTCACAAATACGGTATCCTAAACCATGCGTGATTGTGGAATACGGTATTATTAACATACTAGGCTTAGGCCGAAGATTCCTGGGTTCGATACCCGGCCAGGCTCGGAAGATTTTAATCTCCAGTGGAATTATCTGACGTCTTAAACATTAAATTCATTCCCGACACGCAAATCGAGCATAATAAAATAAATAAATAAATAAATAAAATTAGCCTATAGACATCCCGTAAGGGCAAAAGCCTTCTGTTTGCACAAGGACGAACTCGTTATTTTTAAAGTGTTATTATGAGGATTTTGTTATTTTATGCAAAATAGGCGTCTGGTAATATTAAATTACTTTATGCAATTATATAACAATACCAATAATAATATTAACAATAATCATTATTATCAGCATTATTATTACTATTGTTATTACAGTATAACCCAGGATAATAGAATATGACTTATCAATGAGGGACAGAGAGAGAGGAAGGGGAGGGGACGGGGGGCCCGGGCTGACTCCAGCCCCAGGGCCCGTGGCGGCTCTCCACGGCCCTGGGATAAATGACCACGATTCCAAGTGCCTCAAATGAAACTACAACAACATTTATACATATATTTGCAAGAGCAGGATGACGTGTAAGTCAGGAGGACTTAACTAGTTAAATGCACAGAGATATGTAGGCGTTATTTATGCTCATACAAAATAAATAAATAAATACATAATTAAATAAATTAATAAATATTGTGTTTCCATAACTCTGAAAAACGATGAGCACTACATTCAAATGCCTCCGTGGCTTAGGCGGCAGCACGCCGGCCTCCCACCGCTGGGTCTGTGGTTCAAATCCCGGTCATGTCATGTGAGATTTTTGCTGGACAAAGCGGAGGCAGACAGGTTTTACTCCGGGTACTCTGGTTTTCCCTGTCACAAATTTCATTCCAGCTGTATATTAATTGAATGACTGATCTATTGTCTTAGTCTATCGCCGGGGAGAGAGTATAAGTAGGCCTAACCGATTTAATTCCAAAATTTCAGAACTTAATGAGGAAAATTAGAAAATGGCATGCCAAAACTGTTATCTTGGACGCAGCTGGTTGACAGTTTATATTCGGCATGTTGATGTCTGTCTGTCTGTTGGGTAGTCAGCCCGGAGGCTGGTCGAATCCTCAAAAAGTACCATTGTAGGTTATGTGGGTAAAAAAACCAAAAACCCCAAGAGAGCGCTACTGTATTGAGGCATACTAAGCACGGTGAGGAGTGAGGAATTTTGCCATTGCTTTCCTCACAGAGCCAGAACAGCAATACAAGTAGAACCTTTCACAACATCCACAGGCACTAGCTGTGCCCTAAAGGCCATTACTCAGCACCACCCATACCTCAGTAGCTTCCAGATAATCACAGCCAAGAATGAGACTGAGACATCGGTGAAAAGCTACATTTTACTCTGTATTTTTTGAAAGTTTGGAGCTCATTTTTACGCGCTACATAGTTTCTACTTACAATCATCTAAGTGCTGAGTATGAAAATCATATCCAGAAAGGGCAGAGATCGAATGCCCCACTTGCCTTCTCATTTTGTTGCCTATCTCTACAAATAAAGTAAACATTTTTCGTCTGAACAATTTGAATTTTTGGCTAAAACTTTGTATTTATCCATTTCGTATGTAAGTATCCTTCTCTTGACATCGCAATGCCAAGATTAGTGTGAGAACTGCTAGCTGATTCAATGCCATATCACAATTCTAATGCAAGTGTCTCATTAAGCCTATGTAAGAAGTCGCAAGTTGTCTATCAATCACTTCATGTCGATCGTGGAATGAGGAAGTACTGCTCGCGTCTAAGCTCAGTGAACTTGCGGGATGAAGAGCAGAGACAGGATAGGAGCAGGCGAGAATTGACAAGCCTGTGGACAACCCGCCGTGTTACCTGACATTCTCGTCTATTCCAATACTAATAACATAGGGTCTTTTCTGAAACTAGTGCACAGTGGGTCAAAATCGAAATCTAGGGGGACAGAATTATTTTTACGTTTTAATCATGAATTTAGAGTACCGACAGTAGTGGCTACGCTGGCTAAAGCGCAGCATTAGGTCATGGGGCCAAGCTCTCTTCTGACTCGGTAGACGCGTGGGTTCGAGCCCCACCGTCGGCCGTCCTTGAAATAGTTTTCCGTGGTTTCCCCCATTTTCAACACCAGGCAAATGCTGGGACGGTACCTTCTGACAGGCCACGGCCACTTCCTTCCACATCCTTGCCCAGTTTCATTCGCCATCATTCATTTCAACTCTCATTAACTCCTCTAATGAGGTTGGCGTCAGGAAGGGCATCCGGCCGTAAAAAACCATCGCCACAAATACTTCCATCGCATCACATCCCCGACCCCGTTGGAAAACGGGAATAATAAGGGGTAGACATACATACAATCATGAATTTAGAGTGAAAGCAACGTATATAATTTGTTTACTTCATAATAAACATCAGTTAAGACCCTTTTAAGCTACATCTACACATACAAGAAATTGTCTATGACTAGGAGTTGGATAGAGCATTCAGTTATCTCTTCTGAACAATTTTCTACTCCTAATTTACTTTTAGCAAAGTCACAATGGTCAACTTTTGACATAATCGTCGAACCCAGTGATTCAAATAGTTGTAAACGTGTGAGAACTGGTTGCGCGGCATCTTCTATAACGTAAAATAACTAAGTAAGTTGCAAAAAGATGCAAAAAATCTTATAACAGGCGTAAACTACAAGACTTTATCTACATTTTAACATTAAGTAGAAAGTGACGCAGAGTGACGCGACATACTAAAAATCTAAGTGAAAATATAATTTTAAAAATAATAGTTAAATATTATATAATGCAAATATAGCTAAAATTACGTAACAATTACGCCCATTAATAACTGAAACACGTTAAAAAAAGATCATACCTTCAGCTGCATGTTCCATCTTAAAGCTCACACTAACCACAAAGCCAACCAAACCACAGCCACTTACATTCACCCTCCAATTCAGACTGCTCGAACAGTGGTGACAGATTTACACTAAGATGCGTTTATATCCCAGAATAGTGAGCAGCAATTATATGAGAATGCTGTAGAAGTAATAAATTTTGATTTTTTAAGTATGAAAATAAATAATTTTGTCCTCCTAGATTTCGATTTTGACCCACTGTGCAGTGTGGCGTTGGGAATGAGTGAGTGAGTCACCGACGAATGTATTTGCATCTGTTACTACGCAAGGATCGAGAAACCTCATCACTCGTCACCACCACTACTCATAGTCTGCGATGCACATTCCTCTCAGGTCCACGATGCTTAGACCCGAGCAGATGTGAAAATATGTCCAGGGAAGTAAACACAATCTGTATCTTCTTTCTTATTTCTTTTTGCCAGCTGGCGTAGGTCAGCGGTAAAGTGTTGATATTGAAATTGAACTTTAGTTCGGCTACCGGTCTGAATCCGGCCACGGGTATGTATGTGTGTGTGTTGTATTTAATTGTAAGCCCATTCAATTTCTCATCATCATCATCATCATAATCATCATCATCATCATCATCATCATCATCATCATTTTCCAGCTTCAGTTTCCCGGGTGTGGTATACAAGTGCTCGCTATTTCTTTCTGTCAGAGTAGAGGTTGTGTTCTTCTACGTCTTTCCATTTCACATTCCGTTTGTTGACCTCCACCGATTTCTTCTTACCGGTCTCCTCTCTCTCGCTTCTCTGTCGAAATAATTTCTTGGTGTTCTATTTCTGTCCACTGTCATTACAATGTCTATGATATAATATCTGTACAAATTATGAGACTGAAACCCGGCCGAAGTCGCCGGATTTTTAAGAGCGTTAAAATCCCTCAGTATAACTTCCTTCGGAGGGGACGTAAAGCCGGCGGTCCCATGTCATAGATTTATGGCATGTTAAAGAACCTTCCACTAATTACACCTGTGTGAAGCTAAATTAGGTTAAACTTTTGACAAACGCTGTTAGGTTCCGACGTTCGTCGCGAGGAGCCGACTGCGATGGCATCTGGTAACCAAGTTAGGAACTAGTAGTCGTTGACGGTGGCGTTTGGTGGCAAAAGTAGGAACTACTTGAAAAAATTCAATGTCTGCTGTCCTTACTTTAATTGAAAACAGATAATACACACGCCATCACAATTAACACCGGTTATCAGACAGATCCTACACACACCCAAAGTACACGGGGCTACATGACCGCGTTGTCGCAGCCCCTAAACTGAGGAACCAACTAACCACTATGAGACTGAAGCACTTTTGTTTACTGCGAGTGTACCTCTCAAAAAAAATCATCTTGAAAAGCATATTTATACTAACAAAACTTGTATTTTTGCATAATAGTAGCCTCATGCATACGTTTCTTGCTGTTATATACAGCTAGCAGCAGCGTAGCACCCAACCAGTTTAACATATTTACACTTTTTAACTTATTTAATAATCATCATTGTTTACATGAATTCCAGAGTAGTTACTGTCCTTCAATTTATAAACACACGTTGCACAACGTAGGAAGTTTTGGCACACTCGCTGAAATTTTTCCTCACTAATATTTCGTATCAGTGCAGTGCCTCTTGAGCACATGGAGTGTTTCTGTATACCTTTTCTCCCCAGGGGCTGACATCTCGTGGACGTGGGTTGGCGACCTTGGGGCCGCAGCTGAGTCCGGCATTGCTTCCACTTACTTGTGCCGGGCTCCTCTCCGTCTTCTTTCCTGTCGACCTCACTTTGTTAACTCTTGTTCTCTTCCGACCCCGACGGTATTAGGGTATCCGAGGCCTATGGAGTCTCTTCCTTTCCTGCCTTAATTTGCCCTTGTCTCATCTTTTCTGATACCCTCCTTCTGCGAGGGGTCAGCCTTCATTTTCTATTTCATGTTATCTCCGGCCTTCTGCTCAAGGCCCTCAAGGTGGCAGGGTGTATGTAGCCCCACCACTTCTGGTGCACCCTGGATAGTGCTACACCCTCAGGGGCTCATGGCTGGTGAGTTCGGGAGTTGGCGACCCAGAGGGATTCCTGAGCTGGATCCGATTTTCCCCCTTTTATCCATTACCTCTGGGGCGGGACCCTCTCCTCTTTCAATTTCCTATCCGCCTTTCATGGCTCTCCTTCCTTCCAAGTCCCTCAATCCGCATTCTTCGACGGTCGAGGGCATTTCTTTTCCTCCTGTCCTTTATTTGCCTTATTCTCCTTTTGTTTTCCATTTCTTCTTCTAGTATATAAGTAGCCGGCCCCGTGGTGTTGGGGTAGTGTGCCTGCCTCTCGCCCGGAGGCTCCGGGTTCGATCCCCGGCTCCGTCAGGGATTTTAAAACTGACGTGAGGGTTGGAACGGGGTGCACTCAGTCTCGTGAGGACAATTGAGTAGCTGTCTGACAGTGAGACAGCGCCCCGATCACGAATACCAAGATTAACGGCCGAGGGGACCCGACGCGCTGATCACGCGTCACCCCAATATCTGCAGGCCAAATGGCTGGGCAGCGGTCGCTTGGTCGGCCTTAGCCCGTCATGGGCTGGATAGTGCCAGGGGTTGTTGACTTTTTTTGAGTATATAAGTTGGTTTTAGTTATAGTTTACATTTCATATTCGCGATCACCCAAACCATTAGGGGACGATAACCTAGATATTAGGCCCCTTAAAACAACAATTATCATCATCATCATGCATACCTTTTGTTTGAGGTTCCCCAAAATAGTGAACATCGCATGGTGCTGAAACCTACGAACACATTTATTGGAAATCTTGAGAAGATAAGTTTCCACTAGGAAAATTAGATGTTTTGTTCTATACTTAACCAAGTTCACGGGACACAAGATAGGCTACATTACTTCACCACAAGTCTTTACTATCTCAAGTAAGGTATCTTGCCAGCTGTGTATGTAATCAATGCTATGACAGCATCCGGTGCCTCCCGATCTGCTGTTGTGTAATCTGTAGATATTAGTCATTTGGCGGTGACTCTACGCTCTCCGGCCGTCACACGGACCCGGCGAGGTTCCGTTCTAGTGATACTACAGGGTGCCAGAAAATGTTCTCCTCAGTGACTGCCAGCTTCTGCCAGAGCGAGCATAAGCAGTTTAGTTGGCAGCACGGTGTCCTTGACAGGGTGAATCTCACACGCGTGGGCTGTAGGCTGTCGAAATCGTCAGTGTGTATTGCAATAAGCGAGCGTGTGTAACTTCAGCACTTCCAACATCTGTTATGAATGGCTGTGGCGATTACAAAGTTTACTGTTTGTTTGTCTTGATACAAGCGACAGTCGTGCTACCAACGTAACTACTGATGATAGCTCTCGCAGACGCTTGTAGGCACTGCGGAGAACATTTCCTGGCGCCCTGTATCAATGCAATAATATTCCCTCATCCTACCAAGACACGAAATACAAGTAAAAATAAATTAAATTGAACTGGCCACATGGCTAAAAAGGCCAAAAGGCAACAAATATTTCTAAAACACTTATTTTGTTAGAATATGCGTATTGGTTGAGAGTTTATTTCTCTTATCAACTGTTTAATGTTTACTTCCCCCCTACGCCCCAGTGGTCTTCCTTTCAGTACCTAAAGCAACAATGTACTGAGAGAACAGAGTGAAATTGCACGGGTGTTGGTCAATCAAGATCTAATTAATAACAGTCTACTGTCGTTCAAAATATTATGTGCACTCGAGTTTGAAGACTGTTTGTGAAGTAACCAATACACTTCCATAAACTGCAATAACATCATCATTTTCATCGTTCTATTTTACGTTAGTTCATGTAGCTTTGAAATTTTTAATTTATATTTTAATATTTTTTATCGCAGTTTTTAAGCGTGTTTCAACCATGCGTCACATTTAAGAACTATTATCTCACAAACTCGTCATCAGATCGAAACCAAATTTTAACACAATATACATTGGAATGTTGTATAACTGGTTTATTAATTTCAAAATGTTGTGTGTTCAAGAACGAAAGTTGTTATCATTTTTGTAAGGTAACCTTTTCTAGGCTCGGGGTCGTTAGAAAATGTAGTTCTTGGTTGCGTTGTAATCCTTATACATCAAAAGGTTATGCTGTATGACTGTGTACTTCGTAAATTAATTAACTTATTTTATATCGGTTTGTATTTGTACGGGGAATTAAGACATGGTTCACAGCTAGCCGCTCCGAGTAATGCTGTACAGCGTTGCTGATATGGAGCCCATCACTTCCGAGTGAAGCGCGCCATGACGCGTGATGGAGCCCATCTAGGCAACGCAGTTTAGTTGGCAAATTTTCACAATCATACAGCATACCTTTTTGATGTATAAGGATTACAACGCAACCAAGAACTACATTTCCCAACCACCCCGACCCGAGAAAAAGTTACCTTACAAAAATGATAACAACTTTGTTTCTTGGACACACAAAATTTTGAAATTAATAAACCAGGTAAACAATATTCCATTATATATTATGTTAAAATTTGTATTCGATCTGATGACGGGTTTGTGAGATAATAATTCTTAAATGTGACGCATGGTTGAAACACGCTTAAAAACGGGCACTTTTGTGTTCCAACTGCGATAAAAAATATTAAAATATAAATTAAACATTCCAAACTTACATGAACTAACGTAAAATAGAACGACGAAAATGATGATGCTATTGGATTTTATGTAGGTATATTGGTTACTTCACAAACAACCTTCAAACTCGAGTACACATAATATTTTGGTCGACAGTAGTCCTAGAGCCCTGCGCGGATAAACAAAACGTTATCCGCATCCTCCCCGCATCCACACAACTATTATCCGCATCCGCACGACTTTTGTTCCGCATTCGCACGTGTGTTATCTGAGTCTACTGGCGTTACAACAATATTTTTAATTAGATAAAGTTTAAATTTCTAAAGCAACATATTTAGACATTTGAGGAAACATTTGTTCCCTTAGGCTTTGTATGTCATGTGCTACGTTTAAAATGAATGTTACACAGCCAGAATTGCAATCCTTTTCTGTTCGGACTAGTCTATTAATTATGCTTAATAACATAATTTAAATGAGATTAGCTTAAATAATCATCTTACGTTTGTCATAAAAAACATAACGGAAAAATATGATTATATCATAAGCATCCGGGTCCTAATAATCATATTAAACAAGTTCGGATTTATTTCAAAAACTATCCTCAAATTTTCTCCAAACATTATCTACAGCTTATCCGCCATCCGCACAGCCATACAAACATTTTGCGGAACCACGCTGGCCTTTAGCTCATGTCATAACACCAGCCTACCGCTGTCACCAGTCTCGCGGAAGTTATTATTTTGTTACCCTTATTAGAACGAAAACCCATCAACTACGGGTACGCAGTGATATAAACCACACAATTCCTTGTCAGGTGAGGTCTCATTGCCTACAGAGAAGATGCTTGACAAGAAGGGCACGCAAAGGTGAGAGTGCGTACACAGTGACGCCACAACAGCCCAGCGGCTTGGAGAGGACACTTGAAATGTTCTCTTTTGGTGACAGCCACTTACATGACGTAATACATTCCATTTGTTCACTGAGACATAATTATAAGCAATGGAAAGTTGTCATGAAGTGGACTGCGGTATTTGCTGAGGCAACAAATACAATGTTTGGTGGATCCTTGGAGGTGCCAAGTCCCCTTCCACCTCGTCCTAAATGAGCGGCAGTTCTCGACCTGCGCAGATGATAGCAATACATTCTACTTTTTTTTTCGTGTAGTCTCCTGAGAGGCCGAGTGCAGGTCGTTCTAGCCGACGCCCGTGGGCGACCTGCGCGTCGGGATGAGAGATGAGACGAATGGATGAAAGTGGGCAAGGATGTGGAAGGAAGCGGCCGTGGCCTGTAAGAAGGTACTGTCCCAGCATTTGCCTGGTGTTGAAAATGGGAAACCACGGAAAACCATTTCAAGGACAGCCGACGGTGGGGCTGGAACCCACGCGTCTACCGAGTCAGCAGAGAGCTTAGCCCCATGACCTAACGCCGCGCTTTAGCCAGTGTAGCCACTACTGTCGGTTACATTCTACTGAGTCGCACATTTAGTTGAGTGCTAACTTATTCGATATCGTATTCTTCCTACAGTACACTATTTAAGGGTATTTAAAAGCGACTGTCTAGCATCAGCGAATTTACCGTTGAAAGACTCCCTCCAATCCAAGGCTCTTCGGTGACTCTAAAGCCAAAGCAGTTAAAAGGGACGTTAAACCAATATTTTCTTTTATAATTGAACTTCTAGTTGTTCCATTTGAGGAGCTTGTACATCGTCATCATTTACATCGTATAGCATACGACCAGGTTGTCCCCACGAGGAACTACCTAAAGGTCTTCATCAAGGATGCATCTGTGCAAGATGACCAATGCAGAAACGGTTACCTAACATCGGAGACTGTTCAGCATATTATTTCAGGTTGTCGCTATTCCGCAGGGATAGAATATAGGAAGAGACATGATTTTGTTGCCAAGATAGTACATTAAGAACCTTCAACTGCTGAGCCAAGAGAAAGTGCCGTACTTTAATATGCCCCTGAAAGTGTACTGGAAAATGTCAACTTTACCTTGTACTGGGATCATACTGTATTGACCGACCAGTCAGCAGTGCACAACATACCTGATCTGGTTCTTGTTGACAAATGCATGAAGCACACCACCTTCATAGATGTGGCAATCCCAAACAGTGGCAACATGCTAACAAAACATGTTGAAAAGCTGTCAAAGTATAAAGAGCTTTCAGAACTGATCAGGAAGCAATGGCACATGGCACAAGTCAGGACAGTTCCTATTATCATCTCCAGCACTGGCGTGATTCCCAACAACTTAAAGGAATCTCTCACTGAGTTGAAATTAGATCCAGGACTTTTTAAGATTATGCAGAAGACAGTCTTACTTACGACGTGTCGCGTAGTGAGTCTGATCTTGGCTAATCAAGCCTGAAGGAATGGAGGAAAGGAGTAAATCTACCAAGTAATGTAGTCACCGAGAATTTGCTCCTTCTGATGTACTGGATATTATACCCGGCGTTGCCCGAGAGGTGTATTCACATGTTATAGAAAGATACATGCCAATATATTACGCAAGGTATATTCACTTTGCCCCTAAGTGAGTTTAAAACATAGTTCTCCAGGGCTCTGAAGTTAATCAAGTGAAATATCAACTCACTGTAAATCTAGGCGAAAGGTACTGTGCAGTACAATAACGTAGTAGAGAATGCATCAATAACAAAAAGGGCTGTATATGCACATTTCTCAAGGACCTAGTCTCACAATTACAGTACTTTCCTGACAGTCTTAATTTTTGTTGTAATGGGTGTAATTTAGACGTCTTGTTCACAAAGTTCTCTTTCATTTTTAGCCTATTTTCAATAAAAATAAATAAAAAAAATAAAAAAAAGCTTATGAGATCACCTTTTGTCCGTGTGTGTGTTCGTGTGTGTGTGTGTGTGTGTGTGTGTGTGTGTGAGAGAGAGAGAGAGAGAGAGGTGTGTGTCCCCCCTAATAACTTCTAAAAGGCTGGAGCGATTTCAATGAAACTCGGTAAGTTCATAGCACTAATCCGGATAACCCCGACCGTGCCCTTCAAATTTTGTTACGTTTCACCAATCCAACATGGCGGCTGTGCGAAATATTTCACCAGCATTCAATATCTCCGAAACTATTCCCGATATCACCCTCGAATTTTTTTCGTTGATAAAGGGAACTACTAGAAGTTCACCTATGTGACTTTTGAAAAACTGGTAACTACAAAACCAACATGGCGGCCACGCGAATTTTCGACATTTAAATAGACGTTTCTCGCGATTTAACCAACCAAACGCAATGAAACTTGGAACAGTATATGTTTATAAACATTGTAATGCACCGACATCTAACTTCGTTCAATTGTTTACATAACCACAAGATGGCGGATGTGCGAAATATTCCACCGGCATTCTATATCTCTGAAACTATTAGCGGTATCACCCTGAAATGTTAACGAAGATAAAGGACACTACTAAAAGTTCATCTATAAGACTTTCAGAAACCGGTTAACTACAAAAAGAACATGGCGGCCAAGCGACTTTGAAAATTTTAAATAGACCTTTCTCGCGATTTAATGTTCCAAACGCAATGAAATCTGGTACAGGAAATGTTTATACACATTGTAATGCACTGGTATCTAATTTAGTTCAATTGTTTACATAACCTCAAGATGGCGGCTGTGTGAATTTTAAAATTAAGTTTTTATTTCTTGTGTCGTAATCATGCGATCGAAGTGAACGTTTGAATAATGAACCTACCCAATAATTTTCCTTTAATGGTACATGACTCTATGGCCTATACATTTAGCAATCCAACATTGTGACCATCCGAAATCTTTAGACGGCTCTGTATATCTACGAATCCATTATAGCAATCAAACTGAATTTTTTATGTTCATAGGGGCTATGAACTTAAGTTCACCTATAGGTTTTTAAATAACCTGGTGATCACAAATCCAACATGGCGGCGACGCGAATTATAAATATTCACATGGACGTTTCTCGCAATTTAACCATCCGACTGCAGTGAAACTTGGTACAGTAAATCCTTATACGAATGTTAATCTACTGGCATCTAATTTATTTCAATTGTTTCCATAACCACAAGATGGCAGCTGTGCGAAATTTTAAAATCTCCTTGTTACTTCTTGTGTCCTAATCATGCGATTGAAGTTTGAATGCTGCACGTACACAATAATCTTCATGTAACAGTACATAACTCTAGGACCTACATATACAAATCCAACATGGCGACCATCCGAAATATTTAGTCGGTTCTCAATATCTACGAATCTATTACAGCAATCAAACTGAAATTTTGTATGTTGATAGTGGCAGTTAACATAGGTAGGATATATGAAAATAGGCTGTATAGTTCTTCACGGAACTTCTTGTTACATTGTTGCATCTACCTTTTTGAAAGGAAACAATATTTAAATTATTCAATATTTGGAAAGGAAGGAAGCTTGTAGTTTTACGTGACCGTTAATCTCGCGATCATAAGCCACGGGACCTCCGTTTTACGTGGAATCCGAACCACAGGACATGGCATTTCATATCGAAAATCTCACATGCATTGACCGGTGAGAGGCATACAGCTTGACCGCTGCGCCACCACGCCCCACAATATATTTGGAAAGGTCATCATTCTTAAGTCGAATATACTTACGATTTTTAACCCCACACAAATGGTGTGATTAATGAGAAATGGCTTATTAATGTACATAAGTCAATGTGTAGTCTACTATAGCTGCATATTAGGGAATAGTATTGCTGTATTTACATGCCTATTATCTCATATTGGGCGGATTTGGTGGCGTATTTGGTAGCATTTTGAGCTTCTATGTGCCTAAGGTCACGGGTTGAAACCCGACCGAAGTCATTGGATTTTTGAAGAGCGTTAAAAATCCCTCAGTATGCCTACCTTCGGAGGGGAAGTAAAGCCAGTGGGCCCATGTAATAGATTTATGGCATGTAAAAGAACCTTCCACTAACTACAATTGTATGAAGTTGAGCCTTATTAGCAAGGAATGTACGTGCCCTCCATTTCCTATCTCCAGGCTCAGTCGATTGAATGCTCGGAATGTGCGACTGAATGAACTCATTTACTGGCTCCTCGCACTGGCGAGTTACGTCAATGCGTAATCAATGGAGCTGTGTTGGCACCTCAAGTAATGTCGTCCTTGAGTAGGCACGTAGCATGTGACATATCTGTGTACCAATGAGATGACCTAGCCTCAACCCAAATTGGGTAAGGGCAGGTGTTACAGAGTGCCTCTTCTCATGTCATCATCTTCATCATCATCATCATCATCATCAAAGTCATCATCGTAATAATGGTGAATTTCACAAAGCCAAAGGAGATGGTTCCATGAATGTGAGAAAGACCTGATGCAAATTGGTATTCCATATATGAAAATCCACGGCAGCTTTGAATTTCGAGAAATGGTTAAAATCTAACAGGATTTTAAATTCGAATCTGAGCCTAGGAAACAGGGAGGCCCTCTAGCAGAAGTACGAAAGAAGGCACTGATCGATATACTCAAGAAATACTGGTAGGATGTCAAGGCCCAGGGACGTAATACTCCTCGCAACCATGCGGGGGGGGGGGGGGGGGGGGGGGGGCGGGGGGCAAATATATAAATTGATGATGATGATGATGATAATTGTTGTTTTAAGGGGCCTAACATCTATGTTATCGGCCCCTAAATATATAAATTACCAACCAGGGAATTTATATTTTAGTTTAATGCTTTAAAGCTTGAAATACTGTAGGCCAAACGCTATATTATAAAAATAAACAAGTAGTTCCGTGAAGAACTATACATCCTATTTTCATATATCCTACTTATGTTAATTGCCTCTGTCAACATACAAAATTTCAGTTTGATTGCTGTAATAGATTCATAGATATTGAGAACCGACTTAATATTGCGGATGGTCGCCATGTTGGATTTTTATATATGTAGGTCTTAGAGTTATGTACTGTTACATGAAGATTATTGTGTACGTGTCGTATTCAAACTTCAATCGCATGATTAAGACACAGGAAGTAAAAACGAGATTTTAATATTTCGCACAGCTGCCATCTTGTGGTTATGGAAGCAATTGAAAAAAATAGACGCCAGTGGATTAACATTTGTATAAGGATAAACTGTACCAAGTGTCACTGCACTCGGATGGTTATTTTGCGAGAAACGACCATGTGAATATTTATACTTCGCGTCGCAGACATGTAGGATTTGTGATCACCAGGTTATTGGAAGTCCTATAGGTGAACTTATGTTCATAGCCCCTACGAACATTAAAAAATCAGTTTGATTGCTGTAATAGATTCGTAGATATTGAGATCCATCTAAATATTTCGGATGGTCGCCCTGTTGGATTGTGATATGTATAGGCCATAGAGTCATGTACCATTAATGGAAAATTGTTGCGTAGGTTCATTACTCAAACTTTCACTTCGATCGCATGATTACGACACAAGAAATAAAAACTTAATTTTAAAATTCGCACAACCGCCATCTTGAGGTTATGTAAACAATTGAACTAAATTAGATACAAGTTCATTACAATGTGTATAAACATTTCCTGTACCAAGTTTCATTGCGTTTGGATTATTAAATAGAGAGAAAGGTCTATTTAAAATTTTCAAATTCGCTTGGCCGCCATATTCGTTTTGTAGTTAACCGGTTTTTGAAAGTCTTATAGATGAACTTCCAGTAGTGCCCTTTATCTCCGTACAAAATTTCAGGGTAATACCGCTAATAGTTTCAGAGATACAGAATGCCGGTAAAATATTTTGCACAGGCGAAATCTTGAGGTTGTGTAAACAATTGAACGAAGTTTGATGTCAGTGCATTACAATGTGGATAAACATATACTGTACCAAGTTTCATTGCGTTTTGTTTTTTGGTTTATTGAGTTTGGTTGGTTAAATCGCGAGAAATGTCTATTTAAAAGTCGCAACTTCGCTTGTCCGCCATGTTGTTTTTCAGTTACCAGGTTTTGCAAAGTCAAATAGGTAAATTTCTAGTAGTTCCTTTTTCACCGTAAAATATTCCAGGGTGATATCCGTAATAGTTTCGGAGACATTGAATGCTGGTGAAATATTTCGCACAGCTGCCATGTTGGATTGGTGAGACGTAACAAAATTTGAAGGGCACGGTCGGGGTCGCCCAGAACAGTGCTATGAACTTACGGAGTTTCATTGAAATTGCTCCAGCCATTTCGAAGTTATTAGAGGGGACACACACCATCACACACACAGACACCGACAAAAGGTGATCTCATAAGCCTATTTTCATCTATGAAACAAGATGTTCAGTAAAGAACATATAGCCTACTTTCTCCTAAATGTATGAGTATAGTTATAACTCGTTGTTATTATCAAAGAGTATAATAGAACTATTCTTTGTTGAAGACCTTAGAAACGATTTACCTCTACCAAACGCCACAACCTAGATAAAAACTGCTACCATCATTGAAGAAAGAAAGATAAGAAGTATATCAAGAATGTTATGGATCTGGAGACATAATCGACCGGACTGGCTGCGTGGCTCAGCGGTAACGTTGTCGCTTGCTGGGCCCTAGGTTGCAGGTTCGTATCCTGGCGCAGTCAGCTGGCATTTGAGGGTGCAAAAATGCGAGGGAGCCGTGTCAGTACATTTACTGGCACGTTAAAGATCCCCTTCGGGCCAAAATTCCGGCACCCCGGTGTCTCTAAAAGCAGCAGTAGTTAAAAGGGATGTAAAACCAATAACATTATTATTATTATTATTATTACGACCTGCCGTGGGCAACATCCAACTTTGAGTTGAGGCATGTCTTTACACGTCTGGTTGTGCATGGCTTTCACAACCCTAATTGAATTAACAAATCTTTCCATGACCCTACAGAGACGTGTGCATACAAACTATGTGGATATTTTCGATAATATAATCCTAACAGAGCGAGTGCATTCTAGCGGCCAGAAGAAGAAACTTTTCAATAAAATCTGGAAGTTCCCATTTTGGCAGCTAGATGTCTCGAGTAAATCTGTTGGCGAATTATGTTTTAATTAAATATA
Organism: Meconema thalassinum; assembly: GCA_946902985.2. NCBI lineage: Eukaryota > Metazoa > Arthropoda > Insecta > Orthoptera > Tettigoniidae > Meconema > Meconema thalassinum. The sequence continues at coordinate 161,612,398 of OX336393.1, read as the reverse complement.
TATTTTACACCATAATGTGCACAATATAACGCTTAATAACATTTTCAAGTAACGCAAAATAGGCTGTTACAAACCCTTTAAAATAAAAAGTTAAAATGTATCGTAGTATCATCTTGTCATTCTTCAAATTCGATGCGCATAGAATGATAATGGTATAGTAATCAATGGAGCCCCACGTAGACTAGTCGGGACATCTAGTGGTGAAATATCGAACAATATAATCCTAACAGAGCGAGTGCATTCTAGCGGCCAGAAGAAGAAACTTTTCAATAAAATCTGGAAGTTACCTTTTTGGCAGCTAGATGTCTCGAGTAAATCTGCTGGCGAATTATGTTTTAATTAAATATATATTTTACACCATAATGTGCACAATATAACGCTTAATTTTAAAACATCTGAGTCATTACAAAACAATAAACATATAACATTTCAAGCAAAAAACCTAGCTCTGATCGGGTTTGAACCATAGGCATTTGAGCGATAGGCTAATGCTCTACCACTGAGCTAATTGTGTCAACGAATATCGTTATATTTAAAATGACTTAAATAGAACTTGTTAGCAAATAATGATTTATACTAAACGATTTCATCACTGGAGTATATTATTTATATATAAAGCATTTCATACAAAGTTTATTTATTTTTTATCAGTACGCTATATTGCATGCAATACTCAAATTAGTGAAATATAAGTCAGGCACAAGATATCCGCTGCCATCTTGTCTTATTACTGAATCAGTTCAGCTTTTTAAAATCACGTCTGCACTATAGTATTACAAAATAAACTTTTAATTTCGAACGTGCAACTTCCTTTAGAACAGTTAAAACGATTCTCGGCTCGATAATCGGAACTGGTGGATCCCATGATATGGATTATAAAGTTTGCATTATTTGCACGGCCGCCATCCTGAAATGGTATGGCGGACGACCTTGTAGTTTGGTCACAAGACGCATCCTATACGAAGGTATGTTGTTACCAAATTTGGTAGAGATCGGATGATTTGGTTAGTCGTTATTTGAGTTTACGTTTTGAACGTTTGAGTGGCCGCCATTCAGTTTTAGTAAAGATGGCGGCGATATAAAACATGACACTGAGGTGTCCTTTGCTAGTGCTACCTTTGTACCGAATTTCGTTCAATTCGCATTCACCGTGTTTGAATTGATAGGGGGGACAGACATTCAGAGTACACACACTCACACACACACAGACACACACAGACTCACACACACACATACACACACACAGACAGACACACTTTTTTTTCGCCCTGTGTTGATCTCATAAGTCTACTTTCATTTTTTGGAAAAATCGAAAGTAGGCTAAAAATGGACTGGCATCTAATTCATTTAAATTATTTTCATAACCACAAGATGGCGGCTGAACGAAATTTAAAAAACGCTTTTATTTCTTGTGTCCTAATCATGCGATTGAAGTTTGAATAAACCACCTACACAATAATCTTCATGTAATAGTACATATTGTACCCGTTCGTCCTGGGGATGCGATGACCCATCTGCTATTACATCACATTCCTGGAGTTCCAGGACAGAGCGGAGTTAAATGAACCTCTAGTCAAATAAGGAATGTGTCGGAAATTCAGCTGAGTTATCGAAAAAGCAGTGGGTAACACGAGACAAAGTATCTCTAGGGTCGTTACGGGCTTAAGTTTAATAAAAAATATGCAAATATAAATGGGCGCCATCAACTGAACTCCTAGCAAACCACTTCCTTTCCGGTTAAGCCTTACTCAAGACAAGGAAAGAAAAAGGAAAATCACACCATCATCAGATCACAACTAAGATAAAAACAAATTTATTTCACTTTGATAGTCAGACAGACATTTTAAATATCCCTCCTACCTGAGAGTATGGTCGAATGCCAACGTTAAATTGTCATTGTCCAAAAATCGAACCATCTCTTTTCTAATCAAAAATATTTCATCCACATAAAACAGAAAAATCTTTAAAGTTCTCTTGGGTTCTCAGGATCACTGTAGCACTATGTCTTTCGTCACTGACATTTGTGATACCTGAGACCTAATTTCTCTTTAAATTAACATCATGAATGTGGATTTGAAAAAGTTATTAATCTGTCTAAACATACACATATTATAATCACATATTTTAAGTATCACGTATTTTATGGCTTGCATGGCATAATTTAAATGTTGAACATGTTAGTAAAATGCTCCTAAACATCGAATAATTAATTTACACTATTTACATTATCATTAATAATTACTTGTTTGAGAATTACAGAAAATTCATTGCTCATTGGTCATCATTATCATCATCATCAAAATTAAATATTTCTCACATTAATTCTCATTTCAAAATTCAACATATTCCTGTCAGAATCATCAACTCATCACCATTAAATCATTTAAATGAAAATTATTATCATCACTTCATTATGCTTTCTAATTATTCACACAATCTTATTTTATCATCTACTTCAGATTAAATCATCTTAAATCATCAATACAAATTGTTTAATTCCTCAACTCAAGTTGCAATTCCTCAAATTATATCTCAATTAAATTTATTTTAATTCCATATAAATTCATTAATCATCAGCTTCTAATTCAGTTATTCATCATCTATCCAATCATCTATTAATTTATTTAAATCAGTTTATTTATCAAATCTTTAATTCATCCATTTATTTAATTCGTTGATTTATTCCGAAATTTAATTTATCAATTTATTCAAATTTTATTCTTCTGGTTATTTAGATTTTTATTGTTTCATCTAGTCATTCTGATTTTTAGCCTATTTTCAATTTTGAAAAAATAGGCTTATGAGATCACCTTTTGTCCGTGTGTGTGTGCGTGTGTGTGTGTGTGTATGTGTGTGTGATTCGTGTGTGTGTCCCCCCCTAATAAAATCTAAACGGCTGGAGCGATTTCAATGAAACTCGGAAAGTTCATAGCACTAGTCCCGGTGACCTCGACCGTGCCCTTCGAATTTTGTTACGACTCACCAATCCAACATGGCGGCTGTGCGAAATATTTCACCAACATTCAATATCTCCGAAACTATTACCGATATTACCCTGACATTTTCTATGGTGATAGAGGGAACTACTATAAGTTCACTTATGTGACTTTTGAAAATCTGGTAACAAAAAAACCAACATGGCGGCCAAGCGAATTTGCGACCTTTAAATAGACGTTTCTCGCGACTTGACCAACCAAACGCAATGAAACTTGGTACAGTATATGTTTATATACATTGTAATGCACCGACATCTAACTTCGCTCAATTGTTTACATAATCACAAGATGGCGGATGTGCGAAATATTTCACCGGCATTCTATATCTCTGAAACTATTTCCGGTATCACCATGAAATTTTGTACGGAGATAAAGGGAACTACTGGAAGTCCATCTATAAGACTTTCAAAAACCGGTTAACTACAAAACGAACATGGCGGCCAAGCGAATTTGAAAATTTTAAATAGACCTTTCTCGCGATTTAATGTTCCAAGCGCACTGAAACCTGGCACAGGAAATATTTATACACATTGTAATCCACTGGTGTCTAATTTAGTTCAATTGTTTACATAACCTCAAGATGGCGGCAGTGCGAATTTTAAAATTAAGATTTTATTTATTGTGATGTAGTCATGCGGTCGAAGTGAAAGTTTGAATAATGAACCTACGCAATAATTTTCCTTTAATGGTACATGACTCTATGGCCTATACATTTAACAATCCAACATGGCGACCATCCGAAATATTTAGACGATACTGAATATCTACGAATCTATTTTAGCAATCAAACTGCATTTTTTAATGTTCATAGGGGCTATGAACTTAAGTTCACCTATAGGACTTTAAATAACCTGGTGATCACAAATCCAACATGGCGGTGACGCGAATTATAAATATTCACATGGACGTTTCTCGCAATTTAACCATCCGTGTGCAGTGAAACTTGCTACAGTAAATCCTTAAACGAATGTTAATCCACTGGCATCTAATTTATTTCAATTGTTTCCATAACCTCAAGATGGCAGCTGTGAAAAATTTTAAAATCTCCTTGTTTTTTCTTGTGTCCTAATTATGCGATTCAAGTTTGAATACTACACGTTCACAATAATCTGCATGTAACAGTACATAACTCTAGGACCTACATATATAAAATCCAACATGGCAACCATCCGAAATATTTAGTCGGTTTTCAATATCTACGAATCTATTACAGCAATCAAACTGAAATTGTGTATGCTGATAGTGGCAATTAACATAAGTAGGATATATGAAAATAGGCTGTATAGTTCTTCACGGAACTACTTGTTATTTCATTAGGTCAGATCATTAATATGCTTAAATTTCAGATTATTATTTCATTAATTATTATTCTCAGAAAATCTTGCATTATCAACTTTATTTATTTGTTTAATTTCCTAACAAATTGTTTAATAAGGATTATGGAACGTTGTCTTACAGTTTTATCACTTCCAAGTTATATTTCGTATTTAATTTTCATGCCAAAAATATTATTGCCTTCACGACATCACGTTGGATCTGACTATCCACAACGACATTATATATCCTCAATTCTTCAAATATCACATTTGAATACAACAATTATTCCACAAAAACTCCATAAATATTCAGCACATACAGCATGAATCTCAAAAATTACGCTAGACTGGGTTCGACAACCTCATGTCTGCTTCAAAATACATTAGCAACATTGCAACTATCACTTGGCAACTTCCACAAAATGCCTATCACAAACTTCACTTAACCATGTTGCATGATCTACAAAAATATATAACTGGCTTCAAATTATCAACGCACACAATCTCCAATAACTGTAATTACTCTGATCACATCTAGACAACTTCTTAAACAATTGGAAAAAATATTACCTTAGTAATTCAAGATCTGCTTTCAAATAGCATAAATTCTCTTACAATTCTCATAATTCACATCACAGAAAAACACTAATGTGCTATAATCTCTCATATCAAAATCTGCAATACTGATCTGTCTTAAAATAAATCTGACCATTAATGATTCATCTTACAAGATTCAATTACTTTAAGTCCTTCTCAAAGGTATCAAACACAATTATAAAAATCATCAAAAGCATCAGCTATAACAGCTGTTAAACTGAAATTACTCTCAAAAGAGTATAGCAACAAAATATTGGATTGGCAAACAAGAATTACTAAACGCAATCCTGCTGACATTTATCGTTACTTTATTTAACAAAATCTCGACTGATATGTGACTAGTAGTTCCTTGTTTGATTCACTTACAATCTCATGTACACTCGGATGATAAAAATGAGTCCCTCAATGGCAAGTAAGATGAGTAACCACCGTACAATCGTATAAATACGAAAGACCTCGCCCCGTCGACTAATCATGATAGTGCCCTAAACGATGGGTAAGATGAGTAACCACCATACAATCCTATAAATACGAAAGACCCCATCTCGAAGACTGAATGAGTGAATGTACCAGATAGGAATCAACAAGTCTCTAGTTGTCATATAAAAGCGATATTCATTCACTAAAGTGAATAACATCTTAATATCTCCAAACAATCCAATGGAAAAAATCCCTACTGATGAATAATACACACTCGCTAGTATGCAATGAACTGACGAAGTAATTTAGATAATCAATTGCAGATCACGAGTTCGAAATACTCGTTACACACAAAAAAAACTATTCATGAAAAATATCCTTGCTGGAAAAATGTCTAAAAGACCAAACATCTGCTTAATAAAGCCAACCAATGGTGAGAATTTCGTATAATGATGCCTGCCATATCATATGGTCACGCCATATTCTAGCATCATTTCGAAGCATATAAAGTCAAACATGTCTAAACAATCGTATCACTCCTATTAGAAAAATATACATGTGTGCCCAGTATTCATGAAAATAATCGTATCAGAAAGTTATAACTCTTACAGTACCTTCTCATAATCAGCTGTAATTAAATTTCAAAGATCGTCGATTTTCCCTACGTAATGAATTCTCGAAAGATCGGCGTGAATATCATTCCATCCATGCAATGACGATTGCCTTCAAATTCCCAAGTGAATCAGCTGGTGGACCTCCTTCTCGTCAGGAATCGAATCCATCGCTCTGTGGTGCCATCGCGTCTCTGTCTGCGTTTACTCCGACATGATGAACTTCTGGTTATCCATAGCGGATATTGTCCAAATCCTCACGAAAAAGTTCATAGAAACAGCGGACCCCCTATTCCTCTTCTACGTTACGCCACTGTTCTATACAATGTTCAGTTTGAGTGTTGAAAGTTCAATTTCCACAGCGGTTAAGTTTTACTTGTAGAAAATAAAATTGTTTCATCAGAGTGTCTAAGTTTATGAAACACCCTGTAGCTGTGTTCGTACTCGGTAATTCATAACACTGCATAAGAAATAATTGCATTAATGCACGTGCTAATGTTCCTAAGTGCATATGCTTACAACATTCCGTTTGCTTAAAATTGTTAATGCTACTTGGAATGCGTTATGAAATGCATAGTCGTAGTGTCATTAAGAAAAACTATGTCCATTCGAAGTTCAAAGTTGCAGTATCACGTAACTATCTGCTTTTATAATTCAAATGCTGAATAAACGTTCCAACTCAATGTAGTAATGAAGTTCAGCTTCTGTCATAATGCTTGCGTATATAATGGGAAATAACCCGCTCGGTTTTACTGCAATGCTATAATCATCTCCGCCTAAAGCTGGCCTCGCCATGTCGCTCTACTATGCCGTTCTGCGTTGAAATTCAGCTTGGAATAAAGTTCTCCAACTACTCGCAATGCTGTTTTAAAGACCCCGGCCTCCTATGCTTGTTTACTGCGGATGTCCGACCGGCTCACTGACCTACTTGCCGTTCGCAGCTCGGAGAAGTTGAAACTGTCGCTTTCACTTTCCGTGACAGTTTCTGTTCGCTGCGCGACCTTGTACCAAGCTTGGCGTGTGCTACACAGCTCGACTCTCTTGCTTGGCTCACAGAGCTCCTCTGACAGTGTCTGCATTGCCTCGACCCTTACCTGCCGGGTGCGGTCACGTGACGTCCTCCCCACCACCGTGGTCTTGCGTCACAACTATAATCTCGAACCCCCATCATCTCGGCTATTAAGTTATAAAATAACTTAAGGGTTATCTGACTTCCTTCAAATTATTACCATATATAATGCATGTTATATCTCCTCTTCTGAGATGTTTAAATACCATGTTCCATATAGATCTTAATAAAGCTTCATAATTCCATCCATAATTCCATCTGCTTGACTGCGGTCAGCGCCTTCTAAATCCTAGACCTACTACGTCATCCTGACATTCCTCTTGACTCGATCTGAGCGCTATCTTTTCTTAACTCTTCCCAAAATCTCAACTACGGCTTAATGTCTGCTGGCATAGCCGATAGCCTCAACTAGGTATCGGGTACATCTCTCCCGTACATCTCCTTTTTTTAAATCAGGATTGAGAAAAAAAAATACACTCTCAGGCATTCTATATATAACACATGTACACGATAGCTCTACAATCCCCTTATTCAGCATGATGGTACTTTCTAATGCTAGCTGCATTAAAAGTTCCTACAACTTCATCAGTATCCATTCTGACTATCTTGTAGCTATTATTTCGGTACGTTTCTTCAATACGGAATGGACCAGCGTACAATGGCGCAAATTTATGGTAGATCTTCAGTTGAAGATTCGAAGTGACTGGCTTCCTAATCAGCACCTCATCATTTTCTTGAAACGGCTCGTGGAACCTCCTTCCTGCCTGTCTCCTGGCTCTCTTCTCCGCCTGTCTTCTGAGTCTCTCTCCTGCCATCTCGACTCTTCTTTCCTGTGTGGGTTGAGGATCTACTGGTGCCCTCACGACACGGTCCCATGGTCTATCCGGTTTCAATCCATGATGAAGCATGGACGGAATCTGTCCTGTGCTTTCATGTACTGTGGAATTCAAGCATTGACTAATGATGGGTATCACTTCCATCCATCTGTGGTGTTGCCTTGACACATATACGCGACACATCTTACTGATTTCCGGCATAATTCTTTCGGCTGGATTTCCCTCTGGATACCGTACAGAATTAAACACATGCCTTATTCCTAAACGATCCATAGCAGTAGAAAATTCCATACTGGTAAATTGTGATCCATGGTCACTCAACCAAACTTCAGATTTCCCCTTGCTCGGAATAACTGTTTTCTCTAATCTGTTGATCACGTACTTGGATGTAGCTTTCTGGATAGGGCATAGAGATACGTATTTAGAAAATACGTCCACTGTTACCAAAACAAACTGATTTCCTTTCGTCGAACGAGGAATCGGACCGAAAATGTCCGTAGCGAAAAGTTCTCTTGGCTTGCTGGGTAATATTGATCTAGGAACCTCTTTCATTAACTTAGATGAGTATTTACTTCGCTGACTACTGTCACAGGTCTTTATGACGTCGCGAATCGTTTGTCCCATTTGTCTCCAAACGAAGGTTTCTTGAGCGAGAGCCAAAGTCTTGTCTACACCTACATGAGTTGCAGTTCGGTGTATCATCCAAATAACTGGTTTGACAAGCTTGGGTGGGATCACTACTCTAAGTTTAGTATGATCCTGGTCGATATATTGGCATATAACACCTCCCATAATATGATATTTTCTAGCCTCTATCTCAGTTCTTTGAAAATCTGGATCAGCGTTGTCCATCCTGCGTGTCAAAAAACGGTAAATTCTTCGCAAAGGTGCATATCTCTTCTGAGTTTGCGCTAACATCTTCAACTTTTCTAGAGTACCATTATCCTCTTGAATTAAATTTATATGGTTGACAATTACTTCCTCACAAGGGTTTCTGCTCAACACATCTGCTAACATATTTAATTTCCCAGGTCTATGTACAACAGTAGGGTTAAATTGTTGTAAGAACAGAGCCCATCTGGTGATGCGGTCACTCGCTAAATCTGTCTTCATAATAAATTGGAGGGCTTTATGATCTGTGATCACTGTTATGTCATGTCCAAACAACATCTTCTTCCACGTCTTAAGAGCATGAACCACTGCTAATGCCTCTAACTCAGTTGCATAGTAATTCTTCTCACAATTCCTGAGCTTGCGACTGGTGAAAGCTAAATACCTATGTTTCTTGTCATCATCCAACTGATATAGGATCCCACTGATACCTATTTTGGATGCGTCTGTCTCCACAAAAAATCTCCTCGCAAAATCTGGGTACTCAAGCTTGATATTTTGGATCAACATGTTCTTAGCCGCTAAAAACGCTTGATTGCATTTATCGTCCCATTTCCATCGATTTCCCTTCCTTAGTAAATCCTGCAGAGGTGCCATCGTTTCAGTATATTCAGGGCAATGTGTTGAAAAGAACTGACACATGCCTAAAAACTGCCGTACCTCTTAAATCTTTCGTGGGGTTGGAAACTTTGAAATAGCCATGATCTTCTTTGGATTGGGCCTATAACCATCTCCATCGATTCTATGTCCAAGAAATTCAATTTCTTCATGAAAGAACTGACATTTATTGAAATTCACCTTGAAGTTCGTCCTCCTAAGATCTTCAAAAAGCATTCGAAGGTGCCTGACATGTTCTTCCGCTGTCTCAGACGCTATAATCAGGTCATCAATATAGCTCACCACATGCTCCTTAACTGCATCTGACAAATTTTCATCTAGTGCTCGGATCATCACCGGACCACTATTTTTCACTCCAAAAGGTAACCTATTGAATACATATGTTTTATGGTCAAACAAGAACCCTGTGTATTGTTTGCAGTCTTCTGCTAGCTCTACATGATAATAAGAACTAGTCAGATCGATAGTCGAAAAGAAACTCTTTCCTCTAAATCTGCGTAACAATTCACGAATAACAGGTGGCCTGTCGTGTTCAGGAAGAACTCTTTCATTAAGGGCTCTAGCATCTAGGCATATCCTCAGCTTACCATTAGGTTTCTTGACAACAGCTAAAGGATTCAAATACGCAGTTGGCATCTTCTTAATTATTCCATCTTTCTCCATATCGCTTATCATTATACTAACTTCCTCCTTCCATTTATCCGGAATGGGATATAAATTTTTATGGTATGGTTTGTCATCCATCAACTTGATGCTGTAGGTAAAATTTTCTATGAGACCTGGTTTGTCATTGAATATGTCCTCATATTCTGAAATTACTTGATCAAACTGCTCCTTAATTTCTGGATTTATTTTACTTGTCATGCCAGTTCTATCTTCTATAGACCTTTCAATGCTGCATACTATCTCATCCAATATATTCTCTCTAAAGAATGTCATTTCGGATTCCTGATTTTCCATGACCCCTTCTGGAAAGTACATGCGCCTACTCTGCATATCTATGATCAGACCACTTTCACTTAAGAAATCCACTCCTAGGATCATGTCAAAATGTAGTTGACCCACTACTAGGAACATCTGTTCAAAACTTCTGGTTCCAATCCCAACATCTAAAAGTACCTGACTTTTACATTTCATACTTCTGTCTGGGATCACCCCTTGAATCTTGCTAACAACAGTTGGCAACATTGTAATTTCTCCTGACAATTTCAACTAATCCAGGCAACCTATGGATATCAAGCTCACCATAGCCCCCGTGTCTACAAGTGTCTTTATTTCCTTTCCCATGACTTCCACACTGATAACTGGCAATTCATGTCTATTTCCTCGATGTACTATGTCTTCCTCCTCGATTAAATCCTCGTCCTTGACCTGATACGTTTCGACAATGATGATCGATTCCCAATGATTAGCATCTTTCTCTAAAGTTAATTTGACGTTTTTTTCCCTTCGCCACTCGTGCTTGCTCGATTGACATCTCTGACTGTCTCCTCGAGTGGTGTACTAGGCTGTCTATTTTCTTGCCTCGACCTCTCATATTCACGATTATCTCGTCCTTCATTAGGATCGTTTCTTCGGCCATCCTGCCTGTCGTTCCTATTATACTGTTGACCTTGGCTCCAGTTATTTCTACCACGATATCTATTGTTGTATCGATTCCTATCTTGATATCCGGAATTCTGGTTATAATTTCTATATCGGCTATCTCTTGCTTCCTGATCGTATGGCCTCTCATATGGTCCTCTATACCGATCATTTCCACGAACGTTACGGATGTTTCCTCAATTTCTTTCGTTCCTTCTGTTTTCCCAGGAATCTCTTCTGTCCGTTTGAGCTGCGTTATCAACGACTACCGCATTCACCTCTTGCGTGTTTCTATTGTCGTTTCTTGCATTTCTAGGCGTAACTTGAGCGCTTGTATAGTCCAATCGCCGTAAAATGTCGTCATATTGCTCAAGTGTGTTTGCTCCCGACGCTATGAGTGATCGCTGTACCTCAATCGGTAACTGTCTCGCTATAGCTTGCAAAAGCTCTTCTTCTGGCAATGGAGGAATCAGAAACTGCAATTTAGCCAACTGTGACGTAAAATAATTGGCATAATGCGTCGGATGTGATGTAGAATAACGCTTCGAGTACATTTCTGCTCTTACGTTCAGTTGATCCTCTGCACTCCAAAATCTCCTTAAGAATGCCATTGCAAATTGCTCCATATTCGCAAAATTGCTTCTGAATGCTCTAAACCAAGTTAGCGCAGACCCGTCTAAGGCGCGTTCGACTATCCTTATCTCTCTTTCTTTGGCTACTCTATGTTCCGCCATGTAGTCTCGAATATCTCGCAGAAATTCGACTGGTGTGACCCCTGTATTTCCAGAAAACTTCCTCGGCTTGTCATCCAGATTTCTGATAATGGTAACTGGACCTGAGTATCGTTCACTTGTACCCAATGTACTCCTATTCGAACTCGGATTATCCTGAGGGGTTGAACTTGCCCTTTCGAATGTCACATTCGGTTGCGTTTGACGGTCTTCTCCCATGCTAACTTCTTGATTACTCATACTGCGGTCTATCGCTGTCTGATTTATCGATGTTTCCCCTGATGTAATATACTGACTTGAGAAACTATTAATCATAGATTCTAGTTTAGTCATCCTATCTTCTGCCAGTTTCTCTACGGTCTTGACCTGAGTCTTCAACTCATCTAACGACGTAACATTCTGCGTTTTATTACTCTCGTCTAAATCGTTTTTCAACTTGTCAATCTTGTCTTCGCATGTATTCTTTACTGACGCGACTTGTTCCTTTAACAGATCAACATCTGTCCTAAATAGAGTTGAATCTATCTTCATTGCTTCCTTGTTCTCCGTAAATCTTGCTTCTAAGTTCGCCATACCTGCGATTAATTTTTCATCTAATCCTGCACGTTTTTCTTTTGCTTCGGCATCGACTTCACTATACCGTTCTTCCACGATTGCACCGACTCTATTTTTGAATAAAGCTAAGTTTTCATTAACCTTTTGCTGTATATCGTCATCCATCTTCCTAATATCTTTCTGCAATTGATTCTCTAATGATTTTAAATTAGAATTAACCTCTCCCAAGACTTCCTCTTTAATGGTTCCAATTACTGACTTTAAATCTTTAATCTCATTACCTAGATTCATCTCTAGGCCTTTGATTTTAGTTTCGAAAGATACTTCGGTAGACCACTCTTGAATTTTGCCTACATCTGCCACTAAACCATCGATGTCGAATCTCAACTTCGACACATCCGATTTAATGTCTTTCTGTATGGACATAACGTCTGTTCTTAAAGTAAGAATGTTTTCTTCTCCTCTACTTTCTAATTCAATAATATTCTTTCTTAATATTTGAACATTTTCCTCTCCTTTCATATTTACTGCAATTATATATAATTGTAAAGTCTTAAGTATCTCATTATTCTTTAAAGTTAATCTTTTCTCTAACCTAGTTAACTTGTTTTCTAACTCTGTGTTAGTTTCTTCATTACGAGACTGTAATTTCTCTTCCAATGTTTTAAAATTATCTTCACTATTTGACTGTAATCTTTCTTCTAATGATTTAAAACTATCCTTCAAGTTAGCTTCAGTACTAGTCTGTAATCTAGTCTCCAATGACATCAACTCATCTTTACTATTTGACTGTAATCTTTCTTCTAATGACTTAAAATTGTCTTCACTATTTGACTGTAACCTGGTCTCTAATGACTTTAAATTATCTTCACTAGTTGACTGTAATCTGGTCTCTAATGACTTTAAACTGTCGTTCAGATTGCCTTCGTTACTAGCGTGTAATGCTTGCACATTTTCTTTACATCTAGCTTCTAACCTAGCTTCTGAACTATTTATCTGTTCTTTAACTTCCGTTCCCATTTTATAAATAGTTTCTGCAATACCAGACATACCACCCTGTAACTCTCCTAACACCTTAGCTAAATCTTCCGGCAACAAAATTATATTTTCAATAGACGTTTTATTCAGAGACGTTAGACAACAACACATCACAATGTCTCAATTCCTGCATTCACTTGGGTATAGGAAAAATAACTTATAACTAACATGATATAATACTAATACGATTAACATGAACACTGGAATGGGCACACAAGTATATTGTCTGACTAAGTTTAATAAATTTTTTAACACCATTAAATGAACTTGAGATCAATCTCTCCGTAATCTAAATCTGATGTGATTCCATAGAATAAACAAAATCGAAGCCCCACAGGTGTGTAAAGCCAATTCTCCCTCTCTCTCTCTGTACCCGTTCGTCCTGGGGATGCGATGACCCATCTGCTATTACATCGCATTCCTGGAGTTCCAGGACAGAGCGGAGTTAAATGAACCTCTAGTCAAATAAGGAATGTGTCGGAAATTCAGCTGAGTTATCGAAAAAGCAGTGGGTAACACGAGACAAAGTATCTCTAGGGTCGTTACGGGCTTAAGTTTAATAAAAAATATGCAAATATAAATGGGCGCCATCAACTGAACTCCTAGCAAACCACTTCCTTTCCGGTTAAGCCTTACTCAAGACAAGGAAAGAAAAAGGAAAATCACACCATCATCAGATCACAACTAAGATAAAAACAAATTTATTTCACTTTGATAGTCAGACAGACGTTTTAAATATACCTCCTACCTGAGAGTATGGTCGAATGCCAACGTTAAATTGTCATTGTCCAAAAATCGAACCATCTCTTTTCTAATCAAAAATATTTCATCCACATAAAACAGAAAAATCTCTAAAGTTCTCTTGGGTTCTCAGGATCACTGTAGCACTATGTCTTTCGTCACTGACATTTGTGATACCTGAGACCTAATTTCTCTTTAAATTAACATCATGAATGTGGATTTGAAAAAGTTATTAATCTGTCTAAACATACACATATTATAATCACATATTTCAAATATCACGTATTTTATGGCTTGTGTGGCATAATGTAAATGTTGAACATGTTAGTAAAATGCTCCTAAACATCGAATAATTAATTTACACTATTTACATTATCATTAATAATTACTTGTTTGAGAATTACAGAAAATTCATTGCTCATTGGTCATCATTATCATCATCATCAAAATTAAATATTTCTCACATTAATTCTCATTTCAAAATTCAACATATTCCTGTCAGAATCATCAACTCATCACCATTAAATCATTTAAATGAAAATTATTATCATCACTTCATTATGCTTTCTAATTATTCACACAATCTTATTTTATCATCTACTTCAGATTAAATCATCTTAAATCATCAATACAAATTGTTTAATTCCTCAACTCAAGTTGCAATTCCTCAAATTATATCTCAATTAAATTTATTTTAATTCCATATAAATTCATTAATCATCAGCTTCTAATTCAGTTATTCATCATCTATCCAATCATCTATTAATTTATTTAAATCAGTTTATTTATCAAATCTTTAATTCATCCATTTATTTAATTCGTTGATTTATTCCGAAATTTAATTTATCAATTTATTCAAATTTTATTCTTCTGGTTATTTAGATTTTTATTGTTTCATCTAGTCATTCTGATTTTTATTTCATTAGGTCAGATCATTAATATGCTTAAATTTCAGATTATTATTTCATTAATTATTATTCTCAGAAAATCTTGCATTATCAACTTTATTTATTTGTTTAATTTCCTAACAAATTGTTTAATAAGGGTTATAGAACGTTGTCTTACAGTTTTATCACTTCCAAGTTATATTTCGTATTTAATTTTCATGCCAAAACATATTATTGCCTTCACGACATCACGTTGGATCTGACTATCCACAACGACATTATATATCCTCAATTCTTCAAATATCACATTTGAATACAACAATTATTCCACAAAAACTCCATAAATATTCAGCACATACAGCATGAATCTCAACAATTACGCTAGACTGGGTTCGACAACCTCATGTCTGCTTCAAAATGCATTAGCAACATTGCAACTATCACTTGGCAACTTCCACAAAATGCCTATCACAAACTTCACTTAACCATGTTGCATGATCTACAAAAAATATATAACTGGCTTCAAATTATCAACGCACACAATCTCCAATAACTGTAATTACTCTGATCACATCTAGACAACTTCTTAAACAATTGGAAAAAATATTACCTTAGTAATTCAAGATCTGCTTTCAAATAGCATAAATTCTCTTACAATTCTCATAATTCACATCACAGAAAAACACTAATGTGCTATAATCTCTCATATCAAAATCTGCAATACTGATCTGCCTTAAAATAAATCTGACCATTAATGATTCATCTTACAAGATTCAATTACTTTAAGTCCTTCTCAAAGGTATCAAACACAATTATAAAAATCATCAAAAGCATCAGCTGTACCAGCTGTTAAACTGAAATTACTCTCAAAAGAGTGTAGCAACAAAATATTGGATTGGCAAACAAGAATTACAAATGTAACCCTGATGACATTTATCTTTACTTTATTTAACAAAAGTTCGACTGATATGTGACTAGTAGTTCCTTGTTTGATTCACTTACAATCTCATGTACACTCGCATGATAAAAATGAGTCCCTCAATGGCAAGTAAGATGAGTAACCACCGTACAATCGTATAAATACGAAAGACCTCGCCCCGTCGACTAATCATGATAGTGCCCTAAACGATGGGTAAGATTTTTTTTTTTTTTTTTTTTTTTTTTTTTTTAGCGTATGGCTTTTAGTGCCGGGAGTGTCCGAGGACATGTTCGGCTCGCCAGTTTTGTAGCTGCTTCGAGACGGACACCCAATGGGTGAGCTACAAGTACCGTTGGGGAGGGAAGGAGGGAAGTTGGAATGTAAGGACGAGGAGTTGGAAGGTAGCGGCTGTGGCCTATAGTTAGGGACCAACCCCGGCATTTGCCTGGAAGGAAGATGGGAAACCACAGAAGACCATCTTCAAGGTTGCCGGCGGGGGGATTCGAACCTCCTCGCCTCCCGGATGTGAGCGACTGCCATCAGTCATGCCGTAACCACCACGGCTAACTCACCCGGTATGGGTAAGATGAGTAACCACCATACAATCGTATAAATACGAAAGACCCCATCTCGAAGACTGAATGAGTGAATGTACCAGATAGGAATCAACAAGTCTCTAGTTGTCATATAAAAGCGATATTCATTCACTAAAGTGAATAACATCTTAATATCTCCAAACAATCCAATGGAAAAAATCCCTACTGATGAATAATACACACTCGCTAGTATGCAATGAACTGACGAAGTAATTTAGATAATCAATTGCAGATCACGAGTTCGAAATACTCGTTACACAAAAAAAAACTATTCATGAAAAATATCCTTGCTGGAAAAATGTCTAAAAGACCAAACATCTGCTTAATAAAGCCAACCAATGGTGAGAATTTCGTATAATGATGCCTGCCATATCATATGGTCACGCCATATTCTAGCAACATTTCGAAGCATATAAAGTCAAACATGTCTAAACAATCGTATCACTCCTATTAGAAAAATATACATGTGTGCCCAGTATTCATGAAAATAATCGTATCAGAAAGTTATAACTCTTACAGTACCTTCTCATAATCAGCTGTTATTAAATTTCAAAGATCGTCGATTTTCCCTATGTAATGAATTCTCGAAAGATCGGCGTGAATATCATTCCATCCATGCAATGACGATTGCCTTCAAATTCCCAAGTGAATCAGCTGGTGGACCTCCTTCTCGTCAGGAATCGAATCCATCGCTCTGTGGTGCCATCGCGTCTCTGTCTGCGTTTACTCCGACATGATGAACTTCTGGTTATCCATAGCGGATATTGTCCAAATCCTCACGAAAAAGTTCATAGAAACAGCGGACCCCCTATTCCTCTTCTACGTTACGCCACTGTTCTATACAATGTTCAGTTTGAGTGTTGAAAGTTCAATTTCCACAGCGGTTAAGTTTTACTTGTAGAAAATAAAATTGTTTCATCAGAGTGTCTAAGTTTATGAAACACCCTGTAGCTGTGTTCGTACTCGGTAATTCATAACACTGCATAAGAAATAATTGCATTAATGCACGTGCTAATGTTCCTAAGTGCATATGCTTACAACATTCCGTTTGCTTAAAATTGTTAATGTAACTTGGAATGCGTTATGAAATGCATAGTCGTAGTGTCATTAAGAAAAACTATGTCCATTCGAAGTTCAAAGTTGCAGTATCACGTAACTATCTGCTTTTATAATTCAAATGCTGAATAAACGTTCTAACTCAATGTAGTAATGAAGTTCAGCTTCTGTCATAATGCTTGCGTATATAATGGGAAATAACCCGCTCGGTTTTACTGCAATGCTATAATCATCTCCGCCTAAAGCTGGCCTCGCCATGTCGCTCTACTATGCCGTTCTGCGTTGAAATGCAGCTTGGAATAAAGTTCTCCAACTACTCGCAATGCTGTTTTAAAGACCCCGGCCTCCTATGCTTGTTTACTGCGGATGTCCGACCGGCTCACTGACCTACTTGCCGTTCGCTGCTCGGAGAAGTTGAAACCGTCGCCTTCACTTTCCGTGACAGTTTCTGTTCGCTGCGCGACCTTGTACCAAGCTTGGCGTGTGCTACACAGCTCGACTCTCTTGCTTGGCTCACAGAGCTCCACTGACAGTGTCTGCACTGCCTCGACCCTTACCTGCCGGGTGCGGTCACGTGACGTCCTCCCCACCACCGTGGTCTTGCGTCACAACTATAATCTCGAACCCCCATCATCTCGGCTATTAAGTTATAAAATAACTTAAGGGTTATCTGACTTCCTTCAAATTATTACCATATATAATGCATGTTATATCTCCTCTTCTGAGATGTTTAAATACCATGTTCCATATAGATCTTAATAAAGCTTCATAATTCCATCCATAATTCCATCTGCTTGACTGCGGTCAGCGCCTTCTAAATCCTAGACCTACTACGTCATCCTGACATTCCTCTTGACTCGATCTGAGCGCTATCTTTTCTTAACTCTTCCCAAAATCTCAACTACGGCTTAATGTCTGCTGGCGTAGCCGATAGCCTCAACTAGGTATCGGGTACAATATATCTAAGGCCTATAATATACAAATCCAACATGGTGACCGTCCAAAATATTTAGACGGTTCTCAATATCTACGAATCTATTACAGCAATCAAACTGACAATTTGTATGTTGATAGCGGCAATTAATATTAGTAGGATATATGAAAATAGGCTATTTAGTTCTTCACGGAACTACTTGTTTCATAAATGAGAATAGGCTAAAAAGATGATGTTATTCATTATTTTTAATTAAAATACAAAATACAATCAGAATATGAATACAAAACATTAAACATTTGTCAAAGTCTAGCAAACGTCCAGAACACTGCCGTCGATCTTTGTTTACAAACTTTTGAGCAGGACTCAAGCCGTCTAGCTTGTCAACCATTTCCGAGTAAGTGATTCTAACTAATGTTGTTCCATCGTAGATTGGCAGTAGTCTTTAATCCTTCTTATCTCCGAAAAACGTCTGTATGTAGAACAGCTTGAAATAGGTACGGCGAGCAGTGACAAAGTAAAACTTCAGAAATTTAAACGAAGTATTCAACAAAGTTCCTGCGGGAGCTCCACTGGTTTGGGCAAACACGACACAAGCATAGCATCAAATATCAAACTTTTACGTCACGTGCATCACTACTTTGCGTGAACTCTGGGCGCATGCGCAAGGTGTGCTTAAAACGCGAGATGCATGAGGGAAAAGTCGAGGTTATTTATTTATTTCTCGTGTCGGAAACATACAAATTTACAGTTGCTATAGGCTACATATAAGGGTAAAACTGTCTAATTATATAACACGTGCCCAATACTGAGCAACATCCAAGGCGCTCGGGGTGGCTAACATGCGATCTTCCTCTGCACAAGATGAAGGGCACAGAGTTCAATGACGCATGTGTCTTGTGGCTTGTTCTTGTCTACATTCGCAAGACGTGTTACATGTACTGAGGCCCCATCTCCTCAGATTGTCACGGGATCTTCCAACTACTGATCGTTACCTGTTTAGGTAATGTGCCTTGTTTGCTAAAATAAAATAAAAATTAAAAAAAACAACAAAAAAAAACACAGAAAAACCAACCAAACAGACCCTTAATAAATCATAAATATGATATAATGAATATTTTTACACCAAAGAACGGCAAATTGAAGATGATTTACCGTAGGAATATCTGTAATGGCGCCTTCAAACCTTGAAATAATCCATATGTGATATACATTCCACATGGCCGACAGTGCGTCATTGTACCAATCTCCGACTCCGCGCGCTCATTTCTTCCTCTTACCACTTCCAGCTGGATCGATCCCTCCTGGCAGCTAAAGCAGCTAACGCAGCCAGGAGGGATGCGATCCAGCTGGCAGTGCGTCTTACACACTTCCGTCCGATCGACTTCCGTCCGATCCACTTCCGTCCCATTTTTCAAAATCACTCCCATAAAAATATGCAGCAACCGAGTGGAAAGATGTTACATATCAAAAAGGCGCACACGAAGTTGTTTCCTGTCAGGAGCAAAGATTTTGTGTGTTGTGTGTCACAGTATCTTATCTCAGTTTTAAACCGGGGTAGTTCGAAAATGCACCTTTTCGGATCACCGTGAGTAGGTAAGATAAGACGAAGCTGGGACAGGGGCTAATGGGCAAGATGGCCGCCGCGCGCAACCAGCCCTATGTTATTCTTATGGAGGGTCAGTCATAGCTGGGCCAGGAGCTAATGGGCAAAATGGCAACCACGCCCTGAGACCGTAAATTACGTCACAGGGAGAGGTCGGCCGTGTAGATGCTACATGGAATATTTATTATTATTATTATTATTATTATTATTATTATTATTATTATTATTATTAATTCGTAATTATTGATTGATCATGTACAATCAAGACCAGCCTTATATTGTCCACTTTTGGTGTAGTTGCTAGCATTTTAGCAGTTTCCCTAGAGGTCTGGGTTTCATTCCCGCCTCAACCAAGAAATTTTATTCTGGTCTGTGAGCTGGAATGGGGTACACTCAGCCTCATGAAGTGAATGTAAGAAAACGTGGGTTTCATTCATACCTCAGCCATTCTGCCTAATCCAACTTTACCTAACCTAACCTAACCTAACTTAATCTAACCTAACTTCACCTAACCTAACATAACCTAACAAACATTATTTAACCTAACCTAACCTAACCTAGCCTAACTTCAAAGTGAGAGCAAATATGAGAGCAAATGTGAGAGCACACATAATAAACTAAGTTATAACCTAACCTAACCTAACCTAACTTCACCTAACCTAACCTACCCTAACCTAACCTAAACTAACTTCACCTAACCTAACCTAACCTAACATAACCTAACTTCAAAGTGGGGGCAAATATGGGAGCAAAAAGTAAGAGCAAAAAGTGAGAGAAAAAACGTGGGAGCAAAAAGTGGGAGCAAAAAGGTGGGAGCAAAAAGTGGGAGCAAAAAAGAGGGACAAAAAGTGGGAGCAAAAAAGAGGGAGCAAAAAGTGGGAGCAAAAAAGTGGGAGCAAAAAGTGAGAGCAAAAAAGTGGGAGAAAAAAGTGGGAGCAAAAAAGTGGAGAGCAAAAAAGTGGGAGCAAAAAGTGGGAGCAAAAAAGTGGAGAGCAAAAAGTGGGAGCAAAAATGTAAGAGCAAAATGGGAGAGCACAAATAATAAACTTTGTTATAACCTAACCTAACCTAACCTAACCCACAGAAACCTCATTTAAAGATTTTAGATTTTACATTTTAACATTTTAGATTTTTGATTTTTTCATTTTACATTTTTAGATTTTTCATTTTACATTTTTGATTTTTTTGTATTTTAGATTTTAAATTTAAGATTTTTGATTTTAGGTTTTACATTTTACATTTTCCGAAAAGAGTAAACTACAAGGTCACATACCTAACCTCACCAAACCTAACTTTACCAAACCTAACTTAAGCTAATCTAAAGGCTAATGCACTTACACACAGTATATAAGGGCACATGCAACTATCCTTATGCTAGTCTTATAGGCTACTGTACAAGATTATCACTACCCCAACCGGGTATTTCTTTTCATTTTGTTGTTTACACATTTGTCAATTTTCCAATTTCCCATTTTCAGTTTTTTAAAAATGTCAGTTTTAAGATTTTCAATTTCATAATATGGAAACATGGATTTTGCATTTTGTTGTTTACACATTTGTCAATTTTCCAATTTCCCATTTTCAGTTTTTTTAATGTCAGTTTTAAGTTTTTCAATTTCATAATATGGAAACATGGATTTTGCATTTTGTTGTTTACACATTTATCAATTTCACAATTTCCCATTTACAGTTTTTAATGTCAGTTTAAAGTTTTTCAATTTCATGATATAGAAACATGAATTTTCCAATTTGTTGTTTACACATTTGTCAATTTACCGAATTCCCACTTACAGTTTTTAAAATTTCAGTTTAATGTTTTTTCTATTTTGTCCATATGGAAACATGGATTTTCCAATTTGTGTTTTACATGTTCGTTTTGCATTAGGAGTGGAGGGAGGTGGGTAGTAATTAAAAATGTACAAGCAGTGTCCATACAACATTTTTTATTTTAAATACATGTACACTATTTACACATAATACATTTTCATATATTCTTTTTTATATAAATTGTACGGTTGTTTTTATTTTGTTTTCTATTTTATTTTTGATTATGAATACCATTTTTCTATATTTGTTTTTTATTTTTGTAGTGCTATTGTTTTATTTCCTAAATTGTTTTGTTTTATGTATTTGCTAGTTGCAGGCAGAAGATTTTGATATTCATAAGTTAACTCTTTAAGCATGGTTAATGATTGAGTAATGACCATAGGCATGTGTACCTATACCATCAGCATCAATCACTCTTTTATCATCACCAGGACACAAAGCAATTTTTTTAGTCTTATAGATGATATGTCATGTTGTTTAGAAGCGATAATGTTCATTGGTATTCTTTTTACATTGTTTTTCATGACACAATCCTTATAATCTTGAAAGCTTATACAATTTTTGACAACACCTCTGTTAATACCTTTAATCTTTTTGATTTCTTTACCATTTATGTCTAAAGCATACATTTTAGCTCTAAGTCAAACAAATGCTTTTATAATTTGTCCAGTACAGTACAGTGTAATAGAAGCGCCACTACTCCACTACTGTTATTTTCGTCCTAGGGGCTTGAAATTTATTTTGGGGGTAGAGGGGGTAGGGACGATTCATTTACGTCAAACAATTTTTTTGACGAATTCCCAGTTTCCAAAATATAAAAAAAATTCAAAATTGAACTTTTTCAAAATAATGTAAAAAATAAAAAAGTTTTATTATAAAACATAAAGGACATAGCGGCCATTCTTTTAAGCCCATAGAACACTTTTTAGAATGTTTGGTTTTATGAAAAATCGCCTACTTTCCCAATTGAACTTTTTTCATTTTTGTTCTACAGATCTGGGACTTGGCTTACAGGTAGAGGGGATAGAGACCTTTTATTTATGTTAAACAAACTTTTTGTAGAATTCCTAGTTTCCAAGATAGTGACCATTTTTTCAAAATTCTTTTTCTTTTGTCCTAGAAACTTGAAATTTGGTATGGTGCTAGAGGAGGTAAAGACCATTGATTTATGTCAAAGAAACTTTTTTGTAGAATTCCTAATTTTGGAAATATAGCCCATTTTCAAAATTTTTGTTGTCCTAGAGACCTGAGACTTAGTGTAGGGGTAGAGGCGGTAAAGACCATTGATTTACGTCAGACAAACGTTTTTGTAAAATTCCTAATTTTGGAAATATAACCCATTTTCAAAATGTTATTTTTGTTGTCCTAGAGACCTGGGACTTGGTACGGCGGTAGAGGGGGCAAAGGCCATTCATTTATGACAAACATCTTTGTAATATTTTTAATTTTGGAAATATAACCTATTTTGGAAATATGTTTTGGAAAATTTGAAGAATACACTATTTTTGGACTGAGAGTGGTATAGAGGTAGGTGTTGGAGTTACCATATGTCTTTTCAGGAATTTTAGTTTAATGATATAGCCTACTTTCTAAATAATTTTTGAAAAATTAGAAAAATACTCTATTTTTTGACTAGACATGGGATAGAGGTAAGTGTAAGAGTTGAGAGTCATTGATAAATCTTAGAATACTTTGGATTTATTTGGATTTTTGTGTGTTGTTGTTGTTGCTGCTGCTTACAAACATGGCTGTAAGCATTATGCAGCCGTAAAAATGACTGACATGTTTTCCAAGACCAAATAAGCCCCAACAAGCAAGAGCAAATATGAGAGAGCTAATACAAAAGCCAACAAAAGCCAACAAAAAAGCCAACACAAGCCAACAAAAGCCAACAAAAAACTGACAAAAAAGCCATGTAGCATGCTGGTAGTTGAGTGAGTTGTCATATTGACCGATATGTAGCAGGCTGGTAGTTGAGTGAGTATTGATATCGACCGCTAGATAGCCTGCTGGTCGTTCAGTGAGTGAGTGTTGAAATAGAGCACTAGGTAGCATACTGGTCGTTCAAGTAGTTCTCATAGTCACCGCTAGATAGAGGCAACATACTTGGCGTGTCGCATTTGACTATGTGGTAAAGTTTTACAGCGTGAAAACGTGCTCGTATATGCTGTGAATTTAAATTTATTATACAATTAACCACTAAGTGTTTAAACTAACATGTATAGCCTTGTGTAGGGTATATAGAGGGTCTTTAGCAACAAAAAAGACTGTCTAACACATGAGTGTACAGCCTTTGGATATGCAGTATGTACCTGATAACCTTGAGTAGGGTATAAGAATATTTTCAATTTACTACTACCTGTCGCAGTGTTTTCATTGTGAAAGACCGTTGAAACAACCAGTCTTTAGCCTTGTCATAAGCAGTAAGCAGCTGTTACCCTTAATTGGGGGAAAATTAGAGGACCCTTAGCAAGAATATCTTCAGTTGACTACTACCACTCACAGTGACCCATCGTGAAAGACTGTCAAAACAACCATTGTACAGCCTTCTACTACACAGTAAGTATCTGTTGGTCTTGACTATGATATATTAGAGAATCCTTAGCAATATTAGAGAACCCTTAGCAAGTATATAATCAGTTTACTACTACTTGTTACAATGTACACATCGTGAAAGGCCGTCTCACTGTCCAGTATACAGCCTTGTCATACACTGTAAAGAGCTGTTGGTCTAGACTAGGGTATATTAGAGCACCCTTAACAAGAATATCACCAGTTGACTACTACATCTCACGGTATTCACATCGTGAAAGTCCGTCTCACCGACCAACATCTAGCCCTGTGATACGCAGTAAGCAGCTGTTTGCAGAAATAAACATTCATAATGGAAGAACCCATTTCTAGCTATATGTGCAAAGAGTGTGGAAAAACTTTTCTTCGGGACTATCATAGGAAGCGCCATGAAGTATCGTGTGGAGTATTTCATGAGTGTAAAACGTGTGGTAGTACATTCAACAATGTGTACAACGGACGTCGTCATGAATAATGTTGTAATGTTTTGTCGGCAGCTAAAACGCAAAAAGCAGAGCCTACAATACATTACCTACTGTCATCGGTCCCTGACAAAAATGGACTTATTGAATATGAGACATCTTTTTAAGGTCGACTTAAATCCTATTTCATTCGTTGTGATACATGTAAGGATTTAAATTCATACCTTAAAGAGTCCAAACAGCAAATAATACAAGCTATGCAGAAAGAACTAGCAATGCACAAGTCGATAAAAGTTAATCTTGTGGCTGAATGTAGATTCATTCATACATCTACCAATGAAATTACAGATCGTGCTTTTAAAACACGAAATCAGGCCCTATTTTTGGAAACAGACTTAAGTAGTTTCTTGGAAACACAATTTACAAAGTTAACTACAGAAATGGAAGAATCTGAGCTAAAAGCAGTAATTGGGCTTTGTTAGCAGTGGAAGGAGTACGATTGAAACTAAATAAGTACAATCCCTTGCGTGGTAGCACAAATATTCCATTACCAGCAGCTATAAAAGCAAGAAAAGCCTGCATTAATCCTCAACACTTAAAGGATGAAAAGTGTTTTATGTATGCCATTTTAGCAAACCTGGTTAAAACGAAAGCTGAACGCGTTAGTAAATACAAGGACATGGAAAACAAGTGTGATTTTTCAGTGATACCGTTTCCTACGTCATTAGCTGACATTCCCAAATTTGAGAAAACCAACGACATATCCATAAATGTATTTGCACTGGAAAAAGACAATAAATTGTTTCCTCTAAAGATTGTGGATCAAGAGCTGCAAGACCATCGTGACCTCCTGTTGCTAAGTTCTTCATCCGGCCAGAACCACTACGTCTTTATCAAAGATTTTGATAAACTAGTAGGACATCAGATTACTCACCAAGGCCATAAGATATATACTTGTAAACGATGTTTTACTCACTTTGATAATCAATATGGTCTACAAGGAATGGAACAATTGAAGGAACATAGAGCTTTGTGTGTCCAGCATGATATTGCTAGGGTTGAAATGCCTATTAAAAACACCATTGTCAAATTCTTAAATGTTGAAAAAATGCTGAGAATACCTTACGTTATCTATGCAGATTTTGAAAGTATACTGTTACCCTATCAAACATTGTCTACCTAATCCTGAGGCAAGTTATACAGTGCCACACCAGAGTCATGTTCCTATGAGCTTTGGAATATACGTTAAACCCTCACCGGCTGTGGAACACATAAAGACAAACCTTCCAAGCCAACCTGTTATTTATCGTGGTCCGGACGCTGCAGAAAAGTTTATGGACTCTTTGATCTCAATAGCTAATGAAATTGACCGCCTTTACAGCTTAAATATTCCAAAGGCCTTAACTCAGGATCAAGAAGCAGAGTTCCAATCTTCTGAAACCTGTTATTTGTGTGAAAAACCACTTACCAAAGAGGACTGGAAAGTTCGAGACCATTGCCATATTACAGGGGAATACCGTGGAAGTGCTCACAATAACTGTAATTTGAGGTGTAAAACACGTAACCCCGTTCCTGTATTTCTACATAATATGAGTGGCTACGACGCAAATTTAATTGTAAAGCAATTGGGATGTACTACTGAGAGAGTGGATGTTATCGCTAACTTCAAAGAAAAGTACATTTCCTTTACTTAATATGTAGGAAATGTTAAGCTTAGATTTGTGGACACGTTTCGGTTAATGCCGAGTAGTTTGGAAAACGTAGTTTCCAACTTAACATCATACCCTGAAACAGACAAGTACTTTGGAAAGGAAAATGCATCGCTCATGACTCGTAAAGGGGTATTTTGTTATGATTACATTGATTCATGGGAAAAGTTAAGTGAAACGTGTTTACCTCCAAAAGAGGTATTCTTTAACAAATTAAGTCAAGAAGATGATAGTCAAGAAGACTATGAACATGCCAAAAATGTGTGGAATCAGTTCAACATTAAAACTCTAGGGGAATATAGTGACCTCTACCTAACTTAAGATGTACTCCTTCTTGCAGACAGCTTTGAAACGTTTAGAAACAAAACACTAGAAACACACCGAGTAGATGCTGCACACTTTTTTACTTCGCCTGGTTTAAGTTTCGAGGCAATGCTCCTTTACACAGGAATTGAACTGGAATTGTTACAGGATTACGATCAGATTCTTCTAATCGAGTCTGGAATACGTGGAGGCATATGCCAGGTGTCTCATCGGTATGCTGAAGCAAACAATAAATACATGGAAACCTATGATTCTGAGAAACCATCGCAGTTTATTACATATGATGATGACGCCAACAACCAATACGGGTGGGCTATGTGCCACTCCCTTCCTTATGGTGGACTTCAGTGGGTTTCTCCAGATACTGTTGATCTAGAAAAACTAAAGGAATACGATCCTGTGGGATACATTCTAGACGTTGATGTTGATTACCCATCTGACCTTCATGATCTACACATAGATTAACCTTTCCTACCAGAGTGTATGCAACCTAAGAATTCGTCGCTGAAAAAACGAATTCCCTCATCTTGAAAATCGAAGGCGATATGTTGTTCACTACATGGCATTAAAACAGGCTTTAGATCATGGCATAAAATTGATAAAAATTCATCGTGTGTTAAAGTTTAAACAAAGACCTTGGTTAAAGGTATAAGTTGATTTTAATAACAACCTTCGAAAACAAGCAAAAAATGATTTTGTGAAAAATCTGTACAAATTATTCAACAATGCCATTTTTGGAAAAACAATGGAAAATATCCGTAAAAGAATAGGCATACGTCTTGTGACTGAGAGCAAAAAGGCTGAAAAGCTAATAGCAAAGCCGTCATTTATTGACAGAACAATTTATGGTCCTAACCTAGCTGCTTTCCACATGGCTAAACGTAACATTGTATTCAATAAGCCTATATATATTGGAATGTATATACTGGATATTTCAAAAACTCTAATGTATTCCCACCACTATGATGTCCTACTACCCTATTATGGAATGAACAATCTTAAACTCATGTATATGGATACCGACTTGTTCATTTATTTGGTTAACACCCCAGATGTATATCAAGACAAGTTGGATTTCCTAGAACACCTGGACACATCAGATTATCCTACTAATCACATATGTTACTCTACATCAAACAAGAAAACGTTGGGGAAATTTAAAGACGAGGCTTGTGGACAAATTATAAAAGCATTTGTTTGACTTAGAGCTAAAATGTATGCTTTATACATAAATGGTAAAGAAATCAAAAAGATTAAAGGTATTAACAGAGGTGTTGTCAAAAATTGTATAAGCTTTCAAGATTATAAGGATTGTGTCATGAAAATCAATGTAAAAAGAATACTAATGAACATTATCGCTTCTAAACAACATGACATATCATCTATAAGACTAAACAAAATTGCTTTGTGTCTTGGTGATGATAAAAGAGTGATTGATGCTGATAGTATAGGTACACATGCCTATGGTCATTACTCAATCATTAACCATGCTTAAAGAGTTAACTTATGAATATCAAAATCTTCTGCCTGCAACTAGCAAATACATAAAACAAAACAATTTAGGAAATAAAACAATAGCACTACAAAAATAAAAAAACAAAAATAGAAATATGGTATTCATAATCAAAAATAAAATAGAAAACAAAATAAAAACAACCGTACAATTTATATAAAACAAGTAGTTCCGTGAAGAACTATACAGCCTATTTTCATATATCCTGCTCATGTTAATTGCCTCTATCAACATACAAAATTTCAGTTTAATTGCTGTAACAGATTCGTAGATATTGAGAACCGTCTAAATATTTCAGATGGTCGCCAGTTTGGATTTTTATTTTTGTACTATTACATTAAGATTATTGTGTACGTGTGGTATTCAAACTTCAATCGCATGATTAGAACACAAGAAGTAAAAACGAGATTTTAAAATTACGCACAGCAGCCATCTTGTGATTATGCAAACAATTGAAATAAATTAGATGCCAGTGGATCAACATTTGAGTAAGCATTTAACGTGCAACGTTTCACGGCACTCGGATAGTTAATTCGCGAGAAACGTCCATTTAAATATTTATAATTCGCGTCGCCGCCATGTTGGATTCGTGCTCACCAGGTTACTGAAAGTCCTATAGGTGAACATATGTTCATAGTCTCTATGAACATAAAAATTTCAGTTTGGTTGCTGTAAAAGATTCACAGATATTGAGAACCGTCTAAATATTTCGGAAGCTCGCCATTTAGGATTGTTACATGTATAGGCCATAGAGTTATGTACCATTCAAGGATACTTATTGCCTAGGTTCGTTATTCAAACATTCACTTCGATCGCATGATTACGACACAAGAAATAAAAACTTAATTTTAAAATTTCGCACAGCCGCCATCTTGAGGTTATGTAAACAATTGAATCAAATTAGATGGCAGTACATTACAATCTGCAAAATCATTTACTGTACCACATTTCACTGAGCTCAGAGAGTTAACTCACGAGAAAAGTCTATTAAAATATTTCAAATTCGCTTGGTCGCCATGTTCGTTTTGTACTTTACAGGTTTATGAATTATACATAGGTAAACGTGTATCAGTACCCTTTATCACCGTACAAAATTGCAGGGTGATATCTGTAATAGTTTCGGAGATATAGAATGTCAGTGAAATATTTCGCACAGCCGCCATTTTGTGGTTATGTAAACAATTGAACTAAATTAGACTCCAGTGCATTGCAATGTGTATAAACATTTGCTGTACCAAGTTTCATTACGTTTGGATAGTTAAATCGCGAGAAAAGTATATTTAAATGTCTCAACTTCGCTTGGCCGCCATGTTGGTTTTGTAGTCACCAGGTTTTTGAAAGTCTCATAGGTGAACTTCTAGTAGTACCCTTTATCACCGTACACAATTTCAGGGCGATAACGGTAATAGTTTCGGAGAAATTGAATGCTAGTGAAATATTTCGCACAGCCGCCATGTTGGATTGGTGAGACGTAACAAAATTTGAAGGGCACGGTCGAGGTGGCCGGGAATAGTGCTATGAACTTACCGAGTTTCGCTGAAATCGCTCCAGCCGTTTAGATTTTATTAGGGGGACACACACACACACCTCTCTCTCTCTCACACACACACACACACACACACACACGCACACACACGCGCGCGCACACACACACGGACAAAAGGTGATCTCATAAGACTATTTTTTCAAAATTGAAAATAGGCTAAAAAGAATATATAAAAATGTATTATGTGTAAATAGTGTGCATGTATTTAAAATAAAAAATATTGTATGGACACTGCTTGTACATTTTTAGCCTATTTTCAATTTTGAAAAAATAGGCTTATGAGATCACCTTTTGTCCGTGTGTGTGTGCGTGTGTGTGTGTGTGTGTGTGTGAGGTGTGTGTGTGTGTCCCCCTAATAAAAACTAAACGGCTGGAGCGATTTCAATGAAACTCGGTAAGTTCATAGCGCTATTCCCGGCGACCTCGACCGTGCCCTTCAAATTTTGTTACGTCTCACCAATCCAACATGGCGGTTGTGCGAAATATTTCACTAGCATTCAATATCTCCGAAACTATTACCGATATCGCCCTGAAATTGTGTACGGTGATAAAGGGCACTACTAGAAGTTCACCTATGAGACTTTCAAAAATCTGGTGATTACAAAACCAACATGGCGGCCAAGCGAATTTGAGACTTTTAAATAGAACTTTCTCGCGATTTAACTATCGAAACGTAATGAAACTTGGTACAGCAATTGTTTATACACATTGTAATGCATTGAAGTCTAATTTAGTTCAATTGTTTACATAACCTCAAAATGGCGGCTGTGCGAAATATTTCACTGACACTCTATATCTCCGAAACTATTACAGATATCACCCTGCAATTTTGTACGGTGATAAATGGTACTGATACAAGTTTACCTATGTATATTTCATAAACCTGTAAAGTTCAAAACGAACATGGTGACCAAGCGAATTTGAAATATTTTAATAGACTTTTCTCGTGATTTAACTCTCTGAGCGCCGTGAAATGTGGTATAGTAAATGATTTTGCAGTTTGTAATGCACTGCCATCTAACTTAATTCAATTTTTTACATAACCTCAAGATGGCGGCTGTGCGAAATTTTAAAATTAAGTATTTTGGAGGGGAAAGTGTTACCACTTCAGCGTTTGAGATTGATGGGAAAGAAATACGATTCGCACGACACAACACTTATTAAACAAGGCATAAGCTAATGAATTAATGTTATTTAAAGTAAATGTCCCGTGTAAAACGGATAAATGTTTAATAATTGCAGATTTAATGTCATTTAAATATAATTTGTGATATTGTTTTAGATCCCTTTATTGGGGGTGGTGGGATCTAAAAGGAAGAGTTACTGTGTTAATTTATAAAGCAGTGTCTAAAAGGGGGTAGCTTCCCGTAGCAGGGTAAGCTGACCAGTGTAGAGTGTTGTTTGGCGTTAGGAACTAGGGGGCGCTCCTATAAGGGATGTAGCTGTATCTTAGGGGATGGAGTTTGGCGTATAGGTCAACGCGCTGGTCTTCCAGCTGACTGGCTTGTTATATAACTGAACGTGCTCGTGTCAGCTATGTGGCGCTCGCTGCTCTTAGCAGCCGGGCCGCCGCGAGGAATACAATGATACCTGAGTTAGCACTGTTGGGCTACCGTATGTCACGTCTAGCCGTGACGGGAATAAGGAAGGGCGTTGGGACGTTAAGAGGCGTATAAATAGTAAGACGAGTGTAGTGTATAGACCAAGTGTTTATTGGTCTGTGATGTTGAATTATGAGTCCCTTTCAGGGAATGTAATAATGGTCACAATGTAAAAGTACAATCTGTGGGTAAAGGTTACAATACAGGAGATCTGAACACGTCTGACTCACCTCTGATGATAACGTCGATAGCCTGCGGCCGATGCACTGTAGGACTGGTAATGGAGAGAGAGTTTGTCCTACATAAGGTTCCCTTTTATAGCTTTCGGCGTTGTTCTGTCAGCATACTGCTGCCTAGACGACCTAGTTAATTTGTGTGTCGCTGTTTGTGGTAGTGATGCAATAATTGGTTAAGCTTTCCATACTGGCTAGCTGCCATTGCGGTGTTAATAGATATGTTCTGGTCTTACAAGATTTGCCAGTTAAGGGTGATTTAAATAGATGATGGGGGGATGTCCTCCACGGGATGCAGAACCCTGGGGGGCTGTACAATATTCCAGTTTGTGTTAAATTGTGCCACGTGAAGAACACTATGGACACTCGCGAATGTCAAAGAGTATCAATAATAGGATGTTTTGGATAGACTTGAGTGCGGTGAAGCACCAATTTTGAGGAGAAGAGACTCACAGATAATTTGGATTTTTGCTGTGGGAAATAAATGTAAAGATTTTGTTTGTGTTGTATGTTGTATTGCCATGAATTACTATCATTAAATGTTATACTTAGGAATATGTTGTTTCTATCAAGTAGAGTAGTCACCTGACAGACTCAAATCCTGAATATGTGGTCGTTTAGTGGGTTGAACGCCCCATACCTCGAAAGACCGTGAGTTAGCTGGGATACGAACACATGTTCCATATGATGACGATTGGGTACATGGAGGACATGTTATTGTACTAGGATTGAGTCACAGGTACTACTAAAAGTCGGCCAAGATATTAAATGGTAGATACAAATATAGCAGCAAAGCTAGGATATATTAGGAAAAGGCCGCGTCCCATGGTTAATAAGCCTTCACGTTTAAAATAAATGTTGATAATCCTCCATAAGACATGCTTAAATGTAATGTAACGCATGACCCTCTTATTTATTTATCATGTCGCTGATACGTGGGGCCAGTTTAAAATACAGGTCACCATAGACGCATGTTCTTATTTATTTATCATGGCATGGCCCAGCGTGGGACATTCGGCAATAAAAACTACTCCCTGGACGGTTTACTAATATATCAGGATATGGCCGATGTCTTGCAATGGGGCAGCAGCCATTGAGCACCTCTTGTCTTTATTTATCATGTCGCCCAACGTGGGGATTATGGGATTCAGAAAACCCCATAATAATAGTATGGTTTCCATGGGGGAAAACCATAATAGTATACTTTTCCTCAAACTGTGTTTGAGCGATTGTGCGTCTTTTTAGGAGGTACTCAGACATTAGACATTGTTGTCAAACGAGTGAATATACGGACGGGTACGATGGTCTAAACCCATTCCATAGGTGGCCACAGCACTGTGCTAAAATGAATGTTGTTGTTCTCGGGACATCGGAATTCTTTTCCCAATATAACGCACCAGCATGCACAGCTACGGCATGTCTATATCTCAAACACAAGATGTTCAGTAAAGAACATATAGCCTACTTTCTCCTAAATGCATGGGTATTGTTATAACTCTTTGTCCTTTCCAAGGAGTATGATTGAAAGTTGGTTGTTGTAGCTTGTTGAAATACAACGTGCTATAGGGATATTAAACATGAATATGAGGTGCCCTTTGCTAGTGCTACCTCTGTACCAAATTTCGTTCAATTCGGTTTCACCGTGTTTGAATTGATAGGGGGAATCGATTTGCACATATACTTGGCCACCATCTGCAAACTATTGGGCTGATGTTCTTGCAGTTTGGTCAGAATATGTTTCTCACATAAAGATATGGTGTTGCAAAATTTGGAAGAGACTAGATTATTAGGTTGGTCGTAATTACATTTTAGCTTTTAACATTTGGGTGGCCGCGATTACGTTTCCGTCAAGATAGCGGTGATATTAAACATGACACTGAGGTGCCCTTTGCTAGTGCTACCTCTGTACCAAATTTCGTTCATTCAGTTCCACCGTGTTCGAATTAATAGGGGGAATCAATTTTGACATAAAGATGGCCGCCATCCGCAAACTATTACGCTAATGACCTATTAGATTAGTCAAAGGATGCTCCCTCCATAAAGGTATGTTGTTGCAAAGTTTGGTAGAGATCGGATGGTTATGTTAGTCGTAATTTGATTTAAGATTTGAACATTCGTGTGGCCGCCATTACGTTTCAGTCAAGATGGCGGCGATATAAAACATGACACTGCGGTGCCCTTTGCTAGTGCTACCTCTGTACCAAATTTCGTTCCATTCGGTTCCATCGTGTTCGAATTAATAGGGGGAATCAATTTTGACATAAAGATGGCCGCCATCCGCAAACTATTAGGCTAATAACCTATTACATTAGTCAAAGGATGCTCCCTCCATAAAGGTATGTTGTTGCAAAGTTTGGTAGAGATCGGATGGTTATGTTAGTCGTAATTTGATTTAAGCTTTGAACATTTGTGTGGCCACCATTACGTTTCCGTCAAGATGGCGGCGATATAAAACATGACACTGAGGTGCCCCTTGCTATTGCTACCTCTGTACCAAATTTCGTTCCATTCGGTTCCACCGTGTTCGAATTAATAGGGGGAATCAATTTTGACATAAAGATGGCCGCCATCCGCAAACTATTAGGCTAATGACCTATTCATTTGGTCAAAGGATGCTTCCTCTATAAGGGTATTTTGTTGCAAAATATGGTAGAGATCGGGTGATTAGGTTAATCGTAATTTGATTTAAGCTTTGAACATTTGTGTGGCCACCATTACGTTTCCGTCAAGATGGCGGCGATATAAAACATGACACTGAGGTGCCTTTTGTTAGTTCTACCTCTGTACCAAAATTCGTTCCATTCGGTTGCACCGTGTTCGAATTATTAGGGGGAATCGATTTTCACACAAAGATGGCCGCCATCCGCAAACTATTACGCCGATGACCTATTAGTTTGGTCAAAGGATGCTCCCCCCAAAAAGGTATGTTGTTGCAAAATTTGGTAGAGATCGGATGATTAGGTTAGTCGTAATTTGATTTAAGCTTTGAACATTTGTGTGGCCGCCATTACGTTTCCGTCAAGATGGCGGCGATATAAAACATGACACTGAGGTGCCTTTTGTTAGTACTACCTCTGTACCAAATTTCGTTCCATTCGGTTGCACCGTGTTCGAATTAATAGGGAGAATCGATTTTCACACAAAGATGGCCGCCATCCGCAAACTATAACGCTGATGACCTATTAGATTGTTCAAAGGATGCTCCCTCCATAAAGGTATGTAGTTGCAAAATTTGGTAGTGAACCATTTACCCTCTGATGGATAAATGATTCGATGTTTTATTTCTTCAATTAATAAATATTTCCACCAGCATCATGAAAATAGCCAGACGGAGATGAGGAAATTTCAAGCATTCGCTGGAGACAATGAGGACATACCTGCAGCAGTTTGACAAAAGGCTAAATACTTAGGATTGTGAAATGAAAGACCTAGCAATGATTCAGAAGGACAGGCGGTGGCCACCTCAAAATAGAAGCGATGCGCAGTGAGACACGCTTCTGGTATGTTCATTGTGATATTCGCGCCTTGAAAAAATATGATGCAGTAACGTGAGTGGCTGATGAAAATACTAGACACTCCTACGAAGCCAAGGTCGGATAAAAAACCGCCAAGTTACAGAAAATGTGGAACCAATGAGAGAAGAATGCTTACCAGCGCGGCAAGTCTAGCTTGGGCACGCGATGACTAGCATTAACGCGGGAGATCGCCTAGACAAAATCTCTATGATCGATTCTAGGATTAATGGGCATATTCTTGACCTGCGCTATTTTTCGAGTTCAGTGATATTTATTTCATTCCTGTACCACTATTATATTGTGAAATTTTTATATAATTTCCCCCTCTATCAAGACCTAGGGCCGATTCATTTATAAGTGGCGTGAAGAGCCAAGACATTACTATTACTCTTGTACGTCTGAGGACGTAGGCTATTACCTTTGTACATCTGAGGACGTAGGGCTTATTACTTTTGTTCGTCTGAGGACGGAAGCTATTATATTTTGCGTGTCATGAAGGACACAGAAATTATTAATAAATGTGTTAAATTCAGTGTTAGATAGTCATAGTACTATATTTTGTAGGGGCAGTATCATCGATAATTCGCCAACGAACAGTTCCGGGGAAAGTAATACCTGAAACGGCTAATTTAGTAGTCAGATATCAAGTGTATAATAATTTAACTTTTTGAATCAGCACGAGAGATGACATCGCTTACCATTGAAGAAGCCTGGAACTATCATTACTCCGTCAAGATGGTTGAAATGAGATAAGAAGCATCCAGTTGGGAGATGGCTGCTGATGTTCTTTGACGGGTGACTAGCTGAGGATGAGTACTGAATAATATTTTTATTATCTGATAGATTAACTTATGGTGTATGGGACATATTTTTGTAAATAATTTGCTTGTGTGATTAACGTAGTATATTTAGTTTTGGTCTGACACACCTTTTGCATGGAAACAGCTCGCATATATTATTAGTGGAAGGTTCTTGTTTTTGTTTGTTGTTTTAACTAACGTAGCTATGTGGACGACCGTGTTTGCATATGTTACGCAATGCGGTTAAAAAAACGTCTTTAGGAGATATGTTATGTTTCAGAAGTAGGACTGAAGTAATATAATTATACAGTAGATTGGAGGATATTTGATCCTTTTTTTTGGTTTATTATTGATCAGATTCAGTGAAATTATTGCCTTTGGAGCAATGTGATTTGTGACGAAGAGCAGTCAGCTCTATCGTAGGTTTTAATAGTTTTTTTTAAATAGTTTGCGAGCACCTATTCAGCCGACCTGTGTGAAAAACGTGATGTCATTCCCAGAAGTGTGTGTGTGTGTGTGTGTATTTTGTGGTCATTACAAGCGGGAATTTCAGCTTAGACTGATTTCTGTCAGCTTGGTGCCATGTCCATATTGTAACCTTGCGAGGGCAATTGTGGATATTTTGATTAATGTCTGACCATTTGTTGAGGTGGTTGAGATTTTGTTGCTGTTGATTCTTTGAGATAACGGCACAGCTGGTCAGTTATTTTTACACACTGGAGTTGGGACGATGACAGGTATTGAGGAAAGGGGGAGATGTTTCACAAGACGCACTGAAGGTTGCTAGCGAGGTCATTAGTGGAGAGTGCTTGTGGCACCGTAATTACTTGAAATACAGAATTAAGAACTGATCAATGATAAAAATTTGTTTAAATAAATGGGAGTTGCCTACGAATCACGATAATCTCCGAAGCGTTAGTTTAACATGCAGTTTTGTTCATATAAAGTAATATCAGCTGGTCAGGCTTTTGTTGTTGTTGGTTTAGTCCATGTTTATATTCCATTCAGTGACCCGTGAAGTCACGTGCTATGCTGTATTTCCTTGCTTGTGTATTGAGCAATTGGCCGGTGTTGGCAGCTCATTGTCAAGTGCGTCATCGCGCTAAATGAGGGTCTCGAGAGAGATTCCTGTAAATAGTAGATTTTAGTGTGTGTGTCAGCATTAAATTTTTAAGGGTTTTTATTAGTGTCATGTTCCATATCCGTAAACGTTGATTTACGAGATGATTGTTCGTGAGCATCGTGGCTGTTAACCCGTTGTAAACGAATAGTCATCCAAAGTACTCATTCCTCGTAGTTAGTCATTACGCGTACATAAAATCCAAATTGCAAGTTAGTGGAACCAGGATCCACATTTTAATAAAGGGGAGATCCGTCTGACTCCTCAGCATTGATAGATATTCCTGTCATGGGAAAATTCAGGGAGGATTTTTTTTATTATTGTTGTTTATATTCTTTTTATGCACTATTAGTCATTAAATCATGTTATTATTTTACATCTTGACACCTTTCTTTCTTAATTATAGTTTTAATCCTATGACCCTTACCTCAGTAGAGCATGTTGTTTGGCGAACGTAAACATCACATAGGAACTGAGCGCGACCCCTTGATTAAGATTTCTTACATATAAACACTGCTATTCTGAAGGGTTCATAGGAGGTAAACTGGCGCGGCCAAGCGTGGGGCGGTTCACTGTGGTGTAACGGCAAAGATTTTGCACATGTCAATGTAAGCGTAGTTGGGTTTTCAAACTGACGCAACAATGAAGGTGTAATTTTGTTGCTGGAACACATTTAGTTGGCGTATTTGAGTAAAACTGACATGCCGCAAGTGCAGGCAGATATGACAGTATTTTAATCACCGGAAAGTGATATTTTATTAAAAGTAATTGAGGCGAAGTGGATACCGCCAAATGTGTGAAATATAAATTAAAATCAGGAGTTTGCAATATACGTGATACCGGGCGCCCAATGATTAAAGTTAAAACTAGTATTGTTTAGAAAGTCAAACTCATGAAAATGTTAGGAGGCTGGTAGCCTTGTTGTTTGAGTCTTCAGTCTTTTGACTGGTTTGATGCAGCTCTCCATGCCTCCCTGTCCTGAGCTAAACGTTTCATCTCTACATAGCTACCACACCCTACATCCGAGGCAATCTGTTTAACGTATTCTAACCTTGGTCTACCCCTACAGTTCTTGTCCTCGACCCTTCCTTCCATAACTAAGCTTGCTATTCCTGGGTGTCTTAGTATGTGTCCTGCCAACCTATCTCTTCTCTTCATTAGCAGTCGCCAGAAACATCTCTCCTCTCCCACTCGTCTTAATACCTCTTCGTTTGTAACCCTATCGACCCATCTGATCTTCATCATTCTCCTGTAACACCACATTTCAAATGCTTCAATTCTCCTCTTTTCTGCTGCACCAATAGTCCAAGTTTCACTTCCATAGAGTGCCACACTCCAGACAAAGGCTTTCAAAAATGACTTCCTAATACCTAAATCTATATTCGATGTCAGCAGATTCCTTTTTTGTAGAAATGCTTTCTTTGCCTGAGCCAACCTACGTTTTATATCCTCTTTGCTTCGTCCATCACTGGTTATACTGCTTCCTAAGTAACAGAAGTCTCCTACTTCCTTCAGCTTTTCACCTGCCAATTTCATCTCCATAGAGGTTTCTGATTTATTTCGGCTGCATTCCAGTATTTTAGTCTACTTTCGATTTTTGCAAAAAATGAAAGTAGACTTATGAGATCAACACAGGGCGAAAAAAGTGTGTCTGTCTGTGTGTATGTGTGTGTGTGAGTCTGTGTGTGTATGTGTGTGTGTGAGTCTGTGTGTGTGTGTGTGTGTGTGTGTACGTGTGTGTGTGAGTGTGTGTACTCTGAATGTATGTCCCCCCCTATCAATTCGAACACGGTGAATGCGAATTGAACGAAATTTGGTACAAAGGTAGCACTAGCAAAGGACACCTCAGTGTCATGTTTTATATCGCCGCCATCTTGACGGAAACGTAATGGCGGCCACACAAATGTTCAAAGCATAATTAAATTAAATTACGACTAACCTAATCATCCGATCTCTACCAAACTTTGCAACAACATACCTTTATGGAGGGAGCATCCTTTAACCAATCTAATAGGTCATTAGCCTAATAGTTTGCGGATGGCGGCCATCTTTATGTCAAAATTGATTCCCCCTATTAATTCAAACACGGTGGAACCGAATGGAACGAAATTTGGTACAGACGTAGCACTAGCATAGGGCACCTCAGTGTCATGTTCTATATCGCCGCCATCTTGACTGAAACGTAATGGCGGCCACACGAATGTTCAAAGCGTAAATCAAATTACGATTAACCTAATCATCCGATCTCTACCAAATTTTGCAACAACATACCTTTATGGAGGGAGCATCCTTTGACCAATCTAATTGGTCATC
Organism: Meconema thalassinum; assembly: GCA_946902985.2. Classification (NCBI taxonomy): domain Eukaryota; kingdom Metazoa; phylum Arthropoda; class Insecta; order Orthoptera; family Tettigoniidae; genus Meconema; species Meconema thalassinum. The sequence continues at coordinate 161,572,903 of OX336393.1, read as the reverse complement.
AGCGTAATAGTTTGCGATTGGCGGCCATGATTGTGTGAAAATCGATTTCCCCTATTAATTCGAACACGGTGCAACCGAATGGAACGAAATTTGGTACAGAGGTAGTACTAACAAAAGGCTCCTCAGTGTCATGTTTTATTGCGCCGCCATCTTGACGGAAACGTAATGGCGGCCACACAAATGTTCAAAGATTAAATCAAATTACGACTAACCTAATCATCCGATCTCTACCAAATTTTGCAACAACATACCTTTATGGGGGGAGCATCCTTTGACCAAACTAATAGGTCATCAGCGTAATAGTTTGCGGATGGCGGCCATCTTTGTGTGAAAATCAAATCCCCCTATTTATTCGAACACGGTGCAACCGAATGGAACGATATTTCGTACAGGGGTAGTACTAACAAAAGGCATCTCAGTGTCATGTTTTATATCGCCGCCATCTTGACGGAAACGTAATGGCGGCCACACAAATGTTCAAAGCTTAAGTTAAATGACGACTAACATAACCATCCGATCTCTACCAAACTTTGCAACAACATACCCTTATAGAGGAAGCATACTTTGACCAAATGAATAGGTCGTTAGTCTAATAGTTTGCGGATGGCGGCCATCTTTGTGTGAAAATCAATTCCCCCTATTAATTCAAACACGGTGCAACCGAATGGAACTATATTTCGTACAGAGGTAGTACTAACAAAAGGCATCTCAGTGTCATGTTTTATATCGCCGCCATCTTGACGGAAACGTAATGGCGGCCACACAAATGTTCAAAGCTCAAATCAAATTACGATTAACCTAATCATCCGATCTCTACCAAATTTTGCAACAACATACCCTTATAGAGGAAGCATACTTTGACCAAATGAATAGGTCATTAGACTAATAGTTTGCGGATGGCGGCCATATTTGTGTGAAAATCAATTCCCCCTATTAATTCAAACACGGTGAAACCGAATGGAACGAAATTTGGTACGGAGGTAGCACTAGCAAAGGGCATCTCAGTGTCATGTTTTATATCGCCACCATATTGACAGAAACGTAATGGCGGCCACACAAATGTTCAAGCATAAGTTAAATGACGACTAACATAACCATCCGATCTCTACCAAACTTTTCAACAACATACCTTAATGGAGGGAGCATCCTTTGACCAATCTAATAGGTTAATAGCCTAATAGTTTGCGGATGGCGGCCATCTTCATGTCAAAATTGATTCCCCCTATTAATTCGAACACGGTGGAACCGAATGGAACGAAATTTGGTACAGAGGTAGCACTAGCAAGGGGCACCTCAGTGTCATGTTTTATATCGCCGCCATCTTGACGGAAACGTAATGGCGGCCACACGAATGTTCAAAGCTTAAATCAAATTACGATTAACCTAATCATCCGATCTCTACCAAATTTAGCAACTACATACCTTTATGCAGGGAGCATCCTTTAACCAATCTAATAGGTCGTTCGCCTAATAGTTTGCGGATGGCGGCCATCTTTGTGTCAGAATCAATTCCCCCTTTTAATTCAAACACGGCAAAACCGAATGGAACGAAATTAGGTACAGAGATAGCACTAGCAAAGGGCATCTCAGTGTCATGATCAATATCGCCGCCATATTGACAGAAACGTTATGGCGGCCACACAAATGTTTAAAGCTTAAATCAAATTACGACTAACATAACCATCCGATCTCTACCAAACTTTGCAACAACATACCTTTATGGAGGGAGCATCGTTTAACCAATCTAATAGGTCATTAGCCTAATAGTTTGCGGATGGCGGCCATCTTTATGTCAAAATTGATTCCCCCTATTAATTCAAACACGGTGGAACCGAATGGAACGAAATTTGGTACAGACGTAGCACTAGCATAGGGCACCTCAGTGTCATGTTCTATATCGCCGCCATCTTGACTGAAACGTAATGGCGGCCACACGAATGTTCAAAGCGTAAATCAAATTACGATTAACCTAATCATCCGATCTCTACCAAATTTTGCAACAACATACCTTTATGGAGGGAGCATCCTTTGACCAATCTAATTGGTCATCAGCGTAATAGTTTGCGATTGGCGGCCATGATTGTGTGAAAATCGATTTCCCCTATTAATTCGAACACGGTGCAACCGAATGGAACGAAATTTGGTACAGAGGTAGTACTAACAAAAGGCTCCTCAGTGTCATGTTTTATTGCGCGGCCTTCTTGACGGAAACGTAATGGCGGCCACACAAATGTTCAAAGCTTAAATCAAATTACGACTAACCTAATCATCCGATCTCTACCAAATTTTGCAACAACATACCTTTATGGGGGGAGCATCCGGTGACCAAACTAATAGGTCATCAGCGTAACAGTTTGCGGATGGCGGCCATCTTTGTGTGAAAATCGAATCCCCCTATTAATTCGTACACGGTGCAACCGAATGGAACGATATTTCTTACTGAGGTAGTACTAACAAAAGGCATCTCAGTGTCATGTTTTATATCGCCGCCATCTTGACGGAAACGTAATGGCGGCCACACAAATGTTCAAAGATTAAATCAAATTACGACTAACCTAATCATCCGATCTCTACCAAATTTTGCAACAACATACCTTTATGGGGGGAGCATCCTTTGACCAAACTAATAGGTCATCAGCGTAATAGTTTGCGGATGGCGGCCATCTTTGTGTGAAAATCAAATCCCCCTATTTATTCGAACACGGTGCAACCGAATGGAACGATATTTCGTACAGGGGTAGTACTAACAAAAGGCATCTCAGTGTCATGTTTTATATCGCCGCCATCTTGACGGAAACGTAATGGCGGCCACACAAATGTTCAAAGCTTAAGTTAAATGACGACTAACATAACCATCCGATCTCTACCAAACTTTGCAACAACATACCCTTATAGAGGAAGCATACTTTGACCAAATGAATAGGTCGTTAGACTAATAGTTTGCGGATGGCGGCCATCTTTGTGTGAAAATCAATTCCCCCTATTAATTCAAACACGGTGCAACCGAATGGAACTATATTTCGTACAGAGGTAGTACTAACAAAAGGCATCTCAGTGTCATGTTTTATATCGCCGCCATCTTGACGGAAACGTAATGGCGGCCACACAAATGTTCAAAGCTCAAATCAAATTACGATTAACCTAATCATCCGATCTCTACCAAATTTTGCAACAACATACCCTTATAGAGGAAGCATACTTTGACCAAATGAATAGGTCATTAGACTAATAGTTTGCGGATGGCGGCCATATTTGTGTGAAAATCAATTCCCCCTATTAATTCAAACACGGTGAAACCGAATGGAACGAAATTTGGTACGGAGGTAGCACTAGCAAAGGGCATCTCAGTGTCATGTTTTATATCGCCACCATATTGACAGAAACGTAATGGCGGCCACACAAATGTTCAAGCATAAGTTAAATGACGACTAACATAACCATCCGATCTCTACCAAACTTTGCAACAACATACCTTAATGGAGGGAGCATCCTTTGACCAATCTAATAGGTTAATAGCCTAATAGTTTGCGGATGGCGGCCATCTTCATGTCAAAATTGATTCCCCCTATTAATTCGAACACGGTGGAACCGAATGGAACGAAATTTGGTACAGAGGTAGCACTAGCAAGGGGCACCTCAGTGTCATGTTTTATATCGCCGCCATCTTGACGGAAACGTAATGGCGGCCACACGAATGTTCAAAGCTTAAATCAAATTACGATTAACCTAATCATCCGATCTCTACCAAATTTAGCAACTACATACCTTTATGCAGGGAGCATCCTTTAACCAATCTAATAGGTCGTTCGCCTAATAGTTTGCGGATGGCGGCCATCTTTGTGTCAGAATCAATTCCCCCTTTTAATTCAAACACGGCAAAACCGAATGGAACGAAATTTGGTACAGAGATAGCACTAGCAAAGGGCATCTCAGTGTCATGATCAATATCGCCGCCATATTGACAGAAACGTTATGGCGGCCACACAAATGTTTAAAGCTTAAATCAAATTACGACTAACATAACCATCCGATCTCTACCAAACTTTGCAACAACATACCTTTATGGAGGGAGCATCCTTTAACCAATCTAATAGGTCATTAGCCTAATAGTTTGCGGATGGCGGCCATCTTTATGTCAAAATTGATTCCCCCTATTAATTCAAACACGGTGGAACCGAATGGAACGAAATTTGGTACAGACGTAGCACTAGCATAGGGCACCTCAGTGTCATGTTCTATATCGCCGCCATCTTGACTGAAACGTAATGGCGGCCACACAAATGCTCAAAGATTAAATCAAATTACGACTAACCTAATCATCCGATCTCTACCAAATTTTGCAACAACATACCTTTATGGGGGGAGCATCCTTTGACCAAACTAATAGGTCATCAGCGTAATAGTTTGCGGATGGCGGCCATCTTTGTGTGAAAATCGAATCCCCCTATTAATTCGTACACGGTGCAACCGAATGGAACGATATTTCGTACAGAGATAGTACTAACAAAAGGCATCTCAGTGTCATGTTTTATATCGCCGCCATCTTGACGGAAACGTAATGGCGGCCACACAAATGTTCAAAGCTTAAATCAAATTACGATTAACCTAATCATCCGATCTCTACCAAATTTTGCAACAACATACCCTTATAGAGGAAGCATACTTTGACCAAATGAATAGGTCATTAGCCTAATAGTTTGCGGATGGCGGCCATCTTTGTGTGAAAATCAATTCCCCCTATTAATTCATACACGGTGAAACCGAATGGAACGAAATTTGGTACGGAGGTAGCACTAGCAAAGGGCATCTCAGTGTCATGTTTTATATCGCCGCCATATTGACAGAAACGTAATGGAGGCCACACAAATGTTCAAAGATTAAGTTAAATGACGACTAACATAACCATCCGATCACTACCAAACTTTGCAACAACATACCTTAATGGAGGGAGCATCCTTTGACCAATCTAATTGGTTATTAGCCTAATAGTTTGCGGATGGCGGCCATCTTTATGTCAAAATTGATTCCCCCTATTAATTCGAACACGGTGGAACCGAATGTAACGAAATTTGGTACAGAGGTAGCACTAGCAAGCGGCACCTCAATGTCATGTTTTATATCGCCGCCATCTTGACGGAAACGTAATGGCGGCCACACGAATGTTCAAAGCTTAAATCAAATTACGATTGACCTAATCATCCGATCTCTACCAAATTTTGCAAATACATACCTTTATGCAGGGAGCATCCTTTGACCAATCTAATAGGTCGTTCGCCTAATAGTTTGCGGATGGCGGCCATCTTTGTGTCAGAATCCATTCCCCCTTTTAATTCAAACACGGCGAAACCGAATGGAACGAAATTTGGTACAGAGATAGCACTAGCAAAGGGCATCTCAGTGTCATGATTAATATCGCCGCCATATTGACAGAAACGTTATGGCGGCCACACAAATGTTTAAAGCTTAAATCAAATTACGACTAACATAACCATCCGATCTCTACCAAACTTTGCAACAACATACCTTTATGGAGGGAGCATCCTTTAACCAATCTAATAGGTCATTAGCCTAATAGTTTGCGTATGGCGGCCATCTTTATGTCAAAATTGATTCCCCCTATTAATTCAAACACGGTGGAACCGAATGGAACGAAATTTGGTACAGACGTAGCACTAGCATAGGGCACCTCAGTGTCATGTTTTATATCGCCGCCGTCTTGACTGAAACGTAATGGCGGCCACACGAATGTGCAAAGCGTAAATCAAATTACGATTAACCTAATCATCCGATCTCTACCAAATTTTGCAACAACATACCATTATGGAGGGAGCATCCTTTGACCAATCTAATTGGTCATCAGCGTAATAGTTTGCGATTGGCGGCCATGATTGTGTGAAAAACGATTTACCCTATTAATTCGAACACGGTGCAACCGAATGGAACGAAATTTGGTACAGAGGTAGTACTAACAAAAGGCTCCTCAGTGTCATGTTTTATTGCGCGGCCTTCTTGACGGAAACGTAATGGCGGCCACACAAATGTTCAAAGCTTAAATCAAATTACGACTAACCTAATCATCCGATCTCTACCAAATTTTGCAACAACATACCTTTATGGGGGGAGCATCCGGTGACCAAACTAATAGGTCATCAGCGTAACAGTTTGCGGATGGCGGCCATCTTTGTGTGAAAATCGAATCCCCCTATTAATTCGTACACGGTGCAACCGAATGGAACGATATTTCTTACTGAGGTAGTACTAACAAAAGGCATCTCAGTGTCATGTTTTATATCGCCGCCATCTTGACGGAAACGTAATGGCGGCCACACAAATGTTCAAAGCTTAAATCAAATTACGATTAACCTAATCATCCGATCTCTACCAAATTTTGCAACAACATACCCTTATAGAGGAAGCGTACTTTGACCAAATGAATAGGTCATTAGCCTAATAGTTTGCGGATGGCGGCCATCTTTGTGTCAGAATCAATTCCCCCTTTTAATTCAAACACGGCGAAACCGAATGGAACGAAATTTGGTACAGAGATAGCACTAGCAAAGGGCATCTCAGTGTCATGATTAATATCGCCGCCATATTGACAGAAACGTAATGGCGGCCACACAAATGTTTAAAGCTTAAATCAACTTACGACTAACATAACCATCCGATCTCTACCAAACTTTGCAACAACATACCTTTATGGAGGGAGCATCCTTTAACCAATCTAATAGGTCATTAGCCTAATAGTTTGCGGATGGCGGCCATCTTTATGTCAAAATTGATTCCCCCTATTAATTCAAACACGGTGGAACCGAATGGAACGAAATTTGGTACAGACGTAGCACTAGCATAGGGCACCTCAGTGTCATGTTTTATATCGCCGCCGTCTTGACTGAAACGTAATAGCGGCCACACGAATGTTCAAAGCGTAAATCAAATTACGATTAACCTAATCATCCGATCTCTACCAAATTTTGCAACAACATACCTTTATGGAGGGAGCATCCTTTGACCAATCTAATTGGTCATCAGCGTAATAGTTTGCGATTGGCGGCCATGATTGTGTGAAAATCGATTTCCCCTATTAATTCGAACACGGTGCAACCGAATGGAACGAAATTTGGTACAGAGGTAGTACTAACAAAAGGCTCCTCAGTGTCATGTTTTATTGCGCCGCCATCTTGACGGAAACGTAATGGCGGCCACACAAATGTTCAAAGCTTAAATCAAATTACGACTAACCTAATCATCCGATCTCTACCAAATTTTGCAACAACATACCTTTATGGGGGGAGCATCCTTTGACCAAACTAATAGGTCATCAGCGTAATAGTTTGCGGATGGCGGCCATCTTTGTGTGAAAATCGAATCCCCCTATTAATTCGTACACGGTGCAACCGAATGGAACGATATTTCGTACAGAGGTAGTACTAACAAAAGGCATCTCAGTGTCATGTTTTATATCGCCGCCATCTTGACGGAAACGTAATGGCGGCCATACAAATGTTCAAAGCTTAAATCAAATTACGATTAACCTAATCATCCGATCTCTACCAAATTTTGCAACAACATACCCTTATAGAGGAAGCATACTTTCACCAAATGAATAGGTCATTAGCCTAATAGTTTGCGGATGGCGGCCATCTTTGTGTGAAAATCAATTCCCCCTATTAATTCAAACACGGTGAAACCGAATGGAACGAAATTTGGTACGGAGGTAGCAATAGCAAAGGGCATCTCAGTGTCATGTTTTATATCGCGGCCATATTGACAGAAACGTAATGGCGGCCACACAAATGTTCAAAGCTGAAGTTAAATGACGACTAACATAACCATCCGATCTCTACCAAACTTTGCAACAACATACCTTAATGGAGAGAGCATCCTTTGACCAATCTAATAGGTTATTAGCCTAATAGTTTGCGGATGGCGGCCATCTTTATGTCAAAATTGATTCCCCCTATTAATTCGAACACGGTGGAACCGAATGGAACGAAATTTGGTACAGAGGTAGCACTAGCAAGGGGCACCTCAGTGTCATGTTTTATATCGCCGCCATCTTGACGGAAACGTAATGGCGGCCACACGAATGTTCAAAGCTTAAATCAAATTACGAATAACCTAATCATCCGATCTCTACCAAATTTTGCAACTACATACCTTTATGCAGGGAGCATCCTTTGACCAATCTAATAGGTCGTTCGCCTAATAGTTTGCGGATGGCGGCCATCTTTGTGTCAGAATCAATTCCCCCTTTTAATTCAAACACGGCGAAACCGAATGGAACGAAATTTGGTACAGAGATAGCACTAGCAAAGGGTATCTCAGTGTCATGATTAATATCGCCGCCATATTGACAGAAACGTAATGGCGGCCACACAAATGTTTAAAGCTTAAATCAAATTACGACTAACATAACCATCCGATCTCTACCAAACTTTGCAACAACATACCTTTATGGAGGGAGCATCCTTTGACCAATCTAATAGGTCATTAGCCTAAGAGTTTGCGGATGGCGGCCATCTTTATGTCAAAATTGATTCCCCCTATTAATTCAAACACGGTGGAACCGAATGGAATGAAATTTGGTACAGACGTAGCACTAGCATAGGGCACCTCAGTGTCATGTTTTATATCGCCGCCATCTTGACTGAAACGTAATGGCGGCCACACGAATGTTCAAAGCTTAAATCAAATTACGATTAACCTAATCATCCGATCTCTACCAAATTTTGCAACAACATACCTTTATGGAGGGAGCATCCATTGACCAATCTAATTGGTCATCAGCGTAATAGTTTGCGATTGGCGGCCATGATTGTGTGAAAATCGATTCCCCCTATTAATTCAAGCACGGTGAAACCGAATGGAACGAAATTTGGTACGGAGGTAGCACTAGCAAAGGGAATCTCAGTGTCATGTTTATATCGCCGCCATATTGACAGAAACGTAATGGCGGCCACACAAATGTTCAAAAATTAAGTTAAATGACGACTAACATAACCATCCGATCTCTACCAAACTTTGCAACAACATACCTTAATGGAGGGAGCATCCTTTGACCAATCTAATAGGTTATTAGCCTAATAGTTTGCGGATGGCGGCCATCTTTATGTCAAAATTGATTCCCCCTATTAATTCGAACACGGTGGAACCGAATGGAACGAAATTTGGTACAGAGGTAGCAATTGCAAGGGGCACCTCAGTGTCATGTTTTATATCGCCGCCATCTTGACGGAAACGTAATGGCGGCCACACGAATGTTCAAAGCTTAAATCAAATAACGATTAACCTAATCATCCGATCTCTACCAAATTTTGCAACAACATACCCTTATAGAGGAAGCGTACTTTGACCAAATGAATAGGTCATTAGCCTAATAGTTTGCGGATGGCGGCCATCTTTGTGTCAGAATCAATTCCCCCTTTTAATTCAAACACGGCGAAACCGAATGGAACGAAATTTGGTACAGAGATAGCACTAGCAAAGGGCATCTCAGTGTCATGATTAATATCGCCGCCATATTGACAGAAACGTTATGGCGGCCACACAAATGTTTAAAGCTTAAATCAAATTACGACTAACATAACCATCCGATCTCTACCAAACTTTGCACAACATACCTTTATGGAGGGAGCATCCTTTAACCAATCTAATAGGTCATTAGCCTAATAGTTTGCGGATGGCGGCCATCTTTATGTCAAAATTGATTCCCCCTATTAATTCGAACACGGTGGAACCGAATGAACGAAATTTGGTACAGAGGTAGCACTAGCAAAGGGCACCTCAGTGTCATGTTTTATATCACCGCTATCTTGACGGAAACGTAATCGCGGCCACCCAAATGTTAAAAGCTAAAATGTAATTACGACCAACCTAATAATCTAGTCTCTACCAAATTTTGCAACACCATATCTTTATGTGGGAAACATATTCTGACCAAACTGCAAGAACATCAGCCCAATAGTTTGCAGATGGTGGCCAAGTATGTGTGTAAATCGATTCCCCCTATCAATTCAAACACGGTGAAACCGAATTGAACGAAATTTGGTACAGAGGTAGCACTAGCAAAGGGCACCTCATATTCATGTTTAATATCCCCATAGCATGTTGTATTTCAACAAGCTATTACAACCAACATTCAATCATACTCCTTGAAAAGGACAAAGAGTTATAACAATACCCATGCATTTAGGAGATAGTAGGCTATATGTTCTTTACTGAACATCTTGTTTTGTTTTACATTTATTAATTTTCATCATGAATTCTTTCCGTAAGACGGAGTCCATACCATTCAAAAACTCATTCAAATCCTCAGGCTTGTCGGCCAAGATGACGATGTCATCAGCAAATCTCAGAGTTGAAATTATTTCTCCTTGAATCTTCACTCCCACTTTAAAATTTTCTCTAATTTCCTTCATTGCTTGTTCAATGTAAAGATTGAAAAGTATGGGTGATTAGTTGCAGCCTTGCCTTACACCTTTCTGAATACCAGCTTCTCTCTCATGTCCTTCAACTCTAATGACTGCTGTCTGGTTTCTGTATAGATTGTACATCACCCTCCTATCCCTGTACTTTATTCCAATCGATTTCAAAATGTCAAACAATTTAGTCCAATCAACGTTATCAAAAGCCTTTTCTAAGTCTACAAAAGCCATGAACGTTCTCTTATCTTTCCTTATTCTACCTTCCAAAATCAGACTAAGACTTAGTACAGCTTCCCTTGTTCCTACATTTCTCCTGAAACCAAACTGGTCTTCGCCCAACTCAGTTTCTATCTGGCTTTCAATCCTCTTGTAAATTATTCTAGACAGGATCTTTGAAGCATGAGTAATCAAGCTGATTGTATGGTAATCTTCACATCTGTCAGTTCCCACTTTCTTTGGTATAGGGATGATTACATTCTTCTTGAAATCAGGGGGTACCTCACCTGTCTCATAAATCCTACACACCAAGTGAAATAACCTGATCAGACCTTCATCTCCTATGCAGCGTAGCAACTCAATCGGTATATCATCTATGCCTGGTGCTTTGTTCCTGCTTAAGTCTTCCAAAGCTATATCAAATTCTGATCTCAATATTAAATCTCCTTTCGCATCCTCATCAATTTCCTCCTCCCTTTCCATTACATGATTCTCAATCTCCTTTCCCTTATACAAACTCTCTATGTAAGCTTTCCATCTCTCAACCTTTTCTTCCCTATCTGTTAGAGGCTTTCCATTTTTGTCCTTAATATTACAGCACTTAGTCTTCTTTTCCCCAAAAGTATTCTTAATCCTTCGATAAGCTGTGTCTACTTTTCCTAATTTCAGACAATTTTCTATACCTGCACATTTCTCTTTCAACCATTCTTCTTTCACTTCCTTGCACTTCTTGTTAACCTCATTTCTCAGACGTCTGTATTCTGCTTTCCCCTTTTCATCTCTTACATTCTTGTGTTTCCGCCTTTCATCCATCAATTCTAGTATATCCTGAGTGATCCACGGTTTTCTACCTATTCTTTCTTTCCTACCAATGTTTTCTTCTGCGGATTTTGTTATTTCATTCTTCAAAAGTGCCCATTCGTCTGCAATTGAAGTTTGTTTAGGGTTTTTCATTAGTCCTTCCTTTATACTCTTCTTGAATCTTTCGTTTACATCCTTCTCTTTCAGTCTGTCTATTGCCCACCTTTTTGGCTTTTGACTTTTCTTCAGTTTCTTCAACTTTAATCTGCATTTCATTACAACCAGATTGTGGTCAGAGTTTATTTCAGCACCAGGATATGTTTTACAATCCAAAATCTGGTTTCGAAACCTCTGCTTGACCATAATGAAGTCGATTTGGTAACGCCCTGTATCTCCTGGTCTCATCCATGTGTATATTCTTCTATTGTGGTTATTGAATAAGGTGTTAGCTATGAACAACTCATGCTCGGTGCAGAATTCTACCAGCCTGCTTCCTCGATAATTCCTTTCACCTAATCTGAAACCTCCTACTATCTTCCCTTCTCTCCCTTTTCCTACCACAGCATTCCAGTCTCCCATTACTATAACATTCTCATCACCCTTGATATACCTCAGAATTTCGTCTATTTCTTCGTAGACCTCTTCAACATCCTCATCATCAGCTTGACTGGTAGGCATATAGACTTGTACCACTGTGGTGCAGGTAGGTTTAGTATTGATTTTTGCTACAATAATCCGTTCATTATATTGCTCATAATATTCCACCCGCTGTCCAAGTTTCCTACTCAATATGAGGCCAACCCCTGCTTGGCCATTGTTTGATTTAGTGCTAATGACCCTATAGTCTCCTGACCAAAAGTCCTGTTCTTCCTGCCAGCGCATTTCACTAATCCCAACCAAATCCAACCTCAACCTATCCATTTCCCTTTCTAAGTTTTCTAACCTTCCACTTCCTAGCAGACTTCTAACATTCCACGCTCCGATCCGTAGAATGTCAGATTTCCTCTTTGTCACTTCTGTGATGTTAACCCCCTCTCGAGTAGTCCCCACCCGGAGATCCGAACGGGGGACTAGTTTACCTCCGGATTGAAATTTTACAAGGGAGGAGGCCATCATCACATGTAATTATGCATAGAGAGGTGCATATCCTCGGGAATAGCATACGGCTGTAGTTTCCCGTTGCTTTCAGCCGTGCAGCAGGACGCAGTGTAGCCATTATTTGGCTTATATTATCAATATCTTAACCGTCTATAAGACTAGTAAAGAATTGATTTATTCTGAAAGGCTGCTACTCCCTTTCAGAATAAGTAAAGAGCAATTCTACTAACAAAAATACTAACCTTCTACCGTACTAACAATTAAATACCAAAATTCTACTAACGAAAAAAATACTAAAGTTCCACCAACAACAAATACTACCACTAAAACAGTCTGTCACCAGGCACACTCACATGCACCCTCACACATCACTGTCTACTGAAACAATTAACTATAACTAATAAACAATGCAACTGCTACCAGACACTCACACACCACAGTCTAATAGAACAATGACATATCTAATAGACAAACTAACTACCTACTTACAACTAAAACTAACTACATACTTACTGTACTGTTATTTGAATTGACAATATTTACGAAATGCAATTTAGTTAGAAAATACTTACAAAATGTAATTTAGATTCAAAATAGTCACAAAATGCAATTGATAATAAAAATACTTACAAAATACCCACCCTACACAATATTGGCATTTATCGAAGGATTGATTAATTATCTTAAATGTCTTTCAAGTGCTGTGAGCCATTGTCTGTGGTTTTTCTTACACACACTGCACAGTTCCTGATTACTATGTATAGACATGAAATATATTGCAATGTAACATGGTTGGGCACCTACTAGTGTCTTCTTAAATCTAGCCCATTCCTCTTCCACCCCTCTTTCTTCATCTGTTGGAATTCCTTCCTTTACCATTTTGAGGTACTCGACCCTTCTATCCCCTTCTTTCAGTTTCCATATCCTTATACGTCTTTCCTGGTTCTCAGTCCCTTTCTTCTCCTTACTCCCTCTCAGGTTCATTACCAGCAATCGATGGTCGCTATCCAGGTTCTCCGATGTTTTGTTTATTTTAATTTATTATACATGTATTTAATTTTTTTCAAGATTATTTTCTTGTTTTTGTATATGCTTAATTAGTGATCTATCCCCAACAACCAGTGTATCTGATGCATATTATTATTATTATTATTATTATTATTATTGGTAAGGTGTAGCATACCAATTGATAAGCCCAGTCGTACATCAGCGCGAAAAGTTGGCAAATTGCTTGATATATCTGGAGAATTGATTTCAATAGAATTTGATTCAGCTCAATTTGAATTTAAAATTTGTAAGTTACCGTACTTAGAAAACAAAGGCCACGCACCTTTCTTTCAAAAGTTACTGTAGATAATGTTATTTTTTTAAATCTAGAATTTACATATAAACATTTGACTAAACCATAACCGGGCGTCGAATAATATACCTTCACAAAGTGACTGGTGAGTAACACATCTCAATTTTACGTGTATTTTACGTTCTCTTAATAACAATAATTTGCTTAGTTACATGCAACGAAAATTTGAAGTACACAGTTCCCATTGCTTCCAATACCCGACTACTAAACCAGCAAATGGTAATGCATAAACATACGCCAGTGGCGCGTCCTATGGCAAATGAAAGATCGAAAGAAAATGTAAGCTCTATAGGAGCACGGAACAAGACGATACGATTTTCTACTCTACTGAAAATAGTCAAAATTCCCTTTGTAATAATGACTAATAATCCTGGGGTTATGTAGTAATAATAATGATCGTGTGGCCTCCGGAGAGACCTAGTGCAGATCTTTCTAGTTGACGCCCGTCGGCGACCTGCGCGTCGTAATGAGGATGAAATGATGATGAAGACGGCACATACACCCAGTCCCCGAGACACGGTCATTAACCCCAGGAGATCAAAATCCCAGATGGCTCGGCCGGGAATCGAACCCGAGGCACTTTGGGCCAAAGCCTAGCGCACTAACCATTTAGCCACAGAGCCGGACGGGTCATGTAGTAATAAGATGTAACCCACCCACTATCCCTTTTTAGATCACGACTTTTATAGTAAAAGTGTGTCCGCTATTACACGCGTAAATTATGGGACAAATACAGTATTGCTAACCCCATTAATTCAGTACTGACAGCCTTCCTGTCACTATGCCCCGCTTTTCCTCTCCTCAATATTATTATTATTATTATTATTATTATTATTATTATTATTATTATTATTATTATTATTAAAAGTAATAGCATTATCAATACTGAACTCGATTAGTTGCGTCGTTACCATTTCCTTACCATGGGAATTAGCGGTTACTGGTAACTGTTACTCCCCCAAACCTGACAAGAAGTCTGGAGTTAAATACACGTCCTGTGAGCACAATGCATAGTGTTGCCAACTCGTGTTTGACCAAAAAAGATGTATGGTCATTTAAAAAGAAGGATATTAAGTAGATTTTAAAAAAATTCAATGAGCATCACCTTTTCTACCGGCCACGGTGGCCGAGAGACCTGACGTGCTACCTCTTACCTCGTTGGTATCTGGAGAGCGTGCTTTCCCATTTTCACCCCAAGGCAAATGCCGGGATAGTCTTTTCTCCACTCCCTTTCCTGACCTTTCCTTCATTAGACCCAAATTAGCGGTCGTCTGGGTGATCGGCCCGTCATCATCCCCAGTTGTCTGCTGACAGTGTGTCCATCTCTACGACACTGTCCTTGTGACTGTACGGGAATGATCCCTCGCCGAGTCCGTGAGTAAAGCAGAGCTAGGTGGTTAAGCGATTTTTCTTAAATCACCCTCTTCTTTAATATAGAATACATGGAAATATTTCAATAGTTTTCTTCAAAAATATAAGCCAAATTTCTTTCTACACCGTCGAAAAACAATGACTCTTGTAATGTTCTTAGCATCGTGTCAAACTCTGAAGCATCCTCAAACTTTACAGGGATTCTACGTGTGACGCACGTAATGTAATCACGTGTATTTGACAGATGACCCCACATACGTTTAGATGGACGAACGTCTGATTGACTGCAAGATGTTTCAATGATGTGTGAGTACATGCTGCCACGCAAGAAAAATGATCACGAATGTTTGCATATTAAATTGAGTAACATTAATGTTAATCAAGTGTTACTTAAACATGGGTGATTGATTGGTTTTAACACCGAATTTAGCATTGACATTTGCCTCAGTTCACTTTTAACTACGGTACATTCTGGTTGTTCCTCAGTTTAGGGGCTGCGACAATGCGGTCATGTAGGCCCATTTACTTTGTGTGTGTGTGTGTGTGTGTGTGTGTGTAGAATCTGTCTGATAGCCGGTGTTTAATTGTGATGGCTGTATTAGTGTGTGTTATCTGTAGTTCAGGTAAGGACTGCAAACTATTATTTCAAGTAGTTCCTACTTTTGCTACCAAATGCTACTATCAATGACACCTAGCTGTGAACTAGGCTACTAGATGCCACCGCAACTGACACCTGGCCGCGATCATTGTAACTTTAATAGTGCATCAATCAAATCTAACCTACACATTTAGCTTCACACAATTGTAGTTAGTGGAAGGTTCTTTCATATGCCATAAATCTATGACACGGGTCCGCCGGCTTTACTTCCCCTCCGAAGGAAGGCATACTGAGGGATTTTAACGCTCTTAAGAGATCCGACGACTTCGGTCGGGTTTGAACCCGCGAATTTGGGCATAGAAGCTCAGCATGCTACCAACTACGCCACCGAAGCCGCAACGGCACATTCTTCGCGCAGTGTTTCAAAATGACATTTAAAATTCGAGAAAAGAAAAAACGAATTTTAAAGGAACATTTCATGAAGTAAAAAAAATCTCTCCACAACTTAAACTTATGAAGTAGATAAGGAGATATAAAAAGAAAGAAATATTGAAGTTTTAAGTGACCAAATGCTTTTATCGAAGCTCAAATTCAAGGAATTAGTCTTCAGACAAATCATTTGGAAGTGTTGCTACATCCAGAAAGTGGTTGAGCATCCTGTGGACTCTCTCCACAGTTACATCATATTTTTCAAATATTATTACTGTATTTGTATGTTGTAATTATAGCCGAGTAATCTAAGTCATTTCCACATACTAGTTTACAATTCTACATTAGTTTATGGCCGATTGCTTCGTATATCACAGCAATAGTAGCTACACTTTCATAGATTAGTTTGTGGAGTGAGCCTGTTTGTTGATGAAATTGTCAATTCTCAGTTTTTTAACATTTTATTTTTATTTTTTTAGGACAGACTATTTGTGTATGTGTCATAGTAGGTTGATAGTGTTTTTTACAGATATGTTGTCTTTCGTATGAGGATCTGAAAATGCCCGCTTGACGAGCGAAACCTGCCATTCATTTTTGCTCCTTCTCTAGTCCATAACGAATGTAATAGCTTTATCACTTGCAATTTTTATCAATTTATCTTTTCGCATATTTCAGTAACTGGAATTGCGTATTGACAGACTGAAAGTAACAATATTAATAGTCAATAAGGCAAAAAAAAAAAATTGCTTCAAAGCCATCTATAAGTACTCCAAAATGTTGATGAGGTTGTGTATTTTATTCAAAGAAGGTGCTTAATGTTATATAATAGATTTAATTATAAGTAGCCCTCACGTTCTCTGTCTAATATCAATGGACTTACCGTTCTTGCAGTGCGAGGTGCCCATCACACCAGACGGCTGACACACATCGTACGAGTCCTCGAGACAATAACACGCATTGTCTGGGTTCGAGTCTCCATCGTCCAGGACGTTCTTAGGAGGTCTAAAGCGCAACGCGGGCACTCCATCCCAAACCTGCAAACAGAAGGCTCGATATACAACTATGTCCTCATTTGTTATAAAGTAGAGGAGGGTGTTGCATTCATAGATTTAGACATGCCGGTCACCAGGCCCATATACTGTGGTATGTAGAATTTGTATGAATGTGTGTATGTATGTGTGTTTATGGTGTTTGTAGTAGAGTGGGATATACCAGAGCGAGTGTACCAAAAGCTTACAGATGAATAAGACAAGGAATTATAGGTGCAAAAGTTTCATTAAGGTGCATGAAAGTGCAATAATTTAGTTGTAAGAGGTGCAAATTAAAATGGAAATATTTACTAAAACATTAGGCCTACCTACATCAATTTTCACGGTCATATTTTATAAGGGTACAAACTTCTGTATTAAAATGTCTGCCTGAAAACAGGCCCTGCACGCAATTTTAAAATCATACATCCAGAACACTGTCTTAAAAGATTATTAACATTTCTATGTTATTTTCAGAGAGGTTTCATCTCCGTTCGCTAAGTAAATACTGTACTAGCAAATATTTCATGTCTTCTTGCAGCTAGCGGAACAGCCGAGTTGGCTTAGTCCAGGGGTTGGCAACCTATTTTCAGCTTGAACTAGAAAATGTATTTTAAAATAGTGAGGGGATTTGTAACTTCATTTATATGATTATTCAGGTGAGTGTAGGACTGTAGACCAATATATAATCAAATCATATAATATGTTTTATACTTTTTTTAAATCATAAAAGGAATTATTACAGAAATATTCGTTCAACTACTTGTAGTCTTCCAGTCTCGAACTTGGAAGTTTTGAAGACCTGTAATGTTAATTTTATGTCATTTTTAGTCTATTTTCATTTTATAAAAAAACAAGTAGTTCCGTTAAGAACTATACAGCCTATTTTCATATAGCCCACTTATTGCAACTATCAACATACACAATTTCTGTTTGACCGCTGTAACAGATTCGTAGATATTAAGAACCGACTAAATATTTCGGATGGTCGCCATGTTGGATTTTATATATGTAGGTCCCAGAGTTATGTACTGTTACATGCAGATTATTGTGAACGTGCAGCATTCAAACTTCAATCGCATAACAAGGACACAAGAAAAAACAAGGAGATTTTAAAATTTTTCACAGCTGCCATCTTGAGGTTATGGAAACAAATGAAATAAATTAGATGCCAGTGGATTAACATTCGTATAAGGATTTACTGTACCAAGTTTCACTGCACTCGAATGGTTAAATTGCGAGAAATGTCCATGTGAATATTTATAATTTGCGTCACCGCCATGTTGGATTTGGTAGCCTTAAATGACAATTAATACTTTGTTAATTAGTCAGTGTTAATATCAGATCAGGATAACAATTTAATGACTGAATATGTGTTTGGGTTTAAATTAAATTGAGTAAAATTAGAACCACTCAGAGATGCAATCGACTAGTGGGATTAAATGTAAAAATAAATGAACTGAGTAGGGTAAAGAAATTAAATGTGCATTGGATTGTATGTGTGTGTCAAAGGGCATTGCTTTATGCCATTTCCCTAATGTCTCATATAAAGTGTATAAGATGGCAACGGTGGAAAAGATTCAAGAAATCATTGAGAGCGCGGCTAGGAGAACACAGGAATTGTTGGACACTAAATTGGCGAAACAAAGTGAATCATTAAACGCTAAATTATCAGAACAAAGTGAATCACAAAACACAAAATTATCTGAACAAATAAACAATAGTTTGTTAGAACAAAGTGAAGCATTAAACGCGAAATTATCTGAACAAATAAACAATACTATGGTAGAACAAAGTGAAGCATTAAACGCGAAGTTATCTGAACAAATAAACGATAGTTTGTTAGAACAAAGTGAAGCATTAAACGCGAAGTTATCCGAACAAAGTAAATCACTAAACAATACTATGTTAGAACAAAGTGAGTCTATAAACAAATTATCCGAACAAAGTGAATCATTGCGGACACAATTAAATAACAGTAGGATTGAACAAAATGTATATCAGGCGGAACAAGCTAGATTATTAAAAAGTGAAATTAATGACACTATAAATTCGCAGTTAGAGGCGCAGAATGTTAAAAACACGAACCAATTAGCTTCGTTAACCGCAGAGATGAAAGATCACACTAATCAACAGATGGTATTACTGGCCCTAGATGTTAGTAAAAATAATGAAAAACAATTAGATCAGATTAAGAAAATGGAAAGTATTTTTGATCAAAAACTTAGCATTCAGGATGAAACGGTGTTAGCTAAATTAGAGCAAATTGAAGTAGCGTGCACTATGAATACAAGCGAGGTCAAGATAGCTCAGGATAAGTTAGAAGGACGATTTATGGAAATGGAAAAGAGCGGCAAAGTCATTCAACAACAATTATCAGCGGTAGATGAAAATATATCCGGCATAATTAAAGATATGGATCGTCTCGAAATAAAATCAGCGGAGCAATGGAAAAGCCTAGAAGCGTATCAGACACAATTAAAGAGTACCATCGACGAAAATAGCGCGAGATTGGAAGAAAGGTTGAGCCAGATAGAAAGCAATCAGGATGACACTAAAAGCCAGATTGAGGAAAAAGTAAGCACGATTAAGGAGCAGATAAGGAAAGATTGGCGAAAAATGACTATCGAGTCTAAAGAGGAAAGATCAACCATCCTTAAAACAGTAGGCGAAAATCATACTCGTATTCAAGCATTAGAGCAAGAAATTAAGAGTAAACTTAAAGAACAAACAGACAGGATCATTAAAGCCGAACTGAGGTCGTTAGAACAATCCTCGATATTTAAAACGGGAACATTGAAAGACAAGCAGGAAGACTCAAATAGCCCCGGGGAGGAAAGCACAGCAGGGAGTCAAGCTCAGACAGAGCGCCCATTAACAGCAAACACGGAAGGGTTTCGCAAGAATATTGAAAGGAGTTCCACGCCACAAGACGGTCATCAGCCCACACAACTTATCCAAGTAATTCGCTCGAACGATTTTAAACCGCAGAAATACACGGAAAATTCAGGGGTGACACCCAAAGCTTTTATTAAAGAAATTGAAGATCATTACAATGACACTGGGGTACCTGAAGCACGTAGATTGAGGATGATGGAGAGATTTTTATCAGGAAATGTCCTTACATGGTTTTTAAGCTTCAAATATACATTTGGAACCATGTCAGATTTCAAATTAGCGTTTCTGCGCAAATACTGGTCGCCAGCAATACAACAGAGACTAAGGATGGAGCTTTACTCTAGAAAATACCAAACTACCCAGCAAACAAAATACTCAGATTTCTTTAACATGCAAATGCTAAAATTTCGCGACCTTGATTACCCTTTAAATGAAGCGGATCAGGTGATGACAATAGCGCGGCAATTACCAGTCAACATGCAACAAGTACTAGTCGCAGCGAACGTTAGTACGGCCTTACATGCAGAGCAGATATTACGCCAGATAGATGAGACTACATCTCATAATCATTATAGAGGAGGAAGACAGCTGGAGTTAGTCAATACGACAGAGGTCATAAAACCTAAACAGGCAAACACTAAAACGCAGGGTACTAATACAAGCACTTCCACACCTAGGCGAAACCAGGAAGGAGGAGAAAACAGACCATACCAGCGTAACGAGAATAACTATAACAATAGGTCATATCAAGGCAACAATAGATATCAACAGAGAAAATCGAAGAAATGACAGGCCTTACGGAAGAGACGGAAGAGGAGATACGAAAGGCTGAAGATAACATCATAGATGGAGCTGTTGTGGAACTAGATGAGGAGAGTGAATCCCAGGAGATATTGTCTTTATTAACGGAAGGAGATGACAGTGAGGCACAATTTGAAGAGTTACTACAGGAGCGGCTCAATGACATTCAACTTGGGGGTGAACACAGAAAACAATTGGAAGAGATTTTAAGGAAGCACAAAACAGTATTTGATACAGTACCTGGGAAAATATTAAATTTCAAATATTCAATGCAAGTCGAGGATTGGTCGCCTTTCAAAAGCAGGTTGTACCCAGTTCCTGAAAAATATCGTTGTCAAGTTAAGGTTATTATAGATGAGATGTTACAAGCTGGAGTGATAAGGAAGACACCTACACCTTATCTAAATGCGATTTTGGCAGTCACAAAACCAAATGGATCTATTAGACTTTGTTTAGATGCCAGAAATCTCAACATGAGACTCATTTTTCCTGAATATGACAGAGCGCCAATTATCAGAGACGTACTAAAAGGCTTTAAAAACAAAAGCATTTATTCATCAGTTGACCTGACGAGCTCGTTCCACCATATTGAATTGGATGAGAAGTCACAGCTTCTAACTGGCTTCTTGTTCGATAAACAAACGTTTTGCTTCGTCCGAATGCCCTTTGGAGTCAAAACAGCGGGCTGTGCTTTAATCCGAGCCCTGGACCGGAATCTAACCGAGGAAGTTAAGGAGATGACGGTACGCTACATTGATGACATTCTGCTGGCATCCGACAACATTGAAACTCACATGGAAAATTTAGATAAAGTATTAGGCAACCTGAATGCATCAAATTTCAAAGTAAACCTGAAGAAATCGAATTTCTTCAAGAGCGAGATCTTATATTTGGGTCACATCATTGACAAGGAGGGAGTGAAGCCAAATCCAGCTAAGATCGAAGCGATAAAGAATTTCCCTACACCAACGAGAGTCAAGCACATTCGGGCTTTCTTAGGCGTAACGGGATTCTTTAAGGAAAACTGTCCAGGTTACACGGAGACTGTAGCTCCAATGCAGGAAATGCTAAAGAAGAATAATAAATGGAGTGTGAGAAGGCGTTCCAAGCAACAAAACAGCTATTGGAAAACTGCATTAAGTTAGGATATCCAGATTTCAAGCACAAATTTATAATCCAAGCGGATGCTTCACTAATTGGGATAGGTGCTATGCTCTACCAAGAAGATCCAGCTAACCTGCAACATAAAACATATTTGGCATTTGTCAGCCGAAAATTGCGTAAGCACGAGCGCAATTATACTGTAACGGAACTAGAGCTGTTGGCCATTCTTCATGCGCTACAACAATGGAAACGAATAATTTATGGCTACCCCATTGTTGTCAGGACTGATCACAAGGCATTAACATTCTTGTTTAAGACGTCGATGGCAAGCGAACGTGTGACACGTTGGTCTATATACATTCAGCAGTTTAGCATTGAGATTGAACATTGCCCAGGGAAGATGAACGTGATTCCGGATGCACTCAGCAGGAACCCAGAGCCTGATAATGAAGAAACAGCGATGGTACAACACTTGGAGTTAACACCGAAGGACCGGGAATTCTTGGAGTAGTTACGTGAGATACAGCGAGAACAAGAAGCGGAACCATGGATGATGCTATTAATTAAATACTTCAGAAAGCAACTACCTACAGGAACACCTGCATTTCGAGAAGCGAAAGCCAAAGAAGGAAGATATGTTTATGTCAACAATTTGCTGCACAAATGGATAGATAATGACCACACCAAGTTACGCATATTAGTACCTGCATCATTACAGCGAGGACTGACATGGCATACTCACGAAAGTTACGGACACGTCGGATTAGACAAGTGCGAAGCGACAATAGGAGAGACATTTACATGGCCACGTATGAGAACAACTATATGTGACGTCATTACGACTTGTGATCCTTGTCAGAGGACAAAGCCCAATAACTATTTAATGAGGCAGTATCCTAGACCATTGCTACCTCAGAAACCATGCGAGCTACTGGCCCTAGATTGTTTCGGTCCAATTCCGAAAGGAAGGCGAGGTTGCCGGCACTTGCCAGTGTGCATTGATGTATTTTCAAAGTTTGTCGTATTATGCCCCATTCAGAAAACTACATCGAAACAAGTACTCAGTCGTATTCGAAATAGAGTTATTCCAATCCTTGGAAAACCAGAATTTATATTGTCAGATCATGGCAGTTATTTTACAAGCACCGAATTCAAGAAAGGTATGGAGGACATGGGTATAAAACACGTTTTAAGCAGTATCGGACATGCCCAAGCTAATCCAAGTGAGAGAGCAATAAAATGTGTAACATCATACTTGAGAATCTTCATTCCAAATGAACATCACAAATGGGTGGATAAAATTAAGGATGTAGAGACATGCATGAATTCTACCAGGCACGAGTCAACAGGACAGATCCCTATGGTCCTACACAAAAACGAGTATCCAGTGAGAACGTGGAAAAGCATCATTAACTGCCCACAAGAACCCATGATAGCACCTGACCTGCGAATTGAGAGAACGAGAGCCTACATGAGAAAACAAGCAGATCGCAGATTACGGCGAGTAAGAAATAAGAGGTTTCACAGTGATCTTGAAATCAACCAGCTCGTTTTGGTGAAACGACCCGCTACATCGGATCCAGAGAAGAAGATCTTCAGCAAATTCTGCGAAAAGTTCATAGGACCCTATTCTATCGTAAGAAACCTTGGAAATAAGCTTACAGAGTGAAAGAGTTAAGCACAGGAACAATGTCGGTCTACAACGCTGCCAACCTAAAAATGTATCGAAGAAGTGAACCATGAGAGCGCCGAAATAATGATGCAGTTTAAATATATGGACGTCCAATATCAACCAAGTGAACGGGGAGCAGTTGAGTACGGCACGTGAAGAAGGAAGTGGAATTGGTGTTGACAAACATTAACGAGACGAGCAGAGTGTTGCCTAAGGCACCAGCGCGTCATGCAAGCAGAGAGGGGAAGTCCAAGCAGGAAATGAGACGAGTAAATGCCATTCAAGACAGGAGCGGCTAGACCGAGTAATAGAAAAGGGGTGATTCTGAAATAAAACAATTTGGCCTACGGAAATCTTTTTAAAATTATCGACTTTCTCCGAAATTCGAAATTTTGTGAGTGGAGGAGTTGTGAACCCTTCACCCTCTGATGGATAAATGATTCGATGTTTTATTTCTTCAATTAATAAATATTTCCACCAGCATCATGAAAATAGTCAGACGGAGATGAGGAAATTTCAAGCATTTGCTGGAGACAATGAGGACATACCTGCAGCAGTTTGACAAAAGGCCAAATACTTAGGATTGTGAAAAGAAAGACCTAGCAATGATTCAGAAGGACAGGTGGTGGCCACCTCAAAATAGAAGCGACGCGCAGTGAGACACGCATCTGGTATATTCATTGTGATATTCGCGCCTAGAAAAAATATGATGCAGTAACGTGAGTGGCTGATGAAAATACTAGACACTCCTACGAAGCCAAGGTCTGATAAAAAACCGCCAAGTTACAGAAAATGTGGAACCAATGAGAGAAGAATGCTTACCAGCGCGGCAAGTCTAGCTTGGGCACGCGATGACTAGCATTAACGCGGGAGATCGCCTAGACAAAATCTCTACGATCGATTCTAGGATTAATGGGCATATTTTTGACCTGCGCTATTTTTCGAGTTCAGTGATATTTATTTCATTCCTGTACTGTGCCCAACTCTAGGAATAGGTATTCCAAGATTCAGACACCTAGATATCAAGGGAAAGGCTACAGCCGTTTTTGAAAGTTGAGATATTTGAATATCGCGCTACATTGCTTCGAGAAGGAATTTGAAAGAATATACCGATACTCGCATGTCAAGTGACGTAGCGAGTAATAGCAGAGGTCGAGGCTATTTATTGATTAAATAGTTAACCATGGAGTAGAGACTTGAGACTTGGATCAGATTACTGGCACGGCCAAATGAAAGAGAATGCACTTAGTATCAAGTAAATCGGACCAGGGATACCAGAGATATGAGGATTTCCAGATTTCAGCGTGATGACGCGTGACCCTGGCTGTTTTGAATAAAAGCCGGCCGGCCGAGGCATCGATAGCTCATTCCAACACAAGCACTTGCCGAGCAAGTTGCTGCTACGCTGAGCCAAGGCACATGGTTGCCGGATCTACGCAGAAGTTATTTTCAAAGTTGTGATAGTCGCAAAAGTGCTGCGCTACGAAGTGGAACTTAGTAAGTTTCCGGCGAGGAGAATCACTAGGTGATTGATTATTTTCGACAGACACTGGAGAAATATTTTTATATTTCTACATGGACATATGCTAGACTTTGTCTAGAATTAGTACTTTGTCACAGTCCAGTAATAACCTAATACTTGGATATTTAAATCCATTTCAGTCAGTTTTCATATTTGTAACTTGTTAACCACTTCGATCTATCAGTACATTGAAGACCAGTCTATCACGGTGGTGTTCGTTAGTCTACGCAAGGGAAACTACAGATTGCTTAGCGCATGGTAGATGGTGTGAAGCCATGCCCAGGGAACGATCTTCAGAACCGCCGTTGATTGGTTAGACTGTCAGTGTTTTCTTGTACTGAAAAGATTACCGTGAGTTATGTTACAACTGACATATCTAAGAATAGATCACTTAGATCTGACCCCATTTAAACAAATTGTTATGGCTTTGATAGAAGCCCATATTAAAATGGAACAACAGTTAATTCAAACGTCAAGAGATACTACCACTATGTCTGACTAGACGGATTGTGGGTATATAATGGCGGCCGATACAAGGATTATACATGCTTGTCCGATAGGGCATGTCTATGGATAAATCTGGTACAGACCAGGATCACTACGCTTCAAGACCATCAAGAAATGTAAGCCACATTTGAATTATATTATGCCTAGCTAATTGGAACAAACTATTTTTCTGCAGATGACCAACACATTTATTTTTTTCTTCGTATTTAAATCTTGCAATGATTTACGCAAGACTTGTTAGAGTTATTTTGAGTATTTTCAGCACTCAGAACAGTTTAGGATCGATGACCGAGCATTTCGAGCATTTATTTGAATATTTCATATTTTAGGGATATCACGGAAAACCGTCGATGTAATGGTTGAGTTACATTATTTTTGTTGAGGAATGGATATTTTTTCCATATTCGAAGATTCAAACATGTGGATTCTCACATAATGAGATGATAATTAAACATATTTAAAATAATATAACTAATAATAATAATAATCCACTAATAATAATAAAAATATTTTTTATAATTTTTCTAAATAATTCTTGGATATTATATTTTCTAATAATCATATGTATTGAGAGAGAGCCTATGAAGTAGTTTAATCATTTCTAGTTTGGAACAGGAGATTTTCCGAAGGAGAGTGGTTAGCGCAAGCCCGCATTCAACCAACATTTCAGTTCTGGTTGAACAGTTGATATTTGCAATGAGCAAAGTATATTTTTCAGATAACACGGAGAGGCATGAAACGGGAAGCAATTGATAATTGTATCAAATAGGATGTTTTTGTATTTATATAAAATCATGACGTAAATACACTCGAAAGTGAAATAAAGATTTTCATAAGTATGGTAAATTCACGGGTTGAACTGAATGGTAAAATAAAATAAACTTGTAAGTTTATTAATCTTCCAGTGTTGATAACAAGCAGAGGCTTGATTTATTGTATAAATTTTGGGAAGAAAATTTATATGTGTGGAGTAGTTGAAATGCCATTCCCAGGTGCGCATGTTTAAGTCGCAGGAATGAAGAGGGTTTTTTCGAGCATCAATCAAATAGCAGGTTCGATGGCTCAGGTTTATAGAAGGAGTATTGGAACTACACATTTCGTCGTATGAATGACCCGAAGGTTATTTTTTAAAAACCATCAGTTCTTATTTCAACCTTGTGTACGAATTCCATTTAGACTTTGATTTTGCTAGAACCCGGATTTGTCATGATAGTAGTTTATTCTTCTTCAGAGGAAGACCTTTGCCGTTGTTGTTGTAATATTGTGTTCTTACACAAATAATAGAATGGGCCACTGCCAATTAAAAATAATTCTTTAACCACGAATAATTTGAAGGATAATTTCAATCCTAGTGCCATGAACTAAATGAATTCATTATGAAACTACAATTCTTATTTCCGCATTCTGTCGAAGAATTGCAAGTTGTGAAAATTACTAAAATGGCCATGAATATAAATATTTTTTCATAATAATGATTCCAAGTGGAAAATTGAATAGTTGAATGGTTCAACAATTTATTGATCAAGTTCAATATTCAGAAATCATATATTTTGTTAGGAACCTGAAGTTCATAATCGAGTCACTTCTCGAAATGTTTAATGTCGGAGGAACAATTAATTTTTGTTGTGCTTCGCACAGTTCTTCGATGCTATGCTCAAAGTCAAATACTTTTCAGATGTTATTAATATGTGTAAATAATTTGTGTTGATTCAATGATAATAATATTTTTCGACAATGTATTTTTGAAACTGGAAAAATAAGTGAAAGTTAAAATTCTATGAACATTTATTCTACGAGTGTTAATATCATGTAAAAATTCAAACAGTGAACTACGATATTTCCAGTAGAGACAATTAAATTTGAACTGGATTTAATCATAAATAATTTTGGAACACAGTCTACAGGACTATTAATCAGACTTGTGTTTCCAAAAAATAATTGTCAAATGTGTTTGGAAAATTTCTGTATATTGTGTAAATAGGAGTGTGGGTCGCCACACGTGAGTGATGCTCTTTTGAGCATTTTTGCAGTCAATTTTAAATTCAAAATAAAATGAGATAATTTTACTTGATGTGTTACGCCCAATTGAATCTCCTTCTATCCTTATTGTTGCATTGAGCCAAAAATCAGTAAAGCATTTTTTTTTTATTTGATGTCGTTTTTGCGATTAGCTTTAACCCATCTGGCGCTCCGGGATATTTTGACTCTCGTGCTGACTGATTATTGGTAAAATGCATATGTGGTCGTGCGGACTCCGGTCTAAACGGGCACATAAAATAAGATAGAGAGAGAAATGGCTTCGAACGTGGGTCTCGATTTAGACATGGTCAATCGCATGCCGATTTAAATTGTGATAATTTTTATAGAAATATTTTGGGAGTTGAGAGATGTCTGGTTTGGATGAATAAATTAGTAGGAAACCCAATTAGTGGGGAAAATTAAAAATTTAACTGGATTAATAATTAGAATGGGTTTGATTATTTTTGATAATGGCTTAACCATTAGGGCGTCAAGTAAATTCAGTAGTAAACGTTCGATGACTGGACATTCGCATTATTTGAATCCAGGTGGAGGATATTTGAGAACTTGCATATTTTTCTTGTGATATTGTGGTAAATGTAATTCGTAAAAGTAGAGAATTTTGTTTTTCCATCACGTCGACATTAGGACAAATCTCATTTTATTAGAGTGTTCCAATTAGCTATTCATATTTCTTGTTCTAGTTATAAGCTTGTGTTTGCCAATATTGTATACCCCTAAGTTTTGAATAATAATTGAAAATTATGGAAGAAATGATGAGAATGATGAGGAGTTTGGAAGAGAGTTCCAAAGAAGCTGGACGGCGTGTAGCAGCCATTATGAAAGAAAATACAGAGGCTTTAGAAAAGAAACTTAAAGAAAATTCTGATTCTTTAGAAAATAAACTTAAAGAAAGTTCTGATTCTTTAAAAGATAACTTGAAAGAAAGTTTAGATGAAAAACTTAAGGAAAATTCTGATTCTTTAGAAAATAAACTTAAAGAAAATTCTGATTCTTTAGAAAATAAACTTAAAGAAAGTATAAACGATAAACTTAAAGAAACTTCTGATTCTTTGGAAAATAAGCTTAAAGAAAATTCTGATTCTTTAGAAAGCAGGTTAAAAGGTAACTTGAAAGAAAATTTAAATAGTAGGCTAAATTTAATTCTATGGAAAGTAAATTTAAAGAGAATTCTGAAATTTTGAAAATGACACTTGAGAGTAAAATGAATAAATTATGCGAAAAAACACATGAGCTCGAAACTTCATTAGCTACTAACGCAAGTTTAATGGACGATAAATTTCGCGATGCCGATCTTAGATCCCAAAGCTTAGCTGATAGGATAGAACATGGTCTTAGGAAAGTTGGTGAAGACATGATCAACCTAGAAGTCAGAGTGAAGAAGGAGAGTAATGAGATGGGAATTCTAGTTGTTCAACGGTTGACAGAACAATTCAAAGAACTTGTAATGGGAGAAATAAGAGAAGGTGTGATTAGTGAGTTGCAAACTGAAATTAAAACCACAGTTGTCAATGAAATTAAAGACACACTCAAGCTGGAGAACCAAGAGGGAATCAAGGAGATTAGGGAATCTTTGTCATCCCATATTCAAGTAATTTCCAAAGATATCCAAGCAACTCCGAAGGACATATCAGATATGATAGGGTCATTGAAAAGTCATGAGGCTGTTATGAACCAGATATCCACTGATGTTAAGGAGAATTGTAAAGAAACTGAAGCAATTAAGAAAATGGCAGAAGAAAACCAGAAGGAACTTGAGGCTATGAAAACCCAAATCAAGGACGAGAAACAGTCTGACCATCTGTTGAAAATGCCAAGTGTAAGGGGAAAGGAACAGATACAGATAAATCTAGGAGCAGCTAGAGAAACTGACAGTCAAAGACAGGATGAGGTCAGGACAGTATTTCAATCCAACCCCATAACTGTATTCAAGAATGTAGAGGATAATCCTTCTAAATTTTCAGGGCGAGATTCTGTGACACCCGTGGAATTTTTGAGAGAAGCAGGGGATTACCTGAAAGATTCCAAGATCCCTAAAGAAAGACAGATCCGAGTGATAGGGAAATTTTTGGAAGGTCCTGCACTTCTTTGGTTTAGAGCTTTTAGATCCACTCTAACCACTTTTGAGGAGTTTTCTCGTGGGTTATTGAAAAAGTTTTGGTCCCCGGAAACCCAACAGCAAGTCAGAGCAGAATTATATTCTAAGAGATTCTCGACGTCACAACCTACTCGATACTCTACGTACTTTTCTGGACAGCTTTCTAAACTTCAACATTTAGATCCGCCGATGCCAGATAACGAATTAATTACTGCATTGATACGTCAGTTTCCAGCAGACGTCCAAAGGACTTTGATCGCTGCTGACATCTATAATATGGAGCAATTTGACGAGGTATTGCAGAAGCTGGATCATACGAATGCTCAATTCTTCCATCAGAAGGGAGGAAAGAATAACAACGTTGTGTATGCTGTTATGGCTGATAGTTATTCTCAAACACCTCGAGAGGGGCGAGAAGAGAAAACGCCGAGGGAAGATCCCAATAAAAGAGGATGGAATCAGTACAGTAACAGATACAGTTACAAGCCTAGTGCGAGACCGGATGGTGGAAATCGATATAATACTCGATGGAGAAGGCCACGGGATAATCAAGGAAGGTACCAGGAAAGAAGATACTATGGTAGAAACAACTACAATACCAGAGGGAATGTGGATACTCGTCAGTCCAATGAAGAGTTCAACAAGGAGACGAGGAAGAACTTGGAAGCAAGACACCAAGATAACTTGCAGTTGTTGGAGCAGAGGCCCAATGAACCAGGTCCATCGGGAACACAACAATCCCGGGGGAATGGTAACGAAAAAAAACTTCGAATTCACAGTAGAAGATAGAATTTTGAACACTTTCACTTCCAGAATTATTAAATGGCAAGCAGAGGATGATGACTTAATTCAACGGAATGACGAACGAAAAGAAATGGGTACAAGAATTAGAATGCCAATCATATCATGCGAAGTATTCGGTATGCCTGTCGATACTTTGATTGATACTGGGGCTATGCTTTGTCTTGTGAGTGAGGAGCTTTATATTCTGTGGAAGCTCAAAGAGAATTTAGAGGAGATTCCAGTATCAGGAATTAAAATCCAAGGAATAATACCCAATAAAATGTCTCTGTGTAAAACACAATTATACTTATGTATTACTATTGGGGGACATGATTTCCGACATGTGTTTGTAGTAATGAAGGACATGGCTTTTGACATGATATTGGGAGCGGATTTCATTCAGAAATATCAAGCAGTGATAGTCATGAAGACGGAGACGATCAGATTCAAGAATACCGAAGAGATTAACTTCGAGGGAAAAGAAGAGGAAGACATCGAGGGAGATGCTCAATGGTCTCTGATTTTTCATGAAGCTGAAGGAAGAGAAGTCTACACTGAGAAGGAGTCCCCAGAGCTAGGGAAAATTTTGGAAGAGTATCACGATATTTTTGATATTAAACCAACAAGATTATGGGATCGAATCATCTCTATTCCACCTGAGATTGAACCAAGTCGTCAGATGAGGGAAACTCTAGCTTTAGACAAATTGAGGAGCCAAGCTGAGAAAAGAGAGCGCAGAGTGAGAGGAAAGCGATTTCGCAGACCCTTGCGCGTAGGAACTCTTGTTTTAGTGAAAAGACCTACACCCTCTGACGTGCAAAATCGAGTGTACTCGAAGTTTGCAAGCCTTTACGCTGGACCCTATCGTATTGTGGAAATAAACAATAATGGAAGCTATGAAGTCGCCAATACACGAACTGGTAACATCGTGGGAACTTATAATGCATCGAATTTGAAGATTTATTATTCAAGAACCAGATGATTTAATGTGTAGATAGGAAAAATAAAATTTTTTCAATTTTTATTTTTTTGCTAGGTGTGGGGTGGATGTGCCCAACTCTAGGAATGGGTATTCCAAGATTCAGACACCTAGATATCAAGGGAAAGGCTACAGCCGCTTTTGAAAGTTGAGATATTTGAATATCGCGCTACATTGCTTCGAGAAGGAATTGGAAAGAATATACCGATACTAGCATGTCAAGTGACGTAGCGAGTAATAGCAGAGGTCGAGGCTATTTATTGATTAAATAGTTAACCATGGAGTAGATACTTGAGACTTGGATCAGATTACTGGCACGGCCAAATGAAAGAGAATGCACTTAGTATCAAGTAAATCGGACCAGGGATACCAGAGATATGAGGATTTCCAGATTTCAGCGTGATGACGCGTTTTGAATAAAAGCCGGCCGGCCGAGGCATCGATAGCTAATTCCAACACAAGCACTTGCCGAGCAAGTTGCTGCTACGCTGAGCCAAGGCACATGGTTGCCGGATCTACGCAGAAGTTATTTTCAAAGTTGTGGTAGTCACAAAAGTGCTGCGCTACGAAGTGGAACTTAGTAAGTTTCCGGCTAGGAGAATCACTAGGTGATTGATTATTTTCGACAGACACTGGAGAAATATTTTTATATTTCTACATGGACATATGCTAGACTTTGTCTAGAATTAGTACTTTGTCACAGTCCAGTAATAACCTAATACTTGGATATTTAAATCCATTTCAGTCAGTTTTCATATTTGTAACTTGTTAACCACTTCGATCTATCAGTACATTGAAGACCAGTCTATCACGATGGTGTTCGTTAGTCTACGCAAGGGAAACTACAGGTTGCTTAGCGCATGGTAGATGGTGTGAAGCCATGCCCAGGGAACGATCTTCAGAACCGCCGTTGATTGGTTAGACTGTCAGTGTTTTCTTGTACTGAAAAGATTACCGTGAGTTATGTTACAACTGACATATCTAAGAATAGATCACTTAGATCTGACCCCATTTAAACAAATTGTTATGGCTTTGATAGAAGCCCATATTAAAATGGAACAACAGTTAATTCAAACGTCAAGAGATACTACCACTATGTCTGACTAGACGGATTGTGGGTATATAATGGCGGCCGATACAAGGATTATACATGCTTGTCCGATAGGGCATGTCTATGGATAAATCTGGTACAGACCAGGATCACTACGCTTCAAGACCATCAAGAAATGTAAGCCACATTTGAATTATATTATGCCTAGCTAATTGGAACAAACTATTTTTCTGCAGATGACCAACACATTTATTTTTTTCTTCGTATTTAAATCTTGCAATGATTTACGCAAGACTTGTTAGAGTTATTTTGAGTATTTTCAGCACTCAGAACAGTTTAGGATCGATGACCGAGCATTTCGAGCATTTATTTGAATATTTCATATTTTAGGGATATCACGGAAAACCGTCGATGTAATGGTTGAGTTACATTATTTTTGTTGAGGAATGGATATTTTTTCCATATTCGAAGATTCAAACATGTGGATTCTCACATAATGAGATGATAATTAAACATATTTAAAATAATATAACTAATAATAATAATAATCCACTAATAATAATAATAATAATTTTTATAATTTTTCTAAATAATTCTTGGATATTATATTTTCTAATAATCATATGTATTGAGAGAGAGCCTATGAAGTAGTTTAATCATTTCTAGTTTGGAACAGGAGATTTTCCGAAGGAGAGTGGTTAGCGCAAGCCCGCATTCAACCAACATTTCAGTTCTGGTTGAACAGTTGATATTTGCAATGAGCAAAGTATATTTTTCAGATAACACGGAGAGGCATGAAACGGGAAGCAATTGATAATTGTATCAAATAGGATGTTTTTGTATTTATATAAAATCATGACGTAAATACACTCGAAAGTGAAATAAAGATTTTCATAAGTATGGTAAATTCACGGGTTGAACTGAATGGTAAAATAAAATAAACTTGTAAGTTTATTAATCTTCCAGTGTTGATAACAAGCAGAGGCTTGATTTATTGTATAAATTTTGGGAAGAAAATTTATATGTGTGGAGTAGTTGAAATGCCATTCCCAGGTGCGCATGTTTAAGTCGCAGGAATGAAGAGGTTTTTTTCGAGCATCAATCAAATAGCAGGTTCGATGGCTCAGGTTTATAGAAGGAGTATTGGAACTACACATTTCGTCGTATGAATGACCCGAAGGTTATTTTTTAAAAACCATCAGTTCTTATTTCAACCTTGTTTACGAATTCCATTTAGACTTTGATTTTGCTAGAACCCGGATTTGTCATGATAGTAGTTTATTCTTCTTCAGAGGAAGACCTTTGCCGTTGTTGTTGTAATATTGTGTTCTTACACAAATAATAGAATGGGCCACTGCCAATTAAAAATAATTCTTTAACCACGAATAATTTGAAGGATAATTTCAATCCTAGTGCCATGAACTAAATGAATTCATTATGAAACTACAATTCTTATTTCCGCATTCTGTCGAAGAATTGCAAGTTGTGAAAATTACTAAAATGGCCATGAATATAAATATTTTTTCATAATAATGATTCCAAGTGGAAAATTGAATAGTTGAATGGTTCAACAATGTATTGATCAAGTTCATGATTCAGAAATCATATATTTTGTTAGGAACCTGAAGTTCATAATCGAGTCACTTCTCGAAATGTTTAATGTCGGAGGAACAATTAATTTTTGTTGTGCTTCGCACAGTTCATCGATGCTATGCTTAAAGTCAAATACTTTTCAGATGTTATTAATATTTGTAAATAATTTGTGTTGATTCAATGATAATAATATTTTTCGACAATGTATTTTTGAAACTGGAAAAATAAGTGAAAGTTAAAATTCTATGAACATTTATTCTACGAGTGTTAATATCATGTAAAAATTCAAACAGTGAACTACGATATTTCCAGTAGAGACAATTAAATTTGAACTGGATTTAATCATAAATAATTTTGGAACACAGTCTACAGGACTATTAATCAGACTTGTGTTTCCAAAAAATAATTGTCAAATGTGTTTGGAAAATTTCTGTATATTGTGTAAATAGGAGTGTGGGTCGCCACACGTGAGTGATGCTGTTTTGAGCATTTTTGCAGTCAATTTTAAATTCAAAATAAAATGAGATCATTTTACTTGATGTGTTACGCCCAATTGAATCTCCTTCTATCCTTATTGTTGCATTGAGCCAAAAATCAGTAAAGCATATTTTTATTTGATGTCGTTTTTGCGATTAGCTTTAACCCATCTGGCGCTCCGGGATATTTTGACTCTCGTGCTGACTGATTATTGGTAAAATGCATATGTGGTCGTGCGGACTCCGGTCTAAACGGGCACAGTACCACTATTATTTTTTGAAATTTTTATATAATTTCCCCCTCTATCAAGACCTAGGGCCGGTTCATTTATAAGTGGCGTGAAGAGCCAAGACATTACTATTACTCTTGTACGTCTGAGGACGTAGGCTATTACCTTTGTACGTCTGAGGACGTAGGGCTTATTACTTTTGTTCGTCTGAGGACGGAAGCTATTATATTTTGCGTGTCATGAAGGACACAGAAATTATTAATAAATGTGTTAAATTCAGTGTTAGATAGTCATAGTACTATATCTTGTAGGGGCAGTATCATCGATAATTCGCCAACGAACAGTTCCGGGGAAAGTAGTACCTGAAACGGCGAATTTAGTAGTCAGATATCAAGTGTATAGTAATTTAACTTTTTGAATCAGCACGAGAGATGACATCGCTTACCATTGAAGAAGCCTGGAACTATCAACACTCCGTCAAGATGGTTGAAATGAGATAAGAAGCATCCAGTTGGGAGATGGCTGCTGATGTTCTTTGACGGGTGACTAGCTGAGGATGAGTACTGAATAATATTCTTATTATCTGATAGATTTACTTATGGTGTATGGGACATATTTTTGTAAATAATTTGCTTGTGTGATTAACGTAGTATATTTAGTTTTGGTCTGACACACCTTTTGCATGGAAACAGCTCGCATATGTTATTAGTGGAAGGTTCTTGTTTTTGTTTGTTGTTTTAACTAATGTAGCTATGTGGACGACCGTGTTTGCATATGTTACGCAATGCGGTTAAAAAAACGTCTCTCGGAGATATGTTATGTTTCAGAAGTAGGACTGAAGTAATATAATTATACAGTAGATTGGAGGGTAATTAATCCTTTTTTTTGGTTTATTATTGATCAGATTCAGTGAAATTATTGCCTTTGGAGCAATGTGATTTGTGACGAAGAGCAGTCAGCTCTATCGTAGGTTTTAATAGTTTTTTTTAAATAGTTTGCGAGCACCTATTCAGCCGACCTGTGTGAAAAACGTGATGTCATTCCCAGAAGTGTGTGTGTGTGTGTGTGTGTGTGTGTATTTTGTGGTCATTACAAGCGGGAATTTCAGCTTAAACTGATTTCTGTCAGCTTGGTGCCATGTCCATATTGTAACCTTGCGAGGGCAATTGTGGATATTTTGATTAATGTCTGACCATTTGTTGAGGTGGTTGTGATTTTGTTGCTGTTGATTCTTTGAGATAACGGCACAGCTGGTCAGTTATTTTTACACACTGGAGTTGGGACGATGACAGGTATTGAGGAAAGGGGGAGATGTTTCACAAGACGGACTGAAGGTTGCTAGCGAGGTCATTAGTGGAGAGTGCTTGTGGCACCGTAATTACTTGAAATACAGAATTAAGAACTGATCAATGATAAAAATTTGTTTAAATAAATGGGAGTTGCCTACGAATCACGATAATCTCCGAAGCGTTAGTTTAACATGCAGTTTTGTTCATATAAAGTAATATCAGCTGGTCAGGCTTTTGTTGTTGTTGGTTTAGTCCATGTTTATATTCCATTCAGTGACCCGTGAAGTCACGTGCTATGCTGTATGTCCTTGCTTGTGTATTGAGCAATTGGCCGGTATTGGCAGCTCATTGTCAAGTGCGTCATCGCGCTAAATGAGGGTCTCGAGAGAGATTCCTGTAAATAGTAGATTTTAGTGTGTGTGTCAGCATTAAATTTTTAAGGGTTTTTATTAGTGTCATGTTCCATATCCGTAAACGTTGATTTACGAGATGATTGTTCGTGAGCATCGTGGCTGTTAACCCGTTGTAAACGAATAGTCATCCAAAGTACTCATTCCTCGTAGTTAGTCATTACGCGTACATAAAATCCAAATTGCAAGTTAGTGGAACCAGGATCCACATTTTAATAAAGGGGAGATCCGTCTGACTCCTCAGCATTGATAGATATTCCTGTCATGGGAAAATTCAGGGAGGATTTTTTTATTATTGTTGTTTATATTCTTTTTATGCACTATTAGTCATTAAATCATGTTATTATTTTACATCTTGTCACCTTTCTTTCTTATTTATAGTTTTAATCCTATGACCCTTACCTCAGTAGAGCATGTTGTTTGGCGAACGTAAACATCACATAGGAACTGAGCGCGACCCCTTGATTAAGATTTCTTACATATAAACACTGCTATTCTGAAGGGTTTAGTAGAGATCGGATGATTAGGTTAATCGTAATTTGATTTAAGCTTTGAACATTCGTGTGGCCGCCATTACGTTTCAGTCAAGATGGCGGCGATATAAAACATGACACTGAGGTGCCCTTTGCTAGTGCTACCTCTATACCAAATTTCGTTCCATTCGGTTCCACCGTGTTCGAATTAATAGGGGGAATCAATTTTGACATAAAGATGGCCGCCATCCGCAAACTATTTGGCGAATGACCTATTAGATTGGTCAAAGGATGCTCCCTCCATAAAGGTATGTTGTTGCAAAATTTGGTAGAGATCGGATGATTAGGTTAATCGTAATTTGATTTAAGCTTTGAACATTCGTGTGGCCGCCATTACGTTTCAGTCAAGATGGCGGCGATATAACACATGACACTGAGGTGCCCTTTGCTAGTGCTGCCTCTGTACCAAATTTCGTTCCATTCGGTTCCACCGTGTTCGAATTATTAGGGGGAATCACTTTTGACATAAAGATGGCCGCCATCCGCAAACTATTAGGCTAATAACCTATTAGATTTGTCAAAGGATGCTCCCTCCATAAAGGTATGTTGTTGCAAAGTTTGGTAGAGATCGGATGGTTATGTTAGTCGTAATTTAACTTAAGATTTGAACATTTGTGTGGCCGCCATTACGTATCCGTCAAGAAGGCGGCGATATAAAACATGACACTGAGGTGCCTTTTGTTAGTACTACCTCTGTACCAAATTTCGTTCCATTCGGTTGCACCGTGTTCGAATTAATAGGGGGAATCGATTTTCACAGAAAGATGGCCGCCATCCGCAAACTATTACGCTGATGACCTATTAGTTTGGTCAAAGGGTGCACCCCCATAAAGGTATGTTGTTGGGAAATTTGGTAGAGATCGGATGATTAGGTTAGTCGTAATTTGATTTAAGCTTTGAACATTTGTGTGGCCGCCATTACGTTTCCGTCAAGATGGCGGCGATATAAAACATGACACTGAGGTGTCCTTTGCTAGTGCTACCTTTGTATCAAATTTCGTTCAATTCGCATTCACCGTGTTCGAATTGATAGGGGGGGGGGCAGCCATTCAGAGTACACACACTCACACACACACACACACACACACACACACAGACACACTCACAGACTCACACACACACATACACACACACAGAGACTCACACACACACACACATACACACACACATACACACACACAGACAGCCACACTTTTTTCGCCCTGTGTTGATCTCATAAGTCTACTTTCATTTTTTGCAAAAATCGAAAGTAGGCTAATAAGAAATACAGGATGGCTGGTACTGAGGGGGTACATAAATGTATCGCAGAGTTGAAAGAACATTTCGATGCTACTCATGCCAAGAGTAGGGAAGATGCTAAAGCATTTCAAGATGAAATAGCGGGTAGATTGGATACAGTAAACAATCAGCTAGAAGCTAATCAAACTGAAATGAGCCAGATGTTGGCTACGGTAAATACTCAGAGACTAATCAAACTGAAATGAACACTAGATTGGAGGCTAATCAAACCGAGGTAAGCCAGATGTTGGCTACGGTAAACACTCAGTTAGATTCAAATTTATTAGAGGTAAAAAAAATTGATGATGTTAAAGAATCTATTAAACAAGAGGTAACTAAAAAGATTGTTAGCGTGGTTTCAGAGATGCAAGCAAATAACGACAAACGCTTTGAATCAATAGAGGTAAAGCTCGAGAATAATCTGCAAGCGTGCAGAGAATCACAACGTGAGGTCAATTATAGACTAAACAATATCTCCGTAGAGCTTAAATATATTCGGAATCAGAACGAAGCGAACACTAGGCGGCAGCAAGAGCAATTTAATACGTTCACTCAGACCGTTGATCAAAGGCTTGAAGACAGCGACGAAAAATGGAGTAATCTTATGGCGGGCTACGCAAAAGCTGTAGACGAAGCATTAAGGAAGCAGGATCAGAATATCCTTGACCAATGCAAGGAGATCAGTGAAATAAAAACTTCCGCTAAAGAAAATAAGGGAATAATATTGAACATGACGACGCAGGTTGGGAAGGTTCAAAAAGAGATAGAACAAACTCAAAACGATCTAGCAGTCATTCATAAAAGGCAAGATGAGGACCAGGGAGAAATTACCAAAATAAGGACCGAAATCTCCAATATGCACGGTCACATCCAGAAAGAGGTTACAGGCTTACGAGAAGAGTTGGAACTTCGAGAGGACTTGAAAAATGAAGCCAGTGATAAAACGCTTGCCGAGGTAAGGCAAGGTTTAGCGGGGGAAATTTCTCATATAAAAGAGAGCCTTAAAGATGACAAGGAGAATGTGTTTTCTATGGCAGAGAAAAACCGTGATCGCCTGGAAAAAATAGAACGAGAAGTATTAGCTCGTTTAGAAAGAGCGGAAAACAGGCACAGCCAAAAGGAAACCAGAATGATCGCACATGAGGAGTCCATATTGCGAAATCCTAGATCTAATGAAGGAAGTATAGATGAAAATAGGAGAAATAGATGGGCAGACTTAGAGGTACAGCCCACTCCGAAAAATACAGCCGTGCCAAGTGACAGCCCATATATCACACCTGGTATACCTATCGCTACGTCCACACCGCATGAAAATGCTGTACAAAATCAGATAGTCACTGTTGTAAGGGCTAGTGACGAGAAACCGAGAAAGTATTCTGGGAGTAACTCAAATATGACACCCAAATACTGGCTCAAAGAGGTTTCCGAATACTTAAATGACGCAAAGGTACCGCCAGAGCGAAGATTAAGAACTATCGAAAAACTGACTGAAGGAGATTGCGCCTTATGGTTCAGAAGTTTTCGTTACACGTTCGACACCGTAGAAGAATTCCGCCAGGCGTTTTTAAGAAGGTACTGGGATGCAAATATACAACAGAATCTCAGATTGGACTTGTACTCCAGACGCTATAGTACAAATAATCCAACGAAATATGCTGAATTTTTCATTGCACAATTATGCCGTTTTAAAGAGCTTGACGAGGCCCCTAGAGAACTAGACCTTTGTATAGCGATAGCCCAGCAATTACCATACGAAGTGCAACGACTATTAATCTCGGCAAACGCCAAGACAGCGATTGAAATGGAGGAAGTGCTTAGACAGCTCGATCTCACCACAATGCAGCATACGAGGCAGAGTCGGAACACGGAACAAGTCCACATGACTAGTGCACCAGCCGAACCGACTAGGGTGCAGACCAAAAGTAAATCTACTAGCACAGAAACTGAGAAGTCAGACTGGCAACGAGAAGAAAGGGAAAACCAGAATTGGAGGCCAGCATACAGAGGGAGATCGAACCGCGGACACCGAGGAAGGAAAACCTGGAATCAGCGCGATACAAGAAATCAACAGCCGAGATGGGAATAATCGAGACTGGAGATCCCAAGAACAGAGTCGCGGGTTCGACGAAGAAGCAGAAGAACGTTATCACGCATCATTAAGATATATGGAGGAGCGTGGTGATGATAACAGAAAATCGCAAGTGCATTGGGATGAAGCAATTAAAAATAGGTCACCCGACATCTATAAGAATGATGATGGAGCCAAGAGTCTGGAACTTCAGCAACACGAAGACAGACAGAAGAACTCCACAAGAAATGGGGCAATAGAAAAAAACATCAAAATGAAATGACCAAATAGGAGAGATAAATGCAGGGTGGATTACAGTGAATGTGGTTAACGGGATTGCGAAACCTGAGGAACCCATTGAAGACCGAGAGGAAGGGCCGGTCACTGTAAAAAGGGAACTACCCATTATAATTGTAAATGTCGCAGGCATGAGGTTAAGGAGTCTTCTAGACACGGGCTCGACTGTATGTTTAATTACCCAGGCGTTTTATAATGAAATCCAAAGTAAAATCCACGTATTGAAAATACCAATTTCAAGCGTGAAGATAAAAGGCGTGATACCAGATAAAGTAATGATATGCAGATACCAAGTATTTTTAGATTTACAGATAGGGAACTCTATATTTTCACAGAGCTTCCTACTTGTGAATAAGCTGCCTTTTAACATTATTGTTGGCATGGATTTCATAAGAGAATATAAGGTCATAATAGATCTCTCACAAGACATTGTTATGTTTCGCGCGAGTGAGGAAAAGGAGAATTTAGAGATCTCATTAAAATATAGTGAAACGAGACCAGAAGAGTACGTATGGCATACAAACGGAGATATGACTGGGGATGCAGTATTGACAATAGAAGACATCGAGGGAGAGTTAGCAACACTGGCCGCAGACATTGAAAAGGACCTCGAACCACAATTCAAAGAATGTCTGGGAGAAAAGATAGATGAAGCTAAAATTGGTCCAGAGCATAAGCAAATGTTAAGGGAACTGTTATTTGAATATAAAGGAGTCTTCGATTCGAGACCTGGCCGGATCAAGAATTTCCAATATGCGTTCCAAGTTAGTAACTGGACACCATTCAGACAAAAGCCTTACCCTGTAGCCGAGAAACAGTATTTAAAGGTCAAGGAAGCGATACAGGAGATGCTGGAGGTGGGCGTCATTGTAAAGACAGCCACACCTTATGTCAGCCCACTGGTAGTTGTACCTAAACAGGACGGAAGTGTAAGGATATGCCTGGACCTGCGAAATTTGAATTCCAAGGTCATACCGGAGTTTGACCAAGTGCCACCCATAAAGGAGATCCTCAGAAGATTCAAAGGAAAGACTGTATTCACAAATCTTGACATCACTGCAAGTTTTCACCATCTTGCACTGGAGGAGAAAACAAGCTTATTAACCGGTTTCTTATTCGATCAGCATACATACTCGTTCGTGCGTCTCCCATTTGGTTTGAAAACAGCGGGATCAGCGTTGATACGAGCGCTTGATAGAAACCGGTCTGAAGAAGTAAAAGCAACAACCATAAGCTATGTAGATGATATCCTGCTGACATCAGAAACAGTCGAAGAACACATCAGAGATCTACGCAAGCTGTTGGATGACCTAAGTCAGGCTAACTTTAAGGTCAATCTAAAGAAATCTA
Source organism: Meconema thalassinum (assembly GCA_946902985.2). NCBI lineage: Eukaryota > Metazoa > Arthropoda > Insecta > Orthoptera > Tettigoniidae > Meconema > Meconema thalassinum. Next base: position 161,530,596 of record OX336393.1, on the reverse strand, counting down.
ACTTTGGTCAGAGAGAAGTTAAATTCCTAGGCCATGTAATAGACGCGCAAGGAGCTAGGCCAAATCCGGGGAAATTGGAGGTCATTAAACATTTCCCGAGACCAGAGAAGGTGAAGAACGTCAGGCAATACCTAGGCGTTATTGGATTCTTTTCGAGCCACTGCCCGAAGTATACCGAGACCGTGGCACCACTCCAAGATTTGCTGAAGAAAGGGGGAAGGTGGCGATGGACGGAAAAATGCGAGGAAGCCTTCGTGAAATCCAAACAGATGCTTTTAGATTATGTTAAATTGGGATATACAGACTACACCCAGAAATTTATTATTCAGACTGACGCATCACTTATAGGCATTGGGGCGATGCTCTACCTGCTCTACGGTCACGGAGATTGAATTACTCGCGATACTATATGCTTTATAGTATTGGCGAAAAGTGATCTATGGGTTCAGAATCGTATTGAGAACGGACCATAAAGCCCTAACATTCCTGTTGAAAACTGACTTGTCAAGCCAAAGATTGACGAGGTGGTCCTTGTATATACAGCAATTTCAAGTGGAAATCGAGTATTTCCCGGGGAAGGACAATATTATACCTGACTTGCTAAGCAGATACCCGTCAGCTGATGAAGAGGAAGCTCTAGTTATCGACATAGAAGATAGAGACCAGAAGACGTTAGATGATCTAAGGAACATCACCGTTTTTCAACGTGAAGATCCCTGGATACGGTTAATGATTAATTACTTCGAGGGAAAGCTTGTCAGAGGAACCCCGATGTATATAGAAGCCGAGGCACTATCAACGGAATATTTATGGTTTAACCAGATGCTACACAAATGGAGCGATGCAGATCACACTCGACCCAGGATTGTTATACCGCCAGCATTGCAGAGAAGATTAGTATGGTTGGCACTCAGAGCTTTCGGCCATCCTGGCGTAGACAAATCTGTTGCCCTGCTGAAAGAAGCATTTAGTTGGCCAAAACTTAGAGATACAGTCAGAAATACAATCAGGACATGCGATATTTGCCAGCGAGTAAAGCCTAACTCGTATTTAATGAGGCAAAAACCGATACCACTCCTGCCAGAGAAGCCATGTCAGCTTCTGGCATTGGATACCGTCGGCCCGCTTCCGAGAGCTAGAAGGGGAAATAGACACATCCTAGTTGCACTAGACGTGTTTTCTAAAATGGTAGTCCTATGTCCAATTCAGAAGACCAGTACGAAACAGGTAGTTAAAAGACTGAAGGAAAGAGTCATTCCTATACTAGGGCAGCCGGAGAACATATTGTCTGATCATGGTAGCTGTTTTACCAGCGTAGAATTTCGCAGGGAGCTGGAAAATCTGGGAATAAGACAGATTTTGTCCACAGTTCGACACCCAGAGTCTAACAGCGCTGAAAGAGTGATGAGAGAACTTCAGAAATACATGAAAATATACTGCTCTACAGAGAACTGGAAGTGGATAGACGTACTAGAAATTATCGAGTATTGTATTAACAATACAGTGCACGAAGCGACAGGGGAAGTGCCCGTGAGCCTACATCTTGTTAGAAGACCGGAGAGGCCATGGAACAACGTCATTCGGACACCTGTAGACGCGCAGCCTGGACGCGAGTTGAGGATCCAGAGAACGTTCGAGTATCTCAAGAAACAAGCGGACAGACGGCAGCGGAGGAATAGAAGGAAACGCTACCACAGGCCATTACTCGTGGGAGAGTACGTCTTATTAAAGAAAACAGCTAGTTCAGACCCAGAGAGCAGAAAATACAAAAAGTTCCAACATAATTATCACGGACACTATCTGATTATAAGGGACTTGCAAAATAATGCTTACAGAATTAAAGTTGAAGAAACAGGCAGAGAAGTAGTAGTAAACGCTGCCATCCTAAAATTGTATAGTCCACCGGAGGAATATGAGACCATAGGAGAGCAAGCCATGCACACCCAAATGGATGGGGAGTCATTATATATGCACGCAGAGAGTCCTCAGAAAAGCCTACACCAGGGAGAAAGGAAACAAGGCAGCCAGCTCGTAGACCCAAGGGGCACGAGGAGAGAGTGCAGCTGTCAGTTGGAAGAATTTTACAACCAGTTACGGGAAGCAGCGGTAGAGCTCCAAGTGATGAATGAATGGCTAAGGGCGGAGAACAAGGAAATACGAGACGGTAGACATAGTGGAGTGGGGGAACGAGACGACCCACTGCCCGGGAGCAATGACCGACTAAAGTAAACACTGTCAACAGAGTCGATGCCGTCTAGAGGCTCGAAAAAATTCACTTGTAAAATGAATTTTTCGAGCTTAGCAGGGGAAAGGTGTGCCCAATTAGACACGGCTGACTGGCATCGAACTGGGGTCTTTAACAAGAAGACCAGGCCCATGATTCTGCACAAAATCGAATCATTGATCTCTGAGGGGGAACAGCCACAGTGAACCTGAAGAACAATGAGTTATATCTGCATATAATTATAATAGCAGGATTTCACGGCCAGAACGGGAATATTATAGCGTTTAAGGTGGATTATTGCAGAAAATACCAGCCTATGTACGTTTTAGATGCCAGAACGCAACAAAGCGAGCTAGCTTGACATTTTGACAAAGCGGAGTTGAATGTGGGAGGAGAAGACATGGCGCCAAGGTCCTACTTTCAGCGTGGCTGGAAGTTGAAGGGCATGATTAACGACAGAGAAAATCCCCTTTCGACAAGGCGAAACAAGGGAGTGGGGGGCGGTCGCCCACAGAAATTAATTGATTACAGCCAAATGGAGCAATGAATTGAGATGAAACTTACACCCAGATGCATGTATTCTAGGAAAGATAATTTAGGAGTGTTCTCACGCCTAAATTAAAGCCTGCATCTATAAAGGAACCTCTGCACAGACATCATCCGCTACAGAGTAAGAATTTGTGAAGGAACCTAGGGGAATTACCGGAGTAGCGTCATGACGCCATGGAAGAAAGCAATTAATTATTATTATTATTGGCCGAAGCGATTGCCTGCACGCGAGTGATTTTGGGACCTCCGCGCATAGACAAACAAGGATCATACTTCACTTTGTCTGAAAATGTATTATATCAAGAAGAGAGTCGTTCCTGGGAATACAGTGAACTACTTTTCATAAGGGAGCCTTATATAGGAGAAGCGTAGCAGGGAAGTCAGTTCGTCTTGACTCAACCCGTGAGATAACACGCTGCCGGATCACGCAAGGAAGTGCGCGGAATTTATAAAGTATCGACGCTCAAATATACCAGCGGTGAACAATGAAAAGCGCATCAGGCAGCTAAATAACAGTAATTATGCATCACATAAGAATTAGTCTACGGCAGACGTTTCAGCAACAGCATACGTGAGTATAGAATCAGTACAGCGTAGAGATAAGTTAGGATGTTTATAGACAATGAACATAACCAGGAAGTGTTATCATGGGAAAAATAACATATTATTGTAATGATCACTACAGTTACGGGAGCCTGGGAGGCGTCACAAGTAATCGCGACCTAGGATCGAACAAATTTGCAGTAGAGGAGATATAAACTGTAGGTGACGGGAGTCGAACACACACACGCAAGATAGACTTTCAAGGAGAACAGCGGTTGTCAGGAGTTAGCTGCATCGCATCTCTGAGGTCAGGCGATAGTGGGAATCCAATCAAGGATCCATGTGTGAAAATAGTGCGAGAATTGTGTATAAAATTATATTACAGTGATTTTTAAAAGTGTCTATGTTTATAGGGTAAAAGAATGTGTATTGTGTCAAAGTGAAAATGCCAATAGTGAAAAATATAATTACCATTTGTAAAGTTTACACAATGTGTCGTGTGAATAATATAATGATGGCTTAAAATAAGCATCATGGCAGGCAAGACGCTGGCATGCTGGACCAACCCAGCAAAAATGAAAGTGAGTACAAATTTAGTATGTTGATATGATTTAAATAGCTCACCATACAACGAAGCATCACTCTAAAATTAAGAATTAACAGTCATTTATGTACGAGATCACATCCCTCGTATTTTGGTAAAATATGGCTTGGAGGATGATTTGTTTACTGCCATTTAGGCGTAAGACATTGATGAAAGTAACGGTAACGTTAAATAATAATAATAATAATAATAATCTGGGGTCGGTAACAATAATGAATAAATAAATCGGCATGTCAGGCCTATAGTACGTGCAAAGTGTGTCATGTCTAGCGTAAGAATACTGTGTTATTGTAAACAGTAAGAAAGCGACGTAAATATCGAGATAAAGAGAGCTTTTCAGTGTCATTGAAATGTTGAATAAATGTTTTTATGGTGTATTCTACATGGTTGTATTTGAGAGCCATTAAGTTAGTTAATGTAAGCCAGTAAATTTATACTTGATTTGGAGCTACGTAGAACTTTGGCTCATGAGTAATTGCATAGAGGACGTGAGTGCTTTAAGAATTGAGTCATCTGTTAGTAATATTGTTTGAGCCGCGTTCAAGCGAGCATGTAACGTAGAATCAAGAGATTTACGTCAATAAGTTGCGGGAATCATCCGAAAATAGCTTGCGCGTTGGCGAATCTAGTCGGCTAATCTTCGAATCTACGATATAGTATTGCCTTAGTGAATACATGTTATTCGCAACAGAGTTGGGACAGAGTCTGTCTGTATCCACTGTTCGCAGAATTTTCGCCACCAGGGGTAACTGTTAGAGACCCTAGGTGAGCCCATATATTAATTGATCTGCCCTTAGAAGTAAGACTAATGGTTCTTCGTATAGGAAACGTCGATTTCCTCTTGTTATATGCATGCTGCACCAGTGAGAGAACTTTGAAACTCACTTGAGATGCGCGCAAAAGCGACTGATGTCGACCACAGAACGGCAAAGCTATTTCGTGATCCATCCCTTGCCATGAATATTAATTAGGAGCCGAGATGAGCCCATTATACTCTAAATGTAGGTATTAAATAAGTAGATTGACTCAATTCATAAGGACACGACCCACTCAGCGTACCTCTAGCATGGCTGCACCATTAAATGAACTTGACCTTGCGGGAAGCCAGATGGGGTGGCAGGTAGTCCACTAAACCGGCGGCCATCTTGCCGATGCCAGCCGTGACAAATTCTTTGTTCGCACGGAAAGGATGTCTATAGACCTGATCCTTTTATTTTAGAATTGTAGTGGGACACTGAAGAATCTCGATATTTCGAAAAGTAATTAAGATATGCTTGATGTGACGATATCAATTGAATTAAATGCATTGTTTCCACACACATGCAATGTTGGAATGTTGTAATCGGATAATATTTGGCCCAGTTATTCTCTGAGGAGGAATTAACTGCACCAAATAAATAAAGGCATTTTTGTAAAGTGTATTTGCCCAGTTCACACTAATTTATTCATACGGGTAGCGTAATTTGAATGACATGACACGCTTGTAACGATAATGTTTTGACCAGACCCAGAAAATCGTTGTATGGTGAAGCTATAAAAATATCTATATCCATGTGTATTTTGGAGGGGAAAGTGTACCACTTCAGCGTTTGATATTGATGGGAAAGGGATACGATTCGCACGACACAACACTTATTAAACAAGGCATAAGCTAATGAATTAATGTTATTTAAAGTAAATGTCCCGTGTAAAACGGATAAATGTTTAATAATTGCAGATTTAATGTCATTTAAATATAAGTTGTGTTTATTATGTTGTGATATTCCAGTTTGTGTTAAATTGTGCCACGTGAAGAACACTATGAACACTCGCGAATGTCAAAGAGTATCAATAATAGGATGTTTTGGATAGACTTGAGTGCGGTGAAGCACTAATTTTGAGGAGAAGAGACTCACAAATAATTTTGATTTTTGTTGTGGGAAATAAATGTAAGGATTTTGTTTGTGTTGTATGTTGTATTGCCATGAACTACTATCATTAAATGTTATACTTAGGAATATGTTGTTTCTTTCAAGTAGAGTAGTCACCTGACAGACTCAAATCCTGAATATGTGGTCGTATAGTGAATTGAACGCCCCATACCTCGAAAGGCCGTGAGTTAGCTGGGATACGAACACATGTTCCATATGATGACGATTGGGTACACTAAGAAGACCCCATTAAGAGCCCTTGAGGTGCAAGAAAGAAAGTTCCTGAGAAGGATAGTAGGACCAAGGATTCTACCAGATGGAAGACGATGGTATAATCCAAATCGTGAGCTCTACCAGCATCAAGAAAATGTCCTAGATGCTATCAGAAGAAGGCGACTGACTTGCTACGGACACTTGTCCAGAATGGACTCTAACAGGTTATCCCATAGGATCTTCAAGGTTGCTAACAAGGGCAAAGCCACTGGATTCTTGTGGATGAAGCAAGGAGAGAAGGATCTTGCGGAGCTCCATATTAATCAAAATGACATAGCTGACCGGAGTAACTATCATATACAGTAACTGTCAAAACTACACCCTTCGTAACGTTCCTACTCACATACCAAAGGACGAGACCAGGAAATGGTCTGAGGAGCGCAAGATTGAATTTAGCAGGAAAATGAAGGACTACTAGGCCATCAGAAAAGCTCAAGGCACCTACAAGAGAGCAGCTGCCAAACCCACCACTCATAACACCAATCGTGGCAAACAACGACGATGCCAGCAAGAAACATACAGCTAAAACACAAGCATCGTGGTCCATAGATGGCCCTAACGAACTGGAAAAATAAAATAATAATGTAAGTTTATCACCAGATGGGCTATTGCAACCTTCAGACCCACACGTTTTCATGAGACTTATGAATTAGGCAGACCTGATGGGAGATAATAAAGTATGTAGATTATCCAGGTCTTGGCATCAAGGTGTATAGAATATTGCTCATGTAGTACATATTGAAGACAGAGGTGGAACGCTCCTGTTAAGATCAGTGGACATTCTGGAGCGTTGGAGAGATTACCTTGATACCATTTGCAATGTGGAGTTCGCTCATTTACAGTATTTAGTCCCATTGCTGGTCCAGTTCTAGGTCATGTGGCTCGTATCATGCCTGGTGAGCTCATGGCTGCAATCCATGGCAAGAGAAAAGGCAAGGCTATTGTCCATGATGTCATTCCTGTCAACGTCTGGAAAAGGTTAGAGCAACGTGGAGCGGAATTCCTTGCAGATGTCTTCAACAAATGTATCGACAACAACGTGATCCCATCTGGCTGGCAGACGAGTGTCACATTGCCCACTAGGAGAGGCAAACGCGATGTCACCAACTGTACCTCTTACCACCCTATACACCACCTGTGCGGCATTCTGAAATATGTCAGTGTGTCATCCACACATTCCTGCGCAAAACTTGTCACCATCTCATCAAACCTGAATTGCTTCGCGAAAAGCTGCGGAACAAGATATCCACGTTACCCGACACCTAACAGAGAAGCACAGGTAGAAAAGGACAGCCCATCTAGCTATCTTAGATTTGGAAAGGGAGTTGATTGGATCCGTTTCCCTCATTTTCAAAAATTCAACATGTTAAAAAAATAAGTGCGCCATAAGATAGATCAGAAACAAGTAGTTCCGTAAAGAACTATACAGCCTATTTTCATATATCCTACTTATGTTAATTGCCTCTATCTACATACAAAATTTCAGTTTGATTGCTGTAATAGATTCGTAGATATTGAAAACCGACTAAATATTTCGGATGGTCGCCATGTTGGATTGTATATATGTAGGTCCTAGAGTTATTTAATGTTACATGAAGATTATTGTGTACGTGTAGCATTCAAACTTCAATCGCATGATTAGGACACAAGATGTAACAAGGAGATTTTAAAATTTTCGCACAGCTGCCATCTTGTGGTTATGGAAACAATTGAAATAAATTAGATGTCAGTGCATTAGAATGTGTATAAACATTTCCTCTACCAGATTTCATTGCGTTTGGAACAATACATCGTGAGAAAGGTCTATTTAAAATTTCCTGATTCGCTTGGCCGCCATGTTAAGTTAACCGGTTTTTGAAAGTCTTATAGATGAACTTCCAGTAGTGCCCTTTATCTCCGTACAAAATTTCAGGGTGATACCGCTAATAGTTTCAGAGATATAGAATGCCGGTGAAATATTTCGCACATCCGCCATCTTGTGGTTATGTAAACAATTGAACCAAGTTAGATGTCGGTGCATTAAAATGTGTATAAACATATACTGTACCAAGTTTTATTGCGTTTGGTTGTTTAAATCGCGAGAAACGTCTATTTAAAAGTCGCAAATTCGCGTGGCCGCCATGTTGGTTTTGTAGTTACTAGTTTTTCAAAAGTCATATAGGTGAACTTCTAGTAGTTCCCTTTATTACCGAAAAAAAATCGAGGTGATATCGGGAAAAGTTTTGGAGATATTGAATGCTGGTGAAATATCTCGCACAGCCGCCCTGTTGGATTGGTGAGACGTAACAAAATTTGAAGGGCATGGTCGGGGTCGTCCAAAATAGTGCTATGAACTTACCGAGTTTCATTGAAATAGCTCCAGCCGTTTAGAAGTTACTATGGGGACACACACACCTCACACACACACACACTCACACGGACAAAAGGTGATCTGATAAGCCTATTTGTTCAAAATTGAAAATAGGCTAACAATAACCTTAAAACGAGTCCTCGCATGACCCTCTACGACTATTCCTTCCCCAGATATCACCATATAACCATATAGCCATATAGCCTACACGGCTAAAGCACACATGCGACTTGCAGTAGCTCTCTCACTGTCTCACTACTCCGGAATGAGTTAATCTGGCACAATCTTTGCTTCCATGGTGAACCAGAAGGTTAAGTCCACTCTTCTACAGCGGCTTCACCAGCTATGTACGTTGCACTGCTGGCATCATTGAGACATTCAACGTAAGAGCTTGTGTTCATCAAGGATCCGCTCTGTTACCATCGCATTTCATCTTCATTTTCATCTTGTGCATGGATACTGCTACGGTAGACCGGCAAGTGCCTCATCCTAGGACTATACTCTATGCTGATGACGTTTTGTTCGCTAGTGAGGCTCTTATTTATTTAGCGTATAGCTTTTAGTGCCGGGAGTATCCGAGGACATGTTCGGCTCGCCGGAGGCTGTAGCTGCTTCATTGCGGACAGCCATGGGGTGAGCTACAAGTTCCGTTCAACTTCAAGTAGTTCCAATTTTTGCTACCTAGTGGTGAACGTTGGAACTTTGATAGAGCGTTTCAACGAAATATCCTGCAAATTCAGCTTCACACAAGTTTAGTTAGTGGAAGGTTCTTTTACATGCCATAAATCTATGACTGGGACCGCCGGATTTACTTCCCCCATGAAAGAAGGCATACTAAAGGATTTTAACGCTCTTAAAAAATCCGACGACTTCGGCCGTGTTTGAACCCGCGATCTTGGGCATAGAAGCTCAGCATGCTACCGACTACGCCACCGAAGCCGCTCTATATAAGCTCAATAGACTGGTTTGTCATTGGAAAACAAGGTTAGATGAATTCGGGCAGTGACTCGTCTGAAGAAGACGAAATACCTGGAGTGTGGCGTACAGACAGTGGATGGTACCCCGCTTGTCAAGACAACAGACTTTCGCTATCTGTGCTCCCATGTGACATCCATGGTGATACACTGCTGGATGCTCGGGCTCGTATCAATGCCTCTTAGATTAAGTGGCGCAATGTCACGGGTGTCCTCTGCTATCGGAAGATCCCCCTTTGCCTCAAGTCCAATAGTATAGCAAGACGGGCACTCACACTCACTCCATTTGGACACAGATTTCCAGTTCGGCCGAGGAAGAGATAAATGGACTGTTTGCGAAATGACAAGCGAACGTTTGGCGTCTGATCCGTTGATACTGCAGATCGGACAAAGTGGAGAGCGAATTTCAGAAAGGCGGACCCCATATCATGATGGGACTAACGCCATCATCATCATCATCATCATCATCATCATCATCATCATCATCATCATCATCAATCTTAACCCAGGCCTGTCAATCCTAAGCCAAACTCATCTACCAAGAGGGGGACTAGACATTGACTTCAGGGAAGTGCAGAGTGCACCGGTGTATGAGAGTAGAGTTGGATCCTACTCTCAATCGCTATCAACGGTAACGACGTATAATTTTGGGAGCACACTTGTTTGCGAGTGCGGGGTTAGGCGGAGAACTAGGGGAAGGGACTTCCCTAGACGGGTTGTATGGAACTGCGCCCAAGCTTCACTAATGACCCTGGTCATTAGCATAAACTTTTCAAAAGTGGCAGTGGAACTGCGCCCATTGAGAGCGGTCAGGTAGGTTCCCTCCCTCCACCCCTCTACCGAATTATGTTGTGTCGAGTGGTGTGAATTCGAAGTGACTCATTTCAAATCGGTTGTGTCTTGATTGCGAAGAAGTCAAAACCGTCCAAATTGCGAACAACTAAATATACCCTGTCCAGATTGCGGACTAGAGATTAGTGTTGGCCTGGGATACATAAAACAGGTACTGTTTTCAAAACAGACTAATATTTAATTTTTGTTCTAGCAATATTAGCATTAACTGGTACATTGGAATATTTTCGACAACCTAACCATATTTTAAAAATAGTTTTGTTATTGCAAATGTTTAATAATCTAGTCTTACCATTTAGAAGATTATTATATCTTTTTTTATTGTAAAACAAAACTAGAGGGGTAGTTATTTATGGTGGATTAGAGAAAGTTGTATTATTATTATTATTATTATTATTATTATTAGTGTAGCCTCCGTGGCTTAGGCAGCAGCGCGCCGGCCTCTCACCGCTGGGTTCCGTGCTTCAAATCCTTGTCACTCCATGTGAGATTTGTGCTGGGCAAGCGGAGGCGGGACAGGTTTTTCTCCGGGTTCTCCGGTTTTCCCTGTCATCTTTCATTCCAGAAACACTCTCCAATATCATTTCATTTCATCTGTCATTCATTAATCATTGTCCCAGAGGACTGCGACAGGCTTCGGAAGCCGGCACAATGCCTATCCTCGCCGCTAGATGGGGGCTTCATTCATTCCAACCCTGACTCGGTCCAGTGACTGGAAAAAGGCTGTGGATTTTCATTATTACGATTATTATTATTATTATCATTATTATTATTATTATTATTATTCGCCTCTGTGGTGTAGTGGTTAGTGTGATTAGCTGCCAGCCCCGGAGGCCCTTAGTACAGCTGCTTCTCGGAACAGGGGACTACCTCTTATTCTCAGCAGTGCAGAAGCTAGTGGTGGGAGACAGTCCGTCACTTCCCCTTAAACCGACCTTGGGCTAACAGCGGACTTGACTATGGGCGCAGTTCAATCGGCCTAATTAAAAGGATCTGGAAATACCACTGATTATGGGCGCAGTTCCATATCTCCCCCCCTAGACACAGCTTTCCTTTCGTAATCATGACAATCTGTTTACTACTCGGCAGAATACATCCGCCCACTACACACTCAGTAGGACGAATAGGAATATATGGCCCAATGTTGTTAGGAAGGCTGTCCCTCAAAGGCTCCACGTTCTCGGTGGCTACATTCCTCTGTCTAGTATCCAAATGAGCTCTAATCAATACATCATATTGAATAGTTTTCTAGTAAGGGATATGAATTTTCATTCCAAACTATTAGCTGCTGAATAACAGTTATGACACTTCATCTAAATACCAGCCAATAAGCACATATTATAATTATACATCAGCCACAGGGGAGCAGTCCAGCTCAACTGTGCCGGTCCAAAGCCCGGGTAAACGGTGAGGGTGAATGGCAGATGGATGAGTTTCAGTGGATGCACCAATGCCGGGCATCTGTAACCAATATATACTGAGAATTGCTCGAGTTGGTAGACTTGGCTACTTACATAACCAGAAAATTCTCCTACTTTAAAGGAGATAGGCGAGGTCAAGTGTCCGGCGCCCTAAAGTGGGATTTTGACGGCTAAGGTATGGTAACCCTGACAGAAGAGTCCCTTTGTCCTTAAGTTTGAAGGTTGTGCATGGGGCTAAGGACTCCATCTCGTAAAAACTTCAATTGTTTCGGAACTCAATGGCAATAGCCAGACTGATCTACGACGACGACTAAGGCATGGGAATGGGTGTTATAGAAGATAGAGAAGCAAACCAATGAACCGAGTGGACTGCTACTATACGAGAGGCCAAGGCTCTTCATGGGCTGTAGTGACAAGGAGTAAATAACAAAATAAGTAAGTATTGTTATACATACAGTGTAGTAAAGACGGATGACCAGGGTAGCACTACCACAGAGGGCGGTAATGGATTATACAGGGTTCTTTTTTATCGGTCTAGCAACATCGCAGCACAGCAATATCTCTTGGCAATGAGTCACACGGCTAAGCACGCAATTTACCGCCGCGCTGTTATGTTGCTAGACCAATAAAAAGGACCCTGGCTTTTTTATTTTATTCTAAAAAAAAACCTACATGTTTTTATTCCACTTGTCTCCACCCCCACCTCCATTGTTTTGGTGCATGGATGTCTTGACGCTAACAGTATGTATTATACAAACCCTGAACAATTTGTAAAAACAAATTAGAAGCAAGGCAGGAGAGCAATACTGTGCGTTATTTGTAAATTTGTGCGTCGTTTGTAAATTATATTTATGGGAGACAATGGCCTCACTGTGAAGCCCCTTAAAACAACAATAACGAACTAACTAACTATCCCGGACCACCGGGGCGACAGCCAAGAACGCTAGCCGCTAAACCAGGAGTTGGGCTTTTTACTTTAAGAGAAAGGAGTAAATTGGTGATATTCCTCTTTTTGGCATGCTGGGTTGGTGATATGATTCTAAAGCTACAAAATAACATTAAGGAGGTAGTGACTTTATGTCACGTTTTATTTGGCCTATACGTATTGTACCCATCTGGCATTATATATGGAACATGTACTCGTAACCCAACAGTCAGCGGTCTTTCGGGTCATGTGACATCCTCCCACTGTACGAATACATAATCAGGATCTGATAACTACAAGGTAACTACTCTACAGTAAGAACAAACATCTTCCTATAATAACAAGATTTAATTCTGAAACATGGCATAAAATTAACACAAAATATAACAAGACGTTCCGTGAAGAACTATACAGCCTACTTTTCATGCCAATGATTATTCTACAGAATATGAACCTATCTAGAATAATGACGAAATTAAGTTGCTAATATCGAAATTTCCAATTAGTTCGAAATACTGTATACCTGGCATAATGTATCCTAATAGAGCACTACAGTTGGCAGCCCTGATGACTGAATATATTCTTAGTTCCGTCTCTTAAGGTACAAAATACAAAATTTGGTTGAAGTCCAATGAATAGCATGGACGTTACATGCAGTTAAACATTGGATCTAACAGCGCGCGTAAAATCATGTTGGCAACAATGTCATGCATGTATTGGTCAGAAATAATCTGAAATAATATGATCTATTGTTGTGCCAATTTTGAATGAAATCCATTAGTTAGTATAGAAGTTACATGCATTTTAAAATTGGACCTATCAGCAGGCTTAGAATCATGTTGGCAGCACTGACGTATATTAGTTACTCCAAATTCGTCTAGAATGTCAGGTACTATACGTGTGCATAATTTAGAGCTATTGGCTTGCATACTTTCTGATATATTAATATTAGAGTAACAAAAATAGGGACAGCACATATTAACAGTTGGCAGCCCTGGTTGCTCCTTAGAATACGCATAGTCATATCTGTTATGGTACACATAGAACATACGAAATTTGGTTGAAATCCAAATGATAGTATGGAAGTTACATGTATTTAAAGTTGGACCTGTCAGCAGGCTTAGAATCATGTTGGTAGCACTGACGTATATAAGTTACTCCAAATTAATATAGAATGTCAGGTACTATACGTGTGCATAGTTTAAAGCTGTCGGCTTGCATACTTTCTGATATATTGGTATTTGGATAAAATAAATTAGGAGCATTTATTAACAGTTGGCAGCCCTGGTAGGTCTTAAGAATATGCACAGTCATATCTGGTTATGTACACATACAACGTACGAAATTTGGTTGAATTCCAATTGATAGTATAGAAGTTATATGCATTTAAAAATTGGACCTATCAGGAGGCTTATAATCATTTTGGCAACACTGCCATGTTTAGCCTCCTGGAAATTAAACTGAAATATTATGATCTGTACGTGTGCCAATTTTGAAATAGCTCCCATTCATACTTTCCAAGATATCCAACATGGAGCTCAAATTGCGATTTTTTAGCAGTTGGTAGCACTGACATCATTTTCAAATATGGCCGTGAGATATTCAGGTATAGATCTTTACTCCTACCAAATTTTGTTTCGATTGCTGCAGCCGTTTAGGAGTTGATAGGGGGAGACACACACACAGCCAGACAGACAGACAGACAGAAGGACAGACAGACAGACAGACAGACAGACACACATTTGCCCGATCTCATAAGTCTACTTTTTCCTCATTTTTGCAAAATGTGAAAAGTAGGCTAAAAATCCTACATTAAAATTACTTCCCAACAAATCAAAAATAAAGTTTGGAGCACACAGATGACATTTTAATGGGTCACAAGTCCTACACTTACTCATCTGTGCTCCGCAGTTTAGATCAAACTTTGACCTCCTCAGGCATGCCGCAACACTGTCTCTTGTGAGTTCCTGAGCCTAAGTGTGGTGTCTCAACACCCTACTTCACGTTCACTAATACATTTCACATTTTAATAAAAATATAGCATTTACTGTCACTCGACGAATGTTCATATTCCATGCACATCACTACAACAACGATAATAATAATCAAACAAACATTACATAAGACTGTACACAATAATTCACATCTCTCTACTTGGTTCAAACTGCTTGTCCGTATCGCTTACGGTACAGCTACTTTATAACTCAACAATGCATTTATCATTACATTATTTACTTTACTTATTTGACATTTTATTTGCTTATTTCATTTGTGCAACCTTTTATTTGTTTATTTTGTGTAACGTCTTCGTCTGTTTATTTTGTATAACATCTTCGTCTCTCTCCATTCCTTCTAAACGCGGACTATAGTACTTCCATTTCTATAACTAAACAATGCTAGTTAAATACTTGATCGCTGCGCCATATGTCGTCGCTTCTTGGTCAATTATAAAAGTCGTTTACTGTTAATATTGCATCATCCTTTATGCTACCCGTATGAAGAATTAATTACCGAATTAAACTGGGTTTGCATGCCTCAAGTGTGTCAATTTAGCTCCTCAAAGTTACATGTTACAATATTAACTTGGGTAATTCTCGTGCGATTTCAACAATTCAAAATTGAGTCTAGGTCCTCTGAAGGCCTACAATTCATTTCTGCACTCAAAACAATCAATTTCTCATCAATTAACAATGCCAGATTAAACATTACAGTTTCCCAGTACACTTTTAACAGGGTCGGTCATAAGCCGTACCTCTCACTGTGCGGACAAAAGCTTATACCTGCCGGACCCAAACAAAGATGGCCGTCTGGCTCAACCCTCGGCCGACCAGTCCTGCCTTCTCCAGCCGTCTCATTCGTCATTCATACGATACCAACACAGTCTTAACTGCTTCACACTCACTTTCTTTCATATGGACAAGGGCTTAAACTGTTTCATCGGTTATGATCTGGAAGTCCAAATATTTATTTCCTATCGATAGGGTAAATTAATTGGCTCAATACATGGCTCAATAAAATATTATGGCAAAGAAATGGGCTTCTGATAGCTACAATGTCTTGAGGAACGAATAAGGCTTTTAAAATGCGTGGGATAGTGGTCTTACTGCTTGCCACTCCCACATGCGAAGTATCGGTAAGGCATCCACTGATCCTTCCGTAAATTCAATGGTGTCGCACCACGACGGGCGGATCACTCCATAATGCAGCTCAATTAAGGTGACACAGTTATTCCTTATTGGCTGAAAATGATGCTAGTATGGCCGACCAGGTACCACCACCTGTCTCCATCCGCAATCAACAATATACCAGTACGCTCTTAGGCTGTACTACAATAATACCTTCAAAGAATTAGCCCAATATTTTCCTGACAATGTGCTGCAGAGTTTTCCTTGAATTTAATAAAGTAAACATCTTGACTTTCCTTTAACTGGCTCGCATATCAGCGGCTCAAACAACTAGGTCTGTTGGATTATTCCGGATCATATGACAATTCAGTTTCCCTTTCATACAGCTTACTCGGTGACTTCACATTATCTCTCAATAAGTTGGCATGTGTTAATGGTGTAACTACTGGCTTTTACGTTACAACGCTTACTACGTGACTCATAATATTTAGATTTAGGCATGTATAATAACATCCTAACATTTATTTTTACACACTTTATCTACTATATAAAGCTCAAATACCACTCACTCACTCACTCACTGACTGATTCATTCATCACGAAATCTCAGAAACCACCGAATGGATTGGAATGAAATTTGGTATGCAGCTTCCTCAAGGGCCGCAAACGCCCACTAAGAAAGGATTTTAGGATATTCAGGTTCTAAAGGGGTGTTAAGGGGGTAGACCTGCATTTCATTGAATAGCAATATCTCCCGATTGGTTTCATTGGGGGATGTGATACTCGGCATAAAAACTCATCATTAAAAAAAAGAAGACACGTGTGTGAGGGTTTTTCGATGTGGTGTATATTATGAGGTGAAAGGGGTGAAAAGTGGGGGTTGAAGGATTCCTAACGGAGCGTGTATCCCTTAAACGACATAGGCCAGGAGTTTAGAACTCATCGGGAAAAAATCAGCATAAAAAATAAGTCAATAGGTGTTTGACAGTTTTTTCATAAATCCAATTTAAGGGGCCCATGGGGAGGGGTGAAATTATGGGGGGGGACGTAATATGTCTGAGTGTAAAATTATACACGGCCTATGTTGTAGACAATAACACATTACATCTTTTTTGTCTCTTGCTATTTCATCATACGAAGAATACTTAGGGAGTTATTAATGATTTTGTACTTTTTGGCCGGAATTTTCTAAGTCCCAGCAATGACATAAAAATTGATTCGAATGAAATTTTAAAAAATAGTTTTTTTAATACTTTTATTATATTTTTCACGTCTTTTAGGGTCCAAAACCAACATGATATTTTGATGTTTTTTTTTCGTCCCATGCATTTTTGGTTTCCGGTGATAGAATTATTTTCCACTAGGACCGATGCTTATCTACTATATAAAGCTCAAATACCACTGACTCATTAATTCATCACGAAATCTCAGAAACCACCGAACGGATTGGAATGAAATTTGGTATCCAGCTTCCTCAAGGGCCGCAAACGCCCACTAAGAAAGGATTTTTGGATATTTAGGTTCTAAAGGGGTGTTAAGGGGGTAGACTTATGGGGGAGGGGGGGGGTAACGTAATATGTCTGAGTGTAAAATTATACATGGCCTATGTTGTAGACAATAACACATTACATCCTTTTTGTCTCTTGCTATTTCATCATACGAAGAATACTTAGGGAGTTATTAATGATTTTGTACTTTTTGGCCGGAATTTTCTAAGTCCCAGGAATGACATAAAAATTGATTCGAATGAAATTTCAAAAAATAGTTTTTTTAATACTTTTATTATATTTTTCACGTCTTTTAGGGTCCAAAACCAACATGATATTTTGATGTTTTTTTTCGTCCCATGCATTTTTGGTTTCCGGTGATAGAATTATTTTCCACTAGGACCCATGCTTATCTATCTACTATATAAAGCTCAAATACCACTCACTCACTCACTGACTCATTCATTCATCACGAAATCTCAGAAACCACCGAACGGATTGGAATGACATTTGGTATCCAGCTTCCTCAAGGGCCGCAAACGCCCACTAAGAAAGGATTTTTGGATATTTAGGTTCTAAAGGGGTGTTAAGGGGGTAGACTTATGGGGGAGGGGGGGGGAACGTAATATGTCTGAGTGTAAAATTATACATGGCCTATGTTGTAGACAATAACACATTACATCTTTTTTGTCTCTTGCTATTTCATCATACGAAGAATACTTAGGGAGTTATTAATGATTTTGTACTTTTTGGCCGGAATTTTCTAAGTCCCAGCAATGACATAAAAATTGATTCGAATGAAATTTCAAAAAATAGTTCTTTTTAATACTTTTTTTTATATTTTTCACGTCTTTTAGGGTCCGAATCCAACATGATATTTTGATGTTTTTTTTTTCGTCCCATGCATTTTTGGTTTCAGGTGATAGAATTATTTTCCACTGGGCCCCATGCTTATCTATCTATATAACTAATGTTATAACGGGATTCCAAATGTTAATGCGGGCGAAGCCGCGGGTAACAGCTAGTATTTATATATTATGTCTTACAGATTCTCGGGATTGATGCAATTTAACTACTCAATTAATCATGCTTACTAATATTTTCTCTTGCGACTTTGACCATTATATGAAGTTATTCGTTAACTTTACTATTACATTAATTGTACTTTTACGCAACTCCGGCGTAAGCAAACTCATTCTTACAAGCAACTCTTTATTGCAATTACGAGGAATGATAGACTCGTATGAAACATTAAACCAAGTTCCCTGTTATACATTATTACGATCGACATATGGCGAGCCCAATTTATACATTATTACATTGGAATTGTACTCACGTCCTTCTCCTTTGGTGGTCGTATCCAACAATACAGCGCATAATCCACCATTGTTGCCTTTTAACAACGACACATGGTGGTTATGATATACATTTCTTGCTGATTCAATTCACTGATTTCTTTCTCGATGTTACATATTAACTTATAACTTGTACACTTTCATGCATCTCTATACAACACTTCATTATAAAACCTATTACACAACACTAAAACACATACATTTTCTATAACACACGTTTTGTACACAGGTGCCTTGCTGGCTTCAATTCTGCGTAATTACGGAAGTACAGGCTGCGCTTTCTCCCGACATCTCCTTCCTCCCAGTGATAGTCTCTGATATAGCGCCTATCTCCTGACGATACCTCCTACAGTTCCCAGCATCTCCTACTTCAAAGGTTAGTGTATCTGTTCTGGTGTGCGTGATCTTTGTTCCAGATCGCCTACCATCAATATAGTGTATGTGGCTTGAACTTAATCACAATGCCTGTGATGCTCTTTCCTTCCCATATAATAATAATATCGTATGGCCTCGGGTGCCTGGTGCAAGCTTTGTTACTTGACACCCAGAGGGTAGCTTGCATGTCGAATTTCGTCGTTTCTTTGAACGCTATGAAAGTCAAGAAGGTTAGATATCTAAACTCCTTGACACTACAGCGCTTTCAAGTAGAGAATGGAGGAACTTTGTGTTGGCGGAAAATCCCGAAATTAATTTTGCCATTCAACAAGGCATACTGAATTCAAATGGGTTCTTTAACATGCCAACAACGTATGACATGAGTATCGTGATTTTTGTCGCCTTCAGAAATCACTTACCATGGGCAGGGGCGAACCTGCAATCTTGGGGTTGGTAGTGCGACACTATAACCACTCACCCACCGTGGCAAGCTTTTCCTTCCCATGACTATCGTGGATTGACAATAGTGTATAATCACGATACTAACAAGATCCAATTTACAAGACCTCTCTAATGTTCTACACATTAGATTAGTGTAATTACATTGTCCAATTGACATTCGCGTCACTTGTTGTGCGGCTTGTATAATAATAATAAGCTTTACTTAGCTTCACGTTAAATTGCTTGACATTTTCACTCGCGGCTTTGTTTACAATACTGGCGCGGCTTTGTTCACACTTATGAACTCTCAAAGATGACTTTATGTAATGCTTTTGCGCGCATAGCGTTGTTTACTAATTTACGACGCGCAGGAGTAACATCCTCTCCATGTGAGTTCTGACTTTAGACTGCTTGCTCCAAGCCTCACTGCTCTATTTACGGTATTTCTTCGAAAACATAGTCCCTTCAGATTTCTGGAGCGTCTTCTTCTGTGATAATGCCTTTTCCGGCTTGGAAATGAATTCATCTGGATCGCGCTTGCATGGAGGTCACAGATCTTACCTTGTGCAAGCGATTCGATCGCCCAATTAATTTATATTAATTATTTTCTCCAATGGCTTGGGGACGCTTAGCTTAGGGGATTCCCCAGTATAATTCCGCTAATAGCCTTCCTTCCGCAGTTCGGGGTTCACCGTCCCTACAATGCTTTATATGCTCAGATTTACATATTTCTTGGGTCTACAATTATCCTCTCTGGATTTCATTCACCTGGGTGTTCATCTCGAATCTCTTGGATGCATAGTTTCCACGTAATCAATTTATTTCTCTTGGTGAAGTTCCCCTTCCAACTTCCTTTCCTTGTGTTCCGGGGATTCTTTTGGTCATTTATAACTGTCCTGTTCCCCTCATGACGCTCTAAAGTAGTCCGCTAGAAACAGTCTACTCCACCCCCTCTTTGAGGCTAATATGTCGAGTGTCAACTTTGCCTCTAAATCTCGGTTCTTGGCTAAAATCCTGCTTGTTACAGTAGTAATCATACATTCTTTATGTACACATTTTGCTTATAATTCCTTATGGACAACAGGAATCAAGCTGATATTACCTCTGCAGTCTTAATTTATGTGGGTCTTGGGTTCCATGCATTTGTTTATCCTCAGAGACCTCCGGTTCGATACCCTATAAAATCATTTGTATGATTTTTCCTTCATAGCGTATCCGGTTCGATGCCAGTCAGCACCAGTACCGTAGGGTACAGTACCACAGAATTACGAATGATTTGAGAAGGTGTAAACTGCTAACTTTATTTCCACATCGGCTTTATTTAACAAATTTATAAGTACAAAACACGTGAAGTACATTGGCATTACATTTGTTACAAATAATTGCACTTACCGTTAATCTCTTTATCACATAGTTTATTATAACTTACTCCTTTGAGTATTTGAACTTATAAACTAGAAATACAATGAACACTTTTAATGGCAACATGCAAATCATATCACAAGACAGCATTTATTTACGAGGTGTGTTCAGTATTGAAACCTGTTAGAGACATGCTACGTGATGTGTTGTTGTTTTAGCTTGGAAATACGCATGCAGAAGTGGAGTTGAGTGTATGGCTCATGCGCTGTGGTCGGATACCTGCGCTTTCCTTTGTTTGTAGATACGTGATATTACATCAAGATGGCCGGTGCGATTCAGAACCCGTTCAAGCAAAACCAGTGACAAGTGAATTGGACGTGTCTGTCGGTAGGCCTACTGTAGTTAACACTGCCCCCATAATCCGAAGTACCGGCAGCTTTGTAGCCAGTGGATGCCACTCATTCAGACTGAACATCAAAATTTAGAAAGTATTAATGCCATTTCTCAATGTTGCCTTATTAACAATTATTGATTAATGACTTGCAGTTGGTCAACTTGAATATATGACCAATTATACGAGGCCCATTCAGAAATAAAGTTTCCCTATTTTTTAAATCAAATAAAAACATAGTTACATGAAATGCTTTATTGGCTTGAGATATTTTTGGACATAATCACCACCAGAATCAGCTCTTCGTCAGTGTGAAAATGCTGACCGCAGGACAGATATTTCTTGAGGTGCAAGAAAAGATGGGAAGAGCAGGGAGCAAGATCAGGACTGTATGGTGGTTGATCGAACTCCAACCGAACTCCTGCAGAACAGTTGCTATACTACGAGCCGTATGTGGACGAAGCGATTTCCATATTTTTTTGCATGTTAATAAATTCCTATCCCCCGGTCAGCAGGTTGCCACACGCTGGTTCCATTTCCAGGTGGGAAACTTCTACAACACAGGAATACAAAAGTTGATCCACGATTTGGCAGGTGTCTCACATTTGTTGGTGATTATTTCCAAAAATTGCTCAAACATCGCTGTATCTGGTTACAATGAAGTTTCTCATGTAACTATGTTTTATTTTTATTTAAAACATAGGGAAACTTAACTTCTGGATGGGCCGTGTATTAGGCGAAAATTATAAGATTCTACCTGAAAAAATATGTCATTCTTCTGATCTGCGCAAATAATAATAACATGTAGGTGACCTCGCTGTTTCGCTCCCTTAATACAACAATAACTATAACTAAATCTGTTCAGGTAGAGTCTCATATATTTGGGTATATTCGTGTTGTTCGATTGAAATGTATCAATCCGTAAGACTTAAATAAATAATACTGTTTAATTTGGTTTATATGTTGACATTCCTTTCTTGCTACTCCAGTGCCCAGGAATCTCAAACGGGTTTTATTTGAACACCCCTCATAGTTAGGCCTTTCATTAAGTACAAGAACATTTAAGTATACAGCACAATAAAATAAGTTCCTTCTAATGTAAATTTTGCTGTTGGTTAAAAATCTTGTATCTTCCTTCTTGAAGGTACTTATCCCTCTGATTGTTGGCCAAAAAGTATCTTTCCTTCTTGAAGATATTTATCCTTCTGATTGTTGGCCCAAGAGTGTCTTTCCTTTTTGAAGGTACTTTTCCCTCTGATTGTTGGCCCAAGGGTATTTTTCCTTCTTGAAGATACTTATCCCTCTGATTGTTGGCCCAAGGGTATCTTTCAGAGGTCAATTAGCAAAGAAGATTACTAGATATTTCATTTTAATTCTAATCCTCCGTGTTTCCATCAAGTGTGCTAGAAAAATCCATACCCCCATAATTTTATAGGTCCTCCTCCGTGGTCTATAGGCTCAGGCCACAGTACTGCTTCCCTTAATAATAATAATAAAAAAAACAATAACAAACTACCTAACTCCTCAGCTTGACTGATATGCCCCATTATTAGTGTTTGTGGTTTTGATCATTTAGAAATACTAAAATTTGCATGTTGAATTCTGAATATAGCGTTTTGTGACATTAACGATTTTCAGATTTAGCGTTGTGTATGTAAGTCTGCCCCTTATTAATCCCGTTTTTATCGGCGTCGGTGAAGAGATGCCATGAAATTCTAATATGGCGGATGTTTTTTACCGCCAGATACCCTTCCTGACGTCAATCTCATGAGAGGAGTTAATGAGAGATGAAATGAATGACGATGAATGAAACTAGGCAAATTCAATTTCAAGTAGTTCCAACTTTGGCTATCAGCCGCCACTATCACTGATACCCAGCGGCGAACGTTGGAACTTGATAGAGCGTTTCTAACCAAATAACCTACAAACTTAGCTACACACTGCAAATTGAAGTGGACTGGCTGCGTGGCTCAGCGGTAATGTTCTCGCTTGCTGGGCCCTAGGTTGCAGGTTCGTATCCTGGCGCAGTCAGCTGGCATTTGTGGGTGCGCAAATGCGAGGGAGCCGTGTCAGTAGATTTACTGGCACGTTAAAGATCCCCTTTGGGACACAATTCCGGCACCCCGACGTCTCTAAAAGCCACAGTAGTTAAAAGGGACGTAAAACCAATAACATTATTATTATCATTGCAAATTGAAGTGGTAGGTTCTATTTCATGCCATAAATCTATGACATGGGCCCGCCGGCTTTACTTCCCCTCCGAAGGAAGGCATACTGAGGGATTTTAAATTTAGCGTTTTGTGTCATATATGATTTTATGATTTAGTGTTTTGTCCCCAGGTCACGCGTTTGATTCCCAGCCAGGAAGTTTGATAATTCCACGGCACTCCGAACCACAAGATGTACACTCGTAAAAGAACTCTCGTGTCACTTTGATGATTACAAGGCAAAATTAATTAATTCTCACATATAAGTCTCCCAATAGATTTCCAGCTTCTCTAGTAGATTGCAATGCGAACCGGAATGTAGAAATTGGAGGGTAGATCCTATAAATGACTTCAACGCCTACCATCTATATCAGGTAGCTGAGATCATAATATTATTATCGCTATCATCATCATCATCATCATCATCATCGTCATCATCATCATCATAATCAACATCATCATCATCATCATCATCATCATAATTTATTTATTTATGTATCGTATGGCTTTTAGTGCCGGGAGTGTCCGAGGACATGTTTGGCTCGCCTGATTCTGTAGCTGATTCCAGCGTACACCCTTAGGGTGAGCTACAAGTTCCGTTCAATTTCATGTAGTTCCAACTTTCGCTACCAGATATCAATGATACCTAGTGCTGAACGTTGGAACTTTGATAGAGCGTTCCGACGAAATCTAACCTAATAATTTAACTTCACACAAGTTTAGTCTGTGGAAGGATCTTTTACTCCCTACCAGGGAATTGTTACCGCTGGACGGAGAGCGCTGCTGTTGTGTATACATTACGTCATGTCGCCTCGTTAAGGCTGCAGCGAGTGGCTTGCGGGCAAGAGGGGGACTCACGTACAGTCATACAATGAGAACACACCGCATAGCGAACGACACAGCATGAATCATGCACACAAATGACACGCGATGAGGTTTTGCTGGCGACAACTGCACGTTAGTTCCGATTTCCGCCAGCGGTAACAATTCGTTGGTGGGGTAGTACATGCCATAAATCTATGACATGGGACCGCCGGCTTTACTTCCCCTCCGAAAGAAGGCATACTGAAAGATTTTAACGCTCTTAAAAAAATCCGACGACTTCGGCCGGGTTTGAACCCACTATTTGGGCACAGCAGTTCAGGATGCTACCAACTACGCCACCGAAGCCGCTATCATCTACATGATACATATTTATTAATATGATACTGTGTTCGAAGTAACAGCCATTTTATGATTTATCTCCTTCCTCTTCATCCTGAGGGCGTCCAGACCCACAGACGTAGAGCGTTCCATATTATTTGGTTCAGCGGTACTTCGATCATTGTGGGTCACACTGCATTGTGCTTGGGCTGACAAGTGAAATGAAGGAAGAGGAAGAGCTTTCGCTCGTAATACGTAGTCCTCAGCAAGGTAAACAGCAGTTTCTCTGAGTTCCTGTGAGAAAGTCGTCATGCCACACACAGTTCACTAGCTCAGTTCACGGTAATCATAGCGCCCTATAATCTCACATAAATTATAATAGTGATCTATAGTTAGCGAATCCAACACTGCCGTGTCTTACATAGCTGCTTCCTTGTTATTTAGGAATTACGCATTAAATGTGATACACTTCCTCCTAATACACCGGGTGAGTTAGCCGTGGTTGTTACGTCGTTTCTGCAGCCAGTCACTCACATCCGGGAGGCGAGGAGGTTCGAATCCCCCCACCGGCAACCTTGAAGATGGTCTTCTGTGATTTCCCATCTTCCTTCCAGGCAAATGCCGGGGTTGGTCCCTAACTATAGGCCACAGCCGCTAACTTCCAATTCCTTGTCCTTACGTTCACACTTTCATCCCCAGACAACACGCCACATGCGACGGTAATTGTAGCTCACCCCATGGGTGTCTGCATAGAAGCAGCTACAAACTCTGGCGAGCCGAACACGTCCTCGGATACTCCCGGCACTAAAAGCCATTTTAAAAAAACACTTCCTAATACTAAGTTTTCGGGCCATTCACACTATGAATACGAAAGGTGTACTACCACTACCACAACAATAATGTCTATCTTTCCTTTTGATATTTTGGCATCTTGAGTTTTGTTTCACATTTCAGACATTTCAGACACTTTCCCCATGTTCACAGAATGCTAGCCATTATTATTGCATAATTATTGATTCTCTTAGGTTGGTAGTAGGCCTATACAGAAAATGATAGGGTCAAGGTTTGTTCAAGTGAGTTCTCAGTTGCGACCTACTATATATTCTTTGAGAAAGAAGTTCGTAGTGACAAAACTCTCTATATATCGACCTTGTTATATGGAAGCAAGAGCTGGGTAGATTCAGGATATCTCATATATAAGCTGGAGGTAACTGATGAGAAGGTAGCACGAATGATTGCCGAGACAAATGCATGGGAGCAATGAAAATTCCTAATTTACAGTAGGAATGAACACGTTAGAAGAAGCTGTTCGTATGAGCCGACTCAGATGATGGGGTCATGTGAAGAAAATGGAGGGAAGACAGATTACCCAAGAGGTTACTGAACTCAGCTATAGAGAGTAAGAGAAGCATAGGTAGACCTAGGTGGCGTTGGTTAGATTCAGTGTGGATTTCGAGTTGAGGGACATAGAAGTAGTGGAGGCCACAATGCTAACTGCTAGTAGGGGATCCTGGAGGAAACTCGGTCGCAAACAGAGACTTGCAGTCTAAACTGGAAGCTCAAAGGCAAAACAGCCCCCAAAATAAAATATGAATGATTTTTTCTTATATTTTTTTAGCGTATGGCTTTTAGTGCCGGGAGTGTCCGAGGACATGTCCGGCTCGCCAGTTTTGTAGCTGCTTCTATGCGGACACCCATGGGGTGAGCTACAATTACTGTCGCGTGTGGAGTGTTGTCTGGGGAGGAAAGTTTGAATGTAAGGACGAGGAGTTGGAAGGTAGCGACTGTGGCCTATAGTTAGGGACCAACCCCGGCATTTGCCTGGAAGGAAGATGGGAAACCTCAGAAGACCATCTTCAAGGTTGCCGGCGGGGGGATTCGAACCTCCTCGCCTCCCGGATGTGAGCGACTGCCAGCAGTCATGCCGTAACGACCACGGCTAACTCACCCGGTATTTGAATGAATGAATGATTAGTATGGCTGTGATGTTGGAAGGGTTGATAAATTTGCGTATGTTTATAAGGAACACCCTGAGGGTAATTTCCATATTCCTTATTTCCTTATGTTCGACTCCAATCAAATGCTGGGATGATACTTTCTAATAGGCTACGGCTACTTCCTTCAACACCTTGCCCAGTTTCATTCATCTTCACTGATTTCATCTCCCACTAACTTCTGTCGTGAGGTTGACGTGAGGAAGAGCATTTGATCTGAATGATACGAATTCTGCATGGCTACGGTACCTAACACTTTTCTACCGAGAGACACTGAATTCAGACTTCATATGATAATACATTAATTCAAGTCTTATAAAACCGTAATAAAGTTGTAATTTCACATCCAGACGTATATGGCCGCCTGGGTACGCGTTGACCGTCAGGACTACACCTAAAATTACTGTAGTCAGTGAAACTTGTGAGACATAACTGACAATGTGGAGTTGTCGTTTCAACGAACACGAATCGTCCCAAAAGTGTGAAGAGCGTTGCTTTGAGCTGTTTTGTGCGGGACTTTGAAGCTGTTTTTAAAACTGACGTAATTGTATTATTTTGCACAAGTTGTAAGAAACTCGTAGCGGCAACTAAGCGTTTACATGTTGCGTAACATAAAATAAAAATAAAAAACGTTTTTCAAGCAACTGAGCGACTGAACTATATTTCGAGTAACTTCTGGGGTAAATTATAGTAAGAACTTAATCGCATATTTTCCACCTTTCAAGCACATAAAGTTAGACACATTACCCTGGCCCGGCCCATTGTCCTCTAGGAGGAGGATCCTTCACAGTCCGAGCCTATTGGCTAAACTAACATGTCTCTTGCAGGGGTATGACGGTATGTGCTGGCTAGGCACTTACTAGCACTTCATGTTGGTGGTACTGATCAAACCGATCTTAGCGCTGCTTTGGGCTCGATGA
Organism: Meconema thalassinum; assembly: GCA_946902985.2. Taxonomy (NCBI): domain Eukaryota; kingdom Metazoa; phylum Arthropoda; class Insecta; order Orthoptera; family Tettigoniidae; genus Meconema; species Meconema thalassinum. The sequence goes on along the minus strand of OX336393.1, from coordinate 161,503,171 downwards.
TGGCTGTCACATGCCAGGTCGTTGAACCTTGCAGTCATGCACATGAGCGAAGGACTCGGTGTAGTAGAGTTTGCAGACCGCTTCGTTGTTCTCAAACGTCATCTCGCCCACTTTGAACTCGGAGTTGATCGCCACCTGTAAGAGTACGAGAGAAGAACATATGCACTTATGAATTAAGATACTGTGTTTTCAGTCGCTCAAACAAGGAATGATCCCAATCTCTCGAGTAAACTCGCCTTTGGCCAATACAGTTACCGTACCAAAATTGAGTGACTGTACATACTACAGGATATGCTTATGCCCTGAACGAGAAAAATCTATATAGGCCTACTGTATATAATACGCTAAGGTGTATGTTTCACAAAACTCAAGCTCCTAAACCAGAGGGAGTTAGAAGGTGTGGTTTGTACCAGAATCTTCCAAATCGTCTCAATAGTACAGGAAAAATCTTGCATTTCTTGAAAAGTCAACAGAAATATATTTATTTGTTTATAAAGTGATTTTAAACAAATAAATAATTGAAGTGTGTCACGCCCAGCCCGCATAACACTAGGGCCGGACGGGTAGTCTGTACACATGGGTCGCATACAACCCACAATTCTTTCAAAAAGTACGTTTAAACAAATAAACATATTTATAGAAGCCCGCATGACGAGTGGTTTATACACACGGGTGGTTTATACACATGCGAGAGTTCTCGTAACAGTCCGCTAGTGTGATATAATCCACTTCTTGGCCTACTTTCAATTGATACTTTTACTTTTCAGTTGGTCAACAAATGATAATTCCAATAACTGGAATATGCGAAAAAGAAACTGAAATAAATTATATGTGATTATGACTATTGAAGAAGGAAAAAACTAAAGGATAACATGTTTCGCTAGTCAAGCGAGCATCATCAGATCCAAATCTTTAAGACAAATAGCTGTACAAAACACTACCAAACCTACAGTGACGCCCACAGATAGTCTTTGCCCTCCAAAAACAAAACAAAACACCAACAAAATGTCAACCTTAGTAGCTACAGCCTTCGTGGCTTAGGCGGCAGCACGTTGGCCTCTCGCCGCTGGGTCCGTGGTTCAAATCCCGGTCACCCCATGTGAGATTTGTGCTGGGCAAAGCGGAGGCAGACAGGTTTTTCTCCGGGTACTCCGGTTTTCCCTGTCATAATTTCATTCCAGCAACACTCTCCGCTATCATTTCATTTCATCTGTCATTCATTTAATCATTGCCCCCAGGGGAGTGCGACAGGCTTCGGCAGCCGGCACAGTTCATATCCTCGCCGCTAGATGGGGGCTTCATTCATTCCATTCCCTGACCCGGTCGGTCGACTGGAAGCAGGCTGTGGATTTTCATTTCAGTAGCTATACCTTCATAGATTAGTTGGAGGGGGAAGACTGTTTTGTTGGTTGGTTCTTAAGTTTAGGGGCTGCGACAACGCGGTCATGTAGCCCCGTGTACTTTGGGTGTGTGTAGAATCTGTCTGATATCGGTGTTAATTGTGATGGCTGTATTAGTGTGTGTTATCTATTTTTAAAAATTCAAGTAAGGACTGCAGACTTTTGAATTTTTCAAATAGTTCCTACTTTTGCCACCAAACGCCACCGTCAACGACTACTAGTTCAGAACTTAGCTACCAGACGCCACCGCAGTCGGCTCTTGGCAACGAACGTAGAAACCTAAGAACGTTGTTTACATTCTTAACCTATACAATTTAGCTTCACACAGGTGTAATTAGTGGAAGGTTCTTAAACATGCCATAAATCTCTGACATGGGACCGCCGGCTTTATTTCCCATCCGAAGGAAGGCATACTGAGGGATTTAACAAAATAATTCCGACGACTTCAGCCGGATTTGAACCCGCGATCTTGGGCATAGAAGCTCAGCATGCTGCCAACTACACCACCGAAGCCACCGCTCTTTTGTTGATGGGATAGTTTTGCAACAGTACAATAAGTAGTTCTTTTCTCGGGAGCTTTAATATTAATCAGTAATAGTCACCACGCCAGCCCCATGGTGTTGGGATAGCATTCCTGCTTCTCACCCGGAGGTCCCGGGTTCGATTCCTGGCTCAGTCAGCGAGTTTAGAAACTGACATGAGGTCTGGAACGGGGTGCACTCAGCCTCTTGAGGACAATTGAGTAGCTGTCTGACAGTGATGCAGCGCCCCGGTCATGAAAACCAATATTAACGGCCGAGGGAACCCGATGCGCTGACCACGTGTCATCCCAATATCTGCAGGCCAAATGGCTGGGCAGCGGTCGCTTGGTAGGCCTAGGCCTTTCACGGGCTGTAGTGCCAGTGGTTATTATTTATTATTATTATTATTTAATAGTTGCCACACTTACTAAGTTTTCGTAGGTTTTGTTGTTGTTTGCTTTTAACGGTTACTAGTAACGCCGTTACCGTAAATGTAGACTAACGGTAAAAGTAACGGTCACTAATATAGTCGTTAGGCTCGTTACCTTGACACGCCAAAGTTACCAATGTAGGTTAATAGCCTAATCTAATTAAATAACAAGGTAAATGTATGTCACGCTCTATATCATAATGATTTCTTTTATATTATATCTTAAGCCCAACAACTGAGCACAAGAAACAGAAAGGGAAAGGAACAGTCAAAGAAGAGACTCCAAAGATATGACACTTATTATTTCTGTTCGAATATTACTACCAAGTTCTAAATATCTAAATTGTAATTGTAACTTATTTATTTTACGTTAATTACAATTAGGACTAAACGTCCCTTTAGCTGCAACTAACTGCCGCTACTATACATGTTTATTTTGTACATAGTCTTAAATTAACCTAATTAAACTAAATACTACGGAAATAAATCAATATATACAAGACTGTTTAACCTACTTAATTAATATGAAGTAATACTATTATGTTACAATTTTATCATAATCTTATACAGTACACGTTTTAATAATTACACAGATAATAGGAGTGAATATACAATTTCTGAGCCTTGACACTCATCTGCCGTACTTCGCCCAGTCATATATTGTTATATATTTTCGAGGCATTTACCACAAATGATTTATACCTTTAATTGTACGATGCTGAGGGATCTGCTGAGTTGTAGCGGTGAATCTAGCTATGTTCCGATCATGCACTTGACTCATTTGAACGAAGGATTTAGCCAGGTAAGGGGGTGTATTAGTTTTTAAAATTCTCAATAGTAGGCAAGAAGTCGAGTAAACTGTCACTACATACTGTAACGATTCGATCCCATAGCTGTTATATTTAAAGGGTTATTCATTTATTATCATGTTATTATTATTATTATTAACTAGTACATCCATGAGATGATTTTTATATCAGATAATTGTAAGCGGTTTTGATTATTATATTCAATTAGATTTTTATTAACAATTACTTGTAAAGAGACGAAGTATTATATATTGCAACAAGACTGGCGATATGGACTAACCCTGTGCGTCACAAACTGAACGACGTAGTAAGAATTACACCACGGCAAACTGCGTCATTTTCCTGAGATGTTAAGAAACCCACTATGGTGTAACCAACACGCCATTTTCTACGGTATATACGCGTCAATATATATTGCAAGTTATGAGTCAAGAATGGAGAAGGCTAATAGAGAGGGAAGCTGTGACACCACGTGACAAGGAAGTCATTAGTATTAGTACCTGCGACTCCGACAAAAGACGCATTGATCTATAGCTATCAATGAAGGAAGGAAGTTGTAACCTTGCTTTCTGGGTCCTAATGGACTGAGCACCGAGAGTCGACACTGAACGATGTCTTGCCGACATCTATATCAATACATAATGGGTTATATCCCTGATCAAGAGTCTTTCTACAGATGGCAACGTACTTAATGAGGATATTTCATAGTAAATGAGATATCACATCATTTTTTTTAAACATAAGCGACGTAACATCGAGATCATCGATCATTTCTTAAATATGACGAATCTTCGACTGGGTGAGCCAACAATTCAATAAAACTATCGTCTCTATTATAATTTAACTTCATTTAACTTTCAATTCATTTTAATATTCATTTTCTTTTAAATAATTAATTGCCGCATTGAGTAATTTTAAATTCAATTGTGTGACTATCACTATTCTGTTTTATTAGTATTTTGTTCTTGAGTAAATAAATTCATTTCCTTTAACGTAATGCCTATTTCTTTCATTGTAGTTGGTACTTTAAGGCAATCATACTCCTTGATTAAATACGGATTGGTTAGATGACTTTGTCTCACTACGGCCCGGGTAAGTGGTTCTCGACTCTACTGCTGATAGCCGAGGTTAAATCAATAAATTTCGATTCACTATCTTAAATAGGAATCTGGCGCTCAACAACTTATTATATTACACTATCACAGGTAAGGTCACACCACAGTGTATATTATTTATTCTTATTATGTTTGTTAAATTGAACCACAATAGTCATCACCACGTTCAACGACTCATTAAAAATGTTACATTTGGCGCCACAAAGTAGGGCACGAAAACCATTCGGTATTTAGTCAGAGGAGTGTATAATTTCAGTGCAAATTGTCAGTGCTTTTGGGGGACAGTGAAGTGAAGTGAAATTTTGGAAGGGCAATTGTTATACGGTGTACTTCGAGATGTCGGAGGAGGAACAGAGGCAGTTGAGAAGTAGGGATGCAGTCAAGAAAATTAATTATAAGGAGGTTGATAGCGGTAGCGATGTTGAGAGCGTAGAGAATAATACCAAGATGTCGGAGGTAAATCTTGAGAATAATCCTGAGAGTAATCCTGAAAATAATCCTGAGGTTAGCCCTGACATGAATACAGAGATAAATCTTGAGACGGATACAGAGGTACATCCTGAGACTAGTGGTAGTCTAGAGAAAGAAAAGTCTATAGAGATTCCTGAAGATCCATTAACTGCGCTCATAAGGCAGATGAGTAGAGATTTAAGTGCGAAATTTGATGAAAGTATGAATAAAAATAGTGAAGAGAATAAAATAAATTATTTGGAATTCAATGGTAAATTTAAGAAATTAGATAAAGATATGAATAAAAATATGGAAGAGAGTAAGAAAGATAATTTAGAAAGTAGGAAGGAATTCAATGATAAATTTGAGAAATTAGATAAAGATATGAATAAAAATATGGAAGAGAGTAAGAAAGATAATTTGGAAAGTAGGAAGGAATTGAGTAGAGATTTAGGTGAGAAATTAGATAAGAGTAATCAAAAGATGAGAGAGGATATGAGTAAAATAAATCAGAAATTGGAAGAGAATAATGTAAAACTAGATATTGTGGAAACGATGAATAGAGAATTAAGTATGAAGTATGATATGCTACAGGAGAGTATTCAGGGGGTGAAACAGGAAATCAGAGGTGAAATTAAGGAGGAGGTAGAGATGAAGGCTAAAGATATTATTAAGACAGTAGATAAGAAATTAGAAGCAGCAGAAAGTAGGATTCAGGAAAGAATAGTAACTGTGATTGAAGAGAAAATAGCAACTCAAGGTGAAAGTTTTAGCAAATTGGTAGAAGTGGAAACTAGGCAGGTGGTAGAGACTTTAGGGGAAACTGCAGTAGAATCAGTAAAGACAGCCTGTAAGGAGACTATAATTGAAAGTAGAATGGAGTCAGACGAGATTTTAGGTGAAAGCAAATTGGAATTAGCGGAGATTTTAGGTGAAATCAGATTAGAGTCAGACGAGATTTTAGGTGAAAGCAAATTGGAATTAGTGGAGACTGTAATTGAAAGTAGATTAGAGTCATTGGAGATTGTAGGTGAAAGCAGATTGGAATCGGAGGAGATCTTAGGTGAGGAACGGCAAATAGCGGAGATTTTAGGTGAAATCAGATTAGAGTCAGACGAAATTTTAGGTGAAAATAGAGTAGCGTCAGAGGAGATAGTAGGAGAAAGCATAGTAGAGTTGAAGGAGATTTTAGATGAACGCAGGATAGCTGTAAAAGAGACTATAGAATGTAGCGAAAAAGAAGTGAAGAAGATGAGAGAAAAGATAGGGATAGAAGTAGGTAAGATAAAGAAAGTACTAAGCACCCAAGAGATTAAGATGCAGACAATCATAGATAAATTAGATAGGCAAACTAGGGAAGAATTTAGTCCTGTGATAGAGGAAGTTAATATGAAATTATTAGTGGCAGAGAAGCGTGCGTTAAGTCATAGTCAGAAGAACATAATTAGTAAACAGGTTAAGAGGAGGAGAGAGATAGATAAGAGCAGAAGCAGTAGTCCACGGCTAAAGAGAGCATTAAGTGATAGTAACGGAGAAATGAAAATGAAACCTAAAGGTAGATATTTTAGAAGTAAAATGAAAGAAAAGAGAATTAAGTTGCTAGAGGAGAAAGAAATCAGGATGAGAGAGAGAAAGAAAGCATATGACGTGCAGTGGCGTACTGAATTAGCCAGACTTGGGGATGTGAGAGGGGGAAAGCCGAAGTACTGTGTTACTATGGATGAATGTAGTACAGAGGAAGTAGAAACTAATGTAACACGGAAGGAATTATGTGGAATTCTAGTTAAAGATAGCATTGAAGATGAATGTGGTAAGAACGGTGAAATGCCAGTGAACGTATTTATGTAAATTTATATTACCGATAGTTACTGTTCCGTATGACTTACATATTAAGTAATGAAGTGTTATAGGATTTAACAGAGGTAGATAAGGAACCTGCTGTGTGTAATTTTAATTCAGTCGTGAAGTTAGGATGGTAAGGGGCGCGTAGTGCCTACGCTTATTGATTTAGATTGACTAAAATTATTTAATTTTGAAGACAGAGGTTGTCGTGCTATTGAGCAATGCAGGTAAGTTGAATGTAGGTCCTTAAACTGCAGGTAAGTTGGATGAAGTAAGAATTAAATTTTAAAAGTAGGAAGGTTATTACATAGGTAAGTAATGGAAAGAAAGTAATAATTATTATGGCAACCATAATTAAGAATATAATGGTAATAAAGATTTAATTCAAAAGTGAGTGAAGATCAGATGATACAGTGGTAATAAAACTAGTGAGTTGAAGAATTAAGTATTGATTTAATAAAGAAGTTTCAGTTGAGGACAACGAGGTTATCAGTGGATATATTTTGAGAAATTTATAAGTGGTTTAGAATTGTTAATGGTAATGCGTTGTATGAATTAACCAACATCGGGTTGAAATGAGGAAGTAGTAACTAATTAGGACATCTGGTACTTGTTGACAGATATGTGTGTGTGTATGTGTGTATTTTCACGTAAATGGACGTGAGTTTGAAGAAGTAGGCCAACGAAGGTAATGCCGTTGAGCAATGTGGTTTTAAAGTTTTGGTAAGATGCCAAATGAAGTTTTTTAAGGAGGAAGTTTTGGTAAGATGCCAAATGAAGTTGTTTTTTGAGGAAGTTTTTGGTAAGATGCCAAATGAAGTTGTTTTTTGAGGAAGTTTTTGGTAAGATGCCAAATGAAGTAGGTTGGAGGAAGTTTTTGGTAAGATGAAGTAGGTCAGCGAGGTATATTCCGTTGAGCAATAATTATTTTTTTATGGTATCTACGGGACTACGTGAAGTTAATAAGGGAGTTTTTTTTAAGTATATATGGATGTATGCACACAAGGTAATAAGAGATTACAAAGGTAAGATTGCCCAAGTTTTTGTTACAGTTACGCACGTTTTAAAGATATTACAAGGCTTGTTATCGAGCTAAACCACTTTGTAGTAAAAAGTTACTGATGATTAATAACGAATTAATGATGTGGTAGATTGTTGTCCTACATACAGGTTAAAGTAAAGATAATAGTAATAATTATATGGTTGGCATAATATTTTCTAATATTGAAAGGAATTTGTTATAATTCGACGTTTGAGGATTTAAAGTAAATCATTTTTTTTAGTAGACAGGAAATTAAAGTTTTATTTATGTCATACGGAGTTAGTAAAGATAAGTTAATATTTTGAAGGAAGAATAAGTTGGTAAGATAAGTGTATACCTAAGGGGTAATAATGAAGTTACAATTAAAGGCAGGTGTAAGTTACGCATTTAATTTGATAGAGAAGAAAGTATCTGAACTGTGTTAGAACTCAGAACTTGCTTTATGAAGTGATTATGGGAGAATATTTGCGAATTAGGAGTGTCGGTGTTATTGACTGTCAACTGGAACACTGTCATTATTTGAGGAAGACAATAGTTAGGAAAGCAAAGGGTGATGTTATTATTCCAAGGAGTTAGTCGAAGCATGTAAGATTTTTTTTTTAAGCTGAAATTTAATGTGTTATTGGTCAGTAAGAGGTGACCTGTAACAGTAAGAAGAAGTGGGATTATACCACGAATAGGGGAGGTTTTTGTATGTGACGTGGGATGTCACGATGAGTTTTGAGAGATTCTGGTATAGCAAGAGTGAGCTATAGTCCAGGCGGTCAGAACAAGTAGGAAGTGGTGTTTGGAGGACACGGTACTTAATTAAGAGTTTTGAGAGAAAACTAAGGGGGGTTTTTAGGCATTCAGCAAAAAGTCAAATCATGAATAGACTAAGTTCAAAGTATAAGAGCATTAATATTTTGTGGAACGAAATATTTATTCCGAGGAGTTTGTCATGTGTTTTTGTGAAATAGTTTAGTGATATACGTAATTCAGGTATTGAGTAGTATTTTGTCCAAGTCTTAATCATTTTGTTATGGTAAGTAAGGAATGACGTTACGGTAAAGTTATATCTTGACGCTAAGTTAAATTTTATAAAGTGAACAAGAAGTCAGATTTTATGTTTATTGGTGATTTTGAAAATTCAAGTTATTGTTTTCGAGAAGTAGTAAAGAGGAATTATGGTTTTATGAGAAGTTAAGAAGTCGTGGAGACTTAGGAAGTATTAATTTGGAAGGAGGCGGCCGTGGCCTAAGAAAGAATTAAGCCACGAAGGCAGGTGAGTAGTAACTTGGATATTTAAATGAACTGTTTAATAACTGCTTTGAGGTATTTCGATGTCATTATGAATTTGGGGAAATATTTACATGTATGACATATGCACTGAAATTGGAATTGCCTTAGGTATCTTGCTAAGTTATTTTTTTCTTCAATTATTGAAATTTTACTGCATTTGAGTAATCCCTTTATAAAGACGAAAGGAATATTGTATTGTTTGCATCCTATTATCGTGTGCTGTAATAGTTATTATGGGTTAATCAGCTGGTATTACAACAATGTACTTCTACGCCAGACTGATATACAAAAACTACGTTCAAAAGAGATGAAGCCAAAATTGTATGTCATGCATACGATCACCGAAATATAAACGAGTGCAGCGTTGACATATATGTCAAAAATAAAAGTGAAGGGCATTTTATATGTATTTTTTTTACAGCATATAAAAAAAATGAACATTATGAACATTTGGAAGAATGAGATGAATGAAAGTTAAAATATGATTTTTTTGTGAAGAATACATTTATGTATATTTTTTTTACAACATATATAAAGAAGAATGAACATTATGAACATTTGGAAGAATGAGAAATGATAGTACAAATATGTAAAGTGAAAAGAGTATGTTCTTGTATATCTTTATGTATTGTTGAAGGGTATTATTTGTATGTTGTCGTTATGGGGGTATTAATATTTAAATTTGTATTCATTTGTGTAGGATGTGTAGTGATATAAATAATGTTACATTTTATTTTAAATTATTTATACCAGGGGCGATTGTAACGATTCGATCCCATAGCTGTTATATTTAAAGGGTTATTCATTTATTATCATGTTATTATTATTATTATTAACTAGTACATCCATGAGATGATTTTTATATCAGATAATTGTAAGCGGTTTTGATTATTATATTCAATTAGATTTTTATTAACAATTACTTGTAAAGAGACGAAGTATTATATATTGCAACAAGACTGGCGATATGGACTAACCCTGTGCGTCACAAACTGAACGACGTAGTAAGAATTACACCACGGCAAACTGCGTCATTTTCCTGAGATGTTAAGAAACCCACTATGGTGTAACCAACACGCCATTTTCTACGGTATATACGCGTCAATATATATTGCAAGTTATGAGTCAAGAATGGAGAAGGCTAATAGAGAGGGAAGCTGTGACACCACGTGACAAGGAAGTCATTAGTATTAGTACCTGCGACTCCGACAAAAGACGCATTGATCTATAGCTATCAATGAAGGAAGGAAGTTGTAACCTTGCTTTCTGGGTCCTAATGGACTGAGCACCGAGAGTCGACACTGAACGATGTCTTGCCGACATCTATATCAATACATAATGGGTTATATCCCTGATCAAGAGTCTTTCTACAGATGGCAACGTACTTAATGAGGATATTTCATAGTAAATGAGATATCACATCATTTTTTTTAAACATAAGCGACGTAACATCGAGATCATCGATCATTTCTTAAATATGACGAATCTTCGACTGGGTGAGCCAACAATTCAATAAAACTATCGTCTCTATTATAATTTAACTTCATTTAACTTTCAATTCATTTTAATATTCATTTTCTTTTAAATAATTAATTGCCGCATTGAGTAATTTTAAATTCAATTGTGTGACTATCACTATTCTGTTTTATTAGTATTTTGTTCTTGAGTAAATAAATTCATTTCCTTTAACGTAATGCCTATTTCTTTCATTGTAGTTGGTACTTTAAGGCAATCATACTCCTTGATTAAATACGGATTGGTTAGATGACTTTGTCTCACTACGGCCCGGGTAAGTGGTTCTCGACTCTACTGCTGATAGCCGAGGTTAAATCAATAAATTTCGATTCACTATCTTAAATAGGAATCTGGCGCTCAACAACTTATTATATTACACTATCACAGGTAAGGTCACACCACAGTGTATATTATTTATTCTTATTATGTTTGTTAAATTGAACCACAATAGTCATCACCACGTTCAACGACTCATTAAAAATGTTACAATACGGTAATGTAATAAAACTAACGTTAAAAGTAATTCTCCAACCCTGTAGATGTATGCAATTCATTTTGAGTCACGTTAGGTCGTGATTTTATCAACCCTGAGAATTCGTGTGAATGTAGAGATTTAAGCCATTCCTTTTTTAGTATTGCCTATACAAATTGACTTTTTGTTGCTTTGCAGTTGGTCAACATTTAATTGTGAATATGAACTAATACATGTAATTCTTTCCAGGTTTGTATTTATATATCCCTCCCTATATTATTCTGCTAAGGTCCCATTCCAGTTTTGTACCAAAACTAAGGTCCCATTAACACCAACCTACACATATGGGGTATCTACAGGTTCAGCATAACCCAATGCGTAAGCAAAACGCACTCACTTACTCTTTAAAAGCCTCACAATTAAATAAATACATTAAAACATGTATATTTAAAATGAAATAATGAAAGAATGCAACTCGGTAACCATGGTAACAGAATCTCACAGGTCCATATATTTCTGTAAGACGCAATGCAATTCCAATTATTACATTACTGTGAAAGTTTCCTGACGGTTATAAGTAGGGGTGTTAGAAAGTGTTGTTATTTTTTTGAAGATTTGTTGATTTAAAATTCAAAAGGTGGTGTTTTGTGTTTTTATTATTTTTTCGGGGGATGACATGTTAAAATTTGGAAAGCGATAAGGTTTGTACAATAAGTGCATTTAAAAATATAAACAATTAATAAAACAAAGTAAAAAACAAAACAGCAGGGTAAAACGTTAAACATGGCTATGGAAGAATGAGATAATACTTATATGGAAGTCACATTTTTATTTTACATTCACCATCTCGAAACACATTTCAGTGAATACCTTTTTCAGTTTTATCCAAATACTGCGGTGAAATCACTGGAAGTAGATCATGGTTAAAGTCTCAGCATTTGCAGCTGTCAATTTTCGCCTCCTATCACTTACTATGAGACTGTATTTCGAAAATGACCTTTCAGAATCCACATTTGAACAAGGATACCACACACACTTTAATGCAGCTGTTGCATAGTCTCGGTGAGCAGGCCTTAATCCCATGAGGATCTCTGGAACATTCACATTATCTTCATGACGCAGTTGGTTCTTGATTGCAGTCAGGTAAATGCTGTGAGCCTCTAAAAACGGTTGAAACTCCATCTTCGTAAGAAATGGGGCATTCTTCTTAAATTGGAGCAGTTCTGTGGGAGATACGTTCTTAGGTGCATGCCGAGGATCAAACAATGACCCGATGGCTTCTACAGTCTTCCTGGCTGGATCCGTGGTCCTTAAAGTCCTGACTTTCACTAGAGCTGACTGGGCAACACACGTAAGATTGGACTTAACCTTTATCTGCATCTTTTGAGGAAGCTGTTCCAAGTTCTGGAGGATCGTATGATTGAACATTCCACCATCGCCTAATAGCTTGAGCTTTACCTCAAGGTCATCTAGCTTCCCAGCCAGTAAGTGAATTGTTGGGTACTTAGATCCCTCCAAGAAATTAAGCAAGTCCATAAGAGAGGCACCAACAACAGAAACATACAATGCTTGTAATTGTATAAATTGTATTGTTGAAGTCGATGCTTGTTGGAAAAATTTGACCCCAGAATTTGAATCTTCCAATGTTTTGAAAAATTCTACCAGATCTTCCACATGCGTGGCCATATACATTGCAGCCTTAAACCATGAATTCCATCTTGTACATACAGGCATTGGGAAAGCTAGAATTTCATTCTCTTTTTCTGTGTTTTCATATTTCTCCCTTAGAAATGCAACGTAATTGCTTTTCCTTTTTCGCGTATTTAAAAAGGCATTCTTTGTCTTTACTATAGATATGTTCAATTCGTCCAGCTCGTTTTCAAATACGCAGCTGATAAGATTGACTTTATGAGCCCAGCACTGGACATGACTTAATTCTTCAATCAATCCTTGAAGAGTAGTTACACATTTTGTCATGTAGCGTGCTGAGTCCGTAACTACTGCCACTACACGCTCCCGTTCAATTTCACAGGAATTCAAGGTGTCTAATATCGCATTGGAGCAATTTACGCTATTGGCAGAATCTAGAACAACAGAGGCAGCCAGATGGGTGTTCATTTCAGTTGATGGTACTGTTGGACGAAAAAGAATGTTGAAAACACACCTTCCATTCATGTCAGTTGTTTCGTCACATAGCAGAAACACGTCTTTGTTTTTTATATCTTCCCTAATTTCTTCCCTCCTTCTTTCGCCAATCATGGGGATGTATTTCTGACGAATCTGATTTGCTGATGGTAAATCTCCACTTCCGCGAACGTACTTATTAAACCAAGTACGGATAGCAGGATTGTCTAGTTTCTCTACTGGTATATTAGCTTTCACAAACGCAGTAGTAGTGTCCAAAATAAACTCTTCTTTCATATCCTTCACACGACTAGCATTTGATAATGTTTCTTTCAAGGTGGCCACTCTAGGAACACTAACTTCAAGACTCGGCGTTTTGAATGCTTCTCCGATTTGCAATGTTTGTCTAATGCATCTTTCCTGCGATAATCTAACCGACAATCACAATATTTGCACATAAGAATGCCACAAGAAATTATAAATCCTTCATTCTTATATTCTTTAAGTCTGTCTGTGGCAGAAACAGCTACCTTCGGCATTTTTAAACTCAACTGAGCGATGCCCAGTAACAAACACTGTTATCACACGGTTGACTGTAGTCACACGCCAGTATAAATTCGTAACCACACGCAAAATTTATTTCTGAATTCGTGTCATAATATTTAAATTACTTCGCGTCTCATCTTCCTGTACTGCTAAGTTCGGAACTAATACGACGAACACGTGGTCGCCAACTGATTCACGCAAATAACACACTAGCTTCGATGATAACGCACAATTTGCGCACTTTTTATTAAATTATATAGAATTCTCTACTATAATTTACACTCGCTACCGATGTAACAGGAGGCAAACGTAGTTTACATTATGAACAACTATCACATAATCTTTTGGAGGTAGTCGGCCAAACTATTCACGCCGCGATATAACAGCTGTTTACCACAGCGCTAAAATCCAACGAGTAACGAGAATATCGACAGTATATCGTAATATGACGTATATCGTAGTATTACCCCTCGCGAAACTATACAATCGATCATTCTCTCGAATTGAACACCAACCAAATTCGATTATCGGCTTGTGGACAAAAATGTTCGGATTGGTGTGGGGAAAAAATATGAAAATTTGTTTTTATTTCGCAGATTGCGGTATTTGTGGTGTTATTCACAAAATTCGCGTTATTTCGCGATTTAATTTCACTCCTGGGCGGCACGAAACATGTAAATACGTGAAAATAAAACATCCTAACCTCTAAATATGACTTTTCGTTTTATCGCGAATTAACAAAAACTAACACCTCTAGTTATAAGGTTATCACTGAACCAAATTAAGCTGTAAAATTCATCAATACATACAGTATAATGCGCTTAAGAGGGTCAGGGGGCACTCTAGAATTTTTCATGCAATTTTCACGTGTGAGTGTGGTACGAATGGTCTTTTTCACCCGACTATAAAGGGTCTCCGAAAACCACATTTAAATGCCCTTAAATTAACAGTGTCTGTGATATTCTTAGAAAACTAACTTCGCTCTGATATACCTATGAAGGAATGACAAACCCCTAACCACTGCACCAGTAGCTGAATTGATAAAGTCTGATCATTCATACCAAGGATAACTCAGTCATAGCTTTCATGATTGAGATTTTGCTAAGTGTACTCATTACAACTAGAATATTCGCGGGCGAAGCCGCGACGCGTAATGCTAGTTATTTATATCTAGTACCCCGCCCCTTCATTGGGCACAATCGTGTTGACCGACTGAAAAGCTACAAAAAGTCAATTCGTATGAATGGAAATTATCTTGAAACTAGCGGCTTTGGTGGCGTAGTTGGTAGCATGCTGTGCCTAAGATAGCGGGTTCAAACCTGGCCGAAGTCAGCGGATTTTTAAGAGCGTTAAAAATCCTTCAGTATGGCTTCCTTCGGAGGGGAATTAAAGCTGGCGGTCCCATGTTATAGATTTATGGCATGTAAAAGATCCTTCCACAGACTAAACTTGTGTGCAGCTAAATTGTTAGGTTAGATTTCGTCGAGACGCTATATCAAAGTTCCAACATTCACCACTAGGTATCATTGATATCTGGTAGCGAAAGTTGGAACTACTTGAAATTGACCGGAACTTGTAGCTCATCCTATGGGTGTCCGATGAAAGCAGCTACAGCCTCTAGCGAGCCGAACTTGTCCTAGGACACTCCCGGCACTGAAAGCCATACGATAAATAAAAATAAATCTAGACATTTGTGTTATTATAGTGTCTGAGGTAGTCGCACCCCCGGTTCTAGACTGCCACAAGTTAAACAAGTAGTTCCGTAAAGAACTATACAGCCTATTTTCATATATCCTACTTATGTTAACTGCCACTATCAACATGCAAAATATCAGTTTGTTTGCTGTAATAGATTCATAGATATTGAGAACCGACTAAATATTTTGGGTGGTCGCCATGTTGGATTTTATATATGTAGGTCCTAAAGTTATGTACTGTTACATGAAGATTATTGTGTACGTTTAGCATTCAAATTTCAATCGCATGATTAGGACACAAGAAGTAAAAAAGAGATTTTAAAATTTTGCACAGCTGCCATCTTGTGGTTATGGAAACAATTGAAATAAATTAATGCCAGTGGATTAACATTCGCATCAGGATTTACTGTACCAAGTTTCACTGCACTCGGTTGGATAAATTGCGAGAAACGTTCATGTGAATATTTATACTTCGCGTCGCCGCCATGTTGGATTTGTGATCACCAGGTTATTTAAAGTCCTATAGGCGAACTTAAGTTCATAGCCCCTATGAACATTAAAAAAATCAGTTTGATTGCTATAATAGATTCGTAGATATTCAGAGCCGTCTAAATACTTCGGATGGCCACCATGTTGGATTGTTAAATGTATAGGCCATAGAGTCATGTACCTTAAAGGAAATTTATTGCGTAGGTTTATTATTCAAACTTTTACTTCGATCGCATGATTACGACACAAGAAATAAAAATTTAATTTTCGCAATTCGCACAGCCGCCATCTTGAGGTTATGCAAACACTTGAACTAAATTAGATACCAGTGCATTACAATGTGTATAGACATTTCCTGTACCAGATTTCATTGCGTTTGGAACATTAAACCGCGAGAAAGGTCTATTTAAAATTTTCAAATCCGCTTGGCCGCCATGTTCGTTTTGTTGTTAACCGGTTTTTGAATGTCTTATAGACGAACTTCCAGTAGTGCCCTTTATATCCGAACAAAATTTCAGGGTGATACAGCTAATAGTTTCAGAGATATAGAATGCCGGTGAAATATTTTGCACATCCGCCATTTTGTGGTTATGTAAACAATTGAACGAAATTAGATGTCGGTGCATTACAATGTGTATAAACATATACTGTACCAAGTTTTATTGCGTTTGGTTGGTTAAATCGCGAGAAACGTCTATTTTAAAGTAGCAAATTTGCGTGGTCGCCATGTTGGTTTTGTAGTTACTAATTTTTCAAAAGTTACATAGGTGAACTTCTAGTAGTTCCCTTTATCACCGTAAAATATTCCAGGGTGATATCGGGAATAGTTTCGGAGATATTGGATGGTGGTCAAATACTTCGCACAGCCGCCATGTTGGATTGGTGAGACGTAACAAAATTTGAAGGGCACGGTCGGGGTCGCCCTGAATAGTGCTATGAACGAGTTTCATTGAAATCGCTCCAGCCGTTTAGATTTTATTAGACACACACACACACACACACACACACACACACACACACACACACGCACGCACGCACACACACACGGACAAAAGGTGATCTCATAAGCCTATTTTTTTCAAAATTGAAAATAGGCTAAATAGATACTTTTTCAGGAGAAGCATTTAAAGATTTTGAACTAATGGGAATACAATATAAATATATACATAATTAAAGTGAAAGTACCGTATTACTAACTTCTAACATTGTCTAGTACTACTGTATACTATAACATTGACAGTTCTTTCATAGATTTTAATTATTTGTTTTAATCCAAAATAATAATAATTTTGAGTTATGGCAGTTTTCTATTGAGTTCCGTAGAATTGCTATTTATAGGATCTGAGTTGTGGCAGTTTTACAGGACACGAACTTGATCATAGGCATTTAGAAGTACCACATACATCAAAATTCATGTTATTTGACTTGTGACAGTCTTACACCGAGGGTGCGGTATGTTGAACTAGGATGGTGATAGGACATGAAGTATGAAACTGTTGAAGTATTTTCCAGAAGTGAGAGGGGAAACTACGCTCTGGATGACCACTGTAGAACCACGATTTAACCTCAGATGCCCGAACATTGCAACCATCCAGTCTTCGCCTAAATAATTTCTTACTTAATGGTGTAGCTGTGCGTGCTAAATTACGCGACAAGGACCTACAGCAAGTCCGGAGATTGGTGGTGCGAAACCCGGCACTGACAGCTGCTATCCTGAGCGTCGTTTTTCCCCAGTACTCTGCGCAGGCGAATGCTGGGATGGTACATAATTTCAAGTCCCGAGGCACATACTCTTTACCCGATGCGTCATCACTAGGGCCCGGATATTGATGCCGTAAGAAAGTTCAAAATATACACTTAAAATTTTCAAAAATGACTGTAATAAATGACCTAAAAATTTGGAAAATGCACTATTAAATTGTGACAATGATCTTATAATAATAAACTCACTAATATTTCAAAAAATCCAAAAATGCATTAAAAATTGCAAAAAATGAACTGAGGCAAGAATATACACCCCTTCCCCTTTCTACCCCGCCACAGCTGACCTTGGTCAACAGAGCAGGTAACATTTCATCCCGCTAATAACTGGTTTGCGACGAAAACAAGAGCATCTGTATACCTACCGTACCATTCCACTGATTTTTTTTTCTTCAATATTTTAAATTATCTTGTATCAGCTACTAGCTTCGTCTTAACTCTGAGAGACGTAACTCCCTCATATAAAGCTGTGACATGACGAAATTGAAAAAAAAAAGACCTTAAAAGGCTGATTTCTCTAAAATATGACCACGAAAATCTACCAAACTTAAAAGAAATGCTCTAAAAATGGAACAATAGCAAATAATTCAAAAAGTTGCAAAATAAAAATGACATATTTGAACACGAGGTGCCCCGTCCGGAGTTTCTATGTACTTCAGCATTGTTTTAGACAGCTCAGTAAAAAGTTGACATGTCATCAACATCCGGGCCCTAGTCAAGGGCCGATAACCTAGATTATGGCCCTTTAAACAACAATTAACCTCATCATCATCATCATCAACATCATCATCACAGAGTACAGGTTATCAGACAATAAAAATTTAAAGGTTTTAGTCGGTCAAGATGATTGTGCCCAATTGTAGTGCGTCGGTTCCTAAACCTGAAATAAAATTTCATGAGATTAAGAAATACCCTTGGATAACCAGTGACGATCGAAACTGGTAATTCAAGTGTATTTATTTATCTCTTGTAATTATTTTCAGGATTATGGAACCTCTTATTACAATCGGGTACAATTGTGTTGACCGACTGAAAAACATTAAAATACGATTACTAAGGCAACACTGAAAAATGGCTTCCAACACGATAATTATCAGATAAATTGAACAAATTGATGACCAAAAGTTTCCCTTAATATGAATATACAACAACAACTATAACAATGCACTAAGCTAAACACTTACATGGAACTGTAAGGTTCGTATTTTCTCCCTTCTCTCTAATTTAATATGAGCACAATTCTCATTTCAACATTATTCATTCGTTTTAGATCTTTGACTTGTCAACTACGGGCTGTCGTTTCTGAAGAATTTGTTCATTCATTATTAACTTAAACCAAATTGTAACATATCTAATTTCAATTTTTTTAAAGATAATTTTTAATCATTTAATAGTTAACGTTTTTGGAAATATTATTGAACTCATAACTTTTATAAAATTATCTGTAATCTTGCAACTTCATTCATATCCTTTCTGCTGAGGAAGATTATAATATAACCGAAACTGGTACAGTGTACCCAATTATTGAATTTTATTGACTTAAGGTATCTTTTCATATCACAACTAAACAGATATGTTGTTACTCTCTGAAGAACGCATAATCTCTACTTAGTATAAAACAAAGTCCCCGATTCTTGGATGTTACGGGTAAACTCGAGACCCACTGGATGGATTTTGATGCGGTTTTCACCATTCTGTAAAGGATATCTCGAGTATGATTCCTGTTGAAAGTCGTGTTGAGTTAAGAATTCTGAGAAGGGTGGTTGTGTTTCGAGATTCCCTGGAAGTGCAACTCGGGTTTTCTTCATTTCGCATGTGAAACACAGTCAAGTTAAGATTGGACGGAAGGGGGGGATTTGAGTTTCATTCAGCTCGCCATTCCCTGGAAATGCAACTCTATTTCGCCTGTGAACTTTTCATTCCCAAAAATTCACAGTCAATTTAAGATGGGACGGAAGGGGGATTATATTAAGCTACATTAAATTATACTGATTGGCGAATAATCTCTACTTAGTATAAAACAAAGTCCCCGATTCTTGGATGTCATGGGTAATCTCGAGAACCACTGCATGGATTTTGATGCGGTCTTCACCATTCTGTAAAGGATACCTCGAGGAAGGTTTCTGTAGAAAATAATTTATTTATGATCGAAGGAAGCCAATCAGTAACAATTTCAGGGAAAACGTTGAAATAAATCCTGGTGTCCGTGCGCTTTTTAAGCTTACGCTTGGCAAACCGTTAAAAATATCAATATACAATGAGTGTAAGAATTGTTCAGCATGAAACGTTCTACAAAAACGTACGTGAGAGCATATCTCTATATTCAATATATCGTCTACTATAAGTGTTTTAGATTGGACGGAAGGGGAATTTGTGTTTCATGCACCTCGCCAATCTTAAATTACGTCTGCCAAGAATTTGTTGCACATGCATCTCCATGATAATAGTTAATAGTCCAGTCAGTGATTTTAACCCATCATGCCGAGACGTAAAACGGATATAGATAGTTGTTCATTGACATCGTAAAGAAGCGCTTATCAAGTAATGCATTCACAACTGTTCCCGGGCGAAGCTAGTATAACATTAAAGAGATCTCGGAGTTAAAGGCTAACGCTCACCTTGGGATATACAACGTATTTACCAATTGTGCAGGGCTCATAATTCCTATAATTGTACTCTGTGTTACTCCAATGGATTATAATTGATATAATAGACTAGGTTTAATGTTGCACTTTGCATGCGATGATAATTTGACTTGGCTTGCAATCTTGTCGTTTCATCCATTTGTATTCCTAACTACTCATGCAAATAACCGCCAGTACCTCCTTAAGTGAACAGACAAGTAACTTTAAACACTTCCATTATCGAGCATATGACTATTACAACTGTGATTACCACTTTCTCGCAGCCGACGCAACGGGCGTGGCGCTAGTGAGCGATTATGATACGCACCAGCAAGCGAGAGACACTACTACGGTACTTTTTTGTGTGTTCGCCACGGTTCGGCTGGAACGCGGAACAGTAGACTAGTGATCATCTGGGCACATTAATTCACTGTGTTAGTATGCTTGCAGTGAATATCACCAACTCTTTTAATGAATTTCTCACCCTGAATCAGTGTGGCTTAGTGAATTGAGCAACGGAGATATTTGTTTATACCCATATTTTTCAATCGCCAGCCCCGTGGTGTTGGGGTAGCGCGCCTGCCTCTCGCCCGGAGGCCCCGGGTTCGATTCCCGGCTCCGTCAGGGCTAGGACGGGATGCACTCAGCCTCGTGAGGACAATTGAGCAGCTGTCTGACAGTGAGGCAGCGCCCCGATCACGAAAACCAAGATTAACGGCCAAGGGGACCCAATGCGCTGATCACGTGTCACCCCAATATCTGCGGGCCAAATGGCTGGGCAGCGGTCGCTTGGTAGGCCTAGGCCCTTTATGGGCTGTAGTGCCAGGGATTTAAAAAAAACTAAAAAAAACATATATTTTAATCTATACATTTTACAAGCAATGAAGGAAATTGGAGAATAATACAAAGTAGGAGTAGATATTCAAGAAGAAATAATTTCAACTCTGAGATTTTCTGATGAAATCGTCATCTTAGCCGACACGCCATATGCTTTGAATGAGTTTTTAAATGGTATGGACTCTGTCTTGAGGAAAGAATTCATGATGAAAATTAATAAATGTAAAATAAAATATTGGAATTCTGCCGAAATAAATCAGAAACTCATATGGACGTCAAATTGGCAGGTGAAAATCTAAAGGAAGTGGGGGACTTCTGTTACTTAGGAAGCAAAATAACCAGTGATGGACGAAGCAAAGAGGATATAAAAAGAAGTTTGGCTCAGGCAAATAAAGCATTTCTACAGAAAATAAATGTTTTGACTTCAAATTTAGATTAAGGTATTAAGAAGTCTTTTTGAAAGCCTTTGTCTGGAGCGTGGTGCTATATGGAAGGGAAACTTGGACTGTTGGTGCAGCAGAAAAGAAGAGAATAGACGCATTTGAAATGTGGTATTACAGAAGAATGATGATGAGCAGATGGGTAGATAAAGTAACACATGAAGAGGTACCTGTATTGAGACGAGTGGGTGAGAAGATATGTTTCTGGCGACTGCAAATGAGAAAGATATAGGAATGTAGGACACATACTACGACACCCAGGAATAGCAAACTTAGTAATGGAAGGAAGAGTCAAGGACAAAAACTCAAACGGAGCCATCCTCATCCAATTTGTCTTGAATTGTCTTGATTGAAGAGAAAAGTTTCCTCTATCGGTTATCTTTCTTAACACATTACATTCGTATAAATGGCTAAAGGTATCTGCCCGGATAGCAGGATATTCAGGTTCGAATTCCAACTGTGGCCATATTTTCAAATCTTTCTTAGCAGACATTATACCGTATTGTATAGTACTTATGATTGATTGGAGGGTTGTAGGCTAAAGACAGCAATTTATGATTAATTTTCTCTCTCAATATCGAAATCCCATTTCTGTGAGCAGAAATAAGCCCAAGACTTCAGACGGTGCGATAATAACTCTCTCTTTCTCACTTCCATTAATTCTACACCGATTCTGTGAAGCAACAGCGTGAATTTATCTACCGGTAAACATGCGCCGTGAAATTTTCTTTGATGCACAGTATTTTACACAATAAACAGGTGTTGAAATTCTGACTTTTATCTTGCTACTTGCGATGTTTGGGTTAACACAGACACAGATGGCGAAACCTTTTTAAAAAAAAAGGAGACAAGTATTATTATTATTATTATTTTTCAAAAATTGTGCCTACAATTTATGGACGGCAGATAGAGAAAGAGCAAGCCCCACATACACCGCAGTGTCTCCATCTCCGTTCATTAAATCTATACAAATCTGATAAGTTACATATATACAATGTATAACTTTACACTGCTATAAACACATAATCTGTTGTACATGACGTCTATATCATACAATTCTTAAATAAAAGTGAAGATACACGTACGCATACACACATATATTTACACGCTCACGCACGCATGCACACATGCATGCACACACACACGCACATATAGGCCTACATACATATATACACGCATGCAAACACTCCCACTCACACACAAAGTTACAATAGGCCTATATATGAATTCAATTTAAATGGGGTTTTAGTCCCTTTAGAGCCTTCACTTTGCGGCAAAATTGTCGTGGAGGAAGGTCTTTTATTGCATGAGGCAGGTCATTCCAGAGTCGAGCAGAGCAATTGTAGAACCCAGATTGATAATCTGTTGTCCTAGCGAATGGAGGAACGAGGGTGACACCCTGTGCTCTACGAAGTAAGCTTTAACTTATTTGAATTATATAATACAAGACATATGTTTACGTTTATCTTAGATTCAATATTTTACAAATATACGCTGCCGGATAAAAAAAAAAGGGCGTAACTCTTGGATATTTTCAAAGAATGTACACAATTAATTTTACTTACATTAATTTCTAACCTGGTCAATTTATAACAAAAATTGCTTATCAATAGGCAATCCTGTGGGGGTCCGGGCAGGGACACCAAGAGCCCGCCGATGAGCCTAGCTTGGTGTCCTAGGCGAAACCCCACACAAGACACGGCACAAACCTAGAAGAATTGCTGAGTTTTAATTCACCGGCCGTGAAAGCCAAAATACCATCTTTTTGGAAGCCTTCATAGGGAGGTTAAGGCTGCTTGAACTTTTAGTTCTCGTAGTCAAGTGGTGCAGTTGCACCTTATATAAAGGGAGGTGGCGCGCAGTTCGTCACTCCTGTGGGGGTCCGGGCAGGGACACCAAGAGCCCGCCGATGAGCCTAGCTTGGTGTCCTAGGCGAAACCCCACACAAGACACGGCACAAACCTAGAAGAATTGCTGAGTTTTAATTCATCGGCCGTGAAAGCCAAAATACCATCTTTTTGGAAGCCTTCATAGGGAGGTTAAGGCTGCTTGAACTTTTAGTTCTCGTAGTCAAGTGGTGCAGTTGCACCTTATATAAAGGGAGGTGGCGCGCAGTTCGTCACTCCTGTGGGGGTCCGGGCAGGGACACCAAGAGCCCGCTGATGAGCCTAGCTTGGTGTCCTAGGCGAAACCCCACACAAGACACGGCACAAACCTAGAAGAATTGCTGAGTTTTAATTCACCGGCCGTGAAAGCCAAAATACCATCTTTTTGGAAGCCTTCATAGGGAGGTTAAGGCTGCTTGAACTTTTAGTTCTCGTAGTCAAGTGGTGCAGTTGCACCTTATATAAAGGGAGGTGGCGCGCAGTTCGTCACTCCTGTGGGGGTCCTGGCAGGAACACCAAGAGCCCGCCGATGAGCCGAGCTTGGTGTCCTAGGCGAAACCCCACACAAGACACGGCACAAACCTAGAAGAATTGCTGAGTTTTAATAGGCACTAAGATTCAACACTACAAAACTGTAACTTTGCCCGAAGCCACTTATGCTTGCGAAACCTTGTTCCAAATTAAAAATGAAAGAAGAACTGATCAGCTCCTCAAAACTGAAAGAAGAATTATCAGAACCTGCATAAATAAAAAGTACCAGGTTGAAGGAGTCTGGAGAATCCTCTCCAATGAAACAGTCTATCGATAGATTGACCCAGTTACCAGCACGATGAAGAAGAAAAGAATCTCTTATTTCTTTCACATCCTACGATTACCAGAAAACAGGATTTTACGACAACTAGTGATGAGAAATCTGGGAAAGAAGACTGGAGGGCATTGGATCAAAGAAATTCAAGAGGATCTCAAAACTGTTGGACTCTAAATTACAGATGCAGAGAACAAGAATAAAATTACCACCCTTCTTAAGAATCACAAATTTTCAGCAGAAATGATGCACAGACGGGCGAATTAAGAACACTGCGATCAGAACGAATGAAGAAGTACTGGGCAGATAAGAAGAATCAAACAATTCAACCTTCAAAGAAAAAGTGTACATGGAAGACTCAAGTCAAGTTAATAATAATAATAATAATTTGAAACCTAAATGCAAGGAAGTTTAAAACAGCAACTTCATTTTAAGGTAAATATCATTTTTCACTTAAAAGTTATTTTCAGATGAGTATAAATGAAGTTATTTGATATTTGGCAAATTTTCATGAACATACGTCGCTACATTATTTCCATTATTTTGTGCTTAAACTGCTGTCACTAAAACGTGAAACGTCACAACACATCCTTGCACATTCAGTCTTCACTCATCTTACTGCATCCAAATTTCTTGATGCTCTAGGAAGTACTAAATAACAAGTCATTAGATGAGAGTCCAACAATGCCACAGCAAATCGTCATTCATACATCCCAATAACAGCGGAACCGCGAGAACATTCCAAATCCCAAAATGTACAAAACATGATCCTTTGTTCCGAAACTTAAAAAGAAAACCATTATAATGAACGTAATTATGAAATTGGCAGGTGAAAAGATAAAGGAAGTAGGAGACTTCCGTTACTTAGGAAGCAAAATAACTAGTGATGGACGAACAAAGAGGTTATAAAAAGTAGGTTAGCACAGGCAAGGAAAGCATTTCTACAGAAAAGGAATCTGTTGACATCGAATATAGATTTAGGTATTAGGAAGACATTTTTGAAGCCCAGATTTCTTGGTCCTGGTAGTCATTTTCTCAGAGGAATGAAGGTTGTTGATTAATGTTCTGAACGGGAGTCGATATTGTATAATTTCCTCTGTAATGCCATTTTTAAAGGTCTTTTATATTTCACAAAGCCAGTTATTATTATTATTATTATTATTATTATTATTATTATTATTATTATTTATTTATTTATTTACAGCGTATTTTCCCAATATTGGAAAGCGTTAAGCAATTTGACTCAATTCTTGATGTTCTTATTTTGCCAGTATTGTTTCATTCTGTTGGAGAATGCCAATTTTCTTTCGTCAGACCATTGAGGCCTGTAAGGTGTAGGTTTTGGTTGCTCTGGTTGGACTTGCCAGTTGTTCACTTTGTTACGGAAGGAGTCTCTGTCTGATGTGTCGGTTATGTTAGCAGTTGGCATGTCTTTTTGTACTTCTTTCATCCATAGTGTTGTACTTTTGAGTGATGATCTTTTGGTTATTCGGGTATTCGGCAGTCTACTTATGTGCCCGAAGAATTTCAGTCGTCTTTTTATGATGTCGACTTCGATGTTTGAGTATTTTTCAGTTGTCTTGATTGACTGTAGTCGGTACCCGTCAGGAGTGAGTCTTGCTCCCAGTATTTTCCGAATGATTTTTCTTTCCTCTTTCTTGTTGTCTTGAAGTTCATATTTCTTATTGAGTATAAGTGTTCCGCTTGCGTAGAGACTTGCCAGTTTGATGACAGTGTTGTAATGTCGAAGTTTGGTTTGTATTGACATGCATTTTTTGTTATAGAGGTTTTGGATAAGTTCGAGTGCTCTCCTGGTTTTCTGTAGACGGTTTTGTTGTGAGATATTTTCGGATCCAGTTGGTTCGATAAATTCTCCCAGATATTTGAAATGTGGGACTCTTTTGATAGTTCCGTATTTTGTTTGCATGTTGTCGCCTTTGTGACTTACCACTTGAGTTTTCTCGGACGATATTTGAAGTTCCACTTTTTTGGCGCATTCTTGGAATGTTTCTATTTGTTTTATTGCGATCTCTTGATTTTCTATTAGTATATTATTATTATTATTATTCCAAATAGGAACTTGTAAAATATTATAACTATCTAAGAGCTAAATGTCAACAAATATCCTTATTGTTCAGAGAAATAACTTACATTATCTACCACTATTGCTGAAAGCTTTTCAAACGGTGCTCGTCTTTGAAAAGCTCAGGTTCAGGTTTTAGTCAATTTCCCACTCGTCTTAATACCTCTTCATTTGTAACCCTATCTATCCATCTGATCTTCATCATTCTCCTGTAACACCACATTTCAAACGCTTCAATTCTCCTCTTTCCTTCTGCACCAATAGTCCAAGTTTGACTTCCATAGAGTGCCACGCTCCAGACAAAGGCTTTCAAAAATGACTTCCTAATACCTAAATCTATATTCGATGTCAACAGATTCCTTTCCTTGCCAGAGCCAACCTACTTTTTATATCCTCTTTGGTTCGGCCATCACTGGTTATTTTGTTTCATAAGTAACAGAAATCTCCTACTTCCTTTAGCTGCCAATTTGATGTCCATAGAGGTTTCTGATTTATTTCGGCTGCATTCCAATATTTTTCTTTTGCATTTAGTGTATTTATTTTCATCATGAATTCTTTCATCAAGACAGAGTCCATGCCATTCAAATCCTCTGGCGTGTCGGCCAAGATGACATAAATCTATGACATGGGCCCACAGGCTTTACTTCCCCTCCCAAGCAAGGCATACTGAAGAATGTTAACGCTTTTAAAAATCCAACGACTTCGGCCGGGTTGGGCATAGCAGTTCAGCATGCTATCGACTTCCTCTGGAAGAACAATAATATTTTGGACATCCATTAAATTAATCTTTCTAATGGCATATTTGCCTTTATTTACTTTCTAGTTAAGAGCGTTAAAATTCTTCAGTATGCCTTCCTTCGGAGGGGAAGTAAAGTCGGCGGTCTCATGTCATAGATTTATGGCATGAAAAAGATCCTTCCACAGGCTAAACTTGTGTGAAGCTAAATTGTTAGGTTAGATTTCGTCGGAACGCTCTATCAAAGTTCCAACGTTCACCACTAGGTATCATTGATGTCTGGTAGCGAAAGTTGGAACTATTGTACTTGAAATTGTACGGAACTTGTAGCTCACCCCAATAGTGTCCGCTGGAAGCAGCTACGGACTCAGGCGAGCCGAACATGTCCTCGGACACTCCCGGCATAAAAGCCATACGATAAATAAACACCGTAAATAAATAAATAAATAAAACATTCAAAATAATTTCGTTTAAAATTATGGTAATTTTCTTAAAACGTGTATGAATACCTTAACAGCTGTTGTTGTTGTTGTTGTTGTTGTTGATTCATTTAGGGGCTTTGTGACATCGTGGTCATGGATCCCCATGTACTTGGATGTATGTGGAATTTGTCTGATAACCTGTGTTATTGAGATGGCTGTATTGATGTGTGTAGTTGTAATACAGATGAGGATTAGGAAGGAGGATGTCGTGGACTTCAGTTAGGAACCATCCCGGTATTCACCTGGAGTATAAGTGGGAAACCACAGAAGACCACTTTCAGGATGGCTGAGGTGGAAACCGAACCCACCTCTTCTCAGTTTTACCTCACGAGGCTGAGTGAACCCCGTTCCAGCCTTCAGACAGAGTAAAATATCTTCGTAGAGCCGGGAATCAAACCCGGGCCTCCTTGGTGACAGCCAAGAGTGCTAGCCACTACGCAATCTTAACAGCGTCAGTTGAGGTGTTAGACCATATTTCTTCCTGAACGCCTGTCTTTTGTCAATAATATGCATTATGTATTCGATGTCGGTAGCACTGATGGCTCAGTTTCTAGAGGGATCATACCTTGAAGGTGTAAAGTCCAGGCTCCAGCTCCGAAATATCCACCCACTGACAGTCGATGTTGTGTCGGTAGATGTCGGAACAGTTGACAGAGATGCCCTGGTCACCGAAGTTGGCACAGAAATAGAAGGGCTTTATTCCCGGCATGCACTGGTTATCCTCCAAGCAGAAGGAAGCCTTGTGCCCCTCAGCAACTTTGACGCCCTTGGAGTCGAGGATGTCGAATGTGGCGAACACTTCCATACTATGGTAATGCCTGTTGGACAAAGAGACAGGCACTCTAAGAAAGTCATGTTTGTAAATTTCGGACCTTTATTAGCCTATACGTGGCAAACTCGATTTGATGGCCAAACCTACTCCAGGTCTTTCATGAACTGTCCAGTTTTATTGGACAGGTACTGTACCTTTTATACATTTAATCATCTGAAAACAAGATGTTCAGTAAAGAACATGGTCTACTTTCTTTTAAATGTATGGAGAATAATTACGCTTTGCCCTCATCAAGGAGTATGATTGCGTGCTCTTGTGATGAACATTAAGAGTTGTACCTGATATAAGACTCCCCCGTTTACTAAGTTTCGTTTTAATTCCTCTTTTGAATCCAGAGGAGTTGATTGAAACATTAGAGAAGTGCACCCGTCCACCATCTTGAATGTATGTAATCGTTTATCTTGCACCTTCTGCAAAGAAAGCCTTTTATGTGAGACTACATATTTGCTGCGTTTCGTCACTGGAACTGTAATAAATAGTGGAATTTCGATATTAATGTCTTATATATTCAAGATGGCGGCTGCATGCTCTATGCCCTCACAATATCAAACTTGAAATAAGGATTCCACTGTCCCCCTGGCCTTCAGGCACAGATGGTGGATTTTGAAAGTATGTTTATGTAAAGAAGAGAGCCTACTGTATTATTTTTGGGAGAGAGATAGACTGAACTGTAGGTGTGTACGTGTATAAGCATATAAGGGTTGACTGCAATACCTACCAAAATGCAGAGACACCTGTCTTTCGGAAAATTACTTTGTTTTCTTCCTTTAGTTTTTGCTTAATATGTAGACTATGCTGCTTCGTTGCAGTACAACGTATCTAATATCATACTTGTGTACTAAGAGTTCCCATATTTTTAAAATCAAGAATCTTGGACACCCTTGGTCTTTTTACTGGATATATACATTTTATCAAAGTACCGTAGATGGTAACAACCAACACCAGTAGCAACGCTCTCTAACGCGCAACGCTAGCCCATGAGGCCAAGTTATCTGTGGTCTCGGTAGACGTGGGTACAAACCCCACCTTCGGCCGTCCTTGAAAGGGGTTTCCGTTGTTTCCACATTTTCAGCTCCAGGCAAATGCTGGGACGGTGCCTTCTAACAGGCCACGGCCGCTTCCTTCCACATCCTTGCCCAGTTTCATGCATCTTCAATCATTTCATCTCTCATTAACTACTCTCATGAGGTTGGCAGCGGGATGGCCATCCAGCCGAGAAAAAAAAACATCCTCCACGCAGACTTTCATCGCATCTCATCCCGACCCCGTTGAAAACGGGAATAATAAGACACACCGCAGATGGTAGGTCCAACACTAGAACACTACAGAATATAAACTGAATACAAATAGTACGCTTCCTTAGTTTATTTTATCTTTATATTGAAGTACTAGCAGTAGTGCCCGGCTTCGCCCGGTGGATTTATTTGTTTTACAGAACTGGAACGCTCAAGGATAAGGATCGGAATAAATGAAAGTAAATTTGAAAGCACCAACGCTTATTGCAGCTGATAACCTCAGTATACTGCACCAACACCATCGCCCTTACACAGAGGCATACTATTGTCATGATGATAACTGTTTTAAGGGGCCTAAGAAATCTTTTTGCACTAATTACTCCCCGTGACTGCAATTTATAAGCAGCTCGCAATTCTGCACTAGAACGTTGGTAGGGGCGACGTGATACGGCCCGCATTACATTGCAACAATAGACTTCGGTATTATTGAAGCCGTTCTGGAGCGTTTGTTCTTCCGACTTACTGAACAAAAATCAATCTTTAAGGTTACCTGAGAGGTGTAGCCTAATGCTACATAGCCTAAACTATTCCTATTGAATCAGGCTATCATATACAAAAAGAATTTTTCTAATCCGACTGGTAGTTCCAGAGATTAGCGCGTTTAAACACATAAACAAACACACAAACTCTTCAGGTTTATTATATTAGTATAGATTAGAAGGCATTTTTAAGTGTTGCGTAGTTCTATAACTTATCTTTGTAGAATTGAAGTATACACACCTTTTCATTCGCACTATTTTGCTAGTAGGCGCTACCGATTCTCTTTTACTTTTTAACGACAAGCGGATTTTTCCTACACATTAGTCTTTTAGGAAATAATAACATGGAGCATTGTGCATGAGACATTATTAAAAATTGTAATTGTCAGCGTCACTTTCTCTGTGTTTAAATATTCAGGATGCTCATTTCGTTTGCCCATTAGCACACAACCGGTAGATACCTGGTAGGGTAAGACAGAAGCTTATAAGCATATCGTCTTTGTTATAATATGTTCTGATGAAGTATGGTACTAGATTGAAGGAGGAGAGAAATTCGGCACATTTCATGGCTCAAAAGAATTAAACGTCCAGAACTGTCCTGGTAAAATAGGGACCCTTGGGCCCTCATTGTATAGAGTAACTGTTTGATCATAAGCACTCACATGTGACACTGGTGGAATTCCCACATATGTTTGGGTACTGCTGGTCGGAAGTCTGCAGTGCCGGCATTGAGGATGCGGGCTGTGAACCTCAGCAGTCTCCTGGTCTCGAGATGCCAGTTGCCCGAGTGCTCGGCCTGCAGCTTGTAGGCTGCTGACGCCAGACAGTTCTCCTCCATGGCGCACTGAAGGAAGTATAGCTGGCGATCCTCCAGGTGCGCCGTGCGCATAATCTCCAGGTGATCGATCACCAGGTCCGGCATCACTGGAACAACGAACATACAGTATATAAACAGATGGGCAGGAAAACGTGCACCTTAAAGTATCATCCATTGATTTACTTGTTTAATTACTTATTTATTTATTTATTTATTTACGAACCATTGATTCATTTCCTTATACTTGTTTCTTTCTTTCTCTCTTTCTTATTTCTTCTTCTTCTTCTTCTTCTTCTTTCGAATAACCCATCTGGAGGGTACGAAGAATTAACTTTGGCTATTGTCCATTGTATTGAATTTCCTTTGTTTCCAAATTTCCTTCATCCATCTAGAGCAGTGGTTCTGAACCCGTATAAGTCTGCGGACCACTCAGCCTGAAATTGAATCATGTACGGACCCCCACCCCTCCCCCTTCCTTCCCCCAATACACCTAACCAGTTGTCTTACCCTTCCTCAATAACACTTGTTTTAAAGATATTTCAATTCAAAACCTGATAGTCATCGCCGCGAATACATTCGGACGATTCTCGTTCAACGCACATCGTTTTCGAAATCCCCATTTTTGGCCACTTTTTTATACGTGCTGGTGGACCCTTTTCTCCCGCGGACCACTCCCGAGGCACTCGTGGACCACCTGTGGTTAAGAACCACTGATCTAGAGTGTCGATCTTTCTCCTCTTGAGTTCACTTTCTGCGAGTTGTATGTTTGTTTGTTTCTTTCTTTCTTTCTTTCTTTCTTTCTTTCTTTATTTATTTATTGAAAATCTGCCTTTTGAATGGCTTCTCTGAAGAGTAATCTGTTTGCTAATGTGTCTGTCTGAATTCTGGCGTTTGTCAAATCTTTGTCAATTTCAATGAAAAATGTGGATTTGGATTTGTAAGTACTGTATTCAGTAAGTTGAATATCTTTTTAGTTAGTCTACTATTTTCCATTCCATAAATGTGCCCGAAACACTGTAAACTTCTCTTTTTCATTACATCAGTTAATTTTTCACATTTCAAATATAACTCTCTATTTGGTCCTAACCTACACACATCAAAAAAAGTTTTGCATCACCTCGGTTCCAAGAGTTCCGGAACCGTTAAATACAAAGGGAATAGAGATCAACACAAACAACATTTCAGCTCGTTTTATTGCTCATGAGACCCACACATTGCATGTTGTACCATCATACAGCTAGACTTTCAGCATTTGTGGTCCAGATTGCAGTACACACCACTACCTCTAATACCCAGTAGCACGTCCTCTTGCATTGATGCATGCCTGTATTCGCCGTGGCATACTATCCACAAGTTCATCAAGACACTGTTGGTCCAAATTGTCCCACTCCTCAACGACAATTCGGCGTAAATCTCTCAGAGTGGTTGGTGGGTCAAGACGTCCATAAACAGCCCTTTTCAACATATCCCAGGCATGTTCGATAGGGTTCATGTCTGGCGAACATGCTGGCCACTGTAGTCGAGCGATGTCGTTATCTTGAAGGAACGCATTCACAAGATGTGCACGATGAGGTCGAGAATTGTCGTCCATGAAGACAAATGCCTCTCCAATATTCTGCCGATATGGTTGCACTATGGGTCGGAGGATGTCATTCAGGTATCGTAAAGCCGTTTCGGAGCCTTCCATGACCACCAGTGGCGTACGTCGGCCCCACATAATGCCACCCCAAAACATCAGGGAACCACCACCTTGCTGCACTCGCTGGACAGTGTGTCTAAGACGTTCAGCCTGACCAGGGTGCCTCCAAACACGTCTCCGACGATTGTCTGGTTGAAGGCATATGCGACACTCATCGGTGAAGAGAACGTGATGCCAATTCCGTGGGGTCCATTCAGCATGTTGTTGGGCCCATCTGTACCGCGCTGCATGGTGTCGGGGTTGCAAAGCTGGACCTCGCCATGGACGTCGGGAGTGAAGTTGCGCATCATGCAGCCTATTGCGCACAGTTTGAGTTGAAACACGACGTCCTGTGGCTGAACGAAACGCATTATTCAACATGGTGGCATTGCTGTCAGGGTTCCTCCGAGCGGCAATCCGTAAGTAGCGGTCATCCACTACAGTAGTAGCCCTTGGGCGGCCTGAGCGAGGCCTGTCATCGACAGTTCCTGTATCTCTGTACCTCCTCCATGTCCGAACAACATCGCTTTGGTTCACTCTGAGACGCCTGGAAACTTCCCTTGTTGAGAGCCCTTCTTGACACCAAGTAACAATGCGGACGCGATCGAACTGCGGTATTGACCTTCTAGGCATGGTAGAACTACAGACAACATGAGCAGCGTACCTTCGTCCTGGTGGAATGACTGGAACTGATCGGCTGTCGTACCCCCTCCGTCTAATAGGCCCTGCTCATGCATGGTTGTTTACATCTTTGAGCAGTTTTAGTGACATCTATGAACAGTCAAAGGGACTGTATCTTGGATACAATATACACAGTCAACGTCTATATGCCGGAGATCTGGGAACCGAGGTGATGCAAAACTTTTTTTGATATGTGTATATTCTGCGTTATTATTTCGTTTAGCTCCCAGTATTTTTCTCAGAATTCGTCTTTCAGTCTTCTATAATTTGTCTAAATCACCAAATCTTGTTAATTTAAATGTTTCTGCCGCATACAGAGTTTCAGGTCTGACCACTGTTTGATAGTGCCTTAATTTAGTGTTCTAGGATAAGTTTTTTTAAAATTATATATAGGCTATCTTTTGTCATATGTAAATACCTTTGTAATTTATGCATACGCGTTTCTATTGCTGTCTTTTCCTGTGAATCGTTCATTATCCACCCTCCTAGGTATTTAAAGGAATTTGCTTTACATACTGAACTGTCATGAATCGTGATCCTTTTCGGGGCATCGGTGATTTGTTCATCTTTTACTTATGGTATATTTATTTATCTGTTTATTTACATATTTATTTATTGATTTACTTATTTATTTACTTATTTTTATTGTGTTGTTTAATTAGCACGGCTAACCACTTACAGAACAAAGAAATGCAGAAAAGACAATAAAATGTTGCGTCTAGAGTCTCTTTCGGTCACTTGAGTTCGTCGTTTCCGCCTCTGAACTGAATAATTATTATTTGTTGCTCTTAATTCATTTTAGAGGCTTGTGACTTCTTGTTCATCAGCTTCGTGTACTTGGGTGTGTGTAGAACTTTTCTGATAATCTGTGTATCTGTGATAATGTAGAAGTGTGTGTAGCTACAGTATATTAGGGATAGGGATAGAGTAGGTGTCTCGGGACTTAAAACAACGCACTATCCCGACATTTACTGGAGGGTGTGTGGAAAAAATTGGGAGAAAAACACTCATAATAGTTGCTATGAGCAACGCGAATGAAACTTCCGTTCTGCGGACTTGCTGCAGCTCCTCATCACAGCCGTGGTGCATAATTTACGCCATGGGGTTTCAATAAGAGAACTATATAAATGGTTAAATCCATCAAGAAAAGGAAGGAAGGAAGCTCGTAATTTTACGATAATCACGCGATCATTAAGCATATTATTATTAATCGTATTGGAACACAAAGAAAAACACGTTCAAGATTTACATATTTACAGATAAATTATTTACATAATCAATCGTATTTGCTGTAGCATGCAAAAAGTCCAATTGGTTACCATAAAACAAGTTCTGAGGGTACTCTTCGACTATATGTCTGATTGTCTGACGCGGGTATCCACATGTGTACTCAGGAGAGGCAATCTTTCCCCATTTGTGAAAAAGATTACCACATCTCCTGTGGTTGGTACGTATCCTATTCAGAGCACACCATGTCCTATGGGGCAAATCAAGTTCCCATGATTTGTTGTTGCTTTGTAGCTCTGGTGGAGTGTTATTATACCATTCTTGTGGCCAGACTTCATGAAGATTGAAGTTATGGTCGGTCAGGTTGATTGCTGTTCTGATTGCAGGATGCCTGGAGCGGAGTCTGTTGATTTGGATGGCAGGTATGTCCTCATGGATTTGCAATGGTTGGTTGTTGCTGATTTTGTTATATTCTCTCAGGAGGATATTCTTTCTTCTCGGCGTAGGATGTGGAATACGTCTATGGACAGGTAGCCCGAAAACAGGCGTGGACCTGATTGTACCAGTAATAATCCGCATAATTTGGTTTAGCTGCACATCTACTAGCTTCGTGTGGCTTCTGTTTAACCAAATCGGGCTAAAATATTCTGCTGCTGAGTATAGAAGACCTAGGGAAGTTGAACGAAGGGTTAGAAGCAGTGGAACCCCATCATTAGGCACAGTGAAATCCGAACCACAGGACATGGATTCTCACTTCGAAAAATTGCACATGCATTAACCTGAAATCGAACCCAGTCCGGTTTGGTGAGAGGCAAGCAGCTTGACCACTGGGCCATCACACCTCTCACACTCAACAAAAGATGCACTGTAAATATTACCTTGGTATTCATATTTCAGTCACAACAATTACAGGTAAAATATTATACCAGCTGTTTACAAAAGTTTCCCTTCCTACTGTATAGTTACGTTCAATCAGAGAAACTGTTCAAGCGATTGACTATGTCCGGTATCTCCAAACAACTTTCACCCTGCATGTGGCTTACAGATCCAGGTACTATTGCTCAGCTTTCGCTAGAAGCATCTATCAGAATGTTCGAAGTAGACGTTACATTGTCGCGTCTGTTGAGTTATCAGCCCGAAGGCTACCTGGATCCTCAAAATACAGCACCTTTGATTACGAGAGAGAAAGAAAGAAAGAAAGAAAGAAAGAAAGAAAGAAAGAAAGCACTCAATGAAGTACAAACTACCGGATAAATGAGATATGTTGTCCAGTTAATTTCCCCGTATTTTAATAAAGTAATTGATGGAGCGCACTGGCCAATACGAGGTGTCTATCCTACATTCCATGGCGCTCTTTGAGAGGGTCCAGCTGATAACAAGTACTGTAAGTACAGGAAGGGACTGAACTTTTAGAAATACGAGGGTTGATCAATATACTGACACCGACCCCCTCCCTGAACTATTTTAAGATGGCTAAAATAAGGCTTTGAGGCCGTAATATACCGAGCGTCCGCAAAGTCTCTCCGCAGTGGCGAGCTACACGGGTCTCGCCTTGCGGGGCGTATTAGGTTGGCAGCAAATCAATGTCGCTGTATACGCGAAGTCTCGCTGCAGTGGTTGGCCTAAGCATGAACTTGTTCCGTGTTGACCTTCAACTGGAGTGATAGGGTGGGGAATATCGGTTCATTATTGCTGACAGTGTGTGACAGTGCGTGAAAGTGTTGACGCTGTAAGTTGTATTCTTGTCAAGTTCTTGTGCAAGCTGAGTCTAGTGGGAATGCTTACTACTGAAGAGCGTGTGTTTTTTAGTAGAAGAGGTCTTCCGTGCTGGTGGAAACGTTGCGGAACATAGTGTGATAGTGGTGAGCACCGTAAATATCATTGCTTTACTTAGTTTTATGTAATTGTTTTCCTGGTCCCGCAGGGATACGCGCTGCGGAGAGACTTTGCGTACACACTGTATACGAACACTACCGTAACATGGCAGTGGTTGTGCATTAAAGGACCATACACTACTCATTTCCGACCCAGTAGGACAAAAGTTAAAAATTTCCACTCATAAACTCCTTACGTAATTGTCCGCCTCGTTGCGTAGAGGCTAGCATTATTGGCTGTCACCACGGGGGACCCGGTTCGGTTCCCGGCTATTCCAAGAAATGTA
The DNA here is from genome assembly GCA_946902985.2 of Meconema thalassinum. NCBI lineage: Eukaryota > Metazoa > Arthropoda > Insecta > Orthoptera > Tettigoniidae > Meconema > Meconema thalassinum. The sequence goes on along the minus strand of OX336393.1, from coordinate 161,466,614 downwards.
ATTCTGGTCTGAAGGCTGGAACAAGATACACTCAGCCTCGAGAGTCAAAAATGAGAACAGGTGAGATCGATTCCTACCTCAGTCATCTGTAAGTGGTTTTCCATGGATTCCCCACTTCTACTCCAGGTGAATGCAGGGATGGTACCTATTACAAATACACACACACGTGCAAACATCACAGTGACACAGGTTATCAGACAAATTCTATACACACCCAAGTACATGGGGCTACATAACCTAGATGTCGCATAGCCCCTAAGAGAATCAACAACAACAATCCTTGATCAATTGTTAAGGCTAGTAGAAAATAGTATCATAGACGACAGGGCAGTTATTTAAAGTAGCTTACAACATGATAGCAACATCTTTTTAAATCGCTTATCCTCCAGCTCGGCTTCAACCACTGACTCTGCGAGGGATCGTTCCTCTACCGTCGTAAGGACGTCGTCTGGTAACTGAACACACTTTGTCAGCAGATACAACTGAGGATGGTGTCACGCCGATCGCTCAGGTGGCTGCTAACTTGGGTCTAATTAAGGAAGAGTCAGGGAAAAGATTTTGGAAGGAAGTCGGTCGGGGACCTGTTGAAAGGAGCGTCCCAGCATTTGCCTGGAGGTGAAAATGGGAAAACATGGAAACAATTTTCAGGACGGCAAAGTTGGGATTCAAACCCCACTCTCTCCCGATGCCAGCGGGGCACGAGCTAGCCTCTGGGTCAACGTGACCGTTGAAAGCAACATTTGACATAAATAAATTCATTGCAAATGTTACTGGTTCAAAAAGTATTTTTAATTCCAAACTAGAAGAGCGACATACCTTTAGAACAGACGACCGCCGCGATGTTTTCTCCGAGTCCTGGGCAGGACACCTGGCCGATCCTGTCATGGAGACACCGTGTCAGGTCCGGCTCGTTTCCCCGGCACTCCACCCCACTCAGGACCATGTGGCTTGAGTTGCCGCCGAAGAAGTTAGTTTGCACGGCGTCGCTGGCGTAGCCGAGTCCAAGTTGTCGACAGACTACTCCTGCCTCCAGCAGGCCCCAGCCGTCCCCACAAACCAGACCCCAGGCTATAAACAAAGAGCTGTATCACTATCAAGTAGGGGTTGTGCCTTGAGAAAAGAGATGAAGGAAACACTACTACAGATGGTAATGATTTACGTTTTATGGGAAGAGACATCGAGGTCATCTACCACTCGTAATACAGTTATTCTAATATGGAGTTTTTCAATTTTAGATGTGCCAAATAAGAGTACGCCTAGTGAAAATAACCTACATGATCCTCTCCAATGCTCTCTGGGCTAGAGTAGAACAACAACTGGATTCAATACTGAAAGAATACCAAGGAGGTTTTATGAAAGGACGTTCCTGTGCTGAACAGATTCTGAATCTTAAATCGGTCCTTTCATATCTCAAGCTCAGAAACAAAGAATTTGTTGTGATCTTCGTTGATTTCGCGAAAGCATATGACTCTGTTGATCGATTCACTCTATTTGAAATCTTGAAAGATATACTGGTAGGCTTGGACAACAAGACAAGGGCAATCATCCAGGACACCTTAACCAACACTACGTCCAAGGTAAACTTCAGAGGATACATTTCCGACGCCTTTGACATCAGGACTGGCGTAAGGGCTCTCACCTTTGCTCTTCAATAGTGTGCTTGAAAAGGTCATCCGTGAGTGGCGGAGAGAATTGAGCGACAAAGGAGTAGAAAATGGGTTGAGACTGGGATACAAAAGCATGAATCCCGATAGTTGATTGTCTAGCGTTCGTGGATGATCTCACAATTTTTTCTCTTTCCTTGACTACAGCCATAGAACTAATCAGTGAATTCCAGAAAAAAGCAGCAAAGGCAGGCCTCAAGATCTCCTTCGAGAAAACCGAGCTTGTAAGTAATGTCGAGCTGGCACCTAGAGAACTAGCCATTGGAAGGGAAATATATCAAGCGGAAGGAAAGCTTAAAAACCTAGGTGAATGGATAGAGCCTAATATCTCTGAGAAGGAGGCTTTCACATGACGAATTAGAAAATTGGAAACTGCATAACAGTTAACCAAGGCAAGGGAATCTATAAAAATAAATCATTATCCCTAAATGCCAAGTTTCTACCTAACTGCACAGTCATCCGACCGGAAGCCTTCTATGCTGCAGAGTGCCTGACCATGCACAGAAAATGTCATTTAACAAGAATGAGCCCACTGCGATTGTCAAATAAAATCTTTACTTACTTTCTGGGTAAGAAACCGAAGGGAGCGTGGTTCACAGAGATAGAAAAGGATGTAAAAGAAGTGGGGATTACATACAACGATATTCAGACGCCTACGCCCCTTAAGATGAAACTAAAAGAATGCCAGAATTTCCAGGAAAAGCCTAAACTAACAACAGGCAAAACGTGGACTGAAGCCAGGGAACAGCAGCATCGAGAACACACGAGGCGTTACTGGGCGAATGTTAAAGCTCTAGGAAGAGAGCAGTTGTGGTCCATAGCTGGGCGAAACGTCAAGAAGTATAAATAGTAAATAATAAATAAACAAATAAATATATAAATGATTAATTAATTAGTAAATAAATAAATGAATGAATGACTGAATAATTATTCAATAAATAAATAAAATTAATAAATTAAATAAATAAATAAAATAAATAAATAAATAAATAAAATAAAATAATAAAATATTACATCAAAACAAAACATAAGATAACATAACATAACAAAAAAGTAAATAAATAAATACGTAAATAAATAAATAAATTAAATAGTAAATAACAAACAAAACAAAACAAAAAGTAAATAAATAAACAACTAAATAAATAAGTAAATAAATAAGTAGATAAGTAAATACATAAGTAAATAAATATAAATAATAATAAAGAAAAATAAAATGTTAATAAAAATATAAATAAGTTGATGGATAAGTAAATAAATAAGTAAGTAAATAAGTAAATTACATAATAAATAACATACAAAACAAAGAAGTAAATTAATAAATAAGTAATTAAATAAATAAGTATATAGCCTAAATAAATAAATAAATAAGTGGATAAATAAATAAATTAAATAACGAATAACCAACAAAACAAAAAAGTAAATAAATAAATAATTGAATAAATAAATGCATAGATAAGTAAATAAATAATTATTAGTAATAATAATAATAGTACAAGTATATCTGTTAAAATTTCCCATTAGTTAACAATGGTTGGGTCTCGGACTGGTGACCATGGGAGCATGATTAAGTCCAGCAATGCTTCTATTTATTTATACCATATCAACTCTTGTTCTTTTCCGGCCCGAACTCCAACACTCTTTCACATTCCGCCTTTCATGGACATTCCCTTTCTTTCCTTGTACCCTTATTTTCCAGAGTTCACCTCCTCGATGTCTTCACAGTCGTAACCATTATCTTTCAATAGTTAGCGAGTATTATTTAGCGTGTGTAATGTGTTGCCTGGAGATATCATTAAGATATAATTTCCTAATTCACAGAGTGGAAATGTTTTGAATGCCATAAGAATAAAAAGGAAAAACTACAAGTGATCAATAAGAAAATATCAAATACTGTACAAAGAAAATAAGACAGACAAGGAAAATAACTTAATAATGTTACGCATTGGTGGGTGGATCGAAAATTCTCTCCATAGAATGCAGAAAGAAAACATTACGAATGCCACGTGTCAGTAGGTTTGTAATTGTAGTTATTAGGACAGATTCTCAAACAAAATTAAACACCCATCAAGGTAGAAGGTCATGAACGAACGTCAAATCAAGGGAGTAGTTCCAGCCGGACGTGTTCTTTACAAATGAGGTTTAATATGTATTCTAAAAATGTGAAGGGGAAGGCACATATTACATTTGTGTCTAGACATGTTCCTGAATATGCAACTATATTCTAGCACTCTATCTCCGCTAGTGTTTTATTATTCATTACGCACCATTAAGAAACGATGGCTTGTTGTTGATCGAGTGCGTTGTGTTAGACACCAGAGAATCATGATGTTTCATCGCCTGCGTATTAGGCAACCATTCCAGCACAAGTGCAGACTTGGCTGACTACCTAATACAGGAATCCTTGAGTCAATTTTAAGGAAGATCGATAATACCTAGTAACAGTACAACGTAGCATCATTTACCGGGTGAGTTAGCCGTGGTCGTTACGGCATGACTAATGGCAGTCGCTCACATCCGGGAGGCGAGGTGGTTCGAATCGCCCCGCCGGCAACCTTGAAGATGGTCTTCTATGGTTTCCCATCTTCCTTCCAGGCAAATGTCGGGGTTGGTCCCTAACTATAGGCCACAGCCGCTACCTTCGAACTCCTCACCCTTCCCTTCCAACTTTCCTCCCCAACGGTACTTGTAGCTCACCCATTGGGTGTCTGTCTCGAAGCAGCTACAAAACTGGCGAGCCGAACATGTCCTCGGACACTCCCGGCACTAAAAGCCATACGCTAAAAAGAAGTAGCATCATTTTAACTGACTGTAGTAAATAAATTGCACAGTAGCAAGCTTACTGGTTAAATAATTTGTAGAGTGTTCACCTCCCGATACAAGGATCGCCGCTTCGATTCCTGGTCAAGGAAGTTAGATTATTGAAGGGCGCAAAAAATCTATCCGATATCGGCTCGTAAAAGATAGCTTGTATAAACTGTAAGACAAAATTAATTATATCTCAGCCATAGGTTGTCAACAAGAGCTACGTTTTGCTGCTAGGTGGCAGTGTAAGTGGAACGTCCAAATTGGAGAGTAGATCTCCTAAATAACTCTAATTTAAAAGGCTGCTGAAACCATAAAATTATCTGCAAGCTGCAGATGATTTCTCTGATAGCCCACAGAGGGCACTGGTTCTGCGACCTCATAACCGACACGCTCCGAGCCGGCTAGAGGACAGTTGGGCTGGAGATCTATGTGCTACACCACTGGGATGATTAGAAATTAGCGTCTTGAGGTCATGAGCAGAGACAGAAACTGCAAGTAAAATGTTAGCAAACCGGCAGTGATGTAGCAACTGATCAAAATTTCAAGATTTCTTTCCTACAATAGTTACTGAGTTAGGGGATACCGACAGTAGTGGCTCAGCTGGCTAAAGCGCAGCATTAGGTCATGGGACCAAAGCTCTCTGCTGACTCGGTAGACGCGTGGGTTCGAGCCCCACCGTCGGCCGTCCTTGAAATGGTTTTCCGTGGTTTCCCATTTTTCAACACCAGGCAAATGCTGGGACGGTACCTTCTGATAGGCCACGGCCGATTCCTTCCACATCCTTAACCAGTTTCATTCATTCACCTTCCTCCATTCCATCTCTCATTCCGACGCGCAGGTCGCCCACGGGCGTCGAATAGAAAGACCTGCACTCGGCCTCTGATTAGGCCACACGACAAAAAAAATAAATAAATTAGGGGATACTCACGTGAATCTCCAAACTTGACTTCAACACGACCTTCTTCAGGTATGCGACCTCCAACTAGCCTCATGGACAGCTTATCCGTGGTAGCATCCTGAAAAAACAAATAATTATTGCCAGTATCAGTATTGTACTAGATATACAGGGCGCCAGAGAATGTTCTCCGCAGTGCCTAAAACCTGCTGCGAGAGATTACGTCAGCAGTTACGTTGGCAGCATGGCTGTCGCTTGTATCATAACAAACAAACAGTAAACTTTATACTCACCATAGCCATTCATAACATACTGTTACACTCTTCCAATAATATAACTATACACACTGACGATTTCGACAGCCCACAGAGCACACATGTGGCCTTCATAATATCAAGGACAACGTGTTGCCAACTAAACTGATGACGCAACCTCTCGCAGCTGCACGTAGCCACTGCGGAGAACATTTCCTGGCATACTGTATAAAGCGTAAGGGCTGAAACTTAACTTCAATCCCCAATCCCCATCACTGTGGACGGGTGTGATAAGATATTCCGTTTGGATGATTCACACGCGAAGGCTGCGCAGTCGTATCTCATAGAGGTTCGTTAGCTGCCCATTAAGTGCTTTACTGACTGAAATATTGTATATGCAACCCCATCCGTCAATTTCGAGCATGACCAGAACCACGTTTTTTTTAAGTTTCTTTTTATTAGAATCTACGTGGGTATAGGTAAACAAAAATTGAATTGTTATATAAGTGTTAAACCACGTCCTCCTTTTGGCCTAGAAGTCCTCCACTTTCCCTCCCTTATTCTTCTGGAGAGTTTTTTGTTGTTGTAAAATGTCCTTTTTTTTATTATTTTAGAAATCTGTTTATTTTTAGGAAATATTTTGAAATGAGTAGAATAAAGAATAACAATTCAGGGAAAGATTTTCTAACATAAAGGTTCTTGTGGAAGAAAAGAGAGAGCGTAGGGTAGAAGGATGGACAGAAGAGAGAAAGGCGCAACACTCTGAAAGAATGAAGGAAATGTGGAGGAAGAGGAACGAAGAAAGAGCGATGAGAAGGATATGAAGTGAAATTTGCGTGATCCTTAGTTTTGGTCGGTTTGCAAGAAAAAAAAGTCGTGAATAGTGAAATCAAACGCACCACCTTGTTCATTAAGTTACGTTCTTTGAGAATCCTGAAAATTGACATAATTCTTATGGAGCTTTTTGAGTTCAACTTTGGGATAAACCTGGCTAGAATTCCAAACGTAAAGATTTGTGGTAGTTTATAATTTGTTAAATCCCTACCTGTACAGTAGAAACAATTTTGTTACTTAGATATATTTTATGTGAGTAGATTTAGGACCTGTTAATGATAATGGTACTTACAGAAGAAGACATAACAATGAATTATTTGAACATATAGAAGATTTGGTGAGTGTGATGAGAAAAATGAGAATGTCTTTCTTTGGACATTTGGAACGGATGGAGCATCATCGACTTTCATATCGAATACACTCATCAATCTCTAAAAAAAATCATATTGTAAATGGTTGATGCAAGTTAAAAAGGACCTAATAGAAGCTCGAATCAATCAAGCTCTGGTTTGGTATAGGAACCTGCTCAGAAAGGCGGTTAAATCAACCAGTAATCTACACCCTTCAACATCTGTGATGCCTCGCCCTCACAGCAAGTGGACGGAAGAAAGGAGAGCTGAACATTCGTCAAGAATGAAGATCTACTGGCAGACAAGAAAACAAGCATTACAGTGATCATATGAGTGAAGAACATCGTGGTCTATTGATGGCCGAAACGCCTCAAAAAATATATAAAAAAATGTGAGTATATTTAAGGACGAAATCTCCTTCGCAAGAAACCCTGTTACTCACCCCTATCCTGGTACGAGGAGAGTCCCGCACAGCTAGCGTAGTGCTAGGTGCCTCGGTGGTGGTCGTGTGGTGTTGTCTGCACACCACGCCTGCAGCCTCCTCGCTTGAGCAGTCGCTATGTCCCCAGCTATCAAACCTGCAGTCAGCTAGCCTCTTTTCTTCACCCGTACAGTACAAGTTATCCATCCAGTAGCGGCCGGCTGTGGGCATATTGTCGCGGTGAGATGAATATTGCAGTCTTAACATCAACATATGCAACAACAACATTTACCAAGATATGTAATGCAAGATATTTTCTTAATTGACTTTTGAAAATAATACCCCTTTCAATACAAGTCATGGAACACCTATTGAATGAAAGTACATCTTTCGATCCTTTGATGGAGTCTTCTTCAGCTGATATCAAATGTAAAATGTATTCTAATTAAAACTTAGAGTGGAGAAGATAAGTGACGTCATCCGGAAGAGAAGGATAATATGTTATGGACATGTGAAACGACTGAGCCCAGCGAGGCTGACCAACCGCAACGTAACTTACTTTCAGGAGAGGAAAACAAAATGGACCTGGTTCATTGAACCGGATAAAGATCGGAAAGAAGTGGGGATTACACCAACTGACATTCAGAAGCGTGTCCCACTCAAAAGAAAACTTCAAGCTTGCAAAGGTTTCCAAGAAAAAACCGAAGCTGAAAGCGGAACGGAAGGAAGTCCACCGAGAAAGAATGCGGGCATACTGGGCAAACATCAAAGCCTGTAGGAGACAGTTGGAATGACGCTGTCCATAGATGGCCTATACGAAATGAATGAATGAATTAGAGTAAAAATAACTACACTGTAAATAAATAAATAAATAAATAAATAAATAAGTAAGTAATAAATAAATAAATAAATAAATAAATAAATAAATGGACATCCTCATCCCTCAGGTAAATAGTTTCAAATACTTGGGGAAATCATACAACCATCTGGATTAAATCATGAAGCAAACAAAGAGAGAATCTGCAAATTACAAAAAAGGCTATAGAATCACCTGCAACACACACAACAAAAAATCAATATCTCGGAACGCATAATTTAAACACAATAGGACGGTAATTCAACCTGAAGCATTACACACAACAGAAACCCCAATGATTGGAGGCAAGAAAAACAAGAAAGGAAAATCCTCAGGAATATCTTTGGCCCAATGTGCCTAGAAGGAGTGTGGATGAAAAAGAGGTCTCGCGAGTTATCTACCAACTTTTCGAGAAAATATCAAACACTATTAGAAAAGGACGATTACAATTTTATGGACATAATCAGAGAATGGACAATGCAGGACTTACTAAATGGATATTAATCATGCCTCCTCATTAAAAGCCAAGAATAACTGCACAATAGAAATTGAAAATGACCTTCAAGAAGTCAAGGTTACAGACGCAATTTTGTGGGATAGGCCCAGATTGAGATCATTGGTGAACAAACATCACTTTGCTGCAAACCCCCGGATGAGAGCCACCACTGTATGAACAGCAGAAAGGGAGAAAGATCACAGTGAGAGAAAGAAGAGATTATAGGAAGAGTAGAAAGCTATTGCAAATTCATCTGTTAAATAGGTTCAATCGCGCTCCTTAGTTGGTCAGAACGTCCTTAAAAAGAAAATAGTTACAAAAACATTAAATTGTAAAATGAATTGAAACAATTTAATTTTGAATTCAGTCCAAGATGTCAAAAGCTAGTGAATAATGTCAAACACTACGTGCAGTCAAGGGGCAGATGACCTCGTAGTTCTGCCCCTTAAAACAACAATAACTAACTAACTGCATGCAGTCTGATATAAAAATGAAAATTTCTTGAATTTTATTCTCAAAATAAAGTGTATCCAAACATATTCAGAGTTAGACCTTAGGACACACTGGGTTGTTGACTATAAACTAGAAAAGAAAATATAATATTAGACTAAGGGGACCTCAATTTAAACTGTAAGAATAACGCATCGAATTTAATGGGCGTCTTTCGTGTAAGTTTAATTTTAAATATTGATCGTTCCTATAATATGTAGACTCTCGCAAAAGTTTCAATTGTTGGTTTGACTATTTTCGGATTATTTATTTATTTATTTATTTAGCGTATGGATTTTAGTGCCGGGAGTGTCTGAGGAGATGTTCGGCTCGCCAGACGCCATAGCTGCTTCATTGCGGACACGCATGGGGTGAGCTACAAGTTCCGTTCAATTTCAAGTAGTTCCAACTTTCGCTACCAGATTTCACGTTCACCTAATGGTGAACGTTAGAACTTTGATAGAGCGTTTCAACGAAATCTAACCTACAATTTAGATTCACAGACGTTTAATTAGTGGAAGGTTCTTTTACATGCCATAGATCTATGACATGGGACCGCCGACTTTACTTACCCTCCGAAGTAAGGCATACTGAAGGATTTACCCTCTTAAAAATCCGACGACTTGGGTCGGGTTTGAACCCGCGATCTTGGGCATAGAAGCTCAGCATGCTACCAACTACGCTACCGAAGCCGCTAATGTTTTCGGTTATAAATGACTGTGACAAAACTTCCGGAAAACTGAGTATCATTGTAAAGGTTTTCTTTATAGACTTTATGTTTACCCGTATTATTCAATCGAGCACTTCGTAGTATAGCGGCTAGCATTCTTGGCTGTCGCCCTGGATGTCCGGTTTTGATTCCCGACTCTGCCAAGATATTTAGTTCTGGTCTGAGGGCTGGAGTGGGGGTACACTCAGCCTCGTGAGGCTTCACAGAGAAGAGATGGGTTCGATTCCCACCTCAGTCATCCTAGAAATGGTTCTCTGTAGTTTCCCACTTCTACTCCAGGCAAATGTCGAATGGTTCCTAAATTAAGGCCACGGTCACCTCCTTATCAATTCTAACCTATCGCAGAAATTTTCGTTGAAGAAATCCAGCGACCAGTTCGTTGCAGGTTAACCCATTTTAGTGTTGAAAGGTTCCTAGAACTGGACATGCATTAGATTGAATCAACAATCATTGATCAGTTAATCACGGGCCAGGCCAATATTGAGCCACGTTGAGTTCCAGGTCAGTCCGGTTGGTTCTGAGTCTGTGTGGGAAGCGAATGGCGCCGACATTGCGACCATTGTCAAGATGACGTACTTGTGGGCTCGACCAGTTCTCTATATTTAGCCACCACTTGCACAGCAGCTCACTGCTTGGGTGGGCACGAGCCCCTCTCTATGGACGTTGTTATCGCTGGGCTTGCTCATTGTAGGTTTGAATGTTATCGGAGATAAATGGCTGTAACAAACTCCCGGAAAACTGAGTATCATTGTACAGGTTCTCGTTAGAGACTTTATGTCTACCTATATTATTCCCTCGACCACCTTGTACTCGTACTACTGGCTAGCATTAGTGGCTTCGGTAGCGTAGTCAGTAGCATGCTGAACTGCTATGCCCAAGATCGCGGGATCAAACCCTCGAAAATTTAAGAGCGTTAAAATCCATCCGTATGACTTCCTTCGGAGGAAATAATGCCGGCGGGCGCATGTCATAGATTTACGGCATGTAAAAGAACCTATCACTACAATTGGTGCTTGCCACGGTGAGTGAGTGGTTATCGTGTCGGATTAATAACCCCCCAAGCTTGCAGGTTCGCTCCTGGCCGTGGTAAGTGTTTGTTTTTTTTGAAATGCAGAAAAAATCACGATACGCATGTTGGCATGTTGGTATGTTAAAGAACCCATTTGAATTCAGTAGGCCGTGTTCATAATGGCAAAAATAGTATCGGGATTTTCCGCCAACAAAATGTTCCTCATTTCTCTACTAGAAAGCGCATAGTGTCGAGGAGCTTAGATATCTAACCTCCTTGACTTTCATTGTGCTTCAAGGAACAACAACAAAAATCGACATGCAAGCTGCCCTCTGGGTGTCAAATAACAAAGCTTGCACCCAGCACCCGAGGCCATACGATTTTATTATTATTACTACAATTGATAGTGTGAAGCCAAAATTCGTAGGTTATATTTGGCTGGTTAGAAACGCTCTGTCAAGTTCCAACATTCGCCGCTGGGTAACAGTGGCATCTGGTAGCCAAAGTTGGAACTACTTACAATTGAAATAAAATACCCTGCTATGACCATTGGCTGCAATTCATGTATAATAATTGCAGTAATTTCAGCCCTTATACCTGGTTGTGTGTAGAATTTGTCTTATAACCTGTGTTATTGTCCTATCTTATCAGAGAGTGATTGTGTGTGTTTGTGTAATTGAGCCGGAATTGGGATGGGGCGACCGTGGCCTTAAATTAAGAGCCATCCCAGCATTTGGCTGAAGTAAAAATGGGGAATCCACAGAATACCACTTTTAGGATGGACCAGTTTGAAATCGACCTCATCTCTACTCAGTATTGCCTCACGATGCTGAGTGTACCCTGTTCCAGAACTCAGACGAGAATTAATTATTTTTTGGCAGAGACACGAAACGAACCCGGACCTCCGTGGCGACAGCCTCGAATGCTAGCCACTACGCAACGAGACGGACAGTCTCTTCTAATGGTAAAGGCTTTGGTGTTGAATCTGGAGGTACTTGATTCAATTCCTACAAGTGCCCATTCTTAGGGGCAGATGACCTCACTGTTCTGCAACATTAACTACCTACCTAACTAACTAACTAACTAACTAACTAACTAACAAGTGCCCTTCTTATTTTCATTTTCGATTTATCCTGCTAATTGCTAGATAGTTATTCAATTATTACAAATTTAAATGTGCATAGTGTATGTGAAAACGAATTAATGTGCAACATCCAGCAAACTACTATAGCGAACGTAACTGCACAATATACCGTATACCGTATGCTTCAACCAAGATTGCATCAACATTTTCCCCAAGTCTACATCAGAAGAAAAATATGTTTTTGCTTTTACTCCTCATTATATTTATAAGTTAACGCCTTTAAGAGAACTGTTATCACATTAAGTTCTAGCAAAAAGTCACTAAATGTTCATTATTTCTAAGATTGTTGTTGTTATGCATTTTCTCCAAGTCGTAAAAATCCCTGCGAAGTAGGTCTCTTTGATATTTACAAACATAGTAAATGTCTACCCGGTAGCTAAGTCGAGAATTTAGATTTCCAAGTTTTAAAAAAGCAATGATTTTACAGAAAGGAAGGAACCATGTAGTTTAACGTCACCGTTAATCTCGCGATATGAGCTACGGGATCTCCTTTTTACGTGGAATCTGAACCACAGGACATGGCATTTCACTTCGAAAATCTCACATGCATTGACCGCAAATCGAACCCGATCCGCAAACAGGTTGACCGCTAAGCCACCACGCCCCCTCCCCCATTATATTACAGTGATCTGGTAAAATTAGTTGATGATGATGATAATTGTTGTTTTTAGGGGCCTAACATCTAAGTTATTGGTCCATAATGTTTTGGGTGATCGTGAAAATGAACCTTGAGTATAAGTAAATCAAACTACAAACCTACAACTAAAACTAACTTCCAACTTATACACTAGAAGAAGAAATGAAAAACAAAAGAAGAATAAGGGAAATAAATTACATGGAAAAGAAATACCGTCAACCCTAGAAGAATGAGAATTGAGGGATTTTGAAAGAAGTAGAGCCATGAAAGGCACAGGAAAGGGTCAGAGGAGAAGGTCCGCCCAAAGGCAATGGAAAAAAAGAACAAACGGACCGAGCTCAGGAATTCCTCGGGGTCGCTAACTCCCGCACTCACCAGCCATGAACCCTTGAGGGTGTAGTACTATCCAGGGTTCACTATAATTGGTGGGACTACACACACCCTGCCTCCTTGAGGGCTTTGAGCAGAAGGCAGGGGGTACCAGGAAGAGAAAAACAAGAGGTCTGACCCCACGAAGAATAAGACATCAGGAAAGGTGAGACTAGGGCCAATGAGGCGAGAAAGTGAAAGACTCCTTAGGCCTCGGATACACGAATACTGTCGGGGTAGAAAGAGAACAATACAGTAGTTGGCCAAGGGAGGAAAGAAAACAGAGAGGAGCCCGGCACAAGTAAGTGGAAGCAATGCTGGACTCATCTGGGGTCCCGTGGTTGCCAACTTTCGCTCCATTAGTCGTGAGACTCAGCGGTAACTTTTTCGCCTGCTGTGTCCTAGATATGGGATCAAATCCCAGTGAAGTCAATTGACATTTGAGGGTGCTTATATGTGATGGAGCCGTGATAGTAGAATTACTGGCACGTTAAAGATCCCCTTCAGGGCTAAATTCTGGCACTCGGGCGTTCTTAAAAGCCGCAGTAGTTAAAAGGGACGTCAAAACCGTAACACTATTCTTCTTCTTTTATCGATCTTGGCCATCTTAGGACCTCGAAGTAACCCACTGTAGTCAACATAACATTATTATTATTGCTATTATTCCTTCTTTCTTTCTTTCTTCCTTTATTTCTTTCTTTCTTTCTTCCTTTCTTCCTTCCTTCATTTCTTTCTTTCTTTCTTTCTTTCTTTCTTTCTTTCTTTCTTCCTTCTTTCATTTCTTCCTTTCTTTCTTTCTTTCTTTCTTTCTTTCTCTCCTTCTTCCTTTCTTTCTTTCTTTCTTTCTTTCTATCTTTCTTTCTTTCTTTCTTCGAACGAGCCAACTACGTACTACGTAGGTTAACCAAAATGGCTTTCATCTTGATGAGTTGGAATTGGTTTCACGTTCTTAAGAGTCTTCTTCCTGGCCCATATCTCCTTCATTTCCTGATTTTATAGTTGTTTAGCTGCTTCTGACCTCTCTGGTCTCTTCCCTTTCCTAAGATTAATCTGTGGGTCTTCTTTTAACATTTTCCGGTAAGCTTGTCTGTCTTGTATAACGGATTCACAGATGTTGAAGGTTTGCAGATCTTGTTTAACTTGCTGGTACCACAGTGATATTGTTTTCTTGCAGGAGCTGGCTCTGTGGATTACACTGGTCAATCTTGACTCGTTCAGTCTCTCAAGGTGTCCGTAGAATTGTAGGCGTCTCTTGATAATTGTGTCCATTATTATTATTATTATTATTATTATTATTATTATTATTATTATTATTATTATTATTACTATTAGTCGTGAGCCCCTGGGGGTGGGGCATAAAAATATTCCTGGAAGCAAGGAACAAAATGGTAACAGTAGTGATTGTTGTTGTAGTATGAAGGCATGGAACACCAAGGCCATTTGCTTCTCTTCAACATAAAATTTTATTGAAGAGTTCCGACCCAATGAGAAATTACAATATCGAGAAAAGGAAAGGGAAGAACATTGAAATATGGGAAAATAAACAAATATGCTCGTATTAGTCTGTTGTCACATCGAGCGAAAAATAATAGTGTTCAGTATCGTTTGCGGGATATGCTTGCAGTGTATTAGTACCATAAGGGATGCAAGCACAGAAATATCGACCTTCCTGATAACCACGCTAGTTGGGCTGCATAAAACAATATTATTAGGGGCAGCTGATTCTCCTGGTATATCGTTGTGTCAGATATACAGTATTTGCGGTGAAAGGCTTATGTGCGACATTCTGCATAAAAAGTGAAGATTCCCAACGTTGTATCCAAATTTGAAATATTTGCTACTTGTATGTCATTCCGGTTCATACCAGTCCAAATAGGCTACCGAAGTAGGAGACCTGCACATGACATATCAAGGACCGGTTTTGGTGTTAACTTACAGTATTACTTCTCTGTTGGCACCATTCCCGCCCTCCGCGAGTCACGCCCGCTTCTGTCCAAGTAATCTCATCATTGCCAAAACTTTCATTATTGCGTCATTCCAAACGAGGTTCTAATTCTTGAAGCTGAACTTCATCACCGTTGTTAACTAACAAGAGAAAGGCGAACACAAACATTCCTCGAAATAATTATCTCAATTGAAATGAAACTATTTTCTGAAGAATGATGATGATGATGATGAGTGTTGTTTTAAGGTCATCTGCCCTCATGACCACCTTGCTATTTATGTAAATTAAATAATTACTTTAAAAGTATTTCTTAGGAAATACCTGCATTAATTCTTTCTGGTCATGCCAGAAGAAACAAGTAGTTCCGTGAAGAACTATACAGCCTATTTTACTATATCCTATTTATGTTAATTGCTTCTATCAACATATACAATTTCAGTGTAATTGCTGTAATAGATTCGTAGATATTGAGAACCGTCTTAATATTTCGGATGATCGCCATGTTGGATTTTTATATATGTATGACTTAGAGTTATCTACTATTACATGAAGATTATTGTCTAGGTGTAGTATTCAAACTTCAATAGCATGATTAGGACACAACATATGAAGATCAGATTTTAATATTTCACACAGCTGCCATCTTGTGGGTATGAAAGCAATTGAAAAAAATTAGATGCCAGTGGCTTAAAATTTGTATCAGCATTTACCGTACCAAGTTTTACTGCATCGGATTGTTGAATCGTGAGAAACGTCCATTTCAATATTTATATTTCGCGTCGCCGCCACGTTGGATTTGTGCTCACCAGGTAATTTAAAGTCGCATAGGTGAACTTATGTTAATAGTCTCTATCAACATACAAAATTGCAGTTTGATTGTTATCGTGGATTAGTAGATATCGAGAAAAGTCTAATATTTCGGTTGGTTGCCATGTTGGATTTGTATAGGCCTACATGTAGGTCATAGAGTTATATACTATTTGATGACGATTTCTGCGTGGATTCATTATTCAAACGTTCACTTCGATCACATGATTAATACACAAGAAATAATAAAAACTTATTCTTAAAATTACGCACAGCCGCCATCTTGAGGTTATGTGAACAATTGAACTAAATTAGATGCCAGTGCATTACAATGTATATTAACATTTACAGTACAATATTTCACTGCGCTCAGATGGTTAAATCCCGAGAAAAATCTACCAAAATGTTTCACCTTCGCTTGGCCGCCATGTTCGTTTTGTATTTTACAGGCTTATGGAAGTCTCATAGATGAACTTCTAGTAGTACTCTTTTCCACCGTACAACATTTCAGGCTGATATCGGTAATAGTTTCGGAGATATAGAATGCCGGTGAAATATTTCGCACAGCAGCCATCCTGAGGCTATGTAGACAATTGAACTAAATTAAATGCCAGTGCATTACAATGTGTTTAAACATTTGCTCTACCAAGTTTCATTGCGTTTGGATGGTTAAATCGCGAGAAAAGTCTATTAAAAGTATAAATTTCGCTTGGCAGCCATGTTCGATTTGTAGACAACAGGTTTTTATAAGTCTCATAGATGGCCTTTTCGTAGTGCCGTTTATCACCGTACAAAATTTTGAGGTGATATCTGTAATAGTTTCGGAGATATAGAATGCCGGTGAAATATTTCGCACAGCCGCCATCTTGAGATTATGTACACAATTGAACTAAATTAGATTCCATTGCATTACAATGTGCATAAACATTTGCTGTACCGGTACCAAGTTTCACTGCGTTTGGATGGTTAAATCGTGAGAAAAGTCTATTTAAAAGTTTCAACTTCGCTTGACCGCCATGTTCGTTTTGTATTCAACAGTTTTTTTTTTGAAATTCTCATAGGTGAACTTCTAGTAGTGCCGTTTATCACCATTCAAAATTTCGGAGTGATATCAGTAATAGTATTGGAGATATACACACATCAAAAAAAGTTTTGCATCACCTCGGTTCCAAGAGTTCCGGAACCGTTAAATACAAAGGGAATAGAGATCAACACAAACAACATTTCAGCTCGTTTTATTGCTCATGAGACCCACACATTGCATGTTGTACCATCATACAGCTAGACTTTCAGCATTTGTGGTCCAGATTGCAGTACACACCACTACCTCTAATACCCAGTAGCACGTCCTCTTGCATTGATGCATGCCTGTATTCGCCGTGGCATACTATCCACAAGTTCATCAAGACACTGTTGGTCCAAATTGTCCCACTCCTCAACGACAATTCGGCGTAAATCTCTCAGAGTGGTTGGTGGGTCAAGACGTCCATAAACAGCCCTTTTCAACATATCCCAGGCATGTTCGATAGGGTTCATGTCTGGCGAACATGCTGGCCACTGTAGTCGAGCGATGTCGTTATCTTGAAGGAACGCATTCACAAGATGTGCACGATGAGGTCGAGAATTGTCGTCCATGAAGACAAATGCCTCTCCAATATTCTGCCGATATGGTTGCACTATGGGTCGGAGGATGTCATTCAGGTATCGTAAAGCCGTTTCGGAGCCTTCCATGACCACCAGTGGCGTACGTCGGCCCCACATAATGCCACCCCAAAACATCAGGGAACCACCACCTTGCTGCACTCGCTGGACAGTGTGTCTAAGACGTTCAGCCTGACCAGGGTGCCTCCAAACACGTCTCCGACGATTGTCTGGTTGAAGGCATATGCGACACTCATCGGTGAAGAGAACGTGATGCCAATTCCGTGGGGTCCATTCAGCATGTTGTTGGGCCCATCTGTACCGCGCTGCATGGTGTCGGGGTTGCAAAGCTGGACCTCGCCATGGACGTCGGGAGTGAAGTTGCGCATCATGCAGCCTATTGCGCACAGTTTGAGTTGAAACACGACGTCCTGTGGCTGAACGAAACGCATTATTCAACATGGTGGCATTGCTGTCAGGGTTCCTCCGAGCGGCAATCCGTAAGTAGCGGTCATCCACTACAGTAGTAGCCCTTGGGCGGCCTGAGCGAGGCCTGTCATCGACAGTTCCTGTATCTCTGTACCTCCTCCATGTCCGAACAACATCGCTTTGGTTCACTCTGAGACGCCTGGAAACTTCCCTTGTTGAGAGCCCTTCTTGACACCAAGTAACAATGCGGACGCGATCGAACTGCGGTATTGACCTTCTAGGCATGGTAGAACTACAGACAACATGAGCAGCGTACCTTCGTCCTGGTGGAATGACTGGAACTGATCGGCTGTCGTACCCCCTCCGTCTAATAGGCCCTGCTCATGCATGGTTGTTTACATCTTTGAGCAGTTTTAGTGACATCTATGAACAGTCAAAGGGACTGTATCTTGGATACAATATACACAGTCAACGTCTATATGCCGGAGATCTGGGAACCGAGGTGATGCAAAACTTTTTTTGATGTGTGTAGAATGCCTGTAAAATATTTCGCACAGCCGCCATGTTGGATTGGTGAGACGTAATACAATTTGAAGCGCACGGTCGCGGTCGGCTGAAGTAGTACTATGAACTTACCGAGTTCCATTGAAATCGCTCCAGCCGTTTAGAAGTTATTAGGGGGAAACACACACGAATCACACACGCACACACAGACACACGGACAAAAGGTGATCTCATAAGCCTATTTTTAGCCTACTTTTCACATTTTGCTAAAATGAGGAAAAAGTAGACTTATGAGATCGGGCAAATGTGTGTCTGTCTGTCTGTCTGTCTGTCTGTTTGTATGTCTGTCTGTCTGTCTGTCCTTCTGTCTGTCTGGCTGGCTGGCTGTGTGTGTCCCCCCTATCAACTCCTAAACGGCTGGAGCAATCGAACCAAAATTTGGTAGGAGTAAAGATCTATACCTGAATATCTCACGGCCATATTTGAAAATGATGACAGTGCTACCAACTGCTAAAAAATGGCAATTGAAATTTGAGCTCCATGTTGGATATCTTGGAAGGTATGAATGGGATCTATTTCAAAATTGGCACACGTATAGATAATAATATTGCAGTTTAATTTCCAGGAGTCCATACATGGCAGTGTTGCCAAAATGATTATAAGCCTGCTGATAGGTCCAATTTTAAATGCATATAACTTCTACACTATCAATTGGAATTCAACCAAATTTCGTATGTTGTATATGTACATAACCAGATATGACTGAGCGTATTCTTAAGACCCACTGTTAATAAATGCTCTTAATTTATTTTATCCATATACCCATATATCAGAAAGTATGCAAGCCGACAGCTTTAAACTATGCACACGTATAGTACCTGACATTCTATATTAATTTGGAGTAACTTATATACGTCAGTGCTACCAACATGATTCTAAGCCTGCTGAGAGGTCCAACTTTAAATACATGTAACTTCCATACTATCATTTGTATTTCAACCAAATTTCGTATGTGCTATGTGTACCATAACAGATATGACTATGCGTATTCTTAAGAGCGACTAGGGCAGCCAACTGTTAATATGTGCTGTCTCTATTTTTGTTACCCTAATATCAATATATCAGAAAGTATGCAAGCCAATAGCTCTAAACTTTGCACACGTATACTACCTGGCATTCTAGATGAATTTGGAGTAACTAATATACTCAGTGCTGCCAACAAGATTCTAAGCCTGCTGATAGGTCCAATTTTAAAATGCATGTAACTTCTATACTAACTAATGGATTTCATTCAAAATTGGCACAACAATAGATCATATTATTTCAGATTATTTCTGACCATTAAATGCATGTTATTGTTGCCAACATGATATTACGCGCGCTGTTAAATCCAATGTTTAACTTCATGTAACGTCCATGCTATTCATTGGACTTCAACCAAATTTTGTATTCTGTATCTTAAGAGATGGAACTAAGAATATATTAAGTCACCAGGGCTGCCAAATGTAGTGCACTATTAGGCTACATTATGCCAGGTATACAGTATTTCGAACTAATTAGAAATTTCGATATTAGCAACTTAATTTCGTCATTATTGTAGATGGATCCATATAGATTAATCATTGGCATGAATCTTAAATTTTAAGAAAAGTAGGCTCTTTAGTTCGTCACGGAAATTCTTGTTTTTCATAAAATGAAAATAGGCTAAAAAGAATATTTCTTGATTTTACTCCTTTTCATTTGAAGACGATCTTTATGTATCAACACGTATCACGTGTGCATTTTTGTTTTTGTTTCCGAATTTGGCCAACAATGGATCGCATAGAACCTAAGGCTTTCTGGTCAATCTCTTCTTTTCCTCCCAAAATCTCTTTATTACTTCAAATCCTCCGCTGCTCCGCAGAAATTACCAATTTAGGCCTACATTTTGGTGGGTTCTCCTTAAATGTCTTTACGCTGTCAATGCGACTTCGAAACATATTCCTGTTGTGGATCACTGTGGCAGTAATACCAATTTCAACCGCGTCTTTCTTTACTTCTTCTACACATTTCGTTGTAGTCTTCAGTCTTGCAATGTACTCTAAGACTTTCTTCGTCAAACGGTTCCCCTCCATTCTAATCAGATGTGCATAGAACTTCAGCCGTCGTTTGCGCATTGAGACAGTGATGCTTTCAGTGTGACGGTAAAGGTCCTCGTTCTTCCTTTCTTCCATGTCCTGTCAGCACTTTTACGTGGTCCTAGAATTATGCTTAAGATTTTCCGTTCCTTGAGTTCAAGTTCCTTCATCTCCTCTTTTTCTTATTCATAGTCAGACACTCTGATGCATGTAGAACCTCGGGCTTCACTACCATGGTGTAATGTATGATTTTCGCGTTGTAGGATACTCCATGTTTATTGTTTTGTTCTGAGTTAACCTGTAGGCCAGTTCCAATTTCCTAGCCCTTGCTTTGATGGCCTCTTTATCCTGTTCACTGGGTTGTATCAATTCTTCCAAATATTTGAACTTTTCAATCCTTTTGACAGCCCGAGTTTTACCTTTATGTGTATTTCTCCTTAGTGTGCATTAATTTTCACAAATCTTTGTATTTACGTCCGTTGTAATTAGTCTAAGAACGTAGGTGAGAAAATACGTCTATAGGAATTTAGAGGTCATTCATTTTGTTTACCTTTCTGCATCTTCGCAGTTGTTTTGGTTTGTGAAATATATGTAGATAAATTAAATTAAAACTTTCTCTGAATATTGTTTAGAGACAAGATATTTTATATTTTCTATGCGATTCATTGCATTGGTTCAATTCATGTCCGTATGTACGGACATGCATCACATGCAATGGGCTCCATCTAATGTCATGAAGAATTGTATTTACGTCCAAATACATTAGGGCAACAAGCAAGGCTAGAAATATTGTAGGTAGTACAACGGGGGTCATTTTGTTTTTTCGACTTTATCTTCGGAATAATTAGTTTTATGAAGAAATTGTCTCTAGTAAACCAAGAAGTTCCGTGAAGAATTAAACAGCCTATTTTCATATATCCTACTTATGTTAATTGCCTCTATCAACACACAAAATTTCAGATTAATTGCTGTAATAGATTGGTAAATATAGAGAACCACCTAAATATTTCTGATGGTCGCCATGTTGGATTTATATATATGTAGGCCATAGAGTTATGTACTATTAGATGAAGATTATTGCGTAGGTTTACTCAATCGCATGATTTGGACACAAAAAATAAAAACGAGATTTTAACATTTCGCACAGTTGCCATCTTGAGGTTATGAAAGCAATTGAAATAAATTAGATGTCAGTAGATTAAAATTTGTATAAGCATTTACCGTACCACGTTTCACTGCGCTCGGATAGTTAAATCGCGAGAAACATCCATTTAAATATTTAAATTTCGCGTCACCGCCATGTTGGATTTGTACTCACCAGGTTATTGAAAGTCCCATACGTGAATGTATGTTTATAGCCTCTATATACATACAAAATTTCAGTTTGATTGCTGTCATAGATTAGTAGATATTTAGAATCATCCAAATATTTCGGATGGTCGCCATGTTCGATTTATATATATATATATATATATAGGCCATAGAGTTATGTACTATTAGATGACTATTATTGCGTAGGTTCAGTATTCAAACGTTGACTTCAATCGCATGATTAGGACACAACAAATTAAAACTAAATTTTAAAATTTCGCACAGCCACCATATTGAGATTATGTGAACAATTGCAGTAAATTAGATGTCAGTGCATTAAAATTTGCATAATGTGTATAAGTCGTGGCCTTAAGTTAATTAACATTCCGGCACTTGCCTTGAGCAGAAGTTGGAAAACCACGGTAAACCACTTCAATGTTAGGAATCAAACCCACATCTTCTCAGTGTACCCCGTTCCAGCCCTCAGATCAGAATTGAATTTCTTGGCAGAGCTGGGAATCGTACACAGACCTCAGGACCCAGAAAGCTATCCACTGCTCCGTGAGGTGGTCTGACATCAGAAATAGGGCGTCTGCTGGATTAGCTCAGTAGAGCAGCGGTGGCCAAAGAGGAAGAAATAAATGTGACTTGCACTTTAGTGAGAAATTTTAATTCCCTTCCGTATATGGCTGTACATTTAGTGCAACACACGACCAAAATAGCTGAGAGCGTCCTTTGTAATTTTATTATTATTATTACTATTTTCCATTTGAATTGTGCCTCTATGGACTGCATTTTAACAACCAATTTCATTTGTATCTAGAACTTGTTCTTCTACCATCCTTGACATCCTCCCAGTACTTCATGAGCCCATCGATCAGTGTCTTCCTTCGTGCTTCTGGTAGACGCCCTCTCCGTCTCTTGGGTTCAGATTCCACTTTAAAATTTTTGATAGTTTTTAACCATTTGTCGAAATTCAAATCTGTCGTGGATTTTCGTTCTGGAATACCAATTTGCATAAGGTTTTATTATTATTATTTTTTTTTTGTCGTTTACCCTCCAGGTTGGTGGAACCCACGGACTCAGCGAGGGAACTCACCACTACGTCCTCTACGGGCAGTGTCCTAGAGCGGAAAGCATCGGCCTCACCTGCAAAGCGAACAGGGGCCTCATGAGGGAAGGTAAGGGATGGTGAGGATGGATAGGCAAGGAAGAGGGAAGGAGGCGGCCGTGGCCTTGGAGAATGTATCATCCCGGCATTTGCCCGAAGACGAAGTGGGAAACCACGGAAAACCACTTCGAGGATGGCTGAGGAGGAATCGAATCCCCTCTACTCATTTGGGCCACCCGAGGCTGAGGAGACCCCGTTCCAGTCCTTGTACCACTTTTCAAATTTCGTGGCAGAACCGGGAATCGAACCCAGGACCTCCGGGGCGGCAGCTAACCATGCTGACCGCTACGCTACGGAGGCGAAGTTATTATTATTACTATTACTATTATTATATCATTCTTGCCCTTATGGAGAGTGTTTGAACTTAAATATCTCGTGATGACACAATTTTCACTTCTCTCCCTTCTTCCTCTCCTCTTCCCAAAATCTCTTCATCCTTTGACTGTGTTCCTGTTTCCGTTGTTCTGCCCACAATGTTCCCGTCTTCTTCTCATTTACTTTAAATGTTGGCATATTGGCTTTCGCGGCCAGTGAATTAAAACTCATCTCGCTGATGATCCAGCTTGGTATCCTAGGCGAAACCCAACACAAGATACGGCACAAACTCATCCCGCTGATGATCCAGCTTGGTATCCTAGGCGAAACCCCACACAAGATACGGCACAAACTCATCCCGCTGATGATCCAGCTTGGTATCCTAGACGAAACCCCACACAAGATACGGCACAAACTCATCCCGCTGATGATCCAGCTTGGTGTCCTAGGCGAAACCCCACACAAGATACGGCACAAACTCATCCCGCTGATGATCCAGCTTGGTATCCTAGGCGAAACCCCACACAAGATACGGCACAAACTCATCCCGCTGATGATCCAGCTTGGTATCCTAGGCGAAACCCCACACAAGATACGGCACAAACTCATCCCGCTGATGATCCAGCTTGGTATCCTAGGCGAAACCCCACACAAGATACGGCACAAACTCATCCCACTGATGATCCAGCTTGGTATCCTAGGCGAAACCCCACACAAGATACGGCACAAACTCATCCCGCTGATGATCCAGCTTGGTATCCTAGGCGAAACCCCACACAAGATACGGCACAAACTCATCCCGCTGATGATCCAGCTTGGTGTCCTAGGCGAAACCCCACACAAGATACGGCACAAACTCATCCCGCTGATGATCCAGCTTGGTGTCCTAGGCGAAACCCCACACAAGATACGGCACAAACTCATCCCGCTGATGATCCAGCTTGGTATCCTAGGCGAAACCCCACACAAGATACGGCACAAACTCATCCCGCTGATGATCCAGCTTGGTATCCTAGGCGAAACCCCACACAAGATACGGCACAAACTCATCCCGCTGATGATCCAGCTTGGTATCCTAGGCGAAACCCCACACAAGATACGGCACAAACTCATCCCGCTGATGATCCAGCTTGGTATCCTAGGCGAAACCCCACACAAGATACGTCACAAACTCATCCCGCTGATGATCCAGCTTGGTATCCTAGACGAAACCCCACACAAGATACGGCACAAACTCATCCCGCTGATGATCCAGCTTGGTATCCTAGGCGAAACCCCACACAAGATACGGCACAAACTCATCCCGCTGATGATCCAGCTTGGTGTCCTAGGCGAAACCCCACACAAGATACGGCACAAACTCATCCCGCTGATGATCCAGCTTGGTATCCTAGGCGAAACCCCACACAAGATACGGCACAAACACATCCCGCTGATGATCCAGCTTGGTATCCTAGGCGAAACCCCACACAAGATACGGCACAAACTCATCCCGCTGATGATCCAGCTTGGTATCCTAGGCGAAACCCCACACAAGATACGGCACAAACTCATCCCGCTGATGATCCAGCTTGGTATCCTAGGCGAAACCCCACACAAGATACGGCACAAACTCATCCCGCTGATGATCCAGCTTGGTATCCTAGGCGAAACCCCACACAAGATACGTCACAAACTCATCCCGCTGATGATCCAGCTTGGTATCCTAGACGAAACCCCACACAAGATACGGCACAAACTCATCCCGCTGATGATCCAGCTTGGTATCCTAGGCGAAACCCCACACAAGATAGGGCACAAACTCATCCCGCTGATGATCCAGCTTGGTATCCTAGGCGAAACCCCACACAAGATACGGCACAAATTGCTGAGTTTTGCTGAGTTTTACTTTAAATGTTGTATTGTTAATTTTGTTTCTGAATTCTCCTCTGTCTCCAATCATTTCCCTGTCGATCCCCGCCTGACTTACCAATTCCTTTATTTCATGATAGGCCTACCAATTGGTTTTCCTGCTTGAGCTGTTTACTACATCAAAGACTTTCTTTGTAAGTCTGTTGTTGTTCATTCTCTGTATGTTAGTCGGCGTTTTCTGATCATATCGGTGAGTCTGTCTCTGTACTCGTATAGCTCTTTGGTAGGTCTTTTCATCCATATGCCATCTCTGTGTATTGCTCCAAATATTTTTTAAATTATTATTATTATTATGAATAGCTATCCACGGTGGGTGAGTTGTTAACGTGTAGGTCTACTAACCCCCAAGCTTGCAGGTTCGCTCCTGGCCGTAGTAAGTGATTTTTGAAAGGCGGCAAAAATACGACACGCATATCATACGATGTTGGCATGTCAAAGAACCCGTTTGAATTCAGTAGGCCGTGTTCATAATGGCAAAATAAATCTCGGGAGTTTCCGCCAACACAAAGTTCCTCATTTCTCTACTAAAAAGCGCTATAGATATCTAACCTCCTTGACCTTCATTCAGTAGTGCTTCAAGGAACAACGAAATTCGACATGCAAGCTATCCTCTGGGTGTCAAATAACAACGAAATTCGACATGCAAGCTACCCTCTGGTTGTCAATAACAAAGCTTGCACCCGGTACCCGAGGCCATACGATATTATTGTTATTATTATTAATATAATTATTATTATCATTGTTGTTTGTGTCATTTCAATCAAGTATAGGCCACGTTAATCAAACTGCTTTCTTCCTCGATCTTTAAGGCCACGGTCACCTCCTTCTCAATTCTAACCTCTTTAACATTTGCCCAGAATCGTTTCATTCCTTCTCGATGTTGTTGCCTCCCGTCCTTGGTCCACGACTTACCTGTTGTAAGTTTAGGCTCTTCCTTGTTGACTTTCATCTTAAGGGATATTCGCTTCTGAATATCGTCACATGTAGTTACCACTTCCTTTAAATCTCTTTCTACCTCCATATACCAGAATCCTTTAGATTTGTTTCCCAGAAAGTAGGTAAAGATCTTGTTTGTCAATCTCATTACCATTATTACTATTAGGCTATGTTATTATTATATTATTATTACTACTATTATCATTATATTACTACTAGCAGGTACCCGCGGCTTCGCCCGCGATCAAGACAATGGGGACGATGCATTATTGCTGATAATTGGTCTATTCTATTACAGCAATCGCGGCTATAGATGGGTCCATTCTAATTCTGAATATTCTGATACATACAGTATATTGATATGAGCAGCAAAGTGGGAATTTTATAGAGTTGTGAATGTCTGCAGGGTTCGATGTTACATTATGTTAACACATTTTAAAATTACGTTTTTGGTTTTGCCATCTTCTGCTGAGACATAACGATTTTGTTGTCCGGATGCTCGCGAGCACGCCACATACAGTTGCCACTGGAAAAAAATGGTTTTGTCTAAATGTACACGTGCTATTGTTAAGTGTGTCTCATTGCGCTTTGTTTAAGAAATTGCGAATGTTGTTTGAAGAGGGAACTGCACTCTTGCACACTGGAATGGCAAATCTATCTGAATATGGGGAATTAAAATTATTCTGGATGTAATTTGGCCATACTTATTGATGATTTGAAACCAACATATCGCTATTAATAGACCTATTGTTAAATATCTCTCACCTTGGCCGCTGATGTACATTATGCAGTCTCTTCCAGTGTTACATCCCAGGGATTGAAATTCTCCAACCACCCTTTTGCCTAACATGCCTCTCTAAGTAATTAAAATTCCTGATTGTTGTTGTTTGAGTCTTCAGTTTTTTAACTGGTTTGATGCAGCCCTCCATGTATCCCTATCCTGAGCTAATCGTTTCATCTCTACATAGCTACCCCACCCTACATCCGAGGCAATCTGTTTAACCCTGGTTTACCTCTACAGTTCTAGTCCGCGACCCTCCCATCCATAACTAAGCTTGCTATTCCTGGGTGTCTTAATATGTGTCCTACCCTCCTATCTCTTCTCTTCATTAGCAGTCGCCATAAACATCTCTCCTCTCCCACTCATCTTAATACCTCTTCATTTGTTTTCCTATCTGCCCATCTGATCATCATTCTCCTGTATCACCACATTTCAAAAGCTTCAATTCTCCTCTTTTCTGCTGCACCATTGGTCCATTAGTCCAACTCAGCAACTTTTCTAGGTTTAAGCCGTGCCTTGTGCGGGGATTCAATGGCCGTGAAAGACAAAATAACAACTTTATTCAAATAAGTTTGCCCAATTCCTCAGTAAGAGTAATTAAGAAAAATATTAATTAACGTGACAGCCGGTAGAAAACGACACATTCGACTGTGAATATGGATTGCTGATCATGTTAAAAATCGAAAAAGAGCAGATCAAAATTGGCAAAAAATATTCAGTTAACAAAAAACAAATTTATAAAGAAAATGAAAGCATACCGTGCAAAATAGAGAGCTTCTTAACATTGTAAATTAGAGTAAAGATCTGAAAACTCGCTTAAAATTACCAGCTCAAAGAGTATAAAATTGGATTCAAAATCATGATATAATCCGACCCCAAAAGCCACCTCTATAAATAAAATATATCACATGTTACGCTTATCAATGCGAGGAGCAATGTTCGTGGTTAGAAGTGGGAACCGAACCCCGCGTTTTAAGGCCCTAAAACGAACGGTTTTAGAGATATTGCCAGAAAACTATCCCCGGTCTGCGAAATTTCAGCGGTTGCCATAGTAACGTTGATCTGTTTCTCAGAGGGAACACAGTTATTTGGGAATATCTCCGAAACCGTTCATTTTAGGAACTTAAAAGTGTGTTTCGGTGTCCCTACAGGACCTCCGAGTATTGTTTCTCGTATCTGGCGGCTTAAAATGAGCTACATCCGAACTTTTTACCGACTGTCCTTGCTCAGTGCCAAAGGGCCGAAAAAGTCACTTACAAATTGAATTTTCAAAAACCGTTTCTCAGTGGGCCTCTACATACTCGGATCAACCAACATGCAAAATTTCAGCTTTCTAGTCTAGTGGTTTGAGCCCTGCGTCGATGAGTCAATTTTGGATGGTCAATGCCAAAGGGCCGAAAAAAGTCACTTACAAATTGAATTTTCAAAAACCGTTTCTCAGTGAGCCTCTACATACTCAGCTCAACCAACATGCAAAATTTCAGCTTTCTAGGTCTTGTGGTTTGAGCCCTGCGGTGATGAGTCAATTTTGGATTATATATAATAGATGAGACTTTCCAAGTCGATTTGCTCGTAGAAATATAGAATATGGCTCTTTCTGCGCGTATCAATGCGAGGAGCAATGTTCGTAGTTTCCACTTCTACGAAGTGGGACCCGAACCCCGCGTTTTAAGGCCCTAAAAAGAACGGTTTTCGAGATATTGCCAGAAAACTATCCCCGGTATGCGAAATTTCAGCGGTTGCCATAGTAACGTTGATCTGTTTCTCAGAGGGAACACAGTTATTTGGGAATATCTCCGAAAGCGTTCATTTTAGGAACATAAAAAGTGTGTTTTGGGGTCCCTACAGGACCTCCGAGTATTGTTTCAAGTATCTGGCGGCTTAAAATGAGCTAAATCCGAACTCTTTACCGACTGTCCTTGCTCAGTGCCAAAGGACCGAAAAAAGTCACTTACAAATTGAATTTTCAAAAACCGTTTCTTAGTGGGCCTCTACATACTCGGATCAAACAACATGCAAAATTTCAGCTTTCTAGGTCTGGTGGTTTGAGCCATGCGTCGATGAGTCAATTTTGGATGGTCAATGCCAAAGGGCCGAAAAAAGTCACTTACAAATTGAATTTTGAAAAACCGTTTCTTAGTGAGACTCTACATACACCGATCAATCAACATGCAAAATTTCAGCTTTCTAGGTCTATTGGTTTGAGCCCTGCGGTGATGAGTCAATTTTGGATTATATACAATAGACTAGCAGAAGTACCCATTTTTCGAACGGTCTTCGGTATTAATAACCAGATGTTATCAATTGAGCTACTGTTGCAATGTTTAGGGGTTTAGAACCTGTTTGTTGGCAAAGAAAAATGATTAGTTAAAATGTGCTCTCAAACTAAATTTACCTAACGTGTTCTTCCTGGCGTGAAAATAAAATTAAAAACCCGTAGACGAATCACAATACACGTCACATACGAACTGATCCTAACCGTTGTGTCAAGTGCCCAACTACAGGAAGACCCCTTTTATAAATTATAAAGGCTTGTGGTGCATGGAAATTCAGTTTTTTTTAGCCTCCAATGGCCCAAATTCCTAAAATCAGTAAAAAACAGTCTACCATTTCAAATCAGGAATTTTTGAAAATAATGTTGCTGTTTGGAGATATAATAGACCTTCTGTACGACATATCGCACGTGTAAGTCGTGTGAAAAAATCTAGGGTACTCCTTGAACCCCTTAAGCGCATTGATGAATTTTACAGTTTTAGTTGGTTCCGTGATAACCTCATAGCCATTTGCAACCTTTCACAGAAATGTAATAAATGGAGTGTCATTACTTATTCCAGAAATAGATGGAAAGTTGGATGCCACCTCTTGAGATACTGTTGTTATGGTTAGTGGCTTGCATTCCTTCTTTAGTTTATTGAATGAAATTAGTTTTCTGGGAATATCTAAGAAACTGTTGGGTTTAGAGCCTTAAAATATAGTTTTCGGGGACCCTTTACTGCTCTTGAGGGGCCCCGAGTTTTGTTTCTGTCACCAAGGGTTTGAAAATGAGCTTTGGCTCGTCGTTGTACGCCATAATAATGATAATAATTAAAAGAATAGTAATAATAATAATATAACAATATAGGGATAGGGATATTGTTCCATGCCACCCCCTAGTGGCACTTTTGTTAACTGGATTACGGTGGGTAGGAAGCACAACACCAATTACTGCTTAAAGAAATAATTAACTTTATTGCGGCCAGAAGGATACAGCACTCTTCAGGAAATACAAGCAATTATTACCTTACTCCAGTTTCCTTACGGCGAAAACACTTCCCCTTTCACTTGTCAACAGACCACAGTTAATCCTCTTCGCTAATGAGTCCGGTTCCGTACGCTAGCTTGAAATAGCTGCACCCAGCCTGTCACCGTGCTACACACTGTTTCACAATGTAGCACAATCACTTCTGTCGCACTGGAAATAAACACACTCGCTCAAGACACAGTTCCTCTGTAGGAGTCTCACTTCCCCGCTCCACTAGGGGTTTCGCAAGTCACCACACATCTGTCGCTCAGGATAATCGCTCACACTAGCTCGTAAAACACAACAACAACCACTGTTTGACAGGTCGCACTTATATAGCAGGCCGGTGACTCAATAAATGCTTCTAGATCCATCCAGGGTTCACGGCTTCTCGAGGTTTCCATCGCTGGTCCAGTCACGAATATTCTGGACTATCTCTTTGTCCTAGTAGCCCTGTTGCATAAGGCGCACGCAATACAGGAGGCAGGCCAGAGCCCAGCCCTGGGGCAGTTGTGACTCATGCGGCGAGCGATGCCACAAACTCACAGCCGTAACACCACCCGCTTCCTAAAAAGGCTGATCGTCCCGATCAATCATTGGTCCGTCTGTGTCCCTCCGTAGGCTGCCAGGCGATCTCGGTGCACAATCTTCATCTTCGCCCTCGGGCTCCGCTGGATCCTGTAGACGACATCGTTGATCCGTTTCACGACTCGGTACGGGCCCTCCCAGGACTTCTGCAGTTTGGGTGACAGGCCTTTCTTCCGTAATGGGTTGAAGAGCCAGACCAGGTCGTCCTCGTGGAATCCGCCGGCATCCGTCTGCTGGTCGTATCGGGTCTTCATTCGGTCGATCTCGATCCGCAGTTTCCTCCTCGCGAACGCGTGTACGTCCTCCAGTTGGTCGACCAGTTCTTGACAATACTGGCTCACCGGGATCGGATCATTCCCAGGTCGGCCGAAGGCAAGATCGACAGGTAGACGGAGCTCCCTCCCAAACATGGCCCGGGCTGGTGTGCACCCGGTGGGTTCATGCACGGCGGCACGGTAGGCCAGGAGAAATAGTGGAAGATGCTTGTCCCAATCTCTCTGGTGCTCGCTGACGACCATTCGGAGATGGTTCTCGATGGTGCGATTGAATCGCTCTACCATCCCATCGGACTGAGGGTGTAGCGGCGTTGTCCTTGTCTTCCGGATTCCCAGCAGCTGGCATAGGTTCTGGAACACCTGCGACTCGAAGTTCCTCCCTTGGTCGGAGTGCAGCTCCAGGGGTACTCCGTACCGGCTGACGAATTCCTTCACCAGGGTCTCTGCAATCGTCGCGGCTTCTTGGTTAGGGAGCGCATACGCCTCCAGCCATTTGGTAAAGTAGTCGCTGACGACTAATATGTAGCGGTTCCCTGCCTCGCTTAACGGGAATGGCCCTGCAACATCGATGGCCACTCTCTCCATGGGGCCGCCCACGTTGTAGGACTTCAGTGGACCCTGTCGTCTTCGTCCTGGGCCCTTGCTGGCTGCGCAATCGTGGCACCTCGCGCAGTATTTCTCCACGTCTGTTCGGCATCCGATCCAGTAGAACCGCTCTCTCAGCTTCTCCAGGGTCTTCTTTATCCCTAGGTGTCCACCAGATGATCCTCCATGAACTTCCTTCAGGACTTCCTCCGTCATAGCCTTTGGAACGACGACTTGTTCCCGAGATGTCTTCCCGTCGGTGCTCTCCCAGGTACGGCAGATGAGGCCATCCCTTACAATCAGCGAGTCCCACTGTGCCCAGTAGGACTTAAACTTCGGGCTGCAGTCACTCACAATGTTCCACCCGGGTCTGGGGACACAGGCCCTCTTCCATTCGGCTATCAGTCCCAGGTCATCATCTTCTGCTTGTGCCCGCGTGAAAGATTCGCGGCTCCAGTTCCCTTGAAGTTCCACAGTAGTCCGTCGGCACAGTATCCCGGTGTTCTCCTCCCTTCGGGCACAGAAGGTGCAGTCTTCGGGGCACGGTCTTCGTGACAGGGCGTCGGCGTTAGAATGCAGTTGGCCTTTCCTGTGCTGAATCTCAAAGTTGTACTGTTGAAGCCTCTCTAACCACCGCGCGAGTTGAGCCTCGGGCTGCTTGAAGTTCAGGAGCCACCGCAGGGATGCATGGCCGGTCCTGATGAGAAATTCTTGCCCGTACAGGTACTTGTGGAAGTGTTCAATGGTCTTCACGATGGCGAGCAGCTCCTTCCTGGTGACGCAGTAGTTCCTCTCTGGCTTTGACAAGGCCTTGCTGAAGTAGGCCACTACTCTCTCCTCGCCGTCCACTACCTGCGACAGGATTCCCCCTATGCCAAATTCGCTGGCATCGGTATCGACGATGAACCTTGTTCCAGGTCTGGGGTAGGCCAGAATAGGCGCGGTGCACAGAGCCTGCTTGAGTTGTTCGAAGGCACTGTGGCATTCTGCTGTCCACGTGAAGAGTTGGTCCTTCTCAGTCAGTCGATGTAAAGGTTTGGCGATGTCGGCGAATCCCCTCACGAAGCGACGGTAATAAGTGCAGAGTCCCAGGAAGCTTCGTAGTTGGGACTTGTCCTTCGGAACTGGCCACTCCCTCACAGCTGCGGTCTTCTCTGGGTCGGTGCGCACCCCTTCCTCGGAGACGATATGCCCAAGGTACTGGACCCGCTTCTGGAAGAGCTGACACTTCTTGGGGCTCAACTTCAGCTGGGCAGCCCGTAGCTTCATCAAGATCTCCTTCAGGTTGCTGTATTGCTCCTCGAAGCTTCTCCCCAGAACGATGGCGTCGTCTAGGTAGACCAGGCAGGTCTTCCAGTGTAGTCCCCTCAGAATGGACTCCATTAGCCTTTCGAAGGTCGCAGGGGCGTTGCACAGACCGAATGGCATGACGGTGAACTGCCAGAGCCCGCTGCCTACAGAGAACGCCGTTTTCTCGCGGTCCTTAGGGTGGACATCCACCTGCCAGTAGCCACTCTTCAAATCCAAGGTGGAGAACCACCTTGACCCTGATATGGTATCCAGCGTGTCGTCGATCCGGGGTAGAGTGTAGCTGTCCTTCTTCGTGACGTCGTTCACCCGCCTGTAATCCTCGCAGAACCTGGTGGAACCGTCCTTCTTCTTCACAAGCACGACCGGAGAACTCCAAGGAATATGTGATGGCTCGATCACCCCTTGCTCCTTCATCTCTTCTACCATCCGGTCGACTTCGGCTTGCTTGGCGAGCGGGACACGTCGGAATGGGGCCCTAATCGGTGCGCTGTCCCCAACGTCGATTCTGTGCTGGACCAAACTTGTCCTGCCGAAGTCTCTGCTCCCCACGGAGAAGACATCCTGGAATTCGTGTAGCAGGTCCTGAAGTTGGCGTGATTGTTTCTCGTCTAAATGGTCCTGGGATCCTTGGTACAGCTTCTGTAGTTCTTCTGGCAGTGTGCGTCTTCTTCGGTTGTCCGTCTGCAGGTGTCCGTCTGTCGTATATGTGATGCGGGCAATCCAGGTTACGGGCTCACAGACTCCTAGGTTGGTGTCCCGGTGAACCGTAATGTCGTAGTCGTTCAGGTTGGACAGGCGGACGTACGGCCGAGACGTCGTGTTGATGAGTGTCTTGGCAACTAGCAATCCTTTTGTCTGGATGTCCTCATATTTTGGCTCGATGACAGCCGCCATTCCCTCAGCAGTTCCGTCGACAATTACGGCTGCACTGACCTCCGTCCTGGCGGGAACGATGACGTCTTCTCTCAACCTTACTCGTCGTGCGGTGATGGACTCGTGCGCAGGTTGCAAAGCAAGTTCCTCACCTCCGAAATGCAGAGTGTTGGTACTCAGATCCAAGATGATGTTGTTCTGGTCCAGGAAGTCCAGTCCGATGATCACTTCATTTGATACGTCAGCCACAAGCACTGGATGCTTTATCGCCCGTCGACCAATGACGAACTCCA
Source organism: Meconema thalassinum (assembly GCA_946902985.2). Lineage (NCBI taxonomy): Eukaryota > Metazoa > Arthropoda > Insecta > Orthoptera > Tettigoniidae > Meconema > Meconema thalassinum. The sequence continues at coordinate 161,432,585 of OX336393.1, read as the reverse complement.
GTGATGCTTCGCCATGTACCAGTGCGGTCTCTCCGGTCGCGGTTATTAGATGGAGGTTCCTTTGTGTGGGTTGCACTCTCCACTTCGGGATCACGGTGGGACTGACGATGGTCCTCGATGCTCCCGTGTCGATTAGCATGGGCCAGCTCTCTCCGTTGACGACTCCGTCGACCATCAAGCTGCTATTATCCCTCCGTAACAGCGTCACACGAACTTGGACTGCCGGGGCTTGACGACTGTCACAAGCCAAACTTTGCCCTCCAAGGCTGGCTGATACTTGCTTTCCTGGGCCGCGCGGTTTCCCTACGACTGACTGTCCCGACGGAAACCCTAGGCGGCGGCGATCACCGCAGTCCTTGCTCAGGTGGCCTCTCTTACGGCAGGTCCAGCAGGTCGGTAGTCCTCTTCCGGGCCGCCTCTCCGGATGTTCTTCGGCTGCGTTTTTGTTGGTGGTACTGCGACTCTTGAAGAACCGGCCTAGCGCCTCCATCAGTTCATCGGCCAGGGGCTTGGTCTTGTTGGTTTTTGCTGGTTCGTCGACGTCCACTTGACGCACCCGCGCGCGCATTCTGGATGCCTGTTTTGCCGTCTCGAACTCAAGTGCGTGGCTCAGCGCATCTGTCAGGGTCTTATTGCGCGTGAGTCGCAGCGCCTGTTGAGTGTCCGAGTCCCGTAGCCCGTCGGTGAAAGTCTGCGTCGCTATCTGCTCCAGAAAGTCGGCCGGCGCTGTTGGGTAGGCGAGCCTTACGAGACGTGCGATGTCCATCTCGAACTCCTGCAGGGTTTCCGCGTTCTTCTGTACCCGGGTCCGGAGCTGCATCTGGTAGGCCTGCTGAAGATGGCTAACTCCATATCGGGACTCCATATGGGCGATCAGTGAAGCGTAGTCCTGGGATCCAGTCGGGATGGCCTGAAGGACGTTAAGGGCGTCACCTCTCAGCGCTAGAATGAGAGCTGTAGCCTTTTCTGTGTTGTTCCAGTTATTTATGGAACAGGCCGCCTCGAACTGACGTAAGTAGGTGCTCCACGGGACCTTTCCGTCGAAGGTTGGGGGCGTCACTCGGCTATGTCCCGTTCCTGATATTCCCGGTGTAACGGTGGGCGGGCGTTGGTGCAGCTCGGCAACTTCCTCTCGTAGAGCGTTGAATTTCTCCTCCACCCCCGTCAGTGGGCGTTGGCGCAGCTCGGCAACTTCCTTTTGTAAGGCGTTGAATTTCTCCTCCACCCCCGTCAGTCGGCGTTGGCGCAGCTCGGCAACTTCCTTTTGTAAGACGTTGAATTTCTCCTCCACCCCCATCAGCGGGCGTTGGCGCAGCTCGGCAACTTCCACTTGTAAGGCGTCGAACTTCTTTTCCACTGCCGTGACTTCCTCACGCAGACCCAGTTCTAATTTCTTCAGGTCCTGTGTCAACTTATTCTGACCGTCTTCCATCTTCTTCTGGCCGTCCTCTATCCTCTTCAGGTCCTCCGCTAACTTATTTTGACCGTCATCCATCTTCTTCTGGCCGTCTTCTAGTTTGGCAGTTAGGTCCTCGGCTAACTTATTTTGACCGTCTTCCATCTTCTTCTGGCCGTCTTCTAGCTTCTTCTGGCCGTCTTCTAATTTGGCAGTTAGCTCCTTGGTTAAATTCTTCTGGCCGTCCTCCATCTTGGTTCCCATGCCATTTAACTTTTCTAGCAATGCTGCCAATTTCTCCTCCATTTTAGTTGTTTGTCTTGTAAAGGGCATGCACTCACAGGAAAATTAGAGAAAATGACCTGCTCGGGTTTTGAAACCAGGACCGTCAGGTGTTGTGCTTGAGTTCGTAATCCGGCTTCTGACACCAGTTGTTCCATGCCACCCCCTAGTGGCACTTTTGTTAACTGGATTACGGTGGGTAGGAAGCACAATACCAATTACTGCTTAAAGAAATAATTAACTTTATTGCGGCCAGAAGGATACAGCACTCTTCAGGAAATACAAGCAATTATTACCTTACTCCAGTTTCCTTACGGCGAGAACACTTCCCCTTTCACTTGTCAACAGACCACAGTTAATCCTCTTCGCTAATGAGTCCGGTCCCGTACGCTAGCTTGAAATAGCTGCACCCAGCCTGTCACCGTGCTACACACTGTTTCACAATGTAGCACAATCACTTCTGTCGCACTGGAAATAAACACACTCGCTCAAGACACAGTTCCTCTGTAGGAGTCTCACTTCCCCGCTCCACTAGGGGTTTCACAAGTCACCACACATCTGTCGCTCAGGATAATCGCTCACACTAGCTCGTAAAACACAACAACAACCACTGCTTGACAGGTCGCACTTATATAACAGGCCGGTGACTCAATAAATGCTTCTAGATCCATCCAGGGTTCACGGCTTCTCGAGGTTTCCATCGCTGGTCCAGTCACGAATATTCTGGACTATCTCTTTGTCCTAGTAGCCCTGTTGCATAAGGCGCACGCAATACAGGAGGCAGGCCACAGCCCAGCCCTGGGGCAGTTGTGACTCATGCGGCGAGCGATGCCACAAACTCACAGCCGTAACAATATAATAGACCTTCCGTACCATACCTGCACGTGTAAATCGCGTAAAAAAATTCTAGAGTACCCCTTGACCCCTTAAGCGCATTATATGTATTGATGAATATTTCAGCTTAATTTGGATCCGTTATAACCCTATTGCCGTTTGCAAACCTTGACAGTAATGTAATAAATGGAATTGCATTGCGTCTTACAGAAATAGATGGACCTCTGAGATTCAGTTGCCATGGTTACCGGCATGAATTCTTTCATTAATTTATTAAGTGAAATTAGTTTTCTGGGAATATCTCAAAAACTGTTGGTTTTAGGGCCTTAAAATGTGGTTTTCGAGGGCCCTTCGGGGCCGCCGAGTTTCGTTTCTCACATTGAGGGGCTGAAAATGAGCTTTGTTTCACCCTTCTACGCCTATTTCAGCTTGTATTTTAAGGGGGTAGGGCCCCTTTTATGAGAGGTACGGAGAAGAGTTACATCAATGATTAGTGTCGTGCCTCTGAAGGATATCTGTATCAAATTTTACATTGATCCACTCAGCCGTTCTCGAGTTATAAGGATACAAAAAATTGTCCACAGACAAACAAACAAACAAACAAACAAACAGACAGACAGACAGACAAAAAAATGATTTTGCGCGAATCCATCATAAAACAGTCTGAAACGCGCAAATATCGCAAATTTCCGTGGAAATTCAGAAAAAAAACAGACAAACCTTCATTTTTAGCCTATTTTCAATTTTGAAAAAAATAGGCTTATGAGATCACCTTTTGTCCGTGTGTGTGTGTGCGTGTGTGTGTGTGTGATTCGTGTGTGTGTCCCCCCCTAATAAAATCTAAACGGCAGGAGCGATTTCAATGAAACTCGGAAAGTTCATAGCACTATTCCCGGCGACCTCGACCGTGCCCTTCAAATTTTGTTACGACTCACCAATCCAACATGGCGGCTGTGCGAAATATTTCACCAGCATTCAATATCTCCGAAACTATTACCGATATTACCCTGACATTTTCTATAGTGATAGAGGGAACTACTATAAGTTCACTTATGTGACTTTTGAAAACCTGGTAACTACAAAACCAACATGGCGGCCAAGCGAATTTGCGACTTTTAAATAGTCGTTTCTCGCGATTTGACCAACCAAACGCAATGAAACTTGGTACAGTATATGTTTATATACATCGTAATGCACCGACATCTAACTTAGTTCAATTGCTTACATAATCACAAGATGGCGGATGTGCGAAATATTTCACCGGCATTCTATATCTCTGAAACTATTAGCGGTATCTCCCTAAAATTTTGTACGGAGATAAAGGGCACTACTGGAAGTCCATCTATAAGATTTTCAAAAACCGGTTTACTACAAAACGAACATGTCGGCCAAGCGAATTTGAACATTTTAAATAGACCTTTCTCGCGATTTAATGTTCCAAGCGCACTGAAACCTGGTACAGGAAATATTTATACACATTGTAATCCACTGGTATCTAATTTAGTTCAATTGTTTACATAACCTCAAGATGGCGGCAGTGCGAATTTTAAAATTAAGTTTTTTATTTCTTGTGATGTAGTCATGCGATCGAAGTGAAAGTATGTATAATGAACCTACGCAATACATTTCCTTTAATGGTACATGACTCTATGGCCTATATATTTAACAATCCAACATGGCGACCATCCGAAATATTTAGACGATACTGAATATCTACGAATCTATTTTAGCAATCAAACTGCATTTTTTAATGTTCATAGGGGCTATGAACTTAAGTTCACCTACAGGACTTTAAATAACCTGGTGAACACAAATCCAACATGGCGGTGACGCGAATTATAAATATTCACATGGACGTTTCTCGTAATTTAACCATCCGCGTTCAGTGAAACTTGGTACAGTAAATCTTTATCCGAATGTTAATCCACTGGCATCTAATTTATTTCAATTGTTTCCATAACCTCAAGATGGCAGCTGTGAAAAAATTTTTAATCTCCTTGTTTTTTCTTGTGTCCTAATTAAGCGATTTAAGTTTCAATACTACACGTTCACAATAATCTGCATGTAACAGTACATAACTCTAGGACCTACATATATAAAATCCAACATGGCGACCATCCGAAATATTTAGTCGGTTCTCAATGTCTACGAATCTATTACAGCAATCAAACTGAAATTGTGTATGTTGATAGTGGCAATTAACATAAGTAGGATATATGAAAATAGGCTGTATAGTTCTTCACGGAACTACTTGTTATATATATAGAGATTAAATTATTGTTATTATTTATAATATATTGTTATTTTATATATTATTATTATTTTTATATAATATTCATTCGTTCAATTTCGCTAATCGGCCAACTAGGAACCACGATAAGCCTCATTTTACATTCTCGCATTTGTTATTTTTTCGTTTGATCCACATTGTCTTCATGAGCTCACTGTGTTTAGCACGACGTTCTTCTGTCCATTTCGCATCAGTTGTCCGGTTTTCGTCCCGGATAGTCCCAAACGTCTTGATGGCTGCTCTATAAAGATTTCGGTCTTATGCATCTTCGCCTCGTATCCCCATTTCTTTAAGATCTGTCTGGAAGTTATATTATTATTATTCCAATATTCAGCGAAACAGTACAATGATGTATGATTTAAATCCATCTTTCACTGTATGTATGTCTACCCCTTATTATTCCCGTTTTCAACGGGGCCGGGGATGAGATACGATGATAGTCTACGTGGCGGATGGTTTTCAAGACCGGGTGCCCTTCCTGATGCCAACCTCATGATAGGAGTTAATGAGAGATGAAATGAATGAAGATGAATGAAACTGGGCAAGGATGTGGACGAAAGTGGCCAAGGCCTGTCAGAAGGTACCGTTCCAGCATTTGCCTGGAGTTGAATATGGGAAACCACGGAAAACCATTTCAAAGACGGCCGACGGTGGGGCTCGAACCAATGCCTACCGAGTCTGCCCCATGGCGCAGCGCTGCGCGTTAGCTGTCGGTCCATATCTTACCACCACAACCCCTTAAAAATATACAAAGTCAAAACTATCATACCAAATCTATACTAATATAATAAAGCTGAAGAGTTTGTGTGTTTGTTTGTGTGTTTAAACGCGCTAATCTCTAGAACTACCAGTCGGATTCGAAACATTCTTTTTGTATATGATAGCCAGATTCAAGAGGAATAATTTAGGCTATGTAGCTTTAGGCTACACCTCTCAGGCAACCTTAAAGATTGATTTTTGTTCAGTAAGTCTGAAGAACAAGCGCTCCCGAACAGCTTCAAAAATTCCTAAGTCTATTGTTGCCTGGCAATGCGGGCTGCATCACGTCGTCTCTACCAGTGTTCTGGTGCAGAATTGCGAGCTGCTGGGTAAATTGCAGTCGCGGGGAGTTATTAGTGCAAAAATATTTCTTAGGCCCCTTAGAACAGTTATAATCATAACAATAGTATGCCTTTGTATAAGGGCGATGGTGATGGTGCATTTTATTGAGGTTATCAGCTGTAATAAGCGTTGGTGCTTTCCGATCCTTATCCTTGAGCGCTCCAGTTCTGTAGTAGTATTCATTATCATCCATAAAACAAATACATCCACCGGGCGAAGCCGGGCACTACTGCTAGTATATACTATAATAATGACCATCATTCCTCACAGAATGTGTTGAAAAACAACTCCGCCGACAAATGCTATCCAAGCGGAGCGGTTCTTCCGGCCATGTGCTGTTTGTATCTCTTAGACTCAACAAACAGTTCCCTGGCCAAGGCTCTGAGTGGGAGACTAAATGCCATCGTAGGAAGTGACGTAGCTTGTTTTCAGTTTCATGAAGTATCTGAATTATGCAATAACCACAAATGAAGTCAGATGAACGATTATGTAATATTGGGTAGGCTAATACCTAATATGGCAATCAGAAAGTGGGTCTGTACTCACGTCTAGCGACTCCGAAGTGCGAGGTGTGTGTCGCTTCCACGGCGCCCTTGAAGCCCAACTGACGGCAGACGACGCCGGCGTCTCGTATATCCCACTCATCGTCACATATGCTGCCCCACTTGCCCATATGGAACACCTCCACGTTACCTACAAACAGACAGACGATTAGACAAGTGTACTTAAAAGTAAAACATGAACACTTATAAACATGCCTGAGTCCGTAACACTGTTGCCAATTACACAAATTAAATGCGGCAAAAGATTGTAGGTGGTGTTGATGAAGGGGGATGATTGTTGTTAATAATTAATAATTAATATAATGAACGAATATTTCATTTTGATTAAAAATGCAATTTATTGCAATGTTTAAAATTTTGAATATGATATTCGATTTTGCGGTATATTTCCTTCACCCAAGATCGCGGGTTCAAACCCGGCCGAAGTCGTCGGAATTGTTAAGATAATTAAAAATCCCTCAGTATGTTTTCCTTCTGAGGGGAAGTAAAGCTGGCGGGCCCATGTCATTTATGGCACGTAAAAGAACCTTCCACTAACTAAACTTGTGTGAAGCAAAATGTGTAGGTTAGGTTTGATTAATGCTCTTAAGTTCCAACGTTCGTCACCTGGCGCTGGTTGCAATGGCATCTAGTAGTCGCCAAATTCACATCTAGATGTCGTGGACGGTAGCATTAAATAGCGAAAGTAGGAACTACTTGAAATTATCGTCTGCAGTCCTTACTTGAATTAAAAACAGATACACACACTAATACAGCCATCACAATTTACACCGGTTAACAGACAGATTCTACACACACCCATAGTACATGGGGCTACAAGACCGCGTTGTCGCAGGCCCTAAACTAAGGATGACACGGACTCCTTCGATTTCCTGGTACTGGCGTAAGTTTCGTTTGTCAGTTTCACTTTACACTTGAACGAAATAGCTTTGAATTTATAAATACTCCTCACTGAATTTCGATAGTTATTATGATATGATACCCTTTGATTAAAATGTACGTAGATTGGAACTTTAATACCGTAGTGGCAACTATTTGTTTACTACTAAGTGAAACGTGATACATCCGTGTAACGTCCACAGTCCTTCGATGTTGTCACCATCGTTGCTAGCGATGTGGAAGTTGTAGAATCCCTTGTAGAGACACCTGTTCTGCTGATATATCCGCTGTGGAATCGTCCGGAAACAACTGGCCAGACAGGGGAGGAAGCTTTACCGGGCTGCGCCCCTCTTGTTGACCGCAGAACTGTCCTCGCTAAACAAACGTCTCTGTGAGTCACGAGAAGTCATTGACGCACCGAGTATTGCTGGCTTGTTCTACTTCTGGAAAGAGCTGGGACATAAGCGAACCGCCGGACAGTTCAAGAGACAGTATACCGGGAAACTGCGTCCTTTATCTCGTCAGCTGGGTGGATCTGTCGCAACATTCACCAGGCTTAAGTCCCTGTGATTATGACGTATTTCCAAAGGTGAAGGAACTACTTCGTGACATTCGTTTTCGTACTGCTTCCATGATCGCTCCTCCAGAGACATCAACAGAACAGGCGCTGCCACAGAGATATTACGTCTTTCACTTCGCTGGCAATGAGTTGTAGACAAAGCTGGAGACCATATCGAAAGGCTGTGTACGTTTTACTCAGGTATCGCTTTTCTCTTGGTGTAAACAAATTGTTATCACTATTTATTTTGCAAAATTGTAATATTAATGACATTGTTACAAAAATAGTTCATTAAAGTGAAGAATTAAGCTACGAGGTCCTGGTTGCTCTGTCAACGTTGCAAACATCGGGTTTGTCTTTCCAAGCAAATGTGTTAAAGCTCAGATTATGTTGCTATCCATAATATTTTATTGTTAACGTAGAAATTCCATTCAATGCGGCTGATTAGCAGATCTGCTACATGGCATGAATCAACATTTTAAGGACATTCTTAAACCAATAGTTTCAAATTATTTTTAGAACTGGAACAAAGCAAATCATTTAAGCTCTACTAATAATTGTATTAGATTCTAAAATGTATACGGAAGATAGAATATAAAGACTATGGGATGGACATAGAAAACACATTGGATAAAATGGCAATGTATTCATTTTCCTCCAAAATGTGCATGTGGACCCCACTTTGAGACCCACTGCCCTATGGGATCATTTTGAAAGTGGTTTTGTTTCAGTGTTTCAACTATTTATTGTAGTGCAATATACACATTATTTCCTAACTTTTGAATACTACCTCGTGCGTAATAGGCACCCGGGTCAGTGCTTATGCCATCAGTCTAATGTAATTTCAGTTTCAAATACACATTGTATTTAGGTTAACCACAGACTTATATAATGCCTTCTGTCACTTTGCCCTGATAGATGATATACATATTCTAATTAAACAAGGCCTTTCCTAAATCCATGCGCGTAGAATAAGGATGAGAGAGGTACGTAATCAAAGGTGATGATAGGACTAGATTTTCAGAAATCATCGGAATCCTCCAATGTAGAGTTCAATGAACATCAAACTAATAAGGGGTTAGAGTTCATCACTTATCACCCGTCTTCACGAGGCTCAATGCATCACGTTCCAGGTCTTCGACCGGGACCTTTGGGGACATGCATCTCAAATCGTTCCACTCCTAGACCACAAGAGTGCAAGAGAGTCATGGTGGTACAAGAAATATGGACGCACTTATGAAGATGTGTAAATCGCACAACTGAAAACTAACCAATCGGTTCCGAGTGAAGATTTACGCTTTTTTGATGAAATGAAAGTAAGGAAGAAACTTGTTTGGACTTATTTTCCGGTAAAAATAATATCTCCGAGGACAAATGTGTTACAAAGAGGCAGATATTGTGAGATACTCTGTAAACTTGCTGAACAGGACAGGCTATAAGCGTTATGCAGATTTTAAGAGATTAATTCAAATAAAAAGCGTATAAATACAGTGACAAGGTCCTTTATAACGTGGTCAAAATGTAATTTATAGTGTTTACTTCATAAACATGACTTCCAAGAATTTAATACCATCAACAGTTCACTCTTAATGAACAACTTGTTTTGTGGGCTCTCGGCTGCTATTCAGAAGTTTGCAAGTCAACCTTGAGGAACTTCCTAAAGGAAGCATAAGTAAAGAGAATTATGTAGATGTACTGGGTGGAGCCTCCCGCCCACTCATACAGCAAGCTACATCAAATGAACGCCCAACATTGTGATCATGGTTTACCCATGCATTGGAATCTCCGAGAAAGGTTTAATTAAATTCGTTTCTCTGCCAGGAGAACATTGTAAACACTATAAACAAATGTCACGATTGTCATACATGCATGTTAGCAATATTATTATGACACGAGTAATAGAACTGCACATGAAAATACACAAATGTATTATTATTATTATTATTATTATTACGCTGAGTGAATTAGAAGGTCACGATATTTATTTCTTTTATGTTTTGTTGTGGTTCTACTGCTAAGCCTTGCAAGCCATCGCGTATCGTTTAAATATATCAGTAAATATCTACGAGAGCTGTTTTTTAAGTAATGCCCGTTGTGTTATTACGCCGTTGCAGCGCTGCGGTCGGCATTCCGTGCAGGTGCGCTGTGTACCTTCATCTATTGGCAAGGCTGAGACACCATTACGGCAACAGTCGCCCATGTGTGGGTGTGTTGACAAGCTTTTGAAATGGCATCGCCGATCGCGAGTGCCACCGACCCGTAAACGAGACAGAAAACTCCCCTGTAAGATATCTTGCCGTTTGGCCACCACTGTCAGGCAAACTGCGTATGTGCTCAGGAGAACTCCTAAACATACGCAGTTCTCCTGGTAAGCACGCAATTTGCATGACAGTGGTGGTCAAATGGTAGGATATCTTACAGGGGAGTTTTCTCTCTCGTTTACGGGTCGGCGGCACTCGCGATCGGCGATGCCATTTCAAAAGCTTGTCAACACACCCACACATGGGCGACTGTTGCCGTAATGGCGTCTCAGCCTTGCCAATAGATGCAGGTACACAGCGCACCTGCACGGAATGCCGACCGCAGCGCTGCAACGGCATAATATCACAACGGGTATTACTTAAAAGACAGCCCTCGTATATGTACTGTATACAGCAGATGTTCTCAACCTGGTGTTCGCAAGCACCACGATTCTCTTTGATGATGATGATGATAATTGTTGTTTAAGAGGGCCTAACATCTAGGTTATCGGCCCCTAATGGCTTGTGTGATAGTGAAAATGAAAGATGATCAAATGAAACTTACAACTAAATCTAACTACTCACTTACTAGAAGAGGAAATTGGAAAATAAGGAGGAAAAGAAATGCCCTTAATCCTCGAATAATAATATTTGAGGGACTTGGAAGGCAGGAGAGTCAAGAAAGGCAGCGAAAAAGGGAAAGAGGAGAGGGTCCGCCCCAAAGGCAGTGGGAAAAGGGGAAAAACTTGACCCAGCTCAGGAATCCCTCGGGGTCGCCAAATCACGAACTCACCAGCCGTTAGCCCTTGAGGGTGTAGCGATATCCAGGGTGCACCATAAGTTGTGGGGCTACACTTACCCGGTCTCATTGAGGGCCTTGAGCAGAAGGCAGGAGATATCATGAAAAGAAAATGAAGGCTGACCCCTCGAAGAATGAAAGATGAGAAAAGGGCCAATTAAGGCGGGAAAGAGAAAGACTCCCTAGGCCTCGGGTACTCTAATACCGTCGGGGTCGAAAAAGTACAAGAGTTGACCAAGGGAGATCGATAGGAAAGATGACAGAAAGGAGCCCGGCTCAATTAAGTGGGAGGAATGCCAAATTCAGCTGGGGCCCCGTGGTCGCCAACCCACGTCTCACTAGTCGTGAGCCCCTGGGGGGGGGGGGACGATGCTCTTTAAACGAAATTATGTGCTCCCATCATACGAGCCAAAACGTGCTCAAGAGGACAAGCTCCCCTGAGGTACATTCCTCAATTCAAATTCTGTTGCTCGAACCGGAATAATAGTGTTTTCATTACAAGTTTTGGCAGACAGAAATGTTATCATTTTGTGAATTAGTATTTTAACTTAACCCCTGGCACTACAGCCCGTGAGAGCTTAGGCCTACCAAGCGACCGCTGCCCAGCCATTTGGCCTGCAGATATTGGGGTGACGCGTGATAAGCGCATCGGGTCCCCTCGGCCGTTAATCTTGGTTTTCGTGATCGGGGCGCTGCCTCACTGTCAGACAGCTACTCAATTGTCCTCACGAGGCTGAGTGCACCCCGTTCCAGCCCTCACATCAGTTTCTAAAATCGGGGGCGTGGTGGCTCAGCGGTCTAGCTGTATGCCTCTCACCAAGGCGGTCCGGGTTCGATTCCCGGTCAATGCATGTGAGATTTTCGAAGTGAAATGCCATGTCCTGTGGTTCGGATTCCACGTAAAAAGGAGGTCCCGTGGCTCATGATCTCAAGATTAACGGTCACGTTAAACTACAAGCTTCCTTCCTTTTCCTAGTTTCTAAAATCACTGACGGAGCCGGGAATCGAACCCGGGGCCTCCAGGTGAGAGGCAAGCGCGCTACCCCAACACCAAGGGGCCGGCCGAATTAGTATTTTAACCTACAGTAAAAAGAATTGGACATCCCTGTTTTATGAGTAACACGCAAGATGCTGATTCGTCTCTACTGTCCACACGTAAATGTATCTTACCTGCATGGGCGAGTGGTTAACGTGTCGGTCTACTAACCCCCCAAGCTTGCAGGTTCGCTCCTGGCCGTGGTAAGTGTTTTTTTTTGAAAGGCAGAAAAAATTTACTACACGCATGTCATACGATGTTGGCATGTCAAAGAACCCATTTGAATTCAGTAGGCCGTGTTCATAATGGCAAACTTAATTTCAGGATTTTGTTGTTGTTATTATTGTTTTAAGGGGCGGAACTTCGAGGTCATCTCGGGAGTTTCCGCCAACACAAAGTTCCTCATTTCTCTATTAGAAAGCGCTATAGTGTTCAAGAAGCTTAGATATCTAACCTCCTCGACTTTCATAGTGCTTCAAGGAACAATGAAATCAGACATGCAAGCTACCCTCTGGGTGTCAAATAACAAAGCTTGCACCCGGCACCCTAGGCCATACGATATTATTATTATATTATACCTGCATGGGTCATGCAAGGCGTTGTAGAATGCCTGGGGAGTGGTAAATCCCTATGTATTTCAGCACTTCTGAGGGAGAAAGGAAAAGGAAAGAGCGGCGAATGTTTGTTGCGTTCTTATTATTATAATATTCGATTTAATTATGCTCGGGTACTTGGTATGGCATGAAGGTCTCAAAACGGTTGAGAACGCTTGGTATACATGGTATTTCAGTCCACGATGTCCAAGCTCCTGAAAAGTAACAGCAATAAACTACCTCCATGTTTGTTATGATGTTATCACAATAAATATTATTTTTCGCACCCATGTTTATTTTTAAAAAATGACACTTCATGTGTGTGGTATCTCACCTTGAAATATTGCACATTATTAATGAAACTCCCTGAATACTACCAACTGGGAAGCATAAGTGGATATGTTTCCAATTTCTGCACTCAATTTAGTGTTCTCTACTGCTGAATATAGTTCCCCAGATTGGATGAAGAGCTACCATGTAAAGAAGATAGACACTCAGCTCAATACAGTAATAAGAACCATCTCTTAGTGCTTAAGATCTACTCCCACTACACTGAACCACATAGCCCAACCTACGTTGAAACGGCCAGATTCACTCCTGAAGGCATATTGCATGGTGAAGATTGCTTACCTTGGAATATTTCCGGTTCTTGATGACATTCCCAGGTTGTCAGTTTCCTGGTTCAAGAAATCCACCAATACGACTAGCCCAACAACTAGATGGTAGTAACTTCAACATTGTTGATAAATGACGTGACATTTGAATTTAGAATGTTCTATCGACGCTTTACAGGAAACAAAGGGCTTTGCCACGACTTATATTGAAGAATTTCAATCACTTTCTAACAGGACGAGGAGTGTGTGCATACAACCTGCACGATTGGGGGTGGGCTAACAGGTCAAGTCCATTCTGTGACTGGGGAGCAGTGAACCTAACCACTAGGAATATTGTCGAATAGAGAAGTTTGAGAGCTTTCTTTGATGATACCAAGGACTTTTTTGAATTTATATTTTACTAGCAACCCGCCCCGGATTCACCCGGTATCTTTAACGGTTTACCCAGCGTAAGCTTAAGAGGCGCACGGACGGGAGCTCCCAGACACAATTCTGAAAAGTCGAGGTGAACAGCGAAACTCCAAACACATATACCCTTCTCAAGTCTTAACTCGACACAACTCGTCAGTTTGATGCTGGCCAAGGCTGGGGTTATAAGCTCGCTTGCTAGCTCGTAAACTCGCTCCGGAGCTAGTAATTTAAATTTCCACTGAATGGATATTGTTGGAAGAAATTAAAACGTAAACACACTTACCTGTATAGAGGGCGTATTAAAGATAGAGATTGCTGTCACGGACTTTTTTGTAGAACTTTTCAGGCTGAACAATTCTTACACACATAGTATATATATATTTTTAACGATTTACCCAGCGTAAGCTTAAAAGGCGCACGGACGGCAGGTTTTTCTTCGATTTGATTCACTGAAATCCTTACTGCTCAGCTTCCTTTGGTCATCAATGAATGATTTTCTGCAGAAACCTTCCTCGAGAAATTCTTTACAGAATGGTGAACACCACATCAAAATCCATCCAGTGGTTCTCGAGGTTACCCGTTACATCCAAGAATTGGGGATTTTGTTTTGTACTATGTAGAGATGATCTGTTAATATTGTTATACATAGGAAAGTAGTATTCTTATAAACCGAATGAGAGTATTAATCCATAAGAATTTCTTTGGCTTTTCATCAAGTTGCTAGTATTTTGCCTCAGTGTGCCATTGGGCTAATTAGTTGGTATGGCGCACTTCACCAAGATTGTCCAGTGCATTCACATGGCAGAATCTCAATTTTCAAAAATTCTTCCCTTTCATTGAATTTAATTTGAAAACTCTGTTCTTCGAGACAGAAATACAATTTGTATTTGTATTTTTGTCAATTTTTCATGTATAATGCCATACGCTAAATAAATAAATAAATAAATAAATTACTGGTTTATGCCGTGTCTTGTGTGGGGTTTCGCCTAGAAACACCAACCTAAAAAAATTGCTGAGTTTTAATTCACGGGCCGTGAAAGGCAATATACCAACTTTTTGGAAACTTTTATAAGGAGGTGAAAGGCTGCTTGAGCCTTTAGCTCTCACAGTTAGAGGCGCACGTGCGCTTCATAAGAAGGGAGGTAGTGCACAGTTTGCTACTCCTGTGGGGGGTCTAGCCGGGGAGCACCAAGAGCCCGCTGATGAGCCAGCTTGGTGTTCCTGGGCAAAACCCCACACAAAACACGGCATAAACCTAGAAAAATTGCTGTGTTTTAAATAAATTACTGTGTATACTTTTGCTCACTATTCCCATTTCACGCTCCCAATAGGTGGTAACGGAGGTAGATCTCGGAAGGGGTTCATTTCATCACAATCTCACCCGTACCGGTATGATTTAACAAAGGTTGATAAGCATGAACTTGTGAGTGGATCAAGGTCGGCCACTTCTCTAGCGCTCCACTAACATTTACTGTAGAGTCTCTTGCGTCAACATCTTCATTGCATTTATGATATCTTGTGGGAAATTACATATAATAATCCCTAAATAATCCCTGTAGTGGCTTGTCTTGGGTTACATAGCACTTGGCACTTGGCACTTGGCAACTGACTGACTGATCTCATGCAGTGAAGCCGTCGAAAATTATAGTCTTTAAGCTGGATGGCTATTAGTGCTATGCCAATGGTGGAATTTTTCCCTAACTGCATTTGTTTGAGGATCAGAGTGTGGCCTAGTGAATACTAGGCACTACAGATACGGAATGTACAGTAAAAGGGCAGGCCTATGGGTTAGGAGTAAGTAAAGTACTGCGGTGTTACATATTATCTATCCTGCTGTGAGGTGCTGAAAACTGGGCCCTCACAGAGAACGCCAGCAAAATACTTCTAGTCTTCGAGATGTGGTGTTATAGGCAGCTCAGAATATCATGGATCGATACGAGTACGTAACACGGAAGTGCTTGAGCGCCTGCACAATGAGCTGGAGGTCTTGCATAATATCAACAAGTAGTTCCGTGAAGAACTATACAGCCTATTTTCATATTCTAATTATGTTAACTGCCACTATCAACATACTACATTTCAGTTTGATTGCTGTAATAGATTCGTAGATATTGAGAACCGACTAAATATTTCGGATGGTCGCCATGTTGGATTTTATATATGTAGGTCCCAGAGTTATGTACTGTTACATGAAGATTATTGTGTACGTGTAGCATTCAAATTTCAATCGCATGATTAGGACACAAGAAGTAACAAGGAGATTTTAAAATTTCGCACAGCTGCCATCTTGTGGTTATGGAAACAATTGAAATAAATTAGATGCCAGTGGATTAACATTCGTATAAGGATTTACTGTACCAAGTTTCACTGCAGTCGGATGGTTAAATTGCGAGAAACGTCCATGTGAATATTTATACTTCGCGTTGCCGCCATGTTGGATTTGTGATCACCAGGTTATAGGGGAACTTATGTTCATAGCCCCGGCACTCCGTTTTTATAAGCACGCAGGCTAGTGTTCGGGGGCGGGGTCGGTTGTTATTTTGTGTGTGTGTGTTTTGAAGGATGAAGAAAATAACGAACTATTTAACATCCACCCAGGCATCGAAAAAGCTGAAAGTTAATGATTCGAACAAACAAACAGCCCTTGGCCTACAGATTGTGGGATGACGCATGGTCAGCACGTCAAGTCCCCTCGACCGTTAATCTTAATTTTCTACACCAAGGCACTGCCTCTATGATCAGACAGCTACTCAATTATTCTCATGAATATGTGCCCCGAATGCAATTACTCAGCACCATCCATACTTCAGTAGCTTCCAGATAATCACGCCCATAAGTCGGACTGAGATATCGATGAAAAGCCAAATTTTGCTGTAACCTGTGCCAAAATATACTGCATTCATCAAAAGCTGGCAACACGCCAATAAAGCCAGGTGGACCTTATATTGGTGTTGCCGTAACTTTTTACTCAACCTATGTAACTACATGTCAACAGAGTCGTAAGTAATTAAATGATTGTTTTCCTTAAACATATGACCACATTTTCATGTTCATATTATGTTTCCAATTTTAGAGTAACTTCCTGGGTTTTTGCCAAGCATCTGCCAACGTATTTTCTGGCGAAAATAAAGAAACAAAGAAAAGATTTCTGATACAATGAATAGAATTATTCCTCAACGTAATCCATAATTTACTGATACTATATGTTCCTTCACGGGTAATATTTCATCATCATTGAATTATAAGTATTCTTTGAACCATTAGGGTGGAGATACTAGACCCCTCCACCCCCCTCGTTAACAATGGTCTGGGCAGCCATGTTTAAATAGCAGGTAGTTTATTGCACTAGCTCAATATACAGCATATGAAGGAAGGAAGATTGTATCTTTACGTGACCGTGAATCTTATGATTATGAGCCACGGGACCTCCTTTTTACGTGGAATCCAAACCACAGGATATGGCATTTCACTTCGTAAATCTCACATGCATTGACCAGGAATCGATCCCAGTCCACCTTGGTGAGAGGACAACAGCTAGACCGCTGCGCCACCATGCCCCACACAATCAATATATATGAAAATGATACGTTGGAACAACTACTTAAAAAACGCAGTTTCATTGTTATGAGACAAAAAAAAATATTTCAAAATAAAAGCCTACAATTTTTTTTAAATAAACCATTATGTAAATTATTAAAAATGATTAAATACTATAAATCTAGCGAAGTTACATGAAATGTCTTTGTGTAAACCTGTTAAAAAAAGTTTCAAGGTATGTAATATCAACATACTGAAATTTTAATTGTAATGCTTTTCCAAATGGAAGATGTTTTTGCTCTAGCGGCTTCGGTGTCGTAGTTGGTAGTATGCTGAGCTTCTATGCCCATGATCGCGGGTTCAAACCCTGTCGAAGTCGTCGTATTTTTAAGACCGTTAAAAATCCCTCAGTATGCCTTCCTTCGGAGGGGAAGTAAAGTCGGGGGACCCATGTCATACATTTATGGCATGTAAAAGAACATTCCACTAACTAAAATTGTGTGAAGCTAAATTTGTAGGTTAGATTTGATTAACGCTCTAATACGTTCCAACGTTCGCAGCCAGGTGCCGATTGCGGTGGCATCTAGTTCACAGCTAGGTGTCGTTGACGGTAGCATTTGGTAACAAAGTAGGACTACTTGAAATTGATCGTCTGCAGTCCTCACCTGAATTACAGATAACACTAATACAGCCATCACAATTAACACCGGTTATCAGACAGATCCTTCACACACCCAAAGTACACGGGGCTACATGACCGCGTTGTCGCAGCCCCTAAACTGAGGAATTTACCCTGATTTTGCTGTTTTTGTGTAAATATTCAATGTAATAATATCTTCCAAGAATATAATACCCCAACCTCTTGGATGAATTTAAACGCTGCTAATCTGGGCGCATGTTTTGGCCATGATCTGCAGTGTCCCCACTTATCATCGCTCCACGGCACTGAAGGTGAGGCTGACGTGAACACGAGCACGACTCTGGCGGTGCAATAACCTCCCGCGCCTCACACATGGACCCAGCATCCAGCCTCATGTACTCTATGGGATGCGACTTCTGATAAATAAATCAGTTATTTTTGAAACCGGTAAGACATGAAATGTATACTTGTGAGTAAAGAGAGAAACCTGATTGCTGAATAAACCAACAACTATTTGTAAAATGTTTTACCTCAGAGGTTTAATACTTATGGAAAGTCATCATGGAAGTATGATATGAACTTTTATTACTTATTAAATTTGCCTATACGTGAGTTTAAAACTCTGGTTGGTTTGTGGTTGGTTCCTCAGTATAGGGGCTGCGACGACGCGGTCATGCAGCTCCGTGTACTTTGGGGGGGTGTAAAATCTGTCTGATAACCGGTGTTAATTGTGTTGACTGTATTAGATAGAGTGTCACATCAAAATATTGATTGTTCATATTAGAAATATAGATTATAATTAGTTCGATTTAGACAGTTCTAGAATAATATAATAGAATAACGAACGTAAATACAGGTAGTACCATATTAATTAAAACAAGGTAATTAAGAAACTAAAACTTAGCCATAGAATAATAATACCGTTTATAAGTTAATTTATGAAAATATCAATGATTGTATAGTTTGACCTTCATTGTTTTGGAACATGCCGTAAAGAAATTGAAAAAAATAATACATATTTACTTTTGTATATAGGTCAGTATGGTATAAATGAAATATTAGAAGCCATTTTTCACTGTTGCCTAAGTAAGAATAATAATATAATATAATATCGTATGGCCTCGGGTGCCATGTGCAAGCTTTGTTATTTGACACCCAGAGGGCAGCTTTCATGTCGAATTTTGTTGTTCCTTGAAGCACCATGAAAGTCAAGGAGGTTAGATATCTGAGTTCCTTGACACTAGCGCTTTCTAGTACTGTAGAGAAATGATGAACTTTGTGTTGGCAGAAAATCCTGAGATTAATTTTGTCATTATACACGGCCTGCTGAATTCAAAAGGGTTCTTTAACATGCAACATCGTATGACATGCGTATCGTGATTTTTGGCGCCTTTCAAAAATCACTTACCACGGCCAGGAGCGAACATGCAGGCTTGGGGTTAGTAACCGACACGATAACCACTCACCCACCGTAACAAGCTGTTGCCTAAGTAATCTATTGGTAGTAGCTTCTAACAATACAGAACGGTATAATCTTGCGCCAATCATATACAATAACAACACACCCGCCCAGGCTTCGCACTCCCAGCCCTTATATCACTTTCTACTCAACTCACAAGTGTTCACTTGAATGTTGCGTGAATGCTGGCCCTAGTTTTGGCAGCCTGATTTTCTGGAAAAGGCTCACTTGCTAGCTGACTGACTCGCACATTTTCATAGCTGACACTGGATATTGCGTTATGAAAGCTAAGTTACAGCTATGCAGTCAAAACGACGATATCTCGTAGATGTAAATAACATTGTAATCAAAAGGTTTATGTGTGGAAACATTCATCTATGACCAAAGGAAGTCGAGCAATATTTAAGTGAAGAAAGTCGCAAAAAGAACCCAATCGTCTGTGTGATGTATTAGCTGACGCTTGTTTAACTGTTTAAGATACATCAATTCTATATAGGGCCGCTGAGAGAGGGCATGGGCGCAAGGGAGGAATATGCATAGGGGCCCGTAAGCAATAAAGGCCCGTTAGTGGTGCACGTTAGTTTCTTAGTTTAGGGGCTGCGACAACGCGGTCATGTAGCTCCGTGTACTTTGAGTGTGTGTAGAATCTGTCTGATAACCGGTGTTAATTATGATGGCTGTATTAGTGTATGTTAACTCTTTTAATTCAAGTAATGACTGCAGACAATAATTTCAAGTAGTTCCTAGTTTTGCTACCAAATGCTACCGTCCACGACACCTAGCTTGCGGACTTGGCTACTAGATGGCATTGCAGTCAGCACTTGGCGGCAAACGTTGGAACTAATAGAGCGTTATCAATTCTAACCAACAAATGTAGGCTTCACACAAGTGTAGTTAGTGGAAGGTTCTTTTTCATGCCATAAATATGACATGGGACCGCCAGCTTTACTTCCCCTCTGAAGGAAGGCGTACTGAGGGATTTTTAACGCTCTTAAAAATCCGACGACTTCGGCCGGGTTCAAGTTTCAGTTTCTTCTACCCCAGAAGAGTATTAAATTCTGTATAAGCCTATGAGTTAGGAATTATAACTGTTTAGGAATAATGTACTATAATTTAGTGTTGAATCTGCTATCAAACTAATGTGGAGTTTTAAAGTGCTACTTATTTTTCATTATGTGCTGGTAATTAAAGAGAAGACTTAGACAATTGAAAAATAATTCCCTATGCATGTTAACTGTATTAAAATTACTCAAAAATTCAAAATGGTTTCGTGCACTTTGCAATAAATATGTACATTATGCAACGAGACTATAATGGCAATAATTAAGACACGAGTATGTTTATAAAACGAGCGTAGCAAGTTTTATAATTTCCGTACGAGTGTCTTAATTACCATTATTTTTATAATTTCCATACGAGTGTCTTAATTACCATAATTGCATACGACTGTTTATGTTCGACGATAATTATAACTATTTTATGTTCGAACATAAATATTCATAAATATCTGTCGAGATTTCACCAGTTTTATGTACTGAACAGAGCGCATGGGACGCAGAGAATACCTTGTATTTGACCATGGCCTCCTGGAATACCTCACTATGACACTCGCCACGCAGTGAAATTTAAAATAGGGGGCCATGGAAGTGAGCGCAGGTGCGATGCTATCCTCACCTAATTGGTCACACAACTGTTTCTTGAGTTCTGATTAGTGGGAAAAACTGTATCATAATGAAAACTTGTACTATTATGAGCCCCATTATAGTACAGTTTTCTGACATATAATATTTACATTTCGCCAGGGTTGAACATAAATTATATTACATAAAATAAATGCTAAAATGTTTTCTATGACATAAGATTTGTATGTTTTTTTAAATTTTAACTGTGCATCACCTGCTTTTCTCAAAATCACATTGTCTTTCCGGAATAGCTAGTGGTGGATAGTAATAACTAAATGAATTTCAGGGGTGGAAGAAGAAAAAAATACATAAGGGCCCTTAAATCCTCTCTGTGACCCCGATTCTATATCAATATTATTGTTCAACATGAGACATTCTACAAAAAATCCCACAACAGCACACATTAATCTTAAATACTTAGTCCACCATAAGTGTATTTATGTTGCAATTAATAACAAACGTTTAACAACTACTAACTCAAATCACTTACATACATTTTTGTAGAACGTTTTGTGCTGAACAATAATACTGTATTAATGTAATATTGATATATAATTAATGGATTAGCCAGTGCAAGCTTAAAAGGCACACGGGCGTTGGTTTTTCTTTTCAAAGTGCTAACTTAAATCGTTATTACTCAGCTTTCTTTGATGACAGATGAATATTTCTACATATACGAACCTTTGTCAAAAAATACTTAATGGAATGGTGAAAACCGCATAAAAGTCCATGCAGTGGTTTTCTAGATTAGCCTGGACAGACAGAGGGCTTTTTTTTTAGGTAGATTTCATTAGAAAGCTAACTATTGCAATGGGTCCCATGTTTCGACTTCCGGAAAATTTCGACATATCTTCGCGTTTCACATCCCCCAGACCCCAAAACCACCGTCAGTTCAAAAGTTTATATATAATTTATGTATATATGTATCTATCTCTATATATATATATATATATATATATATATATCAGTTTCTTGTGGACACGATAACTGCCGTAATTTTGCACCAATCACTTTGAATATTTTACATAATATGTATCTCTATAAAATCTCGGTCGAGTTCGTTAATGGGCAAAATCGGTCAAAGGGGGTGAAAATGGGGGGCTTTTTTCGAAAAAGTGAAATATCGCTATAACTCTCTTAATACATGAAATATCGAATCCCTTCAAAGTTCATAATATGTGTCGGATAAGTGCCAAAAATTTATGTCAAATAAGTTTTTTGATAGCACCAACCATTGACCAAAGGGGTGGGAAAAAGTGTTTTTTTCGGGAAACATTAATCATATCTCTGTTAATAGGCACAATATCAAAACCGCACAAAATGGACAATATTCCTCCAATAATTACCTAAAACTTTTGTCTGAAAGAATTTTTGATATGACCCACCATTACGCCACGGGGTGAACAAAATGATTTAAATTATAAGAAAATGCCAGGTGCAAAGAGAGTTTGCCATGACAACTTTACTTTTAATTGATAAGGGATGAGCGATCAGCAGTTGCTATGACAACGCCACTGCACGAGATCACATTCAGTTTTCATATGTCTGTGGGAAGCGACTTCGGTATCGGAACTGGTAGCATGCTGAACTTCTATGCCCAAGGTCGCGGGTTCAATCCCGGCTGAAGTCGTCGGATTTACTAAGAGCGCTAAAAAACCTGAGTTTGCTTTCCTTCGGAGGGGAAGTTCCAACGTTCGTTGCGAGTTGCTGATTGAGGTGGCATCTAGTAGCCAAGTTCACAGCTAGGTGTCGTTGACGGTAGTATTTTAGGTAGATTTCATTAGAGAGCTAACTATTGCAATGGGTACCATGTTTCGATTTCCGGAAAATTTCGACATATCTTCGCGTTTCACATCCCCCAGACCCCAAAACCACCGTCAGTTCAAAAGTTTATATATAATTTATGTAATATATGTATATATGTATATCAGTTTCTTGTGGACACGATAACTGCCGTAATTTTGCACCAATCACTTTGAATTTTTTACCGAATATGTATACCCATAAAATCTCGGACGAGTTCGTTACTGGGCTAAATCGGTCTAAGGGGATGAAAATGGGGGATTTTTTTTTTCGAAAAAATGAAATATTGCTATAACTCTCTTAATATGTGAAATATCGAATCCGTTCAAAGTTCATACTACGTGTCGGATAAAGCTCAGAAATTTATGTTTGAAACGTTTTTGATAGCACCAACCATTGATCAAAGGGGTGGGAAAACGTGGTTTTTTCGGGAAACATTAATCATATCTCTGTTAATAGGCACAATATCAAAACCGTACAAAATGGACAATATTCCCCTAATAATTACCTATAACATTTGTCTGAAAGAATTTTTGATATGAGCCACCATTGCGCCAAGGGATGAGAAAAATGATTTCGGAATTATAAGAAAATGCCAAGAGCTATCAGTGGTTGACATGGCAACACTACTAAATTGATGAGGGATGAGCCATCAGACGTTGCCATGACAACGCACTTGCGCGAGATCAGATTCAGATTTCCATCTGACTAAGTGTGAAGCGGCTTCGGTGACGTAACTGGTAGCATGCTGAACTTCTATGCCCAAGGTCGCGGGTTCAAAGCCGGCCAAAGTCGTCGGATTTTCTAAGAGCGCTAAAAATCCCTCAGTAAGCTTTCCTTTGGAGGGGAAGTTCCAACGTTCGTTGCGAGTTGCTGATTGAGGTGGCATCTAGTAGCCAAATTCACAGCTAGGTGGCGTTGACGTTAGTATCTGGTAGCAACATTAGGAACTACTGCTTGAAATTTAGCGTCTGCATTCCTTACCTGAATTACAGACGAATACAGCCATCACAATTCACACCGTTTATCAGACAGATTCTACACTCACCCAAAGTACACGGGGTTATATGACCGGGTTGTCGCAGCCCCTAAACTGAGGAACCAACCAACATCTCTGCGGGAGATATAATTTTGCGTGAAGAAGTAACAGACCGTTACATAGTTACACATCAGTGTCGAAACCTTGCATAAGGACAGTGTGACCACAAGTATAACAAGTAGTTCCGTGAAGAACTGTACAGCCGATTTTCATATATCTTGCTCATGTTAATTGCCTCTATCAACATACAAAATTTCAGTTTAATTGCTGTAACAGATTCGTAGATATTGAGAACCGTCTAAATATTTCAGATGGTCGCCAGGTTGGATTTTTTTTGTACTATTATATTAAGATTATTGTGTACGTGTGGTATTCAAACTTCAATCGCATGATTAGAACACAAGAAGTAAAAACGAGATTTTAAAATTACGCACAGCAGCCATCTTGTGATTATGCAAACAATTGAAATAAATTAGATGCCAGTGGATCAACATTTGTGTAAGCATTTAACGTGCAACGTTTCACGGCACTCGGATAGTTAATTCGCGAGAAACGTCCATTTAAATATTTATACTTCGCGTCGCCGCCATGTTGGATTCGTGCTCACCAGGTTACTGAAAGTCCTATAGGTGAACATATGTTCATAGTCTCTATGAACATAAAAATTTCAGTTTGGTTGCTGTAAAAGATTCATAGATATTGAGAACCGTCTAAATATTACGGAAGCTTGCCATTTAGGATTGTTATATGTATAGGCCATAGAGTTATGTACCATTCAAGGACACTTATTGCCTAGGTTCATTATTCAAACTTTCACTTCGATCGCATGATTACGACACAAGAAATAAAAACTTAATTTTTAAATTTCGCACAGCCGCCATCTTGAAGTTATGTAAACAATTGAATTAAATTAGATGGCAGTACATTACAATCTGCAAAATCATTTACTGTACCACATTTCACTGCGCTCAGAGAGTTAACTCACGAGAAAAGTCTATTAAAACATTTCAAATTCGCTTGGTCGCCATGTTCGTTTTGTACTTTACAGGTTTATGAATTATACATAGGTAAACTTGTATCAGTACCCTTTATCACCGTACAAAATTGCAGGGTGATATCTGTAATAGTTTCGGGGATATAGAATGTCAGTGAAATATTTCGCACAGTCGCCATTTTGAGGATATATAAACAATTGAACTAAATTAGACTCCAGTGCATTGCAATGTGTATAAATATTTGCTGTACCAAGTTTCATTACGTTTGGATAGTTAAATCGCGAGAAAAGTCTATTTAAAAGTCTCCAATTCGCTTGGCCGCCATGTTGGTTATGTAGTAACCAGGTTTTTGAAAGTCTCATAGGTGAACTTCTAGTAGTACCCTTTATCACCGTACACAATTTCAGGGCGATATCCGTTATAGTTTCGGAGATACTGAATGCTAGTGAAATATTTCGCACAGCCGCCATGTTGGATTGGTGAAACGTAACAAAATTCGATGGGCACGGTCGAGGTCGCCGGGAATAGTGCTATGAACTTACCAAGTTTCACTGAAATCGCCCCAGCCGTTTAGATTTTATTAGGGGGAGACACACACACACCTCACACACACACACACACACGGACACACACACGGACAAAAGGTGATCTCATAAGCCTATTTTTTCAAAATTGAAAATAGGCTAAAAATGGACTCCAAATGACAAGAAGGTTACCGTCCCCATAAGACGTTAAAATGTTTAAAATATGTTTAAAATGAAGAAAAACAAAGTTAATTAATCTCCAATTATAAAATACTTTCACGCGATAAATGAGGTCTGATGCTTCTACGAAAACCTGCATATTCTGCCTATTTTCGCCTATCTCCAAGTTTGTCCGGTGAAATCTACCTCCGCCTTCCGGCGTGCCGAGAGGACTTTTTTTAAACTATGTATGGATATACTGTAGATACGTACTGCAGATGAAGTGGAAATGTATCAATGTGCTGCAACACGCGTTGCATTGTAAGTTATATGTATTATGTGTTGTCATCTTGCTAACGATGTGTAGATTGGTGAACCTGGAATGACGTCGTAACGAATGATGCCGACATTGAAGTTACATTATAAGTGTCTGTTTTAGCGTCTGCAAACATTGTGACTTTGAAGCATGTGTGGTAACAATGAATATAGTCCTGATTTAATCAAACAATAATAAATTATACTAATAATCACCGTGGCGTTTGGTGATGGAGAACAAAATGGTAAGGTTACATTGTTAGTAAGATTGCGGAGGCTATATTGGTGGTGGTGATTGTTGGTTCACGGGGTGAAACATTGAGGTCATCTGCCTCTACGGTGTGAATGATCATGAGAATTATTACTGGCTGGCTGCGTGGCTCAGCGGTAACGTTCTCGCTTGCTGAGCACAAGGTTGCAGGTTCGTTTCCTGGCGTAGTCAGCTGGCATTTGAGGGTGCGCAAATGCGAGGGAGCCGTGTCAGTAGATTTACTTGCACGTTAAAGATACCCTTCGGGGAAAAATTGTGGTACCCCAGCGTCTCTAAAAGCCATAGTAGTTAAAAAGGACATAAAACCAATAACAACTATCATCATCTTATATATATTATTTCAGTAGTATAGATCCCTCCTGCGGCGCTCACAAGCGACCGATCGTGACAAATGAGCATTCAAATGATAGAGAATAGACATTAGCAGTGACGAATTGCACTCTAATTTCATAAATATCAATAATTTCTTTAAAAAATACTTTAAAAATGTACAAAGTGTGTGATTTGCAGATACTGTTGCTGTAGGAAAATACGCTCCATAATTGCTGTCCACTCCACAAATGACCGCTGCGACGCCTGTTTCATGTCTTTTTAACATTCTGATGTATTTCCTTTATCATTTTGCATGGATTTCAGAAACAGTAAATTAAAGGAATGCGTACTCAAATCGCATAATTTAATAAATATCGAGTGTTATGATTGATCCAATTTTCAGTGATTGCCTTCTTAAGTTAGGGAACGTAGAACTTGGAATTCTAACTGAAATGTAAATAGTGCTCTATAATAATTTGGTTGAAATAAAAACATAACAACCTTTCTCCTTAAGTCTCTCATTATAAACCTATTGGGGAAAGTGTGGTTTATGAGCATGCGAGATTTATCGCACAGGTCCGCTAGTTAGAATTATTACTACTAATACCGGTACAGTGTTGGAGTTTCACTTGTTGCACTTGCGGGGAGAACCGGAAACCGCGGGAATGGACGTCCCTCCACACAGCCTTTCTACCGTTGCCATAGCAACCTCCTACTGCTACCACTAGGTAGTGGAAAATGTGATTGTGGAGAGCAGCAGACAGTGTTTTTGGTTGGTTGGTTCCTCAGTTTAGGGGCTGCGACAACGCGGTCATGTAGTCCCGTGTACTTTTGGAGTGTGTAGAATCAGTCTGATAACCAGTGTTAATTGTGATGGCTGTATTAGTGTGTGTTTTGTGATTCAGGTAAGGACTGCAGACGATCAATTTCAAGTCGTTTCTACTTGTGTTACCAAATGTTACCGTCAACGACACCTTGCTGTGAACTTGGCTAGTAGATGCCACCGCAACCAGCACCTGGCGTTGAACGTTGAGACTTAATAGAGCATTAATCAAATCTAACCTACAAATTTAGCTAGTGGAAGGTTCTTTTGCATGCCATAAATGTATGACATGGGTCCGCCAGCTTTCAGCAGACAGTGTATGTACCTTGTGCCCAACAACATGCACAATGGATGATTAGATCTTAGCTTCCTCTAATGCTGTTAACGTCGCCCGCTACTGGGCAAAGAACATTTCATTATTAGACTTTGGCACTCAGTTATCCGCACATTTCTTATTTTGGTCTATATTTCTTTTTTCATTTATGTTCTTAACTCTGTATATTAAAATGTAGGTACTTGTGACACGAATAAAGAAAAGGTGAAATATATTGGCCCGCTTGGCAGACATTATCTGAGTGGCTTTCTCGGTGTTCGTAACTGTTTACATCTGCGCTCTTACAGTAATTTCTTTTTAAGCCGTGTTGCAGAACATTGATACATTTTCACATGTAAGTGACTTTCTGTAACCAATTCAAAAGAACAGCGACTCCTTACATTAACTATGACGGTTGGGCGCGTTCTTAAAACTTGAATATAATTTAATTCATAATATACTGTAATAGCACAAAGAACACGAAATTTTATGAGAATGGATTACCATATAAAAGATCTCGCTAGCATTACTCATAAGATAATAACACTGATTATAGAGTGTAGCGGCCATCTTGAAATTATGAAATATAGTAGTACATTATGCAACGAGCCTAGAATGGCAATAATTAAGACACGAGTATGTTTATAAAAGAGCATATGCGAGTTTTATAATTTCCATACGAGATCCTATTACCATTATAGGCAAGTTGCATACTACTGTTTATGTTCGACGATAATTATTATAACTATTTTATGTTCGAACATAAATATTCATAAATATCTGTCGAGATTTCGCCAGTTTTATGTACTGAACAGAGCGCATGAGACGCTGAGAATGCCTTGTATTTGACCATGGCCTCCTCGATTACCCTACTATCACTGAGACAGGCCACGCAGTGAAATTTAAATTATAAGGCCGTGGAACTCAGTGCAGGTGCGATGCTATCAGTATCCAATTGGTCAAACAACTGTTTCTTGAGTTCTGATTGGTGGGAGAAACTGTTTCATAATGAAAAATTGTGTTATAATGAGCCTTATTATAGTACAGTTTTCTGACATATACTGTAATAGTCAGGGTCGAACATAAAATAAATAATTGTATACATTTTAGAGATACAATAACTAAAGTAGAACTGTATTTGGGCTTTGTATGCCCAAGGGAAAAGTACAGCCTCATATATTCAAATGGTGGCTGTGCGTACTATTGAAACATTTAAATTAAATTAAACATTATCCTCCAATAATACTTTGAAACCTGGTACGTTTCGTTCGTTCTTGAAAATCAGTAGACTACCCATTCGCACCCACTCAGACTGAATTGGAGTTCTGGCATGGAAATAATATTGTAGATACAAAAATTAACAAACTGGCTGGTATTTCACGTTCTGTCTTTACCTTTATAATTATTAGTTTTATTTCTTCTTTCTCCGTTGGGGTCTTCTGAGGACCACGAACCAATTTCAATGTTTAGTCCTTTGTTGTTCTTTCTTCTTTCTCCAGTGCTCCTCCATCTTTTCGCTGTGTGTCTTCTTTCTCTCTTCCGACCATTTTGAGCCTGTTTTCTTATATTGCCTTCCTTGGAGTCCTTCCATTCCCAATACCTTCTTTTTTTTTTTTTTTGAAAATTTCTCTCTCTAGTGCATCTTCTTCACTTACATTGTTGTTTTCTAAATCTTTCTTTACTTCTTGAAACCAGGCTGTTGTCGATTTCTTTCTCCAAAGATATTTAAAAATCTGTTTGGTTAACCTGCTATCATTCATTCTATACCAATGTCCGAAAAATAACAATCGCCTCTTCTTTATTGTCTCCGTTATGTTTTCAATGTTCCGGTATATTTCTTCGTTACTCCTTAATTTCCAAAACTCTGTAGTTCTTAATGGACCGAGAATTTTGCGTATAATTATTCTTTCTGATACTTCTAATTTATCCAATTTATAATTTAGTATTAGACATTCACTGGCATATAAGCATTCTGGTTTAATTACTGTTCCCTAGTGCTGTATTTTCAATTTCTTAGATAAACATTATTTGTTATAGATAATCCTGGTTATACCATATGCTCTTTGAATCTTGTGCACTCTTTCTTCTACAGCAGAATTTTCTAAGCCATTCTTCTGAATTATTTCCCCCAAATATATGAACTTATCTACCCTCTTAATTTGACCAATTTTTGTTATTAGGGTTTTTGGAGCATTTTTAGTATTTGTCATAAATTTTGTTTTTTCTACAGAAATCTTTAAACCTGTTTTATTGGCTATCTCCTCTAATAGATTGATTTGTACTGTTGCATGAGCAAAGTTTTCAGAAAGTATGGCAAAATCATCAGCAAATGCCAGACAATTTACTTTAACACCACTGTTTTTTCTCCCTAGTGTTATAGGTGATATATTCTGCTCCTTGAATTTCTTATTCCAAATATTTATTTATTTATTTATTTATTTATGTATTTTGTTTTATCATTTTTGGGTCATTTTCACGATTGGGCTTCCACCTCTAAATTTTAATTTATTCTAAATGTGTATAATTTAATCTGTGTTACGAGGAGCAGATGACCTCGATGATCCGCCTCTTAAAACAACAATAACTAATAACTACCTATTTCTTGTTCCCTCGGCAGAAGAGGTTGGTTGGTTGGTTGGTTGGTTGGCTCCTTAGTTTAGGGGCTGCGACAACGCGGTCATGTAGCCCCGTGTACTTTGGTGTGTGTAGAATATGTCTGATAACCAGTGTTAATTGTGATGTCTGTATTAGTGTGTGTTATCTGTTTTTAATTCAAGTATGGACTGCAGACATTGAATTTCAAGTAGTTCCTACTTTTGCCGCCAAACGCCACCGTCAACGACTACTAGTTCAGAACTTGGCTACTAGACGCCACCGAAGTCGGCTCCTGGCGACAAACGTAGGAACCTTAAGAGCGTTGTTTAACCTACAGTATAAGTTAATTTAGCTTCACACAAGTGTAATTAGTGGAAGGTTCTTTAACATGCCATAAATCTATGACATGGGACCATCGGCTTTACTTCCCCTCCGAAGGAAGGCATACTGAGGATGAGTTAAACACCGGAATTGAAACGGATATAGAACGGAAACGGTACGTAGGTTCCTGTTCAAGATATTATGTACTCACTACAAGTTTGTAACCGGAATTTACAAACATCCTGTATAACGCAGCCATCATCTTGAATATTTAAGACAAGGCTACACTGTCTCCGCTAACCCAGAAAGTTGTTACTGGTTATCAGCCTGGAGATTGGTTGGATCCTCAAAATACAACAATACAATTATGAGGTTAGAAACTCTAAATTCCATACGGAGAGCTATACTGAAGCGTACGAGGCAAGGTATGGAGTGAAGTAGCTTGTCATTGCTTTCCTTACGGAGTCCACTGACCCTGTGGGTAACACTTTCCATAGCATTCACTGGCACTGTGTCCCGAATGACACCACCATGCCTCAGTAGCGTCCATGCAACTTCAGCACTAAATTAGTCTGAGACATAAGTGAAAAGCCACATTTTGCTCTAGCCTGTGCCAACAGTCAAATGTAAAATATATACTGAATTCATCAAAAGATAGCAATAGAATATTTCAGATTTTTAACTCATTATTAATGCAAAAATGATATCTGTTTCTGGCCTAAGCCCATAAAAGGATGCACTCTACCACGTGCGGACAACTCAGAAGATTTGAGTTCCAATTCCAACAGCAGTCAAAGCTGTTTTCCGTGATTTCCTTCCTCAACTTAAAATAAATGCCAGGATGACACCTATTTTAAGACTACGGCCACCTCTTTCTTAATCCTAGCCCAAAGTACACATACTTGTATAGTAACCACAATGTCACAGGTTATCAGACATATTCCGCATAATACAACCATGTACGCGGTGCTGATAACCACAATGTCCCAATATTTTAAATTTAAACACCAATATTTTATCTGATTTGAAAATTGAATATTTGGCTTTGAAACGGAAGCTTTGGGTAATTCCCTGAGACCATCTGGTAATAGCCCACTGGCACCCGGCTTTGCGTATTGCTCGTGCTGCCCGAGAAACATACTAAATGCCAATTGTAGCCAGATTAAGGCCAACGCATTTCCAGAGCGTGAAATGCATTTCACTTTTCTTTTAGGCTAGGGGTAACTAACTAACTGGAAAGTATCGATGAATTCGAGTGTGGAATAAGAGAAACAAGTAGTTCCGTGAAGAACTATACAGCCTATTTTCATATATCATACTCATGTTGCCTCTATCAACATACAAAATTTCAGTTTGATTGTTGTGATAGATTCGTAGATATTGAGAACCGTCTAAATATTTCAGATGGTCGCCAGGTTAGATTTTTATTTATGTACTATTACATGAAGATTACTGTGTACGTGTGGTATTCGGACTTCAATCGCATGATTAGGACACAAGAAGTAAAAACGAGATTTTAAAATTTCGCACAGCAGCCATCTTATGGTTATGAAAACAATTGAAATAAATTAGATGCCAGTGAATTAACATTTGTATAAGGATTTACTGTACCAAGTCTCACGGCACTCGGATGGTTAAATCGCGAGAAACGTCCATTTAAATATTTAAACTTCGCGTCGCCGCCATGTTGGATTTGTGCTCACCAGGTGCTCTATGAATATAAAAAAAATCAGTTTGATTGCTTTAAAAGATTCGTAGATATTGAGAACCATCAAAATATTTCGGATGCTCGCCATTTTGGATTGCTATGTGCATAGGCCATAGAGTTATGTACCATTAAAGGAAAATTATTGCGTAGCTTCATTATTCAGACTTTCACTTCGATCGCATGATTACGACACAAGAAATAAAAACTTAATTTAAAAATTTCGTACAGCCGCCATCTTCAAGTTATGTAAACAATTGCACTAAATTAGACGCCAGTGCATTACAATGTGTATAAACATTTGCTGTACCACGTTTCGTTACATTTGGATGGTTAAATCGCTAGAAAAGTCTATTTAAAAGTCTCAACTTTGCTTGACCGCCATGTTGGTTTTGTAGTTACCAGGTTTTTGAAAGTCTCATAGGTGAACTTTTAGTAGTTCCTTTTATCGCCGTACAAAATTTCAGGGTGATATCGGTAATAGTTTCGGAGATACTGAATGCTGGTGAAATACTTCGCACAGCCGCCATGTTGGATTGGTAGGACACAATAACATTTGAAGGGCACGGTCGGAGTCGACCAGAATGGTGTTATGATGTTACCTAGTTTCATTGCAATCGCTCCAGCCGTTTAGAATTTATTAGGGGGACACACGCACACACCATCATACACACACGCGCACACACAGATAGACGGACAAAAGGTGATCTCATAAGCCTATTTTTTTCATAAAATAAAATAGGCTAAAAATTGTCTCATCGCTCCAGTGCAGTGGTGTAACTAGGGCTTGATTCAGGAGGGGGTGGGGGGTGGAGACGTAATCAATGAAAGCAAATAAACCACCCCAAAGTTTCAAAACCTCCTATCTACAATTATCGTGTTTGATTACATTAGCATTTGATACGTTATATTTTCAGTTATCAATGTGCAAATGTTCAAAGATTAACAGTTTTCTTCGCGAAATCATCTGTCCCTTGATATTCCACGGCTTTGTATAAATATTAATAAACTACTGTTTACAACTCAGTTTTACTTAAAACAGTTTAAAACCATATTATTCACTTTCCAAACTAACACGTAATATTTGGTCGCGGGTTCAAACCCGGATTTTTTAGAGCGTTAAAAATCCGACAGTATGCCTTTCTTCGGAGGGGAAGTAGAGCCAGCGGTCCCATGTCCTAGATTTATGATAAACAACCTTCCACTAATTACACTTGTGTGAAGCTAAATTATAGGTTAAATTTGACTAACGCTCTTAGGTTCCAACGTTCGCCGCCAGGAGCCTACTGCGGTGGCATCTAGTAACCAAGCCAAAACTAGTTGGTCGTTGACGGTGGCGTTTTTTTTTTTTTTTTTTGTCGTTTGGTCTACTCAGAGACCAAGTGCAGGTCTTTCTATTCGACGCCGGTGGGCGACCTGCGCGTCGGGATGAGAGATGGAATTGACGAAGGGGAATGACATTGGAGAAGGATGTGGAAGGAAGCGGCCGTGGCTTGTCAGAAGGTACCGTCCCAGCGTTTGCCTGGTGTTGAAAATGGGAAATTACGGAAAAACCATTTCAAGGACGGCCGACGGTGGGGCTCGAACCCACGCGTCTACCGAGTCAGCAGAGAGCTTGGCCCCATGACCTAACGCTGCGCTTTAGCCAGCGTAGCCACTGTTGTCGGTGGTGGCGTTTGGTAGCAAAAGTAGGAACTACTTAAAAATTCAATGTCTGCAGTTCTTACTTGAATTAAAATCAGATAACACACGCTAATACAGCCATCACAATTAACAGCGGTTATCAGACAGATTCTACACATACCCAAAGTACACGGGGCTACATTACCGCGTTGTCGTACCCCCTAAACTGAGGACCCACTCAACCAACATTTGGATACTAACAGAACGCCACCTGACAAGTGGGATATTTTTAGAAAGGGATGAGGAAAGGTAGTGCCACACCCATCTCACTGTCTCCCCCAGGGGCTCACATCTAGTGGGACGTGGGTTGGCGACCACGGGTCCCCAGCTGAGTCCGGCATTGCTTCCACTTACTTGTGCCGGGCTCCTCTCTGTCTTCTTTCCTGTCGACCTCACTTGGTCTACTCTTGTTCTCTTCTGACCCCGACGGTATTAGGGTATCCGAGGCCTAGAGAGTCTCTTCCTTTCCCGCCTTAATTGGCCCTTGTCTCATCTTTGCTGATACCCTCCTTCTGCGAGGGGTCAGCCTGCTTTTTCTTTTCCTTTTACCTCCTGCCTTATGCTCAAGGCCCTTAAGGAGGCAGGGTGTATGTAACCCCACCACTTCTGGTGCACCCTAGATATTGCTACACCCTCAGGGGCTCACGGCTGGTGAGTTCGGGAGTTGGCGACCCCGAAGAATTCCTGAGCTGGGTCCGGTTTTCCCCCTTTTATCCATTACCTGTGGGGCGGACCCTCTCCTCTTTCACTTTCCTATCTGCCTTTTATGGCTCTCCTTCCTTCCAAGTCCCTCAATCCGCATTCTTCGAGGGTTGAGGGCATTTCCTTTCCTTCTGTCCTTTATTTGCCTTCTTCTTCTTTTTTTTAATTTTCTACTTCTAGTATGTAAGTTAGTAGTTAGTTTTAGTTATAGTTTGCATTTCATTATCATCGTCACGATCACCGAAACCATTAGGGGCCGATAACCTCGATGTTAGGCCCCTTAAAACAACAATTATCACCATCTCACTGTCACCCCTCTGGCTAACTGAACAGCTGACCATTATCCTCATTCAGTAAGTGTTAAGTTAGGGTAACGCTACAAATTGTACACGAGTGAACAGATATGCTTTCAAATGTATAAGAGCCCCTTGATCACGCCCCACTGAATCGCTCTCAGTCCTACAGTACACGAGGCTGCTGCAGAAATGAAGTTAAGTGGTGGTGTTGATTTTTGTTAAGGGGTGGGACGAGATCGTCTTACCCTAAGAACACAAAGCTACTGAAGAAAAATCAGAATGTCAAATTTAGAGTGTATTTTGGAATGTATCTTCTAACTGGCGTGATTACTGTAGCGGTGTGGCATAACAGTGCAATCATTAAAGATTAAAAATAAAGGACTACCTACCTGAGGTCTTAAGTAAGAAGAGGTTGAAGACCTCAGGTCTAAATATAGTTCAAGTTCACGAGTGCTTACCTTCATAGTCTCCCTTGCCGTCCACCAACTTGAGCGCTCCTTCACGCTTCTTAAGCCGCCTCAGATGTTTGCGGACGAGTTGCGCCTTCTTGTGGACGCGCTCAGGTTCAGGGTGAGCATTGAGGAGCGTCGCGACAATCAAACACAACAGCAGTGCCGAACATAACCTCACTCGCATTTTATAGCCGTCCAAATGCACGTAAAAATAAATTAAAATAAACTTTGTGTTGGAAACGATTTGAGATAACTTATTCTATAAGATAATATATTATTTTATTCACAATATTGATCTTTATAACATGGGGGTTTCACAATTACATATCGTGAACTGAGGCACGTCTGCCTTGTGCTCGCTTCTTATAACACTGCTCCATGACCCAGCTGACCTCGCCTCGCCTCCTACAAGTGTGCCACTCTATGACGTCATGAAGCCCAGCTGGTAAGCCGTGCAGCTTCACACTTCCAACATCGTGTTTCGCAAAAATAAATTGAATGCAATCACACAAGCCTGCTGTTAGATCGTTTATAAGTGGAGAGTTGATCTACCAGACGTGTCCGAACAAATTCTTCGCGGTCAAGTCATCAGTCCGTTATCTTGCACAACCCTGGCTGATCGCGACACAAATAGCCTAAATGTGTCAGGAACTTGCACTGTCTCATTCATCGTGTAGTTTACTTGTCACCGTATCACTCGTATTGTAGTTTACTTGCCAC
This sequence comes from Meconema thalassinum, assembly GCA_946902985.2. Lineage (NCBI taxonomy): Eukaryota > Metazoa > Arthropoda > Insecta > Orthoptera > Tettigoniidae > Meconema > Meconema thalassinum. The sequence goes on along the minus strand of OX336393.1, from coordinate 161,396,642 downwards.
TATCTCATCCGTCATGTAGTTCACTTGTCGCTGTATCAACAGTATTGTAGTTCACGTGTCGCTATCTCATCCGTCATGTAGTTCACTTGTCGCTGTATCACTCGCATTGTAGTTCACTTGTCGCTGTATAAATCGTATTGTAGGCCACTTGTCGCTATCTCATCCGTCAAGTAATTCACTTGTCGCTGTATCAATAGTATTGTAAGACACTTCTTACTATCACACCCGTCATGTAATTCACTTGTACTCCAATTACCCCAGTGCTAGTTCATCCCAGTCACTATCTTTCGTTTCCTTATGACGGGATGTGGTTTTCAGCGTGCGGATGTTCCTGTTCACGTTTACTTACCACTTATTTGAAGAACGAAGAAAAGGAAGGTAGTCTACCTATCCCTCGAAAAATTAAGATAACAGGAAAGAACAGGGAAGAGTCATGAAAGGCGGAACAAAGGAGACTCAATAGGTCTCAATTCGAAAACCCGTCGGGATCGGAAGAGAATAAGATATGACCAAGGGAGGTGGATAGAAAATGTGAAAGAGAGGAGCGCGGGTTCCTGCGATCACCACCATACGTCTTACAAGTACTTTGGGAGAAAGCACTCATAACATTAGATTTCCTTGAGTTCCTTTCACACAGAGCCTGGAGAAAGAGGCTGCTGTCCTTTATGGTGTGGAGTAGACTCTAGGGTTACGTATTGGGACTGCCGTCCAAAAGGGGAAAATTGTCCCAATGTTTCACCCATTAAATAACAATAATCACCTCCCCCAAAGGTCTCAGATTCGATTCTCGACTTCGTCATAAATTTACCTAGCTATGGTTTGAGGAATGGAACGAAGCACGCTCAACTTCGTGAGGATAACTGAGAAGAGGCGGTTTTGATTCCCCCCTCAGCCATCCTAGAAGTGGCTTTCTGAGGTTATCTACTTCTATTCCAAACGAATGACGCCTCCCAATAAAATCCTGGCCCTTATTACAAACACACACACTAGAGCAGCCATCATAATAACACAGGTTATAAGACAGGTTCCACACACGCCCAAGTAGACGGGGCTACATGGCCCCGATATTGCAAAGCTCCTAAGAATGATGTATCTCTTACAATTGGCTCCAAACTATTTCTCCCTCGTATAAACTTAGGTGAGAATAGACCTCATGTACTTCTTGTGAAATGATTTTGACCACCTCGTGGTGCAGCGGCTAACATTCTCGGCTGTCACCCCAGTGGGTTCGATTCCCGGCTCTGCCGAGAAATTTAATTCTGGTCTGAGGGCTGGAACGGGGCACACTCCGCCCCCGAGAAGAGGTGGGTTTGATTCTCTCCTAAACCATCCTGGATGTGGTTTTCCGTGGTTTTCCACTTCTACTCCATGCAAATACCGGGATGGTTCCTTACGCCAAGCCCACTATCTTTCCAATGCTTGCCACGGTGGGTGAGAGGTTAACGTGTCGGACTACCAACCCCAAGCTTGCAGGTTTGCTCCTGGCCGTGGTAAGTGATTTTTGAAAAGGCGACGAAAATCACGACACGCATGTCATACGTTGTTGGCATGTTAAAGAACCCATTTGAAATCAGGAGGCCGTGTTCATAATGGCAAAATTAATCTCGGGATTTTCCGCCAACATAAAGTGCCCCCATTCTCTCCTAGAAAGCGCTATAGTGTCACGGAGCTTAGATATCTAAACTCCTTGACATTCATAGCGCTCCATGGAACAACAAAATTCGACATGCAAGCTGCCCTCTGGGCGTCAAATAACAAAGCTTGCACCCGTCATCCGAGGCCATACGATATTATTATCTTCCCAATCCCCACCTGAATTACAAATACACACGCTAATAGAGTCATTACAATAACACGGGTTATCAGATAACATTCCCTCACCACACACACACACACCCAAGTACACGAGGCTGAATGATCACGATGCCCAAGCCTTGTTGCGTAGTGGGTAGCACTCTTAGCTGTCACCGCGGAGGCCCGGGTTCGATTCTCGGCTCTGCCAAGACATTTAATTCTTGTCTGAGGGCTGGAACGGGGTATACTCAGAAGATGCGGGTTCGATTCCTACCCCCAGCCAATTCGGATGTGGTTTTCCGTGGTTTCCCACTTCTACTCCATGCAAATACCGGGATGATTCCCAAGACACCTTTCCAATTCTCTCCTGAATTACAAATACACACACTAATACAACCACCACAATAACACAGTTTATCAGACAACAATCCCACACACACACACACCCAAGAACAGGAGGCTGTATGACCCCTAACATGAAACAACGTGAAATAAAGTTTGAAATTAGGAAATGCTTACTAATGCATTCTACCAGTGCCTCACAGAGCAGCTTATAAAGGCAGAACACATTCTGGTAAGTTAATTTATCAGTAAGTTGATGGCGTATAAAAGGTACTAAATATGCAAGCAAATGTGCCCTAAAACTAGCTGAATATAACCTAAGAACGGAAAAATATGATCTATGCATTTGAGTATGTAGCAAGTATTGGACTATTACCAACACAAAACGCGATATAGTATAACAGGTTGACTTTGAGAGTACTACCTATGAGGTTTTTCTGTTAACGTAAGGTACATTTTATTATGTATGTCAATTTATGATCGAACATTTAGAAATATTCTTTAAAACAGTTTTACTTAACCATGATAACTTCAATTATATAATTTATCACAATAATTATATTCCTCAATTTTCCCATATTTATTTATCAGAAATATCAACCTTAAGATCAAACACATTCCTCTAAAAACATAAAAACGAATCTATTTATTTTAAAGTTAAACCATAATTTACCTATACATTATTATAGAATTCTCATTTCCTTTCTACACGGTGTTCTTTAAATCGAAGTATGGCCCAATCTTTAGTAAATCTGTTCATATATTCTGGTTGTGAAAGGGGAAGGAGAATGTAATGTGGCCCATCAAGGTCGAACTGGACGTGAGATAGCACAGTGTCCTAGGATACTAATTACTCAGGTAAATTTATCTACTGGGGTGGAATCCTTTGCCATGAAACATCCGTACAGTTTTTCCCCTCCAAATCAGGTCTTCTAAACGTGCTCTATCTGCCTGATCCGGGAATACATTGTAACATTTAGAAATCCGTTGTTTGAAACTTCACCTGGATAACATGTAAATTGTCAAAATTTAAAGAAAAGTGCTTTAAATTAGTACATTATGGAACGAGCCTATAATGGCAATAATTTAAACACGAGTATGTTTATAAAACGAGCGAAGCAAGTTTTATAATTTTCATACGAGTAATTGCCATTATAGGCGAGTTGCATACGACTGTTTATGTTCGACGATAATTATAACTTTACTTTATATTCGATCAGGAATATTCAAACATCTGTCGAGATTCAGTTACTTGAGTTTACTGAACAGAGCGCATGCGTGGGTCAGATAACTTGGAAGACAGAGATCATATTCTCTGCTTGGCAATGGCATATGTTTACAGCCTGCATGACGTTCTAGTACCGATCAGCACCAGCATTCACTAAAATTGTCGCTGAAGTCGTATGAAAGCAATGCCCTGTGTGGAAATTGGAGTTGGGGATATTAAGGTACAGTGCAATTTCTTTCCCCATATTCCCCAGTTTATTTATGCGAACATATGGGACGGTGTACTTTCCATGTCGGTAATTTATATAGAAGGATGGTGTTGCAAACTTCTGGACGTAGATTCATACATTTCTTGCATATTTTATAGTATTTTCTTGTTACCGTAAAGGTTAGTGCTGATTTTGTCATTGTGTTTTGGATTGCAACTACAATGGTAGTAGTAATTAATGTCCGACATGTTGGATTTTGCGTGCGTTGAGCTCATGTGTGAAGCTATCCTTACCTAATTGGTCAAAATACTGTATCGAAATGAAAATCTTGAGCTCTGATTGGTGGAGAAACTGTATCATAATTAAAACTTGTACTATAAAGTGTGATGCAGTTCTCTGGCTTAGGTCTATAATATTTACATTTCGCCATGGACGAACGTAAATTAATTTATTTCACTAAAATGAGCGAAATATGACGAAAGCCTTAAAAATAGCTAAAATATGCATTTATAGGCAAAATAAAAGTGCTTTAAACGACGTGTAGGGCCCTTCATTCTCACTTTTTTTTCTTTTTTTGAAATTTCGGGAAACATAAGCTCAGGGAAAAATACGACTACAGTATTCCTTTAACTTCCGAATCTTAATTATCATTGTTATGACATTCATTTCACCACATAAGTTGGGTAAATCAACATATCGTCGGCTTGTCTGCAAGATGGTATCCCTTCTTTTAGGGTGGCACATTGAGAAACGAGCGAAATGGAACAGGTCGCCAAGATGACGGCCTTCTGCATGATGATATGTAGACCAGGATGTATTCCCAATATTTCTAGGTTGCGAGCCAATGATTCAGGAATGATGCCGGTAGAAGAGATGACTATGGGCACAACCACTACACTTTCCTGTCTCCACATTTGCCGTATTTCCTCTGCCAAGGGCAGATATTTGGTGATCTTCTCACAGCAGGCTTGATGCAGTTTATGGGAATTGGACACTGTGACATCAATGAGAAAGGTTCTCTTCCACACTTTGTCCACAAGAACAATAGTGGCCGGTTTTCTGGTATGGTTTTATCAGTAACTAGCAGTAGTGCCCGGCTTCGCCCGGTGGATTTGTTTGTTTTATGGATGATAATGAATACTACTACAGAACTGGCACATAATATTTAAACTAACAGAAAGAATACTTTAAAAATATAACTTTTGTGGTGGGTGTGATAAGTAGTCTAGTATAATGGACGTAACATTCAGGTCATTTTCCCGTAATGACAATGGCAATAATGAATAGGGAAACGGCTATTTACTAACTACAGTACTGACACAAGTAATTTACAAACGAATTGAAAAATATGATTAGAAAGAGGAGTATGTGAAATAAAAGACACTGCCTAGGGCCTATATCTCATTGGCTGTTACAAACGTAGAGCTCAACAGTGCCGTCTTTTGTCACATAGTGCCATAGGAAAATAATCAGAGCATTTTGGAAAACTTCGGCTGTCCCGAGCTCTTGAAGTAGCAATAGTGTCATTTATCGCCACATACCGCTCAAGGATAAGGATCTGAATAAATGAAAGTAAATTGGAAAGCACCAACGCTTATTGCAGCTGATTATCTCTATGTACTGCACCAACACTATCGCACTTATACAGAGGCATAATATTTTCATGATGATAACTGTTTTACGGGGCCTAAGAAATCTTCTTGCAATAATTACTCCCAGTGACTCCCAATTTACAAGCAGCGCAAGTAGTAACTATTTTCGCAATTCTGGTAGGGGTTACGTGATGCAGCTCGCATTGCCAGCCAACAACTTACTTATTAAAATATTCTTACAGTTACACTATACGGACATGAATGGTGCTAGGACCTTAAAACGTAGTTTTCAAGTTCAATTTGTCTGTTGTTCTAAATGTAGGGAATGGAGAGAGTTGTCCAAAATATCAAGTGGACAGGGTTCCAAAGGGTAAGTGCATTAAGTTTGGTTAAGATCGGTGAAACGATGTAGACTTGTTCCAAAGGGCCTAAATGCAGGGAATGAAGTGATCTGTCCGAAATTTTTATGTAAACAGTGTTACTCGCAAGGTTCCAAAGGGTAAGTATACACATTTTGGTTCAGATTGGTGAAACGGTGTAGATTTGTATAAATAACAGACAGACAAACCAACATAGAGCTTTATACCGTATTTACACATGCTAGTGCAACAATCACAATAACGCAGGTTATCACAAAAATTCTACACACACACCCATGTACACGGGGCAACATGACCACGATGTCTAAGCCCCGCAAATGAAATATTAACTGTGGATACAATAGCATAGAGAATACTACAGTCCAATAAATCCTTGAGCAACACTGAAAAATGGCCTCAAATACCATATCCTATCTCCAATTTACACATACTAGTGCAACAATCACAATAACGCAGGTTATTGTCAATCGGTCAGTTTTCCCATGTGTCTTTTAGCAAATTTTACCGGACTATCATGATACAGAGTAAATCGTTGTTGCCTAGTGACAACCTGTCCATCAATGGTGCCGCGTTGACTATCATGATACAGTGTTAGTCGTTGTCGCCTAGCGACAATATGTCCGTCAAGTTATTAGATCGGTGAAACGGTGTAGATTTGTGCAAAATGGCCTAAATGCAGGGAATGGAGTGGTCTGTTCGAAATTTAACATAGCCTAAACTATTCCTCTTAAATCTGGCTATAATATACAAAAATAATTTTTCGAATCCAACTGGTAGTTCCAGAGATTAGCGCGTTTAAAGACACAAACACACAGACACACTCTTCAGCTTTATTATATTAGTATAGATAACTGATCTGTCCCGTAACAGTATGTCGGACTAAGGAGCGCGAATGAACTTATTCAGCTGATGACATTGCCTTTCTCTTCTCCCAAAATCTCTACATCTTCTTACTGTGGCTTTTCTTGCGATCTTCTGACCAGGCTTTGTTGGTGATAGCGCTTGGTTGGTCTGCAAAGCGGTGATTATCAACTAATTCTCTAAACTTAGCTCTGTCTAGTTCTAGTACAATGTCATTTGTGATGCCTATTTCCTGAATATATTATTATTATTATTATTATTATTATTATTATTATTATTATCTTACAACTTTATGTCCATCTGTGGAGCGTTATGAAACTTATTTAAGAGGTAATGATAAGATACCCTAAGTCAATAAATATTACTGTTATTGTGGTATATTGGCTTTCACGGCCGGTGAATTAAAACTCAGCAATTCTTCTAGGTTTGTGCCGTGTCTTGTGTGGGGTTTCGCCTAGGACACCAAGCTAGGCTCATCGGCGGGCTCTCGGTGTCCCCGCCCGGACCCCCACAGGAGTGACGAACTGCGCGCCACCTCCCTTTATATAAGGTGCAACTGCACCACTTGACTACGAGAACTAAAAGCTCAAGCAGCCTTAACCTCCCTATGAAGGCTTCCAAAAAGATGGTATATTGGCTTTCACGGCCGGTGAATTAAAACTCAGCAATTCTTCTAGGTTTGTGCCGTGTCTTGTGTGGGGTTTCGCCTAGGACACCAAGCTAGGCTCATCGGCGGGCTCTCGGTGTCCCCGCCCGGACCCCCACAGGAGTGACGAACTGCGCGCCACCTCCCTTTATATAAGGTGCAACTGCACCACTTGACTACGAGAACTAAAAGCTCAAGCAGCCTTAACCTCCCTATGAAGGCTTCCAAAAAGATGGTATATTGGCTTTCACGGCCGGTGAATTAAAACTCAGCAATTCTTCTAGGTTTGTGCCGTGTCTTGTGTGGGGTTTCGCCTAGGACACCAAGCTAGGCTCATCGGCGGGCTCTTGGCTATTATTATTATTATTATTATTATTATTATTATTATTATTATTATTATTATTATTATTATTATTATTATTATTATCTTACAACTTTATGTCCATCTGTGGAGCGTTATGAAACTTATTTAAGAGGTAATGATAAGATACCCTAAGTAAATAAATATTACTGTTATTACACCAAGAGCCCGCCGATGAGCCTAGCTTGGTGTCCTAGGCGAAACCCCACACAAGACACGGCACAAACCTAGAAGAATTGCTGAGTTTTAATTCACCGGCCGTGAAAGCCAATATACCATCTTTTTGGAAGCCTTCATAGGGAGGTTAAGGCTGCTTGAGCTTTTAGTTCTCGTAGTCAAGTGGTGCAGTTGCACCTTATATAAAGGGAGGTGGCGCGCAGTTCGTCACTCCTGTGGGGGTCCAAGCGGGGACACCAAGAGCCCGCCGATGAGACTAGCTTGGTGTCCTAGGCGAAACCCCACACAAGACACGGCACAAACCTAGAAGAATTGCTGAGTTTTAATTCACCGGCCGTGAAAGCCAATATACCATCTTTTTGGAAGCCTTCATAGGGAGGTTACGGCTGCTTGAGCTTTTAGTTCTCGTTGTCAAGTGGTGCAGTTGCACCTTATATAAAGGGAGGTGGCGCGCAGTTCGTCACTCCTGTGGGGGTCCGGGCGGGGACACCAAGAGCCCGCCGATGAGCCTAGCTTGGTGTCCTAGGCGAAACCCCACACAAGACACGGCACAAACCTAGAAGAATTGCTGAGTTTTAATTCACCGGCCGTGAAAGCCAATATACCATCTTTTTGGAAGCCTTCATAGGGAGGTTAAGGCTGCTTGAGCTTTTAGTTCTCGTAGTCAAGTGGTGCAGTTGCACCTTATATAAAGGGAGGTGGCGCGCAGTTCGTCACTCCTGTGGGGGTCCGGGCGGGGACACCAAGAGCCCGCCGATGAGCCTAGCTTGGTGTTCTAGGCGAAACCCCACACAAGACACGGCACAAACCTAGAAGAATTGCTGAGTTTTAATTACTGTTATTGTTCAAAAGAACTGGTTTCGGTCACATTATGACCTTCATCGGCAATGTTGTACGGAATAATGAATATTTTAAAAAGGGAACAATTATGCAGTTGCAAGTCAATGGAATTACATGATAGATAGAGATTGTATTGTATTGTATTGTTTTGTATTTTTATTCATCCATTCAATCATATAATGTACATTGTAAAATGATATAGGACACGTCAATTCACAAATTATACTAATACTAATTTACAATCACAATAATAATATAGGCCTACACAAGGATAACCTTACATCATTAACATTTAGTCCTATGAATACATAACTATTGATATTCTAAAAACTCTTTAACTGAGTAGAAGCAGTGCTCCAGCAAGAACTCTTTAGTTTTTATTTTGAACTTTATGTAATTTGCTGTACTTTTAATATTATTTGGCAAATGATTATACAGCGTTATAGCTGCATGGAATACACCATTTTTACATAGTGTTGTATTTGCAGCATGTACATGAAGATTGTTCTTTTGTCTGGTCTGGTAGTTATGTATATTTGAATTCATCTCAAAGATATCCTCATTTCCTAAGCTTTGTTTGACAAATAATAGAAGTTCAAAGATGTAAATACATGGCAAAGGTAAAATTTTCAGTTGTTTAAACAGAGGCTTACATGTATGCAATCTAGTAGTTCCTTTCATTGTTCTAATTATTCTTTTCTGGATAATAAAGATTTGGTGAGCAGCAGGTGAATTTCCCCAAAATATGATTCCATATTTCATAAGCGAATAGCAATAAGCAAAATAAGTACTAAGAACAGTTCTCCAGCTAGTCGATTGTCTTAATACTCTTAATGCATAACAACTTGAGCTTAGTTTCTTGGCAAGTTTAGTGGTATGAGAGTTCCATTTTAGGTCATCCTGCAACCAAAGGCCTAAGAATTTAGTAGAAGAGGCGTTACCAATTTTAAGGTCATTTAAGATTATGGAGGGAGTATTAATACTTTTATTCTGAGCTGTGTGAAAGTTAAGAGCCACTGTTTTACTAGTGTTGATAAGGAATCCATTATTGTTGAACCATAAGGACAGCTGACCTGTTACTTCCTCTACTGATTTTTGAAGTTCAGTGTCATTTTCACCCCTCATCAAAACACTTGTATCATCTGCGAATAGTACAGTTTTAAATGCAGGTATCTGAGATGGCAAGTCATTTACGTAAAGGAGAAAAAGTAGTGGCCCTACAACGGACCCCTGCGGAATGCCATACTTCAAAAACATAGGATCTGAGTGGTAATATTTAAATATGTTTGTGGTATTTTCTAAACTTTTTTGTTCGACGATCTGTTGGCGATTATTTAAATATGACTGAAACCACTTACTAGCGATACCCCTGATACCATATTGATGGAGTTTATCAATTAGTATCTGATGATTTATCACATCAAAAGCTTTAGACAGGTCCAAAAACAAGCCACATACTCTCTTCCTTTCATCAAGTGACTCAAAAGCAGGATTTAAAAATTCATAAATTGCTGACATTGTTGATTTTCCTTCTCTAAAGCCATGTTGAGAGTCAGTTAACAATTTATATTTGTTTATGAAGCTAATTAGACGGTTGTACATTATCTTCTCTAAAAATTTTGAAAATATCGACAATAAAGAAATAGGTCTATAATTGGTTACGTTTTCTCTATCTCCCCCTTTAAATAATGGAATTACTTTTGCAATTTTAAAGATATCTGGAAATATTCCTGACATGAGAGATTGGTTACAGAGGTGTGTTAAGGGGGTAATTATATTTTGAATACATTTTTTAATTAGTATATCAGGAATGTTATCAACTCCTGAGTAATGTTTATTCTGTAGGTTCTTTACAATATTGAGGATTTCTGCTTCTGTAACATTTTCCACAAACATTGATTTTCCATTAAATGTTATATTCGCGAGTGTTGATTTTATTGCTTGTATATTGTTTACATTTAGTAGTTTTTCAGCTATGGTAGCAAAATGCTCATTAAAAATTCTTGAGACATTTTGTGGGTCATTGATCTTCTTGGAGTCTTCTGATAACTTTATGTTATTTACTGCCGGTTTTGTTTGCCTGGTTTCATTTTTTATGATATTCCACATAGCCTTAGTTTTATTTTTAGATTCCAGGATATAATTATCATTTGACATTCTCTTTGCTAATTTTATAACTTTGTTAAGTATGGTCTTATAGGTCTTGAAATACATGTTAAATTCATTGGAGGTTTCGTGCGTACTTTGAAAATCGTGGAGGAAACGCTTTCTTTTGCATGAATTAATTATTCCAAGAGTAAGCCATTGTTTTGATGGAGAAGAAACTTTCAGTCTGATACTCTTCAAAGGAAATGCAATATCAAAATAATACAGGAAAATATTAATGAATTCCTGGAATTCTTTGTTTGTATCTATTGACTTGTACACACCTTCCCAAGTTTCTCCTTTTAACAAGTTGTTGAAATAGTTTATATTGTGCTGACTAAAGCTTCGACATTTATCAAACTGAGCATTTTAAACTGGGTTTGAAATATTTAGAGTTATTATTTGAGCTCGGTGGTCACTGAAACCTGTATTGATTACTTCGAGAGAGTTGCAGTTCACATTGTCATTAATTATTATCTGGTCAAGTGTGGTTGCACTAGTTTTTGTTATTCTTGTGGGTACTGTTACTGTGTGAATTAGATGACGGGAGCTTAACAAATTTAGCAATTCCCTTCTCTCCGTACTTTCCTCTAAAAAGTTAATATTGAAATCTCCACAAAGAACTATTTTTTAAATTAAATTTATTTATTTTATTATCACTTCTAGTTTATTCAGAAATAACTTTGCACTATTTCCTGGTGAACGATATATACAGATAAGAATTAAATTTTCCTTTGGGATAGAAATAGCTGTTGCCTCAAAAATTTTATCCATGCATAAGTCATCGGGAATTGGTATAGGCTTAAATTCTATGTTTCCTTTGATATAGATACATACACCTCCATGCTCTGATGTTGATCTACAGTAGTCGCTAGCTAAAGTAAACCCTGGTATGACAGCATGATTGATTTGTTCAGGTTTCATCCAGTGTTCAGACAAGCACAGGATGTGGATATCTTTGAGTGATGTTTGTAGAAGCATATCGATATGAACTAGTTTATTATTAAGTGACTGTACATTTTGGTGAAATATTCTGATTGAGGAACTCTGTGCATTTGTACTGTTGTTAAGCTTGGGGACTATAGTTCTTGCAGGAGCACTTACCTCTGTTCTAAAAAACTCTCTCCACCGAGTGAATTCACTGATTCTACAGTAGTCGGACTTGCAGTATGCGGTAGTGGGATGACTGGTCCGTGGGAGTGGAACTTTTTGTTGATTTCCTCCGCTACTTGTGAACAGATCTGTTGCTTTCCTTTGGTGTTTAAGTGAAGACCATGTCGGGTAAACAGTTCTCTTGGTACATCAATATCAAGAAAGTGAACATGCTGATATAGTCTGGATAGTGCTCTAAGCTTTTTGTTCGTCCTCTTTACCTCCTTGTTGACACACGATTCTTCCATTAGATCATGTCTGTGTGGGATGCCTAAGAGTATAACGTTTGTACCTGAAAGTAGTGGGAGCTTATCTTTGTAGGTTTGTATTGCACCATTCGCTTCGTTTTTCGCTACATCGTTCGTACCCCCCTCCCCCACAAAACAACATAATCTTCATGAGTAAGGTTTCTGCACATTTCAACACAATTTTCCAGAACATTTTTACTCTAGCGCCTGGTTTGGTGACGCTACTTACCGCAAAGTCCCTTGATACTTTTAAATTGAGCTCTTCTGAACATCCTTTCCCATGACTGTCACTGAGGAGGAGCACTTTCCTTTTTGAGGTTATGTACGTGGCTAACTTCCGCACTTTTTCCGGCTTACAGTTTGTTGATGCCCTTGTATGTGGTGTTTCTTCTGAGACGGATTCAGTTTCAGCAAGAACATCGTACATATTTTTTGTGGGAACAGCTTGGCTAACTGTTTCCCGCACACGTGGTTTAGGCCTACATTGGCGTCCGCGATTTGCCACCACCACATTCCACGAGTCCGGCGAAGACGGGGGATTGTTGCGGTCGTTTACGTTATGTCTGAGTACACTGTTTTCGGCTTTTAATTTAGATAGTTCTTCTTGGGTGTGCTTAAGGTCCCTATTCAAAATGTCGATGATTAACTGTCGAGATTTCACACTCTCACTCGATGCCTTGCCACACAGCGTGCACAGTATATCACTCGTATTTACACCTAAATGTACCTCTGATGGTTTACTATCAATGTCACACATACTAGGTGTCTTCCTACACGATATTTTATCACTGCCGTTAATTACGGAACTGTCCTCGTCTACATTTTCGATATCTTTAAGAGAGCGGTATACTTTGTCTACATACGCGGCAGCCTCTGTATAAGTGCGATAGTGTTGGGGCAGTACATAGAGATAATCAGCTGCAATAAGCGTTGGTGCTTTCCAATTTACTTTCATTTATTCAGATCCTTATCCTTGAGCGGTATGTGGCGATAAATGACACTATTGCTACTTTAAGAGCTCGGGACAGCCGAAGTTTTCCAAAGTGCTCTGATTATTTTCCTATGGCACTATGTGACAAAAGACGACACTGTTGAGCTCTACTTTTGTAACAGCCAATGAGATATAGGCCCTAGGCAGTGTCTTTTATTAGGTAGATTTCATTAGAAAGCTAACTATTGCAATGGGTCCCATGTTTCGACTTCCGGAAAATTTCGACATATCTTCGCGTTTCACATCCCCCCGACCCCAAAACCACCGTCAGTTCAAAAGTTTATATATAATTTATGTATGTATATATATGTGTGTGTATATCAGTTTCTTGTGGACACGATAACTGTCGTAATTTTGCACCAATCACTTTGATTTTTTTACATAATATGTATACCCTTAAAATCTCGGTCGAGTTCGTTATTGGGCAAAATCGGTCTAAGGGGGTGAAAATGGGAGGCTTTTTTCGAAAAAGTGAAATATCGCTATAACTCTCTTGATATCTGAAATATTGAATCCATTCAAAGTTCATACTATGTATCGGACAAGGCCCTAAAATTTATGTTTGAAAAGTTTTTTGATAGCACCAACCATTGACCAAAGGGTTGGGAAAAGCGTTTGAAATGTGTTTTTGCAGGAGAATGATGAAGATCAGATTTGAAGATAGAATAACAATTGAAGAGGTATTAAGACGAGTGGGAGAGGAGAGATGTTTCTGGCGACTGCTAATGAAGAGAAGAGATCGGTTTGTAGGACACACCATACTAAATACATTCAGGAATAGCAAACTTGGAAGGAATGGTCGAGGACACGAACTGTAGGGGTGGACCAAGGTTAGATTATGTTAAACAGATTGCCTCGCATGTAAGATTTGGTAGCTATGTAGAGATGAAACGATTAGCTCAGAACAGGGAGTCATAGAACGCTGCCAAAAACCAGTCAATAGACTGAAGAAACAAACAACAACAACTTTAAAACATACTGCATTTGTATCTCTCCAACTCCCCCGTACGCGTCGAGACAGACCCGTGTCAATCATGTATCTTGTTGCTATGTTGCGTGAGAGACGAGAGAACATCAGACCAGATAATTTTCTACTCTGGTGATTGCGTCGCTTGACGTGATAGCGCTATAGTGAAGTAGTGATCTAATGGTTAGAGAATTCTTGGCACTGCTCTCTATAGTAGATTTAACTCTCTAGACTCCAGTGGCCTAACTACGGGGGATGATCTGGGGGATCAGTGTGAAATTTGATAAAGTTTTTAATTTTGAACAAAACCAAAATTGGGTTTGATGACAAATGATTACTGTGATTGTGATTGAAGGCATTTCGTGTAACATTTTTTATGTAACCCTTTCTTAACACTTACTGAATGGTCAGCTGTTCAGTTAGCCAGAGGGGAGGCAGTGAGATGGGTGCAGCACCATCTTTCCTCATCCCTTTATAAATATACACCACGTGTTAGTTGCCATTTTGGAAAGTGAATAACATTGTGTTGAGTTTTATTGCTGTTTTAACTTAAACTTTAGTGGGAAACTGTAGTTTATTAATATCTATAAACTTAGTTATGGAAGGAAGGGTCGAGGACAAGAACTGTAGGCGTGGACCAAGGTTAGGTTATATTAAACAGATTGCCTCGGATGTAAGGTTTGGTATCTAAGTAGAGATGGAACGATTAGCTCAGAACAGGGGGTTATAGAGAGCTTCATCAAACCAGAAATAGAAAGGGCCAGAGATTTTGCGAAGAAAACTGGATTTAATAATTTAATATAAAAAAATTGCTAATTTTTGAACATTTGCAGATTGCCAGCCCAAGTGAAAATACAACGTATCAAATTCTAATGAAATCAAACATGAAACAAATCCAGATAGGGCAGTCATGGGCTAAGTACGGCCCGCGGGCCAAGTGCCGCCCTTGAGCTAGTCTAATCCGGCCCACGACATGGTTTCGAATTATACTACCTACAATTACACATAGTAGGTCATATTTCCTGTTCTGTGTATCTAGAAGTGAATATCTATTTCAATCCCATTGTGTTTCTACGTTTTGTGTAATACCTTTTTGTGCGGAAAAATCTCCACGACGAATTTGAATGAAGATTTCAGAACTTCAAATTTCCTGAACAGGACTTAAGTTTTCAGCATGCCATTTTATGTTGACTGAAAAAAAAACAGAGTTGCAGCTAGAACTGATTGAGTTACAATATAACAACGAATTAAAACAACCATTCCTCAACGTTTCGAAAATTGTGTTCTACAAGGTCCTCCCAAAATCAAGCTTCCCAAACTTGAAATCTCATGCACAAAAGATAACTGCCATGTTCGCATCTTACTATATCTGTGAACAGGTATTTTCTACATAGAAGCTTCGCAAAAATAGCATCAGAAATAGATTAACAGACCACCATTCAGCTGCGCTACTAAGAAACAGCTCATCCCAGTTTAAACCAGATTATGAAAAACGTTTAGAAGCACAGTCACAGTTTCACTTGTCACATACTCCTTCCTCTTCTAACAAATAATGTAGGTATGATCTTTTAGGTAGATTTCATTAGAAAGCTAACTATTGCAATGGGTAAGCTATTTTAAGCAATTTGGTGTACGACACAGTCGAGTTTTGTTTGTATTTGTAAATGCCGATCCCAATCTGCTAAGTTGTGGAAGTGAATTCCCATTGTCTGATATGAGCAGTACAATTAGTTGAGAGGCATATCTTGCATTGTTCCGGCAAATGCCATTTTGGTCAAGTAAAGCGTAAGTGTAATGTTGTTAGTGTGATTAAGTTAATTTTTGGTTAGAATTGAGTATTGAATTGAGGTCAGTTTTAGTTATACGACGTAGTAGACTTTGTTAGTGTTAGCGTAGACATTTGATAGGCAGGTAGAACATATCTACGAAATACTTTGGATTATCTAAGATAATTTATTTGTTGGTCATTCTGGAATTTCGCTGTGTTTGGTGTAGTAATACTTCCCTATTTCTCATATATATAAAGAGTATGTCGTCTGAGGACATGACCTACATCAGGTCAATATTGGAGCAGATGAGAAGCAGTCAGACAGGTTTAACTGCCGAAGTTGAAGCCCTACATGCACTTACACATGAAAACACAAAAAAGTTAGGGAAGGAAATTAAGGACACATCAGCTGCTGCAAAGTCAGAAGTGAAAGCAGAGTTAGCAGCATCCCAAGAAAAGGCAGAAAAAGCTCAGGAGGAGATCAGATTAGCATTAGATAAGGCTCAGAACGAAGGAAAAGTATCCCAAGAATTGAGTAGACTTGCGCAAGAAGAAAGCAGATTAGCCCAAGAAGAAGCCAGAAAAGCTCAGATGGAAGCTAAAGCATCCCAAACTGACGCAGAGAAACGACTACAAGAGCTACAGGAGAATCTACAAAAGAGCATAGACATAATCAAAGTAGACAACACAAACCATTTTAACACAATTTCAGGATCCCAAGGTGAGCTGCAGTATCAGCTGACTACCTTAAATGGTACAGTTGATGAGCTTCAACAAAAGGTGATAACTCAACAAAAGTTGATTTCTGAAGGTATCAATGTAGACATAAATAAATGTATTATTGATGCTGTTTTGAAATTGAAAGAAGTGGTGTTAAAGAGTAGTAGTGACCATATATGTGAAATGCATGGTAAAATTATGAAAGAGGTCAAAGAAATTGAACGAAAATCTAACATACATGCAACTGGGTTAAGAGAGGAGTTAACAAAACGCATTGACACTTTAGAAGAATCTAATGTCACAACATTAAGCGAAATTACAAGTAAAACTGATAGGATTAAACTCAAAGAATTAGAACAGATTAGGAAATTAGTAGATGAGGTCAATACTGAGATAGCGAAGGTCAAGTCGAAACAGGAGAAAGAAATAAGTGAGCTTAACGAGCAAATGAAATTACTGTCGATCAGGGACACACCCAACATGAAACAAAATTTAGAAGAATTCTTTAAGGAAAGAGACAGCAAACTGAGAGGAGAACTGAATAAACTAAGAATTGGACAGGATGATCAGGATGAAGACATGGAGAGCGTTGACACTCACATGTTTAGCAGGTCACGCAATATTTTTGGAACAGAACGCACGGAGAGAATAACAAGAGAACCGGATATGTTAGGAAGAACATATGATCAGGGTGCGAACAGAAGTAATCAGAACGTGGTAGTGATCAAGAGCCATGAAGGAAAACCAGACAAGTTCACTGGAGAGGGAAATGTCACAGCCGTAGAATTTTTACGGGACATACGATACTACCTAGATGAAAATAGGGTTCCAAGAGAAAGAGAAATGAGAGTTGTGGAGAAATATCTTGCATCGGATGCCCTAATTTGGCACAGAGCTTTCCGATACACCTACAACACATTCGATGAATTTGCAGAGGCGCTATTAAAACGATTTTGGAGTGAAGAATTACAGCACGATATTAGAGCTGAAATTTATTCCAAGAAGTACCCATATTCAGTACCGACACGTTATGCGAGTTACTTCACGAATCAGTTAGCCAGACTTCAACATCTTCATACCCCATTAGCAGAACCGGAGCTGATACACGTCATATCCAGACAGTTACCACCCGAGGTCAGGAAACATTTAATTTCATAAAATGCATGCACATTGGAGGACATGGCAGAGATGCTGCGACGTTTGGATCGTACGAGTTCAATATCGCAGACTCCAGGGCAAACTCAAACTCAGACATGATAACAGGGAAATACACACAGTGTTGGTAGATCGGACCCAACAAACTGATGTAAACCCAAATAGAACAGGTCCCATAAGGCATAATAATTATGGTAGGACAAGATACAATCCAGGTTACAACCAAACCAGAGAAGGTTGGCCGTATAAAAATCGTTACTGGGATAACAGACAAAGAAGGACTGGATACCAGTACAACAACAACAACAACAATGATGGATTTCGCAGAAATAGTTATTTTGAAAGACAGAATGGAGGAGATCCATGAAGATATTCCAGATATAGAAATTGGAATGAGGGTAACCAGCAACAACAACAGAATCAACAACGCCCTATGCAACAACAACAACAACAACGAAACAATTATCAAAGAAGCTGGTGGAGAGATAATGGAAATGTGCAGATGTATTATGTAGATACAGGAAGAGAATGTCAGGGATACAGAAAGAACCAAAGGGAAAAAGAAGAAAGAAGGGAACAAACCCAACTTCAGACGCAAGTAAATGAGGAACCGCAACCAGGCACTAGTCGTGAAGGGCAGAATCATGACAGGACTGGACAAAAATCGCCATTTGAGAAAAGAAAGTAGGAGGGAGCGTAGATCACACAATATTGAGTCACGAGATCGCCATTAAAGAACTATACGAAGTCACAGATGAGGAGTTGTTATATGAAAGACAGGAGCCGAAGAGAGGAAGCACAGCTAGACTGCCTATTATTCTTATGAAAGTAGGAGAGAATAAGGACTCTTATAGACACTGGTGCTACGGCTTCAATATTATCAGAGAACAGTTTCCAGAAACTAGAAGCAGGAAATTTATTAACTGCATTGCCTGTGTCGACAATAAAAGTAAGAGGAGTATTTAATGACGAGACTATGAAGTGCAAGGTACACGCACTGTTCGAATTCCATATTAATGATCAGAGATATGAACAGATATTCATAGTATTGAACCACATTAGTTTTTATGCAATACTGGGTATTGATTTTATTACACAATCTGGAGCTATCATAGATTTGAAAAATGGAATTATACGATTAAATAATTGTGAAACTGAGAATGGAATTTCAAAATCAAAGGAAAAAGAGTACTGCATAGAAGATGGAATTGATGAAGGAAAATTGGAAGAAATGGTCATGGAGGTAGAAAAGGAAGGAAGAAGACATACCATATATCCCATAGAAAATTATGAATATTATTAGGAGAAATTGGAGGCATTAATTATGCACTTTGCTGATATATTTGATGACAAACCAGGAGTGATCAGAGGTTTCAAATATCACATTCGTTTGATAGATAATGCTCCATTTCAGAAGAAACTCTATCCTATTCCTGAAAAGTATCAAGAGGAAGTTGCCGAGATTATAAAAGGAATGGAAAAGGACGGAATTATCCAGAAACAGGCTACCCCTTATTTGAATCCCATTACTGTGGTGAAGAAGCTTGATGGAAGTCTGAGAGTTTGTTTAGATGCTCGTCAAATCAACTTATTACTGATGAAAGAACAGGACCGACCACCCAAGATAAGGGAACTACTAAGAAAATTCCGTGGTACCGGGTGAGTTAGCCGAGGTCGTTGCGGCATGACTGTTGGCAGTCGCTCACATCCGGGAGGCGAGGAGGTTCGAATCCCCCCGCCGGCAACCTTGAAGATGGTCTTCTGTGGTTTCCCATCTTCCTTCCAGGCAAATGCCGGGGTTGGTCCTTAACTATAGGCCACAGCCGCTACCTTCCAACTCCTCGACCCTCCCTTCCAACTTTCCTCCCCAACGGTACTTGTAGCTCACCCATTGGGTGTCCGTCTCGAAGCAGCTACAAAACTGGCGAGCCGAACATGTCCTCGGACACTCCCGGCACTAAAAGCCATACGCTAAAAAAAATCCGTGGAAAAACTTGTTTTTCCGTTATTGATTTAACGGCCACTTTTTACCAGATTGAGTTGACTGAAGATAGCAGATGCTATACAGGATTCGTATTTAACGAGACTAATTATACGCTTCGTCGAGTTCCGTTTGGTTTAGTGAACTCGAGCCCAGCACTTATCAGAGCCCTTGATAATAAGCTGAGTGATGAGGTTAAGAAGTACGTCATATGCTACGTTGACAACTTGATTATTTCCTCAGAAACGCCAGAGCAACATTTAATACAGCTAGAAACATTGTTTGAAAATTTGCGAGAAGCAAATATAAAGTTCAACTTCAACAAATGCCACTTTTTCCAAGAGAAAATAAACTTCCTATGACACACCATAGATCAATTTGGATATCATCCGAACAATAATAAGATCGAAGAAATTTTGGAATTTCCAAGACCGAAGAAAGTAAAGGATATTCAAGCCTTCGTTGGTTTATGCCAATTTTTTAGCAGTCATTGTCCACGTTATTATGATGTGATGGCACCACTTCATAAACTTTTGAAGGAGAATAACAGATGGAAGTGGGACGCAACGGCGGAGAATGCTTTCACGCAAGCTAAGGAGATGTTAAAGAACAATATCAAGTTGGAATATCCAGACATTGAAAGAACATTTATTGTGGAAACAGATGCATCGAGGATTAGAATGAGCGCTGTCTTATACCAGAAAGACGCTGAAGGAAACAACCATTACATAGCATTCAACAGCAGGAAGCTGCAGTCACACGAAGTGAACTATTATACCACTGAGCTGGAGGCATTAGCGGTTATTAATGCGCTACAACAGTGGAAAAAGATATTGCTAAGACATCCCATACTCATAAGAACAGATCATAAAGCATTGGAATTTATGTTGAAATCCGATTTGTCTAGTGACAGGATGACTAGATGGACTATGTTCTTGCAACAGTTCAATGCAACCATTAGTCACGTGCCAGGTAAAGATAATCTGTTAGCAAATATATTATCGAGGCATCCAACATCCAAGACCAACGTCAGAGTCAATGTATTCCAGACGGATGATGAAGATCAGGCAACATTGGACAAGTTAGCTGGAATAACCACTGTTCAGAGGAAGGATGCATTTCTTAGAAACATGTATAAGTAGTTAACCGTAGGAATGAATGCACAGAATGCAACTTACGAAGAAATGAGGAGGAAGTCCAGACACTTTGTATTACAAGGAGACAAGGTTTGCAAATATGTGGATGCAGGACATACCAAGATCAGAGTAGTGGTACCGCCAGAATTACAGTTGTTTGGTTAACACACAAGTGTATTGGACACGGTAGGTTAGACAAAACCTACAGCACCGCCCAGGAAAAATTTTACTGGATCAATATGCGAGAATCTATTGCGATAGTCATACGATCTTGTTAACTTTGCCAAAAGAACAAATACAATTCTGAATTGTTATTTGAGAACCCGAAGTCCATTATACCAACGAAACCATTGGAATTGTTTAGCCAGGACATTTTTGGTCCTGCCCCCAAGAGTATTAGAGGAAACCAATATGTACTTGTCACCATGGATGTATTTACTAAAATCATCATGTTAAACCCCATGCAGAAGGCAACAACGAAAGCTGTTTTGAAACATATTGAGAAGAACGTGATACCGAAGCAAGGGAAGCCAGAGAAATTAATTACGGATCATGGAACTCAGTATACAGCAGCAGAGTTTGAAGAAACAATGGATAGACTAGATATTAGCCATATATATAGTTCTATACGCAGTCCACAGACAAATCCTATAGAAAGACAGATACTTGAACTTTCTAAGTGCATTCGCCTATATAGTTCAGACAACCATGCGAACTGGGTGAAGGAAATTCCATTGGTAGAATACTGCATGAATAGTACTCGTCATGAAAGAACAAATGAGATTCCTAGTGTGTTACATTTCAATGAAAAACCAAGAACACCATGGGACGGAATTATAGATATTCGAGAGGATATAGAAACCCCTATGGATAGAAGAATAGAGGAAGCACGAGAAGACCTTAACAAACAGGCAGAAAGAGATTAAAGAGAACGAGAGGAAAACGATTCAGCCGACCACTGAGAGAGGGAGACTTAGTTCTTACAAGGATGCACGTGAAGGCTGATGTTTTGAAAAAGGTATATCTCAAGTTCTCTAACCTATTCAAAGGCCCCTTCAAGGTAGCTAAAGTCTATGGCAACAACGGCTATGCTATTGCCAGATTGAGCGATGATCGTATTATTGGAAAATACAATCATTCTAAACGTAAGAGATTTTACCCCAAGATACAGTAAGAGACACAATTTCGACTGCATATTTATGCACAGGAATAATATGTGATAAAAGAAAGTCCATTCTATTCTTTCTGTTAAGGTCGAAAGGGGAAATGCGCTCGAAATTAGGTCTAGTCAAGACAATATCACCGGACGAGGTACGAACCGAGAGCATCAGAGGAAAATAGTGTGTAAAATTTTCGAGATTTGAATCTTATTTACACTCAGGAAGATAGATTATGCATCAACAAGCCATTGGTAAAATTTTAGCCAGAAGAAATATTTGTATTTGGAGAAGGAATGGAAATTTTATTACTTGATACATTTTAACCAAGCATAAATGACTTGAGACAAGTCCAGCTTAGTGCACAGTTTTATCAGTGTTAGCTGCGAGAAACCTGTTTTTGATACGAGGGGACATGGCAAGGACGAGCAGAGGTCGAACGCGAGCCAAAAGAGAGAGAAGTGGGGACGACGCGTGATCAACGCGCGCCATAAAGAGTTGACAGCCAATCAGATAAAAGATTGATTACAGAGGAACTGATAAATATTAAATACATTATTTTAATATTATAAAGGATTGTGATATATCAAATTCACCAGGAAGGAAAAAGGAATTTAATTAGCAAGACGGAAATTAAATTGGATAATTGAGAGAGGAGATAAAAGCGAAGGAGTGAATTTTCAGAGCGGAGTGAGGCTAGTTCAGTCAATTTACGAGGGAAATCGAACGGAGGAGGCTAGCGAACGCCAAGTAACGAGGCTCTTTCTATCTGAACTTTCAGGGAGACAACACGTACAACGAATCACTCTCTAATCTACAAGAGGTAAAGACTTGGAAAATATTAGACTACAAGATGAAGAAATATAGAAGAAACATGGAACAACAAGTATGAATAAGCTGATAATACAATTGAGAAGAAGTATTTAGCAGAAACAACGAGAGATATAAATCGTGAAACTATACTTTGTAACAGTACATCGAAACTTCGAACACAAGACCACGCAGAAGAGAAGCCAAAGGCATTATCATACTTCAAGGAAGAAACACATTACACTATACAAGATGTATAAAGAATTAGGTCGAAGGGGAGAGATTATGACTATTTATTATTTAGAAGGAAGGGGAATGTTTTAATTCTTCCACTACGAAGGGAAAGTAAAGCTATACTAACAAGCGAGATCCAGATATGACCATGACAACATAACAAATGGGAGCGAGCTGCGTCAACATCTGCAGTTCGTTCGAATAAACGCAACAAGCTACTACAGAGGAAAGAAATGCACAAGCGGAGGTGATTTCTCGTGTTAAGAAAGAACATTGCAACACTACCGACATCCAAGAACATCCAGAGATGGGCAGAAAGAAAATGGACCCAAGAATGAAGCGTGAGAGTATCTAGGTCATCGGGCCGAGAAGAGTGAAACGCTGCGGAGGAGCGAGGTCAACGGCACGGACGGAGGGGAGACTGCCAGTCGAGTCCCAGCTGATTACCGGTTTTACTCACCCCATTGCAGTACAACAAGCCCAGCGGTCTACACGGAAGCGGTGTGACTCATGCAGAGCAGATGGCAGGCAAGTGTCACATTCCCGAAGGCACGTGGGAGAAATTCCACAGCTACCAACATATTCAGATCTTACCAGCGGCCACAGTTTTGAAGGTAGAAAAGTGCAATTTTACACACCCATGTAGTTAGAACTTGTACACGATATTCCAATATAATGACCAACATCTTACCTTATATTCATAGCCCATGTTATTATTTTGTCTAGAATTTAGAAATTTTGGTAGAAATCTTCATACGTCATTTGGACGTATTTTGAACGTTTATTGATGATATTCGTCACCATAATTATTTTTGCAGTTTATTAGAACGCTTAGAATTTTTGCTTGAAGATAAATCCTTTGAGATAACAAAGTATATTTCGTAGATATTGTTGTAACATCAGAGGAAACGGAAATAAGTATGTTAAATAAATATCGTAACAGTGGAGAGAAAGTAGTCATGAGTTTTGACAAGCGTAAATTTGTACATGTAATACAAGAGAAAGAGAGGACAAGATGATCCTAAGTATATGAAGCTAATTCGTCTCAGGAACGAAATTGTGATGTATAAAACCGTAATTATTGACAGGAGTATTCAATATTTGAATTGAAGGAACTCCATTGCCTGAGAAGAAGATACTGTAAAATCCAGAGGTTTATTTTGAACGTAAGAACAGTATGCGTATTTTAAAGGCATAGCTGAATGATGAAAACGAAATTATAAAGTATTGTAGACCAATATTTGTTATGAAAAGATCTTGTAAAATGAAAGGAAGGATATTAAGTATATATGGTAAGGAGACATGACTAAGATGGCGGCTGAGTAAGAGTGGCGTGTTGTTCAGCTCCCGAACTTTGTGTATTATTTTGTGTACTAATCTGAATATTTTGCAACTACAGCAAAGAAAAGTCTTCCTTTTAATTACTTTGACAAACTGAGTGTGCGTTGCTTAATCAGTGTACCATCGTTTATCCGTGTAATCGTTGTTTACTGTAGTGAGCTGTGTCACCAAGAAACATGCCGATCTGCGCCTTCTGTGACAAGGAGCTGGGGAAGAAGAAGGTACAGTGTGTAGCGTGTGAAAAGTGGAGCCATACGAAATGCATGGAAGAAAGAAATGGCGAGTGTTGTGTGAAAGCTGCGCCGAGTTATTCATTGGAGAATATCGTAAAACTCCTATTAGAAATGCAGGCAGAAATCAGGGAGATGAAGCAACAACAACAATCTCGGGAGCAGGACCTCACAAAATCTCTGAACTTTTGCCATGAGGGAGTAGATGAAAATGCGAAGAGTATCAAACAGCACGATACTCATCTGAAGGAAATCTCGCAGCAGGTTCTATCCCTACAACAAGAGAACACTGATCTCAGGGCCCGTGTGAAGACATTGGAGACTCGCCTCTCGGATGGAGAGCAGTATTCACGCCGTAACACTGTAGAGATATTTGGGGTCCCTGAAACTAAAAATGAAGACGTGCTCGAGACCGTTAAAGCCGTTGGCAGGGCAATGGACATGAACATTGACAATCTGATGGTGGACGCATGTCATCGCTTGCCTAAGCGACCAGATCAGCCTCATGGTGGAATCATCGTGAAATTTGTCCGGCGGTTCGACAAGGAAGACTTCATGTTTCGAAGGCGTGTGAAGAGCAACCTGTCCACCAAGCACATGGGGCTTTCTGGAGACAACATAATCTATATAAATGAAAGTCTGTCACCTGAGAAGAAGAAACTGCTGGCTCTATCGCGGAACTTCAAGAGGGAACACGGCTACAAGTTCTTATGGGTACGTAACGGTGTGATAAAACTCAGGAAGAGTGAGGGGTCAAATATTTATATCATAAATGACAGTAATGATCTCAGGAAGCTATCATAATTCGTGACAACCCGTAAGGTCTCATTTGAATTACCTTGTAAGGTCTATAGTGATTGTACACTGAGAGTACTGGAGGGTCACTGTCAGATTATTTCTGGACAGTTTCTTGAGCCTTTCTCTTCCCTTGCCCCATTGTTTCGCCTAACGGAGATCCCTACTAATGGCCTAGCCTCACTGCAGGTGCCTCTCTTCTCATTTAAGTAAAATGTCTTCTTCTTATAAATCGCTAAATTTATATTATCAAAATTGTAGGGGTTTGAGAACTAAAACTACTCAGTTTTATACAAATATGACCAGCGAGAGCTACGGTATAGTGGTTTTAACAGAATCTTGGCTTATTTCGTCAATCTATTCGTCTGAACTCTTTGATGAGAGGTATGCTGTATTTAGAAATGATCGTGACGAAAATATAACCGGCAAGAGGCTAGGAGGGGGTGTAGTCCTCGCTGTCCATAACAAGTATAAAGCTGTGGAGATTGACCTGGGTCTGGAAACGGAAGTCCTTTGTGTGAAACTCTTCATAGACAACTATTTTACCATTGTTATCTGTTCTGTTTACTTTCCGCCGGAGTCGAAGGCAGAGAAATACGAGGAATTTTACACAAGTATAGAATCGAACTCACTCATAAGCAACAATCCTGTTCTTATTTTGGGAGACTTTAACATTCCAGAAATAACCCCAACATTTGATTTAAAAACAGGATCTCGGCTTTCTACCTCCTTAAATAATTTTATAAATATGATGAACTTGAAAAGTTTTAATAATATCGTGAATGTGAATAATAGAACACTTGATCTAGTACTGTCCACCATCTCCTCTATTGCTGTCAATAGAGAGGAACAACCCCTTGTACCGGAAGACAATAATCATCCCCCCTTAAACATTAATGTACGATACTGGCAGAGAGAAGTTAGACACAATATTCACCAAACTCATACATACAATTTTAAAAAGGCTAATTTCGAACAACTTTATACAAAATTACAAGAAGTGGATTGGAGTGTTCTCTCGCAATTTTCCCATGTAGACGAGGCGGTAGATAATTTTTATTCCCGTTTCTATCAGGCTCTGGATTCTAGTGTACCTGTAAGCACTAGTAAGAGGACCAAACTGTATCCATGCCGGTTAATTTTGATATAATAAAGAACATCCGAAGAAAATCTTACCATCGAAAGAAAATGCGTAGGGAACAGGCCAACAAGGACTTTCATTGCGAAAAGTTTAAAGAGCTCAGGAAAATTCTAAAACGTGATATTCAATCCGCCTACCGGCAATACGTACGTAATGTCGAAAATGCAATCGGAGGGGACACGAATCGCCTCTGGGCATTTATTCGACACAAGAAACGATCCCCGGCAATACCCGTAATGAAAATTAATGGGGAAATATTAGAAAATGATAAGCAGATAGTCAACGGTTTTGCTGATTATTTCTCGTCAGTTTATTCCAAGGAATGCGCCAAGTATGACAATTTAGGTGTAAGTGACCAGGACATACACCCATTGCTTGATGTACTGGATTCTAAACAGATTAGTATTTCTGATGTTAAGAATGCGATACTAAAAATAAATCAAAAGAAAGCCGCTGGCCCAGACCTAATTCCTCCATACATAATCAAAGGCTGTGCAGAGGTGCTGGCCTATCCTTTAACTATAATATTTAATATAGCCATTCAAACTGGTACTTTTCCCAGTCGTTGGAAAATTACCAGGGTAAGTCCCATACATAAGTCTGGACACAAGTCTGATTTTGATAATTACAGACCCGTGGCAATACTGTCAGCCATTGCAAAGCTCTTTGAACAATTGTTATATCAGCATATATTTCAGCACGTACAGTACATTATACGTGACTTTCAACATGGGTTCATGCCTAAAAGATCAACAGTAACTAATCTAATGGAGTTTACTCACAAAGTATCAGCAGCAATGGACAAAGGAAGTCAAGTTGATGTAATTTATACAGATTATGCGAAGGCATTCGATAAGGTAGATCATGATATCCTCTTAAATAAGTTAGCATATTATGGCTTCTCCTACAATTTGCTGAAGTTGTTCACCTCATATCTCAGTGAACGAAAACAGTTTGTTGCTTGCAATGGATGTGAATCCTATTCATACTATGCCCGATCAGGCGTCCCACAAGGTTCAAACCTAGGCCCTCTATTATTCTTACTGCTTATCAATGATCTTACAAGGTGTATTAAATATTCGAACGTTTTGTTATTCGCGGACGATGTCAAAATTTTTAGAAATATTCAGACAGAGCAGGACTGTCAATTACTACAAGAAGATCTCAATAATGTGGCATCCTGGAGTAAATTAAATCGCTTGAACCTTAACATAAAGAAATGCTCAGTTATGAAGTTTACTAGAAACAAATTCCAGGTGATGTTTCGGTACCGGATATTGGATGCGTATCTCACTTTTAACAATTCTATCAAAGACCTAGGAGTCCATTTTGATTCAAAGCTAACATTTTCATTGCACACTCATAAAATGGTAGCTAGTGCTTATAAAATGCTAGGCTTTATAAGAAGAAATTCTAAAGATTTCGTCAACCCAAAAAGTATAAAATTATTGTTCAATTATTTTGTTAGAAGCAGATTAGAATATGCATCCAGCATCTGGAATCCCTGGTACTTGAACCACATTAGTGAAATTGAAATGGTTCAGAATAAATTCCTAAGATGTCTGCAGTATAAAATGACGGGTATTTATCCGAAATATGATAGCTATGGAAATCTTCTAAGTTACCTGAATTATACATCTCTGGCTAACAGACGAAAAATTGCAATTCTTGTTTTTGTCTTCAAAGTATTCAATAACCTTTTGTATAGTCCGTATTTAATATCACAATTTAATTTACGTGTCCCACCTCCATCAACTCGACCTAAGTTTATTACATTTTACTGCCCAAGAACTAGAACTGAACAGCATAAACATTCCCCAATAATAAGTGCTATTCAATTATACAATGAACATTCAATAGCAAACAACCTCGACTTATTCAGTTACACATATAGTTCCTTTGTTTCTGCCTGCTGTGCGATCACATGAACTCGTACATTCCACCTACCAATTACCTGCACAGTATTATTATATTTTCGTATTTAGTTGTAGAATTAATTTGCATTACAATCTCAGCATTATGTCTGTCAATTATATTATAATTTGATAGAATTGTGTAACCAAATGTACATGTGTTTCTTTTTATTAGGCATATGCCTGTTAGAAGCACAATAAATCCAAATAAATAATAATAATAATAATAAGGAGAGACGAGAGGTAAAGATATTGTTATTTGAATGACAAACGCGAGCAGACTTAAGATTCAGACCAAGGCTAGAAATTGTAACAGAAATGTATTTAAGGCAACGAGAAGAAATACGCCATGATTTATGGAAGCGAGCATGTGAAGAGATTTGCGGTAATAATATTTTGTGAGAGATGTATAGATGAAATATAGCACGGAATTGTATAATCGATAGAAGATTATGTCGGAGGAGGAGTAGTGAATTCATGAAAAGTGTCACATTCGTAATATCTAGTAGGAATTCTGAATATCTTACTTTGTTGAAAGTATTTGATATGGTTCATAGAAGTTTGTAAAATTGCTAAGAGGAGAATATATACGACAAGCAATTATATCGAAGGAAGAGTAATAAGGACGCGATAATATGTTTATGAAGTGTGTGAGATAAGGAATGTATGATGGAAAGATGTGAAATACTATTTGTTAGTTAAGTAAAGCCGTAATATGTATTTTTGGAGAATCACGAGTGTGAGCAGTGAGGGTTAATGCCATGCACACTTATAGTTTTATTTTGGAAGCTTATCTGAAAGTCATGCGTCGTAAGTTTGTAATATTATTGATTATTAAATACCGGATTTGTATATTTAAGTGAATAGTCATGAACTTAACTGTTTGTAACAATAATTTACATTGGTTATAACAATGTAATACAGGATTTGACAATTTTATTGTGTGATATACGAGAGAAGGAGGTAGGAATGAACTCTATACAATTGGAGACAAATATAAAGAAATCGTGCAGGACGCGATAGTGTATATAAACATTATTATTATTAACTATCTTATTCAGATTTGTAGATTTGACGCTATATTGCAGAGACTTTAACGACTGTATTAAAGAGGGAACGTGTTTGTAGAAGTTGAACGTTAAAGTGAAGTAAAACAGAACTAGAACTACAGCATTTTGCATTGTAATAAAGTTGTTTGTTTTTGCAACATCTTTCAAGGAAAGTTATTATTTTCACATAATTTGTGTGTGATACACAAGAGACTCATTTTAGTTATACTAAGCCTAGAGAAGGGCAGCTATTTTATTTTGAATGTTTTATTTTATCTTTCAACAGTGTTAGGGACATTTATGTAATGTCATTTTTAGTTAATAAATGGCAAGCGTTTTTATACACTTGCTACGTTTTTTTATAGAGCTGATTCTTATTTCAATGCTTAATTACGCGATAACGATACCGCTAGCTAGATGCAGACAATCTATCGACACATTTACCCTAATTACCCGAGAGTCGAGTTGCTCATTAGTGCTCTATTTTTAGCCTACTTTTCACATTTTGCAAAATAGAGGAAAAAGTAGACTTATGAGATCGGGCAAATGAGTGTCTGTCTGTCGTTCCTTCTGTCTGTCTGTCTGTCTGTCTGTCCTCCTGCCTGTCGGGCTGGCTAGCTGGCTGTGTGTGTGCCCCCTCCCCTATCAACTCCTAAACGGCTGGAGCAATCGAAACAAAATTTGGTAGGAGTAAAGTTCTATACCTGAATATCTCACGGCCATATTTGAAATTTATGTCAGTGCAAACAAATGCTGAAAAATCGCCATTGAAATTTGAGCTCCATGTTGGATATCTTGGAAGGTATGAATGGGAGCTATTTCAAAATTGGCACACGTATAGATAATACTATTGCAGTTTAATTTCCAGGAGGCCATACATGGCAGTGTTGCCAAAATGATTATAAGCCTGCTGATAGGTCCAATTTTTAAATGCATATAATTTCTACACTATCAATTGGAATTAAACCAAATTTCGTATGTGCTATGTGTACATAAACAGATATGACTGAGAGTATTCACAAGAGCCTCTAGTGCTGCCAACTGTTAATAAATGCTCTCAATTTTTTTTATCCAAATACCCATATATCAGAAAGTATGCAAGCCGACGGCTTTAAACTATGCATTCGTATAGTACCTGACATTCGATATTAATTTGGAGTAACTTATATACGTCAGTGCTACCAACATGAATCTAAGCCTGCTGAGAGGTCCTACTTTAAATACATGTAACTTCTATACTATCATTTGGATTTCAATCAAATTTCGTGTGTGCTATGTGTACCATAACAGATATGACTATGCCGATTCTTAAGAGTATCCAGGGCTGCCAACTGTTAATAAATGCTGTCTCTATTTTTGTTACCCTAATATCAATATATCAGAAAGTATGCAAGCCAATAGCTCTAAACTTTGCGCACGTATAGTACCTGGCATTCTAGATTAATTTGGAATAACTAATATAGGCCTACGCGAGTGCTGGCAACATGATTCTAAGCCTGCTGATAGGTAAAGCCCTGCGCGGATGCGGATATAGTTTGCATGTCTTTGCGGATAGCGGATAAGCTGCGGATAATGTTTGGAGTAAAATTGCGGATAGTTTTTAGAATACAGTCCGAACTTGTTGAATATCATGGGGAAAGTTGGGTAATATGCGCACCTATGTTTTTCGAGTTGGTAGTACAACTAGCAACTCAGTTCACTGCTACTCTAAAGCTGTCATCGTACCTATCAGATAGGGACAGTCAGCATGATGCCAGTCGCTATGTGATAACCGGAGGCTTGGATGAAGAAACTTAACACGTTGCATGTTATTCTCTGTAGCCAGGAAATAAGAAGGTAAGCTTACAGTTGTGATTCAATTATTTAAAATTAAATGTAGTTTTAAATGCCAGTGGGCACAGTGGTTTTGCATGTATTTATTTTTCAATATAATAGATTAGTTTACCGGGATTCAGTGAGTTACGTTTTAAAAGCAGAGTGGGGTATGGCGCGCAGATCATATATGATACAAGTACTACGAATACAACGCGACATTAATGGCAAAATATTTCGTGTTTGTTCTCCAGATGCCAAGAAATTATACGCGGTAAACGGAGAAAACCTCATACCCAGAAGAAAATGTGCAGAAATCTCGACGTGCAATTAGGGATGATGGGAGGAAAATAAGGGTGGGGTCGAAGTTTCAACATTCCCCAGTCAATCCTACCAAAGCAGTTGCTGCAAAATTGTCTTGCTCCACCTCGTCTAGTCCGTAAAGCTGTTTTACCAACGAAATGGAGTCATAATTATCCGAATACCTTTTGACTTTGGCAAAATTATTTTATGGCTTAACGCCCACAAAGCTTGTCAGACGGTTCGAGTTCAAGTTTGCAGAGGAGAATAAGATTCCCCATAATTTCCATAAAGTTAAAAGTCTAGCAGGCAAATATTGGTTGTATGATTTCTTGAAGAGATAGCCTGCATAAACGTTGAGACAACCTGAAAGAACAAGCCTAAATGGGATTGCCTCCTTTAATGCTGACGGAACGAAGATATTTTATTCTAATATTCAAAACTGCAGAATTTTAGTTCATTGCATTGTTATACATTTGTAAAAAGCATTGGAATATTTGTATGTTAATGCACAGTGCAAGTTTCTGCCAATTCACATTGTATTAGTATGGCTTTCCAACACTCGTCCCTTGCGCACAATTTCCCAACCCATGCGTATGATTATCCTGCAGGGTGGGTAATCCTGCGCAAATGCATATTTGCGAGATTTCGAATTATAGTCCACCAAATGCATTTTTGAATTAAATTTATTTCTGCACATCGAATATAGAGTTAATAAGGCTCCCTTATTCATAACTGCAGTTGTGTTATCTAATTTCATCATCACAAGACCGATTCTTGCTTAAGTGCGCACAATTCCCCCACTCTCCTTTATTAGGGCCCGGATGTTTATGACATATCATAGTTTTCCGTTATGGTTTTTCATGACAAATGTATGATGATTTACGCTAATCCTATTCAATTTATGTCATTAAGCATAATTGACACTCCGAACTAAAAAGGGTTGCAATTCTGGCTGTGTAACATTCATTTTAGACATAGCACATGACATACTGTACAGTACATAGCCTAAGGGTTCAACTTGCTGCTCAAATGTGTAAAAGATAAAGTATAAAGCAACACATTGAAAATATTATTTTAATGCCAGTAGATTCGGATAACAAACGTGTGGGTAAAAGTCGCGTAGATGCGGGGCTGATGGGGATAACAACCGTGCGGATGCGGGGCGGTTGCGGATAACAGTCGTGCGGATGCGGGGCGGACGCGGATAACAGTCGCGCGGATGCGGGGCGGATGCGGATAACAGCCGTGCGGATGCGGGGCGGATGCGGATAACGTTTTGTCTATCCGCGCAGGGCTCTACTGATAGGTTCAATTTTAAAATGCATGTAACTTCTATACTAACTAATGGATTTCATTCCAAATTGACATAACAATAGATCATATTATTTCAGATTATTTCTGACCACGACATGTATGTCATTGTTGCCAACATGATTTTCGCGCGCTGTTAGATCCAATGTTTAACTGCATGTAACGTCTATGCTATCCATTGGACTTCAACCAAATTTTGTATTCTGTACCTTAAGAAATGGAACCAAGAATATATTCAGTCACCAGGGCTGCCAATTGATGTTCTCTATTAGTCTACATTATGCCACGTATACAGTATTTCGAATTAATTAGAAATTTAGATATTACCAACTTATTTTCGTCATTATTCTAGATAGATCCATATAGATTAATAATTGGCATGAAACTTAAATTTTAGGAAAAATAGGCTCTTTAGTTCGTCACGGAACTTCTTGTTATTTTTCTTATGCTGTTCTGTATGCAACTAGTTGGTAGTATAGTTAGGTGTGCATTATGTGTGTTCAGGGTTCCCTAGTCATTAGTCCGGTAGGACGTGTTCAATTCTTAGCCGGGTATTGACTTCCCTAAGATCCTTTTTCCATCTGCGCGGATTTGGGACTGTGACCTAGAGGAATTCGGGCGCAGTACCATGTTTCGAATTCCGGAAAATTTCGACATATCTTCGCGTTTCACATCCCCCAGACCCCAAAACTACCGTCAGTTCAAAAGTTTATATATAATTTATGTATATATATCAGTTTCTTGTGGTCACGATAACTGCCGTAATTTTGCACCAATTACATTGAATTTTTTACATAATATATATCCCTTTGAAATCTCGGTCGAGATCGTTAATGGGCATAATCGGTCGAAGTGGGGTAGAAATGGGGGGCTTTTTTCGAAAAAGTGGAATATCGCTATAATTCTCTTAATACATGACATATCGAATCCATTCTATGTGTCGGATAACTGCCAAAAATTTGTTTAAAAAGTTTCTGGAAACATTAATCATTTTATCTCTCTTAATAGGGACAATATCAAAACCGTACAAAATGAAAAAATATTCACCTAATAATTACCTAAAACTTTTGTCTGAAAGATTTTTTGATATGACCCATCATTACGCCAAGGGATGAGAAAAATGATTTCGGAATTTTAAGACAATGCCAAGTGCCATCAGAGGTTACCATGACAACGCTTCTGAATTGATGAGGGATGAACTATCAGAAGTTGCCATGGCAACGCCATTGCACGAGGTCACATTCAGTTTTCCATCTGACCCTGAGGGAAGCGGCTTCTGTGACGTAACTGGTAGCATGCTGAACTTCTATGCCCAAGGTCGCGGATTCAAAGTCAGCCGAAGTTGTCGGATTTTCTAAGAGTGCTAAAAAACCCTCAGCATGCTTTCCTTCGGAGGGGAAGTTCCAACATTCGTTGCAAGTTGCTGTTTGCGGTGGCATCTAGTTGCCAAGTTCACAGCTAGGTGTCGTTGACGGTAGGATTTGGCAGCAAAATTAGGAACTACTACTTGAAATTGACCGTCTGCAGACCTTACCTAAATTACAGACTAATACAGTCATCACAATTAACACCGTTTATCAGACAGTTTCTACACACACCCAATGTACACGGGGTTACATGAACACGTTGTCGCAGCCCCTAAACTGAAGAACTAAGCAACATCTCTGCGGGAGATAAAATTTTGCGTGAAGAAGTAACAGACTGTTAGATAGTTACACATCAGTTCCAAACCTTGCATAAGGACAGTGTGACCACAAGTATAAATATGAACCCAAAATGACAAGAAGGTTACCATCCTCATAAGAAAATTAAATGTTAAAAATATGCATAGAAAGACGAAAAAATGTTAATTAAGCTCCAAATGTAAAATACTTTCTGATCCTTCTACGAAAACCTGCATATTTTGCCTATTCTAGCCTATCACCTAGTTTGCCCGGTAAAATCTACCTCCGCCTTCCGGCGTGCCGAGAGGATTTTTTTCCTTAGTTTTCTACCATTTTTACTTGTAAGTTATGTTTGATTTAAAATTAGGAAATAGAAAGTTTATAATCTTTATAAACATGTGTTGTTGTTCATTTCTTCGGCCCGCCAAGATTATTTTTAGCCTACTTTTCACATTTGCAAAAAATGAGGAAAAAGTAGACTTATGAGATCGACCTGGGCAAATGTCTGTCTGTCCTTCTGTCTGTCTGTCTGTCTATCTGTCTGTCTGTGTGTCGTTCCCCCATAAACTCCTAAACGGTTGCAGCAATCCAAACCAAATTTGGTACGAGTAAAGATCTATACCCGAATATCTCAAGGCCATATTTGAAAATGATGTCAGTGCTACCAACTGCTGAAAAACCGCAATTGAAATTTGAGCTCCATATTGGACATATTGGAAGCTATGCATTGGAGCTATTCCAAAATTGGCACACATATAGATAATAATATTTTAGTTTAATTTCCAGGAGGCCATGCATGACAGTGTTGCCAAAATATTTCTAAGCCTGCTGATAAGTCCAATTTGTAAATGCATATAACGTTTACACTAACAATTGGATTTCAACCAAATTTCGTATGTACTATGTGTACATAAACAGATATGACTGAGCGTATTTTTAAGAGCCAACAGGGCTGTTAACTGTTAATAAATGCTCTCTGTATTTTTTTAAATCCAAATACCAATATATCAGAAAGTATGCAACCCGGCAGCTTTAAACTATGCACACGTTTAGTACCTGAGATTCTAGATTATTTTGGGGTAACAAATATACATCGTTGCTACCAACATGATTCTAAGCTTGCTGATAGGACCAATTTTTAAAAATCATGTAACCTCTATACTATCAAGATTTTTTCAACCAAATTTCGTATGCTCTATGTGAACCATAACAGATATGACTATGCGTTTTCCTAAGAGCAACCAGGGCTGCCAACTGTTAATACACGCTGTCTCTATGTTTTACCCTTATATCAATATATCAGAAAGTATGTAAGCCAACAGCTCTAAACTTTGGACATCTATAGTACCTTACATTCTAGATTAATTTGGAGTAACTAATATACGTCAGTGCTGAAACATGATCCTAAGCCTGCTGATAGGTCCAATTTTAAAATGCGTGGAACTTCTATACTAACAAATGGATTTCATCCAAAATTGGCACAACAAGAGATCATAATATTTCAGATTATTTCGGACCAACACATGCATAACGTTGTTGCCAACATGATTTGAGGCACGCTGATAGATCCAATGTCTAACTGCATGTACCATCCATTAGGCTACATTATGCCAGATATATTTTGAACTAATTAGAAATTTCGATATTACCAACTTAATTTCTTCATTATTCTAGATCGGTCCATATAGATTAAGCATTGGCATGAATCTTGAATTTTAATAAAAGTCGGCTCTTTAGTTCGTCACGGAACTTCTTGTTTTGTATTGCATCTGGCCCTGCTCCTAAAACGTTTGTCTATGTCTGAGATAGGGGGTTTAGAAACTTCAGGACCGTATATTAGCTTTCATTGATTATGTCTCGTTATGTCTGAGCCCTCATCTCCCCATAGCTCATCCCCCTCCAGAAGCAACCCCTAGTTACGCTACTTATTGAATCTATCTTCCTGACTTGCGGAACATGCTCAAATAAGGCATGAGTCAACAAGTCTGTCATTCATATCATTCAACAGGGGCGTATATAGTGTTTTATAATGGGGCGGGGGTGCCCAACCGGAGGTTTGGGGCATGGTACAGGCCCCAAAGAATAGGGGGTCCGGTGTTCTCCCCGGGAAACTTTTGTATAATTTGGCGCAAAATGATGAATTTTAAGGCTATCTGGCATCACGTTTTCAACCAATTTGTTGTGATGTTTTATGTTTGGTTAATGTCAAACACAACTAAGAACATTTTATGCCACTTTTTAGCCTACTTTCGATTTTTGCAAAAAATGAAAGTAGACTTATGAGATCACTACAGGGCCAAAAGTTGTGTGTGTGTGTGTGAGTGTGTGTACTCTGAATGTCTGCCCCCCCCCCCCTATCAATTCGAACACGGTGAAACCGAATTAAACGAAATTTGGTACAGAGGTAGCACTGGCAAAGGGCACCTCAGTGTCATGTTTTATATTGCCGCCATCTTTACCAAAACTTAATGGCGGCCACTCAAATGGTCAAAACGTAATAATGCATTACAACCAAACTAATAATCGGATCTTTACCAAATTTGGTAACAACGTTCCTTCATATGAGGCGCGTCTTGTGCCCAAACTACGAGGTCATCAACCGTACCATTTCAGAATGGCGTCCGTGTGAATTATGCAAACTTTATAATCCATAACATGGGACCCACCAGTTCCGACTATCGAACCAAGAATCGTTTAATCTGTTTGAAACGACGTGGCCCGTTTGAAATTAAAAGTTTATATTTTAATATTATAGTCTAGAAGTGATTTTAAAAAGCTGAGTCGTCTCGGTTATTTGACAAGATGGCAGCTGATCTCTCGTTCTGACCTATATTTTATTAATTTCAGTATGTTGCATTCAATATAGGCCAGTGGTAACAAATATATGAACTTTCTATGAAATGAACTCGGTTTAAAATATACTCCAGTAAAGAAAACGTTTAGTCCAAGTCATGATTTGCTATAACGTGGTATATGTATTGGTTCCTAACGATCTGTTAGAGTGTGCACGATTGGCTGAGTGGTCAGCGCGTTAGTCGTTCATCAGGCTGGCCGTGGTTCAAATCCTATCAGAGTTGGACTTTTTTTCTTGATTTTTTTAATATTTATTATTTCTTGAGTACTGAAACGTTATAAAATAAAACATTATATGGTGCATTTTGAAATGGAAAATATATATTTAATTAAAACAACATTCACCACCGGAGTGACATCTAAGAGTAATTACTTGAACTATGTTATTCACAGCCTTCTAGATGAGAGCTATGCTCTCTACCGGCCAGTTAGTGAACCCATGTCTACAGTATAATTGCGATGGTTATTATTTTTGCCGATAGAGGGTACACATCCCCAAGATAAGGCGCGATTATCACGGCCAACGAGAATGACTGGCTCTGGTGAGTTTTCGTGACGTCAGCAATGTAGTTCTGTTGCACCACTACCTGGTCTTCGTTTTACTGCCGGTGTGGTACCTAGTCATCTTGTCTACATCATTGAACCTGTATAAACGTTGGTATTCATTTATCACTTGTCATTGATACAAGTCGTTAGTCGGTGGGTAGTGTATTCCGCAGATCTCTTCTATAAACGAATTAATTTATGTTCCGCCCCTTGAAACAACAATAAGTTAATGATATCTATACTGTGCTGCAAGATTCTTTGATCTAATTATACTAATGTGCACATAATTTAACTCACAACGAAGGTCACAGAATCTACAACTCGACTTACTGTAGTCTGTTCGTTGCAGCTATTAAAGACACAACGAATCCTTGAATCCTAGTTCGCGTGGATTTTTGTAAGGAGCAACTTCAATAGGCGTAGTTTTGCAAACCTATCCAGTATAATTATCGTGTTTGAAAACACACGGAACATCTAAACTGCGACCATTTTATGAAGATTGATATAAAATATTGCATTTCTGCTGCTTATGAATTGCTCTCGACTTAAACGTACAAGCATCATCAAGCAGTACCGGTACATTGCCTACGTCACAGAAGGGTTTGGTTTACGCGCCATGGCCTGTCTTTCTCGTTAGCCGTGCGCGATTGCAAATTAGCTGTGTACTCCCAGTGATACGTTTAGAGCAACGAAGTTTAAATTATTGTAAGTAGTCGGTGTTAATAAACTGAATACCTACGTTGTTTGGAGTGTTTACTGATGAAATTGCAAAATGCTGGGGTAAATTATTTGAACGCCACTCCTCAAATCCAGTGTGCCAATTTGCACTTCGAATTGGAAGAAATTAGGAGATGATAAAGACAAAGAGTTATAACTATACCCATACATTTAGGAGAAAGTAGGCTATATGTTCTTTCCTGAACATCTTGTTTATTAATACAATCATATTGCCGGCTTGATACTGTTTAGGCCTACATGGAAAGAATTAGCATTACTGTTTTCATTTACAACCTACACTATAATATAAAGTCAAGGTTTCTTGAAGCATTACGAAATTGGTTTATAACTTCATCGACAGTGATGTACTGTATGTCTCTGTAACTATGCTAGACCGCTGAGTCTGTTTTCAGAAGTAGAATTTCTTAAGTATGTTTTCAACCAACTCAAACTCCGTTCGGCAGTACCAGTAGCTACAGAGAGAGGCAAATTTGCCAAAAGTTTCATAAGGGTAAAAAGGTTTGGGAAAAAAAAATTGTCACGCACTTCAAGGGCACGTGTTGCTCTTCTTGGTAAGTTCTTAAGAGCGAAGGCACTGGAGAGTAATAAGAGATTATGTTGTTACACATAAGATAAGAGCAAACTGATTGTCACACTGTTTACATCGCTTTACCGTCGCCTTGCTTTGCAACGTTGCCATACGTTTCTTAGTAACAATAGTATATGATAAGTATATTAGTAGTCTATTAAATATTTTAATTCATAAACAAATATTATATGTGGCAAAAATTTCGGCGGGGGAGGGATGGGTGGGGGGGGAGGGAGGGTGGGGGGAGGGTGCGGGGGGGGGAGGTGAAGGGAGGGCCCCCCGGGCACCCCCTTATATACACCCCTGTAATTCAAGCTTGCGTGTTTGATGGTGCTGCAATGGATAACACGATAACAGCAGCGATGCCAGTTGGTGAAAACATTTATAGCAACATATAGGTTATGTTGTTGGTTTCCCATTTTTACTCCAAACTTTGTTGTTGTTGTTTATTGCTAATTTAGTTTAGGAGCTAGGGACATTTTCGTCATCAGTCCCGTGCACTTGGGTGTGTGCTGAATTTGTTTGATAACCTGTGTTTCTGTAGTGACTGTAGTAGTGTGTGTAACTGTAATTATATAGTATTAGGGTCGGGAATGCGATACTGTAGGTGTCCCTGGACTTGAAATAGGTAACATCCTGCCATTTGTATGGAGGGAGTGTGGATAAACCAGGGGAAAAACACATTTAGGACAGCCCCTGTCATTGTCTGGATTCGAGCCTCCGATCTCCGGACTTGTGGCAGCGATTTAATGCACACGACAACGCCGCGGGGTGGGAAAATATTTCATTTACAGTAGATGATACATTTGGATAGTTAATGTTTATTTCAATACTGGTTACTTTAAAAGGTTAAAAAAAAGTTTTGTTACAAGGAACTTTTATTTTAAATCTCTGTTAAGTTTTAACAAAAACTGTATTTCAAAATAAGTGTCTGTGGCCTGCAAGGAGCCCTGCAGCACTAACAGTCTGTTTCAATGACCGGAAGAAGGCACACTTGCAGTGAATTTAACAAGTAATTCGTTCGCTAGGCAATAAACTTTCAACACTTTTTGTGGTATGTAGAAAAGCCACAACCTCACATTCTGCATCAGCATCCAGTCATTCATCCCTCCTTTGCCTCGACTTTGCTCGTTTTGTTGTTGACTTCAGTCACGTTCGGCAGAAAATAGAAGCCCCTTCTCAGAGGAAAAATAATTGACATGTCTATTGTAATCGTTGCATGATATTTGTAACGAATAGACGTTACTCGTTGCAGAATCTTATAGGCCGTTTAGACGGCACGTTAACGATCCTGACTAAACCCAGATCCGCGGCTTCGGTGGCGTAGTTGGTAGCATGCTGAGCTTCTATGCCCAAGATCGTGGGTTCAAACCCAGCCGAAGTCGTCGGATTTTTAAGAGCGTTAAAAATTCCACAGTATGCCTTCCTTCGGAAGGGAAGTATAGCTGGCGGGCCCATGTCATAGATTTATGGCATGATAAAGAATCTTCCACTAATTACACCTGTGTGAAGCTAAATTATTGGTTATATTTGACTAACGCTCTTAGGTTCCAACGTTCGTTACCAGGAGCCGACTGCGGTGGCATCTAGTAACAAAGCTCAGAACTAGTTGATCGTTGACGGTGGCGTTTGGTAGCAAAAGTTGGAACTACTTGAAAATCGAATGTTTGCAGTCCTTACTTGAATTAAAATCAGATAACACACACTACTGTAATTCAGCCATCACAATTAACACCAGTCATCAGACAGATTCTACACCCGCGCAAAGTACACGGGGCTACATGACCGCGTTGTCGCAGCCCCAAAACTGTGGAACCAACCAGGAACCAACCCCAGATCCATATTAAGCTGGGACATGTAAAGCCAACGAGATTTCTACAAACAGGATTAGCTCTATCTTCTTCTCACAACTAGATAATTATGTTCATGCCCATTGCGATCGTCAGTGTGTGCTATCCTCCTTCATTGTGTGAATAAAGTAGGCAATGTAAATTCTGGCCATTTTGAATTGTCTTGGCTCTTGATAGCGTGAGTATGCAATGTTGGCCATGGTGATTGTACAGTATTTATGTTGGTTGATATCAGACTGAAAGACATGAAATTAAGGACTGAGAACGAACATACCAGTGTTTAAATACAGAGAAATTTCTAGCGTCCAGAGAAACCGTTGGTTGGTCGGTTGATTAGTTTGAGGGCTGTGACAACGCGATCATGTATCCCCGTGTACTTTGGGTGTGTGTAGAATTTGTCTGGTAACCGGTGTTAATTGTGATGGCTGTATTAGTGTGTGTTATCTGTGATTCAGGTAGAAGGACTGCAGACGATTAATTTTTTCAAGTAGTTCCTACTTTTGCTACCAAATGCTACTGTCCACGCCACCTAGCTGCGGACCTGGCTACTAAATGCCATCGCAGACATCACCTGGCGGCGAACGTTGGAACTAATGTAGCGTTATCAAACTAACTTACAAATTTTAGCTTCCATCACAAGTGTAGTTAGCGGAAGGTTCTTTTTCATGTCATAACTCTATGACATGGGTCCGCCACGCCGGCTTTCTTCCCCTCCGAAGGAAGGCATAGGCTGCTGAGGGATTGTTGTTGTTTGAGTCTTCAGTCTTTTGACTGGTTTGAAGCAGCTCTCCATGTCTCCCTGTCCTGTGCTAATCGCTTCATCTCTACATAGCTACCACACCCTACATCCGAGGCAATCTGTTTTTACATATTCTAACCTTGGTCTACCCCTACAGTTCTTGTCCTCAACCCTTCCTTCCTTCCTTCCTTCCTTCCTTCCTTCCTTCCATCACTAAGTTTGCTATTCCTGGATGTCTTAGTATGTGACCTACTTACCTCTCTCTTCTCTTCATTAGCAGACGCCAGAAACATCTCTCCTCTCCCACTAGTCTTAATAACTCTTCATTTGTAACCCTATCTACCCATCTGATCTTCATCATTCTCCTGTAACACCTCATTTCAAATGCTTCAATTCTCCTCTTTTCTGCTGCACCAATAGTCCAAGTTTCACTTCCATACAGTGCCACGCTCCAGACAAAGGCTTTTAAAAATTGACTTCCTAATACCTAAATCTATATTCGATGTCAACAGATTCCTTTTTTTTTTTGTAGAAACGCTCTTAAAAATCCGACGACTTCGGTCAGGTTTGAGCCCGCGATCTTGGGCATAGAAGCTCAGCATGCTACCAACTACGCCACCGATGCCGCTATCGAAGTCGTTGAAGATTTTTTTTTGTCAGACACAGAAAGGATTCGGACAGGACCAAATGACTCAGGACGAACAAAAAAAAACACTTATCATCCCTGCTTGGCTTCACTCTCGGACTCTGTGAGAGATCATTCCTCTACCGTCGCAAGGACGGTGTCTGGGAGCTGAACACACTTTATCGGCAGATACAACTGGGGATGGTGACAGACCGATCGCCCAGGCGACCGCAAACTTGGGTCTAATTAAGGAAGAGTCAGGGAAGGGATTTGGAAGGAAGGACCTGTTGAAAGGAACCGTCCCGGTATTTGCCTGGAGGTGGAAGTGGGAAACGACGAAAACCGTTTTCAGGACGGGATTCGAACCCACGCTCTCCCGATGTCAGTAGGCACGAGCTTGGAATTTATTCTGGTGATAGTAGCGGGGCAAGAACAGACTGGAGAAAATCGGGGCGAAGATGTGGTTGGATGAAACAGAGCACCTACCCCTGGCATAGAAAATATATTGAAGATAGTTTTCAGTAAGAACGTCATATCGGCCTACTAAATGTCACTGTGTTTATGTGCATGTGCAACCCAAAGCCAGTGACGTCACTCTGTAGTAATCCAGAACTCGCCTTGGCCTTGTTAGCTTCTGCACTTGATGCACAAAATATATATCACGAATTATTCTTGTATAGTGTACCCAGTGACACAAGAAGGAAGGCGATTGAAGGTGACTGACAGAACAGTACGGTACTGTAGCACATTGGGTACACTATAACTTATGAAATAATGGTAAACATTATCAAAGTGAAACGTATATTTCCTGTGTAATAGCCTAAGTAGAATCTAAATTACTATGTAATTATATATTTTTTCCTTGGTATGTATCTGCTTGAAATCTTAAAATTATGACGAATTTTGCATCTAGAAACATCCCTCCCTATATTATTCTGCTAAGGTCCCATTCCAGTTTTGTACCGAAAATAAGGTCCCATTAACACCAACCTACACATATGGGGTACCTACTGGTTCAGCATAACCCAATACGTAAGGGAAACGCTCTCACTTACTCTTTAAATGTCTCACAATTAAATAAATACTTTAAAACATGTATATTTACAATGAAATAATGCAACACGGAAACCATGGTAACAGAATGTCACAGGTCCATTTATTTCTGTAAGACGCAATGCAATTCCAATTATTACATTACTGTGAAAATTTCCAGACGGTTATAAGGTTATCACTGAACCAAATTAAGCTGTAAAATTCATCAATACATACAGTATAATGCGCTTAAGGGGATTAAGGGGCATTCTAGAATTTTTTCACGCAATTTTCACGTGTGAGTGTGGTACGAAAGGTCATTTTCACCCCACTATAAAGGGTCTCTGAAAACCACATTTAAAGGCCCTAAAATTAACAGTGTCTGTGATATTCCCAGAAAACTAACTTCGCTCTGACATACCTATGAAGGAATGACAAACCCCTAACCACTGCACCAGTAGCTGAATTGATAAAGTTTGATTATTCATACCATGGATAAATCAGTCGTAGCATTCATGATTGAGATTTTGCTAAGTGTACTCCTCACAA
This sequence comes from Meconema thalassinum, assembly GCA_946902985.2. Classification (NCBI taxonomy): domain Eukaryota; kingdom Metazoa; phylum Arthropoda; class Insecta; order Orthoptera; family Tettigoniidae; genus Meconema; species Meconema thalassinum. The sequence goes on along the minus strand of OX336393.1, from coordinate 161,352,690 downwards.
CTAGAATATTCGCGGGTAATGCTAGTTATATTTAATTTTAATGCTACATATGTTTACATATTTTGCACAATGCTACATATTTTAACTATTACTACATATGTTTGCATAAAACTAACATTTATGACAAATTCCGTTCAATTGAAAGTTTCGAAGTACACGAAATTTTGCTATTATGTTATAGAACGTAAACTGACTGGTTTTCCAATTCTATTCCAGGCGAATAGTTCCTAATTTAAGGCCACGGCCGCTCATTTCCTCATCATCATCTGAATCACAAATACACACACTAATAGTCTACAGCCATCATAATAACAAAGGTTACCAGAAAGAATCCATACTCACCTAAATACACGGGGCTAAATGACTGCAATGTTCAAAGTCCTCACGAGGAACAACACAGACTTCAGGATTGCATCAAAACAAACGTGAGTTATGCGAATGCGCTATTTTGTCAAATTAAATCCTTTTATAATCTTTATTCTAAATAAAACAATTTTTGAATTTGCCCTTTAAATTCATGTTAAGACAATTTTTAGGCCATGTGCAATTTTATATTACACTTTTTTTTTCGTGTGTCCGAGTGAAGGTCTTTCTAGTCGACGCCCGTGGGCGACCAGCGCGTCGGGATGAGAGATGGAATGGATGAAGATGAATGAAACTGGTCAAGGATGTAGAAGGAAGCGGCCGTGGCATGTCAGAAGGTACCGTCCCAGCATTTGCCTGATGTTGAAAATGGAGAAACCACGGAAAACCATTTCAAGGACGGCCGACGGTGGGGATCGAACCCACGTGTCTGCCGAGTCTGCACAGAGCTTGGCACCATGACCTAACGCTGCGCTTTAGTGAGCGTAGCCACCGCTGTCGGTTATATTACACTAGCTATACTCGGCATGCATTGCAGTGGCAATCAAAGAAAGAAAGAAAGAAAGAAAGAAAGAAAATGTGTTTTAATTATTTATTAGTTGAAACCCGTCAAATATGACGGTCAATGGGAAAATATTTACTGAAGGATTCTCTTATATGCATTTTTTGTACGATTACCTTTTGACACTGTTTCAAAATTAAGGGCGTCGAAATATTGACTTCGCAACATATTGTAGGGGACCTGATTGTGTGCCCTCTACAATGTAATATTAGGGGGGATGAGAAATGGGAACCTGGGGAGATGCTAGAGGTTCGTGTGTAGGAAATGTGGGCGTTTGAGCAGTCCAAGAGCGTGGACGGAGCTCGAAAGGAGAACTCCCTATTGTGCTGTCTGGTTGGGTAGCTCGAGGGTGTGATATCGGGGTTAAGGGCGATTTGGTGCAGAAGGCTCTAAACAGCTGAGCTGCTACTTGGATTACTGCTAACGTGAGCGACTGGCTGCTCGCGCTATACGTGAGACAAGCACTGTGACGTAGACGAGTGGCTGAATGCGGAAGCCACGGAACAATTAACTAAGTGTTACCTGGATCCTACCGGGACGAGGGATGAAGGGCAGGATCTTAACAACTAGAGAAATAAACTAAAAGACGAATTGCTTCTAATATGTCTGAGTTTAATGAGTACTTCTGACTTGAAGTACTCCTAGATTTGGCAGAGCAGTTAATAATTCAGATGCTTATTACAATCCAAGCACTAGGGGGTGAAAGTGTGAATGTCTGTGTGAGGAGTTGTGATCGCTAGACACTTACCCTTCGGCAGTCGTCAGAACGGCGCTCAGCTGCGGTCTGGCACTAGGTAGCGCTGAGGAAGACTGACCCTGAGTGACCTCACCTCTACTGTTTTATAGCTTTCCGTGTGTCGAGTGCGCAAAATTGCATATTCCTCAGGATGTGAGGTGCTGGCCGGGGTCGATGAGGTTCAAGTTGTCAGGTTATTGGAGGTTGTTGAAGAAGTATTAGACTTATAGATGTGTAGTAGATTTTTATTATGTATTCAGAAGGCGTTTATTTGGGTATAGATGTGTGGGTCGTAGACAGTAGGGGATGAGGGTGCCATCATACGGATGCAACAACTCCTCTGACGGAGCTAGTCATCGTACTCTATGACGGGACGAAGACTGGGCCGTAGGGGTAGGTTTTCTTGTGTGTGTGAAGGGACATTTGCTTCTTTCTTCAAGTGTATTCTCTCTTCTTTTCTTCTCTTCTGTTTATTTCCCTTCGGAAATAAGGTGGTGACGTCGGTGGGGGTGTGTGGATAGCCCCGTGTGATGTGAGGTGAAGAAGTGAAAATCTCGTAGATGGAAAAGTGGGGTGTAGCGTAGATTGAAGTTAGGGGTGCGTTTGTGGAAAGTGCCTCGTAGAATTTGTTTGCCTTCGGTTCGTGTCTAGCGAGCATGTGTAGGTGTGTTGGTTTGGGGGGACAATAATTAATTTACATATTCCTTCGTGCATTACAGCGTTGGTGCCCTCGGCACATAAAAATGGATACAATTGAAAACATGGTAAAACAACAAACACAAAAAATATAACATGTGGACATTAGCATTTTTAAACATACATGGCGGGTAATGTGACCCAATATAAGCATCAGTAACAACAATGTGGACTATCCCAAGGGGAAAAAACATCGGACAGGGTGTAACTTACCTCCGTCCTCTCAGTATTGGATGGGATGAAAAAGTGCCCTCGGGTAGCGAAAATATACAATATAAACAAAATGAACAATGTAAAATAGTAGATAGAAGATAAAAGGAAAATAAATGCCTCGGTGTGTAATTTAAGGGTGTAATAAAAATATGTTTATTGTGTGGGGGAGAAGGGAGGCATTTTTACAAATGCGATTTTAGAAGAAGCGAAAGGAAAAAAATAAAATAGTGTCAGGACAATCGTGGTGTGTGTAGCAAGTAGACAGTGAAAATATATACAACATTGGAATTGTGTCGGCCTGGTACTATGTGCCGTAAGTGCTGATAAACTCTCTGTGCCGTAGCACCAATATGTTGGATTACAAATGTCGCATATCTAATTCCACGCACGTGGATACCTTACAATAGGAACTTAAGCGCGCTAGGCCATAAAACTAACTTATGCAAGGGCTAATATATGGCCATTTTAAACTATAGATACCTCTATGGATCGTCCCCTGTGGGTCCATCATAACGGGGAAGGTCGTCCCTTACAGGGTGTGGGTACGACCCTCGCCGCCGTAGTTCACCTCTCATTTTAGGTGCGTGTGAATCCGTCCAGCGGGAGTGGATAGCCCACAGTCATCCCTAACCGTGGTACGAAGATGATGTGAACCATCATGGCAACATGTGTGGGGAAAAAGTGTGAGAGCTGGGGGTGTGTTAGCTCTGTGTGTGAGGGAGAGGGTGCAACGAGCACGTGTCAGGGCGTGGGCAAGATATATACAAGGGACTATATACAAAATCGCCACCTGTGGGGAAAGAGAGAAATGAGAATAGGTTTGGAGTGTCGTCCCGCTGGTCAGCTGCTTTATGGTCCTGGAAGACACACAGTGATCAGGATTCGTCTCCATAGTGACCTGTATCATTTGGTGTACAAACAAGTAACAATGTGTAGATCAGACTGTGAAAAAAAAAACACAGGTGTAAAATATTAGCTGGGAATTAAACATAGAATACTTATATTGGCGCTATGCATTGCCACATGTAGAAAAAGTACCTCTAGGTAATCTGCGTTTTCAGCTGGCGTCCCACGGTGGAGCTTAGTCTGAAAATAAAGCATGGACATATTATTAATCGCCATGAGCATAAGCGGACGCTGATCGATAATCCCTCGATCGCTCCTGTAGACGGATCGCACTGTCGTCGTATGGCACATTACATCGTCGTGCCGTCGCCTGTCGCGACCTCGTGTGGGCGCATATCGCAATGGTAAATGATCACCTCTTGTGATACCGAAGTATCATGTTACCGGGCTCACACGGCTGCGTAAAATCGCAGGCCGAGGCCGATCGATGATCGATCTCCCATGTGTAATTGTCTCTTCTTGTGAGTGTAGGTGCATGATCAAAGTGTCATGTTATCGCATATCGCATATCATCGCAAATCACATATCGCATACCGCATATCATCGCATATCGCAACTCGCATATCGTATATCGCAAATCGCATATCGCATATCATCGCAAATCAACGCCTGAAATAGGCTAGGGACCATAGAATGCCTATGGCGCAGGCGAAAGGCAAGACAAATATGTCCCCCCCCCCCGCCCCTGGGGTATGATCAAAGGGACCTTCGGTGATCTATACCTCGGCCAGGGAAAGGACCGTACGTATTTCGCCTTTGTGATGGATATATTGGCTTGCCAAACCCTCACGACACGCAACGTTGACATGAAAAAAAAACTCGAGGTCCGCTGACCAACATGTATGCGGGCGTTGAATGCACTGCCCAACATTCCTTATCAATCAAGTTCTGCGGGCGTGGGATTCAACAAAATATATTGAACCCTTACGATACATGCTGTATAATAATGTTTCATATTAATTTTATTCATCATATTTGAAGACGCATTTTGTGCTGTTGAGAAGGCAGACTTGGAGGTGTTGCAATTTGGTCAGAGCGAAGGGGCCAGTGAAGCAAGCGTGGTATTCATAGCCGGTTCTTGGAAATGGGGTGCATGAACTTTACGTTTGGCTTGAAGTCTTTGTGAGGCTGGCGTCTAGAGGCACGGAGACGTGGTAATATCCAACGTGCTACGCTTGAATCTAGCGAATCACAGAGGGACGCCTGGAGTGGCGCGGAATCTGTGCGTGGGTTGAAAAAGCCCGCGAACTGGGTTTTGATTAATTGGCCGATCGATTTGGGGTCCGCTTGGCAGAAATGTAACCTGCATGATAAATGATGAAGAATGATACCTTGCCCGACCCGATAGCTCACCTGATTCGAGTTATAATAATTTTAATGTTCCCCCCACCAAAACTTCGTCTGTCTTGTATAAAGGTGTCCAAGATGCCAGTTAGAGACACACTATTTCGAGGTCTCTGAGGAGACGAAGTGCTGCCCGACGATTCACTGATTTTGTTACGACGTAATTATAGGCAAAGTACTGCACAAGTTGTTAAGTCTTTGGACTTGTAAATTTTGAATTAGGCCGTGGGTCTAACTGTAACTAATTTATTCTGTCATTATGAAGAGTGCGTGTGCAAGAGCGTGTGTAAATAGGGTTATATTTAATTAGGGAAAGTCGACGAATAAAAATTGTAAAAGAACTGTGAGCGAAGTGAGTAACTCACGTTACAATTTAGTAGGTTGTTGTAGCAAACTTGTATGTGAACATTTAATTTTTATGAAGGCCAAGATGTCGACCACGAGGACCTGCTTTGGGATGGTGACCATGGTATCTGCTGTCGAGATGCTGATGGAGGAGTAGAGAGATCCTCTCAGACCATGCCATGTGACGTGAGCTGAATCGAGTGGCTGAAAGAATAAGTACCGCATTGAATTATTTCAAGCATGTAGCTAGATTTTGGACTGGGATTTGTACATAGTTTAATTTAGATTTTTGTTCGCGATGTTGCGACTTTTATTTTAATTTTAATTGCTGATAGGGTTTGTACCGACACTCACATTTTAAATGTAGAATGTTGCGTGGCTATATATTTTTTGTGTGATTTGTTTTGTAAATATTCAGGGTAATATTAATCCAAGTGCCGCGTGTACTTGAGTGTATAATTTGTGTTGCGAACATGAGTTACAGGTCGTGTGATAAATGAGACGTTATAGATCTGATTTAAGAATAGAATGGGAGGAACCTTAATTTTTTGTGTTAGCTATTCTAATTAAACAGGCGTAGAAAAGCAATATTTATTTTGATTAATTCTGGTGTGTGCCTTTGCATGATTTGAAGGGAACGGTCTGTTCTCTAGTCGTGTTTTGTAAATTAAAATTTTCAGTATTTTCTTCGGTCGAATCTGAGATCTGACGCGCTGCGTGTGGATGGAATTTTGATGAATTTATTTTCAGGGATTGTCAAACCTGGTGGTGCGTGTGTGTGTTAATTTCTCTTGTGTCAAATGTGTGATTTTCTGCGCGGAGGAATCGGCTAGGGCTTTCCTTGTCTGCTGCTGTATGGGCGTCAGATGATGCTCATTGTGAGACTCTGAGCGACCCCGAGGTGGATCTTAAATTCCGTGGGAATTAATTGGATCTGATGGTATTTGTGACACACACAATATTGCTTCGATTCTTGGTGCTATGCGGGAGGCTAGCCTGGGATATTAATGACACACATTTATTTTACTGTTGGTCAGTGAAGAATCTACGTTCTTGATGTAGGCCTTGGCGCTGCATTGGGATATTTCCGTTCACGCCCCAGGTTATTGACATTGGCTGGCCGAGACATCCACCAGCGGCAGATCCAGATAAGACACGCTAATGAGTTGAGGGGACAGGGTTTCTTACGACCTAGTTATTGCGAATGTCTGTTTAGTTAAAATATTGGTAGTTTAAAGGGATTGCTGCTCATGCATGTCAAGTAATCTCGTGTTTCGTTTAAAATGAATTCTTGTGTTTTTATATGATTGCTACTGAGCAATATTGATTTGTGTTTGGTTTCCATGTAATTCGTTTGATTTTTTGTGACACCCTGTTGTGTGTTCTTGTAAGGTGACAACGGTCATCGGGTGATGCCAGTTAGTCACGCGAATTCGTACTTGTTTTTGTTTGATTGAAGTCCTGACTAGGCAAATGTTGTGTCTTTGACACCTGATCAAGGTTCCGAACTGGAATCTCAGTGTTAACTTTGTAAGGCTAGCGAGTGTCGGGTATTTGTAAATATTTGTTTAGTTGTAGTTGTATTCCCAGTACCATTGTCTACCTCTATTATACGGACCTGCAGCTTGTGTGCTGTAGCCTATGGTCACGGGTCGCGTACAAAAAGTGCTTGTTCTTTACTTTATCCTCGTCACATCGCCACACATGATTGAAATGAAAACAGGACCATTGTTGGCCTGGACACTTATCTTTAATCTCATCAGAGAAAGTTTGTTTATTTTCATTTAGTTAACTTGCGGGTGTAATTAGGAGTTGTTTGTTTGTTGATTGTTATTTTTTGATCTGAAATTAAATTCATGTTAGTTAAATCTTGGCTTAACTTTTCTTTCTGTGTGATATTTTTACCTATGTTCCTTGTTTTGATAAGAAGCAAATAATTTTTAACAACAACGGTATGGACCGCAACACGTCCCTGAAAAGAGTCTCATTCCGCTTCTTTACAACGGTTCATAGAGTACAAAATGTCTGCCCAACGTGGGGATTGTTGTTGTTGCTTTTTAGAATGGCTAACCACCATGGTGCATTGTTGCCTCATATTCATTTTCTGAAAGATGATGCCAGGTAACGCCGGTTGTTTAAATGTAAATTCAGTAAATTTAAGCGAAGTCTTACCGCTATTTGTGACCAAGTAAAATCAATGAGTTCATTTGATAATGATAATAAATACGAAACACTGTAGTATGTGATATTTTGATCGGTTTGTGAAGTGTTTCGGGCGCCCAGTTAAATTTCATTAGAAATTGTTTTAGCCAATGAACTCAGAATATTTAAATGCCAGGAAGGGGATGCCTTAAATATTCTAATTGACATTAGTTTAACTAAAATATATTTTTAATGTAAATTCAGGCAGGTTAGGAATTTAAAATCAGATCAATGAGGGTGATTTAAAAATTAAAAGTAAATTCATAATAGCCAAAGATGCATAGATTGCTGTTGTGTATTAACGTAAAAATAAATGAATTGGGTATTTTAAAGAGTAAATGTCAACATGTGTGGATGTGCAGCGGACGTCACTAAGTGCATGGTCCCTATTTCTCAAGAATATTATTTGTGTATTGCCATGGCAACGATCGCTGAGATAAGTGCTCTTATTGAACTTGCGTCAGCAAGAACCACAGAACAGTTGTTAGAGTTGAAGGCGGAAGTGAAAGTGGAACTGAAAGACAATAGTAGCAAACAGATGGCGGAAATGAAAGACGCTAGCAAGGAACAGTTATCAGAATTAAAGGCGGAAATGAAAGACGCTAGCAAGGAACAGTTATCAGAATTAAAGGCGGAAATGAAAGACGCTACTAATGAACAAATAGTGACATTGAACAATAGTATTACGGCACAATTAAATGTTCAGAAAGACGCTACTAACGAACAATTATCGGTACTTAAAACCGAATTAAACAGTAACATTACAGAACAATTGAACACTAGGTTTGCGGAACAGTCGGTAGCACAAACAGACCAGTTAAATAAAATTACGGCAGATATTAATGACAGTACCAAGAAACAATTAGATAAACTAGCTAATGAAATGTACGATAATAATAATAAGCAATTAGGACAGATTCAGGTTATTGAGAGTAAATTTGACATGAAACTTCTCGAGCTGGATTGAATGGTGGTTGCTAAGCTAGAGCAGATTGGAAAGGCGTGTGTAAATAATACGGCGGGAATTAAAGTCGTGCAGGATGAGCTACGGGGGAGGTTTAATCAAATGGAGGCCAAGACGGTTAATATACAAGAACAGATTGAAGCGGTCGATAAGAATGTATTGGGTCTTGTAAAGGAAATGGATAGGCTGGAAATCAAGACACATGATAGATGGGCACAATTGGAGGCGGACGAGCATCAGGTAAAGAAATATATAGCGGATACTAAAATGCAAATGAAGGAACGGATGGAAGAAAATAAGGTGCAATTTGAGGAACGGCTGAAAAAATAGAATCGGGTCAGACAGGAAACCAAGAGATGAATGAAGAAAGAATAAAATTAATGAAGGACAGAATTAGGAAGGACTGGAAACAAATGAGCGAAGATACGAAAGACGAAAGATTAGTGATGATTAGGAAGCTGGGAGAAAATCAAAATCGGATTCAGGCACTTGAGGAAAGCATTAAAATCAAGTTCCAGGTGCAAGCTGACATGATCATTAAAAGCGAGCAACGAACACTGGAGCAAGCTAATCTATTTTCGTCTGAGCAAATAGAGGGGAGACCGGAGAGCGTGAAGAGCCTAGGGTTATCCAACTTAGCTGGTGGCACGAGCAGTGAACAGAGTCCGAAGACAGGAGTAAACACAGAGGCGTTTCGCGAGCACAGAGGTGGAACATCGACTCCTGTGCAAAAACAATTAGTCCACAAATAATTCAAGTCATTCGGGGAAACGACTTTAAACCTTCTAAGTTCAGTGACGGAATGGGGACCACACCAAAAGCTTTTCTGCGGGAACTGGAGGAATATTATAATGATCAGCAGATTAGCCCCATGAAACAATTAAGGATGGTAGAACGATTTTTGCAGGGATCAAGCTTAATTTGGTTCCAGAGTATTAAGTATACTTTCGAGAATATGGAACAATTTAAGGAGGCGTTCTTAAGGAAGTTCTGGAGTCCGTCCTTACAGCAGGGGTTGAGAATGGATCTATACTCACGAAAGTACCACAACACACATCCTACAAAGTTTTCTGAGTTCATTTCACAATAAATGGTAAGACTCAGGGACCTTGATGAACCGCCGTCTGAAGAAAATCTAGTCTTAACGATAGGGAAGCAATTGCCCATGAATATCCAGCAATTCCTAGTGACGGCCAACGTGAAAACGGCACTGCAAGCGGAAGAGATTCTCAGACATCTTGATGAGACTAGTTTAATCACACCTCAGGGGAGACAGCAGCGGCTAGAGCAAGTAAACACCACAGAAGTAGTTAGGAGCACGAACAATAGTAGTACTAACACTAGGTCCCAGGTGACGAACACACAATTCACGCCGCGGAGGCAAGAGTACCAAGACAACAGGGAACGATAAGGGCACAACAATAATAACAATAGAAACGTTCATAACAATCAGAGACCCTACCAGAGGGGCTATTCGAATTGGCAGGAGAACAGAAGGCAGGAAAGACCGTATCAAAGGAATGGTGTGATGCGATTTTGGAAGGACCGACGGGATAACGTGGAATCAGAACCACGGGATGACAGGACTGAGTGGGAGGCACGTTACCGAGAGTCGCAGAGATATTTAGAAGAAGTACATAGGAATGAAGAGCCAGAGCGAGAAAAGTTGGGAAGAGACATGGAGAACAGGAAAAATCCCGACAATCAAGGTATTGAAGGTGCTGAAAGCTTATCCAGACAACAGGAGAGACAGAATAATCACGGAGGCGGGAATTCACATGGGGGATTCCGCGATAAAAATCTAGGAAATCAGAATTGGGAGACAGCCTAGATTTGGAGGTGGCCGAGGACAAGGGTGAGCTCATTATCGCACATATCGAGGAATGGGTAGCTTTTCCTGAGGATTGCTTGGAAGAAGTTATTAGGCCTCAAAATGACGTTATCAGACAGTTACCTATAATATATGCCAGGATAGGAGGGTTGAAAGTGAGGTGCCTATTAGATACGGGTAGTCAGATCAGTCTAGTATCTGAAGCCCTGGTAAAGGAAGTGGGAAGGAATCAGAACGATCCGCTGATTCCCGTGCCACAAATTAAAGTCAGAGGAGTAATACCTGAAAGAACAGTCGTATGCAAACATCAAGCATACCTGGAATTAGATATCATGAACCATACTTTCGCACAAACTTTTATTGCCATGGCGAAGTTGAACTATAACGTTATTCTGGGAACCAACTTTATATGTGACCATCATGCAGTCATCGATCTTCGGAATAATACGGTGAATTTCAAACAGCTGGAAGAATTGAGCCACGTAGGATTGAACATGGAGGAGACGCCCCTTTGTCGAGAAGCAAGTACTTGGGTGACAGAAACAATAACAGATGACGTCAAGGACGATACAAGTAGGCAGGAGGGAGAGCTTGTTGACACGGCAGTAGAAGAAATGACAGATCAAGATAACATGCATGAACTGTGGACGTTAATGGCTGAAGAGGAAAACATTGGATCAAAATTCCAAATTTTATTATTGGATAAATTAAAAGAAGCTAAATTAGAGGAACCTAACAGAAGAAAATTAGAAGATATTTTACGTCGCCATAAAGAAGTTTTTGACACTATTCCGGGGAAAATCCTACATTTCCAATACGCTATGCAAGTCGATGATTGGACACCCTTTAAGAGTAAATTGTACCCGATCCCAGGGAAATATCATTCTCAGGTGAAGGACATTATAGATAATCTGCCTGAAGCCGGTATGATAAGAAAATCGCCGACTCCATACTTAAATGCCATTTTGGCGGTGGCCAAACCAAACGGTTACATTAGGCTGTGCTTAGACGCGAGGTCTTTAAATAGTAAGCTCCTGGTTGAACACGATAAAGCGCCACTCATACGTGACGTATTGAAAGGATATAGGGGGAAGAAGATATACAGTTCTGTTGATCTCACCAATAGTTTCCATCACCTCGAATTGGAAGAAAAATCCCAGTTGCTCACGGGATTTTTATTTGATAACCAGACTTTTGTATGGCAACGTATGCCCTTCGGAGTAAAAACAGCAGGTTGTGCGCTTATCAGAGCACTAGATCCGTGTTTGACAGAAGAAGTGAAAAATTTTACAGTACGTTACGTGGATGACATTCTCATAGCAACTGAGACAATGGAAGAGCATTTGGTAAACTTAAATAAACTCCTGGAAAACTTGAGAACAATGAATTTTAAGATCAACTTGAAGAAGTCTCACTTTTCCAAAGTGAAATCTTATATCTGGGGCACATTATTGACCAAGATGGTGTGAGGCCAAATCCTTCGAAGATTGACGCAATCAAGAAGTTCCCAACACCAACCAGGGTGAAGCTTGTCAGAGCTTTTTTAGGAGTCACTGGATTCTTCAAGGAAAATTGTCCCAACTATACCGAGACGGTGGCGCCGATGCAAGAGACACTCAAGAAAAGTAATCGATGGTCGTAGAGCGAGGAGTGCGACAGGTCCTTCAAGGCAACTAAAGAACTACTTGAAAACTGCGTGAAACTTGGTTATCCTGACTTTGAAAAGAAATTTGATATACAGGTGGATGCATCTCTAATTGGAATCGGTGCAATGCTGTATCAAGAAGAACGTGCTGAATCCAAGGAGCGTTCATATTAGGCATTTAACAGTCGTAAATTGCGCAAGCATGAAAGGAACTACACCGTAACAGAACTCGAATTACTAGCAATACTGTATGCCCTGCAACAATGGAGGAAGCCCGGGTTTTGGCTATTCCATTGTTGTCAGAACTGGCCACAAAGCGCTGACTTTCCTCTTCAAAACAGCAATGGTTAGTGAGAGAGTAACTCGTTGGTCCATTTACATCCAACAATTCGATATCACAATAGAACACTGTCCTGGGAAGATGAATGTTATTCCAGACGCCCTGAGTAGGAATCCCGAGGAAGATCACGAGACAGCAGTGGAGGTGCAACATTCAGAACTTACAACTAAGGATCAAGAATTTTTGAATAGATTGAAGGACATCAAGTTGGAACAGGAACGTGACCCATGGATGTTGATAATGATCAAGTATTTCAAAAAGGAAACACAACCGGGGACACCTGAACACAGGGAGGCAAAATCTAAGGCTGCAAAATACAACTATTTCAACAATCTGTTACACAAATTCGTTGATGATGAGCACACACGTTTACGAATTATGGTTCCAGCATCACTACAGAGAGGACTAACATGGCACGTCCATGAAAGTATCGGTCTCATCGGAGTAGACAAGGTGGAAGCGACTAGGAGAATCATTTACGTGGCCGAGAATGCGATCAACCATTGTTGAGGTAATAAAGACTTGCGACGCATGCCAGCGTACCAAGCCCAATAATTACCTGATGAAGCAATACCCGAAGCCTTTGCTACCAAAGAAACAGTGCGAACTTCTGGCACTGGATTGTTTTGGGCCCCTGCCAAAAGGAAGACGTGGGTGTAGACATCTTCTTGTGTGTATTGATGTCTTCTCAAAATATGTTGTACTGTGTCCTATCCAAAAGACCACGTCTAAGCAAGTCTTAAGTCGACTTAAGAACAGAGTTATACCCACATTAGGAAACCCGGAGTACTTAATGTCAGACCATGGGAGTTACTTCACGAGTTCTGTTTTCAAAAAGGGAGTTGAGGAGATGGGAATTAAGCACATTTTATTCAGTATCCGCCGCGCCCAAGGTAACCCGAGCGAAAGAGCGATCCGTTGTGTAGCTAAGTACTACCGCATTCTGATTCCTGAGGAACATCACAAATGGGTGGATCGAGTGAGTGACATTGAGATATGCATGAACACCACCAGACATGAATCCACTGGACAAATCCCTTTAATAGCCCATCACAATAAACATCCGGAGAGATCTTGGGATAGTGTCATCCAGAGTCCCAAGGATCCGATGATAGCGTGTGAGCTGCGAGTGCAGCAGACTGTGGAACACATGAGGAGTCATGCAGACGGACTTTTGCACCGATACAGAGGAAAGAAGTTCCACCAGGATTTCATCGAAAGGGAATTAGTCCTTTGAAAGAAGCACCTATTTCGGACCCTAAGAGCAAGGTGTTTGCCAAGTTTTGTCCAAAATGTGTTGGCCCGTTCAGAATCATCAAAAATCTGGGTAACAATGCATACAGAAATGAAGATGTGAACACAGGAACAAAATCAGTCTTTAATATAGCTAATCTGAAATTGTGGTATAGGATGGAACCATGGGAGCAGGATGGAAATGATGTCGCGGCAAACTCGTTAGAAATTTGAAGAAGCACAATCAAATGTACGGGGCTACTGTACGTGAGGTACGACTGAGTCAGGCAGCGTGTTGACAAAGAAGATGGAAGCGAGAGGTCGCCGTGCTTGTCGGAGAAGGAGGGGGAGATACATGATGTGACGGGCTGACAGCTGTGTGGAGTCCGCAGCGCGATGAGTCAAAAAGAGAAGTAATTAGTGAGACGAGGCAGGTCACTGAACAGACGGAAGTGGGACACTTTAAAAACTAGAGATATTAATGGAGGGTTTTAAACTTAGTGAGTTACTGAAAATCGACTCAATGCCTTGAGCCAGACTTTCAGTTCAGCTGGTGGCAAATGAACCCTTATGATACATGCTGAATAATAATGTTTCATATTAATTTTATTCATAATATTTGAAGACGCATTTAGTGCTGTTGAGAAGGCAGACTTGGAGGTGTTGCAATTTGGTCAGAGCGAAGGGGCCAGTGAAGCAAGCGTGGTATTCATAGCCGGTTCCTGGAAATGGGGTGCATGAACTTTACGTTTGGCTTGAAGTCTTTGTGAGGCTGGCGTTTAGAGGCACGGAGAGGTGGTAATATCCAACGTGCTACGCTTGAATCTAGCGAATTACAGAGGGACGCCTGGAGTGGCGCGGAATCTGCGCGTGGGTTGAAAAAGCCCGCGAACTGTGTTTTGATTAATTGGCCGATCGATTTGGGGTCCGCTTGGCAAAAAATGTACCTGCATGAAAAATGATGAAGAATGATACCTTGCCCGACCCGATAGCTCACCTGCTTTGATTTATAATAATGTTAATGTTCCCCCCACCGAAACTTTGTCTGTCTTGTATAAAGGTGTCCAAGATGCCAGTTAGAGACACACTATTTCGATGTCTCTGAGGAGACGAAGTACTGCCCGACGATTCACTGATTTTGTTAAGACGTTATTATAGGCAATGTACTGCACAAGTTGTTAAGTCTTTGGACTTGTAAATTATGAACTAGGCCGTGGGTCTAACTGTAACTAATTTATTCTGTCATTATGAAGAGTGGGTGAGCAAGTGCGTGTGTAAATAGGGTTATATTTAATTAGGGAAAGTCGACGAATAAAAATTGTAAAAGAACTGTGAGCGAAGTGAGTAACTCACGTTACAATTTAGTAGGTTGTTGTAGCAAACTTGTATGTGAACATTTAATCTTTATGAAGGTCGAGATGTCGACCACGATGACCTGCTTTGGGATGGTGACCATGGTATCTGCTGTCGAGATGCTGATGGAGGAGTAGAGAGATCCTCTCAGACCATGCCATGTGACGTGAGCTGAATCGAGTGGCTGAAAGAATAAGTACCGCATTGAGTTATTTCAAGCATGTAGCTAGATTTTGGACAGGGATTTGTACATAGTTTAATTTAGATTTTTGTTCGCGATGTTGCGATTTTTATTTTAATTTTAATTGCTGATAGGGTTTGTACCGACACTCACATTTTAAATGTAGAATGTTGCGTGGCTATATATTTTTTGTGTGATTTGTTTTGTAAATATTCAGGGTAATGTTAATCCAAGTGCTGCGTGTACTTGAGTGTATAATTTGTGTTGCGAACATGAGTTACAGGTCATGTGATAAATGAGACGTTATAGATCTGATTTAAGAATAGAATGGGAGGAACCTTAATTTTTCGTGTTAGCTGTTTTAATTAAACAGGCGTAGAAAAGGAATATTTATTTTGATTAATTTTGGTGTTTGCCTTTGCATGATTTGAAGGGAACGGTCTGTTCTCTAGTCGTGTTTTGTAAATTAAAATTTTCAGTATTTTCTTCGGTCGAATCTGAGATCTCATGCGCTGCGTGTGGGTGGAATTTTGATGTTTTTTTTTCAGGGATTGTCAAACCTGGTGGTGCGTGTGTGTGTTAATGTGTCTTGTGTCAAATGTGTGATTTTCTGCGCGGAGGAATTGGCTAGGGCTTTCCTTGTCTGCTGCTGTATGGGCGTCAGATGATGCTCATTGTGAGACTCTGAGCGACCCCGAGGTGGATCTTTAATTCCGTGGGAATTAATTGGATCTGATGGTATTTGTGACACACATAATATTGCTTCGATTCTTGGTGCTATGCGGGAGGCTATCCTGGGATATTAATGACACACATTTATTTTACTGTTGGTCAGTGAAGAATCTACGTTCTTGATGTAGGCCTTAGCGCTGCATTGGGATATTTCCGTTCACGCCCCAGGTTATTGACATTGGCTGGCCGAGACATCCACCAGCGGCAGATTCAGATAAGACACGCTAATGAGTTGAGGGGACAGGGTTTCTTATGACCTAGTTATTGCGAGTGCCTGTTTAGTTAAAATATTGGTAGTTTAACGGGATTGCTGCTCATGCACGACAAGTAATCTCGTGTTTCGTTTAAATTGAATTCTTGTTTTTTTATATGATTGCTACTGAGCAATATTGATTTGTGTTTGGTTTCCATGTAATTTGCTTGATTTTGTGTGACACCCTGTTGTGTGTTCTTGTAAGGTGACAACGGTCATCGGGTGATGCCAGTTAGTCACGCGAATTCGTATTTGTTTTTGTTTGATTGAAGTCCTGATTAGGCAAATTTTGTGTGTTTGACACCTGATCGAGGTTCCGAGCGAGAATCTCAGTATTAACTTTGTAAGGCTAGCGAGTGTCGGGTATTTGTAAACATTTGTTTAGTTGTAGTTGTATTCCCAGTACCATTGTCTACCTATATTATACGGACCCGCAGGTTGTGTGCTGTAGCCTATGGTCGCGGGTCGCGTATAAAAAGTACTTGTTCTTTACAGTATCCTCGTCACATCGCCACACATGATTGAAATGAGAACAGGACCATTGTTGGCCTGGAAACTTATCATTAATCTCGTCAGAGAGAGTTTGTTTATTTTCATTTAGTTAACTTGCGGGTGTAATTAGGAGTTATTTATTTGTTGATTGTTATTTTTTGATCTGAAATTAAATTCATGTTAGTTAAATCTTGGCTTAACTTTTCCTTCTGTGTGATATTTTTACCTATGTTCCTTGTTTTGATAAGAAGCAAATAATTTTTAACAACAACGGTATGGACAGCAACACGTCCCTGAAAAGAGTCTCATTCCGCTTCTTTACAAGGGTCCAATATATCCATCACTATAGTGTGTGTGTGTGTACTCTTCGCCGCACTTCCGGGTGAGGGCTTTGTTGCTTCACTCCCTGCGGACTGAAGACTTGTCCCCCGCATTAGAGACGCTACATAATATACAAACTAACTAAAAGTCTAGTCCACAATTTGGTCGTCCCTAGGTGGATGGTCTATCTCGTCCAAGGCTGTGTGGGCTATTTCTCCCGTCGAACCGTCAAGATTCCACCTGCAGGTCGGGCTTTGCTGACAGTATTGCGTCGGGGACAGGTTAGGTACACCCGTCAACTTTGACGTTTGCCCGCACTACGTCATCGCCGCTTCGACCTTCCGTCGTTCGTCAGAGTCCACATCATGGGCTATGATGGCCCTCTGTCCAGGTCAACACTTACCAACGTCCCATTTTCCAAAGGAAGATAGGGTCACATTTCCCAAAGTGCACCTATGTGCACATACCATACGATTATAGTGTCAAGCGAGATTATGTTTGTGTGGGGTGTGGTGTTTATTCTGGGGGGGGGGGGCTGTTTTGGCACAGTGCACCTCTTTGCGCCTGGCTTTCGGATGGTTAGCTAATTTCAGCTGCGTTTATTCTCTCACATGTCAGTGGGTAAGTTTGAGGACGTGGAAGGGTGTTCTCCTGTTAGTGGGAGATTGTATACATGTTAAATTCGTTAGTAATTGGATGATCGGACGGTTAAATAGGGCCAAAGAATTGTGGTCCTAAGGGGATGTAGGGAAAACGTTAAGTGTAAGGATCGCTCTACCGGTGAGGGTTGGGATTATAATTGGCCAGGAACTGGATTTTCAGTGCGGTTGTTAGAGTCCATACTGAAGTAGGTAGGGGTGCGTATGAGCTAGAGATGACATCATGTCGCATGCAACGTTCAAGATCCCTATCAGGATAAAAAAATGGCATGCGGGTGAAAATACAATATCTTATAGAATTGTGTTAGCAGTTAATTTCTTTACGCTAAGCTGTTAGCTGTTAGCTTTTTAGTTCCGAACTGTAATAACAGTTAGCCAAGAGCGAAAAAGCATGGAGTACACCTTGGCAGTTGCATGACCACCAAGTGCCTCGCATTAATAGGGGAAGGGGGGGGGGGATAATGTGTAAGATGTAGTAGTGTAGATGCTGTGTGATGGGAGGGGGAATACTGTTGAGATTGGATCAAAGATCTGTAATCTTTGGCATCTGCGGCCGTATAACGTAGTATACTGCTGTCTGCAATGTACAATACATAACCTGTACTTATTCTCTAAATATCTTATATACTAATACTGGTCAGTTTAATAGAAAGAACCTCTGAACATAGTAACACTGTACTATACATTCCTGGGAGGGTCACCGGGATTTGTCAGTATACCCTGTGATCGACATTTCCCTCCTGTAGCATATTGTCTCTAGTATGCCCTCAAAATATATCAATTATTAGGTAAAAGCTTGCCATATATATGTGTTGGATCCAGATACAAAAGTATAATGGGCGCTGTATGAAAATTCGCGGCCGCGAGTGGTCTATCGGTATCGGCACTGCCGACTGTCGCTGTGTGGGTGAATATTTTTATCTTAGATAGTAGGCTGCACCTCCGAGCACTGCCTTGCTCTTGACAAATCGTGTAATCTTTCAATATGTAAACTAGAATGCCGCCTCTGCGTGCTCTATGTTGTATCCTCTCCTGTGGACGAAATCCGCCTTGTAGGGGGGGATATTGCTCCAAAATATATCATCCGCTATGCGGAAGTGTGTGGGAGCAGAAGTGTGTCTTGCCACCCTAACATGGGGGAGGGGTAAATATAATTGCCAATCATGTATCATTTGTATGTATAAATCCCAAGGGATGTATGCGTGTAAGGGAAGAAACCGAGAGGGAGTAATAAGCATGTGGCGGGAATATTGGTGTGCCACCACTGTGAACGATTTTTCTTGTCCGAGACTGGAATATAGTGTTATCACCAAAATTTGTTATGCCTAGAATAAAAATTTCTGAATGGAATGGACATTTATCTACATATGTCTGTGGGGGAATGCCCGTGCCTGCCTATAGCGGAGTGCGGTGTCCTTACGAGGGTGTATGAAAGGGCAAGTGTTCTGTGAAGAAGGGCAAAGATAGAATGGTGTGTATGTATATATGCGCTCCGTGTGTAGCACTGATAATAATGGCATTTTGCCGTAAAGTATGCGCTCTCTGTGTTAGGTAGGTAGTGAGTGAGGGGGTGAATACTATTAATAATATGGAACTACACTGAGAGGCAGTGTATACTTAGGTAAGTATATGTTCCGGTCGCATGGCGCGCGCGTGTGGGATTAGGCGCTGGGCGAAATAATGGCTGCTCTGTGGGTCACGTGTAGTGGAGGGGGAGTGACGTCAGAATCTACGATAAGAGGTGTATATGCAGAGCGTCATATAGCGGTTATCGCTGGGCTGAGTACGCTGCGCTAATTGGCTACGGCGCTCTGTGGGAGTAGTGTCTACTTGTGCGCTACGCTGATTTGACAGGAGCTCTGTGAGCTACTGAAAAAAATGGCTGGTCTGTGTTGACGATTTGCGAACTGAATGAAAAGCGCATGTGTCGGCTGGAGACACAAGTGTATGTCGTTTATGTAGAGTTGGTATGCAAAATAGCTTGTGTATGATAGAGTGTGAGGGTGACGGCAGTAGGTCACGGTATATGAAACGGGAAAACTAAGTATTCCTCCCTAAGGTGTAGAACGTTTGTGGGAATTCGCTGTCATGAAAGCGTGATAAAACGGAGCAAATGATAGTAAAAAACCCTGGGCTACTGCGCCCTCTGTATATAGGATATTGGCAATGTATGGAGGCCTGTTACGACCCTATCCGCGTGTATGGCAATGTGTCTGTTCCCGTAGAAAAATCCTTTCCGTGGTCTAGTCCCGCGTACTCCGGGGAAATGTAGAAATACTATGGGGGTTCATGATAGTTCCCTCGGGGTGTATAAACTAGGTATATACATTTGTAATCTGTACTATTCCTGCTGTATTCCGCACATGCCTGAATGGCCGAATGGTAGCGTAGTAGGATATGTCTACCGGACAACCTGCTGTATGGAAGTGACAGCTGTGAGTTGTAGCTCTGTAATGTAATGTATTAACAGGGGGAGTATGTTTCCTGAACTTGTATAGTATGTTTGTGTGCACATGTGCATATTTAGTGTTTTAAGGAAGAGAATCATTGGGCCTTCGTTTACCATTTTCTACAAAACGTGGCATTCCTCCGCCCATGGCTGATATTTACCTTATATTGTGGTTCTAGGGGGGATTGTTTTAATGTAAACTTTACAGTGCTCCCCTAGGAAAACATAAAGTACTTATGGACCATGGACGTTGTGGCTGCCTGTATATATATACATTTATGGCTGGATATTTATCTTACATTGTTTTTGGGAAGAGACTCATTGACGTGTCTCACGATACTCCTCCGCTGAACGTAAAAGAATTATGAGCCTCGTCGGTTATGAAACACGTATATACATATGGGGATTTGTACATTGGTATAAGTCGGCGCCTAAGTGAAAATTCATATGCCTACTTTGGCCAACGAATGATTGTGGTGATAAGTGTGTATCTAATGGGTATATATAATGGGATCGATATAAGGACTTTTGGGTCCTGTTGTAGCATTGTGGCTCTTGTTAAGGTATGTAGTTACTTCATTATTGAATGATATGTCGGCTTATGGCAGTCTATTACGGACAGTTCATAACCCGGCGTGGGTATGATAGTATGCAACCCTAAGCGGCCAGTAAGAGGAATCGCCCCAAGCAAGCGGTTTTGCCGCAAGTCCTGGCCTCGTCGGCTAATTTATGAATGAAACAATTAAATTTTGAATGGATTTCCCTAATCGTTGGCTAAAAAATGGTGACGCCTTGTTGGTGAACTGACTGCAAAGCATGTCCCTATGTCGTTATTGTATGTTCAATGCGACCGTCTAACAAAAAAATAAAAATTAAAAATCCCATGTTAGGGAAAAAATATAGAAGGGAGTGTGTGTGAGTTTCTGCGCCATGTGTGGCGTGTACGTGTTGGAAGCCCTGCTATTCACAGGCTGAGATGCTGCGGTGGCATTACTGCTTCCGGAAGAGCGTGTATGGACCGAGCGTCACTGCCTATAATCAGTGTGCACTTCCGTGTGTTGGGACTTAGTGAAATGTATTTGCCAATGTAGTGTGAATTCATTTTTACGTGTTACTGTTTGTCCTAGGTTAGTATATCCTTATCCTTTTTCCGACAAGTGTGTGGTCCTGATGACCTGTTGTGTCCTATACGCTCAGTGTATAGTAACCTGTGTAATTGTTGTATCTCGTCGCCGGATGTGTCGATGGCAACTAACCCGCTACGTTTGTTATCGTATGTGGACACGGTATATGGAATAAAGCCTGCTAAAGTACTATCTGACTCGGTGATAATGAAGTGGAATGAGGCTGTAACCTCGCCTCGGTGTGAGGTTGATTCCGTAATCCGTGCACTTCGTGTCTGTGTGGGAAGTATGGCTACGTGTGTCATTATCTTTCGCGGTGATTCAAGTATGTGTGTGTCCTCTATAAAATGGCTGTTGCTATGTGATGAGGTGCAACAAATTGTTGTGTTATTGTATTTTCATCTTCTGTCGGTCGGTACTGTGCCCGTCAGAGGAGCTGCCAGGATAGCCAACAACCGCAATGACTTCCCTAACATCTCATCCGCCAGACCTAACTGCCGGGAGGATCAGGTGAACTTCCAAATAGGCCAAAGCGGCACGAGAAACTGTAGTCCACGGGGATCGTGGTACATGGTGACGAAGGTCATAGACTGCCTAAGGAAAGGTTCACCTTAAAAGCTAGACTGAGAAAAGAAACATCCAGACTTATGTAAAACACCGTGAAAATTTATTATAAACTTCACAAACCCCTAGCCTAGTTCGGAGGGTTTCTATCGGGTAATCCGCAAGCTAATAAATAATCAAAAATAAAGAGCAGGTCCCTACCTGAGAAGTTACAGTAAACCCTCGCGAAAGATCTGCCTCACAATGATAAAGCAACAACAGCAACACTAAGAAAATGGTACGACGCAACTCCCTAGGTCAAGTTACAAGATCAAGCTAATGTCGGAATTTACATTTATCGGGGTAGCAAAACAAATCTAAGTTAGGATGATACCATCTCCACATTTACATTTAACGTTAATTCATCTAGCTAAGTCCTATCAATTAATAACAAAATTTACGGCGGTGACGTCCGTAATATCAAACAGTTACAATCAAAGCTAAGTGACCAGCCATATAAAAAACATCTAAGTCATTCTTATAATCTAAGTGCTAACCAGCACACAAAAGGGTAACATAGAGGATTCATACACTTTTACAAAATTAAATAAATGAGTAAGACAACAGTTTTATTCAAATGCCTGCCTACACCTTGGTTTACTGTTTGTAAGCCATAGTCATCTAATGTGTAATTACGGTGACGACTGCGTAGTGAAGACTACGTCTAACATCGTATGGCCTGCGCTCCACCAGCTACGAACTCAAGGTTCGAGCAAGCTTCAGTCGCAACAAAAAAGTGTCAGCTGTCCTCAAGTCATTTCCTCCAGGAAATACCTTCATTAGCACGGCTATGTCAGCAGGTTCCAAATGCAAATGAACAAGGTTAAATAGAAAGGATTCGTTAGTTAGCTTTTGTTTATCAAAATTATGCGTTTTATTATTAAGATGTCGGTTTAGGTTAGCGTTGGTTTATGGCGAATAATACTGACAAGCCTGGGCACGGAGCGTCTCCCTGAGATCATCTCTGCCAAAAAGCCTCGACTCAAAAGTCGGAATACAATCAACGAGCAATAACAACTCGGACAAACAATAACACAAGTTACCAGCGGCTCACAGCTCGCGTTCAATAACTCTGGGACGGGCCTGGACACAATCAGTTACCCTCCCTAAATATCTGGTCAACGGGAACAGTCCCGGACATGGTACACAAACATACCTTCATACATGAAAAACCTCCCTAGCGGGGCTAGCCTACAACGTACTATAGAAACCTGACATAACTGTACTCGTCAAAACAACGGTACACGCAACGGCGTTTAACTAACAAATGACATTCTACAGAACATATGATCAGATACAAGAATGGACACTGGGTTCCATAAGCTATAATTGCAATGAAAGGGAAAGTGAATGCTAAAAGCATTCTGTCCTATGTTACCATCAGTCTGTCTCACTTAGAAGCATGCGCTCTCACACGGGCGCTGAGAAGAATACACAAAACCTGTTCGTGTCGCCGCAGGCTACAAGATTCCTGCGCTGATATGACACAACACACTAACTAGGCCGGCAATTAAAGCAAGAAAATAACTGTAAAACTGGCCTCATAATAATACCTTTACCATCTAATATATAAAAGTGAAAGTCTGTATGTATGTATGTATGTATGTATGTATGTATATATGTTGGTTCCGTATACAAATCTACACCGTTCCACCCATCTCAACCATATTTTGCATACACATAGTTTAGGACCCAGAAGGAACCGCTGGCTACATGAATTTTCGATAGTCTTTCTCATTCTTCTGATTTCGGCCCTTTTTCACTCAAAAACAGGCTAATCAAATCATAAAATATACTCATGAAGGAATGGCAAGGCAGATAGTTTACATGGCAACATAGCTCAAGTCGAGACACGGCCGTCTGGATGCCAATTGCGCTCTGCACTACCGGTATAGAAAATGAGGATCTTTACTTGAAATCCCGTTAGTTACTCCAATGCTCACACTGCACTGTCAACCGAGTATAGCATAACAAAGACTTGACACTATCTACTAGATATTTGTCAAATACCACTCACTCACTCACTCACTCACTCACTCATCACGAAATCTCAGAACCCACCCAACGGATTGGAATGAAATTTGGTATGCAGCTTACTCAAGGGCCGCAAACGCCCACTAAGAAAGGATTTTTGGATATTCAGGTTCTAAAGGGGTGTTAAGGGGGTAGACCTGCATTTCATCGAATAGCAATATCTCCCGATTGGTTTCACTGGGGGATGTGATACTCGGCATATAAACTCATCATTAAAAATAAGAAGACATGTGTCTGAGGGTTTTTCGATGTGGTGTATATTATGAGGTGAAAGGGGTGAAGAGTGGGGGTTGAAAGATTCCTAACGGAGCCTGCATCTAATAAACGACATAGGCGAGGAGTTTGAAACTCAGCGGGAAAAAATCAGCATAAAAAATAAGTAAATAGGTGTTTGACCGGTTTTTTTTTCATAAATCCAATTTAAGGGGCCTATGGCGAGGGGTGAAATTCTGTGTAAAAAAAAAACAGGAAAGAAAGTGTCCTAACCGATTGACTCACTCGCTCTTCAAACTCAGGGGGAAAAACTGCTTAAAAAAATTATAACTTATATGAGTTCGACAGTTTTTTTTGATAAACCAAATTAAGGGGTTCATCGGGAGGGGTGAAATTCTGAAGAAAAAAATTGAAAGAAAATGTCCTGACTCACTCACCCACTCATCATCGCCCAGCCAAAAATATTGAAGTTGGAAACATGTCATTTTCGGGATATGTTCGTTGTATGTCAAAACCATACACTAAGGGAGGATTTTTGAATATTCAGGCTCTAAAGGGGTCTTAAGGGGGTTAAACCAGCATTTTATTGAATAACAATATCTCACGAGTGGTTTCATTTGTGGATGTGATACTCGGCATATAAACTAATCATTAAAAATAAGCAGACATGTGTCTAAGGGTTTTTCGATGTGGTGTATTATTATGAGGTGAAAGGGGTGAAAATTGGGGGTTGAAGGATTCCTAACGAAGCGTGTAGGCCTATCTCCTAAACGACATAGGCGAGAAATTTGAAACTCGGCGAAAAGAAATCAGCTTAAAAAATAAGTAAGTCGGTGTTCCACCGTTTTTTCATAAATTAATTTAAGGAGCCAATGGGGTGGGGTGAAATTCTGGGGGGAAAAAGGAGAGAAAGTGTCCTAACTGACTGACTAACTCACTCAATCATCAAACTCAGGGGAAAAAAGACAGCTTAAAAAATAAGTTAATAGGTGTTCAAGCGTTTTTTCATCAATCCAATTTAAGGGGCCCATGGGGAGGGGTGATATTCTGGTAAAAATAATTGGAATATGTTCGCTGTATATCGAAAACGTCAACTAATGAATGATTTTTGTTATTCGGGTTTTAAAGAGGTGTTAAGGGGGTAAACGTGCATTTCATTGAATAACGATATCTCATGAGTTGTTTCTTTGGGGATGTGATATTCGGTATATAAGCTAATCATTAAAAGAATCAGACATATGTCTAAGGGTTTATCGATGAGGTGTATATTACGAGGTGAAAGGGGTGAAAATTGGGGGTTGAGGGATTCTTAACGGAGCGTGTATCTCTTAAACGACATAGGCGAGAAGTTTGAAATTCGGTGGGAAAAACAGCTTAAAATATAAGTAAATAGGTGTTCGACCGTTTTTTCATAAATCCAATTTAAGGGGTCCTTGGAGAGAGGTGAAATTCTGGGGGGAAAACAGGAAAGAAAGTGTCCTAACTCACTCACTCATCAAACTCAGGGGGGAAGAACAGCTCAAAAATAAGTAAATAGGTGTTCGACCGTTTTTTTTTCATAAATCCAATTTAAGGGGTTCATGAGAGGGGTGAAATTCTGAAAAATAATTGAAAGAAAATGTCCTGACTTACTCACTCATCATCCCCCAGCCAAAATTATTGAAGTTAGAAACATGACATTAAGGGGCTATGTTCGTTGTATGTTGAAAACGTCCACTAAGGAAGGAATTTTGGATATTCAGGTTCTAAAGGGGTGTTAAGGGGGTAGACTTGCATTTAATTGTATAACAATATCTCCCGAATGATTTCCTTTGGGATGGGATACTAGGCATATAAACTCATCATTAAGAATAAGAAGACACATGTCTGAGGGTTTTTCGATGTGGTGTATATTATGAGGTGTATGTGTGAAAAGTGAGTGTTGAAGGATTCTTAACGGAGCAAGTATCTCTTAAAAGACAGAGGCAAAAAGTAAGAATCTCAGGGAGAAAAATCAGATTGAAAAAGTAGTAGATAGGTGTTCGATCGTTTTTTCATAATCCAATTTAAGGGGCTCATGGAGAGGGATGAAATTCTGGGGAAAGAAGTCCACAAAGGAAGGATTTTTGGATATTCACTCATCATCCCCCAGCAAACCTATTGCAGTTAGAAATTTGAAATTTTGGGGATATGTTCGTTGTTTGTCGAAAAAGTCCACTAAGGATGGATTTTTGGATATTCATGTTCTGAAGGGGTGTTAAGGGGGTTAAACTTGCATTTCATTGAATAACAATATCTCACGAGTTGTTTCATTTGGGGATGTGATATTCGGCATACAAACTAATCATTTAAAATAAGCAGACATATGTCTAAGGGTTTATCGATATGGTGTATATTATGAGGTGAAAGGGGAGACAATTGGGGGTTGAAGGATTCTTAACGGAGCGTGTACTGTATCTCTTATTCAACATAGGCGATAAGTTTGAAATTCAGCGGAAAAAGCAGCTTAAAATAAGTAAATAGGTGTTCGACCATTTGTTCATAAATCCAATTTAAGGGGCCCATGGGGAGGAGTGAAATTCGGGGGGGGGGGGGGAAACTGGAAAGAAGGTGTCCTAACTGATTGACTTACTTACTCACTTATCAAACTCAGGGGGAAAACAGCTTTAAATAAGTAAATAGGTGTTCGACCGTTTTTTTTTCATAAATCCAATTTAAGGGGTTCCTGGGGGAGGGGTGAAATTCTCAAATATTAATGAAAGAAAATGTCCTGACTGACTCACTCACTCATCATCGCCCAGCAAAAATTATTGAAGTTAGAAACATGAAATTTTGGGGATAAGTTCGTGGTATGTCGAAAACGTCCACTAAGGAAAGAGTTTTGGATATTCAGGTTCTAATGAGGTGTTAAGGGGGTAAACGTGCATTTCATTGAATAACAATATCTCATGAGTGGTTTCATTTGGGGATGTGATACTTGGCATATATACTAATCATTTAAAATAAGCTGACACATGTCTAATGGTTTTTCGATGTGGTGTATATTATGAGGTGAAAGGGATGAAAAGTGGGGGTTGAAAGATTCCGAACGGAGCGTGTATCTCTTAAACGACATAGACGAGGAGTTTGATTTTCTCCGAGTTCCAATCACCTTAAAAATTAATAAATGAATAAATAATTAAAATAAGTAGGCGTTCGACCGTTTTTTCATAAATCCAATTTAAGGGGCCTGTGGGGAGGGGTGAAATTCTGGAAGAAAAACGTCCACTAAGGAAGGATTTTTGGATGTTCACTCTCATCGACCAATCAAAACTATTGAAGTTAGAAGAAGGGGATATGTTTGTTGTGTGTCGAAAATGTCTACTAAGGAGGGATTTTTGGATATTCAGGTTCTAAAGGGGTGTTGACGGGGTTAAACCTGCATGTCATTGAATAACAATATGACACGGCTATGACGCGAGCGAAGCGAGGCTAAAAATGAGATGGTGTGTGTCTGTGTATTACTCAATCACGCAAGATCCACTGGTCCGACTTACATGAATTTTACATGAAAATAGCTGATTTAACTGGTTAACATATAGGCTACTTTTGATTTCAATACTTTGCACTATGGCGACCATTTTAGTGACGTCACTACACCCTTTGGTTTCAAACTTTCATATTTCCATTTCAAATAATAAGTGAACGCTAAGAAATAGCAAACTTTTGATGGCATATACGAGGTTTAAAATTACATTTTCTATCCGAAAGGTATCTCCAACGGTTAGCGAGTAAAACCTAAATTTGTGCTATAAAACACGGTCAACGCCGAACGGTGTAGTTGGACAAAATGTTCCATCCTTAATCTCCCTCTGCGCAGCACCTCGCCTATCCCCTGTTTTAACTGTCACTTTCACATTTTAATTTATTTATGACGCGTAGCGAAGCACGGGTACTTCAGCTAGTAGGTTATAAACCTCGAAGAATATGTGCATAAAAAGCACGCTATAAATCTGAATACAATCATATAACTCTGTCTTTCACATCAAAGACGTTTAAAAGGTAGTAATGTCACTCATTGCTGGAGCTCTCTGCTCTCAAAGATAAAATACTTCAGTAGTATCAAACATCAAATAAACACGTGTCATCACACTTGACACAACAAAATAATAATAATACGCAAACTCCACTCTCTGCTGGACTTGCTTAATGATACGTTGGGAACTGGGTTCGATGCTAGACAACAACGAAACATCCCTATTACTTATAAGGTCTACACTTGACCTAGATGGCTTCTGAGCTCATCTCTAATGAAATATAATGCAGTTACAAAACTGGTAATTACAGTCGATTACCCAAATGATACGACTACTCTAACGAAGTCAGGGGCGTGACATTGACTGGCTGCAAAAAGTGCAGTTAAAGAAACATGACCATGGCATCAGATTGCCATAACTAGAGTCTGCAAAGACTTGAAAAATCACCCCAGATAGGGTTAAACAAAGTAGCCTCAAAATGACTACAGTCACGTTTAGCAAAAGACAGAAATTGGCGTTCTACGACGTCCATCAAGCTGCACCAGGGTTGACCAAAATGTCAGACCCAAGGGTGACTCACAATCACTGCAAATAAATGACATCTAATTAGACTAATTACATTCCCTGCCTATGAAATGGCTGTCACTAAGTTCGGTTGGTTCACAAACTACACTAATCTAACTATACCACCAGAAACTAGAACAAGGAAGGGTGTACAAAACTCACGATATGCCGGAGCCCACACTTAGCTCTCTGTCTAACGACAAGGGTTGAACAAAAGCACCTCTGGCTTTCAGGATTGGCATCGTTCTCAGCAGAACTTCCATCTTGGTTCTCCCTAAGACCAGGGTTCGGTCTGTCCCTGTAGTTGACCTCGTGAATGGACTGGACATGCCTAGAAAAGGCATCCTCGGTTCCTTCCTTCTCGTTCGATGTTCTAGAAGTTCCATAATCATGCTCGTCCCATCCGAGACATCTCCCTCATATCATAATGGTATTAGCCCATGGTCTCGGCCTTGAACATGGTGTTGAAAAAGTTGACCACGTGGGCGGTAGAATAAGACTTGTAGTAGTTCATTATTATCACTTGAAAATTACAGTATTCGTCGTAGATATCACAGGCTTTAATCATATAACTGGTAACACGGCCTCTACACTTTGCAGATGTAAATGATAAATGGCCATGCACTGTTCTGCGGTTCGACACGTGTACAGACGCTACTTTTTCTATCACGTGGCATCCACGAAATGGGCGTCGTTTTATTATAGATAAATTCACCTTAGCAATTTTTGGATAATGTACTTTTATTATAACACTTGTTCAAAGTAATAAAATCACATTTACCTGTATATTTCGCACCAGGCTCTCGGCCCTCCACAAACACGTGGGTGTAAAAATGTGATGCTACAGTAATGTCGTAAATTTCACAATACTTGCCAAATAATTCACTATACAATTCGTGTTGATCACTGCACATCAACAACAGTGATTCGTAGTATAATTGTGCTCGATGGCACCCGATAATGATTTCCACGCTGAAAAGCGGACTGTTTGCCACGTCTTATGCGACGGATATAATAACACGCCTACACAGGGCGGATTCTCCAGACGTAGTGCAAGGAACTGCGTTCCTCGTGGAAGCAAGTCGTCAAACTAAGTCTTTGAGCGACTACTTACATTCCTATTTGCGTATCTGCAATGATATTACCTTACCTTAAAGTGAAAAACATTCTCCATAATGATGGTATATTGGCTTTCACGGCCGGTGAATTAAAACTCAGCAATTCTTCTAGGTTTGTGCCGTGACTTGTGTGGGGTTTCGCCTAGGACACCAAGCTAGGCTCATCGGCGGGCTCTTGGTGTCCCCGCCCGGACCCCCACAGTAGTGACGAACTGCGCGCCACCTCCCTTTATATAAGGTGCAACTGCACCACTTGACTACGAGAACTAAAAGTTCAAGCAGCCTTAACCTCCCTATGAAGGCTTCCAAAAAGATGGTATATTGGCTTTCACGGCCGGTGAATTAAAACTCAGCAATTCTTCTAGGTTTGTGCCGTGTCTTGTGTGGGGTTTCGCCTAGGACACCAAGCTAGGCTCATCGGCGGGCTCTTGGTGTCCCCGCCCGGACCCCCACAGGAGTGACGAACTGCGCGCCACCTCCCTTTATATAAGGTGCAACTGCACCACTTGACTACGAGAACTAAAAGTTCAAGCAGCCTTAACCTCCCTATGAAGGCTTCCAAAAAGATGGTATATTGGCTTTCACGGCCGGTGAATTAAAACTCAGCAATTCTTCTAGGTTTGTGCCGTGTCTTGTGTGGGGTTTCGCCTAGGACACCAAGCTAGGCTCATCGGCGGGCTCTTGGTGTCCCCGCCCGGACCCCCACAGGAGTGACGAACTGCGCGCCACCTCCCTTTATATAAGGTGCAACTGCACCACTTGACTACGAGAACTAAAAGTTCAAGCAGCCTTAACCTCCCTATGAAGGCTTCCAAAAAGATGGTATATTGGCTTTCACGGCCGGTGAATTAAAACTCAGCAATTCTTCTAGGTTTGTGCCGTGTCTTGTGTGGGGTTTCGCCTAGGACACCAAGCTAGGCTCATCGGCGGGCTCTTGGTGTCCCCGCCCGGACCCCCACAGGAGTGACGAACTGCGCGCCACCTCCCTTTATATAAAGTGCAACTGCACCACTTGACTACGAGAACTAAAAGTTCAAGCAGCCTTAACCTCCCTATGAAGGCTTCCAAAAAGATGGTATATTGGCTTTCACGGCCGGTGAATTAAAACTCAGCAATTCTTCTAGGTTTGTGCCGTGTCTTGTGTGGGGTTTCGCCTAGGACACCAAGCTAGGCTCATCGGCGGGCTCTTGGTGTCCCCGCCCGGACCCCCACAGGAGTGACGAACTGCGCGCCACCTCCCTTTATATAAGGTGCAACTGCACCACTTGACTACGAGAGCTAAAAGTTCAAGCAGCCTTAACCTCCCTATGAATGCTTCCAAAAAGATGGTATATTGGCTTTCACGGCCGGTGAATTAAAACTCAGCAATTCTTCTAGGTTTGTGCCGTGTCTTGTGTGGGGTTTCGCCTAGGACACCAAGCTAGGCTCATCGGCGGGCTCTTGGTGTCCCCGCCCGGACCCCCACAGGAGTGGGGCGGGGACACCAAGAGCCCGCCGATGAGCCTAGCTTGGTGTCCTAGGCGAAACCCCACACAAGACACGGCACAAACCTAGAAGAATTGCTGAGTTTTAATTCACCGGCCGTGAAAGCCAATATACCATCTTTTTGGAAGCCTTCATAGGGAGGTTAAGGCTGCTTGAACTTTTAGTTCTCGTAGTCAAGTGGTGCAGTTGCACCTTATATAAAGGGAGGTGGCGCGCAGTTCGTCACTCCTGTGGGGGTCCGGGCGGGGACACCAAGAGCCCGCCGATGAGCCTAGCTTGGTGTCCTAGGCGAAACCCCACACAAGACACGGCACAAACCTAGAAGAATTGCTGAGTTTTAATTCACCGGCCGTGAAAGCCAATATACCATCTTTTTGGAAGCCTTCATAGGGAGGTTAAGGCTGCTTGAACTTTTAGTTCTCGTAGTCAAGTGGTGCAGTTGCACCTTATATAAAGGGAGGTGGCGCGCAGTTCGTCACTCCTGTGGGGGTCCGGGCGGGGACACCAAGAGCCCGCCGATGAGCCTAGCTTGGTGTCCTAGGCGAAACCCCACACAAGACACGGCACAAACCTAGAAGAATTGCTGAGTTTTAATTCACCGGCCTTGAAAGCCAATATACCATCTTTTTGGAAGCCTTCATAGGGAGGTTAAGGCTGCTTGAACTTTTAGTTCTCGTAGTCAAGTGGTGCAGTTGCACCTTATATAAAGGGAGGTGGCGCGCAGTTCGTCACTCCTGTGGGGGTCCGGGCGGGGACACCAAGAGCCCGCCGATGAGCCTAGCTTGGTGTCCTAGGCGAAACCCCACACAAGACACGGCACAAACCTAGAAGAATTGCTGAGTTTTAATTCACCGGCCGTGAAAGCCAATATACCATCTTTTTGGAAGCCTTCATAGGGAGGTTAAAGCTGCTTGAACTTTTAGTTCTCGTAGTCAAGTGGTGCAGTTGCACCTTATATAAAGGGAGGTGGCTCGCAGTTCGTCACTCCTGTGGGGGTCCGGGCGGGGACACCAAGAGCCCGCCGATGAGCCTAGCTTGGTGTCCTAGGCGAAACCCCACACAAGACACGGCACAAACCTAGAAGAATTGCTGAGTTTTAATTCACCGGCCGTGAAAGCCAATATACCATCTTTTTGGAAGCCTTCATAGGGAGGTTAAGGCTGCTTGAACTTTTAGTTCTCGTAGTCAAGTGGTGCAGTTGCACCTTATATAAAGGGAGGTGGCGCGCAGTTCGTCACTCCTGTGGGGGTCCGGGCGGGGACACCAAGAGCCCGCCGATGAGCCTAGCTTGGTGTCCTAGGCGAAACCCCACACAAGACACGGCACAAACCTAGAAGAATTGCTGAGTTTTAATTCACCGGCCGTGAAAGCCAATATACCATCTTTTTGGAAGCCTTCATAGGGAGGTTAAGGCTGCTTGAACTTTTAGTTCTCGTAGTCAAGTGGTGCAGTTGCACCTTATATAAAGGGAGGTGGCGCGCAGTTCGTCACTCCTGTGGGGGTCCGGGCGGGGACACCAAGAGCCCGCCGATGAGCCTAGCTTGGTGTCCTAGGCGAAACCCCACACAAGACACGGCACAAACCTAGAAGAATTGCTGAGTTTTAATTCTCCATAATGTTTCAATAATACTGAATGACGAAATGGAATATTCTGAGTCTCGTGGAAAGATAAAATTGATTAATAAGACCTCAGATAAATAATTAGCAGACTTCACCAAAGTCAAAAGTGCGATTCTCCGCTACTTCAACGAGAATTGTATAAGCTCTCAGCTTCTCGTAGCTTTCTGGGTGTGTTCAAAGGTAGTACATCCCATCATAAATGTGGTGTCATGAAAAATATCACATGAACCTTAGCTCAGCGGGTTCAGTACCGAATGTATATAAAATTATGCCGTATGTAGGTCGTTATTAGTGTAGAATGTGTATACAGTTATCCTGTGAAGGCATGTATGTCCTACGGACCCTGTTTTAAGGTAAGTGAATCTTCCGTCGGTCAACTAATGGACCTGTGCCTGGGTGTGCTTGTTAGTGTGAAGATGTTATTTGGCTATGTTTCCCGTCATACTAATGTGTGACCTATACTGTATGTGTGGGCGTCTACTATAAGTGAAAGTTTCCGCGATCTTACGCCTGTACTTCGGGTAAATGTTCGGGAGTACGCACGGCTGTGTATGCGTGTGCCTAGGCACGTGACTTGCAGTGCACATCTGTTGCTATGAAAGTGTGGTGGTCGCTGAGTCAACGCTGTGGGTCGGATGACAGTATCCGGTTGGGTGGGAATGACCTGGGCTGGTGGCTGATGAGGAAATATGTGTTTCACTGTACATACCATCCTTACTCTGGCGATTGCTATCTGACCCAAGTGTGATACAGGTACACAATAAAATAATACAATATATGGTAATACACTCTTAACATTTAAACATGCAACTTATAATTAGGCCGTGTATCGGCATTGTGTGGGACTGGCACCGCCATCTATTTGTGAATATGGGTTACTAGATGCCATAGCGTGTTTGGCGCTCTATTTCCTCGTATAGTCCTGGGTTTGGTATCCCCTTTCTCTAATCCTATGTTAGGTGTCTAAAAGGAGAATGGTTCTGAGTTCTAATGCAGTCTTAACTCCCGGAATCCACTCAGGGGGTGCATTCTGTGTGTGGGGCGTCTGGAGAAGGGTGATTTTGGGTTTATTGCTTCTTCGCGTGTCTGTGGGCGTAACTGGGATTGGCCGGTATATGGGTACGCGTGTTCGGCGGGATGTAGGACCGTTGTTCGCCGGTGTAGGCGATAAAGTCCTAGGGTGCAGTGTAAGTGTGGAGATGGGGATGCGTGCACGTGGCGGGTGAAGTGTATGCAAGTGTGCCTTGTTCCCAAGGGTGGGTCTAGTATGTGGCATGGCCACGGTACTCTCCTTCCTAATTGGAGTGGGGTGTGTGGAGATGGTCCCATTGGCCATCCTGGAGGGGATTACTTCCATATCGTCCTCTAAATGTATAGGCTTCTGTATTAATAGATCGAACATTGTATTGTCCGCCTGCAACTGACGGTGTCGTCGACCTAATGTGGCATATTTCAGGGTGAGCTCCCTAGCCGGTTCTGCCACTCTGGTATTGGCAGTGTTCACTCTAAGGTGTTCTTCCCTGCGTTCACAGTATTCATTGTACAGAGCCTCGTGTAGGAAGTGTAGTCTCCTGTGTTTGCGAATAAACTGTTGTCTGATTGTGGGAATGGGGCCTCTAATGACGTATTGTGGTCCCTTTCTGTGGGATAGGGTCCCCAGAATTCTAATGTATTGAGCATGCAGCATCTCCTGTATACGGTCCAGGTGATCCTGTTTATTCCGCAAGGATTTGTGCCATGCATTGAGGCATTGAAATGCGGCCCCTCGTTTCAGTACAGTTAGGCGGTAAAGGGATGGCATGTTATGTAAGTGTGTAGACTGGGGGTGGAATTCCTGTAGAAGCGTTAAATAATACGAGTATGCTAAGCCCTCTGAAGTGGTGATTGTATAAATATGTATGGACTATCCCAGCTGTGGGATTAGTTTCCCTGTTTTTACGTACTCTCCCCTTAGTCTACGGGGTTGGTGGAGCTAATAGTACCCTTGCTGTCCCTTCTGGGGTACTGGGGGTTCGGGTGGGCGTGTAATTAAATAATTTTGCCCCTTTCTATCGTATGTAATGGGCGTAAATTTCTATGGGGTTATAAATTGCTGACTTCAATATAGGGGTGGCTGTGGAAATCTTATATCTGATCGGGCGGGCTTGGGTGGGTAATTAATAATAATAACTGAACCCGTACTCGGAAAAAATTCGATTTTGGGTGGCGTAAGCTTGGCTGTCAAAGGTGCTTTGGGATCGTTTCCACGGAATCACGTTGTATGTGATCCCTAGGGCGTTGTCCTAAGACAACGTTACGGTACCTCGCGCGTCCACCAATTGTAGGGGACCTGAGTGTGTGCCCTCTAAAGTGTAATATTAGGGGGGATGAGAAATGGGAACCTGGGGAGATGCTGGAGGTTCGTGTGTAGGAAGTGTGGGCGTTTGAGCAGTCCAAGAGCGTGGACGGAAGGAAAATTCCCAATTGTGCTGTCTGGTTGGGTAGCTCGAGGGTGTGATATCGGGGTTAAGGGCGCTTTGGTGCAGAAGCCTCTAAACAGCTGAGCTGCTACTTGGATTACTGCTAACGTTAGCGACTGGCGGCTCGCGCTATACGCGAGACAAGCACTGTGACGTAGACGAGTGGCTGAATGCGGAAGCCACGGAACAATTAACTAAGTGTTACCTGGATCCTACCGGGACGAGGGATGAAGGGCAGGATCTTAGCAACTAGAGAAATAAACTAAAAGACCAGTTGCTTCTAATATGTCTGAGTTTAATGAGTACTTCTGACTTGAAGTACTCCTAGATTTGGCAGAGCAGTTAATAATTCAGATGCTTATTACAATCCAAGCACTAGGGGTGAAAGTGTGAATGTCTGTGTGAGGAGTTGTGATCGCTAGACACTTACCCTCCGGCAGTCGTCAGAACGGCGCTCAGCTGCGGTCTGGCACTAGGTAGCACTGAGGAAGACCGACCCTGAGTCCAACAGAAGTTATAATTTTAACTTTAAGTATACTCAAAGGCAGCTGCCACTGCAAATCCGCTTTCCGATACCTAAAGAGGGTAGGGACCTGGGCGAAGCTGATTGACCTCACCTCTACTGTTTTATAGCTTTCCGTGTGTCGAGTGCGCATAATTGCAAATTCCTCAGGATGTGAGGGGCTGGCCGGGGTCGATGAGGTTCAAGTTGTGAGGTTATTGGAGGTTGTTGAAGAAGTATTAGACTTATAGATGTGTAGTTGATTTGTATGATGTATTCAGAAGGCGTTTATTTGGGTATAGATGTGTGGGTCGTAGACAGTAGGGGATGAGGGTGCCATCCTACGGATGCAACAATATGAATGAAACCTTCATGAGACAAATAGAGACCTACACGTTAAAGAGTTTCCCCTTTGGCTTTATTGAGTGTGATAAAGTACGTCAAGCGAATTGGAAATTGGAAAATGGAATTGTTTTATCGGATGATGTTATATAGTGTCGAAGGATTATAGCTCTCTGCCCAATGTTACACACGTACTTATTATTATTTCCAAATCCAACCAATTTTCGTATATATTTCTTACAATTAATCTGGTTCCATTTAGGAGCCCTTGGAGAACATTCAATTATCTGAGTAGCATAACTATGGTTCAAACTTTTAGAGTAAGAATATGTGGAGGCAAATCACTTAATTCCAAGAAATTCAAGAATTCTGTAGGAAACTGAAGTAGCTGATTTCATCTTCAGTATTTAATCTGTTAACGCTGGTGTATATTTTGAACTACTGGATATCAGTTCAATGACTTAAAATTAATTTCATTACAGTGTTCAGTTCTTGGTGTAAAAATGCAAACTTTCAATAAATGTATTATGTCCTTGGCAGAAGTGAATGTTTCGCCGTAAATCATAGTCACGATACCATTATGAGTTGGAAGTCTGGCTGGTAATTCAATAACATTTGATTCCTCACCATCCACAGAGGGGTAGTTGTCAACTTGTACCAAACAAGTAGTTCCGTGAAGAACTATACAGCCTATTTTCATAGATCCTACTTATGTTAATTGCCTCTATCAACATACAAAATTTCAGTTTGATTGCTGTAATAGATTAAGTTATGAAAACAATTGAAATAAATTAGATGCCAGTGAATTAAAATTTGTATAAGCATTTACCGTACCAAGCTTTACTGCTTTTGGATGGTTAAATCGCGAGAAACGTCCATTCAAATATTTATACTAGGAGAAGTACCCGTTCTTCGAACGGTCTTTCGTATGAATAACCAGTCGTTATCAATTCAGCTACTGTTGCAATGGTTAGGGGCTTGTCATTCCTTCATAAGTATATCAGAGCGAAATTATTATTCTGGGAATATCACAGACAGTGTTAATTTAAGGGTCTTAACATGTGGTTTTCGGAGACCCTTTATAGACTCCCGAATTTTGTGTCTCACATTGAGAAGCGCAGCATATGCTTTGGTCTTCCTTCTAGGACAATTTTTATATTTCGCCTATTTTAGCATGTATTTTGAAACGTTTTTCCCTATACCCACCCATCTATGAGAAGTACAGTGAAGAGTTTTATAAATGATTAGTGTATTGACCCTCATGGTTACCTACCTAATTTTACGATGCTCCAAGCATCCGAACACGAGTTATAGGCGTACATAAAGATACACCGAAAGACAGACACACAAATCCACGTTTTGCTTGCATCCGTCAAAAACATACCGAAACGCGTAAAAGAAACAAAATTGAAATTTTAATAAACAAACAATCATATATTTATAGATAGGTGTATTTCTGCAAGAGCAAAGGCAGCTAGTGGCCATGAGGCAAACTAACTCTATTGACTACAACGTATCACCCAGATGTCCAAATATGGATATATCAACCACACAGTATCAAACAAATTAAAGGGGCAGATGACCTCGTAGTTCCACCTTTTATAACAGCATTAACTAACTAACTCAAACAAAATCATCCTTACGATGAACCCGTTTGTTGACAAAGAGAATTATTAGTTAAAATGTGCTCTCAAACTAAATTCACCTAACGTGTACTACCTGACGTGAAAATAAAATAGAATACCTCATAAACGAAACGCAATACCTTTCAGAATAAATCAATTCTTTACTGGTCTAATAGACGGTAAAGATATGGTTAATATAAGCCAACTAATGGCTACACTGCGTTCTGCTGCACGGCTGAAAGCAACGGGAAACTACAGCCGTAATGCTACTCCCGAGGATATGCACCTCTCTATGCATAATTATTGGATTGATGCATAAGTCCGTAGCGTTTTACAAAAGTTTATCCACATCAAGTTAATAAGTTCGTTAAACACATCAGATACACGTAAGAGAGAAGTGAATCATCAGTAACATATCCTCCTTCACTATCTACAACAGTCTGCCAACGCTGTGGTAATTTTTCGAGTCCGCGCCTGTAGAAATCACGTGGTTGTGAGTTGAAGAATTCGTCAAGCCATGTTCGGAGCACATCTTCATCCGGAAAGGAAGTTCCTTGAAGGTTGTTCGATAGAGAGCGGAAAAGGTGAAAATCTGAAGGCACAAGATCGGGCGAATAAGGTGCTTGTGGAATGATTACCCAGTCCAACTCCTGTTTAATGCTTTTTGTCAGGTTAGCAGAGTGCGGGCGGTCGTTATCATGGCGTAACATCACTTCATGCAGTTTTGCTGGTTGTTTTTCTTGGATTGCATCTGCAAGCCATCTCAGTTGTTGGCAATAAATGTCAGCAGTGATGGTTATACATCGGGGAAGCAATTCTTAACACAGCACACCGTCGGTGTTCCACCAGACGCATAACATTACATTTTGTGGATGCACGCAGGTCTTTGTATGGGGAGTTGCTTGCTTGTTTGAGCTGAACCATTCCTTTCTTCTCCTTTTGTTAGCGTAAAGACACCATTTCTCATCACCAGTAACGACATAGGATAAGAATGGTCGATGCTGTTCACAAGCCAATCGATAACGAGCAAGTAGAGATGCGCATATGGCCACCCACTGATTTTTGTGATTTTGGCTTAGAGCATGCGGTACCCATACACCGGATTTTTGAACCTTACCCATTGAATGCAAATGTCGCACAATGGTGTAATGATCACAGTTCATCACGTTTGCCAGTTCTCGTGTACACTGACGTGAACCATTGTGATTAAATGCGTTTCAAAGATCTTCATCAATTGTGACGGTCTTCCTGAACGTGGGGAGTCACTAAGGTCAAAACGACCCACTTAAAAATGAGAAAACCACTTTCTTGCCGAGCTCTCTCAAATCATTGGCCCCATACACGGCGCAAATGTTTCTGGCCGCCTCCGCTGCTTCCGTCCCTCTATTGAATTCAAAGAGAAGATTATGTCGGAAAT